>JAPDVU010000006.1:158650891-161529641 GCA_026230045.1 Corynorhinus townsendii | reverse complement strand
GAGAGGACGCTCATTGAATGGAATTGGGAATGATGATTGGATGCTTCAATAGAGATTAACTTGGGATTTAAAAAAAAAGAGGGTTGGAATTTTAAAAAAGAGGGTTTTGTTTTCTTTTAATAAAATTTAAAAATTGAGGAATTTATATTAGCTATCATTAAACTTCATTTTATAAGCCTGACATCTTTCAAATAAAAACAGAAGTACATAATACAAAAACAAAACAATAACGAGTAGTCAGAAGGCTATAATAGAGTCTCAGTCTTGTTAGTTTTTACCTATGGGGCCATGGGATAATACCTTTAAACTCCCTGTACTCCTTTCTTTTTAATACCAGAATTATTTATTGCACACTTGAAACAAGCCAAGCACACAGATAAACTGTTCACATGCGTGACCTCGTTTAATTTTCACAGCAGTCCAGGGAAATTGGGGCTGTATTATTTCCATTTTACAGAAGAGGAAAGTGTTAGTGCTTTCATCGATAACATGAAATGGTAGCCACATTCCTGTCTCAGGTTTTGCGTGTATAAAATCAGACAATGCATGTGAACATGCTCGACATGTCAAAGAACAGAAGTATTGTCACTCTCATTTACATTCTCAGAATTCTTCACATTGATTCACATTTTGTCTCTAGATTCATTTCTCTTCTCTACAATGTCCCTTTAGCAGCAACCCTAATCAGTTTGCTACACTTTATGCGCATGCTTGCCTCACTGCTACACCCATACTTCTGAGTACAAGTTTTCCTTGGCCTGGAATTTGGGGAAACTCAATCCCATGTAAACTCAAGTGGCTTCCTGTTTTACAAGAAAGCTAAGCCCTGGCCAGTGTGGCTCAGTTGGTTGAGCAGCTCCTGCACACCGAAAGGTCACTGGTTCAATTCCTGGTCACAAAATGTGCCCAGGTTGCTTATCTCTCACATTGATGTTTCCTCCTCTCCCTCTCCCTTCCTGTCTCTCTAAAAATCAATAATAAAAGAAAAGCATAGTTAAAAGGTAAATAAATAAGTAAAAGGCAGCTAAAATGCAGCCATTTCTGGAAGCTCTTTTGGGAAGACGTCTACTCAGCCCACTCTTGTGCTTTTTGCTTTCTCTCAGCATGAGTGTCTCTAGTGTACATGTCTCCTACTGGCTCTATATTTGGTGTTTCAGTTTAAATGAATGCTCTCTTTCTTCCTATTACATTTTATAGATTCTTTTAGTTTATAAGTTGGGCCGTTTATTAGGTTTTAGACCCATTACTCTACCTTGTCAAGGTATACACTAAGAATTGGCTCCATACTGATACAAAAGTGACAGGAGGAAGCCACTGATAGATGGGAGACTCCGAAGGATCAGGAAAGTGCAGAAGGAGATTTTCCTTTCGCTCTCTTTCACTTAATATTGCACATCTCTTTCCGTAATACGCTGCCCTGCAGGCTCCGCTGCGGGGCTATAAAGTCAGAATATGTTTGCATGTGGCAAGTTTATGTAAGGAAAGAAACTCAGCCAAATATATTTTTCTGCTTCTAAAAACACAAGTAGATTATATTTTATGCTTGTATTTTTATAATGATCATCAAAACAGAAGAGAGTTGTTTTTAACAGAATTCAAACATCACATATTATGTCTTTGGACTTCAACTCTAAGTATCAATAATGTTCTGATGACTTGAGTTTGTGTGTATGGACATTTTCTCTTCCATTTCTAAAACACTTGTTGTCATAGTTTCTAAGCATTCAATCATGATTTTTTTATTAGCCTAATGCCACATTTTTTCCTTTAAAAAGAATTTGTGTAATAAAATTGAAGAGAAAAATCTTATTTTAAATTAATTATAAACTCATTGAAGGCAGGGATTCTTTCTTAAAATTCTTTGCATAGCACAAACCACCAGGGCAGTATTAAGTTTCACTGATTGATAACTTATTTTGATTTTGGTAAGGTGTCAATAATAATACAAGCTAAAAAGTAAAGCAGGCATATATGCAGCTTATTCTTTCTAACATGAAAACTATAAGTATTCTAGTAGTATTAATTTACTGTTATTTAATTTCAAATTTTTCTAGGTATGAGTGATTTGCACAGTTGATTTTTTTCTCTTTCCTTAAAAGCAATCAGACATGACAGAATATGCAATTATTCTTGGAGGGGATTCCCCTAACTTGCATAGGTTTTTTAACTCATACTTTCAATCATAATAGACATGCAACTATTACACAATCATGTCTTAAAATCATCAAAATAGTCAATTATCTATAAAAACATGAAAGAAGCTACACATATACATTTCCAAATTAAACTGCTCAGAAATGATTATTGCAACCGAACATTTGAATTTCTAGGTAATTATGATCCTGCTCATTGTAGGGTAGATTTCTTTAGACTTTCCTAAAGATGCATATGTTCATTATTACCGTGCTCATATTTCCACAATATTTTATTAAAATGTGTGGCTTACATATTATTTATTGACTATTCAGAATGTATCTCTCTAACTCTAAGTTGATGATATTCATTTGTTAAAAATAATGAACTGGATGAACATACCAGTAGAAAGCAAAATCAGTAGATTCAAACCTCAACATTTTTAGAAAGCAGAAACATTTTTTGCTGTGCATTTGCCCCATCATATCTGAATGTGAGGAATTCAATTGAAGAAATTGAATTCCTCAGCAAATTTAGGCTGAGTCTATCTGGATCATGCTAGACTATGAGAGAGTAGATAAATATCTTGTTCACTTATACCTAACAATATGATGAAAAGGTGAGCCCTCCATATGGTTTTATCACTAGTGCTCCAAATATGTTAATCCCATATAGCTTGGCTAACTTCCCTTTTCATTAATCCTATATAATAAAGAGCTAAAATGCTAATTAGACTTAACAGCAGAACAACCGTCTGGACGACCATACGGATGAAGCTGGGGCTGTGAGGGGCTGCGAGGGCCAGGCCCCTTGCACGAATTTCATGCATTGGGCCTCTAGTCTTATAATCATTTTGCCACACTTTAATGGAAAACCTTCATGCTTATTTTAAACGCTTCAACATTTTCATAACTATTGGGATTATTCTTCAATATCTGTACCAACTATATGCAACAGCACATTAGAATGCCACTTCAATATATAAATAAAAATTAACATCTACCTTTGTATTCAAGTTTTACTCCAGATTGATCCATAAATTTATGTTGAGAATTGTTATATAACATTGGAAAAATCTTGATATCATGTGTATTAAAATAATTCTGCTTCAGACCATGTGAGGTTGTTCCCTGACCACATCGCCTTCACCAAAGTCGCCTTCTATCCTCCTATTTTCTATCCTATTGCACATCTTATTGTTGTTTTTGTTGTTGTTGTTGTTTTGGGTGGGGGATGGCTCCTACCATTTTCTGATATTATGTTATTTATATACTCTTTTATGAGTTTACCTGATATGCATGCCAGAGTATTTATAACAATAGCACCAATAACTATATCCTTTAGGAGCATTTAATGGCAACTAACATTTATCGAACAGCTATTATAAGCCAGAAAATATTCCAAGACCTTTATAACAACCCTTTATAATAACAGTGCCAAGTTATTATTCCCATTTGAAAGATGAAGAAATTGAGTGTCAAAGGGGATTCCCGACACATCCACAGTCCAATGCACACAATGCTCTCTCCAAAGTCGCCTCTAATATTCTCTTTCCTCTTCACTGTCTTCTGCCTTAATCATGTTTGATGGCCAATTTCTACAAGAACCACCACCCTCAGAAAAATTAAACAGGTATTTCAAGAAAGGAGTTAAAATGTATTTTGGGAGCGTAATATTTTGGCACATACACACACACCTGATGTATATATTTTTTAAATATATTTTTATTGAGAGAGAAAGAGAGACAGAAACATTAATGACAACAGAGAATCATGGATCGGCTGCCTCCTGCACACCCCCTACTGGGGATAAAGCCTGCAACCTGGGCCTGTGGCCTGACCAGGAATTGAACTGTGGCCTCCTAGTTCATAGGTAGATGCTCAGGCAACACAGGCCGGTCATATTTTTCATAAATAAAGTAATAGTTGTGAAATATTGCCCAATATAGTCCTTGTCCTTTTTGAAATATTTCTTGGAGTAAACCTGAATACTGGATGCCTTGCCTTCAACATGTTGGTGGCTCTTTCCTTTCTGCTTCTAAAATCCCCACTTAATTACTTTGATTGAACTGTGTTTGTGCACAGAAGTATTTAAAGCAAATTCTAAAGAATCTAGCTGTCACAAGGTTTCCCATTTGTTCTGTTCTGATTTATATTCCTCCCGATGCATTGATATGCTCAAATTAAGATCATGGTGATTCTCTCTCCATGTTCTCATTGGCAATTGTTACTTTTCTATTCTTTCTCCTCTCTTGCCTTCTCAGACACTTCCATGCTAGTTTTCCACTTAGCTCACATGTACCTCCTTTCAGTCTTTGCCTATTCTGCACTTCTAAGTTATAAATGTGAAGTTACTCAGATAAAGATAAATATAGACTTATTCAGATAAACCTGGGGTAAATTAGTAAACCAAATGTTTAACTATTTAACGTAAAGTTTTGTGGCCAGATATGGGTTATACCAGTGGTCGGCAAACTCATTAGTCAACAGAGCCAAATATCAACAGTACAAAGATAGAAATTTCTTTTGAGAGCCAAATTTTTAAAACTTAAACTTCTTCTAATGCCACTTCTTCAAAACAGACTTGCCCAGGCCTGGTATCTTGTGGAAGAGCCACACTCAAGGGGCCAAAGAACTGCATGTGGCTCGCGAGCCGCGGTTTGCCGACCACTGTTATACAATGTGGCTACAGGCTTCAGAGAAGCCATTGCAAAGAATAACCAGTAATATATAGTAATTTACTAATTGTTTATGCTCCAATTATTAAACATTTTTCTTCTTGCCTTTCCAGACTATTTCAAAAAGTCATTTCTAAAAGTACATTTGTCTTCTACATTCAAGCATCATAACCTTTTCCTTAAACACAAGCCAACCACCTTTGAAAGCTTACAAAACAGTGTGCACTATGCAAGTATGAAATATCGATCGTATTTTCTCATCCCCAATTGCAAGATATTGTATGCCTAGACATAAGTGTACATGTTGGGACAATATATGTTAAATAAGTGTGCTGAACCTATGTCCAAACTATCCCAATTCACATTACTCTAAAAGATAATAAAGGTGGGGTGAGGATAGATAAAAAAATATATGTTCTGGCCAAATAATTTTGGTATATGTTGTTCACTGTTTCTCTGCTTTTGCGATTACAATACCATTGCATAGTAAAAGCTCCAAAAAATAGCACAAAAAGAAAATGGTTAATTTTGGTTAATATATAGTACCCACTCTACTTTGAATATGCTACTGGACTTTATATTTTCTATTTACTTTTGAGATAGTTCTATTCATATCCCTTGGGACATTATGTTGTAATATACTACTTTGGTAAATGTTGTTACAGAAAAATTACCTGAGTAAACAAAATCAAAATCATTGTTTACTATATATTATTATAACTATTACTATTATTATCATCTAGTCCAGGGATTGCTACTTAAATTGAAGGAAGAAGGGAAATACCAGAAATACTTTCTTGAAACATCTACCTTTAGACCCACCAAAATTTTTTGAGTCAAATTTGAAAGAGAAAAGCCTAGGGAGATAAGTCCTTTGGAAAAGCATCAAAGATGATTCTGAAACTGATCTATCACTCCCTTATCCAGGGTTGTCTTTCCCCAAACCTGGTTTCTCACTTTACTTTGTTTTGTAAAAGAGCGTATTACTCTCTTAAGACCAAATCTGCCAGACCTACCCACAGACTTTGCAGTTATCCATTAGCATATACTGTTCAAAGTAAGACTTGCTCTTATTTCCAATTGTAGATAGTTACCTAAACTATTCAATTTTAGATAAATAATTATATTCATACTAGAGGCCCAGCGCATGAAAACGTGCAGCCCCACCCACCCACACGTGCACCACCCTGCCTTGACACCTTAACCTGTCCACCCTGAGCTCGAGAGCGCCTGGCCCTGCCCCCAACCCCTCCGGCCTTCTCTGGTGTCATGACCATTAGTTTATTAGCTCGTTATTATATAGGATATAACTATGTAACTTATACACTAACTATGTATATCATAAAAGGCCTGTGATGAGCAGTCGCTCTCCCAGCGGGCGGGGTGGCGTGTGAGCTACTCGCATTGTAGAGCTACTCACTGTGGAGAGCTACTGGCAGTGGAGGGTGAGGCAGCAAGCTACCAGCAGCCATGGGTGGGGCAGCCAGCTGGGGCAAGCAGAAGTGAGCTACTCGCACACAATTTTGTGCACAATTTCGTGCACACTGGGCCTCTAGTAACTATATATTTTAGGTACACAGTTATCTCAGCCTGCAGAAATATTGGTGTACTTATTTTCAAGAATTCTCAATGTTTCGGAACCTCAAATATTTACTGAACATATATTTTTTTCTTTTCCAAATAAAAGCATTCTTTTTTTCATAAAACACTTAAGCGCCTCATGGGAGCAAATAACATAACTCACAATATCTTTCAAAACATCCCTGCATTTGTGCCCATAGATTGTGCTGCAAATTTTCCTATAGTTAATTAAAAATTATTCAGACCTGTGGCCTTTCAGCTTAGTGCTATAGCTTAACAAGTACCATGTGAATGTTACCATTGGAAAAATATCTATAATAATTCACAAATATCTATAACAATTATATTTATATCATTTAACCCAATATTCAAAACAGAGGAAGAAGTAGATAAAATTCAGGTAGAATTAAATTTACCAGTGAGATTTTATTGTACATGATTGGAAGGCATGATCTATTTTAAACTACTGATTTGGCTTTGTGTCTTTTGGATTAATGGTCTGTTTTGACTACACTGGGCCAGCTCCTTGTAATACATTCAACTTCAAATTCCAATTGGCTTTTGCTGTACACATGTGCATCCAATGTTCAGTCATCTGGCTTTAGTAATAGTCCCACTTAAATTTGTGAAGTATTTGTCCACTTTATCAACTGATATTTATTCATCTTACTTGACTTCCAAATTGGCAAGATATTTCTAGTACCATGGCATGGAATCCAAATTACAAAGCTGATCAAATTTCAGATGCAGGTCCTAATGAACCATAGCCCTCCATTCATGCCTCAGCAATTCATTGGGGATCCCTGGCTGGGTGGCCCAGTTGGTTGGAGTATCGTCCCATACACCAAAAGGCTATGGATTTGATTTCTGGTTAGGGAACATGCCTAGATTTCAGGTCTGGTTCCTGGTCAAAGCAACCGATTGATATTTCTCTCTCACATGATGTTTCCCTGTCTCTCCCCCTTCCTCTCTCTCTAAAATTCATTAAAATATGGATTTTAAAAAATTGAGTACACAGCCCTTTGCTTATGTACTATGTCCAGTAAGTGGAAGAGCAGAGGGAAAGACATTTTGTGCATGTTATGAAGAAGACATGGTTTACTCCCCTCAAAGGATTTACAGTCTAATGAATCCCCCCTTTTATATGCAACTTGAATGACATCAATTCTGTGTATAAATTATAAGTCAAAATGATGTTATAACTTTCCTATTAAAAAACAAAACAAAACACGAACAATCCCAATTTATAAAGAAAAGAAGCACAAAGAATCTAGTTAGACTGCTTAGTTAATAAGAAAACTTCTCAGGTACTGGTACAATGCTGAAATACAACTACTTCAAAGTGGCTAAAGTATGCACATGCTAAAGAAGTGTGCAGCCCTGGCCCGTTGGCTTGGTTGGAGCATTGTCCCATACACCAAAAGGTTGCAGGTTCAATTCCTGGTCAGGGCACAGAACTGGATTGTGGTTTCAACCCCAGTTTGGGATGCCTACTGGAGGCAACTGATCAATGTTTCTCTCTCACATTGGTATTTCTCTCTCTCTAATTAACAAAAACATATCCTTGGGTGAGAAATAAAAAAAGAAAGAAGGAGTGTGGAGTGTGCATACTTCATATACAGATTCCAGAACCATAGTCCTGTTCATGATTCCACTACTGACTTATCTAAATGCTGCATGGAAGTAATTATCTCTGCTAGCACATCATACAATTAAAATAGTATCTACTGATTAGAAATATTTTGACACAGTAAATATGTTTTCAGTTCATTAGGAGAAAAGTAAACTACCATAATAGCTTCAGACTAGATATGAATATCAGCTTTCACTGAAGTTTAAAATTATCAGGTGAGCAGGTAGTTCTATAAAGCAAACTAATCTTGCAGGAAATCCAAGACGGGTTTGTTTATTGCCACTGAGCATTTCTTGTCCCAGAGAAGAGTCATAGCTCCGAGTAGATTTGCTGAGATCTGCATGCAGTCAGCATCGCATATCTCCAAAGTCTAGAGCCTGCTTGGGGCAGAGGTGAATTATCTGGTTTATGGGGGCTCAGATAGAGGTCACTGCTCGGAGTTCAATTCTGACTTGCCTGTGGTTTATTTTGTGTAAATGTGGAAGTAGCAGCTTTTTGAATCCCTGTAGTGAAGCCAACTTTATCCTCTGTTTGAAGCTGGATTTACCCTGAGTTTCCATGATTAGATCTTATAAACAGAATTCTCTTCTTGACAGATATAAATACAGAGAGATTTATCTTGTGATCTTGTCTGCAAAATCATTATAGGTTCTAAAATGTGACTACTAACATGTCCAAGCATATTTGAAGTAGAGGATGGACATGCTGATTTTTAAAATATGCAAATGACAAGAATGGTAAGACTGTTGTGAAAATAATAAAATGTTATACACACTTTTTAAAAAAAATTAAAAATAATAAATAAAATGTGCAAATTGAGATGCAAATCAGTTATTTCTCATGAAAAAAGTTCTCCCAACAGTGTTTCTAAACAATCCAGAATTTTAGTGACTGAAATGAAGATTTATGCTTCTATATTTATAAAACAGGAAATTATTTAGTGATAATATTATTAAAACAGCAGCAACATTGGGACTAAAGAAACACTGTTGGATCATTTTCTTGAGAATACAATTGTGTGCCAACTTTATTGTTTATAGGCACTAGGGCGGGGAAACTGGGTAACTATGTCTTGCCAATTTCAAAATGTCCAGCATGGCAAAGTACCAGCCAAGTTTCCAATTCCCTGGGAAAGGTCACTGTCTTGAGGCAAGATGAGCACATATCATACAGCTGGATGTTTTTATGTCACAAAGGAGCACATTTCAGAACAGAATTCTCCAGGTCCCTAAGTTGGCAATTCATGAAGGTAAATCGCAAAAGACACTCTTTCGAACAGGAGGTGCTTAATGAAACAAGCTTGGATATCTCAGATACTCAGAGAATATTTTCTAACCTAAAAGTAACTCCAAACATATCAAATAGATCATTCCCTGGCCTCAGGAGGGAGGAATGGAAACATAATCATTTTACTTCAACTTAAATGGGGACATTGAGTCATTGATTATTTACTCTCTGTTTAGAATCACCATTTTACCCTGCTGGTATTATGTGAGTAGTTTGCAATAATGGAAAATCCTTTTGGCTTTATTACAGGAGAAGTTATTCAAAGGCAATAAAACTTATTGTCAAACCGGGGCTGGCTTTGCAGAAAATGATTTCAAAATGTCCTTTATTTAGTTAACGAGATTTTCTTTCTAGCTAAACTATTATAGAGAGGATAATTATGGATGTAATAAGCTAATTACCATCAGATGTAAATGAGCAAGTGTGAACTATTGGTAGACTTTAAATAATGAAAACTGGGTTAGAGCATCTTAGTGATGTGTTAGCCATTTGCAAAAATAAAATTTTCAGAAAGTTATGGTGATTTTATCGTATAGCAGAGAGCTTTCAGATAAGCTTATTTCAGGGCTTTGTAAGGATTGGAACTTCTTTTAATCCTCTGTCCCCTTAAAAGAGAGGGCATTGTTTTCCCAGATTATTTCTCCCTTGCAAAAGGCAGAAAAACACTGTCATAAATAATTTAAAGGTATAAGCCCCACACTCCAGCTATCTTAAGGGGCACTGAGAAAAGTACTAATACACTTGATCATCTATTTATTCATTTATTAATTTAATGATTATAGATTATCTACCATGTTTCTGGGATTGTTCTGGATGTTAAAGATATTGTAGTGAATAATATAGACAAGTTCAATGCTCTGATGGCATTTATGTTCTTTTTTTTAATTTACTTTTTAAAAAAAAACGATTTTAAGTATAATAATGATACATGCAATAAACATTAACATTTCAAGAAAAACAATTTTAAATATAATAATATTACCCAAACTGTACTAACATAGTATAATGTCACAAAAGTTATAGGAAATATTAAAAATGGGCAAATAATAGGATTACATCTATTATTCTTTTTTAAAATATATTTTATTAATTTTTTTACAGAGAAGAAGGGAGAGGGATAGAGAGAAACACCGATGAGAGAGAAACATCGATCAGCTGCCTCCTGCACACCCCCAAGGTACATGCCCTTGTCCAGAATTGAACCTGAGACCCTTCAGTCTGCAGGCCGACACTCTATCCACTGAGCCAAACCGCTTAGGGCAATGCTCGGCAAACCGTGGCTTGCGAGCCACATGTGGCTCTTTGGCCCCTTGAGTGTGGCTCTTCCACAAAATGCCATGGCCTGGGCAAGTCTATTTTGAAGAAGTGGCATTAGAAGAAGTTTAAGTTTAAAAAATTTGGCTCTCAAAGAAATTTCAATCGTTGTACTGTTGATATTTGGCTCTGTTGACTAATGAGTTTGCCGACCACTGGGTTAGGGCACATCTATTATTCTTAAGAAGAAACAGAAAATAAGCAAACGAACTCTTCATTTCAGACAGTACAAATAAAAGAAAATAAAGAAAGATAAAGGACAGAGGATAGATGAGAATGGTAAGGGAGTTGGTTAATTCAGATTCAGTGTTATGCTGGAGCCAGCTGGAATATTGAGGAATTAGTTTTAAATCATTGGTAACCTGAAATCAGCCATGGGGGGCAGGGGGAATATGCAGACCATGGAAATTAGCAAAAAAGGTACAAATCAGAGCTTCCTCCCCTTTTCTGAGAGCCCATTTCCCATAGTACTTTTGGAAATGGTGAACAGGGAAAGTCATTCTGCAGAAATGATTTTTGAATAGAGACTTGAAGAAGTAAGTTATGCAAAGATGATGAGGAAGGGCATTCCAGGCAGGGTGGAGCTGTGAGTGCAGAGGCCCTGAGCAGGGATGAACTATAAAGGCCGATGTACTGTTGTACTGTTAAGAGTCGGGGGAACCATAACTTGTTCCAATTATTTTAAGCATCATTCTAGCTTCTCTATGGAAACAGATATGAGTTCAGATGAAAACAAAAGATGATTTGGGTGTTACTGCAATATTGCCTATGAGAGATGAAGGTGTGTTGAACTATCATTATAGATGTGGACATGGTGAAAAGTAGTAAGATCTGGCTTATATTTTGAAAATTGAATTTATAGAGTATACTAATAGTACGAGGGTGAGAAAAATCAAGGATAATCTACATTTTTTCCCTGAATGAGAAAATGGTGCTACCATTTTCTAAGTTGGAAAGGCTGGGAGACAGACAGGTTTGATAAATTAGAGGCTAAGAATTAACATTATACTCTGTATATACAATGTGAAATTAAGTTTAAAATTATATAAGACCATGCATAATCCCCTAATAGAAGTGCCATTCTATTTTTTATAATTTTAGTAATTCATGGATTTAGATTTATAAGAAAGCTTTCTGTCTCTAGAACCTAGTTCTGTTTGTGATCAACTTTTATCTTGAAGAAGTACTGATGAGGTGATTAGGAGGTTATTGAGTTCTACAATATTGAAAGTAATTTCCTATCATAATTACTACACAGTAATTCAGTACTCTTTCCTTTGATTTTTCTAGTTATAGAACTTTCAAATTACAGTGGATATTTTATATCAAGTGTTCATTTAGAACCTCTATTGAATTATAGGAAAAGATCACAAAATCAATTTTTCAAGTACTTAAGATGCTTACAGAGGTTCTATTAAAAACTTATCTGATGTATATAGATTTGTTTAAAATTACTGAATATTTAAAAGTTAATTTAAAAAGTTTAACCTATGTTCCTCAAGCAAAGACAAATTATATGAAAAATAGAACAAAGACAGAACATCTTTAAGAACAGACTACAGATAAATTCTATAAATCTCAAAATATCCAATGCCTGGAAATGAAGTTAAAAAGTAATACTTATAATAGCAGTATGCAACTGTTATGAAGCTTAACTCATGTTTGTTATTATGCCCGTCATTATCATTAATTCTTTAATGCATGTTGCATGCTACGTAACATATGTTAAAATATATTTTCAGTTATGTGCTTCAGAATAACTGAGTTAAATTGTTATGAAATCTGCTTTCTACGTGTGGAATATGTGTTTGGTTTTCTAGTATTGCTAACTTACTTTACCAAGAAACACATGTCGTCGGAGTTTTTTATTTGTTATGTGTTTCTCATTAAGAAGGCAAAATGTTCTTACCAGTCAATTTTTAAAAACGAGAAGCAATAAAAATAGCAGGATGTTTTCTTCTGCTGTGTGGCAGGGTTAGGAAAGTGAATCTGGATGGAAACGGGTGAGCTTTGATAAACATGAATCAGCTTGGGAACAGAAGGGTCTACTCCTTTGCAAGTCAGCATGTGTTTGTGCCATGTTATCTACAGGTATTACTGATAAATAAATGAGCTCTCCAAGTAAGAATCACATGCTCCCTTAAAGAAGCACTGTGTTTGAAAAAGGTAGGTTAAGACATGTGACAAAAACTCAGTATAAAATAATGCAAAAGGAAAAATTCAAACCTCTTCCCAAAATTGCACATGCCTTTTAGAATTTTCAGGAAAATTAAAAGACAAATTACATACAGAGTCCTAAGTGGTCACTTGTTATTTCTTCAAATAGAGTCAAATGATGATTTTTACTCTGAGTATAAAGGTATAGGTTTGTATTATGGGAGAAAGATAATTTCTGTTTCTGTTGAAGGGAGATGCAACATAAAGATAAGTATATTTCTTTTATTTAGTAGTTACCAAGATAGCACTTACTATGTACCAGTTACTATTTTAAATGTTTTATGAGTAATAACATTACATTTTCATAACAAACCTACGAATAAGGAAGTTTTTTTTCACATTTTAAAGATCAGGAAACTGAGGTGTGAGGAATAAACTGTAAGAAGCAAAGGCAGCATGTGAAAGACAAGCCACCTGGCCCCAACACATACAGAAACTGCACACTCTGCTACTCTCTCTTTTGAGATACTGCAAATTTTCAATTTTTCCTAGAAAGACTGCCATTGGAGGATCTCACAGACACACACACACACACACACACACACACAAACACACACACACACGTATATGTATATATATTTCACTGTTCAATTTCTTTGAATAAGTGCACATTCAAAGCAAATAACTAAAATCATGACAATATCAGCTTGTCTTTTGAGAAGAAAACAGATCATCAGATGTTTCATTCATAGTTGGAAAATCATTCATGATTTTCTCTACACAGTTAAATTTGCATTTTAAAGACTCACCTTATCAAAAGTATATTTTAACATTACCATATCAAGCTAACATCTATTGGTGGTATATTATGCTCTAGGTCCTATTTTAGTGACTTTTTTTAAAATAACTGGCTTTATTTTAAACATACAGATATCACCAATTATTTTTTGGTGGTCAGTTCTATCCTTCTGGAATGAATTTGGGTTCATTCAGATCTGGATTATTCCTTCTCAATCAGGCTAATGCTGGGCTTTCTGTCTTTGGATTGTGTGGATTGAATTAGATTTTTTTAAATAGAAGAAAAAGGAAAGAATATGCATGGCTCATTGAAAATCTGAAGTGGAAAATTTTCTTTTTCTCTTCCTCTTTCCCCTTAAAGAGCCCTTAAAAGAGCTAATCCAATCATTTTATGGAATTAGAATTAAAATATTTATCACATAGAAGTAAAATATTAGCTGCCTCTTTTTGAGTGCTACCTTGGTGCTAAGTCCATAATCATATTTAAACCTTACAGCATTCTCTGTGCTTGGTCTCATTACCCCTACTTTACTTCAAGGAAGTCAATACAGCCCAGCCTGCATAGCTCAGTGATTGAGCATCAACCTATGAACCAGAAGGTTCACAGTTCGGTTCCCGGTCAGGGCACATGTCCTGGTTGTAGGCTTAATCCCCAGTGTGGAGTGTGCAGGAGGAGGCAGCCAATCAATGATTCTCTCTCCTCATTGATGTTTCTGTTTCTCTCTCTCCCTTTCTCTTTCTCCCTCCCTCCCTAAAAAAATATTTAAAAAAAATTCAATACAATAAGGCTCAGAAAAGTCCAATGGCTTGCTCAAGTGCACACAGTGCCAGGGCAAGGATAGGGTCATGCTTATGTCTGCAAAACCTGGCTGCTTGCAAAAAGAAAGAAAAGAAACTCACAAACAAACAAAAAAACACCACAGCTTACTGCCTCCAAAATAGCTGATTCGCCTTGACTCTTCCATTGTACCTATGAAGAGAGTGCTTCTCAGGATGTAAACAGAGCCTTTGCACCAGGCCCTTGCTCCCTCATGAGCGGGGGTCACAATAAACATTTATGTCCCTCTACAATATGTAGGCTAGGAAAGTGCATTAGTCTCATCAGTGTTACAAACTGGGATAGGAAAGAGAGTAAATACACAAAAGTAATATCATTCACTTGTCAATAACTTGACTTAAAAGAAGATACCTTCCTAAATTGAGTGCCAGATTTTCTGCAAAAGCTATTTTCTCCTCTTTATTACATATGATTTAGAGATAACATTCGTTTTTATTGTTTTAGATAATATACCACAGTTAATTATTGCTTAATAGTAGTTTTATAAAGGTATCTACATGACAGCATGGATTTAGATACTCTCAATTGCATTAGTTGAACCAAACGATTTTTCCTCCCATTAATATTAAGAAAAAATGAAATTTCACATTTGCCATAGATTGTATTTTATATGGTTTGTGAAAAATCATTTTCTGCAGTCTCCCAAAGTACCCTACACCTGCACTAAGATTATAACCTTAGTCTTGAGGTTATTTAATTAACCTATGGAAAATAAATGAAAAAAAAAAAACAAGCAAGGGTAGAACCTATGGAAAATAAATGAAAAAAAAACAAGCAAGGGTAGAACTGAGGAGATTAAGAGAAACAACCTCCATTGTATTTCTCAGAGAATATTAGATTAAAATTCAAACTCTTTCTAGTGACAGGTTGTTATAAGAATAAGAAATGGCACAAACAATTTATTTCAAGATGACAAAGATTTAACAAAAATAGGAAGGTTAATTATAATTGAATATTCCCTATGGATATCTCAGATGATATGCCTCAGTCTATTTCCTATTGACAGGTAGTAGTGCAAATTAAATGTGGTATTATGCATTCAAATTGGATTTCAACTACTCATCATCCATAGTGTGACATTAGAATTAGCCCTGATGATGACAGTTTAAATACCATAATGAGAATAGGTGCCCTTTTCCATTCATAGTGTAGTTTCACTGGTAGGGAGGGTAGGAGTTGGAGATTGGATTCATAATTTTGTTATAATCATTGCTGCCTGAAAAATTTATTCCATGAATTGAGTATCCTGAATATTAATAATGTACTGACTCTTCTCTGAATTAATGACAGACAAAAGGCCACTTGTCTTCTATAAGTAATTGTAATTATGCCAAAAAAAGCAGCATTTAAGATCCTGTCAATTGTAACATCAATCACTGCTTAAACATGGAGATATTAGTGTGCTCTCTTGAAACACACACAGACACACGGACACACAGCAGTAGTAAGGCACAGTAAACAAGATGGTGCTAAACAAAAATAAAGACAGAGAGAAGAGAGAGAAAGGAGAACTGTACAAAGAAAAAGTTTGTCTCTCTGATGATGGTCATGAGTAATTTCAATTGTGTGGATCAGTGGTTCTCATTGAGAGATAAGCTGCAAAAACAACTCTGGAATTCCATGAAGGTATCCATGTGCTTGGGCATGCAAATTCTCAAATCACCCCTGTGTAATTCTGATGCACCGCCAGCTAGCCTCACAATTCTCTGTGTACTACACAGGATCAGTGTTCCAGGGGGATTGGTTCTAAGACCCCCATTCAAACCTAAATCCTCGGATGCTCAAGTTCCTTATACATAGAACAATGCATACAGTTGGCCCGCTGCATTTGTGAATTCCCAAATGCAGACTGAAAATACTGTTTTGATCCACGATGGATGGAATCCGCAGATGTGAAACCTACAGATATGAAGGATCTGCTGTACTTCTCAAAATAAGAGTTATGTATTTCACACTTTAGAGAATTCACACTGGGGGCAGAAAAATGGGGTGGAGGTGCTAGTTAAAAATCAGGGTTCCTTCTCTGCACCTACTAATTCAGAATCTCTGGAAGTGAGACTCCAGGGCTTTATTTTTTAACACCACCAGCAGGTCAGTCTGATATGCTATCTATAATAATAAAAGATTAATATGCTAATTTGACCGGACATTCTTCCGGACAGCCTTCTGGATGAAGCTGGGGCTGTGAGGGAAGCCCAGGTCCTGGGTGCCAGAGGGAAGCCAGTGCCAGCAGCTGGGGGAAGGAAGGACACTCTTGCAGTAATTTCCTGCATTGGGCCTCTAGTAAAGTATAATAATCTCTCAAACAAGGTTGAAGAATTAGCGCTTGGCAATTTAATCATTATGATGGCAATCTCAAGACCTAGGTAAGCAAGGTAATGATAGGAATGTCACATGATTAGTTATTTCGGTTGTTTTGTTCATGAAATTTGTATATTATTTCAGCTGTTAAAGAGTACTTTTCCAAATGACAAGACAGCATTTTTTTGTCTCTTCAAACTTTTCAAATGTTTCTGGTTAGTCATTAAGACTAACAATCAAAATTAATTTTCTTTAAAATTATTGCTAGTCACCATGTATTAAGATTGAAGAAAAACAGTTGGCACATAACACTAGACATCTGAACACAATAGAACACATAACAAGTAGCTTCAATAAAAATACGTCCATCTCCTTTTAATTTGTCTTCAAACAATCGCCTAAAATTTACACTGCAAGAAACAGTAATTATAATAACATCTGATAGAATTTCTAACTCAACAGAGCATTTTTTAAAAATAACTGCATGTAACTATTCATGACACTTGGGATTATTGAACACAAATAAAAGAAAGGGAATGAAATGTTAAGCCTTTCTGGGGATAAAATATTGCATATCTTTATTTTAACTCCTAATGTAATTAATGCTTTCTTAATGCCATCTGGTCAGGTTATCTTAAAAGTTAACCAAAGAGATCAGTGTGACACTTAACAAATAATAAATGTAAAAAACTGTAATACTGAAATACTGATATATAATCATAATAACTAGAGTAATGGAAAAAAACAAACAAACAATAAAAGGAGCAAATCAACTTAGTCAGCTATCATGCACACTTAGCACATTTTAGGATGAAGAAAGAAGACTCTTGTCTTTAGACATCATAGTAATCACATATTTAAAGAATATTAAGATGTGTACCTGCTCCAAATGCTTTACAAGTAGAAGGGAAGAAAATATTAATAGCAACATAAACCTGGAGCAAAATACTGAAGGTCTCAATCTCTTGTCTAGCTGTGAGACCTCCGTGATTTGTTTAACTTCCCTAGACTTTGGAGTTCTCATTTAAAAGATATGATTATCCACAGAAAGCATTTAGAAGAGTGATGGGAATATATATGTATATATACCATGTGTAATTCCTTTGAGCAATTGAAAGTCTGTGTGGTATCATACGACACTTGACTTGCAATAAGAAAATAATACCTTTAAGACCTGCCTCTGCTATAAAGGCAATCATTTCACTTCTCTGAAGCTTAGGGTTTTTTGTTTTTTGTTGTTGTTGTTTTTTTTTTGCTTGGAAGATAAGGTTTTATTGATTTTACCAGTTTGTTATTAGAATCAAATAGAATTACCTTTGCTGAAGTGTCTGACCTATATGGGGGTGTGCAAAAGGAGATTTGCAGTTGTGAGTACACGAGACACAGTTTATTATTACATTATTATGGATGTATTAATTATTATGTAATTTATGTGTAATGTTTGTCTTCTTATTATCATTATTATTTTGTAGCCTTACTTGCGACTTACCTTTTAGGTAACGATGGCTGGTAATTTATCTACTTTTGCTCACACCTGTATTGATTACCTGTTCAAGTCCCAATTCGGTATAGAATTGTAGCCGTTGCCAAAGGGGAAAGAACACAGATTTCAAAAACTGTGAACTTTGACCTTGTTCCCATCATGGCTAAAATCTGATTGAAAATGATAAGAAGCCTCTTTTCTTAGCTCTGTGGTCTGACAGCTGACATCAGACTAGGCATTTAATCCATATTTTTGGTTACCTCATTCTATCTCAGTGAGTTTGTTTTAGAAGCCACCCGAAGATATAATCACCACGAAGTGGGCACATTTGGACCTTTCAAAACCACCTATGCATGTTGGAGCTCTGAGCAATCACTCTCCCCTGAGAAAGGACTTAGGCTGTTTCTTTATGCTTGTGCACCTGAAGCCACAAAGTGTTGGAGGATGTTCAAGTATCAAAACTAATGACCTCCGTGGTTGAAAATTTGCACCATTCTAAACACAATTATTTTTAAAAATATGCTGGAGAAGTTCATAAAAAATTGTTCAGTAAAAAACTAAGTCAAGAATACATTTTCCTCATTCAGGGGACATTATATTATGAACATAATCTTTTTCAACATAAAGGTAATATAATAATAGCAACCACAGTATTCAGACAATATGTTCTGCTATGATTAAGATCAAGATTTTAGCATACAAATTCATTATTCAGGCATCTTTATAAAGTAATCAATTCAGTTAAGAGCATAGTGAAATAAAATATAAATATAATAATTAAATAATACAGAAAACTGTAAATGGATATCAAGACGAGACAAAAGAAATCTAAGTTTTTTACTTGATAAATAATGCTTGATGAATTGTCTCAAATAGTTTGATATATTGAATTGACTAGGTTTAAGTATTATACTGGGAGTTTATATATGTTTTCTTTGTTGTTCATTTTTCTTCAGAGTTTATATCACACCATGTATCAATTTGCAGAGAAAGAGTAAATGTAAGTTATAGTTGCTATTTATTCACATGTTAGATCAACTTTGTTCACCAACCCATATGTGAAAATATAGTCATTTCATTGTTAGGAACTTAAAGCTAATGTTAATTAGTTTGAAACTTCAATAATTGATATATTAGCCACCAATAAGCAATAGTAGTTAGAATTTACATATTAAATTAGCTTCTGAGATAAGAATTCACTAGGTTGTATCTATATGTTCCCTATTTCTAGCATATTTATTTCCAGCCACATTTTTTTCAATGAGGTGGGATGTGTGAGTGGGTAGACGTCAATCTAGATTGGAAAAATTATTTCAAACGTACCAATCTTTATTTAAAATTTGTATTTAGTCATCTTCATATTAAAGTATAATTAAATCACTTTGAAAGGCATGTGTTTAAAATAGTCAAATCATGTCTATACAATGAAACATTATTTGGCAATAAAAAAGTGAAGTGTCGGCATATGCTATACCATGAAATAATCTTGAAAACTTTATACTATAGGAAAGAATCCAGTCACAAAGTACCATAGTTTGTACAATTCCATTTATATGAAGTATACAGAGTAGGATAATCTATAGAGACGGAGGGTAGATTAGTGGTTTCTACGACTGGGGCTGATGGGGCCAGTGGAACATGACTATTCATAGGTACTTGGAGTTTCTTTTGTGGGTAATAACAATGTTATAAAATGTACTGTGGTTACAGTAGGGAAGTGGATAAAAAAGCTGTGGTACATTACACCATGGAATACTATGCTGCAATAAAAATATATAAGGATCTTGTACCCTTTGGGACAGAATGAGGGACCTGGAGACTATTATGCTAAGCAAAATAAATCAGTCAGAGGAAAACAAGTATCACATGATCTCACTTGTATGTAGAATCCAATGGGAAAAAAAGATAAACTAATGAACAAAATAAATCGAGAGACATATATGCATGGAATACACTGTCAAATCTCAGAGAGCAGGTGGGGGTGGGTAGGTGGGTAGAAAGAGATCAACCAAAGAACTTGTTGCATATATGTATAACCAACCCATGGACACAGACAATAGGGTGGTGAAGGCCTGGGGCAGAGGCAGACGAAGGCTAGAAGGGGTCAATGGGGCAAAAAAAGGGGAACCTGTAATACTTTCAACAATAAAGACAAAAGAATAAAATGTACTGTGGTTTTCGTTACACAACTTTGCGAATATACTAAAAATAATTTATTTTCGTACTTCAAATAAGTGAATTGTATGGTATGTAAATTATATCTAAAAAAAAAGAGCCAGTTATTTTGCATTTAGGTTACATGCAGTCTTAAATTCTGTAACATAAAAGAAAAAGGTGTTATAGGATCAAGTAAAGTCATGAAATTAAATTATAATATGGATTCCATGAGTTTCATATCCACTGCATTGAATATCGCATTAGAAATATTCTCAGTTCATGAAGATATGAAAGTAATGACAATAAAACAATAATTATGAAGAAATCCAGGCAAAGCACTTTCCACATCCTACTAAAGACAAGTGTATATCAGAGAACCATTTTGAAAGAATGAAAATAGCATGCAGAAATCCTATATACCCTTGAAGCTAAGAAAGGAAAGGAGTAACAAATATTCAAGAAATCAATAATGAGAGAGTTGTAATTCTTTCATTAAAAATATGTTTAGCCCTGGATTATGTGGTTCAGTTGGTTAGAGTGTTGTTCTATGCACTTAAGGGTCACAGGTGCCATTCCAAGTCAGGGGAAATGCCCAGGTTGCAGGTTCGCTACCCCATACTTATGGGAGGCAACTGATCTATGTTTCTCTCTCACATTAATCTTTCTCACTTTCTCTTTCTCCCTCTCCCTTCCTTCTGTCTAAAACCTATTAAAATATTTCATATATATACTAGATTCATGCTGCACTGGTGGGGTCCTTCAGCCTGGCCTGCGGGGATTGGGCCGAAACCAGCTCTCCGACATCTCCTGAGGGGTCCCGGATTGATAGAGGGTGCAGGCCAGGCTGAGGGACCCCACTGGTGCATGATCTGGCTGGGAAGGGACCACAGGAGGGCTCTAGGGTGAGTCTGGCTTGTCTCCCCCAGTTCCAATCAGCCAGACCCCAGCAGCAAGCTAACCTACCAGTCAGAGCGCCTGCCCCTGGTCATCAGTGCGTGTCATAGCAACTGGTAGAAAAGTCAAATGGCTGGACACTTAGCACATTAGGCTTTTATTATATAGGATCTATCTATCTATCTATCTATCTATCTATCTATCTATCTATCTATCTATCTATCTCTCCATCCATCCTCAGGTGAGGGTTGTAAAATATTTAAATGACCAATGATTACTTGTTCCATTTGTTTTAAGTGAAATGTTTTTCAATATGTTTTTATTTATTTTAAATAGAGGAAGAGAAAGGGAGAGATATAAACATCAATGAGAATCATTGATCGACTGCCTCCCTCATACCCGCTACTGGAGATCAAACCTGCAACCCAGGCATGTATCCTGACCGGGAATCAAAGGTTCATGGGTCCATGCTCAACCACTGAGCCTCAGGAGCCAAACTTAAGTAAAATGTTTTTTAATATATTTTTATTGATATCAGAGAAGAAGGAAAGAGATGGAGACAGAAACATCAATGGTGAGAGAGAATTCTTGATTGGCTGCCTCCTGCAGGCCCACACTGGGGGATACCTCCTGAAACCCAGGACTGTGTCCTGATTGGGAATTGAACCGTGACCTCATGGTTCATAGGTCTCATAGGTTGAAGCTCAACCAACTGAGCCATGCCAGCTGGGCCAGTAAAATATACTTGATGGTACAAAAATACCTAATGGCATCAATACTGCTTATTTTAAGAGCTCACAAAAGCTCATATTTGATGTTAATAAAATGTCACTGTCACTGATCTGATTTTAGAAGGAAAATAAAAAGTCCTGACTTAGAAAGTGGTCAAGTAAGAGTTTAAGTTTCTGCAAAATCAGAGTGCTGGGATTTAGCCCAAAGCCCTTAGGCCAGCTGGACAATGAATTCACCTCTGAAGACAGAGAATATTTCATGTTGCCTAATAATTGGGGCACTCACTGACCATGTGATAGTCTACTCTGCCAGAAGCAAACTTCAGACAACTGCTGCCACTTCTGCATTTCTAAAAAGAGAAAGAAGGAAGGAAGGAAGGAAGGAAGGAAGGAAGGAAGAGAGGGAGGGAGGGAGGGAGGGAGGAAGGAAGGAAGGGAGGAAAGTTAGGAATTCTACTTTGTTTACAGTTAGGCCAGAAAGATTTTTCTTTGTGTTCTATATAGGTAAACAATCTGATGACCAAGCAATTGTGGGATTGTTTCACCATTACCAATAAACTTCTTTAGAAAATAAACCATGTTCTCTTTATCCCCAAGCACCATGTCTAGTAAGACTTATGAATGCATACTCTAGTTTTTCTTGCTGAGAGAATACTAATTTTTCCAGGTAACTGTCCTCACATGATCATAGATATACTAGTAAAATCACTTTCCATGTCCTGATCTAAACCATTCAACTTAATCCATTCCCCTTAAATGCTGTACGTAAGCAAGGATAATATGCATTTCTCTCCTATAACAGATAAACGGTGCCTGCTGGGAAACTTCTGAGATATATCTTTCTACATTAAATATGAAATTTTGCATATGGGTAAGCAAAAACATGATATTTGGTGATGTAGTTGAGCTACTGAATTAATCAATCCCCATTACATTGACATTTTCTTATCATTTAAGCACACTGAATCTGGATTTTCTTTTACTTGTAGTCAAAGAATTCCAATATGCCATTTCAATATGTTTGGGAGGGTATAATTACTCCATGATTATCTGCTCATCAGGTTGTCTCCATGGACAGGATCTCATAATTTCATATATATATATATATATATATATATATATATATATATATATTATTGATTTTTTACAGAGAGGAAGGGAGAGGGAGAGAGAGTTAGAAACATCAGTGAGAGAGAAACATTGCTCAGCTGCCTCCTGCACACCCTGATTGGGGATGTGCCCGCAACCAAGGTACATGCCCTTGACTGGAATTGAACCTGGGACCTTTCAGTCCGCAGGCCGACGCTCTATCCACTGAGCCAAACCAGTTAGGGCTCATAATTTCTTAACGTGTCCTTGTGGTTGCATCGCAAAAATGATCCCGGGATGCTCCATCCTAATTACCCCGCATGCAGAAAGCCCATTCCCATTTGAAGAGAGCGAAAGAATGTCATTGTGGGTATGGACACCTGGATGATAGTAGCTTATTGAGAAGGATATCAATGCTCCTTTTGGAAAATAAATAGTGATTGGTCACTGATAACTTCCATAGGTGTGGGCAGTAGAATCTGACCTTCTACTCATCTTTGCTGATGCAGTTTTTTAAATAAAAGAAGCTGGTTCAGCCATAAAATGCTGGAATAATGCTGACATCTAGGTATATGTCTAGGGTAAAAGCAATGACCTTTCATGCTCATGATAGGCAAACATTGCCTATAATGAATTAAAAAGGAAACAAAGTAAGCCAAAACTTCTTTAATCTTCTTTTCAATGGAAGCGGGGGAGGGGGCGGGGAGGGGGATGAGACATTTATAATACTTTCAACAAGAAAGATTTTATAAAGGGAGAAATTACTGAGAATTTTAATACTGTCTCAGACTGGAAAAGCTGATACATTTTAATAGAGATATAATAAAAATAAACCATTAAACATATTTGGGGGAGGCAGAATTGGGAATGTTTAACACTTAAAAAGAAAGATTAAATGCAAAATTTTATTGTGAATAATAAAGGCAAGTGTTAAATTTAGAGGAGAAAGAAGGAATAAAGACGGGTAGAAGAAAGAATTATTGAAGATGGTGGGAAGTTTCATGTATTAGATGAGGTTAGACTATTATCTGTCATATTTAAATTACACAATTCCAAAAGTTTTTAAAATATTTTTAATTGATTTCAGAGAGAGGAAGAGAGAGAGATAGATAGAAACACCAATGATGAGAGAAAATCATCAGTTTGCTGTCTCCTGCACATCCCTCACTGGGGATCAAGCCCACAACCCAGGCATGTGCCCTGACCAGGAATTGAACTGATATCTCATGTTTCATAAGTGGATGCTCAATCATTGAGCCACACCAGCCAGGTCATAGAAGTTTTATGTAAAGAAATGCATGCTTAATATCAGATGAAATATATTAATGACAATGAAAATGTATGTCCCTGAAATGGAAATGTATAATGCTATTAAATAGTATTGCCAGAATTAGCATTTAAAATATCATTAAGTAGTAATTAAAAATAAAGGATGATTTCCCTAGTCAGTTTGGCTTAGTAGTTAGAATGTCAGCCCTCTAACTGAAGGGTGGCAGTTTCGATTCCAGTCAAGGGCACATACTCTGTTGCAGGCTTAATACCTGGCCTGGTTGGGTGCATGCAAACCAAGAGATATGTCTCTCTCACAGGGATATTTCTCTCTCTCTGTCTCTCCTCCTTCCTTCCACTCTAAAAATCAATGGGAAAAATATCCTCAGGTGAGGATTAACAAGGAAGGAAGGAAGGAAGGAAGGGAGGGAGGGAGGGAGGGAGGGAGGGAGGGAGGGAGGGAGGGAGGGAGGAAGGAAGGAAGGAAGGAAGGAAGGAAGGAAGGAAGGAAGGAAGGAAGGAAGGAAGGAAGGAAGGAAGGAAGATGGGAGGGAGGGAAGGAGGGAGGGAGGGAGGGAGGGAGGAAGGTTGAATTTCAGGTAATTAAAAATAATTTAACATTTTAAGTATTCCAAAAATATTGTATGGAACATATCTGTAACAAAAATTTTCCATTGTTTCACTGAAATTCCAATTTAACAGAATGTCCTGTGTTATTTTTAGCTGACCCTAAATGCTTTTTTAAAACAATAATTATTTCTAGTAACAGTCCCTCTCTTCCCTCCTCTCTCACCATATCTCATGTATAGGTGTCATACATGAGATATGGTGACTGGAAGTTTGAATGTTTCTTTAATACAGGTTTTTTATTCTGTGAGAACAAAAAAAAAGCAATTATGCAGATATGACTCTACAAAGCCAGCTCCTTAAAGAGCTTCCTAGCAGTAAAGAAAATTTGAAACATTTCTGCCCTTTGCAAGTTTATTGGTAATTTTTTTTATGTTAGAACTCCACATGAATAAAAATATTGTAACTGAAAAAAAATTAGTCAGAAAATTGTCAATGGATCTCTAAGGTATTTAAGGTGTCTCCTTAAAGTTGATTAAGCTATAATTATCCAATTCATAGTTTGCTTTATCTAACATTTTTTCATGCATATTAAAGATTGTGCACTTAAGAAAACATCAGTGTATTAGTGATAGATTCTATGTAAATTCTGTACTTCACACGCATATATTTTTAGTAGACACTGAAAATGCTTGTCTCACCACATTTTCAATCCTACCCCAAATTGGTGATTATTTTCTTCTTCATTTTTTTCACACTTTTTTGGGGGGACTAACTTGTGGGGGTAATAGTTTTAAAGTATGCCAGATTTCTGAGGGTTCTAAAGTTTGTTGATAACTTCCAAAGGTGTGGGCAGTAGAATAATATTTATTGTAATTACATTGAATGCGCAACCCTGAGAGTCAGATTTGAAGTTTTTCAGACTCCTGACGTAAGTAAGCCACAGGAACTAAAAGCAGTTTAACTTCCCAGCAATGAAAAAGCTTCTAACAAAGTTCCTCATAGGTCTAGACTGTCAAACTACATTGGGAAGACCGGGGAGGTTGGGCGAGGGGGGCTGTAAGAGACCAATTGAAGGACTTGTATGCATGCATATAAGCACAACCAATGGATACAAGACACTGGGGTGGGGGGGAGGGCGGGCAGGTGAAGGCATGTCCTGGGGGGTAGGGGAGGCTGGGGGAGGTCAATGGGGGGGAAAAAAGGAGACATATGTACTACTATTTGTAATACTTAAAACAATAATAATAAATAAATAAATAAATAGATAGATAAATAAATAAATAAAACAAGATGGGGTGTGTTTTAGAAAGCGGTTGATGAAAATCACTGAGCGTCGGCCTAAGTATTTATCTTCCCTTTCCTTGAATCAGAGGCATTCATATAATTTATATGCTTTTCTCCTTCCTTTGGTAACAGATAATAAATGTTAAGTGGGGGCTCAGCATACATTAAGCACTTGGATCCTGTTCAGACAGCTTCCTCACTCTTCCTGAGCGTCTGTGCGAACTAGGAAAACAGGATACATCACAGATCAAGTCAATCAATCAACCTGAATCACAACAGAGGCATTGAGCTGCTTTTCAGGCATGAGGCAGTCATTCTGCTTCTACATCTGCTCCATTCCTGAACTCTGCATTGTCCTGAGGAATGGACAAGAGAGGCTGAATGCAGTGAGGATCCGGGGGCCTAATAAATGCATTTTATGTCCTTTCCAACTCACCCAGGATCACTGATGAGAAATAAAAAGAGAAAGTCAAAATTTCTGCTGAAAGAGAGAAAGAGCCCCAGAAGGATTTTTTCCCTCCATTAATTGTTGCTGTGGGTTATGTCAGTTTATTTTATGGCTGCAGTAATTTTAAATGCATTTTCCTCTCCTGTGAGATGCAGTCTTTCAACTTTCCTGGCAGGGAGCTTGAGGGTCTAATTGATGTGCACACACATCTGACCATAAGACATATAGTAATTTAGCCTTTAATTTTGGTGGGTGTGTTCTCTCTGCTTTTAGTTCCTGCTTCTTGTGATCAAACCTTTCCTGCTACATAAAACTGCTTACTGATTTTCTTGAAAACACACACACACACACACACACACACACACACACACACACACACAAACACACACACACAAACACACACACACACACACACACACGAGAACAGCTCAAGCAACCTTCAGAATTAGTATTATTTGTTTTCCTAAAATAAAATATTTTAAACAATTATTAATGGATTTAAGAAAGAAAAAACATTTGTTTTTGAAATATCTGAATCAGAATATATCAAATCAAATTACATTTGCAAAAGAAACTACTTAGGTCCTTTAAACAAATAAATCCACAGCTCTATAAAGTTCTCTCACCTCTTAGTAACTCCACTAACCTATTTTATGAACATGTAAACATTCATTTAATTGTAAACATTTGCAATTAAATGAATATAAGATCACACTCAGTTAGCATGTCACTCTCAAAAAATGTAAAAAAGCAAAGAACTACAGTTTACCAGTTGGGTAAAACATTTCCCCTTCTGATGATAAAATGGTTTTCAGGTAAAATAGTTGACATGACAATAAAATAGCTATACACAGAATAATTAAAAAATATTTTCTATTTTTTTTTTCAAAATATGAA
This sequence comes from Corynorhinus townsendii, assembly GCA_026230045.1. NCBI lineage: Eukaryota > Metazoa > Chordata > Mammalia > Chiroptera > Vespertilionidae > Corynorhinus > Corynorhinus townsendii. The sequence continues at coordinate 161,502,100 of JAPDVU010000006.1, read as the reverse complement.
AGTCAGAGAATCAACTGCGTTAATAGTGCAGAATTTCTAACTCAAAACAACATAGCAAAATGAAAATTATTTATTCAACACCAAGGAACTCAACCAAGAGCAGGGAAAAATCATGACTCCCCCGCCCCTCCCCCCCCCCCCCCAAAAAAGAAAGAAAAAACCACCAGAAATACTACCATTGTCAATTGTACTAGTATTTTAGGTAAAAATATATTATTAAAAACTGTTACTCTTACATGATTTCTGTTTCTATACTCATAGCTCAGAAGCAAAAAAAAACCTCACTCTGGTTGACATGAGTTGCTGCCAGATCAGCATTTACTGCCCCTTCTTCTAATTACGGAATAGTTTTCTTGGATAAGTGTCTCTTCCACTTTCCATAATCCACTGTGGATCAGCAGGCGCTGATGCAACTTCTAGGGCAGGATTTCTCAACCTTGGCACTACTGATATTTGGGGCTGGATCATTTGTTTTGGAGTTTGGGACTGTTTTACCCATTAGAGGGTATTTAGCAGTGTCTCTGACTCCCACTAACCAGAAGCCCATCCCAACCTTCCCCCCAGTTTTAACAAAAAGAAAAATCCGGAGAGATTTTCAGAACTGCACTCCCTGTGCCACACTGGGAAAATCAGCTTAGAGCTTCAGGGCTGGGCAGGTGAGCTTAGTCAGGGCAGGTTAGAAACAAGACCAAGTCGTCAAGAAAGCAGTGTTCTTTGGTCTTCCGTATTCAAGCTTTGTGTTGGTTGTTGACAATTTTGGAGGAAATAATTTCTTAGAATGAAACAAAAATGGTCACAATGGTCAGAAAAACAAAACCAAACCCACAGTGGTCGAAAGGGGTAGATTTCTGATGACATGAGCAAATGAAGGTAGAGCTAAACCCAACGCAAACACTATTGTTAGGTTTTTCAGGTAAACCAAAAATTCCTCTTTTTTTTTTTTAAATCCTCCTCTGATGATATATTTTTATCAGTTTGAGAGGGAAAGGAGGGGAGACAGAAACACTGGTATGAGAGGGAACATGGATCAGTTGACTGGGGATGGAAAACACAATGTAGGCATGTGCTCTGACAGGTAACTGAACCCATGGCATTTTGGTGTCAAGGCCGAAAATTCCTCTTTTTTTGTTTAAGGTCATATTTGAGGTGCTTTCTGTTACTGTCCTGATTAACAGACTTGTCAAAATACATGATCTCATTCTGAAAGCTTTCTAAATTGCCAAGATAAATGCAACATACATTCTGAATGCCTCAAATATGGAGTTCTCTGTCTACTCCACACAGAAAAACATAACATTCATGATATTTATATATGATAAAATAAGAAGTTCTCAATTTTCCTCTGGCAGTTATTGCAAGTATGTTTATTCCCAATATGCTACTTTAGGTGCCCGGGCTACACAAATAATCTCAAGACCAATGTGTTCTATGGACGATATATATTAATCCTCATTGAAGGATGTTTTTTCCATTGATTTTTTAGCAAGTGCAAGGGAGGGAGAGGGGGGAGAGAAAAAGAGAGAAACATTGATGTGAGAACAACACATTGATTGGCTGCTTCCTGCACCTGCCCCAACCAGGGATGAGGAATGAACCTGGGACCCAGGCACCTGCCCTTGACCATGAAGTGGCCAACACCAACTAGTGAGCACCACTGTCCAGGACTAGTTTCTTTTTAACATATAGTCTAGCCAACTTCAGTCAGCATCTCAGAACTTCAAATTCGCTTTTTGAAAAGATATACAAATAAAATGTTCTGCACAATCACTGACTCAAGATCGCAGTTAATCAATATTGCAATCCTGTCATTAAATAGATTTACACATTTAAAATGAGAACAGGGAGGAAGCGTAGAAGACAATTCATGTGGGATCCCTGCAATAGATCCTCGCCAGTTAATAATTAAATGAAACAGCACAAATCCTGCTGAAGTCTCATGAGCTATTATGAAAATAATAATGCTTTCACAGGATTTGCTCAATTTGGTATTTTAAAATATAACTTAAGGAAATAAACCTCCAAGATGTATAAACTCTAAATATAAAGTACTAGTGGCCGGTGCATGGATTCATGCACATGGAAAGGAAATTAGAAGAAATATTTTAATATCACTATTCGCCCTTTCTCTATAATAGAAGTGTCAACCAAATTCACAATCGACAATGACAGATCGAAACACACGCGTGCACTGGCGCCAGTGAGAGCTTTATATGTATCACACATGCGCGAGTCAACTTAGCCTTTTATATGTATAGAATAAACTTGCTTAATTAGACCTGCTTTCTGATTTAGCTTAACTTTTTCCAGCCCACTGAAGCATCCCAACTTCTTTTTCAGGTAATCGTCAGCAACACAGCAGTAAATATCAACACAAAGCACATTGTTATTGTAGATCACGCAGGAAGAATAAAGGGTAAAATATTTAACTGCAGCAGTGTTTGACTATATTCTGTGCAGTGAGAAAACCTCAAGTAATTTTCAAGGTCCACCATTTCTTACTTCTTTTCAAGTTTCTAAACTTCGGGTCAAATTTTCAAACTTCCTAAATCTTCGTTTTCTGGCTAATGAAAAGAAAATAAGATTCCATTGAGTCTCCTATCTACCTACTTCAGGACTTCCGTGAGGATCAAATGAGATGAGGCACAGGAAAATGCTTCACAGACATTGGTTAAAGTGTGAAATGTTTGCACCTGGCTATAAAGCAAGTCATGTTCCTGGGCTGAAGGAACTGCAAGGAGGCTAGTAGTCAATAGGGAGAGGAAGCTGAGTGTTGCTACAAGACATCATTACCCGACACCCGCAGCCACTGTTTCTGGGCTGGGCTGTAGGTCGCATTTTGTGCCATGGCAGTGTCAGCTGCAGTTTGGTGGGCTATCGCTCCAGGATGGTGGTGGGGCCTGTGTCCCAATTGGGGGAAGCCAAGCGTTTCTTTGTCAGCCCAGGTCCTCAGTGCCGGTTCTCTGTTCATGTCATTGCAACTCCTGCGTTGAGCGTCTGTCCCCTGGTGGTCAGTGCACATCACAGCAACGGGTCAGACAGGTGGAGGGACACTTAGCATATTAGCCTTTTATATATATATATATGGTTGCATAGAGTTTGAGTTTACTCTTTCTGACCAATAGGCTTTTCCAATAGCTAGAGGAGTCACTGTAATGTTTTAAAAAATAATAACTGATGGAGAAAAGTTAAAATTTTGAAATATATCAAAATACACCTTCCTTTTTCAATATTAAGCACATTAAAAGATAAAAGGTATATGGTAAAAGAACAGAAGAAAACAGATGCCCAGGATTCACAGGAATATTCTCAAGCAGTTGCTTTATTTCTGTCTATTGTTTGAATCATGTCAATCGTATCTTTTGGTGTTTCTACAAAAATTAATGCATATATTTTGGTGTTTGTTAGAAGACTAGAACACTATATGGTGTTATATTTTTAATGCTAAGAATCGAGATATTTTCTTCAAAAAAATAAGAAAAATTATATTGTGTGTTTTTTTTTCTATCATAACTGCTTGTTATCATGTGTTACATTTCCTATCTTATACCAAAAAAGAAAGCACAATAATGTTGTTTTTATCCAGTTTCTTGGAGAATTTTATTGCCTTTAAAGTAAACTGCTTGCTATCAAGTTGGGAGGCTGTTTTAATCATCAGAGCCTTTGCAAATTATACAAATATGCACGACTGACTCACTTTCTTTCACTGCACATTGCTCAAAATTCAAGGGAATGTTGCCCTTACAATTTCATGAGGGAGAGCGTACCAAGAGAGTTTTCTAAGCTCATTTGAAGTCTGAGAAGGCTATTGTACCCATTTTTAAAACCTGATCAAAATTCAGTCTGCTGTTTGTTACTAAATTATGTATCTCTGAAGCATAAATGTGTTGGCTTTAGAAAGTTACAAATTAGTGCATTTCCATATGACTTGGGAAAATGTAATTTTAACCAATTTTGTTTGGGGTGAGAAAATATTGTTTGCATTATTTTATAACACAAGGGAGCTGTCAGCCTGATGGTCATCCAATTTCTGTGGCAGAGTCTTGCATCTCAAATGGTTAGCAATAAAGCTTATACTTCTCACATTAATGCTACTGATAACCTATGAAAATGCTTGCTTTATACACTTTAATTTACAAAAGAAAATGTGGCAAGTCTAAGAGAAGAATCTGGGCCCTTCTTGAGTAGATATTCCATTTCTCACTCCATTATCTTTAATTCAAAAGTGTGAAACAGTATTTGAAATTGTTCTGAAACTTATTATTTTTAATCCTTTTCAGATATGCTGATTTCATTGCATTCTAGAGGAGTTTAGTTTCACCACCTTCTCTTTCTGTCATCTCCAGTGTTACCCAGCTGTCATTCTTTGGTTAGTTAGTAGAGGCAGATATTACTGACTCTAAAAATGACAATTTGAAAACTAAAACATAAGACCTACAGCAATATTGGTAAAAATCTATAAAACGTAACTGTATTATAATAGATAAATGGGTATAAACTAAGAAGAGAAAAAGGAGAAGGAAAAGTAATGCTACAGAATAAAAGGCTAATATGCAAATTGTCCCCTCCACCAGAAGTTCAACTGGGAGTTTGACCAGGGGGCAGGGCCGGCTGGCCAAGTGCCTGTGGCCCCTTCTCCTGGCTGGCCCAACCCAATTGGCCCCAATCGGGGCAGGCTGGCTGGACCTCCCTCCCCCATGCACAAATTGGTGCACTGGGCCTCTAGTGAAAGGATAAAAGTAAATGGAAAAATTAAAATAGAGGGGAGAGTTAAGAAAGAAAGGAAACAAAGTAGGAACATGGAATGACAAGTATTTTTAGAGGCAGTATGAATCCTATTAATTCAGCCAGTGAGTGAAGCTTGAATACATATTACTTAACATGCCCTTCATCTGATTGTTTATGTCCAGAATGGCAAGATCAATTCAATTCTAAGTTACAGACGTGCAATCTGTTAATATCAATATGATAACCACTGTGGTTATTGTTATCTACCAGAGGTCAATTTTTATTTTCAAAACACTTAGTGGGTAGAGGCCAGGAATGTTGCCAAAATCTTACAATGCATAGTATAGCCTCCACAAGAAAGAATTATCTGACCCAAAGTACCTCTGTAGTGCTGAAGTGAAGAAACCCTGATCTATACTATTGTTGATCTCTTTAAAAATGGTGAAGTGTAGAGCCATTCATTAATTGTTGACTTTATGTCTTTTGCTTTTAAAATCAGTTTCATACTTAAAACTAAAAAAGTTTCTGCATAGTAAAAGAAACCATCAACAAATGTGAGAAGATACTTGCAAATGATACCTTCTACAATAAGGGGCAAATATCCAAAATATATAAAGAACTCATACAACTCAACAACAAAACAACAACAACAACAAACAATCCAATTAAAAAATGGGCAGAGGATCTGAACAGAGACTTCTCCCAAGAAGATACAACATACAGAAGGCCAACACATTTATGAAATGATGCTTAATTTCACTAGCTATAAGGGAAATGAAAATCAAAACCACAATGAGATACCATCTCACACCTGGTGGAATGACTATTATCAACAAGACAAGAAGTAAGTTTTGGAGAGAGTGTGAAGAAAACAACTTGTATACTGCTGGTGGCAATGCGAATTGATGCAGCCTCTATGAAAGATAGTATGGATATTTCTCAAAAATTAATAATAAAGCTACCATATAACTCTTCTTGGTATCTACCCTCCCCCCTAAAAAAATGAAGACACTTAACTGTAAGGATATACATACAAACAATATAGACGCAGGCACATAGATACAGGGAACAGACTGAGAACACAGGAGAGAGGAGTTTGGAGTTTGGATGAAAAATGTGAAAGTAGTAAGATAAGAAGTACAAACTGTAGTTACTGAATAGTCACTGAGATATAAATTTCAGCATAGGAATGAATGTAAACTGTGCCTGGGAAAAAATATGTCCATCACATCATCATTCATGGTGGCCAAGACATGGAAATAACCTAAGTGTCGTGTGATCAATGAGTGGATTAAAATGTTGTACAAGTATATAATGGGATGCTACTCAACCATAAAAAATGATGAAATATTGCTTATTTTTGGCAACATAGATGGATCTTGAAAGTATCATGTAGTACATCAGATGAAAAAGACAAGGACCATATGATTTCATTCATATGTAAACAGAAAGCAGCAAACAAACAAACAAACTCATAGACACAGACAACACTATAGTGGCTACCAGAGGGGGAAGGAGGTAAGGGAAATTGAAGCGGGTAATGAGGTCAAATATAAGGTTACAAATGGAGATGAAACTGGGTGGTGAGCACACAATGCAATATAGAGATGATGCATTACAAAATTTTATACCGAAATCTTACATAATGTTATTAACCAATGTTACCCTAATAAACTTAATTTTAACTTTTCTAAAATGGTGAAGTGAACCAGGTTTCTAACTAATACTTGATTTGAAAGCACTTGACCTTGCCCAAATGCTGATATGAGTCTCCAATCAGGCAAAACCATCAGTGGCCTTGCACAAATATAAACCACATTTCACACAAATTTCTCAGAGGGTTACTTCCACTCAATAAGCATTCACTGGTTGGTGGAGATACATTCAGAGTTCTGTGTGCCTCTAAACCTGAATTCAAGTTAGTTTAATTAATTGCATTCCAGAATAAACAAGTATAGATATAGATGAGAGAGTATATATCTTCTTAAGTGAAAAGACTACAAGCAGAAGGAACATGTGATGTCTTAGAAAGTCCCTGATATAGATAAACCAACATGGTCAATAAAACAGTTTACTTCATTTTCAAAAGTAAACATGACATGACATGATGTGGTGAAAAGATGACTGGCCCACTCCCTGTGGTTCTCTGCTCTTTGCGGGGCCTGCCTGTTCCACACCAGGGTGATGGCCAAGCTGGTCCTGCTAGGTGCTCGCCACGGGGGACTGTGACACTGCTTGCACCGCACCCCTGCGGTGAGGGCTTAGTGACTGGGGGACTCCAGTGGTGCTGAGGGGACTGGGTGCCACCATCTTGTGGCTATGGCCACCGCCATCTTTGTCTCGAAGTGACGGTCAATTTGCCTGTTCCATCTTTATTAGATAGGAATCTAAGCTAGTTTACAGGTGGGCTGGAATACTTCACATTTCTAATAAACTAGAGGCTGGATGCATGAACTTCATGCAAGAGTAGGCCTTCGCAGCCCCAGCTGCCTCAGCCCTCACAGCCAGCTTCATCTGGAAGGTTGTCTGTAAGGTCGTCTGGAAGGTTGTCTGGGCAGCCAGCCGTTCTGCTGTTTGGCCATTCAATTGATTTGAATATTATGCTTTTATTATTATAGGTTGCCAGATAATGTTGAATGTAAAAAAATTGAGGGTCATACTGAGTGGCAAGGCACTTGAATTGTTTTATTCTATTAGCATAAAACAGCATTTTATAGGCAAATCACATACATAATCTTTCATGATACAACAATTGTATGGGAATTATTAGGGTTCTTTCAAATAATATTCATAAATTCATTTTAATTTAAAATTTATTGCTTAAGTAGTAACTGAATAAATTTAACTATAAAAATAATGTAAATCCTGTGAAATGTAGATATTCAACTTTTTCAAGTAAAAACATAAAATTGTGAAACATAAACTAGTGATCCAAAATATATGTATTTTCACAAGGGAACTAGAATTAAAAAAAAAAAAAAATCCAGAGAAAGAAAGGATATGTATAAATACTTCCTGAACACAGGGATGTTATTTTCCATGGTTTTAAAATATTTAAAAAATGATACCTCAGCCATTAAAATCTGTATTTGTTCTTACTTTTATGCCCAGTGGCTCAGTTGGTTGGAGCGTTGTCCCATACACTAAAATGTTGTGGGTTTGATCCCTGATTGAGATGCATACAGGAGGCAACCAATCAATGTTTCTCTCTCTTCCTTCTCCTCTTTCTAAAATCAATAAACATCCTTTGGTGGAGAGAAAATAAAAGAAAAAGTCACAAAGATGTCAAGGGGATGTAAAGTATAACACAGGGAATATAGTCAATAATATTGTAATAGCCATGTATGGTGCCCGGTGGGTACTGGAGCACTTTGTAAAGTATATGATTTTTCTAGTCACTATGCTGTACACCTGCAGCCAACACAAAATAATATTGAATAAAAACTAATTAAAAAGTAAATTTTTAAAAGACACACAAAATTTAATTTTGTTACGAAATGTATAATACTTAAACATTTAAATCTTAGCGAGTCTCTCCTGATTTTTGCTGCCTTTTAAGCCAATCAATGACAGTTTGGGAAACTAACGCTTTCATCTGGCATTCCACAGAACTTTAAGTACTACAGGACATATGCAGGTTTCCTCAGGAACAGCACGGATGCCATGTTATATTGTGCTGACAGTCCACACACAAAGGCTGTTTTGAGTCAAGCCTGTAGCTCACTTGGGTATCATCTCCATGGTAACTTGTTTACAAGGGCTGAAATACAAGCTGAAATTTCAAGGTTAGCTTTTCCTTTGTTGCTGTTTTGATGTTTTTGGCAATCGAAATAATATGGGCATAAGACTTGATTTAAACAGCTTCATGGCAGGCTGAGTCAAAACAAAACTCCACACAAAATGTGCCTTCTTCATCTCCATTTAAAAAGAGAGAATTCAAAATGATCTTTAATCAGAACCATTAGCTGTATCTCCCTTTCATATTCCAAGACAAAAGTCCTCCCGCTGTACTTTGGAATCACATCTCAGGAAACAGGTATAAGGCTTCGTTATCTTTTGAAGCAATAATTTTGTGTGTGTGCATATGTTCTCGCTTCGATGAAGAATCTGGTCTATTTTAAACCATCATTGTAATGGGTGGAAAATGAACAGTGCTAAAGCATTTCATCCTCCAAATGGATACATCTTCCTCCTCCTGAAAACTGACTATGTTTTCAGCATTATGAGAACCAGTTACTACTCAAATATTCTTCCCCAGAAATAACTGTTAAAGGACTCTGATTTTAACGTTACTTTTGTGGAATGTTTATTGTGATGACAGGAAATGTACATTTAGATTGCTTAAAAACAAATGCTATTGTTTTTCAAAACAAGTTATAACCCAGAGTGATCTTAAATCGATAGTATTTGCCTCTTCAAGTAAATTTCCACAAGAAAAAATAAATCTCTCTTCTTTATGTCTTTATGACTCTTAATAAATATTAAAAGAATTCAATGTAACCTCCTAAAAACTGGCCAAGATGCCCACTACTATTCTTTCACTAAAATTTCCATCATGTAGAATGCAATTGAAATGTGAAGACAGGGTGGGGCAAAGTAGGTTTACAGTTGTATGTGAAACAGTTTATTCTTGTATTATTATTTAATTATTGTATTATTTTCCATACAAGTAATTACAAGTCTACTTTTCCCCCAACATGTATAATAATGTGTCTGTTAGCATAAAGCTTGTGATTAATGCAAAATCAAAGAAAGATTTTAAGACAGGAAGTTGAATTTAGAATTGGCATTGCTCTAATAAGAGTGATGAAATGATGAAGTTCATGATTGCTAATTTTTAGGAATTAGCTCAATTAAGGTATCTCTTCCTCTTAAACTCTTCTTCAACCAAATCCCCTTCCCTACTCCTCTCAGTACTCTTGATAAATATATATGTATATATACACACACATATCATTATCTACTGTCATAGATTTGTCTCACTAATCAGAATAATCACAGTGTCAGATGTAAGAAGACAGACAATAATACTGTTGACTACAAATCTGATTTTCTCATAGTTGGTACTAATTCTGGGGCTAATAAAGTAAGGTTGATTCTATTATCATCTTTCTCATGGTTTTGCTTCTGTTTTCTCAGTGTGGATTTGTGGGACATTTTGCTTTTTCTGCGACATGGGCTAAAGGACAGACAGGTACTTGCCCAGAACACTCTAGAGCATGTAGACTCAGACCTCCTCTAAGTCCCTCACCCAAACCCTTCTCCAAGCTGAGGTCACTTTTCCCTTTCCACTCAAGCTACCTCCAGACTTCACCAGGATTCTTCCCCCTAGGTAGAGCAGAAAGAATGGATCTCATGCAGACTGTGCTTTCTGAGCATTTTCACTTGGATGTAGCGTGGTTCATTAAAATGTCTTCAGTAAAGAGTGCAGGGTAAAGGAATGCTTGTGAATGATGAGGTCAGAGTACTTGGAGGGATTTAGTCTTGGAATATTTGCTCCACTTGAATAAATTCTTCCTTAGGTCTTGGCTTGACTCTACATTTCTGTTCTTAGTGATAACGAGGCTTTTCCCCCCTATTGTATTCTAGCTTCCTTTTATACAACTTCTTAATCTAAAGTCACACTTTTCCTATGCACTATCCATTCTGTTTTTTATTTTTACACTAGAGGCCTGATGCTTGAAATTCATGCAAGAGTATGGCTTCCTTCCCCTGGCTGCCGGCACTGGCTTCCCTCTGGCACCTGGGACCTGGGCTTCCCTTGCAGCCCCAGCTTCATCCGGAAGGTCAGAAGGTTGGAAGGTCATCCAGAAGGACATCCAGAAGAACATTCGATCTAATTAGCATATTATGCTTTTATTATTATAGATTTCAGCCATTAAACATGAAAAATTTAATATTAAGGAAAATTATAAATGAAATGACTAACTATAAAATAACTTATTTAAATTACCTTTTGAGGCAATAATGAAGTAACCTAGGAATGATCTCAAGTTAAATGAAAAAGTGTGGGTTTATTGATTTTCTTCTCACATTGCCCCAGAGACCAATAAAATCCTAAAAAGTAGCAAACAAGTTATTTTCACCCACAGATTATGGGTTTAGCTCTGAGTAAACAATATAGGGAGTATATTTCCCCTTAAAAAACCTCAATTAAAATAGATGCAACCAATGTCAATGGTGTGATATGGGGTGAGTTGGAAATAATCATTAAATGTTAAGTCAGCAGCACAATTAAGAAACACCATGATTCTTCCATCTTTTAAACTCTCCACTTACTTTAATTAAACTCACAATGTGAAATCTTATTTTTTTTTCCTTTTTAAGGACATAATAAAAATAGTGAATTGAGAAGTAGGATCCACCTTCCCTCTTCTATGTTTTTTAGGGGTAAAGGTAATGAGGACATTACAATAGAAAATCTGGAAATATGTGGTTTAAAATTTATATTTAGCATAGCCCAAGATGTATTACTGATAGTTATGTTAATTGTGCTATAAAAATAAATAAATACATTGAAAGGGAAAATGCAAAAAAGAGAAAAAGAGGCTTAGCTTAATTCTCCAGTCACAATATCTGGCACTAACTCCACCCAACACAATGAACAAGCTGTGCATCATTGGAGAAGAGCAGATAAAAGTCAGGCAAGCATGTGGTGGAGAGAATGTGATAACACATTTACACAATATGACCCTGCCTATTAAGATCTGTTTTCCTTTTCAAACTCCTCTATCAGATGGTATTGTGTGAATGAGAGCATCACTGTTTAATAATTCTTCATTCAGACTTCCCTAGATGCCCATAAAAGATTCTTGAAACAACAGAATAAAGGTAACAACCTGCCTTTTATATGTTAGAGTGAATAATTAAATGCATTATTTTTATTAAAAAATAAACTTTCAAAGGCATATTAATAGCCTCAAAATAGAATAATAAATTGCTTAGATAGATCTCTATAACACTCAAGAGATTGAAAGAACTTTTTAAAAAATTTGTTCCTTAAATAAAAGGATTAATGGCTATTCAATAAATCAAATTCACACTAACGACACCCTAAACTTTAAGACAAGTAACTGTACACTGATAATTAAAATTTCCCTTTAGCTGGCCCTTCAAACTGTTTAGCAAAATTAACATAGCATGATGATAAAGAATCAGTATAAAACAGTCAAGAAATCAATTTCATGATTTTTGCAACATGTTTTCAAAGGAGATAATTATTAATAAAGGATCAGTTAGTAAACGTTTCATAGAAAACAAAATTTTTTATTTTAACTTCAGTATTTAAGTTTTGAATTGGTAAAATTTTATATTCATGCAAGGATTAAAAAGTTTGTGGAAGTTGGAGAGTTTTATAAGAAAGAGAAAGGAAAATAATCTAATGAAGTTACAAGTGTCTTTTAGGCAGACATGATTGAAAAAGTAGCATACGATCAGATTATTCTCATCATTAGGCATTAGGTAGAGAATGTTAGACTTACATTAAAAACCAGAAAGTAATTCATAGTTTGGGAAGGATTATATTAGTAGGTTTTTTTGAAAAATAGTAACGAGCCATTTAAAGACTATTCTGCATGCCATATATATATATATATATATATATATATATATATATATATATATATATATGTATGTATATATATAAGCCTAAGTGACTGTCTGACCATTTGACTGTTCAACTAGTAGCTATGACATGCAATGACCACCAGGGGGAAGAGGCTCAATGCACAGCCATGGAAACATGAAACAGACTGATGAATCTCAGAGGGAAGGGGTCAGGGGGGAGGGCAGGAAGAGACTAACCAAAGATCTTATAAGCATACTAGAGGTCCAGTGCACCGGTGGGGTCCCTTGGCCTGGCCTGTGGGGATCAGACCAAAACCGACAGTCCGACATCACCCGAGGGGTCCAGAATTGCGAGAGGGTGCAGGCCAGGCCGAAGGACCCCACTGGTGCACGCTGGGCCTGTAGTATATAAATAAAGGGTTTGATATTGATGAAGCATGGGTCGTATTTGAAGAGGCTACAAAAGAGATCCTGTTTTGTTCTGTTGGTAGCAATAATAAAACAAAACAAAAAAAATCAGAGTGACACACAGAATTTGATGTTCTGCTAAATATATGTAATGAGTATAAGGAATTGCTCAACATGAACAGACAATAAGGAAATAAGCCTAAGTACATTGTGGAGACCACTGAGAGTCAGCAACTGCTTTTAAGTGCATTGAATAAGGACCAATTTTAAGCTTTAATCTTACATTTGAGATACTGAAATGGCCAAGTGTGATAAAAATGGCCTTGAATCAGGAATAAGGATACTGCTTTAAGACAATATGAATCCTGGCATAAACTAGGGCAGAGTAAGAAGAGAACTCAGAAAGTGGCCAATGAAAAGAAATCCAGACTCAATATTACAGAAGTTATTCTTTTAGCAACATTAAGCGGAGAGTTTTCCAGACGGTTAGAGAGAGGCTCTGGTGAACCCCAACAGGTATTATTTGTAGATAACTATATGTTAGGTTCAGATTAACTATTCTGCTAATCAGATGTAATTTTTTCACAGTATGGATTTGGGTACCAGTTGTAATTCAGGTTAAAAGAAAATACTCCAGATATGTATTTTTAAAAAACTTGTAAAAGCTCAGTAATTTAAATTCTGATTCTCAGGGTGCCAGCCAAGTAAACATGATCCTGTTTGGAATGTTTCATAATAGCAGGAGAAGATGTTTCTTTCTATTTTTTGCTTTTTTTTTTTTTTTAACCAGAATGCATTCAAGGAAGGTTTGAATCTTTTAATATGTATTTCCCTCCTGAAACTAATAACAGTTATCGAAAACAGGTTCACGTCCTAAGTGAAAAGAAATAACTAGGGAAAATTAATTCCTACATCTCTTATACTTTTCAGGGACTACTTATGATATGCCAATAATCCTTTGGCTGCCTGCCAAATCACATGATGCATTTTTAAAGTTAGATATCATTATACAGCATACTCCAAGCATTGAATTCTACATTAGGAAACATATATTTTTCTAATTACTTACACTCAAACATTTCAGTTTTATCTGCCAATTAATTGAATTCCAGAAAGTATATTTTAATTTTTATTGAGTTTATTGGTGTGATTTTGGTGAATAAGATTATATATTCAGGTGTACAATTCTATAATACATCATCTGTATATTTTATTATGTGTTTGCTATCCAAGTCAAGTCTCCTTCTATCACCATTTATTCTCCCTATACCCTCTAATTTCCCCCACCCCTTTTGCCCCTGGTAATTACCATACTCTCTAACTGTTTTTGATTGTCTTTTAAAAATAATTATAGCCAGGCCAACATAGCTTAGTGGTTGAGATTGATCTATTAACCAGAGGGTCACTGGTTCGATTCCTGGTCAGGGCACATGCCCAGGTTAAGGGTGTGATCCCCAGTGTGGGCACGCAGGAGGCTGCCAATCAATGATCCTCCCTCATCATTGATGTTTCTATCTCTCTCGCTCCCTTCCTGTCTGAAATCAATAAAATAAATATTTTTAAGAAAATATTTATAAATCATCAGTGATTGGTAGTACTGTAATTTTAATAACTTACTAATTAGTGCTATCATAAAAATCCTTATACATATGTCATATTCAGCAATATGCAATGGCTGAGAAGTAAATGGAAATCTAACAGATATATATTATATAGTTTACATATAAGAACAGGAGAGCACTGAGATTAAAGAAGAGGTTCAAGTTTTAAGAAAAAAGTAGAAATGAAATATAAAAGGAACTATTGTAAACAATCTGAGTTCTGCCATACCATTTTCTCCTTTTCATTTGAACACACCACCCCTTTTTTTGCCAATCCTCATGCAAGGATATTTTTTTCAAATGATTTTTAGAGAGTGGAAGGGAGGGAGGGAAGTGAAGAGAGAGAGAAAGAGAAAGAGGGAGAGATCAGTGTGAGGGAGACACATTGATTGGTTGCCTCCTGCACTGACCTATTTTCTCATAACTATTTGAATTGAATTGTTTGCATGATTGAAGTTGGTTTCATTGGAAGAATAAAAGGAAACAGTACATAACATAACCAAATAATGTAGAATGTTTTGGTAGAAGAAAGTTAGGTAAAGGCATAGAATGTTAAGCATTTTAACATGTTCATATTTTTTTTAATTTCAAGATAAAATTCAATTTCTGGAGTTTAAGTAAGTCACTAAACAAAGGTAGTTTCATCCATTTATGTGGTCAGTTTCTTTGATGAAAGACATATTGAGGTAATCAAAAAGAAGTTATAATGCACAGAGGTTAAGGACAAAAACATCTTACTACCATGTGTATTATGTGCAATTCAGAGAATCATTCACAAAAAAAACAACAAAACACCTTACAGGTCACCAAATCCATTCTGTCATTTTTCTTTCACATATCTTAAATACTAGAGGCCTGGTGCATAAAATTCATGCACGGGGGCAGGGGAGTGTGTCCCTCAGCTCAGCCTGCACTCTCTCCAATCTGGGACCCTTTGAGGGATGTCCGACTGCCCATTTAGTCCCAATCCCAATCAGATATTCCTCTCACAATTTGTTTTTAGCCTCTGGAAATTGAACAAAACTTATATTAAAATTTGAAAGTATTGCCCGGCCGGCATGGCTCAGTGGTTGAGCATCGACCTATGAACCCAGAGGTTGAGGTTCCATTCCCAGTCAAGGCACATGCCTGGGTTGCCAGCTGGATCCCCAGAGGAAGGCATGCAGGAGGCAGCTGATTAATGATATGCTCTCATCATTGATGTTTCTATCTCTCTCTCCCTCTCCCTTCCTCTCTGAAATCAATAAAATATATATATTTTTTAAAAACCCAAACAGTTAATGCCAGAAAGATTCAGAAACCAATAATAATGTGGTGATCCTTTAAATTGATGTTCTGGCTGGGCTTCCACCTTGATTTAAATGTAATGGAAAGGTAAAGCAAAAGCAAAAAAAAGGGTGTTTGCTTTTCTATTTAGATGAGTGATTCTAAACTGGGGTGATTTTGCCTTCTAGGGGACTTTGGTAGTATTTGGAGACATTTTTGTTGTCATAATTTGATGGTGTTACAGGACAGCCTCTTACCACAAAAATTATGTGGCCTAAATGTTAATAATTCTAAAGTTGAGAAGAGAAAGCTTATATTGGAAATTTAACGTGTTTAAGAATATATTTAACATTGTGTATTATATTTTACCTATTTGCAATTTGTAAAAATATAATTACAGTACATGTGGAAAGTTCTAGATCTTTGTTGGAAAGATAATCAAGTAGGACTGGCAGTTATTCAAAACTTAGATCAAAGTATAATTTCTGAAAGTTAACTTCCTTTTAATTTCATCCAAATAAAGATAAGATTTATGTCATGAGAGATCACAAATTCTGGTCATCTTTTGACATATTTCCCTATCTTTTAGAAATTATATAAGAAATGCTGGTCAGGAATGTACCCTCTGACAATATCCCCTCTTCCTCTACCTCAGTTCATTTTCTCCAGGTTTACAGAAAGAAAATTGACACAGACAGGTTGTGTATGTGGAAGGGAAAAAGACTGGAAAGAAATTGAACAGCAAATCCATTGTGATACCACTCTACCCCAAAGACAGTATTCCATAATTCTAAGGAGCTGTCTGTTAGAAATGCTGACATTGTTGGCTTCTATGGCAGTCTTTGACATAGCAAGTTTCAATAGTAATTCTCTCAAATTTTGAAGGCAACTGTGAACTTTATCCCCAAGTTTTTATCTTCCAGTTAAAACAGATACTTTCATTTCCCAACTAGGGGCCCAGTGAATGAAATTTGTGCATGGGGGGAGGGTTCCCTTAGCCCATCCTATAACCTCTCCAATCGGGGACCCGTTGGAGGATGTTTGACTGCTGGACTGGCGGTCAGACGTCCCTCTTGCAATCTGGGACTGCTGGGTTCTAACTGCCTTGCCTGCCTGCCTGATCACCCCTAACTGCCTCTGCCTGCCTGCCTCATCATCCCTAACTGCCTTCCACTGCTGGCCTGATCTCATCCCCAACTGCCCTTCCCTGCCAGCCTGATCTCACCCACAAGTGCCATCCCCTGTTGGCCCGATCGCCCCTAACTGCCTCTGCCTCAGCCCCCAACACCATGGCTTTGTCTGGAAGGAAGACAGACATCTGGAAGATGGTTGGTCTAATTAGCATATTACCCTTTTAGTAGTATAGATAGATTATATAGGATAGGATTGCCTAAATGACAGAGAGGAACCTTTTTTAGCAGGAGGAGATGCTATTAGCAGAGAAAAACACATAATCCCTAAATCTAGACTGATAGCCAGCCATATGCACTATACTGCCAAACCGGTCATTAAATAATTGAACCACTTTCTTACCCCTTACACCAAACTGCTGTTGCCCTTAAAACCCCTCCTTAGCCCACATCTTAGGTTCTGCCTTTGTAGTTCACCCAGATTAGGTTCTGATTGGTCAGTTTATATGCCAGTCAGCATAAAAAGCTCCGCCTCCTAGGCAGCCATTGGCTTCTCACACTTCACCCAGATTAGGTTCTGAATGGTTGGTTTCTATGCCAGTCAGCGTCAAAAGCTCTGCCTCCTAGACAGCCATTGGCTCCTGGTACTTCACCCAGATTTGGTTCTGATTGGTTGGTTTCTATGGCAGTCAGCATCTCCAGGCCTATCTCTGGGCCTGATCAAAAAGGCAGGGCTGATCAGCAGCCCCCAAGGAGGGAGGTGTTTGGTGCTGGCAAAGTCAGGAGAGAAAAAGAGAGGCAATGGCTGATCAACAGCTGCCATGGAGGCTGGAGATCATACCCTGCCTCTCTCTCTACAGGCCTCTCTCTGGGCCTGATCTGCACCCCTCTCAGCAATCAGTGCTGGGTCACCATGGCAACACAACACTGACTTCCAGTGTTTGGTGAGCCTTGGTCGTGATGGACCCTGGCTCTTTATATATATATATATAGATTAGTGTGTTCCAAGATGCTTGGAGATTATGTGTCAATTTATTTTTCATTCTCTAATACTGTCTCCTTTCCTAGTGGAATTGTAACATTTTTAAAATATTTAAGCCCTAGCCAGTTTGGCTCAGTGGATAGAATGTCAGCTTGCAGAATGAAGAGTCATGGATTCTATTCAGGTCAAGGGCACATGCCTGGGTTGCAGGCTCAGTCCCTCATAGGGTGCGTGCAGGAGGCAGCTGATCAATGATTCTCTCTCATCTTTGAAGTTTATATCTCTCTCTCCCTCTCCCTTCCTCTCTGACATCAATAAAGATATATTTTTAAAAAATAAATAAAATAAAATAGGTATGTATTTGTTTCTTGGGATTTCATGACACCAATTAGGATAAATGGAAATAGCCTAGGTGGGAAAAGACCATGCTTTTTAGATCGCTATACTAAAATACCATCATTCCTGAGACTAGTTACAGTTCAATATTTTTGAAGTAATGTTTCATTTACATTCTGTAGAGCATTGTTCTATTACGCACAAAAATGATTCCCCTCCATCCAGATAGTCTTCTCCTAATAGGAAAAGGCTGATCAGGGATAATGAGTCAGTTTTGATCACACAAGCAGAAAGAACCTGGCCGGATCTGGCACCCTCAGGAATACTGTACCTTTCTATTCTAATCACTCCTCCCCGTCCTACTAGTTTTGCTTTTAAAATAAGCACGATTTGATCACAAAGAGAAACAAAAAAAAAAAAAAATGCTTTCACTCAAAAAAAATTTGATATGCATGAGTTATTAAACTCTTCTGAGATCTACCTTTTTGGGTTATATAGTGAAAATATTAATAACTGTTTTAACATCTCAAAGTTTTTATCAGGTTCAAAAGAAACATTACATACTGTACTTAAATTCCAACATCTCCTTTCCCATTCTCCCTTTATTTCACCTGATTACTTTCCAGAGCACTGATAAAACCCAAGTAATCACAGAGATTTTCCACATATTCTCATCATTACCTGTACCCACTTATGCATATCCACTCCCATTTTCACTGTCTTTGCACCTTTTACCAGAAATTAACCACTTACGTTCCCATCAAAAGCCTCAACTTGTGTTTTGGATATTATCCCCTACATACAGCCAAGATTCTAGCTATAGGATGTATATATCATCAAGAACTTGGGATATTTTCTGCTTGGTTTCTTCCTTCTTCAGCTCTATCACCCTGCCTTTATCCCTCTGCAACCACAGCTCTAGCACCCTGTCGCCCATATTTCAACTCTCACTAGAGCTTGTGACACCATCTCTTCTTCTCCTGGCCCCTGAGAACACTGCTGATAAGAGCTACCCTATTATTTGTCTGAAGATGTCTCCTCACCTTTGTTGTTTTTCTTACTATCTGAAATTTTGTTCATCATTTTTATGGATTAATGTATTATCTATTTTCTCCACTAAGTATTTACTTTCTATTAGACCTGGATTTTTGTTTCTGCATTTCTGTTTCCAGAGCCTGGAAAAGGACCTGGAATATAATAGGATCTCAAAATACTTGTTAAGCCCTAGCCAGTTTGGCTCAGTGGATAGAGCATCGTCCTGTGGACCAAAAGGTCCTGAGTTCGAATCTGGTCAAGGACACATACCTTGGTTGCAGGCTCCTCCCTGGCCTGGGCCCTGGTTGGGGCTCATGCAGGAGGCAGCTAATTGATGTGTTTCTCTCACATCAATGTTTCTCTGTATCTTCCCCTTTCTCTTCTACTCTCCTTAAAAATCAATGGAAAAATACCCTCTGGTGAGGATTAAACACAAAAACAAAAAAACCCCACAAACTTGTTGAATTAAAAAAATAAATAAATAAAAGACATAATGAAAAAGAAATCCAAAATGTCACAAACTACCTTAAGAAGTGAACTGAACTTTTTAAAAAATTTATTTCTGCTTCACAGGAGATTATACATATATGAGTTAACTTGATACCTTGGTAAACTTACTCAAATAAATTAAGCAACTTTTCCACATAGTAAATTATTTTACATAGTAAAAAGGACAACTGTGGCATTAAACCTAATATATGGAATCCAATTCAGTGCTCTTTCTGGTGAAAGAGGCATGTCTGAGCTGAACAGATCTATACCTAGAATGTCCTCAAGAAATTATACTTAATAAGGGTCCCAATTTGTACTCAAATTTATAGAATGTTGGGTTTATTATTTAAATAACAATGGGTTTCTTGTTGGTAGAATCTTGATTTTATATGTCCACATAATAAATGCCCTCATACAGCTTATTTTATTACTGCTAATAAAGCTGCACAATTAAAGAACATGAATGTTGAAATTTCAACAACTCTATGCTTTTAAATAGCACCGCAATAAAAATGCTCTGATAATAAAATAGAATTTATGTAAAGAAACACATGAACCATTTGGTTACATTTGACTCCTTAATTTATTCCAAAGGCATCTATTGCCTTAGGGAGAAAGGATATTTGTATAGAGGAAAAGTAATAACCTAGAGAAGAACAAACAACAGGGGCAATTCCATTTATAGCTGAGGATAATGATCAGATTATAGTATAACCTCAACCATCTAAGATAGAGATGATTTAAGGAAAGAAAAGGAACATAACTGGTTGAGGGTAAGTAGCAGTGCACATCCAAGGAGCAGCAATGAGATGCAGATATTTGAAAAAATACTAGAAGGTTTAAAACAAGGGATGCAAGGAAGTCATAATAAAGGATTTTTTTTTTATTTGAGTAGTGTAATGAGATATGTTACTTAACATCATCAAGGAAAGCATGAGTTGTTTTTCTTAAAAGGTTTCAATAGAAAAAAGAAAAGAAGAGTTTAAGGGACATATTCTAAAATATGATATATACACCATGAGATATGCATACTTAAGAAGAGTAATGCCATTGATCCTCAGCCTGAGATTTATATTTTTAAGGAGTGCTGGAAAACTCACACAGAAAAATCAACATATATATAAGGTGTATAAAATGGCAGAAATTAGAGGTTTACTTAGAAGCACCAGTTTAAGAGGTTCAATGGCATAGATAAAAGAAACGGGATAATAAAATGCATAATGAAATGGCATAATGAGATGCATAATTGGACAAATGTAAAGATATGCAAAGAAGAAAGATGTAATATCATACACATTTTTGAAGAGTGTAATGAGATGCATAAATAGAAAGGTATAATGAGATGTGCATGTTTAAGTAATGTAATGAGAAATATAGGTTTTAATAACATACATGAAAGCAATTTAGTAATGAGATATACAAGGGAAAGGCTTTAATGAAATTCACAAATGGAGAATATGTAAAGATCCTTAAAGAAGATGTAATGAGATGCACATATTTGAAAGTTATAATAAGATGCTTTTACGGAAGCATGTAATGAAATGTATATGTTTGAAAGGTGTAATAAGACACATTAAAAGGGAAGAATATAAAGCAATTCTCTTCTCCTACAGAGGATAATTCTTCCTGAAAACTCTGAAGAGTCATCATCGTAAGGAATTTCTGAATTTTTCCTTCAGTATAAATTAGGATGCCATCAACAGATTCAACCATCACTACATCAAATAGCTTTCCCCTGGGTACATGTTATTTTTTGGCTATATGGTTGAAAACACTGCCTCATGCCTTGGGCCAAATTCCAAGGACAATTGGGAAGTGATGCTAATTATTAGACAAGAACACAACAAGAGGAAAAGAATAGGAAAAGAAGAAATTAACAGCTACTGAGACTTCATTTGATGCTGGAGCTGTGCTAGAAATATTTACATAATTAAATTGTCCAATAACCTTATAAGACAGACATTATTATCTCCTCTTGACAACTTAAAAAGTGAGCTCAGACAGTCAGTTGTTTGCTCAAGGTCATATGGCTGGTAAGTGTTGGAGCCAGAACTTGAACATAGGTCTGCCTGGCTCTGAATTACTCCTTTTTGTCTTCATTTTTATTTTTAGTATCTCTCTCTCCTTCTCTCTCTTCTGTTTGGTTTTATTTTGCTGGGTAATTATTGCTAATTATGGTTGAAATCTCTGAAGAGGCCTTATTAACACCTCCAGTCATGACTGCCACGCATTTTCACAGCTAATAGTTTTGCCAAGAGGGAATAAGGGATAACAGGGCAATCACCCTGTTACTTGCAGCATCTGAAAAATTATTAATCCCATTCATTTTCTGAACAACTCTGTACCATACTGTGCTCTATACAATAACTATTTGATGTTGTATTCATTAGGAACTTTGAAGATATTAATAGGATTTTAAAATTAGACCAATAATTTTGAAAAGTAATTTTGGAATATATTTGGCTAGACTGATTTTCCTAGTGAATGAACATGAAGTAGATGAGACTCTGTTCACTGTCACTGAAAAATCTGTGTGACTGGTCCAAGTTTTATAGCCTCTCTTGAGATTTGGTTTCCTTATCTATAATATGGGAATAATATAATTTGTCTTACCAAATTTAATTATAGTAAAGTAAAATATATTAAACTAGAGGCCTGGTGCATGGATTTGTGCACTGGTGGGGAAATTCGGCCTTGACTGTGGAGATTGGGCCGAAACTGGCTCTCTAACATCCCCTGAGGGGTCCCAGATTGCGAGAGGGTGGTTCTCGGGTGACACACCCCAGAATTGGGCTCTCTCCTCTCTGGTTTCCAGTGCATCATCTAAGAATCGCAGATGCCAAGTCACCGCAGCTCGGCAGCTCCTGCATTGAGTGTCTTCCCCCTGGTGGTCAGTGCATGTCATAGCTACCAGTCAGAGTGTATGCCCCCCTGGTGGTCATACATGTTATAGCTACTGGTTGGATGGTCAGCCAGTTGGCCGAATGATCAGATAGTTGCTTAGGCTTTTATATATATAGATACATAGAACATTCTATAGTGTATAATAAGTGATAAGTATTAACTTCTTCTTTGCCAACTTTTAATAAAGTTTGAATAAGTAATGTTATGAAAATAATCCTTTAAATTGCTCTGCATTTATTTGGTGGTTGTTTATATAAATAGACTCATTTACTAGGAAAATAACTCTAGAAAATGTTATAAAACAATGTTCTCTATGATGGTTGAGGGCAATAGTTTATTTTTGGATTAATTGGTCACTGAAAGAAAAGACATTAATTGTAAGAGAAATGATTTTTTAATTATTTCCCCTTTTATTGACAGAATTCAAATTAAACTAAGGACAAGGTAAATTTGTGGCCCCTTCACCCTCACACTAATAACTTTGTATAACCTTAATCAATCAGCCTAATACAGCAATTATCACTCCCATTGGAACCCATGATTACTTTAGGATAACTACTTATTGTTCAATTAAGACTCTATGAAAAGAGGTCAAATATTGGTCACTTTTACTCATTAAAATTTTGAAGTTTTATCCAGAGTATTTTTCTATGCAATTGAGGATCAAATTAATAATTAATTGTAAAAAAAAAAAAAAAGTTATTCACCATACAATGGAAAGCTGACTAGGTAGCCTGGATCTAAGAAATGAATCTAACTACGTGTATATTTTAGACTGACACACACATTGTATTTAACTACACCAAAACAGGAATAGTTGGTTTTGCTGGGTCAGCATGAAAATGAACAAGGAGTGCCTTCAAAACTTTCACAGTCAGCTTTTTCTAAGTTTAAAAAAAACAACACAACAAAACTATCAAACTATCAGCCACTCTCTTCCAAAAGTGTGGCCAAACATGGATATCAGTGATGAGTTTTATTTTTCATTCACCAGTGAATGACATTTAAAAGTTACCTCCTTTTTTCAGAAAAAAAGAAAGAAAAAAAAAAAAGGAGTTCAGTGCATGGGCTTTAAAGTTGTTACTTTGGTTCAAATCTCATCTAGGATATTTGGTAGATGTGCCACTCTGGATACATTTCTTAGTCATTCCACACCTCATTTTCCTGTTGCCTGCTTCATATGTTTTCTATGAGAATTAAGACAAGATATAAAGTGTCAGACACATAACAAACTGAGGGGTCTGGAGAGAGCATGTTCCTCTCACATGAGCAGTGTAATGAGAAATAGTAGTTTTGGATTTCCTATGGCTCTCTTACCATAACAAGTTAGAACTCGCTTGGAGATCGGGTCATAGTCTGCTTAATTTGGTGTGAGAGGCCTATCCCATGTCTTTTGTTCTATTTGTGAAATGAGACAAATTGTTTACCGTAAATTACTTTACTACAATGGAGCCAGGAATAGCAGGCGTTCGCGCTCCTAAAAGTGATGTATGTTGGTGACTACTAACAGATGTACAGAGCTATAGACAGTGGGGCCCAATCCATAATTTTTTTTAAATCCTCACCTGAGGATATGTTTTTATTGGTTTTTGGAGAGAAAAGAAGGAAGGGAGGGAGGGAAACATCAATGTGAGAAAGAAACATTGATTGGCTGCCTCTCATACCTGCCCCTATGGGGGATCGAACCCACAACCTTTTGTTGTATGGGATGACACTCCAACTAGCCAGAACCATCCACACACTCATTTTTAATTTAAATACTCAGACAAACTAAAATATTACAATTTTTCTTCAACCTAAGAAAGAACTGGCATCACAGGACAACCAATCACTCTAAAATCTCAACAGATATGGGCACATATAGGGAGAAATGGGTCCTTCTGACCAGTTGGCAGCAGAAAACTGGTCAGAATAATTCAGCTAGAAAATTTTTGAAATTTAGGGAGGGAAATAGGGCTGGCAAGAGAGTGTGAAACCCAGGAGGCCAAAATCATATTGCAATTTATTTTCTTCCTCCAAGGTCCCACTGTGTACTCACAAAATAGAGGGAGTCCTGAGGAAGCATGGCTCATGATGAAGACTTAGGGGCAGAGAATAGGGAACAAAACTCCACCTGGATCCTCCTGCCTTATTGCCTGTATGGAATGAAAATCTTTTTTTTTTTTTTATAGGAGGTCCCAACATTTAAATTTTATTAGCCTTAGGTTAAATCTACTTTCATAAGCACATATTTGTTTCTGTTTTTTCATCAACCTAAAGTAGTTTGAGCATACTGTTGAATAAAGCAATATTCAACGTTTACATTAATACTCTTGGAATGAAAATCTTAATTGTGAGAATAAAAATACTGGGTGAAAATTCACTGTATGGGGAAGGAAACAAAAATCTCTCCGTCACTAGAAATAGGGACAGAAAAATGCATCAGGCCCAGATCTGTGGTTGTGAGAAAGGCAGGAACACTGATAAGGCCACATTCCAGGGACACAGTATCTGCCTAAGTCTGAGGCGAAAGCAAGACAAGAGAGAATTGTCTGGTAACAGATTAATGTTACTAGAGAACTGTAAGAACACGGTAAGTGCAAATATAAGACTTAAAGCTCAGAGTGAGACAGACGTTAAGAGAAACCCTCTCATAATTTAGCCTCCACCCTAGTACAAGGTATCCCGAGAGGAATTTGAAAACTGAGGTATAATGAGTAACCTTGGTACAAAACAACGCACTGGCAAGAGATAAAACCATCAACAGAACCAGATTCAAATATGGCACAAATACTGGAAAGATCCTACAGGCTATGCAAAATGTAAGATTAAAAAGTTAACGGTACTGAAGTAAAAGATGGACAATCTGCAAAAAATATACCGAACGATTTCAGCAAAGTAATTTCAGCAAATTTAGAACTTATAAAGCAAAGCCAAATGGAAAAGCTAACAATGAAATGAGCAGTAATGCAAACAATGCCCTCTGTCTGGTCAGCAGATTTAAGACAGCAAAAGAAAAGAAAAGTATCAATGAACTTGAAAATAGACATAGTTTTTCCCATTTATCTGAAATGAGCACACTGATATAAGGTGATTATTGCAAAAACCAACTCTATTGTAATACGCAATATTTTTTACATTTTGGAACTTCTTCACCACTGAATAAGTGGTAGAACATACAATAAAGATAAGAGCATTAAAAATATGTCAGAGATTTTAAGGTAAGGATAGTGACAATTCCCATCAACTAAAATGGAGAATGGAAGATGATGAAGAAAAGCTGCAGGAAGCAGGAAATATAACACAGCTGTACTGATTAGGATTAGGCAGACAGGGCAAGGGGTGAAAGGAAGGAGGAAATATGGATGTGACCATTGGAGCCAGCTACAACTCTTACAGGATTCCAGGGCAGGAGAAATAGGGAAACTGAGACAGGAAAGTGAAAACAAGGCCAAATAGAGTGCGCAATTTGCAGCCAGCCTGTAACTAACAAACCATTATCTTCCCCAGCCAAGGTCACAGAGCAAATGGTTAAAAACCTCCCTAATGAGAGGATACAGCGAGGGCGGGGGAATGGGGAAAAAGGCCATTTTACTCCCTAACAGAGAAGCCAGCAGTCTCAGGGCTTGGCAAGATAACGTTGCCACGTGCTTTTCATGAATTCTGGGAAAGCCACAACCAAGTAAAAACAGTGACCTTGAGAATTAATCTCTACCAAAATAGTCAGCAGAGGAATTTTGAAGCCTATAGACAGGAGGATAGATAACACCTCAGGCCCACACCCAACTTGCTCTTCAGATTAGCTGAGAGCCTCTCTGTGCTATAGGTTTGTTTGCTTTGCTTATGCTTTTTTTCGATGAAGATGCATACTTTAATAAATTGGCTTTTAACAACACAGTCAAGGTCTCTTATAAATTCATTTGTATGAGAAGACAAGGATCAAGGTTAGGGGACAGCCCTCTCCCACTGGCCCAGGGGGCTGTCTTGTCCGGTAACAACTTTCTGGTGTTGCTGAGAGGTGCTTATAACAGTATCATCTCCGTATTCATGAAATGGAGAGATAAAAGGTCACAGAGGCTGTCCTTCATTGATAGTTTATTCACATCATCTCATTGCTAAGAGTGCATTTGCACTTGTCTGACTTCATTCCTCTGTCGCTCGATTATGGATCTTTGAGCAAATCGGTTTGTTTCTTTACCTTTCTCCAACTTGAAAAATTTCAGGAATTGTGACATTCAGCATGGCAATTTGTGTTAGCACTTAACACAATTATAGGTGCAAAGAAATTGCCCCCTGCCTCATCTCCCAATCAGGACTACCTTGTAGGTTGCATGTGTAAGCGAAAGAAACAAATTGCATTATGCAAAAAGTGAACTGAGTTATTCAAGTAGGTTACAAATCCAGAGAATAGAATGTAGCCTCTGCTGAAGAGGACAGATTTCAACAGTCACCAGGGTGCCTCTCTGTCTCCAGCTCTGTCTCTACCCCAAGCCCTGCCCTCCTCTACCTTGGCTTCATTAAGCAGGCTTTCTTCACATGGTGGGAACATCCATCTCCAGCTGCTTGTGACCATTTTGGTCTCATTGCTGGGAATTTCCAGATGACAAAGTGCATTTTTTGAAAGCTTCTCAAAAGAACTAGTGAATCCTGGCCTGTTGGGACATGTGTCCTGAATCCATGCCAACAGGCAGGCAGTTGAAATAGTATAAATGAAGGGGTCTGAGTTTTCTTCTTTTGGGGCAGGACCTCTGATCTCACGCAGCCAAGTCACAGGGACAAAGAAAAATTCTTCTAAAGAGCTGTGAGATCTTAATGGAAAGAAAATTGGACAAAACCGGAATATAGGTTATTATGGTTATTATTATTCGTTTTTTATTATGATTGTGATTATTGTCTTTATTTCTCCTAAGAATTCATACTCTTGGGTACAGGTTGATTCCTATTTTTGCCTAGTTTTTGCTTCAGTTCAGCCTACATTCACTTGATTATCTCTCCTACTTAAATATCATAAAATGAGAGTCAAATGTTATAAAATACAAATGAGGAAAAGTTACACTCTAATTTAAACATGCAAAATACAGCCTTTTTCAAAAATTTGAAGACATCCACATACACAACAGCTAACATAATTTAAGGAGAATATGAACTCTTCAGAACCTGTATTTCACATGTTAAGAAAAGGTTAGTTTTTTTCTTGCACTATTAGAGCTGAACTATATGCACATTGTTTTTCAAATTTCATTTTCCATGTGCATGATTTTCTTTCCTGAGCATGGTAATTAATTGCATATATTTTTCTTTAGAGTATGAAATATAAAATAAGAAAACAAACCACCCATATCTTTTGCTTTATGTTAAAGAATGTTGTGCTAAAGAACAAGTGGGGGTTAAATATTATTAATGTTTATTCAGTCTAAATCTACCTATTCTTATATTCTGGATGCCTCTATTTCTTTTGCTCTATAAAAAGCAACTTCTATGAATTTAAATGTGCTTAACTTTGTACAATTACTTTTGCAAAGAAACACTACAGTTTTACATTTACATAAAATGGAAACAATAGAAAATTCAATTTGGTACCTGTGCAGCTGAAGCCCTATTTTTATTAGAAGATGCAAATTATAATAGTTACATGCAATGAATTACATTTAGCTGATCCTTATCAGAAATTAAATGTAAAAAAATAATTCTAAAAGTAACTTGAGTCAACTTCGGAATACAGAAATCCTTAATTTAGTCACCTTGTTATGCTACCTCAACATAGTGTGACCAGTGATCTCCTGAAGTCCAGAGGTTTAGCCAAAAACAGAGAGTCCCACTGAGTTATTGACTCTCACTTTATATTTTGACTCTTGAAACAGATCCCTGGTTCTTAACCTTGACCCATTTAATGTCAACCTTACATATTTCTGTTCTTGTCTCTCAACTTTAAACCAGCCTTTCCTTACACCTTGTACTTCTGCCAAAAGGAATCTGACCAGGTTCGTCACCTGAAACACTCCAGCGAGCTAATTGTTTTGAAACTTGTAGTTAAATAATAAGAGACTGAGCCCTAGCTGGTTCAGCTCAATGGATAGAGCATCAGTCTGCAGACTGAAGGGTCCCAGGTTCGAATCCCATCAGGGGCACGTACCTCGGTTTCAGGTTCCTCCCTAGCCCAGGCCCTGGTTGGGGCTCGTGCAGGAGGCAACCAATCAATGTGTTTCTCTCACATGGATATTTCTCTCTCTCTTTCCCTTTCTCTTGCACTCTCTCTAAAAATCAATGGGGAAATAGCCCCGGAGGAGGATTAAAAAGAATAATAATAAAATTTAAAAATATTGAAATAAACATGTTACTTATACAATATTCAACAGATATGTATACAATATTCACTTATGCAATAATATAGACATGCACTAACCTACTTCTATATAAAAAAACACTGTCTTGAACTTTAAAAAGGGGAATGCAGGTAATTGGAGTTCAGATGGCAGTGTAAATATGTAGGTATGAGTCTATAGGATTGGTTAGAGGGAAGGAGGCCTGTGGATTATGTGAACGTTGGTTAAATAGAACCTGAAGAGCATAGCGCGTAAATAATGCAAGATGTAGGGTTCCAGCATTCCTGTCTCCCTAACCTTTCTTTTCTTTTTCTTACTTGCCTGACTTTCAGTTGTTAAGAACTTTGATGTCCTTAAGTTTGTACTGAAGAGAGTCCAGTTACTGACATTGTTAGATTGTAGTTTTCATTTTTTAAATAAAAATTTCTATCAATGATGGTCTATGGTACAATCTCTAATCAAAACACTCAATCACAGATCAACACATTCTGAGGATATTAGTCCTGAGCTGTGTGAAGGAGACATTAGCAGACGTGTGGGGTTTTGTTTGGTTGGTTGTTTTACTTTGTTTTTTCCCCTTACCCTACTAGGTACTGCCATCTTTCACCTAAACAAACTCCTACAGGCTAGGGAGGGAATGGAGTTGGAGTAGAATGCAAAAGGGTTAGACACTGACAGGCATGCACTTCTAGCTAGGAGTGAGATAACACCCCCAGATAGTTTTGAAAATTTAAGAGTAGAGATGAATTGTGATGCACCTTTTATCTGACACACAACACACAGAATCTCCCATGCATTTGGGATATGAGAGAAAAGGGGAGAATTGCCATCTAAAAAAAACCAAGAGAGCCTCTCATAATCGACATGTAAACCCACTAGGCTGCAGTGAGCCCCATGGTTTTATTCTGTATGGTTACGAACAGCAAAGAAAACTACATGGTCCCAAACAGATCATAAGTTGGGACCAAGAGACAGATCATCCAACACTAGAGTGGCCAATAGAGATCAGGACCAAGTGGAAACATGGACTTCTTGGTGCCAGATATCGACCTTTCATAGTTGGGTTAGACAAGGACCTAGTGGCTGGGTTACAGCACAGAGGATGAAAAAGGTGGTTCTGGGACCTTCTTTCAGGCAATAGCATTGTGCAAGTCCCAGAAACCACCTTACCCCACCCACCCTGGTCTCTAGATGTCATCTCAGGGGAGAGAAGCTGAGAGCAGACACAATGACAACAGGCTATCAGTGAGTTTACACCTAAAACGTCTGAGAAAAACTGCACTACATTAAATTCTCTGCTATCACACAGAATGATTAATTTGCATTATTGAATAAAATAAAGAAAATGACATTTCTCTTGCACCTGAATTTGTTCCCTGAAAAAAAATATCATACTTGCTAAAGAGTTTATCAACTTTCATGCAATTCATCTATGGCTTAAGTTAATTCTTTTTATGGAGTGATTGAATATTCATGAAACTGCAGCTATACTCTAATTATGCTCCTCCATTGGTATTTGAAATCCAAACTAGACAGGCACTGCACATTCCCAAGTGAATGGGAGCTGTGTACCCATTTGAAAACTTTAGTTAATCTTAATAAGAAATGTGCTATGAAATGCATCCTTAACTCAAAAAGATGAAAGTCACAGGAAAGTTAATGTCCAAGCACCATGTTGGTAAATCATCTTCTGAGAATTCAAGTGAACTATAATGTCTTAATGATATATATTATTTTGTCTAAAAGGACCGACTCTTACTCTAAATATTCTGCTTCATTTAGAGTAGTAACGTGTCAGTAACATCATTTGATTTAAAAAAAATTCTACAGATGAAAATTATCTGAGAAGTCTACTTACTTCCAGCTATAATATATTATGAACATAATATTTTTTAATCCTAGAAGAGTATTTCACTGTCTTCCTAATAATTTTGTCTTGCTAAAAGTAAAATCCTATTTATTAAAATTCTAAAATTAAAAAAAAAATCTACACTTCTATATGCATTCAGAGGTGAAAGACAGGTGGGGGTGGGAAGGCAAAAGGAGCTGATGGATTAAAAACATTAGTTTTGAGTGGATGACTGCAGAGGATGTCAAAGCTTAGTCCTACTAAAAGAATCAGTGCCAAGTTATACACAGTATTAAATAGCATAAGTAGCATTAAAAATTAATAGCAACTCAAAATTAAGTCCTGATTACATTGTCAATGAAGATGATAATTGGGAGGTTTAAAATAAAATTTGCAATAAAAGAAATCATTTCATTACTCCAAGTATTTCTATGTTACTGGTTTTTTTGCTTAAACTTAAACTTACTTTATATTCATCACTATTAACCAAAGACATGGCTCAGGGAGGAAATGCATGTGGAATGTATTTACATGTGAGTTGATAATTAATGATGTCACAGAAACAGCCTGGTACAGCTCTTACTTTTTTTCTATTAAAGGTCAGTATTTGCCACAGATTGATTGTTAAAGTTATAAAAGGTGTAAACAATATTCTCAAAATCATTTATATATAATGTTTGAAGGTATTAATATCATTTATATACTTATATCAAGATATTTGCACAATTTGTTTTACATGGCTTACAATAATAAACATAACATATAAAATATGTTCAGGAAAACATAGAGCTGACTACAGGGCTACATATGCCACCTACACTTGTCAGTTAATAGAGGGGAGTCAACACATTTGAGTCTAAGCTTTGTTGCAAGTAGAGCAAAGAAAAAAACAACATTTAGTACTATAACCACGGGCTCTAACGTCCTCAGCTATGAAAAGGAAGTGAGATGTCTGAGTGCCCAGGGATGTCAATCAGTAGCATGTAAAAATTGCACTGACGGTCTACGTCATGGTCACAGCAATTACCATCATTTCTTCTCCTTTGGTAAAGGCGCTTTTCCATCTGATACAGAAATTGTTGAAACAAACGTTTTTCTTTTCTTTTTTTTACTAGAGTTCATACAGTAATCTATGAAAACATTTTATTTGTGTGTATATGAAGCAGCAACTCAAACCAGTAAAGTACACGCAACAAATAAACAAATCAAAGTTTATAATTAGTTTTGTGTTTAAGCTTTAAACTTTTCTCGTTATCTAACATATGGTGCAGCAATTGATTCAACTACAAATTAATTTAAAAACATAAGTACATCAAGTAATTACTTTTAGCCATGTTAACTCATAGGTCTTGAAAGTATTTAAACACAGTTCAGAGTGGGGTCTTAGAATATAAATTAACATAAAGTGACAATCTCCAAAAATGTGTATTAAGTTTTTCAAAATTAAAAATTTGCTAAAACAGTGCTAACTACAGCATGACAAGTGAGGAATAAGACACACACACACAACTTAGAACACATCTGTTCTATCTCTACTTCATGTGGTGATCATTATTGAAAATATAGGTCAATTATTTCTTCTGTGAGCTTTTCACTTCGCAGGGATCACTTAGACTGCCAGATTCTATTAAAAAAATTCATTAGTGAAAAGCAATTTTTGAATAATTCTCTACTAAAATAATGACAAAAAGGAGTTTCACTGTGCTCTAAATTTAGCTTCTCCTCCCTACTTAGTAACACTGCACACATATCAAGGCATTTAGACACCTACACTAAGCTTCATTGTGCCTTGACTTCTCCATCTCATCCATCTCATCCCATAATATCTCTGTCTGTCAAATGTTTCTTCCTGTCCTTTCACAATTGTCACAATCCTAGTTCATACCAGACTCAGTGAAACCAACTTCCAAAGGCTCTCTTCATTTTAGATAACTTCTTAAAAATCTATCATCCCTAATTTACTACTTTAAACAGTGTTTCATTATACCAGGCAGTAAAATGTTTGTGAGGACAGCCCTAATTTACATAATAGTATTTACTTACAACATTATATATTGAGCTACTGTGTTAATAAATTTTTCACATGATGAAACAACATAATTTAATAAATATGTTTGTAGGGTGAGATGAAAATAATATTTTAAATGATCTCCTAAACATGGTTATTAATTTGTATCACTAATAATAGTGGGTATCTATATATATACAAAATCACCCCTTAATAATTTGTTGTTGGCTAACTTGTAGATAGATTAGATCATAGTTGTTTAACCTCAATATATTGGTGACCCAGGTTTATAATTCAATTTGTAGCATCACTGCTATTTTCCTGCTAATAGCTTGTGCTTGAATTATTAGAGTGATCTTCAACAATTTTGTAAAACAATTAACCATTTCATGAAATTAATCTTAGTTAAAACTGGATAATATAATCCATGAATCCATTAACAAGTAAACATAAATGTCAGTAAGTAACAGTAAACTGAAAGCTAAAAGAAATGAAGGGTGCACAGCCATTCCCCCTGCTCTGAAATCTCCACACTTACCTAAGGACATGTTATTGACCATGTGTGACATGGGACCATGTGACACAGAACAAATGCCAGAGTCAGGTCAACCCATATATTAAGCATTACAGAGCTTATTATTTTAATAATGTAAATTAAATACAACTATAAGCATAAAATATAATATTTTCTTCGCTATCCCCAGTGGATTGTGACCACCAAGCCCTGGTTATGCACATGCCACTTCAGAGAACGCAATTCTAAAGCAAGATGATCATAAGCCTCTTCTTCCGAAAAATTGGAGGGACTCTGCACTGTTTTACCAAATCATGTTCACATTCAAGATAGTCCACATTATAATCCCAATCTATATTTGTAATTAAATTTTATGTAAGCACCAGCTGTTCTAATCACTTGGAAATACTTGCTTTACCATCCCATCAATGGGTTTCTGTTCAAGCTATACCTTTCATCTGAAATAGTACCACCTGTCAAAATACCTAATTCTTCATAGATCATCTCAAATATTATCTCAGCAGAACTTTTTTAGATACGTTAACTAAATTAATTTCTAAGGTATATTTCATTTTGTTATATTCCTCCAATAAAACTAACCATGCGCTGATTCAAAGAGGGTGTGGATTTACCCAGAGTGTAACTATTCCTTCAGCCTTGGGCAATACGAAGGTGTCAGGTGAAATAAGTTGGGATCTTTTCTTGGCCCTTATTAGAGCTGAGACAGGAAATAGGTTGAAGGTCAATACCAGGAGCCTCATGTTCAGAATTTCTAAAATGAGGTGCCTTCAAAATGCACATGTTCTGTGAACTGACAAATATTCTGCTGAAAAAATTAAATAATGATACTTTCTCCTCTGAATGAACAAATATACATATTTTTCTTAACTTTAAGCTTCTTTTTCTCCCACAAAGATATTTTAAAAATATATTTTATTGCTTTTTTACAGAGAGGAAAGGAGAGGGATAGAGAGTTAGAAACATCAATAAGAGAGAAACATCGATCAGCTGCCTCTTGCACGCCCCCTTCTGGGGATGTGCCTGCAATCAAGGTACATGTCCTTGACTGGAATCAAACCTGGGACCCTTCAGTCCACAGGCCGATGCTCTATCTACTGAGCCAAACCAGTCAGGGCGTCTCACAAAGATATTTCTGAAGCCTTTGGCACCCTAATCTTGCATGTGCTAGAATAGAATTCATGATTTCTTACTCTATTTTTTTAAAGTTACTTAAGGTCGAATATAATTATATTTTATCGTGTTTCTCAAAATGTGAGAGCCCATAATCCACATTAGTAATTGGCAATATTTTTCTATAAAGTGACGAGTAATAAATGTTTTAGACTCTGTGGGTCAAATGGTATATGTTGTAACTACTCAGGTGCCATGTTATATCATATATAAACAAATGAGCCTACTGTGTTTTAATATGTCTTCATCTTCAGGCACTGGAGTTTTAATTTAATATACTTTTCACATGTAAAGAAATAATCTTTTAATTTTTTTCCAATTGTTTCAAATGTAAAAAAAAAAATTCTACAGCTCAAGGGCTGTACAAATTGGGCTATGGGCTAAACTTGAACCAGGGCCCATAGTCTACTGACCCTGTCCTAGCTCACTGATTTCCAAATCCTGTTCTGTGTTTCTGCCCTAGGTGCTAATTTGTGGGGCAAATTAAAAATGAAGAGTGTAGGAGAGAAACCAAGATGGCAGCACAAGTAAACACCTAAACTGCTGCCTTGCACAATTTCAAAACTACAACTAAAAGACAAAACAGACACCATCCAGAACCAAGGAAAGCTGGCTGAGTGGAAATACTACAACTAGAAGGAAAGAGGAAAGCGCATTGAGACTCAGAGGAGCTGCAAAAGGCTGAGGTACAGAGATGTGTGCGCAGAGAGGATGGGCGGCTGAATGCATGGGCTGCTGAGTGTACGGCTGACTTTCTAAAGCGGGAGGGAGATGGAAGCTCCCAACTACACTGAACTTGAGTTCCGGGCGATTTTCTGGGAACCCAGACTCATTTGGGGAGAAACTGGACTGTCTGGCAGCAGGCAAAACTTGAGGGTGGCTTTCTCTAACAGATGCTTCTAGCGATTACCGTGGGACACTGAAACCTAGGGGCCTCATAGGGTAGGGCTGACGGGAAGCCAAGGCTGTCGGCTCCACCCTGAAACTCCGCCCCATCCAAGCTGAGCACAGAGGCTTTTACAATTTTGCAAGTCTTGTCTCATAAGAGTGTCTCCAGCACAGAAGTTCTTCCAGTGTAGACACAGCTGATCTTCACAGCCAATTGGCCTGGAGGTCAATTCCTCCCAGTGATACCAACAACAATCAAGACTTAACTACAACAAGGCTGAGCACACAGTCCACAAAGGGGTGCACCAAGAGTGTCCACCTCAGGTAACTGGGGAGGCTGAGCCTCTGTGCCCTAGAGGACACCTAGCACACAAAGCTACTACACCAACTCAGGAAAGCAACGAAAATGCAGAGACAAAGAAACAGATCACAAATGAAAGAAATGGAGGAAAGCAAACGACTGGATATAGAGTTCAAAACCACGGTTATAAGGTTTTTCAAGAATTTCCTAGAAAAGGCTGATAAATTTAGCGAGACCCTCGAGGATATGAAAAAGGACCAACTAGAAATTAAACATACACTGAATGAAATAAAAAATATTATACAAAGACCCAACAGCAGACTAGAGGATCACAAGAATCAAGTCAAAGATTTGAAATACAAGGGAGTAAAAAACACTCAACTGGAAAAGCAAAAAGAAAAAAGAATCCAAAAATTTGAAGATAGTGTAAGGAGCCTCTGGAACAACTTCAAGCGTACCAACATCCGAATTATGGTGGTGCCAGAAGAAAAGAGAGCAAGATACTGAAAACCTATTTGAAGAAATAATGATCAAAAACTTCCCCCACCTGGTGAAAGAAATAGACATACAAGCCCAGCAAGCACAGAGAACCCCAAACAAAAGGAATCCAAAGAGGACCACACCAAGACACATCATAATTAAAATGCCAAGAGCAAAAGACAAAGAGAGAATATTAAAAGCAGCAAGAGAAAAACAGTTAATTACCTACAAGGCAGCACCTATACAATTGTAAGCTCAACAGAAACTATGCAAGCCAAACAGGAGTGGTAAGAAATATTCAAAGTGATGAATAGCAAGAACCTACAACCAAGATTACTCTACCCAGCAAAGCTATCATTCAGAATGGAAGGTCAGATAAAGAGCTTCACAGATAAGAAAAAGCTAAAGGAGTTCCTCACCGCCAAACCAGTATTATATGAAATGCTGAAAGGTATTCTTTAAGAAGAGGATTAAGAAGAAAAAGGTGAAGATAAAAATTATGAACAACAAATACATGTCTATCAACAAGTGAATCTAAAAATCAAGTGAATTAAAAATCTGATGAACAGAATAAACTGGTGAATATAATAGAATCAGGGCCATAGAAAGGGAGTGGACTGACAATTCTCAGGGGGAAGGGGTGTGGGGGGTGCGGGAAAAGACTGCACAAAAAGCATACACCTATGGATGAGGACAGTGGGGGGGAGGTTAGGGCAAAGGGTGGGGTGGGAACTGGATGGAGGGGAGTTATGGGGGGAAAAAGAGGAACAATTGTAATAATCTGAACAATAAAGATTTATTAAATAAAACAAAAGAAAAAAATGAAGAGTGTAAGACTCCATTTTAGAGCATTATTACTTTTTACTGTTTTATTTATTTATTTATTTATTTATTTATTTATTTATTTGACTTGATAGGTACATGTGGAAATAGGCTCCAGGGTTTGTTTGTTTTTTTCAAACCACAGTTCTGACTGAGGAGAAATGACTTAGGCACCTGAATAGGGTACAGTCAGAAAAACCAATAAGAGACTCACTCTAAGGATAAGTATAATTATTGCTAGTATCTAGTCTATTACAGTATTACAAATGTAATGATATTAATTATGGTGAATGTGAATCTTAAAGGTGATTAAGTAATCACCTTTACAGTAGAACGACATAAAGAAGGTTTGTGCAATAGGACCCACTGTGATGGTGAACAAAACCAAACTGCGATGAAAATCCATTATCATAGTAATCAAATAGTAAATTTGAAATAGAATAAAGATCTGTTTTCCTATTTTTATTCATATGAATCAAGATAATATTGAATGACAATAGACCTTAATTTCAAAAGCTCACTTCTAATATGTTTTGGGAAATATTCTCAAGGCTGACATATAACAAGGGATTTAGTTTGAATTTATGGCAGCAATTTGAATATCCTTTCTATTTTCTCAATGCTAACTGTGGCCTGGCTATTAAGCTGATAAAATCTAAGAAATTACCCTGTCCATTGTAATATGGTTGAAGATACCTTGGCTGAGGAATTACTAAGTGACACACAGAACCTCTTTTCTATCTGTGATTAAAGGGATGGGGGAATATAAAACAAATCTGGCAGGTTAAAAAAGAAGACAAAAAAGAAGGGAAAAAAAAGAGAAAAACAAATGTGGAACAAAACATTGAATGTTTACTGCATTTTAAATCCTTAAAAACACCTTTTCAGTAAGAAAACTAAGAAACCCTGAATTCTAAAAACACATTTTCACTCTTAAAAATGCAAGGCATCCTTTAACATAGTCAATGAGCATATATGACTGACATGTTTGGGGAGTATATCTAGCTCTGCTCCCAATGGACTCTATTTTGTCTCCATGACTTAGGCTAAAACACAAAATAGCTTGTTGAAATTCTCAGCTTTATGCCATTTGATCCAAGACTCAGATAAAGATTTCAGAATCAAACCATTAAATTTGAAGTAAAATGTCACCTTTGAGGTCACTGTAGCAATTAGCACTTCTACTATTATGTTTAAAATTACCTACAAGGACACCAATAAAAATATCACCCCTGCAAATTGGAGTATTCTCTTTTATTTTCCTGAAACGCCATGTAATGGAAAATAAAGCAATTTTGCAGTACTCTAGAGTCTAAGTTATTCTTTTAACAAGTGCCACGTTGAACAATGTTTCCTGACAAAAACAAATGGTTCTTTCAAAGACACTTTCACACAAAGTTCAAACTTGGGGAAATATCGAAAGAAAGATGAATCCTAACTGCCATTGAAATATTTTTGGTGATGGCCAAAAGAAATGGAACATATGGCTTCCAAATTGGAAGGACTTATTTGCATGTGACACTGCCTTCCTTTCCTTTGGGTCAGGGGTCCTCAAACTTTTTAAGCAGGGGGCCAGTTCACTGTTCCTCAGACCGCTGGAGGGCCGGACCATAGTTTAAAAAAAAAACTATGAACAAATTCCTATGCGCACTGCGGGCCGGGACGAGTCGGCTGCTAAGCAGGACAGGCAGCCAGCGGCACCCGGCGGGCCAGATAAATGTCCTTGGCGGGCCGCATGTGGCCTGCGGGCCGTAGTTTGAGGACCCCTGCTTTGGGTATTCACCACCTTCCTCAGATTCCTGGAAATGAAATGGTAACACTGGGGGGGCGGGGGAGAACTTGTTGATTGATTTGTGGAGCATGAGGAATTTGCAGTGAAGGAAGGAACTTCAACAGAGGCAGTAATTTGCTTGTACCAAATTGTCCAGGAAAAATCTTTGCTCATATAATCTAGAAGTTTTCCCCTTCACTTACTAATATTCCCTGAGGTTTTTCTCATCAGAGACCCATCTAAATGAACAGAGATAATGAAGCCGGAGAATTTGTTGTGGATATTAATAGTCTTTTACATATTTGTACACATCATTGCATTGGATGACTAAAACTTGCCTTAAAATAGCTTTGATTTCAGTTTATATGTTTCAGATCTGGGGAATCCTAATTTACATGGATAAGGTTCTTGCCTCAGGGAATGATGAATTTGGATAAAGCAGCAGAGTGGAAGGTTGGAGGCAATTGTTCTGAAAGTGTTGCTCTGGGCCAGCAGCAGCAGCAGCCACTGGGAACAAGTTATTAATGCAAATTACTGAGCTCCATCTCTTTCTCTAAATCAGAGATTGTGGGGGAAAGAGAGCAGCAATCTGAGTGTCACAAGGCTTCCTTGCATGGCTCTGAAGGGTACTTATTTTTGGAAACCACTGGTCTAGACAAGCTGGAGAGACCCAGTGAACTTGGAAAGGAAACCTTTAGGAGGCAGGTAATCTAGACAGAAAGCCCAGGACAAAAAGGGTCAGCCTCCTTCATTTCAAAATTCCCAAGGATTTACTAAGTGTTGGCATAGCTCAGCAGAGCATACACTCATGCAATGCAATGCTCTCCTTTGAGATTAGAAGGTAAGCTAACTGGGGCTAATCAGGCATCTGATACAACATCCATCTCTGCCTTGAAACGCTTGAGGGTGCGTGCCTTGTGCCTACGCCAGATCCCCAGCACTTCGGCTTCTCTGGCACTGCACTGCCCTAGATGAGAATAGGACATGGGAGGCTGCTAATGAGATATGAGATGATCGCTAGAACATGCAACCGCTGTCGCATAGAGTCCTAGGGCTTCATTCAGATGCCGGGTCACGTGCACTCAACCCCAAGCTACTACACCATCTTCAATTTGCATGACTATCCTACCTCAAGAAGGTGACCTTTTGGCCTCATGGTGTCTTCATTTGTCATTTGGCAGCAATTTTCTTCTGAACTCAAACTCTGATAGTCTTTCTTCCTCGCTCCTTCAGCAAGTGGTAACTGAGGCTCTCCCCTTGTTCCTGGCTCACAGGTCTTCTAAACCATGACTATTTCCTTCTCTAAACTGTAATAACTGACTCTCCAGCAGCCAATAAGGCACAGCCCTGATGTCATTCTCTGCACATGCTCTCCACTTAGTTTTTAACTCTAGCTTCCCTAACCTGCTTATCCAATCTACTCTCATCATACTAGTTTTAGTAACTGGTTTGTTACCAGACTAAACGCCAGCTCATTGCCACAGAAATTAGTTGAACTCTCTTGCATCTATTATGTTCTCCTCATGTGGGTGACTAACAGGGAGTTATTTGCTTTCTTCATCAGCTAGCACATAAAACCCTTAGTATCTGTATTTGAACTTTCAGCAGGTTCCAAAATTCTTAGTCTGGTAAAACTTGCCTTTCTATCAAGAATATAAGTAAAATAAAAAAGAGGGAAAGCTAATGCTAAATGGGAAGAGGAAGAAATAGTGTGTTTGCAGCAGCTACCTTTTATCAATTATGTAGATAAAAGGACATACTGAAATGCCCATCACCTAAAATTGTCAACCAAACTATTTTAGAAGTATCAGGAATATTATCAGGAGGGAAAATAACCTAGGGGGAGACTGCAAAAAACAAACAAAAATCCAGAATGCTAGCTGCACACAGAGGCTTTATCAAACGTTGAACTACCCTTTTGACAAAAAACACATGTCATAAGGAAAATGAGATGTACTTGGGAGTTTTTACTCCACTGGAGAAAACTTTTTACAAAGTAATTCATAAATTATGACTGTGAAGTAGTAACAATTTGCTCTTAGCTGATGTATCATAACAAATATTTGATTTTCATTTAATTTATGTAAATAGAGCATTTTTATTTGCAAAGCTGCACAACCCTACAGCGACCTGGAGTAAAGTTCAGGAAAAATTGTCCCAAATCTCTAATAATCCAAAATTATATTGGTATTGCATCTAAACAAATCCTAACATGTTATCTTGAAATTTTCACTATAACCATAATTTTAAAAATAATTTTGTGAGGAGAGAATCCAAGATGGCGGCGTAGGTAAACACCTAAACTGCTGCCTCCCACAACAATTTAAACTGCAACTAAAAGACAAAACGTCTATCACCCAGAACCACGGGAAAGCTGGCTGAGTGGAAGTTCTACAACTAGAAGGAAAGAGAAAAGAGCTTTGAGACGTGCACGAGCGCTGAAAAGCTGAGGTACGGAGGCGCGTGATCCGGGCTAGCTGCGGGCGACTGGGTGCATTGCTTTTTTCAACCCGAACGGAGACAAGCCCCCGATTACTCTGAAATCCAGTCTCTGGGGAGACGAGGGGGACCCAAACTCCTACGGGGAGAAGCTGGACTGTCTGCCAGCGAGGGTGGCTTGCTTGCAGAGCTGCGCGCAGGAATAATTGTTTACTGCACTGGGGCATGGGACTCGCGGATGCCTTTGGGGACACAGAGCCGGCTAACTAGCAGCCATTGCTGTTTGCCACGCCCTAACCTAGTGACACCCTGAGGCCCCGCCCTGCACAACCTACAAACCCACCCAAGCTCCAAGCAACCGAGTTAGCATAAGAAAAGCCTGCCCTATCGCAGCTTAACCTAGAAAACTTGCAGCCTGGGTCAGACAGCTCCAAAACCTCCAAACCCCAAGCAAAGAGGAGAAAACTGCAGCTCTCACTGTAGCTCCTGCTGAGTGGCCTCAGACAGTAGCTGACCTGCACCCCATTGGAGATCCAGAAGCCAGTGTACCTAGTGGTCAGTGTGAGACACCAGATTTCAACTCCTCACATCCATAAGTGACACATTCAAGAGGCAAACTCAGTGAGCACTGAAGCCCCACTGAAACAAGTCCTGCCCCATAAGCGTGTCTTCAGCACAGCAGTTCTTCCATTATAGACACAGGGAGTGCTCACAGCTAATTGGCCTGGAGGTCAATTCCTCCCAGCGTACCAACAGCAATTAAGGCTTAACTACACCAAGACTTTGCACTCAGCCCACAAAGGGGTGTACCAAGAGCATCCACATCAGGTGATTGGGGAGGCTGAGCTACTGCCCCCTATAGGTCACCTACCACACAAAGCCACTCCATCAACACAGGGAAGCAGCCAAAATGCAGAAACAAAGAAACATGTCACGAATGAAAGAAACGGAGGAAAGCAAACTACTGGATGACATAGAGTTCAGAACCACATGTATAAGGTTACTCAAGAATCTTCTAAAAACCACTGAGAAACTTGATGACACTTCTGAGGAGCTTAGTAAGACCTTCAAGGACCTTAATGAGAATGCCAAAAAAATGGAAAAGGATCAGTCAGAAATGAAGCATACACTATCTGAAATAAAAAATATATAGAAACTCAACTGTAGATCAATGTACCCCAAGAATCAAACCAAAGATCTGAAATATGTGGAAACAAAAAACATCCAACCAGAAAAACAAAAAGAAAAAAGAATCCAAAAATATGAAGATAGTGTAAGGAGCCTCTGGGACAACTTCAAGCGAACCAACATCCGAATTTTTTGGGTGCCAGTAGAAGGGAGAGCAAAATATTGAAAACCTATTAGAAGAAATAATGACAGAAAACCTTCCCTACCTGGTGAAAGAAATAGACTTACAAGTTCAGGAAGCACACAGAACCCCATACAAGAGGAACCCAAAGAGGACCACACCAAGACACATCATAATTAAAATGCCAAGGGCAAAAGACAAAGAGAGAATCTTGAAAGCAGCAAGAGAAAAACAGTTAATTACCTACAAGGGAGCACCCATACGACTGTCAGCTGTTTTCTCAACAGAAACTATGCAGGCCAGAAGGGAGTGGCAAGAAATATTCAAAGTGATGAACAGCAAGAACCTACAGCCAAGATTACTCTACCCAACAAAGCTATCATTCAGAGTTGAAGGTCAGATAAAGAGCTTCACAGACAAGAAAAAGCTAAAGGAGTTCATCGCCACCAAACCAGGATTACATGAAATGCTGAAGGGTATTCTTTAAGAAGAGGAGGAAGAAGAAAAAAGTAAAGATAAAAATTATGAACAACAAAATGACATCAAATACATACCTACCAACAAGTGAATCTAAAAATCAAGTGAATAAAAAATCTGAAGAACAGAATGGACTGGTGAATATAATAGAATCAGGGACATAGAAAGGGAGTGGACTGACGATTCTCAGGGGAAGCAAGTGTGAGGTGTGCGGGAAGAGATTGGACAAAAATCTTACTCCTATGGATGAAGACAGTGGCGGGGGTTAAGGGCATGGGGTGGGGTGGGGAATCAGGTGGAGGGGAGCTATGGGGGGGGAAAAAAAGTGGAACACCTGTAATAATCTGAACAATAAAGATTTATAAGAAAAAAAAATTCTGTGTTTGGTAAAATAATTTATCTTGTAAATATAATCAACTCTTTAATTAGCTTTTTGAAAAATGTAGTCTTTCCATTTGAATCAGTAACCTTGAATTAGGAGGACTGGAGTATTAAAAAATATTTCTACATAACACCTATTAGATGCTTTTCACTAATGAAAACAGAATTGGAATTAAATTTTAGGGATGTATAAAGTAATTGTATGTTTACTTGCGATTTTCAAAGTATTGTAAGTGAATATTCCTTAACATTCTGTTTTTGATGAAAACATATTTCATTTAGATATAAATCTTATTGAACTGGGCATTTGGCTGGAAAAATATGCAACTGCAATATCCTCTAAGCACCGGAAGTACAATTTCTTGCATGACGACAACCCAGCTAGTATACTTAGGACATAAGAAGAATGAAAGGCAAGCAAGGCAGACCGTCATTGCTACCAGTTCCTTTTCTAAAGACCACGTGCCACCTTTCTCAGCCGTGTCTCTCTAGAGTGGATTAGATGGCTAGAAAACACAATGCCTTTTGTACAACGTGCAGTGGATTGGTTCAGAAACCAAGTCAACACAAAGTAATAAAAGTAGAATCCTGTCTTTAAAAGGCAGATCTTAATAATGCTTCCTTTTGGCAATTTTTTGGTCATTTCTTTAAACTTGATGGCTAAGTGTTACAAATACATAATTTTGAGTACAGTGGGTAGCTCAGGAGAGTTTTCATTGTGGCAGAGCATCCTTGGAGAATTTACAGAAGACCCTTCTTTAGTCAATTGCAATTCTCATGTTCCACATGGTTACAGCATTTTATTTCATTAACACCTAATTTACAAGCGCAAGCCATTCTAAGTGTATCAGAACAGATGTAGGAAATAATTATAATTTAGATTGGAATCTTCATCTCCTAGTCACATATCTTTAACCCATCTATCTTAAGAAAATAAATTTTAATAACTTACTGAAGAGGATTATGAAGAGAGTCAAAACATTTTTTTTTCCAATTTAAATAAAGAGGTGCCTCAGTGTAAGTTACTTATTTCTGCCTGTTTACCAATTATTTCACAGATGGGCAATACCAGCTGTATTGAGTTGTATAATAGGACATGTGCAACATTGATAGACAATCTGCACCTATTTAAATATGCTTTTTCACGCAGCCTCACAACATAGCCCTTGGACATTTCGTTTAAAGCTTTGAGAATTCTTCCAGTTTTGTTGTCTAAAGATAGATTATTTCACTTGATTGACTTGGCATTTAATTTGCTGCATATAAAAACAACCACAAAAAGGAAATATTGTACAACTATGCAAACAGTAAAATAACTTTAATGTTTGTTATCTTTTACCAGGACTATATTAATCAGTTTGAAAAATCTAGTCATCATGATAAAAAAAACAAAACAAAAAAATAACTAACACACACCCCTGTCTCTAACCACGGGCAGATTAATTATTTAAGTAAACAGAATGACCACTTGTTCTGGATGTGAACAGAAACAACACATGTGATTGGATGTGGTGAACTGGTCCTCATTCAACATCAGCTTTCAGTTCCCAGTAGTCAACATAGCCCATCACTGGCTCCCATGGACCCTGACCTATCTAAATTGGAAGGAGAGGGGTACAGCTCTGGCATAAAATATAATACCATCTCCCCACTCACTTTCAATTTATCTATCCATAGTTTGAATTATGGTAGGTCATCTTTATTCCACTTCCCATTCTAATCCCTCACTTACTATATGTCCCCAAGTAGATATTGTAAAGCTGTTCAAACCCTTCTTGGCATGCTGGTCTTCCTAGTATTGTCTGCATGGACTTAGTGAGG
The DNA here is from genome assembly GCA_026230045.1 of Corynorhinus townsendii. Classification (NCBI taxonomy): domain Eukaryota; kingdom Metazoa; phylum Chordata; class Mammalia; order Chiroptera; family Vespertilionidae; genus Corynorhinus; species Corynorhinus townsendii. The sequence goes on along the minus strand of JAPDVU010000006.1, from coordinate 161,457,102 downwards.
TATATCCTTATGAAATACCTAATATTAAGCAAGTACATCATAGAATTTGCAATATTTTTCCATTAAAAATCAAGCTTTGATTTGTTTTGGCATTAGCTTGTGCTCATTAAGTGTCTGAAGATGAAACAGGGAAAAAATGAAACTTTCATTATTTGAAATCCTAGTAACTTATGATTTAAGGTGACGTCAAAAAAAAGCTTTGGGGAGAGAAAATATATCTAATTGTCTTTGTAAACCTCATCTCAAGGTGAGTGGGGATTCCCCCCCCCCCCCTATAATTTACATGTTGATAAAGTCATCTTTATCAAGAAGCCCTTCATTGTGTTTATATAGATAGCTCTGAACAAATGACAATGAAAAAAACAAAAGTGTTCCTACCTTATGGGAAATTACTGCAGGTCTTGCCCCCAGACTTCATATATCTGTAACATTACAAAAAAAAGTAAATAGTTATTTATGTTATGGAAAAAGCAGTATTTTTCAAGTCAGCAAAAACAGACAATGCATGTCCTTCCCAGCAGAGATCTATTTCCAGTAGAGAAAACAGAAGGAAGATAGTATAGAATTGTTCCATTTGATTAAGAATAAAATAAACAGCCCAGCTGGTGTTTCCCAGTGGTTAAGCATTAACCTATGAAGTAGGAGCCCATGGTTAGATTCCTGATCAGGTCACATGCCCAGGTTGTGAGCTCAATGGCCAGTAGGGAGCATGCAGGAGGCAGCTGATCAATGATTCTCATCATTGGTGTTTCTATCTTTCTCTCCCTCTCCCTTTCTCTCTAAAATCAATAAAAATATGTTTTTCAAAAAGAATAAACTAAATAGAAGAATAATAAGTTGGTAATATTTAGGGCCATCATAAGATGAAAACATCTAGATTTATAACAAAAGTACATTTAAGCCTGTAAAATGCATTTCAGATATGTGGTATAAAGTAATTTTTCTTACCATCAATATTAACTTCATTTTTCATTTATCCATATCACATAATGGCATTCACCATTTTTCTTTAATTTAAAATATAGTTTTTAGATATAGTTGACAATGCTGATGTTTGAATATTTAAGATATTCTACAGTATACGGTCGACTACATTTCAATTGATTCTGATAAAGCAGCAGGATGTAATGATGACATAGACCTTTGTGGTTTGCAAAGCATTTTCATATATTTTATGATTTGATTTCTATAAAAACTCCCTCTCCCTTTCTCTCTCTGAAATCAACTAAAAATAAATAAATAACTAACTAAATAAAACTCATTATCTTTTCCTTCCAAATCAATTTCCACATTGCACTCTCAACTTCTGCCAATGACATCATCACTCTCAATTCTAACTTTAAATATATGCTCCTTATGTCGTTGAAACAGAAGGGGAATGTATTTTAGAATCTGAGATATTAGGTTCATATCCCAGCCTTTCCTTTTGTTATTTGCTTGTCTATAAGAAACTTACTCCTGCAACTACAGTAATCCCTGCATCTGGTAAATGGAGATGGGTACTACAATCTCTTAGAATCAAATGAAATGACAACTTTACAATTTTAGCATACAGTATATATATTTTTTACTTATTTACTTTTTTGTTGTTAATCCTCACCCAAGGATATTTTTCCCATTGATTTTTTAGAGCGTGTGGAAGGGAGGGGGAGAGAGAGAGGGAGAGAAATATAATTGTGAGAGAGACACATCCATTGGTTGCCTCCTGCACACACCCTGACAGCATGCAACTGAGATATGTGCCCTTGACTGGAATTGAACCCGGGACCCTTCAGTCCACGGGCCAACACTCTAACTACTGAGATACCTGGCTAGCGCTTTATATTTTTTTTAATGATTTTCTTGATTTCAAATAAAGGAAGAGAGAAGGAGGAGAGATAGAAACATCAATGATGAGATACAATCATTAACTGGCTGCCTCCTGCACACCCTCTACTGGGGACCGAGCCTGCAACCCACGCATGTGTCCTGACCAGGAATTGAACCATAACCTCCTTGTTCATGGGTCCATGCTCAACCATTGCACCACACTGGCTGGGCAGTATATATTTTTAAAATGTTGATCTCCATTTTCTCTGAATACCAACTCCATGTACAGTCAGTCAGGCCTAACATCGCTTGTCTCTTTGTAACATGTTCCACAGCTGGGAGCTAATATGGCACCATTAACAAGGATGGTGTTCTGTTGAACATCAAATAAGGCATTCTTTGACCATGATGAATTAAAAACAAAAACAAAACAAAAGAACTCCATAATTATATCTGAACTGAGACAAAAACTGGAATATTTTTCAAATAACAAAAAGGACCTAATCCCTCTCCTTGTTACTTTCAGTGATTGCTGCTTCTGTAACCGATTGCAGCTTTAGGTTTGCTTCCTATCTCCTGCTTTTTAAATAAGAATTATTAGGATACCCAATGACAGAATTAGCTCCATCTCCTTACACCCTTTTCAGAAATAACCTAAGACCAGCTCATATCCTGTCCTAAAACCCTTCAATTCTAACACCTCTTCATAGATAGCCCTTGTGTGCAATCTCCCCCTTTGCAACTAGTCAATAAACCCAACCTGGACCTCAGATGTACCCTTGGTTGTCTCTGACTTGAGGGCACTGGCATCTCTCCAATGTGGACCTTCTTTTGGAATCCATCTGCCACCCCCATTACATGTGAGATCTGCTATATCTCAGCCCCCGCCCTTTCCTACCTCCAACCCATAGTAGAGACTGTTGAATATTATTCCAAAAATTATCTTCCTAAAAATAAACACTATCAGATACATAATTTTACATGTCCATTTTTAATATTTAGTGATTGAAAGACTGTCAGGAAATGTTCTCCGGAGAGACACGATACATCCTCCATGCTGGTGAACCAGTTGTAAGCTGCGATATAGCTGGGTGTTGGCAGATGAAGTGCCAAACGCATACCTGTAAATAGAACAGCAATTTTCTCATATGCTTTATACAATAGGTGTCAAAATTACCTAATTCCTTTGTTTTGTCTTAAGTGAAAAAAGGTTAGGTTGTGAGTAAAAATTCTGTTTTGATAGCTTGAATCTCTGGAATAACCCCCATAGGAATTAGCAGGATGCAAATCTAGTCAAAGCAATGTTTAGAAAATAGAAGTTTGTACCTTGTCATTATATTTCACATTTTCAACCAGACCTGCAATGATAACACTAGCTTCCTTTAAAAAAAATCAATAGATACTTTTCATTTGTGCTTTTTAAAGTATTTTTAAAATTGTATTTTATATAACGTGACATATAAATTGCACACTGTGGAAATAATTGTCTGCCTCCCTGAATGAAACCATTTCAGTCTCAAGAGTTTTATTATCTGTTAAAATTTATTTAAATATAGGCTTTCAATTTTACATTACTTGACATTTATGGGGAAGCTATTTTACAGAGCAGGTTTCTGAAGAGACAAGATCACAACAAATATTTATGATTCTATGACATGCTAGATTGAAAAACATGGGGAATGAATAATCTATGTATTCTGGACAGTTCACATATATGAACATCTCTAATAAAACTTTGGTTCAGAGGTCCACTAATATGTGTTTAATAAGTATAATTATGACACATAATAACAGCCTACTTATTTTATTTACCATATTACAATATTAATAGATGCTATACTCTTTTGACTATTAGACTAAAATATTTAATATTAAAACTGGAGAATACTCAGCAACATGCATTTGTAATGCAAAATTCTCAGTGTTTAAGGCTGTGTTTTGTTTTTTTAAGAAAAAAAATTACAGCAACTTAGCTAGTTGAAATGACTGGAAAGATAGTAAATCCTACTTTATGTATCTATCATGATCTATCCATGGGCTACAAGTTATCCCAACTTTTCCTTCAATGATACAAAAATACAAATCATAGGCATCATTTTAGATATGTAATGTGCTCAAACTGACAGCTTAAAATATAGTTAAAAGAAACTGGGAGAAGAAGCTTTTACAAAAAAAGGTTTCCCCCAACTGGCCTATGAGTTTGATGTATGACAATTTCAACTGGGATTTTTATGAACAAGAAAGGAAACAATACACCACAAGATTTTAAATTACATAGAAGAATCTATATGAAACTTCTATCCATCAAGTGGCCACTGAAAAATGAGGTAATTACCTAAAATAATTTGCATGTTAAGAGCTAATACAGTATTACGAAGTGAGGTCCAGTTGTAAAAGCAATGCATAATTTCCTGATTAATGTCTCATGCACAATATTCCTCTATGCTCTGTCAGAGCCTAAATAACAATATGGCCAATCAATCAAATAAAAAAAAAAGCTCAGATAAGAAATGAGTTCAGCTCTAAAAAATCATGACTTGAACTCAGTGAATTTTAGAGTTATGACAACTAATCACAGTATACGGTGTTTTTAAGGCAATACATTTAGATTCTAATTGCTATAATTATAGATTTTTAGTGATTCTGGATTAGTGTGTGTAGGCAAAAAAAACCCCCACATTGTTAGTTTATAAAATGTCATCTACTAAGTTATTGAAGAAAATTCACAGCTCTGCCAAAAGTTATAAGAATGATATTTTGTCAGAAAGACTGAAAATGTTAGTGAAGTCATATGGCCAAATTTCCCACACAAATATCTATAATAATAAAAGTGTAATATGCTAATTAGACCCGGCAGCCAAACGGCCTTCCAGACGTCATTCTGGATGTCCTTCCAGATGAAGCCCCGGTGGCAGGGGCTGAGGCAGAGGCAGTTAGGGGCCATCAGGCAGGCAGGCAGGTTAGCAGTTAGGGGTGATGAGGCAGGCAGGCGAGTGGTTCGGGGCAATGAGGCAGGTATGTAGAGTGGTTAGGGATTATCAGGCAGGCAGGTAGGCGAGCAGTTAGGAGCCAGCAGTCCCAAATTGTGAAAGGGATGTCCAATTGCGCAGTCAGACATTCCCCGAGGGGTCCCAGATTGCAAAAGGGTGCATGCCGGGCTGATGGACCTCCCCACATGCACGAATTTTGTGCACCAGGCCTCTATTCTATATATATAAAAGCCTAATATGCTAAGTGTCTGATCCATCAGTTGACCATTCAGTTGACTTCTCCACCAGTCACTATGATGTGCACTGACCACCGGGGGACAGATGGTCTAACTGGTAGGTTAGCTTGCTGCTGGGGTCTGACCAATTGGGACTGAGCAAGATGGACTGGACATGTCCTGGCGTCCTCTCACGGTCCCTCCCCGGCCTCTAAAATATTTCTTCTAATTAATTTCCTTTCAATGTGCACAAATTTGTGCACCAGGCCTCTAGTTATGAAATATTTCTCTTCTCAGTGCACAGTGGAAACATTCCTTCTAAAAGTAAAATTAATCTCTGTTGTCAGGAAAAGGTAGGTGTGGCTACAGACAAAAGGGAAGTAAGTGAGGCAAATTTCAATGTCTTGTTATAATAGATAGAAGAGCTGCAGGTGAGTTCTGATTGGAGGCACTGAACAAATTCAAAATAGACTTTCAATATTCTACTATTCTGTTCCTGTGTAAATGGAAATTTTTATTTTTATTTTTAATTTTTTTAGTCTTTTTTATTTTTTAATAAATCTTTATTGTTCAGATTATCACAATTGTTCCTCTTTTTTTCCCCCATAATTCCCCTCCACCTGGTTCCCACCCCACCCTCTGCCCTTACCTCCCCCCCACTGCCCTCATCCATAGGTGTATGCTTTTTGTGCAGTCTTTTCCCGCACACTCCACACCCCTTTCCCCCTGAGAATTGTCAGTCCACTCCCTTTCCATGGCCCTGATTCTATTATAGTCACCAGTTTATTCTGTTCATCAGATTTTTAATTCACTTGATTTTTAGATTCACTTGTTGATAGACACGTATTTGTTGTTCATAATTTTTATCTTTACCTTTTTCCTCTTCTTCCTCTTCTTAAAGGATACCTTTCAGGATTTCATGTAATACTGGTTTGGCGGTGATGAACTCCTTTAGCTTTTTCTTATCTGTGAAGCTCTTTATATGATCTTCAATTCTGAATGATAGCTTTGCTGGGTAGAGTAATCTTGGTTGTAGGTTCTTGTTTTCATCACTTTGAATATTTCCTGCCACTCCCTTCTGGCCTGCTTGAGAAATCAGCTGACAATTGTATGGGTGCTCCCTTGTAGGTAACTGTTTTTCTCTTGCTGCTTTTAATATTCTTTGTCTTTTGCTCCTGGCTTTTTAATTATTATGTGTCTTGGCGTGGTCCTCTTTGGATTCCTTTTGTTTGGGGTTCTGTGCGCTTCCTGGACTTGTAAGTCTATTTCTTTCACCAGGTGGGTGAAGTTTTCTGTCATTATTTCTTCGAATAGGTTTTCAGTATCTTGCTCTCTCTCTTCTTCTGGCACTCCCATAACTCTGATGTTGGTACGCTTGAAGTCGTCTCAGAGGCTCCTTACACTATCTTCATATTTTTGGATTCTTTTTGCTTTTCAGGTTGGGTGTTTTTTTGCTTCTTTCTATTTCAAATCTTTGACTTGATTCTTGCGATCCTCTAGTCTGCTGTTGGATCTCTGTATATTATTTTTATTTCATTCAGTGTATGCTTAATTTCTAGTTGGTCCTTTTTCATATCCTCGAGGGTCTCACTAAATTTATTGGCCTTTTCTAGAAAATTCTTGAAAAACCTTATAACCGTGGTTTTGAACTTTATATCCAGTCGTTTGCTTTCCTCCATTTCTTTCATTTGTGAGGAGACTTTTTTTAAAGTATTAAAGTTATTTATGGAATTTATTAAAAGGCAGGATTTTTCTTTCTTTGTTGCTGGGAAGGAGAATGGGGAGCAGAAGGATGTTTCCCTGATGCCAACGTGGATTTTGTTGTTGGAAATGGAGAAATGATGAAAGGAAGTCCAAGGAAATGTGTTCATGATTATTTTGACCCAGCCAGAATACAGAGTCTCCTTTTGTTTTTCTCAGGAAAGCATTAAAATTTTGCAAGTGAAGAAAGTAAGTTTTGAGGGCAGACTGGCTGTTTTATGTGGGCCCTACTACTTACTATAAAGTTGGGAGAGTTACTCAATCTCTTTCCAGCCTGTTTATTAACCTAAAAACAGGAATAGTAACACATCTTACTGGGGAGTTGTAATTACTGACCAAAAACTGTGTGAATCACTAGTACTAGTACCAGACAAATGACTGATACCAATCACTTAGATCCGTGACAAGTACTAGTAAGTGCTGACTAAACAACACAGTTTATAATTGGTGTCGTTATTAAATCACTTAACCTCATATCTGTTTGCTAATCTCTAAAATGGAAATAAAGACAGTTCCTATTTGACATACTAGTTGTGAAATTAAAGGGATTAATATACCTACATCTATACTAATAAAAGGGTAATATGAAAATTGGTCATGATGCCCTCACAGTCACAACCTAACAGCAGGCTGCATGGGGCGACCAGGCTGGCAGAGGGGATTAGCAAGGGATGTCCAAACTACTGACAAGCAGGCTGTGTGTGGTGACCAGGCTGGTAGAGGGGGCAGTTTGGGGTGACCAGGCCAGTAGGGGGGCAGTTAGGGGCAATCAGTCTGGCTGGCAGAGGCAGTTTGGGGTGATCAGGCTGGCAGGGGGGACAGTTAGGGGTGATCAGGCAGGCAGGCAGATGAGCAGTTAGGAGCTAGCAGTCCCAGATTGTGAGAGGGATATCTGACTGCTGGTAGGGATTGGGCTGAAACCGGCAGTCGGACATCCCCTGAGGGGTCTCGGATTGGAGAGATCCAGGCTGGGCTGAGGGGGACTGCCCCCCCCCCCATTATGAATTTTGTGCACTGGGTCTCTAGTTTCTTATAACAGTGGCTGATATGTAATAAGACTTCAACATGTTAATAATTAATCATTGGTAGCCACTTGCCAAATTCAAATTAATTAAAATTAAGTAAAATTTGAAATGTCCCATGAATGACATTTCAAGTGCTTAATAGCCACCTTCCCATGTGTAGCTAGTGACTCTTTATTGAACAATACAGGTTAGAATATTTTTATCATCTCAGAAAGTTATTTTAAATAGTGATAACAGATAAGAACTTCAAGATTTGTGGAGAAAAATGTCCATTCTTCATATTGTTAGCTAGAGAAAGGATGAGATTAAGAATAGACAGTTTGTAGAAGACAATTAACGTGTACTTTACATGACTTCAAATTGCTTGAGGTGTGCTTTCTTTACATGTAGACACGTATTATTTTAAGAAAAAATTTAATTGTGGAACAACTATAAAATGTGAAGCTTTAAAACTTTACATGAGATTTACTCTAGTTAATAAGGAAATAATTGTTGAAATTACCAATTGAACAGCAATGTGCCATATAGAATTCACTTGAGGTAAAAAATTAATTTTCAAAAAACTTTAAATAGGTCTTCGAGTGATAGCCCAAGGTAACAAAATTTTCTAGGGCTTTGGTAATCTAAAGACTTGTAACTATAATGACTAAGTTTTTCAAATTTTGTCAGGCTGAAATAGTCTCATAAGTTACATATTATTGTCATGCAATTGTCAATAACTATATACAAACATGTGTATTTATTATTAACAAATGGTATCCATAAAATACAATTATATCACCAATTTTCCAAGTGACAATGACCTCCCTCATTTCAAAACTCTACAGCAATTATTTTTCACATTTTCATTATTTTGGTCCTGGGTTTCTTTGGAATATTTAATCATTTCACAATACAACTCTTATATTGCCCACCTGAAATTAATATTATATGTCAATTATATCTCAATAAAAATAAGTACATATCTAAAAAAGAAATAAGTGCATTACTAAGTAAAACAAAACAAATAAAAAAACATTTTCCAAAGGGTGGTCCAATAAGGCTTGTAAACTATTGACAAAATAACCATTCTTGTCACTAACAAAGTGGATAATATTACTGCTAGATAAATAGTTTGTCTTAAATTTGACTTCTGAAACTCCTTGAAATGTTACTGAATACATTGGAACATAGCAGGCTCTTTTCCTAATTTATTTGATCATCTAAATTATCTATCATTTTCTTGTGAAACTAGGATTTTATGGATTGCCTTTGGGTAAATAATGGGAAGAATGGAATATTGCATATGAACAATGTAGTATAGTCTGTTATAGTATAGTATAGTATAGTAAGACAAAATATGCTACACTAAGTAAGCCTGAAAAGCTAGAAAGCTGGTAAAATGATCATTAATGTTAAACAATTGTTTATATTGTCTTATTGTCACCATAAAGCCAGAAAAAAAATCAATGACTCTGTGGAAGATTATCAATATCTAGAGGCCCAGTGTACAAAATGTGTGCACCGCTAGGGGCCATAGTGGCTGTTGGCTGCCTGGCCAGGTACTCCCTCCCTTCCCCCAGCCGGCCCGCCCCCTAGTCAAACTCCCGGAAGAACTCTGATGGAGGAGACAATTTGTATACTACGCTTTTATTATATAGGATATGTAAGATAAAATCTCATTTCATGCAAAAATTTACTTTGGGGGTTTTAGAAAGAATGTATAGTGAAAGTCATTTTTATTGCCTTTGCCTACACCAAGGAGAGGAATAAAGACATCCTTTAATTTTACAAAAATACAATGTAACTCATCTATTAGACTTATATCTCAATTATTTTTTCATCTTAGAGATCATAAGAAGTTTGAGAAAATATGATCTCACCAAAATTTTCAAAGACTATATAATGGTCTAACAGGAAAGTTAAGCATTTGGAATTGGAATATTTCTCTAAGAGTTTTGATGGACATGAACAGTGAAGTATTATTATTCACATATTCAACTCCACTGGGAAGTAATTGAGGTTTAAGAATACAGTTTTATAGTTCCATACAAGGAGTCAATGTAAAAGTCATGATTAATGCATAACCCTCTGATATCTCATAATTTGGTTCATTATCATCTTTAGTTGATTTATTTATCTATTATCAGTTACAATTAGGACCATGCTAGGCATATAAACTCACATTTAAATAAGTTTATAAAAAGACAAGTAAAAATTATGCTGGCTATATGAATTACAAATCATAATATCTATGTCAGAAAGGTCACAATTATGATTATATTGTTTTCTTTTTGCCCTAGAAAGTTTAAATTTTAATAAATATTAAATGACATCTCTCTGTAATTTAGGAAAGTAATAAAAACTCAATTTTATATTTATGCATGTCTATCTTTGTCATACTTTATCTTAGCACTATATATCAGGTCTAGTAATTATAAAATTTTCTCAAAATTGGTGTTTCTCCTATTCTATATAAAGCATAAAAGAAAGAGAAATTATGTCAACTTTATATATCAATAAAACAATGTTACTGAAAAAAATAACTCATTTCTATCCTTGAAATAGGCTTCAAAATTTATATAGTTGTTTTAAAAATCCATACTTTACATTTTTATTAAGTAGTATAACCTCATTAACAATAGTGATTTGATATATTTGGTGTTAGTCATTACTAGAGGTCTGCTGGACCGAGCCAAATCCAGCTCTCTGAGATTCCCCAAGGGTTCCTGAATTGTGAGAGGGCATAGGCCAAGCCGAGGGACCCTACCGGTGCACGACTGGGGCTGGGGAGGAACAGGGGTGGTTGGCCCGCCGGGCAGGGACTGTGGGAGGGCTCCAGGGCATGTCTGGCCTCAGTCTCCATTGGTCAGACCTCAGCAGCAAGCTAAGCTACCCGTCGGAGTGTCTGCCCCCTGGTAATCAGTGCACGTTATAGCTATTGGTTAACTGATTGACTGTCTGCCCCCTGGTGGTCAGTGCACATCATAGCGAGTGGTTGAGCAGCCTTAGCATATCATTAGCATACTAGAGGTCCAGTGCATGACATTTGTGCACTTGGGTGGGGGTCTTTCAGCCCGGCCTGCACCCTCTTGCAGTCCGGGAGCATCCAGCAGTCAAGACATCCTTAGCACTGCTGTGGAGGCAGGAGAGGCTCACCAGCCGTGAGCCCAGATTCTGGCTGAGGGGTGCTCCCCCTGTGGAAGTACACTGACCACCAGGGGGTAGCTCCTGCATTGAATGTCTGCCCCGGTGGTCAGTGCACGTCATAGCAACTGGTCTCTCCACAGTTTGATTGATTTGCATATTAGCCTTTTATTATATACTAGAGGCCCGGTGCACAAAATTTGTGCATGGGGGTGTGGGGGGGTCTCTTCAGCCCAGCCTGCACCCTCTCCAATCCAGGACCCCTCGGGGGATGTCCGACTGCCAGTTTAGGCCCAATCCTGGGGACATCCCTCTCACAATCTGGCTACCACTGGCTCCTAACTGCTCACCTGCCTGGTCACCCCTAACTGCCCCCCCCTGCCAGTCTGATCGCCCTTCACTGCCCCCTCCAGGCCATCCTGGTTGCTCCTAACTGCCCCCCCTCGCTGGCCTGGTCACCCCTTACTACCCCCCCAACCAGCCTGGTCACCCCTCACTGCTCCCCCTGATAGCTTAATCGCCCCCAACTGCCCCCCCTGCTGTCTTGGTTGCCCCCAACTGCACCCTCCACTGGCCTAGTCACCCCTGACTGCCCCCCCACACCAGCCTGGTCGCCCCCAACTGCCCTCCCTGCCTGCCTGGTCATCCTTCACTAACCCCCCTGCTGGCCTGGTCGTAGGCAGTCATCTTGTGAGGGCATGAGGTTTAATTTGCATATTACCTCTTTCTTATATAGGAAGATTACACTTTGACTGGTTGAACAGCTGACCACATGACTAGACACTTAGCATAGTAGGCTTTTATTATACAGGATAAGAGATTTCTTGCAAGTATTTTCTGCTTAAAGTATTTCTAACATTATAAACAAGTATGATTTAACACTGTAAGCCTATAATTTTTTTCAATGTGAATATTTGAGATAACTTTATTTTTCTTCTCAGTACAAAAAAAAATCCCTAATTTTCTGAACTTCATGTGAGTTTACACTATGTTTGTGAGCACGACTATATACTAAGAAGGATGGCATCTAAAATTCATGACCTGCACAGCCAGCCTGGCTCAGTGGTAAAGCATATATCTATGAACCAGGAGATCAGGGTTTGATTCCCAGGCAGGGCATATACCCAGGTTGCAGTCTTGATCCCCAGTGGGGGGAGTTCAGGAGTCAGAGAGTTTCTCTCATCCAGTCAATGAGTTTCTTTCATCATTGATGTTTCTATCTCTTTCTCCCTCTCCCTTTCTCCCTGAAATCAATAAAAAATGTATTAAAAATAAATAAATAAATAAATAAATAAATAAATAAAATCCATGACCCTACGTTACACTTCGTGTTGTATATATACTATTATAAATATTGTGTACTTTAATCCTCAATACCATGTGATAATAATAAAAAATAATAATGGCAAGGGAAAGGACTTATGGTGATTGATATACTAGTATGCAACATTGTTTTGAGTACTTTTTGCATATTATCTTATTCCAACCTCACAATAATATATATTAGAAAGGCACTGTTATCATTTTCATCACTGTTTGACAGAGAACAAAATTCATGTAATAATTTAAGGAAAATTCTCAAGGTCACACAGCTGGAAAGCAGAGGTTCTAGGATTTGAACCCAAATAAGTCAACTTCAAAATCCATGACCTTAACCCATAAATTGTACCATCTCCCTGTTAGTTAAGAGCGCTAGTTGGTTTCAAACCTGTCTTGCACCTGAGAAAATTGAGGGTCAGAGCTATTAATTTGCAAGTCGGGGTTTGAACTGAATTTATTGAGTAAAATCCTACAATATCGTTTTATATCATTGTTGTGCACCAATTTTCTGTCCCCCCAGAAGAACTATTTTCTGATATCTTTCATAATATTTTTTCCGAGCACAGGCCTGGCAACCCCGCTGCAATGAGCTAATGAAGTTAGGCACATAATCACTTTCTGAATCCAGGGAGTGAAGTGTTAGAAAACACAAACCCTGTGGAAAGGCTGGGACTAGGAATAGCTCCAGGGAACTAAATGCAAACTGGATAGATGCTGTCAGCAACTGCAACCATCAAGGAACATTTAGAAGAAGCTAAGCAGATAGGGCTGGACTGAAGGCCAGTTCCATGGAACAGAGACACCATTCTCCTCCCTCATAAAGGGAAGTGACATCGAATAAACTTCCCCCTCCAAATATATGATGACTTTACCTCAATCTGAAAACAGTAACTTTCTCTCCGGAAGTGGAAATGGATGTATTTTATTTTATTTATTTATTTTTAAACTTCTTTATTGATTGCAGTGTTACATATGTGTCCTTATCCCCCCATTAACCCCCTACTCCCCCCTCAAGCCCACACCCCCCTGGTGTCTGTGACCACTGGTTAGGCTGATATGCATGCATACAAGTCCTTTGGTTGATCTCTTCCCCTTACCCCCGCCCTCCCCTACCTTCCCTCTGAGGTTTTAATGGTCTGATCGATGTTTCTCTGTCTCTGGATGTATTTTTGTTCATCAGTTTATGTTGTTCATTATATTCCACAAATGAGGGAGATCATGTGATTTTGGATGTATCTTATTTTCTCCTCAGCCCTTTGGTTTCTAAAAGGCTGGCAGCCTCTCCACGTGGCAAATGCCTTTGACTGTCTCTCCCACTGAACTTTCAGCCGTGATTGTTCCTTATGAGAAGCCGTGGTTTCTATACTGTGTATCAAGTAGAAACTGAATAAGACATTTGTACTCCAGAGAAATGAAACTGATACAGGTTTCCTGGCTTAGTTTTTCAAGAGCGCTGGGGTCATGAAGGGAATTGATATTTATTTTAAATTTACTGTATTGTATATTGAATCTGTGCTAATATTATGATATAAACTGAGTTTAATTCTTAAAACAACCCCATGGAGCAATACCATTATTACTATTTTCCTGATGAGGAAAAGAAGACTGTGCAACATGGGAAATTCAGCATCAGAGGAGGGATGCAATTTGGCCTGTTTTAAATTAAAGAGATTCCTCCACGCTAAATTCAAATACTGCTCAATGAAACACAATGGGGTTTCGAGCATATTGCCACATGCAAACATTTGCTGAGGCACTGAGGATTGCATAGACAAACTTGATATTACAAATCACCATGAGCACTTTCATAACATAAAAATTGATGTCTTCTTTTCAATGCAATTAGATTAAAATGGGAATTTGCCATATTATATTACTGATCTTGGAGATGGGGTGCAGTATGAATATTTGCTACCACATAGTGATAGAATTTGAACACAAGCTTATAATTTCCTAAATCATTATTTCCTACTTGAGTTAGAATAAGAAAATGGGGTGAACACTTCTGAAATAAACTCATTATCATCATTACTACTGATGCAAAGTCCTGGTAGAAGAGAATATTATGAAATTGTTCAGTGAATATCATGAGGTCACTGGGTTGTCTGTAATATTTTATGTGTTGTGTTTGAAGTTACTTAAACAATGGATATATTTTGCTTAGAAATTTAAAAACAAAGCCTGGACTTACTATTTATTTTTTAATATCAAAATACTTCAAATAATACACTTTCCTTTTTAAGTTTAAAAATAGTATTTACAAAGATGATTAAATAAAAATAGGAGAGTAAGTATTAAAAAGTGCTATTATTATCATTGCCCTCCGGCTCTTATTTCTCACATTTTCTCACTAGTACATACCACTTCAGAACATGTGTATATAGGCAGATGCATTACATATAAATATGTTTATATAGCCATCTATATTGTATGCACTTTCTTTCATACTATATATTGTGTGTATAATTTGCTTTTGTTTGCCCAAAATATCTATCATGGATATACTAGTACATGGATCATCCTCATTCTTCCTAACAGTTCAACTTTTCACTCTAAAAATTATGCTGCAACAAATATCCTCATATACTTCTGGTTGCATGATTATTTCTAGAGATTTATACGGTTTAAAAACATATGCGCAAAAAATATATATTGTTGCATTTTCTTCACCACTTCCTCTCTCCACCACTCCCTTACTTCCCAAATCAAAATCTACTTTAACGAAGTGAGAAGCTCTATAAAGGGGTTGTTCACCTATTCACAGTTGTAACCCTGACAAGTTCAGTTAATCATTTCTTTTCAGCTTCTTTATCAGCAAAATAGGGATATGCTCTGGCTCTTGTGGCTTACTTGGCTGAGGGTCCAAGCACCAAAAGGATGCTGGTTGGATACCCAGTCAGGGCACATGCCCAGGTTGCAGGCTTGATCCCCAGCAGGAAGCAGCCACTGTTTCTCTCTCACATCAAGGTCATTGTTGTTGCTGTGTGTTTTTTTCTCTCTCTATCCCTCTCCCTCGCTCCCAAAAATCAACAAAAACGTATTTCAAAAAATAGGGATGATAATAGAGTCTATATCATAGGGTTGTTGAAAAGATTACATTATTAGAACAATTTCTTTCACTAACAGCTCAAGAAATGTAATCTATAAACCAAAATGATGTTTAACCACCTAAGATATGACTGTGAAATAAAGTGGCAAACTTCTCCTCCAAAATGGTACAAAATAGTGCAAATCTGTCCACTGATTTGAAATGTCAATTTAATTATAAACAAAATTTATAAAATGATCTCTGCTGATTCTGAACCATGTATTTCTGTTTCGGTGATCTACTTTGTGTATTTTTGTAGCATAACTACCAGGTGTACCGGTTAATAATGCGGATTTTTTTCAATAGATGGATTTACACATATGTTGATATATATGCGATTTGATATGTATGCTATTTTTATTGTATTGACAGCAAGCTTCAAAACTTCATATGTCAAATTTTCTACATGTGTTAACATCACAGATATTTTTACGCTTGAAAATGTCAAATTTTGTGCCCAAAAAAGAGCATTTGTGGGAAGTTTTAATTCATTATTTTGAAGAAAAGTGCTGCTGAAAGTTTCCGTATACTTTGGGAAGCTTATGGTGAACATGCTCCATCTCAAGATACTTGTGAACGCTGCTTTAAATGCTTTAAAAGTGTTGATTTCGATGTGAAAGACAAACAACGTCCAGGTCAACAGAAAAAGTTTGAAGACCAACAATTACAAGCATTATTGGATGAAGATGCCTGTCAAACTCAAAAACAATTTGCAGAAAGATTAAACGTTGCTCAGCAAACAATTTCAGATCATTTACAAGCAATGGAAAAGATTTTAAAGGAAGGAAAATGGGTGCCACATCAACTGAACGAAAGACAAATGGAAAACCAAAAAGTCATCAGTAAAATGTTGCTTCAAAGGCACAAAAGAAAGTCTTTTTTGCATTGAATTGTGACTAGCTATGAAAAGTGGATTTATTTTGAGAATCCCAAACACACAAAATCATGGGTTGATCCAGGTCAACCATCAACATCCATCCACTGCAAGGCCAAATCACTTTGAAAAGAAGACAATGCTCTGCGTTTGGTGGGTTCAGGAAGGTATGGTGTATGATGAGCTTCTAAAACTAGGTGAAACCATTAATACTGATCACTACCACTACCAACAACAAATAAATTTGAACCACACTTTGATCGTGAAACAACCAAAATGGGCCAGAAGAAACGGCAAAGTAATTTTGCTTCATGATGATGAACCATCACACACTTCAAAATCAGTTAAAGACACGTTAAAAGATCTCGCCTGGGAAGTACTGACCCTCCCGCTGTATTCACCAGTCCTTGCTCCTTCAGATTACCACTTGTTCTGATCGATGGCACACGCACTTTCTGAGCAGCACTTCAAAACATATGAAGAAGTGGAAAATTGGGTCTCTGAATGGTTTGCCTCAAAACAAGAAAAGTTCTATTGGAACAGTATCCACAAATTACCTGAAAGATGGAGGAAATGTGTAGCTAGCGATGGACATTACTTTGAATAAATCACTTTTGATGTTTCTCTTGAAATTATCATGTTTTGATGATAAAAATCCGCATTATTAACCGGTGCACCTGGTATACTATAAAAGAGTGCCTTTTAAGGATAGATAATATATGATAATATATGCAAATGAAATGTATCCATGACCATATGTAGGAAACCAAGCAATAATAATATACACTTTGATAATCTTAGAGTGACATTGGGGGTGAATAACCTTTTTACTCAGAATTATAAAATTAGGAGCAAACTAAAAACATGTCAGTCTGCATATTTTATCTCATTGCACATGAATGATTTAAATAATTTAATAAACAAAAAGCTACATTTGAGATGCTTATTAACATATATGAAAAATCTTTACAATCCAGTGTGTAACGTTTTCAAAACTGCTAAATAAAGAAATGACTAGCATTTTTATGTGTAAATTTATACTTCAGTTGAGCTTTTATGAAATCCCCATTTTGTATTTTGATTCACTTTTTTAGTTATTGTTATGAGTGTTACAGTCAATGTCCAAACATCCAAGTAGATACATATAGGAATGGACATGCACATTTGCACACACAAAAATTCATCATAAAGGGACGTATAGTTGAAAAGGGACACATCCCATTATTCTTGATGCTTATTGCTCTCCCACCTTTGATGCCTTATTCAGAAGCTGCTCTGTCAGTCTGAGTTACTTTGAAGGTTCCTCCTTTCTAATGAGGTCAGTTATATACAGAGATCTTCCACTGTTATATAGTCACAGATGTTCCACGTCCTTCTATTTCTGCAAATACTGTGAACATGTCTCTGACAGGATTATGATAGTCCAGGGAATCGTGTTCGTTCTACTGGTCCTTCGCTTATAGAATTGTACCAAATAACCCTATTTATATTGTACAAGGAGTGCCATTAGTGGTGTTCGTTCATAGGTGCCCCTTCCCCCACTGCACCACAGTGGTACCAACAAGCATACAGTGTTGCAACGTGAATTCAGGAAAAGAAAATATGTGGCCAGTGAGATTTACATTGGCATAATAACTACAGGACACAATAGTTTATACTATTGTTTCTCTACCTAGGAAGTGTTCTCTATTTCACCAAGAACATATAACATATCTTCCCTCATTTCTTCCACTGCCTATTCCAAACATACACAAGTATTTAGACCCCTCCTTCATCAATTCTCTCCAGTGAAGTAGAGAAAAACATTTTTTCACATGATTAAATTTGAGGCTGTCAACTGCACCACCATTTGCCCAGTCACTGAGCCAACTCAGAAGGCATTTTTAGATTCATCTCCTCAGGCATTACCCGCTCCCTGATTCATTCCCAGATACTCCATTTGAAGATTTAATACCTCTCTCCTCTATAATATCCCTCCTACCAAGGTCTATTTCTTATATACTACTTCCATCAAGTTCTAACTACTTCTTTATCTCTCTTGTCTAGAAAAATTTTAATCCCTTACAGATTGAGGACACAGCACTGAACAAAAGAGACAAAGTCCCAACCCCACAAAACTTACAATCTGGGAGGAAGCAAATAATAATATACGCACACAAACAAATGAATGCATAAAAGAGATAAACAGATAAACAAATGAATAAATAAAACAATACAGAGCATAACATGTACTGTTATGCCCAGTGTTCAGGATCCCCCAAAACCCACCAGGAAGGAGCCGAGCCCGATGCAAGAGCAAGAGAACCTTTATTCATGCTAGCACGAGCTCCCGTCTCCAGCAATCACCTGTGCAGTGGCAGGAGAGAGAGAGAGAGAGCTTTGGGAGAACAAAGGCTTTATAGGGGGTCCAAAGCAGTGGGCAGGGGGAACATTCCTGGCTCCCATCAGGGGGCAGGATCAGGAGTCTGGTTACGCAGGGGTACTGTGCAGTTTGCCTAATTTGGACTGAGTCCACTTCTCTGCCTATTGGCAGGTTTGTGAAAATGTTGCATACTTGCTGTTTACAGGGAAGGGCAGCAGGAAGAGTTGCAGAATGGCTGGTACAGAACAAAAGAAACATTATAAAAGTAACAAAAAGAACTCCATGGGGCCACCTAGTTTTAGCTCTATCATTCCCCCCTTGTCATGAGACTTACGGGCCCAATCATGGGTCGGTTTGCATTTTGACCTTGCCTTCTGTTGCAAGAGGCCTGTACTGGGCGCGCAAGACCACTTTTAAGCACATTAACCACATCTTGTTTTTGCAGAGCAAGTAACCCAAGACAAAACAGTTTTTCCTAAACAATGTTAGGATCATGCCATTGATGACCATGTTATTTACAGGATCATCCTGTTCTTCAGAAAGCTGACAGTGTTCTATGAATGAAGGCCTACGTGCTGGGAAGGGGCCATGAGACCGTATCTCAAGACCTGGCCTGGTGTCAGCACTGACAACTCTATCTAGGGCATAGTCCACGATCTCTGGAATGGGCAAAAATTCCCACTCTCCAACAGTACCAAGAAGGAAATGAATAGATCACGGTGAGGCACGAAAGTGAGGAATAATCACCTTGGTGAGGCCTTTAAGAAAGGTGGCTCTGAGAGGCTTTGAGGCTGAATCCCGAAAGAGGAAACGTGATGGGAACTTAGAGAATGAGAGTTTCAGGCAAGGGCCAGATCAGATGAGCCTGGATCCTGGGAGCAAAACTGGACTTTTTCCCACCCTAGGTTCAGTTCATTTGTTCTAACCATATTATTTTAGAACTTATTATATGCCTGTACTGATGAAAATAAATCTCTTTCCTCAATGGAACTTACACAATGGGAGAGCAGGTGACGATGAAACACACAATAAAGAGATAAGCATAGTAATAAGCAAAATAATTTCAGATATCAATAAGGTCTGTAAAGATGGTAGGATCTTGGTGCAGTAGAGGTGGTGGCTAGGATGGCCTCTCTAAGCAATAATGTTTGATCAGAGCACTGAACAAGATGGAGTGAATGTAAGGGAATCGGGGAAAGGGCACACCAAGAGGGGCACAGGGCAGCACAAAGCCTTGAAGCCAGATTGAGTGCGCCCATTGGAGGAGCAGGAGGCTGGTGTGAGGGGAGCGCTGGAAGTCCCAGGGACACTGGGAGGAAAAGAACTGGAGCGGCAGTCCGGGGCCACACCACTATTGTGCACTGAATCAAATGGGCACAGGAGAGTGAACGTAAAAGGGAAAGGCTTAAATCAAATTGTCCCCAATCACTTTTTACTTATATAATAAAGAGGAGATGCTTCTCAAAACGCTTCCCTGAGGCCACTCAGTGCCCCATATACCTTGCTTTGGCGATCGGCTACCTTTAATGTCCTGTTGAACATTAAAATCTTCTATAAAGTTTTTTAAACAAGTGTTTCTGGCTTTCTCCCATGAGTAGATGCACAGATATGTATAATTTTTATTTTTAATCATGGGCAATCTGATGAGCAACAAAAGTAGAAAAACACTATTTTCTATTCAGATGGACTAACTCACTATTGTTCAGGGGGGAAAAAAGGAGAAATTATCAGGAGGAAATATGTTATAATCAAGATGATTTCTTTCTCATTTTAGCTACATTTTTATCATGAAGATTACCAATTGCAAAGTGTATTGATGTGACTTTCACTCATAGTTTGCTGCCTGGATATTATTGAAGATTTCTGCATTCTCTTTGCAAACTTGAATCTCATCACTAATGAAAATATTAGTTTGCAGCAAATGAATACATTTTAATGGTAAAGTTTCTGAAAGTCAATATTCCTGATACACAGGGGTTACAAATTATCTAGTCATAACTTAATAGATATTACATTAGAGTCTAAATATTATTAAGGTTGTCTTGATGGATAATTCTATCACAAATAAAATAATCTTTTAAAGTGTAATAATAAACCAACTTAATTTCTGTTTTATATGTTCAATACCGGAAATTAAAATGCACAAAAGACTTATCTTAATGTTTAATATGAATAAAAAGATAAAATAGAGAGAAAATAATGCTCAGTAATCTTCCATCTGAGCCTGAGCATTTCAATGCCAAATTACTTCAAAGGATAAATTCTAATAAAATGGCAAATATACTAGTACATTATGCGTGAGTCTTATGTACAGTAAAGAAAAAATTACACTAAATGTGGTATTTTGTAGACATAAAAGAGATCTTTTCTGAAAATGAGATGAACCAGAGTTCCTCAAAATCAAAATGAAAGGAAATGTCCTTTCTAAAACAATTCTGCATGTGAATATCACACCACTCAACAAACAGTTAGATTTAGAGATTATGTATAAAATTTTCCTTAATTATCACAGGAGTTTTCTCTCTAAATATGTTTTCAGAGACTATTTTCTATATAGTAATATTCAGAAAAGTAATGATAGATTTTCTAAATGTGTTGAAGGTGCCATATTAAAACTATAAGCTCTAGAGTACTGATTTTTGAAGGGAAATAAAAAGGTTTAAAAACAAAACAAAACAATATGAGGCATATCACAATATAAAATACTATAATTGGTCTGTTTTTAAATGTTTGTATATATGCAACTAGAATACATTGACAGCTCAAATATGATATAACCTCTTTTTATAAAGATTGTAAAGTAAGTTGTGTGTTTAAAAAACTTGTAAAATATGACCTTAGAATTAAAGGAGGATGTGCGAGATCTCTTCCTTCATTAAAGAGAGGAAGCCACAGAGAAAACATTAAGCAGGAAGATCATGCAACTTTTCTAACATCAATCTTCGTTAAAAATTTGACTGTGGTGGCACCCCAATATGTATGTGGGAGAAATAAGAATCAGCACTTTAAACAGAAAGTACCATGTAAACCAAATAGGCTTTCCTCTACATCTCAAATTGTGATGGCTAATTCAATGACCATCTTAAGAGGAGACAAGATCATTTAAAGTCAGTGATGATAAATTCTATACCAATGAAATGTTGTAGGAATTTGCAGAAATTTGGTACTTCAAACTTTGACAAGTAACAGCAGCCTAACTTGTCATATTTCAGAACTTTGTTTCACATTAAAACTGACCTTCTTAGGTTTAGATTTATACTTAAAAGTGTGAGAAACTTCTAATTATCCCAAAGCAATATACATTTAAATGCCAGAAAGATATGACATACCAATCATTTCCATTCTTGTAACACATTATTTTGCAAGTGAGATGGGGAAAAGGAGACACACAGGGGATTACAAACCATGAGCCAGCACCATGCTCAGCACTTTATGTACCCCCTTTTCTATCATATTCAAAGTATACTTCTGACTGGTTATTGTTAAGCAGCTGGAAGAGGTTAGCTAAATTAACTAAAACCACTTAGCTTGTCAGGGGCATTGCTCGTATATCGTATAGTAACACTTTCAGCTCGACTCCCACATCTGCATTTTACTCAGGCACTATGACCTTCATGCTGAACCTGTGTCACCTCACCACAATTAGAAATTACTGATTAAACCGTAAGCGTCATTTCTAAACAATGTTTCAATTCTAGACTACCTTCCTTGAAGGATAAGGGAAACAGATGACATGATTAAACAGGAACAAATACTCCTGATTTTCAGCCATAGCAGTAGCAAAACTAGTTAGTATACAGGTATCAATTCCCTATACTGCACGATATATTAATGTTTTCAATGTATTCTCATTACTTCAGAGCAGAATGTGATTATTCAAGAAAATCAATGCACTTCCATTAGATTTCAATAATGGAGGATGGCCAAGACTGTGTGTGTGTGTGTTTGTGTGTGTGTGTTTGCGTGTGTATACATACATATATACATACATACATTCATACATACATACATACATCCTGTCTAATAAAAGAGTAATATGCAAATTAACCATCACTCCGACACAAAGATGGTGGCGCCCATAGCCACAAGATGGCGGCACCCAGTCTTCTCAGCCCCGCTGGAGTCCTCTAGTCCCAGGCGGGTGGCTTCTGGGAGCAGGGCCTGCTTGGCTGTCGCCATGGCGACCCAGGAGCAGCTAAGCGGGCCCCGCAGACAGCACAGAACCATGGGGAGCGGGCCTAAGTGTTCAGTAGGACATCCCCTGAAGGTTCCTGGATTGGAGAGGGTGCAGGTTGGGCTGAGGGACCCCCCACCCTCATGCACTGGGCCTCTAGTCCTATATAATAAAAGCCTAATATGCTAAGTGTCCAGTCAGCTGGTCGGCTGTTCAACCAAAGAAAGCATAAAATGCTAATGATATGCTAAGGACACTCAATCACTTGCTATGACATGCACTTACCAACAGGGGGCAGACGCTCCAACCAGTAGGTTAGCTTGCTGCTGGGATCTGGCTGATAGGGAATGAGCAAGACAGGCCGGACATGCCCTGGAGCCCTCCCATGTCCCTCCCTGGCCCTGATTGTGCACTTGTGGGGTCCCTTGGCCTGGCCTGCAACCTCTCACCATCCTAGACCCCTTGGGGGATGTCGGAG
Source organism: Corynorhinus townsendii (assembly GCA_026230045.1). Classification (NCBI taxonomy): domain Eukaryota; kingdom Metazoa; phylum Chordata; class Mammalia; order Chiroptera; family Vespertilionidae; genus Corynorhinus; species Corynorhinus townsendii. The sequence goes on along the minus strand of JAPDVU010000006.1, from coordinate 161,433,880 downwards.
AGCCAGTATTGGCTCAATCCCGCAGGTCAGGCCGAGGGACCCTACTGGTGCATGAATTCATACACTGGGCCTCTAGTACATATATAATCTGGCTGTGAGTTGCTGGCTGTGAATAGCTCTTTCAAAAATTGCTCTCTACTGGAGTTGTCTATGACAGAACACAGTTTCAGGAGCATGTCTGAACCACTGACTGAATTGTTACAGGGAGAAGCACTCCTACCTGAACTAGCCAATGGGGAGAAGGAAGGGTGTGACTCACATTTTAAAGATGGAGTGTGTTTAAAAACTTTTCTAAACTTGGCATATGCCTCTAACAGGATACAACTGATGGGGAATATAATTACAATAAAATATGTTTTATGATAGGAAATGTGTTCCAGGAGAGGGGGTGACTTCTCTGTTATTGTGATATGGCTTTCTCTGAGAGATCCCCAACACTATCTGAATATAATCTTAAAATTACCTTATAACAGAGTAGGTACAAAGGTTCAAAGTCTTGAGGATAATAGTTTTTAAACAGAAAATGATTTAAACCAGATTAGAAAATGCTCTGCCATGCCACTTGACTATGGATTTGCAAAGGTCAAAATAATCATATTATTTCTGAAATGCAAATGAGTATTAACATGGATGTTCAAAATTAATAAACTATTCATAACCCATAATATTAATGATCATATATAAATTTTCTGGAATTCAAAAGAAATAGTCTAAAGCTGCAAATATGCTGCAATGTGATACAGATATGCCATATCTATATCTAATCTAATCTACCTTTTATATATATATATATATATACATATATATATATACACACACACAATGAATAAGCCTTATATATGCTGTATATCTAAAAGCCATAAAAGAAGCAAAATAATTAAACTAAAATTCCTTCAGATATGACCTTATAAAGAAGGATTTTAAAAAGTATTACATGTGTGAAGATCCCCTGATTTTCTTCAATATATTCAAATAATCTATCTTCCTCTAATAATATATCCAGATCCTTACTTGTCCATCACAGTAGGTTGAATTGTATACCCTAGGAATACAATAGCAAATATAAAAACAGCCCTTAGAATTTACATTTAGCCTTCCACATATCACATTTCATTCTTGATATAAATCACTCAATTATATCCCATCTTTTAAGAAGCTAGACTGCCTAGGCAAGATTTTACTATGTGAACTTTCTTTTTAAGTTCTAATTGGCATAATTAAACAAAATGAGAAATATTCCATTGATGGGACAATTGACAATTATTTATTCACTCCTAGATTTTGATACATTCTAGAGGCTAAAAACTTTATAATATGTCCCAAATCCATGAAGTGTAAAATGAAAACAGATATGTGAGCTGGTCATCCATTTTGCCATTGCAATGTTGTGGATTTCAAAGATTACTTACATACTCACAAAGTCAGATTCATGTGTGTGTGAATAGATAAATATTTTTAAAATATATTTTATTGATTTTTTTAAGAGAGGAAGGGAAAGGGAAAAGGATGGAGAGCTAGAAACATCGATGAGAGAGAAACACTGATCAGCTGCCTCCTGCACACCTCCTACTGGGAATGTGCCCGTAACTAAGGTACATGCCCTTGACTGGGACCTATCAGTTCGCATGCCTATGCTCTATCCACTGAGCCAAACCCATTAGGGCTAAACAAATACTTTTAAAGCATGAAAAGGATGTACTTAGTGACACAAATGGGTATTCTAAAGTGTTTTAAAAATCAAATTGTTATACAAAATATAAAAATCAAGACATTTCAGAATAATGAATTATTATTAACTAGAGGCCCGGTGCATGAAATTTGTGCATGGGGGGTGTGTCCCTCAGCCCAGCCTGCACCCTCTCCAATCTGGGACCCCTCGGGGGATGTCCGACTGCCCTCTCACAATTCAGGACTGCTGGCTTCCAACTGCTTGCTTGCTTGCCTTCCTGATTGCCCCTAACCACTTCTGCCTGCCAGCCTGATCACCCCCTAACCACTCCCCTGCCAGCCTGATTGATGTCTAACTGCTCCCCTGCCAGCCTGTTTGCCCCTAACTGCCTTCCCCTGCAGGCTGGTACCCCCCAACTGCTCTTCCCTGCAGACCCAGTCACTCCCAACTTCCCTCCTCTGCCAGCTGGGTCACCCCTAACTGCCCTCCCCAGCAGGCTTGATTGCCCCCAACTGCCCTCCCTTGCAGGCCTGGTTCCTCCCAACTGCCCTTCCCTGCTGGCGATCTTGTGGTGGCCATGTTGTATCCACATGGGGGCAGGATCTCTGATCACATGGGGGCAGCCACCATGTGTGTTGGAGCGATGGCCAATTTGCATATTACTCTTTTATAAGATAGGATAGAGGCCTGGTACATGGGTGGGGGGCAGCTGGTTTGCCCTGAAGGGTGTCCTGGATCAGGGTGGGGGGTCCCCTTAGGGTGTGTGGTGGCCTGGGCGAGGAGCCTGTGGTGGTTTGCAGGCTGGCCACACCCCCTGGTGACCCAAGCAGAGGCCCTGGGATCTGGGATTTATTTATCTTCTACAATTGAAACTTCGTAGCCTGGAGCAGAGCCAAGCCCTCTGCTCGCTCTGTGTGGGCAGCCATTTCTGTTGGGATTTATTTATCTTTTATAATTGAAACTTTGTAGCCTGGAGTGGAGGCCTAGGCCAGCCAGGGTGTGCGGAAAGCTTGGCTTCCTCCATTGCCGGGGAAACCCAAGCCTCCCTCCTGCTCTCTGTGGCTGCAGCCATCTTGGTTGGGTTTATTTGCATATTCCCTCCTGATTGGCTGGTAGGTGTGGCTGGTGGGCGTGGCTGGTGGATGTAGCGGAGTGGTGGTTAATTTGCATATTACTCTTTTATTAGATAGGATAATTTCAAATATTTTTTATGCATAAAATTTAAAATAGAGACTTTTTTTTACCTTTCTAAATAAGGTTATAGACAGATAAAGTTGCATGGTGCCACTAAAATACAAATTTACAATGTAATTTTCAGATGTAAAACATCCTTGAAGATTCAGTAATTCATGCATTTATATTTTATACTATGCAGATGAAGATTACTTCATTTTATTCTAAATTGTATAAAAGCACAACACACAATGTATTGCCTTTATAGCATACAGCAATCTATCAATAAAATTTAAACTATCAAGTTAATCTTTAAGCTCCTCCAGAAAGAATGAGTTATGAAAATGCAAGTAATACCACAATTATGTGCACCTAAGTGGTATTAAGGTTTTATATCTCTGTAATTAGACAGCAAAGACCAATCATTTAAAACTTGGAAAGAAAATCATCTACAGGATTTAAGTGATCTTAAGTATTTTAGTTTCAGTAATGTTAGCCAATATTCATAAAACATTAAGATGCACATAAATATAGTCCAATGGGATGACCCAAATGCATGCAATAGTAGTTAGGAAAAACACAGCTGTGGAAAAGCATTCTGTAAATAACACTGATATTATCTAGATGGCAATGTGAGAAACTGATACATTGCCTATTTCCCGAGGTTCCCATTTAAAACGGTATCTTTCAAAATTAACATCACCTTCTCCAGTATGGAGGAAGAGTATTTTAAGGATTTCAGTAAGAAAATAAACACAATTGTCAGATCAGTTTATGTGAAAAATCTGAAGCAGGTTAAGAAGGTCTTTTCTATCTTAAAATAACTTTTGGGGTACTCTGTTGTCCTCCTAGTTTCCTCCTGAAACTTTGGGTTTTTTATTACTTTCAGTTATTGTCAATCCATTTCTGTCAAGGACATGGGAGTACCAAACTGCAGTAGTTTTCAAACTTCAGTATGAACAAAAACCAACCACAAACTTGTTTAAGAATGCAGTTTCACAGATTATTGTCAACAGAGCTTGTGAGTCAGTGTTGGGGACAGGGCACAAGAGTCTGTATTTTGAATTATTCTGATGCAGGCAATCTGGAGACCCAACTTTGAAAACTTTGTCATCAGGAATACTTGAATGAGTAAAAGTCTCCTGTTAATTTCCATTAATTTGCATGGGCTCTACATGTGTGTACACATGCAAACACATAGAAAGGGAAGTATAGATGGAATTTTTTAAAAAAAGAAGTAAATGGAAGAATGAAGATAGGCAGAAAGAGACTAAAGAGAAAAATGGTTATGGAGGAGGTCATAAAGAGGTAGATCATGAGCTGGATCTCATCCATGGAAGTGTTTCATCTGAACATGCACAATTATTGAAAATAACCATAATTTAAATTAAATGCTAATTTAGTTTTAAATGAATCTGTAGGAGACACTTCTCCAAAGGGGTTATCATGACTTTGATTTATTCATTGCTCACATTTATGAACTTCTCTTCCATTGTCTTATTGTGATTATTTTTTATCATAGCAACATTATTTTTTATATAATTTTTTATTATTTTAAGTATTACAAATAGTAGTACATATGTCTCCTTTTTTTTTCCCCCATTGATCTCCCCCCGACCTCCCCTACCCCCCAGGACATGCCTTCACCTGCCCGCCTTCCCCCCCACCCCAGTGTCTTATATCCATTGGTTGTGCTTATATGCATGCGTACAAGTCCTTCGGTTGGTCTCTTACAGCCCCCCTCGCCCAACATCCCCTGTCTTCCCAATGTAGTTTGACAGTCTGTTCAATGCTTCTTTCCCTCTGTATCTTTTTCCCACCATTTCTTTCCTTTAAAAAGTTTTGCCTTTGCAGACTAGAAATAAACATATAATAACAAAACAAGACAAAACAAAAAAAAAATGTTTGAGTCCCAATTTCAATGTCCAACAGTTCTGAGTCCCCGTTTCAATGTCTAACAGTTCCTTATGTGTACATGTAAGCAATGATATCTGGATGGTGGGCACATGCTTGAAGCCTCGTGGGGGCTGGTACCATGGATCTGTCTCACACCCAATTGTGTGAGCTGGGCCCTGACTGGAGAAGAAACCCAAGTTCCCCGAGATATGTGATCAGCACCGGGACCCTGCCAGCAGGCCAGGGGTTCCCAAGGCAGGTGCTAGGTATGGAGGCCACGGGGACATAGGCTACCAAGGAGACAGAACTGAACCTCACAGCACCCTGCTTGGCCCCGGAGGATGGCTGGTTAGCCAGAGACGGGTAAGATTCCTCAAGGAAGGAACAACCTAAGATAGGCACAGTCACAGAGGGGCCATCAGGAGAGAACTTGGGGGGGGGGGCAACAGAAGTGGGGCACAGACCCTCACCCCTCCAACATTGCAGGGGCTTGAACCCTCACCCCTTCTGAAGGAGGTCTCCTGCCCCCATGGCTGCTTCGCGCTTCCCACACCCAGCTCAGAACGGGACCCAGGCAACAGAAAGAGACCTGGCCCAGCTCACATCGAGATACAGGTGATAGACAGAGACTTGGCCCAGCTCAGATCGGGACCCAGGTAACAGACAAGAGACTTGGCTGACAGCAGCTGCCCTATATCTAAATTCAGCCTAGCATCTGGAATGCTCAGGGCCCACTCATATTTACAGGGTAAACTAAGATTGTTGGTAGAGTATTAAATTTGACAGTAAAATAGTAATCGAGTTTTCAGATTAATTTAAATAGGCTAATTGAAATAAGTGAATATTTAAGTAAAGTTAATTGTACTGGACAAAAAGCTGTTCTTAAAGTAATAACTAAAATTTCTATTGGTAGTTCATCTCATGGTAAAACTCCTGAATATGCAATGAACCTAAAGCAGTCATATGTGTGGGCAAAAAAAATAAATAAATAAATAAATAAATAAATTTTAAAGTTATCAAGACTGCATTATAAAATTTACAAAAACCTCCATTAATAAAAAAGGGGGGGGGATAGTAGGGCAATATCATGTAAGGAAAAATATCCTATAAGTAAATTACATCTAGAAAATTTTTACTTTACCAAATTAAGTTTCATTTGCAATGCTAACAGCAAGACGGCCATTAAAAACACACATGGTGTCTAAATAAGACAAAAGAAAATCGTTTGAACAAAAATAAAAAGGATCCCAAATCAATTATATAGAAAATATTCCTTTATTAACTTGTGGTCGAGAATATATTTGTATATTTTCAGAAAACAACCCCAAGACCAGATGGATTCCTGCAACAGAGAGGAATTGACAGATGTGCTTCAACCACGAAGACAAGAGGAAAAAACAGTTCAGAGATGGAAGACACTGACAACACCTTGCCACGCGAGCAGTCAGCAGCTGTGCACCGCTGCAGGTTACCTAGGACCAAACCAGAGAGGGTCGGACTGGCATTGCCACCATGTGCCCACCATCCAGATATTATTGTGATTTTTTAAAAAAAAATTTAAATTTCATGAAGATCAGAATTGGTTTCTCTTTTAAAAAAAATGGGAAGGCATGGAAAAACTGTATTTACATTATTCCATGGAAATAGTCAATTATTCCTTACTAGCTAATGCCTTCTTTAGGTAGGTAGGCACTCTTTAGTTACTGATACTTAATGTGATTCTTGGTTTAAAATGCTAAGTCAGATTACCTGAAATAAATACAAACCCCTATATGGGCTCTATTTTACCTTCAAACCAGATAATTTAACAAATAATAATAAAAAAATAAAAACCTAACTTTGTCCTCTTCACACATTTGTGTTGCTTAGATAGCCTTTCTAGCCAGTTAAGAGGTACCCCTGAAGTATGAGTACCCTTCTCAGTGTTAAGGGGCACACAGGTACATCCTATATAATAAAAGGGTAATATGCAAATTGACCCTAATGGTGGAACAAATGAGAACAACCAGTCGCTATGATGTGCACTGACCACCAGGGGGTAGATGCTAAATTTAGGAGCTGCCCCTGGTGGTCAGTGTGCTCTCATAGGGGCAGCTCCACTCAGTCACAAGTCAGGCTGATAACTACAAATGCAGCGAAGGTGCCTAAGCCATCAGTCGGACATCCCCTAAGGGCTCCCGGGCTGCCAGAGGGATGTCTGACTGCCAGCTTAGGCCCGATCCCCTGGGGAGTGGGCCTAAGCCAGCAGGTGGACATCCCTCGAGGAGTCCCAACTGCGAGAGGGTGCAGGCCGGGCTGAGGGATCCCACCTAGTGCACAAATTTTTGTGCACCAGGCCTCTAGTAGACAAATAAAGGCATATCCCTTTTACTACCTTTTAAAATGAAAGATTTGACTTTCTGTGGTGAGCACACAATGCAGTATATGATGTATCACAGAATTGTAAACTTGAAACCTATCTATATATCTATCTATATGTGTGTGTGTATATATATATATACACACACACACATATATATATATATATATATATATATATATAAACAGGGAATATGCTAATTAGCTGGGCTTCACGATCACTCAGGAGGAGCTGCATGCACAGCTGAGCGGGAGGGGACTGTGTGCTGCCCCCAGCCCCAGTGGCTGTGGGGAGGCTGGGGCTGGGGGTGGGGGGGCGGTGGCCAGAGTGGAGACACAATACATGGAGAGGCTGGGGGTGGGCTGGAGCAGAGACACACACATAGGAGCACCTGCCCCCAATGCAGTGGACACAACACGGTGGCCAGGGGCATGCTCCGAAGACACCCCCCCACTGCCCGCGGCTCGGAGCACATCCCCACCCCAACGGACACAACGTGGTGGCCAGCACTGTGCGGGTCAGGGGCGGGTCCCAGCCCCCAACAGGGTGCCTCCTCGCACAGCGGGAGGTGGGGTGCCTCCTTGCGCAATTTCAATCACACACTGGGCCTCTAGTATAATTATATTAATCAATGTCACCTCAATAAATTTGTATTAAATTTAAAATTGTATCAAAAGTTGTTTTAATCACAATAAACATTTAATCATAGTTCCAAATGGGAGTTTCTTAAATGTGAACAATGAATAAATCTAAGTCCTGACAGCCCCTTTGGAGAAGTGTTCCCTACAGAATCATTTAAAACCAAATTAACACAAAAGCATGGGATAACTGCCTGACTTCTCTTTACTCCTTACAGATATTCAGATGGTGGAAGGGTAGCCCTATAGCAAGGTCCATTAAGGTTCACATGTCCCCTCATGCTTGTTCATACTTTGGGAAACTTTTAATATATCTGCCGAGAATCAAGTAGAAATTATCATCGGTTGAAACTAGTTTGTGAATGGCGAAGAGATTCAAGAGCATAAATAAAACAGATTGGCAAGTGTCATTCAAACTGAGGAAAGCAGAGTATTTCACTCTGCTGAAAAGGTAGGATAAATCGGTGCTCTATATGGCAGTGCAAAATGAGCTATGCCTATAACTACACCATTAGGCACATGGGCATTCTAGATGTAAAAAGAGTGGGGCAAAATGGGAGGAAAAAAGGCACTAATTCCAGCGGAGGGTACAATGGAGACTATATGGAACAGAAGGCATATGAGTAAGAATTTAAGAAAACTGATGTAGGCTGATGAAGAAAATGAAAAAGATGTAGAATCACTCATCACGAAGGATAACCTTTTTTTTTTTTCCTTAAGCCTAAATTAAACATGCACAGGAATAAACATTTATGACAGTTAGGGCTACAGCCTCAAGCACTTTGGTGCCCAATCTCTGTGCACTGGTTAATGAGCGAGGATTTCCATTCCTTTGCATGAGGAAATACTAAGCACAGAATTTATCATTCACGAAACCTTTTCTGCTTTCTTCTGCGTTTCACCAGTGGTTGCATCAGTTGTCATTTAACTGCTCTAAATAATGTGTTCTCTTCCCTTTTGTATTAAGCTATTCCTATCAAGGCTAATGATTTTCTGATTTCCACATGCCAGTAATTTTTGACAGTAACAAACGATGCCTCTCTTTTGCCTGTTGCAAGTAGCTTAAATTACATTTTACATACCCATTTAAAGGATCATTAGTTAAATTAATATCCTTGCTATTCAGGAGCATCAAGCAGTTTGTATAGTTTAACTCAATACTGCTATACAGGGTGGTACAAAAGTAGAAGTACAGTTGTAAGGATGAGAAACATGGACTTTATTCTTATATTATTATTTTTTGCATTTTTGTATTATTTTCCATATGAACATTTGTACACATACCTTTGCTCAACCTTGTATTCTATAGTATAGTATATCAATTAAAAATATAGATTTTAATCCCTATATGTAATTATATGTAACTTTGGCCTAAATACATCCTTGTTATCTTCTGATTTGTTGATATTTGAATTCTTGTGACTTCTATAAACTGTAATAACATGGATAGAAGAATTTTGGAGAATGAATACTATTACAATGAATAATAAACTTATTCTAGCTCTTTATTTTATTTTGTTTTATTTTCAATTACATTTACATTTAACATTATTTTGTATTAGTTTTTGTTCTAGTTTGTAACTTCCAGGTTACTGTCCAAATATTTTCACAGAATATTTTGTTGTGCTTTTCATTATCATTCCCTTTCACAGATAGTACTGTTTAAATAATTGTGATCTGGAATGGAATGAATTTTTTTAAATGTGATCAAAGGCACCATGATTTTTTAATTCCACATGTAAAGACCCTCCCATCTTTAGACTCTGAAAAATCCACCATGAATAACTGTAATTCAAGAGGGGATAATTTTGTTTTAACATGACTAATAGATTGGCAAGGAGTTGGCTTTGTATTCTGAATAGGAACAAAAGGGCAATTAAAACTCTTTGTTGAGATAAGCTTAAGTATGCGTGGCTCTGTCTTATTCCCAAACATAGATCAAGCATTAAACAAACTATAGTGTTTCACTGTAGCTATATGTTGGGAATCTGTTTAAATGACACCATGCCATGAGAAAGGAGAGTCATGGATTTCTTTAATATTGAGGAATGACTTCATAGCAGTTTCCCCAATCCTTGTACACACAATGATTTGCTCTCGTCAGTGGAAGAATCCTTCATGGGGCAAAAGGAACTCTGGAATTTTCCCATCAGTGGCCACCATCCCAGAGATTTTAGGGCCAATATTGCACTCTAAAAATCAGATACATTTCAGTTGTTGAGAATGACCCACTTGGCTGGATAGCATATTGTTAAATATTCTTTATAACAATAATTAGCTGTGCTAATTACTTAGGATGAACGGATCCTTCCAGATATCAGATAGAAAATTTATATGAATGAATAAAGGGGTTATAAAAATAGTCCACTGAATATCACTAAAATTTCACAAAGCCATCAGAAGTTGCATCTATTTTTTTCTTGACCTTAACCCAGTGGTCAGCAAACTCATTAGTCAACAGAGCCAAATATCATCAGTACAACGATTGAAATTTCTTTTGAGAACCAAATTTTTTAAACTTAAACTTCTTCTAACGCCACTTCTTCAAAATAGACTCTCCCAGGCTGTGGTATTTTGTGGAAGAGCCACACTCAAGGGGCCAAAGAGCCGCATGTGGCTCGTGAGCCACAGTTTGCCAACCATGGCCTTAGCCCATTGGGGACCTGAGAAAAGAAAGCATCATGATTCGTGGAGAAGAAGTTAAAGATTACTAATTAACAGTTAACACGTGTTCAAAGGGTTTGGATCATATTTTCTAGTAAATATTTGATGGTATAGGCCATTGAAACCATTTGAAAAAGGTATCAGAAATAATCATAAAAGAGGAGATACGAGAATTTGATCCAAATGGTTTTGAACCATAAGCTAAAATTGTTTACTTATTGGAAACTGGAAATAACATCCTGGTGCACCTGAAATTTGTATGATTTTGTTAATCAGTACCACCCCAACAAATTCAATAAAATATAAAAATAAGGAAACAGTTAACATGGAGAGGCAATTGTTTGAAAGTAATTAAAAAATGGTAAATCCTGATTAATGGACAATATTTTATTTATGTGTGTGGCTCTATGGAAATATTTTTACTGATCAATTAAACATTTATTTTGTGCTTACTAAATTCAAGACATGTGGTTAAGCACTTAACAGTCATTTTACAACCAATAATCTCAGAATCAAAATAAATATCTATGACTGGTCTTCATGAGCTTTAATCTCAAATAAGATTTTCTGTATTACTCATTTTCTACTTATAGAGGCAGGCAGAAAAGAAGTTCTGAATAGCATTAAGTAAAACATTTAATTTCCAAATTTTAGTTAGTGCTTTGGACTGCCATAGAGAATGCATGGCCCAGTCTTTAGTACAGCACGTTAAAATGTTTTTGTTGTTATGCAAAAAGAAACTCAGAGATTACTTTGAGAATAAGGGTGGCAGCACAGGAAAAAGAGCCTTAAATCACATCAAATGTACAGATAATTTCATTTAAAAAAAAAAACTGGATGGGACACATTACGGTGTGGTTGCATGCTTATTTTAACAATCCAGAGGAGTGGAGAAGTTGAAGATGCCAGAGAGAGGTGGACAATTGTATCACTTCCTTTTAGAGTTCAAAGAAGACACTAGGTGACTCCGCAAAGGAAGGGTTTCCCCTTAGCTAGGAGCACAGGCAGCTCATCTAAGGGAAAGGACGGCGGGGTTATGAGCACAGTTGTTGTTATGTCGTGGATGTCTCTGTAAGGCGCACTCTGATTGCCTCTGTCTCTTAGTGAAATAAGAAGCAGGTTAGTCAGCTGAGGTTGAGGCGGGGAAGAATGTTTTGGTTTGAAGAGAAGAAGGTGTGAAATCATGCTCTAGGTGAGTCCAATGTGAATTATAAAGATAGCACCCCTAAAACTGCATGGTTTTATTTTCTATTTATTAATGTTTTATTATGTCAATTATGATGTTCTATTTTCTTAAACTTAACAATTGCAATATTTCTGAAGTTTGTTCTATAGTTGGATATTAACAGTGAAAATAAGTATAATTTTTGTCCTTTTTTAGTCAGATACAGATTTCAGGGGTTATGGTCTACACTATAACTCCTACAATAAAAGTCCCTGCTTAATCCACGATGGAACCTCCATTTAAAAAAAAAGTCTGAGTGGAACACAGACATGTGCACATAATTACGACATGGCTATATATTTAATTTTCACTATGATAATTTATTAATTATTATAGGCTTTTAACTAGTGATCAAATGTTAATATTTTGTTGTATTTCTGTATCAGTAGTAGTAATAATGTTAATATTAACAATAATTGGTAATAAGAAATAAATGTTAATAGTAATAAGATTTTATTACACACCACTTCAAATAATAGAAAACTAATGAATACAGAATTGATGGTGGGGTTGAGAAAAAAAGTTTTTCTCATCTAGAGCAATTAGTAATATGAGATTCCTTCCATTTCACAAAATTAGATAGATTCAAAATGTAATACGTTTTTTATTGAATTGTTTCTAATATATATTTTTAGATATAGTAGATAAAAGTAGAGATAATAATAATCAAGATAGCAAGCTTGGGTATATGTGCAGTAAAATACCCAATTCAAACCATTTTAGAGACCTTCTCTTTACTAGAATTAAACTAGCTACATTTAAAATAGATTAAAAAACTATACTGAGTGTGTCTCTACTATTTCTACTTTTTGACTAATCCAGTTATTGTACCAAATACATTTAATATCTATTACCCAGACACACACACACATAATCATGTTGGTTAATAGGCAGTTTTGTATATTTATATGATTACTATATGTTCAAAATGAATACTGACTTCTCAAAAAAACCCAAATTGAATGTCATAATCTAAAGTTACCAAAATGAAGAGACATCTATTATATTAGAAACATAGGGTTTGGATTGATTACAAAATTAATCTTCTGCCTCAGAAAGAATAACAGCTTGACATTTAAAAAGCTCATTTTGAGAGAGAAAGAACAAATTGAAAAAAAAATCTCCATACAATTTCTGAAAGAATATAGTTTTCAATGAGCATGAATTACATTTCATTTCAGACAAGGTTTTTACTTCTGCGGTATTTTCTGTTATACTGAGTTATAACCCCCTGCCGATAGAGGCAGCTTTTGATTTGATTTTCATTGCCTTGGGCAAGCATGATTGAGGACCCATAAGACTGTAGAAGATGTTGATTGATTCTTTTGATCCTAGGAGATAATAGAAAGTGTTTAAATTGGTTGTGTTAAAAAAAAATCTGAGGATGAATTGGGACTTTAGGCAAATTGCACAGAAGATTTTTAATCTTCGATTTGTTCGAATTTGTAACATCGGAAATAGAAAAGATTTGTATCTCTTCCTGTCAAATTCCTTTCTATTTCACATCAATCACTTTTTTTCTCTTCACCTTTTTGGTTCCTATGTGATTCCTTTATTCCTGGAATTAGAGGCCTTGGGGTCTTATTTAAATTAAAAAAGATATCAAAGTCATACATAAAGTGAAACTTAAACCAGAGCTAGATTAGAGATCAGGCCAAAGAGAACTTTAAAAAAAAGTCAGTAGCACAGTGAAAAGTGAATCTATGTGTTTCTTGTCAGAGGCAAAAGTGCTAATTATTATGTGTCTACTTTGGGCAACACGACAGACCAAACAGTTCTCAACAGACCTCTTACTATGCACTGCTATGCTAGTGGAGTTCCTCAGTTGAATACCGAGAAGTGTGGTAAATAATTTATTACTATTAGTAAGAAGTTTGCAAATTCATTTGTATCATGCAAACTAGAGCAGATACATGGTTGTACTGACAACAAACAAACAAACACCTTATTCACATATTAATTATAGAGACAGAAAAGGGGCTCACCAAGGACTAAGGTACTTCATTGGATTCTGTAACCCAGAGATTATTTTATCTCTAGCTACCTTAGGGAGAAACCATTACTCAAAAATGTAAGAGTTGGGTACTTAGAAATCACAGTGGGGTTTTGAGTTATCTTTGCTTTTACTTCCCTGTATAAGTTCTAGGATTGTATTACACCCAGGAGTATTTCATTGATGGAAAACCTATTGGTATTGAGGGAAGATGGGTTCTGAGATGGGTTTTATAGCATTTTCCATGAGACTGAGAAATTGTGCATTGATTGTATCAGAGAAAGGAGAGAACATAAAGGGGCTGGTGGGCATTACTGGGGAAATATTGGGGGACACCAAACACATAGGGACAACTAGAAGGGTGTTTCATGCACCATAAGAGCATAAAGTCTCTATCATTTATTCTGCATGTGGTAGAGAAGCACTTAAAAACCACTATTTTATATTTAGGAGATAAGCAACCAAGGTTTTAGATCAACTTGAGAAAAAACTACAAGGCTCTCAGAGTCTTATGTTTATTTATAAAATAAAAAGGAGACTTTTGAAAAGTATACAATCTTATTATGATGTATAGTTAACACTTTATGTATTCTTAAATATAATAATTTATAAAAATGCCCAATACCTATAGATGCTGTCTGTGTGGATGCACATGTGTTTATATGCTTGCATTAAACTGAGTGGAGTTAGAAATTTTTGGAAGTATATAGACCGACATTAACTCATTTAAATTTTTCAATCATTCCTTAAGATGTAGAGTATTAATACCATTGTAATAAACCCCGTTATTTATAACCAGAAAGAAGAAAGGGAGGAACCTAGCAAGGCCCACTTGATCACAGTCCTCTGCGTCCCATTGTTAAAAATGTTAAAACAGAAACATCTGTTTCCCAGACCTCTGCTTTCCATCTGCATGGAAACTGAGTTCCTCCCTTTAGAAGTCCCAAACGACTAGTGTCCCCTCCCCCACTTTTTTCTTAGTTGAACTTGGCCTATAAACCTCAACTGCCTGATTTGTCCTCAGGCCCCACATTGTAATGGAACAACCCTGCCCTCTACATACACATATAAAACAACTTGCCTGCTTTACTCCTGTTCATCTATCTCATGTCAATTTAATTCTTAGGCCAGCCAGAGGACTGAGAGGGAAATGAGGGAAATCCCCCCTCCCCAACAGCACCATGTCCCAACAATTCTAAACACTTGTCCTGGTGGGGTAGACTATTTCTATTGCCCCACTTGCCTTGATACACCAGTGATAGCATATTGCTTTTTTTTACAAATATTTTTTTCTGTACCTTTAGCTTTATTTTTATTTACATAAACAGGGATGATGATTATATAGTGTGTGTGTTAAAACACACAGGGATTAAATAATTTATTTATATAAATTCAATAGCATGTAATGATAAGTTATTTTTATCAGCTACCTTAAATTCTTTCATTCATTATGACAAAACCATTGCTGTATTGGAGTTTAAATTTGTAATTAAAGGGGTACTTTTCCTAAATGTAAAAACAACCTGACATCAAAAATTCTAAAGTCATCACCCTGGAACTATTTCAAAGAGTTGAAATTCCATTCAGCTCCTTCTCAGTAAGCTTAAGCAAGAAATTCAGTGTTTGTGTCATGCAATATTGTAATTTAGAAGATATTTGGTCTTCAACCACAATTCCTAGCTCACAGCTTCCAAAACTCTTGGAATTTCCTAAGTATTGAGAGTTATAAATGTGTCAGGTTTTTTGTTTTTTGTTTTTTATGTCAATCATGGTGACTTTTAGACCTCACTCAAGGGTAGGGACTGGTTGCCAGGAGGACCAACCATAAACTTAGAGGTTTGGAACTTTCACCTAGACCTCCAGGGAGGGGAGAGGGGCTGGAGGGCGAGTCAGTCACAGAGGGCCAATGACGTACTCAATCATGACTATATAATGATGCCTCCCTAAGAATCCAGAGAGTTCATTTATGAATATCTTCCATGTTGATGAATGGAATGCTTCCATGAGCCACCAGATGGGCCCCAAGCTCTATAAGTGTCTTAAAATGGATTATTGTTTGTTGGTGTGTGGGGAACCCCCTCCATGTTGGGATAGGGTCTGGGAACCTCATTCAACTTGTCATATATTCCTTGTACAACCTTCAAAGTTTTTGCCTTACTTTAATGTGTACAATATGTGTGACTTACAATATCTTCCCTTTCAAAATGTATTCCTTAAGAAAAAGAGACTACTAGAGAATGGACCTCAGAGTAGAATATATATACCATAGGTTTAAGGAATAAAATAAGGATATTCTTTCTCATAAATGTTGGGAGAAAGAGTAGTAAACTCAAGTTTCCCTGAAAGTATATGTTATATCTTTTCAACTTTATAAAAAGAAATGCTTACTGAAATTATATAGATAATAAAATTATCTATATAATAAAGGGGTAATATGCTAATTGGTCCTAAAGTTGTCCCAGTCACGACCACTACCGGTCAACAGGCTGCACGTGCGCACAGGTGCTGGTGGGCAGGGACGGGGGTGGGGACTTCCACCCCCAGCTCAGGAGCACAGGCCTGTCCAGTGCTAACATCATGCTGCCTCGGAGGTGGAGGCCACTCCCAATGGAGGCATGCGCAGGCCCACAGCGCTGCCCAGTCCAGAAAGGGGCGTCAGGATGGGGGCAGGGCCTTGGTGGAGAGATCTCAGCACTCCTGCACCGGGGTCTGAAGATGCGGAGAGGAAGGGAGAGCAGATGGGCAGTTAGGGGGTTCAGACCAAGAGGGGAGAGCAGATAGGCAGTTAGGGAGATCAGGCCAGGAGGGGAGAGCAGATAGGCAGTTAAGGAGATCAGACAAGGAGGGGAGAGCAGTTAGGGGGATCAGGCTAAGAGGGGATAGAAGATAGGCAGTTAGGGGGTCAGGCCAGGAGGGGAGAGCAGTTAGGGCCATCAGGCTGGCAGGGGAGCAGTTAGGGACATCAGGCAGGCAGGCAGGTGAGCACTTATGAGCCAGTGGTTCTGGATTTGAGAGGGATTCCAGATTGGAGAGGGTGCAGGCCAGGCTGAGGGACCACCACCCCCCCCCACCGGCCCAGCCTGCCCATGCATGAATTTCATGCACTGGGTCTCTAGTGTGTGTGTGTGTGTGTATCAGAAATTAGAATACTTGTTGCAGATTTTACTATATGGCCCTAAAATACACATATGCAGGAAAATGTAGTATCAATCTGGAATTACAGTTATCATGGCATATATTATAGCATTTTTTCATGATATTTGGGCAATAATTGGGGATTAAATATCTATAAAATTATATTTGTAATACAAGGATAAACTACACGAATTGTCAGTGCAACTGTAATCCATGAAACTTTACAATAGTTCAAATTTAAATATCGCCATGTTATTGTCTGTAAATTCATGCATGATTTACTTCATTTTCCTCTGTGAATTGGTATGTAAATATTCAGTTTAAAGGAACAAAGAGGTAAACATAATAAATACTATCACACTCTTCATCAACACCTATATTATGCTTCTGTTTTATGCTGTGTTTATATCAGTAACCCTCAAATATAATTCCCTGCTATCCCAAGGCATGCTTATTTAAATGTATCCTTTTAACTATGCTTTATTTGAAGGTTGGACTCATTTT
Organism: Corynorhinus townsendii; assembly: GCA_026230045.1. Taxonomy (NCBI): domain Eukaryota; kingdom Metazoa; phylum Chordata; class Mammalia; order Chiroptera; family Vespertilionidae; genus Corynorhinus; species Corynorhinus townsendii. The sequence continues at coordinate 161,416,624 of JAPDVU010000006.1, read as the reverse complement.
GTGAAACCCACATCAATAGGAGAGTTTACAAATACGTGTAGAGGGCCCCCTGGGAAGGCACATGGGCATTCTTTAATTATTGTCAGCTGAACCCAGTGGTGTCAGCAAAGCCATGCCCTGGTAACATGCCTTGCCAAAAGGGCAAGGGTATTGTCAGCTTGACCTTCATTTCAGCCCATGATGTGGGGAAGTGGGTTTTGATATCTAAATCCAGCCTAGTAACAGGAATGCTCAGGGCCTACTCAAGAATGTAAATAATCTCCTTTTTGTCTTAACCTTTTGGTGAAACTTCCTGGTATTTGGGGGTATAAAATAAACATGCTGCATCAGCTCTGAGTCACTGTCTCTCCATTAGAAGAGGGCAGCGGTCCACCCAGCCCCAGTTTCTTTCTATCTCCGTGTCTTGTCTCTTTCTTTTATTGTTCAATCCCCAGCCCTTCTACTCAGGAATTGGACCTGCTCTCTAGCCGCACTGGATGCGGAAAAGAGAGAAAACAGTTACGAATATGTATTTATAACTAATATAAATCCCAAATTATTATCTGAGAGTAAATTTTTATTTTGTATTACTTACTATTTTAGAGCATAAAATATCACTGCTTGGGACTTTTTTAAAGGCAATATTATTAAATCAACAGGCTTTTTTTTAAGTTGGTTTAATTTAAAATGTAATTCCACAGACTATATAACATAGCTCAACTGTTTTGCCTGGACATTTAGACAATAGATAGGAAATACATCCATCTCATTTTCAAAATGATTTATACTGTTTAGAAACTGGAAGCTTTTTTTGTTTTACCCACTTTCCATGTGGGTAATCATTGTAATTATGTGAATAATGCAACAATATAGCAAACCTATTGTTAACTTTCTCATAACAATAGATTTATTTGATTCTTTTGGAAAATAAACACTAATGGGGGAATCTCACCATACACCATAAGGTTAGGTCAGAACTGTGTTTTCTGTTACATGCAGGAAAGAACCAAGCATTTCATACACATTAAAATATATCAATGTTTAAGCCTTTTTTACTTCATTTCAAGGTATTTCTGGGCCCAGAGTAGATGCGCATGAAACACTTCCAGTCTTGTAGGAAATTAATACAAATATACGGATTATGAGACAGACCAGGTAATATGTGTACAGGAGAGTGCAAGGAGTGTTGGGGTTCAAAAAATGGGAGATTTTGTGAAAATCATGGAGAGGCATCATTTGAAATGTGCCTTAAGTTGTAGATAAGCATTGCCCACATGAAGATGAGGAAAAGAAAGTGGTTGCGAGCAGAAAGATTGGGAAAAGAGAGACGAAGGGACTCATGAAGTAGTTACAGTATGTGTGTATGTGTTTGTGTGTGTGCACTAGAGCAGACAAGATGGGTGATTATTATTATATGCAGAACAACTTCATGTGTTTTGATTTAAAAGAAGAAAACCAAAAATTAAATAAAAATCCAGGAATAAGCCAAATAATGCTAGAGATTATAATAACTCCTAAATAGCACAATCATTTGTAGTGTGTCAGTGATGGTTCTGTACATGGAGCTATGAAACAGATGAAAGTCTGTGAGGTAGTTTATTGCAACAGTACCTGGGGCTTCCTCTCCCCATACTCAGTCTCCCTCACTCTGCTCTGTTTTTTCCTGCATTTTTTCATCGCCCTCAAAACCCTGTAAATTCCACATAAGGTTTGCTTTCGGGCTCTCTTCTTCTGCTAACATGAAAACTCCACTAGTACAGAGGTCTCTGTTTCCTACCACAACTGAAGCATCTAACACTGCATCTGGTACAGAGCAAGTGCTCAGTAAACACTTTTAGAATGAGTGGATAATTAAAGAAATGCACAAAGGGAATGAACTATATCCTCACTACACAGCTTCAGACTGCATTATAAACTGAGTAATTTAAAGTAAATAAATCCTGCAGCACTCTGAAAAGCTTGGTAGGTAATAAACAAGGGGATATATAACTGAAAATAGCTCACTTTATTAAGTGGTATTTATAGTGATGGCAGTCATAAAATGTTCACTTATTGGGGAATATCCAGTAAATTTAATTTAGTTCTAGGTCAAATGTTTCTCACTCTATCATTTTGTTTCCAATAACTTAAATATCAATAAATGCATTTCCTTATGGGTATTATTACTAACATTTAAATTTTTCTGACCTCCAAAACAGCAGGAATTGATTAACATTTAACAACATGCAAATGTGAAGAAATGCAAAAATTAATTATTGCACCTCATAACATAACGCAGTACTTGTGGCTCCATTTCAATTATATAAGGCTTTAGTCTTCAGATAAGCTATTTAAAATCTGTGCTCTTACACAAAGCGTGGCAAATAAGAAGTGCACAAATAACACAATTTAGTCCCATTCAAAGACCCAGTAACCAACAGAGTTGTATGCAAACTTAAAAAACCACAAAAATAAACTGTATAATCTATATTCCTAATTAAGACAACAAAAGTCAAGGAAACTTCATTTACATGGCACTTTTGCACATTTTTTATCATCCACTTTATATTATGCTTGAAAGGGGGAACTGTGAGTTTGAGAAGAATGAAAGCAACATAATGTAAACTTTGAGAATATGGAGTTAGAGATGCTACTACTCAAAGGATTCTCCTAAAAATAAAAATCTATGAAAAAGCCTAAATAAAATGGATTAATTTCCTGGATAGGCAGCCAGAATGATTGCACTTGATAGAAAATTCTAAACTGTTCAGTTTCAATAGAAGAAAAAGAGTAATTTCCAAGTATCTCTGTTGCGTACAAAGAACCAGACCCAGATGCTTTTACAGGGTGAGTCCACAGAACAAATGAATATTGGGTCACAATGGCTGCTGACCCAATTCCAAAGTTCTGAAGAGTGAATATTCCAAATATTTCATATGAAGTTAAATAACACATTGTTGTCAAACATTCAAAGATAATACAAGAAGAAAGCACTGTAGACAAGTCTCTTACGGATACTAAAAAAAAATTACATACCATTTTAGGAAATAAAGTCCAATGAAGTGTTAACCAAAGAACTCATTGTGATTCACCTAAGTTTTTGCTAAATAGTTTAACATTAGGAAATAGAGTAATACAATTTAGTAAAAGGAAGAACATCTGATTTGCTACATAGAATACAAAGAAAACTATTTGACAAGGTTCTTTCGTGATTGAAACACTAAATAAAAGAGGACTAGATGGACACCTCACTAACATAATAAAATATGCTTGTCTCAGCTCCAAACAATTATTTCACTTATTGGGAAATTTTAAAGGCATCCTAATAAAGGCACATCCGAACACTGAGCACCCACTAATTTTACCTCTACTTAACATTATTATGGAAGGATTAGCCCAAGTATGTATTTACAGATGACCTAATTGTATACTTGGAAAACTCTAACATGATCCTAATAACAATGCCACTTGGTTTTTCCAGAACTTAAAAAGTTGATTATATTACTTAAAAAGTATGTTTGTTTGGTTGGGGGTAATACCAAATAAGTCAAACATATTTACTTTAAAGCCTCTATATTAAATAGTTGTCAGATTGGTACATTAATATGATAACAGTCGAATAGAATAAAATAGAAATCCAGGTACAGACCCAAGGCACATGGAAATTTGGTATATCATTTTGGTAGACATCAAAACAGTGGAGTCATTATACCATTGAAAATGGATACAATATTATTTGTCCTATGGGAACATTTTTTCTGGTTAATTTCTTTATAGGTCACCTGTCTTCCTTCTTTCCTTACTGTCTATCTTCTTCTCTCCTTCCCTCCCTCTCTCTCCTTCCCTTCCTTCCTCCCTCCATTATTATAAATTTTTCTCTTTCTTTCACTACATCTGCATAGGATTTATGTATTTCTTTTTGATTACTCATCTTTTACATGTGATGAATGAGTTATATTCATGCTCCCATCAAGTAGAAATGTTTCTTATTGCTGTTGATGAGTGCGAGATCTCTTCTCACCTGTCTGTTCAGTTTCTTTCCTAACTTCAAACATTAATAAGACTTTTCTCCCAAATAAGTGTTACCTTTGTGATATCTGGTTCCGCGCCCTGCCTCCTGTGCTGGGAACCAAAGACAGGCATGTCAAATTCCAATCATCAGCCTGAGAACTTCATGCCACCACTGCAGATAAGCAGTCCTTGGTGCTGTACTGCAGGGTCTGCCGGGATTTAAATTCCTATCAGTGTGGCTTTCCAGAATAAGGGCAGGCAGGAGTGTCCTTTTGTTCTAATGCAATAAAACATGGTCATCATCGCAGATACCATTGTTTCTGCAAGGCGTGACTTTCGTTTTGGTGTGTACATGTGCTTTTAGATCTCTCTTAATTTTTTTTTCCGAAGATGATTTCGGCATTAGTTTCTCTTTATTTTTCTCGCTTTTGTGTTATTTCCGGAAAGTGAAGGGAAGAATGCTGTTTATATATTAAAAAATAGGAATTCCTATTTCATAGTTTGAAAACAAATACTAGATACATATAAATGTCCCTTTATTGATGTTAATCTCAAATGAAATTCTTCTCAAGTTGGAGCCTCATAAGATGAGGCTTGGTTATCTTCAAATGTGGCAATGAAGTTGTCCAGAAGGACTAAAAAAGTCTGAAAATAAAGAGCCACTTCAAAACCCAGTATTAATAACTTTAAAAATGTACACCAGAACACTGCACTAATTCACAGGTGGGAAAATGTGAAGTGTGTTTACACTATTTGCCATAAGCCAATTTTATCTGCATCGAGCCATATGGTTTGGGAAACTGGGAGTGTCATGAGAATTAAGAGTGAAATTTAACAGCACTATCTAAAAACAGAGTAAATTACAGATTTATAAACCAGCCTAAGACACAGCAGGAAGAACCCCCCTTTAAAAATGTATATGTATGTATTTCTATACTATTATTTTAAAACTCTAAAACTATACGCGCAGTTTTGTGGTCATTCTCTGATACTTGCTCCATTGCTACGCTGATCTACAGAAAATTTTGTCATAGGTATAGATATTATTGGTAATTTATAATGTAAGAAATTAGAAGCACTTAATATAATATATAGTTAATTATTTTTAAGTATTAATTATATTTTTGGAATAATTTTTGAGATTCAAAATTATTGCTCAATTATTCTTATAAAAATAAACATTGCAGGGAAATCATTCACAGAAAAGTAATGAGGAACTCTGATAAAAAAACTACATATCAATTAATGTAGCTAAGCAAAAATGTTTATTTAATGCCTTTTAGAATGTATTAACTTAAATGTACTCTAAAATATCAAAGGCAATTTTGAAGTTTGAATTGAATGTATTCTTTAGGCTTTTAATTTTATTTAAGGTTTTATAGATTATAGCTCAAGTAAAGTAGTTAGATGAACAAATATATTAATTTAAAATGAGTACATTCATATAAAATTATCACTTCAAAAATATCTAAAATCTTACAAATACTTTCAGTAACCAAGAAAAAAGGAACTACATATTCCTTCTGAAAAAATATATATTTTTAAAAACTTGACCCTCATCAGTGTAAAATTCCTTAAGTTGATAGCAACACTGAGAGAAGAAAAGTCAAATTTACACAAAATTGATTAGTCTGGAAACAATCACTCCTGTAATTAGGATGGGTCAGGACAAGTGTCTTATAAATAATTTATCAGAAAGTACTCCATAAAAACCTAGGGAAATGTCAAGCCAGGTGCAGTCTTTCTAAACCATTCCTGTATAAATCAATTAAGGTGCTTTATTTTGACACCTAGTGTCAGTATTTACCAAACGTAGACAGACAAGTCCATCCCTGCAGCATGCATTTGCAAATAACTTTACTCATTAATGTTTAATTAAGACAGAGGAAAACTGTCCTTGATATTTTGCTGCAATTAGTGCTCTCTATACCCCACTGACTTCTCATGATGAATTACTTTTCAAATGAAAAGTGAAGTGATTAAAACTGGAGACACTCCATCTACTATGCATTGCCCATATCACACACATTTACCTCAGTTGCAGGCTCCTCCCTGGCACAGGCCCTGGTTGGGGCCCACGCAGAAGGCAACCAGTTGATATGTTTCTCTCACATTGATATTTCTCTCTGACTTTCCCTCTCTCTTCCACTCTCTAAAAATCAATGAAAAAAAATACCCTCGGGTGAGGATTAAAAAATAATAATAATCTTCATAATATGCAAGCTTAATTTGAATATATGTTAGTTCTATACAATCATAAAACTAGTGAGAAAGTAGGCATTACCTTTGCTCAGAACTGGAGGGGGAAAAACCCATGATGTTACACCATGGGTAAAAGTTATAAATAAGTATCTTTTAATAATCTGTTCTCAGGGGTATGCTGATATGTTCAGAATAAGGCTGTGGGCCAGGAAATCATCAGTGGTAGGGATATGGCAAGGCAAGCAGAGCTGAATTGTTTCATGAGACCAGAGGCACTGCCCTCTAAGGCAAGATGCAGTGAAGGAGTGAAGAGGAAGCAACCTGGCCGGATTAGAGACTAGGTTATGTTGAGGTTAATGAAGTCTTGGTTTCTTGGGTGTAGGAAAAATTCATAAGAATATTTCCTGTATTGGGTGTTATATAATCTTTAATAAAATGTATTTCCTTTATGTGAAAAAGAAAAAATCTTACTATAATGGATCTCAACAATACAATGAGCAATCTCAACATTTTCGCATGTAATGAGGGAGTGTCAATAAAACACACTGGCATTGTGTTTTATTCTCACAAACACATTAGTCTATTTGGAGATAGTTTTCTCTACCCTCCTTCATCTACCACATTTCTCTCGCTCATCAAGAGGGAATAAAACACTTAATTCTGACAATGGCTATGCCTAGGTGAATCTCCCACATGATCTCAAATGACCAAGATACACTAAACCTATGAAAGTTCTGAGGAAACATGAACAGACCCTTGGTTCTGGCCTCACTGCTGGATGCTGCTTATGATAACAATTCAAAGACTTTGAACTATCCCTCAAGTTTACTGATGGTGGATTCTCATCAGAGCCCCTGCTGTGAGTTCTGACACATTTACCACACATGGCTATACCTGTTCCCATTCGTGTATAAAAAGGGTCTAGTCCTGAGCCACTGAGAAATCGCCGTAGTGATGTTTTAATTTCATTGTCTACCTCAAACCAAAGAAGGAAAGCCTGATAGGAATGCTGCCCTCATCATTTCTGCTGCTTTCTTCAGTGCAGAGTTGAGTTATTTGAAGGTATATAATTCTGACATTGTCATTACATATTAAAATGTTGAGGTTGTTCTTTGGATTATTGAAATCCATTATAGACAAGACTATTTCCTTCCTACATAAAGGCACTAGACATTCATATATTTTATTCTAATTTGGATAACATCAAATTTGAGAAATATTCACATGCATTTTCTATATATCCAAGAAACTAAAACATATTATTAAAAGGAGGATGCCAGCATCTTAAAACAAGCAACATTTTAACAGATAATATTCAGAAATCTTGCAACAGTCTCAGCTGAATTCAGGACACAGAATTTTATAATTGTGTCAGGCAATCCCTCTTTTAAAACTTATATTATGAAAACAATTAAATATTAGGTATGTAGCATTTTTCATTATTCAATTCATTGTTGACAAAGTAATGTGTGCTTAATTAAAAAACTGAATATAAATTTGAGATTTAAATTTGAATCTGAGCTATTTATCTTATTAGCTAGATATTCATGCTTCTGAATTATTAGAATAACGATACCTAGCTTTCAGATATTTTGTGAAAACTACTTAACATCATGAATATAAACCACTTAACATAGTTAGTGGTACTCAAAAATATATAGTCAAAGTGTAGCATATAGGGTGACCCCCTAAAAAACTCATTTAATTTTCACTTCTTTTCAGGCTGAACTGATTTGAAATAATGGATGAAGCCAGACTAAGCTTTGGACAAAGGAAATTTATCCTAAAGTGCCACTGGACATTTTTTATGAAGATACATAAAAGCTAAAGTTTATGATGCACAAGTGGCAACAGTCAACAAGCTGGGGTGCACAAACACCGAGTGACATGATTCTTTCTTTTATAAAGATTCTGGATGTTTGCGATTCTATTGCTTTGAGTTATCAGCAGTGCCTGAGCCAGAGCGGGCATCAGTGTGAAAACAGACAGTGACAAAAAAAAACTATTCATTTCTGGAAATTCTTTTAACTTTTGAAAAGGAACTGTATGTTAATAAACACTGACTTTATGATCATTCAAAGAGCATATACACATTTGGGGACACTTTGTATATTCAAGGAATAATATTATATAATAATATGTATTGTGCATAAATAATTAGCATAAATTATATAAGACATAACATTTTAATTTTCCCTTTTAAATATTTTAAGTATATGCAGGTTTATGTGCATGTCTGTATGGTTATGTATATGTATAAATTCTTCTAAAATTAGTTCCTTTACTGAAAATCAAATGTTTGTGCAAAATTATTTAAAATCCAGTAATACTAGTATTTATATATATAGATATACATACACGTATATATGGTTATAAAATTACAGAATGAATTGTGTGTTATCAAAACCTTAAAAATTCTGAGTTTTACGATTTTGCTCTAAGATAAACTATAATATATTCTTCTGAAAATTAAGTCCATGAAGCCAATAATTAATCCAGCTTTGAAAAAGACAGAAGGGAATCAGTAGAAAGTAAAATACAAGGTTGAATCTCGTTTTGGAAGCTACCTGGAGAGTTGGTCATATAGTCCAGAGCAGTGGTCGGCAAACCGTGGCACACGAGCCACATGCTGCTCTTTGGCCCCTTGAGTGTGGCTCTTCCACAAAATACCACGTGCAGGCCCACACGTACAGTGCGATTGAAAGAGTACCCTAATTAAGTTAATGACAATGTACCTATCTATATAGTTTAAGTCTGAAAATTTTGGTTCTCAAAAGAAATTTCAATCATTGTACTGTTGATATTTGGCTCTGTTGACTAATGAGTTTGCCGACCACTGGTCCAGAGTTGTCTACAATTCTAGTGACAATACACACTTTGGATTTTGTGGTCACAATAATAATTTATATAGAGCCTTAACACTGACACTTCATTTTATATATTACATTATTTTAATCACAGCAACACTGAAGGTTAACCAACATTATTGAGATTCAGAGAGATACCACCTTGCATCAATTTAGAAGGAAAGTACAAGAAGAGAAGTTTAAGCCCAACTCCATTCCAAATATTATGATTCCCAATGTATTTTTTTGGTTCTTATTTTTCCCTCACCATACCCTACTACCTTTTAGTCTTCTAGATTTCTTCTTACTTAAGTATACATTCATGGTAAATATTCTGGCAGCACTTGCAAACAAGCTCAAAGTCAATCATGTGCCAATTCAAGATTTTTTTTATCAGAGATACATATTTGAGAATTTCTGCACTCTATATTTTTCAAGTTAAGAACAAACTTCCTTTCTTTAAAAGCTGAACTGTGAGGTTTTATTCTTCCATCTATAAGATTATGGAATAGCTGCCCTTCCGGATTTATGTGGTAGAATTATTATCGATCACACACAAACTGGAAGTCCCAGCCCCTACTTCACTAGGATCAAGGAGTAAGACGTTGCCACTCACATATGTAATGGTGTTGTACCATCATGTATCAAATGTACCTTCTAATTTACGAAAACATTCTATACAATTTGACGAGTTTGTAGTTAAATATACATCTGTGACACCATCACCACAATCTATGCCTTATAAACAGATCCAACAATTTCCTTTGCCCTCTTTATTATTGTTATTATTTTGGTGATATGAACATTTAACGTAAGATTTACCTTTTCTTCTAGTTCTTTGGACCTAGCTTTGGCAACATTTCCCTGTAAACAATGTGCTTTAAGATTGATCTCGAAAGCTATCCTCTCTTGACTCTCGGAATGAACTAATGAAACCATGCAGCTGGAATAACATCTGGGATAGTAAACCATACTATCGTTTGCTCTGCCTTTTCTTTGATTTAATCTTCAGGAGTTTGTAAAATATTAAAACTTCAATACAGAATAAAATAAATGTGATCTTTTAAAAAAACTTAAGTATTTTTAAAACTATTTTAACGTATTAGAAGACAAAAATCTAAGCAATGATTCCAGGTTCTAAGATGTAGGTTCTACCCATCATAGTGCATAGCCAGTTTCTTACTATTATGGACTTTAAATAAATCTTTATTCTTTAACAGATTTAACTACGACCTGATGTGAGGTAACCTTGAAATCACCTGCTAAGCAGAGAGGGGCAGCATGAATGGACTGGTTAAAGTGACTCACTGAACTAAGATTTGGGTGACGGATGTCAATGAAAGTAAGCCTCTGGGTTGAGGAAGGGGATGGAGTCCTAGTGCACGCCTGCCATGGAAGCCGACTCTCTCTCCTTTCAAGGAGAAGAAAACTGGAACCAAGTGCTCTATGGAGGGGAAGGCGCTTCCTCTTGGAGCCCCAGCTTGCCTGTGCGCTGTGGTTGCTTTTATTTATTTATGGTCAGGATCACATATGGAAAGTATGGGCCCTTTGAAGAAAGAGCACTGCTGTCATCCTCCATTTCCTGTGAGATGTCACAGCTGTGACAAGGAAGGTTTTATAATAGCACAGTTCGGTGCCTTCATAATTTATTCTCTCTGATTTTCTGCTCTTTTAGTCTCCTGCTCAACCATCCACTAACAAGTGGTGATATTAGCCAATAAATCAAAGACGTCTGCTTGTCACTGCCAGATGCTTGGCCATATCGCCGCCGATTATGAGATGTACAAAAGGACATTTTCATGTAGGGAGCTCAGCAGAGGTGTTCCACTGATATTCTGTTTGATAGGGAACCAGGGAAAGGTAAATGTAGTAAAATTCAATAACTTTTATGCCTATAACAATGAAGAACTAGGTTGAAATAAAGCTGGGAAGTAAACTGGTACCTCACATTTATTACTATTCCTTTTATGATTCTATCTCTTTCTATATCATTTTCATACAGGTTAGAGAAAGAAGAAATATTTTAATGCACTCAGTTTATTTTTCTGGGTCTAAGAATTTCTCTTTCTTTCTAAATGCATCAAATAGGATACTTATACCCATGTATTAAACCTCGCATTATTGCTAAATAAATATTATGATAGCATAATAGTTGTTTAAATGGTAGTTACTGTACAGAAAGATTATCTCCCATTTTTTCTTACTGTTAAAAGCTGCTGCCAGCCTTGGCAGGGTGGTTCAGTTGGCTGGAACATCCTCCTGTACACCGAAAGGATGTGGGTTTGATTTCAGGTAAGGGTACATACCTTTGGGGTACATGAGGGAGGCAACCAATTGATGTTTCTCACATCAGTGTTACCAACCCCCCACCCCCCGTCCCGTTCTCTTTCTCTCAAATAAACAAGCATATTCTCAGGTGAGGATTTAAAAAAAGCTACTGTAAAACTCATTAAAGCCACCCTTTAGATATTAAATGTTAATAATTTTCTTTATTCTCATTCATATTATTAATACAGCATAACAGACATATACTTTTTCTGTTGTATACATAAAAACAGTAACAGCAGACTGAATTTACAGAATTTAAATGACTGCAGAGGAGGGCAGTTGGGAGGGAAAAGGACTGCAGGGGAGGGCATTTGGGGGTGACTAAGTAGGCAGTTAGAGGTGACCAGGCTGGCAGGGGAGGACAGTAAGGGCAATCGGGCCGGCAGGGGAGCAGTTAGGTGTTGATCAGGCTGGCAGGGGAGTGGTTAGGGGGTGATCAAGTGGGCAAGCAGAAGTGGTTAGGGGCAATAAGGCAGGCAGGCAGGCAAGTGGTTGGATGCCAGCAGTCCTGGATTGTGAGAGATGTCTGACTTCCCGTTTAAGCCCAATCCCACCAGGCAGTCGGACAACCCTCAAGGGGTCCCAGATTGGTGAGGGTGCAGGCTGGGCTGAGGGACACTCCCCCATGCACGAATTTTGTGCACTGGGCCTCTAGTATTGAATAACAAAGAGATACATAAGAAGTTTATATTTCTTCTTCAAATTAAAGGAAATAAAGTGGAAAAGAGATTTCCTGTTGGTTTTATTTACTAAAGTAATTTCTCACCTGAGAAATTCATCATATGTATATATTGATTATGTAATTAGATCATTGACTTAGCATTTTTGCTATATTGATAAATTATACAGAGAAATCAAATAGATTCTAACATAAATCAAATTTTATATTAAGTGCAAAACGGCATACACAATTACGCTGTGTTTGTGTGTTTTTTTTATTATTGATTTTAGAGACGAAGGGAAAGGGAGAGAGAGAAACATTGATCAGAGACAAACACTGATTAGCTGCCTCCTGCCTGCCCTGCACTGGGGATGGAGCCCACACCCTGGCCATGTGCTCTGACTGGGAATCCAATTCCCAACCTTTTGGTGCATGGGACAATGTTCAACTAACTTAAGCCACACTGGGCAATGCCATGCTATATTTTTAATTGGTATGGCTGTTGTCTATCTTGTGAACATTTAAACAACTGTTGTTCTTCTCTTGTCTTCTTTTAGTCAATTCTCGATTGCTCCACAGTGCCCCGATCTCAGATGCCAACTCTCAGAGACTAGAAAAACCATGTCTGCTATTTTAGCTATTCCTTGTCATAGTTCCTTATGTTAGAGATACTATGGAATTACTGGTTTAAAATGTTTATATCTTTTAAGTCTCCTCATTATAATAGTTTGAAGTTTCCAGAGAAACCGTGTCAAAACAAGATTGTTTAAAAGTAAAATGATTTTTTTATATATTTAAAGAATAAACAGGTATTTTGCAATTCCTTTCCACCTAGGTAGTGATGCATTTTGCTTCTGTTGTTTTGCTGTTATTTATAGCACGACTCTTACTAGTACACTGATATTTTATATTATGGTTTTATTTCTCTCCAGCCTAATAGGAATTCAAAGGTGCCATCTATTTAGAAAGCTCTAGACAGAGATGATAATTCACTTGGAAGTATGTGCTTAAAGTCCTCTTTTATTTCTCTGAGCTACAGAATTATTAATTATTATTAAGTAGTAAGTACCACTTTATAGTCTGCAAAGTTTTCATAACTATCTTTTTATGTCTCACATTCCTATGAAGCATAAGAGTAAATTTCTAGTTATATTAAACACAAGGAACCAAGGAAGCACAGTAAAAATATACTGAATAACAAAGGAAGCAGGACAACAGAAACCTCAGAAATATTAGGAAGGTGATAAATTACAATGCACTCTGGCTTCTGCATTGCCACCACAGAGAATAGGATGCCTGCTTCCATCTAAGAGGTGTTTCAGTTTGTGTTGCCCTGCAGTGAAAAGATAAGGAATTCCTGAAAATGTAAAGGACTATGAAAACACAGAAAATGAGATGATTAAGAATTTGTGCAGTATTTACTTTTGATGAGACGCTCTTAACACCGAGTTTATCTAGCTAAGGCAACTGATGAGTTTAAGTGAATTTGACTGAGTTTCAAAATCAATGAAAACCAGTAAGTGTTTTTTATTTCATTATCCAGAATTGGGTAACGCCAGAAGAATTTAGAATGAATGCAGCATAAAGCTAACTATATCAGTTCAAAATAGTTGGTGTCATCTCTCCATTATTTTACTCCTTGTTTTTGGAATATATTATCTGTAGTTTCTTGATATTGGGTTGCGTGGAAAGTAGTGGTTGCTTATTGTCTTTATGATAAACTCAGAGGTGAAATCTATAAAACTGTCTCCAAAAAATTATGATGAATAAAAGTTCTGATTTGCTCTACCGCTTTTGTACCTTTTGTGGAACATCTACATGTACCATTGTTACTATATTTGTAATTTCCAGATAGATCTGAGAAACCAGCACTGAGATTACAGAGAGAGGAAGGGAGAGGGAGAGAAACACAGACGAGAAACATTGATGAGAGGGAAACATAGATGAGAGAGAAACATTGAGGAGACAAACATTGAGGAGATTACCACCCTTATCAACATGTATCACCAATGATGCACATGTCAGAAAAACAAATTCTTCTATGCTCTTGCATTCTTTATCTGACACCATACTTTGACTTTCATGAGAAGACTTATGTGTTTGTCCATTCTACTGGGACCAACAGAAGAACAAGTTTAATGTGTGAATTAATACAATTTCAACTGTATAATGAAAAGTATCATAACCATAACTGTTGCCATTAAAATAATGTCACATACTGTGTTGTTACTGTTCATTCCTGAGAGCCTAAACTGTTCTAGGTGGTTCATTTACTTATGTTATGTTATTTAATTCTCACAACCGTCTCTAATGTTAGAATAGTGGTATCCAATTTAAAAATGAAGGTACAGTATGAGAGATAATTCATCCACAATCCTTCACTGTTGGTGACAGCTAGTGTAAGCCACCCCACTAGTCCCTAAAGATGATTTTTGTAAATGATGACTTGTAGATCCACATGTAGCTCTGAATACTAGTAAACAGCTTGCTTGCTTAAAGGATCCAGGAAGTAACTTCCAAAGAAGCAGACTCCAGCCTTCAGGTCTTTTGGTTCCAGGAGATTTTATGACCTTTGACTATAAAACCAGGATAACTAAAAACAGACCACCACTTGACTGGCTCCAAGATGGTTATTGGAGCAGACTGTGATGACTGGCACCCTCAAACGGAGAGCCCACAAATCCCTCCTTCTGGTTTCCTTCATTCTGCATTCCCCTTCCCTGTCACTGAGATGTTAAATGGTCTTTGGGACCTTAACCCGCCATCCTCTCAGGCTGCTGACGCTTCAATAAATAGACTTGCCTTGTGCCAGCCTTGTTTCTTGATCATTGTTTTATGGCACAGCCAGTAGCTGAAACTGGGTTTGGTATCACCAGGATTCTAAACCAAATCGCTCTGAATGCAAAAATCATGCTCATTCTATATCTAACAATCTCTAATATTGATTTGAATGAGTCTACAGCAGTAAATATTGTATTTGTCATTCTGATCTCCATGATTTTCCATAAATAAATACCAATGTCACTATTCTAGAATACCAGCTTGGAGAGAACCTGGAACAATTTTATAAACCCATTTTGCTTGCATTCACCTGCACTTTCATAAATGAAATGATCATTATTCAATGATAATGAACAGAAGGGCAAATAATTTATTTAAAAGTAGTAGTAGCCGAAACCAGTTTGGCTCAGTGGATAGAGCGTCAGTCTGTGGACTGAAAGGTCCCAGGTTTGATTCCGGTCAAGGGCATGTACCTGGGTTGTGGGCACATCCCCAGTAGGGGGCGTGCAGGAGGCAGCTGATCGATGTTTCTCTCTCATGGATGTTTCTAACTCTCTCCCTTCTTCTCTGCAAAAAATCAATAAAATATATTTTAAAAATAAAAAAAAATAAAAGTAGTAGTAGACGAAATGAATAAATAGGTAGACATATGGGAAAATAACTTTATCATAAACTTAAACATCATAAATGCTGACATCTTTTCTAAGCACCTTATCTGATTTTGAATTTAATATGGGTTTAACATTTGGATACACAGTAAATTAAATAAAAACTAGGTTATTTTTCCATGAAAGCATGTAACTAGTTTTTATTTTACTTGCTGAGTAAAAGAAGCTAGTTTGAAATGACTATGTACTGTATGATTCCAATTATAACAATATGACATTATGCGAAAGACTGGACTACAGAGACAGTAGAAAGATCAGCAACTGATAGAGGATGGGATAATTGAAGAGTGTTGAATAGGAGAAACATGCAAGATTTTATAGGGTATTGAAACTGTTCTAGATGAGCCTGTGATTGTCAAACCCATTGAACTTTACAGCACGAAGATTAAACCTCAATATATGCAATAATTAAAAAATTATTTAGGAAGGATCTGGGCAGGGCAACATCATGGCCACCGCATTTCAGAAGGTGCGGTTACAAGATAGAAAAAGGCTACCAAACCAGCATCGGACTGTGACATTAGGAATGAGCCACTGTGATGTCAGGGTCTGTCTATTACTTTGGCTAGTGCTACTTTTCCTAACACAATTATATCTTATAATGTGTTTACTGTCCATATGAATTATAAATACTTATGCTATTTTTAAAACCAAGTGAGTTTCATTTGGATTTATACCTGGAAAGACATGCTAAGAAAATACTCTTAAGGGAAAAAAACCCACCTGTTAGCATCCCAACTGTATCACACCTAAAGCATAGCCTGCACAAAATGAAACCTCTCCTAAAGATGTATTTTCCCAAGTTAGATCTTTTATTGGTTGAGCAACAGAAATCACTGCCACCCAACAACAACAAAATCACATTATCATTATAAATGATCAATGGGCATTTACTAGTACTTTATCTGTATGAGCAGTAATTTAGCTTCAAGATTAGATAAAACAATGTTAAAAGATTAAGAACTTCTGTGTTTTATAAAAAAAGAGCAAAATTTAATATTGCAGGGTAAATCTATTCCAACTGGTTATTATTAGCTGATTTCCAACTAGTAGTAATTAGATGCTAGCCTCAAAGATTTTTAAACTAAATGACAGTAGTGTGAGATGATTTTAAGAGTAAACAGCCACAAAGCCAGAGTGTAGGTTTTGAGTAGCATTTCTTCAATGATAAGAAATGTGGGGTGCAGTGACTTTTAAACAATGGCCAAATAAGGTTATAATAAAATAAATCAGAGAAGTGAGATGGCTTAATGGCTTTTTAATGAGGCTAATGTTTTCCGTTTTAATGAGCCCTCTTACATCAGCTTTAATCATTTTTATGAGAATGAGAAATAATTGAGAAATGGCTGGCATTAATTCAATTATCTGTTCAGTCGTCCCATAAGCCATTATGGCACAGTAGCTAATGGGAGTCAACTTGGATGAGTGGGAACTTGCATAACAGGACAAGTCTCAGCTAAATTTAGTTAGATACTGGGTATGTTAAGTGTTGATATGGTTATATTTCCTCATTTTGCAAAGAATGCACATCAAATGCCCACCAAGTATTTTAACACTATAGCATAAGCAAAAATTAATTAGGATACTTTAAGGGAACTATAATCTGTCCTAATTAATTCTACAAAATTGTGTTGAAAATCCCCTACCTTTGTATTAGTAAAACATTAAGATTATATATATTTTTGAAATATATACTTTTGATACAATATGTGCTTAAGACCACCTTAAAGCTTTGTGATATAAAACATATAAGAACACAATTTTCCTACCTCCTAGAACTAATTTTAAATAAATTATTTAGCTATCTACTAAATTAGATATACCAAATCTGTTTAAATTATCACAAGGTACAAGCCATGCTAAACAACAAAAAATAAAATAAAAATGACAGTGTTCTCTGGATATACCAATCAGTGTTATTTACAATGAATATGAGAAACCAATTCTTTCTAGTTTAGGTTTAAAACTATTTTTCTTAAAGAACATGATGTAGCTCATTGAATTGCCTAAAAAATTCAAGAGCCAGGATAAAATGCATGGGCAAGAATAAAGAAGGTTTCACAGCAAAAGTCATATACAACATCAGTCCAATGAGGACATCCTAAGCATATTAACTTTGAACTCCATCGGTTCTCCAACAATATTGGTTAGCAGCCACCACAGCTAAAACCACAGTCATGGCCCGACCTAGAAACGAGATATTGCTCCCATTATTAATACTCCCACAGCCGAAATAGACTTTTAGCATTGCAATCTCAAAACAAAATATTTACCAGGTATGAAACTGGCCAAGGTTTATTTCCCACCCTGTTTCCTAGTTGCAGGAGAACTACAAAAATGAGTATCTGGCATTCTGAGCCTGCTAGGTGGAAGATGGGTTCTCTTCTCATAAAATTGTTGAGGTAGAGAATTGCAACCCAGAGGTAGCAAAAGAGGTTGAGAAGCTTGGCAAGGAAATGATAGCTAGCTATAAATTTATATAAAATTACAGAGAGTAAAGATGAAAAAGTAAAGATTAATAGGTAATAATTAAGAGGCAAGCTAGCAACAACTTCTCCAAAAATCTATTTCATTCAAAGGAAATACAACATTATCAATTCAGTTCAAGTGGAGTGTAACAGAACCTCTACGTGCTAGATGCCATGGGTAGCTCGCTATAAGTAGACATAATGGAGGAAAGGAAAGAGAGAAGGATCAAGGAACTAATTTGTTCTAAGATCAATGAGGTAATAAATATTTAGTTCCTCTTTTTCAACAGGAACTTGCCTTCAAAAATTTAACAACCATGCCCCAGCCAGTTTGGCTCAGTGCATAACTCTTTGGCCTGCGGACCAGAGGGTCCCAGATTCAATTCCAGTCAAGGGCATGTACCTCGTTTGGTTGCAGGCTCCTCCCTGGCCTGGGCCCTGATCAGGGTGTGAGCAGCAGGCAACCAACAATGTGTTTCTCTCACATAGATATTTATTTCTGTCTTTCCCTCTCTCTTTTGTCTCTCTAAAAATCAATGGAAAAATACCCTTGGGTTAGGATTTAAAAAAACACAAAAATTTAACAATCTTGTAGGGAAATAAGCAAAGTAAGTTAATAAATAATAAATTTTAATGTTCGAAGTTCTCCTAAGTATTACAAAAAAGAGGAAAACTGTATCCAAGGTAGGGGATACCATAATCATTGGGGATATATATGGAAAACTTCCTTGGGCAAATGACAGAATGCAACAAAAAATAAAGATAGTAAAGCTGGGACAAGATAGATAAATTCACTTTATGTTTTAAAAATATTAAATAGATGATTGTTTTATAATAAATGAAAAACACACCTCCTCTAATGAAGACACTTTGCCATGATTTTCACTTTTCCAAATGTTCTATTTTATAAACCTATCTTTGTATCCTATATGATAAAAGGCTAATATGCAAATTGTCCCCTCAATCGGGAGTTCGACCAGCTGCATTCCCTGCCCCTGGCCAGCCCAACCCGATCTGATTGGGATAAGGTGATTATCCTCCAGAATGAGCACAAGTGAATGGGCCCAGAATTCACCAGCTGAGACATTCCCTCCCATTCTCTTCAGCAACCCAGAACCTCCATTATTCTCTTTGACCCAAAGCTTTCTCACTCTCAAGGCAAAATCTGCCTCCTGTAACATCAAAGAAATTAATCCCAAAATATTATATACCACTCATTTCCGCTAGTCTTCTAAGAGTTCTTCTCTATAAACAAGTCTAATCTATCCAGTCCATGGTTTTAATCTGATTCTCTCCTGTTTTTGTAGGAATCATTATTCTGTCCCCCTCTATGGCTTTCTCCCTTTTCACCGATAAATAAAATTAACTGCCCACATTCTGCGCTCTTCCTCCACAGATCACTGCCTCCAGTTGACAACAAATCTTTGCCATCTCAAGCCCTTTAAGGTTCTTTCAAGAATCATTTCTACCATTTCCATTCCTCAAAAATACCTGTTTTCTTTTCAGCCCTTGAAATTTGACTAATGCTGCCAAAATTTTTTTAAAGTACTGATTTCTCATTAAATCCTTTTTTTAAACTCCCAAATGTCAAGTTTAGTTGCAATTGTTTAACATTCCTTTCTTTGATTGCTGTTACTTGCTACAATTTGGCATTCTTAGTCACACTCTCCTTCCTGAAACTGTCTAGTCACTAGATCACTAGACATTTAACTGTTATGGGTGTCCTCATACAGACCCCTTTCTTTCCATTTCTTCCCTGGCTTCTCAAGTTCCATGTTCTGTCTAACATCACCTATTAAGAGTTGGTATTGCCCATGATTTCATATCCCACCTTGTTCTTCTGACTGAATATTCCTTCCTGAATGATCCTACCCGATTCCAGGTGTTCAAAGATGTCCTATATGTACATAATACCCAGCACACCTTACATAGCTTTAGTTCCCATCTTTTCCCTCAACTTCTTACATATAGTCAGTTACTGTTGCACACCTGCACCTTCATTGTTACTGATTTAACTGGATCCCAAGAAGTCAAAGACAGAGCTGTTCATCTTATCCCCTCCTGTATGCATGTTTGCCTTTGTACCAACAATGAATACTCTTTCACAAGTCATTTCTCTCCATTGCCACATCCAATTATTCACCAAGTCCTACTGTACCCACTAAATACTTTAAAATTCATATTTCTTCTCCATCCCTACTACCTTTATTTTAATTCATACCCTTATTATTTCTGTTACCTGTTCACAGTTAGGTCTACTTCTGAGCATAAGCAATAGACTATATGGAGCATGCTAAGTGTAAAATATAAATTCTTCTTTCATTTGATTACTTCAGACAAGCTTAATTTTTATAAATTTCTAATCATTTATTCATATATTAAAATAGAGTAGGCATTTATTTTTAAACTCTGCTTATGTTACTAAGAAGACTTCCATGCAACATTTAGAAAATTGAGATTTATGAACTTTAGTACTCTGAAATATTTTAATATGTTTCAAAAATGTTTCATGATTAAATAAGCTTGACAACTGTTAATTAAATTAGAGATTTCTTTTCTATAAAACTTACTAAAACTTTTATTTTGTTAACATAATAAATTCTCTAAGAGAAATATAAAACCTTTAGTATTTCATAAGCATTTTTACCATATTTTAGTATCATTATTAATGTATTCGGAAAAATCTTAATAGCATTATTTGAAAATACTATTGTAAAGTATTTACAGAATAATAAACTATACTTAGGTATATACAATGTGATATTTTAGGTAATTAAATCAAAATTGTTTTCATATTATTAGTTAATTTGCTGAAAATTACTTTCTCATCTTTTGTAAGTATATTGATTTATGAACAGCAAATTAAGATGCTTGGAATATGAAGAAAAGATGAATTTAAAATCATTTTGCATGTTGAGTGTGATTCCCAATAGAGTCTATTTAAATCCTTGTGAGATACTCATCCTTAATATCACTAAGAATACAGGAGTAGGCTGGAATAAATTAGTGAGATGATTAATTAAACTAGAAATATTTATCATTATTAAAAAGCAATATCTCAGGGAATCTAAAAGAAGTTATCTTTTCTAAACTCATGCTTGATCTAGACTGACTTCAATATTCTCACTTTAGTATATTAAACTACAGCTTCATTGTATAATGCAGGCACTGTGGTTCTCAGAAGAATGTGGGATGGATTTTAGAAGAAGGCCAGTGTGGGCTTCTGAAGTTAATACTTAATCTTACTTCCCCAAAATCTTACAGGAACAAAATAATTACCTGGAGCCTCTAGGAATCTTAGCAGCAAGTAGAAAATTCTCACATACTTGAATCTGGTTTGCAAACATATAATAAAGTTCCAGCTTACTAGTATATCCATGCTTACTATGTGATCTACACCTGAAGTTTGAAATACATTCCTCATCGTTTTGGGAGGGAAGAGGAGGCATTGTCCAGGTGACTACCTACACATTGTTTATCTCTACTCAGAACTTTTATCCTAAGGATGTTGACCTGTTGATTTTCTTTTGGGATTAAGTCCACCTCACAACCATACGTCAAAAAGTGCAGAATTAACAGTTATGTAACACAACACTTAGGAATATTACAGTGTGGGGGGAAATTCATTGAGAATCAGTATTTTAATATAAAAATGTTCTTATAATTTTTATTGTAAAAATTGGAATAGTATCATAAACTCCCAAGTACCCAGGTTACTTTGATCTCATCTCTCACTTCAGCCCTTTCCCAACCCTAATTATTTTGAAGCAAATCCCAGACATTTTTAGCATTTTGTCTATAAATACTTTCTTTTTTTTTTAAATAAAAAGACTTTTTAAAAATATAAACACATACCACTGGTCTTCTTTTAAAAATATCTAACAAAATAATTCCTAAATAGTGTAAAATAGGAAGTCAGGGTTTAGGTTTCTGTAATTATATTATTAATGTATTTTTTTTAATTTTATAATTTGTTTTGATTTAAAGTCCATAAATTTTAAATGACTGATTTACCCCGTAATTGTTTTTTTAAATCTGTAAGGTTCCATTTCATTTACTCCCCACAATACTTCCTTTTTCTTGTTTATTTTATTTTAAAGACACTTTAGATTTCAAACTGACTCCCAGTCTTTTTTATTCCTGATAGTTTATTATAAGCTATACCATATTTTTGTATTTGTCATCAATTTCTTACTCAAGCATTTCAATGAAGTAATAAAGAGTGCAATTTTGTTACTACATTAATATGGTCATTTTCTTGTGAGAGCTCCCATGTACATGTGAAAATTAGTCTGCTTTTCTCTTCTTAATATGTCTCATGTCAATTTACTTCTCAGTCCCAACTGGTCTTGCCTATTGTAGCCTACATTCTAAATCTGATCCTAGGGTTTATTCTCAGTTACCTTAACTGTTCTGGCCACACTCAACCCTCCCCTCACCCCATCTTAGCCTCCATCCTTATAAACAGAGGTTTGGGAAAGGGAGGAAAGAAAAAAAGTCTCTAGGGAAGCAATGTTTGGGGAGAGATTCTTTCATCTCTTTCCCACAACAAAACCGAGGGAAATGGAGTTCCACGAAAACTTCTTATGGAGCTTAAGAGAGCTGAGAACAGGTCATTCTTGAGTTTCCAAGTTTGCTATCTGCTTAAACATGAACTATCACATTTGATGTGATAATTCTGTGACCATAGGAATAAAAAGAAGAGAACTCCCACTGTTCTGGAGACCCATGGTACACATTTCCCAGGAGACAAAAAGACCCTGTAGAGACAGCCTGACTGGAGCCACTAGTCAGTGTCTCACCCAAGTTGGCTGCCTACCAGACCAAAGAGCCCAAGTGGGAAGAAAGCTGTGCAGATCACTCCTGATGACTAGAGTGGAGAGAAGTGGAGAGGCCCATTATGGCCCTCAGACAAATTCATACCTGTGTTCTGTAACAGCAAATCAGAAGGCAGTCCATCCTAGCTAGAGACATGGAAACTACCAAGAGAAAATTCACTACATAGCAGTCAACCGAGTGGAGATATTTGGCTCTTTCCTTCTCATTCCTAATCTCACTAGCACATTGATATAGGAAGGACTTAAAGAGAAAGGAGGGAAAGGTTCAGAGGCAGAAAATGCCTCCTCTCCCTACCACTAATTCTCCTGTAGTAGACAGACCCCCAGCTCAAGTCTACATGGGAAGAAGATAATATTTTAAAAATATGAAAAAAAGTTTTCCATCACTTGAAATGAACTTTAATTAATTGGAGTGATTGATGAATATGAAATCTGCCGGAGATGTCAATAAGGACACTTTGATCCATCACGGTTGAAAGCAGTGGTTGTAGAAAAATGAATTCTTTATGTTCACACCCCCTCTGAGCTGAGACTATTCAATAAGACAGTTTTACATGATTTTTATACCACATGGTTCCTAAATACAGTCAATTCTTTCTGAGGCTTACCAGAAAAAGAACAATCTGTGGCAGTTCTGGTAGAAAAACTGAAGTGTCAGACTTGCTGAGAATAATATATGCCTTGTCTCCAAGGGGGAATCATCCTAAATTTTTTTTCAGACCCATTTTGACCACGTACAATTATCTTCTGCAGGATTTGATATACCATCAATTCATAAAATTCAATTTTAGTGCAACACAGACCCTCAACAAATGGGCTGGTTTTCCCATTCTTTTATTTGTGAGGATACAACTTGACTAAACGACAGTTGTCATTGCCTAGACTAAACTCATTTGCTTCACAAGTGGGTTGTATTTATCTAAGAGAATAAACTTTGAATTAAGAAGTGGTGAGGTTATTTTGGTCTTTAGATTCCACATATAAGTGATATCATATTGGAATAAGCAAAACAGAAAGAGACTCATACCAGTAGATACAGAGAACAACTGATGGTGGACAGAGGGGAGGGGCATTGGGGGATTGGGTATAAAAAAAAGGTGATGGAATTAAGAACCACTAATTGGTAGTTACAGAACAGTCATGCAGATGCAAGTTAAAGCATAGGGAATTTAATTAATAATACTGTAATAGCTATGTATGCTGCCAGGTGGGCACCAGAATTATCGAAGGAATATTTTGTAATGTATATGAATGCATATCCTCTATCTGTACACCCAAAATTCATACAAGAAGTGTGGAATGCAAACTATAATAAAAAAAATTAACAGTATCAGTTGATTATATTTGCAACAACAACAAAAAAGTGGTAGAGTTAATGTTCTAGGAATGGTGATTTTTACTAAGTGGAATTCCTTAACAGACACTCTTTGGCAATTATTTTGTTTACCGTGCCTGGCTTAAATTGTCACTGAGAAATGTCAAGCCTTAATCTCCCAAAAGGAATTGGAGTCCATGCCCAACAGGTTGAAGTAAAATCCTCTCACTCAAAATACCAAACCAGAGAAGCAGCCTAATAAATCCAAAGGCCTGAATGTCCCAATAATAATATTTTGGTTGAACTCATCAACCTTCAATGAAGATATATATAAAGTTGAGCAAGAATATTCACCTATTTAACTCTCCTGATGTTGTTAGAAATAACCTTCTGGCTGACACTATATTAGGAATCCCAAGAATAAACAGAAAGAAAGTAACTACTTGAAATCCATACTTAAATATGGACAATCAGGTCAGTTCTCACTGCAAGGGTTCATATTTTCATAGTGATTTATTTTGACTTTTACCTAAAGAAGTCTAACAAAGTTTTCATAAGAAGTTAACAAGAGCTCTTCTGTGGGTGTCATCAGTTATCATAACAACACAACCCTCTCCTTTCCTGTTGCATACAGGAGGGTAAAATGACAAGTGCTCAGAGTGACTCAGTTAATGGTCTGTGGCCTTACAATTTGTGAAATGTAATCACCCCATTCATCATTTCCAAAAGTAAAATTTTTATTTTCTTTAACAGGAAATTAGGTGGCTAAAAGCTGGAAGTAAAGATCAATCTTCAACTAATAAGGTATTAGGAAGCACAAGCGAAGAGAACGCCAGCTTCTCCTCCGCTGGAGACACAGGAGTGGTGAGCCACCTGACACAGTTTCCACCAGGGCTTTCGAGGGAGGCAGATTCACAGACAGCAGCACTCGAGCTCTGTCAGGAGTGCTGAGATGTGGAAAGCACACTTAGAGGATTTATTAAAGCAACAGAGGCAACCTCAACTCCCATTACCGTGATTGCAGGGATTTTTAGGACCATGTGTTTTATCTTCCTGTGCTGTAACAGATAAGTTATGCTTTCACATGCTTTCAGCTGATTTGTCTACAAAGAATTTTCTCAATCTCTTCCAGTACTACATAATACTGAGGTATTGCTTTTTTACTTGCTAAGCGAAGCATTAATAGGACTGTCAGCAGCAAGATAGAACAGGCAATAAATATTAAGCTTTAACGTTACAATGATTTATGCTGCAGGTAATATTGGCCTATAGATTATAAGGTATGATTGTTCTCTTTCATGATAAGAAGTGATGGGAGAAACAGAATGTTGGCAAAGGTAACTTTCTAAAGCTCTCTTATCAGGGAGCTCTATTTACAAGAATATATTGGGGTAAAATGTTGATTTTCTCAACAGTACAGGGATTTAAATATATGTTCAATAAAATAATGCTCTTCTTAGAGGAATTTAAGGTTGACACTGGTCTTTTCATACTGACCATCCCATGTGAAAGTATTTCATATAAAAAAAGTTTATTTGGCAAATGTTTTATGCAAGACAGCAGAGCATTCTTGTAGGAACAAACAGCATAAAAGGCAGTTAGGTCACTCACCTCTTAGAGGTGCCAAGGTGATGACAGGTTTCTTTACAGAATTCCCTGAGTTTGTATATCCTAGCCTCTATGCATACATATACAAACTGATTTATGTATCTACTAGTGGCCCTGCACACGAATCCGTGTGTGAGTAGCTCTCTGCCACTTACCTCAGCTGGCTGCCCCGCCCACCGCTGCTCATAGCTCTCTACCTCTTGCAGCTTGCTGCCCCGCCCTCCTGCTGATCAGTTATTATGTGTCACGGTATAATGACCATTTGCATATTACCTCTTTATTATATAGGATATCTACTATATCTATATATCTATATCTATATCTATACCTATACCTATATCTATATCTATGTCTAATCTATATATCTACTTACATCTACAATGTTATCTAGTCATATATATTCTTAATGACACAGGCCTGGGACATCATGGAGACATATAAAAATGGTACAATTAAACTGGAGACCAAGTGGTAAAGGTCTTGTGTGTGCATGAAAAAAAAACACACAACACTGAACTTTTTAATCCTGCACTTGAAGTCATATGTTGATAAGTTTTACATCAAAACAGAAATTCTGTACCTAGAAGAGAATCAGCCACATAAAGACATTTTCATGCTAAATAAATAATAAATGATAGGTTATATGTTTCTTTAATTTTAGAAGATGCATAATTTAAAATGATAATCAACATATCAAAGCATTCTAAGTTAACTGATGCACAAGAACAGCTAAGACATAAAGTATCCTGCTTGTGCTTAAAACACATCTTCATAGCAGAGAAATATAGCGGTTTTTTATTACTAACAAATATGTTTTCCAAAAGTAACTTTTGTTTATCACTTTAAAATATTAGGGAATGTCAAAAAAGTTCTATTCCCACCCTAGCCAGTTTGGCTCAGTGTATAGAGCATCAGCCTGTAGACAGAGAGGTCCCAGGTTCAATTCTAGTCGGGGGCACATGCCCGGATTGCAGGCTTGGTCCCCAGTGGGGGGCGTGCAGAAGGCAGCCAATCAATGCTTCCCTCTCATCTTTGATGTTTTTATCTCTCTCTCTCTCCCTCTCCCTTCCTCTCTGAAATCAATAAAAATATATATTTTTTAAAAGTTCCATTCCTTATTGGAAGCGTGTAAGTACATAGTGGTAGATGACAGCAAGGAAAGCATAATTAGCAGCATGCTATTAAAATCCAACATTTAACTTGGCCTACTTTGCTAAAACATGATTTCTGAGTGGCATTCTCCTTTCTACACATTGTCTTCCTCCACTCGAGTCTACCCTGTAGATAAAAACATAATAATCCTTTCTTTGCAATCATCAATTTATTTGGTACTAAAACAGTTCTCTATGGACCTATTGTGGACTGAGATCAACAATGTATTTGTTTATATTTAAGTTAGTGACTATCTACAGAAAATTTTCTCTCTTGTTTTGTTGTTGTTGCTTTGTTTTATTTTATTTTTTCTTAACTGAGGCTGAAGGACAGCTAGTTAGAAACCAACCAGACTCTCAGAACATTCAGTTTTCAAGTGCAAATTAATCTCCTACTCTTGGAAAAAAAGTCTATACTGTTCTGAAATATAAATTGCTATTATTATCACTTCATATTGATTTTTTTCATATTAAAGCAATGGTAATGGAATAGTTTCTTTAGCTTCTACTGAAACATTAGATGGTTCTATACACTTCGAATAAAGAGCATGCATGGTAAATAATAATTAGTTAATTTCAAAGAGATCCTTATTAAAAATAACCATGTACAGCATAGTGTGAATGAGTCAGAAGCACAATATGACACACTTATTAATGATTAGACTTATTGCATAAAACTGTAAATATAAGATTTCAATTCATTAGGGTAAAAACCAAGGACTGTGACTGTTGGATCATGTGATAACAGTATGGTTAATTTTGTAAGAAATTGACAAACTGCCTTCCAAAGTGGCTGATTCAATTTGCATCCCCACCAACAATAAATGAGGGTTCTAATTGCTCCACATCCTTGCCAGCATTTGGTATTGTCAGTGTTTGAATTTCTGCCATTCTAATAGAATGAATAGAAATTCTAATAGGTAAGAAGTGTTATCTCTGTATTATTTTAATTTGCAATTCCCTGATGACATACGGTGTTGAATATCTTTACATATGCATATTGCTATCTATGTCTTTGGAGAAGTATTTAACCAATTTTTTCTTCCTATCATTGTTCTATACATATTTAAATAACAATTCTTTATCATATATGTTTCTATAAACAATTTCTCCCAGTCTATTGTTTGTCTTCTCATTCTCCTGACAGTGTCTTTCAGAGAGCATAAATGTTTCATTTTAATGAAGTTCAGGTTAAGTTATTTCTTTCATAGAAAGTGACTTTGGTGTTGTATATAAAAAGGTCATTGCTGCCCTAGCTAGTTTGGCTCAGTGGATAGAGCGTTGGCTCTCAGATTGAGGGGTCCTGGGTTTGATTCTGGTCAAGGGCATGTACCTTAGTTACAGGCTAGATCCCTGGCCCCAGTCAAGGCCCATATAGGAGGCAATCAATCAATGTGTCTCTCTCACACAGATGTTTCTCTCTCTCACCCTTCCTTCTACTCTCTATAAAAATCAATGGAAAAATATCTTCAGATGATGATTAACAATAACAAAAAAATTCATTGCTAATTCCAAGGTCTATGTTGTCTTCTAGGAGTTTTATATTTTTGCATTTTACCTTTAAGTCTATGATTCAGACTGTATTGATTTTGTAAAAGTGGCAAGTCTGTGTCTAGATTGATTCTCTCTCTTCTTTTTCTTTTTTTTTCTTTTTTTGCATATGGCTGTCCTGTTGTTCCAACATCATGGTTGAAAAAACTATTATTTCTCCAATACATGATGCCTTTGATGCTTTGTCACAATTTGGTTAACTCAGTTTGCATAGGTCCATGATGGGTTCTGTATCCTGTTCCATTGACCCACCACACTGTCTTGACTAATATTGTTTTATAGTAAGTCTTGAAGTCAGGTAATGTTAGTCCTCCAACTTTGTTCTCCTTCAATATTTCCTTGGCTATTTTGGGTCTTTTGCCTATCCGTAAAACTTTAGAATAAGACTGTTAATATCCACAAAATAAATTGCTGGATTACACTGTAGATGTTAATAAAAAACAAAAACAAAAAACTGATACTTGACAATAGTCAGTCTTTCATTCTATAAACATTAAATATTTATTTATCTAGTTCTTTGATTTCTTTTTGAAGTTTTATAGTTTTCCTCTTATAGCTTTTTTATATCTATTCTAAGTACTTCATTTGGGAAAATTCTAATATAAATGGCATTGTATTTTTAATTTAAAATTCCACTTGTTTGTTGCTGGTATACAGGAAAACAGTTTATTTCCTATATTAGCTTTGTATCCTGCAATCTTGCTATCATTGCTTTTTAGTTCCCTGAATTTTTTGGTTGTTTTATATTTTCTATATAAACAATCATGTTATCTATAAAGACTGTTTTATTTCTTTCTTTTCAATCTATGTCTTTTATTTTTCTTATCTTGCATTAGCTAGAACTTCAGTACAATGTTGAAAAGGGTTTATGAGAAAGGACATTCTTGCCTTTCAGGACATTCTCCTTGATCTTAGAAAATTTATAGTTTCTCATCATTAAATATTATGTTAGCTGTATATTTTTGGTCAATTTTTTAAAATTCAAATTGAGAAGGTTCCCCTCTCAAAGTAGTTAATTTTTAACATTGGCAAACAGAAAATAGGGTGTAGATGTTAATAAATAAATGTTTAAATATTCAAAGAACAACAACAAAAAAATCTCCTCACCTGAAACAGAGTGAGCAAGTAGGAAATGAAAAGTAACTAAATAAACTTTCCTTGTAAAAGCTCTGATTTATTTTCATATGCATTTAGAAAATCAGCAAGTAATTATAACAACCCTATTTACACAGGCTACAGAAGTAAGAAATTTTAGAGCTGGAAATGCCTCAATTATTATCATAATGTTTGTCTTATATTGCAAATAATTGTCCTATTTACATAACAAATATTACATGTATATTTAGTGTTGTAGTAGGTCCTAGAAAGATGAATACAGTAATTTCTAACTTCAAAGGACAGTAGAATGTGTCTACAAAAGTAACAAATAATGTCAGAATAGGCAGTTTGTTGGTTATTAACAAAAGAGAGGGAGCAAAGTAAGTTTGATTAACTCAGTTTCACAGTCACACACACACACCCTTCAGGGTATAACCAGCATCATTTTCGACAATATGCTGCTTAGGCAAAAAAGAGCCTTACAGTTGAAAGGAGTTTTTCTGGGTAAAATAGGCAGGTTTAGGAAATAAGGGGTCCCTGGAAAAAGCACAGGGCAACAGAGCTGCAAAGGGTACATTTCCATAAGATAAGGGAGCTGGGAGTTGCAGAAAGGTATACATTTAAAGAATAAAGGGAAGGAATCCCCTTATTCAGAGAGGGAAGAAAAAAGCTCAAAGGTAACAGGGAAACAATGAGGGAGAAGGAGGAGGGAACCTCACTTACTTCACCTGAGGTTTTAGCTCAGAAGTTGCTATAGTGACCAATCAGAGGGGATATCAAGGCACAAAGACCTGAAGCCAAGCCTTTATAAACCCTGGAGAAAAGGGACTCGGTGGTATTCTTCCCCCCTTCCCAAGTGGGAGTCTGTGCTGGGGGACACCTTCCCCCTCCCCATGTGGGAGTCTGTGCTGGGGGACACCTTCCCCCTCCTCATGTGGGAGTCTGTGCTGGGGGACACCTTCCCCCTCCCCATGTGGGAGTCTGTGCTGGGGGACTCTTTCCCCCTCCCCATGTGGGAGTCTGTGCTGTGGGATACCTTCCCCCTTCCCACGTGGGAGTCTGTGCTGGGGGACACCTTCCCCCTCCCCATGTGGGAGTCTGTGCTGGGGGACTCTTTCCCCCTCCCCATGTGGGAGTCTGTGCTGGGGGACTCTTTCCCCTCCCCATGTGGGAGTCTGTGCTAGGGGACACCTTCCCCCTCTCCACGTGGGAGTCTGTGCTGGGGGACTCTTTCCCCCTCCCCACGTGGGAGTCTGTGCTGGGGGACACCTTCCCCCTCCCCACGTGGGAGTCTGTGCTGGGGGACTCTTTCCCCCTCCCCATGTGGGAG
Organism: Corynorhinus townsendii; assembly: GCA_026230045.1. Lineage (NCBI taxonomy): Eukaryota > Metazoa > Chordata > Mammalia > Chiroptera > Vespertilionidae > Corynorhinus > Corynorhinus townsendii. The sequence continues at coordinate 161,385,810 of JAPDVU010000006.1, read as the reverse complement.
TCTGTGCTGGGGGACTCTTTCCCCCTCCCCATGTGGGAGTCTGTGCTGGGGGACACTTTCCCCCTTCCCACGTGGGAGTCTGTGCTGGTTTCTCAATAAATTTCCACCTTTTATGATACCATCTTTAATCCATGGTTTCATTCTTCAACTCCACGGGACAAAGAACCCGGGAACCATCCTTCCTAGGGGAACACTGCACGCTCCAGTTAAATTGTCCCATATCACAGTCACCACAGGGATAACCAGCATTGGCCCCCAGATTAGCAGGGGAAAGGAGACAACATGAGGAAAATTTCTTTCTCTGAGTGCCTGCAGCAGTAGAAGCCAAGACAAAGCAGAACTTACGAGGCATGCACAGTAGGACCATAAATGGGGGAGGACAATGGTAACCCTGGAAAGACTGGAAAAAGGGTCAGATTGGAGAAGGGCACAAGCCTCTGGAAAACCCAGAAAAGACATTGGATTGGGGAGGGCACCAGCACAGGCCTGGCAAAGGACAGGAAAGGAATTGGGTAGTTTGAAAGAAAGCTTGCTCTTTCCAAAACCCAAGGAAATATATGAAGGCTTAGCAGGCTACATATGAGAGCTTGCTGGCTCTCTGCCTCTTGAGAGTGTACTCTCACTTGTCACTTTTCACTCTAAGAAATCACTAAACTCCTCCTTCCCAAGTGTCCCTGAAATTCTTCAACTGCAACACCAAAGAAGAACCCATTTCCTCCAATAACAATAACACTGAATAAAGGGAAAGACAGACACAACGTAATAGGCAGAAAGATCCAGGCTCAATAGTGTAAGCAGGCTTCCGCTTTTAAAATGTGCCTTCCATATAGAATCTCATGGCATAGTATCATTGGAAGAAATCCCTGCTGGATGTACAAGGAGGTAAATGGACCTAATTAAAGGAGCACATTTCTTAATAAGCTCCCAACCAGTAAAGCCACATGTTTAGTTCTAGGGTGATAGAAATGATTTGTTTATTTAACTTTGTTTTTCTTTTTTACTTCCTTGCAAAATAATTCAACAAACTTGCACTTTTCCAGGACAAGGTACCAGCCTGACTATTTACTAAAAAGCACTTATTATGGATAGCTAGTAGAAAGTTTATACTTGTTGTATAAGTTTCTATGAAAGAAGATCTCCGAATATCTCAATATCCATCACATAGGAAGTAGGAGTCATTTTTATAATCTCTTTCTGTACTAGTCCACCAAATTTTTATTATCCACCTATAAATTGCTGCACACTTCTGCCAGATCTCTGTTCAGCTGCTCCTTTGATCTCCCATCTGTTCATTTCTTTACCTCTGATTAAAGAAACAAGAAGTATTTGTGGCTATGTATCCACCGAGAAGGCATAAGGCAAAAGATGGACGTGTAGGAATAAAAGGATTTCAACCAAAGTGCCTTTTTTTGAAAATACTTGAAATCACGTTGACTTGATTTTCTGGGAAGAACAGAATGACCAGATGCCATGTTTTACGGAACTATTTCATTTTGACCCCTCTGCTATGGTAGTCAAAATCCTCAAAACATCTTCAAAAGGAAAGCAATATTTTGCAGATGAAAATAGTTTTCTAATACTTTCCAATGGTTCTCCCTTGCACCTGGAATAAAAATCTAAATTTTATCAGGGCCTAAAATTCCAGGTGATCCATCATCACTTGCCTGTTTTGTTCATAACTGTCCAAGCACAGTGGCCTGTGTGAGTATGCTGAACACACCATACCCATTCCTATCTTGAGATAATCCTCTATTCAGTTTCATTTGCCTAAAACAATCTTTTCCCACTCTTTTCTCTTCTCATGGTTGACTCCTCCTCATCCCTTAGTTCTTAGTGAAGGTGTTACTTTACTTTTCCTATCTCCCTCTAAAGTAAGTCCTCACTGATTATTGTCTTGAGAAAGAAAGTGTCATGTCATGATTACATTAGCAATTTTATATTAAAAACAGTATTAAACTCTACTTTCCCATCAATAGCCGCAGTCATGAACACCATGTTTCTGTGTCTTACTTGCATAATTTATAAAATGGAGATGGGAATAAGACCTCAAAGGGTTTTTAGGTTAAATAAACTGATAAAGTAAAGCACTTAAGACAGTGACTAGAAGAGAAACATCCAAAAAGTGTTTATTATTAGTATCTTAGCACCCTGTGTATTTCTTCTAAATTTCTTATAACAACTTAGATTCCTTTTTCAAATTAAAATTTTATCTACCTACCATGCTACTTTTTCAGGTTTCTGAAGTCAATATTGTATTGGTCTTCTTTCATTCTTATTTTTCCAATCTTATTAAAGTACCTGGCATATAAAAGTGTTCAATGACTGTTTACTGAGTGATTGAATGGGTGAAAGATATCTGGATGAATAGATCAACTGGTGAGAATACTCTCCTCTTCCCCTTTACCAATCAAACATTTCTATTAAAAACTGGTATCACCACTCCTTAGAATTTAGGAACTTACCCACTACTAACTAGTGTGGTCACTTCTGTAATGCAACCAGATTTTTTTGTGGCATTAACAAAACTCATGTTTGTTTACCCCCAAATACTGAGCCATCTACTTAATCAATGCTTCCAAAGCAAAAGACAAAACCCATACTCAAAATGGCATTACACAATGTTATCATTAAAGAAAGGTAAAGACTGCTTTTGTAAGATGTGGTTAGCTCATAATTTAGAAAATGAAACCAGCTGGACCACCGAGAAAAATGGTAGAGTGCTTTGGCATTTACTGGTTCCCTTCTGCCAATTGAGCAATGTTGTATAAAACAGAGATAAACTTAGAGAAGAGCAAACCTTTCTGAAGACAGAAATGGAAGGGAATGCTGCTATCTGCCCTTGACTTGCATTATATGTTGACTAAATGCCTTACAAATAGGGACCTTATAAGACTGAAAAGCCAACAGCATCTGGATTACAAATTTAAATGGTTATCGGGGTGTCTTTAAACGTATAGCTTTAGCCCTAGCCGGTTTGGCTCAGTGGATAGAGCATCGGCCTGGGGACTGAAAGGTCCCAGGTTCCATTCAGGTCAAGGGCACATGACTGCGTTGCAGGCTCGATCCCCAGTAGGGAGCATGCAAGAGATCAATGATTCTCTCTCATCATTGATGTTTCTCTCTCTCTCTCCCTCTCCCTTTCTCTCTGAAATCAATAAAAATATATATGTTTTTTAAATGTAACTTTAGCTCTAGCCAGTTTGGCTCAGTGGATAGAGCGTCAGCCTGTGGACTGAAGGGTCCCAGGTTCAATTCTGGTCAACAGCACATGCCTGGGTTGTGGGCTCAATCCCTGGTGTGGGTTGTGCAGGAGGTAGCCTATCAATGATTCTCTTTCATCATTGATGTTTCTATTTCTCCCTCCCTCTCCCTAAAAACCAATAAACATTTTTTTAATGTAACTTTAAGCCTAGCCTGTTTGGTTCAGTGGATAGAGTGTTGGCCTGTGGATTAAAGGGTCCTGGGTTTGATTCAGGTTAAGGGAAGGTACCTTGGTTATAGGATCCTCCCTGACGGGGCCCCAATCAGGGTGCATGCTAGAGGTAACCAGTCAATGTATTCCGCTCACATTGATATTTCTCTCTGTCTTTCCCTCTCTCTTCCACTCTCTCTAAACATCAATGGAAAATATCCCAGGGTGAGGATTTTTTAAATAATGTAGTTTTAGGTGGGGATAGAGCTGGGATTCAACCTTCTAGTAAGTTCAGGGAGAAGTTGTTGTCTTCCCACTCAAGCCTTTGTCTCATTGCTTTCAGTGTCAATAGTTTGAGAAAGAAGCTTACAAGTGAGGCTCTTGACTTAATGATAATTCTCAGGGAACAGAAAGAAAAAGACTGATCTTGGTAATTAAAAGAAGAGCTTACAACGTGAAAAGGAAATGACAAGAGTCCCCAGGCTTAAAGCTGTGTCAAAACAAGATTTTGGTTGTGGTTACTCAACCATGGAATTAACTGGAACCAAACTGACTGGAAAGCTACTGAGTTTTTGGAAGGAAACATATGGGAAAGAAGAGAAGAACAAGCTCTGTTGATAAAAACCTGTAAGAAACAATCCCAAGAACTAGAACTAAAGTGGAATGCCACAGAGGAGAGCCTTGCAGAGGGCAGGACCAGGCTGCTGGATGAACTGACTGAAGGGTTTTTGTAGAACAGGTAGTCAATACTATTTATGTTCGTGGAAATTTAATCATTTATAAGAATAATGCTTGCTTATTGTTTTCAATTTTTTAAATGGGCATTTTTATTTTGTTATAGTGTTTTTCCTCCACCACTGTATCTTCAGTGGGTTGGGTCCTATATCACTCAATAGACTGTTAGACACAATCTCCAACTCTGAAAGGGAAGATCATACACCACATTTAAGTCCTAGAATATGTGGGAGATGTAGTAACTACAGCAGACTTTGGAGAGTGATATGTAAATTTGTAGAAATTAAAATATCAATGTAAGTCATTCAATGGGCCTTCTAAAAAAACTTTACCTGGCTACTTCAGTTGGAATTTGTTCCACTAATAGCCTGTTCTTTTACTGGAATCTAGAATAGGGATGCAATGGTTGGTGTTCCAATGATCACCTTGTAACCATTAGGAAACTTGGCAGGTGAAAGCCAATGATACTAGAGCAACATTTTGAAGTCAATCACCATTATTACCTATTTGGGGACTTTAAGTTTTGTGAAATAAAAATAAATTCTTACCTAATTTAAGACACTATTATTCTAAGCTTCTGTACTTAACCCCAAATGTAGTTCCTAAATGTATTTTCATGACAGCAGGCCTCAGAACAAACTTTGTAATCCATTTTAGAGGTTTGTAAATTGTATTACCTCATGATATTTCTTGTACATTTCCAGAGTTGAGAGATAAGTTGACGAGCATATAATTATCACCATCATACTTTTATAAGGTTCTAAGTATCTAGTAGAGTGTTATTAAGAATGATGTTCACTAGCTTTATATTCATTATTATAAGAATGTTATAATATTGTCTATCATATACTGGTAGTTCTAAGTGGCTTGGTGTCTGATTACACTTTTAAAACAAATCCTGGTTTCCTAGGTTATAGTTTTGACAGATAAGTGAGCACACACTATGTACATGTGCTCTCAGTGTAAGCAAATATGTATATATATACACCTAGACATACATGCAACTCTGGATAGGTTTTGAGTATAAATATAAATTTGACAATCTGTTATGACTCCATTTGTTTTAGTAGGAACTTTTCTGAACTACTAAGATTTTACAAATTAAATAAATTTATTAGGCTGTCACAGCAAGCTTACTTTCCAAAGAAATGACAGGCTTGATTAGTAAGTATGCCCTTTATCTGTAAGGTTCTTATTTGTCTACCATTTCACAGCAAGCAATTCTGATGAATAGCACAATTAACCTTTCTGTTATTAAAACAATTAATTGCAAAAATTAAAGACATGACAGGGACAAAATATTAATGCATAAATTATTAGATTCAGAAATTATAATTATTAATCCATGTATAGTAACTGTGACAAAAGCAATAACTGAATACTATACTAAGAACTGTTATAAAGATAATTAATATCAGTTAGGTACTATAAACATGTAAGATATGACAATAAAGAATATTAAATAGCTAATAAATATAAAGATCTATACATCCAAAAAGTGTGTTTTTCAGAATAACCATCTTGAGAATATATACAATGATGCTAAATTGATGTTTACCAAAAGAAGTTTCCCTTCCTTCTTTCCTTCCTTCCTTTCTTTTTTTAAGATTTGCCTCTTACCCTGTCATAGCTATGGGAATGCAAATGCAAAGTAGTCAAGAGAAACTGACCACTTCCAAGTTGAACTCAGAATATATAAGGTAAATTCACCACTCAGCCTCTTACTGGTCAAATAGAAATAATTTCCTTGAACTTCAAGGTTGAGAGAGCAAAATAAAGCTGCTAAAATATTTATTCTTACCAGTTTTGTAATAAATAGGTAAAATATGAGAAAGTAGACACACTTGCTCATCCAGCTCCATGGGAGCAGGGACGCCAAGCCCCACGTGATCTGGCTGCAGCAACCCATGATCTGGCCGCAGGTGCCAGACCCTCGTCTGCAACAAGGAGCCTCACAGCGACATGGACTAGGGATCGAAAAAATGGCGGCAGAATAGACAGATGTGTCCTGAGCCTTGTCCCAGAGCAGATAGAAAGAACAGCTTAGGGTAGCATGGGGAGTATTTGTTGGTGAGTTGAGGGACAGCTATACTCCAGGAGATGGTGGGGGACTGCTGGACAGGACTCTCCTGATCAAGCAGCCCCCACTGTGGCTGGGTTCCCTCCGGCTCGGACTTGGAGACTGTGCCATCTTGAAGGGGAAAGTGGATGTTATCAGAAGCCTGAAAATATACAACTACAGCACCCACCGAACAGCTGCGAACCCCAGAACACTGGTCCCCAATTGGTGCAAACATGCTAATTCAGAGGAGCTCTACACTCCACCACAGAAAAGAGAGAGAAAACTACATTACCAGGCACCTGAAGAAGAGAGACCATGGGGAGACAAGGAAACAGCCTGCATATGAAAGAAAAGCAGTCATCACCAGAAAAGGAAGTAAACGAAATGGAGGCAACCAACCTGTCAGAGAAAGAATTCAGAGAAATGGTCATAAGGTGGCTAGAAAAAATGGGAGACAAATTCGACAATATGTGTAAGAACCAAGAGGAAATAAAGAAGAACCAAGAGGAAATGAAAAATGACATTGCTGCTGTAAAGAACTCAATAGAAAGCATCAAGAGTAGACTAGAAGAAGCAGAGGACTGCATCAGTGAGCTAGAAGACAAGGTAGGAAAAAAATACCCAAATAGAGCAGCTTCTAGGGAAAAAAAATTAAAAAAGCAGGAGGAGAGCCTAAGGGAACTTTGGGACAACACCAAACAAAACAACATCCGCAAAATAGGGATTCAAGAAGGAGAGGAAACTGAGCAAGGAATAGAAAATTTGTTTGCAGAAATAATGACAGAAAACTTCCCTGATATAGGGAAGAAAAAACCCACACAAATCCAAGAAGCTCACAGAGTCCCAAACAAAATGAACCCCAAAAGACCAACGCCAAGGCACATTATAATTAAATTGGCAAACACCAACAACAAAGTAAGAATCTTAAAAGTGGCCAGAGAGAGACAGAAAGTTACCTACAAAGGAACCCCCATCAGACTAACGACTGATTTCTCAACAGAAACTCATCAGGCCAGAAGGAAATGGAATGAAATATACAAAGTCATGCAAAGGAAGGGTCTGAATCCAAGAATACTCTACCCAGCAAGGCTATCAATCAAAATTGAAGGTGAAATCAGGAGCTTCACAGACACAAAAGGATTAAAGGAATTTATTATCACCAAACCAGCAATGCAAGAAATGCTAAAAGGTCTGAAGTAAAAAAAAAAAAAAAAAAAAAAAAGGAATAGGAAGCGAAGAAGGAACACAGGGGTAAATAATAAAAATGGCAACAAATAAGTACCTATCAATAACTTTAAATGTAAATGGATTAAATGCCCAATCAAAAGACACAGGGTAATGGATTGGATAAGAAAACATGACCCATATATCTGCTGTCTACAAGAAACCCACCTCAGAAATAAAGACGCACACAGACTGAGGGTGAAGGGTTAGAAAAAGGTTTTTCAGGCAAATGGAAATGAAAAAAAAGCTGGGGTAGCAATACTTATATCTGACAAATTAGATCTCAAAGTGAAGGACATAACAAGAGATAAGGAAGGCCACCTCATAATACTAAAGGGAGTAATCCAACAAGAAGAAATAACTCTGGTAAACATATACACACCCAATACAAGAGCACCCAAATACATAAGAAAACTCCTGGAGCATATCAAAGGAGAGATTGACAGCAATACAATCATAGTAGGAGACTTTAATGTCCCACTATCACCATTGGACAAATCCTTTAAACAAAAAATAAGCAAAGAAACATCAATCCTAAATGACTCACTAGATCAGATGGAATTAATTGACATCTTCAGACCATTTCACCCCAAAGCCACAGAATATACATTCTTCTCAAGTGCACATGGGTCATTTTCAAAGACAGACCATATGTTGGATCAAAGGCAAATTCTCTTCAAATTCAAGAAGATAGAAATCATATCAAGCATCTTCTCAGATCACAGTGGCATAAAACTGGAAATCAAGTACAATAAAAACAATCCAAAAAAATCAAACACATGGAAACTAAACAGCATGCTATTAAACAATGACTGGGTTACCAGAGAGATGAAGGAAGAAATAAAAAACATCATGGCAACAAATGACAATGAAAACACAACAATCCAAAATCTATGGGACACAGCGAAAGCAGTCTTGAGAGGGAAGTTCATAGCTCTACAAGCCTACTGCAAAAAATAAGAAACAATGGTAATAAATTACCTAACCCTACAACTCAAAGACTTAGAAAAAGAGCAACAAGAAAAGCCCAGTGTAAGCAGAAGGAAGGAAATAATAAAGATCAGAGCAGAGATAAATGACATTGTGACCAAAAAACAATACAAAAGATGAACAAAACCAAGAGCTGGTTCTTTGAAAGGATAAACAAGATTGATGAACCTCTTGCCAGGCTCACCAAGAAGCAAAGAGAGAGGACCCAAATAAACAAAATCAGAAATGAAAGGTGAAATAACAACAGATCCCACCAAAATACACAGGACTGTTAAAAAATACTATGAACAACTCTATTCCAACAAACTGGACAACCTGGAGGAAATGGACATATTCCTAGAAAAATATAACCTTCCAAAACTCAAACAGGAAGAATCTAAACATCTCAGTAGGCCAATAACTATGGAAGAAATTGAAGCAGTAATCAAAAAGCTTCCAGCAAGCAAAAGCTTGGGGCCAGATGGCTTCACAGGGGAGTTTTACCAAACATTCAAGGAAGAACTAAAACCTATCCTCCTCAGACTATTCCAAAAAATTCAAGAGGAAGGAATGCTTCTAAGCTCCTTCTATGAAGCCAGCATCACCCTAATACCAAAACCAGATAAAGACAACACAATAAAAGAGAATTACAGGCCAATATCCCTCATGAACTTAGATGCCAAAATCCTCAACACAATTCTAGCAAATCGGATCCAGCACTACATCAGAAAGATCATACACCATGACCAAGTAGGATTTATCCCAGGAATGCAAGGATGCCACAATATCCACAAATCAATAAACGTGATACATCACATAAACAAATTGAAAGATAAAAATCACATAGTCATATCAATTGATGCAGAAAAAGCATTTGACAAAATCCAACACCCTTTCTTGATAAAAACTCTCAACAAGGTGGGAATAGAAGGATCATACCTTAACATAATAAAATGCATATATGATAAACCCACAGCTAACATCATACTCAATGGGCAAAAACTAAAACCATTTCCCCTAAGAACAGGAACACGACAGGGATGCGTAATCTCACCACTCCTATTCGACATAGTTAGACGAGAAGAAGAAATAAAAGGCATCCAAATTGGAAAAGAAGAAGTAAAGCTATCCTTATTTGCAGATGACATTATATTGTACATAAAAAACCTGAAATACTCCATCAAAAAACTAATCGACTTAATAAATGAATTCAGCAATGTAGCAGGACAAAAAATTAACATCAAGAAATCTATGGCATTTCTGTACACCCATAGTGAACTTACAGAGAGACTAAAAAAGCAATCCCATTTGCCCTCACACCAAAAACATTAAGATACCTAGGAATAAACTTAACCAGGGGTAAAAGACCTATACGCGGAAAACTACAGGACACTGAAAAAAGAGATAGAGGAAGACATAAACAGATGGAAGAACATACCATGTTGATGGATTGGTAGAATCAACATTATTAAAATGTCCATACTACCCAAAGCAATCTATAGATTCATTGCACTCCCCATTAAAATACCAATGGCATATTTCATAGACCTAGAAAGAACTCTCCAAAACTTCATGTGGAATAAAAAAGACCCTGAATAGCCACAGCAATCCTGAGAAAGAAGAACAAAGTATGTGGGATCTCAATACCAGATTTCAAGCTATACTACAAAGCCATTGTTCTCAAAACAGCCTGGTCCTGGCACAAGAACAGACATATAGACCAATGGAATAGAATAGAGAATCCAGATATTGACCCAAACCACTATGCTCAATTAATATTTGACAAAGGAGGCATGAACATACAATGGAGTTAAGGCAGTCTCTTCAATAAATGGTGTTGGGAAAATTGGACAGAAACATACAAAAAAAATGAAACTAGACCACCAACTTACACCATACACAAAAATAAACTCAAAATGGATACAGCACTTAAACATAAGATGGGAAACCATAAAAATACTAGAGGAATCCACAGGCAGAGAAATCTCAGACATATGCCGAAGAAATTTCTTCACCGATACCACTCCTAGGGCAATGGAAGCTAAAGAGAAAATAAACAAAATGGGACTACATCAAAATAAAAAGCTTTTGCACAGCAAAAGAAACCATCAACAAAACAACAAGAAAGCCCACTGTATGGGAGAACATATTTGCAAATGTTATCACTGATAAAGGTTTAATCTCCAACATCTACAGGGAACTTATATAACTTAATAAAAGAAAGATAAATGATCCAATAAAAAAAAATGGGCAATGAACCTAAATAGAATTTTTTCGAAAGAAGACAGAAGAAGGAAGGTCAAGAGACATATGAAAACATGCTCAAAGTCACTAATTATCCGAGAAATGCAAATCAAAACAACAATGCAGTACCATCTCACACCTGTCAGAATAGCAATCATCAACAAATCAACAAACGACTGTAAGGCTTGCGATGACGCAGGATAAAACACACAGAGAGTCCAGGCGATTAGAAAGGGGGGGTTTAATCTTGCGCTCCCGGGCGAAATTCGCTGGTCCGAGGGTGGGCCAGGGAAGTTCGCGCCAAAAAAGGGGTGCAGGCACTTCTTTTATACAGCTGTTTAGTGAGGGGAGGGCGGAGGGCATCAGAGGTGTGGAATTCTGCCTCAAGCCAGGGGTTAGGAAGTTGCCAGTTATCTCTGCCACCATCTACCTTGCATATGCATGCATAGGCTCTGGACTTCCCCCCCTGCCTCAACCTAACAAGGATAAGTGCTGGTGAGGATGTGGAGAAAAAAGAACCTTCATGCACTGCTAGTGGGAATGCAGACTGGTGCAGCCACTGTGGAGAATAGTATGTTTTTTCCTCAAAAAATCTAAAAATGTAGCTCCCATTTGACCCAGTAATCCCACTTCTAGGAATATATCCCAAGAAACTAGAAACACGAATCAGAAAGGATATATGCACCCCTATGTTCATAGCAGCACAATTCACCATAGCTAAGATTTGGAAACAGCCTAAATGCCCATCAGCAGATGAGTGGATTAGAAAACTATGGTACATCTACACAGTGGAATACTATGCTGCTATAAAGAAGAAGGAATTCTTACCATTTGCAGCAGCATGGATGGACCTGGAAAGCATTATGTTAAGTGAAATAAGCCAGGCAATGAAAGAAAAATACCACATGATCTCACTCATTTATGGAAAATAAAGAACATTATAACCTGATGAACAAAAAGATAGATACAGAGGCAGTAAAGCACAGAACAGGCTGTCAAATTACAGCGGGAAGGCTGGGGAGTGTTGGGGAGGGCGGGAAATAGATCAACCGAAGGACTTGTATGCATGCATATAAGCACACCAATGGACACAAGACACTGGGGGGGGGTGGCATGCGGGCATGCGACAGGGGGTAGGAGAGGCTGGGGGACGGTCAATGGGGAAAAAAAGGAGATATATGTACTAATATATGTAATACTTTAAACAGTAAAAAAAAATGAGAAAGTAGTTTTAAAAGTCAAAGTATTATGTAAATATGAATTGTTGTTCACTTTTTTTTTTTACCAACCCCCCCTCCCCCAAACAATCAGGTTCAGAGAAATGTTCTATTCTGCACTGTCCAAAACAGCAGCCACTGCCTACATGTGGCTATTAAGCACTTGCAATGTGGGTTTGCTCAGTGACTGAGAAAATGAAGTTTGAATTGAGTTAATGTTATTTTATTTAAATTTAAATAGCCATTTTTATTTAACTTTCCATGCATTTCTTTCTCTTTTCACAGAAACACGACTTACTAAGCTAAATTGAGGTTTTGAGCCACAGATTGGCCATGAAAACTAGGAGGCCTGACCATCATGTTTTTAGGGGGTATGCATTAACCCATGAACTGTTCTTTTCAACACCATTTTTGTTCCTTCCTACAGGAACTTTGAGCCAAGTCAAGTGTTAGCTCTTGCTGAGTCTGCTAATCATGATATCCTTCATGTCATGAAACTGATACCTAATTTGTTAGCACATGATGAAGATTTTTCCACCCCAGAACAGAGATCATCTACATGAAACTCAGTTCCATACAGGAGCCAGTGTGTAGTCAACCTAATGCAAGAGAAATAACTATAGTTCAAATACTATACAAGTCATTCAAATCAATTTTAATATTTTCCAAAATGATATGGCAATTTTGCAATCATAGCACTTGACAATTTGTTTTGTTAAGGAAAATAGAATGAAAGAGTATTTTCATTTCAATATGTAGTCTGAAACATAATAAGCTATAAAGTAACTATTTTTAGTAGGTAGAAAAGCTAAGTATTGTTGGTATGCCTTTCAAGATAGATTCATAGATAGATAAATAAATAGATATTGTTTAATTGATTCTCTGAGAAGAAAATTTTATATTGTATACAGAATACTCCGAATGCATAGAATTAGGTGACAAAAATATCTGAAGATTTAACTTGGCATTTTGTTCTGGTTACATAGTAGGCCTTCAACCCATTTGTGTTGATTCAAAAGACAAGATTTCTCTTTGGGGAAAAACTTTCAAGTTTCTCTTTTTTTATTGTATTAATAGTAGCAAGAGTATAAAATATACCTGGAAATTCATCAAGTTGATCAAGGATACCTAAATTAATAAAAGAGAATATTCAATAGTCACCACAGGTTACATATGCAAATGACAATATTTTGTTTTATAGAAAAATTATTAATTTACTTATGATGTCCTTTTCTGATGTGTGATCAAAAGCCGTGGTTATTCATCCTTTACCTCAGGTGAAGGTAGGAACAAGTGGAATGTGGGATTCCTGGGGTTTTTTGTCCCATGAAGTGTCCCAAACCCAGAAATACTTTGATTTACCTGACTGGGTGGAACTGTATGCTGAACAAGAATGTATTTTTTTAATTTCCTCATAAGTAGGAAAATTAGCAATACATTTTAAAATTGGACAAAGCTTAAGAATCAATAATCTATATCATATATTTTCCTGAAACTAAGTAAAGTATTAATGAGTAAAAGAAAATAAAACTCACAGTTCTATTTATAAATTAGTTGCTTCTTTGGTATGTGTACCAAAGTTCTATTGAGATTAAGGTTTGACTTCTAGTACTTTGGTGATTTAAAAATAAGATTAAATCATCTGAAACCATTCAAAGTATTCCCTTATCATAAATAATCCCTACCTGCTGCCACGTAATTTTATCTACAACCACTATTTATCCATATAAAAAAGAAGTATAATTCATATTGAAACCTGAAAATTTTCTCACAAATCACTCATATGTGAACTCCTAGCCCGTTTTTTCCTAGAAAATGAGACTAATCATACTAAAGACAACATCCACCGGCCTCGGAGTTTTCATGGTGTCTTCAATGATAAAGTGAAGCAGAGTTTGCAAAATACAACTGTGGTATTTCAACAGCATATTGTATTGGTTAGGGTTCTCCAGAGATACAAAATCAATGTGATAAATAGAGGGAGAGAGAAAGAGAGAGGACTCGTGAGATTATGGAGGCTCAGTTTTTTTTATTTTATTTTTATGTTTTGACTTTTAGAGAGAGCGGAAGGGAGAGAAAAAGAGAAACATCAATGTGAGAGTGTAATATTGATCAGCTACTTCCTGCACACCCCCGACCTGGGATCAAGCTCACAACCTGGGCATGTGCCCTGACCAGGAATCAAACTGGCATCCATTCGGTGCATGGGATGATGCCCAACCAACTGAATCACACTGCCCAGGGCAAGATCAGTTTTTTTTTTTTCTATTAAAGCCTTCATCTGAATGGGTCAGAACTACTAACATGGAGAGTAATCTATTTTACTGAAGTCTATTAATTTAGATGTCATTTCACCTAAAAATATATTTACAGAAACATTTAGAATAATATTTGATCATCATCTGCATACCATGTCCTAGCCAAGTGGACACATAAAATGAACCATCACATACATAGAGCCTTTAAGTACAAACAAATCAGTGACCTAAAAAATAAAGGTAGTTCATGTCACTTGAAAAGCTTTGGTGATCACTTTAAGTTAGTTTTGAAAATGCATGTGTTTTAGTTTTAAGAAATACGAAGGTACAGAGTTATGATCACTTGGTCATTTTCTCAAGTGGGAAGAATTTACTAATTCCGTCATAATCTTCCCTTACACTCAGCTTGGTTTATGTTTATTAACATGGTCAAATCCCAAGGTAATTTTCCCAAACTCACTCTACTCCCTAAGTTTGTCATAATTGATAAAATTTTAATTTTGACATACAATGTTTGATGTACCATCTAAAAAATGATTAGGCATTATACAACTAAGGTTGTTCTAAATACAATTTACCAGGTGTACCAGTTAATAATGAGGATTTTTTTCAATAGATGAAATTACACATATGCTGATATATATGTGATTTGATATGTATGCTATTTTGTTGTATTGACAACAAGCTTTAAAACTTCATATGTCAAATTTTCTGAAGGTGTTAACATTACAGATATTTTTATACTTAAAAATGTCGAATTTTGTGCTAAAAAGAGAGCATTTGTGGGATGTTATAATGCATTGCTTTATTTTGAAGAAAAGTGCTGTTGAATACTTCAGGAAGCTTATGGTGAACATGCTTCATCTCAAGATACTTGTGAACTCTGGTTTAAACGCTTTAAAAGTGATGATTTCGATGTGAAAGACAAAGAATGTCCAGGTCAACCGAAAAAGTTTGAAGACCAACAATTACAAGCATTATTGGATGAAGATGTGTGTCAAACTCAAAAACAACTTGCAGAAAGATTAAATGTTGCTCAGCAAACAATTTCTGATCATTTACAAGCAATGGGAAAGATCTTAAAGGAAGTAAAATGGGTTTTACGTAAACTGAACGAAAGACAAATGGAAAACTGAAAAGTCATCAGTAAAATGTTGCTTCAACAGCACAAAAAAAGTCTTTTTTTGCATCAAATTGTGACTGGCGATGAAAAGTGGATTTCTTTTGAGAATCCCAAATGCACAAAATCATGGGTTGATCCAGGTCAACAACCATCAACATAGACTGCAAGGCCAAATCGCTTTGCAAAGAAGACAATGCTCTGCATTTGGTGGGTTCAGGAAGGTGTGGTGTATTACGAGTTTCTAAAACCAGGTGAAACCATTAATACTGATTGCTACAGACAACAGACAATCAATTTGAACCATGCTTTGATTGTGAAATGACCAGAATGGCCAGAAGAAACGGCAAAGTAATTTTGTTCATGATAACACACCACCACACACTTCAAAACCAGTTAAAGGCAAGTTAAAAGATATTGCCTGGGAAGTATTAACTCACCCCCCGTATTCACCAGACCTTGCTCCTTCAGATTACCACTTGTTCTGATCGATGGCACGTTCACTTTCTGAACAGCACTTCAAAACGTACAAAGAAGTGGAAAATTGGGTCTCTGAATGGTTTGCCTCAAAACAAGAAAAGTTCTATAGGGACGGTATCCACAAATTACCTGAAAGATGGGGGAAATGTGTAGCTAGCCATGGACATTACTTTGAATAAAGCACTTCTGATGTTTCTCTTGAAATTATTGTGTTTTCTTTGATTACAAACTACGCATTATTTAACTGGTACACCTGGTAATACTATAGTTGTCAAACATGATCAAAATATCTTGTAATACATTTCTTACTATTAGCCTTGCATCCTAGCTCTAACATTGCATCATCTACTTGCACAAAGGAAATGTCAATCATAAATATTTATCCATGAAATTTTAGTTTTGTACTAAAGATTTAAAAGAAGTATGTAACTCATTACAGGCTACAGTTGAGAAGTATGCCATGGTTAGCATTCTACAAATATGCAATCTTGTTATATTGTAAAATGCTATAATACTATGCCCTTTTGTAAAATACTGTTTACTAGAGCATGGCAGGAAGAAGTCAGGAGGCCAAGAACTGGAACAGGCAATTACATAATGTAAGTTATTTTTCTCATTTTTTAAGTAAAAATTTCTTTGACTTCTAATCCAATCTTTTTTATAATATGTCATGCTTAACACCCCCGTGGACATAGAAAATTTAATAGTTATGCTTTACTACATCCATCTATTTAATTGTTTTTCCTTGAATAGTTTTAAATTTTTAATTTATATGATTTTTATGTTAACTGAAATGGATTAAAGTTTATTTCATCTGTTTTTCTTTGTAACTTCTTAAACCTTACTGTATATTATTTTAGCAAATGTGAAGTAATTGAAAATGTTTCCATGTGTGTTGTAGTATTACATGTCATTCTAATTTGTTTGGAACTTTCAGAAAGAATTTGTGGAAATGCTTTAACTGATTTTATGAAAATACTAGAGGCTTGGTGCATGAAATTCATGCATGGGAGGGAGGGAGGGTGTTCCTCAGCCCAGCCTGCTCCCTCTCCAATCTGGGACCCCTCTAGGAATGTCTGACTGCCCGTTTAGGCCTGATCCCAGTAGGATCCCAGTAGAGATCGGGCCTAAACAGGCAGTCGGATATCCCTCTCACACTCCAGGACTGCTGGCTCCCAACTGCTTGCCTGCCTGCCTTCTTGATTGCCCCTAACCGCTTCTGCCTGCCAGCCTGATCACCCCCTAACCACTCCCCTGCCAGCCTGATGTCTAACTGGTCCCCTGCCAGCCTGTTTGCCCCTAACTGCCCTCCCCTGCAGGCCTGGTCCCCCCCAACTGCCCTTCCCTGCTGGCCGTCTTGTGGCGGCCATCTTGTGTCCACATGGAGGCAGGATCTTTGACCACACAGGGGCAGCCATCTTGTGTGTTGGAGTGATGATCAATTTGCATATTACTCTTTTATTAGATAAGATAGAGGCCTGGTGCACAGGTGGGGGCTGGCTAGTTTGTCCTGGATCAGGGTGGGGGTTCCCTTGGGGCATGGGGTGGCCTGGGCGAGGGGCCTGTGGTGTTTTGCAGGCTGGCCATGACCCCCGGCGACCCAAGTGGAGGCCCTGGGATCTGGGATTTATTTATCTTCTATAATTAAAACTTTGAAGCTTTGAGTGGAGGCCTGGGCCTGCCAGGGTGTGTGGAAAGCTTGGCTTCCTCCATTGCCTGAGAATCCCAAGCCTCCTGCTTGCTCCTTGGCTGCAGCCATCTTGGTTGGGTTATTTTGCATACTTGCTCCTGATTGGCTGGTGTGCGTGGGTTGTGGGTATAGCGTAGTGATGGTTAATTTGCATATTACTCTTTTATTATATACGATACTGTATATGTTGCATGCAAATATAGCATTTCTGTCTTCTACTTGTCAAACGGAAATACTAGAACATTGCAAACTCTGTTACAAACTTCATTTATAACAACAGCCTTTTTATACTAAATCAGTGGCATCTGCAGATCAATTAACTTAAAAAGCAAACTAACACTGTAACTTTTATTAGATTGTGTGAGGTTGTTTTTCCCCAAAAGATTCAAAAGTACATTTTCTTAAATATGTACTTAGTTTAATGTTTGAATTATATTCTTCTAATTTTGTCATACTTTAATTTTGATTTCATCCCAGAAAAAATTAGGTGGCACTGTATAGAAGGCAGTGTTAGATTATAATAGCATTAGTATCCAGTTATTAATAGATTAATTATTTCTAATTAATAAATTTATTGGAAATAATATATGTTCGGCCTATGTCATAGATCTACACATTGAGTATTTAATCAATATAATCAGTCAACATTTATACAATTACAGATTCTGTATATAGACACATATTGTACATGAGAACTGAGGGCTGGAACAATATGTACTGTTCTCTTCTACATTCCTTCAAGTTACACCCATTAGATGTTTGCTATTCTAAAGGTTTATTTTTGGCTCTCACAAACAACTCTTTCACTCCATTCTGGTATCTAAATGGTTTTAACTCCCCGCTTTACCCTGGCAAATTCCAAATCTACATCCCCCACCCCACCTCTTATACTGCACATGTGGATTTCCTGCTGCTCACAGGAATAACCTAAAACACAATTTGTCCCGAATTCTAATCATTTCCCTAGAAACTTATTCATCTTATTGACTGAAGTATCACTGGGACCTTTCATTACAATTCTTTCGGTTTTCTAACCCAGTAACATTTAACCAAGAGTATGGCCTCACTGATTAGATGAACTTTGATCAGAGATCTGAGTGAAGGAGAGAGGAAGGGGTGCTGATATATGTGGGTAAAGCATTTTAGCCTGAGAGAGGGAAGAGGAAGAACAAAGGAGAGGCTGTGCTTATGGGATATTGTGGGGTCAGTGTGACCAGAGCAGAAGCAGTGAAGGAGAAAGTATCAGAAAACTTCCAATCTTTCACACTTCTCCATTTTCTGCTGGAGAATAAAAGGCAGAATGGCTGTAAAAGGGGTTATATTTGCATAAGCATTTTCCTTGCCTTTGTGTCTTCCTCCCCAGGTAACTTAGAATGCTTTTGTTTAAAAGAAAAAAAAAAAGAGGATCCTCCCTACTAGGTCTCCATTACAGCCACCCTGGAAACAGCAATATGTTAATAGTGAAGACTGCTTGTTTTTTCCAGTCTTCAAAAGCAAACCAAATGTAGAATTCCAGATTTTTGAAGTCAGGTGTGGTAGGGCCAAAGTGCAGGGCATGATCTATGTGGAATATTAATACATGAGAGAAGATTACTGGGTATGAACTTCCATTCTCTCCTACCTACTAGTGCCACATAAACGTGAGGGACAACGTGTTGTGTTTGGAAGATTATAGGGGGGAGGACATCATGGATTTATTGTTGTTCTGAAATGCCCTTAAATGCCTCTCTCGGATGACTGATCAATTATTTTGCAAGGACTTAAACTTTCACCCACCTTCATACCCAGAAGTTAATAGCTTCCGGCCCAGAAAAAAGGTGAAAACTTCCCCAGCCACCTCATGCAATCATTTGATATCTAACCCCAGGCTGCCTGACACCAAAAATAATCTATTGTTCTCCCTGACCAGCACTTCGTATGCTTGCTCTAACGGAAGAGTAAACAACAGGAGGTCAACTTTCTGTCTCTGGACTTCACCTCTGGCTTGTTCGGCAGAGGACTGTGGTCCTGCCATGAGCCTCTCTGCAGATAATGAAAGCCTGAGGGACCGCAGGCACTTCTGGCTGACTCTTGCTTTGTTAACTGCCCCTTAGAAAACTTGTTCTTTAATCTGTCTCACGTAATGTCTCCTAATCTCTGTCCCACAACATGTTCAGCCAAGAAGGAGGCAGCCTTGCCCAAATATGGCAGTTTTAAAAAAAATTTATGTCAGTCTTTCCAAGGACATATCTGATATGCCTGAGGCTACACCAACTTGACAGTGCTTCATCCCAGTGACAATAAAGCCTACGCGGACATGAAGCCATCATTGAGAATCCCTCCCTTTATCATTCAGATGTTTTTGCATGCCTTTCCTTAATGATTTGGAATAGGAAACACCCTTTGTTACATTAGATCACAATAGAGTCTCAGTTTATTACAGGGAGCATGTTCAGCCTCCCTCACTCCGATATGGAGTCCTGAACAATTTCATTTCAGAATGTCCCTTGTTGACTATAGAGGCAGTAACAAATTTCATGTCACTGTTTGGAAGCAAAACCCATGGTTCTTTGCCATACTTCTCTCTATAGTTAAGTGTTTTATGTCCTCCCAATAAGAGAATACATTTCATACCATAAACAATCCACTGTGTAAAACGTATTATATCAAATGTTAAGCCACAATAGAGATAAATATTGCAATGTGATGCTTTGTAGAGGTAACCCTATCCCCAAGAGTTGCTGAAGATAGAGATAAGAACAGCCTAAAACTTTTAAGCTTCACATTTGCGTAATACAATAAAGCAATTTTAAAATTGCTAACATTCTGCACAGAGATGATCAATCACTGCTAACCTGCCTACAACTTAGTAAATTATGAATCTAAAGAGATTACAACTGTCATCTTCATCTCTTGCACTGGCAAAAGATACATATTTCAAATCCCGGCTTCCTGAGCATACGATTCGGTGTTATATTGTCCTGCCACCAACTAATCACGATTTAGAAAGATGATGAGTCTTCCAAAGGCAAACATGCATTTTCCTCTTATCAGAGCAGCACAGTTCACTTTAGCACAGTTCAGGTGGCATCAGAGTTTCCATTATAAAGTCCTGATTTCAAGGGGTAATGTATGTTGTACAAGTTCACAGTGAGAAGAAATTTGTCATATGCAGTGTGTTCTGGAATACGTAATACATCTATACTAAAAGTCTTCAATCTAAAATTTTACCTTTTAAGTATATTTTTGTTACTAAAAACTCAGTAAAAATGTTATTTTCACCTTACAAATAACATGCTTCCCTCATCACAAAACATGAAGTTCTGTATTACAAGCAGCCTTGGGATAAACAAACTAGCCTTGAGCAACAAATCAAAGTTAAACATTCTACCTTTCTAGGTCAGATGGGTGACTATGTGACTCAGACGTGACCAATCAAAGCACCACATCTCCTCTCTCATCTGTTTTCTGAGATGAGCTCATGATCTATGCTGGCCAATCAGGCTAAACCCCAGTGATGTGAGGATGGGTCTAGAAAGGAATCCATTCTTTACTGCTAGTCATGAATGTCAGAGAAATTGATGATGGAACTTCTTTAGGCAACTTTGCACCTCCAGAGGAGAGTCTGCAACTGACAAATGTGACAGAGGTAGGCCAGCACAGGGTGAGACAGATGTCAGAGGAAAACTTAGTCCTAATGACATCATTTGAGCTCCCAAAGCTGTCATTTTCTGAATTCAGTTTTATTCATGGATGTTCTTGATGTATGATCTTATAAATTCGATTCATATTCTTCCTCTCTCTCTCTCTCTTTCAAGCCAGTGGACTTGGATTTTCCTGTGACCTAAGGCTAAATGTCTCTAATTGATATTACCTCCAAATCCATCTCTTTCATTTGGTTTCTAGCTCTGGGCTCTTTAATCAATCAGGTACTTTCTTCCCAGACTAATCTTCCTGAAAGCATGCTTCATCATGTCGTTGTCTAAGAACATGTGGAGAAAATGCATGACCATCAACAATGCCCAGCGCTCCAAGTCGGATTCTAAGCCTTCCTCTTGTCTACAGGCAATATGATAAATAATAGGGACTCACCTTAAGCAAGAGGCAAAACATTTTACGAGGTTTGCAGGATGTTTCCAAAAAACAACCAAAGCCAAGGCACTCTTCAAAACCTACTTTAATCCTCTTTGTGTAACTGTTTAACTCTCTCTTCCTCCCACTTTCCTCTTCTTCTTTTGTTTGTCTTGTGTTTTATTCCTTTATATTTTCTCACTTCTCTCCTCTCTCATACACACATACACATCTTTCTCTCTCTACACAAACATCCTCACCCCTTTTTTCTGCCTGCTAAGACTACAGCTAACCCATAAGGAGAATAACTGACTACTAGGAAATCCCAATTCCAAATTTTTGAGATATAATTAATGTTGCCGTGATGGTGACCTGGGGTTCTACGTAGCAGAGACAAAAACCACAGATTTGGTCCTTGTTTTTCTATTGGAGTCAGTCCAGGTCCATTGAGCCAAAAATCACTGTACCTAGAAAGCACATCTTCTCATCTCTTTTTAATGGTTTACCATAAAAGCCATATATATATATATATATATATATATATATATATATATATATACACATATATATATATGTATATATATATATGTATATATATATATATGTATATATATATGTATATATATATATATATGGAATGAAACAACTGAAAGGAAATAAGAGCTAACCTTTAACACCACAGTAACATTTTATATGTTAATTAATTACCATCAAAATCAATGGTGACGAGGGGCAAGGGTTTTTTGGCCTGAACAGGATGAAAGGAGTAGATGAGGAATGGGATGGGTGGATTGCTGGTAAGGAAATAGGAAATGCACATCTCCCCTGAAATAAAGGTTGTACGTTGTACAGTCTAAATCCAAGAGCTGTTATAAAAAGCACTAATATAGAATGACAGGCCAGAAATAAGTGAGCAGAATGATGACAAAGTACCAAGGTAATAACATCTAGAGGTAAGGTTATATTGCTTCTTTGAAAAAGGAAAAATTAAAATAGTAATTATAATCTAAGTAAGCATATGTAAATTACTTCATTAGATTATTTTGTATGGAGATAAGTGAGAGAAAAATAATTGACAAAAGATTGGGAGTATCTCCTTTTAGGCAAAAAGTCATGGTTGCAAAATTAACGTGACTGTACCTGGTGAAGGCACTTTCGTTACAAATACTTTTAAAAAGGGAATAACAATAAAATCATCCAATAAAATCAGGGGGACAAAATTAGCATCTCTGCAGTCTTTTTCCTGAAGAAATAGCCCAGAAAATCTCAGAGAAATAAACAGTTCTTTAGGAAATGAACCAGAAGAGTGAAAGAGTCCAGGACACAGAAGGGGATGCAGGGTTTCTGAAAAGCAGCGGTAGCTGAGGGCTCTGCACAGAGCGGACTTCTGCAGAAACACAAGACAGAAAAGAACAGGGTACAGGAGGGTGCAGTGAACCATGGAAGAGGGGAGGCCACAGAAGGACTCTCGGGGATTAAAGAGGGGCAGTTCATAAAATAGTCACAGCACTGCAATGAACAATTAT
The DNA here is from genome assembly GCA_026230045.1 of Corynorhinus townsendii. NCBI lineage: Eukaryota > Metazoa > Chordata > Mammalia > Chiroptera > Vespertilionidae > Corynorhinus > Corynorhinus townsendii. Next base: position 161,362,823 of record JAPDVU010000006.1, on the reverse strand, counting down.
ACAAGGCCTTTGAGAGAGATTTTTCTGATTCATAAAACAGGAAGGAAAGAAAGAAGGGAGGGGGGAAGAAAGGAAGAAAGGGAGGAAGAGAGAGAGGTGGGAGGGAGAGAAGGAAAGCGTAGGGGGAAAGGAGGAAGGGAGGGATGATTAACATAACAGTCCTGAAAAGTGACCTCACTAGAGAATTTGCCCCAAGCCCTCCCTCTATGAAGAAGGCCTCATGGTCAAAGCAAATCTTACAATTCAATAGTATGTTGCTAATTAGTTGAAATGTTTAATTTAACGGTTTAGTAAATTCAGCTAATAGTTTATCTCAAGTGTGTGATTAAATTATTCTTGAGGAAATTTTTTTTGTTGTTGCTCCAAACCTCAATTATGATTTCTAATAGAGTATTGGTTGTTTTGAAAATATGCTACTTCTGAAACAGAAATAAGATGGATCTATATCTTAATCCTTGCTTGAAAATACGTTGCAGATAGATCAAAGATTTCAACACACAAAGTAAAACTCAGAAAAGTACAAAGAGCAGGAAAAATTAATTTTTATATCATCTTTGAGTAGGAAACAACTAATATTACAAAGTTCAGGGGCCCTAAAAGAGAATACTGATAAATATGTCCACTTAAAATTTTTAAAATTCTCATTATGAAAAATTTTGAAGGAAAAAGGATGAATAAAAATTGAAAGAAAATATGTGTAATGTGTGACTGACACAAGCCTAATTCTTAAAAAACTTCATCAGTAAGAAAAAATCAACTGAAACACAGGGAAGATTAAAAAAGACAATTCCACAGAAAAGTATATATAAATAGCTATTAAGTGTTTTGGTTAATATTCAGACTCCCTCATTGTGAAATACAAATGAAAAGTCCACCAATGATATCATTTTCACTGAGCAAACTGGCAAATAGCAAAAGTTAGGCAACACAATTTGTTAGTGAAATTAGGAATAAGAAAGCCACTCTCACATATTTTAATGTTAATTTATTAAAATATATTGATAATTCCATTAGTCTTTGGCCCCACAATTTCAATTTTAAAAATTTATCCTGTAAGATTATCATAAACTATGAAGGGTCTGAGTTGTTTTTGTGTGTGTGTGTGTGTGTTTGTTTTGGTTTTTACTTTTGAGATAACAGCTAGCCTGAAACAGCTTCATAGGTGTTGGCAGAATACTGGAGACTCCTGAGCCAGAAAAGAAAAACTTTATCACTTATGGATTATGGATAGCAAGCAGACTGAGTGGCATGTCCTCATCTGTTCCCACTGTACCTTCAGGACCCCAGAGGCACCATGGCGGGACCCAGGTGGAGGTCGCCTGCGTGATGGGTTAGCATTACAGCTGAGGAAGACTGAGCTTAGGAATCTGCATCATTTATATTGACTAGTCAGTCTTGCTTTCCTTCCAGAGGGAGCTACCATCTTATCTCCATGACTGTTCACCATCCAAACCTCCTTGATGAGACAGACAGGAATAAAGCTCTCACCACACACATGCAGAACAGTGACAGACCTATGGAGTGCTGCCTCCTAGCAGTTATCTCATGCTAAGTTGTAAGTAGGAGTATTTTCATTACATCTCGGACTAATAGCAAACCATTAGAAATAAAGTATCCATCATTAACAGTCTAAATGTACAAGAGCACTTATATATGCTAATACATGAATGTATAATAAAGGAAGGAGATTGACATATCTCTTTTCCAAGTCTTATTTTCTAGAACCTAAATATAATGAATGACAAAACCTGGCATAGTATTGTCGCTAGGGAGGAAAACTGTAATTTGGGACATGTGGGAGAGGAATTTTACTTTTACTAAATATTTTTGTGCCGTTTGAATTTTGTCATATTTGCCTACGCAGAAAATAGTTATCTTTTTAAAATATCCTAATTTACTAGTCCGTTCTTGCCACTGAACTCATGTCCAGGCAGGGCCTGGCTGCCATACATTCATTCCTAAATGACAGAGAGAAACTTACGAGAATATCCTAAAGCACTCAATCTAAAGGAGAATCTGAAATCCTTCTCAATCTCAGCATTCGTTTTCTTGCTATAAAACACTCATCACAAATGTAAAGAATTTGTTTATTTGATGGTATATTTGATGTTGTTCTGTTCCATGATAGGGTTGTAATCTCTACTGTCAAAGCCACAGTAAGTCCACCATAAAAATTAGAGGACCTTAATTACATTGTGGAAGGCAGCTAAACATTAAGGTCTGACATATGACTGGCATTTTGTTGTACAGTTGTAAGAGTAGATTCATTCATTTAATTGGAGGTTGTAGAACTTAGATGATTAGTACAAATCTTCATTAGGAATTATCCCAACTCCAAGGAGTAATCACAAGAGATCTTATTAATGTACATCAACATTACAGAGAAACTGGGTAACCATCAGCATCAGGACACAAATTACTTGGTCCTTTTCCTGAGAGAAAAAGAATCGATTCCTTAAATAAAAACTCTAAAAAAGTATTCCTTAAAAATAATCATTGCTTATCCTCAGGTTTAGTAAGGCAAGAAGCATGGGCAGTTGGAAACTTTAATATCTTTAGACATGCTCTCCTAACACCATTCTAACCCAGACACTAAAAATGGAAGGTGATGCCCAGCTGGTGTGGCTCAATGGTTGAGCGTTGACTATGAACCAGGAGGTCATGGTTGTGGGCTCAATCCCTGGTTGGGGGTGTGCAGTCAGCAGCCAATCAATGATTCTCTCTCTCATCATTGATGCTTCTCTCTCTCTCCTTCTGCCTTCCTCTCTGAAATAAAAATGTATTTTAAAAAATAAAATGGAAGGTGACTGCCATTCCCATGTTCTCACTTAGTTCTTAGAATTTAACTGTCCTTTCCTCCTTAACAGCATGTACCCTATTAAGGTATTGATGACAGACAAGCAGTTTAAACCAATAGGAAAGCCGTGGTAAACAGCAGCATGGCTGTTCCATCTAGGCCCCATGGCACCTGCTGTTTAAGGTAAGCTCAAACTTCCAAATGGATATGATATCTGTGTACAATCAACACAGTTGCTGCTTTGATGATGTGTTATGAGTGCATAGAAATTAAACTGGAGTACAGATTATCCACTCATGCATTTGGATTATCCTGGAAAATCTGAGAAAGGAGACTTTCAACCAATAATAACTTGACAATATAATAAACAGGGGTGGGCAAAAGGAGGTTTACATTTGTGAATGTATGAAACAGTTTATTCTTGTTATATTATTTATTAATTATTGTATTATTTGTGTTCCCACTGTAAGCCTCCTTTTGCCCACCCCTGCATATATATTTTTAAATGATCCGAAAGTAAAATATTATTTTGAAATTGATATTATTCAAGCCATACATCTCCCCAGCCCAACTGTAATTCACACACTGTTTATGTTTTATGAAATAATAATATTCCAGACAGTGGCTAAGAAATGGTTATTTGCCCATGGGTCATACATCAGCACTGATATGCACATGGTGGATAGGAGAGGGAGTTTCCGTTTGCTTTAAGAGAATGAGATAAAAAGACATGAAGGAAAATGGCATTCTCAGTTGATCAGTTGATCATTTGTACAGATTGCTTGTCAGAGGGGGGAAAACCATAGACATCACTTCAAGTTTTCAAAGGATTAGCATTGGACTAAGTTGTTCCCTAAACCCCTTCTTATGCCATTATACCTCAATTATTTGACTTTACTGTTAGCAAATGCCAATCACTCCCAGCTGTCCTTCATTATCAAGTCAAAGCATTTTCCTTCTCAAACCTCAGACTGCAGCATTTCCCAAGGCTTACTGAGGGTTTTAAGGGGAACAAAACTTTCCAGATAAGATATTTCATACTTTGAAAATCGTTTTAAGAACAGCATGCTATAAGTGTGGGAGATTAATTCTCTCCTCATCACATGCAGATAAAGTTGGGGAGTTTTTTCTACCATAATCAGGAGAGCTTGCTAGTACAGTAACCCTTTCTGGCTATGATTCAGCATCGGCCCTGTCTGCAGAATAACCAGAAAAAGGGAGCCTTGAACCTGCAAGCGGCTACAATACTATTGTATATTGTTAAAAATGGATATCTGAGGTGATTCCTATTAAATTAATCCTATACTTCAAATTGACTAGAATTACTCATTTCAGCTGGACAAAGACACTGCTGCTGTTTTGTTTTGTTTTTTTCCAGCCCAGTGTATATGCTCGGTTCAGTGTACATGCAATTCAGATCCAAAGTACTGTAAAACAGCTAGTAGGAGCTAGTGTTCAGGCATTTCTACTTAGAAATGAACCAAAACCAGGTAAATATTTGCACATAAATGCAGTCTAATCAGACATCCTTATCAAGTGGTAGAGTTGTTGCTTTACTCCAAGTTTAACATGGAATAGTTAAAAGCAAGGGCAACTTTCAGGCACCCTTATCAACATATTAGCCCCAATTGCATTTTCCAAATATGTCATCAAAATGGTAATTCTGTGCTTTCCTTTCTGTAGCTGGACTGGGTTTCATAAAGGTAGAATTATTACTATCAATATATTGAAGGAAAACTATTTCAATTACTGGGAGAATATGTAACTCCAAGTCTATTTATTTCAATTTATTTGACTGTCTTGATATATGCAGGCACAGAACTTTATATAAAGAATGAATAAATTCACCTTGAAATTGTACCAATTGACTTTGGCTGGGCTAGACTGGGAGAGGAATCAGAGTCCTTTTTTTTTTTTTGAAATAAGCCTTGACAATGCTGATCAAAACAAAGAAGCTATTCATTTATTAAACTGACAGCTCAACCCCGGCTTCAAGCTTATGGGATGATGGGGCCTGGGGTGTTAGTCATGGCCTGGGGTGCTGGCCTCTACCAGACACATTCTTGCTCCTCACACACTCAGAGGCTGTATCTGATGCTGTGACATTTCCTAGGGCATTAGCAGCTGTTCAGATGTCAAGCAGCTGGTGTGAGAACTGTCATCTACTCCAGGTTGTTATTCTCTGAGCGACATGTTAGTCCAGAGCAATTTTTCATAAAACCACCTTTGTTTTTCTTTAGTTACTTACAATCAGAATTTCAGCAAATGGACATGTGGAGGCAAAAGTGAGCAAGCGATGGTCACGTCAGATAATGGTTATTATTACAGGGTTGTGAAGTGGGCACTAAGAGATTTGTTACTAATTTAAGAGAAGGTACCAAAGTGTGTGAATAGTGACAGTGAATTCAAATCTCTGTTTGCTTATTTAATAGGTAAAGCACAGTAATGCCATGCTGGATATTATCACAATGGTACATAAGCCAGAATAATGTTGGACATGGCAATGGGAGTGGGTTGGGAACACAGAAGGACACCATCCATGTGTGAGTGGCCATCGAACAGCTGCCCTATCGTAGAGACCAGAGCAAACCATGATGAACAAGGCAAAAGCACTTTTAGGGATTCCTCATCTGCAGCGTTACCTTGTCTTCCTAAATACATTTAACAACATTTTAGAGGACAGGTTGTCTCTTGGAACACTAACTGTTATAGGTTAAATGGTTTCTTCTAAGAACATTGTATTGTAAAATCAGTACTGATTCCGTAAAGACAAGTTCTTGAACGAGCATAATGCCAGAATCTGATCACTGTTTGGAGAAAGAGAAGTGTCTTTTTTTTTTTTTTTAATAATAGTCTGGAAAGAATGGGGCTCAGTAAGAGTAAGCTCGCCTGAAACCTTGAAGTGAGGAGAGCAAAGTATAATGCTAGTCCACAACTAGAAGCTAGATAGTCCCCAAGTTTCAAAACAAATACTGGCTATCCTCAGAACACAGTGTACCTAGGATGGCAATAACAAATATTTGAGTTTTAAGTCATTTTAGGAACATGAGAGTTATGTAGGCTGATAAAAATAAATAGCTAGTGTTTTATTCTTTAATTTAATGCTGAACATTTGCACTTGTTTATTATTCTACATACTAGAGGCCCGGTGCATGAAATTCGTGCACGGGGGGTGTGGGGAATGGGTGTCCCTCAGCCCAGCCTGCACCCTCTCCAACCTGGGACCCCTCAAGGGATGTCCGACTGCCCGTTTAGGCCCGATGCCAGTGGGATATAGGCAGTCGGACATCCCTCTCACAATCCAGGACTGCTGGCTCCCAACTGCTCGCCTGCCTGCCTTCCTGATTGCCCCTAACCACTTCTGCCTGCCAGCCTGATCACCCCTAACCACTCCCCTGCCAGCCTGATTGATGCCTAACTGCTCCTCTGCAGGCTTGATCACCCCCAACAGCCCTCCCTTGCAGGCCTGGTCCCTCCCAACTGCCCTCCCCTGCTGGCCATCTTGTGGTGGCCATCTTGTGTCCACTTGGGGGCAGAATCTTTGACCACATGGGGGCAGCCATCTTGTGTGTTGGAGTGATGGTCAATCTGCATATTACTCTTTTATTAGATAGAAGTCTGGTGCACGGGTGGGGGCCAGCTGGTTTGCCCTGATGGGTGTCCCGGATCAGGGTAGGGGTTCTCTTGGGGCATGGGGCGGCCTGGGCAAGGGGCCTGTGGTGATTTGCAGGCTGGCCACACCCCCCAACGAGTCCACTGGAGGCCCTGGGATCTGGGATTTATTTATCTTCTACAATTGAAACTTTGTAGACTGGAGTGGAGCCAAGCCTTCTGCTGCCTCTGTGGCAGCAGCAATTTCTGTTGGGATTTATTTATCTTCTATAATTGAAACTTTGTAGCCTTAAGCGGAGGCCTGGGCCAGCCAGAGTATGTGGAAAGCTTGGCTTCCTGCATCGCCAGGGAAACCCAAGCCTCCCTCCTGCTCTCTCTGTGGCCGTAGCCAACTTGGCTGGGTTAATTTGCATACTCACTACCGATTGGCTGGTGGGTATGGCTCGTGGGCATGGCTTGTGTGTGTAGCAGAGTGATGATTAATTTGCATATTATTCTTTTATTAAGTAGGATAAGCATTCATCAACTTTATAGTTGGTCCTTTCTTCATAGATTTATTTCCAAATGTCTATATCAGGGAATAATTGTTCCCACTCTTAGCCCACATGATGCAGTAATGTTGAACAAGTCTTAAGATCAAGGGGCAGGCATATGGCCTGTCCCTGCCCTGCACACACCCCTTAAAGTGGCAAATGACTGGGCCAATTACATTTATCCTGGAATTCTAATTTGAATTGATAAAGAAGAGTTTTGAGCCGTAAGTCAGTCACCTTACTGTATTATAGAGAGAGAGCTCCTCTGAAAAAATGATTATAGGGAAGAAAAAATAAAACAGCAACAACACAGCTATGGCAAGAGCCTGGTGACATACATTGAGACCCTAAATGTATCCTTATCTAAAACCAGCACAACCCACATGCCTTTCAGTTATGTAGGCAAATAAATTCTGTTTCATTAAGTAATTTGCAATAGCTTTGTTATTTGCACCTGAACATGTTAATTTACCAATGGTCAAATATTTATTAAGTTCTCTCTTAAAAGTTCTCAAATAAAATTATGGTTGGAAAAAAGAGAATATTGATAAAATAGATGTTTCCCTGGCTGGTGTGGATCCATTGGTTGGACATTATCCTGTGCACGAAGAGGCTCCTTGGTTCAATTCCCAGTCAGGGCACAAATCTGAATAGTGGGCTCAATCTCAGTGGGGGAGTATGCAGGAGGCAGCCAATTGATGTTTCCCTTTCTCTTCCTCTCCCTTCCTCTCTCTCTAAAAATAAAGAAAATATATTGAAATAACAAAATAAAATAGATGTGCATTTTTGACAGATAGCCCTCACCAACTTTTTTTTTTTTTTTTTTTTGCCTGTGCTTTAATGGAAAAAATATACTTAACAACTGGTTTTACAACAACTGGACATATACACGAAAATCCATGAATCTAGGCACAGATCTTAACATCCTTCACAAAAAGTCAACTCAAAATTGATCAAAATCTTAAAAGCAGCTAGGGAAAAATGACAGGGTATTTTCAAAGGACTGATAACCTAGACAGAAATTGACATATCAATAGAAAAAACAAAAAACAATGGACTGTTAATCTTCAAAATTCTGAAAAACAAAATAAAACCTTGCTTATCTAGAATTCTACATCCAGTAAAAGTATCTACAGGAATGCAGGTAAAATAAAGACAGGTTCAGATTAAAAAAGTAAATAAAAGTAATGAGGAAAATCTAGGATAATTCATCACCTTTAGGTTTGTAATGAAGGATAGTCTACATGGAGTTGTTCAAGAAGAACAATATTGATCATGGAATTAAGTAGAACGATGGAAGATAGGAAACCTAATGACAATTCAATATACATATAAATTAATTTAAAATAGATAACAGACTTAAATGTAAAAATACAAAACTCTTAGAAGATAACCTAGGAGAAAACCTAGTGACCTTGAGTATGGCAATAACTTTTTACATACACCAAAGGCATAATTCCTAAAATAAATAAGAAGCTAGAATTAAAATTAAGAAACTTCTGCTCTGTGAAAATCAGTATCAGGAGAATGAGAGGATGAACTATGGGCTGGGAGAAAATATTTACAAAAGATATATTTGACAAGGATTCATTCAAAATACACAAAAAACTTTTAAAATTCAACTGCATAAAAACAAAACACCTGATTTAAAAAATGGGTCAAAGAATTTAAGACACCTCATCAAAGAAGATAAAGCCCTGCCAGTGTAGTTCAGTGGTTGAGTGTTGACCTATGAACCAGGAGATCACAGTTGGATTCCAAGTTAGGGCAAATGCCCTTGTTGTGGGCTCTGCCCCTATTAGGGGGTGTGCATGAGGCAGCTGATCGATGATTCTCTCTCATCATTGATTCTCTCTCTCTCTTCCTCTCCCTCTCCTTTCCTCTCTGAAATGAAAAAATATTTATTTTTTAAAAGAAAGAAAAAAAGAAGATATACCAATGGAAAATAAGCATATGAAAAGATGCTCACATCATATGTCATCAGGGAATTACAAATTAAAACAATAATTAGATACCACTACACACCTATTAGAATGGCTAAAATATGAAACACTGTATACACCTCTTCTGTTATCAACAACCCCAACCAGAGTGGTATATTTTTACAATGGTTAACCTACCTTCACACATTGCAATCACCCAAAGTTCATAGTTTACATATGATTCACTCTTGTGGTTAGACATTCTATGGGTTTGGACTATGAATATATTATGTATATACAAAAGGCTAAGTGACCGTCCGAATGTCCGACTATCTGACCGTCTGACTGGCTGGTAGGTATGATGCATACTGACCACCAGGGGTCAGATGCTCAATGCAGGAGCTGCTGAGCTGTGGTGACTTGGTAGCAGTGGTTTCAGGTGACACACCCTGAAACCAGAGAGGAGGGAGCCCGATTCCTCGTGGGGCCCACACAATTCCACCTTTGGCCGTGGGTTATGTTGTTGCTGGGGCACTGTTGGTCCTGAATCTGGTTTACTGCCAAGCTGCAGTGACCTCAGACACCCTTCAGGTGCTGCCCACCAGGGAGGGACAAAGGGAGGTTGGCCCCAGGGTGTGTCTGGTCTGTCTTGCCCAGTCCCCTCCCCACCCCCCCCCCCACCTTCTAATTAATTTCCTTTCAATGTGCACAAATCTGTGCACCAGACCACTAGATTGTATATATAATCTATCTATGGAGCAGAGAAGAGAAAGAAAGAGAGAATGCACACAGGTGAACACTCCATAAGCTTTTTTTTTTTTTTGTAATTTTAGACTTTGGAGCTTTCTTCTTTGCCCTTTTTAAAATATACTGTGGTTATCTCTGAATATTCCCTTAGAGACTTTTCTAAAGACACAAAATAACATAAAACCTTTAGGTATTCACATATACTTTGTGTGTTTTGTTTTGGAAAGGAAAGAGTAATGCTTGGTTGAGAGAGATTGGGAGAAGAGAACCAGAAAGAGAGTACATTAGCTTCTTTGACCCCGAAACTACTGTGATGTTCAAGGTTATAAAGTGATACCTGCTAGACAGAAATAAATTACCATATTAGAAGCCATGGTTTCGAAACCATGAAGTGAACACAGCAGGAAACACCTACATTAACGAATATGTTTATTTTCTGTAAACTATCATATTCTCAGGAGATAGGACATTGCAAGGTATTTGGTATTCTCATTTTATTCAAACGTAATTAAATCCCTATTTTCAGTTTAAAAGCAATAATCTAGCCTCAATCCAATTGCCTTTTAAATTTCACACAGTCTTCTTCATATTACTTGGGTCAAAATAATATAAGTTCAGAGTTTTTGAGGAATTCTTAGTTCATTTTGTGATTTAAGACTGAACTAAGGCAGGGATCATTTCTCATAATTTTCATTCCTAGAGATCTCACACATTACATATGTCAAGTGAATACCTTTTTTTTAAATATTTGGATCTTGTGTTAGATGAGGAAATAATTCTGTAGACAGAATGTGATTTCTAAAGAGTCTTTCACATATTTTAACAGAGATTCTTATTTATCAAATGCAAAGTTTTATGTACATTGATAATGAAAGAAAGGGTGTGAAATTTCTTCTTATTATTTACTATTACCAGTTGACTTGTTTTGATTCAAGTTATTGAAAATACTGTTTCCTCTACACTTCTCTATTTTCCCTTCTGTTTGTTCTGGGGTGTTTGGGGTGTGTGTGTGTGTGTGTGTGTGTGTGTGTGTGTGTGTGTGTGTGTGTGTGTGTGTGTTTTGTGGTTTTGTTTGTTTGTTTTGGCCTTTTGTTTTGCTATTTTGTTTTTAAAAAGAAGAAACAATTTAGGGAGTTGAAGTATTTTTAGAGTTAAATAACCTATCTTCTTGTCTTATTCTCAAGAGAGAAAATCTCCATCATCTTCACACATCCAGCTTTTCCTTTCATATTGTTGCTTTTTATTCCCCCTTCTTAGCAAAATTGCTGATCAAGTGTCAGGTTCCATTTGGATGGCTTAACAGCACATCTTGTCAGTTTTTACAGGTCTGGAAAATGTCTCCAATTTACTTTAATTGTCTTCTCTCAGGTGGCAGCAATCAAATGACAGTGACATCGGAAGTGTTTCCTATTAGAGCAATGGGTTTAGATTCCCCAGCCCTCTCAGCCATAGCATACATATACAGTGATAATGAACAACCTGACAATTCAAAAGACACCATTTCTGAGTTGCTTTATAAATAGTAGAATAGAATACAGTCTTATTACTTAATTACCAGAATAGCAACTGGTAACAAAAAAGCCAGCATTTTCTTCTAATCCATGAACTTCAGAAGACTTTCTTTGGAACTGATTCCTTCATCTGCTGACTTAGATTAAAGCCTGCCACTGTGAAATGAGAAAACACACTTCTTATGCTTAATCTGCCAACATGTTCCCTCTCCCCTTGGTAATACTACAGACACTAATTAATTATCCACTTTCTTAGTTGTAACTAAAGGTTGGAAAAAAACTGCATGCTTTCATAGCTGCTAGTCTTTATGAAAACAGAGGAAAATATGTTCTCACTTTAAATAATATTTTCTTCATTTATACTAAATTAGAACTCCCTCTGAATCAGAGTAACCAACCACTAGTCGATTGCAAGTAAAGACTTTTTTTTTTAGTAATTTAGTAATTCCAAGGAGGTAATTAAGTACATCAATATTCAAATTAACTTTTGTAGGAAAGATTATCCTCTCATTCAAATTTCTTTCTACTGCCTGGTGGAATATTGAATGGAGCAGAACTAGTAAATAATTTCTTACATGTATGACCACTGTGAGGTTCCCTCAGTCTCTTGGTTTTCAACTTTAGTCTTTCTTAGAACTTTAAATCAGAAGGGGTCAAATATGGTGACTAATATTGTCAGCCATGTTTTACACTTTAAAGCATAATGTAATATATAGAACTGGAAAGTAAGAGTTCTCTACTGCTGTGTTTTGTCTCCCTAACAACTAATTTACTTGCAAGAAAATGGTTGAGCCACTCTTTCTTTTTTTTCCCCTCAGTCTCTCAAACTTGGCAGCCCCCTCACTCATAACTTGTGTATTTAAAATGGAAAGTTGGAAAATACCACTACCTTTCATGTAACTCATGTTTTTCATTATTGTGTTGTTTCTTTTTTCATTCAAGGAGATTTATGTAAAAGGAAGTAGAAAGTTGATAATATCCAATGGGCATCTACACTAATAAAAGAGAAACATGCTAATTGACCGTATCTTCATTGACACCCACCAGCCAATCAGGAGTATGCAAATTAACCCAACAAAGATGGCGGATTAATTTGCATACACAGGCACCCCGAGTGGCCGGGTGCAGGGTGGGACGCTTGTGTTCCACACCACCCCAGCTGCTCCGGGCCTCTGGTGGCTCCAGCTGGAGCAAAGGCAGAGCTGGCAGCCAGGGAAGGAAGGCCCATTCTTGCATGAATCTTGTGCATCGGGCCTCTAGATGGAAATACGCAAAGATAACTTGTAGTCATAATAAACAAATAACCCAGAAAAGACTTTTAAAAGTAAGTATCATATTTGAGTATTAAATATGTATCAATGTCCTGTGAGAAGGCCATGAAGAAAGAGACTAAACGGACAGTTGAGTACTCCCGGGTTAATCACTATGCTAGGAAATTTGAGTTATGGTTGTTTGTTTGGTTTTTTTTTCAGTACTTTATTCCTATGACAAAGTTTACCTTAATCCCACTTTATAGATGAGAAAATTCACTCAGTAAGGTGGAATAAAAGCAATTAAGCATCTTATGAATGGTAGCCCAGGATATAAACTATCTGGCTTTATAATTCCAGCTCTCTATGACCCCATAATTGTATATAGGATTATAGATAGGAAGATGTTTTTTCCCCCCATCTTTACTTAAAGATAGGTGAAGGAGTTATCCATCTTCAAAGAAATCCAGTATTTTTTGGTAATACGTGATACAACATAATTACTCTCACCCTGTTTTTGTTAATCATCACCTGAGGATACTTTTCCATTGATTTTTTTTTTTTTTTGAGAGAGAGTGGAAGGGAGAGGGAGAGACAGAGAGAGAGAAACATTGATGCATTGCTGTGAGAGAGACACATCAATTGGTTGCCTTTCACAAGCACCCGATCAGGGTGGAAAATGGAGCCTGCAACTGAGGTACTTGCCATTGACTGGAATGGAACCCAGGACCTTCAGTCTGCTGGCCGATGCTCTATCCACTGAGCCAAACTGGCAACGGCTAATTACTCTCACTTTTAAAAATCCCTCTTATTTTCTACCTTCAAAACCACAGGTTAAAATTTAAACTGAAATCTGCAGTAAAGATGCATATTTTAGAGATTATACAATGTTCTTTAATAATCCAAAAGTTATGACTTTGTGGACCTTGTCTTCTCTTTCCTATGATACATCATTTCCTTATTCCATAGATATCCATTTTTGAAATTTCAAGTCCATCTATTTTTCACTCTGATTTTTCAATGTTTTGAAAATCATTAAATCATGTACTCCAACATAAAATATAATAGGATCACTACAGTGATGGATGATTCCTCATTATTTGTGAGTTATAATAATACAATATTCCTAAATTTAGGAAATTATTATGTAGGGGTATATATATAATTTTCCATTCCTCAAGTCACTCAAATATGAAATCCAGAATTTAGTAAAGGTCTTGTGGTACATCCAAAATAATGTTTCAGTTTAGTTCATGTAGTTGTAGTAAATATTATAATTAAAAACAGATAACAAGTGACAAAAATTTGACAAGATTATGTGCAATTACTGTTTTGTCCTGTCTTTCTTAGTCACCTATAAAATGTCAATATATAGAAATTTAAAAAGATGCAATTTCAAGACCAGGGCTTTGAAGGCAACAATTTAATATTGCATTTAGATGAAATAAATTTTCAATAATAATTTATTTTTATTTGGGAAACGAAAGTTATAGACTTAATTTATTATTATAATGATTTGGACATATCAAATCAGAATTCCTCATGATTGTGTGTACTGAAACCTAATAAAACATAGTTAACTTAAAATGGGGCTCTGCCAATAAGTACAAAATTTCATGAGAAATATAGTTTTATTAGGAAATACCCAGATTTGATACTGTGCTCACTTTTTCTCTGTCGCTAATTAATTCTTTGAAAATAATGTATATAATTTTGTTTGGGGTAACATGTAAATAATTTTCATCTACTTTGTAATAAATGTCTTCCCATGCCAGTCTTTGGTTGGTCTTGGAAAGTTTAGGATATTTTATAAAAGTTAGGATATTGTGATATCCATAGACTATTCAAACTATAAAACAATCACCTGAAAATAAATATGTCCTACCAGACATCAAATACGGAGTTGAATTGACTTTTCTCCTGAAATGACCAGTGGTTTTCCTGAAGGGAACTGGCATGGATCCAGCCAATGGCTAGTGAGAAACTAGCCACTGGATTTGTATAAATTCATTTTCAAAGATAATTAGAGCAGCAGCTGTGGATCTCTTCTCTACACTCAATGTCGTGGGTGCCAGTGTGGGGTTTTTTGTGGGGACAGGCGGAATCCTCCTAGTCTATGACCTATTCTATGAATTATTTACTATGGTGCCAAAAATAAGTAATAAAGCTTCAATTTCAAAAATAAAAAATAATTATTTCCATTTACACACACACACACACACACTAGAAGCCAGGTGCACAAATTTGTGCAGGGGGGGAGGGACGGGGGAGGTTGGTCTCTGGCCCAAGGAGGGAGTGGTCTCTCTGCTGCCCTAGGAAAGGGGCCACATCCACTGCTACCCATCTCCAGTTCCCCCTCCCAGCTCAGGCCTGAAGGCTCCGGCGGGTCGGGAGAGGAGGCAACTGTAGCTGGGCGGGGGGTGGAAGAAACAAATGCTGGATGCCACGCCACTGTTGGCACCCTGCCACCATGCGGTTCCCCACCTCACCCCCCTCCTCCTTCCCTGACCACTGCAGCAGGTGGGAGGCCCCAGAGGAAGGGAGAGGAGGGGGAGCAAGACAAACCCTTGTGTCAAGGGCTGACTTTTAATAGATAGCAGCGAGGGAGCTGCTCTGCTATGTACAAAACCCCAACCCAGAAGTAGAGTTTGGCACCAGGGGCCAATGGGGGCCTGCCAGCAGGGGGGAGGGGTCGCGGGAGGTTGGCTGTGGGAGTGCACTGACCACCAGGGGGCAGCTCCTGTGTTGAGCATCTTCCCCCAGGTGGTCAGTGTGTGTCATAGCGACTGGTCAATCATGAATTGTACCTCATCCCTCAGGTTCCCTGCATGAGACAATTGAAGTTGATCTATACACCAAATTAATCCATCAAGTTAACTAAATAACTTAAGTTGTAAAATACTTAAAAACAACTTTTGTTTTCATATAGCCATTTGGTAAGCTAACAGTTTCAGTAAAAGGCAAAAGATATATGCGATCTGAAGAGAAACCAGAGTATTTAACAATTTTGGCACCGAGGACGCAATCTCATGGTATAATTTGGCTCTTCAGATTTTAAAAGCTGAGCTCTACACAGTTCAGATCCATTACATGATGAACATTCTGTTTCATTTGAAGAAAGAATTGGCACCCTGTGTCAGCAGTCTGTGTCTGTATTATGAAGTGCACAGTCACACAGTTGTATCCCTGTCGTATCCCTGCTGACCCTAGCAAGGATCTAATAGATGTATTTGACTAATAGATTTCATATCATTTATATACATGTATGTAAAACCTTTATATATATATGGTTAAAATCCTCATTTCCATGAACATATTTATTCATTGACACATGAAAATTTGAGCTCATCACTGCAATATCTGTGATATCAAGATACATATAAACAGGTTATTGACTTTAGAATAACTTTTTTTTCTAAGAGAGGGGCATGTAACAAACCTTTAAAAATGCCAAATGTTAAAATATAAAATTAAGTAAAGTTAGCAATGAAGAAAACTGCTTATCAAATGGCATAATTATTTACTAATTATTCACTTTATGCTTCCAAAATATGGTACAGTGTTTGTGTTTGTAATAGCTCATTCATTTTTCATATGAAAGCATATCCATAAATATTTGTCTAAGTAAAGACCTGCTCTGTGTACAAATGATTGTTGAAACTGAGTGCTTGGAAAGATCTTCCATGTTTTCATGAGAAATAATGAAAACATATTTGATAAATAATTCATTTACACCTGCTGTGCATAATAATCACTCATGATGTTGGAATTCCTTCTGAAATAGTTCTCCAAATAAGTTTTCCTTTGCACAGTGTTGTTTCCAGTGGAAGTTTGTGATATTTCAATAAAAATGTTAGTCTAGGAATTAATACAATAAAATCGCTCCCTGGAGCTTTGTGTAAATGATTTTATATTAAATGTGCAAGGTTTAAATAAGAATTTTATAAAAGGGATTGTAAGTCCTAGATCAAGCTACACTTTTTATTCTTTTTAAAAAGCAAGATAACATATCCACTTATAGAATGTTTTAAAACAGGTGTTTAAGAAAATATTGTTAATATTATAAGTCCATGCTTCCATATGTGTGGTCTTCTGAAGGTAACAACTAGAAACTTTCTAAAAATGCAAATTCTTCATCTGTAGCCCAGATCAAATACTGTGTCAGAAACTCTGGGGCCGAGTCCCAGTGATCTAAGTTTAATAATCTTGCTCAACTATTCATAAATATGTAAAATATAAAACAGAAAAAGACTAAATATAATAAAATGATATTAAAAGCAATTGTGTTATTGAAGAACTTGTAGTATCACTAATGTAAGAATGACCCAAAAGAAGCCAAAAAAAAAAAGCTGAAGAAAACAGAAAGCAGTCTCTAAAATTAAAGACAACGTAAATAGGAATTTGAGAAAAGCAAGAGGAAAATGTTTAGCAGAAACCAAATAAACATTGCTATTGCTATTTTTATGTAGAAGATCACTTTGGGATTTTATAAATATAAAAAATAAAACAGAAAACATCATTTTCATAGCAGCATAAAAGTCTTACTGATAGAAAAGTGGGGCCTGAATTAAAGGGTGATATAATATTTAAAAGGCTGAAACTGTGGAGCCGACATCTTAGATATATATTCCCATTAAGTACAATATTCTTTCTAATTTGTTTATGGGACTTACTGGTAATAGCCAAATATTTCAAATATGATTATATAAAATTTGAAGACAATCCTCCATAATAATTAAGATTGAGATTAGAGTTCAGCCAAAACCACCATTTTAAGATTTTTAACCATTATAGGCAACAGATAATAGTACTTGACCTTAACAAAATCTATAAATTTCTTTGGCAACAGTGCCTTTACTCGAAGTGTTGCTATCAAGCAAGGTAACTTTCTCAAGTAGTTTAGGAAGTATTTGATCACTACCGCCCCAACCATGGCACAGTCTTACTGATGAAGAAGGTGCTGGTTACCCAGCTGGTGTTGCACAGTGGTTGAGCACTGACCCATGAACCAAGAGCTCACTCTTCAATTCCTGCTCAGGGCACATGCCAGAGTTTCAGGCTCGAACCCCAGTAGGTTGCATGCAGGAGGAAGCCAACCGATGATTCTCTCTCATCATTGATATTTCTATCTCTCTCTCCCTCTCCCTTCTACTCTGAAATCAAACATATTTTTTTAAAAAGCAAGGTGTTGGTTATGAAAGTCAATTAATCCTACTTCTGAAAGTTCTGTGTGCAGATGCATCAGAGATGGCTACGTGGAAAGACAAGGTTGGAGACATTTGAATGCAATTGAGCAAAAACATTTGACAGAATGTAAAGCTGAGACCTGCCTTCATAAATTTCATTTCTCTTGTTTTTTTGTTTTTTGTATTATTTTGTTAGTTCTGTCCATAGCAGTGCTGAAAGAACTGTTATTTGCATGTTTGTGTCCGCAGCACTGCACACCTGATTGGCATGTCTTGATTCTAGTAATATGCCTCTGTGCTCTATATTGCCACTCATGGAGGTAACCTCGACTAGAGCTCTGGTTTCTTAGTAACGTCCTTTCCAGCTCATGCCCACCCCAGTAATTTATAAGGTTATTCTGAAAGAAAATGCTGAAACTGAATTGTTTTCTTTAACCATTTTTTATAGTAAAATATCTCACAAACAAAAATAAGCAAAAGTATACAGCCCAGCAGTTTATCACAAACACCTGTGTAATACCATCTATCCTAAGAAACAAAGCATTGCTAATAACCTACAAATCCAACCTCTAAGACTACCTCCCAATAGCTACCTACTCCCAACTTCTAAAAGGTAACTGAAATGTATGATATTCACTTTATATTTTGTGCCATTTGAACATAAACTATGAAACCAGTTCTGTTTAGTTTTTTTTAAATATGTGTAAATATCATCAGTGTTTTCATGTTTGCTGCCTTTCACCACATGTTGTATTTGTAAGATTCAGCCATATTGCTCAGTGTAGCTACATATATTTGCTTTTCATTGATGTACAGTATTCCATTATTTGCACATATTATTCACAGTGGCCAAGACATGAAAATAATCCAAGCGTCCTTTAATAGATAATTGGATAAAGAAGATGTTGTACATTATACAATGGAATACTTCTCAATCACAAGAGAAAATGAGATACTGACATTTGTGACATGAATAGATCTTGAGAATATCATGTTAAAAGAAATGTCAGAAAAAGTCAAGAATTATGTGATTTCACTCATATGTGGGATATAAAACTGAAAACAACAAATGAACAAACAAACAAAAACTGTCACAGACAATAGTATGATGGTTATCAAAGGGAAAGGGGGGTGAGCGCGTAATGACAGATAAAGGGGGTCAAATCTATGGTGCCCAAAGGGGATTGAGTGGTAAACACACAATGCAATTACAGATGATGTATTATAGAATTGTATACTTGAAATCTCTATAATTTTATTTACCGATGTACCCCCAATAAATTTAATTCAAAAAAAGAAGCTTCTGATCATGTGGGGTTTGGGGTATTCTACCCTCCTAGCACATGGATGTATTCTGGTTCTCTAACTGGAAGTTCATGAAACCCTGTCCTTTAAGTTTTTAAGGAGACTTCATTACTAGCACATGATTGATTAAATCATTGGCCATTGGGGATTTCCCTTCCCTAGAAGTCAGTTTTGGGGCTGAACATTTCAATCAAGCCTTTAATCATGATCCATTCTTTCAGGGCTTTCCAAAAAGTCACCTTATTAACATAAACTAGTAGTAGTTGAGAGGGGCTTGTCCTATATAATAAAAGGCTAAATAGCAAATCAACCAAATGGTGGAACGACCGGTCGCTATGATCCGCACTGACCACCAGGGAGTTGTCCCCTGGTGGTCAGTGCACTCCCACAGGAGTAGTGCCACTCAGCCAGAAGCCCAGAAGCCGGGCTGGTGAGCACAGCAGTGGTGGCGGGAGCCTTCCCCCGCTTCTACGGCAGCACTAAAAATTTCCGACTTCCTTGGAGGGAGTGGGCCTAAGATGGCCATTGGACATCCCCCGAGGGCTCCTGGACTGCGAGAGAGTGCAGGCTGGGCTGAGGGACACCCCTGAGTGCACAAATTTCATGCACCAGGCCTCTAGTTACAAATAACAAAAGATGCTCTAGCCCTGGCTGGTGTGGCTCAGTTGGTTGAGCATTGTCCCTTGCACCAAAGAAGTCACAAGTTCCATTCCCAGTCAGGGCATATATCCAGGTTGCAGTTTTGCTCCCCAGTGCACACTGGAGGCTGGAGGCAACTGGCTGGAGGCAGCGGATTGATGTTTCTCTCTCATATCAATGTTTCTCTCCCTCTTTCTCTAAAATCAATAAAAACATATATATTTAAGATGCTCTATTCACTTAGGAAATTCCAAGTGAATTTGGGCTAGAATAAGACTAAGACCAAATTTATATTTCTTACTATAATTCACAACATCAGACACTCAAAAATATAAATAATTTGTGTAAGGAAGATGGCATAAAAAATAATTTAAAAGGAAACTTATCAAGTGTTTGTTTCCTTATCCCATAGGCAACTTGTTTACTCTAAATATCTAATTTAATTTTATTAATGTATGTGTATATATACTTTGATCTATTGAGAAAGAATTTATGAGGCCTGTTTATTTTCAAATATAAGAATATTTCAATGACAGCATAGACCTCATATGTCTATGAGGACATTTGAAATTTATCAATTCTATCAATGTAAGCAGATTAAAGGGAAGTCACTGTCACAATTTTAGAAACAACTTTATAGAAGAAAAAGTGTATACTTTAAAAATATTATCGTTAGTATTATTTTTACATGTAATTGTTTTTGGTTTACTCAGTAAAGTCACTACTAACTTTATGAGAAACCAGGAGCAATCTCTAAAGTTCCCATTGAAAATAAAGATTCCCTTTATGTCCCTGGATCTATTTTTGTTTGTAACAGTGAACAATATATGTTGTTCATTATATTCCACAAATGAGTTAGATCATGCATCGAACAGACTGTCAAACCTCAGAGGGAAGCCAGGGAAGGGTGGGGAGGGGGGTAAGGATCAACCAGAGGACTTGTATGCATGCCTAGAAGCATAACCCATGGACACAGACAGTATGGGGGTGAGGGCATATGCTGGGGGTGGGATCAGCCAGGGAGAGGTTAATGGGAGGAAAAAGAGACATATGTAATTCTTTAAACAATAAAGAATTTAAATTAAGAAAAATAAAGATTCCATGGGAAGTCCTTCCTATGTCTATATATACATGAGACACAGAATCCCCTTATAATATCTAGATGGTTGCTTATATATTAAAGTTTTCAAACTGCTACTCTCCCCCTCACCAATATAATGGACTAATTCTATAGTGAAGAATGCTGGTGGCCCTGGTCAGTATGGCTCAAATGACTGGAGTTTTGTCCTAAGATGGCAGATTTGATTTCTAGTCAGGGCACATCCTTGGGTTGTAGATTCAATCCCCAGTTGGTGTGTGTGCTGAGGCAACTGATCTATCTTTCTCACGCCCCCCTCCCTCCCTCTTCCTCCCACCCCAATTCCTCTCTCTAAAAACAAAAAGAAAGTAAGTTAATATATGTTTTTTTTAAAAGAATGCTGGTGAGAATTCCATTGGTTACTAGCTGAAGCCCACACAACAAAAGTAAGACATCCAAAAAAGTATTTTGCTTTAGACATTAGTCACATTCTTGGGGTTGAGATATACTGAGCATGAAGAACACCAAAACTGTGCCTTTTGTTTACTTCTATAATTGACTAAATTCTTGCTCTCTAAATTTAAAGGAGTAAATTCCTCAGATATTTCTGATACCATTATAATCAGCTAATTATTAATAACTGGAGGCCCGGTGCACAAAATTTGTGACCTGGAGGAGGGGGAGACGGGGTCCCTCAGCCCAGCCTGCACCCTCTTGCAGTCCAGGACCCCTCCCTCCTTACCACCCAGCTTGCTGCTCCTTAGCGCTGCTGCAGAGGCAGGAGAGGCTCCCGCCACTGCCGCTGCACTCGCCAGCCATGAGCCCAGCTTCTGGCTGAGCAGTGCTCTCCCTGTGGGAGCACACTGAGCACCAGGTGGCAGCTCTTGTGTTGAGCATCTGTCCCCTGGTCAGTGCGCATCATAGCAATTGGTCATCCTGGTCATTCCGTCGTAATGGTCACTTAGGCTTTTATTATATAGACTAAAGGCCCGGTGCACAAAATTTGTGCATGGGGGGGGGGTGTCCCTTGCACAAGGGCTAGCCTGCACTCTCTCCAATCTGGGACATCCCTCTCACAATCCAGGACTGCTGGCTCCCAAACACTTGCCTGCCTGCCTGCCTGATTGCCCCTAACCACTTCTGCCTGCCAGCCTGATCACCCCCTAACCACTCCCCTGCTAGCCTGATCGACACCAAACTGCTCCCCTGCCAGCCTGATTGGCCCCAACTGCCCTCCCCGGCAGGCCTGGTCTCCCCCAACTGCCATCTCCTGAAGGCCTGGTTGACCCCAACTGCCCACTCCTGCTGGCCCGGTCATCCCCAACTGCCCTCCCTTTCAGGCCTGGTCCCTCCCAACTGCCCTTCCCTGCTGGCCTGATTGCCCACAACTGCCCTCTCCTGCCAGCCATCTTGTGTGGCCATCTTGTGTCCACATGGGGCAGCCATCTTGTGTGTTGGAGTGATGGCCAATTTGCATATTACCTCTTTAATAAAGATAGGATAGGAAAGGAGCAAAGGGAAGGCCAGACATTACAGGCATGTCCCCTGCAAAACATGGGGGGAAGGTGACTGGACAAAGGAAGGATAGATATACATGCCCAGTAAAGTTGGGGGAACTAGGGCAGGTACTTGCTATTAATCACACCTGGGGACAGAGATGGTTGGCCAGAATGGGTGTAGCCACTGCAAGGCATGAAGATTTGGGTTACATAACCCCCCAAGCAAAGAAGTTCCCTCCCTGGGTTCCTCTTGGCATCTTGGCTCATGGCTCCTTCTTGACTTCCTCACCATGTGGACCCCCACACATAATGGATTAATAGACTGCACTAGCCTGATGCTGTACTAGACCTGTCTCCAACAGGGAAGAAACTGTGGACCCTGGTTTTGCTTCTAGTTTACTGAAACCCCGTCTATACTTCTTCCATGACTGGACTGAGGGAAACGGGACTTTAGGAACACAAGGATTTAATTCCACATAAGTAAAAATTGCCTGTTCTCCCGTGTGAGGCTCAGAAAATACCTTTTCTCAGGATATCATAAGAAGTCCACCCCCAGCAACTCCCAGTGAGGAAGATGACCCACTCTTCGTCTAATATCACTCCTTTCACTCTGTTCAACTATTTCAATTAATGTCTTTTTCTTGTCTAAAAGGTGGCATCCCTTGACAATTACCGTGATCTGAAATGGAATTTTAGACTATTGCATGTTTACTTAATTTTAATAACCATTAGCATTAATTCACTGAAAAAAGTTTGATTTAAAAACTAAATTTTACACTTTTAAAACAAATCTTTTCAAAGGATCGACCTGTAATCCAGCCTCCTGTGTAATCTGTGATTTTCTTATTGTTCATCATATTTTATTATTCAAGGCAAATGAGCACCCGTATTATTCCTAAGCACAGGTACATGAGGCCCAAAAAAGACCCGAGTAACAAGACATGACAAATTTAAATCCCAATTCAAAAGACAAAGTATTAACATATGAGATATTTTAATAACATTTTAGATAACATCTGATGTATACAGTAGTACCAATGCAGTGTCTTAATCTACTCAGCCAACTTATTTTCAGAATTTCAGTGCTTAAGTACTTGAAATTGGAAGAAGTCCAGCAGAGCATTCATTCCATAAAAGTAAGACCTTTGCTGTTTTTCTCACTGCTGTACTGCAAGTACACAGAACATTGCCTAGCAAATGGTAGGCATTCAACAAATAATCATTCAATGAATGAATGAAAATAACTCAGTCTGCAAGATGTTTACAATTAATAAGAACCAATTAAGTCATAGCTATTATTATTGGTATTATTATGAGTTTCCAAATACTTATAATCACATATTATCTATATAATAAAATCATCTGCTTGCTAATTCTCTACACATTTCTAACATGTTCCAAATAGTTACCTGAATAATAAAACCTGGGTGTAACTATTTAGGCTGATGTAGAGAAATGATACAAGAATTAATCTTTTTCAACTCATATCTGACTAGAGGCAATTATAATTTACTTCGTAGGAGCGACTGTAATATGAGGTTGAAAAATTTATTAAATAATTTGGATGTTTCTAAGTTATAAAGAAACATCTAAGGTTATGCTTTATATTTATAATACCTCCATGGAACAAATGTAAAAAGAAAAACAAAGCAAGGCTTAATTTTCATTTGGATAGTTGATTGGACTTGCTTCATAACAGAATGTATAAATGTTTTTAAAACCAAAAATTGTGAAGATACCACTGGTCAAGAAGGACTTGATTTTTTTTTTTTTTTGAGCAATTAGCCATCACACATTCCGACAGGGCTCTAAGATATATATTCCCTCTATGTACATTTTATATGTCTCATATTACAATATTAATCAGTGCAAGTATTATTAGTATCCCTAATATAAAAATATCTATGTCACAAAACAAGAACCCAAAAACTGAGGAACATATATGTGCTTTGCATATGAGAACCTCAGAGCTTTAGAGAACTAGGAGATAAATGTTTATACAGATGACTCTGGTACTCTGGGTGAAGAGGCTTATACCAGAGTCATATATTTTGAACTTAAATCTTGAGACTCTTACTGTGTGAATTTATGCAATTTAAACTCTCCAAGCCTCAGTTTCTCTATTAAATGAAGTAAAATAATGCAAGCAAGTAGCTTAGTATATTTACTAGCATAAAATAGGAACTTAATGAAAGCCAATCTTTTGTATAAATTCAAGGCACATAACAATTACACACATATATTCATGCTATAGAAATTGAAATTACTGTAATGTTAAGATTATCAAGTAATGAGTTTAGCATGTAAAGTCTTCTAATATAGTCTATTAGGAAATACAAGTATCTTCCAATAATATATGAACTCATCAATTGCAATAGAAATTCCCAGAAAGGACAAGTTAAATAGAAAGGGAAAAGGAAGAGAACCAACTACAAATCCCCATGAGAAATGACTAAATTTTATAAGCATTTTACCCTAATGATGATGCTTATTTTATCATGACAAATGACAAAAACTTATTTTCCAGAAAGACATTTAAATATAAAATATTAATTAAATGTTTTTTAAAGGTATTGTTTGTCTAAATCATTTTGTAATTACCTTTCATTATATAGAATTAAATGGACTAAGACTTTAAGATTAAGATAAGCTAGTTCAATTTATGAGCTGATTTATTTTCTCTCTCAAATCCCACTTTAAAAGCCATTCACATATTCAACTTTTTTCTTCTAAAAAGTATTCAAGCCATTTTTAATTAAACTACACTGCTTTTCCTATGACAGGCCAATTCCCTTCTGTCCTGTTGAATGGACATTGGCCACTTAATAACAGCATTAGAAATGAATCTGGACAGCTTTATTTCTTGGTTTATAATCATTACTAAAGTATTTACTGCTAAATATAAAGATTAGGCTTCTAATAACATCATTCGCCAGTCTAAACTACACAACACTTTTCAATTTGTCATTATCACCTACTCAAAGAGCTCACATTTCTGTATAAATTAACATTGACTCAATGCTAAAATTGAAATATTTATCACTGACATTATTTTTGAGACCTTTTCACCTAAGTTTACTTTTTTTCTACCTAGTCTTTATTCCACTTATCTTGACAAAATAAATAAAATATGTGTTGGCTCTGATAGAGTAGTGTAAGGAAGACTATAGGAATATTTTGTGCCTTTGGATAGAAAAATCTATCACAAATAAGTTGACTAAATGTGCACTATTCCATTCTAATCATAGTTCTCCAATCCACTTCCCAGTTGTTATACAATTTCAAGTGCCACTGGAAAATATTCCAAAGAATGCTAACCAATCACAACTCCCAGAGAGTGCTCCAACACCCTCATCCATATATTAGTTCTCTACTGTCCAACAGAAATATTCTTCCATGATCCATGTAGGCCATATTCAACTTTTTACAAATGACTTTATGTTATAAAAGGCCTGTGGCTGTAATGCCGTAATGACCAATGACCGGACAGGGAACCACAGGGAACCAGGTGGGTGGTGGCGGTGGTCAGAGCAAAGCAGCCTGGGTCACCAGGAGGTGCATGGAGCACTTCTTGGTCCCTCCGACCACCTCCCTCACCTCCCTCAGCAGTAGGGCGGGGCTCGTGGCTTGCACAGCCCAGCCCACAGGCTCCAATCGCAGCAAGGCTGGTGGCCAGTGAGCGGGCGGGGCGGCAGGTGGATGGGTGTGGCCAAGGCAAGCGCAGCAATGCATCCATGTGTGGGCGGGGCTGCACACGCGGGTAGGTGGGGCTGCGAGCATGGCAAGGCAGCAGGTGGGTGGGTGGGGTGTGCACAGCTGGGCAGGGCCACACGATTTCATGCACTGGGCTTCTAGTATTTTATAAAGCTAAAGAGCAGACACATTGTTGGTGTTATTCAATTTCTCTGCAGTCTCTTTTCTCAGAACTTAACTTGTTATAGCAGGCTTTTATTTATCATTCATTCATCAAAAATATTCTCTGTGATTATTGTACTGCAGGAGTGCAGTGTGGTAAAGCATTCAAACTTCCACCTTGGACAGAATCAAGGTCAACTGCAAGTTCTGCTACTTGTGCTGTTTCACCTTAAGCGTTTAACTTCTATACATCTCAGTTTTCTCTTCTGTAAAATATTACAAATCAAGGCAAATTTTAACCATGCTATTTGCTTGTGATGCAGGTGCCTGAAAGGGTTATTAAGAAAAATAAATGAGGAAAGGTTACAAAGTGCTAGAAAAGTAGCAAAAAATGAGCTTTTTAAAATATATATATATATATTATTGATTTTTTACAGAGAGGAAGGGAGAGGGTAGAGAGTTAGAAACATCGATGAGAGAGAAACATCGATCAGCTGCCTCCTGCACACCCGCTTCTGGGGATGTGCCCACAACCAAGGTACATGCCCTTGATCGGAATCAAACCTGAGACCCTTCAGTCTGCAGGCCGACGCTCTATCCACTGAGTCAAACCAGTTAGGGCACAAAAAATGAGCTTTTAATCAATATCGTTGTCACTCTTAACGCTGCTGCTGTTGTGACTACAGTTTCTACTGCTTTAAATCTGTCACTGAATCAAAGGCCAATGCTTGTTCTGTAAGATTAACTCTAAACTAAGTTAACATGATGTTCCCCCACACTGTAATCAGATTATTCTTTGCACCTCTCCCAACAGCCTTCTCATTTCTGCTACGCGCTCTGTCCTCATGCTGTTTCTCAACCCATAATGTTTTCTTGCCATTTTGCTAATGATTTTAAGCAAAAGAAAGGGCATGAAAAAGGAATTCCATGAAGGACATTGTTGTTGGCAAGGCAATATGAAATCATAAGGGATTCATATGGAACAGAGTAGAACATAACTTAGACGTGGTATAAAAGACTGGAGTTAAAACAACCATTGCAGAAACCAGTGTATAAAATTCAGTCATTCTAAACAATAACAGTGGAAAGATAAAGGACCTAATAGTCATTACCAGTAAAGAACGAATGAATTGAGGAACTGATTACATACATTTCGTTCATATTTTAAAGGCATATAATATGCATGAGGTGCTTATATACCACTCTTTGGCAGTGATTTCCAACCACTGATTTTTTAAAACACGCAATACCTGAATATTTAGTCAGGGGCACTGACCTTTTCCCACTAAGATTGTCACATAAAAAAAAGAAATGACAACTATCAACACAACAATAGCTGTTAGGTTTAAATGAATGAAAAGTATATCTGTTTTTCTGTCAGCAAAAAAATATATTTTTGGTGTGTTGTAGAATTTTAGTGTTTAGGTGTGTTGAAATGAGAAAGATTTAAACATAGGAAATGAGTAGAGGTACGTATGGAAATCATTAGAAAGCTGAAGTGGCTGGCTTTTAAATAACTTCTCTACTCACCTCTACCCGTTTTCTATACTCATACCTCTCTCTCCAAGGTTTCCAATCATGTATAGGCTTGGTAGGAGGTAGTTTAATGCTCACCAATGGAAAAACCAACAAAATCAGATTCCTCTTCCCGCAGTGCACTGAGACGACAGATGTAAGCCTCAGATTCAGTCAGACATACTTGACCTTGAGAAATTTCGAGAGACTGACATAATCTTGAGAGTAAAATTTGAGAGCAGGACATAAGGACACGAGGACAGGAGGATACATTCACTGCAGCAACAGACACAGTTTCTGTAGGACAAGACTTTTGGGGGAGTGAGTTATACTCTGCTTCTGCCTACATTCACTGTTAGTTTCTCAGCTAGGTTCCATCTTTAGGCCTGAGCAAATAAAATTAAGTTCAGCTGGGTCCATTATGAAACGAAAGTTTACTCCATAAGAAAGGAGATGTGAATTCATTGATAATTCTGTCATGGATTTATACTTCAAATGGTTACATAATGTGGTGCCAACTTGACATTTCCACTGTCCTTATGCTGTTAAAGAACTCCATTAGAAATACAGAGTGCTTTAATGTCTTAAGGACAGTCTTCTTCTTTACATTATTTATGACAGAGTTACTATTTTTATTTCCAAGCACTGTGGTTGTTTGGTGTTTGACTGCCATACTCCCAATTCTGGGTTATGGAAACAAATTAAAAAAACACACACTCAAACAAATAAAAATTAGGATAGGTATTTATAAAAATGTAAACCATGCACATCTAAGACACTGATTTTTTTTTAATATTGGCATCCCTAATGTTGCCCTTCTTCTTCAATATTCCCTTATGTTGACTTAGAGAGAACAGAATTCATGATTGACTTGTGTATTTGGAGACTTACTATATCAGAATCTTTAGCTGCCTTTTAGTGTTTCCTTGTTATCACTCTACAGTTCTTCCATAGCTTTAATTTTACTAATTCTGATTTATGGTTTGGTTATGCTTTAATCTATTTTGCCCATACTGTTAACAAATTTTTTGCATTTGAATTCAGATTAGAGAAGTGCTAAGACCACATGGAAATCAATAGCTAATATATTTCTGAATGTAGACCTCAGCATTTGTATCTTGAATTAGAACAACCTGAAGTGTTCACAGTAGTACCTTTAATCAAGTGTAACCATAAACTACAAAGAATTGAAAATGAAATGTGTATAAGACATTTCACACTCCAAGCAGTCTGATGATAATAAGTTTCCACCTGTTAACATATTAATAACAGTGTTAAAAGAGCGCAATGTGCCTGAGGTATTACAAGCCTGTGCAATTTTACATGTGTCAAGAAATGATTTGCTTGTTAGCAACTGGTTAGGGTATCAAAGCAGAGTGAGTTCCATGGGGAAACTAGTTGTGTGATAAGGAAAAGGGGGGAAATCTCCATTTCTGGAGTCATTTAAAATAATCCATGAAAAGCACTGGCTCATATAGCAAAAATAATTGGCCTCTGGAGAGTATTAGATGACCTATAGTAATAGATAATTTCTATCCCTAATACCTGAGATTAATATATCAAAATTTTGAATGGTGCACTGAATAAGAAGAGACGCTGAATACTACTACAAAGAAACAAGCCTTTGCACAAGAAAGGGGCATTCCATTCTGGCAACTGAGGTAAAAAGGTGCGGCAGAACATGTAGAGACCTGCTCACCATAACAAGAGGTTGGTTAAATTATGTTTTTCTTTATATTTTAATTATTTTAATTTTTTCTTATAAGTCATTTCCTCTGCTTAATAACTTTAAAAATGTTAAGCATAAGCAGAAATTCTGAATATGACAAAATAAAGCAGATGAAACAGAACATGATATACTTTATCTATAATTTTCAGTAAGATTATTAAAGCATAAATCAAGGTCAAAGCCAAAATAAAAGTGCAACACTACTTGTTGGAAAGTCAAACAGAAATGTTCATGAAAAACACATTGATGGAAAAGGTCTAAAGTAATGTCCAAAATAAGTATTTATTTTAATTTATATGTTTTTCTACATTTAATGACTAAGAAATTCTACTTTAAAAATTATAATTGTGTCTAAATTTTGTCAAACATTTGCACTTCCCTGAACCTTGTCCAGCACAGCCAGGGGTGAACCTGAGGAGGGGTGGTTAAGGGTTAAATAAGACAAACAAGAGAATACAGTTGGGGCCAGGTGGGACACTGTTCTCAGATGAAGAGACAGTGCCACAGCCTGCAAGCCGGGTATTTATTTTATAGTCAGATTCCACAAGGCAAAGCAAGGGCATAGTCAAGATACTTACAATGTTCCCCCGAGTTTCAAATCTACTTAATTACATGCACCTGAGAACTCTATAAACTTTGTTTTGGCAGCACTTGCTGCACCTCCCGCAGCCTGCATCACTCATCTACCTAGGACCACAGGTTCAGACCATAAGGTCAAGCTTACAACCATACCCTGTGGCTATAATTGTGCTGGGAGGGGTTTACCCTCTAAGCTGGGACCTGCATGTGGCTTTGCCATGAGAGGACTGTGCCCTCTCATTAGTCTGAGGCTTGAACCTATTCAAACTCTGTAGCCACTCTTCACAGTTCCCAAAACCTCTCAACATGTTTACTTCACTTTATCACACATTTTTTCCTTCAATGCCAACCCTACAAATAATACCAATCGCAATTGTCAAAAATTGCTAATCTGTTGATTATTCATTTGGGCAATTATTTATTTCTAATTAATATAAAATACTGCATTTCATAAAAATGAAGTTATCTATGCATTGTGGGTAATTTTTTTTATATTTTTCCCCAGAATAGTGTGAAATTATATAAAATCATGGTATATTTAAAATCCTATCTAATAAAAGA
Source organism: Corynorhinus townsendii (assembly GCA_026230045.1). Lineage (NCBI taxonomy): Eukaryota > Metazoa > Chordata > Mammalia > Chiroptera > Vespertilionidae > Corynorhinus > Corynorhinus townsendii. Next base: position 161,332,505 of record JAPDVU010000006.1, on the reverse strand, counting down.
GTAATATGCAAATTAACCATCGCCATTATACCCACAAGCCATGCCCACAAGTCAATCAGGAGCGAGTATGCAAAGTAACCCAACCAAGATTGCTGTAGCCAGAGAGAGAGCAGAAGGGAGGCTTGGATTTCCCCAGCGATGGAGGAAGCCAAGCTTTCCACACTCCCTAGCTGGCCCAGGCCTCCACTCCAGGCTACAAAGTTTCAATTATAGAAGATAAATAAATCCCAACAAAAATGGCAGCAGCCATGGAACTAGAGAGAGCAGGAGGCTAGGGTTGCCCCCGGTGAAGAAGGAAGCCAAGTTTCTGCAACCCTGGCCTGCCTTGGTCTCCGCTTAAGGCTACAGAGTTTTAATTATAGAAGATAAATAAATCCCAACAGAAATTGGCTGCCACCAGGGAGGGAACAGAAGACTTGGCTCTGCTCCAGGCTACAAAGTTTCAATTGTAGAAGATAAATAAATCCCAGATCCCAGGGCCTCTGCTTGGGTCACTAGGGGGTGTGGCCAGCCTGCAAACTACCACAGGCCCCTCACCCAGGCCGCCCCAAGCCCCAAGGGAACCCCCACCCTGATCCAGGACACCCTTCAGGGCAAACCAGCTGGCCCCCACCCATGTACCAGGCCTCTATCCTATCTAATAAAAGAGTAATATGCAGATTGACCATCACTCCAACACACAAGATGGCTGCCCCCATGTGGTCAAAGATCCTGCCCCCAGGTGGACACAAGATGACCACCACAAGATGGCCAGCAGGGGAGGGCAGTTGGGAGGGACCAGGCCTGCAAGGGAGGGCAGTTGTGGGTGATCAGGCCAGCAGGGGAGGGCAGTTGGGGGGAACCAGGCCTGCAGGGGAGGGCAGTTAGGGGCAATCAGGCTGGGAGGGGAGCAGTTAGGCATCAATCAGGCTGGCAGGGGAGTGGTTAAGGGGTGATCAGGCTGGCAGGCAGAAGTGGTTAGGGGCAATCAGGAAGGCAGGCAGGCGAGCAGTTGGGAGCCAGCAGTCCTGGATTGTGATAGGGATGTCTGACTGCCCATGTTGGACCGATCCCATTGGCCTGGTCACCCCTAACTGCCCTCCCCTGCAGTTGGACATCCCTGGAGGGGTCCCAGATTGGAGAGGGTGCAGGCTGGGCTGAGGGACACTCCCCTATGCACGAATTTCATGCACCGGGCCTCTAGTCATGTAATAAGAAGGCAAACTAGCACAGTGAAAAGTTTTAAAAAATTATAATAATAATCACTGTCTCCCTAAAAGACGGAAAGTTAACCTTAATGAACCTCCTATAGTGAAGTAAGACTCAACCTAAAGATTTCTGAACCAATATTAGTTGATCCCAACAATCCATAGGGAAAGGCCACACTATAACTAGATATTTGAGGAAGCTGTGAAATAATCATTATGCAAACCACATGCAGGGAATGACCATATAGGGGTGTTCTAATTATTTATTTAGCATACCAGTTTTCACAATTTAGATCTGGAAAAACTAATAGAAGCATACTGATGGCATGTCAACTATAGAATAGTGAAAATTTGTAGTTTGTGTTTCCTACTATACAAAAATAGGAAGTGTGTTCTTTAAACAACTATAAATAGCTCATATAAAGCCAAACGTAGAAAATGGATGGATACAGAAATAAACAGATACATAATTTATTTATCCTAGCCAGGTTTGTAAGGGCTGTATGATACCTCAGTGTTCATAAAAAGGCATGTTCATAAATAAATTATTTGAATTATTTTCCTTCTCAAATGGTGTTCATCTGGATAAAGTTGAGTAGCAAACTGTTAGAAAGCAAAAACTTCCCCAAATAAAAACATGCAAGAGAAGTTCTGTTTGCACTCTCTCTTGTAAAAATATACACTGTCAAAGAAGTACTAACACAGATACTTCTCAGACTATTCCAAAAAATTCAAGAGGAAGGAACACTTCCAAACTCTTTTTATGAAGCCTGCATTACCCTAATCCCCAAACCAGATAAAGACACTACAAAGAAAGAGAATTACAAGCCAATATCCCTGATGAACATAGATGCTAAAGTCAACAAAATATTAGCAAATTGCATCCAGCAATACATTAAAAAGATCATGCATCATGGCCAACGTGGGTTTATTCCAAGGATGCAAGGCTGGTACAATATCTGCAAACCAATAAACGTGATATATCACATAAACAAATTGAAAGACAAAAACCACATGATCATATCAATTGAGGCAGAAAAAGCATTCGACAAAATTCAACACCCTTTTCTGATAAAACCTCTCAGAAAAGTGGGAATAAAGGGATCATACCTCAACATAATAAAAGCCTTATATGAAAAACCTATAGCCAACATCATACTCAGTGGGCAAAGAGTAAACCTATTTCCCTTAAGAACAGAAACAAGATAGGGATGCCTACTTTCACCAATCCTATGTGACATGTATTTGAAGTACTAGCCATAGCAGTCAGACAAGAAGAATAAATAAAAGGTATCCGAAGTGGAAAAGGAGTAAAACTGTCATTATTCACAGATGACATGATATTGTACATGGAAAACCCTAAAGACTCCATCAAAACACTACAAGATTTAATGAAAGAATTCAGCAATGTAGCAAGATACAAAATTAACACCCAGAAATCTATAGCATTTTTATACACCAACTAGAGGCCCAGTGCATGAAATTCGTGCACTTGCGGGGGAGTGGTCCTTCGGCCTGGACTGTGCCCTCTCACAGTCTGAGAGCCCCACAATTGATCTCCCCGCAGAGAGAGGCACCGCCCACAACCGCCAGCCGGGTAGCCTGGGCCTCCCTCTTTGGAGTGATTGTGGAACCCTCTGGCCAGTGGCCTGGGCCTCCCTCTGCAGGGTGATCATGGGGTGATGGCAGGGTCCCCCGGCCAGTCGCATCACACGTGCCTTGGCAGCAGCAGTTAGTGCTGGGTCGCTGCAGCGCCCATGACCCAGGAGGGACTGAGAGGTCAGTAGTTCAGCCTGCTTGCCAGTCCCTGCCCACCTGAGCCTGCTGCACACACAGCCTGGCGTTCGGTCGTCTGTTAGGTCAATTTGGACTTTATGGACCCTGGCTCTTTATATATTAGGATAATGAACTCACAGAAAAAGAAACTAAAAAACCAATTCCATTTATCATTACAACAAAAAAATTAATAAGATACTTAGGAATAAACTTAACTAAGGAGGCCAAAGATATGTACTTGAAAATCTATAGGATGTTGAAAAAAGAGATAGAGGAAGGTATAAACAAGTGGAAGAATATACTGTGTTCATGTATTGGTAGACTCAACATCATTAAAATATCCATGTTACCCAAAGCAATCTATAGATTCAATGCACTCCCCATTAAAATACCAATGGCATATTTCACAGATCTAGAACAAACGCTCCCAAAATTTATATGGAATAAAAAAGACCCTGAATAGCTGTCACAATCCTGAGAAAGAAGCACAAAGTTAGAGGGATCACAATACCAAATATCGCTATATTCCAAAGCCACTGTTCTCAAAACTACCTGGTACTGGCACAAGAACAAACACATAGACCAATGGAACAGAACCGAGAACCCAGAAATCCACTCAAGCCATTATACTCAATTAATATTTAACAAAGGAGGCAAGAACATACAATGGAGTCAAGACAGTCTCTTCAATAAATGGTGTTGGGAAAATTGGACAGATACATGCTAAAAAAAAAATGAAATTATACCACCAACTTACACCATACACAAAAATAAACTCAAAATGGATAAAGGACTTAAATGTAAGACAGGAAACCATAAAAATCTTAGAAGAACCCATAGGCACCAAAATAACAGACACATCCCATAGCAATATCTTTATCGATACATCTCCTAAAGCAGTGGTCAGCAAACTCATTAGTCAACAGAGCGGCGAGCCTCAGTTTGCCGACCACTGTCCTAGGAAAACTGTAAACTAAGAAGAAAATAAACAAAATGGGACTACATCAAAATAAAAGGCTTTTGCTCAGCAAAAGAAACCATCAACAAATAAGAGAGGAAGAAAAAAACAACAACAACCAACAAGAGTGCCCACTGCATTTGCCCACTGGAAAATATGGAGAACATATTTTCCAATGTTACATCCAAATAAGGTTTTATCTCCGAAATTTACAGGGAACTCATACAACTTAACAAAAGGAAGATAAACAATCAAATCAAGAAATGGGCAAAACCAGCTGGGTGTAGCTCAGCGGTTGAGCGTCAGCCCAGGAACCAAGAGGTCACTGGTTTGATTCCCCATCAGGGCATATACCCAGTTTGTGGGCTGGATCCCCAGTGGGGGGCGTGCAGGAGGCAGCCAATCAATGATTCTCTCTCATCACTGATGTTTCTATCTCTCTCTTCCTCTCCTTTCCTCTCTGAAATCAATAAAAGTATATTAAAAAAAAAAAAGAAATGGGCAAAAGACCTAATAGATATTTTTTTTTAAAGTAGACATACAGAAGGCCAAGAGACATACAAAAAAATGCTCTAAATCACTAATCATCCAAGAGATGCAAATCAAAACAGCAATGAGGTATCATCTCACACTTGTCAGAATGGCTATCATCAACAAATCAACCAACAACAAGTGCTGGCGAGGATGTGGAGAACAAGGAACCCTCATGCACTGCTGGTGCGAATGCAGACTGGTGCAGCCACTGTGGAGAACAGTATGGAGTTTCCTCAAAAAACTAAAAATGGAGCTCCAATTTGATGAAGTAATCCTACTTCTAGGACTATATCCCAAGACATCAGAAACATCAGTCAGAAAGGATATATGCACCTCTATGTTCATAGCAGCACAATTTACAATAGCTAAGATTTGGAAATAGCTTAAGTACCCATCAGCAGTTGAGTGGATTAGAACACTGTGGTACATTTACACAATGGAATACTATGCAGCTGTAAAAGAGAAAGAATTCTTGACATTTGCAACAGCATGGAAGGACCTGAAGAGCATTATGCTAAGCGAAATAAGCCAGTTGGAGAAAGATAAATATGACATGATCTCACTCATTTGTGGAACATAATAAACAACATAAACTGATGAACAAAAGTAGATCCATAGAAGCATAGAACAGATCATCAAACCTCAGAGGGAAGGCAGGGGAGGGTGTTGGGGGTGTTAAGTGATCAACCAAAGGATTTGTATGCATAATATAAGCATAACCAATGGACACATACAATAGGGAGGTGAGGGCATATGCTGAAGGGGGCATTGGGGGGGTGGCCAGGAGAGGTCAATGGGGAAAAAGAAGACATGTAATACTTCCAACAATAAAGAATTTAAATTTAAATATATATATATAATTAAATATATTAATAATTAAATATATTAATAGTGTTTATGTGGTAACACTGATATAGGTTACCACATTAAAGGCTTAACTGATTTTATATAAGTAGGCATAAGACCCTCTTTTAGCAGAATGCCCATTAATACTCTTTGCAACAAATACTAGTAAATTCTTATTCTTCAAGTAAGTCAGAGGAGCTCTACCTAATCAGAGTTAAAGATGTATCTGCTAAGGGTTAGGACAATTAGTAACCGGCCATAGCTAAGAGAAGGAGCCATAGCTCATAATTTGAACAAAACAATGTGTTTGAAAAACTTTTTTTGCTCTTTTTCCTTTAAAGAGCCTGTTTTTCTTTCAACAGCAATCAATTATAACACCTTTAGCTTATATTATAGTTTTGTTTAAAAATTATTTCTCGTAAAAATGGTGGCAAAATGTATATGAATGTCATTGCTTTATTTTTTTTGCTATATTATATCAACCTGAAAACTACTGTCAAAGATTGTATAGGACATAGATTAAAGGGATCGTTTAAACCAGTGGTCGGCAAACTCATTAGTCAACAGAGCCAAATATCAACAGTACAACAATTGAAATTTCTTTTGAGAGCCAAATTTTTTAAACTTAAACTTCTTCTAACGCCACTTCATCAAAATAGACTCGCCCAGGCCGTGGTATTTTGTGGAAGAGCCACACTCCAGGGGCCAAAGAACCACATGTGGCTCATGAGCTGCAGTTTGCAGACCACGGGCCTAAAACAAAACAAAACAAAACAAAAGATTGAAGTCAATTTCTCTCATGAGATATTTTCCCCCCAGATAAACCCCTCGTGGCAAGGATCATTTTAAGCAATTGCTGTACTTGTAGCTATTGCAAACATGTTTCATCTAAACCAGAGTTATAATCTATAACTGCTGTCTGCGATTCATTGTCCATATAAAACTGAAATGCATTTAAAATGTCATTTAGATCATACTATTAGCCTACCATTAAATGGAGACCACAGTTCAAATTTGTTGCCATGTCATGAAAGGGCCCTTTGCAAACCGGTTCCTGTCTACTAATTGAGTTTGTACTCATCATTCTCCCTCTTGCTTTTCAGGATTCAAAAACACTGGCCTTATAATCTGTCTTCAGGTTACTAAGTTTGGGACCTTGCCATTCCTTCAGCCTGGAAAGCTCTTTTTCTAGGCCCTGCTATAGCCAAGTCCTTCCATTGTAGAATTCAGCTCATGTAACTGTCACATCTCAGAGGACTTTATTAACCGGAATACATTAATAAGCACAACTTCAGGCACTGCCAAGACACATACTTTTATTTTTATCATTGAGCTTATCACTATCCTAAATGATCTTCTCTCTCTCTCTCTCTCTCTCTCTCTCTCTCTCTCTCTCTCCATTACAATAAACTTTGAGAAGAAGCAACTGTCTGGCTACTTTACAACTTTATCTCCAATGCTGAGAAAAGCACCTGACCTCACAAAGTATACTAGTACTCAGTAAATGTTTGGGGAATCAATGACAATTATCTGGATTAAAGATTATTTAAACATAAATTTGGATTAATTTAAAAATTCCTAGGATGCATGTAATAAATTAGATAGCAATCTAGAGGTATTGTACTTTTATTGATAGCATAGCCCTAAGATATGTAATTAAATAAAAAAGATAATTTTATTCTTCATTTAAATTATATGTTTTTTCCTCATACTCATTTATATAATTTGATGGCCATAATGGAAATTCAATTTTTTTCTGAATTAGTTTTATTTGCAAGTGCTGTTTAAGAAAATATAATGTAATTAATGAAGTACATAACTCCTAAGATCCATGATTTAGAAATCAAAATTTGTATTCCAGAAATATATCAGAACAGATCTAGGAGATACATATTGATCACATATGAATAAAACAGTAGACTTTGCTTGATTCTGAGGGGAAAAAAATTAATTTGTATGCATGATACTTTGGTAAACCCTCTTTGCATAACATTGCCAATGATACAAAATATATTAAATATACAAAATGTTTTGCTACTATTTTAGAATTCCAAAATGACCTATGCATATTAAATTTTAACTATATAATAGACCTATCTATTTTTTAGATATTAATGTTAAATCTTTGCTTTTAAATTTCATTTTTTATTTAAGTTTAGTTGTTATAAAATCTTAATTACATTAGTTTCAGGTGTACATATAATAGTAATTAGACATTTTTATGCCATACAATGTGATCTCCCCACTAATTCTAGTAATCATCCATGACCGTATAAACATATTACAATGTTATTGATTATATTCTCCTTCCTCTTTTTACCCATCTCTATAATAGTCCTTTCTCATCTGGGATATAGGTATTTTATACAAGTGCCAGCCACTGGGACATTTCATGTAGTGTGACAGCATAATATCAAGACAAAGAAGATTTGGATATTGCTAGGAATGGAAAAAAAAAAAAAAGCCATTACATGATTCCTAAACATGTTAAAACATTAAGTATCATTAATAAAAGTTTTGATTTTCAGAATATTATAAGCTAATTGCTATAGAAATCTCTCTTTTTTTATGATCTTCCTGTGGTAGCTAATATATATGATTAAAATAATTATTACCAAATTATTTCTAAAAGGGGAAAATAATATTTTATGTGGATACTTACATTTTAGAAAACCCCCTATATTATTTTCTGCATGACTCCAATATTGCTGGAGGCTAGAAACAGTACTTAGCATAATAAATGCAGTAGGTCCATCAAAATGTTGATGGGCACCTTCAGCAGGGCTGAAAATCTGCATGTTATTATCTGCTGCTAAAACAGCTGAAGGCAGCTCCCCCAACCTGATAATTTTTTTATTGTTTACCAGTCCGTACCTTTGATATGTATATCTGCTTTGCTAGAGGGCAAGATGTGTGAATAAAAAGCCCTGTGTGTGGAGATTCGGGGAACTTAGTCACTAGAACTAAGCTTCCTCTGGTTCCCCAAAATGCCTCCCAAATTTATATTTCATGTCTAGTCTCTTTATTAATTTACTCGCAGCCCTTCTCCAGATTCCTGAACCCTTCTGGATGCTGAGTAAGACCCTGGCACAATATCATGAATTTCAATAGATTTATTCAGTGCTTCTCAAATAACTAAAGATTAAACTATACCATAAATGCCCTCTTTGAAAATTTAGTCACCTGTGAGTGGTAATCATAAAATAATTTAATGCTGTCATCCATTATATTTTTTATAAGCTTGTAACAGATCAAGTCAACTAAATTTGACATCTTCTACCACATCTTTAAAAAAATATGCTTTCATCTAAGAATTGGACATTGATCCTTCTTTAAATAAAAATGACCAGTGTGGCTACTGTATTGCTATAGTCCACACACTTCTCAAATTCAGGCAAAAGTATAACTATACCAGAGGCCCGGTGCATGAAATTCATGCACTGTTGGGGGGAAGGGTCCTCAGCCTGGCCTGTGCCCTCTCGCAGTCTGGGACCCCTCGGGTGGGGATCAGGCCTAAGCCGACGGGCAGACATCCCTCTCACAGTCTGTGACCCCTTGCTCCTTACCACCTGCCTGCAGCAGAGGTGGGAGAGGCTCCCACCACGACCACTGTGCTGGTCAGCCATGAGCCTGGCTTCTGGTTGAGTGGCACTCCCCATGTGGGAGCGCACTGACCACCAGGGGGCAGCTCCTGCATTGAGTGACCAGTCATTCTGCCATTCGGTAGATTTGCATATTAGGGTTTTATTATATAGGATCTGCTACTTTCCTGCAAAAATGTAATTTTATTAATGTTCCACTAATCTATTTTTATGATTGTTTGGAAGATAAAAACACTGTCAATTGTAAAATACAGTAGCAATAGATGTCTCTACTGCCACTGTTCCTCAAGTTTATTTAAAATTGTAATAGAAATATTCTTTTAGAATATTAGGTACAGTTATCTATGTTAAATGTACCCATTTTAAAAACCAAAGCACAATTTAGTAGTAAACACTCTCTTTGAAAGACAAGCCGAAACCGGTTTGGCTCAGTGGATAGAGCGTCGGCCTGCGGACTGAAGGGTCCCGGGTTTGATTCCAGTCAAGGGCATGTACCTTGGTTGCGGGCACATCCCCAGTAGGAGGTGTGCAGGAGGCAGCTGATCGATGTTTCTCTCTCTCTCATCAATGTTTCTAGCTCTCTATCCCTCTTCCTTCCTCTCTGTAAAAAATCAATAAAATATATTTAAAAAAAAAACAAAAACAAAAAAAGAAAGACAATACGGATTCCTTTTTTTTCCTTTTTTTTTTTTTAATCCTCACCTGAGGATATTTTTCCATTGGTTTTTAGAGAGAGTAGGAAGAGAAAGGGGAAGAGAAAGAGATATATTAGTGTGACAGAAACACATCAATTGGTTGCTTCCTGCACAGGCCCTAACCAGGCCCAGGCCAGGGAGGATCCCACAACCAAAGTACGTACCCTTGATGGGAATTGAACCCAGGGACCCTTTGCTGCACAGGCTGATGATCTATCCACTGATCCAAACCAGCTAGGGCAAGAGACAATACAGGAATTTAAAAAAGTAATTTTAGAGATCATGATAATACATATAATTTACTCTTAATTATTATTGAGTTGCTTTCTCTTTTCCACAGATGACACAAATGTAACCCAAGCTTTGTTTCCATAAGGTGCAAAAGTATTAAAAAAAACTATGAGTCATAAAACCTCAAAGCAAAGTGACATGCTTTGAATATCCCTCGTTCCTTTTGAATTTGGTGCTTACAACACAAGAGCACTTTTTTTTTTTTTTTAATTAAGAGAAGGCAACTTCTGGTAAAATAGCTTTCACACAGCTAATTTATCAAGCACTTTTTGTGAAATGGGTTCATGTTTCATTTCTGTCCACCTCTATATTACCAGTACCCTACAGTTCAGCTAACTTTTAAGCATTTTTATTTTATTAAATAGCACATAAAAGAAAGTTCATGAAAGACAAATGATTAGCTTAACATATTATAACAGATTAGCCATGTAATTATCATAGCAAAGATACCCCAATCCAGAGGTACATTGCCTTCTTTTTTCTACCTCTTTCCAGCACAACATTCTTTTAGTATCTCTTCAATTTTATTTTTTACTTCTTCTTTTATAGTTTTACTAGCTGGATGTTCACACCTAAAACATTCTTGTTTATCCTTGTTTTGAACTCTAGACAATAATGTTTTAAGGGACATATTGTCACATGGAATTATAATTCTTCGATCATCACTACAATAGGGTATTCTATGTATATAACACAATCTTTAAGTTGGGAAGTTTGCAAAAATCTTTCATTAATTTTAATAATACGCTTGTAGATTTTTCACATTCCTAGTATACTGATTGTGTTTTTTTCTGTTATTTCTGTCAATTTACACATTATATGTTTTGAGGCCATGTTGTAGCTGCATACAAATTTATAACTGGCATATCTTTCTCACAAATTAGTATCTATCCTTTGGATATAGAGATAACCTTCTTTATTGCTACAATGATTATTGCCCTGACCAGGAATCAAACCATGATCTGATCTCCTGGTTCATGGGTCGATGCTCAACCACTGAGCCACTCGAGCCAGGCTAATATTTGCAATTATATGCCATTTTAATTCTTTTATTTTCAAACTTTCTATATTCTTTTTTGTTGTTCTTACAGATGTGTTTCTTATAAGGTTTAAAACAGCAAAAAGTCGATTTTATTTTTTTCTATCATTTTACTACCTTTGTTGTAAACTAAAACATCTGTTCCATTTAAATTTAATGTAATTATTGACAGTTTATTTTATATTGAAAGCTAACTTTTGTTTGTTTTTCCAGCTTTATTGAAACATTCAATGAAATCTCTCCAAAAATTCCAGCTGTTTTTTTTTCCTTTCAGATATTGATAAGTTGATAACAAAATTCATGTGGAAATGCAAGGGACGTAGAAAAATCATAACAATCTTGAAAAGAAAGAACAAAATGGGAGGACTCAGAATTCCTTACTTCAAAACTTACTACAAAGCTACAATACTCAAGACTGTATGGTACCAGTATAATAGACAGACTCATCAATGGAATGCAACTGAGAGACCAGAAGTAAGCCTTTATGGTCAATTTACAGGCAATTCATTTTCAATAAGGGTGCCAAGACAAACAATGTGGTAATTATAGTATTCAACAAATGGTGCTGGGATAACTCAAATACAAAGTAATATAGTTGGACCACTACTTAACATAATATAAAAAAATGACACCCAATGGATCAAATACATTAATGTAAGTTCTAAACTACAAAATTCTTGGGGGGAAAAAACATAGATTTAAATCCCTGTGACTTTGGATTAGGAAATGGTTTCTTAGATATGACACTAAAAGGCAAAAGACACAAACAAACCCCGCCTCCAAAAAAGGAAAAACTGGACATAAAACATTTGTACTCAAAAGGACAAGATCAAGAAAGTGAAGAACAACTCAAGAATGGGAGAAAAATAAATTCAAATCATGTTTCTGATGAATACACACACACACACACACACACACACACACACACACACACACACATATATATATATATATATATATATATATATATATATATATATACACACACACACTCTCTCTAGAAGCCCAGTGCATGAAAATTCATGCACTGGAGGGGGTTCCTCAGCTGGACCTGACCCCTCTCACAGTCCGGGAGCCCTCAGGGGTGGGAGGCAACCCAGCGATCAGGGGAAGGTGACGCCCCCATCACAACCCTGCTGCTGCTACTGCCAGCAGAACAAGCCTCAGCCGGTCCTGGTTACCTGAGCCTCAGGTGGCCCTGGGCAGCTGGGCAGCCACCATCCAAGGCTTGCCTGAGCCTCAGGCCCACGCTGAGTGCCTGAGCAGCCAACATCCGAGACTTGCCTGTTCCTTGGGCATTGGCTGGGCAGCCGACATCTGAGTCTTGCCTGCTCCATGGACGCTGGCTGGGCAGCCACCATCCAAGGCTTGCCTGAGCCTCGGGCCCACGCTGAGTGCCTGGGCAGCTGACATCTGAGTCTTGCCTGCACCTTGGGTTTGCCCTGGGCAGCTGGGGGGCTGAGGGTGGGTCCAGCCACACCTTACACCTGCCAACCCCCTGGTGGGGCTGAAAGGACTTGGTGACTCCAGCAGGGCTAAGGGGACTGGTTGCCTCCATCTTATGGCTATGGGTGCCGCCATCTTTGTGACCCTGTGACAGTCAATTTGCATATTCCCTCTTTCTTAAATAGGATATATATATTTAATCCGTATAACTCAGCAATAACAAGACAAATAACCCAATTAAAAATGAGTAGGCATTTATTTAAAAAGATATACAAATGGTCAATAAGTACATGAAAAATTGTTCAACATTATGACTTGTAAGACTGAAAGAGAAAGAAGAGAATGAAAGAGAAAGAATAGTTGAACCTTGGAACAATGAGGGCCAGCCTGTATATCATTTGTTAACCTGAGTTATCTGGTGTAAATTTAAAAGTTAAGGCATCAAGAATTCACATAGAAACAGGTATAAATTCTGTGGCAACTCTTAATTTTACAGTATATTTGTATTTATGTGTTTCTTTTACACATTGAGTTATAATGGAAAATGGAAGAAATGCACACTAATTTATACACATTCCCACATGCTCACATAACTGTTTGGAAAAGGAACAGTTTGTAATAAAATTGACATCGCTAAAGTCATGGAGAGTTTTCTTCTTCCAACTGAATTTATATGCATAGAGTTGATATTTCAGATGTTATTTTTGTGGTGAGATAGTCTCTTGGGACTTCAACTACTGGAATAAAAGGAGTATGATGTTGATAGAATTCAAATGCTGTTTGAAAAGGCATGCAAAAGTGGATCTCTCTTATTACCTTCAGGAAAATAGCAATCTTACGTCAATTACATTAAATGTACTTATTTTTATATTTTCAGCAAAGGGCTTTGAAATTTTAACAAGATTTATATGTAAATGATAAGTTAGCATGATATGATTTTAATAGCACCAACACATCAGAAAAAGATAATTACCAGCTTACACTTTCAACCATCCTTGCAAAATTTAAAATATGCAGTTGGGCTTAGGCATTTGGTAGTTGTCTAATATAGAACATATTTAAATATAAATGCTTTCTAAATATAAATCATTGTCAGTTAAATTTGCAATGAGTCACAAATAAGTATCCTGACCTCCAAAACTGTGCTATACATATATATATACATCCAGCAACCAAAACAACTGGTTTCTATGACACCCACTGCAGTCAGCAAACTGGCCAATCAGAGGGGTAAGGCCAGCCGGCCAACCTCCTGAAGCCCCTCCCCCCAGCAGGTCCCGCCCCTGATGGGCCCCCAACACCCTGATCAACCCAAGGCCCCTCCCTGCAACCAGCTCTGCCCCCAATTGGTCCCCACTCTGATCAAAGGCAGGGACGGCCAGCCAACCATTCAGGGCTCCTCTCCCAGGTTGCTGGCCCCCAAATGCCTCCCCCCAACCCATTCTGGGGCAGGGCTGGCCAGTCTACCACCCACAGCCCCTCCCCATGGCTGGCCCAACCCCTGATCAGCCCCCACCACCCCAATTGGCCCATAGCTCCTTCCCCCAGCCAGCTCCACCCCTGATCGGCCCTCCCCACACCAATCAGGGGTGGGGCCAGCCAGCCCACCTCCCATGGCCCCTCCCCAAGCTTCTGACTCCCAATCAGCCCCCCTACTCCAATTGGGGGTGGGGCCTGCTGGCCAATCACCTACGGCCCCTCCCCCCAGCCAGCCCAGCCCTGAGCCGACCCAATTGGGGTGGGCTGTCTGGCCAACCTCCCGCATCTCCTCCTCCCAACAGGCCTGGCCCCAATCTGCCAACTGGGCCTGGGCTGGCTGGACCCCACCTGTACACTAATTCATGCACTGGGTCTATAGTGTGTATATAAACATCTACATAGGTCATAAAAATACAGAAATTGATCTAAATACATTTAACAAATAGCAACACTTAAGCTATGTTTAATAATAAATATTCAGATAACTAATACCCAGGGGTTAAAAAAAAGCATATATATGTAATTTTAACACAAATTTGCCTCCCTCCTAGAAAGGCATCTATAATAATCTTCAATCCCTTGCTGGGATCCACAGTACTGAGATATACCTGTGCAAGTCCCATTCATCTTAATACTAGCTAATGAAGAAGGAGCCAATATCTGTCAGACAAAGTGAGCAAAAGATTAGTAAATCATTAAGTAAGATGTAATTGTAAAATATTTCCTGGGGAATCTAGGCATATAGTTCTGTTCTTTGCTTTGGTAAAAGACCACATTCATTCAACAAATGCTATTGAGTTCCCTCTTTAAGTAGATGCTAATCTATATACACTGGAATAAGGGACAGGACAGGAAAGATGACTGCTCTGTATACACTTTGTTCTAGTAGGAGGAGACATACAGTGAATGAGAAAAATGGACAAGATACCATCATCTCAGTGTATGTACTATGAAAAATATTGTGTGCATGTGTTTGTGTATATGGGATAGAGGGGACAATTTAACATTTTATCCAATGACAAGAAGGGGTGGGGTAGCAATGCTCAAGGAGGGAATAACGCGTAAATGCCTTAACATTGTGTGTGTGTGTGTGTGTGTGTGTGTGTGTGTGTGTGTGTGCGCGCGCGCGCGCGCGCGCACGCATATATGCAGCACATGGGACAGAGGGGAAGGTTTAAGCTTTTGTCTAATGACAAGAAGTAGGAATCTGTGTAAAGATGGGGTGGGGACACCCATGTCCATGGAGAGGATAGTATATGTAATGCCTTAAGGCTGAAATGAGCTTGGCATAATTGAAGGAAGAAAAAGATAGTGACAGAGAGAAGAGTGGAGAGAAGTAAGATGGTAGAGGTACACTATGTCTCAACTCCTGTTTGTAGTTTTAAAGTACTTACCTTAGTGAATCCCCAAGTAAGTTCTCAGAGATATGCTGACTATCACAAGACTATACAGTTAACAGTATCAGGAAAATTTTTTATAAAAATTGTGTGAATGCAATAGAAAAGCTTCTAACTCTTCCCATTGCTACTCAATTTTTGAAACACAAAAATATTATGAAAATAAGGTTGCAACATACACATGTTGGAACTCTGTCCAAATGTGTAGTGACTCAAAAGTAATGTTTTGTACTGGCACGTTTATTTTCCTAAATGAATCCTTTACTCCTGCAGCCAATAATTGGTTAGAGTGTATTAACTCTATCATGTACTTTAGTCTAAGAACCTGCCCAAATACTACTTCTCACTTATTGTTAATTTAAAGTTTTGGCTAAATTTCTTATTCTAGTTTTCCTACTACAGCCAACTGGAGTAAGCTGGATGGTGAGTTTTCTCCTTTTTCAGCTCATGTTTCTCTCTCTCATCCGATGACAGAGCATGCCCCATACCCAGGACAGAAATACGGCAAAGCCCAGGTTGGAATTTTCTAAGATTTTAATCTTAGAAAAACTAAAAGAGGTTGTGGAGTCAATGATGAAGGTCTTCGAAGACTTGAGAACTAAAGAGATACCTGCCTGGGCTAGGTATTGCCCTGATTATGTGAGATGATCATCTGCAACAATCAGTGAAGCAAAGCAAAACCTCAATAGTTAAAGCATTCTGAAGAAAAGTAACCTTCCTTTTCTCACACACTCTGCCACCCCTTCTCTCCATGCACTTCCCAATTTACTTGCAAGATTATACTGGGGTCAATGTTACATGTTTAAAACCACTAAAGACTGTTGAACCAAAAAGGTAACAAGACACAAATGTTAATTCAGTAAAAATAAATCATTGCTAAATATATCCATTCAGCATTCCCCTTTGTAACATTAAACCTTGAAAGTACTTGTGATACAGTAAGATTTCCAATATGTGATAGAGCAACACATTTGATATTATGACTCATGATATAGTATATACACAAATAAAAATTAAAATAATGTAAGATATGTACCTATTGCATAATAGTTCATGGAATAATATCACTTATGAAAAAATAGTTTCTTTAGATATTTTAAAAGAAAGGCTAATGATAAGATGTAAAGAAAATAGGAAGGGAGCTCAAATGAAAAAAATGAGAACACTGAGATGAGAAATTAAATAATTTGAAGCAGAGGACAATTTAACTGAAGCAGCAGCTTTAAGCTAATTAAAGGCCATTGTTCTTGCTAAATCTTAGGCCTTTTATTTTTGTCCTTAGTCTGACTTCCATGAACAGTCTTCATAAAAATCTCCTTTCTTTGCTTCAGGGACTGCCCTTCCCAGCCCTCCTTATTCTTTCTTAAGCACAGACCTCACCCCACGCTTCCTTTCCTACATTATCTTCTCCCTCTCACTCCCGCTTCCGCTCCCTCTGGATTTTCTTCAATCCATTTTATTACAGCTGTCTTCAACAATCATCTGTGGCCATCTTCCTTTTTTACATCTAATCTTTTTTCCCCAGAAATTGGCTAGAATCAGAACCTTCAACTTTCACCTTCAGGTTTCAATGTAGAAATTAATCTGCCATGTACAATAGTCTGCTTCGATTGATTTCAGAATTCATAATCAATGTCAAGTAGAATTAAGACACTTGTACCTAATCCCAACTTCCCTCTCTACAAACATTTTCTTAACCTACCAAGCTCAAGATTTGGACATCAATTTTTACTCCCTTTCTCATTACAATTAGAATTTAACATGCATTAAATTTACTTTGATGTGTCACCCACCATTTTCAATTCTAATATGATGTTAATCCAGGAATGTATCTTCTCAGGCCAGATTATTATAATGGCCTATGAAGTAGATTTTCTGATTCCTCTATCCTCTATACTTGGGTTGACCAACAGCTAAATTTCTGTATATGTGTATTCTTTTGTCATCATAATCCAATAGTGATTCAAAGCATTCTCAGTGCCAGGTCAAACTTGAAGGTCAGAGCCCACTGCAGGCAGTAAGAGTTGAGGATCAGATAAACGACAAATGTTGGCGAGGATGCGGAGAAAAAGGAACCCTCGTGCACTGCTGGCGGGAATGCAGACTGGTGCAGCCACTGTGGAGAACAGTATGGAGTTTCCTCAAAAACCTAAAAATGGAACTCCCATTTGACCCAGTGATCCCACTTCTAGGAATATATCCCAAGAAACTAGAAACACGAATCAGAAAGGATATATGCACCCCTATGTTCATAGCAGCCCAATTCACCATAGCTAAGATTTGGAAACAGCCTAAGTGCCCATCAGCAGGTGAGTGGATTAAAAAACTGTGGTACATCTACACAATGGAATACTATGCTGCTATAAAAAAGAAGGAATTCTTACCATTTGCAATAACATGGATGGAACTGGAGAGCATTATGCTAAGGGAAATAAGCCAGGCAGAGAAAGATAAATATCACATGATCTCACTCATCTATGGAAAATAATGAACAACATAAACTGATGAACAAAAACAGATCCAGAGACAGGGAAGCATCAATCAGACTGTCAAACCTCAGAGGGAAGGTAGGGGAGAGTGCGGGTAAGGGGAAGAAATCAACAGGACTTGTATGCATGCATATAAGCCTAACCAATGGACACAGACACCAGGGGGGTGAGGGCATGAGTGGGGGTGGGTTGAGAAGGTAATGCGGGGATGAGGACAAATATGTAATATCTCAATCAATCAAGAAATTAAAATGGACAAAAAAAAAGAGTTGAGTATCATGAGTGGGGTAGATAGTTATCATGAGTCTGAGATCACCATATTAACCTCAAACTGACAGCTGAAGCAAGACTCCAATGCTTATGTGGAATCTAATGAAAAATAAATAAATAAATGAACAAAATGGAACCAGAACCATGGATACACGGAATATACTGCCCAGTGCCTGAGGGGAAGGGGTTGGGGTGACTGGATAAAGAAGGGATTAACTAAATAATAGATATGTAGCCCTAGCTAGTTAGGCTCAGTGGATTGAGCATCATCCCATGACTTAAAGAGTCATGGGTTTATTTCCGGTCAAGGGCACATCCCTTGGTTGCAGGCTCAATTCCAGGTTGGTACCAGTAGGGGTGCATGCTGGAGGCAACCAATCTATATGTCTTTCTCACATCAATGTCTCTCCCCCTCCCTTCTATTCTCTCTCTAAAAATAAATAATAAATAAATAAATAAATACATGAAAATCAATGGAAAAATATCCTCAGGTGAAGACTAAAATTTTTTTTAAATAAAAAATACAGAACACATATGCACACCCCATAGACAAAGACAAAGGCCAAAAGTGGGGGAAGTGAATATAGGTGGGCAAAAATGGGGGAGTAGGGGGAAAAGATGCCAATGCTTAAGCTAATTTGGCATTCTAATATCCAAGTGTCATGGGACATAGGCAAGACTAATGGGTAATTTTAGGGCAGTAATATATCCTTCTCACACTTCTTCCATCTCACATGCATGGGTACGTGTACACACAATTTTTTTCTGTAAATATTCCCCCTATTCTGAAAAGGTTGAATCTTCCAAAAGATAACTTCTATTTATGTCTTTATTATGTACATTTAGTCGATTTAGGAAAAGGAACTAAACTGCTCGATCCATTCGCAATAGTATGGCTAGTAATGTTTGGATAAGTGACTTGGAAACAGAGGCATAAAGCCAAAGAGAGGTGAAATTATTTATTAAGTAACTCAAAGTAGGTCAGTAACAGAGTACAAGTGAAAATATAAGTCCCATGAAAATAATACGAGGTGTGTGGCAACGCATTTTTTTTAATTGGATAGTCCAATATTAAAGTCTCTCTCAGGAGGGTCAGAATTTCCAAACTCTACAAGACTTCGAGATGAATTAATACTGATGGATAGTAAACAGTTCCAAGTAGCCTTCCAGAACTTCTAAGTAGGGTGATGGGGGGAAAGAGTGAGAAGGAATTGAGGCCCCCACCCTACCTTCCTAATTGCCATAATTTTATTGTTTTACACATTGAGCTCCTTGTAAAAATTTCATTGAAAGAAAATAAATTCCATTTAGTTAAAAACAGAGGATTGATAATCGATGATTTCAATGATTGGAAACTTGTAGAAGTTGCTTCTGAATAATGCTGAAAATTGGATGAGAAGTTTCTAAGATTTATCATCAAATTCCAGCTCTCCGGGATTTATGTTGTTGCATTCTCATAACTCCAATAAATGTAGCCATAAATTTTTAAAGATGTAATAAAATGTCAGAGGGTATTTGAAGAAAGCACTCTTTTTTTTTTTTGCCACAAAATTCCTGATGGGTACTTAGTTCTGATCCCTATATCAAGAATTAGTGAACATTGGTAAATGTACCCTTATTTGAAGGGTACAAAATGACTTCTTTGTTAAGACAAGAAAGCCTTTGAAAAGATTATCATACTTATTTAATGACAAAACCAGAATGCATAACATGTCATGTTAAGTTTGACTCAGATGCATCCCTAAATCAATTTGAAGCTGCCACCTCCATACCTGCCCATCAAAATCTGCATCCAGTCTTGTATTTAAATCAATATTTATGTTAAAAACAAATAAAATTACCAGAGATGTGTTCAAGTGCTTTACTTTCCAGAGATATCTGCCTTTTTAAATACCAATGAAAGTTTATAATATAAAAATAAAGGTCCTGGGCTTTTAAACATTAAATGAGGCAATTTGAATGCTCCTATAAAGCAGAGTATAAAACCATAAAGAATGGTGAGCTGTGTGGAAAACAAAAAGTCAGTGCCACTTTTAAGATATCAACTGAAACAAATCACATATGAAGTTGAACTAAGGAGCATGATTATATCATATAACTAATAAATGCTTATTCTCACTGGTCCCTCAATATATCATGTTTCATCCATTGAAAACCCTTAGCTTGAGAAACCAAGATGGTGGCATAGGTAAATACCAGAAATTGCTGCCTCGCACAACCACTTCAAAACTACAACTAAAAGACAAAATGGACATCATCCAGAACTACAAGAAGGCTGGCTGAGTGGAAATTCTACAACTAGAAGGAAAGAGAAAGCACACTGAGACTCAGAGGAGGTGCGGAAGTAAAGTGCAGAGGTACGGAGGCACACACGGAAAGGGCTGGCAACTGAGTACGCGGTTGTCTTTTTCAATCAGGAGGGAGACACAAGCTCCTGACTGCTCTGAACTCCATTTCTGGGTGAAACTCTGGGGACCCAGATTCATACAGGGAGAAATTGGACTGTCTGGCTTCGGGGGGAACTCGAGGGTGGCTTTCTCTCAGAGGTGCTTGCAGTGATTACTGCAGGACACTGACACCTGGGGGCCTCTTAGGACAGGACTGATGATCAGCCATAGCTGTTTGCTCCACCCTGTTGATGCCCTGACACCCTGCCTACCCAAGCTGTGCACAAAGGCTTTTGCATATGAATGGCCTGGTCCTTTGCAATCTAAAATTACCTAACAAACTGCAGCTGGGTCAGAGAGAGACCCAGAACATCCAAAAGAAGGCCCAAGGCCCCACAGAAGCTTGCATTGCTTCACAGCTGAGCCTCATCTGGGCACCTCCAAACTCCAAACAAAGAAGAGGAATCTCTGTAGCTCCTGCTGGGTGGCTAAATTTGCAACGCCTTGGAAATCCAAGAGCCAGTGTACCCAGTGGTCAGAGTAGGACCATCCAGATTATAACTCCTCAGATCCATAAGGGACACACTCAAGGGGCATATTCAGTGAGCACCAAAGCCCCACTGAAGCAAGTCTTGCCCCATAAGGGTGTCTGCAGCACAGAAGTTCTCCCCTCGTAGACACAGCTAATTCTCACAGTCAATTGTCCTGGAGGTCAATTCCTCCCAGTGATACCAACAACAATCAAGGCTTAACTACAACAAGACCATGCACACCGCCCACAAAGGGGTGCACCAAGACTGTCCACCTCAGGTAACTGGGGAGGCTGAGCCACTGGGCCCTATAAGGATACCTAGCACACAAAGCCACTCTATCAACACAGGGAAGCAGCCAAAATGTGGAGACAAAGAAACAGGTCACAAATGACAGAAATAGAGGAAAGCAAACTACTGAATATAGAGTTCAAAACCACGGTTATAAGGTATTTCAAGACTCTTCTAGAAGCCACCGATAAATTTAGTGAGACCCTTGAGGATATGAAAAAGGGTCACCTAGAAATTAAGCATACACTGACTGAAATAAAGAATAATATACAGAGATCCAACAGCAGACTAGAGGATCCCACGAATCAAGTCAAAGATTTGAAATACAAACAAGCAAAAAACACCCAACCAGAAAAGCAAAAAGAAAAAAGAATCCAAAAATATGAAGAGAGTGTAAGGAGCCTCTGGAACAACTTCAAGCATACCAACATATGAATTATGGGGGTGCCAGAAGAAGAGAGAGAGCAAGATACTGAAAACCTACCTGAAGAAATAATGACCAAAAACTTCCCCCACCTGGTGAAAGAAATAGACTTACAAGTCCAGGAAGCGCAGAGAACCCCAAAAGGAATCCAAAGAGGACCATGCCAAGACACATCATAATTAAAATGCCAAGAGCAAAAGACAAAGAGAGAATATTAAAAGCAGCAAGAGAAAAACAGTGAATTACCTACAAGGGAGTACCCATACGATTGTCAGCTGATTTCTCAACAGAAACTATGCAGGCCACATGGGAGTGGCAAGAAATATTCAAAGTGATGAATAGCAAGAACCTACAACCAAGAGTACTCTACCCAATAAAGCTCTCATTCAGAATTGAAGGGCAGATAAAGAGCTTCACAGATAAGAAAAAGTTAAAGGAGTTCATCACCGCCAAACCAGTATTATATTAAATGCTGAAGAGTATTCTTTAAGAAGAGGAAGAAGAAGGAAAAGGTAAAGATAAAAATTATGAACAACAAATACATATCTATCAGCAAGTGAATCTAAAAATCAAGTGAATAAAAAATCTGATGAACAGAATAAACTGGTGAATATAATAGAATCAGGGGCATAGAAAGGGAGTGGACTGACAATCCTCAGGGGGAAAGAGGTGTGGGGGCTGCAAGAAGAGATTGGACAAAAATCGTACACCTACGGATGAGGACAGTGGCAGGGGCGGTAAGGGCAGAGGGTGGGGTGGGAACTGGGTGGAGGGGAAAAAGAGGAACAACTGTAATAATCTGAACAATAAAGATTTATTTAAAAAAAAAGGTTTAAGAGACATAAATCAGTTGCAATTGAGATCTTAATTCAAACAGATTGTAAAATCAGTATGAGACAATCAGGAAAATTTGAACACTGAGTTGATATTTATGATGTTAAACATTATTTTTAATTTTAAAAATGAGATTTTTTTGTTTTAAAAAGATACCTTCCCTTTATTATTATATACTGAAATGTTTATAAATAAAATTGTTTACTCTCTGGATTTTGCGGAAGGGAAGGGAAGGGAAGGGAAGGGAAGGGAAGGGAAGGGAAGGGAAGGGAAGGGAAGGGAAGGGAAGGGAAGGGAAGGGAAAGGAGGAAGGAAGGAGAAAGAAAAGAAAGAAAGAAAGAAAGAAAGAAAGAAAGAAAGAAAGAAAGAAAGAAAGAAAGAAAGAAAGAAAGAAAGAAAGAAAGCAAGCCCTTGGATTACACTGCAAACCCTTCCAGGATACTCCTTAATATAGCCCAACTAGATAATAAGAATAATGCTAACAACAACAAGAGATACTGAGGAGGATTTTATCAAGAGTTTATCATATGCCAGAAACTGTGTCAAATCATTGTCTTGACATATCTCACTTAATTCTCCTACACAGTTTGGTAACACAACACCCTTTATAGTTCCCCCTTTTACCAGCAAGGAAATGAGGACCATAGAAATTAGATATCTAGTCTGTGGTCTCAGGTTACTATACGACAAGGGTAGAATTTAAACCTACATATCTTTGACTCGAAATTACTCAGAAACACAAGTCCTGATGATTTCTCTGACAACTTTGAATTGAACACCTTTTCTGAATTTCTCCACGGTGTTCTCTCCCCCATTACTCAGTCACTATCTGAATTTTAACCTCTCTCACACCTGTATCCTACCTTACAACATATACATGTCTATACGTACATATAGAAACAGCAATGGTCAAATACTATCAGTTTCAAGATATCACCTATTTCCTCTATTAGGAATAATTTATGGCTTTTTATTTTATCACTAGCGGTCTGGTGCATGGATTTGTACACAGGTGGGGTCCCTTGGTGTGGCCTGTGGGGACTGGGCTGAAACTGGCAGTCCAATGCCGCCTGCCACTCCTGCCTGCCTCTCCTACTCATCCTCACCCTGCCGCGGGCTTGCACCTAGTCAATCCCAATCAGGAGAGGCTCATGCCACCACAGCGGTGTTAGTCAGCAGTGAGCCCTGTGTCTGGTGCCCGTCAGTCAGCTGAGCTGCCGCTCCCATTGTGGGAGTGCACTGACCACCAGGGGACAGCTCCTGCATTAAGCATCAGCCCCCTGGTGGTTATTGCAAGTCATAGTGACCGGTCAACCCGTCATTCGGTCATCTGGTTGTCCAGTTGCTTAGGCTTTTATATATATAGATGCTAACCACATTTATAAAAATTTATTTCTATGTTTTGTATGGTAACTATAGTTCAACAATTATTGATATTTAATTCAATGATTAAATTGTTTGAATAGACATAAACAGTATATTACAATTTTAGAGTTTTTAGTTTCATTCATCTATCGGTTGCCTAGATGATGCCTCAGGTTCAGACATCAATGTGCTGAGAAATGATTTATTTCATTTATTACTTTTCCTTTCACTCCAGCCTCTTCTCCAGAAATAGCAAGCCTATACAATAAAGCCTAATATGCTAAGTGTCCGGTTGACAGTCGGCCGTTCAACCAACCAAAGCATAATATGCTAATGATATGCTAAGGCTGCTCAACCACCTGCTATGACGTGCACTGACCACCAGGGGGCAGACAGTTGACCGGTCGACCAGCCGCTATGATGTGCACTGACCAACAGGGGGCAGACACTCCAACTGGTAGGTTAGCATGCTGCTGGGGTCTGGTCGATCGAGACTGAGCGAGATGAGCCGGACATGCCCTGGAGTCCTCCCGTGGTCCCTCCCTGGCTGGCCAACCTCCCACATCCCTCCCTGGCCCCAATCATGCACTGGTGGGGTTTCTCGGCCTGGCTTGTACCCTCTTGCAATCCAGGATCCCTTAGGGAATGTTGGAGAGCTGGTTTTGGCCTCCAACATGCATCAGTGTGCATGATGCACACTGACCATGCAGGGGCAGACGATTAACACAGGAGCTGCCCCCTGATGGTCATTGCACTCCCTCAGAGGGAGCACCGCTCAGCCAGAAGCCAGGCTCATGGCAGCAAACGCAGCTGCCATGGCAGGAGCCTCTCCCGACTCCATGGCAGCCAGTACAGCGGGCTGGGATGAATGTAAGTGGCGCCCAGCTCCGATTCCAGCTCCTCCCTGGCTGCCTGCCACTTGGCATATTGCTAGATCCCTAAGAGGGTATAGGCTGGGCTGAGGGACTCCCACCCCAGTGCACAAATTTCATGCTATGAGCCTGTAGTTATTTATATGTTGGAATTTTACTCTTTTTAATCTATTGACCTTTTTCTCACTATTTTCCTTTTTTTTTTTACTTTCTCTGCAACTCGAGATTCTCAAGTTCATCCTCCATTGACTTTCTGATCAAACTCTCTGTTTAGTCTGTCAGTCTCCCCCCCACCCCCAATTTTACATTTGAGTGAAATATTTATTTCCTAATATTCATGTCTGAAATAATCAATTCCTAAGTCATTCATCTTTTTTTTTTGCCAACTCTATCTTTTGCTTTTTGTAGTTATTTTTTTAAATGTTTCTGTCTCTTAAGTATTATATTTTTCATTTTTTGCTGAAAAATAATTTATAGGCTTAATGCTACTCTCATGATTTTTCTTTTTACTTGTGTTTATTAATCATGAAAAAAAGAGGCCCTCGTTTTTCTGCCCAAAGGGAAGAGATGCTTTACAGTGCACGAGGATGCCTCCCACATTGCATCAGCTACAGAGCTTCGGGGCCATTCACATGAGCAGCCTCAGGACCCAAGAGCTGGTGGAGACTGTAGAGTTCTCAAATCTGGGCAGACCTAGGGAGCCAAGAGCTGCTTCCGGATTTAACAAA
This sequence comes from Corynorhinus townsendii, assembly GCA_026230045.1. Classification (NCBI taxonomy): domain Eukaryota; kingdom Metazoa; phylum Chordata; class Mammalia; order Chiroptera; family Vespertilionidae; genus Corynorhinus; species Corynorhinus townsendii. The sequence goes on along the minus strand of JAPDVU010000006.1, from coordinate 161,307,065 downwards.
ACTGCTGGACTCTCCTTTCCAGTTTTCTGTTTAACTTGACATCAACTCCAGATAGATGGTTACTGTGTGGCGTCTGGTGACACTGCTCCGTGGATTCCAGATGCACTTCACTACATCAAGGGCGTATTTCTAGCCAGTTCTCAGACTCCAGTGGCCAGGTATGCTCTGGGAAAGCTCTCCCAGAACCCTGATCCAAATTGCATACAAAAGACTTCTAATGGGAGGATACACATCTATCCCAGTTGGTTGTGTTGTTTGTTGTTGTTGTTTTTCTGGCCTCTAGATTTTACAAACCAAGTTAGTGAATATTTACAGTGTTCTGTCCAACCTTCTAATGAAAGCCATTCACCACAGTCCTTTTTGTTACTATTTTGCTTTAGTCGTCCCTATGCTATGTATGCACGACAAACATTTATATTTAGCGTATGGCCTGCATCATTCACAAAATTCCACAACTGAAGTAGATTTTCTTCTTTATATTTCTTTAATTGTCTTGTTTTAGTCGGGGTTTAGTAGGATGACATTAAGTTTTTATGATACTCATAAATCCTGTGCTTATGGATCGAGAGGGCATAGTAAATGATCTGGTAACCTAGCTAAGCTGTTACCATAAACTTCATAAAGGAAGTCTAATTACAGAGGGAAGAGGTAATCCAGTTGACATACAGAGCAAGGAAAAGAACTGATTTAAAGGAAGCAACATTTGGAGATTTTAGCAGGTAGGAAAATAGCATCAGGAAAGTCTGTAACCAGGTAACAGTCACGAAAATGAGAGAATGGTCAGACCTCAGCAAAAAGTGGCTTAAAATTGGAATCTAGTTGCCACTAGATGCAGGTTATGACAAGTCAATTTTCCAGAACAAAAGTAAGAATGATTTATTACAGAATACTGACCTAAAGTATCTTAATTCTTTACAAGTAGGGTCATGATGACACTGATCGATTAGGGAGCGAGGATAACTTAGCTTGGGAAGAGGAGTGATACAGAGACAGACACTGACAGTTTTCTGTAATATTATCTTCTGTGTTACTGGAGTCCATGTGATAAGAATCACAAACAACTTGCTAAAGTATAGGAGTAAAAAGAAATTGAACTTTTCTTATTTTATCCAATAATTCACTTCTCATTTTCCAAATGCTGTAATGCTTCTTATATATGACTTATATTCTTTACCAAAAAAAAAAAAAAATGCAGTTCTTCATCACCCAAAGCTCTTCTGCTTTTTTTAGCATCTATATTGCACAAATTGACATTACATTAAGAAAGTATTCTCTATCATGTAAGTGAAACAGCTTGCTATTCCACATGAACATAAGATTTCTTTATGTTGCATCAATATGTAAATTTTAAAGATATGTTTACAAATGATTACATTTTCTGTATTTTTTATTCACTTAGTATTTTTGTGTACTACGTGAATGCACAATTCCATTAGTTATTATGTATTGGGTAATAACATAATTAAAGATGCAATTTCTAGACTTTCAAGGGCAACAACACTGAAAGATATATAGTATGCAAAGACCAAACTATGTAAGAAGAACTATTATTATTATTATGTTGGTAAAATATAATAGTATATAATAAGAAAAATATGACTCCTTCTAAAGCTTGGAAAATATTGGCATCAATAAAACAAAGAGTGAAGTTAGTAAATAATCTGCATGTGGGTGTTGATGATCCCTCTGATGTTTGGAAATGAGAGCTTAGCGATCTGAGCTGGACAACCAGAAAGAAATATTTAGAAGGCAGCTCCAAAAAGTGGTTCTGAAGCTAGGAAAAATCTGATTACTGAAATACTGAAGTGAGGGATATGTCAAGAAAAACTATACCGAAATGATAGTGATAGGACAAAAGTATTTATGCAAGTAACTGATTAAATTTGAAAATGGCAAAGAGGGTTTAATCCATGTGGCCATGGATTAAGAAAGCAAAGCTATTCTAGGTATTTCATGAAGAAAATTATTTAACATAGAGTATTAATTGCCTATAAGACTGCTCAACACATTGTAGACGTGAAGGTCAGGGGAGGTCTTCATGAGCCCTGCAGGAATCGGCCCCTAATGGTCACATCTCCTTGTATTCATGAGACAGGTGGTTTACTGTGAAAAGCCACAGGCTGATATGAAATTTATATCTGCTGAAACCCACAGTTGCCTTTTACTGTCAGACCAAGTAGTCTTCCAAACCTTATGTGAGTAATTCTCATTGGAGGAGTCAATGTTGATGGGGATTTGGGAAAATATTGTTCCTAGGCTTTCAACCATGTGACTGTAGCATAAAGGGGGAAGAAATAGAACTGAATACCAATAGGAAATCTGATAGAGCAGCATAATAGTTAGTTGACTACTGAAGGCTAGGTTTGAAGGAGGATGTGGTTCAATATGGTTGATTCACCAAAGTGCAGGCTGAAGAACTAAATTTTATCTACTTACCCAGTAGGAATCAGGCTTGTGGAAACCACCAAAGGAATCTCTGAAAGTTTAATTTTAAATGTGTTGTTTTTTAATTGATTTTAAAGAAAGGCAGAGACAGAGGGGAGCGGGATAGAAACATCAATGATGAGAGAGAATCAATGATGGGCTACCTCCTGTATGTCCCATCGAGCCTACAATCTGGGCATGTGCCCTGACCAGGAATTGAATCATAACATCCTGGTTCAGGGGATGACGTTCAACCACTAAGCTAAAATAGCCAGGCTAAACCTTCATAATTATTTTTTAGTGAATTGATTGTGAAAGGAGATATAATAAGAATATGAATTTTTAGTGGTCATTAGTTTAATGTGATAGCCCCACTAGACTAAGGGGTTTCTTGCTTTTGATTATAAGATCAACTGAACAAAAAGGGGAATAAATTAAAAGTTGGATGTTAACATTTTATTCATGTTATTACCTTTATGAAATTCCTTTATTACTTAATAAAGGTATCTATAATAATAAAAGCGTAATATGCTATGGATGAAGCCGGGCCTGCAAGCAAAGTCCAGGTCCCAGGTGCCAGAGGGAAGCCAGTGCCAGCAGTCAGGGGAAGGAAGGCTTACTCTTGCATGAATTTCGTGCATCGGGCCTCTAGTTTAATAAATAAAAATAAAAAGTACTTAATAGAAGTATTTCTTATGAAAAACAATTATCAATATTTGCATATTTCATGGCAGAAAGGAAACTAAGATTCAAAATAATGAACTGAGATTAATAAGAATGAAGTTATTACTGAATAATCAAAGAAATAAATTTTATTTTAGTAGTTTTTATATGTAGTATATCATGTTTTATTATAAATAATTTGAAAAACTCAGAACATTATATTCATTCACCAAACAATTTGAGTAAGAAAGCTCAATTAAATTTCAATTTGAATTTTAGGAATAGTGTCCAATAAGAGAGATGTTAAATAAATCACATGCCCATACCATTTATCCATTAAAAATAAATATTGTTAAGAGCAATGAGAAAATTTACTGTGTTTACTTTATAGAACACAATTTGCTAAATGCTTTATCTGCATTAATTCAATGAATAATTTATTAGTAATATTAATATTAACTATATGAGTTTATAATATATAAAATCTATTGAAGGAAAGATATTCTTAAGTCATGATAAATATTAAATATATTTTATAAATTTAAAGCCAAAAAAGAGCAATTACATGCCTATAATATTCCTCAGTTTTTCCAACCTACAAATGCTTAACTAGTTCTAGCATACCTAAGATCCACTAGATCAAATACTGATTTGTATTATAAACAGAAGCCATGTCAAAATAATTATGATTACAAAATAAGAATTTTGAATTTATTCTACATCGACTTCTATAAAGAATGGTATGATATCAACTGTGCTAGAAGATAACTGATGTTTGAAGCCATCTTAAATCTTTTTATGTTACCCTTTCCTTTGCATCCATAACTACTTGCAGATGTCTCCTTTGCCACAAATATAAGAGTTCCCACAGTATTCCAATGGTTCTCATCTGCAACCCTGAACATGTATAACATCCTGTGAATAGCTTAACCACTTTTGTAAGTTCAGAGACAACAAATCAATGCATGATAAATAACACCACTTCACTTTTGACTAAAAAATGGGAGGTTAAACTATTTCCCATTATTACTAGCAAAAAATAAAGAACATTTTCTGCTTTTGAAAATAGACGTTGGTTTGTCTGCTTGACAGAATGTAAGTTCATCTATAAAAGATGTCGAATGCATTCTTAGTAAAATTGTTTCATAATAGTCTAATTTGGCCCTTAGAAATAAATATAAAAAGACTTTATATGTGCTCTCTTTAATAAGTATTTAAACCATTTAATATGTATACAAAGAGTTATTTAAGTACTAAGTATATTATGTACAAAGTTAGACTTTATTGCTAGTATGTGGTTCTTGTAAGGTAGACGGTATGCAAGTGAATACACATATCATAAGGCAGTGGTCGGCAAACTCATTAGTCAACAGAGCCCAATATCAACAGTACAACGATTGAAATTTCTTTTGAGAGCCGAAAACTGACTTCTGCGCATGGCCACGAAGTTTTAGTCACACTGTACATGCACGCCCTCATGTGGTATTTTGTGGAAGAGCCACACTCAAGGGGCCAAAGAGCCACATGTGGCTCACGAGCCGCAGTTTGCCGACCACTGCCATAAAGTATTGAGTATTTGCAATACTATAGGAACAAATACAGAAAATTTTAGAAATCAATTATGAAGGTGTATCCACGGTATTAGTAGGTGGTGGGTACTTTACACTGGGAAGGGTATAATGAGGGAAAAATTGGACAGAATTTCATTTAAACTGGGTCTTTATAAATGAGTAGAATTACAGTAAATCTATGTGGATTACAAAAGCAGTTGTATTAAAGGAATATCATAGGTATAATTTAATTAGAGACCAGAGATTGAAGCACAGAAATGTCAGGGTGGGAAATCATACATGCTGGGATTAGCTGTGGATAACCATGAGTGTCAACATTGGGCATTCATAATTGATTTGGCAAGTAAGAGAGAAAAATTAAAAGATTCTGAGCAAGAAACCAGACTAGCAAAACAAGATGGGAAGTCTACTGGAATTTTTAGGAATGATACTAAAATACTACTTTGATAGTTTAGGTAAGAAGAAATGAAACCCTGAACTGAGGGGAATCCTATATAATAAAAGGCAAATTGTCCCCTCAACCAGGAGTTCAACCAGGGGGTGGGACCGGCTGGCCAACCGCCCGTGGCCCCTCCTCCCAGCTGGCCCTGCCCCCGATCGCGACCCACCCCCCCGAACTCCGATCCGGGCATGCTGGCTGAACCCCACCAGTGCACGAATTTGTGCACAGGGCCTCTAGTAGTTATATAAGAGGCTGGATAGCTATTAGTACAATGCTAGCTAGCACTTGGTATAACTAATTTCCCCAAAGAAACATATTCAGAGAAGAAACATGCTAAAGAAAAGCATCTAACTATATTATAAAAACCCAGTGGCCCTAACGCCATAACAATCAAAGACCGGTCACCAGGAGGCTGTGTGCACAGCAAGGCGAGGACTTGACTCTGGGGTCCCAGGTCTCGCACAATTTCGTCTGGGACTTGCATGATTTCAAGCGCTGGGTCACTAGTATATAAATAAAAGCCTAAGCGACCATTACAACCAAATGACCGGAACAACCAGAACGACCAGTCACTATGATTCACACTGACCACCAGGGGGCAGACACTCAATGCGGGAGCTGCCCCCTGGTGGTCAGTGCGCTCCAACGGGGCTCACAGCTGGTGAGCGCGACTCTGCGGCAGTGCTACCAAGCAGCGGCAGGCGCAGCGGGCCAGGATGAGCATGAGTGGTGCCAGCTCAGGTTCCTCCCTGGACGCCTGCCACGTGGTGCACTGCTTCATCCCTCACAGGGTCCCAGACTGTGAGAGGGTGCAGGCCAGGCTGAGGGACACCCTCCCTCCATGCACAAATCCATGCACTGGGCCTCTAGTACATTATAGGAAAGACTAGCTAAAGAAACAATGTACATGAGTGTAGGTGTACAATATATTTTTGCTTTTGCTCTGAGTTCTACTTTTTTACATTTTGGTAATGATCAACTTCTGTGCTTTATAAAAAAGACAAATTAACTTAATTGACTTATTAACATACACACACAAAAATCATCAAGGGTATCTGTGTGAAGTATGTAAAAAAGACCACATATTCTCTCAAGAAATGCTCCCGTAAAAAAGAAAAAATAGAAGGAAAAAGTTCTTGTCAGGAATGCTTTTTTTTTCTCCTATAGCAACATTAATTATGCTGTCGGCTAAAGCCACAAGAATGAGATAGGCAGAGGCAATCGGATTCTCATCTTGTTTAAACTTGTCAGTTCCAAAATGAAGTCCAGAGTTAGGGAAAATGGAGAAGGTCTCCTTCCTCATTTAAAGATAAATAGGAAGTCCAACTCCAAATTTTTTTTAATAAGAAGGGTTACTTTCAGAAGACATTTGTCTCTTTTTTAAAATATTACTAATTCAGTCCTTCACAGGCTCCCAGAAGCTGAGAGCACGTTTTTCATCAGTAGACACTCGCAGCTTCAGCACTGCTATGCATCATCTGTTGTGCCTTTGACCCTCTGTGGAAAGACAATGTATTTCTAACGTGCTAAGAGCCACAGAGACTTACAAATTTTTAATCTGAACTTTTGCTTCAATCCAGTGTTCTTACTTCTCTGTGCTGCTGTTTCATGTGGCTTGCTAGGCAGTCCTAAGGAAAGGTAATTTCAATAACCACTACTTGTTAGAACCCTTGACTTACAAAATGGGCTTGGCCTTTAATATACATATCAGGAGGAGAGGAAAGGCGGAGCAAAAGGGGAGTTTGGGGAAAGAACAAAGGTAAACCAAGTGTGACTAAGACCATCACCTAGTGAAGGGAGGGTGAGAGGGTATGACATGTGGGTGGGAATGAAGAGACTAAGAGGAGAAGAGGCATGTGATTGCACCAGGGATCAAACACTCAGAAGGTACCAGGTACCAGGGAGTTTAAATGCAGACACTGTCCAGTCAATAGATGCTCCCCCTTTGAGTTGTGAATATATGACTTCCCCTCTCCCCAAAATAAAGCCTTTTTGTTTAATCAGGTGTTAAATGAGTGGAATAAAAATAAAGGGTTTTCCCCTCCCTTTTTCTAATATAATGTTTTATCCCAAAGAAAGTAAACAGATTCAAATAATCCCTTGTTAAAATTAGCTGGGATAATGCTTTGGAAAACCTAATGCATGAATCATTTTATTATTGAGATTAACATATTTCACCAAATTGCACTCACTATTCCATTTCCATACTGCTCTGATAACTTACACACACAGAATATTTTTTTATCTTTATTGTTGAAATTATTACATAAGTCTGCTTGCCCCCCTCCCCTTTGACCTCTTCTACCCTTCCCCCCACCCCCTGCTCCCCACCCTATTGTCTATGCATATACATGGGTTATGCAAATATGCATACAAGTTCATTGGTTGATATCTTCTCACCCACTCTTCCCTGCCTTCCCTCTGAGGTTCAACAGTCTGGATTATATATGATTTTAAAGTGTGTTATTTAAAAAATTTGTTTAAATGCCTTTTCATAACAGAAGCTTAGATACACTAATAAGTATTGGTATTAGGGATAAAACTGATCACTCAATATATAAATTGTATACCTGAAGCCTATATAATTTTATTAACCAATGTCACTGAAAAATTTCAATAAAAAAGACGTGTGTTTGTTCTATTCACCAGTGCTCGGGCTATGCTTTTTTCTGACACTCCAGTGAGACGCCAAAGTGTTATCCCTTCCTAAATCCAGGTTCAGGCACAATGGCCTGGAGATAACAATTTCTCCATGATCCTCTTCATAACCTGAGTCTTAAAGGTCAGTTAATGATGGCAACAGGAAATAAAAGGCAACAAAAACAAAACCAACAAAAAAGTTTTGTCAATTCAAAAAAAAAAAAAAATTTGTCCTGATAAGTAACAAATAACCCTGATTTTTTTAAAGTGCATTTATCAATTTTTCTAATCCCTTTAAAGTTTTTCAATAGTTCTAAATTAAATCCCTTTCACCCTTATCTCTTTATCCATCAGAAAATCCGAAGGGTATTTGGATTCAGACATCCATTGCGCCAAAGATCTTTCATTACACAGCACAAACAAGCACTTTTATTGAACAGGAACTCAATTACTTAACCTAGCTTCAGGTTTCATTCTACCCTGCGGCTTCTACCCTAACAGAAGCCCACTAATCTCTTCTGATGGACGTTGCTGCATATCAGTTCAGATACACAGAGATGATTCCTAACCTTCTTGTAGAAAACCACTGATTAAATAAACTGAGATGTCCATCTCAGCTTCCTTGGACCAATGAATAACAATGAGAAAGAGTGCAAGCCGATATGGACCCTTTCCTCCTCCGTGCGAGGCCCACACACAGAGAAAGGGGAGGAGAGGAGGATCTGCTCTGAGAAAGACCAGCATTTATCCAAGTCCTGCACCGACACTGCCTACGGTTTTTCTAGTTTGTTTCCGCTCCTTAAATGACTGTCATACTCCCCCATTTTGCTAGAAGAGAAGAAAATCAATCCCTTAAAGCTCTTGTACCTTCGCTGCTATCATTCCTTTTCAACATATTGATACATAATGTTAATGACTTGACCTTTGTGTCAGTAATTCTCAGCACTGACTGTGCATGGGGATAAGTCAGGAGCTTTTAAAGAAGCCCGAATCCCATCCCTAGAGATGCTGACTTAATTCATCAGGCCTGGAACCTGAGATTTATTACTGTTTTAAAAGCTCTCCAGATGATCATAATGTACAACTAAAGTTAAGAAGTGTTGCTTGGTATAAATAGCAAGAAACTAAGTTGCTAATTATATTAGAATTATTAAGAGGTCTTAGGTATCATTTTGTCTAGCTTCATGTCTAATTCAGAAATAAATTAAAGAAAAGCCTCTGAAAAGTTACACAGATAACACGTTACTACCTCACAAGAAAGTCTATTTCTCTGGTTTCCTTTTAATATCAAAATTTCAGAAAATGTACCCAACAGACTTCATTATAACATGTACAAGACTGCTCATGATAACACTGTTTATCTTAACAAATAAGTAATAATTTCATGCCCACCAGTAAGGAACTGAAATTAGAGATTATAGATATATGGAGATTATATATACATGAAAGAGAAAGGGTTCAAAACAGGGAAAAGGGAGAATATCTTCAGTGTGAAATATTTTTAGTATGGACATATGTTCATATATATACACTTAAATGCATAATACCTTTTTAAAGGATACTCTAATAGTGCTTTCTAGATTTTGATTTTTAGTTTATACCTTTTAATTATTTCTATTTTCTAATTATTTGCAGGAAATATTTTCATGTATTTCAATTAACAGAGGTTATTTGGATCCTGAAGTAATAAAACATTTGTGTTTTCTTTTTTAAAGTTTTCAGTATCTTCCCAATACTGATATGACATCTGCTGCCTACCTCTTATCCTTGTGCTACTATTCAGAGTAACACAGAATGATGCTACCAGTCTTCACAGGACGGCCCTTTAGCTGTTTGTATGAACACAATAATGTTATCCCTTCGTGAAAACTCAATTTCTTCAATTCTTATTCATATTCCTTCAAAGACCGCATATTATGTGCTTAGTATTAATGTGCTGGTGATATTCAAGGATATGAAAATTTAACAAATTCCTACCATTAAGAAGTATATAGTCAATCAAGGATATAAAGCAAAAATACAAAAAGAAAAGATAAAATACAGTAATTTCATGACAAGTTTATGTATAAATAGAGGAAATGAATTCACACAGGGGAAATCTACTCTTTCAAGATTGGTGGTGGTAAATAGAAGGAGAGTAAAGATGATTAAAATGTAATGCCTTTTTCAAAACTCCTTTTTCACATTAACAAAGCCTTTCTATGTGTTATTTTATTTCAATTTTATGACAGTACCAGATATTATCATCCCTATGTTATAATTACAGAAATGGAAGTTCATGATATGATGACTTTTCTCTTCTGAACATTATTCCATTCATCAAGGTTGCTCTACAATAGCTCAGAAAAATTATAGACCCTTTCTGAATGTGGTCTGATGAATGCAGAGGCAAATGGCACTACTAGGTCCATTGAGGTTAACACTGACACCTTTAAAAATTTGTTTTAAAGTGGAGGGAGTGGGAAGGGGTGAGGTCAAAGGAGGAGATAGGTATGTGGAGAAATGAGCAGCTAAGCCTGCCTACAAGAGTCACTGACCGCGGCAGGGAGGGGACGGCGGTGGGTGGCTTGAACTGAGATTCAGAAGGCAAAGGGGACTGCTTCATCCCATAAGGAGGAAGCAGTACAACCAGAAGCAATGCATATTTTGGCACCTTGGGTCCTTTATACCGTGTGGAGTTGCAAGCACAGGAACAAAGAGACACATGGGGCGGGGGGATCAGAAAGGTAGACAGAAGACCAGCTATTAATGTCTTGGAAATTTGCATTTGACTCTCCTGGCAATGCAAATAAAATAACAACTCATTTTATGGCCTGGGAAATATCTGTGTATTTGCTAATCTTAAAAGGAGTGAAAATACACTGAGTGGCCAGATTATTATCTCTGAATGCATAATAATCTGGCCACTCAGTGCAGATCCCATGTAATAAAAGGCTAGTATGCAAATTGCCCCCTCGACCAGGAGTTCGACCAGCAGGCAGGCTGGCCAACCGCCCATGTCCCCTCCCCCTGGCCAGGCTGGCTGGACCCCACCCATGCACAAATTCATGCACCAGGACTAAAATATATGTATACTACCTATGTGGAACATAGTCATATACTTTTGTGAGAAATGATTGTCTTTTACATTAAGTTATGCAGGAAAGAGTCAATAGGTGCCTAATATGACCACTTGTGGTTAGGATCACTTTCACATTTGTTTTGCCATATTTCCTTCAGAACATTCTAAATCAGTAAATAAAAAATATAGCATGCTTCCATTAGAAGTCATTTATTGCAGATTGTTTACGGTGATTTCTTTGCTTCAAATGTCTTATCAAATCAAAGGCCATGTCTCAGCTTCTCATGAACAATTTTGAGCATTAATTTCTATAGTACAGATGTCTATCGCATATTCCAAAATTGGGATCCCTATAGGGAACAATGGGATCCCATGATAAGGAATGAAAATATGCAGCAAAGTGTATCAGAAAAGAATTTTTTATTTCAGCTTCATTATTCTTTAAGACAGCATGCAGATTTCTTCTGATGGGAGAACATTCCTCAAAGGACACTAAATTTAGACTTTTAAACAATAATTTTATTTTTTGGAAATGCTAATAAAATACTCATTTTTGAGACAAAAAAGTATGGGCTAATAAGTAATTTCAGACAATAACATAACAAAGCTATTTATTTTATATTTGAAATATGAAATCAAAATGTTTTTGTGAAATCCAGGGTTAGGGATTACACTGCTTCCTTTCATTTGATAGACATATAATTTATAGCATTAATATGTAGATTAATTGTGATTGTTTCATGTTTTATTGTCAAATTTCCTTGGCTAATAAAGCTATAGATAATGAAGCTGGTAGATGAGATCATTTTCTGGACTTTTCAAGGTCAATATGTCAATTAAAATTTCAGGCTAATTCATTAGTACTGGGGGGGAAATGATGTGCTGAGCTATAGGAGATTGCAAGCCTGGGATATCAGACATCTGTCCTGACTTTTGACAGCCTCAAGTTCTCAATTTTGTGAAATGATTTAGAGGAGCAAATTATTTTTCCACTAATTTGACAAAGATGAAACTTTCTAAAACTGAATAATATAGGTTCAAAGACTGATGCATCATATAAATCAATGAACCATGATACATACATTGAGCAAAATTCTCCAAGTATGTATGTGTTCTGTTTCATATAGCATCATCTTGAATTCATTTCATTCATTCACTCAGCAATGGTTTACAATTTACTGAATATGTACTCTGCACAAGGTTCTGTGTTAGCCACTGGGAGGCAGCTATGGTCTTCAGTCACATAACTTATAGAAACAGATTCTAAATAATCCTATATAATAAAAGTCTAATATGCTAAGTGTCTGGTCATCCATTCAACCGATCAAAGCCTAATATGCTAATGATATGCTAAGGCTGCTCAATTGCTCACTCTGATGTGCACTGACCACCAGGAGACAGACACTCCAACTGGTATGTTAGCTTGCTGCTGGGGTCCAGCCGATTGGGACTAAGATAGGGGGACATGCCCTGGAGCCCTCCCACAGTCCCTCCTGGCTGGCCAACCTCCTGTGTCCCCCCCGGCCTCAATTGTGCACTTGTGGGGGTCCCTCAGCCTGGCCTGCACCCTCTGGCAATCCAGGACCCCTCAGGGGATGTCAGAGAGCCAGTTTTGGCCTGATCCCACAGGCCAGGCCAAGGGACCCCACTGGTGCACAAATTCATGCACCAGGCCTCTGGTTATGTATATAATTCACTGTTAATTACAGTTGGCCTAAGTGGCAAAAAGGAAAAACTGTTTATGATGTGAGAGCATACAATTATTATATAGTACCTTAAAAATGAGAAAAACATGTGGTCTGAACATATACCTGGAAAAATTTATACGTATTAGTATACCAGTTAAATATAATTAAATGTTTATTGAGAATCTACTATATTCCATTCATTCTGTGGATACTAGTATACAAGGAAATCATACAATGTAATTGGGAAAATAGGCATAGACACAACAAATTGTTAAAAGCTGTGGAAGCACAGATAATACGGTGTCCCCTGAGAATAATAATAATAAAAAAAAGACTTTAAGAGGAAACTTATTAATTCGCTTATTTAAATCTTTATTGGACATTTGTCACATTCCCAACATGGAACTTAGTGTCAAGGATTTATGTCAATAAAACACAATCCCTGTCCATAAAGAAGTAAATATCTAGAGCAGTTCTCTCAACCAGGGTTAGTCCCCCCTCAGGGGACAAATGGCAATGTCTAGAGACACTTTTCTTTGCCACAACTAGGGAAAGTGCGCTACTGCTATCTACTGGAAAGAGGCTAGATATGCTCTTAAACATCTTACTAGGCAAAGGACAGCCCCCCACAACAAGTAATTATCCATCCCAAAATGTCCACAGAGCCAAAGTTGAAAAATCTTTCAGAATCATAGACAAATAGGTAATCAAGTACAATGCACTATTCTTAGTGTTGAAATGGGGCTGTGTTTTAACAGACTCGGGGAAGTAAAGAATTGAGTTTGGTGTATTAAAAAGGGTATGCAAAGAAGAAAATTTAGTTTGGTACACTATTATTACAAAGTATGGTGAGATGATGGAAAGGTCTGGACCAGGGCTATCAAAATGAAGACAGCAATGTTAATTAAAAATAGATGTGAGAGGAAATTTGAGAGGTAAAATAAATATTGAATTATTGAGCAATTATGTGGTAGAAATTTGGGGGGGAGAAAGCTCATGCAGGTAGAAGAGTCAATGGTTTCCTTAAGATTAGTTTGGCTGGTAGAATAGATGGAGCTAATATCAACAAACATCAGAACAAAGGAAAAGAAGAAAGTTCTAAGGAAAATCACTGTACTAATAAAAACAATAGTTATATGTTAGTAAGTTTCAGACAGTATGCTAGTCACAGAAAACATTATATTTGTCATAACCCTTGATAGGGAGATTGTGCTATTTAAAGTAAGTACTCTTATCCACAATGTTTAAGACAGAGTAAGAGATTAAATATATTGCCAAGGTCACATTGCTTATTAATGGTAATATGCAGACTCCAACTGAGGTTTACCTCCTTCTAAAGCACAGTTATCAACCTCTATGCTCTATTGGATACGCAAGAAGGAGATGGAACTGACAATCCAGAGTTTTCACATTCTGTATCCAGATTGCCCAGGTTCTACAAAAAGCACAAACTTGATGTAAAGGCTTGTAAAATAATAGCTTATTAGGGAAGCAGAAGGGAGGAGGAATTCAAGTGAGTCATGGAGGTAGAGAGAACACATATTCAAAATTAAGTGAAGCATACTCACTTGCTTGATTAAAAGTCTAGGAGGCTGCCTGACACTTTTCTTTGTTACAACTGGGGAGAGTGTGCTAATGTTATCTCCTGGTTCACAGGTCAAAACTGAGCATACACCTATGAACCAGGAGTCACAGTTTGATTTCTGGTCAGGGCACAAACCAGGGTTTCAGGCCCCATCCCCAGTGTAGGGTGTGTGGGAGGCAGCCAATCAATGATTTTCTCTCATCATTAATGTTTCTATCTCTCTCCCTCTTCCTTCTTCTCTGAAGTCAATAAAAATATATACTAAAAAAATAATAAGTCTATGAGGTCACCTGAACAATTACATTTCAGGATGATCCATATGGGGAAAGAAAGAGAAAACATTCATCACCTTTCAACAACATTAGTAAAAATATTTGCTCCGAAAGCCTTTTCAGGTTGCTCATGCAGAGGTACCAAGTGGGCCTTAGTGACAGCAGAGATGTCCTTGGGGAGTAAGCAAGAGGAATACAAAATGCACAGAAGACAAGACATTGTTGAGTTGTAAGAATAGCAAGAAAGACAATCCTATCTAATAAAGACAGAATATGCAAATTGACTGTCACTTCACGACAAAGATGGTGGTGCCTACAGCCAATAAGGCAGGAATATGCAAATTGATGTAACAAAGATGGCGGTGGCCAGCCCAGGACACTTGCATCATCACCATGGCCATAGCGATGACGCAGGCATTCTGCCCCACCCCGCCGCTCTGGGCCTCTGGGCAGTGTGAAGGCAGAAGGTTGTTACAGGCCAGAGAGAAGGCAGAAGGTGGCAGCCAGAGTGAAGGCCCAGGTCCCAGATGCTGGCAACCTGGGGAAGGAAGGCCTGAATCTTTGTGCATTGGGCCTCTAGTATAAAATAAAGGGCCACAGTCCCTGAGACACATGCAATTGGGAAGCTATGCAATGTTGTGTAAGAAGTAGCTGAAATACCTGGTCTCTATAAATCCCCAGCTTGTCACTTTTCTTAAGCTGCTTTCCCTTCCAGTATCTTCATTTCCTCATCTCTAAAATGGAGAAATCATAGTTCCTACCACTTTGAGGGTTAAAACATTTAATATACATCTATCATTTAAAACAGTACCAACATAAGCATCACATGTAGTGTTTGTTATTGGAATCATTGCCATCATAATTGCTGAGGAAAAAGAAAATCAGCTTCTATTTTAAAACATATTTTTATTGCTTTCAGAGAGGAAGGGAGAGGGAGAGAGAGATAGAAACATCAATGCTGAGAAGAATCACTAATCAGGTGCCTCCTGCACACCCCACACTGGGGATTGACCCAGCAACCAACCAGGAATCAAATCCTCATGGTTCATAGGTCAATGTTCAACCACTGAACCATGCCAGCCAAGTGAAAATCAGCTTCAGGAACCAACACCAATAAGGAAGTGAGGGAGCACTCACAGCTGAGGAAATAATATTCTCTTGTTAAATATGAACTATCTCACAGAAAACACCAGGATCCAGCAAAGTCACTTTGTGACCACAATGATGTGAAAGACAAAACAAAACAAGGCCACTTCATAATCATGCATAAGTACAGACAAAAACAAGGTCTTGTACAAACCCAAAATACCAAAAGCAGGCTGACATGAGGGACTGCTCTTCTTTACCAATTAGAGTTTTAGCCTCGTTTTTTACTAATATTAAACTAATGTAATTTCTTTCTTCTAGAGAATAGACATTAAGATATTCAACCACAGATTTATGCATGCTACCTAACAGCTTCCAATCCAGAGCCAAGTACCATTTCCTTGCACCACCATCGAAGTCACCCCCAACACAAGCCCAAATCCTTTACGTTCTTAATGAGGAGCCTCACAGATCCATTCATGTGTTCTTCCTCATTTTATTTTATTTTATTAAATATATTTTATTGATTTTTTACAGAGAGGAAAGGAGAGAAATAGAGAGTTAGAAACATCGAAGAGAGAGAAACATCGATCAGCTGCCTCCTGCATGCCCTCTACTGGGGAAGTGCCCACAACCCAGGTACATGCCCTTGACCGGAATCGAACCTGGGACCTTTCAGTCCGTAGGCTGACACTCTATCCACTGAGCCAAACCGGTTTCGGCATGTTCTTCCTCATTTTAATGTAATGGGCAATAAGTTCAACTTGTGCAACTGAAGGTATGTACTTGGCAGACTTTGGTTGAAGGGCAACATCAACATCAGCATCAGCATCATTATCATCACCATCTCTAAAGCTGAAGACATTAGATTAGCTATATATTTGTGAAATTTTAGCATTTAAGTTATAATTGAAGCCCAAGTAGAACAAGAAATTACAGAAGGAAAGAATGTCAAATAGCAGAAGTAAATTGCCAAAAGCTAAACCACAGAGAATACGCTAGCTTTGAAGGAACAGTTCAAATAAAGAGGATTAATAATTTTGTTCAATGGCTGAATTTATGAATAGTCATATAGGAGAAGAAGTAAGAGAGTTCAACTTACAAAAAGAAGAAGAGAGTTTTAAGAATGTCATGGTGATCCCATGAGCATGATTCAGAAATGTCCAGATAGATAAGAACTAGGGAAAGCCCAGTGGATCTGACACATAGGGAGTATGATAGTCAATACTCCAAAGATTATTTGAGCAAATGGGAGAAATAAAAGCCAGATTACTGTGGGCAGAGTGACACATGGTCATGGGGAGATCAGTCATTGTTAAATATGAATGTGAACAGAGATGGGAATTTAACTTGAGGAAATGTAGGGTTGCTGGGAGGATTAATTAGGACAGGGTGAAACAGACATTTTAATTTTTGTTAAGAAAAGGTCTGTGGGAAAGGAGGGTTTGCAGAGCCAAGAAAGTGAGGGGGAAATTTAGTGAGTTAAGACCCTAGAATACATGGGAGGTGAAGAAATTAAAAACATAGTTAGAGAAATAAGTCTACAAAGGATTAAAGGCATTTCATCCTTTGAAACTGGAGGAATGAAAGGAAAATAAATATTAGTATTGCTGAACATGAAGGATTTGTCTTAGAAGGTAAGAAGAGGTAGCTAAGGAGTTTCATCACTGTTGACTTCTGTTTTTTCAGTGGGGAAATAGTCTAAGATATCTGTCAAAAGTAAGTGTTAGGAGTTTGGTAACATTGGTTTAGCCACAACAAAACATGTAACTGGAGCCAATAAGCAGAAAAGGAAAAGACTGTCAGGCATTATTAAGAATGCAGTTAAGAAAGAAGATTCTATGACCCTAAAGGACCTGATCAGCATGGCTACATAATGTTTCTCTAGCAGTACTCAGCAACTGAGATGGGATGGGACAAGTCAAATGTTTGCACAGGTTCCTATTCTCAATGGCAAATTAACTGTTGGATGGTTAAGGGAAACAAACAAACAAAAAAAGATAGAAAATAAACAAAAAAATAAGAGAGCACAGTTGAAATGAGTGATGATTGTGTGTAGGCTAGGTAAACAGGGAAGCCAAGCCAGCTACAGACTGACCCATTAATGCAGGTCAAAGTTCTAAAGGTCACTGGCAGTAGGGGATGGAGGAGGCAGGTGGAGGTGCAGAAGGTGGTGAGAAAAAAGGGAAGGTCAACAGCTAGCTCCATAACAGTGCCACTGAGGGATTTTAAAGGTTGGAAGGATAGAGGGTTTCAGATAAAGAGTTAAAGATTTTGAAAATAAAACAATTTTGAAGGATAGTAAGATGCATAGGATGGTCTACAAATCTGGCCATGTGCTGGAGGCAAAGACCAAAAAGCAGTTAACATACAAATGTGAGAAGTCCATCAGAAGGCTGATGGACTTTGATATTCAGCAAGGGCTGAAAATCTGCATATTATAACCTGCTGCTGGCTGAATGGCCAAAGGCAATTCCCTAACCCAGTGGTTGGCAAACTGCGGCTCACGAGCCACATGAGGCTCTTTGGCCCCTTGAGTGTGGTTATTCCACAAAATACCACGTGTGGGCACGCAAGTATGGTGCAATTGAAACTTCATGGCCCATGTGCAGAAGTCGGTTTTCGGCTCTCAAAAGAAATTTCAATTGTTATACTGTTGATATTTGGCTTTGTTGACTAATAAGTTTGCCAACCACTGCCCTAACCTGATAATCCTTTGTTTACCAAACCTTACCATTGATGTCTGTTTGCTTTCCTAAAGGGTAAATGTATTTTCTAGGAAATAAAAACTATGGTTCTGGAGATTCAGAGAGCCACTCCACTAGAGGGTGAGCCTCTGCCTGGCTTTCCCCCATGCCTTCTAAATTTATATTTCTTGTCTGGTATATCCATTTGCATGTGGCCCCTTCTCCAGATTCTGAATCCTTGCTGCAAAAGGTTGTGGCAGCCATGAGACGGATAGGGCAATGGAGTGAAGTGATTAGAGAAGAAAGGTTCTAGCACCCTAGGGGCCAGGAGAGGCATTACATGTTAACATGAGACAAGTTCTAACAAGTTTACTAAATACTAGAGGCCCAGTGCACAAAATTCATGCCCGGGTAGGGTCTCTAGGTTTTGCCAGCAATTAGGGCTGATCAGATTCCGCACCTCTGGCCTCCTCCTTCCCTCACTCCCTTAGCACCCCACCACCACCACTAGTCACCCACCATGTTCCACGCCACCCCATGGTGGTCAGTGCACATCATTCCAAGCAATAAAATTCCCCGTCTCCTGGTCAAACTCCTGAGGGGACACTTTGCATATTAGCTTTTTATATATAGAGATTAGTCATTGTATTTTCACAGAGAAAATAGGGTTCCTACTATATTATAAAAAATAAAAAGGAAAACTATTTTAACATTTCATAGTATACTTCAGAAAACTATTTTTATGTGGTAACAATTTCATTAAATTATAAAGAGAATTACTTTAACATAATACTGTATATAGACATTAACTTCTGAAGAAGATGTCAAATAGATTTGTTTGTTTCCAGAGAGGTCACATATATAGGAAAAAGCCTCATACAAGTATTACAGTTTCCAGAAAAGAGCTAAACACATTGCTCTGATAAACTTCCAAGTAGGTTCAAAAGACTTAAGATGCAACATTTAAAAAATATGCTATATGATTCTTTTCCACTTTTCTATGTATGAGATTCTTAATAGTAAAGGTGACTAGATAAATTTGGAGACCCTGGTAAATAGTTGATACTTACACTGAAGTTTTATTTAGTACTGCAGAGAAATTCAGTATTTCTTGGTGAAATTTTAAAGAATAACTCATTACAGCTAATTGTTCTTCAGAATGTCTGAATTCTAGAGGTGATTTAGTATAGCAGAAAATAAGATACACATATTTACTTGCTACAAATAAGCCTTTACTCTTCATCTATATTATGAAATAATAAATCATAGTTATGTTACCTGATTACATCCCTGAGAAAATATGTGTGTTAATTCTTAACACATCAACTCTGCTACATTTATTTTAAGGTGTGCCTTTTTCATGCTGCTGATCATTGACACTGTGGAAATAATAAGAACTACTAAGATGAAATGACAAGGAGATGCTTAAAAAAATAAAATACATTGGCAAAGAATGCTATCTGGGCAGTCTTACTATAATATATAGATTTTAAAAAATAGGTGGCCTGTGTGGTGTAGAACTAAAAACCAGAAAAGTCAACTTTATTTTTTCTTCTGGAACCCCCAGGCAATATTATAACTGACTAATTTAACTCATCTAAATGAGTTTTTAATAAGATATCCAAAGATATACCAATTTTATCCAGTTTCTCCTGGGAATTAGAGATAATTAAATGAAGGTATAATCCTCACTAACTACTAAAGATATTTTGGTTAATTTTTGAGACTTTTACTTCTAATTTTCCTTGGATCTCTATGCCATTCTCACCCCACCCCTCTACTCTCCATCGGTGAATAAGATCTGTTTACTTCATTTACTATCATATATGAGTACTCTTATTACAAACTTCTAATTTAACTGCAGGGCTCAGAGCCTTGTCAGTTATTAGCTAGAATTATACTGTTTCAATCATGAAAAAATTCACTCTTACTAATTTCATATATAAACTAGAGGCGTGGTATATGAAATCCGTGTACGGGGTAGGTGAGTTCCTCAGCCCGGCCTACACTCTCTTGCAATCTGTGACCCCTCAGAGGATATCCAACTGCTGGTTTAGGCCTGATCCCTAGTCAGTCATCTGGCTGTCAGACATCCCTCTCGTAATCCAGGACTGCTTGCCCCTAACAGCTTGTCTGCCTGCCTGCCTGACTGCTCGCCCCTAACCATTCACCTGCTCAGTGCACATCATAGTGACTGGAAAGCATTCTGCCTTAATAGTTGCTTAGGATTTTATATATATAGATAATGAGGCTGAGTTATATATTCTTAGTAATATAGTAACCTGCATCTCCTTTTGGTTTTGATGTGTTATTAGATTTCAAGTCTGAGACCCTTACTCTTATTTCATTTATCTATTGGGATAATCAGAAATTATGAATATGTCATGTTTCAGTCCCTAAAACTCTGCATTTAATACTGTAGCCACTAGTCATGTGGAGCTATTGAGCCTTTGAATGTGTCACTGGTCTGAGTTAAGATGTACTGTAAGTTTAATATACAAAGCAGACACTGATGTCTTAGTAAAAAAAATGTAAAATACCTCAATAATTTTTATATTGAATAAATGCATAAATAATATTTTATGCATTTGTTAAAATAAAACATGTTAGCCCGGCTGGCATGTTTCAATGGTTGAGCACTGACCTATGAATGAGGAGGTCGCAGTTCGATTCCCGGTCAGGGCACCTACCCAGGTTATGGTTTTGATCTCCAGTGTAGTGTGTGCAGGAGGCAGCCAATCAATGATTCTCTCTTATCACTAATGTTTCTATCTCTCTCTACAATCATCTTTGAAATCAAGAAAAATATATTTAAAATAAAATAAATAAAACATGTTAAAATATTTTACCTATAAAAACAACGAGATACATTCTCACACCTGTCAGAATGGCTATCATCAACAAATCAATAAACGACAAGTGCTGGCGAGGATGCAGAGAAAAAGGAACTCTCGTGCACTGCTGGTGGGAATGCAGACTGGTGCAGCCACTGTGGAGAACAGTATGGAGTTTCCTCAAAAAACTAAAAATTGGAACTCCCATTTGATCCAGTGATCCCACTTCTAGGACTATATCCCAAGAAACCAGAAACACCAATCCGAAAGGATATATGCAACCCTATGTTCACAGCAGCACAATTTACAATAGTTAAGATTTGGAAAAAATTTAAGTGCCCATCAGCAGATGAGTGGATTAAAAACTGTGGCACATCTTCACAATGGAATACTATGCTGCTATAAAAAAGAAGGAACTTTTACCATTTGCAACAGCATGGATGGAACTGGAGAGCATTATCCTAAGTGAAATAAGCCAGTTGGAGAAAGATAAATATGACATGATCTCACTCATATGTGGGATATAATGATCAACATAATTTGATGAACAAGAATAGATCCAGAGGCAAATGGCAGGAGATGGGGGTTAGAGAGCAACCAAAGGACTTGTATGCATGCATATTAGCATTACCAGTGGACACAGACACTGGGGTAGTGGGGGCTTGCCTGGGGTGGGAATGGCCATCAGGGAGGGGGGAGGGGTTTAATCTGGGAAAAAGGAGACATATGTAAAACTTTAGACAATAAACAAATAAAATGCTGAAAAAAATTTTACCTATAAATAGATAATATAGCTATGAAATTTTAAAATATTACATGTGATTTGAATTTGTTTTCCCTTATAATTCTACTGAATAGTACTGGCCCAGAAGAAAGCTTGAAATTAGTATTCTCAGCAAATGTTGTACTCCACCAAAAAAAAAAAAAAGCAGATACAGAGAATGTTATAGAATATTATCACGTCCTCTACCATTTCTTATGGGTTTTGCTTTTCTCTTTGAAAGTAACAAGATTTTAATAGCAGCTGTTTAAAGGTATGGGTTGACAAAATTGAGTTTTAAGATGATTCAGAGAGAAACCCAATAATTAAAAATACAGTATTTCTACTGCTTACAAAATAATGTACTATTTTGCAGATATAACATATTTGATACAGCGGATGAAGTTGAATGGAACCTCTGCATTTGCATCTCTAGGCATCTCTAGCACTCTTTAGACATTAAAATAGTTATGCAAAGGCACATAAAATAAAAAAGTACTGCTCACATATTTACTTTTCTGGTCACAAATGTGCACGGATTTCTCATGCAGCATTTTGGAAGTAACCCACTGCTCAGTGCAGTAATTGGTTCAGCACTGCTCTGGTCATGAATCACTCTTGGGGAAGTACCAAATACCAAATCTGTTGGGTTAGGTGAATCCTACAGCACCTTTTAAAACTTAATCTACAGAATTATTGTCATTGGTCTACCTTTACCATATCTTTGTGGGAAGACAATTAGTATGATGAACATAAAGCCATAAACTACTTAAATGAAACTGCAAAATGCTCCATAAAGTTTAAGGGCAACATGGAATGATTTCTCCATTTCTCTAAGTGTGATCACGAACCTTGGGAATTCCTGGGAACAATAAAACTCTTCCTTAAATGGGGATGTTGCTAAAGCATGGTAATATTAACTTCATAACTATTGATGTCATATTCTGATTTTTAAAATTATTGACTTTGTCAACTCTCTTTTCCTTATATTTCTATCTCAGTTTCTTAAATTCATCTTTATTACTTTTAAAAACTAATTTAAGAATCTACATTCATTTTAAAACATTATAAATAAAGATACTTGATTTTTTTTATTTTATAATAGAAATATTATCAGGTCTCAAAACATTATAAATCTAAAACTTCCTAGTTGTCTAGCCTTTCAACGATTACATAGGTCAATGAGAAAATGTCATCTCCAAAGCCATCAAGGTCTAAACAATCTTCTTTATGCTTATGTGAAATTAACTTATCTGTAATTTATACTTACTAATAGAAATTTACATTGAAAATGTGAAAAACAAGTATAATCTCTCCTATGTAAATTGAATTTTAAAAACTTTTTAAACACTCTATAGAATTGGTTTTTAAGTAATCTGACACACACACACACACATATATATATATATACATACATATATATATATATATATGTATGTATATATATATATATGGCCTAGAATAGTTTTCTCCCCTGTGTACCTCAAATTCCACACATTCAAAATTACACTTATGATCTTTATACCCAAATTTGACTACTGTACTCAGAATGGAATAATCCTTAATTGAGCTTCTACTACCTCACTTCCCTTATCCTATTAATCAGCATGTCTTATCAATCTTACCTCCTAAATATTTTATTAAAGCTACTGATTTCTCCCCAGATACATTGGAGACTAATTTCTGTTATGTCTCACCTGGGTGAAGGTAATGGCTTTCTAAATAGTCTTCCTAAATCCGTTGCGGACACTCTTGATTCATTCCTGAGCAATGAAAGTGTTAAGTATGTAAATCAAATGAAGAAACTTTTTGCTCACATTTCTGCATTATCTTTTCCTTATTTAGAATAAACAGCTCAAAAGTGGCCTACCATTTTCTTCAGATTCAGGGCTCTGCTTACCATACCCTTGCTTTATTATTCACTCCTCACAGTTAAGATATTAGGGAACAATCTTTTGCCCTGCCACTGTCCATTGTCCTTTCCCTTCGTTGCATTTGCTCATAACACCATGTATCTCAATTTCATAGCATGTAATGATACAATTTCATATTAATTATGGAAGAATGAATAAAATAACACATTAAAATTAACCTTTAAAGTACTTAAAGATAATGCTTATATCTAGAACTTAACTTCAGCTTCTGGCATACATTCATATTTAATATGATTTGAGTAAGCAACAAGAATTCAAAGATTTTAAATACACACCCAAATCCACAAACACACAAAGACACAGTAAACTACTTGACCCAGGCAGCATAGAAAACTTATACCCTTAGCCTAAAAAAAATACTAGAATATATATGGAGGAAGGGGATACTCATTTTCAAAACTACCATTCTAATATAGTCATGGATGAAGGAAAGAACATTACCTAAAAGAAGTCAGAGACATTAGACAATCTGTGCTAATTCAGAAATTCTATTAGGCTACAGATCTGCTTCTGCTGGCAATGTGGCTACACTACAGATGATGTAATTGGATGCTTTATGGGATGTTACAATCTTCCTATAAAGTCATTCATGCCTGGCCTGTTTGCCTCAGTGGTTCGAGCATTGGTCCATGGACCAAAGAGATGCAGGTTCAATTCCCGGTCAAGGGTACATACCTTGGTTGCTGGTTCAATTCCTGGCCCAGGTCAGGGTGAGCAGGAGGTAACCAATCTCTCCCTCTCTCTCTCTCTCTCTCTCTCTCTCTCTCTCTCTCTCCCTCCCCCCCCCCCCCCCCCAAGGAATCACCTGTCAATTTCCTGCACATCATTGGGTGAAGACTTTTAACAAAAGGGGAGATGGGTGCAAGCACGGGGAAGTTGATGTTTGCCTGTCAGTCTAGCCTGGAGATTGGCTAGGGAGTGAACTCCATCAGTAGTGAGTGAAATCTTGGTAAAATCCCAGACAAAGCGTTTCCTTGCTCCATCTTTTTGTTCTATTTCATGAATTATAATTTTTTAGAGTTCAATTAATGTATTTCTAAATTTATTGTAGAGCATATAGTAAACATCAATTAATCGTTGTTTATTTATTTTCTACAATTCAATATTTTTCACCAGTTAAATAAAATAAAATTTAAAAAATAAACTGACAATTCTAGTTATATATTACCCAGAGGCCTATTATGTTGAATGAAATAGACTTTGAGGAAAAGCAAGTAGACAGCCATTCAACTTCCTTTTAAGAACACTAAATAAACTGCAGACTTTTGTCATAGATGAGTCTCCAAGCATCTATTTCCTTTGCTTTTAATTTTAAATACAGTCAGTGCTGCCTTGCCTCCCTTTACATGTGTTGTGAAATCTTCTGCCACTTTTATTCCCTTTTTCTTGTTGAAGTTGTCAGAGTCTATATTTTCCCTTCAGTATCTCACTCAGCTTTAATGAAAATTAACCTCACAGTCAAAATAAAATGAAGTTAATGGAAGAAAAGAAGAAGGTAATAAGTTTATAAGAAAGCTGATGCCATACCTAGGAAAATCAGTGTCAAAAGCTGTGATCATGCTATCACTTGATGCTACTGCATCATTAACACAGCTGATGTAATGGGATCCTGTATAAGTAATTGGGTCTGAGAGAAACACAGGTGTGAAGTATATAAGCCACCCATTGGATTCCACTCAGAGTCTGGGGAGATCTTATGTTGTCATCACATTTCAGGATCTGATTCCAAAATAGCATCACCTTGATGGAAGAAGATAAGGCTGAAGCATGAATGGAAAACCAATTGCCTCCTTTATAATGCAGACAGCTCACACTGCAAAGCATTTCCATTCTAATAGAAATGCACTTCACACATTCTACAGATCAAGAGATGTTTGCATCCCTCTTATCTGGCAGCATACGGAAATATCTCATCTGATGTTCCAGACCATTCTCTCTCTCTCTCTCTTCACTTCCCTTCCATACTCTCTCCTCCTTGACCTCAGATCATATTTCTTTGCTAAATCACACCACAAGTAAAAGTTTCAGCTTTGCATTAATACACAAATCAATTAAATCCATTAAATGATTGAGAAGCAAAGATTTGTAATAGGCTCTGTAGAAAATAACTCTTAGAGAGAATCCAAGATGGCGGCATAGGTAAACACCTAAACTGCTGCCTCCCACAACAATTTAAACTGCAACTAAAAGACGAAACGTCTATCACCCAGAACCACGGGAAAGCTGGCTGAGTGGAAGTTCTACAACTAGAAGGAAAGAGAAAAGAGCTTTGAGACGTGCACGAGCGCTGAAAAGCTGAGGTACGGAGGCGCGTGATCCGGGCTGGCTGTGGGCGACTGGGTGCGTTGCTTTTTTCAACCCGAAGGGAGACAAGCCCCCAATTACTCTGAAATCCAGTCTCTGGGGAGACGCGGGGGACCCAAACTCCTACGGGGAGAAGCTGGACTGTCTGCCAGTGAGGGTGGCTTGCTTGCAGAGCTGCCGCAGGAATAATTATTTACTGAACTGGGGCACGGGACTCGCGGATGCCTTTGGGGACACAGAGCCAGCTAACTAGCAGCCATTGCTGTTTGCCACGCCCTATCCTAGTGACACCCTGAGGCCCCGCCCTGCACAACCTACAAACCCACCCAAGCTCCAAGCAACCGAGTTAGCATAAGAAAAGCCTGCCTTATCGCAGCTTAACCTAGCAAACTTGAAGCCCCGGTCAGACAGTTCCAAAACCTCCAAACCCCAAGCAAAGAGAAGAAAACTGCAGCTCTCACTGTAGCTCCTGCTGAGTGGCCTCAGACAGTAGCTGACCTGCACCCCATTGGAGATCCAGAAGCCAGTGTACCTAGTGGTCAGTGTGAGACACCAGATTTCAACTCCTCACATCCATAAGTGACACATTCAAGAGGCAGACTCAGTGAGCACCAAAGCCCCACTGAAACAAGTCCTGTGTGTCTTCAGCACAGCAGTTCTTCCATTATAGACACAGGGAGTGCTCACAGCTAATTGGCCTGGAGGTCAATTCTTCCCAGAGTACCAACAGCAATTCAGGCTTAACTACACCAAGACTTTGCACTCAGCCCACAAAGGGGTGTACCAAGAGCATCCACATCAGGTAATTGGAGAGGCTGAGCTACTGCCCCCTATAGGTCACCTTCCACACAAAGCCACTCCATCAACACAGGGAAGCAGCCAAAATGCAGAAACAAAGAAACATCATGAATGAAAGAAACGGAGGAAAGCAAACTACTGGATGACATAGAGTTCAGAACCACATGTATAAGGTTACTCAAGAATCTTCTAAAAACCGCTGAGAAAGTTGATGACACTTCTGAGGAGCTTAGTAAGACCTTCAAGGACCTTAATGAGAATGCCAAAAAAAATGGAAAAGGATCAGTCAGAAATGAAGCATACACTGTCTGAAATAAAAAATATACAGAAACTCAACTGTAGATCAACATACCCCAAGAATCAAACCAAAGATCTGAAATATGTGGAAACAAAAAACATCCAACCAGAAAAATAAAAAGAAAAAAGAATCCAAAAATATGAAGATAGTGTAAGGAGCCTCTGGGACAACTTCAAGCGAAGCAACATCCGAATTTTTGGGATGCCAGAAGAAGGGAGAGAGCAAAATATTGAAAACCTATTAGAAGAAATAATGACAGAAATCTTTCCCTACCTGGTGAAAGAAATAGACTTACAAGTTCAGGAAGCACACAGAACCCCATACAAGAGGAACCCAAAGAGGACCACACCAAGACACATCATAATTAAAATGCCAAGGGCAAAAGACAAAGAGAGAATATTAAAAGCAGCAAGACAAAAACAGTTAATTACCTACAAGGGAGTACCCATACGACTGTCAGCTGATTTCTCAACAGAAACTATGCAGGCCAGAAGGGAGTGGCAAGAAATATTCAAAGTGATGAACAGCAAGAACCTACAACCAAGATTACTCTACCCAGCAAAGCTATCATTCAGAGTTGAAGGTCAGATAAAGAGCTTCACAGACAAGAAAAAGCTAAAGGAGTTCATCGCCACCAAACCAGGATTACATGAAATGCTGAAGGGTATTCTTTAAGAAGAGGAAGAAGAAGAAAAAAGTAAAGATAAAAATTATGAACAACAAAATGACATCAAATACATACCTACCAACAAGTGAATCTAAAAATCAAGTGAATAAAAAATCTGAAGAACAGAATGGACTGGTGAATATAATAGAATCAGGGACATAGAAAGGGAGTGGACTGACGATTCTCAGGGGAAGCAAGTGTGAGGGGTGCGGGAAGAGATTGGACAAAAATCTTACTCCTATGGATGAAGACAGTGGCGGGGGGTAAGGGCATGGGGTGGGGTGGGGAATCAGGTGGAGGGGAGCTATGGGGGGGGGGGGGAAGTGGAACACCTGTAATAATCTGAACAATAAAGATTTATAAGAAAAAAAAAAGAAAATAACTCTTAGGATACAATATCTATAATATAGCTTAATTTTCAAGGTGGCAAATTTCTGTCTATTCATTGTCTGCTCACCTGATTCTTTTTTGTAAACTTGAAGTTCAGGAAACCAAACAAAATCCACAGAAATTTTAGGCTGCAATAATAATCTGGTGTTTAAAATTTAACTTTTCCTAAATCATTTAAAGGAAACGGAAACTACACATAAAATATAATGAAAAAAAATTTGCATTTTTCTCTTTTTACCTGGAACTCAAAATAATTAATTCTGGGAAAAAATGAATTTGTAATTATTTGGTATGATTAATTATGATTTAACTAAGTTTTATTAGTTTGTATGCATTTGGTATGATATTCATGGCCATGCTACTTAAAAGTTTGAATCCATCCAGCCTGCATGGCTCAGTGATTGAGCATAGACCTATGAACCCGGAGGCCACCAGTTCTATTCCTGGTCAGGGCACAATCCCAGGTTGCAGGCTTGATTCCCCAGGAGGAGGCATGCAGGTGGCAGCCAATTGCTTATTTTCTCTCATCATCGCTGTTTCTATCACTCTATTCCTCTCCCTTCCTCTAAAAGCAATAAAACATGTATTTTTTTTTTAAGTTTGAATCCTTCTGGAGTTTCCATTTTCTTATTTCATAGAGTCATGCCTATCCGTTCTTTAAGGCCAAGCTAGTCCAGGCTCTTTTATAAAGCTACCTGAGTTATTCTAGATCTGTCTTGTAGTGGCTAATACATGTTTTTGGTTATTGATTCTCATTTTGAAAAACATTCATCACGTACTCTCAATTCATGTGGTTCCTATAAAACAGATTTCATTTCAAGGTAAAAGTCTGGTACTTGGCTCACGCCTGGCCTCATACAGTCTCACGTTTCCGTCTCTGGGTGATTGGTTCAAGGATGGAACATGACCTCCTCACAAACAACTGACCTCTCTGCAGCTTTTGCTCAGATTTCTCACACAGAGTTATCTGCTTTCCCTGCAGTGATTGGACTGGTGGCAGCCACCTTAAAAACACAAGGAGCTAGTATGAATGAGAACCAAGATTTAAACAGGGCAATTGGATCAAGGGACATTTCGTGATCCTGGGAATTAAGCAGCTAAGTTTATACCTATTAATGGACATCTCAATTTTAAGGGAATTTGCCTTTTGCTTAAACCAATTTTGGTTGTATTTTTTATACCTGGCAGTCAAAATAATATTGGCTGACACATAGCAATGATCACTCTCACTTCAGATTTTCTATAGAAATTAAAACTCTGCAATTTGGCATATAATAATATATGGGCTTAAATTATTTAGCATATAATGACTGCTTGTTTTTATCCCTCTAATAGAATTTGATTTCTACAACAAAACTTTTGTCATACAATCAGCCATGTTCTCCAGTGTTAAAGGTAAACTGACACACAGGAACATTTTCAAGAGTTTATTTGAGCACACATCGATTTGAATCGGGCAGCACCAAAACCAAGAGTGGTTGGAAGCATTCCATCATCAGGAACTCATGGAGAGGTTTTTATAGAGAAGACACTGAAGCAAAGAAGTTATTCAATTGGTTATAACTCAAACAGTTACTTGATTTGGGAAAGCCTAGTCTGCCATTTTTTATTAGAATTTCTTAGGTTTCATTTTCTTGGATTCAAGTTCACTGACTGTGGCTTAGGGTTTGGTTGCTTACAGAGATTACCAATGCATTAGAGTTGCCTTAGTCTAATAGCCTACTTGTTTAAATACTTTAACAACAGCACATATAGTCCCTAGTCGTGCATAAACATAAAGAACTGGAACAAAAACAAGCCTCACCAAAGCAAAGTTCTATTAGGGATACTTCTAACCTGAACTTCTCACCTAAACTATAATAGAGAAAAGAGATATTTGCTCTGTCCAGGTATCTTTCTTCTTTAATGTTTGGTTAGATTATTTAGGAATAAATTTTTGCCACAATAGCAACACAAGTGACTAGAAATGATGGCATTCCATAACAGAGGATTTTATTTAATTTATCATGTTATTTACTTAAGCATAATTACATATAAAATTATGAGAAATAGTGGATTCTGATGTAACTTCCCAATAATTTAAGTATTGGTAATCCTAAAGCAGGTCTTTCAAAGCATTCATTCTAGGCTGATGATCAATAATTCAATAAATTACTAAATTTAGCTAAATGCATGTGTGAACACCTAATTAAAAAGGTCGTCAACTCAACAAGAATTCTGCTACCATCTTTATTGTGTTATTACCAACCTCTCAGAGAGCTGTTCTTTAGTCTCCAAGTTCTGCACCAAATCCATTATTTGAATACACTTACTAATCCAAGTTAATTTGTCCAAACTTTAACATTGGGTAAAACCTATTGACTTTAACCAGGCTTTCATGGGCTATTGGAACTCAGGAACTCTATAATGCCAAAGTGCAATGGACCTGGATTTTAATATTTTATCACATTTATGTTTTATTGCAATATATTAAAAATCATCTTACTCCCTTACATTTCAGTTTACCAAATTATTTAATAAAACTATTTTATCTGAAAATCAATTTGCCAAAAAGCTATATTTTATACCTCTTATATATAGCCCAACTTATGAGGTAATGTTAAGTTATGATGGTTACTTCTTTTGAGGAATTTCCAATATTAGTTATAAATATTTGAAAATCTCTAACAGCAAAAAAAAATAGGATCTAATAATACCTATTTTTCAGCCCCTTTAATGTTATAGTGGGAAGAATGGAAATGTTGATGAGAACTGAGGGAGTATTTCATAGAGGCAGAATTTGAAATTTTAAGATTGATAAAGAACATTTTGTCAAGGGAGCAGAATGAGAGCAAATAAAAAGTGATCACAAGGAAAAAGGTATCAGCACTGCATCATCATGAAGCAGTCAGGAAACTAACCTTAGCATATCAGTAAGGTGGATGATACAGAAAATTCAAATCTAGACAGAGATTTTAAAAACATTATTTTGCAGGCAATAGACTCACAGGAATATAAAATTATTTCAAACACTATAAATGTGGAAATTTCATTAGAAACTCTAAAGTATAGACTAGTTATCAGTTGTTACTATCATCACACCTGTTCTATAATCTGAATACCAAAATAACAATGCAATATTAAGTAGCAAGAATCAGGAGAGAAAATAATCAAGAAAAGTTTGAACTTCAGATAAGAACCACTGTTAAATAGAAAGAGAATCCAAGTTAGGCAAAAGGAGCAGATGAAGAGCTAGGAGAAACATTCGGATACAAAGGTTTCATGAAAACAAAGTAGAGACAATATGTTTCTTCCCCTGGATTTTTCTCTCATAAGAATGCACACATATGACTTTATCACCACTGCTATTTTTATTTCACAGTTCTTAATAGACAAGTTCTTAATTTCTAGAATTACAGAAAAATGAATAGGGTAGTTCTGTGGATAGCAGGAGACTGAAAACACATTTTCACTTAACAGGAGGTGATCAGTTGGTGGAATGTGTTAGAAACGCTGCAAATTCCATACATCAAATATCAGTCCTCTCATTCAGGGTTTGTTTTATATCACTGACTGAGAAATACAGTCAATTTACTAACCCCTCATACAGGTTTTTAAATTGTTCTAGGGGAGTTTTTAAGTGTTTTTCCATAATATTATCTACTGTGGATTGGTAGGGACACAAAAACACATGGTAAACTACAATTGAATAAACGGAAATCTTCTGAAAATATTCACTATCAAACAGCAGTCTCTTAATTTAAAAGAAAGGTTTATGAATTCAAAACTACATTAAAGAAAAAATTTTTGACCTTATTATGTGCCAAACACTGAGGTAGACATAAACACACACACCCCCAAAACACTTATTTTCCCCCAGTCAATCTCACCATTTGGTGAGAAATATAAACAGAAAACAATAAAACAAATAGTAATAATATAAAATAAGTAATAAAACATTATGAAAAGATAAAAGGAAATGTGGCTATTTTGGAAGGTAAGAAAAAGCAAGTTTATAATTGAGTTGGATCTTGAACAGAGAAGCTGTTTTCATTATTTCATTTTTTGTTTTGTTTACTTTCTTGTTTGTCCTTTTTTCTTGCTGAAAAAGAGAATTATATTATAAGCAAAGGAAACAAATGCTAAGGTGTGACGAGGTAAAAGAATTTCATGTTTTAGTAAGGCAAAGTTGTTCCATGAGGTTGGAGTTTAGATACCAAAAAGGTGATGATTAGTAGTTTTCTCCAGAGATAGAGAACCAATAGGATATATACCTTCTCTACACTAATAAAAGAGAAACATGCAAATTAACCATCACTCCACTACGGCCACCAGCCAATCGCAGGGAATATGCAAATTAGAAGGAGAAAGATGGCGGCTGCCCAGCTGCTCCAGGCATGGAGTGGCCGAGCGGGGCAGGATGCCTGCTATGAGAGGGAGGGCAGGGAATGAAGGGATCTACAGGAGCGGTGCTCTGGCCACAGTGAAGACGAAGACTACAGACTCCGGAGTCTGCAGCAAAGACAAAGACAGCAGACTCTGGCCGGAGTCTGCAGCGAAGCAGTGAAGATGAAGAAGGCAGACTCCGGCTGGAGAGAAGGCCTGGGTCCCAGGTGCCGGAGGAAAACTGGTGCTGGAAGCCAAGGGAAGAAAGGCCTAACTGCGCGAATCTCTTCATCCAACGGGTCTCTAGTGGATATATAATAGGAGATTTACTACAGGAATTGGCTGGAAATCCCAAATTCTACCTTCTGCAAATTGGACAACCAGGAAAGCCAGTGGTATAATTCAGTCCAAGTCTGAAGACCAAAAAAATCAAGAGATTTAATGTCTGAAAGCTGGAAAAGATGGACATCACAGCTCAAAAAAGAGAAAGAGAATCCAACCCTCCTTTGCATTTTTGTTCTATTCAAGCCATCAACAAATTGGATGGGGCCCATTCACATTGGTGAGATGGGATTTCTTAGTCTACTGAATCATATGTAATGTCTTTCATGAACACACTCAGAATGAATGTTTACCAGCTATTTGGGCATTGCCTACCTCAGTTACTACATTAAATTAACTATCATCAACACCATTAACTCCCAGACTTTTCATAAATCTGCAGCTGGCTTGTCATTTAGGTTTTGGTTTAAATATTGTAGTCCCGTTGAGATCTTCCCAATGCTCTAAGGCAAAATGACACCACCTCTCTAGTTCTATCACACCACCTTATTTTACTTTCATTCTTTTATATTTTCCCCTTATTTTTCTTTCACCATAAAACTTATGACTTCCTGGTGTTGTGTGTGGTTTTTTTGTTATTTATGTATTTATTTTTGGTATGTCTCTTTCCACTAAGAATATAAATTCCATAAAAATAGGACCCATCCTTGGACTCACTGGAATATTCTGAGGGATGAACCTAGAGATGTATCTTATATGTACATGAAAGCAACAGATGAGCACCCAAAATTTCAATCATCATTTAGAAGAATAACTATTTTAAAAAGAAGCAAGCAAATAATCCTGAATCAATATAAAAAGTTTTATGAATGAAAGATATAATAATTCCCCAAAGATTGTAGTCTCATTCCTTAGGGGCTAATTTTATATAAAAAACTAGAGGCCTGATGCATGAAATTCTTGCAGGAGTAGGCCTTCCTTCCCCTGGCTGCTGGCACTGGCTTCCCTCTGGCACCCAGGATCCGGGCTTCCCTCACAGCCCCAGCTTCA
This sequence comes from Corynorhinus townsendii, assembly GCA_026230045.1. Classification (NCBI taxonomy): domain Eukaryota; kingdom Metazoa; phylum Chordata; class Mammalia; order Chiroptera; family Vespertilionidae; genus Corynorhinus; species Corynorhinus townsendii. The sequence goes on along the minus strand of JAPDVU010000006.1, from coordinate 161,273,264 downwards.
TCCAGAAGGTTGTCTGGAAGGACATCTGGTCTAATTAGCATATTATGCTTTTATTATTATAGATTACAGCTAGGTAATTTACTCAAAAAGATAATATTAATGCATTTATTTTCAGACTTTATAAAAAAAGATAAGGTTTGAGGAAAATAAAAGTTGTAACAGTAAAAGCAAAATTTTTGATGCCAAAAGCTTAAATGCTTGATCCTCTCTTCAAGTTCCAGTAAAATTGGGTACTTACTAGTTTTCTAATGGATCAAATAACTTTTCTCCTACCATCTCAATACCCATAATAAAAATAATGTAATTCTCTATATTAGACTACCACACAATTAGCCCTTCCATTACTATCTCCTTGATAATTCTATAATTTTCTTCAGGACCCACTCTGGAAAGAAATTTGTCTCCCATTATGTAATGGTTTTGAAACATGTCTGAAAGTTTTTTGACACTCCTTCCACCCAGCAGTCGAGTTTGTGTTCCCTCCTTCCCTTGAATCTTGGTGGGCTTAGATTTGATTACAACTAATAGAATAGGGTTGAACTGACACTGTATGGCTTCTGTGGCTACGTCATTAAAACCAATGCAGCTTTCACCTTACTCACTGGAACACTCACTTGTTGAACTCTGAATTGCTATGTAAACAACTAACCGTTCTGAGGAAGCCACGCTATGAGGAAGTCCAAGACACATGAAGATATCACGTGTAGAAGCACCATTTGGGATTCCAAGTTTAAGGTTGAAGTTGACAGCTAAAATGAATAACCATATTTGTAAACAAAGACACCTCCAGGTCACTCAGAGACTCCAGGCCACTCGCTCTCAAATATTAAGTTTCTCCAGCTGAGGCCACAGACATCATAAAACAGAGAAAATCTATTTGTGCTGTGATCTTCCTATATTCTAAACCCACAGAATCAGTAAGCATAACAAAAGTGCTGTTCTAAGCTGATGAGTTTTAGAGTAATTGTTACATAGTAATAGTAATCCCTATGTGAAAAAATATATAAGTAAGTTTTGTCAGCATGAATAAGATTCATATACTAAACATGGAGTGAAAAACAGATAATCCTTTAAGAGAGATCTCCCTCAGATAAGTAACTATCCTCAGTCAGTTACTTATCCTTAAGAGGACTCCATTTAGCCTGGAAAAACCCTGTAATTTTAAAATGCTAAACAATATTTACCAGAGAGGGTATTACAGTGCTTAAACAAACCAAGAACTCTTAAGAAACTTTATGTGTTTAAGGACTAATTAAAACTGAATTTGTCTTTTACTTGGACTAAATTCTTAATTGTGAATTGCTATCTCTGTTTTACTTCGAAATATTTCTACTTTTAAAATATGCTTCACAAGCATGGGAAATGGTTCTTTAAAATAAGCAAACAAATGAAAACAACAGAAGATAACCTCTTTCTCATCAGAACTGTTTCAACCTAGAGAATATTTTTCTGACAGGGGTATGACTGGTTAAATTACTTAGACCAAGGTCAGTGTGCAAAGGAATTTGAATCAGATTAAAAATATCATTGCAAATTCTCATTAGAATAGTTTCCTTTATGAAAATTAAAACTCAGTTTTGCCCAAAGGTTAGCCCTGAAAAAGATAGGTAAGTTTTAGGAAGGTTCTGTATGGTCATAAAGAATGAAAATGTATCTGTTAAACTTAGTGTAGTTAGATTTCCAGATGACATTCCAAGTCTCCAACAAATGAGAATGTTCTTTTTCCTAACAGAATGAAAAAATTACTAGATTTCAAAGGTTATTTTGCGTTAGCATGTCTTTCCCAAATATTACTAGATATTAGATATTAGTTCTAACATAATAGAACCTCAAAATTATTTCATTTTGAGTAAATTATATTCATATTTTATCATCTAAATGTGAAAACATGTCACCTTTCATAATCATTCATTTAAATGGATAATTTAAATATAAATTATGTGCAAAATGCTAAGGGAACATTGGCACTATACAGTAGTACTGACCAACAGAAAAACAAGGTGAACCACAAAAAAGAGTTCCATACAGAATTTTAAATTTTCAAATAGCCACATTCAAAACGGTAACAAGAAACTGGTGAACTTAATTTTGCAATACCGTAAGTCCTTCCTCAATATCATTCATAGGTTCTTGGAAACTGCAACTTTAATGATACGATACATAATGAAATAAATTTTAAAGTAGGCTAATTGCTATAAACAAGAGTTAAGTTCCTACAACATATTCCTGGTCACAAATACACAACCAAACTTACCAATAAAGACTCCAAATGCTTCTAATATTAAACACTGAAATAAATGTGAGCTATATATACATTTAAGAAAGATTAATAAAAACAAGTAAGATAATGATTTCCCAACCTTCTTATTCCAGTTACAGGTCACAGGTAGCTGGAGCAATCCCAGCAGCTGAAGGCACAAGGCTCCCACCCTGGACAGGATGCCATTCCATCACAGGGTGCAGTCACACACACACTCCCTAAGACATGCCTTTCAACCGAACATTCACCTCTCTGGGATTTGAAAGGAAAGTGAAGTTCTAAGAAAAAGCCCACGCTGACATGCAGAGAACATGAAAACTCCACACAGTGGCCCCAGACAGACATCTTTTTTCTTCTCATCAACATGTAATAAAACGACACTGAATAAAATGTTATTTGAGGACCTGCTGTATATATAATTTAACGTAACATACCCGAAGTATTATAATTATAAGCTGTAATCAATAAAAAATATTTGAATCTATCTAAATAGATTGCTTGTTTTACACTAACAGCATGCTAACTCAGTGTGAGATACTCATAGCCTGTTTCTAGTGGAACTAGTGTCCTTGGACAGTGAGGCTATGGAATATCACCTGCCGTGGAGCAAATCTCAGGTTGTGCTCATTTGTACCTACTTCATTTTTCTCCTGTAAGACAAGGCTTTAATTATTTCTAGTATCACAAGTAATAAGTAAGCATATCTAATTTGGGCCCTTTTATAGAAAATAAAATAAATTATGTATTATTTGAAATAAACCTTTTTTTCTTTCCATTAGCTTTAATTCCAAATGCTTATATGCTACTTCTACTCAAGTGCAGATTTAATCAGTGTCTTACAAAACTAGGAAAAGACTAAATATAATAAATTAATAATTCTTTTGGCTTAATGATCAGATGTTCAGAGAAATCTTCTCTGAGCACCTCCTCCATCCCACCTGTCACTCCATCATATAATCCGGCCTAATTTTTTGAACAGTTCATGTAACTATTTAAAAATATGCTCTTTATTTATATCAGTTTGCCTGTTGTTTATCTCTTCGACTATAACCAGGCTCTGGGAGAGCAGGCGCTTTTCTTTCCTCAAGCACCAATGCTGCTCATTGCTTGGTAGAGTGTGTAGCACACTGCAGTTGCTCAAATAAATATTTGTTCACTGAATTAATAAATACCCCTGTTGCATTTTAAATGCACAGGTACACCTTAATGTAATTTCCACAAAGCAAGTCAGCTAAAATATTTAGAAAGCTTCACGTGAGAGTCATAGGCTTATGAGGCATTGTCAAGGGAGCAATGCAATTTTCATGCCAGTTTATATGGTATAATATTCATCTTCTTTAAAAGCCAGGAATGTAGAGATGGAAAACTTCACAATTAAAATTTTAGGATAAGAGAAAGCTTATCCTTTCACCCAAATTATCTCCTAGAGTCTGGCTATTACAATGCTATTAATCCTACATACAAACATGTTTCTTTATTGTCAGTGAAAAAGCCTCTCAAATTTAATTAAAGTCAATAAAGAAATTAAAAGCTTAATGAGAGCAGGAATCCTCTGAGTGTGCTCACACTGTTATCAGCCTGTGATGTTGTAAAAGATAGGATTATGCTTTTGTTACCAGACAACCAATAAAGAGAAAGGATAAGAGAAGGGTTGTGAAAAACTTCCTGCTGAGAGAAATCTGGGAGCGAAAAACTGTGGCGCTTAATCAAGACGGCGGAGAAATTAAATAACAAAAGGAACGGCTTCTAAACGTAACCATCTATTATTTAAAACAAAGATGCAAAAGTACTTTAACATTGACCTAACAAGATTCCTGGTCAATGTGGAATTCTGTGGAAAACTACAAAAATGACCACAGTCTCTTCCAAAGTTATCTCTAAATTACAGAATTGGCCTGAACCAGAATATAAGTAACACTTTTTATTAGTCTACTTTAAAAATGAGTATTATCTGAACTAGAAATTCACCATAAATGTCTAAGTTTTCACACATGGATTAAGACCACCCTTCCTTGTTCAGTTAGTAGGTGATATCGAAGTGGTGGAGTGGCATTTGCCCAGTGCTGCCCAACAGGCATCTGACTCTGTAAAGTCAATACTCCAGACGTCCGCTTCCTATGACAGACAGCGAAAGCCCTACGTCACCCCAAGTCCCCTGGCTCTCCCATCGTAAGGCCTTTGCATTTGCCATTCCCTGTGCCTGGAAAGTTTTACTTCTGTGTTTCTGCACCACTGGCTTCAGCTCAGCATTCACGTCACTCAAGGCTCACCTGCTCTGGGAAGTTGTTCTACCACTCACACCAGCATAGCCGCAGTTTGCTGACCACTGTGAAACCACTCAAACCAACACAGCCATCATTACTCTCTCTCTCTCTCTCCACTCTATCCCATGCCCCTATTTTATTTTCTGCATAGAAACGGATGTGAAAATTTCTCATTCATTTATTCCCATGCCCACTGATTCTTTCCCTTGGTTCCATTTGTTCACTTTGATTTCCCACCACCTGGAACAGGACCTTTACAAAGAAAGTGAACAATCAGTATTTTTAAAACACATGCATGAGTCAGTATTTTTGCCTGTCTTGATTCTAATGGATGAAAAAATACCAATCACTATAAATATTCAATTTCGGAATTTTGTCTAAATTTTGGTAGAGAAATATTTACTCATCCTCTATTATAGTTACTATGCATATATTAGGGTCTATTCCCAATTTATCTTAGTATGATATAAATAACACACATATGAATTTAGTAATTCTTATAAGACAAGTACTCAACAAACACAGTCTCTTAGTTTCCTTGCCTTAGCTTTCAATAGTACAAGTTTTCTACAATAAAGCAATATTGTACAATTTGTAGACATATATACATATTTTTGTGTATGTGTGTGTAATATAAATACATGCACACACATTTAATTATACTTTTGGATGATTTAGAACAGTCTTCTTCCCCATATGGTTATTTGGCAAAATGCTCTTTGTTTTACTACAGTTCAAGGTTAGAATAGTAGAGACAAGCTTCCAGGCTAGCAAATAAATCTTATGAGAGAAATGGAGACTATTAATAAATGCTATCAAAGACCCCAACACTTTGGCATGTCATGCCACAGCAAATTAGGATGTATTTAGTGTTTAAGGTAAATACTATAGCTCAAATATTTTACACATTGATCTACAAATGTAAATCTGTAATTCACATCAATATAAACAGGTGGCAAAATAAACCCAAGGTTAATGCTGAACATATACAAAATCAAAGGAAGAGAACACGATGAGGAAACCACATGTTTCTAAGATAAACACAACAAGGTTTTTAATTTCAGAGATGCACCAGCTACAATCATCATTAGAGCAATCTACTTTTTGTCAGCCCTTTATTAATTGGGCATTGTATTTAACAATACAGATAATGTCATGCAATAAACATGTTGTGATCAGTTTTAATAAAATTTTAATAGATTAAATGTCCTTACCTTAAGAGGTTCTTCATAAGGTAAAGATCTCAGAAGATGATTTCCTAATGGGAAAAAAATAAATCATGAAAATTAGAAATAATGAGCATTACATGATATAATATTTAGGTTTACTTTTCAAAATTAGATGTCTTTTTTCTTGAACTTCACCATACTTATTCAAGTAAGACCACTGTCACTTATTGGAACAGTCAAAATACTTTTACATTTTTTGTAACTGGCCCATGATCTAGTAAAAAAAAAAAATACACCAAACATAAAGGGTGAAAGTCCTTAGAGATTTTCCACATCTAATCCTAATATTAATCCTTTAACTTGTATTGGCTTTATTTTTCTCATTTTATAAAATCACTGGAGACCTGTGCACCAGTGGGGTCCCTCAGGCTGGCCAGTGGGATAGGCCAAAACCGGCTCTCCGACATCCCCTGAGGGGTCACAGCCTGCGAGAGGGCGCAGGCCAGGCCGAGGGACCCCACCAGTGCACAAGCAGGGCCGGGGAGGGGTGGCAGGAGGTTGGCCAGCTGGGGAGGAACCGCAGGAGGGCTTCAGGGTGAATCGGACCCATCTCGCTCAGTCCTGAACTGCTGGACCCCAGCAGCAAGCTAACCCGTTGGAGTGTCTGCCCCCTGGTGGTCAGTACACGTCATAGTGACTGGTCGACTGGTTGACTGTCTGTCCCCTGGTGGTCAGTGCACATCATAGCGAATGGTTGAGCAGTCTTAGCATATCATTAGCATATTACGCTTTGATTGATTGAATGGACGACTGGATGACTGGACACTTAGCATATTAGGCTTTTATTATATAGGATGCAATACACTTCAATTGAACTATAGCATATCTAAATTTCTAATATTGTTCAAAATGAAGCCAAAGTAATTTTAACTAGTTGAAAATAAACGTTTTATATCTATTAATTTTGAGTTGCCAAATCTGCGTGTGTGTGCGTGCTTGCACGCATGCACACACACAAATATCAAGTTGTATCCTGTGTATCTCATGTTTAAATTGGAATTTTAAGTTATTGAGTAATTTTCAATCAAGAGAAGAACATATTTTCCTTATACTTTAGTATTCTGATCACTGGAAGCCTGAGATGAAAGAAAAAAAACTAATTTGTCCCTGAGAGATTTAAATACTTTTAGAAGAATCTTTTGCTCACAGACATATTTATTTCTGCACCATTTTCAATCCCTACCATATTTTAAATTTGGACTACCAATTTAGACCTGAGCAAAAGCAATAGATGTCCACAATCAGACGACTGCTGTGAATCACTTTCAATAAGAGGGGAAAAACAAATGAACTGCAGCCAGCACTGGGTGCTGGAATTGAAATTACAAGCACTCTGAGGAGTAATTATAGTATGTGGTCCGAGGATCCTGCCGCTCAGCTCCATTAACATTGCAGACCCTGCTGAATTATGAAAATGCTCCTACGATCTAACATGTTTACAAAAAGATGCCAAAACAAAATCCCCCAAATGTTCCCTTGCTAAAGGGTTAGACAAAACTCAGTGTTTACATTGTAGTCCTAAGGAAACTTTAAGACACACAGATACTAGTATATGACACATATTAAAAGTGGTGAAATGCCTGGTATGGAAATGAATGGGCAGAGCAACTGAAAATTCCATTAAGTCGATCTGATTTGAAATTCCATCACCAACAGAAAATGACCCTGGAACTCCCAAAGTAATAAAGCCCGGTGTTCTTTTGTGCTGCTCAAGAATGCAGACCTGAGGCAGGTGAAAGTTACAGAAAGCTTGATTTCATCTTAATATAAGGTAGGGAAACGCATCATGAGACAGAGCGATCCCAGTGTCTAAACACACTCAAACGGGGGATAGATAGCTTGGCATAAGACCGCTCCAGAAAAAGCTTCTGACTAGATGGTATCAACATTTCTTCGCTACTCTTAAGATTGTATAATTCTGTGCTTCGATAACCTTTGTTAGTGACCCTGCAAGAAAATCGGAGAAGCAAAACATATGCGTTAATATACTCTAAGTATCAAGTCCCTATTAAGTACCTCTTTAAAAACTTGCCATGCTGTCATGAACATACAATTACCCTCACGTTTGGAATTTCCTAGGTCGTGAATACTCTTTTCCTCCCTCCTTCCCAGTAACACTCCAGTTTCCCATCCATCCTAGCTATGCCCTGGCTTCTCCAGGAATGCTTTTCTGCACTTGCTCTGACATCAAGACGGCATTAGGGCCTATTTATGTGTTTCCACAGAACATGCATTCACCACCTGGGCCACGTGCTCCTCACACTGCGCGGTACTGTCTGCTTCCCTTACTACAGCAGAGGCTCCCATAGGCAGCAGTTGTGGCTGCAACTAAAATGCATCCAAAGAAGTTAGTCCTGCAGAAGCACCAGTTCTAGGATGTCGATATGATTCTTTAAAAGGGAAATTATTTTTTGAGGTGAATTTGGAAAATGCTGGGTGATTCGGAGGTTAAGCAAATATATTTACTGAAGGACATCACAGCTATAAATGTGTCCTATATTTTGTGAATTATTAGGAAGAGAGTAAATGGATGCAGAGTTTTTCAACATTATTTTTTTTCCACGGGAATATCATTAAAGCTAGAGTTCCTTTTCATTTATTTTAGAGAACACTGAATTATTTTATTTACCAGATCCCTGAATGGTACCTGACACAGGGTAGGCATGTAAGAAAAACCAATGATGTCTGTTATTAAAGAGTAAATTAAGTGACTTTCAGGTTTTTTACTAAATGCCCCCCTATGTATCCCTTTCTTGCAGATTAAAGGGACTTTGTGATCATCTATATTCTGAATGTAGGAATCCTCTCTCTGGTATACTTGGTCACTTAACTTCTGTTAGAACAACTCAGTGCTGAAGACAGTATATCTACAAAAACAGTATGTTTCATTATTAGAAAGCAATTGTTTAAAAATTTCATTGAATTTATAGCTGAGTGTTTTTAACTTTAGTGCATTGATTTGAATTCTTCCTTTCAAACAAGCAAAAAAAAAAATGGATACATTTTTCTACATAACACTTCACAGGCACTCCTTTTAGGTTTCCCCTCTCTGAGTTAAACATCTTAGTTCCATTCCTACTGCACTGTGGTTACCAGATTTCCAACTTGAAAGCAATCTTGCTGTAAAATTTTATTTTATTGATTCTGATATATTTTTCTAAAGCAAACTTAAAAATCAAGTTTATATAAAATCTTAATATTTGGGGAAGATGCTATGGCTCAATCCTGTGTTCTTTATTCCACTCGTTAACACTCCGGTCACCCTGAATTTTTCTTCTCCCCTTCACCTCTTCAAACATTACTTACCCTTTGAGATAAAGTTCAGCCCCATTGCTCATCTAACTACTTTAGCTGTCACTTCTTCCTTCCTGTGCTCAGACAAATCATTTAATAATCATATTTTTAAGACAAGGCAGCCTCCCCATGTTCTGTATTATTCACTGACATGCCATGTATATTTTTCTTCATTCACTTAGAAGTTATAAGAAAGCTAAAAGTGAGTATTTTACTTTCTATTTCTCTAGATAACTTTGTAAAGTGCTTATATGAATGAAAAGTATTAACTAACAAGTTGCCAGAAATTTTGATACACAGTTATTTGCAGATTTTATGACTATATTGCCTTTCTGAACTCCCTTGCTCCTTGATACTTACAGGACTAAGGTAAAGATACATGACCCAGATAGTCAGTTCATATGCAGCCTGATTCCTGACTTCCCAACCTCTGATCTCTCCTGGGAAGAAGGGTGGTAGGCAGAAAGTCTGAATATGACCCTTGTGGAACCTGGTTTCCTGGTGGTTCTATGAGTGGGAGGCACTGGTAGGAATTTAGAAGGCAGAGTGAGACAGAAGTCATTCTGTTTGCAACTCTCCAAGTAAAGAAAGGCAGCTACTAAGAAAGTGTCAACCCCAGCATTTCGAGGTACCAACAGCAGAAGCAGTGCCTCCCTTAGAAGCTTAGATATGAGTGCATCCTGAACAGTGGCCCGGGCAGCATCCTGATTTAAGGTAACCACCACTCTTCTTTTCTGCCTATCTTCACAAACATTTCTCTGTATTACAAACTTCTCTTGAGAGTATAGTGGTCAATAAACACACATCGAGTCATCAGGAAAATAAAAATTATAATCACAATAAAATGCCACTAAATAATCAACTGAAGAGTTGTTTAGAAAATACAGAAATAAAAGAAAGACAGAAAACACGAAGTGTTGATGTAGAGCACCAGGATTCTTAAACTCAGCTGGCAGGAATATAAACGTGGTACAACCTCTTTGGAAATCAATCTGGATTTTCATTGAAAATAGTGAACATACACCATCACTATGACCCCTGGGTTTTATTTCTAGGTATTTGTACACATCATAAATGTGTAGAATGTTCATAGAATACTGTTTGTAATAGCAGAAACGTGGATAGTACGCAAGTCTTCACTAGTGGTAGAAGGATGAATTGAGGTATGTTCACATAATAGATACTATACAGTAATAGTAACAACCGTCTATAACTACATGAAACATGAATGAGTCATAAAAACACAACATTGAGTTGAAGATGTCACAGATTAAAGTACACATACTATGTTATCCCTTTACATAAAACTTGAGGCCCAGTGCATGAATTCGTGCATGGGTGGGGTCCAGCTGGCCTACCTATATTGGGTCCAATTGGACCAGGCTGGCTGGGGGAGGGGCTGCAGGCAGTTGGCTGGCTCCCTTGAACTCCCAGTTTGCCCTCCTGTAATCTGGGACCCCTCAGGGGATGGTGGAAAGCTGGTTTTGGCCCGATCCCCCAGGCCAGGCGAAGGGACCCCACTGTTTCACGAATTCGTGCACTGGGCCTCTAGTATAATAAAAGCCTAATATGTAACTCAACCGAATGGCGGAAGGACTGGTGGAACGACCAATTGCTATGACATCCACTGACCACCAGGGGGCATACACTCAATGCAGGAGCTGTCCCCAGCCCACAGGCCCCAGTCCAGCCAGGGCAGGTACCAGTGGGGGCTCTCGATTGACCTGCCAGTTGCCCTGCAGAGGGAGGCAACCAGCTGTGATGGTGGGGGGCAGGGCTTGCCAGCAAGTGGGCAGTGGCGGGGGGTGGGGCTAGCCGGCGAGCGGGCTGGCACCATCCTCCCTATTGCCCCACCAGTGGTTTCCCACAGAGGAGACAAGGTGGGTGCCACCGTGGGACCTCCCCCAGTCGCCCTGCCGGTCACACCATAGATTGGCCCTGATTGCTGGCCAGGCCTAGGGACCCTACCCATGCACAAATTTTGTGCATCAGGCCTCTAGTATTTTCAATAAGAGTAGGTTGTCCATATATATTCTGCATCTTGTGAAATTTGAAAGTATTTCTTTTGCTGATAAAGTGATAAAATACATACTTTCTGGCATGAAATTTTGTGTATTTCCCCCTCAAATTCTAAAAGAAATTTCCAGATATGTCAGATTCAGTCTTTTCCCATTAATTTTATATGCAATGCTGCATATATCCTTCTTGAATTTTGATTTAAGTTTATTCTATATTTCTGAGTAAGTCATTCTATAAGTTATACAAAACAAAACAAAAAACAATGGTTTCTTTAACTTTTATTTTAAACTTTTGACTAACTCTGTAATTATCCTGTCAACATGCTGCCTTTCCAAATGTAAGAATAATAAACATATTAGTATAACATTCGTACTTATTTTTTAAATCCACTATTATAACAGATTCTACATTATTTTATTGTTTCAAGTTACTCTTCAATTCATCATCTATATCAAGGGCTGTCAGCCTTGCACTACCAACATTTGGATATTTCTTTGTGGTGGGGGCTGTCCTTACATTATAAGATATTTAGGAGCACCTTTACTCTCTACCCACTAGATGACAGTAGCCACCTCCAAACCTATCATGAAAACCAAAACTGTCTCCAGACATTGTCAATTGTCCCCTGGAAGTCAGAATGACCACCATTGAGAACCACTAACCTGCATTACTTCTATAGCCATCTTATATAATAATGATGTAATATGCAAATGGTTGTTACGCCTTGGGCGGAGAGCTACAGGAGGGGGAAGGGCAGCAAGCTATGGGGGGGTAGAGGAGCAGCTGGCGGAGAGCCACAGGAGGGGGCAGGGCAGCAAGCTATGGGGGAGGGCAGGGGGAACTACAGGAGGGTGGGGCAGCGGGCGGAGAGCTACTGGAGGGAAGCAGCGAGCTACTGGCGCACGTATTCGTGTGCAGGGATACTAGTATTTCCATAATACCCATTTGATTACTTATTCTGCTGCTTAAATAATTAATTTTAATGGTTAGTCTTCTTCACCTTATACATAAGCACATTATCAAGGACTTTGCAGTTAAGTCTTGGTACTCATTTCTAAAATTAAATTATTACATCATGCACTTTTGCTTCAACTACACATAGCTATTTGTTTCTCAAAACAACACTCTATGCTTTTCTATGTTTTCTTATGTTGATCCTTTAATAAAGATTTCCAGCCCTGACCAGTTTGGTTCAGTGGATAGAGCATCGGCCTATGGACTGAATGGTCCCAGGTTCAATTCCAGTCAGGGGCGTGTACTTTGGTTGCAGGCGCATCCCCATTGGGGGGTGTTCAGGAAGCGGCTGATCTATGTTTCTAGCTCTCTATCCCTCTCCCTTCCTCTCTGTAAAAATATCAATAAAATATATTTTAAAAGAAGATTTCATTTTCTTCAATTTCTACTTGGAAAATTATGACTAACCTATTCAAACAAGTTAAAATGTTATCTCTGAGAAGTTTTATTTCAAAGATACATAGCTTTAATTATTGTGCATAGTAGGAGGTAGTCTCTTCATCATTTATTCACTCAAATTTATTTCTATTTTGAGCCACAAAATTTTGCTATTCAGGAGAATGCCACACAGTGAAACTGATATTGTCCTGTCAATTGTTAACCTGGAAAACAGAACACATTATGCTGTAAGGATGAAATCATTTCACTTAACAGTATCACATTATACTTGCTTAGAGAGAGGTGCATCTGAAGCATGTCTGCCCCCTCATAACGCCTTCAGGCATAGTTTTTCAATTTGGCATTTCCACTCCCAGAAGAGCTTAGTTTCATCTGCACACCTGAATACTTCACTGGGCTCTGTCTCCTCCAAGTCATTTATAAACCTGTATGATAGCACCAATCCCCAGTGAGCTCAGGTAAGTAAAATTCTGTAAAAAGCAAGAAGCACTTTACCTGAAATGGAACTGAGGTCACTGGTTTGCATCTTTGCAGTTTATAGCTACCACATGCTTTGGGTCAACACTGTCCAATAGAAAGGTCTACATTTTCATTGTTCAGTATGGTGGCTATATGTGGCTATTGAGCACTTGAAAGGTGTGATAGACTAACCTAATTTTAATTTTAATATAATTAGCTATGTGCAGCTAAAGGGCAAATATTTACAGTATCACTAAACTTTGTTTTCCTGGATTTTCATAAAAAGTGAATTGGGTTTTTTTTTGGTCAATTACCTTTCATACTTCAATTTAGAGTCCCTAATTAAGAAATACGTATGATACAGCATCATCCTACCTCTTACCTTGCATTATCAACTCCAGTTAGAGATATAAAAAGTAAGAAAAGGAAGTCTGAGCAACAGTACACATAAATCAAATGAAAATTATATCAGCAAGAATGTTTTTAGTTACTTGGGAGGAGTTGAGGGGAAAAAAGAGTCTGATTAAACTTGACTTATTGATACACCATACGGATTTCAACTAAGTGATATGCTTTATTGAGATAGTCCTAGTAGAGCCAAAGAGAAAAGATCAGTGTTTAATAAAGCTTTGCAGAAGAGAATGTCTTTGTAAACACAAAGAGGAAAAGAATAACAAAATCCAATGAATTCAATGAGATGAGCAGCAAGCACTTGTCCGTGGTCAATAAAAAAAATGGCATGGAGGGCCCCAGAGTCACAGAGGCAACTGGTGATCATAAAAGCCCATGAATTAATATGACTTAGGACAGCCTTTCCAAGCTCTGAGCAGGGAAAAAAATGGCTAAAATGGAACTTTAAATAGATAGTTTCTTCACTTTTACTAAACAAGAAGAATTGCTAAACAGGAAAAAAAAGAAGAATTATGAAGGGAGTATTTCAATAGCCCAGAATCAAAAGATAGGGCAAAAGTATGAAACAAAAAAAAGAAAAATGAAAAAGCAAAGTACTGTATACATAAATTATTTCCCCTAGCATATTTACCTGTTTTGAGAACACAAACCTGCTAACTGCACCATGATGTATTCTAATTTATCTTTCTTCTATAGCACAATTTCTCCAGCTATAATTTGAAATTTAATTATGTTCTTAATTAGCCATTTCTGCTCAAGGAGTGATATGCCCCTAGAGTGGCAGAATGCAATTATTCATTCACCAGGTTCATATTGAGCATATTCCGTGTACTACCAGGGCTCCTAGGCCAGACAGGTGACTTCCAGCTGAGTGATCAGAAAGACTTCCAAGTGGAGGTGGGATGGAAATTGACCTCGACAGATGGACAGGAAATAAGGCAACAAGACGTCTGTGTGTCCCATCAGTATGATCCTGGGAAAATGGCCAACAGACCCACCCAACAATTATTTATTATTTAATTACCTAGGAGGATTCAACTTCCTTCAGCATACCTCTTCCTTACAGACCAGACTCTGAAGTTGCATGTTAACTGAGTGATGACACCCAAAGACAAACGTCATGGTGGTTAATGAATGGTAGAACAGTCACCAGCTTTGCATCTTACTTAGTAATCCTATTCTAACATTTCCCTTCATTCCCTACATTTATTTCTTTCATCCAAACTTCACTATCCTGATGGTTCTTTCCTTAAGTTAAATAAAGATTTGACATACACTTATTTTATGTTTATTCCAAGGTCATGCATCTAGTTTTATAGAAATTACATTGTGACAATAGATAGGGGCTTTAAAAAAGTAAAATCAGTCCAGGTAGAAGGAATTTAGTAATAAAATGCAAAATTAGTATGCATAAAAAAAATCAAGAAAAACCCTTTTTTTCTCACCAAATCCACCCAATATCTTCTCTGCAAAAATACAAAGAATAGTTTACTACAATGACACTGGATGTCCTACAGTTAAAGCAAACATCTCATAAACATAATGTTATGAGAAAGAAGCCAAACACAGAAATAATATATGCAATTTGTATATATTACAAAAAAAGGCAAACCTAATTTATGCTCACCCTTGCAGAGTGAGGGGGAAATGGATGAAAGAAAACATAAGGGGACCTGCTGGGTAACTGGTAATGCACTCTTTCTGATTACACACTTATGTACATTTGTGAAAATTCATCAAGCTTATGATATGTGCACTTTTCTGAATGTCGGTTATACTCCAATAAAAAATGGCTGTACATATTATAGATGTTAGAATCCTATCTAATAAAAGAGTAATATGCAAATTGACCATACCTCCGCTACACCCACCAGCCATGCCCACCAGCCAATCAGGAGCGAGTATGCAAAGTAACCCAACCAAGATGGCTGCAGCCATAGAGAGCAGGAGGGAGGCTTGGGTTTCCCTGGTAATGGAGGAAGCCAAGCTTTCCGCCTCTCCTTGCCAGCCCAGGCCTCCACTCAATGCTACAAAGTTTCAATTATAGAAGATAAATAAATCCCAACAGAAATGGCGGCAGCCACAGAGCTGGAGAGAGCAGGAGGCTATGGTTGCCTGCAGCAATGGAGGAAGCCAAGCTTCTGCAGCCCTGGCCTGCTTTGGCCTCCCCTTAAGGCTACAAAGTTTCAATTATAGAAGATACATAAATCCCAACAGAAATGGCTGCCGCCACAGAGCAAGCAGAAGGCTTGGCTCCATTCAAGGCTACAAAGTTTCAATTGTAGAAGATAAATAAATGCCAGATCCCAGGGCCTCTGCTTGGGTCGCCAGGGGTTGTGGCCAGCCTGAAAACCACCACAGGCCCCTCACCCAGGCCACTCCACATGCCAAAGGAACCCCCACCCTGATCCGGGACACCCTTCAGGGCAAACCAGCTGGCCCTCACCTGTGCACCAGGCCCCTATCCTATCTAATAAAAGAGTAATATGCAGATTGAACATTACTCCAACACACAAGATGGCTGCCCCCATATGGTCAAAGATCCTGCCCCCATGTGGACACAAGATGGTCACCACAAGATGGCCAGCAGGGGAGGGCAGATGGGAGGGACCAGGCCTGCAAGGGAGGGCAGTTGGGGGTGATCAAGCCTGCAGGGGAGGGCAGTTGGGGGTGATCAAGCCTGCAGGGGAGGGCAGTTAGGGGTGACCAGGCCTGCAGGGGAAGGCAGTTAGGGGCAAACAGGCTGGCAGGGGAGCAGTTACACATCAATCAGGCTGGCAGGGGAGTGGTTAGGGGGTGATCAGGCTGGCAGGCAGAAGCATTTAGAGGCAATCAGGAAGGCAAGCAGGTGAGCAGTTGGGAGCCAGCAGTCCTGGATTGTGAGAGGGATGTCCCAGATTGGAGAAGGTACAGGCTGGGCTAAGGGACACTCCTCCCTGCCCCCGATGCATGAATTTCATGCACCAGGCCTCTAGTATATTTATAATAAAAAGAAAAAACAGGTTTGTTTAAGAATTCTGGGTTTGGTACAATCTCTTCTTCATCATATTTAGATTTTTCTGTTTCTTACATTACATATCTGAAGCCTGCATGTTCCATAATTTCTTTCCCAAAGAACTATCACAATTAATGTACAATTGCACATTGTTTTCCTGTAAATATCTCACCTTCCCTGCATGAACCACACCCAATATATGTGAACTGCAAAGTACATTTTAAACTATTTTAAAATGTCACAAGTGAAACCTAAAGATATTTTACTAAATATATAAATGTAGATATTTCTAGTTTTCTGTGATTTTTCTCCCAATTATTTTATAACTATCCTGTCAAAACTGATTTGATTGCAATATTTTTGGATACAAGATGGTGTCAGTTATTTCCAAAGTATATAATTGTTTTTTCCAATTTTTAAAAAATTTTAAATTAAATTTATTGAGGTGCCATTGGTTAATAAGATTATAGAGGTTTCAAGTATACAATTCAATGATACATCATCTGTATATTGCATTGTGTGCCCACTATCCAAAGTCAAATCTTTGCCACAATGTTTGATCCCCTTTTCCCTTTACTACCCCAGTTGGCAAACACAATACTGTTGTCTGTGTCCATGATTTTTTGTTTTTCTTGTTTGCTCATTTGTTGATCTCAGTATATATGAGTGAAATCATATGATTATTTTTTTCTGTCTGACATTTCACTTAGCATGATATTTTCAAGATCCATCCATGGTGTCCCTAACGGCAGTATTTCATCCTTTCTTATGGTTGAGTGGTATTCCATTGTATATATGTACCACTTGTTCTTTATCCAATCATCTAGCTAAGGACCCTTTGGTTGTTTCCATGTCTTGGCCACTGTGAACAATGCTGCAATAAACACAGGGGTGCATATATCTTTGTGAATACATGTTTTCAGATTTTGGGGGCAGATACATGGAAGAGGAGTTGCTAGGTCACATGGTAACTCTAGTCTTAATTTTCTGAGGAACCTCCTTACTGTTTTTCAAAGTAGCCGTACCAGTTTACATATCTACCAGTAGTGAGTAAGTGTTCCTTTCCCCCCACAACCTCTCCAATACTTGTTATTACTTGTCTTATTGATATAGTCTTTCTAACAGATATGATGCAGTATTTTATTATAATTTTGATTTGCATTTTACTAATAGCTAGTGAAGTTGAGCATCTTTGGATATATCCATTGGCCATTTGTATGTCTTCTTGGCAGAAGTGTCTGTTCAGGTCCCGTGCCCATTTTTTTACATTGGATTGTTTGGTGTTGAGTTATAGGAGTTCTTTACATTCTTTGGATATTAACCCCTTGTTGAAACTGCATTTGCAAATATCTTCTCCCATTCAACTGGTTGCCTTTTGTTTTGTTGGCAGTTTCTTTTGCTGTGCAGAAGCTTTCTAGTTTGTACAGTCCCATTCATTTATTTTTGCCTTTACTTCCCTTGCCTTTGGGGTCAAATTCATAAAATCTTCTCTAAGACCAAGGTCCATAAGTGATACCTATGTTTTTTCTATATAATTTATTATTTGAGATTTTATATTTAGATCTTTGACCCATTTTGTGTTAATTTTTGTATAGGGGGACAAACAGTAGTCAATTTTCTTTTGTCTTTTTTTTGCATGTGGCTTAACAAATTTCTCAGCACTATGTATTGAAGAGGCTTTCTTTTATCCATTGTGTGTTTAGGCTTCTTTATAAAAAATTATTTGCCCATATACATACAGGTTTCTGGACTCTCAATTCTGTTCCATTCTGGTCTGTGTCTTTGTTCCCAATAGCATGCTGTTTTGATTATTGTTGCTTTTTAGTATAATTTGAAGTCAGGGAGCATGATACCTCTGGCTTCATTCTTTTTTTCTCAGGGTTAATTTGGCAAAATATATAACTTTTTAAGTAAAATTTAATGTAACTTGCTTTTCATAGGAAATTTCAACTCACATTTATCAGTTAGTACTTATTTTTTGTTGTTATAATAATAGCCACTTGTTTAACTAGGTTTGCACATAATCCTCTCTTAGTAATCCCATTGCTGAATTGGTTAATGAAATGGAAGGGCAAATAAAAGTTAGCCTACTCTCGGTGTGAGAGGAACCCATGATAAATATAAGGCATATATTTTAGAAAGAAGAATGAAGAAATGACTGAAGCTGGAAAACTAGTTAAGTGGAGGTAGGTTAAGTGGAAATAGGTCAAGAACTTCTCTACTACAGAGTAGTTTCATAAGAACATAAAAGTAGTAATTGAAATGAGGTTTATATTTATATCAATAGCAGATTATGGAGGTATCTAAATATAAGTTATTGAGTTTTTATATTATTATCAAGAAGCCAGGAAAAATTTTCGATCAAGGAAGTGACATAATAAATTTTTTGCTGCAAATGATCTCATCTGGAAGCACTATACAAGTTGGAAAAAATAAGAAGTTATCCATGCACGAGGCCATCTAAAGTAGGAGATAGGAAGGCTGAAATATACTCCAGTAGAGGTGCCAATTATGATTTAACTTGGAACCAAATCCACATATAGAGATAGGTTATACAAATCAAGCAGGAAAAAATATTTTGTCTAACTCAATAAAGAATCCTTCTATGAATGAAAATACTAATAACTGATTAGTAATCAATTTCCTCAATGATACTGGCCAAATGTGGCAACCCAATTATCTATTTATGCCATACCAAAAATGCATAAGCCTGCATTATATGTTCTTTAAACACTGCCTTTTTTCCAATTTCATAAAACTGAGTTATTCTGTGAAGTGTATTTGCTCATGTTTTTTTTCTTTACCCAATATAGCATCAGTACAGCACAACTCCCATTGTAATAGTTTGTTTTGCTCAAGTACAATGCAGTATTCTCTCAGATTTAATAAGATAGAAGGATTACTTCTACACCTGTGACAATTAAAAAATAGTGCAGAGAATTGAAAAAAAAATACTGGTATGCTTTTCTAGTGGTTCAAGGGTACTCCACAAACAATCAGATACTTAAAATTGTTGAAGGGATCCTATCAATTTGCAGTTAATTAAACGAACTTAAATGGTTGAAGGTGTGGTATCAATACGCAGTTAACTGAATGAAACACAAGTTGAGGATGCAAGTTATAAAAGAAGTCAAGGTCAAGCAATAGAAAGCCCGGTTTTGGTTTCCATCTTTAAGGCTGTCTGGAGCAAAAGAGTATGTAGGGAAAATGTCCTACACGGGGCTGGGCTCCGTAGGTTGAATTTAAAGATGTTTACCTTTTATTACAAATGCTTGTATTACCAGTCGACTAAACTTTTTAGTTATCCCAGCAAACTAAATGCGGTATTTCCAAAGGAATTAATCTTAGTTGCCTAAGAAGAGACGGAGTGCAGAATTTACATTACAACTCCAGGGGAGACATGAAGGTGTAGGATGGGAAACTACTGCTCTTAAATTTGTCTCCTAACAGTTTACATGAGTGTGTGAAAGTGAAAACAGAACCATCGCACCTTTCCCACTTTGTGTCCTCTAACAAGACGTGGCCGGGGCTGGTCCCTGACGGTGTGACTCTTCGGAGCTGTTGAGCTTTTGCCTGGACTGCATCATGCTCCCCAAGAGCCCTGCTTTGTAAGCAGAAGCCACTAGTAAAAGTGACCTTAATGGCTGAGTTAGGTGCTTACAAGGCACCTGCATCCTCAATGGGCCAGCAAGGAGCAGCAGCAAGCTGAGGCGGGCTCTGCTGTGAGCATTCAGCTGTCATTAGCGGATCATTGAGTCAACATATCACTAGAGCACCCGGGAGCTAGAGAGAGACTAATGTCTGCAGTGTGACTTAAAAGAAATTCAAGAGGAAAAAGACATATATTTCAGCAAAGCCAAAATCGTTGGGTTATTTAAGAGACTGCACACCAATCTCAAGGAAACAGGAGCTACTGGGGCATTGAAAACTATTTAAAAACACACTTTGGGCTGAAACCGGTTTGGCTCAGTGGATAGAGCGTCTGCCTGCGGACTGAAAGGTCCCAGGTTCGATTCCGGTCAAGGGCATGTACCTGGGTTGTGGGCACATCCCCAGTAGGGGGCATGCAGGAGGCAGCTGATTGATGTTTCTAACTCTCTCTCTCTCTCTGTTCCTCTCTGTAAAAAATCAATAAAATATATTTTTAAAAAAATACACTTTGGGGAGTTATCCTTAAAACATACATATTTTTCCTTATCAATTAGATGAATAAATAAGTAAAACGTTAGGAGTCCATTTTCTTCTAGAAGCTTAAGCTACATGAACACTTTTCTCCTCTTTACTGATTCCTTTGTGTTGTGTTTGGGCTTGGATTTGATCTCGTCTGAAATACCAAATCACACACATCTTAACTCTTTTGGCCTAAGATCATTTATGGACTTTGTCTTGTTAATATTTTCATTGCTTCAAATATATATTTTTAAAATTCATGTATGAAGACTTTGTGCTAAGCCCTCTTAGGTAGGGCATAACAGAGAGATTCATCTAAAATTTCATTCACCTGGAGGCCTCTGGGTTTGCCTGAATGGAAACCCTCCATCATCCACTTTTGTGTATTAAACATAATTTCCATGACTACTGTTGGAACATGGGTATGTAAAGAAACAGTACTAGAGAACTTATTCAAACTTCAATGTTTACTGACTGTTCCTAATCATAGAATCTATTCATTTTCATGTTGAATAACATTATTGCTTTAATAATAGCAATTATTAATAAAGCCTGCTATTGAGTGACGCTGTACCAAGTCTCTTACACATTATTTTATACATGAAATAACTCTCTCCCTCCCTTCTCCATTCCCCCTCCTCTCTAAATTTATATAACAGCATTGCTGCCAAGCCATAAATTTTAAAAGAGAGAGAAGGTTCTTACCTCTCATACTCTTGAGAAGTTCTGAGAAAGATTCCCAGCCTAGTTTATGACACTCAAGTGTATGATTCTGATTCGGGATTTGCAGCCTAGTTTAGTTGTGTGCTTCTCTCCTTGTGATTGCTTCAAAGCCCTGCTTCTTCAGCCAGAGCTAGCCTCAGAACCACCTGGGGGGCTTGTTAAACCACAGATTGCGAGGCCCCACCCCTGATTTCTGACTCAATAGGGCTGTGGTGGTGTCTAAGAATTTGCATTTTCACAGGCTCCCAGGTGATGCTAATACTGCAGAACCACACGATGGGAATGCCCGCTTTAAAGAATGGATATGAGTGTGTCTCCCTGCTACCTGTTCAAATTAATCTAAATATGCCCTGTCTTGAAGCTGTGGGTTTCATGCTCTTGTCTGTTATTGTAAGAGGATGCTGATATTTCTTAGGATAATAAAAAAATGTGGAGGCTACTATTCTAGGGTTAAGGAATTCCTTTAACATTTTATGAAACGTGTTTTAAAACTTTCTGATGGAGTGAGTGGGGGGACAGAAGGATTGCAAATTGGCAAGTATGTGCTTTCATTTTATAGACATTGGTTTTTGTTATTGCAGTTTTCTTGTTCTTTTCTTTTAACGAATAAAATAATATATCCTGATAACCGTTTCAACTTAAAAGATATCAAAACATACATTTTATTTCTTTACTAATATGGTATCAAGTTCTGAAGACAAAACAATGTCAAGCAAGAGTAGTCCTGAAGCAAAATATTAAGTTCAAATCCATTCCATTTTAAAGGGGGTAAGGAGTCTTGTGAGAAAGCTCTGGAGGACAGATGTAATCCTGCTGTGAGTAGTAGAAATGTTACTGGCGGGGTGCTCTCTGTGTCCCCACCTGTTGCTGGTGGAAGTGGGCTTCTTGGGGTGCCACAGGAACCAGGGTTTCCTGAGGCTCCCACGGAACAGTGAGGCATAGTGGAAAGCTTTATTTCTGTGGAGGTAAGGCCCTGAGTGTCCAAGGTCCCATCTCCCTCTGTTCTACCATGGAAAAAGTCCTGTTTTGTCTTCATCAGGGCTAGGATCAAAGCCACTGCCCAGAGCTATATTTGTACAGTCCAATCCAGCACCTGGCTAGCTTAGCTTGTGTTCCAGCCTGCAATTCATTGTGTGTGGGGTCTGGATGGCCATGGGCCATGCAGCTTCTAAGGCCACGTGGCAGGCTAATGCAGGTCACAGAACAAGCAAGTGCAAGGAAGCAGGAGCGAAGCAAGAACAAGAGAGCGAGAGAGTGAACTCCTTTGTCTAGGGGGATTTTCACCCTTCCAAGATTTCGTGCACCTGCAGTGGCTCCAACCCCTCCAGCAATTACCTTCTTCCCGGGTTAGACTGACAAGCAAACACCTTCCGTGATAGTTTCCTGGGTGTGTAAAGGTTCATCTGCCTGGTGAAGCTACCCAGATGACCATACTTATAATGTCTGGCCTTCCCCTTTGCTCCTTTCCTATTATTAACATTAACAAACTAACTAGTTATGACAGTTAGTGATTAAATGGGCTACCTTTTCATTAATTTGAAGGAAACATTTTTGAAATAGTAGCCATTTAATTTGATGCACCACTGTTAATTATTAAACATCTAATAATTTTTATAGAGATATGTCACTGTAAATTTGTCAAAGGAAAACAGTGTTGAGTGGTTTTCTATAGAATAGTTAGTAATTTTTGTTTAACACAAAACCTGAAAGTTAATATGCTTTTTAGTACATTTAATAAAATATGATAATGCCTAAAGATAAATGTTTTATAGATGATTGTTCTTTGCAACATAAACAGTACTGTTGTATTAATAATCAGGTCCGAAATCTTGACCACTTAACGCTTTTATGATAACTAGGCTGTAGTGTATATGGGTATTACTGCTTTATATTTGTACAAAAGGTTATGTGCAGAATTAACTTAAGACTTTGGATTTTCTCTTGTTATAACAGAGCTTAAAAAAAATGAAAGTTTAGTTTTAAAGGCTATTAAATTTTCCCCATTTTATTTCTATTCATTAAGAATTTTGTGGTTTGAATTTTTATGTTCAAATGGCTTTCATAAAATAAGTAATTTTATAAATTTGCAATTACATCATCCAGCAAGATAACAGATTATATTTTCTTGTTGTATTTTTATATAGATCATTTAAATGTTATGAAACCAATCCTTTCGTCTCTCCAATGCTGAATTAATATTGCAAAGAAATTTTGGAGTTGTGGAGTTTTTATTTTTTGCCTTCCCTGTGATTTGTCTCCTCATACCTCCCTCAAGTCACTGGAAAAGCATGTAATTAAGTAGAAATTCAACCATTTTTTAACCGTTAGTTGTGTTTTGATTTTCCACTGCACGAGTTTCCTGTCCCACCCCCTCACCTGCATCTCCACCACTTGGGACAAAAAATAAATTTGACATTTTAATAGGCAGTGACCTTACCATTTTAAGGATTGTCTGGGGCCATATAACTTTATTTATTATAGGAATATTTAATACAAATTGGAAAAGCACCATTACATTATTTGGTTAGTTTTTCATGAGGTCTTATGTGCACAGCAACTATGCTGGCCATATAGGTCAGACTCCTCCTTTAATTGCATCTGTTGTTGTACGTCTGATATATGTAAGCTTTGTTTAATGGTATAATATAAAATATTTTATATGATTAATTATAGAAAACATTGTAATTTCTAGAAAGATGTCATAGAATCTAATCTCCAAGAAATTATTACTGCAGAGAGTGATTTTTAAATCATTGTTCTCACTTTCCCTATGTCCATGAAGATTTACTGAGTTAAAGTAAGTGGTGTATCTTTAAAAGCAACAGAAAAATGTAAAGAAAATGCAGAAGTTGAAAAAAAACAAAACCTTGTTTTATGATGAAGAAGCCTGCATCATCAGTGGTGACCTGAGGCTATCAAGCCCATCTGTATAGCCTGTTGATGACTTCTCGCCAGCAAACCACTCAAAGGTCCTGACTTCTGTTCTCAAGAGTTTCACCTTAGAGGACAGAGTACCAGCTAACGTTCTGTAGTCTTATTAAGAAATGCATATGGTTTAAATGTAACCATACAAAGTCAAGTGGAGTAAAGTTTACCTTTGACTAACATGGGTTTGAACTGCACAAGTCAACTTTTACGCAGATTTTTTTCAATTAAATGTTGTAAATGTATTTTCTCTTCATTATAATTTTCTTAATATTTTTTTCTCTAGCTTACTTCATTGTAAGAATACAGTATATAATATATATATAATATACAAAATCTGTGTTAAATGACTCTTGTTATCATAAAGCTTCTGGTTAACAGCAGGCTATTAGGAGTTACGCTTTTGGAAGTAAAAAGTTATACATGGAGTTTCTACTATGCAAGGCGTCTGTGCTCCTACCCCCAGCTATTCCAGGATCAACTGTACTTTCACTTTGAGGCAAAGTCTATGAACAGGCTGAATACTGTAAAAAGTATTAAGGCGGAACATATCATCTGGGAAACAAGTAAGCAAATAAATGAGCATTCAGAAGCTTTAAGGTAAGAAAAAGAAAAGAAAAATGGGAGGAGCCAATAGGTAAATGGTAAACTTCAGGTAAATTGAAACCAGTTGTAGGATAAAGTACATGGGGATTCAAGTGAACCCACTAGACACCTGAGAGAGACTGGGCTGGTATACTGAGTATGCAGCTTGTACTGCAGCATTCAACACTGGAGACAGTTCAGTCAACTTCCTCTACTGAAGTGGTCATCATGCCTCTCTGTGGATTCACTTTTACAGCTTGTACCATTTTCTTCAACAATTCTTGTTGAGTGCATGTGTTGGTGCTGAGTTCTTTCAGAAAGAATGTCCGAAAAACTCTTTATTTGACCTTCATTTTCAAATATGTTTTTGCTTAGTGTAGTATTCTAGGTTGACTTTTTTTTTTTTTTTTAGTGGTTTAAAGATGTTGCTGTCATCCATATCTCTGGTACTCTGTATCTAACAAGTCTTTTCCCTACTTTTTTTTTTTAAAGATGTTCTCTTTATCACTGATTTTGATCAGCTTAATTTTATCACAAATTAGTGTAGTTTTTCTCATGTTTCTGCTAGTTGGGTAGGTTACTTGGAGTTGTTGCAGTTGTCCCACAGTTCACTGATGCTGTTTTCATTTTTAAAAATAGTCTTTTATCTCTGTGTTTTAATATGAATTGCTCTGTTGCTGTTTTCACATTCACTAATCTTTGATCTGCAATGTTTAATCTGATATTTATCGCATCCTATGCATGTTTTCAAATCAGATATTTTAATTTTCATCTCTAGAAATTTGAGTCTTTATATATCTTCCATGTCTCTACATAATGCTTGAGCATATGGAACACAATTGTCATCACTGTTTTAATGTCTTTGCCTACTAATGATAAATAAATGTGTCAGTTCCAGGTCAATTTCAGTTTATTGCTTTTTCTACCCTTTTATGGGCATATATTTCTTTTGTATGCATATGTTCCTTTTATATTTTTGACCAGATGCCAGATACTGTAAAATATTTTTGTTGATCTATTTTTGTAGTCCTTTTTCTTAACTTTATCTGTGACAGTTAAGGTATTTAAAAACAGTTTTCTCCTTTGGAGACTTGCCTTTATGATTTATTTGGCAAAATCAGAGCAGTCTTTACTCAGGACTAGTAATTCCCCAGTACTGAGGCAAGACCCTTCTGATACTCTCCCCAGTGATTTGCAAATTGTGAGTTTTTCTAATCTGGCTGGTGGAAACAGGCACTGTTCCAAGTCTATGTATGTGGAATCCAGGTATTCTTCCCACTAATCCTTTAAGATGTTTCTTTATTTGCCTTGATAGTGTCCTCAAAAACATGTGTTGATCATTATTCTACTAAAGCTCAGGGCCCCTCTGCAGATCTGGAGTCCTCTTTCTTGCAACTCTTCTCTCTGGATCCTCTCAAGGGAGGCCCAACTTCTGAGGGTTTCTCTCACATCTCTCAGTGATCACAGTCTCTCATTCTCCAGTCTCGAAAAACATTGCTTCATACATTTTGTCTACTGAGTTTTTTGATCCTTTTTGTGTGTGTGTGTGTCTGTCTGTTTGTTTATTTGTCTGTTTGCAGGAGGGTAAATCTGGTCCTTGTTACTCCATTTTGGCCAGAAATTCAATCCCCCAGTAATTAACCCCTCACTTGAACTGAGTTAGTTTGTTTTGTTCTGATCATGATTAGTTCATATTTCTGACCCAGTCTACATTATGTTTTAAGCATTAATTTAATTACTTTGACTTCTAAAATTACTTGAGAAATGGAATAAATATTAACTTAGTATTAATTTGAAGGATTGCATTGGAGATTTAGAAAATGATCATTACAAATTCTTAAGAATTGTTAATTTCTCATGTTATTTTTTCCTTTCTTTTTTTCTGAACTGGAGGGAATGCTAGCCATATAGTTGCAGTGTGTTAATATACTGAGTAATTTCCTGGACAATTTTATTGACTAAAATATACTTGGACTCATGTATTTATTCCAAATTTCAGCTCTGGTCCTATATGCATATCATTAAAATTATCAGTATCTTAGAGAGATAGAAATTTAAATGTATCTTTTCTAGTAAGATTCTCACCATTTATACTGATTATAATTTGTAGAAGCAAATTTCATATCGAAAATCAAGGAAATTCACATACCATGGTTAATTGTGGAAGTTTAACTTCTAACATTTTATCATAACTGATTAGGCAATCTGCCTCTTAAATTTAGACATAAATATGTAGTGATGAAAACCAATGATGAATGACAAATAATTGAACCACTGTCCTTCCTTTTCTCTGTTTTACCTAAAAGTGATTAGCATTAGCATTAGCAGTAGGGAGAATTATTATTCACATCACTTATATACGGTGTGTAAAACCAGGTACACTTGACATTGTGCTTTGTATTACATTTTAAAAAAATAAATAGTAAGCAAAGTATTTTCCTGGAAACCACAATTTAACACTGTGAAAATGGAAAGTCTTTCGTTTGTATTAAACTCTGAATGCTCAATCCTTGGCCATTCCTATGCATGTTTGTTTTTTGAGTTGAATTTCAGTTAAAAGACATTGATCATTATGGCTTTGAGAAGGGCAGTGGCTTAAAGCAACATAAATTTATTCTCTCACTATTCGTGAGGTCAGAAGTATAAAATCAAAGTGTTGGCAGGGCTGTGTTCCTTCTTGTCCTCCTCACTTTAGGGTAATCTGTGTCCTTGCCACTCTCAGCCTCAAAGGACCACATGCATTCCTTGACTCTTGGCCCCGTCCTCATCTTCAAAGACTGATATTCCAACCTATGGTTCCATTGTCAAAGGACCTCTTATGTCTTTGAATTTCTTGTCTTCCTTTTGGGAGGACCGTTTTGACCCTGGTTTCCAAAGGGAGTATATCGAGTCTTCATATCACTGAAGCTGTATAAATATACTTAAAAGTTGGCTGTCTATTCATAAGACACAAACAGGTCTTAATAAAATATGACTTGCATTTAGCTTTCTTGAATGATGCAAGATAAGAAACATTTGGTATTGTATCTTTAACTCATCAAAAGGCCAACAGTTACCCAAGAACACAGCTTCTTTTATTCCCTCTCCCCCATATGACATGAAAGGTTGTCAAGCACATGAGCCAACATTTGTGGGTCACCTTGACATAGGTTGAAAATTCTTAGAAGACAGGTACTATACCAAATCTATTTTGTAACATAGTGCCTAGTACAAAGACTGTTATTTTGGCAGTTCTCATTAACTTTTTTTAAAGTTTGGTAAAAGAAGCACAATCATTACAGGATAGCAGCATTGCTGCTGCTAAAAGGTCATTCTCCTACTTCAGGGCCTTGTTCTCTCTGAAATGTTCTGCCCCTGATTGCTACATGACTACTAGTAAATCCACTTTTCATCGCCAGTCACAATTCGATGCAAAAAAGGCTTTCTTTCGTGCCGTTGAAGCAACATTTTACCGATGACTTTTTGGTTTTCCATTTGTCTTTCGTTCAGTTGATGTGGCACCCATTTTCCTTCCTTTAAAATCTTTCCCATTGCTTGTAAACGATCGGAAATTGTTTGCTGAGAAACGTTTAATCTTCCCGCAAGTTGTTTTTGAGTTTGACAGGCATCTTCATCCAATAATGCTTGCAATTGTTGGTCTTCAAACTTTTTTGGTTGACCTGGACGTTCTTTGTCTTTCGCATTGAAATCATCACTTTTAAGGCATTTATACCAGCATTCACAAGTATCTTGAGGTGGAGCATGTTCACTGTAAGCTTCCTGAAGTATTAAGCAGCACTTTTCTTCAAAATAAAATAATGAATTAAAACTTTCCGTAAATGCTCTTTTTTTGGCACAAAATTTGACATTTTTAAGTGTAAAAATATCTATGATGTTAACACCTTCAGAAAATTTGACATATGAAGTTTTGAAGCTTGTTGTCAATACAACAAAACAGCATACATATCAAATTGTATATATATCAACATATGTGTAACTCCATCTATTGAAAAAAATCTGCATTATTAACTGGTACACCTAGTTTGTGCAGAGAGGAAAGTCCATGTGAGGACAGAGCAAGGAGCTAGCCATTTGAGGGCAAGGAGAGATTTCTCAGGAGAAATCAACCTGTTGGCCCTTTGATCTTGGACTTCCAGTCTCCAAAACTATGAGAAAATAAATATCTGTTGCTTACACCACCCAATCTGTGGTAATTAGTGATGGCAGCCCTAGCAGACTGAATCACTGCCTTCTCTAGGTCTTTGATCGAAAGCCAAGGTCTCTACGTGACCGCCCCTGGCACCTTATCTAAAATTTTCTACATATCCAGGCACTTATATCCCATTTCATGCTTTATTTTCCTTTTTTACATATGCAAAATGACATGTATTGCATTTCTTTACCTTGTTTATTGCCTATTTCTTCTATAATGTGAGCTCCATGAGGAAAGAGATTTTTGGACCTATTGGTTTTGTTTTGTTTAATACTACTATCTCCCTGGAATGTAGAATAACATCTTCCACAGAATAAGACCTCAACTATTTATTTACTTGGCTACATAAATATAAAAATCAAAGTACTAACGAGGACAATAAACACTAAGCAACTGAAACCCATGCCATGAAAGTAGAAATAATCAGGTCTCCTTAACCTTTCATGGGCTGCTTTTCAGAGATTCCCATTTTAGAGGAAAAGAGAAAATAAGCAGATTTTTACAATATGGAGCGAAGAGAAGCGTAAAGAAAGTAACATTAGAAGGCAGCAGATATACTGAAGGGGGCCAGCTGCACACAGTATAGTGTGAGGAAAGGTAGGCATGGCTCCCTGGAGAAAGGCTTTCTAATAGGATGAAAACCTATATTGAAAAGGAAATTATTAGATGTTGCCTTAGGGCCTTA
Source organism: Corynorhinus townsendii (assembly GCA_026230045.1). Taxonomy (NCBI): domain Eukaryota; kingdom Metazoa; phylum Chordata; class Mammalia; order Chiroptera; family Vespertilionidae; genus Corynorhinus; species Corynorhinus townsendii. Next base: position 161,243,640 of record JAPDVU010000006.1, on the reverse strand, counting down.
TGTTTCCACTTTTACATGCATTTCCCCTTTTTAATATATAAAAGAATAAAAGGACATAAAAAAATCACTGTTTTTTTTTTAGGGACTAGAAATGGAGGTAATAATCTATGTTAGGTTTAGCATGCTCAATAATAGTTCAGATGCTTCTAACTCAGGAGGCATTCTTTGGCTTAGCTCTGTTGCTGGATTTTTTAAAAATATTATTATGGTGAAATATGTATCTTAATAGTTTAAGTACATTTCGGTGGTCTTAAATACAATCACATATAGGGCAATCATCACCAGAACTCTTTTCATCTTGCAAAACTGAAACTCCATACCCACTAAACACTAACTTCCCATTCCCTCCCTCCCCCAACCCCTGATAACCACCATTCTACTTGAATAAAAGAATAAAAGGACATAAAAAAATCACTGTTTTTTTTTTAGGGACTAGAAATGGAGGTAATAATCTATGTTAGGTTTAGCATGCTCAATAATAGTTCAGATGCTTCTAACTCAGGAGGCATTCTTTGGCTTAGCTCTGTTGCTGGATTTTTTAAAAATATTATTATGGTGAAATATGTATCTTAATAGTTTAAGTACATTTCGGTGGTCTTAAATACAATCACATATAGGGCAATCATCACCAGAACTCTTTTCATCTTGCAAAACTGAAACTCCATACCCACTAAACACTAACTTCCCATTCCCTCCCTCCCCCAACCCCTGATAACCACCATTCTACTTGGTCTCTATAAATTCTGTCTTTACAAATGTATACTCTAGGTAATTCATGTAAGTGGAATCATCCAGTATTTGTCTTTTTTGTGACTGGCTAATTTTAGTTTGCATAATGTCCTCAAATTCATCCATGCTATAGCATGTGTCAGAATTTCCTTCCTTCTAAGAATGAGTAACATTCCATTGTATGTATGTACACATTCTGTTTATCCATTAGTTGTCAGCGGACACTTAGGTTGCTTCCACTTACCGGCTATTATGAATAATGCTGCTATGAATGTGATTGTACAAATATCTCTTTGAGGCAATGCTTTCAATTGTTTCAGGTATATACCCAAAAGTGGAATTGCTGGGTCATATGGTAATGCTATTTTTTAAATTTTTGAATTGTTATACTGTCTTCCACAGTGGCAACACCATCTTACATTTCCACAAACATACAAATATTCCAATCTCTCCACGTTTTCACCAACACTTGTTATTTTCTGTTTTATTTAGTTACTTGTTTGTTTGTTTATAATAGTAGCCATTATGGGCATGAGGTGGTACTGGTCATTTGATTTTGAATCTAAATTGTCTAAATTTCTGTTCCCTTTCTAAACTGTCTAAATTCTGTTTCTTGTCTATTTCATGTTTACCATGGTGTTTGTTGGATAGGACCAAAAAGATGTAATAATAATAGTAAATACATGTAAAATCCCTTTGCTAAATTTAAAGATAAATTTATTTTGAAGTGGTTATTTTCTATTATCAAAATTAGTTGGATGATTTTTCAAAAGACCCGATTTTTTATTTTACTTTGTTTGGTGACCTCTGTGAATTTTCTAGAATTGTGTGCCTCTGTTTTTTTCTAGAACAATATAAATTATCAAGTAGACTCATAATTGAAAAAATATATAACCAAAGAAAAATTAAAAGTCAAACATTTTCTCCCTTCTATTCCCTAAGTATGAAATTCTATAAATATCAAGTAATAGCTAACTTTTCAGCTATTGAAATGTTTCAGAATATAGGAAAGCTACAAATATCCCTAATTCATTCTATAAGACTAGTAGGATGCTAAAACACAAAACAGAAACACTATAATCAAAGGAAATTACATAATAATAGTTTGAAAATTGAGGCTATTAGCAAACTCAAATAGCAGTATATAAACATAACAATTTAATATTAAATTATTCCAAGATGCCTCATCTATTAACTAAATACATTGTACTAATATAAGGGGGGGGGGCATCTTCCATTGTTGAAAAAGCATATAATAAAATTTTCTAGCACTTCACAATTAAATTCATAAACCCTGGAAATTGGGCTAATGATATCCATTAAAAAAACACACGAAGTATTTCCAAGTTTAAATTTTTTAAATGTTCTTAGAGAGTCTATGAAATCATTAAAGATAGCAATAGAATAATTAGAACATTAAGGGCACACATTTAGATGTAAGAAATAGGGCTACCTCATTTACTCCTCACCATAATCCCAAAAGTTGAGGGTTATTATTGGTCCCAATTGTGTAGGCTAAGAAACCTAGGCTCAGATAAATTAAATAACAAACCCAGAGTGACAGAGGTATTATTAGTTAATCAAACATAAAATAGGAATGCCTTCCTCAAAATTAAGCAAGCTAGAGAAAGAATTTTCATTTCAGACCAGTTGTAATACTGCACCACTAATAGTTACATAGAATATTGTCCTTGCATTTTGTAACCATTTTTGTACTGGCACTCCCAATATAAAAGCTTGAGATGAGTGTCCCTGTAAAATTGAATTCCTCTTACTCTTTGATGCCATCTGTGATCATATCAACAGGTGTTAATTGTTCTTTTGATAATATCAAAAGTAATCCTACCAAGGCTAACAGTGGGAGAGTGGCCTACTACATTTTAGTATCAAGGTTCAAAACATGAAAGCAGACCTGGTACCCATTTCCACATGCAAATAACATACTTTTAACTGCAATGAAGCAGTCCATTCCCTAAAGACATTCTAAGCATCTGCCTGAAGTACTAAATGAGTTAGTCCCCCTATCAAACTGATTAGAACAGACAAATTAATTGAAAAGGACATTCATTGTACAATTTCCTGGCACAAGTAAAACCCAACTTGTGAGATAACAGAGGCTTCTCTTCTGTGTAGGAAGATAGAATTTCTGTTGGTTAAACATGGCACACGCCAATTAGGAAAAACAAAACAGATAATTGCATCCATTCAATGACCTCTCTAGGCATTTGTAAGCAGTAGACATTTAACTTTCACCTTTATGTTTTCTTGGAAGACAAAGAAAATCCACAGAGTAATCTTTCATTGTATTATTTTTTTAAGCTTTCGTCCGATTTTATTTCCTTCTGGTAGACTGGGAAAAGCTTATTGAAAAGGGAGTTTGGAAATCACAACATGGAATTAGGCAATTTAACCTGAATTATAAAGTGATGCTTTTTACATCTTTATATATATATGACTATGTGTATAGAAAATATATGGTAGCAAATATAGTCCAAATTACCTACATTCCTACTTAGTGTTGCATCTGAAATTAAGTTAACTGAATAAGCGACAGTTGCATTTATTAGAAATGCATTGCTAAAAAGCTAAACTACCATTGGAGCTTAGCAAATTGACCAGAAAGCTAATCATTTTGTGTTGTTGATCCCTTTTTTTGATGTAAGAGCCCCTAAGAAGAATAGTTAAAGCACTAAGCTGAGAACTGAAGTGTGAAAACTAACATTATCTCCTAATTTGATAACATACATTAATTGAGGCTTATATTTACAGTTAATGATTGAGAGAAATTTCCACATCTGTGTAGCTTTTTGGTTGTCCACATAGTAGTCCCCTAATTATGGTCCAATGAAAGTAGAGTGGAAAACTAGCAATATGATTTACCAACATTGGTAGGTTGGACTTTTTTCTTAAATCTCCTATTTATATAAAAGTGCCTGCAACAGATTGCATAAAGATCTGTTTGTTTGGGTTGTATACTAGGAAAGGAGGCTCACAAATAAGCCAAAACATTACTTAGGGAATGGGGAAGGTTCAAACTGTTTAAGCATAAGTTCAAGCAGACATTTCCCCATTCTCCCAAATATATTCACAAGATAAAGGTAAATAAAATAATTATATCCATTGCATATGTATGATGTATTAGTATTAAGTTCAGAATTTTATCCTGTTGCATTCCCAACACTAGAAGTTCATATATGCATAACCATACTTGTGCTCACACACTTCTTCATGTGCCATACACACATGAGCCCCATCCTGGCATTCATGCCCACACATTCTCTCTTGTTACCCAACCCATTCTGTTCCTGAGCTAGGATAGCAATAGATGCATACATGCATTGGTGCTTTTTAAAAACACTTAGTTTGCATATAGGTCAAGACACATTCTTCTTTCTGCAATTAATATATTTTTACACAGATAAAAATTGGAATTTTTTCATAAATTTATTATCTTTTTTGCAGGATATAAACTGAAGCAGAGTGCACTTAATTAATTGCTTTAATTCCATGTTTCCAATGAATATTTGAATTTGTCCTATAATTTCTAGAAATATTTTAAATCTGCATAATAGTCTTCATAAGTATAAAATACAGGAGGAAAAGAAAAATTGAGGGAAGAACTGGTAAGCAAAAATGAACCAATTCAGAATTTGATAATTTGGAAAATTCTCAACCTATCCAGATTGCAAAAGATGCTAAAATTCTGAGACTGACTGCTGGAAATGAACTCTGAATATAAAGCCAAAAATGTAGCCTGGACGACCATTGGCTAGTCCCACAAAGCAATTAAATGTTCAGAGTATTCTCTCACGCAGAAGACTCTTAAAGAGATTAAGAATGTGGCTCATAAATCCACCCAACCATCTCAGTAGAAACCAGAAATAAAGATGTGATTTCCAGAAAAGCTATGTGGAGGGTTCTCTTATCTAATGTTGAAAATCCTTGTGACTTACACAGGAGACCCACAGACCTTGACAAGTGTTTACCAGGAGAAACACTTCCAGCTTGGCTTCAAAGGGACAGAATGAAGATAAAATGAAGAAAATATAACTCCAAGTGGACAGCGTTAAGTCCAGAGGTCCAGGACAGAGGCCAGATCTAGGTCTGAAGAAGCCAGAGTCACGAGTCCAAAAGAAAGAGCTTCAAGCCACCGAGGATTATTCCCAGGCCTTGAAATCTAATGGAGACCTCTGGTTAGATTTCGAAATGGTTTGGGAGCTAGTGACTCCTTTATTTCTTTAATATTCCCCTCTTTTGAATTGGGAAGGTTTATAACTGTTCTTCTATGTTTGTCCCACCACTGTATTTTGGAAGCAGATCATTTGTTTCCTAGTTTCACAGATCTAGAGATGCCATAGGATGCATCACATTCAGACTGACTCATACCTAACTTAGATTATTGAGATGATGAAATGTGGAACATTTTAGCTTGAAACATTTAGATGAGAATTTAGACTTGAGGCAATGCTCTAATGAGTTGAGACATTTGAGGATGTTGGGATGAGACGAATATATTTTTGCATGTGAACTGAATGTGATTCTTTGTGACCCAGATGGTGGACTGAGATAGGCTGAATACATCCTCATCCCTGATATCTGTATCACTTTTTATAATAAAACTAGAGGCCCAGTGCATGAAATTCGTGCATGGGGAGGTGTGTGTCCCTCAGCCCAGCCTGTAACCTCTCCAATCTGGGACTCCTACTGGGATCAGTCCTAAACGGGCAGTTGGACATCCCCTAACCATTCCCCTGCCAGCCTGATTGATGCCTAACTGTTCCCCTGCTAGCCTATTTGCCCTTAACTGCCCTCCCATGCAGGCCTGGGTCGCCCGCAACTGCCCTTCCCTGCAGGCTTGATCGGCCACAACTGCCCTCCCTTGCAGGCCTGGACCCTTCCAACTGCCCTCTCCTGCTGGCCATCTTGTGGTGGCCATCTTGTGTCCACATGGGGGCAGCCATGTTTGACCACATGGGGGCAGCCATCTTATGTGTTGTAGTGATAGTCAATCTACATATTACTCTTTTATTAGATAGGGTAGAGGCCTGGTGCACAGGTGGGGGCCAGCTGGTTTGCCTTGAAGGGTGTCCTAGATCATGATAGGGGTTCCTTTGGGGCATGGGGTGGTCTGGGCGAGGGGCCTATGGTGGTTTTCAGGCTGGCCACACCCCAAGGCGACCCAAGTGGAGTCCCTGGTATCTGGGATTGATTTATCTTCTATAATGGAAACTTTGTAGTCTTGAGCAGAGCCAAGCCTCCTGCTTGCTCTGTGGCTACAACCATTTTTGTTGGGATTTATTTATCTTTTATAATTGAAACTCTGTAGCCTTGAGTGGAGGTCTGGGCCTGCCAGGGTGTGCAGAAAGCTTGGCTTCCTCCATTGCCAGGGAAACCCAAGCCTCCTGCTCTGTTGGTGGTTGCAGCCATCTTGGTTGGGTTAATTTGCATACTCACTCCTGATTGGCTGGTGGGCATGGCTTGTGGGTGTAGCAGAGTGATAGTTAATTTGTATATTACTCTTTTATTAGATAGGAAGGGACTTTGCAGATGTAATTAAATTAAGGATCTTGAAATAGATTATTCTGCCAGGAGAGCTGTGGGTCATTACTACATAAAACTGCCTCTGCTGTTTCATATTTCAGATTAGTATCCTTTCTTCTCTCCCACTCATCCATTTCTAGAATATTGGTGCACTTTCCACTGTGCATAAAATTAAGCATTCCATGGCTGCTTAGTAATCATGATATGGTTTGTTTGTTTATCTTTGGAATTGCATTGGGGGAGGTGCTTTTACAATTATCTGTTCTCTGTAATTAATTTCCAGAGCATTAAATGTAATTAGCCCTTGTGTGAAGTGTCAGTGCTATCACCTAAGCAGGGAAAGAGATTTGACTTTCCCAACTATGGGAGAATTTTCTCTGCCTCATTCTGTTAACTCATTGTGGATGGAAACACTCATGTTAGAAAGGAGAAAAGGAAAACTTTAGGAAACTAATCTTGATCTTTCTGGCTTCATCTCTTCCCAAGCTCATAATTGTTTTCTACAGCTTATGATACATCCTTGGAGGGCTAGCACAGGATGCTGCTGTACAAAGTAAGCTAAGACCCAAATTTCCAATAGGCCAGAGGAAGCCCTGGCTTGATGACTATTAACCTCAAGGGTCAGTTTATTCAGACCAGAGCAGTGAGCAATTTCAGATGCACAATGACCTCAGGTGCTTGAATGTGCTCAGTATGTCTTTGGCATTTTAAGACAGAATTTAGTAATTTCCACATGTCAACAACACAGTAAAATGTTACTGGACAAGCAATGTGAAAATTTTAATCAGTACGTTATTCTTTCCTCTAAAATGGACTACTCCAAATCACACAAATTGAGTATGGCTAACGTACAACGTATTTTGTTGGAATATGTCAGGTTACATGTAAGCTATGTGGCAATCTTTTCATTATAATCACTGAATGTGTGATTCTTAGATGTGTCTGTCCCCAGGAAGTGTACCTCATCTACTTTCTCCCCTACCAATGTACCAACATGTTAAAATGTACATTAGAAGAGAAGAGAAGAAAGCCTTAAATAATGTACACATTTAAAGTCCACATTCTTGCATCTAATAAAGTGACTTATGAAACTCTTTGGTCCCACTGGTAAACAAATATCCTTCTAGTCCCAGGACCAGTTTCTTAAGTGTATGTCACCTGAATATTATATCTGTTTTAGAGAAATTTCAAATTCTAAGTTATTTGAAATATGCAATGCACAAGTTAACACTGAAATTGTTAACAGAATCTTATGTGGAAAGGGGAAATTATGTCAATTATCTTCCTTTTCCTTTGCTTTTATCTTCATCTAAATATGTCTCATTTGTGTAAATCACAGTAGGCACAAAAGCAATAACAAATATTACAAAGTAAAAGATGACCTCTCTGTTTACATGCACACTTCCTCAAAAGACTGGCTAGGTACAGTGTGACCAATCAACGATTGACTATAGATGCCATATCTTCAGTCAGGAAGGTGTTAAGGACTGGAGTTCTGCATTGCAATATACCAGATCCCTGTCCTGCAACCTGCTGGTTATGTGACTGCTGGCAAATTATTTAACTTCTATGTGCCTCAGTTTCTTCAGTCATCGGGAAAATTGAAATCAGAGAGGCCTACCTTCTAGAGTGGTGTGAGGATTCAGATAATGTGCACTGTCTGGTACATAAGAAAAACTCAATAAATATTATCCATTAACATTGATTTTTTTGCATGGCATGTAAGTAATTTTGGAATATATTAAATCTAGATGTCACCTTGGAAAACACCCAGAAGAGGAGACACAAACCCAAATGTTTTCAAAGCCTGGATGAATAACATATGAAGGAAAACAGCTAGCGTGCAAAGGGACTCCTGGTGACTGAGGTATGGTATAGAGGGCCTATTCTACCTAAAATACTCCCAACTCTCTCTTTTTCCCCTCCTTCCCAATCCTCACTACCCCCTTCTTTTCTGGTGTGTAGATTAAATAGAACACATCAAAAAGCCACACTGGCCCATGGCTACTGGGCTGTAGCTCCAGGTTTCATTTCAACTGAGCAGAAAGCAGTAAAGAGAGGCCTTACTCAAATTTGTATGCTTAGCTCATGGCATGAGTTCATATCACCTGACTCACTTGCAGGGTAATATTTTTCACTATGAATAAGCTGACTGCTCTACATACACAAATTGTATTTTTAATTTTAAGGAAAATAATAACTTCATAGGCAGCATTTCTCTGGAGCCTTAAAAGAACCACTGCTTACAGTTGTCCTGGAGTCATGACATCTGTAAGGGCAATTTGGACAGCAATGTAGGTAAACCCAACAGAAGAAAGTGGCCTTATTTGGAGCCTTTGTTTACTAGATCACTTGCTCGATAGCATCTTGAAAGTACTTAATGCATGGTATTCAACTTCACTGAGTGAAACATGTGCCTAATGTTCCTGTTTCTATCTGCTTTAAGCATTGAGGGCCTCTCCCTGCTCATAATAACTTTGCCACTAGGTGGAAACCTTTAAAAGATGATAGCTATTTCTTATTCTGCAGGATCAGATTAAACTCTAACATACAGTCCATGTACAAAGTTTAAAAATTCAATTTCCACTGAATTTATTTAAAAAGTAAGACCTCTAAAAGGCTCTGAAACAACAGGATAGTTCATTCAATTTAAACCTAAATTATCTTTAAAAACATGTTTTGAAAAGAGCCATTCAGAACATACATAAGCTAAACATTTGAACTGAAGTTCAGTCCAAAAGCATTTGGAAAAGCCTTATCTCTGCTTTTGTCCCTTTTTCCATATGGTGTGCTATGCCTTCCTATTGTTTCATTTCGCATATTCTACCTAATAGTCTTATACAATAGTCAGCATATTGAAGCCACCCCTGTCTGCTTGAGAGGTTCATTAGGCACTTAACTGGATGTTTATTTGACGTAGGCCTTGGAACACTTGACTCTCCATCTCTCATGAAGTTGCCTTTTCACGCTCTGAGCTGGATTCAACCTTAGAAAAGCCAAAACAAGCACCCTTGGCAGTGAGCATAGCTTTTACTGCCATCATTCGATAGCTAAACTTCTGCTTTGCCCCACTGAAATTCAAGTAAAAAACTTTAAAGAATTCAAAACATACATGTTCTCATACACGCTAAACTTGAGGTTACTTGGGTTTATTTCCTATCCAAAAACAGCAATATCTACCTTTTTAAAAAAAAATGGAAATCATTAAAGCACTATGGTTCCAGTCGCTGAAAATAAACTGGCACAGATTCCAGGATAATTTAGAACACACTGGAACATTTATCTGTTGCTGCCGCAGACAAGCTAACGTGCGACTGGGTTTTTACAACTTATTTGCAGAGGATTTGAGGCTAGCTGATCCTAACTCTCAGAGCCACACTACTAAAAGTGTAATTAAAGCTAATAGTTCTGAATGTCTGAGCAGTATCTGGAGGAACAAGGGAGAATTGTTCCCCACAGTCGAGTTTTGTGCAGCTAACTAGTGACATTCAGGAATGTTCTGGCCAGTCCTCTCAAGCATCTGGCAATACCTTCTGCTGACAGCAGGCGAACAGATTTGATGGATCAGTGTTGAGTCTGGAATAGAAATGTTATTTTCCCTAATGTACCCAGATCCCTTTCAGGATGTCTGATAAAGCTTTACTTTGGAGATGGGATGTATAAACTATCTGTAACCATCCATTAATCTAATACCCCTTTAGGGGGAATCTGTCGTATTAAGTCTATGTGCAAATGTTGATTCAAACAGGCAGAGGAAGGAAACTTTGACTTTTCAGATTCTGTTATTTTACAATGACATGGGTCATTGGAATTAAATGCAATAGAATTTTTTATTTCTCCAAATGAGAAAATCTACAAGTGTCATATTGTTTTCACAAAGTTCCTATGGAGAACCTGGTGTTTTTGAATCTCAATCTAGAGATCATTTTAAGGCACCTAACCTCTTCATTTCATTCAGTTTCTGTAATTTATATAAAGGAGTATTTCAAACCTAGTAGTGTGTACAACCAGGGGATAGGTTGAGGAGTCAAAAAATAGTGATGTGAAGGCCCCACTGCAGTCTGATTAAACAAGACTACATCTCTAGGGTAGGGCCCTGATATAGCTAAGTATGCGTGTGTGTGTCTGTGTGTGTCTGTGTGTGTGTGTGTGTGTGTATGTAATGCATATGTGTTTATATATATGTGTGTGCTGTGTTCATGTATTTAATTTCCAAGATGGTTCTAAAATGCAGGAGGACTGAGAACCGGTGGTTCAGATGTTTATCAGAAAGTAAGCAAATAGATGTTCATGGCCTATCCTATACTCACCTGAGTGTGACCAGTTTCTTACCATCAAGGCTCCCCAACCAAAACTTTATTTCTTAACAAATGCTTCAAAGCACAAATATACCTCTTCTCACAGGATGAAATGTTGCATATAGAAACTATTTTGATATAGCAATTTATAAAATGTTTGTATTATCTACTAAAGTTTTAATGTCTTACTTTGCTTAGGATTTATTTACATTTTAGGAGAAAAAAATAGAAACAGAATTTCAATTAATAGGAGGATTTGAGATGGACCAAAGTTTGTGAAATGTATTTCGGCTGAAAGACTTTCCTAGGACCTCTAAAATGATACATTCCTGATGGTTCCATCATATTTTTGTACTGCTGTCTGACCTGCTTCCATTCTATGCGTAAGCTTATGAGAGTGATTAAGTGGTTATGCACTAAGCACCCCATTTAATCATCACAATTAGGATCCTCCTTCCCTAGGAAGGAACTGTCACTATTCCCATATGAGAGATGGGGCAAATGCACAAGGAAGGAAAGTTGGCTAAGGTCATTTGGCTACTTTACAGTAGAACCAGGCCTCAAAGTAATTTCTATGCCACTCCTGAGCAAAAGGACTTTAAAATATCCTGCTTTACAAAGTGCAGAATGATAAAGATAAAACAAAGTAGATTAAAACAGTAAGACCTGTATGGAATCAGAAAATGCATCAGCTTGAAATCCCACTGTTGAGATAATTTGATATGCACCTTCGGCAGGCTTCTATCAAAGTTTAACTACTTCCCAGTTGGCACACAACAGTCCCTCAGGACCTCTGGTGACTAGCACTGTAGTTTCTCTGACACCTTATAAAAAGGAAGCTTCTACATATTTATTTTGGAAGAGCAGATTGCTTTTCATCTTTATCTCTGTTGACATTAAGCCTCTAGTTTGTGGTGACAGAAAGTTGCAAGGAAATGGTGTAGTCACAGAAACATAGCACTGTAATCACAGTGTGCGGGGCACACTTCACATAGGTCTGTGGCCCCTCCTGTACCATCTCTAGCACTACGATTGACAGCCTCCTGACTCCATGCACATCAGCAGACCAGGAAGCCATGGAGACACTTGGATGAACAGCCCTGGTGACAAACTATTAGAGCTTGCGGGTTGTACCCTGTTCTTGGCCACCACCTGGCCCACTGTAAACAAAAATCTCTCAGAGGGTTTTGGGTGATGGTGAAGGTGGAAGGCTGATTGGGGGGTAAATCTATAGCACTCTCCACATCTGTAGACAGACAGGGCTCCCGGCCTCGTCCTAAAGTCACTACCATGTCCCTTTCTCTGTGTGTCCACCAGCCAAGAAGCAGGATGAAAGGGCCACCTCAGAGACACAGAAGCACGTGGGAACATGCAGAATACTGGTCTTCCTCCACCTTCCTCCTTCTCCTCTTCCAGGTGCTCACTAACTCCTTTCCCTGCCCCTCCATGTTCTTGTTTGAAACTTCTGATGTTCCCGTAAATTAATCCTGCTTGGATATTTGTCTTGTTTGTCAAGAAAATAAAAGCATTTTAATCTTCAAAATTGCATTTGTCCTACAGGATTACATGCTGATATTTATAAAATGCTGATGAAAGATATAAAGGAAAAACTTTTACAAATGATAAAAATACATGTTTACATATTTGAAAACAGCATGGTAAGGATGCCAATTGCTTTATAGGTTAAATATAGTTTCTATCAAATTCTCAACAAGATGTTTTGGAGATATAGACAAACTTATTCTAAAATTTATCTGGAAAGCTATAAACACTAGAATAAATAAAACAATCTGAAAAAGAATAATAATGTGGGAGGAATTACTCTGACCAATATTAAGGCCTGTTATATAGCTACATGAATCAACATAGTGTGGGATTGGTGGAGGATTAGACACATGCATCGATAGAAAAAAAATAGAGAACTGAAAAAACAAATAGGCCCAACTGATTTTGGACAAAAGAGCAAAAACAATGCAATAGAGGAAGGATAGCCTTTTTAACAAATGGTATTAGGGCAATTAAATATCTGTGGGTAAACCAATTAATCACTCATTCAATCAATGTTCAACCAACCAGCCATCTTTAACCTGTTTCATACCTTATACAAAAATTAACTCAAAATGGATCACAGACTTAAAATGTACAATTATAAAACTTTTTGAAAAATAAGTGTTGTGTTTTTTTCAGTTTTAGGTCTAGGCAGAGCTCTTAGATCCATAAAAGCGAAAATCAAGAACTTGAACCTATTCAAATTAAAAGCCTTTGCTCTCCAACAGACCCTATTAAAATGATGAAAAAAAACCACACAAGTCATATGCACACACAGATGCAAGACACACAAGACACACACACACACACACACGACAAAAAAGAGATTCAAAGAAAATATTTGCAAACTATTTATCCAACAAAGGATACTGTCTAGATTACATGCAGATTTCTCAAAATTCCACAGTAATAAAAAAAAGACAAAATACATGACAGACAATGAACATAATGAACAGACATTTTATCAAAGATGATGGTAAATAAGTACACAAAATATAATCAACATTGTTAGCTATTAGGGAAACCTAAATTAAAACTCCAACAAAATATTACATTTTAGAATGCCTAAAATAAAGAATAATGGCAATACCAAGTGCTAGTGAGGATAAAGGGAAACTGTATTACTCATACACTGCTAATGAAACGGTATATAGTCATTTGTTAAATAATTTGAAATATAATTTGGCATTTCCTTATAAAATGAAACATTTCACTGCCTTATGATCCAGTATTTGCACTTCTGACAACTTATTCCAGAGAAATGAAATGTGTTGTGGCACAAAAACCTGTGCATGAATGCTCTTGGTAGCTTTATTTGTAATAGCCCAAAGCTGGAAACAACCCAGGTCTTCCTTAAATGGTGAATGGTTATTATAGGGGGGACTTATAATCTCATAGAACACCTGAATTAATCTGTAAATTAATCATATTATTTTAAATCTTACAACACATATGCTTATGTGAATAGGGGGTTAAATTTCTTATGTATGAGTAGGGGGTTAAGTTTTTCTTAGTTTCCTTTTCAAGGCCTGTGCTAAGTGACTCAGCTGTGAATCCAGCAAGTGGAACCAATAAACATGGTCAGGCCAACCCACCAGGAGTCAAAATATCATCTCATCAGCATCATCGCATCGCCTGATGACTAAGGACAATAGCTGACATCTGCGGTGAGGAAAGTAGCTGCATTCCTCACCCTAGCCCCTTCCCCTTTATAATCATGTCCCCTGTACCTAGCTGGAAGGCAGGTTTTGATGCTTGTAAGTGCCTTGTCTTCTTGGTTGGCTAGCCTTCTCAATAAGCGCCTAATATGATTCAACCCTGCCTTCGTTATTGGACACAGCCACAGGCAGCCCAAGCGCAAATGAGGGTTTCCCGGTAACAGTTACACAAACTGTGGTCCATCCATACCATGGACTAATACTCAGCAATAAAAAATACAAAACACCTTGAATTCTCCAATGAATTATGCTGAGTGAAAAGTAGAAGAAAAAAAAAGCCAATGCCCAAGGTTCCATACTGTATAATTCCATTCATATAAAATTATTGAAACGACAAAATTATATAATGAAGAACAGATCAGTCAGTAGTTGTCAAGGTTGAGGGATAAGGTAAAGAGGAAGTAGGTAGGGAAGTGGATGTGTATATAAAAGAGCAACAGGAGGGACTACTGTAATTAAATTGTTCTGTATCCAGACTTTACTAATGTCAAAATCCTGGTTGTGACATTTTACTATTAATTTTGCCCCATATTGGGTTATAAAGTATACATGATATCTCTTTGTATTATCCCAAAACTGCACATGAATCTGCAATGGCCTCAAGATAAAATGTTCTGTTAAAATTTTATTTTTCTGTTCAAAGGTAAGGCCATCAAATGCTACTTATAGAAACCTAACCGCGGTGTTCAAGAATTAAAATAGCTTTTTGTTGTTGTTGTTGTTCTCTCCATGGCTTAAGACCATTTGTTGAACACAGCTAATAGGCCTGGGATGGGGCAGGAATCGGGTAGGGTGGTGGCTCAAGGGGCACATCTATAATACTATCAACAATAAAGAGTTTTTAAAAAGAAATAAATTGTGTGGGAACCTGGTGGGAGGCATCTGTAATACTCTCAACAATTAAGATTTTTTAAAAGAAATAAATTAGAGGCATAGAAATAAAAAATAATAATTTTTAACATAAATGAAATTGGAGAGCCATGATTTTTAGTAAGGAAAGAATGTTTATAAGTAGTTAAGAACTCAGGAGAAATAGACTTGAACTTTGTAGTCAAGACTCACTTTTTATTCGCGCCAATCACATTAGGTAAGTGGTAGGCACATAATAGATTTTCATGTTTTTGAGGATCAGGTTGAGAATGACAAGGACAAAGAAGTGGTGTTGGTGATGCTTTTAGTGATAATAATGGTGGTGGTGATGGTGGTAATGACCATAAGCTAAGTTTGGGGGTTAGAGATGTAGGTTTCATTTTGCAAATCAAAGCTTGTCTGTGTATAGCAATTAAGTGACCAGAGTCTAGAATACAGTTATGTCCAATTGTGGTTTTTGCCCTTTTTTATTTACAAGTGCTGTTCACTTTAACATCTGCTTCATGATCTTTCCCTACATTTGAGTGCTTTAGCAGTTTTTATGATTTATTTATTCCTTTAATTTTGGCTTTTGTTTTATTATTAAGGCACCTTATAAAATTAACATCACTTCCTACTGATTTATTAACTCAGCTTCAGGCCTAGTTAGTTGTATCTTTGCTATTTTCTCTTTTCCTCACTCTTTTAAATATGACTGCAGTGCACAGAAACCTCTTTAAAATGCTGACAGGTTTTTTTTAAATGAATTAAAATGTTAAGCAACCAATAAAAGGTCATTTAACCCTTACATTTAGGGTATATGTATATTTAATGAATTCTCATGAAACTGTCTATTAACATACATTGTCAATTTCTGTTGAAATGTCCAACTTCTCTTAGAGGAAAAAACATAGAAATTTATAAACTTGGATGAACTGGGCATGTTTTGTTTTAACATGTTTAAAAATTTAAAGCAATTTTGTATATTTGGAAATAACTTATTTTTTTTAAAAAAATGGGCCAATAATATTTTCTCTGTCACAAATCATTGCCACACAAATTTTCAGTAGCAAAATCATTTTTTACATCATACGCCAATTGTTATCATCCTATCAACAAAATGACTGAAGGTTTCTGTGTTCCTACTAATACCTAGAGATAAACATAACCTTTTTACTGATGTCTGGTGCTCTCTTCCTGCACTGTCCTGGGATCTGAGGTGTGAACCAGCACATGATGCATGGTGAATTTGGTTTGCAAATATGCACCGAAGGTGGGAAACTCAGGAAGGTTTGATAAACAGACTGTTTCTGTCTATGTATAAATTTCACTTTGCTATTTAATACAATGTGAAATGTCTATGAGGTGCCCTTGGGCAGAAACTCTTTGTTAACAAGCTATCAAGCTTAACTGAGATAACCTGTAGGAAATCTTTACTAAGCCAGTCAATTCTTGGGGGATGCTTGTACATATCAGCATGATACAGTGATCATCATTTTTAAAGATAGTCCCTATGCTACTGCTAGTTGTCCTTTGATTGATGTGAGTCAGTTCACATTTTATAAAACACCCACTCGTCTTCCTAGTCTAAATCCCATTTTCTTAACACCTGTTAGGATATCTTTTTTTCTTATGCAGAAACTGGTCTTCCCATGAATTCAATTTAAAAGCTGTGTACTCTCCAAGTCCACTAGTTTGAAATGGTAGAAAACAGGCAGTAATTTTCAGCTAACTTTCAATAAATTCTGAATGATAGATGCAAGCTGAGTCAAAGGCTGTATGAAACATGAGAAGAATATTGATCATCTATTTGCTTATCTGTTACCTGGCCTCTCTAGCACTGCTTGGGAGGTCTGGCCTTCAAGTAGAAGCTGAGATGGCAGTAGGTTGCCCTACTTTGGGGTGAGGATTGGGTAAAGTGCTGACCTCTCTTCTCTTTTTTGAACATTTAAAAAATGTCCATAATAGTGCAGGCTCCACACTTTTGCAGCTGCCCTAAGGCAGTACCTTTCAAGGGATGATTCTGCTTGTTGCTAAAATTGCTAATCAATGTTACACATATCAGTCCTTGCAGCTCCTGACCCTGCTGCATATTCTGTAGAACTGTCCACCTCAGATGTGTCTGTGTTTCTGATTAACACATGCAAGAGTTCTGGTGAATGTCTATCTTTTTGAAGCTCTCCCCACCAGTCCCACAAAGTGATTTTCATATGTATCACATTGACAATAATCAAATTCTAAGACTCCCCAGGTAACTGCTGATTTAGCGCTACTTTTTCTTACAGTAGAACTTTGTAGTCAAAGCTGTTACAGACAGGAAAACTAAACTTATTTTTATCAATTATATAGATCTATACACTTCAGAATAGATAGTATGTAGGGAAATCAACTAGCCATTAAAATTGTTGACCCAGTTTCCTATTTCCTTGTAGAAAAATATATACCTTTGTACATCAAGGAAACCAAAAACAAAGGCATTTTTTTTCTTCTTTGAGAAAACTGAACTGTGACTATATCAGATTGCCTTTATTTTAATAAAAAGTTATTCTTTATATTGAGAAGAATAGTTTTAATACACATTAACTTAAATAAATATTTCCATCCCTTTCACATTACTATAAGTAATCACAGATTCATACCATGATTTAATTATGGCCTAAAATCATATTCTAGATTAAAAGCATATAAAAGGTATGATATGTTTATACATAGAATTTGTATTATACATATAATTTTTATATATTTGTCATCATCTAGAATACTGTTTGTGTTTATTACATTAGTTATAACTATATTTTAATTATGCTTCTAATTTACAAGACTGATAAGTTTCTAAGTGGAAACCTAGAATTTCTGTCTATGTTAATTAAAGCTTACTACTTACCCAGGTGGTTGAGTTTTGTGATAGTGGTCCAGAAAAAGGTACTGTTTTAAGTTCATCTTTAGATTATCCACAGATTGTTTTAGGGTTAAAAGGGTAAGTAATATTTAAAATACCCATGTTAATATTTTAATTTAGGAAAACTACGAATAATACAAAAACAACATTATATTTATGTTATACATTTTAGAAAACTAGCCAAATATATTAATAAATAACATCATTTGGATCAAGTCAAAATGAAACTTTAAAATTTTTAGATAATTAAAATATTCTATCACTCAAATAAAATAATGAATGCCTTTTTTTTACCCTTAATCTATTTGTCTACTAAGATTAGAATAGTCATCTTTGCCTCAGCAATTTCTAACCATTTCCAATCTGATTTTTTTCCCTACAAAAACCATTGAAGAATACAAGTAATACTAGTTTATTGAAGTCTCAATTACAGCCATGATATCCCAAATACGGAAAGGTGGGAGTGAAACATTCCATATAAAGCAAAGGTTTATATGGAATGAACCTTAAGTGAAATAAAGGACTGATGTATTTTCTAGATACTAGTAATTTTTTAAAATAACTATTGGACCTTATGCCACCTTTTGCAGAATGCATTGAAGTGAATATTGCCTGGTCAACATATTTACTTGGTCAGATGAAATCCCTCTGTTGAGCATTGTACATAAAACCTTAGCTAGTTCATATGACTATATTAATACTTATAATAATGTCCATGGAATTATATTAAGAAATATTTATGTTTTGGTTGCCAGAAGGGAGAGGGTTGGAGGGGAGCTGGGTGAAATAGGGAACAGATGAAGATATGCAAATTACCAAATAGGAAGACAGGCACGGGGTTGTAAAGTACAGCATGGGAAGTATTATCAATAATATTGTAATAACTATGTATGTATCATACGGGTACGATACTTATCAAGGTGATTACGTCATCAGATATGTAAATGTCTAGTCACCATGTTGTACACCTGAGATTAATATGTCTGTATGTCAACTGTAATTGAAATTTTTTTAAATATTTATTTTTAAAAACCATAAATGCAAATAATCCTAAATATTACATTAGCAAAGCAAAACAAAACAAAAGCTTCTATTTCCAGACTATAGAGTGCTATAGTACAATCTGTTCAAAGTTAATGAATGCCTCATTTGGAAACTTGACCCTTGACTGGCTTTGACCTTAGACTCTGTCTTAAAACCCAACATTTGTTTAATGGAGACCTTTTCAGAAATGTTCTCTAAGCTAGCAGAGCAGGTATTTGTAGGCAGATCACTTACACAAGCATTTATTGAACTCTTTATCTATGACTGGTTTTATGTAAGGTACTAAATATATAGAGGAATGATTTTTGTTCTTCCCTGATGGAGTTTCCACTTTAATGTAGAAGTCAGTCAGCCTTTGAACAAATAATCACACAAATAATATATTTTATTTTATACTTACATTTATGAACTAAAGCTGGAGGATATATGAAGGGTATAGCAGGGACATCAGTGTTGATTTGGAAGTCTTAGGAAGGAAATTTGAGGTATGCATTGATATGGCCACCTGAAGTTTGAGCCTGAGAATTTCAGGAAGACAAAAGATGAGGTTTCCTGAGGCAGGAAAAACCTATATCCATTTGAAAGTCCAAGAGAAGAGTAGGATCAATACTCTTGGAAACATGAGGGGAATTAGGCTAGAGCTATGCGGAAGCCAGAACACATCTGGTGTTACAGCGCCCATTTCACAAGTAGGGTGGAGGCTACTGGAGGTTTATGAATAGGGACTCAATGGGGCTGGATTAATGTCTTAGACTCTTGCCTATCCAATTAAATTAATTCTAGCAAGTTTTACCACCCTTCCCAGGTCCTAAATGAAAGCATTCTAAAACGTGCATGCTACAGGAAGGAAAATACAGCCTATAAATACCTTTTGGATTATTAGTAGTTAGGACAAAGTTGATGAACATCCATAGCTAACCCTAGGGGTAAGTTGGGGGTCAAAGATTTTGCATTTAAGATGTAGTTGTTGTTTTTAAGTTATGATATCTCTATAAATAAAAGCCTAAGCAACCGGTTGACCAGTCACTATGATGTGCACTGATCACCAGCTCTCACATCCAACCTCCCACAGTTGGCCAACCTCCCACAATCCCTTCCCCATGCCAGCCAACCTCCCATGGTCCCTCCCCACTGAGTGGGTGAGACAGCCTTGATTGGCCCCAATCGCTGGCCAAGCCAAGAGACCCTACCCATGCACAAATTCATCCACTGGGCCTCTAGTGTTTTCATAAGAATGATTGCATTTCTCAGAGAATGAAGATGGTGGCATAGGTAAACGACTGTACTTGCTGCCTCCCACAACCACATCAAAATTACAGCTAAAATACAGAACAACTATCATCCAGAACCAAGGGAAATCTGGCTGAATAGAAGCAGAGAGGTAAAGAAGAAAGCACACTGAGACTGGTAGGAGGTGTGGAGGCACAGGATGGGTATGCCGCTTTTTTAATGAGGAGGGAGACTGCCTCTGCAAAGGCTGCCTGGAGGAGTGAGGAATCCCAGCCCCACATCAGTCCCCCAGCCCAGGATCCCAGATCTGGGGAAAGAGGTCCCTCCGGGCCGTAAGAACTATGGATAGTAAAAACAGTGTGGTTTAGGGCTGAGTGACACACAGCCTACTGGAGACCCAGCTGCTCCTCTTAAAAGACCAGCTTCCTCTGAGCTCCAGTGCCGGGTGAGGCTCTGGTGGACCCAGACACATACAAGAAGAAACTGAACTGCCTGGCATTGGGCAGGAACTCGGAGGCAGCTTTCTTCCAGATGGAGGTGCTTGCAGCAGTCATTGTTCAAGAGATGGGACTTCCCTGGTGCAGGGTTGACTGGCAGCCATTTCTGTTTGCTCTGCCCTGGTGATTCCCTGAAACCTCACCCTACCCAATTTACAACCCCACCCAAGCTGTGAGCAGCGGCTTTTGCATATGAATGGTCTGTCCTTTCTCAGACTAAAAATCTATCAAAACAAGGTGCAACTGGGTGAAGGAGCCCCAAACCTTTCAATAAGAGGCCCCAAACCAGCACCAGTATTATCTTGCCTTGCTTCACAGCTGGGGCTCCTCTGGGCACTTCCAAAGCCCATATAAAGAGAAGGAAGCTGCAGATCTCTCTGTAGCTCCTGCTGGATGGCCCCAGGCAGTGGCTGACTTTGCACCTCCCTGGAGACTCAAGAGCCAGTGTACCCAGTGGTCAGTGTGAGAACATACCAGATTACAAATCTTCACATCCATAAGCAACACACTCAAGGGGCAGACTCAGTGAGCACCAAAACCCCACTGAAGCAAGTCTTGCCTCATAAGGGTGTCTCCTGCACAGCAGCTCTCCCACTGTAGTAGCAGCTGGTCCCCACAGCCAATTGGTCTGGAGGTCAATTTCTCCCAGTGATACCAATAGCAATCAAGGCTCAACTACAACAAAACAGTGCACACAGCCCATAAAAAAGGGGTGCAGCAAGTATGTCCACCTCAGGTGATTGGGGAGGCTGAGCTATTGGGCCCTATAGGACACCTACTACACAAGGCCACTCTATCAACTCAAGGAGAATTAGCAGCTACCCAATACATAGAAACAAACACAGGGAAACAGCCAAAATGTGGAGACAAAGAAACATGTCACAAATAAAAGAAATGGAAGAAAGCAATCTACTAGATATAGAGTTAAAAACCATGGTTATAAGGGTACTTCAAGAATCTTCCAGAACCCTCTGAGGAACTTAGTGAGAATGCCAAAAAAATGGAAATGGACCAGTCACAAATTAAGCATACACTGACTGAAATAAAGAATAATATACAGGGATTCAACAGTAGATTTGAGGATCCCGAGAATCAAATTAATTATTTTAAATACGAGGAGCAAAAAACATCCAACCAGAAAAGCAAAAAGTAAAAAGAATCCAAAAAGTTGAAGATAGTGTAAGGAGCCTCTGGGACAACTTCAAGCATACCAACATCTGAATTATGGAGGTGCCAGAAGAAGAGAGAGAGCAAGATACTGAAAACCTATTTGAAGAAATAATGACTGAAAACTTCCCCCACCTGGTGAAAGAAATAGACTTACAAGTCCAGGAAGTGCACAGAACCCCAAACAAAAGGAATCCAAAGAGGACCACACCAAGACACAACGTAATTAAAATGCCAAGGGCAAAAGACAAAGAGAGAATCTTAAAAGCAGCAAGAGAAAAACAGTTAGTTACCTACAAGGGAGCACCCATATGATTGTCAGCTGATTTCTCAACAGAAACTATGCAGGCCAAAGGGGAGTGGCAAGAAATATTCAGTGATGAAAACAAGAACCTACAACCAAAAGTACTCTACCCAGAAAAGCTATCATTCAGAATTGAAGGTCATATAAAGAGCTTCACAGATAAGGAAAAGCTAAAGGAATTCATCACCACCAAACCAGTATTATATGAAATGCTGAAGGGTATTCTTTAAGAAGAGGAAGAAGAAGAAAAACATAAAGATAAAAAATATGAACAACAAAGTGACAACAAATATATATCAACAAATGAATCTAAAAATCAAATGAATAAAAAAATCTGATGAACAGAATAAACTGTTGAATGGAATAGAATCAGGGGCATGGAAATGGAACAGACTGAGGATTCTCAGAGGGAAGGAGGTGTGGGGGGCAGTGCGGGAAGAGATTAGACAAAGATCTTATATGATGTATGCAGTACCTATGGACAAAGACAATAGGGTGGCAAGGGCCTGGGGTGGGGTGGGAACTGGGTGGAGGGGAACTATGAAAGGAAAAAAGAGGGACATGTGTAATAATCTCAACAATAAAGATTAATTGAAAAACAAAAGAATGATTGCATTTGTGTGGTGACATACTTCCTTACTGCTCCAGCCTAGGTAATTTAGGTATACATCTAGACTAAAAGTTAAGCCTACAAACCAGTATTTTAAACTATAAGTTTTAAGATTAGAAGAAAGCGCATTTTTCAAGAAGTCTCTCTATTGCCATGGGGGGAAAAAACCTGCAATATTATAAATAAACAAACAACAACCTGGGAAGTCATTCTTCTAAATCAGTGATTTTCAACCTTTTTAATCTCAAGGCACACATAAAGTAATTACTAAAATTCTGTGATACACCAAAATATATATTTTTTGCCAATTTGAGGAAAAACTAGATATAATTTTGATTCATTCAAACTGAGCAGCTATTGTTGTGTTGGCTGTTGTCTTTTTTTATGTGACAATCTAAGGGGAAAGAGGTCACCGTCCCTGATAAAATAGTCAGGTATTGCATGTTTTAAAAATTCTTGTAGCACACCAGTGTGATTCTCACACACACCGGTTGAAAATTGCCGTTCTAACAGATTGAAGCCAGATGCTAACATGTCAGCAAAAACTGACTACAAATCAAAAATCATTCTGTACATCAGATGTTTACATAGATGTCATTTAAGTGTGTTGCTTGTTATATTAAGAAAATATACAATATTATTATTACTTATTCAATGGCAAGCATTATAAAATTCAATTATTTTATATTAAAAATGTTTTAACTTGAATGATGTTATGGTCTTTTGATTATCTGATACTCATAAGAGCCTTTGTTCAGAAAGTTTAATTTATACAATAGATAAGTTTACCACAAGACCTAATGTTCCAAATTTAATGTAGAGAGAATAGTGTTTCAGTTATTTTTAAAAGTATCTTTCATATTGGTATAATTTTAATAAATTTCTGATCAGAAATAACATAGCTTGCATTGAGACATATTTAATTAAAATATTCCTTTAGTTTTTACAAAACAGCATTATTCTCTGTAACTATGTGCCTTGATCTTTATATTTCAAAGGTATTTGAGAGGGCTTGGTCCTTTTTTCACTTAACAAATTAGTCATCAGCATTTTAAAAACTAACTTGAGCAGAGAAAAGTGTATTCCAACATATTAATTGCTGTCATTCTTCCATGTGCAGCCCATGTTCATGAATTTATGTCATTTTCAACCAATAATTGTGGCACAGACACATTTATACTGTTATCTTTAGTGTGGCTTAATAGCTTTGGTTTTGAAATAAAATCCAATTTGAAACCCTGGCATTCTCCTTAACTGTATGTGTGACCATAAATAATTTATTAAATCCCTTTGAGGTTTAATTTTTTATCATTGAAATGGTAATGATAACCTATTTGAAAGGCTTGTGGAAACTAAATAGTCTGGGGCCAACCTGGCCTATGATAGACAATAAACTGTAGTTAGCTATTATGGAGATATCTGCATCTTAAATATCATGAGTCATTTTATGCACAAACAATTTAGGTTGCTTGAGAATCACTCTTCTAAAGTGACCAGGTGATTTCTATAATAGTCAAAAAGTATTTAATAGATAGTGAAAATAAAAAGAAACCAGTTCTCTCATACATTTGTTGGTGAGAGTGGAAATAGAACAATTCTGAAAAGCCATTTTGCATGTATTTAAAAACTAACATTTACTTATATACACCCTGCACATACACTCCTAAGTACCTATCCCAGGGAAATGAAAACTTACTTTCCAAAAAAGTCTGTACCTAAATGGTCATAGCAAATGTCTTTTGACATGTAAATGAGTAAACAAACTGTGGTACCTCCATGTAATGAGATACTAATTAGCAATAAAAAGCAACAAACTATTGAAACTTGAAAAAACTTTGGATGGATCTCAAGGATATTATGCAGAGTGAAAAGTAAAGTGATTCTCAAAGCATGTACACACTGTATTATTCAAGTTTATAATCTTCTCAAGGTGACAAATTTGTAGTGGTAGAGAACAGATTAATGGTCACCAGGGGTCAAGGTTGGAAGAGGATGTAATTATTAAGGTATTGCATTAGGTCATTTCTTTGTGGTGATGAGACAGTTTTATGTCCAGACTAGAGGCCCAGTGCATGAAATTCGTGCATCGAGTGGGGGTGTACCTCAGCCCCTCTCCAATCTGGGATCCTTTGAGGATTAAGCCTAAACTGGCAGATGGACATCCCTCTCACAATCTGGGACTGCTGGCTCCTAACTGCTCACCTGCCTGATTGCCCCTAACCACTTCTGCTTGTCAGCCTAATCACCCCCTAAATGCTCCCCTGCTGGCCTGATTGACGCCTAACTGCTCCCCTGCGGGCCTGATGACCCCCAACTGCCCTCCCCTGCAGGCCTGGTTGCCTCCAACTGCCCTCCCCTGCTGGTCTGATATCACCCCAAACTGCCCTCCCCTGCCAGCCTAATGGCCCTTAACTGCCCTCACATGACAGCCAGGTCACCCCTAACTGCCCTCCCTTGCTGGCCTGGTCCCCCCAACTGCCCTCCCCTGCTGGTCTGGTCGCCCCCAACTGCCCTCCCCTGCAGACCTGGTCGCCCCAACTGTCCTCCCCTGCTGGCCTGATGGCTCCTAACTGCCCTTCCTGCTAGCTGGTCACCCCTAACTGCCCTTCTCTTGCAGGCCTGGTCCTCCCAACTGCCCTCCTCTGCCAGCCTGGTCGCACCCAACTGCCCTCCCCTGCCGGCCTGATTGCCTACAACTGCCCTCCCCTGCTGGCCATCTTGTGGTGGCCATCTTGCAGTGGCCATCTTGTGGTGGCCATCTTTGTGGCAGCCATCTTTGTGGTGGTCATCTTGTGATAATGTGAGGGCGGCCATCTTGTGGCAGCCATCTTGTGATGATGTCACACAAGGGCGTTGCACCACCTAGGCTTTTATTGTATAGGAGGATTGTGGAGATGGTTATTCAAAGCTACTTCTGTGATGAAATTTCATAGAAGCAGACCCCCCTCCCACGCACACACACACAAAAAAAGTGCATGTAAAAATTGGTGAAATCCATATAAAGTCTGCATTTTAGTTAATAGTATCATTGCAATGTCAGTTTCCTGGTTCTGACAGTTACTGTGGATATATAAGAGATTTTCATTAGGGGAAGCAAGATATAGTGTACATAGGGAATGTATATTATTTTCCAAATTGTTTTGAGTCAAATTATTTTTTTTTGTTTTTAAAAATATATTTTATTGATTTTTTTTACAGAGAGGAAAAGTGAGGGATAGAGAGTTAGAAACATTGATGAGAGAGAAACATCAATCAGCTGCCTCCTGCACACCCCCTACTGGGGATGTGCCCACAATCAAGGTACATGACCTTGACCAGAATTGAACCTGGGACCCTTCAGTCCACAGGCCGACACTCTACTGAGCCAAACTGGTTCAGGCTAGTCAAACTATTTTAAAGTTATTTTTTAGAGCATTTAACTATGGCCCAGCCACAGTTGTGGCACAGTGGATGAGCGTCAACCTATGAACCAAGAGGTCACAGTTTGATTCCTGGTTAGAGCACATGCCTGGGTAGCGAGCTCAATCCCCAGTTCAGGGCATGAAGGAAGCAGGCAATCAATGATTATCTCTTATCATTGATGTTTCTATTTCCCTCTCCCTTCCTCTCTGAAATCAATACAAATATATTTTTTTAAAAGCATTTAACAATGGACACACCTTCCAGAGCTTCAGTTTCATTTGCTTTAGTCACATCTTTTGTAGCCTTTGGAAATATTTTGATTTATAAGCATTAATCTGATATTTTTACAAAAATAATTAGAATTAGAATTTAGAAACAGAATAAAATATTTATTTTTAAGAACTCTACTTTTAGTTTGTAAGTCTTTACTCTTAAGGTGAAATAAAGACAAAAACTGTGTTTATTTGCAAATAAAAGTGGTTGTAGATATCAGGATACTAAAATAAAAACAAACACATTCTTCCTTATTAATCATATTCTGAAGTCTAATAATACCAGATACAATTCTACCAATAAATTATCAATGCAAAATTCATTACTTTATGTTCTTCTTTTTATTCCTTGACATAATAAATTTTTCCTGGGTTACCATCATTTTATTTATTGAAACTAACTAATGGACTTTAAACAGGAAATGCTGACTATAAAATGTGGCTTTAATGTATACAATGAAAAAAATGTTTAATATAATTCAGACTTTATGATCAGCATTTCTTCATGATGATAATGACAATAAATTATGTAAATCTATCTCTCTATCATACACATTATCTACATCTATCTTCTCAGTTTGGTTTCCTGAGAAGCAAACCCTATCACAACGATTCAAGCACAAGTAGTTATTTTGGAGTGTCATCCTTGGGAAAAAATACCAGAGAAATAGGAGGCAAGACAGGAAATACAGCCAATTAAGAATTTACTTTAAGCAAGTCACTATTGTAGGTAAATGGAACTGAATCTTGCAAGAGAAATCTGGGACCCAGTATAAACTATGTGCCTCAGAATTACTCCACTAAAGGGCAAGGAAATCAACTCTCATCAGTATTTGGCTAAGGCTTCTTCTGGGGAAAGAGTGGTGGTCCAACAGGTAATAAAGTATCCAGGTGGCCAAATAAAGTTCTCAGGCAAGGAATGCAGGCCTGCAGGGGAGGCACAAATGCAGTGAAATGATCAATAAATTCCTGACAGCATTTGTTATACATACCCTTATATTATTCCATATATATACTGGACACTTAACAAGTGCTTATTGAATTAATAAATATATTATTTAAACTTGCAGACTGAGTGATGATTTTTTTTTTACTCATAGAATTCACAGTACTAGTACCTTAGGTTTAATGTAATTTAGATGATGTGATATTTTTCAAATACCCTATAAATTGCATTGTATCTGTTACTTTAGTCAATCTACAAATAACTTCTAATTATTTGATACTATAGAAAATAAAGTTGAGAAATGTGCTTTCCATTAACAAGAAACACAAAATATTCAGGAGAAAATAGATAAATCAATAGAAGATGAAATAGATAAACCAAGAGATTCACATATTCCTATCTGTTTAGAGTTCAAATAATATAATGTTCCACGGTGAAAATTAATGAGTATTCCACCCATCTGTTAGATTTAGGGGTTAACGACTTAGTAAGGTTATAGTATTCCCAGTGCTGTGGGTAGTATTTCCTACTGAAAGTCAATCTGTATATATATGTATATGTGTGAGTGTGTGTATCAAGTCTATCTTTTTGAAACAATAAATTCTCAATGATCTGAAATTTCATTTCAGTGGGTCTTATTTAAAATACAAAGATTTCATAGTTATTGTACTTATTTTGAGACACTAAAGATGTTATTTAAAAAAACACACATAACAATAATTGAAACAATGATAGATTATTTCATTTAATGAGTGAAGTAAAGCTTATCAAAAGTAGGCCAGAATCTTGTGTGTAAGAATATAAGGAACAGAAATTTGCATTTTCTCAGATTATCTTCTATCTACCTATGTATCTATCTATCTATCCTATATAATAAAGAGGTGATATGCAAATTGACCATCATGCCCTCGCACAAGATGGCTGCCCCCATGTGGTCACAAGATGGCTGGCAGGGGAGGGCAGTTGGGGGCAATCAGGCCAGCAGGGGAGCAGTTAGGTATCAATCAAGCTGGCAGGGGAGTGGTTAGGGGGTGATCAGGCTGGCACGCAGAAGCAGTTAGGGACAATCAGGCAGGCAGGCAGGCGAGCGGTTAGGAGCCAGCAGTCCCAGATTGTGAGAGGGATGTCCGACTGCCAGTTTAGGCCTGATCCCACAGGGACTGGGCCTAAATCAGCAGTCAAACATCCCTCAAGAGGTGCCCAGATTGGAGAGGGTGCAGGCTGGGCTGAGGGACACCCCTCCCCCAGTGCACGAATTTCATGCACCGGGCCTCTAGTCTATCATAAAAAGAGAGGCAGGCATAATTGATTTTCAGATACTGTGAAAACCTCATATAAGAAAAGTCTAATGTGGTTGAATCATATTTCTAAGAAGAAAGAAAGAGAATAAAAAGAAAATTATAACAAAGATAAAAGTGTCCTTCCATGCCCTTCCACTTTCTTTTATTGATAATGATCACCTCAATGTGGACTTAAAGTGGATAGGTGAGAAACTCGGGCTCAGTTTATACAGAACAGAATGGCATCATTCAAATCTCTATTATTTTTCCTAAGAAAAATACATTTTTGGACAAAACTTGATAATCTTGCTAAAACTATTGACAGTCAGGTACAGAAAAAAAAAAAACTTTAAAAATCAAATTACTGTGAAAGGCAAGAAAACAAAACTGCCTAAATTTCTAAGTGGAAAATGGTTAATTACACTGTCTCTTGTCATAGTTGTTAAATGTTCAGTTTTGCATGGCATGTGTAAAAGTGAAAGGGGACTTTCGATAAATTACTATAGAAAATGTAATGGATAATATTTGATATAACTGTAATTTATTATACCTCCAGTGATAATCCAATATTCATACTTTAATTTGTAGGTATGACCAGGACATACCTTTTTAAGCCTTTCATTTTCTATGAAAGAAAAAGGCAAGACATAGAATTTAAACAAGACTTATTATTCCTGAAATGCTTGGCCTGAGAAGATGAATAGAATGTGTCTTTTGATGTTCAGCAGTGTTATTTAAAAATTATCATGTAGGTCATTACTTATTCTAGAGTTGAATCACTCAAAGAGAGGTGAATCACCAAGGCGCCAAAGAGGAAGCCACCTTGAAATGGATTAAATGAAATAATTGTGTGAACATATGGCCTGGAAATTAAATTGATTCAGCTAAACAAGTTATACTAAGTAGATCATGTAATTTTCAGACATCTGGTCAGGTGATCACAATTTAAATAAATTACATTTTGAGACTTTGAGAAAGATAGAGGGGCCTATTTGCCAATGGTTTACAAGAGAGAAATATAAAACAAGATTCAAATTGTGAGTGATCTAAAAAAAGTTTTCCCTTTTTAAAAACATGCACATAAAGATAAGGTTCTTGATTAAATACATCAGAGAGGTTTTCTGAATCAAATTTGTCAGACTTCTACTAGTATGTTATCAATATGGATTCATTTATTTACTCACTTAAATAACATATTTACTGAGCACCAACTCTCTTAGGCTCATTATAAAATGTAGTTTTCAAATTTCTTATTCTAAGAGTGGGGGATCAAAATATTACACAGTTGTCTTTATATTAAGATCAGAAAGACAGGTGCATGTTTTTAAAATATATTTTTATTGATTTCAGAGAGGAAGGGAAGGGGAGAGAGAGATAGAAACATCAATGATGAGAGAGAATTCTTGATTGGCTGCCTCCTGCATGCCCCCTACTGGAGATTGACCCCACAACCCAGGCATGTGCCCTTGATGGGAATTGAACATGGGGCCTTTCAGGTTGCAGGACAATGCTCTGCCCACTGAGTCAAACCAACTAAGGTGACATGTGCATATTTAATTGATAAAACTGTATCTGCAAAATTTTATTTATCATAAAGGTGTATTTTTCTTGGTTACTGTCTTGATGTTTAAACACGATACAAAATATACATTTAATATGTTTTTATTGATTTCAGAGAGGAAGGGAGAGGGAGGTAAATGGTTAGAAACATCAATGATGAGAGAGAATCATTGATCAGCTACCTCCTGCGCCCCAACTTGGGCATATCCGCCCAACCTTGACCAGAATAGAACCCAGGACACTTTAGTCCCAGGCTAATGCTCTATCCACTGGCCAAACCATCTAGGGCATAAAATATACATTTAGATAACTTTCTTCACTTTGTTGTTTCCAAATATACACATATATTAAAATTATATGAATGCAACTGTTAGGTAACTTTCAAAACATATCTGGTGTACATTTAATTTATGGGCCATGAATGGCCACTGATTTAATTTTTCAAAATTCAATATATAATATAGTAAGACTTTTATATTTGGTGTGAAAAAGATGATTTCAGGAATTTTTGGTTATTTGGTCAACATAAAATTTAGGATTCTATATTAAAAGTTGATATTGAATGGTGCCCTAGCTGGGTAGCTCAGTTGGTAAGAATATCATCCCTATATGCCAAGGCTGTGTGTTTGCTCACTAGTCAGAGTACATCCAAGAATCAACCAATGAATACATAAATAAGTGGAACAACAAATCGATGTTTCACTTTCTCTCTTTCTTCTTTCCACTCTCTATCTAAAAATCAGTTTTAAAAAAGCTTTGCATATATTGAATGGTAATTATAGTTTTTTTTAATGAATAGATAATTAAAATCTACACTAATAAAAGAGAAACATGCAAATTGACCATCACTCCGCTACACCCACCAGCAAATCAGGACAGAATATGCAAATTAGAAGGTCAAGATGGTGGCAGCCCAGCTGCTCCCAGCAGAGTAACCAGATGGGGCAGGATGCCTGCTATGAGAGGAAGGTTTGGGGGCAAAGGGATCTACAGGAGCAGCACTCTGGCCGCAGTGAAGACGAAGACTGCAGACTCCGGAGTCTGAAGCAAAGATGAAGATGGCAGACTCCAGCCAGAGTCTGCAGCAAAGATGAAGATGGAAGACTCTGGCCAGAGTCTGCAGCAAAGACAAAGATGGAAGACTCTGGCCAGAGTCTGCAGCAAAGACGAAGACGGCAGACTCCGGAGTCTGCAGCAAAGACGAAGACGGCAGACTCCGGCCAGAGTTTGCAGTGAAGATGAAGATGGCAGACTCTGGCTGGAGCGAAGGCCTGGGTCCCGCGTGCTGGAGGAAAACTGGTGTTGGAAGCCAAGGGAAGGAAGGCCTATTGCACGAATCTCTTCATGCCATGGGCCTCTAGTCATATTATAAAGAGCTAAGAAGGAATAGATGGGCACTAAATATTAAGACTTAAATCCATGGTTTTAAATCCATGGATATATATTTGATATAACACTGAATCATCATGAAATTTTTATGTGATTGGCATTTTACAAGTAATAAAATTGAGTCTCAGAAATTGTATTTGTCTAAGGGTAGCCAGAATGTGGGACCCAGACAGATCCCTGCCAAAGTTTGTGCTTTGTAGCAACACTGCAAACTTAAGTGCATGAGCACACACACACATGCACAGCACTTATTTTGTTATCCTATCTAATAAAATAGTAATATGCAAATTAATTGTCACTTCACGATAAGAAGGTAGTGTCCACAGCCAATAAGGAGGAAATATGCAAATACACGCAACAAAGATGGTAGCGCTGTCTGGAGCCATGGAGCCAGCCAGAGCAGGTGGGAGGTGGGGGCTTGGCTTCCTTGGTCACCCCAGCCAGCTCTGTGGCCACCACCCAGACAAAGCCATAGTGGCAGGGCCGAGGCAGAGACGATTAGGGGTGATCAGGCCAGGAAGGGAGGGAAGTTGGGGGTGATCAGGCCGGTGGTGGGGGAAGTTGTGGATGAGCAGGCCAGCAGAGGGGTGTCAGTTGGGGCCAAGCAGGCAGGAGGGGGGGAGCAGGAGGGGGCAAGCAGGCTAGCAGGAGGGGCCAGTTGGGGCAAGCAGACTGGCAGGGGGGGCAGTTTGGGGAAAGCATGCCAGCAGGGGGGGCAGTTGGGGGCAAGTAGGCTGGCAGGGAGGGGCAGTAGGGGTGAGCAGGCCAGCAGAGGGAGGCAATAGGTGGTGAGAAGGCCAGCGGGGGGGGGGCATTTGGGGGTGATCAGGCCAACAGGGAGGGGGCAGTTGGGGGCAAGCAGGCTGGTGGGGACAGTTGGGGGCAATCAGGCTGGTGGGGGGCAGTTGGGGGAAATCAGGCCAGCAAGGGGGGCACTTGGGGGTGAGAAGGCCGGTGGGGGGGGGGGCAGTTGGGGGCGAGCAGGCTGGCAGACAGACTGGTTAGGGGTGATCAGGCAGGCAGGCAGGTGAGCGGTTTAGGAGCCAGTGGTCCCAGATTGCGAGAGGGATGTCCGACTCCCAGTTTAGGCCTGATCCCTAAGGGCCTAAACCAGCAGTCGGACATCCCCCGAGAGGGTGCAGGCCAGGCTGAGGAACACCCTACATGCATGAATTTTGTGCATCGGGCCACTAGTATATAATAATGGAGTAGCAGTTTATAAATACTAACTGCATAAATTATCTTCTTGTGTGGTAATTAATAGCATATCATTAAACTATACAAGGTATTTATCTTTCTCCAACTTGCTTATTTCGCTTAGCAAAATGCTCTCCAGTTCCATCCTGTTGCAAATGGTAAAAGTTCCTTCTTTTTTATAGAAGTGTAATATCACATGATCTCACTCATGTGTGGGATATAATGATCAACATAAATTGATGAACAAAAATGGATCCAGAGACAAGGTGGCACTGAGCAGACCATCCGACCTTGGGGAGAAGGCAGGGGAGAGGGGTTAGAGATCAACCAAAGGACTTGTACGCATGCATATTAGCATGACCAATGGACAAAGACACTGGGGCGGTGGGGCTGACCTCAGGGAGTGGCCAGGGGTGGTTAATGGAGAGAGGAGAGGGAGAAGGAGACATGAAATACTTTAAACAAGAAAAGCTGTTGGATTTGAAAAATACACACACACACACACACACACACACACACACACACATATTAGAGGCTTGGTGCATGAAATTCGTGCATGGGGGGGGGGGGGAATCCCTCAGCCTGGCCTGCACCCTCTCCAATTTGGGACCCCTTGGGGGATGTCTGACTGCTGGTTTAGGCCCGATCCCTAAACTGGCAGTCAGACATCCCTCTCACAATCCGGGACCACTGGCTCCTAACCACTCACCTGCCTGCCTATCTGATCGCCCCTAGCCACTCTGCTTGCCTGCCTGATTACCCCTAACCCCTCTGCCTGCCTGCTTGATCACCCCTAACCACCCTCCCCTGCCAGCCTGATTGCCTCTAACTGCTTCTGCCTTGGCCCCTGCCACTGTGGCTTTGGAGGACCAGATGACCAGAAGATGTCTGATCAACCAGGTCAAGTTAGCATATTATCCTTTTATTAGTATAGATGGTAATGAAGCAGGAAATAGATTCTATTCAGCCTTAATAGCACCCTCCTGTTGAAGGTTAGTAATATGCAAATAGTAATATGCAAATTAATTGTCACTTCACGATAAGAAGGTAGTGTCCACAGCCAATAAGGAGGAAATATGCAAATACACGCAACAAAGATGGTAGCGCTAGTTAACATGATAAACTACTAATATTTGTAAAACAGGAAAGACTACTATGTTATTGAACCACTTAAGTACTGACTTTATAAGTGGCACAGAATTTTCTTATTTGCACTGATGATTCAAAAAATTGACTTAATTTTTTTAAGGAAAGAGTTTGGCTTTCTTTTATCTCCAAAAATAGTAGAAGTATTGATAACTGCATGTAATTTAGTGGGAAAATATGGCTGAAGACATTCATATCTTGAAAGGGAATTGGAAAAATTATTTTCAAAATAAAACAATTTTAACTCTAAGCACATTGATACTTTTCATATGAAGAAAATACATAAATGAATAATTTCATTTTTATTTTCTATCACCATTTTATTCTCTTCCTGTGCCAAAGCAAACAGTTTTTTTCAATCTCTCTCAAATGGATTTGTAAAATGAAAAAAGGGTGAGATATAGATTTAATAAAGAAATCTATTAAAATAGGCTTGTGACTGACAACTAGGGTTAGGAGAACAACTTCTGTGTAGTATTTTATTGTCAACTAGAAGCTGAAAAATAGGAGCTAACTCATTCTTAAAAATCCATATCCTAAGTCAAATTAAAACATGATACAATTGTAAAACATAACTTTACTACTACTACAGATACCTAATTAATTCTAGGTAATAAATGAGATTTGGATGCAAAGTATGAAAGGAGTAGAGTCATTTCTATATCTATAGGATAATATTTCCCAGAAAACACAATTGGCATTGCCTTAGAAACAAGACTTGATAATTAGGTATTTAGAAACTCGAACCATAATTTTGGTCAGCTGAAGCTTAGCACTGCTTGGTTTGTCTTTATCTTAATGATATATAAATTGGATGTGTTGTTATCTATGTATAGGTAGAGATATAAGGTGTATACACTAAAATCTATATACACACACATGCACATACATATATCTTCATTATATACACATTTACATTAATATGTCAATATTTGTATCTGTGCATATGTATGTATATGTGTGTACTTATGTATATGCATATATGATTGGACAGCCAATTTGAGATCTACTAAAAACCTGAGAGAGAAATTACAAAAATTATAAGCTTTCAGTTTATTAGCTTTGTGATTTAATTTGATGATGGTCTTAGTTTATCAAGTTTTTTAAAACATATTTTATTGATATTTTACAGAGAGGAAGAGAAAGGATAGAGAATTAGAAACATCGATAATAGAGAAACATCGATCAGGTGCCTCCTGCACTTCCCCTCCTGGGAATGTGCCCATAACCAAGGTACATGCCCTTGACCAGAACTGAACCTGGGACTTTTCAGTCCACAGGCCGACGCTCTCTCCACTGAGCCAAACCATCAGGGCAAGATTTTTATCATTGTTAATAAAAAGTCTTCCAATTAATTGAAGAACGAACAATAATTTTGTTATGTATAGTTCTAACCTCATTTTTAAATCATTCCACTCAGTAAAGCACAAATTAAGCTTTTGCCAAATGTGTTCAAAAGATTAATATTTTAGCAATGTTCAAATAAGTTGTTTAAATATGAATTGCCTATCTTCATTTTGAATACAACAATATTAAATATTGTTTAATTAATTTATCAGTTCAGTATGATCATATGCAGATAGAAATTTTCCTTAAAATATATGAAACAAACTAAGTTGTTATGGGAGCACAGAAAAAAATTTTACTTTAAAATACATTTTAAATGATTTCAGAGAGGAAAAGAGAGAGAGAGAGAGATAGAAATATCAATGATGAGAGAGAATCGATTGGCTGCCTCCTGCTCGCCCCCTATGGGAGATCCAGCCTGCACATGGGGCATGAGACCTGACAGAGAATTGAACCTTAAACTCCTGGTTCATAGGTCAATGCTCAACCACTGTGCCACATCAGCTGGGCCTTACTTTAACTTTTTGTTTAATGATACCTGAATACTGTTTCTGGGCTATAGCAGAGATCATTAAAAAAAAAAAAAAGTACTGATTGAATTTGAGAGAGAGAGAGAGAGAGAGAGAGAGAGAGAGAGAGAGAGAGAGAGATTGAGATTTGTTGTCCCACTTATTTATGCACTCATTGGTTGATTCTTGTATATGCTCTGACCAGGGACTGAAGTGCAACCTTGGCATATTGGGATGACACTCTAAGCAACTGAGCTACTGGGCCAGAGCAGTAATTTCTTATATTAAACTGTGCCTTCTCAATTTATTCTTTTCCTAATTTTCCCCACCATTCAAGAAATAGCAAAGATTTTCTTCATCTATTGTCCTCAGGGTATAAATAAAAGAGAGAATGAAGAAAATTGTTGGCTACTTGAACCCTTAAGTAGAGTTTGTTAATGGATTACAGATATAATCACAAAAGCCAAAGCTTTCGGTTGTAGGAAGTAGTCACTTAAGAGAGAAAAGTTTAATTTTGTTTTATCCACTTTAAAAGTTTATCTTTATATATATACTAGAGGCCCGGTGCATGAAATTCATGCATGGAGGGGGGTCCCTTAGCCCAGCCTGCACCCTCTCCAATCCAGGACCCCTCGGGAGATGTCTGACTGCCAGTTTAATTGATTTTGGGATCGGATCGGGCCTAAACTGGCAGTAGGACATCCCTCTTGCAATCTGGGACTGCTGGCTCCTAACTGCTTGCCTGGCTACCTGCCTGATTGCCCCTAACTGCCTCTGCCTGTCTGCCTGATTGCCCCTAACTGGTCCCCTGCCTGCCTGATCACCCCTAATCCCTCTGCCTGCCTGCCTGGTTGCCCCTAACTGTTCCCCTACCAGCCTGATCTCCCCCTAACTGCTCCCCTGCTGGCCTAATCACCCCCTAACTGCTCCCCTGCCTGCCTGATCATCCCTGACCACCTCTGCCTTGGCCTCTGCCACTGTGGCTTTGTCCAGAAGGACGCTTGGAATGACGTCTGGAAGGTCATTCAGTCTAATAAGCACATTATGCTTTTATTGGTATAGATAGCAAAGTTTGAGGACTCCAACTATTTACTAGTATATTTATGACTATGTAAAAATGTAAAAAACACTTTTAATTTGAGGACTGTAAACAAAGGCAGTAGCTGGATTTGGTGCATGGACCATCACTTGGTTTGTACTGTAAATCATGAAGGAGAGAGAATGACATGAACACGGGATCTTCCCCAAACTCAGCAAGAATTCTGGGATCTATGGAGTCTACATTCCACCTCTCTAAAAAAGTTCCAAGATGCAAGGGGGTTGGCCTCAATGAAAAAGTTATGGTAGAAACCTCAAATAAATTTGAGTAGACTGCCTGAGCAGAAGAAATTATATTTTAGGCTGCCCAGGACAGAGACTGGAAAACCCTAATCCTCAGGAAAAAAAAAACACCCATATGTTAATTATTGAAAAACCCCTTTATACCTCACTAAAAGTACACAGATGTGTGAGAGCAAGATGATAGACCTAAGAAGGCTACGGTAAGGAAAGATGCACAGAGTCCTCAGACCCTAGAGCTGGAGTTTGTCAGTGGATTCCAAAAAGGTATACAGCTTTTTATTCTGTTTTAATGGTCTGTTGCACCAATTTTCAATGGATGTACCATAACACACTGGTGTGTCATGAGAATTTTTAAAACATGCAATACCTGACTATTTACCCAGGGGCACTGCCTCTTTTCTCTTAGACTGTCAAATTTTTTTTTTAAGACGACCAACACAATAATAGTTGTACAGTGTGAATGAATCAAAATTGTACCTATTTTTTGTAAAATTGGCAAAATATATATTTTTTGGTGTGCTGAAGAATTTTAGTAATTATTTTATGCGTGCCATGATGAAAAAGGTTGAAAGTCGCTGGACTATTGGTTCAACCTTATATTAATAATATACTCTCTTAATTACTATAGCTTCCTAATAAACAATTTAGGAAACTTTCTTTATAAAATGTAGCTTTTTAGAAATTACTAGTTTTCCCCAATATCCTATTTTCTTCTCTTTCTGAGAAAACATAAACTTGATGTCAGGCACTGTATCCAATTCAAGCTATTGAAAGTTTATTTGAAGGAGGTGTGCTACTTCTAGATAGAGAAAACAAAATTCCCATTATCTAATCTATCTATTCCCTTTTCACAATGTCCAATGAACTTTATGTGTCAAAGAGACAATATGATGGAGGCCCAGACAGCCTGGACCACGTTTCTCTCTAGGAAACTACGGTAAATGAAAAATGTATTTTGTGTAAATAGAATTATTTGTGTTTTGGAGTTGTCACTGCATTTTGTAATGAAGTTATATTATGGATTCAAATCCTTAGATAGTCACTTAACTATGCATGAAGAAAAAAGACTTTTTTTAAAAAAAAATTCCTACTCACTGGCACTAACATGAGTTAGGATACAAAGCTTCCTTCCTTTACTTATATATTGGAAGTTGAGATGAGCCCCCCTATCCAGTAGCTTCAAGTTGAGAGAAATTTTATTTAAGAAATGAGAGTGGAAGAGCAGATGGGGAAACTGAGAATCTGACTCTTTCCACACAAAGTATAAATATGTCTCTTGCCTGGCAAGAATTCCACCTTCTAAAAATATGAAGCTGAATGTTCTAAGAAATTTGGTCTTTATTCTTAAGCAAGAATCCCCAAAAGTAGGAAAAGAGGACAAGAAGCACATTCTTAATAGAGAAAGATTAAAATGTGTCAACACACACACACACATAAAACCACTATAGAATAGTACTACATAAGGTTTTGCCCTACATTGAGGTTAAGATGCTTTTTCTTTATCTCAATGACTTCATTTATAAAACAATAGAGGAGATTTAACTAAGGAGTGGAAGGTATATTTTGTGAGCTAAAGGTCTCAAAAAAATAGGAGTCAAACTTTGAGCTGCATCATGAAATTTTTTTAAAAAATCACGACTGACATAGTTTAAATGAGTAACTTAGCAAGTAAACTCGCACAATACAGGTATTTACTATGCATTTTGTTCTTTTAGGTTGAGTACTTATAGACTTACGTCATTATTGACAAAACTGCAGTAATTCCACAATAAAGGAACCTTTTTTTGTTTTCCACTCTGCACTGAGTAGAAACTTTTCTGCACTTCAGGATTTGTACTATAAAAATCTTATCACCGTGATACTTGCCTGCAGCTAGTTACTTAAGTTATCACACTACAGATTGATTTAAATTGAGTGTAATTATCTGCCTAAAATCTTTTTTTAATGTTTCCCTTTCTTTTACCATTAATTTTCAAAACCAAAACTATATCCACAATATGTTTAGTTGGTGGCCCTGAATTATTGTCTATTAAAATAAAATCTATATGCTGGTTCATTTAATCTGATTAAAAGCAAATCACACGCACAGTCACTATTGCATTGAAACAGTTTTTGAATTTGAACTGGGGGTCTCTTATCTTTTACAGCTGGAAGGTATGCTTGAATCAACCATGTTAAAATGTTGCTAGAGTTCTGATATCCACCTATTAGCTTGGCACTTTAAAACATGTAAATGAGACTCCACTTTTCACCTGTCACGTTGAAACAAAGCGAAGTGTGAAATGTTTGAAAAAACACACTGTTAGCAAGGATGTAAAAATCAGGAACTTTCATACTTACTGTGGCAAGTATTAATTGGGGCAAATTTTTGAAGGAGATTTAACCATATATTTTAATTTTTTTAATTATCACACTATTGAGCAGTAATTTTTTTTCTAGGAATTAATCCAACAGATTTTTCTACTTTAAATGTTCAGTGGTATGTATAAGAAGGTTCATTGTAGGAACTGTTAATAATAAATGTATTTCGTGGCCCAATAAAATTACAGCAAATCTATATTATGAAATGTAACCTAATTCTCCAGTTATTCAAAAGAAAGCAAGAGCTGTGGGTTCACAGATAAAATCTCTACAGAAATAAATGGAAAGAAACTGTGTGTACTTTACTTTGATCTGTATATATTAAAGAGGTGCTTGTGTGTATGTGTGATACATCTACAAATTTATTTGTATTTGCATATGGAGACAATTTTTGAAATATACAAATATAATTTTCAACATGTAGATATAGATTCGGAATCTACTTATTCATTGAAATGTTAGATATTTTTCACCATATGCATGTATTTCACTCTCAAAATTCATTATGCAAATAAAACAAAAGGAGCGCACGTTTGGCTTTTTTGAGCATGCGGCACTAAAATATAGTGATGAATATGAAGACTGTCCTATGTACCCTGCTGGCTGCCACAAAGATCCTCTGTCCCCTGTCCCACACATTCCATCTAGATTTCAATGACTTAACAGTGACCTCAATTCCAGAATGAACATCTGAGCAAAGTCTGGTTTAAAAAGAAAAAGTTCTGCTTCTCAATAGGAAGCTATATTTTTGTATATAATTTCTCAAGTTATTCTAGGCAAG
The DNA here is from genome assembly GCA_026230045.1 of Corynorhinus townsendii. Taxonomy (NCBI): domain Eukaryota; kingdom Metazoa; phylum Chordata; class Mammalia; order Chiroptera; family Vespertilionidae; genus Corynorhinus; species Corynorhinus townsendii. The sequence continues at coordinate 161,203,675 of JAPDVU010000006.1, read as the reverse complement.
CCATCAAATTTCATTCTCCAGGAATTCGATAAATATGTGTACCCTGTAGCAATTCACATCTTCACAGGTATTTGACCATATGCCATTGATCTATATTTCATTGTTTATTTCTTTATATTTTGCAAAAGAATCTGAAAGGTTTTTGCCAAACAATATCACGGTCCAGGAACTGATGCTGGGAGCCTGGACGCCTGCCCCGTGCTGCAAAAATAAGATTGTATTATTAAGCAGGGCTTTCAGGTGTTCGCCAACCTGGGTAATGATGTCTCTCTGGGACACCTGCCCCTTTGGCAGCCTTCCATCCAGGCACAAGTGGGCAATTACAATTAGTGTGAGGTGGACTGAGAGTGCCAAGTCTGCAGAATGTAGAGGGAATGCAGCACAGCCTGAAATGCAACTCAGTGAGCAGTCACGATCCTCAAGGCAAAAATTGCTCCATGCTTAAACAGGACTCGATCAATGGCGGACTGACTGCCAAACTCTATTCCCTGGGTAGGTATGCCTGATCATACTGCCAGTCTTTCAACCATTTCGGAGTATTCCCAGTACGAGTTTTTCCTCCCAAATAGTCTCATATGCCTTCCCTCAGGAAGAGAGAAGTGACACGGAGTTAAGGACTCCTGTTGAGGATAGTCTGAATGGGGTTTGTCCTTTACTGAAGAGGTCGGGAAAAGACTGAACAAACAGCAGACAATAAAATGGTTGGAACTGTTTGAATAAATTCATATGATGGATTTATTAGGTGAGCAATACCCTTGAGATCTACAAGTACAGTTGATAGGTAGGGTGGCCAAATTTCAGATCAATAATTTTCTTCTTTTAATTATGCTTTCAAGCTGGCCAGTCACCATAAGGTTATATCTCTCATGATGAATCACTCTGACTCATAACCATTTGTTTGTTTGTGAAGCATAGTTTGGCTGTATCTCTTATAGCTGCATTCCCAAACCAGCTAGCAGACGGCCTTGAGTATAACAGGTGTGCAGTGAGGGTTGGGGGGACAAGTCTTCTTTGTGGATATATTATCAGTACTTGCATTTATCTGAAACAGTGTCTCAGTCCCATTTGGAGCTGTGAAAAGGTATTTTTTATCTTGATTTACACATAGACATTAGTTGACCTGCAATACTATTTGGAAATACCTTTTAAAAGCTGGTATACTGCAAAAACAGACACAAAATTGTAATGTGTCAAACTTGCCTTCTTCTGTTTTCTCTTAGTGACCTAATACAGATTGCGTGGAATCACCCAGAAGCCACAACTGCATTGCCAATTAATAGTAACTTTACATATAGACTTTCTCTTCATTCCTTCTAAATAAGCACATAGAATGTAGCTACTCCAAGCCATGCACATCTTTAAGTTCTGTTAAATTAATCCCCAGTTGGATGTAAATATCTTTTGTTTCTTGAAATATAAGTGCCATTATGGAACTCCTTAAATTTACAGACACCAAAACCATCATCGGGAAAAAAAATCTTGTCCAACTGGGCTTACAGGTGGACATTCTACTTACTCTCTCATGCATTTAATTGAATTTCATGCAATTTCATGGACATTATAATAGACTTCTTTTACACTAACAGGAAACAAGTTTAAAACATGTGCTGTGCATTAAACATCACATATATATTCAGCAAGAGAAAGAAAAACAGTCCTGGAGTAGTAATTTTACAGCCTCTGGTTTCTAATAAATTTTTAGAGCAATTCTAAACTGCATTAGCAAGTCCTGGTTTATTGTCAGGCATCTGCACAACATCCCTCAACGACATGTCAAATCTTTACCACAGCAGTGCAACTCCTAAAGCTGTCCTCATTGGCAAGAATCTTGTCAGAGTAAATTGCCAGCTCTTGTCAAGTAAAGATATATGATCTGATCATATTCTTCCCACGATGACATGAGGTGTCCTTTCACTGGAGCTGGATTGAAAATTCCCAGGACATTTCAGTAATCACATATTTTGAGAATAAAAGGAATTTATTGACCTTTCAAAATGACAATTCTCCCCTGAGTAAAAGGGGAACATAGTCTGGTCACTTAACCTGACTCTTATTGTTGTGTTCTGATTGTATACCATTTATCAACACATTTACTAGATCACTCAGGCCAGTGGTCGGCAAACCACAGCGGCTCGCGAGCCACATGCGGTTTGTGAGCTGCAGTTTGCTGCTCTATTGACTGAGTTTGCCGACCACTGACTTAGGCTATTATCAAACATATGCTTTATTTTCTACCTCTCTATACTTTCTTGTCATTTTCCAACGTAAATGTCATGAACATCTATCTGTCAAGAAAATATTCTCTATTTCAGGTATTCAGTATATTATAGGTACGGCAGGACTTCTGGATTCTTTCTGGTGATTCTTATTTTTGTTTTTAAAAAAAGGACTTGTCAATAGGCTGCAACAACAACTCATGGACAAGAATGGCATTCATGGTGCCAAAATGTAAATGCCCCTAATAAAATCAATTTTATTCTTTGTAATAGGTATAGAACTGCCAAATTCAGGAAAGATTACACATGTCAGCAGGCAAGATATTATCTTACTCCTTTTGGAATATTTTGTGTCACAATTTCCCATGTTATCAAATAATAAGGGTTTTCATTTAAAATGTATGTTAAATATATTCTTATTTAAACTTCTGCAAAAGAGACACACATGCATCACAAATGAGTACAAAAGATTTTTTTTTAAATCACTTGCTGAAATTTGGATTTATCCAAAAATTTAGAGAATTAGGGCTTAGAGTCAATCTGTGCCATAACAGTGTTGTTCCTCAAATACCCACCAATTGCCCACAAAAATTTCATTTACTTGTTGAAATCATTACAAGCTTCCTTTACTTAATGAAATTGACTTACACTAGATTAAATTAGACATTAACTCCACATGTTAGACTAGAATTACACACACACACACACACACACACACACTGAGTGGCCAGATTATTGTGACCACTCCATCAGTACTTCATTGGGCCACCTTTTGCCTTCAATACTGCGGCAATTCTTCTTGGCATTGACTCCACGAGATGTTGAAAGGTGATGCGACAAATCTGACACCAGGCCTGATGAATAGCACTGTCCAGTTCTGTGAGATTTGATGGTTGTGGAACCAGCTGCCTGACGGCTCTTTTAACTTCGTCCCACAAATGCTCAATTGGATTGAGATCTGGTAATATGTGGGGGCCACTTAAGCAAGGTAAAGTCTCCCTCATGTTCTTGAAACCACTCCTGCACAATATGAGCACCGTGGCATGGCACATTGTCTTGTTGGAAGAAGCCATCTCCATGGGGATACGCCATCAACATGATAGGATGAACTTGATCAGCAACGATACTTAGGTATGTTGTGCTATTCAGATGTTGTTCCACATGAATTAAAGGGCCCAAATCATTCCAGTAAAACATACCCCAAACCATAACACTGCCCCCACCAGCTTGAAGGGTTGTACTCATGCATGTGGGGTGCATACTTTCATGCTGCTTCCGTGAAATTCTCACTCTGCCATCTGCATGATACAACTGGAAACGTGATTCATCAGACCACATGATTTTTTTCCAATGCTCAACTGTCCAATCCTTGTGTTCCTGTGTGAATTGGAGACGTTTTATCTTGGTAACTGCAGACAGCAAAGGTGTTCAAACAGGCCTTTGGCTTCCATATCCCATACCATGCAGTGTATGGCTAATTTGCCTACAAAGGTCAGGTGATCATAATAATCTGGCCACTCAAAATATATATATACTAGAGGCCCGGTGCACGAAATTCGTGCACAGGGGTGTGTGTCTCTCAGCTCAGCCTGCACCCTCTCCAATCTGGGGCCCCACAAGCGATGTCCAACTGCTCGTTAGATGGGCAGTCAGACATCCCTCTCATAATCCAGGACTGCTGGCTCCCAACTGCTCACCTGCCTGCCTTCCTGATTGCCCCTAACTGTTTCTGCCTGCCAGCCTGATCACCCCTAACCACTCCCCTGCCAGCCTGATTGATGGCTAACTGCTCCCCTGCCTGCCTGATTGCTCCTAACTGCTCTCCTCTGCACACCTGTTCACCCCTAACTGCCCTCCCCTGCAGGCCTGATCGCCCACAACTGCCCTCCCTTGTAGGCCTGGTTCCTCCCAACTGCCCTCCACTGCTGGCCATCTGGTGGTGGCCATCTTGTGTCCACATGGGGGCAGCAATCTTTGACCACATGGAGACAGCCATCTTGTGTGTTGGAGTGACGGTAAATTTTACTCTTTTATTAGATAGGATAGAGGCCTGGTGCACAGGTGAGGGCCAGCTGGTTTGCCCTGAAGGGTGTCCCGGATCAGGGTGGGGGTTCCCTTGGGGCGTGGGGTGGCCTGGGCAAGGGGCCTGTGGTGATTTGCAGGCTGGCCACGACCCCTGGCAACCCAAGCAGAGGCCCTGGTATCTGGGATTGATTTATCTTCTATAATTGAAACTTTGTAGCCTTGAGCGGAGCCAAACCTCCTGCTTGCTCTGTGACCACAGCCATTTATTGTTGGGATTTCTTTATCTTCTATAATTGAAACTTTGTAACCTTGAGTTGGAGTCCATGGCCGGCCAAGGCAGGCGGAAAGCTTGGCTTCTGCCATTGCTGGGGGCAACTCAAGCCTCCTGCTCTCTCCGTGGCCTCAGCCATCTTGGTTGGGTTAACTTGCATACTCACTCCTGATTGGCTGGTGGGCGTGCCTACGGGTGTAGTGGAGTGATGGTTAATTTGCATATTACTCTTTTATTAGATAGGATATATAGAAAGATCTGATCTGAACTTGACTGTGCTGATCAAACTACAAAAGCAAAACAGAATATAGTTCCACTTTATAGCTATATTAGAGGCCCAATGCACAAAGATTCATGCAAGAATGGGCCTTCCTTCCCCTGGTTCCCAGTACCACCTTTGCTCTAGCCCAGAGCTACATTTCTACCTTTGTTCAGGTCTAGAGCCACTTTTCCACCTTCCCACGCTGTCCAGAGGCCCGCAGCAGCTGGGGCTGTGCAGAACGCCTGTGTCCCGCCCCCCACCCCACCTGTGTATGCAAATTAACCATCCATCTTTGTTGGGTTAATTTGCATACTCACTCCTGATTGGCTGGTGGGAATTGCGAATGTATAGTCAATTTGCATCTTTCTCTTTTATTTGTGTAGATGATTATAAACCTGACCTTTTAAAAACAATGTTTGTGCCTTGGCTGGTGTGGCTCAGTTTGTTGGAGCATCATCCTGTAAACCAAAGAGTAATGAGTTTTGTTCCCCATCAGGGCATATAAACAGACCCGGGTGTATGTACCAGGCAACCAACCGATTAATGATCTCTCTCTTATTTCTCTCTCTCTCTCTCACCAATAAATAAGTTAAAAATAAATTTAAAAATAAAAAGAACAATGTTAAATACCTTAAATTATTATTTTTCTTTATTGATTAAGGCATTACATGTGTGTCCTTATCCCCCCATTGACCCCTACTACCCTCCTAGTGTCTGTGTCCATTGGTTATACTTATATGCATGCATACAGTCCTTTAGTTGATCTCTTCTCCTTCCCTCCACCCTTCCCTGCCTTCCCTCTGAGGTTTTTATTTTTAAATGGGCAAATATTAAAAGCAAGATTCTTCCCAGGCTCCTACAAATGCAATCACAAACCAATACAATTTTATTCTGGTAGTGAGATTTACCTGACTCATTTTCTGTTTTAAATGTCCTTTAATGTTGAATTATGTGTTAAACATAGTGTAATATTATTATAGTTTATTATATAACTTGAAATAAAGTTAGAACAATATCTTAATTTAGTATAAATTACTATTAATTTGTAATAAATATCAAAATAGTATCAAAAAGTCCATTTTCTATCTTCTTTTCAGCACTTTGAGTAAAGAGGTAAATTTCTCCTATAATATTCCATTTATTTTGATGTTAAGTGTTATATTTCTATTCTCCAATGAAAAACATAAAACAATATGAGACCATTATGCAAAGTGAAATAAGTCAGAGAAAGATAAAAGCTGTAAAGTACACTACATGTGGTATCTAAAAACAAACAAACAAAAAAATAAACTCTGAGATAGACTAGATGGTGGCTACAGGGAATGGAAATAGGTGAAGGGCGTCAAAAAGTACAAACTTTCAGTTATAAAGTGAATAAGTCCTGGGATGTAATGGACAGCATGTAACTATAGTTAACAATACTGTACTGTATATTTGAAAGTTGCTAAGAAAGTATATCTTAAAAAGGTCATCATAAGAAAAAAGTGTGGCAATTGTTTCACATTGTATGCATATATTAAATCACCTAAATAAAAGCTAATGCAATGTACACCTAAGACTGATACCCAGCATATATCTCAATTAAAAATAAATTTTAAAAGTTACATTACTGTTTCGCAAATAAATAAGTAGACTGGACACATTTTTGCACTTATAAAACTAAAAGCAGATAGCAAGCCCTTAAAAACAATGAACAAGAATCTCCTCAATAAACAGTCTGTAGTTAGTATTTTAATTTCTAAAATAGAATACATGTATACACACTTGTATTAGCATTCCCCAAGTTAAGAACATAATTTGGGATTTTTTTCTCCCATCTATTTTACCTGTTTAATATTTATTTAGTTGAAATAAAACTTGTTTATTCTCTCCACTGATATAAAATTTCTCATTTTTATTTTTCTATAGCTGCTTCAATTGCACAGGAGAACAAGATTTAGATAAATTCTTAATTTCTTTATGGAACTGACATTCTTTTTAAGCATATGTGTTAAAGACTTAAGTAAGTCATTGCTCTTTACACTGTTAAAAAGGGGCTTTTTGAAAAAGTCTAAACTCCCTACTTTTATCTCATCCAAAATGAGAGTAAAGTTACATACCAGAAAACCAAAGCAACAACAGATTAATGTTGCTGTGTTAAAATCCTATTTACATAAAATTAACATAAATATGAGTTAGTATGCCATATGCTACAGCATCTGCACTTCACTGTATTAATAACAAGGCTGTCCCCTACAGGGATCTTAAAATTAATACATATTTAAATTGTATTTATATACATATTTGAAATTTTGACAATATGATATATATGAAATGTTGCCAATTACAAACAGAATCATTTATATAAAAATTATATTGTCATCAGCTAGACTATGACCAGAGTTTATCATAGGTGACTTTTGAGATAATCTACATTCTTTCTTGAAAGACTGTTTAATTACTTTCATATTGAATAAAAACTTTATTTCACAAAATTACTCCTATTACTCCTAACTCTCTATTCCATTTCTTCAGAGGTCCAGAACAGCTAGCCAATGAGAAGTAACTCATCATATTCTATTGCTGGTCTTTTTTTTTGTTTTCCTCAAACAATCCAAAATTTTTTGAGAGGCCTTTCTTCTAGCTTTTAGAGCGACTAGATAAAATAACTGTGTTATGCAAAATTTTGCACAAATGTCACATATGCAAGCAGAATTGCTGTGCTGTGTACATTTTATAAATTTTAGTATAGTTTAATTGCTCCTTTTTATTTCCATAATTTATAACAATGCAATTTAAAGCTATGTATTGTATTTTCACGTTTTGTTTCTATAAGTGTTATGCAAAGAAAATTGAAGTGTAATTATTTTCAAAATGATAAACTTACTTATACTGTATTGCTATAGTTATAATTCAAGATTAATGTGAGTACGAATATGTAAATAATAAGCATAACTATATTCTGTCCCAGATGCATTGAAATGAAGCTACAGTTAATTTATTCCTCAATATGAGTGCAACTAAGATAGTAAATAAACTGAAATACAAATAAATATGTTGATTAAAAAAATAAATTTCTTTAAGTATGTTACCAATCATAAACACATGTTTATATGTGAATGCATGTGTATATACATGTACTCATATATGTACACACACATATGTGTTGATATCTATACTGTTTTTATGTATGCCTAGTAAATATAGATGGTGATATCGCCACTTCTTTTGTTCCTGAAGTTGATAAATGAGGAATTAGACTTCAGAATGTCTTCAGGATTTTTTTCTTATAACCATTTGACATGTGGCATCTATGAAACATTGCACACATGGTCACAATGAAATTCCTCAGATATTTTTAGGAGTCTACAAAATCTTTGAAATCCATCTTTGGAAGCTAAATTAATAATTATTCAAGTAAATTTTAATACCATGCCCTTCAAGGAGTCAAAAAGCTTTTATCTTCCATTTTTATTCTCTATAAATATTCTCTAGTCATTCAATAGCATATGTTATAAGATTTACAGGTTAGTATTTCAATGTTTACTATGTTCAGGTTAGTATTTCAATGTTTACTATGTTTAGGTTAGTATTTCAATGTTTACTATGTCCCATATATTTTTATCATGATCCTAAATTTTACATGGTTTTTATCTCTTTAATTTCACTAGTTATAATCTTTGAACTGAATTTTGTGCTTGATACTCAAAATATCCTAGCTGAGTTCTCAGATTGTTCTCCAAACACTTGTTGAAGTGTTGTGCACCAATGAACAGTGCCAACCATGTTTTGTTGGAATCTCAGGTTCCAACCCAAACCTACTGGCCCCAAATCTGCATTGTATACAGATGTCAAGGGAATATGAGTTCACATTAAATATTAAGAAGCATTGGATTATGAGACATATCAGAATGAAAAGCAATAGAATTAGAACTCTCAGTAACTTCACACAAGGAGGCTTGGGAGGGGATTCAGAGGAATGGGAAGAAAATGAGACAAATAGATAGATGCAATAGGACTTGAGAGACTGATATTTCCTAGGAAAATCCTGTCTGCTAATAACACATTGTTTGAAGAAGTCCTCCCTCTAAGCAAAATCAGTCAGACACACCCTTACATACCCACCTCTCAAGGATAACCTAGCCTCTCAGGGAAATCAACCTTAAGTGATAACAACACTAGATTCTTAAAAAGATCACAATCCTCCAAATTGAGTGGCATTTTCTAATGTGAAGTATAATAAACTAGAGGTCCAGTGCACAGGTGGGGTCCCTCAGCCTATTGGCGATTGGGGCTAACCAGGGCAGCAAGAGGTTAGCTGGGGGAAAGAGACTGCAGGAGGTTTGGCTGGCTGGGGGGAGGGACTGCGAGAGGTTGGCCGTCCAAACCAATCGGGGCCAATCGGACCGGCCAGCCAGGGGGGGTGGCTGCAGGAAGTTGGCTCAGGGGAGGGGCCATAGGAGGTTGGCTGTGGGAGCATAGTGACCACCAGGGGGCAGCTCCTATGTTGAGTGTATACTCCCCCGTGGTCAGTGCACGTCATAGCAACCAGTCGACTGGTCATTCGGTTGTTTGTTCATTCAGTTGCTTAGGCTTTTATATGTATACAAGAGGCCTGGTGCATGAAATTCATGCACGGGAGGGGGGTGTCTCTGAGCCCAGCCTGCACCCTCTCCAATCTGGGACCCCTCGAGGGATGTCTGACTGCCCATTTAGGCCCAATCCTAAACGGGCAGTCGGACATCCCTCTCACAATCCAGGACTGCTGTCTCCCAACTGCTCACCTGCTTGCCTTCCTGATTGCCCCTAACTGCTTCTGCCTGCCAGCCTGATCACCCCCTAACCACTCCCTTGCCAGCCTGATTGATGCCTAATTGCTCCCCTGGCAGCTTGTTTGCCCCTAACTGCCTTCCCCTGCAGGTCTGGTAACCCCAAACTTCCCTCCCCTGCAGGTCTAGTCACCCCTAACTGCCCTCCCCTGCAGGCCTGGTACCCCCCAACTGACCTTCCCTACAGACCCAGTCACTCCCAACTGCCCTCCCTTGCAGGCCTGGTCCCTCCCAACTGCCCTCCCCTGCTGGCCATCTTGTAGTGGCCATCTTGTGTCCACATGGGGGCAGGATCTTTGACCACATGGGGGCAGCTATCTTGTGTGTTGGAGTGATGGTCAATCTGCATATTACTCTTTTATTAGATAGAATAGAGGCCTGGTGCATGGGTGTAGGCCAGCTGGTTTGCCCTGAAGGGTGTCCTGGATCAGGGTTGGGGTTCCCTTGGGGCATAGGGCGGCCTGAGCGAGGGGCCTGTGGTTGTTTGCAGGCTGGCCATGCTCCCCGGAGACCCAAGCAGAGGCCCTGGTATCTGGGATTTATGTATCTTCTATAATTGAAACTTTGTAGCCTTAAGCGGAGGCCAAAGCAGGCCAGGGCTGCAGAAGCTTGGCTTCCTCCATTACTGCGGGTAACCCTAGCTTCCTGCTCTCTCCAGCTCTGTGGCTGCTGCCATTTCTGTTGGGATTTATTTATCTTCTATAATTGAAACTTTGTAGCATTGAGTGGAGGCCTGGGCCAGCAAGGGCAGGCAGAAAGCTTGGCTTCCTCCATTGTCAGGGAAACCCAAGCCTTCCTCCTGCTCTCTGTGGCTGCAGCCATCTTGGTTGGGTTTATTTGCATATTCCCTCCTGATTGGCTGGTGGGCGTGGCTGGTGGGCATGGCTGGTGGGTATAAGGAGGTACAGTCAATTTGCATATTACTCTTTTATTAGATAGGACCAGAGGCCCAGTGTACGAAATTTGTGCATGGGGGGGGTCCCTCAGCCCGACCTGCACCCTCTCCAATCCGGGAGCCCTCAGGGGATGTCCTACTGACGGCTTAGGTTCTCTGCTCTTTGTGGGGCCTGCCTGCTCCACACCACAGCAATGGGCAAGCAGGCCCTGCTGGGTGCTGCCTGCGGGTCCCACTTGCCTGCTCCTAGGACAAACAGCCCTGCTGGGTGCTTCCTGAGGGCCATGCTTGCCTGCTCCTAGGTTGCCCTGGCAACAGCCAAGCTTGCTTTGCTGGGTGCTGTGAAGCTGCTGGCTGGACCCACCTGGGGTTCTGAACCTGCCTGGATCCCCGGGCCCCACAGCAGTCATGGCCGCTGCGGGTGCAGCCCTGCCTCCCTCTCTGGCCCTTGAAGCAGCCTCGGAGGCTGCTAACCAGTCCCTCCCCCAGTGCAGGTGCACAGAGGCCTCTACCGCCCTACCTCTGACATGTGCAACCTCTTCCTGTCTGGTTGACTCATTACAGCATCCCGGTTGATGAGCATATTTCTCTATTATATATATAGATATAGATTGTCCTTAAAGGCCTCAATGATCTATGTTAGTATTTTTGAGACTATGGATTCACCTGATAAAATGCAAAGTTCTACTTCCATGTTCGGAATGCCCTAGAACTGGAGTAAACCATAAAAACCTGAATTTGGTAATTATGAGAAGTGGCTAAGAAACACTTATCTAGGAGTTAGCTGTGAATTTGATGAATGTTTAACAATTCTAATCATAGGCAGTAGTAAAATAGTTTATCAGCCATGGCAATCTTTTCCAGCTGTTCTTCATAAAGTATTAGAATTTGAGAACGTTAATGGTGTGATAAGAAAAAGGGGTTCTCTAAGAAAATGCATTTGTATTTAGACTGCATTAAATAGAAGTTTTAACTAGAGTATAACTTGAAGACTTTAATAAAGTAATTTAGACTCTGATTCTTTAAGAAAGGCATCACTTATATTAGTTGCCAAACCAATTTGATGCAAATACATATAAGGTGGGATGGCTTTTTCCCCACATTCCTATGCATTTTTAAGTGCAGTGAAATGAGAAAATAGAGAGAAACTTATACATGGTGATAAACTGAACTTCTGAGAAAGGTTTCTGAAAAGCTAATACTGAAGATTTTAGTATATACTAAGCATACGTGAAAATAAAATTATTATCACTATAGTAACTACTGTTACAATGATTTATACAGATGTGGCAGAGACACCTTAAGTAGAGATAAATTTTATAAAAAACTAGAGGCCCAGTACACGAAAATTCGTGTACTCAGGGGGTGGGGGAGGAGTCCCTCAGCCCGTCCGGGACCCTCTCAAAATCTGGGACCTCTTGGGTAGGGTCCCTAGGTCTGGTCTGAGATCAGGGCCTAGCAACACTTTCCTTCCCCCAGCTACAGGCAGGTGGCCCCACCCCCTCCGATGCCACTGCTTGCCATCTGTGCAGTGCTGCCCCCTCCCCTGCCACTGGTGGCCTCCCTCTGCAGGTGACAGGTGTGGGGTGCGATAGCTTGGCTATCCTGGGCCTCCCTCTTTATTTGCTGGGGGACGGGGTCAGCCCTGTGAGGGGTCATCTGCCTACCTGATCACTCCTAACCACTTGCCTGCCTACTTGATCACCCCTAATTGCTGGTCTGCCTGCCTGCCTGATCTCCCCTAACCACTTGCTTGGGGGCGGTGCCAGCCCAGGAAGGGGCCATCTGCCTACCTGATTTTCCTCTAACCACTTGCCTGCCTACCTGATCACCCATAACCACTGGTCTGCCTGCCTGATTGCCCCACTCTGCCTCCCTGATCAACCCTAACTGCTTGCTTGGGGGTGGAGCCAGCCCAGTGAGAGGCCGTCTGCCTACCTGATTGCCTCTAACCACTTGCCTGCCTACATGATCATCCCTAACTGCTGGTCTGCCTACCTGATCACCCCTAACCACTCTGCCAGCCTGCCTGATTGCTCCGCTTGCTTGGGGGCGGAGCCAGCCTGGCGAGGGGCTGTGGTGGTTCTGGTCTCTGGTCGTTCCGGTCATTATACTTATGGTGGCTGGCCTTGTATTATATGCCAGAGATATTTTATATTATCTCTTTTTTGTCTTGGCTTTATAGATGGTTATATATTTGATTTGTTCACATATTGTAGCTTACAGAACTTGTCCCTGTTATTCTATTTATCAGAAGAACTAAAAAGTACTCAATGAGTGTGACATGACATCTTGTACTGACAAACTTACCTTAAAATCACAAAGCTTTCCATGTTCAGAGAAATATATTTGGAAAATGTAGTATGCACAATGACCTAATACTATTGAAAAAATGGTTTTCAAAGAACTCATCCAAAAATAGTCTATATTGAAAACATTTCAATACATTTTTATCTATTTATTAAATTAGAGAGTCAATACACATGATCCTTCCAAACTAGGTAAAATATAGAAAGTTAAACAGTTGTATAAATAGCTATTCTGCTAGCATAGAAGTATTTTCACAACATCTGTATTAACTGTTGTCCACACATTTTTAAAAAATATATTTTTATTGATTTCAGAGAGCAAGGGAGAGGGAGAGATAGAAACATCAGTGATGAGACAGAATCACTGATTCGCTGCCTCCTTCATGCTCCCTCCTGGGGATGGAGCCCACAACCTGGCATATGTCCTTGACCAGAATTGAACCCAGGACCCTTCAGTCTGCGGGCTGACACTCTACCCACTGAGCCAAAGTGGCTAGGGCTGCCCTCACATTTCTTATGCTACCCATGTACTCTAGATTAAGAAATACTTTCTTATCTGTCATGGATTTGTAGCAATTGTGGCCATCTGGTAAGGATTTCATAGTAGCACTAAATGTTTTTGAAATGTTCTACCTTATTGTGTTTTAAACATTCTGGTAATTAGATTTGTTTGATTCATGGCACATGGCTTCTCTGTGCACATTGGTAGCCATGCCCCTAACCTCTTACCACTAAAAAGTGTTAAAATAGTCTCCAATTTATGTGCTAGTGACCCTTTATTTAAATGTGATCCTGGATTTAATTATTATAAACATGATTTACCAAACCATATGCTCATTCATCTGTTCTTTATTGTATTAATGTGTTCCCTAAAGAACTCTGAAATAAATGTATAGTAGACGTGTGTCCTAATAACTGATAGCTAACAGATATTCTTGACTTGTTTTTTAGATAAAAATAACTAAGTAAAAATAAATGAAGTTATAAAAATAGAGTATATACTTTATAATGTAATAAAGTATCATTTATGACAAAAATAAAAATCATGATATATTAAAGAGTAGTCAGGTAATTTAGTATGTTTACAAAAATAGTGAATGTGAAAATAAACATTAAGCAGTCATGCTTTTTTATTGCTATATACAATTATGATTTTTTTAATGCTGGAGAGATTTGAAGAATAAAGCATAAATAACAACATCTACTTAAAGCATTAATAACAGAGTCTACTGCTGTATATAATCTTGAATAGGTTTACTTGTCTGTAATCTATCAACTTAGCCAAATAAAACGCAAAGCCTTTAAATTGATTCACTCTAGAACCAGCTTCAGTGTAGACTCAAAAATTAACTTTCAGCCCAGCTGGTGTGGCACAGTGGTTGAGCATCAGCCTAGGAGCCAAGGTTCGATTTCTGGTCAGAGCACATGCTTGGGTTACGGCTCAATCCCCAGTTAGGGACATGCAAGAGGCAGCTGATTGATGATTCTCTTTCATCATTGATGTTTCTCTCTCTCTCCCTCTCCCTTGTTCTCTAAAAATAATAAAAATGTATTTTAAAAACATTTTAATTGACTTTCAGATACCTTCAAAATAACTCTAGACCCAATGCACTGTTCTAGAGAGTAATTGGCTTTTCACTTATTATCAAATAATTTATGTACCAGGTGGCCTGAATATATACAGGGTGGGGCAAAAATAGGTCTACAGTTGCTTGTATGGAAAATAATACAATAATCTATAATAACAAAAGCGTAATATGCTAATTAGACTGGATGACCTGCTGGACGACCTTCCAGACTAAGCTGTGGCTGTGAGGGCTGAGGCAGAGGCAGCTGCTGTGGCTGTGAGGGCCAAGGCAGCCAGCATGGCTGTGAGGGCCGAGCCCCTTGCTTGAATTTCGTGCATTGGGCCTCTAGTTAATAAATAATAATACAAGGATAAATTCTGTGTTTCACATACTCACAGCTATAGACATACTTTTGCCCCCACGTTGTATTTATATTTAGGCTTTACATATTATTATTATTATTATTCTTTTGTGTTCTGGTCTTTTTATTTCTACTAAAATCACTAGCTTGCTCTTTCTATGATTCTTCCCTGCACTAAAAGCCTTGTTTTTCAAATAATATTTAGGTAAAACAATGGATCTCACAGATACATGGTCATAAAAATAAAGCAAAATCTACCTGATCATCAGAAAGTTTCCTTACTGTTAATACCTGCGGACCCTGACACAGCGCTCTGCATGAATTGAAGTTATTTTTTTAATGGGGACTTTTATTCAGAAGGTAATACAAATTATAACACTTCTTTACTTTTTAAATCTGCATTTCCTTTCACTCTGCAGTCTTGGGTTATTAACCTTAAAACGATAGCAGGTGGCCAACATAAGAGAATGAACAGATTCTTCATTTTTCAAGATGCTAACATCCTGCCTACTACAATGGATGACACCACCTGTGATGTACTGTATCATCTTATGGCTAGTGATAACCTAATGATATGAAACAGACAAGGACAAAAAATATGAAACTTTTTATCCATAACCTAGGCCAGAAGATTTTTGTTTGTTTTAAAAAATGGTTGAATGAAAAAATTTAAGTAGATCCCATTATAAACAGGCAATTAACTTCATTGTACTACAAATAGTGTTTTATTTTACCATCATTTTCTTTGATGTGCATATTCATATGATACAGCGCACATATGGAGAACCATTGCAAGCTAGTTCAAGTAAGCATACTGGAAAGCCAGTTGATAACAATATAATAGCAAATTTGCAGATTACCAAACTCCCATCTTACTCAAATTTGACCTAAGGCAAATTATTCCATATGGCACACAACAATGTTCTAGAGAGAACACAGAGACAGACATGTGAGTACTGTCATTACACAGAGGGATACCAGAAATCATGATGCAGGTGTGGCAACAGTTGTCAGGTTTCTGTATGTATGTTATTTGTTTATGCTGAAATGTATGCTTCATCGTTTTATGTCAGGGTAATATAGAGAATAATATATAGTGGACAATATGTAGTCAAGATTTCCAATTACATTTGTGCATTGTGGTAGGTACTATAGTTGTCACCCTCAAAACTCTTAGCCTTCTTCCTCACTTGTATTCTTCTACTACCAAGACTAGGGAGAAAGTATCCATTTTCCACCTCTCTTAGGAGGTAAGGGGAGCCATCTGACCTGCTTTACAGCCAATGAGATTTAAAGTTCCTGGAAAGAAAGGACTGTTCCTGAATTAAAAGGTAAAAATTTCATGTGAGTAATCTTTCCACTCTTTCCCTTCTTTACTTAAGGTCATGGCATCTTGAAATGAAATAGCCATTCTATAGTCATGAGGCAGAAAGCAAAAGTTCTGACGTCTATGGAAAGGGGGGTAGGATATTGCAATATAATGAGTCAGGGTTCCTGCTTACAACTTGGAGCAACTTTGCCAGCCCTGGAATGCCTACATATTTACTTGCTGATATATGAGAAAAATAAACTGCTATTTGTCAGCCACCGTTAGTCAAATCTTCTGCTTTTTACAGGAGAATGCCTCCTTAATGAACCCAAAGACATTCAGGAATGATTGTTTAACTGAAGAAGCTTCTGTTTATATTTTCTCTGATGCAAAGTTTCAAATACCAGGTGGTAACAAGAAAGCCCACTGCATGGGAGAACATATTTGCCAATGTTATCTCTGATAAGGGTTTAATCTCAAAATTTATAGGAAACTCATAAAAATTTAAAAAAGGAATATGAACAATCCAATCAAAAAATGGGCAAAGGATCTAAATAGACACTTTTTAAAAGAAGACATACAGAAGGCTAAAGGACATATGAAAACATGCTCAAAGTCACTAATCATCTGAGAGATGCAAATCAAAACAACAATGAAATACCATCTCATACCTGTTAGAATGGCTATTATCAACAAATCAACAAATGACAAGTTCTAGAGAGGATGCAGAGAAAAAGGAACCCTCTTGTACTTCTTGTGGGAATGCAGACTTGTGCAGCTACTGTGGAAAATAGTATGGTGCTTCCTCAAAAAATTAAAAATGGAACTCCCATTTGACCCAGTAATTCCACTTCTAGGAATGTAACCCAAGGAACCAGAAACACCAATCAGAAAGTATATATTAACCCCTATGTTCACAGCAGCACAATTTACAAGAGCTAAGATTTGGAAACAGCCTAATTGTTCATAAGCAGATGAGTGGATTAGAAAACTGTGGTACATTTACACAATGGAATACTACACTGCTGTAAAAAAGAAGGAATTCTTATCATTTGCAACAGAATGGATGGACCTAGAGAGCATTATGCTAAGCAAATTAAGCCAGTCAGAGAAAGATACTAGTAAATATCATATGATCTTACTCATTTGTAGAATATAATGAACAAGATAAACTGATGAACAAAAATAGAACCAGAGTCATAGAAGCATCAAACAGACTCGTCCAACCTATGAGGGAAGGCGGGGGTGAGGAGGTAAGAGATCAACCAAAGAACTTGTACGCATGCATATGAGCATAACGAATGGACACAGATGGGGAGTGCTGAGGGCATGTGCTGGGGGGTGGGAGCGGCCAGGGACAGGTCAATGGGGGGGAAAGGAGACTTATGTAATACTTTAAACAATAAAGAATTTAAATAAAAAAAAACCATAAAAGAAAAATGAAGTGTCTTGGATATTTGTTGGGCCTTGTGATGTTGAAGCAAGTCAAGCTTATTTAGATTTCCTCCTTTTCCCCAACTTTTCTATGCAGGTCAAGGGCTATATCTTTAGAGTGCTACAAGTGGAAAGGAATTCTTAGAAAGGCAATACATATTTTGAGGGGGGTTAGACAAAAGAAGAAAGGGTTTTCAGCATTAGCCTCAGCATGCCCTTTGCACACATGAAACTAAAGCAGGCCTGGGTTATTTTACTTCATTTTGTCTTGTGTTTTGGCTCTGGTTCATAGAAGGTATGTTTTCCTTTACTATGTTCTCTGAGTCATTAAAGCACTGTGAGTTCCAGGGTGCAGAGGCTTCAAATACCTCTCCCTATTTGCTCTAACCTTGACAAGCTTCATGAGTGTTCTCAGTGTAATAACCCTTGTTGTGTGGTGAAGGCCTGGAGGTGGGGTGCAAGATGGAGGGGGTCAATGGGGAAAAGGGGGATATATCTAATACAGTCAACAATATACTTGAAAAAAACACACAGATGTGTTAAGAGCTCAAGTTCTGGATCATATTGAAACACTTTCCAGATCATCTTCCTCTCTCACGGGGGAAAAGTCTCATCTGTTTGGGACTGAAAGTGAAGTCTAAATATAGAAAACAATGATAGACAGGTTCATATAGTTTGTGTGAAAGATAATCTTAGAGTGTATCTTTTAAAAAATAATTGAAGATTGAATCATATGATGTTTTCTCAAAATAAGTACCAGGCTAAAAGTCACAGTAAAGGCACTATATTTTTTATTTTAAAGATAAAAAGTAAACTGATGTTTTTAATAGTCTAGCAAGTAATGTTAATTGCAGTAAGGGAAGGTAATGGTCCCACTCCCATTTTCAGAGATGAATAACCTTAGGCACAGAGAGAAGGAGTTATTTAATCAAAGTCTCCTCATAGTACAATATCTGAAAGAAGGAAAGAAGATAAAAATTTTAACATAGCCAGAAGGGAGAAAAATAAATATTATGATCAAAGGAGCAACAGAATGACAGTTGCCTGTTTGACAGAAAAATAAAATCCAGAGAACCTGGATTGATATCTCTAGAGTGCTGAAGGAAAATATCTGCCAAACTAACAAATATACTCGGCAAAGTATCCTTCAAGTATGCAGTGATTGCAAGGAGTTGAGGGTTGCTTTTGGTGTTGATAATACTCTTTTTTGACATGATGGTTATCACTTCAGGATAATGTGTTAATGGGCACTATGTATGCTTGCTCCTTAGGCAGACTTATCTAGTGTGATGCTCTTAAATATAATTGATATGCCAATGACTTCCAAATTACATCTGGCTTGGATATTCCATGAACTTCAGACCATATATCATAGTCCCTATTTTACACCTCCACTTGGGTTTTCAATAATAATCTCAAACTTAAAATGCACAGAACTGCACATCTGGTAACCCTCTCCCCTCCATCAAATTATCATTCCAACGAATATGGAATCTATGCTTCCAGGTTTAAAAATGTGGCACCTTCCTTGACTCCCTTCTCATACCCTACATACAATCTATTAGAAAGTCCATTTAATTTTTTCTTCTAAATAATCTGACTTCTTACCACTCCTACGGACAACCTCCTGCCCAAGTCATCAAGGTCTCGCTCACTTCAATGGTTATTATGGCTTCCTAAATCTCCCTGCTTTTGCCCTTGAACTCCTATAGTACACTCTCAGTAGAATAGCCAAGGTCGTTCTGTTAAAATATCAGTCAGTTGTTCCAGATGATTTCCATCTCCAGGCGTTACCTTCAAGGCCCCATTGATCCTCCTTTCCTTTCCCATTTTCCCTCTGACTTCATGTCCTACTTTCCCTCCAGTTCATTACGCCCCAGTGATAGCAATCTCTATTCTAATCCTTGATCTTGCTCTTCACATAGGGTCTTTGTATTTTCTATTCTTCTGTTTGGAATACTTTTCCTCCAGATATCCTCATAGCTAGCTCTTAGTTCATACCCAAACACTCTCAGAGTGCCTGGTCACTCTGTCTGACTCTCCCCATCTCCCACAGATACACAACATCAACATATTATGTCAGCCTTAATTGCATTAGTTTTTTTTTTCCTCCCAGCACTTATCTATACCTCATGTAAAATTATAGTATACTAGAGGCCCAGTGCACGAAATCCGTGCATGGGGGTGTGTGCCCTCAGCCCAGCCTGCACCTTCTCCAATCTGGGACCCCTAAAGGGATGTCCGACTGCCCGTTTAGGCCCAATCCAGATAGGACTGCTGGCTCCCAACTGCTCTCCTGCCTGCCTTCCTGATTACCCCTAACCGCTTCTGCCTGCCAGCCTGATCACCCCCTAAGCACTCCCCTGCCAGCCTGATTGATGCCTAACTGCTCCCCTGCCAGCCTGATTGCCCTTAACTGCCCTCCCCTGCCAGCCTGGTCACCCCCAACTGCACTCCCCTGCTGGCCTGATCACCCCCAACTGCCCTCCCTTGCAGACCTGGTCCCTCCCAACTGCCCTCCCCTGCTGACCATCTCATGGTGGCCATCTTGTGTCCACATGGGGGCAGCCATCTTGTGTGTTGGAGTGATGGTCAATTTGCATATTATTCTTTTATTAGATAGTATAGAGGCCTGGTGCATGGGTGGGGGCCAGCTAGTTGGCCCTGAAGGGTGTCCTGGATCAGGGTGGGAGTTTCCTTGGGGCATAGGGTGGCCTATGTGAGGGGCCTGTGGTGGTTTGCAGGCATTCCACACACCCTGGCCAGCGAAGTGGAGGCCCTGGTACCTGGGATTGATTTATCTTCTATAATTTAAACTTTGTAACCTTAAGCGGAGGCCAAGGCAGGCAAGGGTATGCAGAAAACTTGGCTTCCTCCATCACTGGGGGCAACTCTTGCCTCCTGCTCTCTCCAGCTCCGTGGCTGCTGCCATTTTTGTTGGGATTTATTTACCTTCTATAATTGAAACTTTGTAGCCTTGAGTGGAGGCCTGGGCCTGCCAGGGTGTGCAGAAAATCTGGCTTCCTCCATTGCCAGGGAAACCTAAGCCTCCTGCTCTCTCCATGGCCGCAGCCATCTTGGTTGGGTTAATTTGCATACTCACTCCTGATTGGCTGGTGGACGTGGCTTGTGGGTGTAGCAGAGGTACAGTCAATTTGCATATTACTCTTTTATTACATAGGATTATTTGTTTCTCCACACTAATATATTAAGTCCTATGAGAATAGGGGTGTTTGTCAGTTCATTACTATATCCCCAATGTCCAGAAGAGTGCCTACCATCATAGTAGGTACATAACAAATATTTGTTGAATGAATTTTGAATAAATAAAAAAAAAAGCAACTTCCTTCTACTTATATCTGTAAATACTTTTAGAGTGGCTCAATAATGTGGATAATACCAATTAAAACAAGACAACCTAAATAAAAAAATAACTTGAAACATTATCAGAATACTCCTTTCAGTTATTTTGGTAAACTGCCTGCCCTTCATAAAGGTAGGTTATCTAAATAATTAGTATATCTTTAATACATTAACATAAATTTAACTACACCTAGGTATACAAATAACCTAGTGATTTAAAATATAGTATATTAATATATTATGTAAGGTATAGTTAGGTTAACAGATAAGGAGACAATTATAATTATGGGAATTTATTACTCACAGTTCCCAAGAGGAGTGGGCATGCTACGACATTGGGGTTGCAGCAGGGTATATAGGTAAGCACCAGGGTCCATCACGTGGCAGAGGGAGAATTAGGAACTGTGGGCAAGAACCTTTACTGTGGTTTCTGTGGGAAAGTATGGCCAAGGTAGGGTTAGCAGGATTAGAATGGCCTAGTTGGAATAACTAGCTGTCCCTAGTTGTTTGGTACTGTACTCTGCAGCAATTAAAGCAAAAGGGGATAGTAGCCTGATTATGAGACCTGGATAAAGTAGACTCTGGATTGGCTGGCTTCTATTTCAAAACTCCAACCCCAGAAGTAGGAATTCTGTGGGGGGGCCGGAAAGCAAGGGAGGCAGGAGGCCAAGACAAGATGACTCAAGCATATTATTGGGTTGTCCAGATGGAGACATGTCCAGTATATTCACACAGCATGGATATTATAGCACCAAATTTACAGAAGCTAGAAACATGATTAATACCTCCCACCATACACTGTTAAATCAGCTTGTAGGACCTGGAGTACATGCGCTAACTCCATTTTCATGGAGGGAGGAACTGAGGCTCAGAAAGGTTTTTCTGGTGCCTGGGGTTATAGGCTGGACATTACTACAGGCATGTCTGCTCCTCCAGCAACCCGAAGCCACGGTTTTATGAGCTTCATCATCGATCTCCTTGGCTAAAAACTGTAATTTAATCCTTTAAAAATAAATGAATAAATAAAGATTTTCTATTTAGAAACTTGTGTAACTTCAACTATTAACCACCCCTGTCTTTAATCATCAAAAAACGTAAGTTTTATACCTTCTGTCTGTTCTACTTTATATGGAAAAGTACCTGAATAACATTCAGAAGACTGGAAAAAGCTCTATAGTTAAATGATAGGACTCAACCCATAGAGAGTTAAATTCACATCCTAATGCACTTCCATGCAGAGAATCAGAGCTAATATTTCAGCTCCCTGGAATCCTGCTTGCTGATATAAGTTATGACTGTCACTTTACATAGTACCTCCTGGTATCCTTATTGTCACAATACCAATGCATTAGTATTCCCTGATATTTTTTTGTCTTTGTTATTGTTAAAATAAATTGGGCATTCAAAGGAAAACATCATGCTACTGTCTTATTTGATAAACTGTTTCATTATCTCCTACCCTTTCTCCCTTGCCCCTTTTTTTGCCCATCAGTTGAATCAGTATGGGCGTTTGAGTTACACAGACTGTCAATGTGATTTGGGAATCAAAGTACTCACATGCTTATCTGTACATAATATCATGAAAAATGGATGTTCTCCAAACCAAATTAGAGAGAAAGACAGAGAGAGAGAGAGAGAGATCTGACTTTTTCTTCATCCATAATAAACATCCTAAATTCCAAGAGTGATCTGAACAACTCCAACAGGTTAAACATTTCCACCAAGTTCCGTTTACTGATTGAATGTCTGGTCTCAATTGCCAGTCCCACCCTGGTGCCTTCTCCAGATGACATAAGGAAACCTCTCTTTCTGACAAGAGATGAAACATTTCTGCCAGCCGAGGTGACATTGTGTTCACTCAATAATGATACAAGGCCCTGAGGCCCTTCAGCAAGAAAGATTACAAAGAAATCCTCATTAGCTAACTGAAGAAGAATGAAGCTCATCCCACAGAGAGAAGAGCAGGCTTGCATGTCACCTAAACATTTGTTCTTCACTAATTCTGTAAGCCCAGGCTGGCCTATCATTTAAGAGCACTTCAATACTCAGAAACAATGGTGAGGCTGTTTGTTTCCTCTGTAATGAACTTAAGAGGCATTTTGTGATTGTTTGCTTTCACACCAATGAATTCAAATGATGTTTTAGGACGTAATAGGATTAAGTTTCATATGGGTGATAGCTGTTTTGGATTTCTCAGATGAAATAAATGGGGGATACAGTCATCTATTCTAAAGAGCTCATTATACAAATTCATAAACCTACTGCGATTCTTAGTGATGATACTGTGCAGGGTACTGGTTAAGTTATGGCCTTGTAGTTAAGTGCTTATTTACAGGGAGAGACCTCTAAGTCATTTAATCTACAAAAAACTCCTTGATAGTGAAACCTAATTAATTTAATTAGTCCATCAGTTATATGGTTGACATATATTTTCTCCTTGCTACTACTAAAGTACTGACTTTCCTTATTATTGGATAGAAAACAGCAAGTATGAACTTACACTCTTAAAAATGCTGCAAAAAATGATATATATTCTTTCTCCTGTCAGGCTTATTCGGTAATTTATCTTATGACATGTTATGATACCTATACATCATTTTTATACTCTGGGATGATATTGTCCCTGACAATTGTACAAAGTTCTTAAGTTTTTATTAAGATAGAAAATTTCTTCAATAAAAGTGAAAAGATTATTAAATAGATGTTTCTCTTCACAGATGCTTTTAGCAATTTTCAAGTACTCTTGATTATGGTGCTAAATTGGTCTTGGTGTCTGTTTTTGTACTATAACTGTATCAACTTAATGATAAGTGCTGCAAAAGTCACATTCTTAAAAGGAAAATAACTATGATAACACCATGTATAATAAGAAATGTGTGTGTGTTCAGGTAATAAAAATATTTACGTCATTAATCTGCATTAAAAATTTAACAGTGAAGACAAGGGACAATTATAATAAAATTTGATATCCAAGTATAATACTAAGGTCAGCATTTTATCATCTTGTAGAATCATTTAATTATTTCAGCTTTCTTTCTTTCTTCCATTTTTTAGAGAAACACAATAGGGCCAACAAATAGATAAGGACATAACCTAATCAGCTTTAGAGACTGAATTATGTCAACTTTTCTGAATAAAATACTTGACAGCAATATCTCCAAATGGGTCTTTAAAAACATCTGTGAATATTAATTTGTATTACATTAATTTAAGATGGTGTAATATAAAAATTATGTGAAACTAATTGTATGTACAAAACCCAAAATAGTGTGAACTATGTCAGTTATCACTTAATTTTAAATTGTAGAATGTGTTGTTACTAATAGAAATCTCTCAATTGTCAACATCTATCTGCTTTCATGCAAGATGTGAATTATAAAATAACCCCGGAGCATATTCCCATTAAAAAAAATAAGTAAAAAGTCAGTACCTAGGATTAAAGATAGATAACACTTACCTATAGGAAAAAACTCCCTCCCACACACACAAACTTTTATATATATATGACTACATATCAATCCTTTCACTGAAGATGGATTTTTATCCTACTGAAACACTGTCAGTCATTTCCAGGAATATAACTTGGAGCATGTTATCCTTCCCTATATAGTCTATTTATTTTGTGAATAATAAGTTAGGGAAAAATTAACACAACCTGTTTTTTAAGCATTTTCCTGAATCAAAGCTACTGAATCCCCTTTCTCACTAGTTCTGCAGAAGGACAAGGCCAAACCCTGGGGCACAGACTTCTCACTCATATATCAGGCTGCATGTCTGATGAAAGTCAATGAGAAAGGGTCTATTTGCTGTAGTTTTCTTTTGAATTCCACTTGCCTGTGATGCTATTTGCAAGTCAATTGCAAAGCCAGACTCATTTCCCTTTTCTGTGTCATATATCGGGTGATAGATGATAGAGACAGGCCATATTTATTAAAGCCGTTCCTTTGCATTTATACATCTCTTATTTTATGTTGTTTTACTGTTGTTATTTGGAATTTCATTTAAAAACTGATGAGTCTCAACCACCTATGTAATTGCTCAATCTTATTATTTTATGAAAAGAATGTAAAGTAATAGGATAATTTAAAACTTTGTAAAGTATATGTTTGTATAACCAATATGCTGTACACTTGAAACTAATATAAAATATTATTGAATGAAAACTGTAACTGAAAAATAAAATTTAAAAAATTACACTAGAGCTTTTCTCTATCGTTATTACCACCTAACTAATCATAAAGAGTTAATTTTTTGGCTGTTTAACAAATGTTTTAATGAAAATTACTCATGTTTACATACTCATTACCTTCATAACTAATATTGCTCATTCAAAGGAGCAATATAAACACTATAACAAAATTTAACTTTGTGATTTGACTTGTGATCTAGCTCAAAAGAGGAGCTATTTTAGGCCATTAAATATTGAGAAGCACTAATCCAGACTAAATCCATTATTGGTTCTATTCTTTCACTATCCCACCTGTACCTGCTCACAGGTACAGGTGGGATAGTGAAACAATGGAACACTCTGGCATGTGACTATCTGTGCTTCTAGACTTGGCAACTACGCTGCAAATACTGATGAACATGAGTTAAGTTTTCTATGGCAAATGTAGCACTTCTGAACAGATACCAAATGGATGTTTTTGTTTAGAAAAGATGATTGACACTGCACAATTAAGAAGTATCAATTATGGGGCAAGCGCTGTGCTAGACTGCTATCGGGATTAATTTATAACAGGTAGGAACTCTGTCATTACTAATCAGCAGGTGTAGTGAGGATAAAATGCAATATATTAACTGATAATCACTATACTGTGTGATATTGTACTAGTGGTTGCTGGGGGCGGTGGATGGGGAGGGAGTAGCTTAGGTGCACAAAGAATGATGGGTGGATACAGGATCAGGGAAGGCTTCCTAGAGGAAGTGATTACTAAGCCAAGACCTGAAAGAGGAAAAGGAGGTAAGCCTGGAAAAAGACCATACAAAGATGTTCCAGGCATAGATGTATGCTCATAAGAACACATGGACCAGCTTCATGTGATCATCATGAAGTAATGAAAACTGAAAAGTTGTAAGGGACATTTAGTTTTACTGTGATATAGGGCCAATCAGAATAGTTACTAGTATACTTATGCATTACAAATATTCATCTCTGTCAAAGTTGCAGAGATATAAAAAAGAAACTTTTCATTAAACTAGGTTCTCCAAATAGATTTACAACTGTTAACATGTCTTTGTCTTGTATGAGACTTAGTCCAGATGTAGGAAGCAGGGAAATCATGGGGACCAGGGCAAAAGTCAGAGCTCTTCCTGTCTGCGTAGGGATGATATGCATCTTTGGGGAGATTGTTCCTCCATTCTTTGATAGAGGTAAAGGAGCATTTTAGGTAAGTTGCTATGCAAAGTGATTTTAACTTCCTTTAAAATATCCCTTTGCTCGTGACCTCAACTTTGTTCCATATATATAAAACACAGTAGTAGAAATTGTGTGATGCTATAAAGACATACTCATAACATCTGTTATAAAATTTAAAATGTAAATCAATGTTACCTCTAATTTAAATGTGCTTCTTGAATAGTGGACACTTGTGTTTTTAAATCACTATTCTTTAATTCACCCTAAATATGTATCATATAAATGCTAAAATTAATTGTAAAACAAAACCACCAAAAATGAGCAAATTACTTTTTTCAATCATTGGTATTGTTAGTGTGATAGGGGTAACTGCATCAGAAGCTTTTAAATCAGTATGCTAAATATATATGCGTACGTTTTACCTGAAATCGGAGTATATTTTGGAATTGAGGAGAGAAAAAAAATCCTCTTCTCTTGGCGCTTTTGCCCCCATTCCCTTTTTCAAGGCCCTTGACCTAATTTGTCATCTTTTTTTCCCTTTTTATTTGATTTATTGAGGTAACACTGGTTAACAAAATTATACAGGCTTCAGGTGCACAACACATCATCTGTACACGGTACTGTGTGTTCACCACCCCAAGTCAAGTCTCCCTCCATTACCATTCATTCCCCTTATCCCCTCATCCACCTCCTCTTGTCCATATCATCTTTCTTTCCAGGCCAGTTTCTTATTCCCTTGATTGTATCCTACTTTGTCCAACATCTAACCGCCAGTGAAAATGGATCAAATGAAAAGAGAAAGATTTTCCTTGGAGATCAAGTTTCAAATTTATTTCATTTCTGAAGTTCAAAATTTCTTCAATTTTTGAAGTGGAAAATAACGGCTGTTTCAAACTTTTAGCATGTTATCACCTCCTGAAACGTTCACGAATTTGAAAGACAATTTCTATTGGCAGAGCCATGCAAGTTATCTGTTATTATGTGTTATCTTCCTATATAAATATCCAGTTATTTTAAGTTAATGAATTAATGAGCTGCTCCTTGAAATATGATAATTAACCACAATTTGACTGATAGAAGATACAAATTCTCTGGTGGGAAAATGAGAAGCTTTCAGGAATTTTAATCCCTTATGCAAAGCATATTTGAGGCAAATATTACTACCCTGCACACTTTCCCTTGTTAGAGAAAACTGTTTTCATTTCCATCAATCTCAGTCTATTTATTTAGAAATTACTGTGTTATTAGAGTTGCTGTCTGGTCTCTTGTGTTTAATTTTCACTCGGCATCACATTTAGAAATCCTAGCTGCTGACGAAGTGAGTGCTGTGTGGTTCCATTTCTGCATTTTCCCGTGCAAGAAAATGAATCTTGCTGTGAAAAATGAAGATTAATGGGCTTCATAATGATTCTCCCCTGCTAATACCACTCTGAATAAAGAAGAGAGAAAGTGTGTGTGTTTCTGTGTCTGTGTGTGCATGGTGCATGGTGCATGGTTCAGGTGATGTGAAGAGAGTGAGATACAGAAACACACACACACACACACACACACCAGTATGGATTCCTTTGGATAAAAATAAGCCACAAGGGTATGATAGTTCCTCAAAAATTAAATATAGAATTCCCATATGCTCCAGCAATGCTGCTTCTGAGTAAACAAATAAAAACAATTGAAAGCAGGGACTAAAACAGTTATTTGTACATGTGTGTTCATAGCAGCATCATTCGGAATAGCATCCAAGCATCCATCAACAGATAAATGGACAAACAAATGTAATATATGTACAATGGAATATTCGCACCTTTGAAAGGAAGGAGATTCTAACAAATGCTACCATATGGATTAGCCATGAAAAATATTATGCTAGGTGAAATGAGCCAGCCACAAAGCAAGTATTATATACTTCTACTTATATGAGGTACCTAAAGTAATTCAAAATAAGAGAAAAAATGGGGTTGCCAGGAGCGGGAGCCAGAGGGGAGGCAGGAATATGAAGTTACTGTTAACTGGTGGTAACAGAGTTACCTTTAGGAGATGAGGAGAGTTCTGGAGATGGATAGTGGTGATTGTTGCAAAGAAATGTAAATGTACTTAATCCCACAGAACTGTACACAAAAAAAGTTCTGTATATTTTACCACAATAAACAAACAAATGAAAAATAAGACACGAGCCTTATTATCAGCCCATGAGCCAAGTAACTATTTACTGCAAGTACAGTTGGCCCTTGAACAACACAGGTTTGAACTGTGCAGGTCTCCTTGTATGAAGATTTTTTTTCAATAAATAGTTTAAATATATTTTCTGTTCCTTATGATTTTTTCTTTTCTATAGCTTACTTTATTATAAGAATAAAGTATATATTACATATGACATACAAAATGTGTGTTAAGCAACGGTTTATGTTATAGGTAAGGCTTCTGGTAAACAGTAGGTAATTAATAAATTTGGGGGGGATTCAAAAATTATACACAGATTTTTATCTGTGTGGGGGGTCAGTGCTCCTAATCCCTACATTGTTCAAGGTTCACCTGTATGCCATTTCAAAATATTAGGAAGCGCCATTCCAAACGTGTTGCCCTCTTTTTAAAACTATTGATAGTTCCTCAGAGGCTTCCAAACAGATCTTGGTCATCAAAGGATTTGACCCACTCTCTCAGTGAATACCGACTCTGGATACGCCCAACCCCTCACATACATTAGCTGTCTCAGGACTGGACAGCCCTGATCTTTCATCTGAAAGCAATGTCACAGACTGCTGATTTCTCTGAAAACAAACTGATGACAATTTAAGGCTTTGGAAAGGAAGCATTTATTTGTTAAATGACAGGTGTAGCCCAAAGAGTTGATGAACAGGAGGTGGTTTGTGAACTTGCAGATTTTCAATCACTTTCACTCCTTGATTGTTAACTACAGCAAACTTCAATACTCAATTTCTTTTGCAAATGTCAACCTCAACTGGATCCCCTGGAGTGTCCTGAAAGCATGTCTTCTATGAATGGTGGCAATTCACCAGATCCAGGTTAAGTACTTGTCTCTTTAGTTATGCACAAGGGCATTTTTTATGAATCCACAAATATCTGTGCTCAATTTTCTAATTAATTTAATTAAAACATTAATCTAATTAATCTGGGCATCATATTCACACCAGAGTATTTGGGGGAAATCCTGATGCTTCTGGACTTCTGCTTTTTAAAGAATGGAAATTTAATAAAATGTAGAAGACATAACAACTTTGTGACTATCAAGATGTGTGGCTTTTTAATTTTTGTCTATATATTGGCAAGATCACTGCATATTTCTAATCATCGTATACTGAATGAATAGTAAATGATTATAATTAAACCTAATTTCTAAGGAGCATCTATTGTGTCAAGCAGCACACTTCTAATCACTATTCTCATTTAAGTATTAAGAATGCCCACTTCTCAAATAGGAATAAGAATGCTCACAAGCAAGTTTCCAAAAGTCAAATTTCCTTTCTCCTCCTTCAGTTCCCAGAAATTTTACACACCATTGCTCTCTACTTAACAATGTGACATCTCAGGCAAGCTTAGCTCTGACTGAGGAAGGTGGGCATTGATCCAGTGGCTTCTGCCTTCTTAGTGACTCAGACTCAATAGAGCCCCTCTTTCCTACTCTCTTTTCAATTTACTCTAATACTCTCCAGAAATTTCCAGTGCCTTTCTTTGTCAGAAATGTTATAAATTTTAACATGCATGGTAGTGGACAGGAATTACTTAAAAAGGGTGACATTCTCAATTAACTAGAACTCTAGGGGCATGGATCCTATTTGATCATATTTGATTGGAGCAAGGTAGTTTTATTTACTATTGTGTTAGAAAGTGTGGGATATTTATAACAATATCTGATGTTTTATTGAATACATGAGATGTGCCAGGCACTGGTCTAAGCATTTGATAAGCCCTATCTAGTACAGCACCCAGTATAACTTTACGAGTCACCCAGGCAGACACTATTAAGCTAAGTAGAATAATATAAAGAAAAAGTGAGTCCCTTTTTAATGCTCTTTCAATCCTGATTAAATCGAGATGAAAGTAATAATTTGGTGCTAGTCTGTCTGTAAGGCCTCTCTTAGAGCTGGTAAGCTTCCTCTTCAACATAGATAAAGAACCTTAGGCACAGCCCATGACGATGTTTAGTTGAATTTGAAAAACACAGTGTTGTATTTGCTTTGACTGTATTTATGAATAGCAATACAGGTATTCAGTCAATACTGGAGACAGCAAGTCTCCTATGTAAATAAATGAGTTAGAGACAAAGTAGTTAATGTAAACAGAAATAATTAGTTAAAGAATAATTCTGGAGTAGTCAGGTTTGATGAAATCAAGTGATACAAGGATGACTAGAGCAAGTGAAACATTTTATTAGAAAACAGGGTGCCTAAAGATCTAAGACCATCAGGGTTGATTAAAAACTTTTTTTCAAAAATGAAGTGGGGCATTTATTTGTGGATTCAACCAGTATTACTGAGAACACCATATGTGTGGGCACTGTGTCCAATGCTGAGCATGGTGAATATGCCATTTATAATCCTTAACTCAGTGAAGCTTATCATTTGTCAGGGAAGAGGAACATTAACAGGTAATTACAATCAAGCATAATATTTTTTTCTATTTAAAAACATTGACAAACAAATGAAAAAACTAAAAACAGTTAACATGGCCTGGAGTACTCAGAAATTACACATGTAAAAACATGCATTGTCTTAGAAGAACATAAAATGCAATAAAAGCAATAGCAGCCAAGCATTTATTTGGTTATTAATTTAATCAACAAGGCTCATTTCCTACTTGACTTTCAGACCTGAGTCAGCTCCATCATCATTAGAGTTGTTCTTTTTTAATTTTTAACACATTTTTATTGATTGATGAGAGAGAGAAAGAGAGAGAGAGAGAGAGAGAGAGAGAGAGAAACTCCACTTATTTATGCATTCATTGGTTGACCCTTTTATGTGCCCTGACCAGGATCAAATCCACAACCTTGTCCTATATGGAAGATGCTCTAACTAACTGAGCTGCCCAGCCAGGGCGCATTAGGGTTGATTTAGGATTAAAGAAAGCGGGGCTTGTACAATGCTTAGCCCACTGCCTGGCATATCTCATACATTAAATACATAACTGTTTTATTCATGAGAATCTATAATGTGACAGTGACTGTCAGATCATTGGTATCAACGTTATTGAGTTTCTGTATAGTAAAGAAAAAATGGAAGACAATCCCAAGCAGAAGAAGAATCCATGAGACCAGGAAAGCCACAGTGACTTGTAAGGCACAATTGGGACATGAGAGATAAATGGTGGGATATTAAATTAGAATGGTAAAATAATAACTACGTGTAGTTAAATAAGGAATTTTAACTTGGTTCTACGTTTCAGTATTTTTATGTTTTTTTTGTTTGACAAACCCCTGAAAATTAGCATTATTATTACTACCATACAACATAAAATATTACAGATTTCAATCAAGAATTATTAAAAGTAGTAAAATTTTACTTGATATGTGTTCTTTAATAATTGTGATAAGACAAATATTGAATAAGAGAGTTCAATGACCTCACTGAAGGCCACTTTATCTAGTTTCATATTTTGGGTTTGCCCGAAATGCTGGGTCACTAACCTATCGTACACTGATGATAGCATGAAGAATCTCTACTTAGAGTTTCCATTGAGACTGATATTTACGTACTGCCAAAAGTTCTTTCAGCCTTGCTACCAACAAAGCCAATGACTAGAATTATCAGGAAATGTGTTATGGCTCATAATTTCCAATTGTCATTAATTCAGCTCTACATATAAAACTCTAGTACGCAAATAGACCAAACTGCAGAACAACCAACCAACCAGTCACTATGACATGCGCTGACCACCAGGGCATGCATGCAGAACATGGTGGGCGATGGCCGCTGTGGGATGGTGGAGCAGGTGATCAGGGGTGCCAGACCAAGGTGGGGTGCTAGTCGCTGTCATCAGGGAGAGCCTCTGGAATTTTACTGAAAATTCCTTGCCTCCACGCACTGCGGTCCTGCCCGGTGCTTGCACCTGCTGCAGGCGCCGGCCCTGCTTGCACCCACTGCCAGCGCACAGCGCTGCCCCAATCACTCCACACCATCAGCAGGTGCGAGCAGGGCAGATGCTGTCAGCATGTGGGAGCAGTGGTGGTGGGAGCCAGGCTACTGGCAGACAGGGGACTGGGGCCACGGCGTGAGGGACTGGGCGAGGGCACAGAGGATGGGCCAAGAGCCGCCCCTGTACCCACTGTAGCCTCACGGCCCACAGTTCCTTTCAAGGTGCACAAATTCATGCACTGGGTCTCTAATATAAAATAAAATTATATGTTGCCTACTTTATAAGTTAAGTATTTAGAGTATTTCTAAAAAAAGAGTTGGCGCATATTAAATGTTCATATTTTTTTAATTGTTATTGAATTTACTGGGTGACATTGGCTAATTAAATTATATAGGTTTCAGATATGCAATTCTATAATCTATCATCTGAAATGTGAAGGGACTTAGCAAAGAAAAAAATCCCATACATTTTTAAGTATTATATGTTAAAAAATATAATTTTCTCATTTTTAATGAATATCTTTGGTCATATTAAATTTAGTATACCAAATATAAGTGAGTTTTTATAATTTTCTTACATTTGTTAGGGTGTTTTTCCATTACTACTACAGAGCATCATCAGTAAATGTAAAAAGGAATGGCATGGGTGACTAAAGGGAACTTAGAGTTAGTATAAGTTCAACCTTGAAGCTGTTGATTTCTTAGCTTGCCAATCATACTTTTATATCCCAAGTATTTCTTATACCTCCATTGCCCATATCTCCCTCTTGTACTCCCCCCCCCCCCAAAGGAAAGAGAATACAAAGATTTTGAAATCAGGAGGCAGTCTGACAGATATAGTTCAGGTATCTGAGCAATGTGATATTCAGTACATGCCCATGGATCTACGATGATGGAAAGGAAACACTATTTTTAATTTAAATTACTGGTAATGGCTGATATATTTTACACTATTTATATAATTTCCTGCCTAGACCACTGAAAAATGTTGAGTGTGGGCATGTACTGGGTATCTACTTTTTACTATTACTCAACATTTTTATATCTAATTAAGAAATAATAAATAGAAGAAAAGATATTGTTAAAAATGCTTAAGATTCCATCATTCTATATACTTTTTTGGCAACTGCCGTTGCTAAAATTTGAACATTCAGCTACATTTCTGTTTAATTCTTATCTGAATTTTATTAGTTATCTATTTACCTTTGTGTAGTAACAATGCCTTAAAATCTGAGGTAGTAAAGGAAAAATGGAAGACAGAAATATTAGTTAAAGAATAATTCTGGGGTTATCAGGTATGATGGAATCAAGTGACACCAGGATGACTAGAGTAAGGCCATCTGACCACATTCTGGATCTAGATTATAACTTTTCTTAATAAAAAGAAAGATTTTATAAACTTAAAATTAAGGTTTTCACTAAAGAGATGAAATACAATTACACTTGAGCCTTGAACAGTATGGGTTTCAACTGCATGAGTCCCCCTATATGAGAATTTTTTTCAATAAATTTTGTAAATGTCTTTTCCCTTCCTCATGATTTTCATAAAAACATTTTCTTTTCTCTAGGTGTACTTCATTGTAAGACTATAACACATAATACGTATAACATTCAAAATATGTGTAATCAACTGTTTATGTTATCAGTAAGTTTTTTGATTAAGAGTTGGCTATTAGTAATTAAGTTTTAGGAGAGTCAAAAATTACATGTGAATTTTTAATAATGCAGAGGTTGGTGCCCTCACCCCTGAGTTGTTTTAGGGTCAAATGTATATGTGAGAATAAATATACTTGCACCAATTGTTTATTCCCCTCTCACACAAGATATGACACCATATTTTATATATTAAAATATTAAATATGCAATTTCTGTCTTACAACATTAAAAAAATGGGAAAGGAAACAAGTAACATTTCCCCCCGTGTAATGATCTTCTAAGTGTGACAAACAATTTATTTGAAATACGGTAAGAATAGTTTTTTAACTACAAAAAGAAAAATTACATTTTAAATTGAATTGGTTATAGCAGTCAAAACTTAATGTGCCAAAGGGAGTTTATAATAGTATTATACCAGCTTCCTATTTAATGAAATTTTAATTTTCTATTCAAGCCATGTTGCCATTATTATAAGATTTTATTCAGTAGAGCTTTACAATTATCTAATTTCAGAAAACCTGAATTCCATTTTCTCCTTTGTTTAAATCATTTTTAAATGCACACAAGAAGTATCACTTATAATGTTTTCCAATTGTTAGGGTTATTGTTGGAAATGTTAAACTGTCTTTGTACCTAAAAATATTTGATCCCAGAAGAAAAGTGGAGAAGCACGTAATACAGACAATTTTAAGGATGGCCATTGTATGTATTTTCAGTGACTGATTTTCTAATAATTTCCTTTGTGTTGTAATTTATCTTTTACATCCCTTGATTTACTTTTCTGTCTCTCAGTTTATCTCCTTCATGGGAGTCCAGGTTCAGTTTATTCTTAAATCTGGTGTATACTAGAACTTTGGAAAAAGGATGGGAGTTGGGCTAATGATAAAGCTTTGATGAAGCCACTGCCTGACAAATAAATCTTCCTTTTCCCTGTCTCTCCATTACATCTGCTCATCTTTTCTAGTCATTAAGTGCAGGAGTTTTGCAAACCAATTCATATTTTGGTTTGCTAGTTATGTGATCTTGTGACAATCACTTAACATTCTTTCTGAACTTCCTTATCTAAATGTAGAGAACAAAATCAATATTGCCACTACCTCACATAATTACAACAGTGTGGATTAGATCATACAAATTGACAGTACTCAAAATCGAAGTTTTCCCTTTAAAAAGAAACATATCTAACCTGCCTGGTGTGGCTCAGTAATTGAGTGTCAACCTACCCATGAACCAGGAGGTCTCGGTTTGAACCACAATCAGGGCACATGCCTGGGTGAGGGCTCAATCCCGTGTGGGGCATGCAGGAGGCAGCCTATCAGTGATTCTCTCTCATCACTGGTGTTTCTATCTTTTTCTATCTCTCCCTTCCTGTCTGTTTTTAAAAAAAGAAACATATCTAATATTTACTAAACACAGTATTTATTAATTTGGTAATTAAGTTTATATTTAACATGAGGCTATGTATAGGACAATTGTCTTATTACAGATAATGTTATTTTTCTGAAACTCAATCACCCGTAGAATGTGACCTTACAAATGATTGTAACAACTCTTTTGAGTTCAGTTCACTGATGTCCCTGGATGTAGCCAGAAGGTCTGTTTCCTCCATGATTTTTTATATACTATCTACTGTATAGCATATGTCTTTGACTTTCCATGAGCATTATCGTGTTACTATAGTTTAAGTCCAGTTCTGCTCTTTTCATCAATGTCTGGAAAGAAATACATTAGTGTGCCTCCATAGTCATAAACAAAAGCAAGTTCAGATTTTTAAATGATGAATTAGGATAATTATTGTTGAGAAGAGAGTAAAATCACATTATGATCCAATGTCTGCCCCAATCATATAACAATTATATACAAAACTAGAGGCCCAGTGCAAGAAATTCATTCATGGGGAGCAGGGTCATCCCTCAGCCTGGCCTGCACCCTCTCACATTCCGGGACCCTTGAGGGATGTCCAACTGCCGGTTTAGGCCCGATCCCACAGGGATCCCTGTGGGCCAAAACTGGTACGTGGACATCCCTCTGGCAATCCAGGACCACTGCCCCTCCCCCTTCTTCCCTCAGTGCTGCGCTGCAACCTGGGCCTGCTGGCTGGGGAAGGGGGGGTGGGAGGGGCCAGGGAAGGTTTCTTCTACAGTTTGGAATGTGCAGGAGGCAGCCAATCAATGATTCTCTATCATCATTGATGTTTCTATTTCCCTTTCCAAAATCAATCAAATATGTATTTTTAAAATGCAAGGTTTTTAGAGGAATAATAGTAGGGCAAGGGAGCTATTGACAGGGAGGCATTTGAGATCTTGCTCACATTTCAGATAGGATAACATAAGGTGGTCCTCAGGGGGTGACTGGTAAGAAGTGGCAGTGGGTGGAGCAGGGCACTGCGGGCTGAGGAACGGGCTGTAATGACTGAGAATGTCTGTGACAGTGACACTGAGCATGTGTTGGGGCTGGAATCAATCATCCCCAAGAGGTTTTGATTCCAGACAGGAAGAGAAACATGGAGATCAGCAGGCCTTTCTTAGCCTAGAAGGTGAAGCAGGAGGCAGAAGTGGGCTGCCCTGCTTCCCTACAAATGTAAACATGCGGTGTAACTGCACATGGATGTCAGTCACAGGACCAAATCAATGCCCAGCCAGTGCTGGTGGCTGTGTCCTGCCACTCTCTGGATGTGCTGTGGCGCTACTGGCTGTGGGGGGGGGGGGGGGAGGGGGTTAGGAAGGGGGGGCATAAAGCCACGCCCCCAAGCACACTAGTCTAGGAAGGGAAGGGCAGAAGGGCAGGAAGCCAGTAGCTGGAAGTAGCTGCACTTCAGCAGTGAGTCCCTGTGATCCCATGGCGTGTCAGCCAGGCCAGGCGGGGCCTAGTGAGGCTTTTCCCTACTAGAGCTGTTCTTCTAGAGGGTGGCAGCATTGGCTGTGTTTTTTTTTTTTTTCCCCCCAATTTATTTATTTAAATATATTTTATTGATTTTTTACAGAGAGGAAGTGAGAGGGATAGAGAGTTAGAAACATTGATGAGAAAACATCGATCAGCTGCCTCCTGCATACCCCCTACTGGGGATGTGCCCACAACCAAAGTACATGCCCTTGAGGGAAATTGAACCGGGACCCTTCAGTCTCCAGGCCAATGCTCTATCCATCCAGCCAAACCAGTGAGGGCTCCAATTTATATTTTTTTTATTGGAAAGCAAGCTTTGGGCTTGCGGTTCCTGGGATCCCTGGGCCATAGCATACACCTCCAGGCCTAATTGAGCCCCCCTACCCCTCCTCCTGGGTTGAGTGTCTGCCCCCTGGTGGTCATTATGGTCGTTACACCCTTAGGGCTTTTATTAAATAGGATAGAAAAAAAAAACTATAAAGATACAACAGGCCTTACAAACTGGACACACATTTTCAAGGGCGATAAGTAAAATGGGATGATTAGGACTACATCCTCTGGGCTTCTGGAATTAAAGTTCAAAATCAGACAATGGCAAAAGGTCAGATTCCCTGGGGCTATGGGGATTAAAAATGCTCCCATAAAATGGATATATAGAGCTATACCTAGAGCTTAAAACAGAAAATGGGTGTTGGGGCTTCTGTTCCTTATTAAAGGGCCCTAAAAAATCTGTTACTAGGGATCCCACTTATATGGAGTGGTGATATGAAAGCAGGGGGACACATCTTCATAAAGGAAATTAATCAAGTTCCCTATTTGCTTGTTGGCTTTTTATGTTACTTCCCTCTAAGTCAGAGCACTCAACTGTTACTATAAGGCCTGGGACCTAAATAAACCCTGGAGGGCAAATGGAGGCAACCACCAAACTGATTAATATAAAATGAAAAACATACAGAAGAAAAACAAGAGGAAAGAAACAAAGAACTTCCCACTCAAAACAAGCCTGGCAGCCAAAGTTGCAAAACAGATGAAGAAACATAATACACAAGAAAAGTAGTTCCCAACATCACAAATGAAACACTTATATTAATAAGACTGTAAAACACATTAATAACAGTTTATACTCCTCTAAGACACAATGGCAATTATATCAAATTTTTGAAAATGAAAGTAACAAAAAAGCAAGTACATAGGAAATAAACCCATAAGAAATCTTAATAAAGAAGTATATATCATTAAAATAAAATTTCAAAATACTCAATAAAAAGACCAAATTCTAGATACATCTAACATAGTTGGGAAGAGACTCACTGAATTTGAAAAAGATACTGAGGAATTTACTGGGAACACAGCCTTAAAACACAGTAGACAAATATTTAAAAGTTAGAGTATATAAAACGGAGTCCCCAGCATATGTATGTAAGTGTCTCAGAAGAATAAAATAGAGAGAATGGACTGGCAGCCATGTTTGAAAAAAAATAAGTGGTGATATTTTCCAGAATCAAGGAATGGTGAGGACTCCATTAAGAAAATTATCTAATGTGACCCCCGAGAAGGAATTTATCAATTGAGTTGGACTCAGGCTCCCAATGGTTAAATAAGCCTAGATTTGAATTCAGAGTCAAATGCCCATTCACGGACATGGGCCTCTTACTTCTCTTTTTACCAGGAAGAACACAGCTGAACTCTCTGTTTCCCATTCCAGGACCCGGCTGTTTATGCTTTCTGAGTCAACCACTGCAGGGAAGTTTTTTGTTCCCTCACTGACATGCTATTGCCCAGTCATTAGAATGTGACCTGCTGACCTGCCCTGACCAATGAAAACTGTACAAAATGTATCCTTATTTGCATTTATAGCAACCAATCCAACCTGTGCAATTTGGAAAACACATTTACGTGAAATAGGCTGATATGGGAACTATGGGTAGGAAGGTTTTCTATAAACAGCGGCCTCTCCATTGTCTCCATAGAGCACAATTTCAGTTTCTACAGCAGGCTGCATCTCCCTGGTTTGCAAACTGTTATCTGAATAAAGTATCTCCTTTTCCGCTCCAGTGCCTTTGTTGGATTTTGTTTACAATGGCATGGATCTTCTGATTCAGAAGGCACTCCAAGTACTGAACAGGATAAACAACTAAAAATGCCCACCTAAACGTGATAAAGAAACTGCACATGTCTCTGATAAACTGAAAATCTTAAAAGCCAGAAAAAGATGACATTTAACTGGAAAAGAAAAAGAATTGAACCAAAGGACAATTTCCTTATCAATAGAAATAAATGAAAGAAATGCCTTCACAATATTGAGAAAAAATAACTGTTAGCCTACCAGTGGTCAGCAAACTCATTAGTCAACAGAGCCAAATATCAACAGTACAACGATTGAAATTTCTTTTGAGAGCCAAATTTTTTAAACTTAAACTTCTTCTAATGCCACTTCTTCAAAATAGACTCGCCCAGGCCGTGGTATTTTGTGGAAGAGCCACACTCAAGGGGCCAAAGAGCCGCATGTGGCTCGCGAGCCACAGTTTGCCAACCACAGGCCTAAACCATTCATACCAAGATTAACAAGTGTTCATCACATAAATTCCCAATAACGAAATTGTTAAAGCATGCATTAAAATTAAAAGTACAACCAGAGTAAAGGCATTTGGTAAAAGGATAATGGCGAACACTGACATTTCTAGAATATGTGGATAACTAATGACTTTTGTATCTGATATACAGACGTGGCAAATCCAGTAACAAAGTGAGCCAGAGAGCCCATTCCATTTTCTGACAGGGATGATCATCAAATGATGTTACCTTGTGTTGAAGCAGAATCCATCTATCTCTTTCTTTTATCTATTAAGGTTAGTCCTATCCTTATTAAAAGAAATTGAAGATGCAAAGAAATGTATACAGAAATCTTTAAAATTCCTCCTTGTTACATTTGTTCCTGTTGTTTCTATCATTCATTCAATATGTGTTATACTCACTATCATCTCATTTAAATTTTTCCATTTTGTTCACAAAAATACAACAGATTTTGCTAATTTTCTTTGGCAAACTGGATTTGAGAAACAGCATGTCTGCCTAGTAATCTGTCTTGGTTCAGAGATATTGGGAAAAAAAACTTTTTTATGTGTCCTAAATATAACACAGCCCTCAGCTCCCTAAAACATTAGCCTTTTTGGATGATTGTTTTGGGAACCAAAAGATACCTTCCTGAGGACAAACAACTTAATCCTATGCCTTTATTCCACTAGCTCATTTTTAAAAGCAGACTCACACTTACTGTTTAGTTCTATTTTTTTTTAATAAATCTTTATTGTTCAGATTATTACAGGTGTTCCTCTTTTTTTTTCCCCCCATAGCTCCCCTCCACCTGATTCCCCACCCCACCCATGCCCTTACCCCCCGCCACTGTCTTCATCCATAGGAGTAAGATTTTTGTCCAATCTCTTCCCGCACCCCTCACACCTGCTTCCCCCGAGAGTCGTCAGTCCACTCCCTTTCTATGTACCTGATTCTATTATATTCACCAGTCCATTCTGTTCTTCAGATTTAGTTCTATTTTTTACATTTAAAAGAGAAAAATGATTCAGCCTTTTACAGGAAAGCACAGTAATCAATATCATTTAATACAGCATGTTGCATTAAATACCTCCTATATCCAAATACATGTTTTAAATTTCTCTAATTAGTGGGGTATTTCCCCCCCACTGGAAGCTGGCTTGTTGTTTTGTTCCCTATGCTGAAGGGACATCTGGATTAAGACCATGGGAGAGAACATACATAAGCTACTGAATTTCAAAGGAAGAATCTTGGGCCCAGAGCCCATGATTTTAGATTTATTTCTACTTGTGTTTATGGTGGACCAAATATTTTTCTTTATTGACTGATATTTACTGCTTTTTCATTTTCAGTATTATTTTTTTCATCACGTCATTTTTTGAATATTATAATCCTATGAAACTTTGTAATTCATAGTGCCAGGAAAGAACATTCTCATATGTACAATCTACAGCAAACCTCATCAGTAATTTACAGATAAAAATAAGTATTTTACAGACAAAAATAAGTATTATTCAAAATTAAGTATATATATAATAAATATACACAGTATTTTACATATATTAGAAGGAAAATATAACTTTGACTTTGCAAAAACTTCATACATTTATCCCTTTACCAAGGTTCTCTAATGCATTTCAACATCATTCAATTTCCAAATGAAACATTTTTCAGAACATACTTATAACAGGAGGTCAACATTAATGAAATAAAGAAAATAGGTAGAGTGCTGCAAATGCATTAAGTAATAATCTCTCAGAAAAGATTATTTTATATTTTAGTGTAAAGACAAAGGAAAGAAACTAAATGAATGGCAGGAAAGTAACAAGCTTCTGTCTTAACCTTGAAACTTGTGGGAATGTGGAGTGCCAGATCTGTGCCATATGTTACAGCTCCTGACAGTGTTATGTGTCTTTACCACAACACCATCTGTGCTGCTATACCTGAATGGGGACAGTGGCTAGAAATGGAGAAAAATAATGAACTCTTGCAATATAATTTTTTCTCCTGAACTCACACAGCTGGTGATAGAAGCTTTACTTCAATCTGAAAAGTACTACTTAAATCTTGAATGACAGCACATCAGAATATATTTGACCTCTTCCTATGGACTATTTATTACCTACAAAGTGTGACAATTAAAATTTCCATTTAAAATTGTAAAAAATAAGCATTGATATCATATTTTCAGTTTTACCTTTCTTGATTTTTGTGATAACTCTTACAGGTGCAAAAACAGAGACTATCTATATGATAATGGAAAACTTAAAAGTAGATAGCAAAAGTTGATTCTGTTGGTTCTGGAATTACAGAATTAATTACATATATAGAACTTTAATACTCACTTTACCATTTATTTGCTCTTGCGTGTGGATTTAATCCTTGATTTTTTAATATTTTAAAATATATGTATATATATTTTTACTTCAGAGAAGAAAGAAAAGGGAGAGAGAGATAGAAACATCCATGATGAGAGAGAAGCATTGATAAGCTGTGTTCTGAACACCCCAGAATGGGGATTGAGCCCACAACCTGGGCATGTGCCCTGCCAGGGAATCAAACCCTGACCTCCTGACCTCCTGACTCAAAGATTGATGATCAACCAACTGAGCCATGCCAGCAGCTGGGCTCTTGATTCTTAAAACACAACTCTACGTTGCTTTTAATTTATTGATGTGAAATGGTGAATATCTGACATGTGTAGCAGCAAGGCACATATTGTTTTTAATAGAATCTGGAGATTTTACAATAATCTGATAAAAATCAATGCCCCAAAGAGACAGATTCGCCCAGGGTCAACAGAGAAATTTTATAAATAAACTTATAACTGCAGTCTAGTGCCTACCAAAACATGTATGCACATGATGGCAGAAGAAATAGCTACCAGTATGTTATCTGCTTAATGTGTGCTTAGCAATGCAGTAGGAATTTTACAAGCATGATTTTTACATTGGAAAACAGTTATAAAATGTGTGCACATTAAATCACCAATTTTGTACATGAGGAAACAGATTCAATTTCAGAGAATTTCCCTGAGGTCACACAGATAGTAAAGGACAGAGCTATCATTCTAAACAAGGTTTGTGTGACAAGAAATCTTCTTTTTTTTTTATATATATACTTTATTTTTTTTTCTTAATTAAATCTTTATTGTTCAGATTATTACAGGTGTTCCACTTTTTTTCCCCCCATAGCTCCCCTCCACCTGATTCCCCACCCCACCCCATGCCCTTACCCCCGCCACTGTCTTCATCCATAGGAGTAAGATTTTTGTCCAATCTCTTCCCGCACCCCTCACACTTGCTTCCCCTGAGAATCGTCAGTCCACTCCCTTTCTATGTCCCTGATTCTATTATATTCACCAGTCCATTCTGTTCTTCAGATTTTTTATTCACTTGATTTAAGAAAACTATAGGCACAGGTATCAAGCAAGGCCATAGTTGGTACACTAATAAATAAACAAGAAACCTAAATCCAAGAAAGATATGATGTTAATGTTCCTTAAATTTATGAAAACAATAGAAGAAAGTAGCAAATCAATAATAATTTTTCCAATCCTATA
This sequence comes from Corynorhinus townsendii, assembly GCA_026230045.1. Classification (NCBI taxonomy): domain Eukaryota; kingdom Metazoa; phylum Chordata; class Mammalia; order Chiroptera; family Vespertilionidae; genus Corynorhinus; species Corynorhinus townsendii. The sequence continues at coordinate 161,160,755 of JAPDVU010000006.1, read as the reverse complement.
TAATAAAGAGGTAATATGCAAATTGGTCCTAACGGTGCCACAGTAATGGCCAATTTGCATATTGACAGACCAGCAGGAGGCTATGCACACAGCAGGGGGACTTGCACGAGGCTCGCTTCCCTGCTCCTGGTGTCGGAGTCCTTTCTCCCGGGTGCACGTGCCCAACAAACACCCCCGTGACACCATGCCCTGACCGAGAGCACTCTGCCCGGGGATGCCACCAACACCCCCCTGAGGTGGGGGCAGGGGGGGGGGGGCAAGGGGCGACACCTGCACAGCAGAAGGTGGGTTCTTGGGGCACGGTCGGCACACGCCAACCAGGGGGTGTACACATTGGCGGTGACCCCCAGGAGGGGACACCCACACAAATAGAGAAGGTGTGGACCCAACACGAAGGAAGGGCAGGGCGTGACAACAGAGAGTAGATGTTGAGGTAAGGCACCGGACGTGGACGGGCCACTGGGTAAACAACACGGGGATCCCACTCCCACAGACACACAGGGCTGCCCACAACAACCTGCATCTCCTCCCACGCGCACAACCTCGAAGCCTCCTCCTGCCACCCGGACCCGGCCCTGCAGACCCAGCCCCGCCACCATGGAGACCACAGACAACCCTCACACCACAGGGAAGCTGCCACGGCTTTCTCTAGCTGTCCATCCATTCATCTGCCTGGTCCAACCCGGACGGGGCTTGCATCCTGGGTGGAACGCCACCCGCGGACAAGCCAGGCCCTGGCCATGCCTGTGAATTCCGGAGGGGAGCGGATGGAGAGCCGCTCAAGGTGTGGGAGTGGGCACGCCGGGGGTAGGGGGGCGGGAAAAGCCTCCACATCCCTCCCCCTTCAGCACTCAATGGGAGAAAAGCCTTGCGTGCACATGACTGCACATGCACACATGTAACACATCAGTCCCCATGATGGATGCTGGCCCAGGCTGGCTGGACCCTCCCCAAACTCAGAGGAGGGAGGCGTGGGTCACAGTAGGCAAGACACAGCTGCGTCATTGCTCAGCACCTCAAAGCCAGTGTGAGAAGGGCCCGAGTGCTCAAACAGAGGCAGCTATAGGTCCCAGAAAGGAAAGCAGTCAGTACTAAGGACGAAAAGCATAGAATTATAATTAGCCTGTAAAAACAGTAAAAGAGTGAGGGAGGAGGGGGGAAGATTGGGAAAAAGGGAAGGAGGGAGGGAAGAACTTTATAAAGGCATCAGTAGAGAACAGAGTTAAAGAAGGAAAGAGGATATATGAGTGAACTGTAGGAGCTATAATGAAAATCAAGTATAGCTGTGTCCTGGGGACAGATTTTAAAAGTAGGAGTCAGAAAAGAAAAAAGATAAATGATACTGAGTAATTAGGCAGGTAGATAGATAGATATTAAAACAGTGGAAGTAAGTAGGGAAGAATGTATGGGAAAGATAGGATGAGAGAGAAAGAGGGAGGGAAGAAAAGTTTTAAAGGGGAGCTGGTAGAGCTTAAAAGGAGAATGGGAAGAAGGAAGAAATGGGGGGAGGGAGCAAAGCAGGTCCAAGGGAGGAAGTGAAGGAAAAAATTAAGGTGGGAAGGAAGGAAAAGGGGAGGGAGGGCAGGAGTAAAGATAAAGGAAAGAAGGAATGTGGGGAGGAAGGGAGGATAGGAGAAAGATGGGAAGAAGGATGAAAAAAAGTAGGAAATAAGGAGGAAAGAAAAGTTTATAAATGATGAGTCAGTAGGAAAAAGTGTTACATAAAGGAGAGAGAAAAATTGTGTGAGAGGGAGAAGCCAATAGGAAATCAAATACAATTGTGTATGAAGGGGATAAGATTTTTTTTAAAAAAGTTAATAGGGCAACCAGGCCGGCAGGGCAGAGTAGTTAGGGGTGACCAGGCTGGCAGGGCAGAGCAGTTAGGGGCAACCAGGCCACCAGGGCAGAGCAGTTAGGGGCAACCAGGCCAGCAGGGCAGAGAAGTTAGGGGTGACCAGGCCAGCAGGGGAGGGAAGTTAGGGGGATCAGGCAGCAGGCAGAGTGGTTATGGCAGGCAGGCAGGTGAGTGGTTAGGAACCAGCAGTCCCGGATTGCGAGAGGGATGTCCAACTGCCAGTTTAGGCCAGATCCTGCAGGGTTCATTTCGCAGGAATCGGGCCTAAACTGGCAGTTGGACATCCCCTGAGGGCTCCTGGGTTGGAGAGGGTAAAGGCCTGGCTGAGGGACCCTCCCCCCCCCCCCCCCACACACACACACACACACACACCAGTGCATGAATTTCGTGCACCGGGCCTCTAGTCTAAAATAAAAGTCAGTAATAATCTTTTAGATTTTTAAATGAAAAATTTTTGGCATGATTACATAAAACCTTCTTCAGAAACATTAAAATTCATTTTGTTAAATTCATAATAGGATGCTGTCCTCATAAAGTCCCTTATGTGACATGTATATAGATCAGATGTAGCAAAAAAAACATTTCAGAGTCCCTCTAAAGCCAAGAATCCATCCATTAATAATAGCTTTGATTGAAGCTATTTCATACACATGTGTACATATACATTTACAGATTCTATTACATACTTATTATGTACTAACAAATGAACACACAGGCATGGTTTCTGTAGCTAAGCCTTTTCTGAACTAAGCAGATTTCTGCTTAGTTAAATCTTTCCCTCCCTGTGACTGTGAATGCCACTGGCTTTTGCTAGAAAACAGTATTAGACTGAATAGGTATATGCGTTTGATGTAATTTCTATCCTTGTAAAAAGCAGTTATTGCACATCTGAAATTGCTGCTTTTCCTCACTATCATTTTATGGTATGCTGTATAATTAAGTTACTACAAGACACAGACATTTCCATTTCCTATCTATGGCTTATTTTTTACTCCATGTGATAAATTAACAGGCTGCAAAATATAACTTTCAATCCCAGCTATTTTTAGTGAGTGTTTTCCCTCCTAGGATTTTATTAATGTTAAGGAATATGGTACCTACATGTTATATTAAACTAGATATTGCAATGTTGCTCTTTTCTGTTTCTAGTTTTTAAACTTTTTTAAAAAGCAATTTAAATATTTTACAAAATTCCACCAAGATAAGAAAATCATCAGAAAAAATAGTATTTAAATATAGTTTATAATTAACATAGATTGCCATAATATTATGATTATGAAGAACCTGTGATAGTAATTTGCAGAGACAGGTGGAATAAAAGGAATCCATTTAGATTAAAAAGCTAGAATAGCCATGGTCAGTGTGCTCAGCGGTTAGAGCGTATAACTGTGCACAGAAGAGATGTGGGTTCAATTCCCTGTCAAGGGCATTTACCTGGGTTGTAGGTTGGATCCCTGGCCCCAGTTGGGGACCTGCAGGAGGCAACCAATTGATGTGTTTCTCTCACATCAATGTTTCTTTCTCTCTCTCTGTCCCCTTCCTCCCTCCCTCCTTTCCACTCTCTAAAAATCAATGGAAAAAATAACCTCAGGTGAAGATTCAAAATAAAAAGCTAGAATAGAGGAGGATATACTTAATATCACCTTATATTTTACGACAGAAGAATGACATAATGTCATGCCTTATCTTGAAGCTTTACCTATATACTTTATTATTATTATTATCATTATTATTATTACTATTATTATTTTAGCATACTTGTCTAACTTTGAATTTTGTTTTAGAAGAGATCTGTACTTATGTTAAGCTTTTCCCCATTTATACATCTTTTGAAGTATCTCTTTTTCTCTCCATTAATTAAAAGATATGCTTCCACCAATTTATCCCAGCCTCCTACAGTAGCCCGATGAGACTACTCACCAAATTCCAGTGGAAACCTGTAATCTGTTACAGATGAAGAAATTCTGAGTGACATACTCAAGATTAAAGTGATGGTAATCATCATGGCAGAATCTTGAAACTAACCTTCTTGACTTTCTTTGCAAAAATAAATGTTACATTGCTTCTGTTAATAGCAATCACTTACAAGTAACATCAGGGATGCCTAGGCATTCATTGATTAACAAGGTTTGGTACAGCTGAGGGAAAGAGAAATGATAGCCTGACATAGAGTTCCTGTCTCTCCATCCAAATTTCATTTCCCTGTGCTTCTCAAAATGCACTTCAGACTTCTAATTTGAAGTGACAGTGTATGTATCCCTTAAGGGACTGGAGCAAATGCTAAGTTTTTTAATGTCTCTTATTTTGTCATGGTAACTTTTTTAGTTTGTGAATTTGTATTTGACATTGATAATTTATTTGGAAAAAGTAGCATTTACCTTCTGATGCAAATTGACAGATTGAGCCAATCTGTAAACTATGAAAGTGCCAAACAGGGGAATTAATAAGAACTTTTGAAGAGCTGTAAGTTTCTGAGGCTAATAACTTGTTTTGGAATCTTTCCATCATAAAAATATAAACACTACTTTTTAAAAAAGTAATTTTAAGAAAACATGTAAATTTACACCAATAAATTTAACAATCTAGGTTAAATGGGAAAAATGAACTTATTCGATTTCCAAGAATACATCAGTCACCAAAATTAACTTAGAAAGAAAGAAAAATGTGGGCACACTCCATAAATAGTATAAAGGCCAGATATCTTTAAAGATGATAATTTAAAAAATCTATATTATTAAACTAGAATATAAAATAATTTAAAAATCTTTAGAGAAATAAAGTTCAAAGGAAATGCATATGAGCAGACAAACATTCATGTAAAAATATAAATTACATCCATATAAGTATCAGTAAGATTCGTACCATAGAGTATTTAATTAATAAAGCACAAATACAAATTAAAGCTCACTCCACGAATTAAGGGCATTCACTCTGTTAAAAGATTAAAGAAAAATAAAAATCATACAATCATCTCACTAAATGCAGAAAAAAAAACACATTAATAGTGAACAGCTATTCTTGATTTCTTTTAAGTAGAAAGTTTAGAAGAAATATTTATTAACTTGTCAAAGATCCTCTTATCAGATAACTATAGCAAAAACAGATTGATCCCCAAGGGCCTTGCTATTAAAATTATTATACTTATAAGGATGTTTGCTATCAGTTAAATGTACTTAGCTTTTCTAATGTACTACAACTTGTAGTATAATTAAAATTGTAAGTATTAGAAAGAAAAAATATTAATTCCTAACATTATTATCTACCCAAATTTGAGAGAATGACAAAAATAAAAAATAATAAATATCAGAATATTTACTAGGTACAAGATCAACATAGGCAGTAGTCTCTGTACAAATATGTTTTATCACATTATTTACTATATGAGCAAAAAGAATGGAAAAAATATTCTGTAAGGAAATAAATCATTTTGTATAACATGCCATGGAATATTATGGAACCTTTAAAAGAGAAAAAATAAATCATCATGTACACACACGGACCTTTGCCCATTTATATGTGTGTGTGCCTATATTTATACATGTAACTGGGTGAGTATATATAAGAATATAAATACATATATTTTTATGTATGTATGTATGTGTTTATGTTTTGCTTTGGGTATGTTTTCACTTCTTCTTTGAGTAAAATGGTTTTGAGCATCAGGTTGGCTCAGATCTTTATACTATACTAGAGGCCCAGTGCACAAAATTCATGCACTTGGTGGGGTCCCACAGCCTGGCCTGCGCACTCTCGCAGTCCGAGAGCCCTCGCCAGCCGTGAGCCTGGCTTCTGGCTGAGCAGTGCTCCCCCTGTGGTAGCGCACTGACCACCAGAGGGCAGCTCCTGCATTGAGTGTCTGCCCCCTGGTGATCAGTGGGTGTCATAGCGACCAATTTTTCCACTGTTCAGATGATTTGCATATTAGCCTTTTATTATATAGGATGGCACCCAGGAAAGTACCTCCTCAAGCTGACTTTTAAGGTTCCCTAGGCTTTCTGAACATGACCCTTTTACTAGTAAAGCCCCCACAGAGTAATCCAGAGCAGGAGAAGCTATTGCTTAGGCACACAGAAGTGAGTATTTTCTCTCTTGCCTGTCAAAGGCCCAAGTGTTACTGCTACTATTTACCACCTCCCGTCTGAATAATTCACTTCTCCCATGGAATAGCGCAGTGTAAACTCAATGCAAAGCCTGGTTGAACTCTTTTTTCCATTCTAACTATTCTATTTCTAACTAAAATTAAAGCTCACTATTGATTTATGTCATTCATTAAACAAATGATGTATGTTAATCCACTGATAATTTCACCATTATCTTAGTTTTGAAACTCTCAACTCAGCAGAAATGCTGCTCTATCCTCTGTCTAGTCCTGGCCATTTGTTTATACTGGGGAAGCACTTAAACACTAGATTACATTTTATTAAATATATGTGTGTCTCTCCCTCAAATTGTAAACTTAATTTGACTCCTGACTTTGCTTGGCCCCCAGTCAGTGCCTGAGGCACAGCAGGCACTATCCCGCAGTTTTTAAATAGTCAATACTTAAACAGATAGTTTATTGTATACATACTTCATGTTCTCTTCAAATACTGATATAAGGGAGTCAAGTTATCACATTCCTAAGATTTATCACTCACTATTAAATGTAAGTCAAGTTGTCACAGTTACTGGTAGGTTATCAGAAAATTGGCAACACTATAATGAACTTCAATGGCATCCCATTTAGCATGGTGCTAATATGAAAGCTCATCCTTCACTAAAATAAATCTCAATTATCTAGCCTTTCACCTACACATTCCTCAGGGCGCCACAAACCATTTTATATTATGGCAGCAAAATTGTCACTAATGCACTTAGCTAAAAGGATCCTAGAAAGTAAGCCAAACACGTGCATCCTTTTCCACATATATCCAGAACCCATCTCCTCTGCTTCCCTTTTCTTTTCTTAAAATATATTTTTATTGATTTCAGAGAGGAAGGGAGAGGGAGAGAGAGAGAAAAACATCAGTGATGAGAGAGAATCATTGATCGGCTGCCCTCCTGGTCCACAGGTCGAGGCTCAACCCACCCCCCAACTTTCTTGCTTTCTACATCCACAGAATTTTTGCCTGTGGAACTCTTTGTAACACCATTAACACATCCATTTGCTTAATCTTTCAGACCATTCTTAATTTTTATATTCACTCTTGGTTTTTATGCTCACCATTCTTATTTTTACTTCTCACAATGTATAGCTTGTCATAGTCTGTTAATTAGTTAACTGATTGTATTGTAAAATCTCAGGGTAAAGTATGAATTTCAATTTATAGTTTGTATCTCCCATAGTAACAAGCACCTTCCTCCATACATACTCATTACATTTTTTAGGGAATTTTTGTATGGCTTCAAAAAAGGTGAATACTCTGTTACAGAAGCAACTGCTTAGTCTGGCTTTATGCTTCAAGACTGATTTTTCTATTAAACAGATATTTACTGAGCACCTACTGCATCCCAGGCATTAATGCTTGAGCAGAAGCTATAGCAGTGAATAAGACAAATGCAGTTCCTGAACTTAGGTAATTGACAGTGTCATTTACCTAAATGAAAACCTGGATGATAAACAACAACAAAAATGTTAGCAAAGTGTTTGAAAAGATTTTGTCATGACATTTAGAAAATAAAGCCTACCACAAGGTAGTTATCCATCAAAATGCATCAATTGGCAACAAACTTGAATCCAAAAAGTAGACTCTAAATTTCACTTGTGATTCACAGTGATCTTGTTCAACATACCCATAAATATCTCCATTTGACTTTGTTAAATGAGAATGGTCATTTTCATAATTGGCTAATTCCATGATATTGATAGTGGCTAATGTGTTGTTTTAACTCATTTAGGAGAATTTAAATTTCAAGTGGAAGTGCTTTGTTACACAGATGTTCTTTTGTTAGTCCCTGAATTATTCAAAGAAATACAATAGTACATATCTAATGAGACTGTAATGTATTCATAAAAATGAAGAAAAGAGGGTGTTTTCTTTTCTTGTTTTATTTTTTTAAATGTTCCTCCAAAAACTGATGATTACCACTGGTAAATGAGAAAATTATCTTATTTTGCTAATTTTCTTAAAGTATTGATCTTTAGGGGGGAAGGGAGACTTCTATATCCTATAATCTGAAGAGATATTCATCCTGAAAACAAGTATACTTACATCCATGTATTACATGGAGGCAGGCTCTTCATAATTACTTCCCATATATTTTGGTCAATTACTTTGGAATACTGTCCACAATTTCACAAAATAAAATGTCAACATCAAATATGTACTGTGGTTTTCATTCCAAATGAGTGACATTTCTACTGTGTAATGCAAGATTTTGAATCTTACTTTTAAGAGAATTTTGCATCTTCTCTAAAGTCTCTATTGTTATTATTAAATTTAAAAATCGTCCCTGAAGTCTTTCTTACATGCATTTAGGCAAATATAAGAAAGAAAGCAATACGTTCACAAGGCACTGATTAGATTCAGAATAAATTTAATTGCGTGACTCAGCTAGTTTCTAATATTTGGTTTTTTCCTTCCCTGTGAGGCTGCTGGTAGGAAGATCTCCCACTGTTAATTGTGCCCCTTCTTGATCACTAAAGGTGGTTGAGTGGACACTGGCATCACAATCAGGCCTGGAAGAAAAATGCTACTTCATTTCTCTGTTAGTGACTTGCTCAGTGAGCTATGGAGACTTGTTGAACTTTTACTATGTTCCTTAGGGTTGCAAAGGAGATAATAAGAGGCAAGCATATTGTTGACGTTTACTTCCAATATACCCTATGATTCTTAAGAATAAAAAGTATAGCATACTAGAGAACTAGAAAATCAAACATTTTGATTATCTGACATACATAAAACATCATCTTTGGAATATTTTTATGCCATAAAAAGGAAATTATGGGATGTAGGTGATTTTGTTTTATGCCACTTGAAACAAAAGGAAAAACACGGTAGAATAATTAGGCTAACAGAACTGGCTTGTTTTATTTCTAGTACACTTTTGAATGTAAACTGCCTTGCTACATTTCCCTATTACAGAGCAATTAAAATATAAGTTCCCCATGCAAATGAAAAGAGAACGATTTAGTAAGAATTTAATTTGTGGTTTTGGATTATCCTATTGACTAGATTCACCATCTTGTGCACAATCATCCCAGTAGTAACCTGAAAAGATGACTTCAGAAAAATCTCCTTTCAGTGGTTAGCCATACATGCATATGATTTTTGAGCACCCGTGACCTCCTTAGTCACTGAAAATATGGATACAAATAATGCCTATTTGAAGATGGGGACCTGTGATTTGGATCTGGAATGGTCAGTAAGGTTTTACCAAGTAGAAAGCACATTGAGGTAGAAGGCTACTCTTGTACAAAAGTTAGAAGAAGGAAAAAGAAAAATAGAACATTGAAAAACAGCAATTAGATTATATTGGTTTATAATTTGTAACATGTAATCAGAAGATGAATTAGTAAAGGTAACATTATCCATATGTTATCGGAGTTTCAAAAAATATCTATGAATGCTTCTTTATGTTACTATTCACTTTAACATGAAAAATACATTTAAAAATTACCTATTTGGTGTGACCCAAATGTTTAAAAAAATTCTTAGCTTTTGAAAATAACACCTTATTTTTAATATCTATCCTTTGGTGTTGTGTTTTTTTTTTAATAGCACTGGAAAATTCAGAGAACTGGAAATTTTAAAATGCTAACATGATGATCATCGCAAATTAACTCAATAAAGGAACTCATTAATCTGTTCTTGGGCTGTTGCCATTGCATGAATGGTCTATTTTTGTGTTTTTATTAATACTGTTGACTCGCTAGAACAGGTGACATTTTTATCCCCTCAGGCTGTCCATTAGCCAAATGAAGGACCATCTGGAAAGGGATTCTGTTCTTTGAAAAATGTGACAGGGCTGATGGCTTTTTAACTGCTAGTCATCTATGATTGCTGGTAAACACTGGAAATTAGTGTTGATCCCTCAGAATTAAGAAGTTAGTCAAGTACTTAGAGATAAAGCAGGGGGAACACCTTTTAGCCAGATGTGCTCATCAATCCAGATTTTTATTAAAACTCTGCCTTAGGTTTACTATTTTAGAAATTATATATCAATAGTAGTGTGGAAAAATAATTATTCTCGATGATTGTAATTTAATGGAAGACATAAAGCATCTTTTGGCAGCAATATACAAGGGAAATACCTTGCAAAATTCTAACCTGGATAACCAATACTGAGGGAATAAAAGAAGTATATTTATGATATAGTTTGTTGACAATTTCCCTGAAGTGCTATTTTGCAATGTTGGTGCTCAAATGAACAGAAGGAGATGGTTTTGATGGCTGGTTCCCTACAGCAGTTCATTCAGTCTCTTCATAATCACAATTAAAGGGTCTCTAATAGCATCATGTTGGAGGGATTTTAGTGGCCATTCCAATCAATGCCTTCATTTTTCATAAGAAGATTCTGCATTCCAGAGGGGCTAGGTAGCTTGCACAAGTTTAGTGACCAGAATGGCAATTTCTCCTGAAGGAGAATCTAAAAAAGCAAATATTTCTATCACAATGGTTCTCCTATTAATTCTTGAACTGGAAGCTACAGGAATCAGTGTACAGTTTCATTTTGTTTTAGTTATTCAATAAAATCATGAATGCATATCAATTCAACCCTTCTATGTAGCTTAAAAAGATTAAGTAATATGGGAGATGACCAAAAAGGTGAAGGGATTAAAAAGTATAAACTGGAAGCTACAAAATAGTCACAGGAGTGTAAAGTACAGCACAGGGATTATAGTGAATAATACTGTAATAACTATGTACTAGTATGGTGCCAGGTAGGTACTAGACTTATTGAGGTGATCACTTTATAAGGTATATGAAAGGTCTAAATGCTGTGTTGTATAGCTCACAACTAATATAATATTGTATTTCAACTGTAATTGAAAAAATAAATTTAAAAAATATGAAGTAATAAATATAGGGCATAAATGTACCTTTCTTTTAAAAAAGTTAAGCACATTCATTTAAACATATTTTATAGTTGCTTTCATCATAATTCATTTTCATACTTAATAAAAATAGAACCACTATCATATCAGAGTGCAGAAATATTGTTTTTTCTTGGAAAGAATATTTGTTTAAAATCTAACTGCCTCATGAACCTTTTGTTGAAATTTTTTTCCTTCAATGTCATTGCATCAATAAATTGACTCCTATTTACTATAATGTATTATAATCTCCTGTATGTTAATCCTATCCCTAGTGCTTTAAAAAAAAAAAAAAAAAAAGAATGGAAAAGAAGTAAGATTCTCTCCAGAATGTATTGATGATAACGGTGAGGAGCCTGACCAGTCTTGCACAACTAGCACTAGAGGCAGTGAAAGGTACACACCTTCCAACTCCAGCACCTCCACTGTGGTTCAGACTGGTCTAGGAGCAGATCTGAAATCGCCTTTCTTCCTAACTCCTGCCACAGACTTCCCTTGCAGGGAGAAGGACAAAAATCCTGACAACGCCCACTGAAGCCCCGTCTGGTCTACCCTTTTTAAGATCTCATGTCCCATCAGGTTATCCCTCTGCCTATACCGGTAGTTATTTCAGGCCCCAAACACAGTATCTTTATGTATTGAGCCCCTCTAACTGAGATGTTCTTCCCTCCTTTATTTACCTGGTTTACTCAGACTGCAGCATGCTTGTCCACATAGAAATCTTTTCTAACCTCCCCACGTACATCAAACTGTCCTTAACATAAGCTCTCCCAGAACCTTGTATTTCTTCATAGCACTTACTACAGTCACAATCTTGCACTGATGCACACAATGATTGGATCATGGTTTTGTTTTTGTTTTTGTTTTTTGCTCTCTGAGCTACAATGTAAGCTCCCAGTGGACAGAGACCATGCTGATTTCTGTCCATTTTTGTCAGTGTAGAGCTAGTTGATTAAACGACTTACTTTCATGGAGCTATGTTTATATTCTTATTTTGTAAATTAGGAAACTGAGACTTAGCATGTGTGCACTGCCTGTGATCAACGGGAGTGCCCGTTGACTTTATGCTTTACTTTTAAACCTATGTATGCAGGCACTGGTTTTCCTTCATGCTTACCCTCTGGAAATACCCCGTCACTTAGCTTACTCTCCTATTTCAAATGAAGTTCTCATTAATATTAAGTTGATTTTTACATTTCCTCTGCTCCTCTCTCGTAAGTGTAAAATACTTAGAAGATATCATTTAATGTTTCTAAAATTAAAACTTTTTATTCTTACTCTCAGAAAATAAAGGCAAAGATTACTTTCACCCTTTTTTTTCTTAGTTCCTATTTGTCTAATCACAGAAAAATATGACTCAAACAGTACAGAAGCTATGGCTGAGCATTGGATATAGGTTTATAAACTGTTAAATAATTTATTTAAAATCTAACTTTAAACAATCACTTCACTGATTGCCAGTTTGAAGAGTAATTACCTATAATTTTGCCATGTTTCTACTGCCTGAAAAATGTTTTGCCTACTCTGCTAACTTTTGTTTTATGTCTCCCTCTGGGTAGAGAGACCAGACAAGACTAAACACATTATACCCATGTGCTCTGAAAAGAGTGTTATTGATGCTGAAGCTTTTTAAGGAGTTCAGGAAAATGAAAGTAATGGGCTTTGTCATGCCACCAGAAACAAAGTGGTTTTAGTTCTTAAAGAACTGCTTAGAACAACATGGCAAGAGGCATAATCAAATTATTTTGTCTGCTTGTCTAACATGAAGGCAACATTATCAACTGACATCCTGCAGGTCTGAGATAAGACTCTGGAGAAAGGCCTGGGAAGATTGTGTTTATCTTACAGGAGACAATTATTAGGTAATTTGGACATTTCATATTTAATAAAAACTATTTATATCAGAAACCATCAGACCTGCACTGATGTGACTTACATTTACTAGTACATTGTACTCTCGGTCTGTCTCCAAAACGTGATTGAATCCTTTTCATTTTTAAGAAGTCCTCTTAAAATGAGGGAAGCGTGTTAAATGCTTGGAATTACTTTTAAATTAAACCACACAGCTGACATGAATAAGAAGGGGACCTCCAAAGTGCTCTGCAATGATAGGGAGAGAAACCAACTAGCACAACACTTGACTTGTTTTTACATAGGTTTGATCTGCGCTGCCGTGAAAATACTGAATATGATTTCTGGTCCTGGCTGATATCACAAATCATAACTTGCATAAACTATAGGAGTAATCAAAGATCCATTTGCAAGGTGATTCATATGGGCATGGGCCAAACAGGAAATGTTCACTGTTTTATAATCAGGCCCACCAACATTTTTCATTCATCTCCCATTTCATTAAAGCTAGGAAAGGAGGAGAAGATGGGATCAAGTGTGAAAAAAATAATGAAGTTAGAAAGCAAGGCAGGCTCACTTTTTAAAGTAAAAAATTTACTTGCTATATATATACAATTTCCAAGTGAACTGTATTTCATAAAGTAATCATAGAAATGGCTTTTTTTCACAGCAAAGGGCTTTTTGAATCTTTAAATCGAAATGCAAAACAGACAACTTTCAACTCCTATGCGGAATAAATCATCATAATTAAGATCTCATTTTTCAAGAAATTACATCATACAGGTCGGTGAATAGAAGCCAAGGAAAACTGTTTTCACTCTTTCTAATAATATAGATTTACTTAATCTGTAATTTAGCTATACACTAAGATGAAGTATGTGTGTGTATGTGTGTGTGTACATATTGAACTCAAAGACACACATAAGGATAAAATAGTTTATCTGGATAGAAGAGCTATTTGCCCAACACTACCTGTTTTTATGCAAGAGTCCTGCAAGTTTAGTAAAGATTAAATTTCATTTTAGGAGTGTCCCATGAGAATTTTTTGAGATAACATTCTAACTGAACGTGTGAAAGCAAGTACTGCTGGTAGAAAAAAATGCATAAAATTCAGCTTCAGCCTTTGACATAGCTATGTGTTGGCCCGGGTTTTGTTTGTTTTGGAGGTATACTCTTGCTTAAATTGCTTAAATTCCATTTCTATTATTTTTCCATGATTGTATCTTCCCCATTCTATTGAGAAGAAACCAAAGTAGGAGGGTGAAACAGAATTATAAAGTCATTGTGAAGACTAGAATCCTTTTAATAATGAAAAGAGCCATATGAAACAAGCACTTTATATCAGATAGACAGACAGACAGACCGATAGATAGATAGATAGATAGATAGATAGATAGATAGATAGATAGACAGACAGACAGACAGACAGACAGACATGTCAGCTAGGAAACCAAGAATGAGAAGAGGAAAGTAGATTAGGAAGTGGTGAATTACTAGTGCTTTCTCCTTTAAGATATTTTAAAACATTTTAAATATGTTTTTATTGATTCTAGAGAGAGAGCATAGAGAGGAAGAGAGAGCTACAGAAACAGCAATGAAATAGAAACATCAACATGGATTGGCTGCCTCCTGCATGCCCCCTATTGGGGATCAAGCTTGCAACCCAGGCTTGTGCCCTGACTAGGAATCTAACCGTGACCTCTTGGTACATGGGTCAACGCTCAACCACAGAGTCACACCAGCCAGGTAGCTCCTTTAAGATTTTTAACTCTTGCGAATATATATTGATTGATCCATCTTAAATATTTTGATAGCTTTTTATCATTTTCATTGCCGTTTTCAGTTGCTATTGTAGAAAAGTAAATTGGTACCATCATTTTGGAAAACAATTTGGTTACACTGTCACAGTATAAAATTAGAATGTTTTGTTCTAGTAATTTCAGTGCAAACCCTATGAATACATTTCCAAAGTGTCACCAAATTTTATATAAAACTATACTAATGGCCACCTTATTTAATTAAAAAAAAACTGAGTACAACCAAAATTCTCATATATGCATAAGTGATTAAATAAATTGTGCTACATTCATATGAAAAATGATACAATTTTGTTTTCAAAAAGTAAACATATCTCTATGCACTGATATGGAAAGCATCCCAAGAGATATACAAGTGGGAAAAATCAAGGTATAAGGATACTATGTAGTGTTTAATCCATTTCTTGTAAATAAAATATGAGCATATATTCAGAAAGATACATACACAGAGAAACAGATATATGATAATAATGGATATTATCTTCCACCTTGAGGGGTTCACCATGACAGGCAACTATTAATGTTGGAGGGCTTGAAAAAGCATCAGATAGACATTTTCTGTTGTTTTTTTAACACTTACTTTCTTTTATAAAATGTAACATACCTACAAAAAAGTACATAAAATTTAAATACAAGATCTAACGAGCATTATAAAATAAACAACAATGTCCTCATATTATTTTACTTATATGTGAAATCTAAAGAACAAAATAAATGTACAAACAAAATTGAAACTGACTCAGATACAGAGAACAGAATGATGGTTGACAGAGCATATGGGATTTGGGTATCTAGGTGGAAAGGTGAAGGTATTGAGTAATACAGATTGGTAATTACAAAATAGTCATGGGATGTAAAGTACAGCATTGGGAATATAGTCAATAATACTATAATAACTATGGAATCTGCCAGGTGGATACTGGAAATATCAGGGGGAGCACTCTGCAAAGTATATCATCATCTAATCACTATGCTATGCACTTGAAACTAATATAAAATATTGGATGTAAACTGTAATCCTATATAATAAAGAGGTAATATGCAAATTAACCATCACTCCAACACACAAGATGGCCACCCCCATGTGGACACAAGATGGCCACCACAAGATGGCCGGCAGGGGAGAGCAGTTAGGGGCGACTAGGCCAGCAGGGGAGGGCAGTTAGGAGTGACCAGGCCTGCAGGGGAGGGCTATTAGGGGCAATCGGGCCAGCAGGGGAGGGAAGTTAGGGGCGATCAGGCTGGCAGGGGAGGGCAGTTAGGGGCAACTAGACGGGCAGTGAAGGGCAGTTAGGGGTGACTGGGCTGGCAGAGGGCAGTTAGGGGCAATCGGGCTGGCAGGGGAGCAGTTAGTCATCAACCAGGCTGGCAGGGGAGTGGTAGGGGATGATCAGCCAAACAGGCAGGCAAGCGGTTGGGAGGAAGCAGTCCTGGATTGTGAGAGGGATGTCCAACTGCCCATTTAGGCCCGATCCCGAGAGGGATCCCAGACTGGAGAGGGTGCAGGCTGGGCTGAGGGACACACATTGCCCGTACACAAATTTCCTGCACTGGGCCTCTAGTTGAAAAACAATATTTTTAAAAAGAAGATGTTAGCAACTTGGAATTTCCCACCTCACTTTTCTTTATTCAAACCTGTACTTTCCCCACTGTAAGAAACTGCTAACCTGATTTCCAAAACAATTCCCTTGCATCTCTTTATACTTTTGCCAACTGTGAAGTGTATTATTTGCCTTATTTTATCAAATGTCATATTTTTAATATGAATCCATATTGTTTGCTTTAATATACTGTTCTTAAGACTGCCCTGCTTATTTGGGGTCTTTTGTAGTTCCCATATAAATTTTTGGAATATTTGTTCCAGTTCCGTGACATGCTATTGGTATCATGATGAAAATTGCATTGAAACTATAGATTGTTTGGGGTAGTTGATGATCATTTATTTTTTATGGTAGCTGTCCTTCCTGCTTCCAAGCATTTTCTCCTTGGTATTACCCTAAATTTTCTCCCATATTGAATGTAAATTTTAAAAAATCTATTACAATGAGTTTTAAAATCTGAATTGAGTGGCACAGAAATTCAGACTTTAAACGAGACTAAATCATTATCTATTTTAGCCTATTCTCAGAGGAAGGCCTACATATTTTGAGAATAAAACTGTCCAACTAGAATAAGACATGCCCTTCCAATGTATAAATAATTTCTTACTTGTTAAACATCCTTTGTAAACTTCATTAAATGCCTCAAACCCCAAAAATGTCTATTTATAAATGATTCTTTGAGTGGGGTGCTTACAAGATAAAAATTAATTTTCAAAACAGCTTAAAATAACTAAGGTATTAACTGGACTCCAAAAAGAAAATGACTCAAGAATATGTTGCCGAAGTGGGGCACAGACCCTCACCCCCCCAACATTGCAGGGGCTTGAACCCTCACCCCCTTCTAAAGGAGGTCTCCTGCCCCCATGGCTGCTTCGCGCTTCCCACACCCAGCTCAGATCAGGACCCCGGCAACAGAAAGAGACCTGGCCCAGCTCACATCGAGATACAGGGGACAGACAGAGACTTGGCCCAGCTCAGATCGGGACCCAGGTAACAGACAAGAGACTTGGCCAACAGCAGTTGCCCTATATCTAAATTCAGCGAGCATTTGGAATGCTCAGGGCCCACTCAAGAATGCAAATAATCCTTGCCACTAATATTTACAGGGTAAACTAAGATTGTTGGTAGAGTATTAAATTTGACAGTAAAATAGTAATTGAGTTTTCAGATTAATTTAAATAGGCTAATTGAAATAAGTGAATATTCAAGTACTGGACAAAAAGCTGTTCTTAAAGTAATAACTAAAATTTCTATTGGTAGTTCATCTCATGGTAAAATTCCTGAATATGCAATGAACCTAAAGCAGTCATATGTGTGAGGGAAAAAAAATTTTTTAAATTTAAAGTTATCAAGACTGCATTATAAAATTTACAAAAACCTCCATTAATAAAAAAAAAAGGGGGGGATAGTAGGGCAATATCATGTAAGGAAAAATATCCTATAAGTAAATTACATCTAGAAAATTTTTACTTTACCAAATTAAGTTTCATTTGCAATGCTAACAGCAAGACGGCCATTAAAAACACACATGGTGTCTAAATAAGACAAAGGAAAATCGTTTGAACAAAAATAAAAAGGATCCCAAATCAATTTTATAGAAAAGATTCCTTTATTAACTTGTGGTCGAGAATATATTTGTATATTTTCAGAAAACAACCCCAAGACCAGATGGATTCCTGCAACAGAGAGGAATTGACAGGAGTGCTCCAACCACGAAGACAAGAGGAAAAAACAGTCCAGAGATGGAAGACGCTGACAACGCCTTGCCATGGGAGCAGTCAGCAGCTGTGCACCGCTGCAGGTTGCCTAGGACCAAACCAGAGACGGTCGGACCTGCATTGCCACCATGTACCCACCATCCAGCTATTAATGCTGACATATACACATAAGGAACTGTTGGACATTGAAATTGGGACTCAAACATTTTTTTGTTTTGTCTTGTTTTGTTATTATATGTTTATTTCCAGTCTGCAAAGGCAAAACTTTTTAAAGGAAAGAAATGGTGGGAAAAAGATACAGAGGCAAAGAAGCATTGAACAGACTGTCAAACTACATTGGGAAGACAGGGGAGGTTGGGCGAGGAGGGCTGTAAGAGACCAACCGAAGGACTTGTACGCTTGCATGTAAGCACAACCAACGGATATAAGACACTGGGGCGGGGGGGCAGGGTGGGCAGGTGAAGGCATGTCCTGGGGGGTAGGGGAGGTCGGGGGGAGATCAAAGGGGAAAAAAAAGGAGACATATGTACTACTATTTATAATACTTAAATCAATAAAAATAAAATAAAATTTAAAAAAAAAGAATACAAAAAAAAAAAAAAGAATATGTTGCCTAATTTTGCTCTTAACTTCTTCTGGGGTTTGTAAACTCATTTACTCTTCTTGACTATGAGAATAAAATAGTTTTAGAATATCCAAATATTTAATTACCCATAATAGACATAAAAAACAATGATCTCATCTAGCCAAATACTTTTTTTTTAAAAAGGATTCCAGCCATGCTAGTGTGGCTCAGTGGTTGAGCATTGGCCTGTGAACCAGGAGGTCACAGTTTTGTTCCTGGACAGGGCACATGCCTGGGTTGTGGCTCATTCCCCAGTGGGGGGCTTGCAGGAGGCAGCCAATCAATGGTTCTATTTCATCACTGATGTTTCTATCTCACCCTCCTTCTCCCTTCCTCTCTGAAATCAATAAAAATATATTTTAAAAGGTAAAAAAGGATTCCATAAGATCACATATCAAGACATTTGGTGATCAATGTTATACTTGCTCCTAAGAGCCTACAAACAGAATATATTTGCTTAAAGGCCTAACTAAAAGAATGTAAAAAGTATTCTTGGGTCAAAATTAACATTTATGATTTTAGTGAGATTTTTCCACTCAATCAATATGTATTGATTGATTAAGTCTTTTCCTTGCTAGACTTAAAAGGAAAGTCAAGATTGACCTGTCATTTGTTTTGCAGGCCTCACTTGCTTCCCTTTTACTTTGATTTCTATCCCTAAAATGACTAGCAATGCATGAAAGTAACATGAGACCTCTGTGTAGTTAAATGGAAATGCTGTGCCTGAATTTTATAAGAAGTAAGATCCCGGGCTAGTGAATTAAGGTATGACTGGTACCAATTCTATCATTGTACCTAAAAATTTATAACGTGCAATGTTAGCTAGTGCTTGAAATTTGTTCACTTTTATGTATGGGATGCATGTGTATGTACGTATGCAGGGTGTGTGTGTGTGTGTGTCTGTGTGTTCTCAGTAAGCAAGTTCAATTCTTGATGGTTGTATGTGAGGGCTACTTTGAATCCTGAAGTTCTTTCTTATGTCCTTTTCCTTATTATAAGCTCAACATTTTGTGATATCCTTTCTCCATTGCCTTTACAAATTTCTTTCTGAACTTGATTGTGAAGAGAAGCTTCTTTCATCTTGTCACCTTTCACAATATGATTGCTCTATTCCCCACTGTTAACTGTCTTGAAAAAAACACCCTCGAAGACTAATTTCTAATTTCTCCTTCCCCATGTCCCAGTCAGGGGTTGCTTTATGTCTCATTCTTGTAAAGCTAAAGAAACGACAATGTAATTCCTCTGCATTTGGCATATCATTTTAACCAAAATAATTGCTTTGGATTAGACTAAATATACAATTTGGCTAAAATTTGCACAATTTCTAACTGGAAATTATTAATTAACTGTACTTTTATTCTTACCTATTTGGAAAGCATGTATTAATCCTAACAATGCAAAAGGTACAGTGTTAAAGGCCAGAAATATAAAAACGTGTGATAATGAAGATATGCCATTTATATCTTAAGTAAATGCAGGCCACACACTTTGAGTTTATAAAACATGCTCCCCACTAGTGAGGATGGTTTTCTGAAGAGCCCCCTCTCTTCTGTAGCCAGTGTTTCATGTTTACTCAATATTTGAGAAAGATATCTGGAGAAATTATGTGTAATTGGCCTACATATTATAAACACAAATATTTATTTTTCAACATAATTGAGATTCTTTGAAGTCTGGTCATTTCATTCAAATTAAAATACTTTTAAATAGCAACATGTGAGGTTGTAAAATGAATAGTGTAATGAAAAATCATTTTCTTTTGTAAGGTTTTCCAATACTGAAATTTCTAATTGTGTAGTGTGTGATTATTTTTACCCTTTTTCCTATTTTGCTTGAGGAAAAGGTTTTGTGCCTGTCACATGAGTTGTAAAATTTGAAGACTTTGATACTATGTATAAAAGTTTGTAATGTGATATTATACCTTTTATGCTTAAGTTCAAATGGATAGGGAAAAAAATTAAGTTGTCATTTGAATTAATTGCAAATACTTCTAACTTTCTGTGTATTTCTGCAAAGGTCAGCTCTCACAAGGAAAGGGTTTGGTGTAAGTGAAACTTGTTAGCACCAATGTCATCAACTAAATTTTCACAAGCCAGAATTAGCTAAAACTAAAACAAAAAAAGTAAAAAACTATAACACTTTTAATAATAGCAAATGTTATCTGACCTTCCTCTTAGATGTTCATTAAGTAGAAAAATTAGAACTACTTCAGATTCATCTAATATATAAATTTTAGGTGTCTAGGTAAATGTGATTATCTTTAAGTAATGAATAAAATATTTTATTTTTCAACACCAAATTTTAACATTCTACCAATTCTGAGTTTTTATGCATCTCATGGTAGGGTTTATCATATCAGTGAAGATTCATATAATTCACAGGCCTGTGTACCAGATTCTATCCATCTGAAGCCTCACTCATGAGAGCTTTCCTCCTACCTTGCTAAGAATTTATCATTCTATTTTTTAAATCATCTTGTCAGGCTAGGGCTAGAAAGAAGGCCTGACAGTATACAAGTTTTATATGCTTTCAATTATTCAGCTCTGTGTCATCTCCTATGAAGTCTAGACAACTCAGATCAGATGAAAGGCAATAATCAGAACCAGCAAGTAAGCCCACTCCTGTGACAGACATCGACTAGAAAAGGGTGTTAGGAACATGCTCCTTGGTAACAGGAGTGCCACACTAATTTATAATCTTAGGCTATTTTGTTTCCGAAGCGAGTAGTTGTATGGAGGCCTGAGGTAAAAATTCTACTAATTACACTGGCACACCCGCTATATGGTGGTAACCGTGGGGTTGGAAGCCCGGGGATATTTCTAGCAATCTTACGCATAATTAAGTGACAAATACATTATCAGATTCTACAGCAACACCAATGGAATAACACATGAAGCAGGGCTTTGGTGATGCCATTGTTTTGGGGAAGGAAGGGCTCCTTCCTGCCTTTCTGGCTGTTCTCTTTCCGGTAGAAGAGTAACTGCTTCTGCCAAGGCGAGGCAGTCATTTCCCACGAGGAACCACAACAGCCTGTAATTACTGGAATCGAGAGTCTAGGTCAGTGGTCGGCAAGCTCATTAGTCAACAGAGCGGCAAACCTCGGCTCACGAACCGCAGTTTGCCGACCACTGCTCTAGCCTAATCCATTTCTTCCTTGCCCTCTATTCTTGCTCCCTAAGAGTTTTATTCACACCCATGCCTTTAGTTATTTTCTACACTCATTTTCCCAGAGCTTTAGATATCCAATTACTTGAAGTCTTTTTTAAATAACACAATTGTATCTCAAGCCCAATATTTCCAAAACTAAACCCAACTGAGGCCAGAGACTCCAAAAGATCGTTAAGATTGTTAACAAGTGTTTTGTTTTTGTTTTTAAGTATGGAATAAGCTTTCCTCTTATCTTTCCCTAGTTAAGTCCTACATATTTTAATCTCATCAGCTTCTATATATTCACAACAAGATGGAATTCTCTTGAATTCAATAGACTCTGAACTTTCCCCTTCACATGCTCTATGAATAATGTAATTTAAATCCAATAACCACAAATTAAAAATATAACAATGGCCTTGCCCTGGCCAGTGTGGCTCAGTTGTTTGGACACTGACCCCTGCACTGAAAGGTTGCCAGTTCGAACCCAATCAGGGCACATGCCTGGATTTCAGGCTTGGGCTGTGCAGGAGGCAGCCCATCCATGTTATCCTCTCCAAGTAATGTTTCTCTCTCTACCTCTTCCTCTCTGGTGCTCTCACTCTCAAACACAATAAAATATTTTAAAAATAAATAAAAATTTTTAAAGCTATATTCTAGTAAAACTACAAAGCTTAAAAACAGATTTTAAAATAGTTTTAGAGCATTTGGGGGGAAAAAAGAGTAAATAAAATTTAAATTATTGCAGTGACAGTTTTTATGACAGGAAAAAAAATGGTGCTATATGTCAAAGTCGGCCCAGGAAAGAAAATAGGAACAAAGGGTTTTCTATCCAGCAAAACTCACTTTGAAGTATAAAATGCAAAGCTAACTTGTTAACATCGTGCAAAACCTCAGGGAGCTTTGGTTTGATGGCTGTGTAGTTATACATTCACTAAAGGATAGTCTTAAGACAACCATCATGACTACAGAAACATCAACATAAAGACTGCTAGTGAGTAACTATTGAATAGTTACTTCTGTAGCAAAAACTAAATGAGAGCTTAGCTTGAGTGACTGTAATATGTAATGGTCATATGCTCTAACAATGTAGATGGGGAAAAAGAATATGCATAAAATATAGAAACCATTCTCATTCATCTTTTTAGTGGTTATAATATTAATATTGTAATATCAGTATTGTAATTCCAATGGTGGTTCCTTTAAGAGAAAAATAAATAGGACAAATAAGGGAGAGAAGGTAAAATTGTAGATATTTTTTAAATTCTAATTTTCAAATAATAAGCAAGATTAAATGTTAGCATCTACAGATGTAACTTTTATAATCAAATAATAAATAAATGGAAGTAATTACCATGAAAGTCAGGATAGTGATTGCTTTTGTAAAGGAGACACAAGAGGCTTCTGAGGGGGTTGGCAACATTCTATTTCTTGACCCAAGTGTTTGCCTTATAATAAATTTATATAACCACTCAAAACTTAGTATTATAACTACTGCTGTTTTGTAAAAATTAAATGCAAATAGAGATAACTGAAATCTGGAACTTGCACTTTAATAATCTATATAAATAAAAGGCTAATATGAAAAGTGTCCCCTCGGGAGTTCCACCAGGACTCCAGAGTTCAATTGCTCTCTATGAAATGTGCTGACCACCAGGGGGTGGTGCAGAATGAAGGAAGGCCCTGGCTAGCAGCCGAAAGGCCCGTATTAGCCCTGATTGCCAGCCAGGTCTAGGGACCCTACCCGTACACGAATTTCATGCACTGAGCCTCTAGTATAGACTATTCACTTTTAATTTCCAACTATGTCCAAATATAATTAAAAAGAAAATACCCTAAACATACAAGAAAATTCCATCTAGACATAAGATTTTTTTGTTTTCCTCTTTAAGACTTGAAGTAACATTGTACAATGACCATGTCCTCTTGAATCTACTTGTCCTGGGCTGCCCTGGGCCATTTCTCTTACTGTGCAATAGAGTTGGCATGAAACACAGGCTACTGCTATGTCAATGATCTTCAAGTGAGACTGAAGAGGTAAAGATTTAATGAATGTCAGTTTAAAAGGTCAATGAGATGCTGCTTTGATTATAGTGGGCTGTCTCCCAAATCACCAAGATCACAGCACTTTGTTTGTAGTAAATTATTCGGATAGATACGATCCATTCATTGGATGATTGCAATTGTTCATTTCACTTTTCTGTTATGGAGGATTAACCTTCTTCCAACTTAATTCTCAGAGGTGGGATGTTTTTCCATTGGATGGAATATTTTCCTTCTATCTTTTTTAATAAAAGGAGAAAAGCATGTAACTGCCAAAATGTGTAATCGCCAAGGCTTGCATTTTTTTTCTTTATTAAGGTATTACATATATGTCAGTATCTCCCCAGGGCCCCCCTACCTCCGCCGCTAGTGTCTGCACCCCCTGTTGTCTGTGTCCATTGGTTAGGCTTATATGCATGCATACAAGTCCTTTGGTTGATCTCTTCCCCTCCCCCCACCCTCCCCTGCCTTCCCTCTGAGGTTTGACGGTCTAATAGATGATTCTCTGTCTCTGGATCTGTTTTTTTTTCATCTGTTTACGTTGTTCATTATATTCCACAAATAAGTGAGATCATGTGATATTTATCTTTCTCCAAATGACTTATTTCTCTTAGCGTAATGCTCTCCAGGTCCATCCATGCTGTTCCAGAGAGGATGCAGAGAAAAAGGAACTCTCATGCACTGCTGGTGGGAATGCGGACTGGTGCAGCCACTGTGGAAAATAGTATGGTGCTTCCTCAAATAATAAAAAATGGAACTACCATTTGACCCAGTGATCCCACTTCTAGGAATATATCCAAAGAAACCAGAAACACCAATCAGAAAGGATATATGCACCCCTATGTTCAAAGCAGCACAATTTACAATAGCTAAGATTTGGAAACAGCTTAAGTGCCCATCAGCAGATGAGTGGACTAAAAAACTGTGGTACATGTACACAATGAATACTACACTGCTGTAAAAAGGAAGGAAGGCTTGCATTTTTAACCATCTGAAGGACAAACACATTCCTGAATTTTCTGGAGGGTGAGCAATATCTTTCTTGGTCACTAATTCCATCTCTCAGCTCATTATTGGCTTCAACACCAGCTTCACCCATTTGAAATTTTTCTTTGTATCCTCAGAGAAAATAGCTGCACAGAGCTTCACAATTCAGATGATTTCAAGCTCTAAGCTTCTTTTTTATACCCATTATATCTTCCAGTTTTCGCTTCTAAAAATGTTACAGTATTCATTGGTAATGGTTTTTAGAATTGATTTCTAAACTAAGGCCAAAACCATAGTGCATGTATTTATGTGGTCTAGGTTCAGGTTTGTATTTATCACAGGAACGCCATAGGGTTGGTCATCCCACATAGAAATGAACGTTGTGCTGCTCTGCTCTTTCTGGCAAATAGATGGCTTTCCCCTGCAAAAGAGGCGGCGGCCAACTGGGAGGGAGGAGGGGGATTTCTGCTTTTTGTTGTAGCATTTCTAGTTTGTGTTGACAAAGTTGTATTCTAAAAAAATTCAAAATTAAAAAGTGAGAGTTTTTAACAGTGTGTCCTCTCTCTGCACCCTGAGCCTTTCCCATTTCTTTAAACTACTCTGACCTCCAACATGACTGATTAAGGTATCTTCTCCGAAAGGGCAGCTGTGTTCCATCATGTAAGACTCATCCTCCAGGAATTTATGGTGAAAACTCATGCATCTCAATTACTGTGTAACTTGCATGAATTTAGTATTCATCAAAACAAATCACACTCGCACCTCTCAACTGACCCTCATTATGTGGGCATCGCTCGGTTTTGAAAGCCATCTATCTCCTTCCCATACCTAACTTGCCATCTGGTCAGTTTATTGATAGAGATGGTTATGTTTATATGAAATCCAATTGACATTTAACGGAAGCCAATTGTTTTACATGCCTTCAATTAGAATTAAAATTAGATAGGATTCAGATGTGAGCAATAAAAAAAAAACTGCTTTAGCTCTCGATGGTTAAAAAATAAAGAGCAATATCTCAATTATTGGGAGTATTAAATTACCCCCACATGCATAATCAGAATGTAGTAAATTTGAATTTTCCCCTTCCCTGTTAGAATTCAAAATCATGAATCACTTTGGAGAATTGAGGCAATTAATGTAATATTAACACAAGCCAATATCATGCAATTACCAACACAGACACAGAAGCCAATGCCAGACCCTACCAAAGAGCTGTGGTCACTAAGCATAATAACAATATAATAAATGTTGGTTAAATCCTCCTATATAATAAAAGCCTAATATGCTAAGTGTCCAGTCAACTGGTCGGCCATTCAACCAATCAAAGCGTAATATGCTAATGATATGCTAAGGCTGCTCAACCACTCGCTATGATGTGCACTGACCACCAGGGGGCAGACAGTCGACCTGTCAACCAGTCGCTATGACATGTACTGACCACCAGGGGCAGATGCTCCAAACGGTAGGTTAGCTTGCTGCTGAGGTCCAGCTGATCCGGACTGAGAGAGATGGGCCGGACATGCCTAGAGCCCTCCCAGGGTTCCTCCCCAGCTGGCCAACCTCCCACATCTCTCCCCAGCCCTGTTCATGCACCTGTGGGGTCCCTCGGCCTGGCCCATGCCCTCTTGCAATCCAGGACCCCTTGGGAGATGTTGGAGAGCTGGTTTGGCCTGATCCGACAGGCCAGGCCAAGGGACCCCACTGGTGCACAAATCTGTGCTCCGGGCCTCTAGTCAATAATAGATTCAATGAAACATGGCAATATTTTTCTTGAAAAAAAAACACACAACTATATAGGCCTTTTGAGACTAAAGTTAATGTTTTTTAATAATATGTGTTTGATAAAAAAAATAATGTTATGTTTAGGTTTTGCTTTTTACACACACAGGGAAAAAAGATGTGGAGTTTTGGTGGGCAAACAGTATTGCACAGTAATTAGTTCTTTGGCTTTGGAATTCAACAGAACCCAGGTAAAATAACTGTTATCTATTAGCTATTAACCTCAGTGTCTCTAAGTCCCAGTTTCTTCACCTATATTATGGACATAATATTTATTGGGTAAATTCTAGCTGAAGGTTAAAATGACAGTTTATGTAAAGCTACTTAATTTATTGCCTGGTACATAGTAAACATGGGGAGGGGGCAGTAGCCAAAATAAACCAAACACAAACTCATAGAACATTTGCTTATTGTTAAAATAAAAAGTTTTGGTGAGGGGAGGTGGGGGCTTGAAGCTAAGAAATATATGTATTTCTCCTAAATGCTTTAGCGTCATGTAGCAATTGTTACATAATGAAAATAATCCTGTATTCCAGGTTGAGTATGCCATTTTCTTTTTTCAGCATGTGAACACTATAAAACAAATGTTTACATGTCACCATTAGCATGAAAACACTGGGTTGTATTTATGAAAGGATTAGATATGGTTTATTTTACTTGGGAATGTATTCGTATTCCATAATAGACATGGCACCTTCAGTCTCAAGTTTTCACCCTTAAAACCGGTAGTTCTATCTTTGCCCACCTTGTTTCTTTAAATTGACTTCATATGGTTTCAGTGCATTGTTTTTCCTCCTTTTATTCAACTTACATTAAAATATTTTAGGTTCATTTCATGAATTCACTCCAAGATATTTTCTTAAAAGCATTGATAAAAGTGTCTACTCTTGACTTTTCTATTTGATTAATAGAAAATAATCATCTCTCTCTCGTGTGGTTTGGTTAATTAACTGTTATAGGCAGCACAAATAATTTCTACAGTAGTGTACTTATTGTTTTAAGAATTATGTGAAAATTAGTCTCTAACTACATGATTAGATTTTCAGATCTGGTAATGAACAAAAATACTCTTTCTGTGCCATCTTTTAATGTGTTTTTAATCACCAGCAAAATAACAAAGAATTGTCTTTTAAAATAATTAAGACTACATATCGAGTCTCCATAGGGTGTCAACAATAAAGGGGTTAATGAAGCATCTAGTCATCATGGAAACAATCAAAAAATGTCTTGCTTTAAACAACCAAAAGCAATTTCTTCAATCTAGATTCTGCATCTGTGCTGGAATAATTTCCATAGCATCAGAACATTTTTCATCCTGCAGAGATTACACGATGAAAAAGAGGAAAGCTTACAAATGATGGTAACCTCCTATGTAAGTGGAGCCAAATATTTAAATGAAAAATCTGTCAAAAGAGCCGAGCTATTACAGTTTCACAAACCATGCTAAACATCATGGCATGACCTCAGTCATGGCACCATTTAGAACCATGAAAGAATGCTACAATGACAGATTTCCATTTACACATTGCACATTGCTTCTCAGCATATTAA
The DNA here is from genome assembly GCA_026230045.1 of Corynorhinus townsendii. Classification (NCBI taxonomy): domain Eukaryota; kingdom Metazoa; phylum Chordata; class Mammalia; order Chiroptera; family Vespertilionidae; genus Corynorhinus; species Corynorhinus townsendii. The sequence continues at coordinate 161,132,765 of JAPDVU010000006.1, read as the reverse complement.
TAAAAGCTCCGTCATGTGCTAAAGCAACACACACTTTCTTTTCTCCATTCTTTATAATTCAAGATCAATTCAAAGCTCAAATCAAATACCAATTCACTGCATCTCTGGGAACATCTCACTCATAGCCATAATTGGAAATAACATATAAGGTATATCAAATGAAATGAATGTGTATTTAAACAATCCGAAGAGAGAAATGGCAAGAATAAAAATCATGATGGCACATAAACTCTTCTATGGATTCACTTAACTATTCAGTATGTTCCATTCATCCAGAAGTTACATACAAAAGTACAGTACTTTGGAGGCTATATTCCAGTACTTATTAGATTATTGAGCATATTTTAACCAACTTTCAACAGGCAGTAGGCTCAGAGAGATCAGAAATTATAGCAAACATATTTGCTTTTAGATTCTTAATGTATTTACTAGCAAATTATATTAGCATAATAGTGCTCAATGTGTATCTGCTAAATTAATGAATGCAAGAATGTCCCTGATACTCAGTTTTTCTATCTGTTAAATGGGAGAATTAATACATATGCTGTTGTATGAATTGGTGGAAGTATCCAGACTGCAAATAAAATAATGGGTACATAATAGATGTTCATTAACTGGTAACTATTACTGTTCACTCAAAATGTCTTCCAATAAATATATTAATTGGTTTCTTAAGAAAAGAGGATTTGTTCTGGACCAAGGACAAGAAATCATATACTTGCCATGAATATTATTTTGATATGTAAATTTACTTTGTGTATTGACCACCATTTAAATGGGGGGAAAAAGACCTAATAGAAATGTCTAAATATAAACTTTGTTTCTGGTGTTTTTGGTTGTATATACTGAAGACACTTCAGACTATTTAATAATTTCTAAAAGAGGCTTTCTTATGCTCTCCATAGCATATAAAATATACTTCATCTCTAGTCTCATTTATTTTGAATAAGGGTTGGTATAATTTTCACTTATTATCAGGAGAGGACTAGAGAAGAAATAAACATGGAGATCAAAGCTGTTTCTATTTAATGTGATTATAATCAACAAGGGAAACCAATTCACATGCCCAAATGATTGTTTTTCCTGTATAAGTGAGTTGTTTTGGCCGAGTATACTGTGTAAATGTTCTAATTCATAGACTCGGTGCCAGTCAGCTTGGATTTATGGGAATGGAGTCAGATTGCTCACAAAGGCTGTTTCCATAGAGCCAAGACTGAAACGAAGAGGGGCTAAGTCCTTGCAAATGGTTAGAGAAACAGAGTAATTATTAAAATAAAAGTGTTGCTAACCATGTAGGAAATGCAAAGCACACACAGTTCGAAATTAAGTCTAGGTTATATTCTTTCTAGCTGATACTACTCTTTAGCTTTGACAATGCTCAGAAGTCATGGAGATCATTGGCTTTGTGTAGAGTGTACCAAATGGATTCATTTCAAAGAATTGTTACATGAATATATAATCAGCCCTCCATGGAGTCAACTAACCTCAGATTGACAATATTTTTTTAAAAAATGTTGCCTGGATGGCAAGGCTCAGTGATTGAGCACAGACCTATGAATCAGGAGGTTATAGTTCAATTCCCAGTCAGGGCACATTCCTGGGTTGCAGACTCAATCCTCAGTGTGGGGCATGCAGGAGTCAGCCAATCAATGATTCCCTTTCATTATTGATGTTTCTGTCTCTCCCTCTCCTTTCCTCTCTGAAATCAATGAAAATATAAAAAATGTTATGTTGTCGCTGCTGTGTAATATGTAGTTAGGTCTATGATGGTTGTATCTTTAATGAACATTTACAGACTTTTTTTTCTTGTCATTTCATATACAGTATAACAACCATTTATATAGCATATACATTATATCACGTATTACGAGTAATCTAGAGATGACGTGAGGTATGTGGGAAGATGTGTCTAAATTATACACAATTACTATGCCACTTTATATTAAGAAACTTAAGGATCCATGAGTTTTGGAGTTCCAGAGGAGTCCTGGAACCAATCCCCTGAGGATAATGAGGAAGGACTGGATTGTTTCCATAAACCACCAAAAAAAAATCTTGGCTCAGATTTGCAATTGGGGTAATATAATTTATGTTCCTGGCTTTTAGATAAACATGTTCCCATATTTTAATGTTCCTGACATCAAAATATACACCTCTAGTGCATCACCTCTCTCCTCTCAAATCAGTTATCAATTCAACAATAGGATAAAACAGAAAAAATAAGGTATATTGTAATTTTTAAAACATAAATTATGTACTAGGTATCCAATTTATAATACATGTACTATATTATAAACATATTTATATATTATGTATTATATTAATGTATATTATAATCTATAATATAAACATAATTGCTTATATGTATAATATAATATACACTTATATATAGGTACATATTATATGTAACTTGTAAATTATTTGAGAAATCATTTTTCAGTAGTGCTAAGGTCTAGATAATATGATACTTTGATATAATAGTTTGATTAAAGAAACAGTATTGATAATCACCTCTGAGGTTTAGATTTTCTATCACTGCTCACATTCATATACTCAAAGTTGGTATTCAACTTGTTCATAGCAGATTTTCATCAACAATGTTTAAAGAATTTAATTATTTTCTTTCATTCTTATTATGTACTTTATTTTAATAGGTGAGTTATTTTATTAAACTATACTTAAGCTCACTACAAATACAAAATAGAAGTATTAATAATAAAACAAGTTATTAAATAAAAGCCGAAAATATAGCTCCAATGATTCACATTTCACAGGTTTAAGAAGAATTAAACTAACTGTTTTCAACAGAATTTAGGATTAAAATATTACTTCTTTACATTCAATTATCTGTATATTTAAATAACTCTACTCATTTTCTAATACATTTTTAAAAATGCATTGCATTATATTTTCATATTTCCAACATAATTAGATATTTCTGATCTCTTTTAGTCTTCTTGGGGCTTATTTGTACTTCGCTAAGTTATAAATTCTGAAGATAATTTACTGCATAGGTAACTGTAGATGATGAATATTAACCGGCATGCTATTACAGGCCATTCACCAAAGAATATTTCAAAAATTTCTGTTAATGAATTATTTAAAAATCACAATATATAAGTACAAAGTTTACAGACTTTAATCAGTAATTAGAGCATATATGAGATTTAGTGGTGACTATTCTATTGAATTGGAAATGTACTGTAATTATCAGAGAGTTTTGAACATGCACTTCTATAAAATTCTCTTAGTTTGTGCATGTTCTCAAAGATATATGTGTGTACATACACACTTATTTCTGATTTGTAAACAATAAAAAGGTTTAAGAGAGATATTCTCTAAATGTGAGCCACTGCTATTATTTTTTATAATTTATTCATCACAGCTAAGTTCTAACACTCCTATTACTAACATTGCCCATCTTTGTTCAATGATGATGATGTGCCTGATGGTGATGGATGGAAATACCACATTTTCCAGCATCTGGTTTTTTATTATAAGAAGCAATAAATAAAATTTTCTTTGAAATTGACATTCTATTCGAAATATTAACTGGACAATGTAAATTTAACTCACATTTCTGTTTTTATTATTGTTCATTATCTGGTCAAGTAAAACACACACACACACACACACACACACACACACACGACCAAAGAAAAATAGCAAAAAAAACCAAGGTCTAACCTGAAATAAATGGATAGGAGTGGTTGGCAAACTCATTAGTCAACAGAGCCAAATATCAACAGTACAACGTTTGAAAGTTCTTTTGAGAGCCAAATTTTTTAAACTTAAACTTCTTCTAATGCCACTTCTTCAAAATAGACTCTCCCAGGCCATGGTATTTTGTGGAAGAGCCACACTCAAAGGACCAAAGAGCTGCATGTGGCTCGCGAGCCGCAGTTTGCTGACCACTGAGATAACCAAAAGTTATTCCTATATCTCTAGAATATTTTCTATTATAATATCTAAATATAAGAACAGAAAGTAGTGGATTATAAACCATTGATTCAAATACCTGTTGATTATAGTTCTTCACTTTTAAATTTTCTATTATTTAAAAAGATTTATTTCTGACAAAATTAAAATTTGACATGTTAGCATTAGAACATAACTTAGAAATCATCTTTCATGATTTTCAAGTAGCTATTCATTGCAAAACAATGATAAAGTGAGGAACAGCACCATAAGAACCTTTGCTTTTTGAAAAAGCAAATAAAGGCTGGGCGAAACTAGTCACCATATTTTCTACATGTGTGACAGTGGTCCACTTCTTATAACAACATGACTCATGAGTATGCAAGAGACTTCTGAATGTGGAGCCAAAAGCATGCGCCGTAGAATGGTCCTTTCATGCCTCTGATGTACAAAGCAAATCAGCCTGAAATCACCAGGGAATTGCCATGACAGGGGCTGGGCAAACCTCAGCATGATCAAAGCCTTCCAAACCAATGACATTTGAAAGGGAATTAAAACCTTCTCCAGTGAGATTTAGCCATCTTCTAAACAGAATAAATGCAAAAATGCTAAGATGGATGGATATGTTAAGTATAGCAGCATTCGCCAAACTATCACGATGGGGCTTCATTTATTACAGCAGTGTGCACCATGTCTATTTGCATACCATGGAATTGTCTAAGGAAAAGCTTTCATTCCTATTTTCTGGTCCTCATAATCTGGTCCAGAATGAGAAATTACCCTCTGAAAATACTGCTTAATTTGTTTGCCATATCACAGCTAAGGGGTCATTATGCAACTTTAAGGACAGTTATTGAGAACTAATCTTTCATTTCTACTGATGCAAGAAGCCTGATAACAAACAAATGTAACTCTCTAACGAGAATGGCTACAATGCAATGCAATGCCTTAGCATGTTGTACTGATTCATATGACAGTTATTACTTATCTGGGTGAATAACTGAAGCACTAAAGTATGTGGTCACTACTGACATGATCACTAGTTAAAAGGACAGCTTGTAAATTCAAAGCTAGCATTTGCTTTGCAAAGTACATCTTCAAGTACTCTAATATTTTGAAATACCATTTATTCTGAGAGAAACTAAGCACTGAAATATTCTTAGCACAGAACCATGTAGATTGTTTTAGAAACATTAAATGGTACAAGGAGTATTATATAAGATGGCTCAGAGACTACTTGATTTTGCATATTCAAGAATAATTATGTAATATAATAAGCTTATTCTAATTTAGTTTTGCAGATGGAATTCACTGAAAGCAAGGAGATTTTGTATAGAGCACATACTGCATATGACAATTCTGTTTTGATATATTTAAGAAGTTCTGTGCCTCTTGGAGTTAAGCAGTAACATATCTTTATTCTGTTCATCATGGTTATAGTGTTTGTTAAATAAATTGTACAGGCCCAGCCATCATGGCTCAGTGGTTTGAGCATTGACCTATAAATCAGGAGGTTGCAGTTCAATTCCTGGTCGGGGCACATGGCCGCGTTGTGGTCTCAATCCGCACTGTGGGACGTGCAGGAGGCAGTCAATCAATGAATCTCTCTCATCATTGATGTTTCTATCTTTCTTTCTCTCTCTTCCCCTCTGAAATCAATAAAAATATTTAAAAATATTCACTAGGGATTCACTAGGAAAAACATTAGGGCATTCTAAAATGAACAAAGTATTGTCCACAACTCAAAGAACTTATATTAAAGTGGGGAAGACAGGCATACGATCAGAGCTCCATGGTATGGTGGGACAGAAGACCTTACAGAATTATGTGGCTTGACTATATTATTTTGTTAGTACTGGGAGAAGAAAATGGTGATCAGTACCAAAAGCATGCCAGGCTTCCCACCTTGCACCAGATAGTTTTATTCTAAAACACCACAACAGATGAAAACACACACACACATTTTGAACCATGGCAAAAGCTTGGAATACTGCAATATGGTTTGTGTAGAGGTGATAAGTGAAAATATCTGAGTGTTACTTTAAAAAAAATCATTGCAACTCCTTACTAACGTGGAAAATTCTTAACGTGGGAACTGTAATAGATACCCCTTTGGCATAGTGCTTGTAGACATTATTCCATAAATGCTGCTGGAAATAACACATTTTATGGATTTATAACTTTGTATAATTATGAAATCTGCAATCAGATCATTCTTCAAAAAACTAGACCATATTTTCTTTTTAAATGTATATTTTTAAAAATATGGATAGCAACTTTTCTCATGACATTTTGTTTTACTTTTCAAGAAATGAATCAAAATGTTTCCTGCTGTTTAAAATCACTTTTGTTTTTAGTTGTTGTTGACAGCCAGTAATACTTCTATAACAAAACTCCTATCTAACCCAAGTCATGATCGATGTCTTCACCTGTACATAAAAATATATTTTCCCTTTATTCAGATTACTCTATAATTGAACATAATTATACTTTTTAGCCATGAAGAAAAAAAACAATAAATGCAATGCAATCTGGACAAAATTAGAATTTATCAACATGCAGGTACCATATCTAATTTTGTGGGTATTTGTCTAGCATTGACAAATGAATGAATGAATCAATTTAATAAATGAAGGTAATTTGGAGTCAGGCTTGAATAAAATTACTTTGACCTTTTAATATGGGGTCTTAAATTTCTCTAATTCCATGATTTTCAACCCTTTTCATCTCATGGCACTAATCACTAAAATTCTGTAACACACCAAAAAGATATATTTTTGCCAATCTAATAAAAATAGGAATATTTTGATTTATTCACACTGGATGTCTATTTTTGTGTTCACTGTTGTCATTTTTTATTTGATAATCTAAGGGAAAAGAGGTCAGTGCCCCTAAATAGTCAGGTATTGCATGTTTTAAGAATGCTTGCAGTGGGAGAAAAAGATGGTGGCTGGCAGGACAGAGGTGAGGGAGAGGAAGTGAGTGAGGGTATGAAAGGAGAGTGTGTGGATGTGCATGGTGTGTGTGAGTGAGTGAGGGAAAGTTAAATCACGCAGGAGCAGCAGGGGCTGGCAGACAGGCTCTCCTTGATAAGGAGACACTACCACCACTGTGGGCACTCCCCGGACAGCGGGACTCCAGCACGGAGCCCATGCCACCTTGAAGGGGAGAATGGCCTTTTTTAGGAACTCATCAACACCACCAACCAGACAGGCCTTGGAACTGCCCCGTGACCCAGCAGCCACTCCAGCCAAAATCCTGCTACCCCAACTGCAGACCCGCAGACCCAGGGACCTTCACCTCCAAAGGTGCACTGCTCGGCAGCAGTAAATGGAATCTCCCCCTCCCCAGCGGCAAAACTCCGGATTCCAGCGTATCCAGCCCTGCAGGCAGCTAGGGCACTCAGGGCACTCCACTCCTTAGGCAGCGCTTGGGAGATGCTGAAAGCCCCCCAGGGTGTGATTCTGCACAGACAAGGGCTTGCAGCCCTGCAGTAGAAATTCTGAATTTCCTCTTCCTGGATAACTGCCCACATTCACCCCAACGGCTCAACGGCGGTGCCAGGACCCCTCAGAGTGCATCAGAACTCTGCGCCCGGCAAGTGCACCTCCACAGAGGCGACGTTCCAACAGGCAGGCACCCTGAGCCCATCTACTCACAGGGTGCTACTGGGAGCCATTGGGAGCTCTCCCTGGGTTGATCTTGAACAAGCGGGGGCGCACTCCCCCCCAGCAGTACAAGTTTTGAATTCACTCATCCTGGATACCAGCCCACAGGTGCCTCAATTGCACAGCTACGCTGCCAGGGCCCTTCAGAGTCCTTCAGTACGTGCCTTGCTGGCAAACGTACCACAGGTGCTCCTGTGAGTAGCCACTGGGAGTAAGCGCCTATCCACCACAGGTGCAAGAGCAAAAGCTGGGTCTGCCCACCCCAATACTACAGAACTCTGGGCACCACAGTCACAGCTTTCCAGAGAGCAGGCCCTCTGAGCCCCATCACCCCAACAGACACTTCTTGGGTGCCACTGTGAGTCCCTGCTGGGCACGCATGATTTCAAATAAGGGTGTAAGACAGCAAAAATTGGGGCACTCCCCTCCATGGCGGCTGACTTCTAGACACCGCAGTTGTGCCTCTCAAGCTTGCAGGCCTACATCAAGAGAACCCGAATAGCTCAAGTAGGGAGCTACACTGGATTAACAAGCCCAGGAGAACTGAGAGATTATGCCAGTAGCACCATCCCCAAAAGAACCTGGGTAGCAAAGCAATTGGATCTACAATTAAAACATTACAGGAAAACATGGGAGACAAAAATGCAATCCCCAAAGGAAAGAAAAAGAGGAACCACCAGAAAGGGAGTTAAATGAATTCGAGGCTAGCAGCTTAACAGAGATAGAATTCAGAGTAATGGTTATAAGGATGTTTAAACGGATGGATGACAAATACACACAACTCAATGACAAATACACACAACTCAATGAGAACTATAAGGAGCTCAATGAGAATGTCACCAACATGAAAAGAAACCAAGAGGAGATGAAGAACGACAGCTGTAATAAATAACACAACAGAAGGCCTAAACAGTAGACTAGAAGAGGCTAAGGACCGCATCAGCAAATTAGAAGACAAGGTAGGAAAAAACACACAAACAGAGCAGCAACTGGAAAGAAGACTTAAAAAGCAAGAGGAGAGCCTAAGGGAGATTTGGGACAACACAAAACAAAACAACATTCGCTTAATAGGGATACCAGAAGGAGAGGAAGAGAAGCAAGGAATAGAAAACCTGTTTGAAGAAATAATGACAGAAAACTTCCCTGATATTGGCAAGAAAAAAACCATGCCAGTCCAAGAAGTACATAAGAGTCCCAAACAAGTTGAACCCCAAAAGACCGACACCAAGACACATCATAATTAGATTGGCAAACACCAACGACAAAGTAAGAATCTTAAAGGCTGCCAGAGAGAGACAGAAAGTTACTTACAAGGGATCTCCTATCAGAATATCAACTGATTTCTCAACAGAAACACACCAGGCCAGAAGGGAATGGAATGAAATATACAAAGTGATGTAAAGCAAGGGACTGAATCCAAGAATACTATACCTGGCAAGGCTATCATTCAAAATTGAAGGTGGAATCAGGAGCTTCACAGACAAAAAAGGGCTAAGAGAGTTTATCACTACCAAGCCAGCAATGCAAGAAATGCTAAAGGGACTGATGTAAAAAGAAGGAAGGGAAAGGCAAGAAGAAACATAAACACTAAGGAAAAATGACAACAAACATGTACTTGTCAATAATATTAAATGTAAATGGATTAAATGCACCTATCAAAATACATAGGGTAGCTGAATGGATAAGAAAACATGACCCATATATTTGCTGTCTACAAGAGACCCACCTCAGAGCAAAGGATTCGCACAGACTGAGAGCAAGGGGATGAAAAAACATTTTTCAGGCAAATGGAAATGAGAAAAAAGCTGGGGTTGCGATACATATATCTGATAAAATAGACCTCAAAGTAAAGGCCATAATAAGAGATAAGGAAGGCCACTACATAATACTAAAGGGAGCAATTCAATAAGAAGACATAACTCTGGTAAAAATATATGCACCCAATGCAGGAGCACCCAAATACATAAAAAAATCTCCTTGAAGATATCAAGGGAGAGATCAACAACAACACCATCATAGTAGGAGGCTTTAATACACCACTGACATAACTGGATAAATCCTCTAGACAAAAAAATCAGCAAGAAACAGCAATTCTAAATGACACACTAGATCAGATGGACCTAATTGACATCTTCAGAGCATTTCACCCCAAAGCCACAGAATATACATTCTTCTCAAGTGCACATGGGACATTTCAAAAATAGACAACATATTGGGTCACAAGAAAATGGGTCTCCCCAAATTCAAAAAGATTGAAATCATATCAAGCATTTTCTCAGACCACAATGGTATAATATTAGAAATAATCTACAATAAAAACATTCCAAAAAATTCAAACACTTGGAAGCTGAATAGTATGCTACTAAACAATGATTGGGTTATCAATGAGATCAAAGAAGAAATTAAAAACATCCTGAAGACTAATGACAATAAAAACACAACATTGCAAATCCTATGGAACACAATGAAAGCAGTCCTGAGAGAGAAGTTTATAGCTCTACAGGCCTACCTCAAAAAACAAGAATAAATGGTAATAAATCATCTGACTCAACAACTCAAAGAATTAGAAAGAGAGCAACAAGAAAAGCCCACAGTAAGCAGAAGGGAGGAAATAATAAAGATCAGAGCAGAAATGAATGACATAGAGACCAAAAGAACAATAAAGAAGATCAATGAAACCAAGAGCTGGTTCATTGAAAGGATAAACAAGATTGATGAACCTATAGCCAGGCTCACCAAGAAGCAAAGAGAGAGGACCCAAATAAACAAAATCAGAAATGAAAGAGGTGAAATAACAACAGAACCCACAGAAATACAAAGGATTGTTAAAAAATACTATAAACAACTCTATTCTAACAAACTAGACAACCTGGAGGAAATGGACACATTCCTAGAAAAATACAACCTTCCAAAACTTATTCAGGAAGATTCTAAAAATCTCAATAGGCTGATAACTATGGAAGAAAATGAAGCAGTCATCAAAAAGATTCCAGCAAACAAAAGCCCGGGGCCAGATGGCTTCACAGGGGAGTTTTACCAAACATTCAAGGAAGAACTAAAACCTATCCTCCTCAGACTATTCCAGAAAATTCAAGAGGAAGGAACACTTCCAAGCTCCTTCTATGAAGCCAGCATCACTGTAATACCAAAACCAGATAAAGATAACACAATGAAAGGGAATTACAGGCCAATATCCCTTATGAACATAGATGCCAAAATCCTCAACAAAATTATAGCAAATCAAATCCAACAGTACATTAGAAAGATCATACACCATGACCAAGTAGGATTTATCCCAGGGATGCAAGGATGGTACAATATTCGCAAATCAATAAACATGATACATCACATAAGCAAATTGAGAGATAAAAATCACATAGTCATATCAATTGATGCAGAAAAAGCATTTGACAAAATCCAAGACCCTTTATTGATAAAAACTCTCAGCAAGGTGGGAATAGAAGGATTGTACCTCAACATAATAAAAGCCATATATGATAAATCCACAGATAACATCATACTCAATGGGAATAATTAAAACCATTTCCCCTAAGAACAGGAATAAGACAGGGATGCCCACTCTCACCACTCCTGTTCAACATAGTGCTGAAAGTACTAGCCATTGCGATCAGACAAGAAGAAGAAATAAAAGGCATCCAAATTGGAAAAGAAGAAGTAAAACTGTCCTTATTCACAGATGACATGATACGGTACATAGAAAACCCTAAATACTCCATCAAAAAATTATTAGACTTAATAAATGAATTCGGCAATGTAGCAGGATACAAAATTAATGCCAAGAAATCTATGGCATTTCTATACACCAATAATGAACTTACAGAAAGAGAGACTAAAAAAGCAATCCCATTTACCATCGCACCAAAAAAATTAAGGTAGGAATAAGCTTAACTAAGGAGGTAAGACCTATACGTGGAAAACTACACAACTCTGAAAAAAGAGACAGAGGAAGACATAAACAGATGGAAGAACATACCCTGTTCATGGACTGGTAGAATCAACATCATCAAAATGTCCATACTACCCAAAGCAATCTATAAATTCAATGCACTTCCCATTAAAATACCAACGGCATATTTCACAGACCTAGAACGAACCTTAAAAAAATTCATCTGGAATAAAAAAAGACCCCAAATAGCTGCAGCAATCCTGAGAAAGAAGAACAAAGTAGGGGGGATTTCAATACCAGATATCAAGCTGCATTACAAAGCCACTGTTCTCAAAACAGCGTGGTATTGGCACAAGAACAGACATATAGATCAATGGAATAGAAGAGAGAACCCAAAAATCGACCCAAACCACTATGCCCAATTAATATTTGACAAAGGAGGCATGAACATACAGTGGAGTCAAGACAGTCTCTTCAACAAATGGTGTTGGGAAAATTGGACAGATCCATGAAAAAAATGAAACTAGATCACTAAATTTCACCATACACAAAAATAAACTCAAAATGGAAAAACATAAGACGGGAAACCATAAAAATACTAGAGGACTCCACAGGCAGAAAAATCTCAGACATATACCGAAGGAACTTCACTGATACTGCTCCTAGGGCAACGGAAAATAAAGAGAAAATAAACAAATGGGACTACATCAAAATAAAAAGCTTTTGCACAGCAAAGGAAACCATCAATAAAACAACAAGAAAGCCCACTGCATGGGAGAACATATTTGCCAATGATATCAATGGTAAGGGTTTAATCTCCAACATTTACAGGGAACTCATACAACTTAACAAAAAGAAGATAAACAACCCAATCAAAAAATGGGCAACTGATCTAAATAGACACTTTTCGAAACAAGACAGAAGGAAGGCCAAGAAACATGAAAACCTGCTCAAAGTCACTAGTCATCAGAGAGATGCAAATCAAAACAACAATGCGGTACCATCTCACACCTGTCAGAATGGCTATTATCAACAAATCAACAAACAGCAAGTGTTGGTGAGGATGCAGAGAAAAAGGAACTCTTTACAGTGCTGGTGGGAATGCAGACTGGTGCAGCCACTGTGGAGAACAGTATGGAATTTCCTCAAAAAATTAAAAATGGAACTCCCATTTGACCCAGTGATCCCACTTCTAGGAATATATCCCAAGAAACAAGAAACACGAATCAGAAAGGATATATGCACCCCTATGTTCATAGCAGCACAATTCACCATAGCTAAGATTTGGAAACAGCCTCAGTGCCCATCAGCAGATGAGTGGATTAAAAAACTGTGGTACATCTACACAATGGAATACTACCCTGCGGTAAAAAAGGAGTTCTTACCATTTGCAACAACATGGATGGAGATGGAGAGCATTATGCTAAGTGAAATAAGCCAGGCAGAGAAAGATAAATATAACATGATCTCACTCATTTGTGGAATAAAATGAACAACATAAACTGATGAACAAAAATAGATCCAGAGACAGAGAAACATCAATCAGAACGTCAAACCTCAGGGAAGGTAGGGGAGGGTGGTGGTAAGGGGGAGAGATCAACCAAAGGACTTATATGCATGCATATAAGCCTAATCAATGGACACAGACAACAGGGGGGTGGGGGCATGAATGTGAGGTGGGGGGGTAGTGGGGGAATACGGACACATAAGTAATACCTTAATCAATAAAGAAATTTAAAAAAGTAACTGCTCTTATTTGAATATAATGCATTTAAGAAAATAGTCCTATTTTTATAACTCTTGTAATCTATCATCTTTAATTTTATATTATGTAAATTATGTATGGCTGAAGTTATCAGAGAAGACCATTAAAAGCCTGAGTGGCCCACTTACCTGTATCTTTAGCACTTAAAACCTTTTTGCAAAAAATATTAACTTGCACGTTGTAATATAATTTTTATGTCCAGCTATTTTCATACCTATTCTCTGTTTTTTTCTTTGTATATTCTTGGAAGAGAGGTGGGTCACAGGAATATGACCTATATTTCATTATAGAGAAGACTGACCTCCAGTGAGATTAAATGACATTTGAAGGTCCCACATCAAGTCACCAAAGAGCCATACAGTATTTCAGTCCTACAAGTGAAAACCTCACCAGCTCCACAGAATCAATGTAAACTTAATAGGACATTTGATAGAGCCATTGAGTCTCTCTCTCTCCAACATATTTCATGGATCCATCCACTTCACTTCTATTGTCACCTTGATTAATGCTCTACATATGTCAATGGTTTCAAAATTGCTCTTCCGTCTTCCATTCTCTTTTCTAATCTATCGTCCAAAATAAGCTAAGTGACCTTCTCATAGGCACACAGTCAAACTGGAGAAAAACCATCTCTTCTAGTTGATTCCTAAATGAAAATATAAACTCCTCAAAGGTAGATATTATGATGACTCCCTGCAGTGTCGAGCAAAGTGCCTTACATATAGCAGGTACATCATAAACACCTTAGTTAAATACCATTAGATGGCCTTGGGTAAATCACACATTTCATTAAATCAACCATATCTGGCCCCAGTGAAATAGTGGTGGTTATGGGACCAGTAAATATTAAAATATCTAGCGGGTACATACTGACTTAATTTTAGAGCTGCCATCTTAAACTTGCAGGCAGAAGGGCCAGCTCCCTATTACACTTCTATTTATGTCATTCCCCACGATATAAAGGAAAACCACTTTGAGTGGAGACAGTGTGAATAGACAAAAGTAAAAGCAAGCTTTTAGCTTTAACCTTAATTGATGCTCTAAGGCCAAAAAACCCCTTCAGCATTAAGGTTCCTCAGCTAGATAAACCACTGTGTCACAGAAGGCCCCCAAACTGTATTCCTTCTGATCTTTCTCCACAGCAGCCAGCTGCCGCCTGGCAGTTCAAGAAGACAGTGCTTAAAAGGACTTGCAAGTTTGACAAAAAAAGTTGGAGAAATTGATTGGTATTTAGAGTTTAGTGGTCTCCTATGGGTTTTCCTGGGTTTCTGTGACTGATTTTGATGAAGTGCTTTTATTTGTCTCTCTACCCAGAGACTGCAGATGAATTTGCAATAGAGCAGCATGCCTCCTGTTTAGCTTTGTCAGGCACCACTTAGACATGTTATAATTTATTTTCCAGGAAAAATATTTCTCATGAGGGCTTCTGGCTAACACAGTTATAAAGCAGCTGGCTACTGCTCAGCCTGTTGTCTGTTGGCAGCTGGGCTTCCTTGTAAAGGCTGAAAAGAAACAACTGGAGAGGAAAGTTGTGGAAGATGGGGGCAGAGACCAAACGCCCTAATGCAACCGGAATCTTCTCTTTCTGGCTGCTTTTTGGTGATTTACAACTTTGAAACCATCCTATTAAGTCTTACAGGGAGTTCTGGTAGTGTGTGTGTGTGTGTGTGTGTGTGTGTGTGTGTGTGTGTGTGTGTGTGTGTGTGTGTGTGTGTGTGTGTGTGTGTGTGTGTGTGCGCGCGCGCGCGCGCGCGCGCGCGCCCGTGTGTGTGGAGTCCCTCTTAAACAGGCATTGGCTTCTTCTAGTTATTGCACAGACTTGAAATTGCCCTAGAAAATTCATTCACTCACCCAGCTATTTTTTTTCTAACATACGGCATTCTACATAGAGCTTCAGATAATTATTTTGTTTATTTTAAAGACATATTTTTTAAAACTTTTGACACTGAATTCACACACCTTGTGAGAAAATGTTCACATGAAAGGTCAGAGGGACTGAGATTAACTGACATCATTGTTCCTTGTTATACCCTCACTCTAGGGCATATGCTGCAAACTTGCCAAAACATTTCATTTTTTTTCTTTTTGACTAGTCATATACCATGTATCACCAAGTTTCAGTCACCAACAATTATAATACAACATTTTTATGTACCATCACAAAAATGAAAAAGTCTGAAAAATAAAGAACATTTTATTTCTTATCCTTTTCTTAATTGAAAGAACTCTTTAGACTTATCTACACTTAGATTTTTATCATAGCATTCTTTTACATAAAAATAAAAATTTAAGGTAAATAATTGTTTTTAAAAATTCTTAAACTTCTTCAGCCTGTTTTCAATAGTTCAGAATCATTCCTCAACTCAGCATCATCAGTGCCTGAGTTTGTCCACATATTCTGTGTGAACAAAGTAACCAGTAATGAAATATTTTTGTAAGAGTTCCCCCTCCCCTCAGGATTGCCTCCAGGAAACTTTTTTTCAAATTTGCTGACACCCATTGTACAAAATTTGATGCTTTTCTTTTCTTACTTGTATCTAAAGGTGTCAATAGAAAATCCTCAATCAACTAGGTCTCATATTCTTTCTTCATTTGATCTTCAAATAATTTATTCACTAAAATATCAACACAATTATCCAGTTATGTCTCCAGGGGAAAAAAAAACAAGTCCATGAATGTATAAGCAATAAATTATAATCTGATTTTAAGAGGCCACAGATTGTAGGAAGTATCATTATTTTCAAGATGTCAAAATGTAGAAAATAGGCACTATAGATCTGAAAAAATATAGAGCATGAATAGATTAAATGTGCGTATGTGAGCTACAAATGTAGAGGGATTTCAGAAGGAAGTATCCTACACTTATTTTGAGTTGATTACTATCAGAATCACCCAGGGTCCTAAAAATGTCATGGAACAGGGGAGCGCCTCATTTCCCCCAGCTGCTCATGGAAGGGGGTGGGGTTCCTGGGGTACTACTGGAATAAGAATTTCCAGAGGCCCCCACGGGAGGATGAGGTATAGTAGAAAGCTTTATTTCCATGGAATTACACCCCCGCGTTTCCAAAGTACCATTTTCCATAGTACAGTCATGGAAGTATAGCTGGGGCGTCAGTGCAGCTAAAATCAGAGCCAGTGGCCAGAGTTTCCTTTCCATGTGGGAGCAGTATCCAGTCTAGCATCAAGCTAGCTTAGCTTGTGCTTCCCCACTTGCAGTACATAAGCCCATTATGTGTGGAGTCCACAGGGCTGTGGTCAAAGAGGCGAATGCAAGAAAGTAGGAGCCAAAGAGTCCCCCAAGCCAAGAGGCAAGATGGGGAAGCAACAATAGAGTGAACTACTTTGCTTAGGGGATTACATATTCCCAGATTTTCATGGACTTTCAGTGGCCACACCTATCCTAGACAACCATGTCTGTCCCCAGATTTGACTTACAGGCAAGTACCTTCCCTATGTAATTCCAACTTTACTGAGCATGCAGATGAGTCCCCTTCCCCAGAATTTTGCAGGGAATAGGCTGGTGGTTCCATATGGAGTGAAAAGCTGCAGCTTCCTGGTGAAGCTGCCCACAGGACATGTCTATAATTTCTGGATTCCCCCTTTACTTCTTTCCTATTATTTTTCCCCAATGATTTCAAGAGAGAGTGGAAGGGAGGCAGAAAGGCAGCAAGAGAAAAAGAAACATCAATGTGAGAGAGACAAATCAATTGGTTGCCTCCCGCACTCTTGTCCTTTACCAGGAATCAAATCCTTAGGTCCTTGGGCCAATGCTCTAACCATTGAACAAAACAGACCAGGGCCTCCTTTCCTATTATTAACTAATTACAATGGTATTAAAAGCATGAACAATCTAATCACCTAGGACAGTGGTCGGCAAACTCATTAGTCAACAGAGCCAAATATCAACAGTACAACAATTGAAATTTCTTTTGAGAGCCAAATTTTTTAAACTTAAACTTCTTCTAATGCCACTTCTTCAACATAGACTCGCCCAGGCCCTGGTATTTTGTGGAAGAGCCACACTCAAGGGGCCAAAGAGCCGCATGTGGCTCGCAAGCCATGGTTTGCTGACCACTGACCTAGGAAGTAAGGCCAGGATGTCAGCATTTTAAAGAACCAGCCCAGGGATTCTGATATTGGGGGACCACTTTTGAGAAAAGCTTGGGATTCGCTGCCTGTGTCTTGCTGACCATCACACAGTTAAGATAGGATGATCAGATATCCAGCTCTGCCTGGAACCACCCTGGTATATGCCTCTTGTCCAACTTTGATTATAATAGCATATGCTTTTACTGTTAAAAGTGTCCCATTTGGGGACATTATATATAAGGTCATCCTCATTTTATGTAAATGGGTAAGATGTATAGATAATCATAAAATAATCCATTTATATAATCTTGTCCTCAACTGTAAACAGACTCTGTTCTTAAAATAAATAGCTATTGAAAACCCACTGGGGAGTTCATGCTCAGGCCACATGATGAGAATCCACTGTGCTGAGAATTTGTCTTCCAGGAAAAAAAAAAAAAACTATAAAGAGAAATATGCTGTGCTTTTATAAGTCTATAAGACCCAAACAAACCCTTAATAAAAACAATCACTAACTCTCGCTTTATAACATTTGCTGAGTGGGTGGGATTTTTGATGGTGTACCTTTCACCGTTCTCATGTTTATTGTTCAGATGCTAAAATCCCACCACCAAAAGCAAGCTCTTGTTAGGGTGTACCCATCAGCACATTATGGACAATTTAGGGAGTACCTTTTACTGTTCTCATGTTTATTGTTCAGAGGCTAAAATTCCACCACCAGAAGCAGCAAGTTCTCATCAAGGTGTGTCTATCATTACATGATGGACAATTTGGGAAGTTTCTAGATGTTTAGGTATCATCTTTTGTATGGAACTTATGATGAAGCCCTCCAACTGACCCTCTTCCCTAATTTCAGTTTAACATTAAAATGGCACAAGAGCAGCCCTGACCGGTTTGGCTCAGTGGATAGAGCATCGGCCTTCGGACTCAAGGGTCCCAGGTTCGATTCCTGTCAAGGGCATATATCTTGGTTGTGGGCATATACCCAGTGGGGAGTGTGCAGGAGGCAGCTGATGGATGTTCCTCTCTCATCGATGTTTCTAGCTTTCTATCTCTCTCCCTTCAGCTCTGTAAAAAATCAATAAAATATATATTTTTAAAAATGGCACAAGAGCAAACTTTCACCTGGAAGACAGCATCAGTTAGTGCCATGGAAATGAAGGAACAATTTAGTAAAGGAGCCATCCATACAGAGGGGACATGAGTTCTTATAACTGAATCAAAAGAGCTAAATATTTGGAAATTTCAAAATATGAGTGGGTCAGTTCACAGCTATCGGGAGAATTACAAAATTTCTCTGCTGGTGAACTACTAGTTGATGAAACAAAATCTATAAATAAATAGTTATTTAATACTAGCATATTATTTAAGCTCTATTTTAAAAAAACTATTTTGGAAATACATGAGAGAACCAGGAAGAGGGACTTCACCAGAATATAAAGCTGGCACGTTGATCTTAGATTTTCCAACTTCCAGAACTGTAAGAAATAAATTTCTGTGGTTCATAAGCATAGCAGCCAGAACAGACTGAGGCACCACAGAATGTGCAAAGAAATCATTAGAGAATATAATCTAAGCCTAAAAAGAAGTAGGTTTTACTGATGTTGAAAATATGGAGTGACACTGGTCCCTCACTGGATCTGTAAAGCAGACCACCATGTGTTATGTGTGGTAAAGAAGAATGGCTGAAACACCCTCACTTCTCTGTTCACATTTAGCATAGTGAAACAGAAGATAAGATGAGCTATGCTAATCCATAAGGTGGACTTATGAATTATACTCCGAAGTTAAAACCAAACCAACACCCCTAAACTGATCATGTGGTTTAAAAAGATTCTGCATAAAAACCATAATTTTAAGATAATATTCATAATTGTAGGCCCAGTAGGCACTAAGAGAATGGCGAAGCTAACATTTTCTCTACTCATCATTACACAGAAATTTTTCCTTAATCACAGTACTACATTCAAAAATATCATCATATCTAATAAGAAATAAGTAAAATGTTTGGAATTATCCAGGGGCCATCTGAAATGCAGATGAAATGTGCTTTATGTGTAGATATACTGCCTTGTGATTTGAGTATTAATGCTGAAATAAAGCCATCACAATTAGCAAGATATTTTTAAAGTAAGAATTTAGATTCTCTTTTGAAGCATTTTCCTTATAAACACCCTTGAGGAAGCACTAATTCTTTCTGACAGAGTAAAAATGACTGAGACAGTATGTGGCAAATAATTTGTTAACAAATTAAAATATATTATTTTGTTTGCAAATAGTGTTGTCAGATGCATTGAAAATATTGCTAAACCAGTGAAGAAATACTTATTAGAACAAATTAAGTCAGTTCTGTTATACAGTTGAATAAATAAATATATATTTTCCCAACCTTTCTTAGCTTATATATGCATTAGATAGATAGCATTTCAAATGTGAAAATAAATAAGGGAGCTACTAAAGAAACCAGTATATCTAAAAATGCTCAACAGTAGTAAGTGAAGAGAAAAAAAGCTTTAAGTGGGGAATTTTTTTTAAATATATGAACAGCCATTATTAGAAAAATTATCAGACTAGAATGAGAGAGGGAGAGATGCCAGAATAGGGCTGGAAAGCTATTATTACACTTGGAAATTCATACGAGTCATCATAGGAAAGCTATTACAACAAATAAGTTGAAACCAGACTTATACAGGTACGACCTACAGTTCAATCAGGATAACGTAATAATAAATGCAGAGATATATTTTGAATTCCAGAAAGGCCATATGAATCCTTTATATGATATGAGGTTCACACTGCAAGAATTCAATAAATAAATAAATCTATAGTAATAAAAGCGAAATATGCTAATTAGACCAGACATCCTTCTGGATAAAGCCACAGTGGTAGGGGCTGAGGCAGAGGCATGTGGCCCCCAGAGTGGGCAAGGGCTGAGGCAGAGGAAGCCACCATGGTGGCGGGGTCCAAGGCAGCTGCCACAGTGGTGGGGGCTGAGCTCCTTGCACAAATTTCGTGCATTGTGCCTCTAGCAAATAAATAAATAAATAAACAAACAAATAAATAAATAAATAAGGAGCAGTAAATCTTAATTACTCATCTCATTTTAAAAAGGCACCTATCAATGAGTGACATCAGCAGCATGGAGGCCTGAGAAGACATCCATATTTCTCCCCTTGAGGTTATAACAAGCTAGATAGCTAATATTCAACAAAGGATTTCCTTTCTCAGGACACAAACACATCTGAGAGACCTGTGCATTGAGACATCTAATTTTGCACCTTCTAGAATCTTTAGTCCACAGAGAAGCCTACAAAATCTTTCTGAAGATATACTTCTTCATATCCTCCCCTGCTTAAAATCTTCTCAAGTCTTCCAATTATACTTGGTTTAAAAGGCCATACACAATGTGTTTCCATCTCACTCATATCCCAACATTAACATTACTAGTTTGTATCTAACCTTTTATTTGATAAATTTGGTAAAGGAGAGCCTACTTGTTCAATTAGAAATTTCATTCATCTGTCCATTTATTCCACCCGTTTTTGTTGCACATCTTCTGTTTATGCCAGGTTTCTTGCTCCCAAAATCTTTCAGTCTTTGATAAGATGAAAAGCAAACACAAGGTTACTATACCCTGTAGGCCTTCCTATCTGTGACACTAAGAAAAGTCCATGGATATATCAAAGAGAACATCAACCAAACACAGCCTTGGGTTGATGAAGAGGGACAATCCTAAGGAGGTTTTCTGATAGAGACAATGCAGGCAGTGTTTAGAAATACTAATATATCATATTTCAAGTCAGGAAGGTGGAAGAAAAAGAACCTTGTGCATCCAAAAAAATTAAGATACCTAGGAATAAACTTAACTAAGGAGGTAAAAGACCTATACGCGGAAAACTACAGGACACTGAAAAAAGAGATAGAGCAAGACATAAACAGGTGGAAGAACATACCATGTTCATGGATTGATAGAAACAACATCATCAAAATGTCCATACTACCCAAAGCAATCTATAAATTCAATGCACTTCCCATTAAAATACCAACGGCATATTTCACAGACCTAGAAAGAACTATCCAAAAATTCATCTGGAATAAAATAAGATCACGAATAACTGCAGCAATCCTGAGAAAGAAAAACAAAGTAGGTAGGATCTCAATACCAGATTTCAAGCTGTATTACAAAGCCACTGTTCTCAAAACTGCCTGGTACTGGCACAAGAACAGACATACAGACCAATGGAATAGAATAGAGAACCCAGATATCAACCCAAACCACTATGCTCAATTAATATTTGACAAAGGAGGCATGAACATATGTATATACAATGGAGTCAAGACAGTCTCTTCAATAAATGGTGTTGGGAAAATTGGACAGATACATGTAAAAAAAATGGAACTAGACCACCAACTTACACCATACACAAAAATAAACTCAAAATGGATACAGGACTTAAACATAAGATGGGAAACCATAAAAATACTAGAGGAATCCACAGGCAGAAAAATCTCAGACTTATGCCGAAGCAATTTCTTCACCGATACCACTCCTAGGACAATGGAAACTAAATAGAAAATAAACAAATGGGACTACATCAAAATAAAAAGCTTTTGCACAGCAAAGGAAACCATCAACAAAACAACAAGAAAGCCCACTGTATGGGAGAACCTATTTGCAAATGTTATCACTGATAAAGGTTTAATCTCCAACATCTACAGGGAACTTATACAACTTAATAAAAGAAAGATAAATGATCCAATTAAAAAAATGGACAACGGACCTAAATGGAATCTTTTCGAAAGAAGACAGAAGGGAGGACAAGAGGCATATGAAAACATGCTTAAAGTCACTATCCGAGAGATGCAAATCAAAACGACAATGCGGTACCATCTCATACCTATCAGAATGGCAATCATCAACAAATCAACAAACTACAAGTGCTGGTGAGGATGCAGAGAAAAAGGAACCCTTGTGCACTGCTGGTGGGAATGCAGACTGGTGAAGCCACTGTGGAGAACAGTATGGAGTTTCCTCAAAAAACTAAAAATGGAACTCCCATTTGACCCAGTAATCCCACCTCTAGGAATTTTTCCCAAGAAACTTGAAATACCAATCAGAAAGGATATATGCACCCCTATGTTCACAGCTGCACAATTCACCATAGCTAAGATTTGGAAACACCCTAAATGCCCATCAGCAGATGAATGGATTAGAAAACTATGGTACATCTACACAATGGAATACTACATTGCTATAAAAAAGAAGGAATTCTTACCATTTGCAGCAGCATGGATGGACCTGGAGAGCATTATGTTAAGTGAAATAAACCAGGCAATGAAAGAAAAATACCACATGATCTCACTCATTTATGGAAAATAAAGAACATTATACCATGATGAATAAAAAGATAGACACAGAGACAGTAAAGCACCAAACATACTGTCAAATTACAGCAGGAAGGCTGGAGAGTGTTTGGGAGGGGGGAAATAGATCAACCAAAGGACCTGTATGCATGCATATAAGCCCAACCAATGGACACAAGGCACTGGGGGAGGGGGAGGATGAGGGCATGTGACAGGGAGTAGGAGAGGCTGGGGGAAGGTCTGTGGGGGAAAAAAAGGAGATATATATATACTACTATATGTAATACTTTAAACAATAAAATAATTTTTTTAAATAAAGAACCTTGTGCATGATAACAGGGCATCACACTTGAGTTGGGGGAAAGACAGCCTCAGGTCTAGGATACTCAAATACTCTTGAGGCTGAGACAGGCAGGAGCCTTGCAAAGTAAATAGAAACCATGTCATTAAGTATTCTGACATCTAGCTTCCATGCATGTGCAATAAACAAGTTAACATCATTATGATGAAGCATTTTTTCATAAATGAAGATACATTTTTACATTGATTACTTCATTCTGGACCTTAATATATTCCTATGGAAAATGTGAGGGCTAGACTTCAGTGGTTATTTTTCCTTTCATTTTTTAGGAAAATATTTTTGCACATGGGAATACAGTAAACAAAATTGGAACTGATATGGTTGAAGCAAGCATGAGAAATCTGCACCATTCCTCTCCATCATAACCACTGGAATAGCCCTGAAGAACATCCTTATCTTCTCCATCATAATCCAAGAAAAACATTTTTCAATCAATTGGACTAGATTCTTTTGAATCTTTACTATATTTTAAATTTTATCATACTAGGATTCTATTTTTCTCATTTTGCTCTCTATTAGATATGCAATGGTGCCCTAGCCAGTTTTGCCCAGTGGATAGAGCATTGGCCTGCAGACTGAAGAGTCCCCAGTTCAGTTCAGTTCAAGGGAATATACCTGGGTTGCAGGCTCAATCCCTGGCCCTGGTCAGGGCATGTACTGGAGGCAACCAATCAATGGGTCTCTCTCACATTGATGTTTCTCTCTCTCTGTCTCTCTCCCTCCCTTCCACTCTTTCTAAAAATCAATGGAAAAATAGCCTCCAGTGAGGATTAACAACAAAATATGCTATGGTGGTCTCACAACTTCCTCAGTAGAATAAACTTTACAGGTTGCCTAAATAACTAGGAAACAAAATTGGTTAAATGCTAGCACCAAACACTATGACAGGAGAACATTAGAACTATTTTCATTTTTCTTTGCTACACAAAACCACTCTAAAATTTAGAAGCTAAAACAATAATAATTAAGTTATTTGTCTCAATTGTTGGCTGGAATGTTACCTATACATGCCACCTGGTCTGACTCAGTTGGCTGGATTTAGGTGGGTTCAGCAAGGCTAGGAGACCAAGAGGCCTCACCCACACGCCTGGCAGATAGTTTCGACTGTCATGGGGGACCTCAGTTCTCCACCTGCCCCTCCTCCTCCTCAAGCCAGTCTGGCTTCTTTACATGGCAGTCTCAGAGCCACATGCCAAGGTCTCTTAAAACCTAGCCTCATTAGTCAAAAAGCATCACTTATCTCAGGGGGGTCAAAACAAATTATAAGGACAACCCACAATCCACCTCTTTATGGAAGGAGCAGCAAAGCATTCTTATATGTCAACTAGTAGCCCTGAACACGAATTCATGCGCCAGTAGCTCTCTGCGGGGCCTGGCCACTCCGCGCCCGCTGCCCAGAGGCTCTCCACGGTCCAGAGGCCCATCCGCGCCCCAGCCTGGCCAGAGGCCCATCGGCGGCCAGTCGCGGAACACTTGCCTTGTCGCCGGGGCGACGATGCAAGCATTCCTCCCCCCGCCCTCCTCTCCACGGCCACTCCGTGCCTGCTACCCAGAGGCCCTCTGCGGCATTCTTCCCAAAGGACCCCCGCGGAATTCTACTAGGCCACTCATGCTGCCTGCTCTCAGCAGCTGCCCCCCAGGACTGTGGGACTCCGGTGGGGCGGAGAGGACTGGGCACTGCCATCTTGTGGCTATGGGTGCCGCCATCTTTGTGATGCAGTGACAGTTAATTTACATATTACCCTTTTATTAGATAGGGTCCTTTCCAAAGTGACCACCCCTACTTTCCTATCTCAAGATAATACTGAAACCTCAAAGCTTTGAAAATTTTGGTAGCCTATTATAATCTAGCTTTGATTTGTATACTGGAACATAGTGAACAACTGCTTTTATTTGCAGAAATTTGCTTATTGAAAAAACTCGAGGGAATCTTCTGAATTGAGGAAAAACATTTACATTGGAACAAATTACATTTTACTGAAAACGTAATTGTTACACTGAGAGCTGTACTCTGTTGTAATTGCATACTCCTAATTACACACAGTGCATTATTTTAAAAGGAATGGCATTGTTTATTTGTGATATTCTTTGCTTATTTACACTTGCATATTTGAGCAAGGATAGAGTTATTTCTGTCATGTGGCAGAGACTGTTATCTGTTCATAAACACAAAATTAATTCGGTAGTGGGAAGCAGCTCTCAAACAGTAAGAGAAATTTCTCCTGAGGCAAGACATTCTACAGTTGTTTCTAAATTTCTATATCATTAACAAAGCACTTACCATCTGCAATGATTGACCCATCAGAGCTGTTCCTCAGAGATAATTTTGGTGACATTAGAAATTTGAATATCCAAAAGCCACATTTGACATAAATGAATTAGCCCATTCTTATAAATAGAAGTAATGCTCAAGATAGAAGGTTCTACGAGATGCTGCTTAACTTGGGTAACCTTAACCATTTTAACTTCCCTTGGGCACTTGTCAGTCTCTCAGTGCTGCCTGGATGGTAACCTTGTTCTCTCTGTCTCATGATTTTTGATTTTGTAAATGATACTTGAACCTCAAAGCCAGCAACCCAGTCAAACCTCTTACTTAAGTATATAGATAAGTGTATAATTCTTTCTGAATTATAATCACATTTCCTGATTGATGGGTCACGGAATAAAAAGGAGGAAGACTCAATAGATATCCTTTAAAAGCTCAAATGGAAATATTTTCACCTTTCCTACATTTCTCATTCCTTGCTAATAATTAATATTCATAAGGTAAAAATGTTCTATATCACAAGCAAGGTGTTTTATCTTCTACAACAGAATCAGAACTGGGTATAATGGCTACTTTAAGTAACCTAATTATTTTCTTAATATCATGAAAACTAATAGCATAATTGATCATTGATGTGGTTTTCAGAAAAAGCAAAAAAAAAAAAATCAGACCATTCCTAATTAATAGTAGCTCTTCATTGTCACTATTAGTTCTTTTAAAGACCTGTTGTTTAGTATGGGGTGGTCTTTTTTTCCTTGGGAGCAATGCAAACACATTTTTATGGCATAATATACCAATGCATTCAATTTTTAAGAAACTAAAAGTTCAAAGTGGCCAGGACCACAAGCATAGGAATGTTTAAATTTAGTGACCAGTGGGGAATAGTTAGTTACTACTTAGTTCACTAAAATTCTTTCTTTACCTTAACACATGAAAGAAAGAGTCCAATATTTCATCCTATTTCAGAGGAGATTACCCCTGCAGACCAGTAATAAAGTGTCCCTACAAGTCCAGTCTGTGCGCCTAGCAGAGAAACTTCTAAGTGTGTAAGCTTGTGACTGATCTTTTTTATTTGATGTATTTGAAGTTCATTACTGCAGTAACAAGAACTTAAAAACATAAGAAGTAGGCTTACATATGTCTAAAGAATCTCATAGTAACTTTGTATGTGTATCCAAAGGATTAAAGTACAGTAGCAATACATCTTATGCTAAATGAAAAGGATCTTTTTCAATCAGATGGCCTCACTGTTATATATTACTATCATTAAAAGCTTTTTCTCACTTTCATTTGCTTAGATTCCATTTTTTGAAACCATGAAGCTAGGAGTCATTTTTTTCTTTAAACCTTAAAACAAAACTTATCAAAGCTTTTATAGATGGCAAAGGTTTTAAAAAAAAATAGAACCTTCAAATAAAATCCCTATGTTTGCTTTTCTGGGAATACAAAGTTTTCAGGAGTTTTTCAGGATGTGGTATTTACTTCTGTGGGGTTAACCAACAAAAAATAATAATAAAATATTCTATCATATCACATTGGTGAAGCCAAATAAGGGGCCTTGTTATCCCAGCATAGCTTCAACCAATGGAGACTTCAACTGTGTTCTCCAGCAAGGGCAGGATTCACTAGAAGACACCTTAGCAAAGCAGTTTAAAGACATTTATATCAATTGTATATTATGCCTCTGCATGTTAATCAGACTGCATTGAATTACTACATTTTAAAATTCGTGCAGAAAGGAAGTGCCTACCTCCTTGTTTTTTAAAGGATAAACTGAACGAGAAAATCAGTTCATTTGAATTCTGCTTTTACTTTCCCCCCTCTTCTTAGTAGCCAAGGATCACATGTTATTTTCTCCTGTGTGCATTTCAATTCAAAAGGAAGTGGGTGGAGTCTCCATTCCCTATTTTCTTGGGAAATGAAATTGAAGACCTTTGCATTGCCTGGCTTCCAAGTCTCTGACACCTACAGAGTGAGGTCACATCCCTTCACTTTGAGGAAGCTCCAAAATCCTTACACTATTTCTATGACCACTCTTTCTCTGCCTCTTGTACAGGAAAATATAGCCCATCACCTTCACTTGATAAGAAAAAAGTTATTTAGTCCAACTAAAGGAAATTTACATCATAGCCTTAGCAGGTGCCAATGTCTTTTGTGATTTAAACGGAATACTTTTTCTCTGTGCTCCTCTTACAGTTCATTCAGGGAAATATCCTCTATAACTTGATGGCACATTTATTTAGAATCTTTGGCTGCAGAAGAAAAAGTATTGAGAATTAGGTAAAAAAAATTTTTTTTAATTTTTTAAAATTTTATTTAAAATTTATTTAAAATTTTATTATTATGAAAAATCAATCTATGTTTATTAAATATAGACATTTGGCAAAGTAGAACATGCATTTTAGAACACAACAATCACCTAGCTTAGCACGCTGAAAAACAAAATATGTCATTTGGCATATTTTATCCTAGTCTTTTTTCTATACATATATTAACGTGATTTTTTTTAAAACAAGAATAATTTTGGTTACATAGAGTACAGTGGAGAAGAAATCTTAATTATGCTAAGTAGTTTACATCAGCACAACTGGCCGAAGAAAAAGGAGTGTGGAAATTAAAATTCAAAGTACAATTCAGGAATCTCCAAAGACTATGTGTCACCTCCCTGATCTCCTCCTGACACCCCTTAAGGAGAAGGCAAGCTCTGCAACTACTTTTATCTCTGACGCACATTTTTATATGTTGTCAAGACTGAAAGAAAAAAAGGAGAAACAAAGGATTTAGCTGATCCCCACTCTGAGCCCTCAGTCTGATCCTGGGAAGGTTTGTATTCCATGTCCAGTCCACGCACATTCACTCTCACGGTTGGCTCCTTCCCAGCCCACATTTCTGCAAGTGAAGCAGTATCTCAGAGAGGGGAGAAGTGCCTCAGAATAAAAATAAAGATGACTGGCCAAGGTTATATGAAAATGGCTTTACAAATCCACATGAAATGCCATGGAAGAGAATGCAATATGTGATCTGCTTTTGAAAGACCTGAAGGAATGGGGAATGGTGGTTTATTCTAAGGTAATTTAAAAGAATTCTTCAGCATTTTTATGAAAAAGCCAGAGGAGGGAAAAAGAGCAAATAAAAATATGGCTGTCAGGACCTAATGGTTTATTGCCTATTAGGATAGAACCCACTGACTTATCTCACAAGGCAACTGCCAATTCTGCTCTTAATGTTATTAATTTAAATTGAGTTCTAACTGTAATAGATGTGATTTAAAATATATAGAATTAGACATTGTCCCTGTGCATTCATTCTGCTTCCTGGTGACTAGTTCTCTGCCCATCTTTCATGTTCCCAGCTTGCTAGGTGAACAGGGACAGAGGCAAAAATGTTTCATGAGGTTGATCATTATCATGATTTCCAATTAGTACTTTTAATGCACATGTGATGCATGGTTCCATGCCGGGACCCTGAGATGCATGATAGAAATTCATTAAAGGCCTTGAAGGGACATCAGCTATAAAGGGCAAGTGATACATCTCAAGTGATAAAAGACATCATAAATAAATGATTATAAAAATGTTTGCTCATGTGAGACCATTTTTATAATTTTACTTAAACTGTGAAGTAACTAGGAGGAAGATAAATGGTACCTATGGGAAGTGATTTAAAAAATAGGAAAGGATAAGCTTGAAATCACTATTTACCAAATAAAAGTAGAGATAAGGAAGTATCAGTTAAGAATGCTTACATCTTATAAAATCCAACTAAAATTGACTTAAAGAAAAACAAAGAGAAATTCACTGGCTCACATAAATAAGTCAAATGGCAGCCTCATGCATAGCTTGATGCAGGAGACTTTAAGCAATGTCCCCTGGGTTGAAATTTACTTTCTTTCATTGTTTAACTCTGTGTCCTTTGTCTTCATTCCATAGCAGCAAGGCTGCCAGAGTATCTCTCCAGCTTGCTATCACCTCCTTCAGGTTCAACAGCATGAATAAAGCATTATACTAAGGAAAAGAAGCCAGACTCAACAGGCTGCCTCCTTTTCTAGCAGTACAACTGTCGTATCACTCCTCTTTGAGCACATGTCATCCCTGAATCCACCAGTATGGCTTCTGTAATGTAACTGTCTGAATGGCAGCTTGAAATACATTACCAGTTTGGAGACACTAATGAGATTTGCATCACCCAATTGCCAGGACTAAGAGAGGGAGTAGACCTTTGATTTAAATAAGTGGGAGTGAATGCTAACAAAAATCAAATCTACTAGGAGAAGTGTAAAAGGGAAAGAAAGAAAAGACAGGAGCAGGATGAACCACCTGATTTAAACATTACCTTGTATTTAATAAAATTATAACATATTAAAACCACTAACTTTTCCAAAAACCTCTGCAGAATAACTAGTGCATTATAGTCACTTAACCTGATGGATTAAAAGTAACAAATTTTTTAAAAATCACCTTCATAGTGTGATGGCTCTTAAACAGTTGCCTGGTTCCACACGGTATGAATAAGCGTTTTATATTTGTGTTGAGTGTTTTATGCAGTCAGCACTCACTGAGACTTTGCAAAATCTGCTCATGATACAAAAACATCTACTCACTGAGACAGAGAGGGATAGAAAAGGGACACAACAAATTTCTCAAGAAGAATCAGAATACAAAGTCTACTCACTACATTCTAAAAGGGAGACTGTTCTCTCATTTAACCCTCACAGTGATCTTCTAAGGTAAAAAACTAAATTCCACCTTTACAACTTAAATAAAATATGAGACTCACAGCAATTAAAACTTTCCAAATGTACTACTACTGACAAGTCCCGAGAATGGGATTTGAACCCATGATCATATCACTGTAAATGAGACTCAAGTTACAGAACACCAAACTCTGTGTCTATGGAGTAATTTCTTTGGGTGCAAGGAGTGAGAACGTCTCCCAACCCTCTTCTCTGTCCCGGCACCAACCCTCTGCACCAGGTAAGGAGGTGGGGGATGAGATGGCTTGGGGGACAAAGGATCTCTGGGTGGTGGGTGGGTAACACAGAGGTTTAAAGAGGATTTTATGAAGTTTTGCCTCATGGAGACATCTCCCTTTGATAGTTCAGTAAAATATTTATTTTTTCTTAATGCATTACTGTGGCATTGAATCTGTTTTGTGCTTGTCTTCAAGTACTGCTTCTAATAATGGTGAGAAAAGGGATTACCTATGGGAAGATAATCACTGCTCACTTAGGTTTAAAATAGGAAGTGATTCTTTACAAAGTTCCTGGAACATTTTTTCAGAGCAATTTATTTTGAAAATATAATGATGAGTACTCACAATAATGCCATCACTGCTTCACAAAGATATATTAAGGATAAATAAAAAAGAGAAAATTCTACATAAGAAATAATACACAATTTAAAGTAATAAAAAGCATACACGTTGTTCTTCACAAAAAAAGAAATTATTAGCCATATATCCAGGTAGCTTTCTCATATTGAAATAGTGTTCAAATAGGCAATAGAAATAGGAACAATTACGTTTCTACTCCTTAGAAGAAGGATCCACCCCAAATCTATGTTCACCTATAGGGATATATTTTTTTTGATTGATTGAACTTACACACACAAAGGGTTCTGAAGATAATCTGAAGACAATGATGAAAAGGTAAAAGGTATTTGTCATGGCTGAGGATAGTCTTAGCACTCCAGTAGTCAGCATATAGTAGACGTTCAAAAATAGCAACTGTTGTTTACCACAATAAGGAGAATTTTCTCTGATTACAGCCAAAATCAACCAAGAAAACTTTCCAAAGTCAGAGCACCATTTAGAAGTAAAATTATGAAAAGTATGTTTCTTGAAAATTGTACCCCACTACTTGTTTTTCTGATGGCCCAATTTTTTCCCTCCACAACAACCTCTGAGTAGCTTAATTCATTATAATTTTACTAGAGGCCTGGTACAAGAATTCGTGCACGAGTGGGGTCCCTCTGGGTGGCCTGCAGGGATTGGGCCAAAACCTACAGTCCAAGGCCACTTGCAGCTCCTACCTGCCGCTCCCACTCATCTTGGCCCCACTGTGCCTGCCACGGGCTCGCGCCCATCATTCCCAATCAGGAGAGGCTTGCACGCCGCAGCAGTGCTCGCCAGCCATTTCCCCAGTGTCTTGCGCCCTACCAAGGGGAGTGGCCTATGGGATCAGGCTGAAACCGGCTCTCCAACACCCCCTGAGGGGTCCTGGATTTCGAGAGGGCACAGGCCAGGCTGAGGTACCCCACTGGTGCACCATCAGGGGAGGGACCGCAGGAAGGCTCCAGGGCGTGTCCGGCCCATCTCACTCAGTCCGGATGGGCCAGACCCCAGCAGCAAGCTAACCTACCAGAGCATCTGCCCCCTGGTGGTCAGTGTACATCATAGCAAGCGGCTGAGCAGCCTTGGCATATCAATAGCATATTACTCTTTGGTTGGTTGGTTGTTCTGCTATTCCATCTATTTGCATATTACCCTTTTACTATATAGGATGGTTTTTCTCTCATTTATTTGTGAACTTTTATATCATGTCAGTTGTAAAAAAATATTTAAGTATTTACTTAAACTTCATCATAGGCATAAAATAAGATGAGGAATATCATACAGTGTGAGACCAAGGGTTCATTCAACCCTATGCTATCTCAAATAATTCTACACAGAGAAAAGTTTTGTTTTTTTCTTATATCCAGGTGAACGATGCGACCATGAACAGTTCCAACATTACATGAATAATATTTATGGCTTAATCAACCATTCAATATCTTACATGCTTCCTGTTCATTTTTAAAGTCATTTGGTAAAGGTGAAATTTGATTTGTTAGCTCTGTTATTAGGAGAAAACAAATAAAATATAGCACAGTGCTGGTTGGAACTAAAATGAAGTATTTATCCCCTTACCTGATTTGTAATATTAAGCACATTAAGTAACATCTTTAGGAATGGCAGTCCAGAAGGCCAAATCTTTTAAAGACCCGAGATAAAAGCCAAGCGGACTCTCTAGCACCAAGACCTACTGAAGAAATTCTAGGCTGAATGTGTTTACAGACAAACCTCAGTTTGTTTCTGTTACTTTGTCCTTCATCAGTGGTATAGTGATTGAAAACCTTTTATAGTATTTCTACTATAAAATTTCAGAAATAATTGCAAGCACCTGAATAAAACAGAAACAATAAGTAGCAACAAATTACTGAACTGAGAAACTCACTCTTATCAAATGCACACCTTCTGCCTTAGGGAATGCATATTGAGATACAAAATGCCATCCTAAATATTCAACAATTAACGCATATTCCTCTGCATTGTTACCTGTCTTTAACTATAAACTCCAAGAGATCAAAATGCCATTGCCTACATAAAATGGAGTGACTACAAGAATACGTAGCTAGAATGTTTTCTGGTGATGACTGGTTCTATTAGCCATGCAAAGAAGTGCTAACCTTTAGTACTGTTTATTCAAAGAATGTAACTCAATACTTATTTCTCTCTTCTTCAACATACTATTTCCTTAAAATTCTTGAAGTTTTAAAAAGTATTTCCTTGTATTTGTGGATTTCAAACTTTAATATGCCATTAAAAGTGTATTGCTGCTGATGTGAAAAGTCCTTAATATTTTAAAATTTGATTTGCTTCAAGTATTTTATATATGTACTAGAGTCCTGGTGCATGAAATTTGTGCACAGGGGGGTCCCCTCAGACCAGCCTACACTGTCTCCAATCCGGGACCCCTCAGGGGATGTCCGACTGCTGGTTTAGGCCCCATTAGTCGGATATCCCTCTCACAATCCTGGACTGCTAGGTCCTAATTGCTCATCTGCCTGCCTGCCTGATCACCCCCAATTGCCCTCCCTGCCAGCCTGATCACCCATAACCGCCTCTACCTGCCGCCTAGATCACTCCTAACTGCCCCCCCTGCCGGCCTGGTCGCCCCCAACTGCGTCCCCCCCCCCCCCACCGCTGCTGGCCTGGTCACCCCCAACTGCCCCCCTGCCAGCCTGGTTTCCCCACAGAGCCTGCTGTTCAGTCATTTGGTCATCCCTCACTAATCCCCCTGCCAAACTGGTTGCCCCAAGCGGCCTGCTGTTCAGTCATTTGGTCATCCCTCACTAACCCCCCTGCCAGCCTGGTCGCCCCACGCAGCCTGCTGTTCAGTCGTTCCTAAACAATTTGCATATTCCTCTAGTATAGATTATTAGTATAGATTAAAAATTTATATGAACATGTACTTTCTTCTGGACATCTCAATTTTCAGTTGTTTAGTAAAACAAAACAACTTAATATCACAATAGCATGACAGTATTAAATTACAATGGGCTTCCAAAATAAATCTCCATTTTTTCTTATTTATCACTTATTTTCACTGAATTTTATAATAAACACAGATTTGTGCACTGGTGGGGTCCCTCAGCCTGGCCTGTGGGGACCGGGCTGAAACTGGGCCTCCGACACCCCCCAAGGGATCCAAGATTGCGAGAAGGCACAGGCCAGGCCAAGGAACCCCACCTGTGCATGATGGGAGCCAGGGAGGGACCACAGGAGGGCTCCAGGGCATATCCGGCCTGTGGTGCTCAGTCCTGATCAGAGCTGATTGGGGCAATCAGGGCCGATAGGAGCCGGCAGACTGGGGAGGGACCACGGGACGTTGGCTGGCCAGGGAGGAACCGTGGGAGGGCTCCAGGGTGTGTCAGGCCCATCTCGCCCAGTCCTGATTGGCCAGACCCCTAACCTACCGGTCAGAGCATCTGCCCCCTGGTGGTCAGTGTGGGTCCTAGTGACTGGTCAACACTTAGCATATTAGGTTTTTATTATATAGGATGTTGCATGAATATGTGTCAAGAGAACATAAATGAATAGTAACAATCTCACTTAGTAGTATAAATAAGGCTCTTTGAAAACCTGTAGATAGTAAGGAACCATTTAAGACTTGGCTTTTCCTACCTTGTTTTTGAAAAAAAAAAATCTATTTGCAAATGATCAATATTAATTTATATTCTGAGTAAGGGATCAGAAAATCTCCTGGGTGAAAAATTAGTAGGTAGATCTATAAATTTAAGTAATAACCCAAATTTCCTGATGGTCTAATTTTTCCTCAAACATTTCAGTTTCAATGGATATTTGTCCATTCTCAGAAAATACTGGGAAAGATTCAGTACTGGGCATCACGCCAGGACATGGCCAGAAACGTCCCTAAGAGGTTAGAATTAGAGAGAACATTTACTGCTATTATTTTGAAAGCTGTTGTAAAATTGAGTCCACTCTCCCTATCATAACCAACAACAATCTGACTGCCCCAAATGGGTAAGGGAAAAAGAACCCTAGCCTAGCCAGTTTTGCTCAGTGGTTAGAGCACTGGCCCTCTGACTGAAGGGTCCCAGGTTTGATTCTGGTCTAGGGCACGTACCTAGGTTGCAGGTCCCCAGCCCTGGTGGGCTGCATGCAGGAGGTAACCAATCGATGTCTCTCTCTCTAAAAATCAATGGAAAAATATCCTCAGGTGGGGATTAATAAAATAAAAAAAAGGAGGGGGGGAGACAGTTGACAATGGGCAGAGGATACAATACTAACAAATACCTACATATAATGGTAGGCATAAAATAAGGGACTAGTAAAAGGGTGAGAGAGAAGCAGCTAAGAATTCAAGATGAGACATTAAACAAATATCCCAGACCATTACCAGTTAAGGAAGGGTAAAGATTAAAATTTCTGTTAAATAAAATGCTGGTGATTCCTTTTTAAAGGTTGGAAGTTATAAAATCAAGATTTCTTTTGGCTAAGTATTTAACGCACTTATTTTGGCAGTAGATCGTTTTCTCTTGAGGAAACAATCCACCCTACATTTTAACCCTTATACCATGCAAATGTGGCTCACCCCGCACCTTGGCTTGAGGTAAAAATAGATTCCTGGACAACAGATGTGAATTATGGAGGTTACTCTGAAATAATTTTTAATACATAGGAGATGCTCAATAGATGATGGCTTCTGAAGTTTTATTACTAGTATCATTGTTTTCTCGTCATTCAAATAATGGTTTCCTTGCATTATAGGCACTTGTTTTTAGATTTGTGAATTGATGTTTTAAGAGTTTATTCTTGTTTTTCAGGAAGAGGGTAAAGGTATAGAAATAATATTATGGCCCTAACTGGTTTGGCTCAGTGGATAGAGTGTCAGCCTGCGGACTCAAGGGTTCCAGGTTCAATTCTGGTCAAGGGCATGTACCTTGGTTGCAGGCACATACCCAGTGGAGAGTGTGCAGGAGGCAGCTGATCGATGTTTATCTCTCATTGATGTTTCTAACTCTCTATCCCTCTCCCTTTCTCTCTGTAAAAAAAATCAGTAAAAATAATAATAATAATATTATGGCATAAGAAATTTTGGTAAACGCCTTACATACATTAAATCATTTAGTAAATAAATGTGTCTTGATTAGCTTTATACAATAAAAAAATTAGTATAACATGATAAAATCAACACTGTTTTCCCATATCCATGCATTTATTTACTTTCAAAATGAATGAACTGAATCTCTTTTCTGATGCCATTTTCATTAGTCTAGAATTTAACTGAACTAAATGGTGAGCTTCATGCCTTTACTTGAGAAAGGAATACATTTAATTTTTATAATGTAGCAGTCAAATGAACCCATATTTCTGACCACTTTATACTTGATAAATTGTCCAAAGCAATTCATGAAGCAAAAATCAATACTGTCCATTGCAACATATTTATTTGATGCCAATGACAATGTGTTTCTATTCTAGATAATTTGCTACCCATTGAGAGTCTCTCCCCTTTCCGAGTAATTGCTGACTAAGGTGTAAACATCTCTACTAGCAAACACTGATATGAGGTTAACTACCAAATAAAAAAGGTCCAAAATATTTAAAGGGGTATCTGATTCTATACATATGGTGAAAATATGAATGTTTTCTGATACTGATGAACAGAAGGATTCAAGCAGCTAACCTCAGGCTGTGATTTTTTTTTCCTTGAAGCTAATATAAAGTTGAAACAGAAGAAAAAGCTCTACTTACAATGGAGTAAAAAATTAAGACAATTATACAAAGGACATTGTGGTTCCCAAAGGTAGATGTAACTGTTATACAACGGAGATCAGTAGCATTCCTGCAAAGTTACCTTGGGAGTTTTATATCTTCTAGCTGTCTGTCTCCAGATAAATCATGAAAGGAAAAACTAATGGTGTCCTAATATACTAATAATTCTTAAAACTACAAGATAGACATATTTGCAAATGTAGAAGTTACTGGGCTTTCCTTACCTCCTTTAAAAATTTGTCTCAGTTTGAGTTTTTCCAGGATACTCT
Organism: Corynorhinus townsendii; assembly: GCA_026230045.1. Classification (NCBI taxonomy): domain Eukaryota; kingdom Metazoa; phylum Chordata; class Mammalia; order Chiroptera; family Vespertilionidae; genus Corynorhinus; species Corynorhinus townsendii. Next base: position 161,096,100 of record JAPDVU010000006.1, on the reverse strand, counting down.
CCAACTGATCACCCCAAACTTAATAACTTAATGTGTTTCACAATAAACTAAAACATAATTTCCCAATTATACTTTACATTCCTGTGACTATTTTGTAGCTTCCAGTTTGTACTTTTTAATCCTTTCACCTTTTTTGGTCATCTCCCATATTAATTTCCCAAATTGGATTTTATCCAATACTAGTTCTAGAAGACTGGTCCACTGCTAAAAATAAGGCTCCTGGAAGAAATTCACTGGGAAAACTGAGCATCTTATATCTCGCTTTGGCATGCATAATGACCATTAGCCTCTTATTGAGGTTCAGAATCCCTGAACCACTACAAACTTTGCTTCACTCATATTTCTCTCTTATTTTTACATAAAACATTTTCCCCCATAGCTCCTCTACTAATATCCTGAGGACAATATCCCACAGAACACTCATGGAAGAAATGCTGGCATAACTATGACGTGAGCATATTCAGATAAAAATAATCTCTGTGAGGGCAACATTCTGTGACAGGTGAGACTTTCCTAGATTGTGACACACTAGGAATCAGAATATTGGCATTAATTATCAGGTGGGATATTCTGAATCTGATCATATGTCAAAGAATCATTCAACTTGTAGAAGACTGAGAATTACTAAATTCACAGTATTGAATGTGTAGTATAGTGTACAAACAAAATATAGATAAACCCAATGGAGTTATGATATGCATTTAAAATATGTTTTTATTGATTTTGAGAGAGAGAGGAAGGGAAAGTGATGGAGAGAGAGAAACATCAATGAGAGAGAAACATCAATTGACTGCCTCCTGCACGCCCCTGCTGGGGAGGTTCGAGCCACAACCCTGACATATGTCCTGACTGGGATTCGAACCAGTGACCTTTTGGTTTATGGGTAGATGCTCCGCCACTGAGCCACACCAGCTGGGTGTGACATGCATTTTGAATTCTTATTTACTGAGGAGTTGATATAACTCCTAATCAAGTACACTGAAAAGAAATTTTAATTTTTGTCCAGATACTCCTTCTTCTTTTCTTCTTTATATGTATACTAGAGGCCCAATGCATGAAATTTGTGCAAGAGTAGGCCTTCCTTCCCCTGGCTGCTGGCACCGGCTTCCCTCTGGCACCCGGGACCTGGGCTTCCCTCCAGCCGCCAGCAGGCACCTGGGACCCGAACTTTCCTTGGAGCCCCTGCTTCATCCAGAAGGTCGTCCAGAAGGACGTCCAGTCTAATTAGCATATTATGCTTTTATTATTACAGATTATTATAGACTGGAGGCCCAGTGAATAGATTCGTGCACCAGTGGGGCCTTTGGCCTGGCCTGTGGGGATCGGGCCAAAACCGGATCTTCAACATCCCCCAAGGGGTCCCAGATTGCGAGATGGTGGTTCTTGGGTGACGCACCCCAGAATCCGGCTCCCTCCTCTCTGGTTTCGGGTGCATCATCAGAGAACTGCAGCTGCAGCTTGGCAGCTCCTGCTTTGAGCATCTGCCCCTGGTGGTCAGTGGGCATCATAGCTACTTGTCAGATGGTCGAATGGTTGGATAGTCCCTTAGGCTTTTATATATGTAGATAAGGTCTGATAATTCTCCTTTGTGTCCCCATAATTAGCATTTTTGTCTTTTTCACTCTGTAAGAATGATCACTTATTTTTTTAAAAACTTTTTTTATATTTTATTGATTTTTTACAGAGACGAAGGGAGAGGGGTAGAGAGTCAGAAACATTGATGAGAGAGAAACATCGATCAGCTGCCTCCTGCACACCTCTTACTGGGGATATGCCTGCAACCAAGGTTCATGCCCTTGACCAGAATTGAACCTGGAACCTTTCAGTCTGCAGGCCAATGCTCTATCCACTGAGCCAAACCAGTTAGGGCATGGTCACTTAATTCTATCAGGATATTAATGTCACTATTATAAAATTCCATTTATGTATTAAACTCATATATCTACACACATACACACAAATGAAGAGAAATAAAGTATTATTTTACAAAATAACTTATGTACTTTTGAGCTTAAGTGTATTGTTTAAATGACCTGAATTTAAATTAATAAGATTGTTAACAGTAGTTCCATCTAGGGGTGATAATAGATGAGCATGGGGATATATTGTATTTACTTTTTCTTTTTACCACCAGCATATGTTGTTTTATTTTTTATTTTTATTTTTTTGTTGTTGTTGTTAATTCTCACCCAAGGATATTTTTCCAGCAAGAGGACCAACTAAGGTGTTGATCTTTAAGTAGCTTCTAATCCAATGAGGTTGGTGAATACAAACTGCACATGGCACCTTGCACTACGGCTTACTTAAAAAGTTAGTTAGCCTTCCATGCTTTCTTGTCAAAGTTTGCACATACTCCTTATCCCTTGTGTATACATTATTTTAACTTACAAAAACGTCTTCAGGGGCTAGGTCTTACTTTATCAGGGTTCTGCAGTCACCCATAACATATGCTCCAAATATCTTCCACAATGTATCTCAAGTCATAAATTAAACCTATATATATCAGTTCATTTGTCCAAGGTGACAGGGTTTTGGCTCACAGCAAGGAAACTCAGTTTCAGGCAAAAAGTGGATGGAATAGCTATATATAGGCTTTCCCTCAAAGGTCATAAACACACTTTTAAAAATAAAAAAATTAGCCAGTGCTAGTATGGCCTCCTTTATTTTGATGTAGTGTTAATTTGCAGAGGAAGATTTTGCAAATGCTTTCGTGCTGTTCTACAGCTGTTTTTCAAAATTCTCAATGACACTTGGAATCGCTTTTATGCACTTTTCTTTGCAGTTGATTTAACTATTTTAGGAGTGTACAGGGTTTTGTATGAGGGATCCATGCAAGTAAAACACTGCATTTCAGAGGAAGGAGGTGGAGGACCCAAGATGCTCTAGTACCGTGATTTTCAATATTTTTCATTTCCTGGCACACATAAACTAATTACTAAAATTCTGCAACACACCAAATATATATATATATATATTTTTGCTGATCTGACCAAAAAAGAGGTACAATTTGATTCATTCACACTGAACAGCTATTGTTGTGGGGCTGTTGTCGTTTTTTCATTTGACAATCTGAGGGAAAAGAGGTCAGTTCGGTATTGCATGTTTTAAAACTTCTTGTGGCACACCAGTTGAAAATCACTGCTCTAGCAGAATGTTTGAAATTATATTAAAGAAAGGCAGAATCATTCTGGGGCCCACGTGTGTGTGAAAAATGATATTAACATATGGATCATTAAAAGCAGATTTAAAAATCTCTATTGGGCTGTTAAAAGCACAGAAAGGTGAGATGAAGAATTAAAAAGCAAACAGAAACCTAGACAGCAGAAACAAGTCAGAGCAGGGCAGAATGGAAGGAAAATTCATAAAATGATTTTGCCAGAAGCAGCTGGCAATATTAATTGGAACAGCAGGGGGCGCTATGGTATCGCAGTTGTCAAATCTCAGCTGTCCTAAGGAGAAACTTCAGATTTATGGTTCTAGCAAAGTGGACATGTTAGTGATTCTTACTTTTGTGATATAAACAAGTTAGCTACAAACACTAAGATGGAGCTTTAATGATCTGTGTCTTCTGAAGCCAAGAGCGTGATCAGCACTGGGTTCCCTCCTTAGGGACTCAGCCTGTATCACACCCGTTTACCTTTAGGCCAGTGTTTTTCCTGCTAAATTTATGGGTTTAGACTTTAAAATAAGTCATCCTTATCTTTGCTTAATTGACAGCAGAAATTTGAGACACAAACACATGTAGCAGAGGAAATTTTTCTAAATACCAGATACAGCTTATTTCGTCCTTTATAAAAGTTTGTGTTTGTGTGGGTATATGTCTTTTAACTCTATTAGCTGGCAAAGATGTGAATGACAAGTGGCAGAGTGGGTGAGACCATGCACATCGATTCTTCCATAATAACCTCTACCCTACTTTTGCCTCCTGTCTCCCATAAACAACTAGTTTCTTATCCATTTAGGCCGCCTCTGGAAAAATACCTCAGTGTTTCATTCCTATCTATATCTCATGTAAAATAAATGATGACATTTAGGCATTGTGAGTTATACTTTTGTGTCTGAGATCCATCATGGTTTAAAAGTCCATGCACACCAAAAAAAAGTGTCTATCTTCTTTTAAAGCTACTAAAACATTACCAATGGGTCAGCTCCCCATATGCTTTGAAAAGATAGCAGGGGTGGGAGCGCAGGGGGACATCATATCCAAGAGATATCTCTCAACTGACCTGTTCCCTGAAGTGAAATGGATTCTGGTAACTCAGAACTCTGAGTTAGTTTTCTATGGTTGCCATGATGAATTTCCATAGACTTAAAGCAATAAGAATGTATTCTTTCACAGTCCCGGAAGCTAGAAGTTCAAAATCAGGTTGTAAGCGGGACATGCTCCCTCTGATTGCTCCAGGAAAGACTCCTTCCTTGCTTTTTTTCTAGCTATGGTGGTTGCTGGCAATCCTTGGCATTCCTTGGTTTGTAGGCACATTATTCCAATCTCTGCCTGCACTTTCATATACTTCTCTTTTTTGAGTCTCTGTATTCTCTCCTCTTTTTATAAAGACATCAGTCATTGGATATAGGTCCTATTCCTTAATCCATATGATATCACCTCAATCCTTAACTAATTATATCTGCAAAGACCCTATTTCCAAATAATATCCCTTCCTGAATTTCTGGGTGGACATGAACTTTAGACCTATTCAAACTACCACAAGCACATATCAAAGGTAAATAAAGCCCTGGCCAGTGTGGCTCAATCGGTTGAACACCGTTCCATGTAGCGAAGGGTTGCTGGTTCCATTCCCAGTCGGGGCACATGCCCAGGTTTCAGGCTCAGTCCCCAGTAGGTGGTATGCAGGAGGCAGCCAATAGATGTTCTGCTCCCACATAGATGTTTCTATCTCCCTCTCTATTCCTCTCTCTCTAAAAAATAATAAAAATACTTTAAAAATAGAAGTAAATAAAGACATTTTTTACTGATTTTGATGGGGGGATGGAAGAGACAAATTAACCAACTTTAATTATCTTGAAGACATTAAGAGCAAGAAATAAGTATTTAAGAAAACAAATACAAATGTGTTCCCAGTAAGCTCTTACTATTTATTAATGGAGTTAAAATAGAACTGAAAACAGTTGCTACATGCATGACTGACTGACAAGCTTGACTGACAAGGATTAAACAACTTTGGGTAAATGCTTTATAATGTACAATTCAAACTGTCCTTGAATAAGATACAAAGAATGTTAAAAGAGAATTAATGGTGTTCTCAAAGTAAAATGTTTTGATCAAAACAGAAAGTTTCCTTAAGAAAGTAAAAACTGACCGAAAATGGGGAAGACAAGAGAAGTTAACTTGAGAAAGATGGTGAAGGAATTGTGTTACAAGTAGAAGAAAGAGAATATAGAGAATAAAGGCCTATGGGATAAAAGAACCTGTAGCAAGGGTGACTAGAGCAAAAATACCAATGGGGAATATAGTATAACATGAGGCTAGAGGGGTAAGCAGGAGCCAAACTATGCAGAGTGGTGTAGGCAAACTTAGTTCACTTTATTGTGAACTTGAGAGTAAAGAGATGATGTTAAAGGTTTTAAGCAAGGAGATGAAATACTCAGATCTGGCAGTAGAAAGATCATTATTATTGCAATTGAGTTGGAACAGGACAATAAGAGAGTTAAGTAAACCAATTTGTGAGGCTATTAGACTAGGTCATGTAATTAGCTTGGACCAGAAAGGTATGTATTTCAAAGGTGAAAGTCATAGGATTGGATATGAGCAATTAAGGTAGGTAAACAGAGGTAACTAATGAGTCTAAGATTTTTGATTTGCCCAATGGGCTGAATGATGCTGCCATTCACTAAGAAAAGAATACCGGAAGGGCCCAAATTTGGGGACAGGTGATCTTGAGGTGGGCTATGTGGTTATGAAGTGCCTTTGAGATAACCCAGAGGAGATGTCACATAGGAAACTGGTAAAGGGATCTGGGGCTCAGAAGAGAGATCTAGACTGCTGTTATTAATTTGGGAGTCAGTAATTGGATTAAGGTAATTTCCAGTGACTATATAGAGGAAGAAGAGAGAGCCAAGGACTAACATAAAAAATATAAGATATATTAAATAGTGACCGCTTATATTTTTTAATAGTCACTTACCAACAGTTTGATTTAAAATCCTGAAGTGATTAATGTAAAGGATTATAAAAAAACATAAATAATTTTCTTAAGTAAAACAATAGACTAAAATTTCTCTTTACATTTTTATCTTTCCCAGTGGAACTAAATCTTGAATTAACTTGCCTCAAATTAATTTATTCTACACATATTTATCAAAAGCCTACTCTACCAGGCATTGTGGTAGGTACTAGCAACACATGGATGGATAAGACAGGCTCCAACTAGTTTCCAGAGGCTATAAGTAAAAGTGTAACCAGGGAGTGCAGAAGTAATACACCACATGTGTTAAGGAACCTGCAGTTATACACAGTGTGGAGGTAACTGTGTGAGATTTTAATGGGATTTTGTCATAGAGGACCACAGGAAGACTTTGAGAGGAAGTACATAATTTTTAATGTTAAAGAATGAATAGAAGGACTCCAAGCCCATGGTGGGGAGGAAAGATTCCAAGAATAACAAAACACTGTATTCCAAGGCCCAGAGTCAAGAGCATGATACTTTCTCGGAAATAAAAGCATTTTAATATTGTTAGCAGAAGTAGTTAGATATTAGTAAAGGAAGGGAGTAAAGGGAATCAGACATCAAGCCTAATAAGTCAAGGAACTGAATCAAACAATAAGCCCTATATGCTGCACTATGAGTTACAGTTTCACAGTGAACCACTGGTCAGTTAGTGTCAAATAAGGGGATAAGGGATAAAATAATGACAGAGAAATTCCTCTGCTGGGCACATGCCCAGTAGAACTCAAGATGGTTACAGAGGGCAGTACTTCTATGAGGCATGGCAGTGGTAGCCAAGATAGTGACTATAAAGGCCCCTCAGACTAGCAGGGGAAAAGGATAAGATTGGATAAGGGACATAGAACCCTGGGTTTCTAGAAAATGGATTGGTTAGGGCAGTGGTCAGCAAACTCATTAGTCAACAGAGCCAAATACCAACAGTACAACAATTGAAATTTCTTTTGAGAGCCAAATTTTTTAAACTTAAACTTCTTCTAACGCCACTTCTTCAAAATAGACTCGCCCAGGCCGTGGTATTTTGTGGAAGAGCCACACTCAAGGAGCCAAAGAGCCGCATGTGGCTCGTCAGCCGCCGTTTGCTGACCACGGGGTTAGGGGGAGGAACCAGTGCCTGCCTGTGAAGAATTGGGAAACTGATTGGTTAGTTTGAAAGGGCTCCTGGTCCTTCCCAAGTGAGAGATAATACAACCCAAGCTTAACAAAGTTTGCTCTCTCACTATCTATAACAGGCACCCATCCTATTGGCTCCTGCATTTATTTTTCTTTTCCTTTCTTATCTTTTCTTTTCTTTTTCTCATTGTGTCTTTTTTAAAAAATATATTTTTTTATTGATTTTTTACAGATAGGAAGGGGAGAGTTAGAAACATCAATGAGAGAGAAACATTGACCAGCTGTCTCCTGCATACCTCCTACTGGGGATGAGCCCGCAACCAAGGTACATGCCCTTGACTGGAATCGAATATGGGACCTTTCAGTCCACAGGCCGAAGCTCTATCCACTGAGCAAAACCGGTTAGGGCGCATTTTCTTTCAATAACAGCCATGAGGCCCTAGCAGCTGCCTGCACTCAGCAACCACATGGACCAAAGCAGGCCTGGGCACAGCACCAACCAGAGTGCAGCCAGAACAGATAATACTAGCCAGATGGGGACAGACACATGGACTGAACCAATGGTGCAAAATGTCTGGACACTGGCCCTATTTCTGGGCCTGATGGAAACAAGGCTGAACTTACTCCACTGTGAACGGATAGCTCTCTATTTCCACCCAAATTAATCTACCATGAAACCTCAACCTCCCATATGTGGTTCTCCTAGAACGCTTGCCTTATGACCCCATAAAAAGACCCCATTTGCACCAACAACAATAGAATGAAAGTGGGTAGAAGGCTACATTTCAAGAAGTGATAGATGTTAAATCATAAATTTCCCAATGAAGTCTTGTACTTCTGTTAAATAGTGGGCGAGGAGAAACCTTCCAAACCAGTAATTGGAAGGGATGTATCAAATGAAAATATAAACACCTTTATTCCCAGAAGCTTTGCAAACAGACTTAGGGGGATACATTTCTCTGAGCCAGGAATTTGCTTTTAATCTTCATGTTGTGCCTAAATAGCACATTAGAGTAAACTGGTATATCAAAAATCCTCTACCCACTTACAAATGTGCTTTCCTTCTTAGAAACTGCAACCCTGTTCATCTGTTGATTCACCCTTAAAATGAGTTGCCACCTGCCTGGGTAGCTCAGTTGGTGAGAGTGTGGTCCGCATACCAAGGTGGTGGGTTCCATCCCCCATCAGGGTACTTACAGGAAGCAACCAATGATTACATAAGTAAGAGGAACAACAAAATAACGTTTCCCTCTTTTTCGCTCTTCCTCTCTCTAAAATCAATAAACTTAATAAAAACTTAAAATAAAGAAGTAAAATATGTTGCCAGAGGGTAGGGGCATTAGAGGACTGGGTGAAAGAGGTAAAGAGATTAAGAATTACAAAATATCCACGCGGATGTAAAGTACAGCACAGGGAATACAGTCAATAATAATGTAATAACTATGTATGGTGCCAGTGGGAAACATGTTGTAAAGTATATGATTCTCTAACCACTGCGCTGTATCTCTGAAACCAATACAAGATGTTTCTCTCTCTCTCCCTCTCTCCCTTCCTCTCTGTCTAAAATCAATAAAAACATATATTTAAAAAAATAATTCAAGAGGTAAAAAACACAATTCATAATTCCTATCTTCCCCTCAAAAATTTCGTTTATAAAATAAGCAAAACAATAAATAAAATAAAATGAGAACTTTGTCCTCAAATTGAGCCTTTAAAGTGATAAGAAACAACACATAATATGACATTTTAAGATAATATTAACCATGTCTTTTGTGTAAAGTTCGTTCGGCACTTGTTCAATCTCAACAGCACCGTCCCATAAACAATACCAGCCCATTTGCTGACATAGCGATTGGTGATGAAAGCTTAGTCTGGCAATATCCAGCTGAGTGCAGAGCAAACAGTACTTAAATTGTGCTTATATTTATTATTTCTTATATTTTGAGAAGATATAGGTAAAACCAGATCTCCCAAATACATTACATTTTTTTTCCCCTTCCAACCAGAGATCAGGATTTTTTCCCTGTCAGTTGTAAACTTCCACAACCTGAGGCCATTAGCGTTGATAATTAAATAACACTGTTATTTATGAGAAGCATTAAGATAAATATTCTTAAAAGAAACAATTGGAAAAACATACATATATCAACTAGTTCCATTGCTGATTTTCCCCTACCCTAAAATTAAATGAATTCTTCATTCGCTATTATAAACTAAATATTTCCTTTGAGTCCAATTAGCATTGCTGAAAGAAAAAGCAAATCAAGGGTCTGTTCAGCATGCATCAATGTAATGGAAGATCGGGTCTTTTATTCTAGTTTTAATAACTGCAGCTTGATTAGAAGCAGAGAAAAGGCTATGAAGGGAAAAGGGGGAAAAGGAGGACTACCAAATTAGTTCCTTATAATTCTCAACCTGTCTGCTTGCTGGCTCACTATACAAATGCTAATTGAGCCTTTTGGTAAACAGAATGGGTAATCATTGAAGACAAAACAGACACAGAAAACAAATAAAATATCATTCCTTATCCAAAGTAGCTTGGCATTTTTCTGATAAGCTTTGGAAGACTTAAAAATTTAAGTCCTCGGGTCTTTTTTTTTTTCTGGAAAGAGTATAATTAATATAATAAAATAAATATTACATAATTAAATAAAAAATGACAAAGTACTGCTTTGTTTAAACAATGAAACCAGTCATGTTATAATTAGATAAGAGGATTTATATTCACAGTTATAAACATGAAAGTAGAGCATGAGGCTGGATAAAGGCAAGTTTTTAATACTTAAAAATTAATTACATGGCATTATTCTTATCAGTACACAGAATGCATTAATTATACAATTAATAAAAAGACGAAAGACATTTATTTATTTATTTATTTATTTATTTATTTATTTATTTATTTATTTATTTATTTATTTATTTTCATGTGCTTGGGGGCATTTGGTTTTATACCCAGAACTGTCCTTCAGGCGTTCCTATAATCTTCTTACTAGGCAATGTCAAGACCCTAAACCAGTTAGTAGGAATACTGAAGGGAGTGGGTCTTCCTGTTAGTGCTTAGGCACATTTCTGAAAGGTTATGGATATCCATGTACTTGGGATCTGAGGTGTAACGGGTTTAATTTGAGGTCCTCTTTAAAAGCTCAGCAGGCACAGGCACTGTCAGCAGTGAGTAACAGCCAGTAAGAAGTGACAGCTCACTCCTTCACAATGGGCTTCCTTAAGGATGAAAAAGTGATTATCTTAGTACAACAGTTACTTCTCTAAGTGCTTCCATCATCGACATAGCACTGAAAATACTCTGTGTGTGCTATTGCTTTATCTGAAAACATTTTAAAGCGATAAATAACATCCATGGAGGAAGAAATGTGGTAGTGAAAAGACAGCTGGCCATCGTGAGCAGAGCCACAGGCCAAATCCATTTTAGCAAACTCCAAGGGACTCTCCAAATTCTCTTGCTGTCTTGCAATTGTGTTTTTATCAACTGTTACTTGGAGTAAATGGGCTATCAGCCAGGGACAGGAAATCTGTTTTTGTTACATACAAATTGTTGATGTATTGTTCACCAGGATGGCACAGTAATATTGTAGTATCAGTATTTGACTTGGCTGACCTGCCAGCAATATCATACATGGGAACAAACATACTACAACTTATCACCCAATAAGATATCATTCAGCTACTTGAAGACTATGTTGTGAACACTTGCAAATAACATAGAAATTGTCGTTAAATAGCCCCAGAGGTTTACAATTTTTGAAAAAAAACTGAACTCATGCTGTAATAACAATGGGGTAGGGAAGAGGAAGGCCCCCAAAATAGAAACTATAGGATCACCATCAGTGTTGCTATCTAAGAAGTGACTATACATGCCTCCATCGGCACTAGCGCGCACACGCACACACACACACACCATTATCTCCACCTATCCCCATTCTTTGATTTGAATAATTAGTATAAAATAATATTAAAATGCAGCTTCAAGTTCCTACCCATAGGAATCTAACTGTGCATGAATGCTATGATCCTTATAAAATACAGAAATTCTGGAGCTACCACCTATTAGCACCACTAAATAACCACATATACATGCATGTGTACACATGCACAAACACACACACACAAAACAAATATCCTTTGCCTTTTCTATAACCTGTGATTTTGTTGTTTTCTGCTTTTCTGTCTCTTGGCTATCAACATTCCAAGGTTAATGATGAGGCATCTTGGAAAAGGGCTGTTTGTTTAGCTTAAGGTAATGTTTTAACTGTTTTTCTGTATATAGCAGTCTCCTTGCTTCTAAAACAAAAGCAATCTGCAATGTGAACCCATATTCCATATTAACACCTCACACACTTTACTGCAGGTTTTGTGTGTGTGCGCGCGCGCATGTGTGTGTGTGTGTGTGTGTGTGTGTGTGTGTGAGTGATCCCGTCCTGGCAGAAAAATTATATGTAAAATTAGAACTGGCAAACACTAGGATCGGTTTGATATGTTCAAGCTTTGAATATCACATTCCTCTAAGCCTTATTACCAAATTGATGTGCTGTGGCATCTTGTTCTTCCTAAGGTTCCTGAATTTCTAGTAAATGAAGTAAAGGAATTCAGTATTTAGCCAGAGTCTGTTTATGATTCCTTTGGAATCATAAATATGAATTTCAGACATATTTAATTATGAGGAAGTTTCAAATTCTTATGAGAGTAGGTAGCATAATATTCCCCTAAATCTTAAGGTATTCCTACTTAACAGGGATGCATTTTTTTCACATTATATGAGAGGGAAAACCTTTTATTTTCCCATTATCTGTCTCCCAGTTAATCTAAAAGGGGTTGATAGTTGTCATTAAGTCATAAGGTAGCTGTGTACTCCTCCACTCTGTTGAACGTACATTAATGTGTTGTGAGTATATTCGAGCACTGACACGGAAACAAAGAGTTGTGTTGCTTTCTTACCAAATCTTTAAGATCCAAGGATTAATTCATCAAATTTCCTTTCCCTTGCCAGGAAAATCCTGGGAGATCATTCAAAGTGAAGTGTTCTCCAGTTTAGTTCCCTGGGCAACAATGGTTAGAACAGACCCCTAGTGGCCCCCATTGGGAATGAGAAAAAAGCACACCTTTGTTGGGTTAAACCACTGAGATTTGAGGACTGTTTATTTCAAAGCATATCCCAGAATATTCTGATGAATCCAGAATTTCTACCTGATGAACCATCAAAGACCAAGCATATCTAAATAATAAAGAGCCAATATGCAAATGGTCGTGACGCCCTCATGCATAACAACCAATCAGCAGGAGGCTGTGTGGTGGGCGGGCCCAGGGACATGAGGCTCGGGGAGGCCTACCTTTCTGGGGTGATGGATTGAGGGGCTCCCCCACTGTGACAGGGCACAGGCCAGGCTGGGGGATCCCCCCCGAGGGCATGATTTTCATGCACCAGGCCACTAGTATTAGAATAACCACAGATTTAACAATCTTCTGAAATAGCTCTATGTACTGGGAAAACAGCCCATATCTTAACAAGTTCAGATAAGCAGGAAAAAAAAAGAGATTTTATTAGTATCAAGGATTATTCTAAGAGTCTTGTCTGAATTATCATATTTAATCCTCATGGAGAGCAGCCACAGTGTTTGGACAGGTTCAAGCCTTGGACTAATGAGAGGGCATGGTCCTCTCATGTTAAAGCCATGTGCAAGTCCTAGCTTGGAGGGCAAAGACCTCCCAGCACAATTATAGCCAAAGGCTATGGTTGTAAGCTTGAACCTATGGTCCAAACCTGTGGTCCCATGTGGCTGAGTGATGTGGGCTTGATAGAGTTCAGGTGCATGTAACTGAGTAGATTCGAAACCCAGGAGAATGTTGTAAACATCTTGACCATGCCCTTACTTTGTCTCGTGGAATCTGGCTATAAAATAAAGCCTCAGCTGGTAGTCCATGGCGCTGTTGCTAACTCTCCATCAGAGAGGACAGTGTCCCACCCAGACCCAGCTTTCTTCTCTTATCTGTCTTTTCCCAATCCTTCACCGCCCCCTCTCAGGCTCACCAAACCTGGCTGTGTTGGTATGGCACATATGGCACCCAACGTGGGCTGAGTATGCCATGGCCATGCCGGCTCAGTACAAATCCTCACGGTAAGAGGCAATGTTGAAATTAGAACTCTGTAATGTCTACTTCTGAGACCCATGTATTAGCTGCTCAGTATTTAGTTAAATTAAAAAAAGAAAATATGAATTTATTTTTAGAACAAAGAAACACATCATTAGTGCATAACCACTTAATATTTATGTATATATATTTTTACCATCCTGAAGACAGTATTTTAAGCTACTGCTATTTGGTCAAGTGTGTATCTAAAAGGACTATTAGGAGAGAGAAGAATCAAACCTTCTTAGGTTTCCAATAATAGTGTCATGAGAACACAAATTGTGCATACCAAAATCCTTATGTAAGATCACTAGAGAGATTTGTTTCCCTTCTTTCAAATAATTTTTCCAGAGCTAAAAATTATCTCATCATATATGGACACATAAAAATAGTTACTGCCTAAGGATCAAGTTGTATATGCTGTATTTGATCAACATAGCTGCCAATACTCCTAATAAAGTTTGCTTTGACATATAATATGAACTTCAACTGGCATGCTGGATGTGAATATCTATATATTCAAATATGTGTGCATGTGTGTGCAAAATACAGAAGCTTGTTCCCTTGCTTCAAAAAAATTTACATAGGAACATCTAAACTTTAAAGTAATAATATTGGATATATCCTTTCAGTATAAAATGTATGGACAACTGAATGCTTTAAAGACTGATCTGCCAGATTTATTCTGTATATTGGAATGGTACCCTTCCCAGTAATTCGGAATAAACCAAGGAAGCATTTCTTCATGAGAATTTAGGCTGGTGTGGAAGAAGTTTAATACAAAATATTTCATCCAGATTGCTGATCCAATCCAGATAAAGTTGAGTAACTTTGATTTCTTTGCTATTCAAACTATGGAAATTTTTAGATTTATTTAAGGTCCATTTAGACTCCCTCCATTCTCCTGGATAAAAGTTTTATGAATGTTGTTTGGTGACTCCACTGACTCAGCATATATAATTACAACATGAAATTTCTTAGATGTAAGAGATCATCTAAATGTACAATTTTTAGTTTTATAAGACAAATAAATCCATCACTTAATACTATAAAACTTTAAATATATATCTTAAGAAAGAGAAAAGTATACATCATAGTGCGGGAGTATAGTTTTTGTTTTTAGTTTTGTAAATTGCAACCTGTGGTGGTTCTAGCACATGATTTAAGGTCAGAGTAGAGCACTGAACCCTTAAGGCAAGTAAGCTATTCTTAAAAAAAAAAATTATTTACCAAAAGGGAAAACTAGCAAATCAAGAGAAATGTTTTTCATTGTAACGGAAGAATTTCAGTAGTGATAAGTCATTAATTGGATAACATGTGGTAGGATCTGCCAGCAGATTTTTCAGAAAAAAATTGTAAATAGATGAAGTCTTTCTCAACCTCTCTCTCTCCCTCTCCCTCTCCCTTTCCCGCTTTCCCTCTTCCTCTCTGGAAGAGGGGTCTGGAACATTAGTTACTGATTCAAGTCATGTGAGGCAGGATTTTCAGCAACCTTGTATTTGCCCACATGCCCACTTGTCTCTTACTTTTAAGCCTAATTTGTGACATTTCCCTCTAGCTAGGTAGGATACCATCAAATTGTTCCATTTTAGTCAGTTACGATTTGTGAGGAAATCAGATTTTAAACCTGCCCTTAGTCCCATCACTTATTGCAAATGAAAGTTTTACACCAAAATTGCAGGTTTGGATAAACACAAAGAGCTGCTCATAAATGGCAACCTTGTCATCTGGTGCAGAAACATTTCATATCAAAACTCTGAACTGTTGATAAGTACCATCAAAACTATGTAAACTTCAATCTTTATCTAAGTTCCAAGTTGTTAGGCGGAATATGGTTAATACAATGATGCTTCTAACACTCAATACTTTGCACACTGAATCCTCATTTTATGATCTTAGTGGATAGATTGCAGAGCTTTTCTTCATAAAATGGACAAAAGTTTCCAATACATGGACAATAGATAATGACAAAAGAAGCCAGCTCTTTCTGGTTTTCCTATTTACATAAACGTGAGAAGCTAAATTTGTCAGAAAAGAGCATTTTGTGTATATTATAAATTTGCATTATATTTTTGCAATGGATTTCATGGCTCCCCCACACACACCTGCACACCCCCCCCCCCACATACACACACAAAAAGGTGGGAAAAGAATGCTTTACACAACAAAAATAATCCACTTTATGACATTCATAAAAACATGGAACTAAAAGGAATTTTATTTTAAACTTTGCTGATTCACACCAACTCATCTTTATGAAATTTTTTCCTCAAATTGAATTATGCTGTGATTGTGGGTCATCAGAACATTCATCTGGCCTTATTTATTCTGTACTATGCCTTTTTATATAACTAGGGGCCTGGTGCACAAAAATTTGTGCTCGGGGGGTGGGTCCCTCAGCCTGACCTGCACCCTCTCCAATCTGGGAGCCTTCTCTAATCTGGGAGTTTCTGTCTGTATTTACAATCATGAGTGAATTGTCTGAGACCCCAGCCCAGTTTGGCTTGGTGCTCACAGAATAATAGAGGTCTTTTTTTTTCTTTGCTCCATTGGTGGAGATTTCCTAGAAGTTGCAGGATATCTTCCCTTTAATTTTTTCTCGACACTCTGACTTTACTTATGTCTCTCACCTTTGTTTTCCCTCCATCCCCCACCCACAACAGTAACTTGCTCCAGGCTCACTTTGCTCTAGTGTCTAGGAGATCCTGCAACGCGTCTGCCACCAGAACTACGTTTCCCAGCATTCCTGGTGCTCCCCACACTCTTGGTTTCCACTTCCGGTCTAGGGGCTGCAGAAACCAAAAGGACTGCGAATTGCACCCCCAGGCCGGGCTGACAGGACCGAACACTGCAGTGGTGTCCCTGGGACCCTGGCCGCTCAGCGCCTGCACGCATGCGTGCTGCCCACAGGCCCGCCATCTTTGTCGGGTTAATTTTCATACCCACTCCTCCTTGGCTGTGGGTGTCATGGATATACAGTCAATTTACATATTTGTCTATCATTAGTATAGATTATATTTGTTCCCAGGCAAAACTACCCTGATTTCTTTGAGATTTTTTCTCTTCTCCATTTTCTATCCCCTTAACCATTTGGACAATGTGTCTGTTGAGGCATTTTTTAACATACTTTTAAAATACCAAGATTACTTTTGCACAATGGCTATGTTCTCTTGAGCCACATTTTTTGAGATATAAAAGAATTATTAAATTGTTCAGTGGAGGCTTTACATTTGAAAATATGCAGGGAATGGCTAAATTCACAAACTCTGTCTGTTTCCAGTTCCTTTTCTCTTTCTGACTAGCTGAATCCTAAGCAAGTCATTTATCACCTCTATTTCTTTGTTTTCTAATCAATAAAGTGGGATTAATAATAGCATCTATTTTATGGCATTGTTAAGAGAATTGGGTTACCTCTATCAAATGTAGTAAAGAGTAATACACAGAGTCAGTGCTATATATATGCTTGAACATTAAATTTATTTAATTTCATAAATAATAGCATCATATGGTAGATATATAGCACAATTCACTGCATTTCTCTCTTATAGATGTTTATGTTCAGCTCAACCTCAAAACCTAGAGGAAAGCCATATTTCTTTACTAGTACTATCTGTACTTGTAATAGTGAGGTATAAATATTCATTATTAAACTCTGCCAGTCCCTGTAAGTCTGTACATGTCTCTCTAATTGATACTAAAGATTATTAAAATGAAAAAATTGTAAGAACATGGTTAATATAAAAGGAGATCAGGGAACATATCAATTATTGATTTTTTTTTAAAGAATAATGACCCAAAAAGACACATTAAAAAGTAATCATTCCAAACTGGCTGTCTAGACTACCCTACACAAAAATATAGAAGATTCTGTTTTTTAAAAGAGTGAATTATTATAGTAAGTTTAAATCATTAGAGACACAAAATTCTGAAAATAAAACCAATATTTATGCATTAAATATCAACAAAATAATAAAATACTCAATATGTGAGTTAGCTAATATATAATTTGATAGCATTAAAATGTAAGAAAAGTGTTTTTAATAAAATTATGAAAATATAAGATAAAACAGCCAGTGTAATCAAGTTTCTTGCTTGCCAGGGACTGCGAGATTCTTTTCCTGTTTCTCTCCTGTGTATTTTGACTGTCTTGTTAGTTGTACACAAATAGAAATGAGAGGAGTAAATGTGAGACTATAATATTAAAACACATTGCATAAATGTTTAATTAAAAACAAATGTAAATATGCCACATTTATATTGACGGTGGGACTTGGATGTTAAATAACATCATGAGAGTCGATTGTCTGACAGAATGGCCAGAGCAGTGGTCGGCAAACTCATTAGTCAACAGAGCCGCGGCTCGCGAGCCGCAGTTTGCCGACCACTGGCCCAGAGCATGGATGTGAGGGAGGTACAAAAAAATCAGATCATGGTCAAAATCAGAAGACTCACCTTCCTCTCCTTTACCCACCTAGTGTTTGTCCAAACACTGTTCTCAGGTCATTCATTCCCCAAGTAACTCGCATTAATGTATTTTCATGTAAAATCATTTAAATTCACTTAGATTTATATTTAAATTTTCACACTTATTCCCTTCTTGCTAAATTCCATTTAAAGGCTCTCTCCAGCAAAAATTTGTGAATATGTTTATTGTACTGTTATTTGTAGCTCTGAATATTTAAAAAGAAAAGAGTTAATAGATACAGTTAATACTTATGCAGTCGTTAAAGAGAATGAGTTAGCCCTTTAGGTATTAGCATGAAAGGCTGCCCAAGATATATTGAGTAAAAAACTGAAAGTTGGAAAAAAGTAAAAATAATCCTATTTATTATATTTTATTTTTCTACATTCTCTCATAAAAAATCATATAGTTTTGTCTTAACACAACACAAATTTGAGTTCAGAAGGTACCAAAGAGTAAATGTTCTTTCTGGTACTAAGATAGGTGAGAGAAACTCACTTTTATAAATTTTTGCATTTAATTGTTTTCAAACAAGTCAATGGTATTTTTCTAATAAAATATGCATACACTTTTAATTGTATGTTAAAGTATGAAAGTAGTACATAATTCTTGAAAACAGTATATGGGTGTATGGGATACACACACACACACACACACATTGCCATTTACAGAACATTTTAAAATTCTCATTCCTGGGTCCTACTTTAGACCTACTGAATGTATCAAAATTCTTGTGGCCAACCCAGATAATTCTGATTAAGCCAGGTTTGAACAACCAAGTTTGAGACTAGCTCTTCTAGCTTACTCCATAGAATTAGCTATTCATGCAATTAATTTGATTCAATCCTGCCTACATTTCTAATTTTCATAAAAATTCCATGAAATGTGCTATTCTATTTATTATTTTTAGGAATTTGTCTGCTACATTAAATAATACCTACTTTACAAGAACTTTTGGAAGATATCTTGAAGAATAATTGACTGACTCAACAAGAATTTACAAAGTGTATGCTTTATGGCTGGTTCTGTTCTAGGAGGTAAACATGCAAAAGGGAACAATATAGAAAAGGTGGCATCTCAAAGAAAATCTCATAAATAACTGTTCAACTGCTTTTATCATACAACTAATTTTACCCTGCAGTGGTCCTCAAATGTGAGTAAACATCAGATTCACCAGATATCCTGTTAGACTAGAGATGATTAGCCCCCACCCTCAGAGCTTCTGATTTACTAAGTCTGGGCTGGGGCCCAAAAATGTGCATTTCTAAGAAGTTCCTAAGTGGTGCTGATACTACTTACTGGTTGAGGACCATACTTTTTGAGAACTATTAAAATGCCATCTATTTCCTTTCTTCCATTGGTTGATACAAAAGTAAGCTCCAATCCTGGGGTCTTTTCTCTAGCAACAGTGGAAGACCTTGGTATGTTAAGTACCAATTTCATAACTGGCCTTCTTTAACTTTCCTATCCTGATAACTAAAGCATATTTTATCTGGAATTGTGAACACTTGTATAAGCATCCAAAATACTTTTTGGAAAACTCTATATCTAGCTGTGGAGAAAAAGTCAGTGAGACAAAGAGAAAGAACTGGAAGTTTATTAAACACATGCAATAATGGAACAGCTACAGTGAGTGTGAACTATTTTGATTGCCCTTTGCTTCCTCTGAGAATTAGTCCACTCTATACAGTTACCAGAGTTGTTGGGATCAAATTAGTTAATATTCATGGAAACGCTCTGAAAAGCGTAAAGAGGTATAAAGTGTAAGCTACTTAGAGAATTCCTAATCTCATTTCTAATTCCTAGAAGAAAACCATGGAACATCTCTTGCTTGGCCAACCCAAAGAAAAACACTCCCATCGCATTGCCTACACTGAATCTGACCTCTCCTCCCCCAAACTGGTGCATGTTTAGGCCTGGGAAATGCTGTGTGCCACTTATCAAATGCCACTAAGGTGAGCATCCCCTTTGTAACACACCTCTAAGTCTCCACACTGCGGAGAGGAGCCAGACACAGGCCTACACCTTGAGATTTCTGAAGAACATGTGCCATGTGTTTGTCGTCTGTTCAGCAAAGCACTTCTGAAGAGCCTTTTAATGAGTTTCCTAGAGAAAATGTGAAGAAATAGTAATGCAACTAATCACTTCCTACCTTCCCACTGAACCTCTTATTAATTAACATGTTAATGCTCTGTTTGATTTCCTAAATTTAGTTTGAGAGACAGTAAAACAGCTATTTTCAAATTAAATTAAATTGAGTTGTGAGAAGATTGTCAACCAATATAGGGCTTTTTGTACTCTACTAATTCCAGTACTCATTAAGGTAAAAAAAAAGAAAGAAAGAAAAAGAAAAGAAAAAGAAATCAATGAGCTTGAAATGAAAGTGTTGATATTATTTTAGGCTAAATCTACTTATGAATAACTTACTCCCTCCATGACAATGTTTTAACATGTATGTGACATTAGAAAATGCAAATTCCAATGCTTACAGAGAGAGAAAATTTTCCTCAGTTACCATAAATGTCACCCAACTATCCATTTGGGGAATTAGCATAGATATAAACGGTAAAACTTAAGTTTTTTTTTCCTAGTACAGTAGACATCTTTACTGTTAATAGTCTGCAATAATCCTTTGATTTTTTCAATGGACTATTGCTCTCAGTTTACGGTGCCAATTCCAGGTATAATTAATTAGCTTTTATCTTCCTCGAACGCTTTTCTTTTTAGCAAAAGGGATTTGTTTAGAATTCTATTCTAATGGATTTTAATGGAAAAAGTTATATAAGGTAGTTCTTAACACTAGAGCTATTGCACCACTATAGATCAAATGGTTATCACTTATTCTCCTTCAATAAATAACTTTCAAATATATTTATATTGACTTAGGTTTTCTAGATCATTTTATTAGATCATTTTATGTTGAACTTCAGGATGTCTTCTATTGCCGGTGTTGGCAATTATCCTTTTTCAACCCTCCGTTAACCTTTCGAAAATTAACATGCAGTAACAGCTTGGGTTGGCACCACAACTCCACCACCTGTAGGAATTAAGGATGGCTGTATCAGAAAATGTTCCAGTCAATGTTTCACTCTTGGATGATGCAAGTGTTTCAGTGCTTCTCAAACTTCAATGGGCTTACAGATCACATGGAGATCACATTAATCTGCAGATCCCAATTTAGTAGATCTGGGGTGGAGTCTCAGATTGCATACTTTGAGTAGCAAGACTTTAGAGATCATTGGTAAGCCGAGAGTAAATTTGCATAATGTTTTCAATAACTGTACTGGTAAGTCTCACAGCTTTTCTGGGAAACAGAGTTTGCTACTCATGAGCAGTACCTTCCACAGGGCTGAAGTACTTCCATCAAACAAAAATAAAGATGTCTATCTTTTTTTTACCTTTCTAAAGCAGAACAGATTGTTTAGATAAAAGGTTTCTTTAGTAGTTGTCAATACTGCTTTGTCTATGTGTAATTGTAAATTGTAATATATTTGTAATATTTTTCAGCTTAGTTTGTAATTTGAACTAAGCATGTAGGGGAGTGTGTAGAAATTCATTATAATCCATGTGAAAGAGTTTCTTAAAATGTGTTTTCTTCTTCACATTTTTTCAAGTATCTTATAAAAGTGAACACACAATAAAGTTCAGGAGGAAAAAACACAACGGTTTTCTCTTACAGACAGCAGTCGTGATCAGTCATTATCTCCTAAAAATCAATAATATTTCTTAGGATACTACAAGAAGTATTTGGAACATCAAATAACTGCTTTTTTCCCAACTCAATATGTCACTTCTTAAAATATCCTGCCATCAAACCCTCTGTGCCTTATAAGTATTCAATAAAGAACACACATCTTTAGGTTATTTTTGTCACTGGGTGAAGAACTCTTTGAGAGGAATTTATTTCTTTAGTGGAACCATCTTCTGGTCCTAAGTGTGTATTTTTGTTCATAGCAGTGATTCTCAAACCTTAGTGTGCTTCAGAATCACCAGGACCTGCTTGCTAAATAACACACAGATTGCTAGGCTCCACCTCCATAGTTAACTGATTTAGCAGGTGTGATGCAGGGCACAAAAACTGGCACTTACAATTTTCCAGGTGAGACTGATCTGCAGATCTGAAGCCCACACTATGAAATCTAGTCATTTAAGAAAATCTACTTCCCTGGTGTCTGCTTATCAAAGATGTTTTACTAATTATGAGGACACTAGGTTAATAAAAAGAAATGTGAGGATCCAAGCCTGTATCAAAAGCTTTGACACAGAAGCCAGAGGAGCCTCAGAACTTTAATCACTCAATAGAAGTCAAGGAGCATGGGCTTTCCTGTGTCCCATAAAGGGAGAGAGATCCTTCAGGTAACAGCTTCAAGATGACTTGGCCAGGGATGCCTTCTCAGAGTCTCATATTAGGACAGATGCCCTTGGATTATCCAGCACACTGTGATTGACCTTCACGGTGATAATCACAGGTGTGATGACCCAACTACTTGCAAAAATATGTTTAGTGACTGTTCATTTTTCAGGTGCCATAACTGTCTTTCCCAACTACCTCTATATAATGCTCACTATCCACTACAGAGTGATCGCACATAGTTGATACTCAGTATCAGCCAAAATAAACGGAGAATGTCACCATACTCATATGTACACAGTGATGGCAGGCGTTAATGCCTCGATTCAGAGATGGTATTCACCTGAATCCACGACATCTATTTTTTTTTTATTGATTATGACATTCTTGCATGCTGAACTGAGTCAGACCCCAGGAATTATTTTCAATACAGACAGCCTCAACCAGTTGTCATATATGGCATATGAGATAAAATCTAATTGCCATCCTTACAATGAACTCTATTCAGAATGGCCTTCACTTTGTTCACTCGATATTCCCTGACTTTTTCCTTCTACCTTTGTTCATGCTATTTTATTTATCTGAAATAGCTACTCACCTTCAAACACACTCCATTTGTTGAAAACCTATTAATTCCTTAAGTCCTATCTTGAGCACCATCTTTTCTGCAAAGCCTTTGAAATCCCCTTAATTAGATGAAATCTCTGATGACTCTAACCTTACTCTATCTTACAATGTAGTAATTCATATGCCTGCCTTTACCTTCTTACTGAAATGGCCCTCCTTAAAGATACAGAACACTTGTTCAATTTTTCTTTTTTACCGTAACAACTATATATTGATATTATATACCAGGACTGGAGCTAAATTCTAGGGGTATAAAGATAAATGAGACCTAGCATATGTCTTCAAAGGGGTCACCATTTTCTAGGGCATAAAATATGTTCAAAGGCACAATTGTAGAAAAATAAAGCACAGTATAGGGTACAAAGGTAGGATAAAGAAAGAAATAATCTGCCCTCTGTGGGTTGGGTGTCATGAGTGAAGACACTACAGCGGTTAGAGAAAAGTAAGAAGCTGAAGAAAAGAGATTTTCCAGGTGTGAACTATATGTGTGGTAGATGTTCAGTTTCTTCCATTTATCTAAATTATTTGAGTTGATCTAAGCATAGCTCATTAAATGGAGGTGGGTTAAACAAATTCTATCTTATTTTCTTACATCTCATTAGTTTTTTGAATATTTGCTGCATGAAGTTTTCATGGATCCCATACTCAAATTCTCCTACTTTCAGTTGCCTCTCTATAATAACACAATATACCTTACCTCAATCATGCACCTCTTGACCTTACCTAGTTCCATGGACCATCCTGGTTGTCTGGTACCCTGAAGTTGTAACACTGTTTCCAATAGGAGGTACCATAACAAGCCACATCAGATATTTGGACCCTCTTAAAATACAGAGTGGCCAGATTATTATGATCTCTGAATGCATAATACTCTGGCCACTGGGTGTGTATCCTAAATAAAAGGCTAATATGCAAATTGTCCCCTTGACCAGGAGTTTGACCAGCAGGCAGGCTGGCCAACCACCCATGTCTCCTCCCCCTGGCCAGGCTGGCTGGACCCCAACCACGCACAAATTCATGCACTGGAGGGAGGATCCCTCAGCCCGGCCTGCCCTCTCTCAGCCTGGGAACCCTCAGTGGTGGGAGGTGACCTGGCGATCAGGGGAAGGTGATGCCCCCATCACATCTCTGCTGCTGCCATGGTGGCAGTGCAAGCATCGGCCAGCCCTGGTTACCTGAACCTTGGGTGGCCCTGGGTGGCTGAACAGCCAACATCCAAGGCTTGCCTGCTCCTCAGGCCGACCCTGGGTGGTTGGGAGGTTGAGGGGACTGGAAGACTCCAGAGGCAGGCATGTGGAGTGGCCAGACGCCTGCCGCCCTGGCGGGGCTGAGGGGACTGGGTGCTGCCATCTTTGAGGGTGTGGCAGTCAATTAGCATATTCCCTCCTTATGGGCTGTGGGTGCCATCAACTTTGTGAGGGTGTGATGGTCAATTAGCATATTCCCTCTTTATTTGATAGGAGAGATCATAATGATCTGGCCACTCAGTGTAGTCACTTCCTATACCAGTGGTTGGCAAACTGCAGCTCGCCATCCACATGCAGCTCTTTGGCCCCTTGAGTGTGGCTCTTCCACAAAATACCATGGCCTGGGTGAGTCTATTTTGAAGAAGTGGCGTTAGAAGAAGTTTAAGTTTAAAAAACCTGGCTCTCAAAAGAAATTTCAATCATTGTACTGTTGATATTTGGCTCTGTTGACTAATGAGTTTGCCAACCACTGTCCTATACCAATATGTATAATTGCACAGGCTGAAGAAATAGGCCAAGAACCCAAGTTCAGTTTGCTCTTCTCAGCCTGAATACAGACAGTACAGTGTTACCAGAATCACCAGGAAGGATTTCAAAAAGTGGCCCAAGGCTAAACCTGCCTTTCTCTTTTCCCAAAACACCACCCAATCACCATTCAACCCTGTTCTTCCTCACTATAAAAACATTAGATTGCTTTGCTCCAGGCTAGAGATGTGTTTCAGAAAGTCTGGGTGTGACTCCAAGTCTTCGTAGTTTGAACCAGCACCACAGTGGGGAGTGTGACAGGTGGCCTCAGATCATACTTCATCCCAGGTATATTATCCTGATATTGCAGGGTTCACTTAGAAACAAAGGCAACTGTAAATGTTTTTCCTATCACAACTTCTATAAAATGGGAAACGACATTAGATTCAATTTAAATTAAATTTTAAAAAGATTTAAACTTCTACCTTTTGCCAAGTAACCTGCCCCAAACTCCCTTCTCTATTGTCTTTCTACAAAACAAACAAAAAAAAGGGGGGGGTGTAATTGTCTTCCCCTTCTCCACCTAATATAGAATTTTAGAATTCTATTTCTTTTATTGATCCTTCACTTCCAATATGACTTACTTAGGCAGAAAGAATGGAAAGCATATCTGACGTTCTTCCAACAAATTGTTAACTGTATTGTCAGCTATACACAAGGAGATTTCTTGGTCATACTTCCCTCTCAAAACAGCTTTATAAAGAAGGTGCAATTGTCCTCAGTTTACAGATGAGGAAACAGGATGAATAATTAAGGAACTTGCAAAGATCACATAGGGAGGAAAGGTGGCTTCAAGCCCAGGTGTCTGATTCTGTAACACTTCAAGCAGCTGATATTTCAGTTCATTTTTGGGGGGCTACAGACATTGAGGCAATGATGAGTTTGAACGTGCTGTAATGTACCAGCTTAATTATATAAGTGAAACTGTCCCTCCCACATTTCCTTCGGTCCCATTCTCATCCTGACATTGGGATCTACAACAATGTTCTCCCATACTAGGCTTCTAGCTTTTGTGCTTTTCTTTCCCTTTGATAACCGTTTTTCCCCTCTTCATTTAAGATTCTGTATCATCTATCTTTGATCTAAGCACCTTTTCTTTCTTCTGCAGAGTGTTTCTTCCCAGTGGTCCCCTCGTTTCATTATTCGGGATTTTGACCTACCTTTCTCTTTTAGCTTCAAGCTTTGGGCTTTCTCTTCATCTGAGGTGATCATCTATCTACCCATGCTGTTTCTTTCATTTAGTTTTCTTTTTGGTTTTCAACCATATATTCTTTTCTGTTCCCTATTATTCTAGATTTCATCATTCTACCTTAATCCTTACTAACAAACTGGAAAGATTTTTCCCTCCCTTGCATTTCTGATGCTAGCGTTTTAACTATGAGGAAGACTACCAACCCCGTCATTATTCATTTTATTGAGCATGTACCTATTTCTCTAGGTTTTTGTATGGTTGCAATGTACAATTAGCTTCTCTGTGACCTAACTGAAACGAATTGACATGTTTTGATATAATTGTCATCAAGGCTCAGACTTCAGAGTCAAAAGGAATTTACAGCAAGAGACAGAGTAATATACTCACACCTGGAACCACAGTGCCTCATTAGTGAGGAGAAGTAACATTTCCAGAAAATAGCTTCCAGAAAGCAGGCTGGATTTCAGCCATTTCAAACCAGTGGATTTTCTATTTTAAGGTATTTTCACCATAATTATTCAATCTAGTGTTAAACATGACACTTTCCTCTCTCAGAGTTACAAAATCTACTACAAGATAATGCAATGGATTATGTACATTCTGTCCTCGGAATGATTTACTGTCACTATCACATAATGCATAGAAGAAAGCCTAATGTGTTTTTTAATAACATGAGTCATATCCCTCACACTGCAGTGATTATAGTTTAGTATTTCTTTTCTATTTGGTAAAGGAAATAAAAGCAAGTGTTTCCAGAACAGAGGAATTGCAATGGGGAAAACTAGAATGCCATGCACCCAAGCAACACAAGAGGTCACTTTTCCATAAGCCTGCTCTTCCAGGATAGCGCTGCCTCTGCAAGGGGCATTAGGTAACATGAGGAGGAGAACAGCACCAAAGAGATTTCCAATTGCTTCAGAAGCATAAACGGAGCCAAATTTCTTGGATTATAATCAATATTTGTAACAATATCTTGAAAACTATCTCCAAGCTGGAATTATCCTCCTGTAGCCATATAAACCCTCAAAATATATTTCAGTTGCCTCTCCACTTTCTGCAGGCATAAGGCCTCAACCTAAGCTCATTCTCACTGCCTAGCATATTCTCCCTCTATGCTTCCTTATTTTTGCTCTTCTAACATCTTAAGTTGAGGCCTGATCTATTAAAGTAGGTCCCTCACTTTCTCTTTCTCGCCTCACCTAATGAACTCACTTTGCGCATTGCTGTTAAGCTGACCCATTGAGGCAGTTCTAATTCAATGCTCTTTAGTTCTCTAATGTCAGGCTCAGTACAGAGTGGCAATGTCCTCTTGCTGTTCTAACAAACTACCACAAACTTAGCGACTTGAAACAACACATTTATTTTCTGTAGATCAAATCTGATACAGAATACACTGGACTAAGGTCAAGGTGTTGGTGGCGTTGCAGTACTTTCTGGAGGCATTAGGGGAACCATTTCCTTGTGTTGTCCAGGGTTCCAGGGGTCACCTGAACACCTTGGCTCATTGCCTCTTCCTTTGTCTTTGAAGCCAGCACCATGGGACTAAGCCTTTTCCTGGTGATATTCCTCTGATTTTTCACAATCACAACTTCCTCTAATGCTTTTAAGGACCCTTGTGGTTACACTGGGCCCACCCAGGTAATCTAGGGTAATCTCCTTATTTTGAAGTTACTTGGTTTACAATTTCAATTCCATCTGCAACCTTAATTTCCCTTTACCGTGTATTTGAATAGATTTATTGGTCCCAGGGATTAGGATGTGGACATCTTTGGGGAAGGGGAGTCACTGTTCTGCCCAACACACATGGAATTGAAAGTGCTTCAAGATCTGGCCCAGTCTAACTCTCCACCCTGTTCCCCTTCCAGAGTGCATCCTCATTCTTTTGTATCCAGTGCTTCAGCCATAATGAACTCCCCATGAACAGCCTTTATCCATTCCCGACTCCCTCAACTTGGTTCATGCTGTTCTCCTTATCCAGGTGGTTATTCTCCATCATCTTCAGAAGGTATAGATTTGGTAAGCTTTTTGAGTTGCTTACATGTCTAATCTATAAATACTCCAAATGCTAGTTTTAATTGTTCTTAAACACTGCTGAACAAGGAAATATGCATTAACCTTTTAGATTTTTAAAGTGCATGTACAAAGAATAAAGACAAATGAAAATAATTTCTTTTTTAAAATACAATTTATTGATTTTTTTACAGAGAGGAAGAGAGAGGGATAGAGAGTTAGAAACATCCATGAGAGAGAAACATTGATCAGCTGTCTCCTGCACACCCGCTACTGGGGATGTGCCTGCAACCAAGGTACATGCCCTTGACCGGACTCGAACCTGGGACCCTTTAGTCCACAGGCCAACGCTCTATACACTGAGCCAAGACAGTTAGGGCAAATGAAAGTTTTTGAGTTAAAAAAAATGAGGTCAGGAAAGCTGAAATACAAAAGAGCTGTGATTACAAGGACACAAGGACAAATAAAAGGTTTTTCAATGATTTTCCTATTTATAAGAACAAAATAAGGAAGTGCTTTGGCTTAACAAAGAAAAAAAATTTTTTTTCCAAAGCATAGCATTCCAAGAGTAAAACAAACTCTTGAGAGGAGTTGGTTGCAGGAACCATATAGTTAAGTATTTGGGAGCACCCTTCTGCCCTAAATGACTTTGTGGCCTGGCTGATTTCTACTTCCAAAGTGAAACACTTGCAAATAAGGTTGACAACTCACTATTGAGTTAATCATATGGAACAAAGGGCCAAGAGATGAAGGAAAATTGAGAAGAAAATACAGCTCTCATTTTCAAAAGGAGAATAAGATAAATACTCATAACTGCAGACCAGAGCATGACCTTTGGCATTCAAAAGACTCTAGGACAAGTTACCCTACTTCCTCAATGAGCTACCATGTTAACACTTCACCCTTAGAACCTCTACCACATTAAAAGTACACATCAAGCTCTTCCGGGGACGGTGGCTTCAGTTTAGGTATTCACCATGGTCCAGCGTTTGATATACCATCGGAAGCTGTCCTACAATACAGCCTCTAACAAAACTAGACTGGCCTGAACCTCTGGTAATAGAATTGTTTACCTTTACACCAAGAAGGTTGGGAAAGCACCAAAATCTGCATGAGGTGTGTGCCCAGGCCGACTTCGAGGAGTTCGTGCTGTGAAGCCTAAAGTTCTAATGAGGTTGTCTAAAACGAAAAAACACGTCAGCAGGGCCTATGGTGGATCCATGTGTGCTAAATGTGTCCATGACAGGATCAAGTGTGCTTTCCTTATTGAGGAGCAGAAAATCGTTGTGAAAGTGTTGAAGGCATAAGCACAGAGTCAGAAAGCGAAATAAATTTTAAAATGAAGCTTTTTTGAGTAGTAAAAAGTCTCAAAAAAAAGTATACATCAATTTTCAGAGGCAACCTGATTTCAATAATGAAACAATGTCAGTGGGCAAGGTAAGTGTCTTAGTATAACCATATGAGCTGACTAGAACAGGTTGGGAACTATAAATCAACATAAATGTTATGCTGAAGTCTAGATAGGTTTATCTAAGCCTCTAATTATATCCTTCTGGACAAGATATTTTTAAATTCAGATGGGTGAAATTTCTTTTTATAAATTTGTTTGTGTGACCTTACTGAAGCAAAAGTGATAAATGTGTGTGTTATTTAATAGTATGTTTCTTATTACTTTAGGATTTTACCAATTGATGGAGCTGACAGGAATTATTTAAAAATTTTAGATGGGCAATATTATAAATAGGTATGAGTATGGACCTTGAAATTGGTAGACTTAGAATAGGGTCCTGGCTCTGCCACTTACTAGTCATGTAGCTTTACACAGTGAGTTAACCATTCTGAACTTCAGTTTCCTCATTTATAAAACTCTGATAGAGGAAAGAGCATCCACACATTGCATTAACTATATGGAATTATGGATAAACACACTTAACATATATTATGTGTCCATCATGGTGGAGATAACTACAATGTTGGTGTCCCAAAAAGATACTGCCTCTCAACACAAAGAGTTTCCATACACTTAAACAGCTTTCAAAAAGATTGCTAATTCTAATTCAATAAAATTAAATTGAATTGTATTATTCTAATCCTAATTCAATAAGATAAATTAATTGTATTATTCAGTTTGAGCAAAGACAAAGCAAAACAATGTTTTTGTACAGGGCTAGAATAAGAAAGACATAGTCGATCAAAGTAAGATACAGAAATATGTGAAACTTTTCAGAAACTGTGTTTAATATGAATCAAAGTAACTACCAAAATAAGTAGCATCCTCTTTAATTATATCTATAGAAATATGGAAATATAAAGCAAAGATCAGATCCACTGTGCTTTTTGCTGTCAAAAATCTTTGATAATCTCATATGTGATTCAAGGTCCAGTCTAAGTTGAATGCAAACAAAACAGAAAGATATTCAGAGGATAGTCAGAAAACTAAAAAAAAAAAAAATGCCATTGAACGATGACTTGAAAAGCACTGCTGAGGTTGTTTCCAATTTGGCACTACTATGAATAATAAGATGCTGTAAATATTTTTATATAAATCTTTTTGTAGATATATGTTTTAATTTCTCTAGGGGAAATACCTAGGAGTAGAACTGTGGGGCTTTACAGTAGATGTATGCTTAACTTCATTAGAAGCCGCCAGTTTTCCAATGTGGTTGTTCCATTTGACACAGTTTTAAAATTTTATTTGTCACACTGATTGATCATTTTTTGCTAACGTTAAAAAAGCAGATGTCTGGTTTTTAAGGAAAACAAATTGGAAGACCAACATTGGACCTGTATGGCCAAAAATAACTAGCATTAAATATTCACTAATCCTTTTAGGTGGGGGCATGAACAACCCAGTTTCCTATAGACCTCACCCATCACTGCAATTCAATGTACCCATTTGGTAGCAAGTGGAGTTTGCATACCGGGTATAATGGGAAACTGGCACAATCCTAGCCACCTTTACACTTGCAGTAGACAGCTGTTGACTCATATTTGCAATTGAGCAAGAATTTGAGCTTCAGGGCATGTGTATGCTTTCTTGTTGTTGGTAGGTACCATCTCAGAAATACTCTTATTTTTCCTCTTGCCTCATCTTGCAGGTGCACCTAGAAGAGGGTGACAGAAGGAGCAGCAGATCTATTGCTAGGGAAGAAGTTACTAAAGATAGCACTGGATATCCCAAGTTATGATTAGTATAACCTTGGGATATGTCACCAGCCTTATATTCTGTTATTTATTTAATTTAAACCTAATGATATGAAACACTATTGCTATGCTGAAGTTCTCTCACCCTTTCAAGGTGCTTCACTACCCTGAGGCAACAGAGGGAACCCATCAGGCTGCAAATCTAGACAAGCACACTGGGAGTGTGCTCTCTGTCCTTGATGTGAGCATTCCATCACTTTTAATTCCCCAGCTGGTTTACTTTCCTACTACATAACAACTGGGGCTTGTTTTCAGCAGCATTGATTAAGTTGTCATTGATTTTTAAGATAGGAAATAGAACTTTCAAATTCCCCACATGAATTTAAAGCAAGGCAGATATTAACATCAAGATAAAACATTTATCAGGGCAGATGACAGAAGAGGCGAGTATCATTCAAAACCTTTCAAGGCTCACAAAGAACATGTAGAATCCAGATGTCAATTCATGCATGAGCAGGTATCAATTTTATTGTTTAATCTAAATAAGTTCATCAACATGCTTCTAGCCCAAAGAATGAATAGCTCATTTTTTATACATGTTTGTGTTTGTTCAAAATTTGCATGTGTGTTTATTTTCTACTAGCCAATAGAAGTTGGTTTTATTATTAATAGTTAAGCATTACTGAGCCAGGTATTCTGCTAACTCTTTACAGCACAATGTGGATTAGTCTTCTCACAGACCTTTATTTATTTATTTTGATTGATTGATTTTTTGCTAATTATTGTTGAAAGTATTACATATGTCCTCCCTTTTCCCCCATTGACCCCTTCCAGCCCCCCTCCCCTCACACAGACCTTTAGATCAGGGTTTCTCAGACTTGGCATTATTGGCATTTGGAACTGAAGAATTATTTGGGGGAAGGAGAGTCTTGTGGCACTGTGGGATGCTCAAGCAGCATCTCTGGCCTTTATCCATTATGTACCAGGAACAACCCAAGTGGTGATAATAAAAAAAATGCCTCAAGGCATTCCAAATAACCCCTGGGGACAAAATTACCCCTTGGTTGACAACCACCGCTTTTAGGTAAATATTATTTCTGTACCATAACAGAACTTACCCAGGGACATAAAGCCAGTAAGCTGAATGTCTGGACAGGAACCTAGGCATGTTTGCAATGAAATCTCAGGATCTTTGCACTAATTAATATCATCTCCAATTAATTTTAAAACTATATGAGCAAGATTATATCTAGGTAGATTGGAGGCATTTATTAATTTTTACTTTTATGTATATATGAAATGAACATCTACTATTTGCAAAGTACTATGCCAGTGTATGCCCACTAAAAAGTAATACTATTTGCAAAATTGATGACAAATTTGACTTGCCCAACGCCACTGGAAAGCATATATCTTGTCTCTGGTAAACAGCTAATTCACAATTGAAAGAAGAAATTACATATATTCAAATGTGCATAAAGGTTGAAATATGCATTAATATTTATTAAAGGTGACCTTTTAAGCATTCTAGTTCCACTAGAGCCTTGGCATCATTGAAGAAATGTATTATACAAATGTTAAATTATTACCTGTGGTAGAATTATATAGTGAGATATACACATATCCAGATAGTACAAGGATTGGCAAATCTGGCCAACTACCTGTTTTTGTAAATAAAATTTTATTGAACACAGCCATGCTCATTTGTTTACTTGTCTGTGACTGCTTTGATGCTATGGTGACAGAGTTGAGTAGTTGTGACAAAAACTATATAGCTTTCAGAACCAAACTAGTTACTATTTTACCTTTCACACAGCAAGTTTCACCCAGCCCCTCATAGTATCTCAAGGTGGTCTGGTTTTTAAAGGTGTGCAATAGAAGATATTCTACTCCTTTGTGTTTACACTTTGTATGTTATATTTTTAAATTATATTTAATTGGAATATATGATTGTTTTTACATATGTGAAGCATATGAAATGACATTTAGACTTCCCCTCTTAAATTGCTTTAATAATAGTTGATTAAAACATACCTAAGGCTGCCAATAGCTGGTTTGGCTCAGTGGATAGAGCATCAGCCTGTGGACTGAAGGGTCCCATGTTCAATTCCTGTCAAGGGCACATGGGCTGGGTTGTGGGCTTGATCCCCAATGGGGGGCGTGCAGGAGGCAGCTGATCAGTGATTCTCTCTCATTGATGTGTCTATCTCTCTTTCCCTCTCCCTTTCTCTCTGAAATCAATAAAGATATATTTTTAAAAACCACATACCTAAGGCTTATTCTGTGCCAGCCAAGATGCCAGGGTTTTTCATGTATTACCCTGCTTACTTCTCACAATAACATATTCACTTTCCATGAGATCACCGAGGCTTATAGAGGCTGGGTGACCTTCTCAAGGTCGTGCATCATCAGAGCTCAGACATGTCTGATTGCAAAGCTCAAGTCTTTAACCACTATGCTGTAGTTGTGCTCAAAGTCAGATGTTAATAAAAATATTTACTTGGTTTTACATTTGAAAATAAATACATGTTACTTAGGCAAAAGGGGAGTGAATGGCATGTACTAAGCAAGAAGAACCTTGGCTGATCTAGCAGCACATGCAAATCCCATGACAGGAGGAAAACAGAATATCCTAGCAGCGCGTGTAGGTTTATTTGAAATGTGCAGATAGGCTTGGAGTGGTTGTTAATGGTCTCAATTTTCTACTGCTGAATTCAAATTTAACTTTTCAAAGA
This sequence comes from Corynorhinus townsendii, assembly GCA_026230045.1. Lineage (NCBI taxonomy): Eukaryota > Metazoa > Chordata > Mammalia > Chiroptera > Vespertilionidae > Corynorhinus > Corynorhinus townsendii. Next base: position 161,062,368 of record JAPDVU010000006.1, on the reverse strand, counting down.
ACACACAGTTTTCTTTATTATTCAGATGTAAAATCTGGGCATCTGGCACAAACAATATAAGTAGGTAGGGTATAAATAATTTGGAAATGCTAGTACATGTTAAAAACGGTGTTCATCTGCCTGAAAATAACACACATTTTTTTCCTTTCCACCTGGAGACAAAAGGAAGAATAACTTATAAATTCTAAATCAAAGGCCTGGCCAGTTTGCTCAGTGGTTAGAGTGGCAGCCTGCTGACTGAAGGGTCGCAGGTTCTATTTTGGTCAAGGGTATGTACCTCAGTTGCAGGTGTGATCCCTGGCCCCCAGTCAAAGCGTGTGCAGGAGGCAACCAATCGATGTGTCTCTCTCACACTGATGTTTCTCTTTCCCTGTCTCTCCCTCTCCTTTCCACTCTCTCCCTGCCACTGCCAATCCCCCCCCCCCAAAAAAAAAAAAAAGGGAAAAAATATCCTTGGGTGAGGAGTAACAAACAAAAAGAAACATTCTAAATCAGGGGTTAAAATCGAATGGGTCTCAAAATTAAACACATATAGTCAGGATTCTTTGATCTAGAAAAGTGGTAGGCAAACTCATTAGTCAACAGAGCCAAATATCAACAGTACAACGATTGAAATTTCTTTTGAGAGCCAAATTTTTTTAAACTTAAACTTCTTCTAATGCCACTTCTTCAAAATAGACTCGCCCAGGCCATGGTATTTTGTGGAAGAGCCACACTCAAGGGGCCAAAGAGCTACCTGTGGCTCGTGAGCCAGTTTGCCAACCACGGACTAGAACAACAAATCATTTCTACATTGAATAATATGGTTCATAAGTCAAACTCTCCTTCCTCACCACCATTTTCCTTTATTTTGGCCTTTCTGTAATGTAATTTATTTTTGGATATGATCTAGATACCACTTAAACAACCATAAAAGAATTACAGAAACTGCTTTGATTCAAATTCAACAATTTATTTTGCTTCTCTTAAACTTATAAAGTCAAGGTCAGTGGTTTTAATCTTCTATTTGAGCCTAAATAGCTGTCTCTATCAATTTAGAAATGAGTATTTATTGAATCTTCATGCAGGGTATTATGCCAGGCACCATGGGGGATAGTACCCTAGTTGCCTTCAAATTGGGAAGTCTAAACTTAATGAATTTAATTTAATGTATAGTAGTATGTTACCTACAAAGATCAATATCACATAAAACATAATTTACTTTAGACTACTAGATAATAAAAGTACATTATTTTCTTTTTTGTTGTATATTAAATATGGACCAGTGAGTAACAACTTTCTTGTACTTTCATAAAATATTTTTCTCCAGTAATTGTGAGGTTTTAACATGAGGTCAAGTAAAGAGGATAAAGGAGAAAAAGAGATAAATGAGATCTAATTACATAAAAATTAAATAATCAGTTGTCACTCTAATATTATAGAGTAGTAAATGGAATGTCATGAATGATTAAACATGTAAAAATTGCTATTATGATCAATTTTCAATTGTCCATTATCAACAAAGGACAGCTATTATAATCAAAATGGCATCTATGCTTAATATCAGAATATTAGTGCTTTGATTTTTCATATGATTTTTAATATGTTGAATGTGTTAAGAATGTACTTTCTTCCAAATAGTGACAAAATTCTTTCTGACAGAATGATATGCAATTAGAGAAGTTTCCTAATTTGTTCTTGTCTCTTAACTGTGATTCAACCTGAGAATGATCATTATTTTTATACTTGCCTGATAATTATTATTTTTGAAAATATATAATAGAAAGTGAACCAATGTTTACTAGATGCCAAGGACTATTTTCAAGTTGTGCGTTGCTTCTGTAAATCTCATGGTATGCTTACAACATCTCTAAAGTATTTAGTGTAACCATAATTTAATAAATGAGAAATGGGAGGCTTAGAGAATTTAAGTTCTTTGAAATACATCTTTTATTGATTTCAGAGAGGAAGGCAGAGGTAGAGAGAGATAGAAGCATCAATGATGAGAGAGAGAATCATTGATTGGCTGCCTTCTGTACACCCCACATTGGGATATCAGAACCTGGGCACATGTCTTGATCTGGAATCAAACCATGACCATCTGATTCATAGATAGATGCTCAAACACTGAACCACACTGCCAGGTGAGAATTTAAGTTTTTTTGAAGTAATCCAGCTGGTAAGTTATTGTACAGATATGAACCCAGAAACCTGATTACAAATTAAAAATCAACAACCAAGTTATAATGCCATAATAGAAAGGCTCATAAATACCATCTAGCAGTAGAAGTTACAGAACCCTGGAGAACCACATACTAGCTAAGCTACTCATTCATTCTCTCTAAACCTCACATTATTTATCTGTAATACAGAGTTAATATTAGTCTCTACAACTTCTTAGGGCTTAGGTAATAACTCAATAATACAATGCACAATATTTGAATAGTTTAATTTTTACTATGCACAGCCCTGAGTAAGTGCTAAGTAAGCATTGAAAGATAACTTTCATTATTATTCTTAGATTCATATATCTGCATTTATGATATTGAGTATCTTAGATTTGTGTAGCATACCAGAGCTTTCAAAGTGTTTTCATACATAATGTATCCATACATATGTTATTTGATAGCTCATGTTTTATTTAATTATATAGGCTTAACATAGATAATTTTAATGCTTAGGAATGACAGAAATTTCAGGTGCTGCAACTCAGCTTTTCTGTTAGGAAAAAAAATTGCACAATACTCTTATATTTTTTGCTAGGCTGGCCAGCCTTGAGATTCAGTTCTAAGTGCTTTGTTACTTAGTTTTAGTTACTGCATTTACTCACTTGAAATGCTTGGCTTTCTGTATTTCTGTGGAATCAGCAACCTCTCTGTTTTTGTTCTTTTAACGACTAAATAAATTTCTAACATAATGTCATATGCACATTCCCTTCTCCCTCCCCCATTAAAAATTTCTTCAATAAGAATAAATGCATACCTTTCTTACTCTGGATAATCTCTTACTTATTTCATTTAAGGAAGACATCTCTATTTTATCAAAAACAGGAACCATCACCTGATTATGTGTTTCTTGGGGTTAGGGGAGTTTTTTCTGAATATTCCTTTAATGTCTAGAATATTGTTTCACCCACATTATGTTCTCAGTAAATTTTTGCCAAAATTGTTGAACAGAATCTGAGTATCCACAAGCATAGGAACTAACTTTGTGTAAAATAATATCCATGTTTGCCAAGTGACTTGCAATTTTGTTCATTAAAATTTTCTTTTAAAAAGCTTTATTTGCCATAAGCCTTTAAATAACTTCACGGAAGTTTTTAGAAAATACAGAGTATTATAACAAATTCCCATATATCCATCTCTATTTTCTTACTTTCCTTCATTCCTGAAAATCTGTCACTTCCGATCATATTCTTCCAATTCAAGTTTTTGTATTTTTCCTGAAATCTATGCATTTGATCCTAATATAAAATAGATTGTGGATTTTATTATTAACATAAAAAGTATTTACTGTACCTATTAATTTTATTTTTCACTCAACTTTACTTTCTTAAATATATATATTATTTCAGAGAGGGAGAAAGAGATAGAAACATCAATCATGAGAGATAGAAACATCAATCATTGATCGGCTGCCTCTTGCACTCCCCCTACTGGGGCTCGAGCCCAAAACCCAGGCATGTGCTCTGACTGGGAATCTAACTGTGACCTCCTGGTTCATAGGTCAACACTAAACCACTGAGCTACAGCAGCTGGGATCAACTTTATTTTCAAGATCAACCATATTAACACACATAGGTCTACTTAGTTCACTTTAATTATTGCATGGTATCACATGATTTAAAGATATTACATTATTTAATGATATCACATTCGGTGTATCTATTCCCCAGGCGATGGGAACAAAATGAACAGTAATCAACAATGCTGAATCACAATCCTTGTGCATGTCTCCTTGTCCATATAGGAAAGAAAATCTCTAAGATATAGTCCTTCACATAGAATTGCTGGATTGTAGGGTGTGTCTACTCTCAACTATTTTGATGTCACCGACTACTCTGGCTCACACGCAAATCAAACCCTCCCAATATCCCCTGAAAGATATCCAGGGTGTGTCCCATCTTCCTCTCCTAATATGTTACCGCCATGGCTACTAACTGGCCTCTCTGCACCCACCTCTCCCTACAGTCTCTCCCACGCAGCAGCCTCTGAGATACTTTTGTAATTTAATTCAGATCTTGTCACTTTTCTGCTCAGAACCCACAAAGGACCGCATTTCACTCAGAGTAAAAGACAAAGACTTTATAACGTTGCAGCCATCACCCTGAGCTGTTTTGTTTCTTTCCTTTTGCTGTCCTTTCCTTGCACTGCTTAGGACGATGGAGATGTTCCCTGAACTTCCATCCCACTTCTGGAAATGGGGGTCAGGATGACCTGGTCTCATCTCCAGGGTGAAGCATTCTTGTAGTCCCTGTTTGATATGTGTTTGCTTTTCCACTGGACCCTGGCCCTGGAGAGGCGGGCACTTTGACTCCCTTCCTTGCTCAGCATGGCAACTACACCCAGTTTACCTAGATGAGCAGGTGGCTCAGGGGAAAGGTGGTTAAATGTCCTGTGATCTGCTTACTGCTCTGGGCAGAAGGCTGCACAGCTGAGGGAATACACTTCCATAAGCGAGAGGGTTCCTCCTCTCCTGTAAGATGACAGTCTGTTTTTCCCACCAATTGTATCATGGCTGGGCCCCATAAGATGTTAGTGTTGTTGTTGTTTTTTAAATCAAGGAATATTTGTAAACTTGATGACTAACTCATCTAATCATTTATTGTAAAATGAATACAATATATTCACAATAGTTTTAAACACCCATACAACTCTGTTTCTCCAGAAAAAACAGGGCCTCCCATCAGCCTCCGTTCAGGAGAGCGAATAAATCTACTTCAAACACAATCAATTTTTTAATGAGACCAACTGCTTATAATTATTATTCTTCTAATTGTGATTTTAGTGATTTCTAGTCCTTCCAAGGTAGTCAGAACTGAAAATACAATGAGTTACTACATTATTTTTACATGGCACAAATAAGCCAAAACTGCAAAATCCTTCCACTACTTAGAACTAACTGAATAGGCTGAAACATTCATGATACCTGCTTGAATTTCTTATCGCCTCGGAAGTAAAGTTAGGACAGAGCAACAAAAACAAAACGTATGGTAGCAACATAACTTAATAAAATGAATAGTCATAAGGAATTATCCAGTTTGATTTTTAATTTAATTACAAAAATACAAAAAATATGTAAAAACTTCCATAATTCTAGCATTACAATAATAAGAAAAGTATAAGGGTGTTTTTGTTTGTTTGTTTGTTTGTTTTCCTTGCCCTTTCAGCCCTGTTACCCAGAAGAAATACTTGCTAGAAATTTAGTACGTATTTCTGGTTTTCTGTATGTATGTTTCTTTCGTTCTTTTTTCCTTTTGTAGTTTGGCTCCTAGGAAACTGGAAAGTACATTTGCAGCCTACCTCATGTTACTATTGACAGTGCTAGTTTACAGTTTTGGTTTGTTTACTTGTATTAATATATCTCTCATCTTTGAGAAATAAAAATGCATAGTGAACAGAGGAAGGGGTGACTCACTGAGGGAACTTAATGCTTTAAATGCAGCCAAGAACTTTCCCAGGTACCCATCTTGCCCACTGCAGATCCCAGAATTGGGAGGATAGAAGGTTGCACTGCTAATGGGATACATTTCCATATCTCTTCACTTTCTTCCCTATTCAATCCCCATGTGATGGTGAGGAACCTTACAGAGGCTTTGCAACTGAAAATTTCTGTAGTTCACTTTGATGCAAAAGCATGAAGAACAAGTAACAAAACCTCAGTGCTATGATCTGAATGTGTGTGTCCCACCAAATTGATATGTTGAAATCTTAATTGCCAAAGACGATAGTATTAGGAGGAGGGCCTTGCTAATGAATGTTTTTATAAAAGGGAGCCCCCGTAGTCCCTTGCCCTGTCCATCACATGAGGACACAGTAAGTAGGCACAGGCTATGAACAAGGAGGAAGGTACTCACCAGAATGTGATGGTATTGGCGCTTTGATCTTGGACTGCTCAGCCTACAGAACTACAAGAAATAAATATATATCATTTATAATCTACTAGTTTTCTGGTATTTTATTATTGCAACTGAGACAGACTAAGCCTATCAGCATTCTTTAGAAACAAAAATTGCTTCTTGGTCATGCACAGGTTGAACCCAATGTTTTAAACTCTATGAATTCAAAGGAGTCACAAAGGTGGCACTAGGGTTCCTTCTGAATCAAAGAGAGATTCAAAGTAAGTTCGATTCTGTTTTCAATATTATATGGAGTTTACTATTTCCTAAATATTGAAAATTAACAGTTCAAGGAGTTGATACACAAAATCTTTTCAAACAAAATAGTTAATTAGTTCACCTTGCTTCCAAACATGCTAAATAGTAGGTATGTCCATATTCAAGATATTTCAAAATTTAACTCCAAGTAGAAGCAGCTTGACTTAAGGAAAACTAATAGATCTGATCACTACTGAATTTGAATTCTCAGCTGTAACTGGTTAGAACTTCTGGATCCCTGCACCTCAGGTTTGGAGTAGGACAGCTAAAATGCTGTGGCTGCATTTTAAAGTGTTCTTTAATACACTTCTTAAAGAAATCCTTAAAGAACTTCAACTAAGAATATAAATGGTAGAGAGGAAAGAAGGTATAGGTAAGAGTGAGTCTCCTCATCCAGAGATGCTCCCAGGGAATTTGGGGGGATTATACAAGATTTCATTTTAGAGATTTTTTTTTTTTTTTACTGAGCTTATCTGAATGGTAGTGCAAGCTCTCTTAGTAGCAAATGAAAGTTGAACACTGAATGAAACATATGTCATTTGCTATTTCTAATAGGAGTATGTTTTCTAATGCAGTTCATAATTTTAAAATATGACAAACCTATTATAACTTTTGTCATTATAAATATCAAGAAAGATATGTACCCCTCGTTTGTCCATTTCACTGTGGCTTGTCCATTCTAGGTGTCTGTGCTCATCCCATAGAACTGCTGAAATGATAACTTTTAGGCAGTAATGTTTAATTCAGCCCAAAATGACTGCACCGAGAAGAGATATGACTTAAAGACAACCAAGTAATAGATTGACCAGTGACTTACGTTGTGACATCATTCAGAAATATGAATTGAGCCTATCAACTTTCTCCTCTTAGGAATGTGATCTAAGAATTGATAAGAGAATAAACTTATTTCCAGTATAAAATGTACATGGAAAACCATGAAGTAGAAATGAGCCCTGAGGTGGGGTTGAAAGAATAGAAGATTTGTTGAAAGAGTGAATAAATCAGATAAAAAGGTAGGGGGAAATTTCATGACCGAAACATCAGAATAAGCTGTAATCAATTTTAATGATATTTTTTTGCTTTATATTACATGTAAAACCAAAAGAAAATCATCCCTAAATTATACATCACCAATCACACTGCTCATTAATGATCACACTACTGTAGAACAAGCATGCACACTGGCTTTGATCCTGCCTCTTGCCATATATGAGTTTGGCTGCATTTCTCTAAAAATGGGGACAATAAAAGGCTCGCATGGGATTCCACTGGGAATCAAACAAAAATGCAGGCAAAGAACCTTTAGACTGTTGAGTAAAGGTGTTTATAAGATATTAATATTCAGTTTTCAACCAACTGCTAAATACATGGCTTTTCACTGGAACACTTCTGGCCACTGCACTTTAACGTAGAAAAGAAGATACCTTCTGAGTCTACAGAATATGTGAAATAATATACAGAGGCAGACCTTTTTAAAAAATCATTAATTTTTAAAGAAAGTAGGTGTTGGCTAACATTGCTATTTTTCCTTCATTATGACATGATAGCTGAAATCCTCTAAGGCAAATGAATTTCACTTACAGCAAAATAAGTGGCATTACACTGAGCAGAATAGCAGAGCCTTTATGTTACCACTTTTATCAGTTAACTTATGATTGTTAGATAACGTCTTACCAAAAATTAACATGTGATAGTCACAGACCATAACCCAAAATATGTCTTTACTATGTTTTTATTGGTGTCCAAAAATAGTTTTTGACTGAATGAGAGATATACTGAGTCCTGCCTACTAAAGTAATTATAAGTTCCTTGAAACATCTATTTGAAAGACCGTGAGAGGAGTAAGGTGTAGTACAAATGAGACATCATAATATGGAGTAGGACCTCCAGTCTGATGCAAAAGAGAATACTCTGGGGACCAGTTTAGATGTGGCTGTTGACACTAATGTCCTTGATGTTCCAAATCCAGAAAAGAAATGCTTCCTTCCTTGTAGCAAATAATATGAATCATTTTTTTTTTTTTAGATGGCAAAAGAAAATGGTAGGGGAGAGAGACTGGAAATTGGCACAGAAAGTAAAAAAGGAATGAAATTATTAGACCTTCACCACCTCCCACTTAGTTATTGGGTTAGAAATGATTCATAAACATTCTCTTGAGATACCCATTGTCTTAAATGAAATGAATTTGGATTAAATGTAAAGTTTGGTCAATGAAACAATATTGAGATTAAATCACTGTTAGACTTGTGTATTATTTTCCAGTTGTCAAATAATCCTGATAGATGGCAAAAAAAAAGGAAATTAGGTCATCCTTAAATATATTTTGAGATAAACTTTCAGTGAATTTCACTCGATCAGACAGGAAATGAGAATAATATAACAGAGCATACTAAAAAACTGTCCAATTCCAAAAAGCTTCACATATTTAGAAAAACTGCCTAATGGTGCTGTGCATTTTGCTTATTCTATAATCATTAAATCAACAAAATAAGATAAATACATGACCTTCCCATATCATTGTGTGCTTTAGAAGCAGAAACATGCTGGAATCACTTTAAAAATCTAGTTGAATAGACTGGACCCTGCCCTCCAAATGCTTACAAATAGAGAGAAATAATCATTGACATCCTAAAGTTCCATCATATCCATCTTTCAAATTGATGTTGCCTGGGGACAGTCTTTAAGGGAGGGTGAGTATGCTTCCTGAAGTGGTATGGCCACTTCAGGAAGCATACTCACCCTCCCTGAGTTCAGAGACATCCACTCAATACAACTGTTTGACCTACATTTAAAATATTTTTACTGTAAAACAAACAAAAAAAAAATCACTGAGAATTAAATAACCAAATCTTTGTAAGGTATACTTGAAGACCGAAATAACCTCAAGAGAAAAAGTAACAACTGAATTTGTGATTTAATGCACTTCTTTTTCCAAAACATGCTTGTGCTCCAACCTTATTAATTTAATCTTCATTTTATTATTGAATGAACCTAAAGCATAATGATTGAACAGTTTCTCTGAAGCCCTTTGAGAACTCCAGGCTGATGGTGACATGTGATGTCATTAGGTGTTGGAATTCAGAAACCAATTATGATTACTAAAAGTTTGTGTCTCCATATCATTGAGGGTACATTCTTTCTCACTTTAAGAGAATATCCATTGGGATTATTTATAATTCTGAATATTTAAAGCAACAACCCTATACTTCTAATAGTAGAGAAATAGCAGACTGCACATAGTTTTATTCCTCAGTTAAATGAAAACTTTTGGGTAAAGGACTAGCTATTTCTATTTTCTTTTGAAAATCCTTGAAAGGGACTCAAAGAAATTAAGAAAAACACTCAATATTAGATTTGAAGCTGGCATGGAAACCCTTGAATTCAATGGTCACTTAAAGTAAGACTGACTTTAAAAGTAAACCAGGTACATCTACATAATGGAATACTACACTGTGGTAAAAAAGAAGGAATTCTTACCATTTGCAGCAGCATAGATGGAACTGGAGAGCATTATGCTAAGTGAAATAAGCCAGTCGGAGAAAGATAAATATCACATGATCTCACTCATTTATGGAATATAATGAACAATATAAACTGATGAACAAAAACAGATCCAGAGACAGAGAAACATCGATCAGACTGTCAAACCTCTGAGGGAAGGAAGGGGAGGGTGGGAGTAAGGGGGAGAGATCAACCAAAGGACTTGTATGCATGCAGGTAAGCCTAACCAATGGACACAGACACCAGGGGGGTGAGGGCATGAGTGGGGGTTTGGGGGAGCAATGGGGTGATAAGGACACATATGTAATACCTTAATCAATAAAGAAAAAAGTTAAAACAAACAAAAAAATAAATTAAAAAAAAAAGTAAACCAGGGTTTTTGCCCAGATTATTTTACTTCTTGGGTAATGTGTTGTTAGTAACCAAGTTTCTCACACTTAGACTGGAGGATTAATGTATGGATTCCTTTGACTTACAGTGTATTCCAGTTGTTCAATTCACATGAAGTATGAAGAGTAATAAAAATTTTATATGATACATATACATTTTTTAATCTGAGAAAATTTATATTACTTCACATCACTTTTGATTTTTAAATGAATTACTGCAGCCCTTTGAAAATACATCTTTGGAGTTCACTATACTAGCCTGCCTTTTAGTGTTATTTTTATTTTTGTCAATAATGAAATTGTGTAATGTCATTTCAAGTTCATCCTATTCCATATATACTTGTACTGAAAGCTGGGATAATTCACTTATGTAGTTCAACACCCCCTTTGTTGCAGATGGTAAATGTGCAGATTTCTCCTTCAAGGAAAGAAACTCTTTCACAAAATAATTGCATATTCTGCTCATTTTTACTCTTTGCCGATACTTTTGTATTGTTATTACACCCTGTCAGATTAGTAATTAGCAGGCAGCCTCCATACGACATAAATGCATTTTTCCTGCTTTCATAAAAGCCCCTTTAGCAACTCAAAGCACATAACTCTAGATGGCAAAAGATAGAGGAAATAGATAATATAACAAGAATAATGGCATTAGGTTGCTACATTTCTTCTGATCAAGGGATGAGTTGCAATTGCTGCATGAAGAATGTGTGGGCTTTGCAATTTTTTAATTTTTATTTAATAAATAATTGAATTAATAGCCTTGGACATAATCAGAAGGAGAAAATTAGCTGAGGAAGAAGAGTACCCTATAATAAACCTTTGATAAAAAATAATAATGGTTAATCCACAAGCAGATCTTAAGGGGATGGAAAGATTGAGATTATGTCCATTGGAAATAGGATACAGGGAGCGTTGACTAAACAGACCCATATTTGGGAAATATTCAGTCTGTTTGGATATCTTTTTCAAAGGAAAAATAAGTCAACAGGCAATAATCAAGGTGAAATTATTCTGTGAAATACCTGCACTAAAGCTGCTGAACAGGATTGGAAGATACAGCCTCTCTTTCTAAAGTTAGGGAGAGAGACCTGTGGTAATTAGGTATGGGGTAGAAGGATTTTCTAGTATGCACTGATTGAGAATGTCCAGGGATTGTTTATTTTTTTATTCCCAACACTTGGGAATATAGAAAAATATAAGATAATCAGTAAAGAGTAATAGAATGAAAGAGACACTCCTTCGTTTCTTCAACCTGTCTCTTGTGGGGAGGAAAAAAAAACTTTTACAAGGAAGTGGCTTTTATTTTTAAGCAGATTATAATTACTATTGAAATGTTATTTCTATAAAATAATGTTCATACTAGAGGCCTGGTGCACAAAATTTGTGCATGGGAAGGGAGTGTCCCTCAGCCCAGCCTGCACCCTCTCCAATCTGGGACCCCTTAAGCGATGTCTGACCACCCGTTTAGGCCTGATCCCACCAGGATCGGGCCTAAACGGGCAGTCGGACATCCCTCTCACAATCCAGGACTGCTGGCTCCCAACCGCTGGCCTGCCTCTGCCTGATTGTTCCTAACTGCTTCTGCCTGCCAGCCTGATCACCCCCTAACCACTCCCCTGCCAGCCTGATCAATGCCTAACTGCTCCCTGGCTGGCCTGATTGCCCTAACTGCCCTCCCCTGCCAGCCTGGTCACCCTTAACTGCCCTCCTGCAAGTCTGGTAGCCCCCAACTGCCCTCCTCTGCCAGCCTGGTCACCCCTAACTATGCTCCACTGCCAGTCTGGTCACCCCTAACTGTCCTCCTGCAAGCCTGGTCACCCCCAACTGCCCTCCCCTGCTGGCCTGGTCCCCCCCAACTGCCTTCCCCTGCAGGCTTGGATCCCCCCTAACTGTTCTCCCCTGCAGGCCTGGTCTCCCCCAACTGCTCACCCCTGTAGGCCTGGTCCCCCCCAACTGCCCTTCCCTGCTGGCCTGGTCACCCCAACTGTCCTCCCCTGCAGGCCTGGTTCCCCCTAACTGCCCTCCTCTGCTGGCCTGGTCACCCCTATCTGCCCACAACTGCCCTCTCCTGCAGGCCAGCTTGTGATGACCATCTTGTGGCGGCCATTTTGTGGCGGCCATCTTGTGATAGCCATCTTGTGTCCACATGGGGGTGCCATCTTTGACCACATGGGGGTGGCCATCTTGTGTTTTGGAGTGATGGTCAATTTGCATATTACTCTTTTATTAGATAGGAGGATACTGACAACTATATATCTACTTACACCCAGATTTTGGGTCTATTATTCAAAATTTTCTGTAACGAAAGGAGTTCTTTCTTAAAAGTCATGTTAGAGACTATATTGTTTCTCATTGAAAGCTATGCAATGAATATGTCATAACGGGACTGACATTTCAGAATGATTGCGTAAGTACGACCATAGAGTAATAAAACCATAGCTTAAGGTCACATGGTTAGCATGAATTTTATTTTGTTTTACTGGTTTGTTCTCAAAAACTATGTTAAGCCCTGGCTGGTTTGGCTTAGTGGATAGAGCATTGGCCTGTGATCTGAAAGGTCCCAGGTTTGATTCTGGTCAAGGGCATGTACCTTGGTTGCAGGCACATCCCCAGTAGGAGGTGTGCAGGAGGCAGCTGATTGATGTTTCTCTTTCATCGATGTTTCTAACTCTCTATCACTCTGCCTCTCCCTTCCTCTATGTAAAAAATCAATAAAATCTATTTAAAAATAAAAACTACTTTAAGTTCAATTATACTGAATGTCCACATTTGGATACTATGATCTAATTATCTGTACCACAGCTGAAAGTGTTGAACCCAGATGCATATTATTTTTTGACTCTGCATAATTTGAAGTTCTAATTAAAAGCCAACCACACTAATAAGATATCATAGCCACAATAGTTCACATTCTCACAATTGTATTTTTTAAAAGTCAAGAAGAGAAAAAAATACTGTGTCAGTGAGGGGGAATCTCATTGACTTTTACTGAAATAGTAGGTCAGATTTTTGGTATTATATAGGTGAGTTACATAACCTTGAAAATACTGAAATGATTTAGAAGATTCATGGTTCTTAATTTTCATCCAGCAGCTTTTTAATGGATTTCATGATAAAATATACTTTTATAATAATAGGCTTATTCATTAAATGGCATTTGCATGATTAAATAGGTAAATTACAATAAATGGAATGAATGGCATTCTCATTAAAAAACAAACAAACACCAAGCTTACTATGAGGCAAAACATACTGTTTTCTGTGTTTGAAATAATAGATATCCAAGTTACTCACTTCTGAGTTTACACATGACCAGCTCTTTTTTTGTTCCCTCACATTCCTGATTACCTCCTTTTTATGAGCCAGTTCTGGGCTCTGGGATGTAAGAATACAGCCATTAACAAAACAGTAAACATCTTTGCCTTTCTATAGCTTACAGTCAGTCTAGTGGAAGAGACAGATAACAGATAAATAAATACATAAATTACTGAAATTTCAAATAGTGATAAGTACTATGAAGTGAAACAGAGTAAGAGAATGAGAGTGATCAAAGTGGGGGGCTGTTACGAAAAAAATAGTCAAGGAAAGAATTTCAATAGAAATAATGGCATTAACCTAGAAGACATTACTTTAGGAGGTATTTGAAAATCTGAGGAAAAGCCTTCTAGGAGAAAGAACAAGTACAAAGATCCTGGGTCAGGACTTAGTTCCTCTGAAAAGCAAAAAGATCAAGGTGACTGGGACCTAATATTCAAGAAAGGAAGAGCAGGAGACAGGGTCAGAGAGGAAGGTAGGAATCAACTTAGGGGAGGCCATGTAGAGTACTAAGGTTTTTTTTGTTTTTTTCCAAAGTGTGATGTAGTTTGATTTTTAGTTTTTTAATGTATTTTTTTTTATTGATTTTAGAGACAGAGGGAGAGAGAGATTTGAAAAATGAACAATGAGAGAGAATCATCAATCAGCTGCCTCCTGCACAGCCCCCACTGGGGATCAAGTCCGCAACCCGGGCATGTGCCTTTGACCAAAATCAAACCCGAGATCCTTCAGTCTGCAGGCTGATGCTTTATTCACTAAGCCAAATTGGCTAGGGCAATTTTTAGTTTTAAAAAGAGCACCCTAGTTTCTGCAGGGCAAGAATCGGAGGAAAACAAGGTTGTTGCCAGAGTACAGGCAAGTGATGAAATAGCATGCATTATGGTGTTTATGTTACTGAAGATCCAGCTGATAGATATATCACATTACTGTCCTGCTCAGAAATCCCAGTGTTTGTTTCAGAATCAGGAAGAGGGAGATAAATTGATTTGATGATGTTGGTTATGTCCAAAGGAACTCAAATAATATAAATGAAAAGAAACAACCATATTTCAAAGTTGATCACTGGCCTACATTTAGACATTTGTAAAATTCAGAATTATATGAGCACAGTCTTTTCATCAGGTACTAGGAAGGGAAAAAAATGTCCAAGAAGGAATCTTTTGAGTGGTGGTCATTTATTTCTGCTGAAAAGTAAGTAGATATACCATATAAATAGATAAGCTGAAATTAAGCTCCTACATATACCATAAGTTTTAAAAAAGGAAAAGTAAAAGCCTGCAGTCAGTGCCCTAGTGACTATATATTTATGGATTACCTATATAGCATCCCTGTGCAATTATCTATACACATAAAAGGCTAATATGCAAAGTGTTCCCATGGGAATTCGACTGGGAGACCTGGAATTCTATCGCTTGCTATGACATGCGCTGACCACCAGGGGCGGCGCAGAATGAAGGGAGGCCCCAGCCGGCTGCCAGCAGCTGGGGAAGGAAGGCCCCGCCAGCAGCCAGAAGGCCCCAATTGGCCCTGATCGGCCAGGACTAGGAACCCTACCTGTGCACTAATTTCAAGCACTGGGCTTCTACTAATGGTATAAATATGATGGCTATATTTTTGAATGTTAGTTACTAGACATTCTGTTATGTGATTTTTTAAAATCTCATTTACTCCTCTCCTCTGTGATATGGCTATTATTATAGCCCCTGTTTCTAAAGTTGAGGACACTCAGCCACATAATGTTTAAGTAAGTAACTTGCCCACCCTAACTCACAGAGCCAGTGATTCCCAACTTTACCTGTTGGGGTTGGGATGAGAGTTGGGGTTAGTGTTAGGGGTTAGGGTCATGGTTAAGTAAAGTTGGGAATCAAGCCTAGACATTTTTGCTCTTGATAACTGTGCACTACTAGTGGTTAATTTAGTAAAACCCAGCTTCTCTTAAAGAGTTCAAAATAACCAGCTGATGACAGCTTTTTCTACTAGCTGTTTTAAAATACAGACAATGCCTGTTTGGTAGCTGATATGTCCCTCTGCAGGACACATACTAACCATTTTAAAGTCAGCGAGCCAATACAACCACCAAGGACGTAAATACACCAAGTGACAGCATAATTAATCCTCTGTATACGATCAATGAAGAATAGTAGTTCCTTGGGAAATGGAATATAGTAGAATGAGCCTGAATTTTCTCTGAGTGCATATGTCAAGTCACCATTCGATGAATCGTCCCTGGAGGAGACTGTAACAAATACACCACACCTCTCAAGGACAGCCAGGGTTGTAAATCGTGGGCTATAAAATAATAGTATAAATGTTGTGCCAACATTTATAATTTATTTGTTGGACTCACAGGTGAGAAATAGGGGTTTGCTGGCAGGTCTAGATTGAACTAGTGTTGGCAATCTCATGATGTACACTAAATCATTGCTTTCACAATTTCCTTTAGCTTAAAATCATATAATAAAGCTCAAACAAAGTTACTTCCTTTGGACAAATGCAGCTGTGGACACAAATTTTAATAATGTTACATTATAAAGTTACTGGAGTGCTAGTACACTGACAGTTTTTCCTGACTTTAACTGGAATTTTATGCAATTAGAACATTAAGGTGAAGGCATAAAGGCAAGAGACAATTATTTTTAAAAACATGCAAAATTGTACTTCTTAAAAATATATATATTTTTATTGATTTCAGAGAGGAATGGACAGAAATATCAATGATGAGAATCATTGATTGGCTGCCTCCTGCATGCCCCACACTGGGAATTAAGCCCACAACTCAGGAATCAAACCTTGACTTCCTGGTTCCTAGGTCAATACTCAACCACTGAGCAATGCTAGCCGGGCTAAAATTGTACTTCTTTTTTTTTGGCTAAAACTTAACATTGGAAACTCAAATCACTAACTGAAGAAGGACATCATCGTGATAGTAAAGGATCATGAAAAGAACACAGAATTGAAAATTTCAATAGATTATTATCCAATACTTAAAATTAAATAAGTGGGATAATTTATATTAAAAGAAAAACATAGATCTCAAGAAATCTTTTGCACAACTTCAGCTGTGCCTTAAATTCTAGTGATCATAGGCAAGTCACATAGTCCCCCAAGGCCTGTGGATAGTTTAAAGTCCTTGCTACTTCAGACTCACGATTACCAAGGGAGATGTGTATAAAAGGAGGTAGCACTGCTTTGTGTTTAATGGTGCCCTCCAGTGCCTAGCTGGGCAGCATTGGTAAGTGCCTTAGCCATTATGTTCCTTAGTTTCACCATCTTTACAATAAGGGTAATAACTTACCTTTGAGAGTGTTTTGTGGAATAAGGTGATGTATGTCAAATTCTGAGTGCTGCGCCTTAGAGAAAGCAAGAGCTCAATACTTATTAGCATTGTATGTTTACTATAGATCATAAAATGTAATAAACCTTCAGCAAATGTTTACTGAATAAAAGGATTAAGTATGACCACAGGTTTCACTGTATTCTTACTAGTTTTGTTTAGAATTATACTGAGCTGTAGTGCATTGGTTTGCACTAATGATATGATGAATAAAGCACAAAAAGAGAAATGTGCTAGCTCTGTCTGATGATATCAGGGGAACATGCATGGAAATACTTGAGGCTACCCTAACAGAAGCACAGGCTTTTGCAAAGCAGAAAGCATGAGACAGCACCGTACTCCAGAAGCGAAGGGACAGAGTGGTGAATTATAAGGTCTATTCAGAGAACTCTTAGACTTGATAGTTAAATGAAAGAATGCATAAGTGAATGGAGGGGAGATGAGAGCATCAGAAGAGGTAAGAAATGAAGTTTAACTGTCATTGATAAGTAATAAAAGCTTCATGTTACATGGTTAAGTAAATTAGAATTTTAAAAAGTATTGTTAAGAGCATTAGAGATGTCATACCTTTTTCCCCCCATTACCTCCTCCACTGGTTCTCACCCTGCCCCCTCTCCCAGACCTTCACTACCCTATTTTCTGTGTCCATGGGCAATGCATATATGCATATATTTTTGGTGGAAGAGTTCAGTATGTTAGAATGTAAAACATAAGACACCAAGGAAACATGTTTCCCCTTCAACTACCAATAATCATCTCTTTACTGTTTCAGTCCTGGACCAATTTAGTCTCTCATGTCTCACTGAGAAGGTTTAATTCTCCTAGATTCTAGATACAAGGCTCATGAAAGGCAAACTACCTTGTCTTAATAAAATGACCAGAGAGCCTTTTTTGGGAATATTAACCTGGCAGAAATATGTCAGGTAGAATGAACAGATTGGAAGGAAAAGGGAGACCCTCAAGGAAACACCTTCATTACCCAGCGGTTAAGTGGCAAAGGCTCCAGCAGGCCTTACTAAAAATAAAGTAGACATAGTCGGGATGGGCGGCAGCTAAATATTGCACATATTCAGAGAAATGGGCTTCCTCATTTTATTTCATGATGAACTGTAAAACATATAATAACCTGAAGTTGGATGGTATATTTCAATCATCTCTGAGGTAAGGATAACTATATTATTACTGGTAGAAATGGTAATATAAATTTATAATAGAAAATCTTCAAGTTGAAATTCTTAAACTTTTCTTAAGGTTTTAGTGTACCAAATGTCTTTTAATAATTAAGTAACAACAGATGTCTTCTATCTGGGGAGAAAAATTGGTCCTGAGTACTAGAACATTAGTCCCATAGAAATAACAAATTTCTTTTTCTCCTATTTTAAAGTGAAAATCAATCTTTAAAATATTTTAGAGACTATGAAAGACAGGTTCTTCCTTGAATGTAAATTATGTATAAATTTCAGGCCATATATTTTAGGACACTTTTGTATTCACCCTAGATCCTCTTCACTCTAAGTAGAGAAACCTCCTGGCACATTCACAATAGAATGTTAGAGAAAGTTACAATAGTTTAAGCATCAGTTTGTCTGCATTCATCCAACTCTGTAATCTCTACTGGGGATATATTAGATTTGTTTGTATTTTTAAACCTCATTACAGGTTTTGAAAACAGGAAATTGCTTCTACTCTGAAAGATCAATGTGCTCTTGACTCTAGCATTTTCAACAATGGCTTATCTGTGCTGATGTGGTAATGGAGTACAGGGGGATATGAGAATGAGTTTGGGTTCTCTAACAGCATTTGAAAAAAAGAAAGTCACTCAGCAGAAAAACCACAATAGTTATGAATTCTTAACCTTAATGATGCTTATCCAATTAGAACACTCAGCTGCCCAAAGGTGCAAAACCCTCAAGTTCATACCTACTTTTGTTGTAAAATGGTCTTTTTGAGGGGGAGGGGAAAAGGAAGAAGGCTTATAAGATCAAGGTTAATAGGTTTAACTTTGAGAAAATTGTATTGTATCATTCCCTATAATTAGAATTGAAAAAAAAAAATACAAAACTCTTGGAGATTTTGCCTAAAACATAAACCAAACTATTTCAAACTGGAAATAATTCCAGAATTGTAAGCCTAGGATTTTTCATTTTATTTCAGCTTGTCAGAAATAGTATGAGTTGAATTAGGTAAAATTTTGCTTCTCATTAAACAGAGTTAGTTAACCTACTCACAAAACAAACCCTCTGATGTGGCTGAATTTGGTATAGATTTGCGTCTTCTGCCTAAACCAGTGGTCGGCAAACTGCGGCTTTGCCACTCTGTTGACTAATGTGTTTGCCAACCACTGGCCTAAACCATTCCTTGTCACCTTTGTCCCAATCCTTTTGCACAGATTGCTATACTTACTCATTCTTCTTCTCCCTTTTTGAAATATTTTATCCATTTTCAGGATTCAGTGTCAAGTCACAAAGCTCTATCTCTAGCTGTCTACTAAAATTCTACCTAAAGTTCCACAGGCAACTCAAAATTTATGTGTTTAAAACCCAACAAAGCATTTACCTATCTCCTAATAAGGATTCTCTTGGATTTGTTTTTGTTAATATATTTTTATTGATTTTAGAGAGGAATAAGGAGGGAGAGAGAGAAACATCAATGATGAGAACGAATCATTGATCATCCGCCTCCTGTATGCCCCACCCTGGGGACTGAGCCCTCAACTGGCCAGGTGCCCAGGGAATTGAACTGTGACCTCCCAGTTCAACCACTGGGCAGTTGAGTGATGCTCAACCACTGAGCCACACCATCTGGGCAAGATTCTCTTGTTTTTCAGCTTGATTTCTAGTGCAACTTATTATCCAGCTTAAACTTATTGGAACTCCCCTCTCCTTCACTTAAAAATGATCCCCAAGTTAATTTTTTTCCAGAAATCCTTCCCCAAATGAGAGCAACCCCATCCTACTTAGACTTTCACTGACTTTCAGTAAAATCACAGGAACTTCTAAGGGCTCAATGGCTTCTCTCTGCTTTTAGTGTTCTACTTTCCAGCCAAAGTGGTCTTGACAAATCTTATATGTTATCCCATCATTCACTACCTGAAATTCTTCAGTGATTCCTGTTGCCATCAGGATAAAGTATCAAGCCTTTGGCATGCATTCAAGGTTCTTCATAAACGGGCTGCAATGTTAATCTCCCAGTTCACTCTTCATACCTACTTCTCATTTCACAAGAAAAGTTGTGTTGTTTTTTTAAATTAAATTCTGGATACATCAAGCTACTTATGCCTCAGCATAGTGAATCTAAATTTAAAATTTCCTTCTATTATACAAGATGCATTAAAACAGCATGAACAAAACAATAAAGTAAAAAAATGACTTAATATACCATTATAAAAATATGCCATTTTCATAATCCATTATTAGTTTTATTTATGAACAGAAAGATTTTTCTAAAGATAATTATAGTTATAGAGTAGGTAAAATTTTATAATTTTTTCAGCTAATTTTACATATTCATATATTTTACTCTAGGATCCCCTTTCTTCAGCTAATATCCTGTTGAATTTTCATTCATATCTTAAAGAACTGAATTCTCTTGTCTGTCATATCTAATGTGAAGCTTTCCTTGACTTGCTTGGGAATTTACAGTTAGAAATGTGAATATTCCTTTCTTAGTAACTGATGGAAAAGTATACATAAAATCAGTAAATACATGAAAGACTTAAGCAACACTAACAACCATCCTGATCCAATGGTATCTATAAAACACTCCACTCAACAAGCACAGAACACATTCTTTTCAAATAAACAGAGAATATTCACCAAGATAGACCATATAATGAGCCATAAAGCAAGTCTTAATACAGTTAAGAAGACTGAAAGCCTATAAAATATATTCTATGACTACAGTGGAGTTAAATTAGAATTCAGTAACAAAAAGATTTTTGGAAAACCTCCAAAATATTCGGAAATTAACACTTTATAAATAATTCATGGGTCAAAGAAAAAATGAAAGGAAAATAAGAAAATATTCTAAACTAAACAAAAATTAAAACATAAAGCCTGGCCAGTGTGTCTTAGTTTGTTGAGCATTGTTCATGCATCAGGAGGTCATGGGTTCAATTCCTGGTCAGGGGCAGGCTCAATCCCCAGTGGGGAATGTGCAGGAGGAAACTGATCAATGTTTCTCTCTCATCGATGTTCCTATCTCTCTCTCCCTTTCCCTTCCTGTCTCTGAAATCAATAAAAACACATTTTAAAAAAAGTAATAATATATAAAAATATCAGAATTTGTAGATTGCAGTAGAAGCAGTCAATGCATAGAGGGGAATGCATAGCATCAAACAGGTTTTAGAACAGATGAAAGGACTCAGCTAATAATTTAAAACTAGAGGCCCAGTACACGAAATTCATGCATAGCAGGGGGTTGTGTCCCTCAGCCCAGCCTGCACCCTCTTCATTCTGGGACATCACTCTCACAATCCAGGACTGCTGGCTCCCAACCGCTCGCCTGCCTGCCTGCCTGATTGCCCCTAACCACTTCTGCCTGCCAGCCTGATCACCCCCTAACCACTCCTCTGCTAGCCTGACTGACACCTAACTGCCCTCCCCTGCCGGCCTGGACACCCCTAACTGTCCACCCCTGCTGGCCTGGTCACCCCTAACTTCCCTCCCTTGCCAGCCTGGTCACCCCCAGCTGCCCTCCCCTGCCAGCCTGGTCACCCCCAACTGCCCTCCCCTGCTGGCCTGATTGCCCACAACTGCCCTCTCCAACTGGCCATCTTTGACCACATGGGGGTGGCCATCTTGTGTGTTGGAGTGATGGTCAATTTGCATATTACCTCTTTATTATATAGGATACCAACTTTAAAAGCTTAAGACAAAAGTTTAAATTAAACCTAGGCAAAAGAACTAATAAACCCAGTAAGCAGAAGAAAGACATAAGTGTAACAGCATAAATTAACAAACAGAAAATAAGGACAACAGAGAAAATCAAAGAAACCAAAAGCAGGTTCATTGAAAGAATAACAAAACACACAAACCAGATGTCTGACTGAGATGGAAAAAGTGAGAAGGTACCAATATTAGGAATGAAAGAGGGATAGAGAGACTAATCCCACAGATGGTAAAAGAATAATTAGGGAGTATATGAATCACTTTACACCAAAGTACAAGACAACTTTAGATAAAATTCTTTGCAGGCACAAAGTACAGAAGCTTATTCAAGAAACAGGATTTATAGTTAAAGCTTTCCCACGTGACTGGAAATACCAATTTTTCACAAATTCTTCCAGAATCTAGATGAGAAAATTACTTCTTTCTAGTCTACCTATGATAAGTAGAAAATAAAAAATGGAACCAAAAGAATTCTGAGAACAATTGTTTGATTCACATTTAAAACCTGAAAGCTAGCATTACTCTGATAACAAAAACCAAAGATATTACAAGAAAAGGAAATTACAAATATACCTCATAATCATAGACAGGAAAATCTGTAAGTATATTTTAGCAAATTGTATCCAGCAACATATGAAAAAAATAAGATATCATAAGTAAGACATATTCCAGGAATGAATGCAATTCACCATTATCAAAAGAGCAAAGAAGAAAATTCTTAGGACCATGTGAGCAGATTCAGGAAAAATATCTGTCAAAATTCAATATCCATTCATGATGAAAACACTCAGTATACTAGAAATAGAAGAGAATTTCCTCAATATAATAAAGGATATCTAACAACCTACAGCTAGCCTCATATTAGGACCAGGAACAAGTCAAGAATGAGCATGGTCAACACTTCTATTCAACATGGAAATTAAAATATATGTGGGAACAATGGAATGACACTATGGAGAAAAAGAGGAGCAAACAACTTATACACACAAAAATGATAAACATCAAATGCATTATGTTAATTAAAAGAAGTCAGGAACAAAAGACTACATATGTACCATTCTATTTACATAAGACATTCTAAGAAATGCCCAAGTCTAAGCCTCTGGCTACGAAGCAGATAAGTGATTGTCAGGAACAGATAATGAGAGGAGTAATTAATACAAAAGAGCAAAAGGGAACTTTTGGGGACAATGAAAATATTCTCTATCATGACTGTGGTGGGAATTAACCATTAAAAAGCATGCAATCTGTACAAATAAAACTGAATTATTTATATGTACACTGTATGTAAAAATATAATTTCAAAAGTTAAAAATTTTCTGAGAAAAATTAATTTTATTTAGTTATTAAATGGCAATGTGCTAAGAGTAATATTAAAAGTACTGGGTAGAATGGACCTTTATTTTTATTCAATTTCTTCATTAGGTGAAGACAACTCTTTGTAAATGTCCTAGAGAAATACAGTAATACAGTAGCTTTCTCTTTACCCTTTGCAAGTAAAAAGGGTGGATCATTCCACTACAGCCATTAAAAAAAAAAAAACTTTAAAAAAAAAAAGAGTATGGGGTAGAAGGTATTAGCTATTGATTCTGCCTCACTCACTTTAGACAGTTTGGGTCTAAAAATATTTATATCCATGATGTAGATAAAAAAGAAAATACCTGCACTTGCCCTTTTAAAGTTAAAAGCATTTTTACTTTTAACATAAATATTCCTTTAGTGAATATTATTCATTAAAATGCTGCTATTCTCCAATATACCAGGGAGCTCTGCTAAAAGAATTCCCAAACTATTATATCATTCTAATGTCACCTATCACATGAACTCTAATTATTCAGTTAAATATGTAAGTTATTTTCCTATGTTGGGCAGATATGTAGTGCAAAATTGAAAGCTCTGAAACGTACTGTTTCATACTGCTTTTGATTAGAACCAGTACCAGGTATCTCCAGATTGCAGTGAAATATTTTATTGGTTGTTGCCAGTGCAATAGATCCTAATTTATCTTTCATCTGACCTTAAATATAAAATAAAAATAAAACATTTATTTCAAGTCACACTGAGAATAAGTATGGTATATTGAAATAGAGGCTTTAAGGCCTCTTCCAATTTATATTCTGAATCAAACTAAAGGAAGAAAATAATTAGAATTATTGTCTGCTATTGAATTACATTTAATATTGGAAGCCATGATTATATTTTAAAAATTAATTTGGGGGGAGAAAAGAAAAAGAACAGTATTTAGCATAAACAAAGGACAAATCATTATCAATGTTGCTTTAAAATATCAAACCACAGACATATGGGACCACTGTTTTTTAGGCACTAATTAACATTTCACCTAACAGTGAATCATGTCTTTATTGAAAAGCATGTAGACATCTTTCTTATGGGGCTAATATTAAAAAAATAAATAAAAAGACATGTAACTTTTCCAGATACATTTTTAGGATCATGATACTGGACACAACTTAAAGATCATCTATTTATATATATAAAAAGCCAGTGACCAGAACACCGGAATGACAGGAATAACCGGTTGCCATGACGCCCACTGTGACCAGCGAACCGGCCTGATGGGGGGTTGGGGCTGGCAGCCAACTTCCTGCAGCCCCTCCCCCTGGCTGACCCCGCCCCCGATTGGCCTCTCCACTCTGATCAGGGGCAGTGCTGGCCGGCCCACCACCCCACAGACCCTACCCACAGCTGGCCCCACCCCCGATCAGCCCCTACCACCTCAATTGGCCCACAGACCCTCCCCCTAGCCAGCTCTGTCCCTGATCAGCCCTCCACCCCACCAGTTAGGGATGGGGCTGGCCAGCCAACCTCCCACCATCTCCTCCTCCCAACAGGCCCAGCCCCAATATGCTGATTGGGGCCAGGCCGGCTGGACCCCACCCATGCACGAATTCATGCACTGGGCCTCTAGTATATATACACTGAGTGGCCAGATTATTATGACCACCCCATCAGTACTTCATTGGGCCACCTTTTGCCTTCAATACTGTGGCAATTCTTCTTGGCATTGACTCCACAAGGTGTTGAAAGGTGATGCGACAAATCTGACACCATGCCTGATGAACAGCACTGTCCAGTTCAGTGAGATTTGATGATTGTGGAACCAGCTGCCTGATGGCTCTTTTAACTTCATCCCACAAATGCTCAATTGGATTGAGATCTGGTAATATGTGGGGGCCACTTAAGCAAGGTAAAGTCTCCCTCATGTTCTTGAAACCACTCCTGCACAATATGAGCACCATGGCATGCTGCATTGTCTTGTTGGAAGAAGCCATCTCCATGGGGATACGCCATCAACATGATAGGATGAACTTGATCAGCAATGATACTTAGTTATGTTATGCTGTTCAGACATTGTTCCACTCAAATTAAAGGGCCCAAATCATGCCAGGAAAACATGCCCCAAACCATAACACTGCCCCCACCAGCTTGAAGGATTGTACTCATGCATGTGGGGTGCAAGCTTTCATGCTGTTTCCGTGAAATTCTCACTCTGCCATCTGCATGATGCAACTGGAAACGTGATTCATCAGACCACGTGACTTTTTTCCAATGCTCAACTGTCCAATCCTTGTGTTCCTGTGTGAATTGGAGACATTTTATCTTGGTAACTGCAGACAGCAAAGGTGTTCGAACAGGCCTTCAGCTTCCATATCCCATATGATGCAGTGTACGGCTAATTTGCCTACAAATGTCAGGTGGTCATAATAATCTGGCCACTCAGTGCATATAAAAGCCTATGCAACCATTATAATGAAATGACCAGAACAACGAGTCACTATGACATGCACTGACCACCAGGGGGCAGACGCTCAATGCAGGAGCTTTCTCCTGGTAGTCAGTGCGCTCGCACAGTGGGAGTACCATTCAGCCAGAAGATGGGCTTATGGCTGGCAAGCGCAGCAGCAGTGGTGGGAGCCTGGCTGGCTTAGGCTCCTCCCCAGCCACCTGCTGCTTTGAGCACTGCTACAGGATTGGGCCTAAACCGGCAGTTGGACCCAATTGTGAGAGGGCACAGGCCAGGCTGAGGGGACCCCCCCTCCATGCATGAATTCATGCACCAGGCCTCTAGTCTATATATAAAAAACCCTAATATGCAAACAGACTGAACAGTGGAACCAAACGACTGGTCACTATGATGTGCGCTGACCACCAGGTGGCGTGCACAGAACATGGCAGGGGTCGACAGCAGGCATCAGAGCACAAAACATGGTGGGCATCAGCTGCAGCGAGATGGTAGAGCAGGTGAGCGGGGGAGCCACACCAAGGTGGGGTGCTGGTCACTGTTATCAGGGCGAGCCTCTGGTGGTTACCGAAAATTCTTTGCTCCTGCGTACCACGGTCCCACCGGGTGCCTGCACCTCCTGCTGGTGCCAGCCCCGCTCACACTCGCTGCTAGCACCAGAGCTGCTGCTCGCACCTGCTGCCAGTGCCCAGTGCTGGCCCTAATCGCTCAGCTCCATCAGTGGGTGTGAGCAGTGGCTACCGGGCCCAATTGACCCTCAGAGCTTTTCCATCTCCCCCTGCTCCTGAGGGGCAATCGGGGCCGGCAGCTGCCTCTTGCATCCGCTGCCAGCAACAGCCCCACTTGTACCCACAGCCAGCACCAGAGCTGCTGCTCAAAACCGCTGCTGGTGCCCAGCATCACCAGATCACCTGGCGCTGTCAGTGGGTGCAAGCAGCAGCTGCCAGCCTCAATCACCCCTGAGGGCTTCTCCACCTCCCCCTGTTCCTGATGGGCGACTGGGGCAGCGCTGTCAGCGGGTGCGAGCAGGGTTGGTGCCGTCAGCACGTGGGAGCAGCGGTGGCAGGAGTGGAGCTTCTGACAGAGATGTGACCAGGGGCCACAGTGGGAGGGGTCGGGCATAGGCACCAAAGATGGGCCAAGACCCACCCCTGTGCCCACCACAGCCTTGCAGCCCACAGTTCCTTCCAAGGTGTACAAATTTGTGCACTGGGCCCCTAGTATAGTTATAAAATGAAAATAATGAAACTTGGAATAAGGCATATCTTTCAGTGAAGGTCAAGTGAATGACACAGATACATAGCTATGGAATTAACTTGAACAGTAAATCCTTGTAAACAAGCCAAAGTATATTCCCATGGGGCTTTAGAAAGATTGCTATGTAATATACCACCATGTCTGTTTTATAGACATCCTTGAATAGGAAACTTTCCTTGTTTTCTTTAGTCCCAGTGAAATTTAAATCTGAAAAAATCCATGACTCATATGTTCCATTTTATTACTGTGTATTGATTGTTCATGTGCATCCTTCTAAGAAAGCAGAGAAACATGGCTGTTACAAATCCTCTTATTTCAGACGGATACTCTCGTTTAAAAAAAAAGTGGAAAAACACAATTAACATGACTGTTAAAAATCACCTTAAATTTGAATTCCTATAATCTGGAAGGTAAATGTAAGGTAGTCAAGCAAACAAGGAGAATCATATCTCCCTGCCATCTGTGGTCTTGCCCACCAGGCTTTATGTAAAACACATGCAACCACTTGACTGGGTGAGTGGCAAGGAATAAAGTGGAGGGGAAAAAAGATTAGGAGTTAATATGAAGGTAAAACCTTCTTGAAATGAGTCCACTTATGCAAAGATAGAAAGCAAGTAACAGAAGTAGTTGCTGAGATTTGGGGTACTTTGCTGTTTACTTCCATATCATCCTTATCTTAGAAAACATGAGTTTTTCAAGTCTTCCTTCTGATGCGAGGCAAGATTCTTTAAGTCATCAATTATGACATTTCATGCACCTTCTAAGCCTGCTTTCCTCAGAAACGGAAAGCTGGAATACTGATGACCTAACCAATTTATAGTGATTTTGCTTTCTACCTTCTCTAATTAGAAACTTTGTTAGCTCCTGTTAAATAATTTAACTTGCATAATTTTGCTTTGGAAAATTAGGCTTATATAACTCTCCATGGTTTTCCAAACTTCAATATGTCATTTTATTAAGTATATTGTAGCAATAGAAAGTGTTAATGCATTAAAAATAGATTTTTAATTTTTTTATGGTTCCTTTAAAAACCCTTAGGAAGCTTTGTAGTTGTTCCACACTGTCTTTCATACCACCCCTAGATTAACCTTCAAAAAACAGTCTTTAATGTCTTCATGAATAACACATTAGTACTTAGAACAGAACATTGAGTTTTCCAGTAATTCAAAAACTGATAAAATCCAGCTTCAAGTTTTCCTTTCCAAATTTTCTCCCATTCTTCTCTGTCTCTAGAAAATGTCAATAATCCCCAGATGGCACTTTTTCTTATATTCTGACCCCTGGCTGAGAAATATGCAACTTGAAGGTCCAGCAGCAAAACATTCTTGTATAATTTTTATAGCAACTCTGAAGTCTAAATTTCTATAACAACACTATCACCTACTTAATATTTAGTACTCAATCCAATGAATCTAAAGTCAGATATATGAATATCAAAATATTTTTCTATAGATACACATCGATGATAAATTCATACATATATACAAATACATACACACATGAACACACAATGAAAACCTAGAGGATTGATGACCCAACATTCTTTTGCCAGAAACCATGCTCCCATCAGCATTAGCACCACAGGAATGAGAATTTTATAGAGTGATCCTTTCCACTGGCCAGAGTTGATTGGTATAGAGCTCTTATCAATGAAAGAAGAGGTCAATATTCAGCCTCTTTCCTGGGAATTTTAAAACTTAGAAGAGCATTGCGTCAATTCCTTTCCAACAGTTGAATCTCTACACTATAAACTCAGGACATCCCAGGCATTTCTCCATGACTATCATGTGTATTGCAGATTACTCAATATGCTTTATCCATTTCAACCTCCTGGAGTTTATTCTTGTTCTGCTGAGGTGGAAAGGCTAAAACTACCTGTTGAAGTCTTCCTTTTAGCTAGGGTTCTGGGCAGGCTTTGGACTCTGCTAATCAAGTGTATTTGAATGAGACATGAATTCAATTTTGAATTGCTGGGGAAGAGTCATGGAATGAGAAG
The DNA here is from genome assembly GCA_026230045.1 of Corynorhinus townsendii. Classification (NCBI taxonomy): domain Eukaryota; kingdom Metazoa; phylum Chordata; class Mammalia; order Chiroptera; family Vespertilionidae; genus Corynorhinus; species Corynorhinus townsendii. Next base: position 161,033,566 of record JAPDVU010000006.1, on the reverse strand, counting down.
CAGGTTTTCCTAGGGCAGAGTGGGACAGAGGCAGAAGGTTCTGCAAACAGCAGCTGTAGTGAAGAGTTCTGCCACAGCCTTTGAAAGTTGTTTCTTAGAAAATTAGCCTAGGTTTTATTTTTTCAGCCTCCCCAGTAATCCATAAGCTAAGTTTCTTTCTGTCGCAACTATCTAGAGTGGTTTCTTTTCCAACACTGATCTCTGGACAAAGCTGGTCTGTAGTGAAAGGGCAGAGATAAAAGGCTGGGACGATACTAGTGGCACCTGCTGGTTTCCTGGTTCCAGGTGTACCTGGCGCAATAAGCACACGTGTATTTCCTCTGCGGTTGGTTGGTCAACTTTTTCCTGAAGTGTATCAGCCAACAAAATGCACTTGCTGCTTTTCTATTATTTTCTTTGGTTCCTATAATTTTGATCATAACTAATACAAAGTATTTCATTAACTCCATCTAACTCCTTCGCAGAAAAGAAAATACGTGTACCTTAAAGCCTAGTATGCATATTAAGTATATTTTATGAGTAAAAGTTATTGACTTAATAAGTGTTTATTGTTGATATATTATGGTATTATTACATGTGGTTACCTTTATGAACATTTAATATGAGAAGTGCTTTAAACAGTTGTGAACTTTTGAAGAAAATCCTGATCATTTTAAGAACTTTGATTCCATTTAGTCATAGGTAAGGATAATTCTAATAATTACATTGGTTTTTCCACCATTGGATATGTCCACAATGAAAGTTTAAGCATATTTTGCATAGGCCAGCAAATATTCCATTTCTTTGATGAAGAAAATTAGCCACCAAAAATTGACAATAGCAGTCAAATAGGTTCACAGAGAACTGTAATATCTTAGAGACCTATTAAATATTTGAGCATAATTTAACTACTGATTCATCCACTAACCTTTTAAACAAATTCCTCCTCCTATTTCCTTGGGAAACGTGCAAAAATGTTTTCATGCTCTAGCCATTTGGCTTAGTGGATAGAGTGTTGGCCTGAGAACTGAAGGGTGCCGGGTTTGATTCCAGTCAAGGGCACATACCCAGGTTGTGGGCTCTATCCCCAGGAGGGGGCATGCAGGAGGCAATTGCTCAATGGTTCTGTCTCATCACTGATGTTTCTATCACTCTCTCCCTCCTCCTTCCTCTCTGAAATCAGTGAAAAAATAAAAAACACACAAAAAATGTTACCAAGGGCACATACCTGATATAGAGAAGGTACCTGAAGTAGGATAATGGTATAAAACACATACAGGGACCAGCTAAGAGCTTGACCTCATTTAAATGAGCATGGACTTGCATGAGGCAAAATAATAAAAATGAAAAATGAATCAAAGTATAAATAATCTGAAAATGATCAAATGTCTTGACTCACCACCAAGCAATGAATTATTTCTACTGGAATGACAAGGAGGAGGTTCAGTGGCACTACTTAAATCAAACTCCATTTTTTAGTGCTTATTTTTACTTTAGTCACAGGACTTAACCTTTAAATGCACATAAATGGAAAGCATTTTTCCAGCTTAAATTCAGACATGGGAAAGCAAAGTGAATAAAAAATTGTTTATCTTCTCCAGCATGTGATGGTAGCATTTATAATTTCATATAACAACAGCTATCCCTCAGTTGGTAAATCTCTGCCTAGAATAAATCAAATTTGTCATGTCCATTTTGCATTCTGTTTATCTTGTGCTGTTGCTAATATGCCAGGTTTGAAGTCTCAGTGACCCTGTGTCTGAGCCATGAATTCCTCTGAAAGACAGAGGTATTATTCATCTCTTCACATTGCATTTCCTTCTATTTTGTTTTTCTTTTTTACAAAATATATTATGGAGACATGGAGTGAAGCCATCAAAAAGGTTTAGAGTTCCTCAAAGAAAGAAAGAAAGAAAGAAAGAAAGAAAGAAAGAAAGAAAGAAAGAAAGAAAGAAAAGAAATAAGAAAAAAAAAACCAATAAAATCTTAAACCATTAACACAATTATGTGAGCTAATTAACTAGGCATGCTATCACTATGTTTTCTTGCAAGGTTCTTAGAGAAGGAAACAGGGATAACTGGATTTTAACAGGAAAAGAAATGATCAAGGCTAGAGCGTGAGGCACACTATATGTAACCTCCTAAAGGTCACCTTCAGCATGGGGACCTGGATGGTAAGGAGGAACAGGAGATGAGAAGGAACCAGAAAGAAAAAAGAGGGAAACAGTGCTTTCTCCTTCATTCTTTGTCAGCCCCACATTCTTATTCTACCTAAGTAGCCTCTGGGAAAATGTTTAGTGTTAACCACCCAAATATTGCCTCCTCTAAACAACCTTTGACTTGAATGTGCTAATGTCTTAGAGCACATTTTTAAGTCAAACTTCAGTATTAAAGTGAAAATATTTAATGAGTACAATTGGACAAAATAGCTTATTTAACTATTAAAACTCTTTCTATAAATGATGAGAAATATCCAATATAATAAAAGCCTAAAATGCTAAGTGTCTAGTCATCCAGTGGGCCATTCAACCAATCAAAGCATAATATGCTAATGATATGCTAAGGCTGCTCAACTGCTCGTTATGACATGCACTGACCACCAGGGGGCAGATGCTCTGACTGTTAGGTTAGCTTGCTGCTGGGGTTCGGCCAATTGGGACTGAGCAAGATGGGCCGGACATGCCCTGGAGCCCTCCCATATCCCTCCCCGGCCCCAATAGTGCACCGGTGGGGTCCCCTGCGCCCTCTTGCAATATGGGACCCCTCGGGGGATGTCGAAGAGCCAGTTTCGGCCTGATCCTGCAGGCCAGGCCGAGGGACCCCACTGGTGCACGAATTCTTGCACTGGGCCTCTAGTATATTTATATAATTCCAGTTAGTATTTACTGAAAAGCTGTTAGGTTAAAGCTATCATCCTGATTCAAAAATGAGCCATGGAATTCTGTTACTTAGATTCACAATGGCCTCCTTAAATATTTCTTTTTTGTGGACAAATGAAGGTAACACCACAGATTAAAAAGAAATTCCAAATTTTAAAAAGTTTTACACTTAATAAGTGAAATGCCTTTTTAATTGACTAGAAGCAAGTATACTTAGAAATATCATGTATGTATGTTTTTCATGGTTATAGTGATTTTTTAAAATAAACATTCACGATTGATGTTAGTGATTATTTGAAATCTCCGGGTAGACATAGTCAAAACTAAAATATGTCTTATGAGTCATATAATATTTTAAAAAGGACTGGTTGATGGTCCTTTTTAATAAATGGTTATTTATTTACATGTAAGTATAATGTCCCTTTCCCAGAGGAAATGGAATCAGATGTGGTAAAAAAAATAAAAATAAAAATAAATAAAAAATGTGTAAGAAATACCATTCTGCACAGTCAGTGGAGTTCAAGAGAGGCTCTCATTTCCCCAGCTGCGTATGTGATCCATCTACCTGTTAACTCACAGGATCTGAAATCCACAAGCAGACCCGAGGTATCAGGGGGCGTAACTGCAATGCTCTCAAGTACAGAAACTTTGCTGCCATGTGGTCCAGCCTCTGCACCTCTTCCCACATTTAGGAGACTGCATTCTCACAGTGGAGTTGGGAGTAGTTTCCCCAGAGTCTCCCAGCTTTGTTTCAGTTCTGTGGCCTCCTAACAAACAGAATAAACTGTAGCCCAGCAATTGCTTTATGAGAAACAGTAACATCACTTTTCTTCCTCTTTAATTCACAATACCCAGTTTGTAAAGGGTATTCATCACCATTTAAATTTATGATGGCACAAAAATGTACAGCAAAAGTGTGACAGTGTTACAGACTTCATTTCATGTTACCAGTTTACTATGTGTTCTCTCATTTGGATCTTAAACAAAATCCTTGTGCCATATGCTGTATCAGTTAAGAAATTGTAGTTTGCAAGTAACAGAAAATCCAACCCAAATGAAGGAGGAGGATGAAGAGGAGGAGGAGGAGGAAGAGGAAGAGAAGAGTAGGAGGAGGAGGAGGAGGAGGAGGAGGAGGAAGGAGGAGGAAAGAGGAGGAAAGGAGGAAGGAAGGATGGAAGGGAGGGAGGGAGGGAGGGAGAAAGTTTGTTTGTCTAACTGAAAAGCTTTAGGCATAGCTTTATACAAAGGTTCAGATACCGGTCAACACTCACTTCTACTTTCCCTTATTTCCATTCTCATACTCATCTTTCCATATCAAAGTTCTTTTTGACTGGATCATTTTACCCATCTTATTATTGTAGCATTGTGCCTAAGTCAGGCCTTTATTCACTGCAGCCAGGGGCATTTTGGTGTACTGACTGATTTATATTTGGTAGCATATGAAAGAAAAGGAAAGGCATCCCAAAATCTTGGAAATAAGCTTGCTCTTTGATAATAAAAGCATAATAATTTTTGAGTATTTAACTGATGTCAGAAACTGAGCTATGTACTCTACTTGCATAATAGCATTCAATGTTTTTATAAAAGTTAATATAAATTAGACATTGCTACTATCACCATTTAATGGCAAGAAAACACAGGTCTAGAAAGTTAAGTGAATTGCCAAGGTCAACTACATTGGAGAGGCCAGTGGTGGAGAAGTGGAGCCAGGACTGGAACCCACATAGTGAAAGAGAGGAGCATGCATGTAAAACACAACTCTATTAGACAAACTGACCTTCCTGATTGAAGATATGGTACCAACTTGAATAAATAAGATATTGCTCAAATACCCTTTTAAGACAGCATGGAGGGATCTGGAGAGTATTATGCTAAGCGAAATAAGCCAGTCAAAGAAAGACAAGTATTACCTGGTCTCAATCATATGTGGCATTTAATGATCAAAATAAACTGATGAATAAAATAAGATCCAGAGACACAGAAGCATGAAATAGACTCTCAGAGGGAAGGCCAGGGTGGGTGAGTGGGTGGGAAAAGATTAAGCAAAGAACTTTTATGCATTTATGTATAACCCACTGACACAGACTACAGGGTGGTGAAGGCCTGGGGCGTGGGGTAGGGGCAGGCTAGAAGGCGTTAATGGGGGAAAAGGGAAATGGGTAATACTTTCAACAATAAAGATTAATAAGTATATAAAACTAGAGGAGGCCTGGTGCACAAAATTCGTGCACTCAAAGTGGGGAGGAGGTCCCTCAGCCCAGATTGTGAGAGGGCACAGGCCAGGCTGAGGGACCCCCCCCCCCCCCCGGTGCATGATTGGGGCTTGGGGGAAGGGGGACGCGGAAGGTTGGCCTGCTGGACAGGGACTGCAGGAGGGCTCCAGGGCATGCCCGGCCCATCTCCCTCAGTCCCAATCAGCCAGACCCAGCAGCAAGCTAACCTACCAGTCGGAGCCTCTACCCTCTGGTGGTCAGTGCACATCATAGCAACTGGTCAGCTGGTTGACTTTCTGCCCCCTGGTGGTCAGCGCACATCATAGCTAGTGGTTTAGCAGCCTTAGCATATTATTAGCCTATTACGCTTTGATTGGTTGAACGGACAACCGACACTTAGCATATTGGGCTTTTATTATATAGGATAAAAATTAAAAGACAAAACAAAAAAAGATATTGTTCAAAAGGAGGTTTGGAGAGCTATAGAAATGTGGGGAAATGATGGCTACAGAGCAAGCACAGACATGGCCCTCCCTTAGTGAATGGGCCTGGAGTACGAAGTCCATTGGAAAGGCCATTTAGGGTATTCTTTCAATTTGTTGAACTCTCTTTGGTCTGATTAAGATCATATCTTGCAAGGAAATTTCTGATAATGAATAGTTTACTGAAAGTCTGCCTTTAAGAAGGAAATGAACTGCTATGTGGACTTTAAATATTCCAAACTCTAACTGGTTATTTCCTTTATTAAATGACAAAGGGTCTGTCTGTATTTGTACATCACTCTCAGAGGAGCCATTGTCCAAATCTTCATTTTTCTGAGCCTATAAGGCAAGCTCCTACACTGTAAGTCAGTGGCTATATTCACTTTATTTTGCATATTGTTCCAGTACCATCTGTTGAACAATCTATCCATTCTTCATAGAATTGTCTCTGCTCCTTGGTCGAAGATCAGTTGACTATACATGGTTGTTTTTTTATAAAAACTGGGCTAGGTTTTTGTCATGCCACTGTGTGAATAATTATCTGTCTAAATGTATGGTGTACTCAGAATACCTATGTGAAATTAATGCAAACTACCTACAATGATTTAAATTGTAAGATGAACTACACTAGGACAATGACTCTGACATCCCATATTAGTCAATTCTTTTTTTAAAAGAGGCTTATTTTTCTTTTTCTTTTTTAATGTTTTTCTTGATTTGATAGAGAGAGAGAGAGAGAGAGAGAGAGAGAAAGAAACATTGGTGTGACAGAGATATATCAATTGGTTGTTTCCCATTGAACTTGCACCCTGGGCATGTACCTGACCAGGAATCAAACAGATGACCTTTCAGTGCATGGGCTGATGCTCAACAGAACCACCCCAGCCAGGGCATACTGGTCAATTCTTATTAAAAAAAACACACACACACAATATCTGTCCTGTTCTGTGTAGGGATAACATTCCCTATCCTCTTATTGTTTTTCCACTGTTCCAAATTTGTAAGGTATTTAGTAGTTGAATATAAATTGACCCTGGATATAAACTATTGAGTGGTAATTACTAATAAACACTTTTAGAAGCCTTGTTGTTGAGGAAGTCAAAGGTATGGCCTTAAGATTCAGGAAGTTAAGGCTGTTCAGGTAGGATAGGAAAGAAGAGAGTTCCAGCAAGCAATCAGTACAGGTTACCAGGGCTTTGTGTTCCTTTTCCTTCTCCCTTTCTCTTCCGATGTCATTCGATTTCATTTGCATAACTAACTCATGATGAAATGAATCCTGAGTCCTTAAAACATTAGCATTACAGCCTTGATCAAACTGTATAAATCAGAATCCAGTAATTAAAATGCATACAGCGAGATGTTATAAATTGCAGCTTCACGAACTTCATATTATTTTAAAACTAATGAGATTGCACCTGGAAGGACAGGTGACAGATGACAGGGACAGATGACAAGTTGTGCTGTGCTGCTGAAGTTGTATCTAATAAACTTTTGAAAAACACTCCTGTGTCTCTCTAAAGCTTTTATTTTAATAAAATTGAACGCACAGCCCCCTAATAATCCTTTGCTTCGTGTTATTTTCTTAACTTTGTTACAGTGATCCTTCCTACTATTATCTGTCCTCAAGACTGACCAAGTAATTTGTGAGGCCCTGTGCAAAAGGAAAATGCAGCCCTTGTTCCAGGAGTCTTGAAAATTTGAAGATGGAAATTGCAGATCATTAACCAAGTGTGGCGCCCTTCAAAGTGTGGGGCCTTATACAACTGGACAAGTCACATGTCGATGAGGCCAATCCTATCTGCCTTAAGCAAACATCTAGATTATGCAATTCATACTCTTTCCCACCTATGTCAATGTAAACATGTCCTTTCTCAGAAGCCTCATGGCATTTTACTACCTTAAATATCTTATTACCATTCGTTCATCTGCCTCTATCTCCCCCAGCACTCCCTAAAATGTTACCCTACCAACAGAAATTAGGAATGTTAGGATGGTATGATTTTTTTAACTTAAAAATTAACTTACTAATTTTTAGATTAAAAGTTTAATTTTTAAAATCTGACCTTATGTGGTAAGATTTTATTAACTGGTGAGCAGATTAGCATTTTGTATCCTATATACAAAAGAGGCAATGCTTTAGTCAAGTAACAGGTCTGGTTTTCAAAGTCTATGTGTTTAACTTTTCACTAATAGTAATTCTAGAGAATGTATCATTTAAATTTTTTTCAGGGAGATTGATATGGATTTTTCTAAAAAATAGATGCATTCTTATGCTCAAAATGAGTCCTTATTTCTTGACACTTTTTTTACTTATAAAATCATCATTTTCCGTCTGTGTTCTGTAGCTATCATTATCTCCCATTGACAATTTATCCTGCAATGGCATCATACTACCATCATTAAAAATCTGGTATATATACGTTTAAGTTATATAAAATAGGTCCCAAAAGCACTAAATGAGTAAAAATGAGAGTAGGCACTTGAATAACTTACTAACTAGTACACCATCCACACATCTACATGTGTGGATGGTGTACTAGTCCATAGGACATAGGCACAAAGGCACTTATTCAACAAATATGTCTTAATTTTTAGCTACAAAGGCACCTTGGAATTCAGATACAAAGAAGAGAGAAATTGCTCCTGCCCTCATGGAGCTTATGTTCTAGTATAAGGAAAAGACAGAGTACTGTACAAGAGACTAATATAGTCTATGAAGGAGAATTCCGGGCTCAGAGAGAGCAAACGACAAGAGCATGTGCTTCCCCAGTAGTCAAGAAAAGGTTTCACTGCACAAACCAGTTTTATAGGTAACAAAGAACCAGCCAGGCAAAATTGGGAGTGGAGGAAGGTGGCTCAGAAGTGAGGCTCCAGAGTGAGATGCAGGAGAACAGAACTTCCAACTCAGTGCTAACACATCCCTCCTCATGTTCCTGCACCTATCACCAGCCTTGCTCACTTATTTCTCTTTGATATGAGTTCTTTTCTTGGTTCATGGCACAATATTCCCCATGTTTTTCTCTACCTCACTGATGTTCTGTGGGAGTATCCTCTTGTATCTAACCTTTCACGTCAAGGACTCAGGACTTAATCTTCTCTTCTCTTCTCTCCCCACACTCCTCTCCGTATAACCTCATCAGTGTCGTGGCACTCACTAGTATCTCTACCATAGCAATTCCTAGCTTCCCATCTCTACAACAGATGTCTTTAACATACCCAGACTCATATGTCCAAATCCCAGTCCAGCAGTCGGTTTTAATTCAAAAATGTCCAACAGGGAAATCTCAATCCTTGACCTGATAACCTGATACTGCTCTGGGCACGCCCTTCCCTATACCACATCAAGGCAGTTTCATCTTTCCAGTTACTGAATACAAAGACCTTGGGGTTACACTTGATTTATCTTTTTTTTAAAAAAAATATGTTTTTATTTATTTTAGACAGAGGAAGGGAGAGGGAGAGAGAGAGAGAAACATCACTGATGAGAGAGAAATCATTGATCGGCTGCCTCCTGCATGCCCCCTCTTGGGGATTGAGCCCACAACCCAAGCATGTATCCTGACCAGGAATCGAGCTGTAACTTCTTGGTTCATAGGTCACCGCTCAACCGCTGAGCCACACCTGCCAGGCTGTTTTTCTAGTATCTAACTTTTACATACCATGTTCAATTTGATTGGAAGCCCAGTTGGCTTTTGTTTGAAAATACACCCTGAATCCCAATAAAAAAGAAAACAAAAAGAATAGACAGTTCATGGAAACAAAATAGTTAATGGCCCTTCAGTGTATGAAAAGATGTTCCATTTCACTCATCCTATATAATAAAAGGCTAATATGAAAATTGTCCCCTCTACCAGCAGTTTGGCCAGGGGGTGGGGCCAGCTGGCCAATGGCCTGCAGCCCCGCCCCCCGCTGGCCCAGCCCGATCATCAGGCCGGCCAGACCCCACCTGTACTCGATCTGTGCACCAGGCCTCTAGTAATAAGATAAATGAAAATAAAAACTAAACTGAGATACTATTTCTCATATATCGTGTTGGCAAAAGTTCCAAAGCTTGACAGCACACTCTGCTGTCAAGGCTATGGAGAAAATGGTGCACTCACATATTTCACATTGGGAATGGAAAGTGGTACACCTATGTGAAGAGGAATTTTGCAATACTGAACAAAACTACAAATGCCTTTCCTTTTGGCCCAATACTGCTACTTCTAGGACTTCTATAACTATAAACTATACACACAAACACACACACACACACACACGTCATATCATATGCCAAGGTTATTCAGATGTTAATTGTAACAGAGAAAGATTGAAAACAATCCAAATGCTCACTAAAAGATTTGTTGAATAAATTATGGTATAGCCACACAATGAAGTACTAAATAGTTTTTTTTAAGAATAAGGAAGATGACATGTATGGATATTGTGTGTATGTGTATGTATGTGTCTGTGTAATTTAAATAAAATTTACAAAGTGAAGAATATTGTGCATATTATGCTATTTTTGTTTAAGGAATGAAAATAATATGTAGTAAGTAATGTAAAAAAGATAACAGGACACTGAAAAAAGGGATAGAGGAAGACATAAGCAGATGGAAGAACATACCGTGTTCATGGATTGGTAGAATCAACATCATTAAAATGTCCATACTACCCAAAGCAATCTATAGATTCAATGCACTCCCCATTAAAATACCAATGGCATATTTCACAGACCTAGAATGAACTCTCCAAAAATTCATCTGGAATAAATAAAGACCCCAAATAGCTGCAGCAATCCTGAGAAAGAAGAACAAAGTAGGGGGGATCTCAATACCAGATTTCAAGCTGTATTACAAAGCCACTGTTCTCAAAACAGCCTGGTATTGGCACAAGAACAGACATATACACCAATGGAATAGAATAGAATAGAGAACCCATAAAATGACTCAAACCACTATGCTCAATTAATATTTGACACTGGAGGCAAGAACATACAATGGAGTCAACACAATCTCTTCAATAAATGGTGCTGGGAAAATTGAACAGATATATACAGAAAAATGAAACTAGACTACCACCTTATACCATACACAAAAAATAAACTCAAAATGGATAAGGGACTTAAACATAAGGTGGAAAACGATAAAATATCAGAGGAATCCACAGGCAGCAAAATCTCAGACATATGCCAAAGCAATATCTTCACCGATACAGCTCGTAGGGCAATGAAAACTAAAGAGAAAATAAACAAATGGGACAACATCAAAATGAAAAGCTTCTGTACAGCAAAAGAAACCAACAAAAAAACAAGAAAGCCCACTGCATGGGTGAATACATTTGCAATGTTATCACCGATAAGGGTTTAATCTCCAACATTTACATATAACTTAACAAAAGGAAGATAAACAACCCAATCAAAAAATGTTCAATGGACCTAAATAGATACTTTTCAAAAGAGGACATAAGGAAGGCCAAGAGACATGTGAAAACATGCTCAAAGTCACTAATCATCCAAAAGATGCAAATCAAAACAACAATGCGGTACCATCTCAGACCTGTCAGAATGGCTATCATCAACAAATCAACAAATGACAAGTACTGGTGAGGATGCGGAGAAAAAGGAACCCTGGTGCACTGCTGGTGGGAATACAGACTGGTGCAGCCACGGTGGAGAACAGTATAGAGTTTCCTCAAAAAAACTAAAAATGGAGCTCCCATTTGACCCAGTAATCCCACTTCTAGGAATATATCCCAAGAAACCAGAAACATGAATCAGAAAGGCTATATGCACCCCTATGTTCATAGCAGCGCAATTCACCATAGCTAAGATTTGGAAACAGCTTTAGTGCCCATCAGCAGATGAGTGGATTAAAAAACTGTGGTACATCTACACAATGGAATACTACCCTGCAGTAAAAAAGAAGGAATTCTTACCATTTGCAACAGTAAGGATGGAACTGGAGAGCATTATGCTAAGTGAAATAAGCCATTCAGAGAAAGATAAATATAACATGATCTCATTCATTTGTGGAATATAATGAATAACATAAACTGATGAACAAAAACAGGTCCAGAGACAGAGAAGCATCGATCAGGCCGTCAAACCTCAGTGGGAAGGTAGGGAAGGGTGGGACTAAGGGGGAGAGATCAACCAAAGGACTTGTATGCATGCATATAAACCTAACCAATGGACACAGACACCAGGGGGGTGAGGGCCTGAGTGCAGGGATGAGGGGGCAATGGGGGGATAGGGACACATATGTAATACCTTAATCAATAAAGAAAAAAATGTTTTAATTAAAAAAAGGATAAGGCAGAAGCTGATTTTTTTTAATGGTTATCTATGGCAGGGTTCAACAAACCATGAATCAGTGGCCAAATACACTCTCCCACATGTTATCGTAAACCACCCATCCCTTTGCACATTGTTGATGGCTGCTCTCTCAGGCCAGTAGCAGAGCTAACTGTTGTTAAGAGACCATATGGCCTGTAATACCTAAAGAATTTATTCTCTGGCCCTTCACTAATTTTCTCAACCCCTGGGGTACAGGGATAGAAGAGTACAGAGTAGAGAACATAAAGATAGAAGCAAGATTTCTCTAAGTATATTTGTTAGCATAGCGCTGACCTTTGAACCAAACAACTGTTTTATACATTCAAAAATATAAAACTAAAAAGCAAACCTTAACACTGACAACAAATGGAAACAAAATAATCTAACTATACATCAAATTGATAAAATAAAAACACAGATTAAATAAATGTTTCAAGACCTCAGACTGTACGTCATTCTAGTATCTCTATTAACTGGATTTTACAGCATTATATACTTCTTGATGTTACATTTATCCAGCTCACAGCCACAGTCATAGTCTTTTCATCAAGATTATTTAATCTGAATCTAATCAAGACATTAAATTTAACTTCCTATTTAGAAGAAATATTGAAAAAGTAAAATAATGCTACTTCTAGCAACCAGGAATGTTTAATGTGTGGGATTTTCTACATAACAAATTTTCTGAATTTTTCAAGTCATGTAATGTCAAACAAAATAAACAACTATTCTAAATTAAAAGATTTAACACTGAAATTTAATGCATGAACCTAGATTGGATTTTTACTTGGAATCATGTACAAAGGCACATAAACCATATATTGTAAAGGATATTCTAAGAATAATTCACATAATTTAGGGGTGACCAGGCTGGCAGAGGAGGGAAGTTGGGGGCGACCAGGCTTACAGGGAAGGACAGTTGGGGGGACCCAGGCCTGCAGGGGAGAGCAGCTGGGGGGGACCAGGCCTGCAGGGGAGGGCAGTTAGGGGTGACCAGGCCTGCAGAAGATGGTAGTTAGGGGCAAACAGGCTGGCAGGGTGCAGTTAGGTATCAAATCAGCCTAGCAGGGAATGTTTAGGGGGTAATCAGGCTGGCAGGCAGAAACAGTTAGGGGCAATCAGGAAGACAGGCAGGCGAGCAGTTGGGAGCCAGCAGTCCTGGATTGTGAGAGGGATGTCTGACTGCCCGAAGTAATCCTATATAATAAAAAGCTAATATGCAAACAGACTGAACGGTAGAATGACTAGTCACTATGACATGCACTGACCACCAGGGGGCAGACGCTTAATGCAGGAGCTGCCTCCTGGTGGTCAGTGAGCTCTCATAGGGGAAGCGTTGCTCAGCCAGAAGCCAGGCTCACGGCTGGGGAGTGCAGCAGTGGTGGCGGAAATCTCTCCTGGCTCTGTGGCAGCACTAAAGACCCCTCAGGGGATGTCCGACTGCTGACTTAGGCCAGCTCCCCAAGAGGGCGCAGGCCAGGCTGAGGGACCCTTCCATCCAGTGCACGAATGTTGTGCACCAGGCCTCTAGTACTCAAATAAAAAAAAATCATATTATTCTAGAAAACTCCATATCCAAGTCATACCTTCAAAATACAGAATGATACATTTTAGCAGACATTTATTTAGTATCCTTTCAGCAATTTGAGTAGTTTTCACAGTTCAAAATCCCATATAATTTGTGGTGAATAGCAGAATCTGAGTAACTTGAAAAAAGTTCACTGAATGAAGTTGGGGGAGAAAATTATCAACATTAAAGCTGATTGCAAATGTTATTTTTTAAAAAGTGATAAACCATATGGGCTGTCTGAGGAACATGGAGCAATACATTGCTACATGTGCAGAATCTCACAAACATGGAAATATTGGTTATGAACCTCATGGAAAGCAGTCAGTAAATTAAGTTGTGAATTTTTGGTAAGAGAGAAACCAATTAAGTTAGCATAAAGTATAAACAATTTCAACAAACTTGAAGCTAAGGAAGGGATGAAAATTTTTACTTTAGAGCTAATGAATACAAGAATTACTTAAATTGAACAGGAAGGTGAAGAGAGACTACATGGAAAGGTAAATACTAAATATATTTCTCATAATTTATAGAGGGGACATTCCTTAGCTGCTTTTTTTTATCCTTACAAGCTGACCAAATCTGGATTTACAATGTGCTGCTTCTAAAGTTGCAAGGAGTAAGTATATCTATTCTGTGTACAAATGAATTTTTTCAGTTGATTTCCAAACACTTAAATAAGACTATTTTTAATTTTTTTCAATAAAATCAATTGATATAAAGTAATTTTGATCATGTATGGTCAAATCCTAGATTATAAATTGACATGGTGGGCAAGTGATTTAATTTATCTCTGCTTCAATGATCTTATATATGAAAAATTAACATTTCCTACTTGTTTACTCATGATAAATATGAAGTATATATTAAACTAGAGGCGTGGTGCATGAAATTCATGCACAGGGGTATGTGTCCCTCAGCCCAGCCTGCACCCTCTCGAATCTGGGACCCATCGAGGGATGTCCGACTGCCGTTTAGGCCTGATTGTACTTGAATCAGGCCTAAATGGGCAGTCGGACATCCCTCTCACAATCCAGGACTGCTGGCTCCCAACTGCTCGCCTGCCTGCCATCCTGATTGCCCCTAAACACTCCTCTGCCAGGCTGATTTGATGCCTACCTGCTCCCCTGCCAGCCTGTTTGCCCTTAACTACCCCCTTCTGCAGGCCTGATCACCCTTAACTGCCCTCCCCTGCAGGCCTGTTCCCCCCCAACTGCTCTCCCCTGCAGGCCTGAGTCCCCTTAACTGCCCTTCCCTGAAGGCCTGGTCACCCCCAACTTCCCACCTCTGCTGGCCTGGTCACCCCTAATTGCCCTCCCCTGCAGGCCTGGTCCCTTCCAACTGCCCACCCCTGCTGGCCTGATCACCCATAACTGCCCTCCTTTGCAGACCTCGTCACTCCCAACTGCCTCCTGCTGGCCATCTTGTGGTGGCCATCTTGTGTCCACATGGGGGCATTTATCTTTGACCACACGGGGGCAGCCATCTTGTGTGCTGGAGTGGTGGTCAATTTGCATATTATTATTTTATTAGATAGGATGAGATAGGATAGAGGCCTGGTGCATGGGTGGGGGGCGGCTAGTTTGCCCTGAAGCGTGTCCCGGATCAGGGTGGGGGGTCCCTTGGGGCATGGGGCAGCCTGGGTGAGGGGCCTGTGGTGGTTTGCAGGTTGGCCACGCCCCCCGGCGACCCAAGCAGAGGCCCTGGTATCTGGGATTTATTTATCTGCTACAATTGAAACTTTGTAGCCTTCAGCAGAGCCAAGCCTCCTACTTGCTCCTGGCCGAAGCCATTTTTGTTGGGATTTGTTATCTTCTATAATTGAAACTTTGTAGCCTTAAGCAAAGGCCAAGGCAGGCCAGGGCTGTGAAAACTTGGCTTCCTCCATTGCTGGGGGCAACTCAAGCCTCCTGCTCTCTCCAGCTCCATGGCTGCTGCCATTTTTGTTGGGATTTATTTATCTTCTATAATTGAAACTTTGAAGCCTTAAGCGGAGGCCAAGGTAGGCCAGGGCAGGTGAAAAGCTTGGCTTCCTCCATTGCCAGAGAAACCCAAGCCTCCTGCTCTCTCCATGGCCGCAGCCATATTGGTTGGGTTAATTTGCATACTCACTCCTGATTGGCTGGTGGGTGTGGCTTGTGGGTGTAGCAGATGTATGGCCAATTTGCATATTATTCTTTATTACATAGGATGTTAGCTACTATTCCTTATAATAAAGAGTAATATGCAAATTGACCATCACTCCAACACACAAGATGGCCACACCCATGTGGTCAAAGATGGCTGCCCCCAGGTGGACACAAGATGGCTGCCACAAGATGGCTGGCAGGAGAGGACAGTTGTGGGCAATCAGGCCAGTAGGGGAGGGCAGTTGGTCTATCAGGCCTGCAGGGGAGGGCAGTTAGGGTGATCGGGCCTGCAAAGGAGGGCAGTTGTGGGGACCCAGGCCTGTAGGGGAGTATAGTTAGGGGACACCCAGGTCTGCAGGGGAGGGCAGTTGGGGGTGACCAGGCCTGCAGGAGAAGACAGGGGAGACCCAGGTCTGCAGTAGAGTGCAGTTGGAGGTGACCAGGCCTGCAGGGGAGGGTAGTTGGGGGGGACCAGGCCTGCAGGGGAGGACAGTTAGGGGCTATTGGACCGGCAGGGGAGCAGTTAGGCGTCAATCAGGCTGGTAGGGGAGTAGTTAGGAGTTGATCAGGCTGGCAGGCAGAAGCGGTTAGGGGCAATCAGGCAGGCAGGCAGGTGAGCGGTTGGGAGCCAGCCATCCTGGATTATGAGAAGGATGTCGGACTGACCATTTAGGCCTGATCCCCCGGGACAGTCAGACATCCCTAAAGGGGTCTCAGATTGGAGAGGATGCAGGCTGGGCTGAGGGACACACCCCCACCCCCACCCCAATGCACGAATTTATGGAAAACATAAAGAAAGACATGTATTTTCTTGTATATATTATCCTATCTAATAAAAGAGTAATATGCAAATTAACCGTGACCCTGTCACAAAGACAGTGGCACCCATAGCCACAAGATGGCGGTGCCCGCTTCTCTCTGCACCGCCAGAGTCCTTCAGTCCTGGGGAGGGCAGCCACTGAGAGCGGGCAGCGTGAGTGGCCTGGCAGAATGCTTGCTTCATCACTGCAGTGATGAGACAAGTGTTCCGCGCCCCGCCACAGATTGGCCTCTGGGCCACGGAGAGCCTCTGGGCAGAAGGCATGGAGCAGCCAGGCCCCGCAGAGAGCTACTGGTACACAGATTCATGCGCAGGGCTACTAGTTTTATAATATTAGAGCTAAATTTATATAGTTCTTTGATTTACTCATGAAGAAATGGGCCCAGGAAGATAGACACATTTTCTTAAAATAATGATAAGTCTATTTCTTGTACTCCTAATCCAGGGATCTACTTCCAGATAGAAGTAACTATTGTTTTAAATATATTTTAATTGATTTCAGAAAAAAAGGGAGAGGAGAAATAGAAACATCAATGATGAGAGATAATCATTGATCTGACATCTCCTGCATGTCCCCTACTGGGGACCAAGCCCTTAACTCACGCACAAGCCCCAACCCGAATCCTACAGTGATCTCTTGGTTCATTGGTTGACACTCAACCACTGCGCCACACTGGCCGGGCAAAATATTTTCATTCAGAAAGGTTAAAATTTCATACTGACATATATATATAACTTAGAGGCCCAAGGCACAAAATTTCTGCGAGGGGTTCGGCCCCCAACTGCCACAGCAGCTGGGGTCTTGTGCCCCCTCTGCCTCAGACCCTGCCCACCATAGCTTCATCTAGAAGGTCATCTGGAAGGACGAAGGACGTCTGGTCTAATTAGCACATTACACTTTTATTACTATAGATACTTCAGAACTTCATCGCTTCATCAGATTTCTATAATTTCTGTTATGATAAGGATATAAACAAGAATGGGAAATTATTTAAATTACACATTTTAAATAGATTTCAAGGTAAATATTTGAAAATTAAAGACAGACATATAACTCACCTTTTAGTTGGCTGTACAAAAAACCACAGCTACATTTGTTTTAAGTTATCACTTGTCTTAGACTGTTCAGGCTGCTATAACAAAATACCACAGACTGGGCGACTTAAACAGAAGTAGGTGAAAGCAGGTTTGGTTTCCTCTGAGACCTCTCTCCTTGGCTTGTAGATAGCCCCCCTCTTTCTGCCAATACACAGGGTCACCCCTTGGAGTACATAAGCCCCTGATGTCCCCCTCTATGCTCCTATCTCCTCCTCATGAGGATTCCAATCATACTTAATTAGGGTCCACACTAATGATTTCATTTTAACGTAATTACCTCTTGAAAGGTCCTACAGCCAAAGATGGTCACATTCTGAGGTACTGAGGGTTAGAGCTTCAATATATGAATTTAAGAAGAATATGGTTCAGCCCCACTATAGTCCTCTTTTCAATTATTTAAAATTGCATAATGTCACATGTCTGGGTAATTTACGGTAATGTAAAACTGGCATTTTGCTATCTGCAACCTTTCACTATTCTTGCCCTTCAAAAAATAGGACTTTGCTTAGAAAAATGAACTGGTACAACCTATTCCATCTGGGTACCTTAAATAACCCAGGGAGAATCTAGTGCAAGCTCATGAATCATGTTCTTGACTTTACTTATGTCAAAATCCAATTTTGGACCCTCTCTTCCTGAAAATGGTTAATGATCTGTGACAATTCAAAATTCCTTCCACCTCTAGGCCACATTCGTGGCTGCATTTCAGGGATACAAATTTTAACACTACTATTGAAGCTGGGTAAACTGTCATACTATTAAAAAGTAAAAGCAGGAAGAATGTCAAAACCATGGCAAGACTGCATGTAATTTAATCTGAGTTCCAGCTTTACTTGTTTTAATGATCTTACCTTTTTTGCTTTTAAAAAGAATACCTTTTTCAAACATCCTTTTTCATACAGTGAATGAGAACAGTGAGGAGACATTTAGCTACAGTGTGACTTGCCTAAAGATCTCCTAAGATATGTTTTTCATTTTCCATCTTCATCTATGAAATTAACTTACAGCTTTAAAGCATGATCTTTTTTTCTGAGAAATAATCTATACTAAATGGAAAAAAAATGCACATTAAAAAAAAACACCTAGAAGTCTATTGAAAATTCATTGTATTAAATTCTATGTAAGGGCAGTAGGAGTTCAGAGAAGCAAGAAATAAAATGCCAGCCACGGAAGGTTTTCTGATGGCAATGGGACTTGAGGAAGTCTTTTTAGAAGTATGATTTGGATAGGGATATGTTTGATAGATGGCCTCTCTGAGGACTTGGTCACAGCCTAAACAGAGGCTTTGAGATAAGGATTAGGGAATGCCTAGGATATGTTGAAGACTGTTTAGATAACTGTGTGTATTGTGTTTTCTCTATTTCATGGGGTATTGTTTATGTTCCTATGACACCGACAAAATGTTGAAAGTATAATATATAAACGTCCTTCTCTAGCTTCCTGAGGCAGATTCAAATTTTGTTCTGCCGTCACTCAGGGCTTTTACATGCCTGTGGGTTTAGAATGGGTAGAGGAGTAGAATGGAAGAAACAAAATGACAGAGCACAACCAACATACTAATATGGCTTTAGAGCTACTTGGTAAAGAAAAACATGTCTAAAGGCTGAAGGAAAATGCTGGACACATGTGGGCTGTAAGCTTGTTAAGAGTCACTGGGGAGGGTCATGGCTCACACAGTAAATCAGAGTGGAGAGAACTGGGCAAGGAGCATTTTGACGAATTGTGACTGCATATTCTATCTCTAATCTGCACCACATCTGCTCCACTATCTAATTCTCCAGTGATACTCTGCAGCCACATTTCTTAGATTCTTAATTCCATTTCATCACTCACTAGCTGTGGCATCTTAACTAAGTTCTACTTAAGAAGTCATTAATTACTCTGTGCTTCAGTGACCTCATCCACAAATGGAGTAGGGTATTTTCTTCACTTATTCTGTAGTGCACTTGGGAGAATTAAGAGAGATAACATGAAGAACAATAAGTTTAATACAATGCCAGTGTTTATCACTATTCTTATTCCCCTCTTCTCACTACTCCTGTTTCAGAAGGAACACCATCATTGGGAATGGGAAAGGAGAGGGTTGTATCATGATTTTAAGCATTATGGTTAAAAATGGAGACTGAGGAATACAGAATTAAAATGGTAGATTTGCTTCCTTTTTTTTAAGCAAATATGAATGTTGATTCAAAAACACATAAAGTAGAATCATTGTCTGAAGTTTACAGTAACATAATCAATTGTATTATTATGGGCGAGAGTGTCTATCTCCATATCAACATAAGCAAAATGCACAAAATGATGCCAATTTTAGAAAGTTAGCATTGAATCAGATCTTTGCAATCTACACTAATAAAAGAGAAACATGCAAATTGACCATCCCTCCAATACACCCACCAGCCAATCAGGAGTATGCAAATAAACCCAACAAAGATGGCGGAGCTGGAGTGAGCAGGAGGCTTGGGTTGCCCCTGGTGATGGAGGAAGCCAAGCTTCCAGCCTGCACTGGCCTCCGCTCAAGGAGGGGCTGGGAGCCTGGGTCACTGGGGGGCATGGCCAGCCTAAAAACAGCCCTCAGCCCCTTACCCAGGCTGACCATACCCCCATGGGGTGAGGGTCCCCGCTGGGGGGCTTGGCCAGCCTGCAAACAGTCATCAGGCTGCTCTACACCCCAAGGGAACCCCCACTCTGATCCAGGACACCCTTCAGGGCCAGCCAGCTGGCCCCCACCCGTGTACCAGGCCTCTATCTATATTAATAAAAGGGTAATATGCTAATTAGACTGGGAGACCTTCCAGGAGACCTTCCAAACAGGGGGGCAGGGGGGAGAAGGCAGTTGGGGGCAAGCAGACCATCAGTGGGGGTCAATTGGGGGTGATCAGGACAGCGGGGGGGGGCAGTTTGGGGTGAGCAGGCCAGCAGGGGGGCAGTTGGGGGTGATCAGACTGGTGGAGGGAATTGGGAGCAAGCAGGCCTGTGGCAGGGAGGAGTTGGGGGCAAGCAGATCGGCAGGCAGAGTGGTTAGGGGAAATCAGGCAGGCAGGCAGGCAGGTGAATGGTTAGGAGCCAGCAGTCCCAGATTGCAAGAGGGACGTCCAATTGCCGGTTTAGGCCCAATCCCTGTAAACGAGCTGTAGGCCATCCTTCAAGAGGTCCAAGATTGGAGAGGGTGCAGGCCGGGCTGAGGGACACACACCCCCCCCATGCATGAATTTCGTGCACCAGGCCACTAGTCATTTATAATAATCTGTCTTCTGATATAGTAATAGTATCTATGTTATCCCTGAGAAATAGTCATATAGCCTATTCTTCAACCCTCCAAGCTTCTGTGTCCTCTTCTCAAATAGGGACTGCTGCCTGATGAGGCTGATGTATGAATGAAAGGGACTATCTATATGTACATAGCAGGATGGCTGGCATAACGCCAACCCTTGATGTTTCTCCTATGCCGTTTACTGAGCAACAAGAATGTTTTATTGTATTTCCTTCTACAAAGATAAAGATAACTTGTTTATCCTGGGAATAAAATGTATTATATTAATTTTTCTTAATATGTTTTTCATTTTGAGAAGAATATACATAATTTTTAAAGAGATGAAGACACTTTCTCTAATTACTGGTGTGAACTGGATTCATGAAGGTGCATCACTGAAACTATAGATACATGTTAGGATGTGGACATTTGCCATTCCTAATGGTACTTCCCCTTGCTCTAGGCTTGGGTTGCCTAAGAGACCAGAAAGAAGTATGTGACTTCCCTGGAAATTCCTATTAGGTTTCAGGTCACCTTCCAATGGCAAAGAAAGTCCATAAACAAATATGGAGACTGCATGAGATTTTTCTGTCATTACTACCAATTATCCACTTTATAGTCTCATGCCTCACCCACATTTTTTTCTAATTTTTCTAATGGATGCCTCTTGCAATAAAATACTGACATCACAGATATACGATGCACCCATTTATGTGTTGTACATATGGGCATTTTTTACACATAGTAGGAGCAATAAAGAACAAGACTTCTCCCACCATTACTACCAAGAACCAGTTTTCACCCTCATGGGGGTGACATTGTCCATCCAGGTTGAGAATGCATTCTCTGGAGTTTTCCTAAGATAATTTTGTTGGTTATCTAAAAAAATAAAATAAAAAAGGTAGAAGCAGCAGCAGCAGAAGACTGATTCTCTTGATGTTACCACCTTCAGCTAGACTTCAACCTAGATAGCATATTCACAAGGATAAATGTAAAGGGAACTGCACTAAGATGACAAATGCCAAGCATTTTGCTTTATTCAAATCCTAGTCACATTTGTATTTCACTTTATGTGGTCAAGCTATATATAGCTCTTCTAATCACAGATCCAGTGAGTAATATTTTAAGCAAATATGAACGTTGATTCAAAAACACATAAAGTAGAATCATTGTCTGAAGTTTATAGTAACACAATCTCTAAAGTTCAGACAAGAAAGCCATGATGCTAAGCAAACCTGAAAGGAGTACCCAACAAAGACAGTGGCTAGTCTAATCAGTATTTCTAAATAAAAAGAAAGTTGTCAGCAAGCTCCCTATTAGAGAAAATGAAAACAGAACAGAAACTTGAGCAGGCACTTCTGTGAGGAGAAAGGGAAAAAGGAAGATGTGACATTTTCTAACCTAAATTCATAATATAATTAATTTTTATTTCAAAGATACACATATACCTTGTTTCTGCCAAGGTATGACTGTATTTTAAGCTGAGATTTTTTTCACTTTAATAACTTCAAGCATTTTATTAGAGAAGAGGAAAAACTTTCTGATAGGCTTGGAATACTTTAACTCTGTGGTAGAATGTAATGAATGTTCCATATTTCCTTTAATTGAAACATATATATTAGTAGTAAAAATCATAAATCACAAGTACAGAAAAAAAGAACATGAAGTCATAAATTTGACACATTTTACATTAAAATAGATACATCAACTATTAAAATAAATGTATCTCTTACTAAGAAAATAGATCAAAATCAAATCTAATAGTTCTCTTACCAGATCAGACATCCACTATTGAATCATTACTTATTGAATACTGAAGAAGATACATCATCTATCAAATCAAATACTTTCTCTAGTAAATCAACCTCACCATCCGATTCAAAACTGTCTCCTACTAAATCAAAAAACCACCTAATAAATCAAAGCAATATGGCATCAAAGAATTTCATTTAAAGTAAATATAGTTCATCACCAGACAGCATATATCATAGTAAAGGTATCATTTATTAAGAGAAAGATATGCCTTTTGCCACCTAATTCTTTCAACTGGATTCTTTTTATGAAGTACAGATTTATTTAGACTCCTTTTAACTGTTACTTTTAAAGACATATTTTCTAAGCAAATAATGCCCCCAAATGACTGTAGTGTTTGATGATGATTAAAATAAGTGAGTACTGTTTTTCCAAAATACATCTTTTATTTTTATTTTTATTGAATTCAGATAGGAAGGGAGAGGGAGAGAGAGACTGAAACATCAATGATGAGAGAGAATCATTGATTGGCTGCCTCCTGCACACCCCCACGGGGAATTGAACCCAGGACACTTTGGTCAGTCTGCAGGCTATCACTGTATCCAATGAACCAAACCAGCTAGGGCAAGAGTGTACTCTTAAATAGCTCCAGTGTGTTACATGAGCTTAAATAACTGAACAACGCATTAATTTTTCCACTTTTGTTTTTCTGTTCTAGTGTGATTTTGATGTTTTATTTTATTTTTGTTTGTTTAATCACTTGGTGGGAAGGCTTTTGGAAGCAGGGTGTCCAAATTATCTTACCTTTCTTTGTTTTCCTATTTTTACAAACAAATAGAGATAGTTTTAACATCTCTTCTCATTCTATACCACTCCCTTAACCCAGCTATTGCTGGAATAGAGTGGCAAAACTCTAGAAATGGGATAGGTAAGGAATATTGTAAGAATATATTTGTATTGTAAGAATATCTTTGTAATTCCAAAGTTTTCTGGAAATTTTAAAGAAAAACATTTTCTCCAAATTTATATCAGAAAAGTATATTTTTTTGTTTAGGTCTGTATTTTGTCCTTGAAAGCAATAGAACTATACACATTTTAATTCAGAATAGTTTTCTCTTCAGTGGAAGAGAAATTCAGTACTATATATCCTATGAAAAATTCTTATTAATTTTAATTTTAAAAATTACCTCTAAATATGAAAATTTTGAGTAGAGAGATTGATTTGGTTTCACGTAAGAAATTGGCACAGAGGAATCCAAGATGGTGGCATAGGTAAACACCTAAACTGCTGCCTCGCACAACAATTTAAACTGCAACTAAAAGACAAAACGTCTATCACCCAGAACCATGGGAAAGCTGGCTGAGTGGAAGTTCTACAACTAGAAGAGAAAAGAGCACTGAGATGTGCACAAGCGCTGAAAAGCTGAGATACGGAGGTGTGGGATCTGGGCTGGCGGCAGGTGTTGCTTTTTCAACCCAAAGGGGAGACAAGCCCCCGATTACTCTGAAATACAGTTTCTGGGGAGACGCAGGGGACCCAAACTCCTACGGGGAGAAGCTAGATTGTCTGCTACCGGGTCGGAAAGTGAGGGGGGCCTACTTGCAGAGCTGCACACAGGAATAATTGTTTATCTGCGCTGGGGCACGGGACTGGACGCAGTAGGAGACACAGAGCCGGCTAACTAGCAGCCATTGCTGTTTGCCACGCCCTAGCCTAGTGAAGCCCTGAGACCCTGCCCCACACAACCTACAAACCTACCCAAGCTCCAAGCAGCGGCTTTTGCATATGAATGGACTGCCCTGCAGCTTAACTTAACAAACTTGCAGCCCAGATCAGACAGCTCCAAAACCTCCAAACCCCAAGCAAAGAGGAGAAAACTGTAGCTCTCGCTGTAGCTCCTGCTGGGTGGACTCAGACAATAGCTGACCTGCACCCTATTGGAGATCCAGAAGCCAGTATACCTAGTGGTCAGTGTGAGAAACCAGACTTCAACTCCTCACATCCATAAGTGACACATTCAAGAGGAAGACTCAGCGAGCACCAAAGCCCCACTGAAACAAGTCCTGCACCATAAGCATGTCTCCAGCACAGCAGTTCTTATAGACACAGTGAGTCCTCACAGCCGATTGGCCTGGAGGTCAATTCCTCCCCGAGTACCAACAGCAATTAAGGCTTAACTACACCAAGACTTTGCACTCAGCCCACAAAGGGGTGTACCAAGAGCGTCCACATCAGGTGATTGGGGAGGCTGAGCTACTGCCCCCTATAGGTCACCTACCACACACAGCCACTCCATCAACACAGGGAAGCAGCCAAAATGCAGAAACAATGAAACATGTCACGAATGAAAGAAACGGAGGAAAGCAAACTACTGGACGACATAGAGTTCAGAAACACATTTATAAGGTTACTCAAGAATCTTCTAAAAACCGCCGAGAAACTTGATGACACTTCTGAGGAGCTTAGTGAGACCTTCAAGGACCTTAATGAGAATGCCAAAAAAATGGAAAAGGACCAGTCAGAAATGAAGCATACACTGTCTAAAATAAAGAATATACAGAAAGTCAACTGTAGATCAATGTACCCCAAGAATCAAACCAAAGATCTGAAATATGAGGAAACAAAAAACACCCAACCAGAAAAACAAAAAGAAAAAAGAATCCAAAAATATGAAGATAGTGTAAGGAGCCTCTGGGACAACTTCAAGCGTACCAACATCTGAATTTTTGGGGTGCCAGAAGAAGAGAGAGAGCAAAATACTGAAAACCTATTAGAAGAAATAATGACAGAAAACTTTCCCTACCTGGTGAAAGAAATAGACTTACAAGTCCAGGAAGCGCACAGAACCCCAAACAAAAGGAATCCAAAGAGGACCACACCAAGACACATCATAATTAAAATGCCAAGGGCAAAAGACAAAGAGAGAATCTTGAAAGCAGCAAGAGAAAAACGGTTAGTTACCTACAAGGGAGTACCCATACGACTGTTGGCAGAAACTATGCAGGCCAGAAGGGAGTGGCAAGAAATATTCAAAGTGATGAACAGCAAGAACCTACAACCAAGATTACTCTACCCAGCAAAGCTATCATTCAGAGTTGAAGGTCAGATAAAGAGCTTCACAGACAAGAAAAAGCTAAAGGAGTTCATTGCCACCAAACCAGGATTACATGAAATGCTGAAGGGTATTCTTTAAGAAGAGGAAGAAGAAGAAAAAGGTAAAGATAAAAATTATGAACAACAAAATGACATCAAATACATAGCTACCAACAAGTGAATCTAAAAATCAAGTGAATAAAAATCTGAAGAACAGAATGGACTGGTGAATGTAATAGAATCAGGGACATAGAAAGGGAGTGGACTGACGACTCTC
This sequence comes from Corynorhinus townsendii, assembly GCA_026230045.1. Lineage (NCBI taxonomy): Eukaryota > Metazoa > Chordata > Mammalia > Chiroptera > Vespertilionidae > Corynorhinus > Corynorhinus townsendii. Next base: position 161,007,707 of record JAPDVU010000006.1, on the reverse strand, counting down.
AGGGGAAGCAGGTGTGAGGGGTGCGGGAAGAGATTGGACAAAAATCTTACTCCTATGGATGAAGACAGTGGCGGGGGGTAAGGGCATGGGGTGGGGTGGGGAATCAAGTGGAGGGGAGCTATGGGGCAAAAAAAAAAAAAAGAGGAACACCTGTAATAATCTGAACAATAAAGATTTAAAAAAAAAAAGAAAATGAAATTGGCACAATTATCCACTGAACTATCAACTAAACTTATACATACAAACGTCTATAACTTAAGCTCATTAATATTACCAATGTATTAAGAGTAATTTCCCATAAAGCTGAGGTTCATGACTGGTAGGATGTGAACAAAGGCGATCCACAGATCATTTAATTATTTTTTGGCTTTTATGGTGGTTTGAAATTGAAATAGTTGCCTACCTATAAAATTAATATATTCAAATAGAATTTTGAGAATATATTTTCTGGAAAACATAGAAAATTAGTACTGGGCCCAGCTTTTCTCCCAAGATATAGGAGTTAGAGCTGAATTATCACTACTGTTTTTGAACAGGGTTTATATTCCTCCTGCAACCACAGTATCCATTCACTTGCAAACTCTTCCCAGCTTTGAAGCTGAGTTGCAGTCTCACATCAGACACCTGTTAATTGTACTTGTTTATGTTACCTACTTGGCTCCTGTGAATAATTTTAAGTATTGCTTTGTAGTTAGTATATTTCTGAGAACTATATGGATACAAATGAAGTTTAAGACCTAGCGTTTGCCCTCAAATAGATTTCTTTCTGGCCACGGAGATTAAAACACCCCTGAAGCATTAGGGAACAGGCAGGTATATTATAGCACACTAACTGCGCAGTGTAGATAGTAAATGCATTATGTAAACAGACATCACATATGGGTGGAATTTAACAGTTAATTTGATAATGTGGTAAGATTGAAAAAGAATACTTTAAGCAAAATTTGCAGGTTTTAAGAGTAAACTAGAAGTAAAAGTTAAAACAGTTAAAATTTTTAAAAATGACCATTTATGTTGGAAATAAATGAGTCCTAACTGTTGGATATAAAATTAAAGTTAGATCAACTTTAGAGGACATTTTTAAAATTACAAATCTGAGTGACAGCACCATTGTGTTATTGTTGCATTAACCTTGACTTTATCCTTTTTCCCTGTACCCCAGCTGTACCCTTATTCTACTCTCACCTCAATCAAAATTTTAAAGTGCTTTCTCACTAAAAATACAGTCACTCTTACTGTTTGTTTTGAGATACTCTTACCTAGATAAGGCTTGAAAACAGATTGTAAGTCATTTATTAATTAATCAGTACAACCAGCCCTTCCTTATTGTAATCTATTTATAAAATGTGGCCCAAACACGTTCATTACTGATCAGCAGTTTCTCATTATTGCTGTCTCTGTCAATATGAACATTGATTAATTGTAATTGCAGTTTTGGCCAGAGTGGATTGATCAGAACATAAAGTAACAAGAATTGTACAAGAATGTCAAAAGGAAGGAACAGTTCCATAGAACACTTTTAGGATATGCTGATCATTCAAGGTGGTTATATACTGCTTGAGCCAGCAAAATACAGAAGAAATAATCATGTTACTGAAACATAAAACATTAAATGAATGATTAAAAACTATTGGTCTTTACAATAAATATCTCTCAGGTTGATGTTGTATATGGAACAAATTACTAATTTAGAAATGTAACACTTTTTTAAAGTTTCTTATTGACCCTAATGTTGGGTTAAGTTTTATTGTCCTTACTTTGAAAAGATTGGAAATTGTTAAGATATTAACATATCTAATTTTATATATTTTTTCTTTATAAATGAAATGGTATTTTTTCAAAAAACAAACATTAACACTTGTAGAAACTCTCTTGATTCCTTAAGCATAATTATTTATAAATTACTTAAGAGGTAGGGTCACATGCTAAAACAGTCTAAGAAAATGAGTTTCTGTGACTTCCTTGAAAAAGTTGTAGTAATGTCTGTACATTATTTATGCTATATAATCAGCCAATAAATCTGAGCATGTACCAGGTTCAAGGCTCTATGCTAAACTCACTAGGAATGAAAACAAGTGGAATATGAAATATGAAACCAAATGAAAATCCTATCATTGCCTTCAAATGGCCCCGTCCCCCAAGAGATGATACACACGAGAATTTCCAATATAAGAGAGAATGTGACATATCCAAAGTGTTTTTGAAAGTCCAGAGCAGAAAGAAGTCATAGTTCACTGGGAAAAAATCAAGAAAGCTTACTAGGGAAAAAAATGTGACCCAAGCTTGGCCTGGAAGGATGCTGACCATCTCTTTTATGACCAGCTAGTGGAGTGGAAGGGATGTCAGGGAAGCAGAATCAGGACTTAGTAGCAACAAACAAAGTAACAGGCAGCTGTTTTGGAAATGCTAGGTACATATGTTTGTGAAGGGTAGCAATCTTTATTTTTGTTTCAATGTTGATTACTATTTTAATGTAACAGAGTAAAAAAGTTCATTGATAAAGTTTTATTCCACATTGCCAAACCTTAAAAAAAGTTACAATTATCTGAAAAGGCTAAATATTTATAAATACTTATCCCTTTTACCAACTACATATCTATGAAACCGGATTTTCTTCAGGTAGTTCAACAGATTATAACACATTGAATACAGAAACAGATAGGAGAATTCAGGTTGATCCCAATAAGCTAAACATTTTAAAAAATTTTCAGGCCCATCTGACATGGCTCAGTGGTTGAGCCTATGAACCCAGTTGGGTTGTGAGCTCTATCCCCAGTGGGAGGCATGCAGAAGGCTGCTGATCAATGATTCTCTCTCATAATTAACGTTTTTATCTCTCACTCCCTCTCCATTCATCTCTACTAGTAAAGTCAATAAAAATATATTTTAAAAAATTGTTTCCACAAAATGTAAGTCACTTTTCTCATTAAATTTCTTTTGGGAAATAATGTTTCATTATTCATACTGGTAAAATATATTCATAGTAACATGTAGGGTGGCTAATTCTATGTGTCAACTTGGAGGGTGTTTTTGGATGAGATTAACATTTAATCGGTGAATTTTGAATAAAGCAGACTGCTCTCCCTAATGTGGGTGGGCCTCATCTGATCAGTTGAAGGCTTAAATCGAGCAAAAGGCCAGCCTCCCAAAACAGTGAAAGGCATCAGTCTTTAAAACTTCAACTCTCCAAATGAAAACTTCAATAGTAATTCCATTTGTAAGGCAACTAAATAGGAAGCTGTTGTGATTGAAGCCAGGTGGGGAGGCCAAGAATTCTGTTGGCTTGTCTGTACCACTGTGAGAATAAGCAGCTAGAAAGATATGAGCTGGGAAAGGCAACTGGGGTTTGGAGGGGTTATGTGTGAGATGTGACAAATTGAAGATAGGCAATGGAGGCAGCAGGCCCCTAAGTGAGGAAGATTCAGAGCCCCTCCAGGATGTAGTCTAATTGGTGGCATAACACCTAGGTGAAGGAGCCTTATAGCTTAAAGATTTTTTTTTTTTTGAGCCATTGTAACCAGACAATCACTACCTGTCACTACTTGAGCCAATTAAGCAGAGATGGGGTTGAATCATATAGGAACATTTATTCCAATACTGCTGGCAGTATGATAAAGCAGCAGGTCATCCACAAAAATTTGCTCTGCCTCTCCCCATAAGCCAGCTGCTTATATTAAGTAGAAGGACAAAGACTACATAGGAAAGTAGGCAAAAGGGCATGCCAAATGGGCAGTTAACAGGTGATGCAGGCTAGAGATTTGCAAAGGCCTGCAGGTATGCAAAGGCTGCAGGTCTTCAAAGGGCTGGTGGCTCTTATTTCTGCACAAGGTTGTTAAATCTTTACATGATAGTAGGAGCTCCCAGGTCCCACCTGCCAACTTCTAGTCAGCTTAGAATGTGCCTTCTTTAATCAGAACAAAACAATCACGGTTAACAGAGCATGATTAATATTTCCTACAATTATTGTTACAGCAAAATTTCTAGGTGGTGGGAGGACAAAACAGCTAGGCACCCGGAATATCAGGAAATGCACTTTATTGCAGGAGCACCAGTGATGAATGGCTCGGGGAATTCGTTCCCAAATCTGAGCCCTGAATATGGCGGGGCTTTCCCTTTCACACCCCTAGTTTCTTTGTCCCCCAAATATGGATTAGGTTTCTGGACTTTTCGTGGGCTTTTGTAGCCCCTGTGGCGGTTGTAAGGGGGGAAAGTGAGATTTCCACCAAGACTCCATCTGGCGCCAGGAGCCAGTCACCCTTGTGGGGGTTTTGCATAGTTTCATGGCCATTTTAAGACAGGTTTTTCAAGGGCAGGCCACAAGCAGAAAGGGGGTTGGGGCTTAATTATAGGTTCGTAAACATCTACGCTAGAAGGCAGGTTTGACTGGGCACAGGCCTAGGTTGCCACCCCAAATTGCCTTCACATTATAGTTGGTCCCCAGTATTCTATTTCTGCCCCTATTAACATGAGGGAGGGGATGACTTGCTCCTTGACTTGGGGCATTCCAGACAAGGGGTATAAATCCTTTACATTCCCAAATATCTGAGACTTGGTTCGGTTTTGGCCAGCTGAGCTGCCTGCTCAGAGCACTTCAGTTTCAGCCAGCTGAGCAGCCCACTCCAGAAATTTGGTTTGGATTCGGCCAGCTGAGTTGCCTGCTCAGTTCCTAGCTAAGTGTATTTCTTTCCTACAAATAAATCATCACCTACTTTTGTTGTTATCTGTTGTCTCTTGTTTGAATTTATTCCTACAAGCAAAACAAGAAATGGGGGTACAGAGTACTGTCTCTGGCCAGAGACCCCTTTAACCACCACTAACACCATACTGCTATCACCTTCAACAACTTTTTTTATCATGCCTTTGACTCCTAGCTCTTTTTGTACTTGGTGTTAAAACAGGAATTTGGGGGGATGAAAAGACAGGTTTTAGAAAATTTTAGAAATTTTGGAAATTAAGAGGACCATGAAGAAAGCACAGGGCTGCAGAGCAGCAGAAGGTACATTTCCATAAAATAAGGAAGCTGGGAACAGCAAAAGATCTATATTTACAAAATAAAGAGAAGAAAGCCCTTCATCCAAAAGGAGAAGAAGAAAGCCCAAAGGGAATAGAAAAACAGTAAAGGAGGAGGGAGGGGGAACTTCACATGTCCCATGTGAGGTTCGACCTTTGAGCCTAGGAGTTAGTATAGTAACCAGTGTAAAGGAATAGGGACCAATCAAAGGGGATATCGAGGTACCGGAATCTGCAGCCTCTATAAGCCATAGGAAAAAGGAACTCAGTGGGACCCTTTCCTCCTCCCCATGTGGGAGTCCACTCTTTGGGGCTCGTTCCCTCCCCCCAAGTGGGAGTCTGTACTTGTTCTTCAATAAATCTCCACTTTTGCTATACTACTCTCTGCCCGTGGATTCATTCTTCAACTCCGACGAACAAAAAATCCGGGTTATAGTCCAAAAATTACGTTTCAGTGTGGAAGAACGTGGTGAGGGAAGAGGAAAGCATGATAATATTGTGGGTTATAGACGGCATTGAATAACAATACTTGTGACCATTACTCAGCAGAAAATAGATGGAGCTGCTGGGAATTATTTGGTTTTTGTTTGTTTTAATAGAGTAGTGATTAGATCAGAGTTCCTCAGGAAGATGCCTTCAGTAGTTCTTCTAAGGGAATAAATCCCAGACAAGTTTGTACTGAAAGGTTATAATGACCTCAATTTGATTTGGCGATGAAGAAATGAACAAACCTATGAGTGATCAGATGTGGAAATTTAGTTGAAATGTGATTGGTTGACAACAATGCTTCTATACATACATTTTAAAAAGCAGTATTGCTATTAACAGATAGACAAGAGAAAAAGGAAGTATGTGAAGCAGTATGAGTGCAATGATTTCCACTGTGAGTTTTTGGCTCTGAGTGAATATACATAGAAAGTGAGGATACTAGAAAGCTCTGAATGTCTGACTCATTGTCATAAAGAAAGAGTAGGAAATAGTGTAGTAGAGTACTTCATTAAGAGGGTATATACAGAGCAGTAGGGAAAAAAGAGGCCAAGAAGACAAATCTTTATAATGAAACATTAATTTGAAATCCAATGGAGTTAATTTACTTTTCCCAGGGTCGGAATTAAGTTGTAAAATTCTCTCAGCAGTCCTTTATAAAACAAAGGCCTTCCAATAATAACAACTCATTTATAAAAGACCTCCCTAGAAAAGTTAACTCTAATCCTTTCATTAAAGGTATCTCCTCCTCTGGCTTTGCATTCAAATACTTCGCCTGCAGACAAGGCTTTGTGCTATTCACTTAGCTCCCAACATGTTGTCTGCTGCAATCTTGGTAGCCAACTATAAGCACAGACCTTAGTCAATTAAGCACAATCCATCAAGTCAATTAAGAAATTCTAAAACATTAGAACTCTCAAAGCCTTCTTTGTTTCCCTTAATGAAAGAAAAGACAAATTCCTCACTCACTAATTTGGCTTAAAAATAAAAAGTTGCCTAGACCTTAAAATCCAACATAGGATATTGACTTTTCAATATAAGAAATAAATCTACAAGATTTTGAGATTATATCCAGTAAGTGATTTTATGTGTGTGTGTGATCAATAACTAAAAAAAATTAAGTTAGAAAACTGTGAAATAGAGCAAAGTACCCGTAAGGATTATTCTATCCCAAAAGGTGCACTGTTACTTATTTCTGCTTCCATTTATAAAAGTTTCTTCTCCTGGAACCGTTTCTGTAAAGGCTATGCATAGCATTGGCTTTGATTGAATACTTAAAATCTCCCTCCTCCAAATCTTGCTCACTTTAAATTTGGTTTGATTTATAAGTACTTCTTATAATTTAAGTCACCTTATTTCCAATTCATCTTTTTAGACATATGCAAATGTTGTTATTCTGATTTTCTGGTAGATGATTTAGAGATGAATGGAGTCCCACCCCAGACACTTGCCCGCAACATTCCTGAAACACTGATCACCCTGAAAAGGTGGAAGAACGAACGATGAGGCAAATATATTAAAGAAGTTAACAGTATTGATGTGAAACATTCTGGAGAGAGACAAACTTGGTTTTGAGCCCTATTAATATTTCTTAAGTTATTTAAACTCACCTAATGAGAGGTTGGTGAGTGTGTGTGTGTATGTACACATACACACACACAAATCAAAGTCACAGATTTCTTTTTCTCCCCATGACTTCCTGTGGAGTTCATGTAGCAGACATTATTTTACCCATTCTAACAAAAAGAAAATGAGGTCGTGAAAGGTCAAGTTTTTGCCCCAGGTGTCCAAATAGGGAGTGGTTGATTAGAAACTGAAATTTCAATTCTCAAGTGATACTAATTTTAAAAATCATGTTATTTAAGGTATGAAGACGAGAAAAAAAAAAACTATCTCCTATAAACGTTACTTCCTTTCCTGAGATTAGAAAACAATCACTGTTTGCAGATTTTATTTGTTAAGCAACAGAAATGTTACAAAAGCCTTAAAGAAGAATCTGATAGAACTAGAATGTATTATAAATTTAAGATTCACTTTATAGTTGCATAATGCTGTTATACACTTTAAGTCGTCATCCAAATTATCATTTAGTTTTTCTTCTCCATCACTGAGCAGGAAACAATTCATCGTGTTAGAATACACTGCGCAGGCAGGAAGGAAACATTTTTAGATTTCCTGGTCCATTCTCCCCAAATCATGCTATCATTTACTCATTAAAACTGAGTTGAAAAAAGTAGGCTGGGGAGAAAAGTTGCATTACACTTTTCTATGTTCTTTTATAAAATGTTTAGATACCGTTTTTGGCTCCTGGAGTTATTAAACTAGTGGTTGTATTATTTCCAATTGAAAAATATAGGAAGAACCTGTTGTGTGAATGAGCGGATGTGAACCAAGTGATGTGCTTGTATGAATGTTGACTTATTGCTGAACACAATGGTGTCTTAATTGAAGAGCCATCTGTGTAGCAGAAGAACTTAGTTGTTACGTTTATCATGTTTTTAAATACACAAAAACCTGTGTATTTTTTTTAACCTGGAAACTTGTATCACTTCCTTTCCCTCATAGAAAACACTTACTTCTCTCTCTCTCTCTTTTTTTCACATTGTGAAACAGGTATTACTTTTTCGTTTTATCAAAGTATATTTAAAGGAAAAAAATGTCCATTATTTATAACGAAATCTTTAATCAAAACCTAGAATGCCACAAGAACTGGAGAAATGGCAAATAGATGTGAAACCTAGTCAGGAACAATTCTGTTTGATTAACAAGAAGCCTCTTGTCTCTACGATTAAATGTAGCCATATGCCCCTACAGTCATCTGTCAGACTGGGAGAATTTCCAGATAACCCAAATGTCACAAAGTTAGTACTTTTAATTTTTATTTCTTCTCCTGCAAATAGGAACTCTGATTGTAATTACAGCTTCATCTGCTCTTGAATAATTTTGTTTTATCAGACAAAGACAGTGCTCTAACAATCACACTGACGGAAAATAAAGAACTTGCTTAAGATAGAAAATAAAAAGGATGCTAGGCTTTGGGAAGTTGGGAATAAAAACCTGATACTGCAAACTATACAATATGTGTCTTGATGTCACAATTAGCAGTTAAATATTTAACTCTCATAATGTCCCTCTACACTACGTAGAGTCACATGTTATTTTCTTTGGCCATAATATTAAATTATAGGGGGAAAGATGTTGTAGGGGGAAAAGCAAATGTACAAGAAATTTAACTCAAAAGGACTGATGAATAGAGGTAACCATTGTTTAATAAGATAAGGGAATCTGAACAATATCATTCTCTTGCCTCATTCAACCATGCTTTTTCTAGTTAGATAATACATAAAGAAGTCAGGCCTTCAATATTTACATCCTAGATCAGAAGTCTAAGGGAGACTGTTTAGGTTGCTTAATACTTCTATTTCACTTTAGTCAGATCTGGGCCTTGATAAAAAAAGCTTATAGAAAATATTTTATTCCTTACTTAGCAGGCATAGCTTTGTGGTGTTGAACACACCATTAGCTCTGATATTTTAAACTGCTCCTCTATTAATAGTAATAGTAACCCCTACATGAAGTTATTTTGATGTAGAAAGGCAAGGAAAAGGGAATAAGAAATGGGCATAGGTAAATGTGGATGGGAAATGTATTGCATAATGGAATTTTGGTATTGCTAAAACCTAACATTTACCTACTTCAAAACTTGTTTGGAAGTAGAATCCTGGAAAAGTAAACAAGAGTCATACCCAATGCCCAACAGTTGATGTGAAGCACAATTTGAACAATAATGTAAGTTTCTGGAGTCTGAACCTACTCTACTTAACTTTATGCCAATATATCACATTGTCTTACCTTATACTTGCAAAATTTCATGAAAGTTAATAATCTTGTTAAAGAAGTGTGAAGTGTAAGTCCCACAGCCTCATCTAATCATGCTCTTTGAGTCCATCTAATTCAATGAATTATTTTCTACTAGAGGCCCGGTGCACGAAATTCGTGCATGAGGGAGGGGACCTGGTGTCCCTCAGCCCAGCCTGCACCCTCTTCAATCTGAGACCCCTTGAGGTATGTCCGACGGGCAGTCAGACATCCCTCTCAAAATGCAGGACTGCTGGCTCGCATCCGCTCGCCTGCCTCTGCCTGATTGCCCCTATCCGCTTCTGCCTGCCAACCTGATCACCCCCTAGCCACTCCACTGCCAGCCTGATCCACACCTAACTGCTACCCGGCCCACCTGATTGCCCCTAACTGCCCTCCCCTGCCAGCCTGGTCACCCCTAACTGCCCTCCCCTGCTGGCCTGGTCACCCCTAAATGCCCCCCCTGCTGGCCTGGTCACTCCTAACTTCCCTCCCCTGCAGGCCTGGCCTCCCCCAACTGCCCTCCCCTGCAGGCCTGGGTGCCCCCTCAACTGTCCTCCCCTGCAGGCCTGGTCCCCCCACAACTACCCTCCCCTGCTGGCCTGGCCTCCCCCAACTGCCCTCCCCTGCAGGCCTGGGTCCCCCCACAACTGCCCTCCCCTGCTGGCCTAGTCTCCCCCAACTGCCCTCCTCTGCTGGCTTGGTCACCCCTAACTGCCCTCACTGCTGGCCTGATTGCCCACAGCTGCCCTCTCCTCAAGTCTGGTGCCCCCCCAACTTCCATCCCCTGTGGCCTGGTCCCCTCCAACTGCCTTTCCAACTGCCTTTCCATGCAGGCCTGGGTCCCCCCCCCCCCCCCAATTGCCCTCCACTGCAGGCCTGCTTTGCCCCCAACACTCTTCTCCTGCAGGCCTGGTCCCCCCATAACTGCTCTCCCCTGCAGGTCTGGTCCCCCCAAATTGTCCTCCCCTATAGGCCTGGTCACCCCCAACTGCCCTCCCCTGCCAGCCATCTTGTGGTGGCCATCTTGTGTCCACATGGGGGTGGCCATCTTGTGTTTTGGAGTGACAATTTGCCTATTACTCTTTTATTAGATAGGCTATTTCTTCTCTTCTCTGTAGATGGTTATCTATCATCTATGATTACCTCTAAAAAAGAAAGGATTTTTTTTTAATTGCTATCTGCATCAACATGGGAAATATCTAAAGGTGGATGATTCTTTTTTAGGTGATTATAGTTTTAAACTCTGGAATGGTGTTATAACCACTCAACAACTCTCCTTACATTCACATTAAAATCCCAGGCTTCACTATGGCCCACAAGGCCAGCCCATGGTCCACATAGATTCCTGACTCTCCATCTTCATTCCCTCCACACACTGACCTCCTTTCAAGTATTCCTTAAGCACAACAAACCTTCCAAATTGATGATTTCTTCTACTGCCTAGAAAGACCCTCTTCCATATACCAGTATGTACATGACTTTTCTCCTCCTTTTCATCCATGTCTCTCCTCATGTCTCTTGACCAGAAAGACACATTTGACCATGCTATCAAAAGCAAGATCGTTCTATACCCCCATTACCTTGTCCCCTTGAGAAGGCTAAAAAGGGTTAATTCCAATGTAACCCTGATATTTGGGGGATAGTGATCTGAATCCATGCCAGCAAGCTCAGTGTACATTCTTGATAACCTATAATTAAGTCACTACTTCCTTCTTAGATACTGGTCTTGCAGAACCTGTTACTGTGAACAGTGCACTGCCCCAGAGGAAGGTTATTAACACTGGCACCAGGCCAGACCATCAGATATGGCCTAGAGATCCCCAACACCTGGGGCCTTCTTGCAAGGCCTGCAAAAAGGACCAGAAGCATAATCCATATTTATGGGACAATAGACCACAGGGAGATATAAAGGAAAGCCCCATGCATGTTTCTTAACTCAGATTTGAAAGGCTGTTCCCTGAGTCTGCCGGTGTATTAAACAGTGTTCCTCCACTTCTTTGAAGCATCGCTTGGTTTTCTTTGGTCTTCTGCAACACCCTTACATTACATCACTTGCCATTTATTTTATGTATTTGTTATCTGTTTTCCTCTGCCTTAATATAAACTCTTTGAAAGAGGAACTTATGTTTTATACTAGGCCATGTTTTTTCTCAGCATTTACAAGAGGGCCTGGCACATGGAAAGAGGAAAATAAAAAACTGAGTAAAGAAAGAATATTAATTTTTTAATATCACCCTTTAACAACTTTAGATTATTTTGTTTAGCCACCATCAAGGAGACATCCTATCAGAAGGGATCCATTAACTATATGTATATTTTAAAAGAAATACCTTCATTTCCTTTCAGTGATAATTATCTCAATCATTTCAGTTGCTGTATAATAATTCCTGAGTGTATTTGGAATTCTTAATTAGCAACATGGTGTACTTCAATGACATTGTGCATTATGTGGAACACCTCCATAACATGATAAATATTCAATCAATTAAAAATGTTTTGAAATGAGCAGATGTTTCTACAAAAGTAAAAACTCTCCAAGTATTGACTAAATTAATATCATTTTAGCTGGCATCTTATGGCGCATATGCAATGGGTCTATACTCTTGAGATTTATGGATTGGAAACATTTCCTTACAGTGTTAAGTGATTGGCAGAGATCCCAAAGTTAGTTTTGCTGAAATGGGTGATGATGAAGAATCAGTAAATTTAATATCAGTATTCTATGAGGAGGAGGAAATAGCACAGAAGGAGAAATATTTTTTAAAAAAGACCATTACAATGCAAAATATATTTCTTAATTTTTGAGAATGGCTAGGGAAATGTAGGGCTGACAAATGTAAAAATCTCAAACACATAAATAAACATATTCAATAAGTAGAAAATGGGACAGATCAATAAGCAAAAAAGAAATTTTAAAAATGTAGTCAAAGAATTGCCTCCCAAAGTAGCTTCAGGTCTAGGCAGTTTATAGCCCGGTTTTCTTTTTTGTTTTCTAAACACATATAATGTATTTTTAATATATAAACCCTTGGAGCATTAAAAAAAAAAAACAAAACTAAAAACATTCCCAATGTGTTTGTACACTGACCATAACACACTGATAAAATATGAGAGAGCACAAAATCAAAATACTTCAGACCAATAACAATTATAAACATGGAAACAAAAATGGTAAATAAAAGGTCTAGCATATTGAACTAACCGATGTATTAAAAGAAGGATGTATCTTATCCAAGAAAAGTTTATACTAGAATGCAAGAACATTCAATTTTGACACTTGTAATACGATTAATCATAGCATAATTTAAACAAAAAATTTTGTGACCATTTGAAGTGATTTAAAGGTATTTAATAACATTTTTTATTTTAAAAAAAATTCTTAGGCCCTGGCTGGTGTGGCTCAGTTGGTCGAGTGTCATCCCATGCACCAAAAGGTCACTATTTCAATTCCTGGTCAGGACACATGCCCAATTGTGGGCTTGATCCCCAGTAGGGGCCCTGCAGGGTGCAGCAGGCAGACAATTGATGTTTCTCTCTCCCTCTCCATTCCTCTCTCTCTAAAATTAACAAAAACACTTTTTAAAAAATTCTTACTATGTATACATCCTAATCATAACAGGGATTGTCTAGCCAAACTCGGATCTAATATCACACCTAACAGTGAAATACTCAATTTTATTAAAGTTATGAAAAAGACAAAAATGTTCCCTTTCATCATTATTATTTAAAAGTATTTTAAAATTTATAGCCCCTGTGTCCATGTAATAAGGTAGAGTCGGGAAGAAAAGACCTTCCTCTTTGAAAGAAAAAAATATGTATTTGCATGTTATTGTATATCCATATTACCCAAAAGAAATACCTGGAAAAAAGTTTACTAAGATATCTAGTTACCAAAAATTATACCAAAATAATTTATTTTATTGCATACTAGAAATCGTATTTAGAAAATATAAGAAATACCATCAACAACAGCAAAAAATTATACAAAATACCATTGTCAAAATTAGTAGGTAGCCAAGGCCTATATGGAGGCAACACAAAAGCTGTACTAAAGGATATACTATATAATAAAGAGGTAATATGCAAATTGACCCTCACACCTTCACACAAGATGGCCACCCCCATGTGGTCAAAGATGACCACCAAAAGATGGCTGGCTTGGGAGAACAGTTGCGGGGAACCAGGCCTGAAGCGAAGGGCAGTTAGGGTTGACTGGGCAGGCAGCAGAGGGCAGTTGGGGACGACCAGGCCTGAGGGGAGGGCAGTTGGAGGCAATTGAGCCAGCAGGGGAGCAGTTAGGCATTGATCAGGCTAGCATGGAAGTGTTTGGGGTGATCAGGCTGGTAGGGAGGTGAGCAGTTGGGAGCCAGCAGTCCCAGATTGTGAAAGGGATGTCCGACTGCCCGTTTAAGCTCGATCCTGGATCAGGCCTAAACGGGCAGTCGGACATCCCTGGAGCGGTCCCAGATTGGAGAGGGTGCAGACTGGGTTGAGGGATTCCCCTCCTCTCCCCCCCCCCACCCCCCAGTGCATGAATTTCATGCACCGGGCCTCTAGTTAAAAATCAATAATAAATTGGGAGTCATGCATATTCCTGGATAGTCAAACTCGATATTACCCAGCTATTAATCCTGAGAAACTGATGTATTTGATGCAATGTCACCAACATATATAAAGTTTGCTACTCTTATATGATTTTTTATTTCCCAATGATATAAAATGATTTTATTAAATTCTCTATAATCTCTTTGTAAGTATTGGTGGAATTTCATGCAGTAATTCTGTTTGTTATGTTAAATGATTTTTCAGGAACAAAGAAAAAAAGATCAGCCTTAAGTCATGAACAGCACTGTCAACATACTTTAATCACTGTTTATTTTGGTATGTCTGGGGTAATATGTCTTGTTTAGATAACCAATATAATTGTAAAATGATGAAGTAAAACTCAACATGTGTAGCTTTAGTAACTTTTACAAAATGTACAAATACAGTTATCCATTCATTACTATTTATTTAATAGCAATTTTATAACCTAACTGAGCTAAATTTTAGGGACACAAGGATGTCATCGTGAGAGTGTCACAGTGAGAGTCAGACAGATGAGCTGGTGTGGAATAGAGGGGCTGTAACAGAGATTTATCCTATAATTCTGGAAGCTAGAGTCTCCGTTTCAGAGAAATGAAATAGTAACACAACTTTCTAGTTACAAGAAGTAGTGTTAAGCACTTACATTTGTGCTCTTATTGCTCTGCTCTGTTTCCTTTCACAACCAATATTTTAACAACAGTAAAGTTATACCATATATATATATGAAATGTAAAGTAAGCCAGAAATGTAAATTAATATAAAAGCAATAAAATAATGTTCTGGTCAGTGTAACCTATACCTCTCCTTAATATCAACAGGCTGTCCTGCTGTCTATACATAGATACCACCAAGTAATAGAAACATCTTTCTCTAGGAAATGTATAGATGAATGGACATTATTGTATACTAACACCGTCTGCTTAAGTGTTTTACTCTTTAGGGATTCAAAACATCCAACATTTTAATTCATGTATGTACAAGTCCAAAGGGAAAAACATTTTTCATCTGCCAGTCGAGCAAGTTAATTTTGAGAGAAAAATTTAATTAAGATAAAAAAAAACTTAGACTGTTAGCTTAAAGCTATAAAGCTCTAAAAGCAATATAATTGCTGTTGTGAAAAATGTTTCCTTGTGTATAAGTCCACTACTGTATATTTTAAATTAAACTTCAAATGTATACCTTTACAAAAAATCAGAGAATAATCAAACTAAGAAGGTCCTTAATTTCCAAGTATCTATCAGCACACTGTTGTTTTTTAAAAAAAACAAACATGAAAAAGTACTTAGATTAAGAAAATGTAGAACTCAAGAGCAAAAAAAAATCCTATTAAAACATAGACATAGAATCTGAATAGACATTTGCCCAAAGAAGACATGCAGATGGCCCACAGGTACATGAGAAAGTACTCAACATCACTAATCATCAGAGAAATGCAAAACAAACCACACACCTCACATCTGTTAGAATCTCTATCATCAAAAAGACAAGAGATAACAAAGCTGGCAAGGACGTGGAGAAAAGGGAACCTCCGTGCAATGTTGGTGGGAATGTAAATTGGTGTAGCCACTATGGAAAACAGTAGTGTCCGCAAAAAAAATAAAAAATAGAACTACTGCCGTATGATCCAACAATTTCACTTCTGAGTTTTAATCTAGAGAAAATGTAAACACTAACTCAAAAAGGTATTGAGGGACAACCAAACGACAGAACAAGCAGGCTGTGTGGGGCAACCAGGCCTGCGGGGGGTGGGGGGGGTCAATTAGGGTTGACCAGCCTGGCAGAGGGGGACAATTGGGGGTGACCAGGCCAGCAGGGGGGGTGCAGTTGGGGACAGTTAGGCTGGTGGGGGGGGGGGCAGTGAGGGGCGACTAGGCCAGCAAGGGGGGGGGGGCAGTTAGGGACAACTAGGCCAGCGGGGGGGGGGGGGCAGTAAGGGGTGACCACGCTGGCAGGGAGGGGGCAGTTGAGGGCAACCTGGCTGGCAGCAGGTGGCAGGTAGGGGCTACCAGGCCAGCAGGGGGGGCAGTGAGGGGCAATCAGGCAGGCAGGCAGGTGAGTGGTTAAAAGCCAGCACTCCCGGATTGCGAGAGGGATGTTTGACAACCGGTTTAGGCCCGATCCCCTCTCTGCCTGCCTGCCTCATCGCCCCTAACCACTAACCTGCCTGCCTTATCGCCCCTAACCCCTCTGCCTGCTTGCCTGATGGCCCCTAACTGCTCGCCTGCCTGCCTGATCACCCCTAACCACCTCTGCCTCTATCCCCACTGCCAAAGCTTCATCAGGAAGTACGTCTGGAATGATGGCTGGAAGGTTGTTCAGGTTGTTTGGCTGTCTGGTCTAATTAGCATATTATGCTTTTATTATTATAGATGTACACACATATGTATAGATACACATACATTCATAAATGATCATTTGTTTGACAAAAATCTGAATAGCAGGTGTTAAAGGTAGAATGGGAAATCTTGAAAAACACAAGCAAAAGCTGACCTTGACACCTGCTTGATATGTCACTGTACATTCCAAAGGGAGGATAAACCCATCATCAGTGAGTGAGTCAGCCCCCACCTTCCTACCAGGGCTAGGTGATACAAAGTTTACGATCATGGACTCTCTGGAGTCAGCCTGTCTGGGTTTACTAGTAAATCCAAATGCTACATCTATTATTTATACGATGTGAAGATCATTTAAATTCTAGTCTGAAAGTAGAGATAACCATATTACCTTATTCATAGATTTAATGAGAGGTGTTAGTTATTGACATAATTCATATAAAGAATTTGAGTTTCAATTACTATTTAGTTGTTGTTCCCCAGGGGCTACCTTATTCCAGACCTCACAATGGCTCTGGCTACCAAATATTGGGCTGAGTTGTGGTCAAGGAAAACAAGGACAAATGAGTGTCAGACCTGGCAAATATGTCACTCCATCTTTTATAAGACATTCTAGTCATTTCACTCAGAGAACAAGTTTAAGGATTACTATATATATCATTAGCAGGACTATTAATTGGACTGACTACATCTTTTCCCAATTTATGAAATTTCTTCCCCAGGTGAATCCTATAAAATCATGGCTGAGAACTAGATTTGTGACTCCAATTTATACTTAAGCTTATTTAAATTTATCAAACTGTATTAGAGGTTAAATTTTCATAAGTTTTCAACTTATCTCCAGTTTTAGCACTGTCCTCTATTTTCCAAACTGTCCAGATTTACTTTGACAGCTTACGGTAGGGGACAGAAAACACAGGCCAGAGAGAGAAAGCAGAAATAGAAATGCTCCCAGGTCCTTAGGTGGGTTTTTGCTCTGGTTTCTTTTCACCCTTGAGGCAAATGTACCAGTAATACTAATGCCTGGAATTGTATTTTATATATTTTTTCCCTGCGGTTGGAGGAGAGCCCTGCCTTGGCCATAAGGAATTGAAGGGCAGAAGCCACAGGCAGAGTGACTAATACAGTCATGTGTCTGGCCAACCTGGTGGTGACTAATATAATAGAAGCAGCATGGTTTCCTGTAAAATGAGAATGACAGCAGCACCTGAGGCTGCTTATAAGTCATTGGGCTTTTTGTAAGGCTTGTGTGAGATGAGGTGTGCAATACCTGCCCTCAACACCTGAAGGACTGAGCCGTGTTTGAGTCAGTAACAATCCCCCAGGACCACCTCTGTCTAGGCTGCGGGCGGGAAGCAGCTTCTCTCATGGAGGATGGGAGAGGCCATCTGAGTACTGAAAGCAACTTCCAAATTCTCCAGTTGGACTCCAGCCCTGATGTCTCAGGGATTATTACTCTACAGATAAACGCGTGTAATTGAGACCTGTACTATCTCTAAAAGCAGAACCCCAACATGGCACCATGATGAATATGTAACAGCATGATAGTAGAGTTATATTGCTACATCTGTCTATAATTCACATTTATTAGTGCAAAATTCTTCATCCCCACCACACACCCAATAATTATGGTCACTATCATGGTAGTTTACAAACTCACTTGTGTTCATTTTTTAAGCCTAGGTACACTTTGAGTGGAAAAATATTTGTCTTAACCTTTGTCCTCTTAACGCACACTTATTTTTTTCCTCTGATGAGGCTACAAAGCTTCCAAGTAAAACAAATTATTGTTTCCAAACTTTGAAAACATTTTATAGAAATTTAAATGTGTGCAATAGATATATTGGTTTCTTCTTGCTTTAAAAATGTATTTAAAATGTATTTGTGTTTCTAAATGTGGAGATCATTTTTAATGAATGTTCTGGTTTTTCTGTAAGATAGAGCACTAAGCACAAATTGATGTGGCTATGTATCCTTTTTATTAATTCAGGATATATGAAAATAGGATTTACTATAGTACCTCCTTAACAGTGTAGGACATTTTGGCGGTTTCTACTAACAAATTGTTGATAACTTAGAACATATTGAAGGCAATTTGTCGTAATTATTTGACTGCATGCACATTCAAACCTTTTTTTAAACCAACTAACCAGACACAGTATTCATTGCTATTTTGATCTGCTGGCTATGTTTGAAAGAAAAATATATGTGTTCTCTTTAAGATATCCTGTAATTTATGGTAGTTCCTATCAGGCCATTTGAAACAGCACGGTTTTACTGTAACTGAACCATCCCTGGTACCTTAAATTTATATTCTCAGTTAATAATATTTTAAAGTTTTCTTAGGATGATCTTATCTTGGGGGGACTGTAAGGAATCCTGCTATAGCATTAAATTTTCTGAGAAAACAAGCAAGAATTAACACCAAAGGAGACTCTCTGAACTCAAACTTCTATTTTTCTTTTAAAAAAATGGCTTGTTACAGAAAAGAATTTAAAAGACCATTTTGTTTTTCAGGAATTCAACAGGTGACTAAATATATTAGCGAGCTTTATTTAGTTAGTACCTCACCTTCAAATTGGGTAGCATGCCAACACCATTGAAAATTATTTTTGATCAGTTGGAAAACTGCCTGAGGTTATTTGGCTTTGGAAATTAAATTCCAGAGAGAACACAAATATGGCCCACTCAGAGCTCAACATGTAACATGTTTATTTTGACAGCTATCAAGACTGAAGGTCAACAGTGTGGACCATGTAAAATAGCCCAAAACTTGCATCCTTCTTCAAAGAATTAACATAGCTTTAAGATAGAAATTCTGATCCATACTTACAATAGCATATTTTGACTCCATTTTCTCAAATCTGAAGTCACTTTCAAATGGGGACTGTGTCTATACAGTGCTACGTAGGCAACCAAAACTTGTTTAAGAAACTTTGTTGGCCCTATCTGTCTTAGATTGGACCAAGTAGAATTAGTTCAACTTGGTCGTCCAGAAAAATAAAATTGGAGAATGTGACTTAGGTTTAATCCTCTAGTTGTGATAATACAACCATGGCATGTATTGAGTGAGAGCTTAATTTTTTACCAGACACTGTGGTAAATGCTTTGTACACATGATTTTACTCAAGCCTCTCAGAAACCATATGAATCAGGTATTGTTATCATTGAAATGACAGATGAGGAAACTAGTGCTCGGTATGGTAAAATTATCAACCCACTGAACCAAGTGATTGTTTGATAAATAGCCACTCATGTTATAAGAGCTTTTAGCACCTATTCAAACCATTAATTTGAATAATATAATAGAAGCAAACTGGAATTAAATTATTATTTCCCTCAAAGAGCTTATATTCTATCAAGATACATGCAACAATGCACATAAAGAAATAGGAGAAAAATGAAAATTACTATATTCATACTAAACACAAAATTATTGACACAAAACAGATTAAGAATTATTCAAAGTAGTAATGTAAGAAAACATTAGCATGTAATAAGGTAGAAAAATAAAAATACTTCCTCATTATATATATTAAGTTTCTAAGAATGTATTGTACTCATAATGACAATGAGGCTAATTTCTATGTCTCTTTTCCTAAACCAATTTTTGCTAATATAGAAACAGTATGGATTTATTTTGGTTAATGAACCTGTCATCTTTGAAGGAATCCAAAAGACCATTTTCTCACTAACTAGCTACCCAAAGAGGCTGTTCAGTCTTAAAACAGGAATCATTTAAGCCTGCATCAGGCTTCGTCCAGTAGAGTTTGAAACATTTGAAAAAAACAACAACACAAAACTGTGTTTTTTCCAATGCACAAAACATAATATCAAAGACAGACAAGAAGTCTTAGCATAATGAGAATGTTTTGCAAATGAGAAATTATAGATAATTGCTGTTTGTTCTTGTTTTCATAGAACGAAGTGTAATTATTATTAACAAGAGGCTTGTTCCAATAATTATTTCTGGTTATCCCAGGGCACAAATGCATTGAAGCAGAAAACAATGCATTTTCATTCAGAGTTTTTGTTCTGAGATCATCTCTTATCACTGCCAGAGGTTATTATGAATGCTTGTGCTGAGTATGTACCAGTCTTGGCACACTATAACCAAATGTGTGCTTTCTGAGTTGAATATCACATCATTTTCTTCAATTTTTAAAAAGAAATTATCTAACCCTGTACAGTATTGCACAGTATTGTAGGATTGTTATTTTTACCTAATGGGAAAAACAGGATTCAAAGCAAATATATCCAAATGCTATGAGGGATTCTAGGTAACAAATAATTATGCAATAATATTTATTAATAAAAGATGAGATGGTAACCTTGGCAGTAACCTTGGGAATCTAGTAAGCACATTTTTATCATGCCAGTTGTTAAATATTTTGAATATTACACCTGGACATAATAACAACACTAAGCGTTACTGAACCTTTATTATGTAAAGGTGGTATTTAAGCGCATTTAATCCTATCAAGTAAATGTTTTTATTATACATCTCTTCTAACAATGAGAAAACTGAAATATAGAATATTTAGGCAATTTTACCAAGTCACTCTGCTAGGAAGTGGTGGTGCCTGGGTGTTCAATCTGGCAGACTGACACTACAATCTAAGCTTTAACAATCCCCCTATAAATTTATCCCAGAGTTACATACTTTTACCTTTGTAGGTGGTAATCTTTTGCTTTTGATTGCATCTATGTTTTTTATAAAAACTCAAAACCAGGGTTCAACTAAACTGGAAAGAGGGATATATTTTTCAGGGTGCATTAGAAATAATGACAGATAGAAGTCTAGACAGGCCTTGGAATGCTTATCTCTCCGGCAGCAGGCAAGAGACATGTCATATTGAATCCAGAAAATTATTTTAGGAAGTGGTAGCAGAGCCTTAGCTAAAAAGAAGGGAGCAGGTGGGCCCCTGGCTCAGGTGGTGCCAGCTATCTAGTAATGGGGTCAGGTATATAAGGGCATTATTCTAGCCATCCAATAGGCAACATCAAATAAGTCAATTTGATAGAACTGTTATTAGTAAGGCAATATCTTTCCTTCTTCCAGAAGAGGTGTATGAATCAGGATACCATAGCAGAAACATGGAAAGGCTCAATACTCAGCATTTTGGATGAGAAACTTAGTTTTTTATCTTGAGAGAATGGGCCATTCCAGTCTTGCATATGTAAGACACCATAACATAAGGTGGAAAAAGCATAGCCTTTGATTCCTGTAAACCTTTAAACTTTGGGAAACTACAGAAATGATTCACTTGCCTAAGTGTCCGTCCTGTTAAAGTTTAAGAAACTCTACAAGATGATCTAATGACTTTTTTTAAAGAGTTATTTGTATTTACAGAAAAAATTTATTTTGGACGTCAAGTGTTAAGTGGTCTATTTTATTTCATTGTTTTAAGCAAGAAAAAAGTAATATGATAAATAAATATGTATCATATTAGCCATATTCACCATTATGAAGCCAGACCTATTAATACACATACATGTATTTGTACACACACAGGTGGCACAACCCAAGTACCTGGTAGATATTTGAATGGATGAATGAATGAAAAAACTGAATGTAGAAATTCATTTGTTAATTTACAAAAAAGAGTTAAAAATTACCAAATTACCTTGATATACATATATCTTTAAAAGAAAATATAATTTGTACTTGACAAAGAAATATAATTTGTAAATATTAAAATGGAAATCATGAGAAAATTACCAACTATTTTAGAATTTGACAATAATCTCGGGCTAAAATTAGGGTATTACCACCTTGCACAAAATCATCACACTTTTTATAAATTTGTTTAAATTAGAACGCACCTACAAAACCACTAATTTTTTATACTTAGAGTTAGAATGAGAAAGTTCTTCATTAGTAATATCTCGTGTATGGTTGTAGGCATTAATAAGTGGGCTTACAACTCTCTATCTTAACTAACTCTAATGTCTGCATGCCTATGTGGTTGAATAAATTTATATACAAATATGTATTCTATGTGCTCATTTCTTATTGTAATCACATCAATTAATTATGCATTATGTTTGTGAATCTTAATGACTTACTTATACTCATTATACAAGTATAATTATATTACAAAAAATATATGCCACAGCTTGAGTGAAAGAAAAGCTAGGGGAAAAATATTTTCTAAATAGATATTTGCAGATAAAATTAATAATTCAGAGACTTCAATGAAGATGTGGTGGCTGGTTGGGGTTCTGCTAAATGTTTCAAACTGGGCTCCTTGACCATTTCTCTGAACACTGCAAAAAATTGCTCTTAAATGTTCACCAAATCTAAAAATAAAGAGAAAAAAAAACTGTTGCCAAAAACATCTGACTATAATCTTCCTTTCCTCTATTCCATGCTATCAAAATATTTCATAACCATGCATTTGTATCAGCATATATGACCTTTCCCACGAAACACACAAACAAACACACGAATGAATGAACACACACACACACACACACACAAATTAGAAGATATTTGGTCCTGTCCAAAGCATCTACAGAGTCATTTGGTTCATACCAAAATGTCCTTAAAATTTGGTCCTGCCAAAAATGTCTATGCATTTGGTTCACATGAAAAGGTATTTGACAATTGGTCCTGTCCATTATGTCCCTACATTCAACTATACTGTAACATTTATTTCTACTTTGGGTTTACAGGATTAACTCACTTATTAATCCTACAAAAAGGGTTAACAGGATTAATACATAAAAAGTACTACTATGTTTTATTAGTCCAGTACGTGCATTCTGGCTATATTGCCCATAAAAACCCTTATTAACTCAGTAGCCTAAATGGTAATGAATGGCACATGGTTTTAGACAGGTGGGTCAGTGTTCAAGTCTTGCAAGAGAATGGGGGTTTATACTAACTGGACAAAATGTCTCCAAGGATGTTTTGGACAGGACCAAATGTTCTGCAAGGTGCACACACACATGGCTAAGGAAATGATTTGTCCTGGTTCAAAAATGTGAGAAAGGATACTGTCCATTCTAATGTGGTCTTTGTCAGCCATGTGTTTTAGCCACAGAAGAAAAAAATTCTGTTTTGCTCTACCACTACTGTTTTTCTCAGCAGGCAATTACTAAGACCCATGAACTAGGCACTGTTTAAAATGCTTCACTGGTAATATTTCCTCGAACACTCACTATAAATATGCAAAGAAGATGCTATTATGATTTATGGATGAAGAAAAGAAAGCATAGAGAGGTTGCTGATACTACTCACCTAGAAAATGTCTAACCAGGTGGCTTGATGCTGAAGTCTGCTCTCTTAACTTTGTTACAGAGGTCAATAAGACAAGGCTCAAGTCTGTTATGCTGTTTTAGTGTGTGTGGGTGTTTTTTTTTTAATAAAACAACAGGCTCTAATATGAACTATAGATGAAATGAGGGCCATGCAGAAAGGCCAGGTAAAGCTATTGAAGGGAAATATATAGAAGTCACTCATGGGTTATGTTTATTTAGACTTATTAATTAGTACTATCAAAACTTTTATTTAATGTAAACATGGGCTCATATAAGCAGTACAGAGCTTGAAAATTTCAAATAAATACATAGGAATTTTAATACTGGTGCAAATTGCAAAGCTCTTTGGAATTCTTTTCAAACAAAAATATCACAAAGCCTCTTTGAAAATGATGTCACAAAGATGATTAGTTTCCAGCTTGAGAGAGCCTGCCTAGCATGAACCCAAAGAGGACTTAACAGCTGAATTATCTCATGATAAACCTATTAAAGATTCATAATTCCTTGAGTTTTAATTGGGTGTGATTGATCCCCATTAGAGTATTTGTGGGTAGTAAAGTAGCCTAAGTGGGTCTCCCTCCTTTGGAAGAAAAATTGCCCATGTTTATTGAACTTGATTACTCAGGAAAACATGAAATATTGCTTTATAAAAACCATCTTGACAATGACAAGTTTGAGACTTTGAGAAAGGGAATTTTATTTACAAGATATGTTTACTGCAGAAAAATTGGACGGTTCAACATTATTTTCTTAAATGTCCCTTACCTATTACTTTGCTTAAAATAATATGCAGTGTCATATTTCTTCTATTTCTTGTGTGTTCATATACTGCAGAGAGAATTACATAATGAAGCTGCATGTACCCATCACCTAGCTTCAACATTCCAGGTCAGTTTTGGTTCATTTATACTTATATTAATTTCTCTCTTTATAGATTACTTTGAAGAAAATAAAAAACATGTATGTTTTTCTGTAAATATGTCACCTTATATACATAAAAGATAAGGACTAGTCAGAAATATGCAATAGAATGCCAAGAGGATACCTAAAACAACGTAACAGTAATTCCTTGATGTCATCAAAATATCCACTCAATATGAATTTGCTTCCATTTTCTTATAAAGATACCTTAATCTTATATGCTTCTTTTAATTAATTTTAAATAAGGTCCACGTTCAGATAGGTTCCTTAATTATCTCCTACTTTATAGACTATCACCTTCTCTTGTCCTTATAAATTATTGTGGAATGAAACAAAAGGTTTTTCCCATACAGTTTCCCAAGGTTTGGATTCTGCCACTGAATTCTCTGGCAGAGTTAGCTGATGACTCCATCTCCTGTATTTTCTCTAATTTGCTAATTAAGTTAAATCTAGAGGCTTAATTTTGGTGGGGGTTGGGAGCAATGCCACAGGTAGTGTTTTCTTCCATTAGTTTTACCTATGAGTTTTTAAAATCAGAAAGTATATAATGTGTCTTTCTGAAATGTTAGCAGTCATCGACTATCATTGAATAGATCAATTATTATATTTCGGTTTGCAAAATATCAATATTCTAATCTAATAATTTTAATTTATGTATTAGCTGAAATACTTCATCAAAGAAACTTCCTTCCCTTATCAACTACTTGGTTACCCAGAGGCACAGTTTACATATTAAACGCAACAGAAATACTCAATTGTCTCCTTTTATTACCAGCTTTTAAAAAACAAGCTTGTTCCCTAGCATCTTACACAAAGGAACAATGTATTTTGTTTATTTGTATGCTTTTGTATTTGGTACCATTTTGAAATTCGTGAATGTAAACGTATTCCAGTTGTTATTTTTATTGATGCTCAAATTATTGAATGTTTGACCAGTAGAACCTGATCAAATGGTTGGCTATTCGGCCCTTTTGAAGAATTCCTAATAGTCTATCAAAGCTTTAATGCTTTTGGGAATGACATATTCCAGGCTCATTTTGATGTTTTCTGCTCTGTAGTTGAATTACCCATTTCTTCAAGGAGACCAGATTCCTTTTAGCAAAGCATGGCTTATAAATCACAGCCTGCTTCTGCTTTCAAAGCATGTTAGAGAAAAAGGAATAAATGTTTTTCCCACCCTTATCTAAATAAATATCATTTCAAATGATTCAAATATTTGTCACCTCTATTTGAATTTGTGGTAGCAACAGTTTCTTCTCTTGTTAAATGAGCTAATGTTCACATTATTTTTATTCAATATAAATAAAGGATTTGTTAAGTTTATTTATAAAGAACAAAAGCAATAATTTTTTTAAGATTCAAAATTACATTAAAATAAAACTAACAACTGTCTTTTCTATGTTTCATAGTTTCAGAATGTAGGAGCAATAAATCTTATTTCAATCAAAAATGGCTTAACAAGGCTATGCTGATATATGTGGGGAATTATTTTCCTCAACTGTGGAAACTAGGGACTGAAAATTCTTTCCTGACTTAAAACATCCTCCCTTTCCATCTCTTCCATATAGTGCTTTGAAACTATTATAGCCATTAAGTGTTTTGTGTTTTCTTTAAGGTGATACACAGTAACCATCAAAAGCTGACAAAAGCCCTTAGCCAGTTTGGCTCAGTGAATAGAGCATCAGCCTGAGGACCAAAGGGTCCCCGGTTCAATTCTGGTCAAAGGCACATGCCCCGGTTGTGGACTCAACCCCCAGTAGAAGGCGTGCAGGAGGCAGCCGATCCATGATTCTCTCTCATCATGGATGTTTCTCTCTCTCTCTCCGTCCCTCTCCCTTCCTCTCTAAAATCAATAAAAATATATGTTTTTAAAAAGCTGACAAAAGTTAACATGGATTTTTTTCTATAGCAAATACATTTCTAAGACCAATTTTCTTCTATTTAAAAATTTTATTTCCTGTTTTCTACTTTTTCTTATTATTATTGGTTTTTCATTTCCCTTCTATGTTTCATGTTCCCTTCTATAGACTCAGAAATAATACTTCTGAGTCTATACTCTGTTCAGAAATGTAGGAGATT
Organism: Corynorhinus townsendii; assembly: GCA_026230045.1. Classification (NCBI taxonomy): domain Eukaryota; kingdom Metazoa; phylum Chordata; class Mammalia; order Chiroptera; family Vespertilionidae; genus Corynorhinus; species Corynorhinus townsendii. The sequence continues at coordinate 160,981,164 of JAPDVU010000006.1, read as the reverse complement.
GCCACTTCTGGAGTAGCTTGATACAGATTAGCATTCATCTACTACAAATAAATATTAAAAATAAACTTTAGAAAAAATCACTGTTTGAGGGCATCAGAGAGCAGCCAAGGCAGCCAACTTTGAAAGGTTAAGATCTTAGAATTGAGCCTGGCTTCTCCTCTGCATTTGGATGTGTTGGTGGAGGCAATAAGTGATGCTACAATGGGGCCTAGAAAAAAAGCAGAAAATGATGGCTTAGAATCTGTGGTCATTTTACAAGTCTAAGAAGAACCAAAAGAGTGGAATTCTTTATTGCTCTTAACTCAAGCAATTTGTTAATTCTTATGATTTATGGGACAGGAAATAACAAACCAAACAAAAAGTGGCTCCTAAGTGGCTAGAATGCCAAGCAGAAAATGAGAAAAAATCGGAACTCAAAGATCATCAAAGAGAAGTAGCCATGGGAAACAACACTAGAAGTTAGTTCATACCCTTGATAGGCTACACTCTAGTAGGAAAAGCAAGACAGAAATAAATTAGACCTCCCAGGGAATAAAACTCAACCTTGAACAATCTCAGTCTTTAATGGATCAAGGTAATTTTCCCTGCTTCAACAGCCTACCAGAAAGAAAGTAAATCTTCTCTAAAAAGAAAAAATCCGGAACTATAAATTTTCATATATTCAATGAAAAAATTGCGAACACACAGGAATAAGTGAGCACAAACCAAGAAAAAAAAGATCAATAAAATCAGACCCCCAGATGATTTGGACATTAACATAATCAAACATAGGTATTATAGGTTAAAAGATAGAATAGCTGAAATAAAAAAAAATTGATAGAAGGGCTTAACATTAAATTATAAAAAGCAAGAGAGAGAATCAATCAATGAACTGGAATATAGGTCAATAGATATCAAGATTGAAGGAGAGAAAAAATAATTTGAAACTTTCAGAAACAAATATGAGACACTTAAGAATGGTGAAAGTAAAGTCTAAGGTAGACTAAATAGATTTCCTAAAAGAATGGGACCAAAGAAGTATTTACAAAAATATTATCCAAGAATTTCCCAAACTTAAGAAAGATCCCAAGCCAATGATGACAAAAGCTCTATGAACTGAAGTTGAGAAAATACACAGAAATCTATACATAACCACATCATAACAAAATTTGTGAAAACAAAGGAAAGAGACACATTATCTTTAAAAAATGCAAATAACGAGTGACAAATGCCTCTTCTGCAGAAATGAATGTATACCAGAAGACACATGAGTGAAAAAGTTTTAAAAGAAATAACTGCCATCAGGTGAAAACATCCTTCAAATAATTATGATAAAATTAAAATATTCTTGGAAAAGACAAAATTGAGAAAATTTGTCAACCACAAAACTACATTAAAGAAAAAGCTCAAAATAGTTTTTTAGGAGAAAAATGATACCAGACATAAAGAGGAAAAAGATAGAAGAACATAGATAAAGTAAATACATACATAAATTTAAATGATTACTGATTGTATAAAAACAATGATATTACTGTCCTGTTGCCTTTCAAGTACATGAAGAATTAAAAATCATTAAGAACTAAAAAGGTGAAGTTAACGAAGAAAAGAATGGCTAGGCAATAGAAAATTTAATAATGCAATTTACAAATTGGAGCTAGTTGACAAATATAGAACACTGCAATCAATAATTTCACAATATACCTTTTTTATCTAGAACATATGCAACATTTGTAAAAGTGACATCTTCTATATTAATAAAGTCTTAACAAATTTCACAGGACTGAAATCATAGTTGGTATAGTATCTGAATACACACTATAGAATTAAGCTAGATATCTACACTAGTCTTCACTAATAAAAGAGAAAGATTCAAATTGACTGTACCTTCGCAACACTCACCAGCCAATCAGGAGTGAGTGGGCAAATTAACCCAACAAAGATGGCACATTAATTTGCATACACAGGCACCCAGGGCTGGGGTAGGATACTTGCATTGTCGCCATGGTGACGATGCAGGTGTTTCGCACCGCCCCAGACGCTCTGGGCCTCCGGGCAGCATGGGAAGGAGGAAAGGTGGCTCTGTGCCGGAGCAAAGGCTGTGCCAGCAGCCAGGGTAAGGAAGGCCCATTCTGCACTTCGTGCATTGGGCATCTAGTCAATAATAAGATAACAAGAACAATCTCAAATGTTTGTAAATAAAGGAAGACACATAACATATGAGCCAAATGATAAATTACAAAGGAAGCAGTTCAGAATTATTCTAAAACTAGAGGCCGGCCCAGTGCATTGATTTGTGCACCAGTGGGTCCCTTGGCCTGGCCTACGGGATCTGGCAGAAACCAGCTCTCCAACATCCCCTGAGGGGTCCCAGGTTGTGAGAGGGCACAAGCCAGGCCGAAGGACCCCAATGATGCATGAATCTGTGCACTGGGCCTCTAGTATGCATATTAAATCTTTGAATAATCTCTTCCCGTCCTCTCCCTTACCCCCTCCACCCTTCCTTTTGAGATTCATCAATCTGTTCCATGTTTCCATGCCTGTGGTTTCCACTTCTGCATTGAGCATCTGCCTCCTGGTGGTCATTGCATGTCATAGCTACCAGATAGTCGGCCAGCCGGCCAGTTGCTTAGGCTTTTATATATATATAGATATGGCCCTCAAGAGATCAAATTATAGCAGTACTTAAAGGAATGCCATAGATGTATCTTGACAATGGTATCTATATGATACACAAGCAAGTAGAACAAGTAGCAAATACTTTTCATTCTAGCCAGTCATATAGGTGTCATGTAGACAGAAGAGTCAATTGATAGAGAGTATTTCTCATTTTAACTGCTTCACTCATGCTGTATAAATTCAGTTTAGGCTCGATTTAATAGAGGCAAGAACTACAAATGGAAGCTAATCACAATGTCCTAGAGTTACAAACCCTTTAAATCCTATTGAAAGGAAGTCATTATGTCAGTCAAATGATTTCATATACATGCCTTAAAAGACAAATTACTCATCTAATGCTTAATAGGAAGAGAAAGTGAAAGCAATGGTGAGTGCTTCTTCAAGGGAAAATGTTTTCTTTACACAGCAGATGTGGGAACATAAGGCCAGCAGTGGGTATCAATGCTAAACCATCACTGAATTACACAAAAACAACAGGCTATAACAAAATAACCAATGTTTTCAAACTTGTTATTTTAGGACTGAGTCATTTGCCAATCTCTTTTAAAGAAATATGGTGTCCATCTACACTAATTTGACATATATTGTCAAGTGGGAAATTTCAGGCCCAAGCAGAAATTTAATGTTTGTGTGTCCAAAAACATTTAGTAAGATTCTAACGTTGTTTTTTTCATGGTTTTTTTTTTTTTCTGTTCTAGAGCAGAGTCCATTCATTATAGTTAAATACTTGCATCTACAATGTCACTTCTCTAACCTGATAGCACTGCTTTAATTGATACCACATCGCTCACATAAGGAAATATATTCTTTTTTTTCAAAAACTGACATTTATATAGTAGTGGGATTATTCACTTAAAATATCAAATATAAAATACGCTGTACCCTACAAATTATTCTACAAAGTAAACATGGAATTTTAATGTATTATTTTCTGAATTATTTTCAAATTATGTAAGACTGGCAGCCTACTCCAGGTTATGATATCAATTTTGAGTACTGAAAACCTCTTATGGTAAAAACTATACTTGAAAAATGTCCTAACTCTCCTATGAAATGTACATGGATTACTGCATACAACTACTTACAGTAGCAATTTTAAACCTTTTTCATCTCATGACACACAAAAATTACTAAACTTCTGCATATACTAAAAATATATATACATCCTGCTGATTTTTAAAAAATAGATATAATTTTGATTCATCTGGACAGATATTGTTGGCCCTTACCATTTTTTAATGTGACAATTTAGGGGGAAAAGGCCAGTGACCATGATTAGTCAGGTATTGCATGTTTTAAAAATTCTGTGGCACACCAGTGTGGCTTTCACGGTCCCCCATTTTGGTCAGGTCTTGGGAAACTTTGTCATATCTGTAGTTCTTTCACTCAGTACTCTTTTCCCACAAAGCATTCTCAACAATTAGACAACCAAACTGAACAGTAATTATTTTAGCCAGTTACATTTAGGTGATCATTCATTTGACCTTGCCCAATAATCTTTCCGGGGTATTTGGTCTTTCCTAAATACACCAATGTGATTCATTTGGCATTTCTTTTCTTCATTAATAATGAGTCACCATATCAATGCAACAACAAAAGATGGCCCCTTAAGTACTTAATAATGTCTCAATGAAAATAGAAATATGTCAAAATATCAAGTAAGAATCTATAGTAATAAAAGGGTAATATGCTAATTAGACTGGGAGACCTTCCAGATGTCCTACCAGACAAAGCCATGGTGGTGGGGCAGAGGCAGTTAGGGGCAATCAGGCCAGGAGGGGAGGGCTTTTGGGGGTGATCAGGCCGGTGGGGGTGGGGCAGTTGGGGGCAAGCAGGCCAGCAGGCAGAGTGGTTAGGGGTGATCAGGTAGGCAGGCAGGTGAGCGGTAAGGAGCCAGTGGTCCCAGATTGCTAATGATTGGCCTTTTAGTCATTAAAGGGCAGAGCTCAAAAGAATGTTCAGAAGGCATAAGCTATTTGGAAACTTCTTAGATTTGAGGCACTGGGGAGGTGACAAGAAAAAAAGTAGCAAATTTATGATCTCCCTTTAGCTAGCCAACATATAAACTACCAATTTCAGCCTAATTAGAAAACACAATAATAGAAGAAGCTCTCATATGTTTATGAATTGTAGTTCACCTTATAATAGAAATAGATTTGGGGAACTAAAAGACAAATGGGCAACTCCCCCAACCACAATTTTTATTTTATTTTCTGGTATTACTTAAGTCCGTAGGTAATCTCTATTTAAAACCAGAAAGAGTTAAGGACACATTTTCTTTTCAATTTGAGGATATTTTATAATTCAACAGAATAAAATCTGTTCCTAAAATTTTATCCATTTAAAAGTATTAGGCCAGACCATATGAAATTGACAATACCTTACCATTTTCAATTTCAAAGATGGCAATGTCATATGGTTCAGCCTAATAGATTTATTATGCATACAGGGGTAAGAGGAAATCTACATTGAGCATAATGCTATTCACATTAAACATAGTCCCTTAACTTAACCTTCACTGCAATACTAAATGAAAATTTAGATTTGGAAATTTCAAGAACTTTTCCAAAATCATGTGGCTAAGGAGTGGAATAATTGGTATCAAACAAAGGCCTTGTTGACATCCTAAGCAAGGTCATCATGCATGATTGATTGTGAGTCTGTTCACTGTACAAGGTTAACAAGCTCTTTTGTCAATAGAAACAACCTATGTTTATATAAAACATTGAAATTCCTCCATTGAAAGGTGGAATCTATTTTCTCTCTCCTTCAAGCTGGGCCAAACCTTATAACTGCCTTCAACAATAAAATAAAGCAGGATGACAAGGCATGACTTCTGAGACTAGGTCATCAAAGGAAAGAGGACTTCACCTTTTGTAGTGCTTTCTCTCTTGGGACAAATACATTGGGAGCTCTAAGCCAATGTTTTGTTTCTATTTTTGAATTACTAAACTTCTTTTCATTTACCAAGGCAGATTGCATTCACTTGGTACACTGCACCTTTCACTTTAGAGGGGGTGAGGTGGAAGGTGTTGATTGTTGGGGTCAACCTAGAATATAGTAAAAAGTGATTTATATTTTTTTTAGAGATACTTGCATATAAAATAAATAAATCCAGTTTGGAACTCAATGAAATACTAAACATTCCTCAAATAAAATAAAAATGATGATCAGGTTCAGGGATTAAAGCTCTTTTGTCACTAGAAACAACTTATGTTTACATAAAATATTGATACAACAGTCATATCACTCTCTTAAGTGATAACATTGATAAAAGACATATGTACTTAAGAATGTATCTTTGGCAAACACAGTCAATATGCCCCAAAGGGCTCTACATAAATTAAACATGTAGGCAAGCATAGCACAAGATAGAATGTGTAGGGATTTTAATCAGTCATCCACATCCATGACTTACTGTAAACTCTAGGTACAGTAACCACTGAATATTTTCATGGCATAACAGATCCATGAGTGTGTTTAAGATCAAAAGTTATATTAACCCCATTATTTATCAAGTGAGGTTATATACTTTCATAATATATTAGGGCAGTGGTCAGTAAACTCGTTAGTCAACAGAGCGGCAAACGGCGGCTCACAAGCCACATGAGGCTCATGAGCCGCAGTTTGCCGACCACTGTATTAGGGGCCCACTGCATGAATTCGTGCACCTTGAAAGGAACTGTGGGCTGCGAGGCTGCAGTGGCTATAGGGGCAGGTCTCAGCCCATCCTCCGCTCCCCCGCCTGGCCTCTTCCACCGTGGCCCCCAGTCCCATGTCTGCCAGCAGCCCCGCTCCCACCGCCGCCACTCCCACGCTCTGACAGCACCAGCCCCACTCACACCCTCTGACAGATCGGAGCAATTGGAGCTGGTGCCAGCAGCAGGTGCAAGCAGGGCTGGCACCATCAGCAGGTGTGAGCGGTAGCTGCTACCCCAATACTCCCTCAAGAGCAGGGGGAGGTAGAGAAGCCCTGAGGGGCAATCAGGGCCAGCAGGCACTGCTCACACCTGCTGATGGCACTGAGTGCCCGGCACAGGCAGAGGGTGCAAGCACTAGACGGACTGCAGCGCATGGGAGCAAAAAATTTTCAATAACCGCCAGAGGCTCGCCCCAATGGCAGCGACCAGTGCCCCGCCTTGGTCTGGTGCCTCTGCTCACCTGCTCCACTATCCCGCTACGGCCTACACCCACCATGTTCTGTGCACAACCCTGGTGGTCAGCACACGTCATAGTTACCGGTTGTTCAGTTGTTCAATTGTTCATTGGTCTGCCCTTCAGTCTATTTGCATATTATGGTTTTATATATACAGATTGTATCATTGTGATAGAACAGCAGCTGCTTTTTATTTAAAGAAAGATCTGTACACTTCCCTTACTTTTACTCTTTTACATTAAAATTTATTTAAACATACTTTTTCCTCTCTTTATAGGCCAACATTTAAAGGATGTTGCTAATCTAATTTTCACTTGAGATGATTCAGAGCTTTCCAAACACATTCTCTGTTCAAATGACATGCAAATCGGATTAATTTGCTTGTGTTCCAGATTTAGAGATAAGATTGTTGCCTCTGGGGTGTTAGCAGTAAAAATGCCTCTAATGTTGACTATTTTTTGTTTCTGACTTGGCAGTATATCTCCACAGGAGTGTCTCTTGGCAGATGTGTTTTCTAAGGCAAGGATCTACTCAGGAGACAGAGAAATTCAACAAAGCCATTTTAGGAAATCAAGAGAAAATTTTGAGGCTAAGGTTTTGATTACAACATTAAGGATTTAGATTAGACATTCAGACATACTTGAAAAGAGGGCTATAAGAAATTTTAAACCCTGGTTTGTTTGTTTTTTCCTCTTTTTTGTGTGGTTGTTTTGTTGTTGTTTATTCTTTCAGTAGATATACCTGTCTAATTGGAACATGATTTAAAGAAGGGACATACAGAAACAACCCTTCTAAATTTGAGTCCAGTTGCATGGTGATTACAGCAGCCCAAGCATCAGAAATAGGTATTTTCTCAATTATATGCCAATTCAAATACATATGACCCCATAAGAAAAAGAGCAGTAACATTAGGTCATGCACATGAATACATGGACCAGTTTGCTAACGGCCTAACTCCAGGGTTTGAATAAATATACTGGGGGTATAAATCTCCCTTTCTTCAGTCTGTCTCTATTCCTAAGTGTAGCTCCCTGAGTAAGATGCTTCTTTAAAAGCTGGTATGTTTTTGTTACATGTGAGCCCGTTACTCTAGCCAGGATGTCCAGCACTTGAACAGAGGGGCCAGTCACTATCTCAGAGCTGGGAGGCAGTATGTCTGTACCACTCCAGAGCATTTTTCAAAAGTAGTTCTAGATAGCACCCCATGAAATTTGCACCCTCAGACTTAGTTAAGATTAAAAACTGCAGAATGAGGAAATGAAATAGGAGAAGTAATCATAGGGATCCATAGCAGTTTTTAAGAAGTAATGTGCTACATAATGGGTTAGGCACTTGGCATTCACCTTCTTTAATCCTGTCACCAATCCAGAAGGTTATGGGTTATTACTTCCATCTCAGAGATGAGGACTCTGAGAATCAGAGAAGTTAAGAAAATTCCCTACTGATAAACCAGAATTATGTCTAGGATCTGGTCCCAAAGACATCATAATTTTAGCCATGCAAGTGTATTATAATTCTCACATTATAACTAGTCATAACCCTCTGGATATTGTCTGTGTTCTGTATATTTTACTTGCTTCACTGAGCATATCACACAGTTTAATACAATTATTATGATAGACTTATTTTGATTCATTGCAATAGCCTGGAAGAATTGACATCTGCTTGCTACTGTATTTTATAATTGCTTTTAAAATAGGGCTTGGACATTAAAGAAAATGACAATCCAAGCCTTTCAATGTTTTGTAAGGACAGAAAAATGTTTCTGAGGAGTAAGCAGATTTTATTATTCCAGGCCACTTTTTGTGCTGAAGCCAGAAATAAAACAGATAATTATTTTGATACTGCTTATATAATGTCTATGTTGGTACAAATAGTCATATTTAATACTGATCATGCTTAGTTCTTCTCTTCTAAAAACCTCAAATGAACACAATAATGCCAATTACACTCCCAGCAGCAGGTGTACTTAAATCCACCGTTTGTTCAAATGACAGCAAAACAAAATTTAAAGTCCTGTGACTTAATTCATTAATGCCTCAGCTTTGTGCAACCTTTAGTCAGGGTCATATAATTCTTTATGGTCCTTTAGCTTTAGATAGAGTGAGAAGCTACTCTGTCTAGTAAGAAAATGCCCTTGATCCTGTGGAATATAAATCTGATGGCATGCTGCTCTTAAGAATAAGCCTCTCTCTAGTTTCACTCAAGACGCTTATGGCATTAACTTAAAGTAATCTCAGGCTCACCAAACTATGCTCTCTCGCCCCTGTCGGTTAAATAAATGCCTTCTGCTCTCAAGCATTACTTTTTCCTTACAAGAGAGAAAACCAGTTTTATCATATCACTATTTTACCATTTCTGCTCTCCAATAGCTCAAATGGATGAACTTCCTATTGATTTCTGCTTCTATTGATGTCTGTATGGCAAGTATTTATTGCCTATTTACCTTTAACCTACTGTACTTTGCCTTCCTGCCTTTCCAGTTGGCAGAAACTGCCTTTTTAAAAGTCACCTGAGACTTGCTAATTACTGAAACCAACAATTTTCTCAGGTTCACCCCCCCCCCCCCAACACACACACACCCATTTTTTAACTTCTCTAAGCCATCTTAGTAGTTATGGCTAACATTTATCGAGCTTTCAACTATGAGACACTTGTAAACTCTTCTTATTGAAGTTTCATAGGACACTACGAGGTAAATATTCTGCTTACTATCTATTTGCAGATGAGAAATAAAGACTCCCACAGATAACATAAGTCATGCAGATGCATTTCAAACACAAGAAGTTTAACTCCTTAGTCTACACTCCCCATTTGGTAGTCCTTTATATTACTCTGCATTAATCACTATTGGCAGCATTCATGACAATCATTGTTGGCATTGCATAACAAAATTGTCCTTCAGATACCTCATCTTCCCAACTGGATTGTAATCTGAATTGCAGTGACTATAATGTTTAACTCCCTGGTGGTTCTGTGGTTTAAGTACTGTTCTATTTGTTATATTCATAAAGCTGGAGGAAATTAAAGTGTTCTTCACACTATCTGACATTTAGCAGCATGTGATAATCAAGGAATTGAAAAGCAGTAAGTAGATTTCATTGACCCACTCCTCTTGAATGAAGGGCAAATTATATGACGAGAAAAATACAAGGAGATTGCAGGGATGTCTAGGCATTTAGAATTGTGAGGAGTAGCAGTTTTAATGATTCAAAGATCTAAGTAGGTGTGTATATGTAACTGGGTATGGATAGGAAATATTACCATTCCCAAGGAAAAGCTAAGTTTACCTTTTCTATTTCTTATTTAACCCACCGAGAGGAAGTAACACTGTTTCTTACTATCAGTGGAACCTAGCTGTGGAGGAATGGGGAAGAGATGGCACTGGGGATATTGATCAAGAGAACAATAGTTTGCCCTGGCCAGTTTGGCCCAGTGGATAGAGCTTCAGCCAGTGGACCGAAGGGTCCCAGGTTTGATTCTAGTCAAGGGCATGACCTCAGCTGCAGGCTCCTCCCCAGCCCAGGCCCTAGACTGGGCTTGTGCAGGAGACAACCATTGGATGTGTTTCTCTCACATAGATTTTTCTCTCTGTCTCCCTCTTTCTTCCACTCTTCCAAAAAATCAATGGGAAAATATCCTCAGGCAAAGATAAAAAAAAAAAAAAACAGAGGGGAGGGGAGGGGGGGGAGAGAGAGAGAGAGAGAGAGAGAGAGAGAGAACAATAGTCTGTCACCACACTGGTCAATCCTTAAAATGAAGATGTATTTTAATGATTTGAAGGACCCATCCTGTGATCTGTGAAAGAGAGAGAACAATTAAAAAGAGGAAAAAGGAGAGAGATTGGGCAATTTTATTTCAGGGACCTTATTCTTTAAACATGATGCCCTTCTGGGCTTTGGTAACCTTCATGTGTTACTTGGTTACAAAGAGTCCACTTTGAGATGAGGGTTCTCTATTTCACCTTCTCTTCAATTTAAATGGCACAGAGAGGGGTGCTGGTTGAACATTGAGGGTACAATACTCTCAAACTTAACTCTTCTCCTCCTCCTCTATTCAAGGTCTTTTTTTTACAAATTTTAGGTACAAGTAGTTTTTGAAAAAGATATGCAAATGAACCTTATGTTAAAAAGATGCTCAAGATCATTCAACAATAAGGAAAAAAAATGCAATGGAAACATTGCATTCACTGCGGTGCCATTTATCACCCATCAGATCACCAAATTTCTACTTAGTATACAACATAATCTGCTTTTGAGACTGTGGGATAAGAGATTTCCTCATACTTTGAATGACAGGAATGCAAGATGGCACAATCCCTAAAGTTTCCTCAAGATTGAATCTGAAAATATTTAGCAAAATTGTATATGAAGAAACTACTTGACTCAATAATCCTCCTTCTTAAACCCAATACAAAGTTATATTGAAAAAAATACAAAATGATCTATATATATATATGGTTATCCACTGTGGCATTATAAGTAATAGCAAATGATAGGAATAATATCAACTCTCCATCTACAGGGGACTGACTAAATAAACTATCCACAGAGTAGTGTACTAGGAAACTGCAAAAATGAATAAGGAATAGCTCCTTGTAGTGACATGGAATGACATCAGAAATATCTTAAGTGAAAGAAACAAAATAAAGCAAAGGGTAGAATACTGAACACAGCATGTTACTTTTATGTTAGAAATAGAGGAAATACAAGTGAATATGTTCTTATTTTTGCCAAAAGAAACAGAAACAATAAACCAAAAGCCAGCAATAATAATTTTAAAAGGTTGCTCATGGGCAGCATGGGAAACCTACAAGCAAATAAACATTCTCTTGCATATAGAAAAAGGTTTCTAAATAAAAGGAACCAGCACTTAGAAAAAATGGCTGATTCCAATTGAGGGAAGGGGGTTTATAAGATGGGCCCAAGAAAATTCTAGGTTATAGGTTTATTACAGAAAATAAAGTATTTTATTATGGAAGAAATGATGATAATCACCATTTTCAACCACTAAATAAAATAGTAGTACTAAAAGATTGATGAGAACTTGTCAATAGATCTGGCAACAGCCAAGAATCAATTTTTGCATCACTAAAAGTGAGACCACCAGATATTTATGTTTGAGATGAGCAAACTGCTATAAAGCATATGGCAATACAAAGTGAAGCGGGTGGAAAGAATGAAATAAAGCAATATGAAATAAAATTTAAAAAACACAAAGTGAAGCGGGGAAGAGAGTGATAAATGAAAAAAGGGTAATAAAATATTGACAGTTATTGAATCTGGAGATGGGTTTCAGAGATCTATTATATTTATCTCTCTCTCCTTGGGTTTGCATAAGAACACTAAAAATTACAAGTTTAAAACACAAAACTTCTTCGTAATTTCATTTCCCCCCTGAGACCTAACAGGTTAAAAATCCTAGGTAAAATACCTGCATTTCTATGGCAGAGTCCTGGAGAGAATGACTTTCAATGTACTTTTCAATGAAAATTAATTCCTGATTGTAAATCTCATCTTTTTGGAGTAATTCCATGAAAGTAGTTAAAGATCCTGGTTTAACCTTGTTTTACGCATGGTTTCCCAGAGATCATCAGCCACAAAACCTTCATTTTTGGTCTAGTGACACCTGCTGTTCCACAGAAAGAACTACCTCTTCAGATAGGAATACCAGTGGGGAGGGAATCAATATAGTGTTCTTCAATCATTCCTTGGTTCTCCGCATCCCTCACCTTCAAAACAGAGTCAGAAATTTTCAAGAAGGTACATGCAACCCTTCCTGATGCTGCTGATATCTAATCAAATACCTAAACTCCCCTCTTTCGGCTCCATGGGAAGCCCTAGGCTGCAGGTAAAGCGAAGCAGTGTTTGTACTGGTAGCCCCTGTGACTGTGCCCTCGGGCCTTTGTACCCACACTTCTGAAGTTCCTTTTGACAGAGTGACTTTCTCTTCTCTTCTTCTTGGCCTTCATCATGCTCAGGCCAAGCTCCAGCGCAGGTACCACTTCCTGGAGGCTGCTCCCAGGCAGGCTGAAGTGTTTCTCATTACCCTTTCTTATGGGCACTCCAGCCTCCACTGTAGCACCTGTCACTCGGTACTACAGACTTCTCTGATTTGTCTTTCTTTCCCACGAAGATTATGATCTTCTTCACTCTCTGTAACCTCAGAGTATGGCATATTTGCTCAAAATTATGTGTGAAAGGGAAAGATAGAAAAGGTAATACCAGTAACAATATGAAAACAGTTAAAATTTCATCCTTCACAGTTCCTATAACTAGAGATGCTTTGAAATATTGTAGTTTAAAAAAAATGCACAAGGTAGAAAGAGGTAGTATTTGATTGTTTCCAGAAAACAGTATTTTATGAGAGATGAAGGAAGGGAGTAAATGGGAAGGACACATGGATTTAAGTCCTCTTAAATAATTGGTAATGGACTTATGGAGATAAACTTAGCACAATCTGCAAATTTTACCAAATTCTCAAGCTATCTAGAACCAAAAAGCTGCTAGCAGTTGTAGGGGAGGAGAGGAGAAAAGTGGTGCAGGTAAGCTTCTCTCTCCCATTTCTTTTATATGGACAAGTGCTTTTTATTCTTTTTATATATTTTTATATCCCATGTAAAGGGCTCTGCAAACACTATCCTAGGTAAGTCCCCTATACTTCCTATCAGCTGGTTCCCTACTCTTGACTCTTCTATATAGGAATAAAGAAGACAACACTTTCTACTAGACAGTCTGTGCCCCTTCTTACAGGTAGAGTTTTTATTGCATTATGAATTTGCGTTCTATGTCTACACACTCAATTTATTTTCCTTTCTAAACAAATACTTAATGTCCACTAATTTATTGTTGTTAATCCTCATGTAAGGGTACTTTTTCCATTGAATTCTAGAGACAATGCAAGGGAGGGGGACAGACAGAGCGAGCGAAGCATCAATGTGAGAGAGACACATAATTGGGCACCAACAACCAGGGCATGTGCCCTTGATGGGAATCAAATCCAAACCCCAGACCCTTCAGTCCTTGAGCAGATGCTCTAACCACAGAGCCAAACCGGCTAGGGCCCCACTAAATTTTTATTTTTTTATTATACTTTTATTGATTTCAGAGAGAAAGGAAGAGGCAGAGAGAGAAAGAAACATCAATAACAATCATTGATTGGCTGTCTCCTGCACTCCCCACACTGGGGATCAAGCTCACAACCCAGGCATGTGTCCTGACCCTGGAATCGAACCATGACCTCCTGGTTCATAGATGGAAACTCAACCACTGAACCATGCCGGCCAGGCTCCACTAATTTTTTAGAGGCAGATATTTTGTATTTCATATGGAGCAATTAAGTAACATATCTAATGCTGATCACCATTTCCTTGCATTGCGGGGACTGTGTCTTAATGGATCCTTATTGTCTTTCAAGAAAATTACAAATGCAGCCCCTTCAGGGAGTGACCATTCAATCCATTTTCCTACTCCCTCTAGTGCAGCATTTGTCATTTTCCCCCTCCTGGCTGCCAACAAGCTTTCAGTTTACTGAGTCCCATCAAAACACTCCAGGTGCTTTGGGCTTTTACTTTCTCTCTTACAGATTGGGTTTATTTACAACGGTTCCAAATGTGACAAAAGCAAACAAACAATTATCCACATGGTCCAGACGTGGCTCCTCATATAACGCAAATGAAAGAGGCCAGACAATGTAGTCCAGCCCCTGCCCTCTCCACAGGCTGGATAGAACACTGGAACATGGAGCATGGAGTATTGTCTTGGGAAGCTGCCAGTCCAGTCCGGCTGAAGAGCCCTAATTGCAGGAATGCAGCTCACTGCCAGCATTCTGCAGGCATAGCTAAGTTAGATGCATTTGCTCTGTCTAGGCCATAATACCAATTTTTCTATTGCTGTGTACATTTCAAGCCAAGATCTCATAAACATTTCTTTAAAAAAATATATTTTGATTTTTTTACAGAGAAGAAGGGAGAGGGATAGAGTTAGAAACACCAATGAGAGAGAAGTATCAATCAGCTGCCTCCTGCACACTTATTGGGAATGTGCCAACAACCAAGGTACATGCCTTTGACCAGAATCGAACCTGGGACCTTTCAGTCCACAGGCCAATGCTCTATCCACTGAGCCAAACCGGTTAGGGCGAAACAGTATTTCATGACTGAGGAAATGATTTTAGTGACTTAAACATTAGCGATGCTTTCTGGGGGTTAGCCTTAAACAATATTGTGAGGAGGCACATCTTAGTCCTTAGTTTTTTCTAGCACCCCCAATTTATCTGTGTCATAGTCTGATTCCCTCTGGCTTGTCTTTCTGTATTCTATATTCCTGGTCAGAAATGCAAATAGATTTATATCTAATGTGTCGACTTCAAGAGCATTTTTTTTAATTGGTTGAAAAGTGTTTCAAGTTTGCTGAATGGAGCTCACTGGGAAAAGTGCAAGGACCAATGAACAACCTCTGCTATGGCACTTGACATCTATTTTATAGACATCTCCGCCAACCTCACTGTCTAGAAGGCATTCTCCAAAAGTTATTTTAAGTGAATACATTGACTTGAGGACTTTTCAGACAGTGATAATATGGCAACTAGAATAGACCAGCTTTTAACATCTATTACAGATTCCTTTTCATGACTCTTCCTGTACACTAGAGGCTACATTCCCCAGTGTCCTTGCATGGAAGGTTCTAGATGCAATTCTGCCACTGAGGTCCACTATTGTAAAATTTGATCTTCAGAACTGAGTTATATGAGAATAAAGGCAGTACTCTCCAGGAAACAATAGAGGCTTAAGCAAATAGTGGCTGGTAAGGCATGACTCTGAATCAAACAAATTTGGAAGCAGTTTTCTAATTCACAGATCATGGCTAAGATGGACCTAGCAGTTGTATACTTCCTCAGTTTCTTCTTTGCAGCAGGGAAAACAGTTCCCTGGGCAAGCTAAGCTCAGTGTTGTTATTGTGAAGTTTGGAGTTTGCTCTTGAAGCCTTTAAAATCTATACATATAAAAGGCTAATATGCTAAGTGTCTGTCCGGGTAATGATGTCATGTAGCAACGCCCGTCTTCCTCTCCCTAGCGACTAGCCTCCTTGCAGTTTCTTCAGCCCAGGAACACAACTTGCTTTATAGCCAGGTGGAAACATTTTATACTTTAACCAAATGTCTGCGAAGCATTTTCCCATACCTCATCTCATTTGATTCTCACAGAAGTCCTGGAGTAGGTAAATAGGAGACTTGATGGAATCCTATTTTCTTTTCATTAGCCAGAAAATGGTGATTTAGAAAGCTTAGAAACTTGACCCAACTGAAAAGTAGAAATTGCAGACCTTGAAAATGACTTCAGGTTTTCCCACTGCACAGAATATAGTCAAACACTGCTGCAGTTAAATATTTTACCCTTTGTTCTCCCTGCGTGATCTACAAAAATAATCTGCTTTGTGTTAACATTTACTGCTGTGTTGCTGACAATTACCTGAAAGAGAAGTTGGGGTGCTTCACTGTGCTGAAAAAAGTTTAGCTAAATCAGAAAGCAGGTGTAATTAAGTAAGTTTATTCTATATCTATAAAAGGCTAAGTTGACTCACGCGTGCATGATACTTATAAAGCTCTTGCTGGTGCCAATCACACACGTGTGTTTTGATCTGTCATTGTAATTGATCAGGAATTTGGTTGACACTTCTATTATAAAGGGTGAAAAGCGGTATTAAAATATGTCTTCTAATTTCCTTTCAATATTCACGAATTTGTGCACCAGGCCACTAGTGTTTCTATAAGCATTTGTTTGACTCCTAAATATCTAAAATGTTTTTACTGTTACCTAATACAATTGCAGGATATTAAACCACTATGGAAACAAGACCCTGAGACACACGAAGAAGCAATGAAACCATGAAGTCACTCAAGCTTTACCTGCAGCCTAACCTTGCTCCTAGAATTTATGAACCCTGATAATACTTCCTGGTACCTGGCAACAATCTCTTAGGGCTCAATTCCAGTTTCACTTGCTCGATGGAAGCTTCCCCCTAACCTTCACCCCATCAACTATCATCTCCAAGCCAAATGGACTCTCCTTGTCCATGTGACACAGCAATTATTTTGTTATAACGTAACTTGTATTTTGAGCTCTTTTCCTCTTGAGTTATCTATACTTTTTAACCTAGATCCTTGTGAGGGTGTGATGGTCTCATAAACTTGGATTGTAAAGATACAGTTTCATTTTTGCGTGTTTTCTGTGGGTGCATCTAAGCTCCTCTGTACACACACACACTGAATCTAATACAGTACAGTTGCTATCATCTGGTATGTGTTCAGTAATGCTGCTTCCATTGGATCCAAATAATTCAGTCTGTTTATCCTAAATTAAAATGTGTAAAATATTGCTCTTACCTATCACCTATTATCGATTAATATACAAACAGTCTCTAATCATGGAAATTCAGTTTTAAAATATTTTTTAAAATATATTTTTATTGATTTCAGAGAGGAAGGAAGTGGGAGAGTTAGAAATATCAATGATGAGAATCATCGATCAGCTGCCTCCTGTATGCCCACACTGGGGACTGATTTTGCAACCTGGACATGTACTCTGACCAGGAATCCAACAATGACTTCCTGGTTCATAGGTCGATGCTCAAAAACTGAGCCACACCAGCTGGGCAAGATATTTATTTTTAATGTGAATCTGTGTGGGCTGATTTAAGAGGGGTGGTCAGAGGAGAAAAAGGGCAACGTAGCTGAGACAGGCTCTGTTACATTCTGATTAGTCTCTCAAATTCATTTAAATTTGTAGCTACCACCTTTATTGAATCCAAATCCTGACTCTTCTGGAGATATTTCTGCAGGGCTGGTCTCTTTTTATTAGGTCATATCCCCAGAGCCAATAGAGAGGGTTATGAAGCCAGGATACCTACCTAATCTGTCTGGTTCCAGATCCCATCACTTTCATTTGCTACCATTGTGTGACCTTGCATACATTATTCAATCATTCTTTATTTCACGTTACTTTCCTGTAAAATGGTAATCATAATAACCCGTAACTCAATACGTACATGTCAAGAAGGGTACCAGAAAGCATGACACATGTTAGCAATTATTTATCTAACCCTTCTCCTGCCATGAAGATGAATGCATCAAATTCCCTTTCAAATAGTTTTAGGATATTAAAAGTACCTATTTGTTAGCTGAAAAACTGCAGATAATAATGAGCTAGAATGCCAACTACCCTAATGTTCACAAGTCCCTTCTGACCTTGAGCCTATAAGTGAAACTTCATTAGCTCCATTCTATCACAAATAGAGGAGGAATTATGTGAACAAGTCTATCCAAACAGATTATCCAGAAAGTCTACTTTTCACCAGTGACTCTCTGGACTCAATGTCTCTGGGGAAGGTGAGCTGCCATCTTTTGGCCTTAAAAAAAAAAGGATTAGCTAGCCTCCTAGCACAGGGTCTGGCATAATCAAGCCATCAGGATGTATGTCAATTATTTCTCAATAAAGCTGGGAAAAAAGATATGAATAAACATACTGACAGACATTAACGTGAATTAATGTGTTAATGAAAAATGCAATGTTTTTAAAATTATGTCCCCAAGAATGTGCCTCAATGGGTTATGCTGGAGAAGTGAAGAATGGGACTGGTGGAAAGCAACTTGATTGCTGGGTGCTGGCTGTTTCTACAGTTCATATATTGAGCATCTCCAAATGAAGAAAGGATTAATCTATAGGTCTGTTAATCAATTCTAGAGAATCCCAAGGATTTCTTCCCTTCCCCACTCCTATTCTTTAGTATAGCCAAGGGACACCTTCGCATTAGTTTTACCTAGTTGTAATGGAGGCAAAAAGTGAACTTTATTCACATTCATGAAATTAAGTTCAGACTATTGACTACTTACACTTTCAGATTTGCCAGCCTGGGGGCAGTGTGGGGATTTCTATTGCACCCGAAAAGGGGGTGGGGGTCAGTAAGGGAGCCTGCTTTACACAGGACAGTGGGATATGACACACTTGCACACCAAACCACTGAGAAAGATGCCCCTTCTGAGAGATCGTGTCCCTTTTCAAACTCCTTGCTCAAGGGATGACCACAGGTTGTAAAGAACTCTCACTGAGCTGCTTCTCAGCTGAGGACCGTTTGTGTGTGTTTTCCAATTGGCAATTCAAAAGGTCAGAAAAAAGATTGGATCAACTTAAACTTTACAGCAGCAAGATTGCAATGGGCTCTTTGTGTCTGCCTTTATTATTATCTCAGTGGTGGAAAACGCCCCTCTGCGTTCACCTGCCCTTGGAAGGATGAGAGGAATAATGCAGCCTTTAATTTTGGATCTTACTTTAAATCCATCCTGCTGTGATTCTTTTTCCTGTGGAAAAGGCAATTTGACAATTTTTGGCATTGCCTAACCAGTACAGTAATGCTGTTTTTGAAGTTAAAATAGACCAGGTTTGTACAACCGGTTTCTATCATCCTCTGACTCTTAATAGTTTACATCATCTGTAAAACAAAGAGGAAAATGATTTGTAAATTACTTAAAAATAACCAGACTCTGCAAAATTGAATTAAATATTTGTTAAAATGTTTACTTGGTGTCATTTTTCGTGTGTGTGTGTTTGTGTGTTTCTGCACAACTGATCCATTAATTTCTAGAGGCTGGTTTTATGCAAAATGTCTTGAGATACCCTGTTGCAGTCTTGACTAGAATTGTAAAGTGGAGGAGGAACATGTTTGAACAGTGAAAGCCTTGGCTTCTCTTTAGGGTATGGAAAGGGCCAGGGTGAGTTCACAGCTCCTGACAGGTTCAGGGTCAGTCTGCAATCCCCAGTGGAGCTCAGCCAGAATATTATGAGTGAGCACACCTTGGATCAATTTACCTCTGCAGCTTGTTTATCATTCTGTTTGCACGAGTTTGTTTTTACCAAAAATTAGGGGAAGAACTAACATCCTCTGTTTAATCTGTAATATGAAGTTTTGGAAAAAGTTTATTTTTTCCATTTAATTACTTCTTTACATGCATTTACAGTAATTAGACATCAGATGCAGTAGCTAAAGCAATTACTATATGTCATTTCAGAGAATTACAGTATAAACATACAGTAAATACTCAATAACCCATGACAAGCTACTTAAAAAGTAATAAGGAAATTTAATTTAAAATGTGGGAGCTGAAATGCATGATGTACTGCTGAATGAAATGCCCACAATTACAAAAGAGAGTCCAGCTTTGAAAATCCACTACTATTAATTTACTTACCTTTCACAGTGAGAGTCACTGACCACCTCCCTTCAAAATTAATATTAACAATGCATGATAAATAGCCTCTTATAAAATGGAAGCCTTGCCTGCTCTTTCCTTCCCCTCCCCTCCTCTCTCTCTTCCTTCCTTGTCCTATTCTCCCTTCTTTCTCTTTGAAAATCAAGTTGACACTTAAAGCCCATTAACCTGAAAGCACAAAAGTTCAATTTGTAATAACAGCACAGTGGTTAACATACAGTGACACTCCTTGTCTTTCACTTAAAAAAATTATCTTTATTGTTGAAAGTATTCTCCCCATATTGCAACACCCTGTAATAAAATGTATTGGAAATTTGCAACTCTTCAGAGTGGAGTTCAAATCTCAGTTTAGCCCCGGCCAGTGTAACTCAGTTGGCTGGAGCATCATCCCAGTCTGTGCACATACCTAGGTTGAGGGTCAGATCCCTGGGCAGGACACATACAGGAGGCAGCCAATTGATGTTCTCACATCCATGTTTCTCTCTCTTTCTCTCTTCCTTCCCCTCTCTCTAAAATCAATCAGGTGAGGATTAAGACAAATCTGTTTATTTACTAAGAAACCTATAGCAAGTTACTTGACTTCTCTATGTCTTAGTTAGCATATCCCTAAAATAGAGGCATAACTATCAGTGATTTGTCTGAAAACATAATTCGAACCAAGTAGAGTGAGCACCGAATGAATGGCTGCGAGCCTTGTGTTATCTATTTATCTCAATGCATGTAATAAATCTGGAACATTTACTCTTCTATTTAGACTCTACAGCCTTCATCACTTCTAAAATTATCACTGATGTGTTTAATTTCAGGTGCACTGTTCCCCCAACTTATACCAAGAACTGAAGACTAACTAACTCTATGTTCACTAGCTTAAATCCATTTCTGACTTTACAAATTCTTATTTAACTATCCTTCGACAGTCCCTCACAACTGTAGAATCTTCTTTTCTCCCTGCCTTGCAATGCCCCATAGGACCTCCTTCTCCTGCATGGTACAAGGATAAGAGTACAGAGGTGAGAGAGAAGCAGACTTGGGTTTGAAATCTGGATTTACCACTCAGACTTAATTCTGGAATCATGACTAAACCTCTAGAAGCCTCACTTTTCAAAAATGAAATAGTAGTACCTATTTTATAAGGATTAAATGGGAAGATATTATTCATCATACTCTTATTGAATGTCACTGTATTGCCTCCTTCCACCTACAAAGGTGCCTGAGAGGTAGAAGCTCAAGTTCCTCCATTACCAGGCAAAAATTCTGCCTCCTCTCCAGATCAGCTATTCACCCAAAAATATTTCACTGAGTAATTGTTACAGGAAATGCTTTGCCAGAAAAGTGCTCCAAAGTCAGGTAGGTTAGGTGAATATTACTTAATTCATTCCTTGCCTATTTCCAGTATAGTTAGGCATATAATGGCTACAAAAAGACAGTAAGATTAAATGGAACTGCTGGGGCTCAGGAAAGAACATGTGCATTTTTATTTTGGTCACTGACAAATTATCCTCCAATTTTATCATACAAATTTACATTGCCACCAAAAATATAGGAGTGTGAGCATATAACAATGTGGACTATAGTAATGTCACAGTCTCGCTCCCTAACTCCGGATTTTACAGATGAATAAAACTAAGGACCAGAAAGAGAACTACTCAGGAGACATAGTTTGCAAAATGCATTCAAATGAATCCCACAGTGAATCTGGGAGACCGAGTTTCTAAAGTTGTAATTATTACTAATTGAGATCCTAACTCAATGCTAATCATGATAGATATTTATTTATACTTAATCTTTTTAGATGTTGTACAGACACTCACTAATGCATTTAAAATTGACAAAGCCGACCCCAAGAAATTAAGCCATAACAGCAACAAGTGGTGTTATTGCCTCCTGGTGCTTTCTCTGGTCTGCCTGAATCTGACTGGACATTTTTGGTACACACTCTGTTGAACCTTGTAGATATGAATCACAATAGGGCTTCAGGTTACATCTAAGTAATATGCAAATCGACTGAATGGCCAAACAGCGGAATGACCATCCAGATGACTTTCCAGATGAAGCTGGGGCTGCAAGGGCTGAGCCCCTTACAAGAATTTTGTGCATCGGACCCCTAGTCTATAATAATAAAAGCATAATATGCAAATCGACCAAACGACAGAACAGCAGAATGACCATCTGGACAACCTTCCGGACAGCCACTCTATGACATGCACTGGCATCAGGCTGGCTAAGGAGGGTGCAATGCAATTGGTCGGGGGGCAGGGGGGAGACCCTGCCATCACCCATGATCGCCCTGCAGAGGGAGGCCCAGGCTACCCTCTGCTGAGCGATCTATGGGCGGGCTCCACAGTCAATAGCCCCAAAGAGGGAGGCTCAGGCTGCCGGCCAGCAGGGCAATTGATGGGGGGAGAGGGGGCTCTGCAATCACCCCAAAGAGTGAGGCCCAAGCTACCGGGTGGCAGCACTATGACAGGAGGGCAGGGCCTCCCTCTGCATGGCAATCGATCTGGGGGCCCCACAATCAATCCATCCACAGAGGGAGGCCCAGGCCACCGGCCAGTGATGCAGTAGTGGGTGTGCAGGGCCAGCCAATGATCACCCCACAAAGGGAGGCCCAAGCCAGCCAAGTGATTGCACCCCACACCTGTTGCCCGCAGAGGGTGGCGACCAGTGGCGGGGGAAGAGGAGACAGCGCTGCACAGATGGCAAGCAGTGGCGGGGGCGGGGCCAGCTGCAGGCAGCCATGAGGAAGGAAAGCCCCGATAGGCCCTAGTCACTGGCCAGGCCTAGGGACCCTACCTGAGGGGTTCCGGATTGCGAGAGGGCACAGGCCAGGCTGAGGGACATCCCCTTGCATGAATTTCGTGCACTGGGCCTCTAGTTTATTAATATAAATAGTCAACTATAATGTGTCAAATCATTCAAGAGAAAACATTAGCCCTATTAAGTTGATGAAGAATAGGAATAATGAGAAAATTGGTTCTTGGTCTTTATTTCCTTTCATCTATGATAAGATCTCCTATCTGTCAGGTAAACTTTAGCCAATTGAAAACGTGAGTTTCTGTTTCAGAGATGATTCCCTTCTAACAGAGGTATTAACCTCATCAAAGTCACCTGGATACAATCCTTGAGTGCCAACCCTGTTCTCTAGGACCCAGATCATGAGTGTGTCCGACTCTCCATCTTCCTGGCCTTATCAATCATGAGAAATGCCTACTACCCCTCACCCAAACTGCTTCTTTCTTTTAAGGCACATATAGAAAGCAACCAATCCATGTTCTCTTGTTTAAAAATGGTCAACTTACCTGGAACTGGTCAAAAATAGTGATAGAAATAAGACACCTCCGAAAGCTTCTCCACTCCCTTCCGCAGGGAGCTGACAGAATTGGTGTCTATAACAGAGTTTCTGGGCCCGGGTCCTGTCACACATGTTCTGAGAAATGGGTGTTCCACCAGTTCCCTTAGGGACAGTACTTCTGAATCTAATTCTCTCAATCTAAACATTTCCTCCCCACGTTCTAGGATTCTCACTCCCTCTCACATTGCAGCATTCCAGCCCATTGGTTTTGGTTGTGGTTCTATCCTCTCTACCAGGGTAAATAATCACAATCCCCTGTGTCCTCTGTCTTTGTCGCCTGCCACTGTCCCCTTTTGTTGCTCATTTTATCTCCTGCTTTCCTGGCCAGTGACTTTATTTCACTTTTATAGTCACACAAACCCACCAGTCCCTTCATTTGCATATTCCCAAACATACAAAAGATGTTTAAATTCTAGAATACCATGCTTTGGATTTATTTAAAGAGCAGCTTTAGAACAAAGCAATTGCATTCCTTAAATTGATGAAGAGAGATGAGCATTATGAATTTTTTAAGAAGGAGGAAAGAAAAAGTCCTGTGTTCACTACTTTCAAATGCAAAACCATCTACAACAAGAACAGGTTATAGTCTTCCCCAGAATGAGTACAAAGAAAAAAGCCTATTCCTCCAGGAAAGATTTGGAAGTACTTCCTAAGCTTCCTGAGGTCTTGTGGAGAATTATGATTACAACAAACCTGGGGAATGACTGCTGTTACAGGATGCCGGCGAAAAGGTTTATTTCATGCCAAAGAGCTTAGCTGATTTTGAACCAAAGAGCCTTTGATTCTCTGAGACTAAGCAGTTCACTGTTATCTTCTGGCAAAGCATGACGAGGTTCAGCCGATGTGGTCCCAGCTCTGTCACCCCTCATCCCAGGGACAGCATGTCAAGTTATATTGTGTAAACAGACATGTTGGCAACTTGGCTACATTTGAAGATGGAATCTATTTTTTTAATTATGTTGGGATATCCTGTGCAATATTTTGGTAGTCCTTTTTAAGTTGTAGGTAAGTCTGCTGCCCCCTTAAAAATTACTATTATTAATATTGTCAACACTTACTAAAGTTATAGAGGGAACCTATTTGCATTATTTCTCCCTTTTTATATTTTCTAATACACTTAGACATTTTATACATTGTAAAAAAAAGTACAGATTTCTCATAAATGATTTATCTCATTACATTATGGTGAGTAGTCATTTAAAGACTAGGGATTCTAATTCTCAAGGTTAGCTCATATTCATTACATATATAATCCAACGTGACATAACAAAATCCTAGTAAGGTTTAAACAATACTCAAGTAACTCTCCTCCTCTTTCTCCTCTTCCTCCTCCTCCTCAGCTGCCGTCACCTCTCAATGATTTTTTTCTTTATTGATTAAGGTATTACATATGTGTCCTTATCCCTCCATTGTCCCCCAGCCCCCCACTCATGTCCTCACCTTCCTGATGTCTGTGTCCATTGGTTAGGCTCCCAACGCTAATTTGATTTAAAACCATAGTATTAAAAATTATATGCAACTCCTTCGATATATCACTGCTTTCTTCACCCAGTCAATATTATAACTCAAAGCAGCACATTACATCCAGCAACATCTAACCTTCAAAGCAGAATTAAATATCCATCTGATCAGAAACTTTTTTTAAAAACACCAAAGTCATGAACTCATTTTATCATCTACCAACTAGTGGCAAATTTATTTTAATAACTACAGAGCAATGAAACAAAAAGGGTCAATGCAATGATAAATGGAAACTGCTTTTAAATTTCTGAGTGCTAGGTAGTAGAGACTGGGATGATTTTATATTCGTATATTCTTTATAGTGTTTTCCTAGTTCTCCTAATTTTATACTGTAAAGAAGCCATACACTCTAGACTGTAAAGTGCTGTACGGCTGCATTATTAATTAGACTAATATTATTTATCTGATAGAGGTGGAAGTCCTTGGAAGTAATTAATAGAATAAGATTGTAAGATTACATAATAGTAATAATGTAAATATGGAGAATAATTTTGTGTCTATAAGGTGGAGGAGTTAAATCAAAAAGAAATGTTTAGGAAGTTCTCTATTTTTGAAATGAGTAGTTTTACTTTAAAATTACTTACTCTCATTTCAGAAAGATGGGTTTCCAAATAAGAAAATCACAGCAACCTTCACATTTCATGGCACTGTAAAATATATAGTATTTTATATATTTTTAAATACTGGGACTTTCCTCATTTTCCCCCTAAAAAAAATATATATCAAATATAGTAACTGGTTCCTTTCCCCATTGGGGATTAGTTTGGAGATTAAAAAAAAAAAAAAAAAAAATCCAGCATGGCCCGAGGGCAAAAAGCATCTTACTAGTGCATCTTGGTTGTGTCAGAACATTCTAGGCTTTACCCGCTGAATCATTAACATCCACTTACTTTGAAAGAAACTTACAACTGGTCTAATTAAGAGACTTCACCTTGGATTTGCTCATTCTCTGCCCCAAGACAAAATATTCAAAATATAAGCAGGCAAGAAAACCTAAAAACTTGTCCAAATATTCCGCTAGAAGAAACGTACTGCCTGCGTGGCTCACACATGTATCCAGATGTTAGCACTAGTCCCAATACTCTGTGCACAAAGCAGGGAGGACTGACCAAACTGCTATTTCCTGACTTAGATTACTAAACTAAAAATGTCAAGAATTTTGCATATAATTTCCTTTCAAATAGTATACCTGTCCTAAAGTTATATTTAGTTGTGTGTGCAGACACAAAACTTGAGTATCTTTTATAAATTCCCATTTAATTCAAATGAAGCTATAAAAGTCACATGCTTGTAACTAATATTTTATCTAGTAACTAGAGGCCCAGTGCATGAAATTCATGCACGAGTAGGGTCTCTAGGTCTAGACAGCTATCAGGGGCGATTGAGGGGGGCCCCTGCTGGCACCTGCCTTGGCTGGCCTGGAGCCACCAGCTTGCTGGCCCCGCCCCCTGCCTCCAGTCCAAGCCTTCAGTTGGGGGTAGTTCCTGTATTGAGCACTTGCCCCCTGGTGGTCAGTGAACGTCATAGCAACCAGTCATTACACAGGTTGTTCCACTGTTTGGTCAACTTGCATATTAGGCTTTTGTTATGTAGGATATTTTGTATTTCCTTTCAAGCAGGGATGTACATGAAAGAGAGCGAACTTGGGCAAAGAATGTCTTTGTTTTTTTAATCATGAAACTGGATACATATTCTGGCAATTGTGAGGCATGTTAATTATCTCAAATAGTTTTTGGAGTAAATCAGAGCTCCAATTGCAGGCAGGGAAAATATATATTTAATATTGTGTACTATTTATGCAAAATACTACTCTTAGCTAAACTATAATGCCTTACAGAGCTTACACAGCAATGTCCAAAAGAATATTACTCACGGTGGCCTTTCCTTTCTTAATCAACATGTATAATGCTAGATCAGAGTATAATTTCTTTCTCAAAAACTGTAAATCTCTGGTGATAATTAGTACAGTTCTATCATCTTCATTAACAAGAAAAGCTATGTCCTAGTCCATGAACAATCACTTTTGTGAAAAATCTCTGGCATTTCTGGACAACATATTCACAGGTCTACCTAATCACAAACTTTATTGTGTTCTTCAAAGTTAAGGTTATTTAATGTTTTCCCCCAAGGGAGGATTTACACAATTCATTCCTTCTATATTATATGCTTTTAAAACACAGAAGCCAAGAGGTGATACTAATTTCTGAATTATTTCACTGGGACTTTCCTCATTTTCCCCCTAAAAAAATATTGCATAGCTGTGCTCAGGAGCTCCATTATCAAAATAAGAAATGACATCTTCATGATGTAAAGACTTCAGGAGTATCTAACACTCTTAATTGCTGAATAAATGCTATATGTTAACACAGAAAATTCAGATGTATAATTTCTGACTTCTAGACTATTAGAGAGCAATGAAGTAGCTACTCTCTCCTCATATCTCAATATATGTATATGTAGATAAATAGTACATTTTTATGAATACTTACATTTTAGGCTGATTACCTGTACTAAAGATAAATTTTGGCAGGAGAAGTGGTTATACTAGTGTTTAAGAAGTAGAGTTCTAGGAGTGATACATAACATACCTATATCAGAATCCTTGAAGCACTTGCAAAAATTGTAAATTACTGACCACATTCTAGATCAAATGAATCAGAACCTCTGGGAGTACCATCAGATTTTTTTTTTTTACAAGTTTCTCAATTTTATGCCTATGTCAATCTGAAGAACACTGGTAAGTGGACTCACTATTGGGTCAGGACTCCAGAAAAATAGGCTTTTTATTTCCTGCAGTATTATAAGGACTTGTTGCCACTTTTTCTTCCTATTCATCCTTCTGTACCAGAGACTGAATATGAAACTTTATTGATTAAATTTAAAATACCCTTATACCTTCCTTCATCAAATACATGGCTTTAAAAAATGTTAGCCAACTAAGTGTTAGCAAATTACATGTATATATATAGCCACATTTTTTTCCATTTGAGGAAATTTGCTTCATATAAATATTAAGACAAACCAGCTCAGATGGTATCTAATCAAATAAAAAGCTATTTAACTGCAGGGGGCTAGGTTACAATTGCTCTGGGAGCAGAGATATTGAGTTTTCTGGCTTTTGTAGATTTATATTCTAAGCCATAACACTGAGTTTACAATTTTGCTTTGAGTTTCATATATAAACACCTGTAAGATGAGGATTTCGACCTTCCTGAGGATCATACTAGAAATGAATTGAGGCTTAGAGTGCAATTAGAGCATTAAGTCCCAAACCACTGTATAGTTAGAAACTGTTAGAAAAGATTGTCAATTTGTACTTGGGCTCTGGGCCAAATTTCTGTAGGAGACTTAAAAAGTTCATCCTATTTGAAGGTAACATTGCTGACCAGGGCTGCTTTCCACAGTCAGTTTGTCAACATCAGAGACACTGGATTGTTTGCATTGATTAGTATGACGTGGGATGTCAGTGTTTTGGTCCTATGCTTCTATGAATATCCTGGAGGCAGAGAGGAGACAAAATAATTATATTGACATGTGTTTCTATGTGTGTGTTCCTTAATGTAAAGATACATCAAAATCTTTAATGTCAGCAGCCAGGCAATTGTGTAATATTTTCCAAGGGACTCTCAGAATTTATCTGTCAATCAAGTGGGGAATTTTTTCACCTAAAAAGGTTATCTTGTATTAATGAGAGCGTATCAGAGAGAGCTAGCAAAAGATACTCTAGCAAGAGCTAGAACTCCAAAGTGGTGTCAGTGAGAAAGAAACAGTGGGAATGGAAAATGACCACAAAAGGGAGATTTATCAGGAATTTCTTATAAATAGCCTCATGTTTGCTTTCTTCCAAATGTGGGGAGTAATTATAAAATGCCAGGTTTGATGTCAGAAAATGTTTAGAAGATTTAAGGTAAAGCAAACACAACACAGAAAATCATCTTGTATTAAAATAGAGATACCCCTTAATTCTGTAATGGGGAGGGCCCAACCAACAATAATACGTTTTCTAAGTTGGTATATACTCAGTGTTCACTGTATTTCTAGTATTTATTTACATATGCCTCAATCACCAGAGGGAGGCATTTACCTGCTTGGTAAATTTTCATCCATTTACTTGGTCTTTTCTCTGACTCTATTTCTTCCTCTATTTTTCAGTACAAGGGGTATTGTTTGAAATATGACAGATTACAGGTCACCACAGTGCCACTGCTGTGGGAAACTTGGTTATATGGACAAATATACAATCTATTTATTTTCTGTGTGATTTGAGTTTAACCAAACCCTAACTCCTCTATGCAAGTATGTAAGCAGGCAGATTATGTTTTGACCAACAAAAACACATGTGTTGTGTCTTCATAACCACAGGTGCTGGCAGATATCATAAATCTTATTTTAGAGACTGGGTCTCTGAGAGAGGGAGAGAGATGAAGTGGATTGCCTAAGGTCACAAGCTAAAACTGTCTCCTAGTAAGGTCTCTTAATCCTGCTTTTTGTGGCTACAATCATTCAATCCATTTTGATGTTGGAAACTGTAGAGTCAGATGCTTTATCTCCTGCAGTATATCTTTAGGCAGTATGAGCTCTGACAGGTGACAAGACTATGTTTAAATGATAGCCCTCTTTCTTGGATTGTGCAGTACTAGTAAACTGGAGGTTGGGGGTGGGGGTGCGGTGGGGGGAGAATTTCCATTAGATTCCATGGTCAAATATCTAGGAAGAACTACATAGCAAAAAAAAAAAGTTGAATTTAATGTTGAAAATTTCTAAAAATTTTATAAAATTGGGTCTAATCAGAATATTCAAATAACTAAACATGCTCTGACTTGGCATGCTCTATCATTAATGAATTATATTTAAGAAATAACATTAAAATCACAATACACATCTTTATATTTGGACAAAACCCTTGTGTGTTACCTTGCTTTTTTATTAAATTCTGTTATGGTTTATATTATGAGTTGTAGTTGATAGATTCCAGAACAATCAATTTAGATTGTCTTGTTTGAGTACACTCTGCCCTTTAACGAAAGAGCAAGCACTCTCTGGTCAAAGACTAACAATGATGATAATTATATCTTTATATGTTTGTAACCCTTTGCATTTCGCAATGAACTTTTACATAGTTTATCTTATTTGGCCTCCATAACTCGATTAATTGCTTTCTTATTATTCCTACTTTAAACACAAAGACTCTCAGGCTCTTGCAGTTAATTATCTTACTGAAAGCTCCTCAACTAATTATTCTTCTTAACCATGAAGCGAGCAACAAACCTTAAAAGACAATAAACATGAGATCCACTACCATTTTATATTTCACCAATAAAAGATAATCTATTATAAGATATTATCAATTTTCTAATGTATTCCAATTTCAGTGATGTTAAAAGTGTCAAAGAGAGGGTGGGGGCTGGGTGAAAAAGGTGAAGAGATTAAGTACAAATTAGTAGTTACAGAATAGTCACAGAATTGTAGATTACAGCATAAGGAATGTTGTCAATAACATGATGATAACTATCTATGGGGCCAGGTGGGTACCTGAAACACCAGGGTGCCATTTTATAAAGTACATGATTTTCTAACCACTATACTGTACATATAAAACTGATATAGAATATTATTAAATATAAACTGTAATTTTAAAAAACTGGGTGAACTTTACAAGTACAAAAAATATGACTAAAACAGATACAACATGGTGAGTTATTATGCCATTCTATCTCTAGATTCTTAATCTCTAATACTGTGTTTTTCTAAAAAATCACCTCTGTGGATCATTTCCTTCTTCTTGTAATTTATTCACCACTAATTTACTCCAAATCTGGCACCTGCCACTCTCAGAGCTCTCTTTTTAGTAGTTACCAATGGCCACATGAACAAAGCTACGAAGCTGAGTCTTTTTTTTTTTTCCAACACACACACACACAAAAGTTCCATAATCAAAATTCCAACTTTAGCAGCCTTATATGGTTTTCTTTGCCTTACACTGCTTCACCTCTTCAACTTTTTTAAATGGTCTCTTTTCATTCCCAAACTCAGTGTTTTTAAAACTAAAGTCATTCTCTTTCCCTTAATAAAAAACAGTAAAAACAAACAGCATACAAATAACAAAGCTCATTTCTGACTTGTAAAGTTTATAAGAGATATAACATTTCCTCACTTGTTTTGTTTAGAGTACTTTGGATAATGCTTTTATTAAAAACTAGAAGCCCAGTGCACGAATTCGTGCACGGAGGTCCCTCGGCTTGGCCGGCGATCAGGGCCAATTGGGGCCAGCTAGCAGTTGGGAAGGACCGCAGAGGTTGGCTGTGGGAGTGCACTGACCACCAGGGGCAGCCCCTGCATTGAGTGTCTGCCCCTTGGTGGTCAGTTCACGTCACAGCGACCAGTCAATCAGTTGTTTGGTCAACCAATCAAAACATTCGCTTAGGCTTTTATATAGGTAACTAGAGCCCTGGTGCATGAAATTTGTGCACTGGAGGGGGTCCCTCAGCCCCGCTTGCACCCTCCCCAATCCAGGACCCCTTGGGGGATGTCTGACAGCCAGTTTAGGCCCAATCTCCAAGAGGCAGTCAGACATCCCTCTCACAATCCAGGACCGCTGGTTCCTAACTGCTCACCTGCCTGCCTGCCTGCCTGCCTGATTGCCCCTAATCACTCTGCCTGCCTGCCTGATCACCACTAACCACTCTGCCTGCCTGCCTGATGGATCCTAACCACCTCTTCCTTGGCCCCCACCACCATGGCTTTGTCCGGAAGGACATCTGGAAGATATCAGGTCTATCCAGTCTAATTAGCATATTACCCTTTTATTAGTATAGATATAACTGCTTCAAAGTGGCTTTCTCAATGAAGTGCCAATGGGGTCATTCTGGAAATCAGACTTTATGCATTGATTTGTACAAGGATATCCATCATGGGCCTAGTTTCTTCCAAGAATTGGAGTTTCTGGTGGAAACTCTTCCAAAATTGATCCTATTAAATCCCAATTAAGTAGGACTAGAACCAAAAGGTCTGATTTGCTAATCCTATACATACAAAGCCTTACAGGTCACAGAAAAGTGACCCAATATAGGTCCTTCTCCACCACGGACACCCTATCTCCCATTACACAATTTCAAATGTTATTCTTTTATCATTTACCAATTTACTTCTTTAATTGTTCTTTATCTGAATGTCACCCTTGAATGTGTGTTCCATAATGGCTGAATACATGATGTCTCGGTCACTGTTGTATCCCCAGGACCCAAAGCAATGCCTTACATTGAAAAGGCATTCAAATATCCTATTGCATACATTATTAAAAACCTCTAGTGTAAGGAGAATTACTGTGTAGACTGGAAAGAAAACAAAATATTTATCAGTCTTATGTCTTCAATATACTGTGAAATTGTTCATTTCATTGTTGGTAGTCAATACCAGTATAAGGCTTATCTCAAAATGGCTTTTAAATGCAAGATCTAAAAATCTCAAAATTTTGAAAGATAAGTGAGATAGTTTTCTGAGAACTTATTCTTACTGAGTAGGAGCCTGCAAAGCACAACTGACAATTTAACATTGGAAGCATGTTTTCCTATAGCTCATATAGCAATAATGCCATGACATCTACTTAAAATTATGAAGTTTCTTTTCCTTCCAACTTTTAATATTGTACTATCTCCTTATTAAATTTTAAATTTTAATATTTTATACATTTGGATTTTGCTGGATACAGTTTTTCTACTTATTAATTTTACCAGTAGTATCAGTGTTCAGCAAATTAGAGTTCGCTAAATAGTTACACCATATTAATAAGCCCGAATCTCTTGGTCCTGATGTTTAATTCATTGCTTTTATTAGTATATTTCCAAGTAGAGGATTTAATTTATACATATTAAACTCTACCACATGGTGTCTTGTTCACAAAATCTTTCATTAACTCTATTCCCCAGTAATGAATATTTTATCAATTTATCACATGTAACATCCCTGGCCATTATTACTTAGATAATCATTTGAGCAATTTTGTCAAATATACCAAGCAGAATAAAAACCCCAAAACAAACAAAATAAATCCTTACTCTTCCATTAGAACATTCAATTCTTCTGTTCTTATAGCATCATTTCAATTCACTTAAACCTTGTGTTTTCTAACAAGTATTTTGGAATTTGGGGGGTTATAACATAGATTTTACATTAAATATGTTTATTTGTTATAAGTCATTATTTCTGTCTTATTTCAAAGTAGAGTTTAAGAAGGAAGAAACAGTTTGTCACACAAGATATACCAGGGAGGGTCAGGTTGCACAAATGCTAACTGCTACCATAGTATTTTTATTAATGAACTAGAGGACTGATGCATGAAATTCGTACACTTGGGGGAGGGACGTCCCTTCAGTCCAACCTGAACCCTCTCCCAATCTGGGAGCCCTCAAGGGATGTCCAACTGCTAGCTTGAGCCTAAGCTGGCAGTCAGATATCCTTAGTGCTGCCACGGAAGTGGGAGAGGCTCCCGCCACAGATGCTGAGCTCGCCATCTGTGAGCCCAGCTTCTGGCCGAGCAGCGCGTGGGAGCTCACTGACCACCAGGGGCAGCTCCTGCATTGAGCATCTGCTCCCCTGGTGGTCAATGCATGTCATAGCAACTGGTCTTTCCACCATTCAGTCACTTTAATTATTAGCCTTTTATTATATACTAGAGGCCCAGTGCACAAAATTCGTGCATGGGGGGAGATCTCCTCAGCCAAGCCTGTATCCTCTCCAATCCAGGACCCCTTAGGGGATGTCCAACTGCCGGTTTAGGCGGGAATTGGGCCTAAACTGGCAGTCAGGAATCCCTCTCAAAATCTGGGACTGCTGGCTTCTAACTGCTCACCTGCATGCCTGCCTGATGAACCCTAACTGCACCCCCCCCTGCCATCCTGATCACCCCTAACCACCTCTGCCTGCTGGCCAGATCACTCCTAACTGCCCCCTTGGCAGCCTGGCTGCCCCCACTCTGCTGGTCTGGTCGCCCCCAACTGTCTCCCCCCTACCGGCCTGGTTGCCCCTTACTGTCCCCCCCTGCTGGTTTGGTGGCCCCCAAATGCCCCCTCATGCTGGCCTGGTTGCCCCACACAGCCTGCTGTTTAGTCGTTTGGTCATCCCTCACTAACCCCCCTGCCAACCTTTTCACTCCATGCAGCCTTGGGTTCAGTCATCCATACATTTGTTTTGGTCATGATAGTTCCAGGCTTTTTATATATTAGAACTAGGGGCCAAGTGCATGAATTCATGCACCTTGAAAGGAAACGTGGGTCGCTAGGCTGTGGTGGGCACAGGGTTGGGTCTCAGCCCATCCTCTCCACCCCCATTTTTGGGGCCAGTACCAGCAGTGGGTGCAAGCAGGGCCGGTGCCATCAGCGGGTGCAAGAGGAGGCTGCTGCCCTGCTCAATCGCCCCTCAGGAGCAGGGGGAGGTGGAGAAGCCCTCAGGGGCAATTGGGACCAGCAGCCACCGCTCACACCTGCTGACAGCACCAAGCAATTGTGACTGGCATTGGGTACCAGCAGTGGATGCAAGCAGCGGCTCCAGCACCGGCAGCGGGTGAGACAGGGTTGTCTCTGACAGCGGATGCAAGAGGTGGCTGCCAGCTCTGATCACCCTTCAGGAGCAGGAGTAGGTGAAGAAGCCCTGAGGGGCAATCAGGGCCAACAGCCACCGCTCGTACCTGCTGCTGGCTCCGAGTGATCGGGGCTGGCAACGGGGTGCTGGCAGCAGGTGTGAGCAGCAGCTCCAGCACTGGCAACAGGTGTGAGTGGGGCTGGTGCCAGCAGCAGATGCAAGTGTCCAGCGGGATTGTGGCACGCGGGAGCAAAGAATTTTCAGTAACCACCAGAGGCTCGCCCCAATGACAGCGACCAGTGCTCCACCTTCTCTGGCACCCCTGCTCACCTGCTCCACCATCCCGCCGTGGCCAATGCCCGCCATGTTCTGTGCTCTGCTGCCTGCTGCCAACACCTGCCATGTTCCACACGTGCCTCCTGGTGGTCAGCGCACGTCATAATGACGGGTTGTTTGGTTGTTCTGCCATTGGGTCTATTTACATACTAGGGTTTTATATATATAGATGATTGGCCAATATTTATAGGAAGGCTAGAAGGAAGCATGGAGAGAGGAAGGGAGGAAATAAAGGGGTACAAATTAAGCATGAGACCAATAGAACTTGTTCAGAGGAACTTGGCCAAAGTGGTAAGTAAACTAAAACCATGCCATAAAAGCCATTTAACACTAAATATAGAATCTCAATGGGGAATTATTGCCTCTATCATATAAGGAAAAGGAAAAATACAAGTGTCTTGAAAAGAAGACTCAACTGAAAGTAACCTGACCAGAAGATAATCCCAGCTTGATCAATTAACCTTACATCTCGGCTTTTCCACATCCTCAGCCAGGGAATGGCGACACACTTCCCTTTTAGAGTGGTGGGAGAATGAATGAGATGGCATTCAGGAAGTCCTGCCATGGGAAGGATTAGGCAAGTGTGGTGGGAAAGAATATGAAAGGATAATAACATGGAAGCTACAAGGAGAAAGATTTCTATCTGCCATAAGGAAGAAAATTCTAGGAACCTGAGCTGCAGTGATGGATTGTGCTGCCTCAGGAGACGCAGACCTGTCTCCTTGAGGTGTTGGGGGCTTTGGCTGGCAGATTACTGAGGATATTTAAAAGTGGGCCCTATTGACATAGTAGGAATTTCATTAGATGATCCATAAGGTCTCTACCATTTCCTAGGACTGATTATTGTATTAACTTGTAATATGCATGGTAATGATACATGAAATAATTATTCACAAGAGCAATGTCCTATTTATCTAGACTACCAACAACAGGAAAGCTTAGCTGCAATTTTAGATTAAGAATGCTCAAAAAAATAAACCTTACACATGTATAATATATACTATACTATATTTATAAATCTTATATTTTGTATTTTGTAAAAGAAAAATGAAACTATACATAGCACACTTTGTATATTGTAATATTTTAGTAGTTAGAAAAATGATTCCATTTTAATAAAAATACTCAAATGAACAAAGAAGTTCCTTGTACTACCATTTCATGTTAACAGGAATTTGGTGATTATAACAAGAACCCCAATGTTCACATTTAGACCTTAAAACATTACAAGATGGTATGTGTAGTAAAGTGGATTATATGATGATTTAAATCTTATTTTAGATCATGTTTTCATAAATGTTACATCACATTATTCAATTGTGGTGGTTTCTCTTTAATAACAACATTTAAACTTTTAACATAAACCAAAAAATGCTTTTATTGTAGAAAATAGTTTAAACTTTTAAAAATAATCACCTCATTTATAGAATAACAAAATTTATTTTTCTTGTACAATAAAATCACCTTTTGTTGTTGTAGTACCAAGTTTTAACCTGCATGATAATAAAATTAAAGGGAAAGAGCCTAATCTTGAAAGAACTTATATGCACTAATAATTATTTTAAAATTAAGTACAATAATGCAAAGCTAGAATTACTAGAATTCCATGAATTATTACCTACCCAGGTGTGTTACAGAGTATAACTATTGCTAATTGATGTATGTTTAGGTTCCAAACAATTAAGTAGACATTTTCTAGAATAAAGGATATATTCCATGTCATGTTAAAATTTTTAATGACAGCTGTAAAATGACTAATTGCTATAAAAAGAAATGATTCACTAGTCTAAAGATTCAATGTGAACCATACTCTCTTAAACAGCTTAAGAAAAAAACTTTAAAATGCTGATAATTCTGTTCACATTATTCTATTTTGTAGAGTTAATAAGTAAATAAGACAAGCATTATGATATTCTGATGTTAACTAGAGTCAGGAAAGGATAGACAATATAGTTCTGCATAATAGCACACTGTTTTGTTCTTTGGGAAAATTAATTTTTTGAAGAGTATAGGTTTAATTCTCATTGAGTTTAAGAGGGCATTAATTTGTTTTCAGAAGCATGAAGAATGCAAATAAAAGTAGTTCTCTGGAACTTGTAAATGAAATCACACCTAGGTAGTTTCCTATTAAGCTAAGACTTTAATAATAGAATATTAAGAATGATTGCTAATCAGAGGAACAAGTCAAGCATACAAAAGGACAAACAATAGCTGATTCAAACACTGATGACATTAAATTCCAGAAAAGCTTTAATTTTCCCCATGATGAATGAAAGGTGGCCACTCGAATCAGCAACTGTCAAAAACCCAATAGTATGGCAAGGTGAGATTTTTTTGTTAGAAATAAAACCTCTGTTTGTCTTCTCTGTTCACATTTAAGAACACAAATTTAGCTGATGTTCCTATTACTTTATAAATGAAGCACTTCATTTAAAGTGCCTGCACCAAAATATAGCTCATTCTACGCAACAGCTCAAGAGATATACTGCATTCTTTTGAACTCAGATATCTCCATGAAAAATCTTTCCTTTCCTGACAAAGACAAAAGGTTAGATCAGATATATAACATTGGAGGAGCATTATCTTGTCAAGTGGCTGGAATACATTAATATAGAGAGGAACCTTTCAGTTAAAAATTTTAGAAATGGAAGAAGGAAAATCTTTATACTTGCTATTTATATTACTTTCGCTCCGCAGGAAAAAAATAAGAGGAATAAATCTTGGTGGCTAGTGTGAGGAATACTGGAAGAAATCCAATTTAATTAGGAAAGAACACTGCTAACTTGGGGGTTGGAAAAATAGGACTTTGAAACAAGCATAAACCATTATAAAACCCAGTTTGTGATTAATAAGCAATGAATTCTTCCTTGACAGATAGGCACTGTTGGTTATTTATTGAAGTTTCTTAGTTTACGCTCCACATGGCATGCTCTTCATTCTTAAAGAGTAAATGTAAAACTCTTTTCCTTGTTTACATTCATGTTCCTTTTACTCTTAACAAGATAAATAACAATGAGACTAGGAATGCTTATGCCTGAAATGATTTAGACTGGAAGTATTGTTTAATTGCCTCCATCTCTATCTTCCCTTTGCCAGTGTTTAACCAGTAAAAGCCAGAATAATTAGTGTGATCAGACTCAGAATGGTCCTCTGTAAAACATGGAAATTCAAAATGAAGGAAAAATATATTGGGGTCCAGCAAGTGTGAATGAGTGTAACTTACCTGTTATGGAGAAGACCATCTGTATGAAAACTCAAGGTAGGGCACAAAAGTAAAACACTAGTTCCTCATACACAGAAGAACTCTATGGTTCCAGCACAGTGTACTTTAGCCTTTAGATGTGTGTATTTATGGAGATGAGTGGATAAAAATGTTGTGGTACATTTGTACAATGGAATAGTATGCAGCTGTGAAAAAGGATTCCTTACACTTTACAACAGCATGGATAGACCTGGAGAATATTATGCTAAGAGAAGTAAGCCATTCAGATAACGACAAATTCCATATGATTTCACTAACCTGTGGAATCTAATGAACAAAATAGACTGATGAGAAAATAGAAGCAGAAACATGAAGACATGGAACAGAGTGACAAACGTCTAAGAGAAGGGGTTTAGGGGATTACTGGAAAAAGGTGAAGGGATTTGCTAAAGAACATATATGCATACCCCATGGAGACAGACAATAGTGTGGTGAAGGCCAAGGGAGGGGGAGGCAGAGGTTGGATGGCGGTGGGCAAAGGGGGAGAAAATGGGGACATCTGCAATAGTGTCAGCGATAAAAAGACAAAAGTATGGAAAGTGACTGATGGAGGATATTGTAGACCTGAACAAATGAAGGCAAAAGAAAAAAATATTATGGTAAACAATCTCATTTACTTGGAGCAATTGTGAAAATGGCCTTTATGACTGTTGTTCTTAACTATTTAAAGTCATGCTGTCATAGGCTCTGAAGAAAACTAAAAATGACAAAATGTACATGTGTATATATCCATCAAGTTTTAATATAGCTTTTAGTGCAGAAACTTTGACCTAACCATGGACAGAATCTATATCAATCTGACCAGACGACGCCATGCTAGAGAAGAATGTATCTAATTATCATTCTCTGTACAATTCATTTTTTAATAAATCTTTATTCAGATTATTACAATTATTTCTCCTTCCCCCCCCCAATACCTCCCCTCCACCCGGTTCCCACCCCACCTTCTGCCCTTACCTCCCCCCTACTGTCCTCATCCATAGGTGTACAATTCATTTTTTAATAGCATATGTCAACATGTAAGTGCATATAATTTTCTGGTGCTATACAAAAATCCATAGTGTATGCAGAGACTTAAGTGAAAGGAAAATTTATAGAATTTAAAATGTTTTCTGTTATTTAGAATCTGAGTGTTTTAGGATCCTGATATTTAAAATAAACATGTGTAGTCATATATCCACAATTTTCACTCAATGCCTTAATTACAGTAAAAAATGAAATTTTAATTGTTTCATTTTCCAAGAGCCATATTTAATAATAAAAATGCCCTCTGTAATGCTCTCCCAGACATAAATATGAAAGTTTGATTTTACTTTATTAATAAATAAGGCAATCTCAATTTCTCTAAGACTAAGATCTCACATGAATTTTAGTTCATTCAATATCTTTAAGATATTATATTCAAAAATAAAGTTAATTTCTATATGCATGTGCATGTGTGATTCTAATGCTTGAGGTCATCTCTCATTTCTTCATGAATTGTTGATCTAATCAGCTAACCAGTCTATCCAACTAAACATTAAAAACTAGTCACATTGTAAATATAGTATAATGATAACTCTTTATGACATTTATGTGTGCTGCAAGAATTTCACATACTCCCATTCAATTCTTAAATCAAATTATAAGTAGTCACAATTATTACCCCCATATTAAAAAAGGGGAATCAAAAGCCTGCCCAATGTAACACACAATGGAAAGAGTGTATCAAACCCAGAACCCCAACCCATCCTCTAAAAGGGTTTTCTAAGAGATAGTTTTCTTAAATAACAGCTATTAAGTCTGAAATAAATTTCTGTAAAAGGACCAGCCACGGGTAAGAGGTGAGGAGTGTTTTAATCTCTATTATACTTTAAGGTTACAGCTATAACTTAAACTTATACATCCTTCTGACCAGGTAAGCAGGACCTTGATAGTACCTAGCATTGGGGCAGATGTAGTACTGTTCAGTATGTTGACATGAGCTGTTTTGGATTTCTAACCATTCATTTAAACACTGGGTTACATATAACTATGGGATGACTAGTCTAATAGTTACCCATGCTAAATGAATGCCCACCATAGTATCCTCAGCACCTGGAATTTTACTTTGCTCATAGTAGGTGCTCAAATGTTTGTTGAAATCTATAACTTGGAATGAAAATTTATACATGGTGATGTTTGGGACATGTGGGATCAAAACTGGCAAGATGATTAGGTGAGCTCAGGAATATGTTACCTGTAAACTTCTTAGAAATAAACTCAGGGATATTAATTTACACAATAGATAGTTCCCTGAAAAGCAGCTTGAAAAAAATCACACCTTTTGAAGACCAATAATATTTTCTATTGATTTACATTATCTACTCAGAGCTCTTAGTCTTCATTTGGAATTGATCTTCAGTGGGTTCAATCAACCTTTAATTGAACTCTGCTACTTCCCCTTCTAATCTGCTTGCCTCCATCTCAAGTACACACACAAAAATTCCACAAAAAGAATTCTACTACACACACACACACACACACACACACACACACACACACGTATTCTAAGAGAAAAATGACTTTTTTCTAATATTGAAATTTTATGTATCAGAACTTTAAAAGGAGAGATGTACTACTGTTTTATAGCAGTACTCATCTGGGGGACAGTTTATTATGGAATAATCACAGTACTGGGTTAATCTGCAGGATAGAAATTACGAATCAACATTACTCCTTACCAATGAATTTCATTCATTTCACTTAAAATTAATTTTCACACTCTTTTAATCAGTTTTCCTTCTTTTCTATGGAAAGCATTGTTCATTATAGGTAGTTAAGTTGCAGTCCAGCAAAATACTAAAAGTCATGGCTTTGTTGTCAGGCTGACTCAAGTTCAAATTCCATGTCAGCACTCACTGCATTTGTATCTTTGGACAAATTATCAAGCTTCTTGGTGTCTGTCTGATCTTCACCATTGAAAACTGTGGCAATAGTAACTCACAGGATTTTCTAGAGGATAAACTATAGTAAAATGGTTGCTCTGTTTACTAATATTGTTTTTGTCATTTCTTGTTTCATTAGTAAGTAAATACTGGGGCATTTCCTGGTATTTCTGATTCAGGCTTTACAGTCTAAACAAGTTTGTTGGCTTTTAGCAAGAAAATAAAAATCCCCTTTAAGTCATTTATTTAATAGATTTAAAACCCAATGTTGTATAAATAATGGTATTTGTCTCAATAGCAAAATGAAATCTAACAATAGAATGTTGGTTTTATTCACAACAACCAATGAGAATGTTGATTCATTCTGTCAATTCAAGTTCTGCATTTAATAGAATTAGCAGAATTTACGATGCTTATGAGAATGAGCCTCAGACAGTTGGAAAGTGTGGACAATGCTTTAAAATATAAATTTGCTATAAATCACAAACAGTACACAGCTGTTAATCAAAACAATATGTATCAGAGTAAAATTACATCAACAAGATTGTAAATTGCTTAGGAAAGTGACAAATATTTCTGATTTCCAAAAAAGTTAATGACACTGAAAATACACTGCATAATATATTACAAATACATAAGTGTATATATGTACACGCTCACAAAAATAGGAATTTCTAGCTAAATACTACTCTCTACATCAGTCTAAAGGTATTTCTGTAATGAATTTTTACATCTAATAGCCATATTTAATGTTCCACAGTTTGCTCTCCTCAGCTAAATTCATAACTAGTTGAATCTTCCAGTATTCCCTTCCTCTGAACTATCATTAATTTGGTGGTTTACAGGAGGATGGTTTCCAAACACCCAGATGGCAGGTGTCCAATGTAATGATTCCTGGATTCTGAGGCTGGATGAATGCAGTGCTGAAGAGAAATACTCAAGTCTACTAATAGAAATTTACTGTACCAGCTCCTCACCAATCAGATTGCCAATCGCACCTCATTAGTTTCCTAATTAAACTGTAAGTGTAATACATACATACAGATCATGTTTTTCAGCTACTGAAATATATTCATTTTCCAAAGGGCTAATCACATTACTGAACCTAGGAAAAATAAAATTCTATAGCTATAATAACTCAAACTTGCCAGCATGAAACCATTTTTCAAAGTATAAATAAATATCAAATAATAGCATTATTATTCATGGGAGATTATATTTTCCCCTGTAGCAATCAGATTTTAATTTTGAAATGAGCATCAAATATGACAAATAGCCAGGTAGAT
Source organism: Corynorhinus townsendii (assembly GCA_026230045.1). Taxonomy (NCBI): domain Eukaryota; kingdom Metazoa; phylum Chordata; class Mammalia; order Chiroptera; family Vespertilionidae; genus Corynorhinus; species Corynorhinus townsendii. Next base: position 160,938,851 of record JAPDVU010000006.1, on the reverse strand, counting down.
CTAATGACTATCTTTTGCCCAGTCAGCTTTCTTCTTACTTCCCTTTTGATTATTCTTAAGAAAGCAGAAATGATATTTTAAAAATTCAAAGCAAGACGGAATTAAATACAAATGCCAAGTGAAGAGTGTGATAAAATTTTCAAGTCTATGGGCACAAAAGCTATTTCTGCAGTATTCTTGAAGGGTGATTTCTTAAGTGGGAGATAGCTCTGATTTGACAATGGTTCATAAAAGTATTTTCATCAATTCAAATACTGCAATGAGACAATGCTTCCTGTCACTTAGAAACAAAGTCGCTATTCATCTCTTTTGCACATGTAGAGAACATACCAGAGGCAGAAAGAAAAGTAACTTTTTTTTTATTTGAGAAAACTACATTAAAAGTAGTTATGAGGAATGGATTTTGTTCTTGTTGCTACTGGAATTTTGTATAGGGAAAAGGTGGGGTACTTATTAGTTGGATTGCATTTAGTGGTATATGTGCTGTCAAAAGGCAAAACTTTTCTAAATTAGAATAACAGATGAGTTCAGTTAGTAAGGTGGACATGGAAAGTGGCTTAGCATTGAGGAAAACAAGGAATCTTTCCTAAAAGCCTTGAAAGCTATGGTTGTTTCAGTGGTCGGCAAACTGCGTTCTCGTGAGCCACATGCGGCTTGTGAGCCGCGGTTTGCCGCTCTGTTGACTAATGAGTTTGCTGATCACTGGTTTAGGTCAATCTGCGAAGGCCAGAGTATTGCAGTTATTCTGCCCAGGACCCCCCAAAAGTATCTGGAGACTTGAAAGGAAAAGATTGTCTTAGAATTAAATACACATGACCTACTGTTATAATCTACACACTGATGGACACTTTGCATAAAGCAAGTAAAGATTACTTCCATAGAATTTGGTAAATGCAGAAATATGTTACTTTCTACTAAAGCCACAATCCTCTAAAGTTGAATCATGCTTTAGAGAAGATACAGCAATATTTCAAGGCTTATTGGAACTCTTTAATGATGGATTGGTGCCATCTCATTGTTTGAAATGAATGGTTGGTAAGATTCTCTGATTTTCTTTATTGCCGTATTTTTCAGTTAGTGTTTATTTTATAATGGATTTAGATTAGCAGAACTTGGAAGATGATACATAGAACTCATATATAACCCATACACAGTTTTGCCTATTACTAACACATTACTATTGTCCATTTGTCAGTTAATGAACCAATATCAATGCATTATTACTAACTAAAATCTATGTTTTATTCAGAATCCCTTAGTTTTAACCTAATGTCTTCTTTCTGTTTCAGAAACCACTTATTTAATAGTCATGTCTCATTGACTATGGGTGGGTTTCTGAGACATTTGTTTTTTATGACCTTGAGACAGTTTTGAGGAATACTGGTCGGGTATTCTATTGAATATCCCTCAGTTGGGATCTAATTATTTTTCTATACACCTAGATTGTAGGTTTTGGGGAGGAGACAACAAAGGTGAATTGCCATTTTCATCATGTCATATGAATGTTATGCACCATCAATATGATTTATCTCTTGACCAAATGTTCACAATTGCCCATTTCTTACCTCTGCTTTGTCTTGACCAGTCTTTTGTCAGCTTCTCTCTTCTCCACAATACCCTGAACTGTTCTTATCCCCAAGCCTGAGAAAACACTAAAATGAAGAATGTGTCTCACTTACGCAATTTTTCTAAAATCAGCTGACTGTACTGAGACGCAACCCCTATCAAACCACAAGATTATTATACCTCCTTATTTGCCCCAGATATTAATTGCTAGGATGCAATAATGAAACACCACTGGGTGGCTTAAATAATAGAAATTAATTTTCTCACAGTCTGACAACTACAAGTCCAAGATCAAGGTATTGGCAGAGTTGATCTCTTCTCAGGCTTTTCTCCTTGGCTTATCCATCTCACTATGTCTTCACATGGTCTTTCCTTTGTGTGTGTGCATTCCTCGTGTCTCTTAGGGTGTCTAAATTTTTTTCCTCTAAGGAGAGCAGTCATATTGGACTGGGACCCATCCATTTGACCTTATTTAGCATTAATCACTTCTTTAAAGGCCCTATCTCTGAATACAGTCACATTTTGTGGTATTAAGTGTTAGGGCTTCAACCTATGAGTTTGGGGACACAATTCAGCTCACAACACTCAACTTCACCTTACTTACTGCTTACCCCTACTTACTCTACAAAAGAAAAGCCTTTTACTGTTTGATTTTGAGGTATTTGCATACTTCTAAGATCTGAGTATCCACTTAACAACGTGGATACATTCTGATAAATGTACCATTAGATGATCTTAACATCACAAATAGAGTATATTTACACAAACATCATGGAGAGTACTTGCACAAACCTAGATGGGAAAACCTACTAAATACCTAGGCTATATAACACAGCCTATTCCTCCTAGGCCTGTAGACTATGTTACTGTACAAATTAAGATTAAATAAAGCACAAGAGAAAATTATGCAATCAAGAGACACAGTAAGTAAAAGATGCATAAGGTTGCTGCCTACATAATACAGCATGTTTTACAACAAACTTTTTTATAAGTAGAAAGAGCATACTCTAAAATAACAATAAAATTTATAAGATAGTAAATACATAAACCAGTAACACACTTGTTTATTATCATTAACAAGTATTATGTACTGTAAGTAATCAAATGTGCTATACCTTTTTTTATATGACTAGCAGGCATCACAGGTTTGCTTACATCAACAGTGCACATTAGATGGCTACAGTGTCAGTAGGTGATAGAAATTTTAATCTTACTAGAGGCCGAGTGCACCAATTCGTGGACAGGTAGGGTCCCTAGTGGCTGCCAGCCACCACCACTGCACCACCAGCCCCTCCCCCTGGTCGAACTCTTAGTCAAGGGGACAATTTGCATATTAGGCTTTTATTATGTATGAGGGTGAGACCACTATTATATATGTGGTCCATCTTTGACTGAAACTTCTTATGTGGCACATAACTGTAGTCTTTTTGAATAGTTTCTCCTTATCTAAGTCTAAACTTGTTTTTTTGTTTGTTTGTTTTTAAAGCAAATACTTAAAAAATTTTTTTTTTCAATTACCATTTACATTCATTATTATTTTGTATTACTTTCAGGTGTACAGCATAGCCATTAGACAATCACATACTTTACAAATAATATTTCCCCCTCACCCCTGATGGTTGCCTGAGGGGAGTGGGTTTGAGGGGCAGGGTGAAAAAGGTGAAGGGATTGAGAAGTACAGATTGTAGTTACAAAGTAGTCATGGAAATATAAAGTACAGATTAGTAAATATAGCCAGTACTATTAGGATAACTATGTATGGTACTGGGTGAGTCTTGATTTGTTTTTATTTGATACACTATTGATGCTAACTTTGACCACCTGGCTGAGATGACGTGTGTAAAGTTTCTTCACTATAAAATTCCTCCCCATCCCACCCCTTTCCACATTATACTTTATGGAAGGAAGTAGCTAGGAGCTATGAGCATCCAACACTTAAGGAATGGGGAGTTAGGCTCCCATTCCTGGAAGATTAAGTGTTCACATGAATTATTTGGAATTCTTCTATGTAAAAGACGTATCAATTCTCCCATTTATTTTTCCAATAGTTTATATCAGAATGATATCATAGACATTAGTTTATATTTGGGGATATAATCTAAAACTCCTATATTTTATCATTGATTTTTTAAACCAGTATTTTAAGCAACAGTCAGCTGATTCATTTATACCCACAAGAATCTTAGCCAAATGCTGTCACTATATCCTTGATTTGCATATTTGATAAACTTGGCTAGGATCTGCAGCTCCAGCTGTTGGCCTCTATTCTTGTCTTAAAAACAGTTATGGTATGGGAAATGTATTGGTTACCAATGGGTCCCTGTTTCTTAATATGATGACAGCTGAGAATTATGGCCTTATCAAATTTGGCCTTATCAAAACAACATCAAAGGCCAGGAAGTAGTAATGTTCCACCTAGTTTTGTCAAGGAAAATGTAGGTGCTAAGTAGTTAATCAGCCTGCATACTCTTCAAGCATTCCTGCAATCAAGGAAGTTTTGATAATAATGATCAAGAAGGGCAGGACTTTAATAACCTTCCTTACCAAAAAAAGAGAAAGAAAACTAAATGTACACCATTGAAGATGAAATAAATCTTAAGAATCTCTGAAATGTTCACATGAAAAAATTAAAAACAATTTAGGGTAAGAGTGTCTCATACTACTCTAGGGCAGTGGTCGGCAAACTCATTAGTCAACAGAGCAGCAAACCGCTGCTCTAGGTTTTCCGACCACTGCTCTAGGGTATTGTTTCACTCTGAATGTATTTTTAGCAAATTTCAGAAAGTTAGCAATTGCTTTTATTTTTTATTTATTTATTTATTTATTTTAGCAATTGCTTTTAAATCATAACACTTCTTTGTGACCTTTTAAATTCGTGCCTTAAAATTTTGTATTTTGTAGACAAACCTAATTTTGCCAAATGTAGGTATTTATGATAGCCTTTGAAGTTCATTCTGAGCAAACAAATCAGTAAATCTTAGTTTTTATGTGGAGACATTTATCTGTTTAGCTACCTGTTTGTTCAAACCAAAAAATGACCCACAATAACATACACACAAATATACAAGTGTTTCTAGACTAAGGATCTAGGAAAGGTTACATGCAATATAAGGTTTTACCTCTATTTTAAGTAGTGTGGGCAATAGTTTGTCAGATTTAAATCAAGGGACTAATTGACAAGAATTTGAAGACTTTCCCATAAAAAAATCATAAAGTTTTCTGTAAATATAATTGAAATTCAGATGCACATTGCAGTTTGTGTTTGAAGTATCAGTGAATTCTATATCATCTATATTTTTAAATGACTTCCTGAACTGAATTGGGATGATTCAGAGTGCTTGATTTCCAAAGGGATTGATATGAGTGGGAATGTCTGAAGGAAGATTGTCATTGACTAGGTTACTTTGACTCTGAGAAATATAATAAATAAATTATTGCAAATTACATAGCAGAAGTGGTACCAGATTCAAAATCTTAAGAATGTATGAGGGAGTAACTAACTCTTTGGCCAATAAACCAGCCAGACTTAAATGTAGCAAGCAGATCCATTGTTTTTGGCTGGAGGCTCTAAGCCACAATAAGAACCTATTCACATTTTTATGATAGGACATAACAATGATATTCGGACATATCCATGAGTTAGACAATTTGCTTGAAAATAACTACTTCATAAATTCTGGGAATAAAAAGAAAACTGCACTCAGTTCAGTTTCAGCATTTTTAGAAAGTACACATTGCAGATTTGTAAAAATAACAGACAAAAAAAGAGAAAAGAAAATGAGTATAGTTGCTAGCAAGGATTGATTACTGAAGTTGATTAACTAGTCATAAATTTTTAAAACACTTCAAGCTTTGTATTTTTCTTATTTCTTCTATTCTGTTTTCCTACTGGCTGTTGTGTATCTTGTAAACTTCCACTAAATAATTTGTAGATTCCTAAAATAAAATCATAGAGATCAAATCCTAGTGGTTATAGGATTTACTGTACAAATCAAGAGATATAGATTTTCCTTGAGCAAGATACTTTGCCTAACCAGGTCTACCTTGTCTTGTTTAAATAGGGATACTAACTTTGACTTCATACACTTTTTATAATTACATAATACACATAATGTGTCTAGAATGACATTTGGTAAGATACTCAATCAGTACTAGTAGCAGCAACATCAGAAGCAGTAGTAGTAATTATTATTCATTATAAAAGTTCCCTTTGATCAGGAAATATTTCTCTAATTACAGCCTGAGCAAGGGCCAATTTACTGTGATGTTTAGAAGGTAAAAGGAGCTAATTGAATCTGTTTGGCTTCTTCTCTCCCTTTGCCCTATTCTATTAGAAATAAAGAGAACATTTTGTGTCTATTATATTAGCCGCATGGTTCTACTCTTGGATCAAATTTTCCAGTAGACTTGATTATTTTCCCCCATTTTTGTAATGTGTACCCTCCATTAATTTAAGTACAGTGGGACAAAGATTGACCAAAGATGGATTTAAACCAGGGGACTAATTAGACTGTAAGACTTTGCTTCTTATAACATAACCTGCATCCAGGCAGAGTCTATTTCCTTTCCCACACATGTGGAAAATAATACCATGTACCAATCACTGATAGTAGAGTTTCTCTTGGTCATTTCAACCTTACAAGTTTTGGCTTAGTAACAGTGCTTTGACCAGAGGGAAAGTTATTGACTGGTTTGGGAGATCTGATTACAACATGTATAATGAATTTTGAACTAAGAAAATGCTGAAGATGGGTTTTCTTACCCTTGTTCAGACTCTTGTAAATGTGACTATAAAAAGTGGGCAGAAAGAAAAAGAAAAAGAAAGCAATGAGTGCATAATTTTAAAAAACTCAATTATGGGGGAGTCCCAGGAGAGTCACCCTGTGGTTCATAAATCTGTCTGCTGTTTTCACTATTGTGCTATCATGAACCTTCATTTTATCTGTCTGGATGCAGTAACCAGCAAAGCACCATAAATATCCTCAGTTGGCAAGTGCTAGCTTCCCTTGAGGAAGGGAGTTCTTCTGATATTCTTGTTATTTTGAGGTTTGAATAAACTATTAGGACATCAGAACATGTAAGTTATTATTCCTACAACCAACTTCTTTGTTTATGCCTTCATCATTGAAATTACTAGAGGAATGAATAATTTTAAACTCCTTGAACCCTGGAATTTCCCAAATGAATCAATGGTGCCGTTCAAAGTTACTTAAAATAGGGTTACCACGTAAATCATATTTCTTATTCCGACAATAAAACCATACATATTATCTATTCTTTCACATATATATTAGTACTTTTTCAAGAATTTATTGACTCTATCAGATGTGCTGTACTGATGGGGTAGAATGTGCATTTTCATTTAAACAAGGAATTTACACAGCCAACTGTGGTCTCCTACCATTTTTATGCACTTCGCAGTCTGTGTTCTAATTTTAAGTTAGGGATCTGATGTGTATATTTATACATAGCCATGCTTGAATCAACCTGTAACTGTAAGCCTTTGGGGAGTGATAGTGTTTGAACATCTGGACTTACCACATGTTTTCAGTTGGAAATGAAACATCATTTAGGAGACCAAGGTTTTAAAAAAGATGATGATGACGACATACTAGAGGTGTTCCAGGTGATGAGTAATGTATTCTGCAAACATGATTTGGGATTTATTATAGCAAATAAGGGTGTAAAATGAGTTTTTAAACAAAAATAGTTTTTACTAAAATGCTTGTCATATGTATCTTCCCGGTCCACATAAATGTTTTGATTACTGTCTTAAGAAAAATAATAACAAATTGAATTATATGGCAATTAATCTCTTCATATAACATTTTCTGTAAAATAAATAAACAATGATTATTTGTATTTTAAAATGTAAAAGGATCTTTGGAATAATATCAATTTCCAAAGACTCCCAAGTCATATTCTGTGTTTACCAAACAGATTAAGCATTACATATTCTGTTTTAAAGTGCTAATATCATCTTTTTTAATCACAACTAGAATTTGGCCTTCATTAAATAATTGCCTAATGGTTAATATATTGTCTTATAATACTTAAAAGAGAATATTGATCCCAGTCTTCTCATGTAGAAATTGAATTAATCTCTCTATTGGAACCTGATGGTTTACATTTACAATGTTTGTATCTATCTGCAGAAACTGATTAATTGGACTCTGTAACCTTCTAAGAGTAACCTTAAAGCATGTAATAGTTGCCTGTGCAGATTAAAGAAAACACTGGGAGCTAATGTGAACAGAACTTTCCTAAAATGTCAGGAACCCTTTAATCTGATAAAGTTCATAAAAGGAAAACTCTTTAATCTCCAACTTTCATACACTACAAAAGTAACAAGAGCTTACCCTTTCTACATATGGACAAGTTCATTTACCTTGTTAGGTATGCTGCTATTACATAACATACAAACAATTGTATAAACTAAGATGGTTTGGTTTAGACATTTTGCGTGTACACAGTTTTAGGAAAGTAAATGAATGAGCACTTTGTTTTAAAATTAGCATTGTTTTTATTATGAGTTCACACATATATTCATGTGATTGTGTTTCCAAATGTACCTTGCTGTCTGGTGGTTATGTTTTTTAAAAAGTGTGAATAAAACAATTTTTTTAAATAACATTAATGGTGTTGAATGTATTTGAATAAAGTTGTTCTTTAAAAACTGTTTTAACTAGATTTGGGGGAAATACTTTTAGAAAACTAATAATATACATAGTAATTTAGCATTTTATTGATTGAACAGGTTTTCCTGTTTTTCCTTTCCTTGAAGCAAAGCATACCTGCCACGATATTTTTAAACATTGTTGGGTACTACATGCATAAAAACATTATTATTGGGTGAAAAGAATACTGAGGTCATATTTTTTGACATTGGATGTTTATGACTATTTCAGGCTTCTGTAATATGACCTTTAAAATGTTGACTGCAATTGACTTCAAAACAGGCAATCAGCCATTTTACAATTATGATTATTCTTAACTTTTTTGGCTCTGATATTTTACATTTACATAACTTAAAATACAACAATTATTTCAGTCCAAAAAATTCCTCTGGAGGGTCAGTATTCACCTGTGCCTGTAGGGAGCATGAGGAAGCTGCTACTTGCTAGTTCTGTCACTGAGATCAGCAAGGAGCTTTGATTTCCAGGGTCCACATTACAGTCCAAGAATATTTTTAAATGAAGTAGCTGAACCAGAAAACTAGCTGGAGGTCCCTCATTACTTATTCTAGCTTGTTACTTCAGAATTTTTTAGTTGTAGCTATTTCTATTCATGCTTCACTGATAAAAAGGGCTAGCATTATGTGTATTTTTTGTAATTTCAAAGGAACTGTCCATGATTCCAAATGAAAGGCTTATAACAGTGGTCGGCAAACTGCGGCTCGCAAGCCATACGTGGCTCTTTGGCCCCTTGAGTGTGGCTCTTCCACAAAATACCACAGCCTGGGCGAGTCTATTTTGAAGAAGTGGCGTTAGAAGTTTAAGTTTAAAAAATGTGGCTCTCAAAAGAAATTTCAATTGTTGTACTGTTGATATTTGGCTCTGTTGACTAATGAGTTTGCCGACCACTGGCTTATATGATACCCCAGAATTATCAAAACAAAATTCCTGTAGAAAACCAAAGAGGAAAATTTCAGTAAACCAATGCCACATCAATGAAAACTAAATCTAGTCAACAAGTTATAAATAGTTGATGAAATGTACACATAGATAAAGGAGTTTAAATTCCTCTTAGATAACAAGGAAATTAGCTGTTTTGTTTTTGATTCTTGTTACATCAGCCAAGCCTCAAACTTTCTTAACCAAGTTCCATATTAGCTAATATGCTCTGTGCCACATTAAAACTCAACAAATGTCACAGGTGGTGCAATGATGACTATATTACCTAATTTTATATTAAAAGATCAAGATACTGGTAAACTTCCAACTTATGATCTAGCGCAACAAAAAATGGTACCGAAAGTAACTTTTCCAAACTTTCTTAATCATAAAGTTGAAACTATAAAGAAATTGAGAGAAAGGACATATTCCCGCCAACATGTTTTAGGTAACTTTGGGATCAATAAAAGTATTATTAATATGAAGCATATTCTCTATAATTTAAAAATAGTTTCTCACAGAAATAGTTTAAAATTCCAATGGCTACGAAATCCTGTGAATTATGAATTTACTCTTATCAGACATTTTTAAAGTTCTTACACAGTTGTAAAAATTAGGAAGTTTGGGGAAATGAAAACAAAATGAGCATGATACCAAATGTTTATAAAATCATGTAATTATGCATACTGCTCTGCTGTATGTAAATACAAACATGGTGCTTTTGTAGTATATTAAAAATGAAAATTTAGACATGTCTCTTTTTGGATAAAAGAGATAACTGGACTAAACCATTTGGGGTAAGTAATTTTAAAACTAAATTAAAAAGTTTCAAAATAAAAACTTTAAAATGATAACTTTATAGTTCCAAGAAACCATTCAGGAAAGATATACATTTGGTAATTGCATATTCAAATATGGTAACTAAAGAACCATTATTTTTCAATTAGATATTTGGCCAAATGAGAGAAATGATATTCTTGATATGTCTTTTTTTCCTGCCAGTCATAAAAGAATATAGAATTTACTCCATGTTTATTGAAAATATTCTTCCCTTTACAGACTATATACCCCTTCTCTACTCTTTCATCATTTACTTTTCCCCCAAATAATTTCACATGCCAACATATATTTCACATCACCTTTTCTTCCTTTTTTAGTACACCCTAGGAGAAACTCTAAAATGAATTCCTTACATTTGTACCAGTTACCAACTTCCCAATAGTCCTAAAAAAGTCAATGCAGTAATAATTCTTTCCTCCTTTAATTTTCACATTCTCAGTCAATTGATTATTTTACATATACTCCCCATGGATTAAACCTTTTGTAAGTGAAATTGGAAAATGTAATAAGTCATGCATAGAAACAAGAATCACAAGTCTTCCAATGAATTATGTATTTATGCATGCAAATGCTTCTATTTTCACAATACTTTACTGTTAAACATGTACTCCTCTAGAACATGCTTTAATCCTATGCTATATATTTTATTGTATGTAAGAGTGAAAGCCATTGACTGCTAAATGTCACTCTAATGATTCCAGATCACTAGCATGTAAATACTTCATGTGAGAGAATTTGATTAGGAGCAACTCATATAAAATATGATTCATAGAAAAAAACACTACAGAAACACAAAGAAAGAAAACATAGTCATTGGGGTCAACTGAAGTTAAAATGTCAAGTGAAAATGGCTTGATAATTAGCATCATCCAGTGCTTTTAGCTCTGATCATATACAGCAATGTAATTAGCCTACCAAGTTAGTGGGACCCTGAACGGGACAGCAAAATGTAAACCAAGTTACAAGTGAGTAACACTGCAAGATGTTGTTATCAAAACTCAGGAGAGCAAATTTTTACAAACCTGTTGACAATATCACTCCTATATTCTCTATAGACTCATAACACATTTTAATGTGTTCCTATTATTACAATTTTCTAAGCAATATCAGCAATTTTTAATGACCTCATCTAAGAGCTAATCATATATAATAAAATGACAAGTAAAAATGGAGCGGAATTTTACAAAAGGTAAATTTTCATTAGAGAAACAAACTTAAGACTCAGTGATATGATACAGTATATAAATTATCAATGCCCTTGCATTTTCTCTTAATATCACCATTTCACATGTCTGTGGGTACCTGTTAATTATATACATACAGGCTCTTGATAAAACCTTCTAGATAAAACTATCATCGCACATGTTTGTGAATGAGTGCATTACCCCACATTGTAATGATCTGATCAAAATTTATAAGGTATAAACCTCATCATTGGTTCCCCTAAACTACAGAAGTTAATAAAATACTAGGAAGTATAAATACAGCATAACGCTGTAGGCAGGAAGAATTGTCTTATCCAAATTATAGTGAATAATTTTGTACATTTAGAAATAATATACATTATGAATTGCATCTCAGATCACAGTTTGAGATCAAGTTCCCAACTATAAACTCAGAGCTCATAGAAAGGCAGACCATCATATACATTCCTTTTAGGGAAGATTTGGTAGTTCCTTCATTTAAATGAAGTTTTTTCATTAAAAAAATATTTTCTTGAAGAGAGACTAGTAAGAAAAACACAGCAGTTCAAGAGAAAGCTGGCATTATATTAAAAAGTCATCATGATTAAAGTGTATATAAAACTACAATAATGTAACAGATATGTAAATCTTAACTGTGTCTTACCTGTAGAAGCAGAGTGTCCTGATAGTGTGGAGTGCCGAAAAGATGCAAGTCTCTAAATGAGAAAACAAGGGGGTGCTTGCACTCCCAGTTTTAGCAGAGCTAGTGTTCTACGCCTAAGTAATACATTGCCTCTTCAAAGTCGTCCTGACCACGGTATTTATGGGCAGTAGTTAGAATCACTGCCGAAAGCCTGCTGCTGCTGCTCCTGCAGCCTCCTGCCTTCGCAGAGACCTAACATATGAGTATGCCGGAGAGCATCCTTAGCGCCCCCCCTCCCCCTTTTTCCTTTTTTGCGTGGTTTTTCTTCCTCTGTATCTCAGTGTATGCGTGTCTGTCTCTCTGTTTCTCTCTCTCCCTCTCCCTCTCTCCCTCTCCCTCTCTCTCTCCCTATCCTCACTAATGGAGAGTTGCCACTCGGCTTATTCGGCAGAGTCAAAGAGGACAGGCTGGCAGGCAACAGTGCAGTGCCCCCTCCCCTGCAGAGACACATGAATGTGTTGTGAATAAAGACAAAGCCCGACCAGAGCAGCACATTACTACCTGAAACAGCACTGCAAGGATGCTCTGCCCCGAGACTCCGGAGGCAGCCAGGCAGCCAGGCAGCCAGGCAGCCAGAGGGATGGAACACATCCCCCTTCCCTCCCTCCTAGGAACGTGCACCTTAAAGTTTGGCTCAGGACTTTGCTTCCCCTTTAGGGGACCTTGTTTTCTGTCCTGTTATTTACTGTCTGAACCTCTTAAACAAAAAGTGTTTTATTCGTGTTCTATTATGTTAAACCTGGAGAACCTAACTAATCTCTGAGTTGTTGCCAAAGTAACTGAATTTTCTAACTTTTGAAGATAAAGATCAGAAGTGTTAGGCCTCAAATAAATGTGTTCCTGGTAAAGGGAAATGGATTTCTCTAGTGTGAGTATCCCCACAGGGACTGAGTGGGAAGAGTCTGGGGCTGAGGTGCGTAGACAAACAAACAAAAAGCATCAGTATTTCGCAGGTGCCAAAAATAGAAACTGAGATAAACTAAAGTGAAGTTGATGAACGAGTCTGGAAGTATATAAGTGGAAGGAATGAACAGCGTAAATAAATGGGACTCACTGATTTCCTATAGCTATCATTCAGGTTTGATAACTGAAAAAGATTCTACTTATGTAGCTCATTTTTTGTGTTTATTTTTTTGCTAGTATTAATATATTAATAAACATAGGCTAACATATATTCTGCATTCCAGAAAGATTTAGTAGATGATAGCTTGCAGGTGTTTGCCTAAGGAAAGTTAGGAGGTTTTTTTCATGTTACTCAACTCTGAATATGGAGCTTGGGGATTCACAACCCCAAATAGTGGTACCAATCAATTTATGCTAGTAGGATTAGTCTTTTTAAAAGTGCAGTAATACAAAACAGTCATTTGTTTTGGAAAATTAATTAAGTATAAGTTAAGATTAGATTTATCTATAAATGCCAGAACACTTGAAATACTAGCTGAAATAATATGTGAATTTCTATCCTTCACAAAGATGAAGTGCAGAGCTAAATAATCCAGGGCTATGTGAGCTCCATAATCATCAGGGATCCAGCTCCTTTTCCTCAGCCATCCTCGACATGGGCCAGATCAAATCAATACCAAAACTTCAGGAAGAGAGAAGGATGAGGAGAACATGCTCCTTATTTAAGGACATATCCTGGAAGGATATCATGCTGCACATGACATTTCTTTGACCAGAAATTAACCATATAATCACAGCTAGCTGCATGCTAACCTGGAAAACAGAGTATCTTTGTTAAATGACCATGTACATAGCTAAAAATCTGAGTATTCCCTTACTAAGGAAGAAAGAAATAATGGAATATCGGGGGAAATAACAGTGCATGCTATGGCAAAATAAAGGATAATGGATAATGTGAATGATACCACAACATCTATGCCACCTTTATCCCACTGCATAACTGCAAAGTAATTTAGGGAACTGATTCCATTTCTAGCAGGGGACTCTGTATAGTCTCAACCAATTATGGTAACAGCATCACACTTACTAGAAGAGATTGTTAAGGAAGCCAGGCCTGAGCCATTCAGAGCATGATACTCACTTGGTGGCAATTAATTTTTAGTTATGGCATATAATGTTTAATACTGACCCACTCTCTATACCTTCAAAAAGAAGAGGATAAGTGTTGAACATGGAAGGATTTAGGATCTAGTTTTAAGGTGAATATGACAATTTGGATAAAGAAAAAGAAATCTGGTACTTGAAATCAATTATCTTTTAGATTAATCAATTCTGAAGCCAACACTAACTCTAAACTTCTAGTTATATATTCCAGTATGCTGAATTTTTAAAAAGCCATGCTGATATGGCTTTCTGTTAGTAACCAAAAGCATTCTCAATTCTACATGAAATCAAGCACTGTTATTAAGCAGTTGATATATAATTTCTTGTCTTCAGTCTTAAAATCATGTGTAAAATTCCAAGGCTCAGTGATATCTATTGTTTCTTAATTAACAAGTAAGAAATATAAAGAACATATTAAATCTCTACTTACACAGGCCTTCAAACTTTCAATTTATTTATTTGAAATGGTTTCTAACAATTTAATTGTTCTAAAAATTTGACATTCCATTAAGATTATTAGAAATCCAATTTGTTTATGATTTGGGGACATGTCACAAGCACAATAGATTTAAATAACTGTTGATTTTTGTTACAATTATTACTTTTCAGACTTTAACTAGTGTAAAAGACTATCCTGTGTGCTTTTGATCTCAGTTCAGTGCATATTAAGAGTTGTTGCATTTTAACAGCTAACAGTAGCCCTTGGGTTTGTTTACCCTATGTCAAATTCTGCTTTAAGTATTTGTAATATATGAACTCACATAATCTTTCCAGTAGCTTTAGGAGAAGTATATAACTATTATCTTCATTTTATGAATTAAGATATGGAATTACACACATAGCCAAAGTTGCAAAACAGAAATAAAAGAAAAATCTGAATAGTCACATGTAGATTAAAGAAACTGATTTTATAAAAAAAAAAAAAAAACACCTTTCCACAGATGAAACAAAACACTCCAGGCCCAAGTGACTATACTTGTCAATTCAACATTCAAGAAAGAGAAGACATCAATTGACACCAAAACTTCACAAGCCCTTTCGGCAAATAGAGAGGAAACTCTGATCAACCAATTTTATGAAGCCAGAAGTACCTGATACCAAAACCAGAATAAGACATCACAAAAAGAAGAGAACAAAAATAGATCTCTCATGAACTAAGATATAAAAGTCTTTCACAGAATATTGCAAAGAAAATCCAGCAGTATGTGAAAAGGATAATATACTATGAAGGGTTTATATCAAAAATTCAAGTTTGAGTTAATATTTAAAAACCAAACAATAAAATTTATTAATTAACATAATTAATAAGAAAATTTAGATCAAGAGACATGGAAGCATGGAACAGATTGATAGAGGGAAGGAGTGGGGGAAGAGATTAACCAAAGAATATGTAAGTAGATATGCATAACCCACAGACACAGACAAGAGTGGGGTCAAGGCCTGAGGTGGGTGGAGTGGGGAAGAGGGGACTACTGGGGGGGAAAAAGGGAACATCTGTAATACTTTTAGCAACAAAGATATTTTTAAAATAAGTTATATGATCATCTTAATAAATGTTAATTTTTTAAAAAAAATTCAACATCCATTCATAACAATTAATGTTGTCTACTCTATCTCCTTTTATTCAACTCTGTATTGGATGTTCAACATTGCAATATTAAAATAAATAAAGATATAAAAGGCACCTGGATTTGAAAAAAGTAAAGCTATCTTTACTATTAGTCAATATATTTATGTATATAGAATACGCAAAAGAATTAAGAAATCAATACAAATATATTAGCAGTTATTTACTAATATTAAAGAATACAAGTAAATATATAAAATCAATTTATTTCTAAACAGTACCAGTGAAAAATTGTGAAACAAAAGCATATACACATTTACATATGTATATGTACACACGTATATACATGTATATTTTGTATATCTTAATATAGCATCAAAAACTTAAAATACTTAAGAAAAAAAAACTTAACAAGTATATATAAAAATTGTACAATTTCACAATTGCAAGAATAATAATTTGATTTAAAAATGGACAGAGTTAAATAGATACTTCACAAAACGATAAAAAATGCCAACATGTTCATGAAAAAAAAAAGTTTCAAGTCACTCATTTTCAAGAAAATGCAAAATAAAAGCATAATGAGGTAAATATACCCTCACTAGAAAGGTTAACATGAAAAGGACTAGTGCTACTAAGATTGATGAAAATGTTAACAAACTGTAAGTCTCATATATTAGAGAATTATTTGGCAACTTCTTAAAATTTAAACATGCATGATTCAGGAATTCCATTCTTCAATATAAAATCCAAAAGGGGGCAAAAAAGGCTACAAAAGACTTGTACACAAATGTCTGTAACAGCTTTTTATCAATAACAAAATCAAAACCTAGGAAAAATAATTTCAATCAACACATGACTAAATAAACAAATTGTGGTATATCTATACAGTGGAAAAGTTCTTAGCAATAAAAAGGAATATACAACTGATAGATATAACATGAATGAACTTGTAAGATTCTGTAATGTTGCACTTATGTACAATTCTGGAAAAAACAAAAATGAATATAACTGACAGAAAGAAGATCAGTGTTAGCCTGAGACCAGGAGAGCAGGGAGACACTAGCTACAAAATGGCATGTGGGTACTTCTTTGGAGGAAACCATTCTGTGCGTTGTGGTGATAGTTAAAATAGACATATACATTTCTTCAAACTCTTCTAACTGTATACTTCAAATTGGTATATCTTATTTTATGTAAGTTATAGCTTAATAAAGTTAACTTTTAAAAAAAGAGAGAGAAACTGACCATTAAGTAACTTGCTGAAGATCATATTGGTGGTAAGTAATAAAACTGCAATTTGAACTTTTTTTTTTTAAATCCTCACTCAAAGATATGTTTTTTACTGATTTTTTATTTTTTTTAGAGAGGAAGGAAAAGAGAGAGAAGCATCGATCTGTCACTTCCCCTATATACCCTGACTGAGGATCAAACCTGCAACCCAGGTGTTTGCCCTCACTGGGAAGCAAACAAGCAAGCTTTTGGTATACAGGACAATGCTCCAACCAACTGAGCCACCTGGCCAGAGCTATTTTTTTCTTCTTCTAAGCAACTTATTTATGGTGAATCTTGATAAGTTTAGAATATTCTTTAGTTGCAAGAATGAGAATTTTAAGGTAAATAAGAAGACAAGGAAAAAGTGAAGAAGAAATAGTGTGCATTCACCTGAACTAGAATTATCCTTAGAATTTGAGATAATTCTAGAGATGAGCGCCTCAATCTATTCTTGGAGTCTTTATAAATATTTTAACTCTCACTACAGATGACTGATCTTACCCTCTTATCTATAAATTTACTTTGAGTTTCGGCTGATTTGTCTTAGTTGTTTTAGTCAGCTCAGCCTGCTATAACAGAATCCCATACACAGCAGGGCTTAAACATCAGACATTTATTTCTAACGGTTCTGGAGGCTGGGATGTCAAGGTTCCGGCCTGATCCCGTATCTGATACAGAACTCAATTCCTTTTATAAGGGCATTAATCCTGGCATGGAGTCTCCAGTTTCATGACCCAATTTAACCCTAATCACCTCCCAAGATCTCCACCTCCTAATACCAATCCTTTGGGGATTGGGTTTCAACATATACATTTTGGGGGAACATAAACATGCAGCCACCCTTTCTACTTTATAACAACTTCATTTTGAGATTATTTCTCAGGAAGTACCCCTTTACAGATCTTTCTGCCTAACATTTTTCACTTGCTGTAGTTCAAATACCCAAGAGAGGAAATCTGTTTGGACCAATAAATGTGAGCTAATTCACAATAACAGCCTTTTCATAGGTCACAGGAAAGCTATCCATTAGCTTTCCTTGAGTGTGGTACCCAATCTTGGATCTATTAGGTATGACACATGAGATGAGGTTTATGTGATAAAAACATGCCTGTCTAGATAAGATTATGAGTACGGTAAACCACTACAGTTAACAGTTTCCTTTGAAATTATTGCTGATATTTTTGAAAGGAAAATGTATGTTAAAATACTTACAAATTTGTGCAAATATAAAGACAGAGATACCTAAATATACACATATAAAGAAATATATCCCTTTACAGATCTAATGACTTTATGGGCCTAGTCCAGATAAAGGCCTCATATTCTCTCTTTCCCCTAATTTATTTTATTCAATTACTCTTTTTTGCAACTTTTAAAAATGTGTTGTGCATGTGTGTCTGTGTACTCAGACACAAAGAGAAATAACTTATTCCCTTTAGATGCCACAGAAAAATAAAGTATTCTACCTGTATATGTTTTTACATTAAAATAGGATTCTTTAAATAAACAGGGCTGCATTTAATTTTTAAGACTCTTAAAGAATATTGAATTTGAGTTTGCAGACCCATCTCAAGGGTCCTACACTCAAAACAACTCAAGTCAAATTAGTGAATGATGACCCATAAATAAATAATTAGAACAGAAGAGGCTAATAAGTAAATATTAGTCATGCCTACTGCACAAGGTGAGCATAGGTCAACACACTCAAAATTCTGCTAGCAAAAGTTTCTGTATCATGAGGAAATCATTACTTGACTCCTTGACACAAACAGTGTCAAAAAGCTGTCGTAAGCAAGATGATGCAGAAAAGAGGTAAACCATGTCCCTTTTCCTCAGCGTCCTATTAGCATGTCCTTTTGGGTGAGAGGAGATTTTAACTACTTGGAATTATATATAGAAGTTTTGGTACTATGTGAATTTATGTCTAATTTCTAAATTGAGTCTATATTTGCAGCTTAAAGTGGCTGTAAAATATCTGACTACGAGAGTTCAGAAAACTCAAGGAATTAGCGAAGTTTCCACCTAGGAAAGTAGAAGTACATCCCTCTCAGAGTAAATTTAAAGAACACTGAAAAATAAAAAGTAAAGATGCTTTCTGATTAAATCACAAAATATTCAGTGTACAAGGATCTTCTTTTACTAAAGTCTCGTTCCTCCACCTGACATACATGGGTAGGATGGAAAAGATTGACAATAACCTTACTAAAACCCAGATGATCTCTGCTTTCCCTTATTCATTCTCAGGCAGACAATTTAAAAGTGGAAATAAAGTCTGTAGTGACTTGTTTTAGTGCAACCATGTTGCTGACAAATAAGCATCACTTTCTTTATGAATATTTACAAATGTTCTGATTAATATTTCCTTTTAAAGTTATTAAAGTGGTGGATACCAAGTTTATTGGCTGTAATTGCTGCGTGTCACCTTACTTTCAATATTAGCATAAAGTGAATATGTTTCTTGAGTGATATGATAGCATATAAAAGCTTCTGAATGGCTTTCTCAAAGACTGATGAAGATCAATGATTAAGTTGATAAAATTTTCTGAAACCACAGAGATCAATTTAGATAACTTCCTCTTTCTTTTGCTGTTGTATCATTTCATTGTTGACAGTGATTAGGTTGGACAATAAGCTTTGGAATCTGATATGCTCCTTTGATAATACTTTACAATTGTAATGAATTTTATTAATGACACTGATCCTCAAATTATCTAACTGTGGTAATTGTTTTATTAAGCCAGAAAACAAAATGATTTGGTTGGTTTCCTGTCTTTTTAGTTACTTTTGGCATTTCACAAATATTGTCTTAAGTGGCTACAGTGTCAAAGAACCACATCTTTACAAAACTGGGATAGTGGTTTGTCAAGGTGGGCAGCACTGAGGATACTGCAGAGGAGAGAAATAAAACTGATCTTTACAAGGCCATTATTTTTCTATTTCCTCTAAACTTCTTACACTGGCCATTCTACAATTAGCTAAAATGCTAAATTAATTTTTTTGTACTAAGCATTTAGAAGGAAGTCTTACATGGTAAAAATTTAAAATAATCCAAAATGTTTTCATGACAGAATTCTTGACACGTATACAAATATATACAAAACTAGAAGCCTGGTGCATGACATTCATGCACTGGGGTGGGGGGTGGGGGGATCCCTCAGCCCAGCTTACGCCCTCTCACTGTCTGGAACCCCTCAGGGGATGTCCACCGATGGGTCCTTAGTGCTGCCACAGAGGCAGGAGAGGTTCCCGCCACTGTAACTGTGCTCGCCAGCCATGAGCCTGGCTCTTGGCTGAGTGGTGTTCCCCTGTAGGAGTGCACAGACCACCAGGAGACAGCTCCTGCTTTGAGCATCTTCCCCCTGGTGGTCAGTGTGCATCATAGCAACTGGTCGTTCTACCTTTCAGTTGATTTGCTTATTAGCCTTTTATTATATAGGATAATTAAATGAATAAGGATTTAATGATAAAGTAATTTCAAAGCAATATCCTAATATAGAATCTATCCTATTCATTCAAAATATATTGCTGAATAAACAGAATGAACTGTTTGTATATATTGAACATGTGAAACTGCTAAAATTCCAACTTTTTAAACAGCTTTATTAAGGTACTAGAGGACCGGTGCATGAAATTCATGCACGGGGGGCTGGGGGGGGGTTTGTCCCTCAACCCAGCCTGCACCCTCTCCAATCTGGAACCCTTCAGGGGATGTCCAACTGCCCATTTACATCCCTCCCACAATCCAGGACTGCTGGCTCCCAACTGCTTGCCTGTCTGCTGGCCCGATTGCCCCTAACTGCCCTCCCCTGTAGGCCTGGTTGCCTCCAACTCTCCTCCACTGCTGGCCTGGTCACCCCTAACTTCCCACCCTTGCCAGCCTGGTTGTCCCTAACTGCCCTCCCCTGCAGGCCTGGTTGCCCCCAACTGCCCTCCCCTGCTGGCCCGGTCACCCCTAAATTCCCTCCCTTGCCAGCCTGATCACCCCTAACTGCCCTCCCTTGCTGGCCTGGTCACCCCCAACTGCCCTCCCCTGCAGGCCTGGTTCCCCCAACTACCCTCTCTTGCAGAACTGGTCCTTCCCAACTGCCCTCCCCTGCTGGCCTGATTGCCCACAACTGCCCAGTTGGAGACTGGGTGTAAGCTGACACAGTCCTTACACCTGAAGGGACTAGCAAGGCTGGGTCCCCTACCGACACAGTTTTCCCAGGTTTGTTTGGATGGCGGTTATCAGTAGAATGAGAGCATCCTTTCATAGCTTACCAAGAAGTCTGTAACTATTTACTGAGATTTGCTGTACTGAGAATTTGTCCTTCTGCTCTGTCTCTCCCTTAGAGATTAAGAGGAACAAAGAATACATTCCTCTTGAAAGACCTCCTATTCAGTGTTTTGTGTATAAAAGGCATTACGCAGTTAATGAACTTGCTGCAGTCTCTTGATGACCTGTAGTCCTCTCGATCCCGCTCTCCTGTCTTACTTTCTCAATTCCCACCTCCCTACCTCAGCCCAGTTCAATCTGTCAGGCTGGCCCTGGCACTGCCCTCCCCTGCCTGCCATCCTGTGGTGGGCATCTTGTGTCTACATGGGGGCGGCCATCTTGTGTGTTGGATTGATGGTCAATTTGCATATTACCTCTTTATTATATAGGAAAATTGACACACAACATGATGTACAATTATGATGACTCCATAATTGTTTCTATTTAGAAATGATCACCACAGAAAGTATAGTTAACATCTGTCACTATACATACATACATACATGTTTTTCTTATGAGAACTATTAAGATCACTTAGCAACTTTCAAATATGCACTACAGTATTATTAACTATAGTTGCCATACTGTCTGTATATTACATCCCATAACATTTATTTTCAGGTTTCTTCTTCAGTGGGCTTTTATAGTTTGTGTCTTTCAAGGAATATGTATTTAATGTAAGTTTATAAATATAAATTAATAAACATAAATTAATAATACGTGCTTATTATGCATTTGACATTTGTAGAATTTGTTGCGATGTTTCCTCTTTCTTGAAATTGGTTATTTTTATCTTCTGTCATTTATCCTGGTTGGTCTGGTTAGAAACCACTCATTTTGGGGGAATTTCTTTAACTTTTTTTATTCAAATAAATATTTTTGGTTACATTAATTTTTTAAATAATTTTTCTATTTCTATGTTCTATGCTCTGATTTTCATGATTTTTTGGGTAGTGATGGTGGTGGTTATCCTCTATTGGTCTCCAGAGTTCATTCTTGCAGCTCTCTCCATTTTTGTCCTCGGTCCACTGAAATTTAACTACCATAGGTGGTTTCTCTGCATCTCCAGCTTCTCAAAGCGGTGAGTCCATGGGGCTTTGCTTGGGTTTGCCCTCCCTGTTCCATGGTAAGGAAACTCTCTCAAGGTGGTAAACTGGGTAAGCACAGGGCTCACCTCATTGTTCACCAGCTCTCCAGTTCACAGTCCTTGGATGTCTAAGGCCCAATCTTGAAAATTGTTATTTTATTATCTCTCACCCCTCCCCACCCCAGCCTTTTTTCTTGTTGTTGATCCAGATAGAAGTGTAAGTTTGGTCACTGTTACTCATCTTGACCAAAATTGAAAATGCCTTATTCCATTTTTAAACCCACAAAATGTGTAGTCTAATATTTCTCAACCTAACATGTGTATTATATTTTAAACTAAAATTATTCAATTAATCTCATATTACCAATACAGATCTTGAGATATTCTAATAAATCAAAGATTTACAACCTATATTCTGAATATGAATTTCTTTCCCCCATATTGTTGCCAATTTTAAACACTGTTAATCTTTATGTTCAAGTAAGAGTTAGAAAGTGTATAACCTAGAAAGAAAACCTTGACCCTTCAGATTAAAAATATTAATAGTTAACAAGAAATGCTGCTGACAGCTGCCAAGTGACAGAACTTGTATAAAGAACTTGATAATCCAGATAATTTTTATTTGAACATTATTATAAATTCCTTCAGCATATCTGTAATTGTTAGTGAAACTTGTCAAATTTCAATAGCAGTGCCCTAAAAGCATAAATGCTGTATCACTTATTCTAATTTTAGAAAGTCTGTTTTGTTTGCCATCATTACCAAATATGACAAAAAAAAATTAGCCAAAGTAAACTACGCTGTACCTATGTTCGCATTAGCTTCTCATACATTTTAAACATTAAAACTGTATTTACTGGTATTAATTGTATTTTTTTCAGATCCTTACAGAGTTTAACATTCTGATTTTCTTAACTGCATAATCATTTATATGTTCTTTGCACTTCCTATAGTATGATTTACCAGCATCCAAATCATAATGAATAAAGACAGAAAGATAGAGCAAGAAAGAGTAAAAGAGATTCAAATATTCTACAAACTTAGAGCAAAGAAGAGTGACTAAGTCTATTATCTTCTGAAAGTTATGTCCAGCTCTTCTGTCCTCTGTACTTGTCCTTTTTGTTTCTGAGAAAACACTTTAGACTTTTTATGGGTATAATACCTACTTAGCTACTGACAGACAGTAGAATCTGTATGGCATGTTTCTGAATCTGCATTACAAATGAAATTTCTTCTTAAAAAATTATATGAAATGAGATCTACCATTACCTCAAAAAAGAAGCTACTTTTCTTTCTCACTGTTCAGTGCTAATATTATGAATTTATTCACTGAAGCTAAAATTTTCCTAGACTTGCATTCTTTAACTCACTATATATATTAGTTCTTTAAATGTCAAGGGTCTATGAAAAGTGAAATTTAAGTCACAAATGAGTACTGTCCCTACTTCCCAAACTCTATTCTCTTTTTTCTTACATACTGCAGTACCTTCTGCAGATCGCCTCTCACTTAGCACACAGCATGTAGTATTTTCCTTTTATAAATCTTGTTAATCCATTCCAAATTTCTCTTATTAAAATGGAAATAATAGTACTTACTTCATGATTTTTTGTGAGAATTTGTAAAGTGTCTGATATACAGTAATGTTCAGTAAATGCTAGGTACTTACTTTTCTCCTATTATTAAATTTCACACTCTCTAATGCAACTCATCTTTTAGTATTAGCTAAATACATACTGTTCCCTCAACACTGCTTCTGCCTCTCTATGCCTTTGCTTATTCTGGGCTTTTTATCCAGAAAAACCTCCTCTCATCATAAACCTAATTCTTGACCACATTTTCCAAGATTTTTCCAATCCTGTTAAGTGTTCTCTTCTAATCTGTGTTTACTGCCCTCTCCTCTAATCTTCTTTGGTGTTCACTTTATAGCATTCATTTTGGCACCTATCTTCTATAAGGTTTCAATGCATAATTAATTAGAGGCCTGATGCACAGATTCATGCATCAGTGGGGTCCCTCAGTGTGGCCTGCAGGGATCAGGCTGAAACCAATACCAACATCCCCCGAGGGATGTAGTAATGTGTGAAGCAGCAGGTGTCTGGGGAGGAGCCGCTCCCACTCATCCTGGTCAGCTGAGCATCTGCACCCCTCCTCTTCCCCCTCCCTCGCTTCTACCACTGCCCCTTGCATCTCCTGGTTTGCTTCACCCAACTATGGAGAAGTGGGTCCCTAGGGCGGGACTCCCATGGCCTTGCTAGTGGTGCAGACTGAGACTCAGAGAAGTGGGGTAGTACCCAAGGTGTGCCCAGGGAAGACCAGGGCTGTGCTGCAAGGCCACGCACTTCATGCGCCTTCCTGCAAGTCCTGGGGTGGCTCCAGTCTGATTGCAGGAGGTGGGCTCTAGGAGCAGAGTTTGTGGTCTCTTTTTTCCCCTCCTTCCGCCCCTTAATCCGGGGCTGCCCAGGAAGGACTCAGCCAAAGGGGTTGATGGGGTTCAGGGGCACAGTGCCTCTGGGGCAGTGCCTGGAGAGCTGCGGAATTTGGGCTGATGGCCTGCCCTCCCAATGTGAACTGCAGCTCAGCCCCACCTGCTTGAGATCTTTCATAGACTCAATCGCCTGTGTCTCTTTTCATCTGTCCAAGTTGACTGTGCCCTGGTGGTCAGTGCGCATCATAGGGACCGGTTGAACAGGCTTTTATGTATATAGACTAAAGGCCTGGTGCACGACATTCATGCACTCCGGGGGTGGGGGGGAACAGGGTCCCTCAGCCTGGCCTGTGCCATCTTGCAGTCCGTGAGCTCTCAGGGGATATCTGACTGACAGCAAGCTGGCAGTCGGACATCCTTAGCACTTCCACAGAGGTGGGAGAGGCTCCCGCCACTGCCACTGCACTCACCAGGTGTGAGCCTGGCTTCTGGCTGAGCAGCGCTCTCCCTGTGGGAGTGCACTGACCAGGGGGCAGCTACTGCATTGAGCGTCTGCCCCCAGGTGGTCAGTGTGCATCATAGTGACCAGTTGTTCCACTGTTTGGCCGATTTGCGTATTAGCCTTTTATTATATAGGATTGTATGTGTTTAGTGGTTTATCTTTCCAACAGGGCTATCTACTACTTAAAGGCAGTGAATCCTTTTTATTTCATATCCTACTACTCATGTGTTTGAAATTTTTAGATATTTAATAGACATTGAATGAACACTTATATAAAATTGTACTCAGAGTCTATATATACATTTTTAAAACAAGGTAATGATGAATGAGAGAGGAGGACTCATTTTACATGTGGTTCAATGCCTCTTCTTCACCAGCATATCTTGGTTTCTCTCAGTTGTTAGGTGTTTTCTTCTGTATTTATTTTTAAGTCTGCTTTCTAATGTAAGAGTGTACTAATCTTATGTTTCTACCCTAGGGAAGACTCTTTGTATTGTACTATAAATTCTCGTTTTAAAAAATATGATTGTTTTTCTCCCTCAACTTTATTTCCCCTCCCCTGAATAAAATGCATAACCTGAATCATCTGAAAACAGGTGATAGTTTGCAGCTAATTTGAAAAAAAAGAATTTTATAGAAATATCGCTGTTATAACAACTTACTTTTGATGACAATGAACAAAGCAATTGCTGCAAGAGAAACATTTTGAAAAAAACAGTGACAAAAACAAAGAACTTTTTTCCAAAATAAAAATAAGGAGGACACATGGAAGGCATACTTTGGAAATATTGCAGATTCAGTTCCAGACTGCTACAATAAAGCAAATATTGCAATAAATCGAGTCACACAATTTTTGTGTTTCCCAGTGCATATAAAAGTTATGTTTACACTATACTACAGTCTTTTAAGTGTGAAATAGCATTTTGTCTAAATAAAAGTGCATACCTTAATTAAAAGATACTTTATTGCTTAAAAATGCTAACCGTCACCTGAAACTTCAGCGAGTTATCCTTTTGCCTGTGGAGTGTCTAGCCTCATGACGCTAACTGCTGACTGATCAGAGTGGCGATTACTAAAGGCTGGAGGGGTTGTGGCAAGTTCTTAAAACAAGACAACAAAGTTTGTCATGTTGATACTCTTTGATAGCATTTACCCACAGAAATTCTTTCTAATTTTGAGTCAGTTCTCTCAGATCCTGCTATCACTTTATCAACTATGTTTATGTAATGTTCTAAGTCCTTTGTTCTCATTGCAACAATTTTACACAGCATCTTTGCCAGGAGTAGGTTCTATCTCAGGAAACCACTTTTCATCCATTGGATGCAACACACCTCACCTGCCATATTTTTATCATGAGATTGCAGCAATTCAGTAACATTTTCAGGTTCTAAATCTAGTTTTCTTGCTATCTCCAGTTACTTCCTCCACTGAAATCTTGAACCTATTAAAGTCATCCAGGAGAGTTAAAACCAACTTCTTCCAAATTCCTGTTCATGTTGGTATTTTGACCTCTTCCCATGAATCAAAAATGTTCAAAATGGCATCTGAATGGTGAACACTTGACAGAAGGTTTTCAATTTGCTTTGCCCAGATGCACCAGAGGAGTCACTATCTATAGCAGCTATAGCCTTAAAACACGTATGCATTTCTTAAATGACAAGGCTTATAAGTTGAAATTATTCCTTGATCCCTGGGCTACAGAATGGACATTCTAAAAACAACATTAATCTCACTGTATATCTCCATCAGAGCTCTTGGAACAGATGTGTTGTCAATGAGCATAGCAATTGTGAAGGAGCACAGCGATAGTTGGGGAGCATAGCATTTTCAATAGCATAGCAATTCAGAAGGATATCTTAGAAGAGAAGCTGGGTCATCCAGGATTTCTTATTGCCTCTGTAGTTCAATGGCAGTGTACGCTTACTGACATGCTTAAAGGCCCTGGGGTTCTCACTGTGACAGATCACAAAGGATTTCAATTTGTAGCCTGAAACATTGCTTTCAAGCAAGGCTGTTAGCCTCCCCCTAAAAGCCTTGAAACCTGGCCTTGACTTGGCTTCCTTATGAATGAAAGTCCTTTCAAATATCTGTTTTTAGAATAGGGAGGATTCAGCCATATTAAATATCTGCTCTAGCATATAATTTTCTGCTACAATTAGATTATGTAAAGTTTCCAAAAATTTTTCAGGTGCCTCACATCAGTACTCAGCAGACTCGCCACAACCCTTTCACATTATGTAATAAGTAATTGTTCTTGAATTGTTAAACTACCCAGATAAAGCAGTGAATTTAACATTACTGTTGGATTCAGCCTTTTCTTTCAAAATCACAAAAAAACAAACAAAACCATATTGCTTTGGTCATGATCACCATGGTGCTGAGAGGGATATGCTTCTGGGTCTGGTCTCCAATTTGGGTTGTTGGACGTTTCTCCTTGTCTGATACAGGTCCTTCTGGAATTGTTAGTCTCATTGCCTTCAATGAAGCAGACCTTTAACACCTTCCATCTCTTTGTTCTTGTTCTTCAAATTAGTAAAATGGGACAAGCCTGACTGGTGAGCAATCACCATCACTGATTTTCCACCTTTGTAGTCCTTAATCACTTTCAATTTTTTTTCCAGGTCAATCACTTGATGTGGCTTCTTACTGGCAACATTAGCAGTGGATTTTGTATGCTTAGGAGCCATGATGAACAAAACAATATGAGATTAAAGGGAACACAAAAGAAAATTATGCAATTGAGAGATGGGGTAAACATGAGATGTATGACACTGCTGTGGGCATAACTGTTGTACAGCAAACTTTTTTTTTAAGTAGAAAGAATACTCTAAAATGATGATAAAAAGTATAATCATTAGTGACATAATCGTTAGTAATACACTTTTATATGGTTGACAGTGCAGCTTTGTTTACACCAGCATGACTACAAACATGAGTAATACATTGCACTAGGATATTACAATGGCTACGAAGTCACTGGGAAATAGGAATTTTCCACTTCATTATAATCTTATGAGAGCAAAGCTGTATTTATGCTTCAACATTGACCAAAATGTCATTATAAGGCACATGATTGTAATGTTAATAACAAAACATCTAAGAGTTTACTTTATAATCTTTGGAGATTATTCCTTTGTGAAGATAATGAAAGATATTTCTAAAACCAGAGCTACGTATCTTTCTCATCACCAAGACTGACCCAAGCTAAGACACAGATGTTCAATTTAGCTTCTAAATTCTATTGCCTGTAATATGAATATTTATATTTGCATAGGTATTGAACCCAATGAGATCACCTTATATCTGTCAATAAATCAACAAACAAGTGTTGGCAAGGTTATGGAGAAAAGGGAACCCTCATATTTTGGAGTTATTGTACCAGAGTAAATTGTACAGACACTACATGAAACAGATTAAGGTCCCTCAAAATATTAAAAATAGAACTACCATTATGTCCCAGCAATCCCACTTTTTGGTTTTTATCCAAAGATGTCCAAAACACTAATTAGAAAAGACATATGCACCACTATGTTCACTGCAGGGTTATTTACAATAGTCAAGATATGGAACTTAGGTGTCCATCACTACACGAATGAATGAAGAAATGTGGTGTAATATATACCATGGAATATTACTCAGCCATAAGAAAATGAAATCTTGCCATTTGCAACAACATGGATGGACCTAGAGGGTATTATGCTAAGTCAGAGAAGGACAAATACCATAGGATTTCACTTATATGTGGAATCTAAAAAACAAAATAAATGAACAAACAAAACAGAAACAGACTCATAGACACAGAGAATAAACTGATGGCTGCCAAATTCGAGTTGGAGCAGTGGTCGGCAAACTGCGGCTCACGAGCCACGTGCAGCTCGGGAGCCAAGGTTTGCCGCTCTGTTGACTAATGAGTTTGCCGACCACTGACCTAGACTCTCTATTCCAGTAATTACAGGCTGTTGTTGTTCCTTGTGATTAAGCCCCCAGTGGTTGGCAAACTCATTAGTCAACAGAGCGGCAAACCGAGGCACGCCAGCCGCATGTGGCTCGCGAGCCGCAGTTTGCCGACCACTGGATTAGGGGATGAATGAAAAAAATGAAGGGATTATGAAGTACAAAATACCAGATATAAAAACTGTCATGGGATGTAAAATATAGCATAGGAAATATAGTCAATAATATTGCAATAACTATGTGTCAGATGTATACTAGACTTATCGGTGATTACTTCACAAGTTATATAAATATCTAATCAGTATGTTGTACACCTGAAACTAATAAAAAATTGTACTTCAACTGCAATTTTTAGAAAATTAAAATAAACAGAAATAGAAATAATATGAAGATGGAGGATCATGTCTGCCTTAAGAGATATATCATCTCAGAGAAGATAGAACATTAATGTTACAAATTTCAAATAGAAGATACCTTCTAAAGTATTCTATTATGTAAATTCCACTAAATAATATAAAAATAGTAAAATTTACAGAACAATTTTTGTGTGAAAGTACATAAAATTCCAGTCTCAGGGAGCTTTCAGTAGACGAGAGATGCCTAAAGAAGCATCTAATTTTAACACAAGGGAGCATCTCATAGAGAAGGAGAGAGGAACAGAAGGAATGTTTTAGTGGGAGACATTTGAAAATCAAATAGATCTGTATTTCACTCACAGTTTTGCCACTTTTAGATGTGGTGCTTAACCTCTCATTGCTTCAGTTTCCATCCCTATAATATGGAAAAGAAAATAATTTACGTATCTCAAGGTCACTGTTGATTTAAATAGCATAATATGCCTAGTGTAATAGAAATCTTCAGTAAATAGCCGTTATTACTTATTTCAGTTATAAACCTAGTGCCATGAGGAAAATTAGAGAGACTATTTAAGAGGCTGTTATGATAATTCTAGTGAACATTAATGAGAGTCTGAATTAGCATAGTGGTAGGCAACACGGAAAGGAAAAGTAGATATTGAAAAGAATACAAGTGCATATATGGAAATTACTTATATAGAAAATGAACATGCAAGAGGAAACCCAGATGAGGTGAGAATCTGCCCTTTGTGAATGTGTGAATATATACTTTGGGACCCACTCAAGCAAATTAAATCAAAATCTATGGGTTTAGGTCCCCAGACTTAGCATTTTTATTTTACTTGTCCTTTTTGTGTGTGTGTTAGTCATTGATTCCAGAAAGAGGAAAGGAGAAAGAGAGAAACATCAATTTGTTGTTACACTTATTTATGCATTCATTGGTTGATTCTTTTATGTGCCCTGATCTGGGATCAAACCCACAACCTTGGTGTAGCTTGTTGCATCGATGATACTCGAACCCTGTGGTTGGCAAACTGCGGCTCTTTAGCCCCTTGTGTGTGGCTCTTCCACAAAATACCATGGCCTGGGCAAGTCTATTTTGAAGAAGTGGCATTAGAAGAAGTTTAAGTTTAAAAAATTTGGCTCTCAAAAACAATTTCAATCATTGTACTATTGATATTTGGCTCTGCTGACTAATGAGTTTGCCAACCACTGCTCTAACCAATGGAGCTATCTGGCCAGGATCCAGCCTTAGCATTTTTTAAAAAGCATTCCAGTTTATTCTGATGCATCACAAGAATTAAGAACCATGTTTGATATTTTATATGCATATACTACTATATACATAAATGCTTTAAAATTAACTTCAATTCAACTTTATTTTAACAGTGTTAGGTTCATAAAAGGTCATTATATATATAAACAGGAAAATAAATGCTATAAAGTTGGTTGCCAGGCTTCCACTTTCTTAAAGCTATGAACTGGGGTAGATGTCTGGTTGGAGAGAGTCCCTCCCATTGAGCATTTTTGTTGACAAAGGCAAGGCTCCCTGGACATGGCACCAACATAGCATAAAACTATGACTATTCTGAATCACTGAGAGACAAATCTTATGAAGAGAAGCCTGAAGCTGAGAAGAAGGGATAGGGGTTGCCTAGTGAGAAACACTGCATTTTCAAACAGGAAGAAAAGGATTAATGATAGCAATTTCTATATTCTGTGAAAAATATCCTTCAGGAATGGAGGAGAAAGAAATTCTCAGATGGAGATTATCCTAAGATAATTTGTTGGTAGCAAACTTACCCTTAAATGGTTAAAGGGAGTCCTCTAAACAGGAGGAAATAACAAAAGAAGTCTTGGAATATCATACTTGGCTTCAATCATAAAGGGGTATATACAAAATTTAATACACAAATTTGATGGTTGAAGCCAAAATTATCACATCATCTGATGTGGTACTCAATGTCTACAGAGGAAATGCTTAAGACAATTATAATTAAAAAGTTGGGCAGATAAAAGAACCTAAATGAAGAAAGGTTTCTACACTTCACTCAAAGTTATACAATATCAATATTGTTAGACTATGGTAAGTTATGTATGAATACTGTAGTGCCTGGAATGCTCCAAAAACTTACATAAGATGTTATACTCAGAAATACTTTAGGTAAATTAAGATGAATCCTAAATAATGAACAAATAACCCACAGTACAGTGACATAAGAGAAGCAAAGAAAACATATATAAAATGGCAGACAAAAACCATTATAACATATCAAGAATGACCTTCCATGTAATTTATCTAAATATGCCAATTAAAATAACAGAGACTGATAGGACATATTGAAAACATGGTCTAACAATATGCTGTCTACAACAAATTCACTACAAACACAATGACAATGGTAAAAAGAAAGTAAAAGGATGAGGAAGGGGAAGTTTTTCTGCATGTTTGTGTTGTTATTGCATTTTTGGCTCATGAATATATTAACTATTCAAAATTAAATAATTTTTTTTAAATCTGCAGTATAAACTGATCCAGAAGCAAAGTTGAGATCTACTTTCTACTTTTCAAAATTCTTTGATAAGGAAACATTGCCTTTATAAAGACAGTGGTGGAGTTTTAGATTTTCCACAGTAAACCACTTAGACACTGGCAACATTCTAATTGATTTTTTGGAAGAAAACAATATTACAGAAAAGAGAATAACTTTGGGTGATCTGCATTCAAATATTTGTAAACACCTTTACCAATCAGTATATATACACATTAGGCACTACACTATTATCAATATATTTACATATACATATTTCCACAAATAATTGTTACTGCTTACATTGTATTCTAGCATGAATTAGCATTGTTATTTTAATCAATTCTCGTTTGTTGAAAAATTATATTGTTTCTACTTTTTAGTTGTTAGGATCATTGTATAAAGAACATCTTTGTTCACCTCTCTCTTATGCTTTACAGTAAATTTGAAAAATGGTCATCCAGATGAGAGATTGCCCAGATACATGTTACCAGATACTGCTCCAGAAATATTGCAACATGTTCTGAGGGATTTATTTTACCTTATAGCTCAGATAAATATAGCAGAGAAGAGGCCCTGTTTTTCAAGAGCACGGCAATATGCTCCATCATCACTATCAATGACAAATTACCAAAGCAGTTGATCCTGATATCAATGTTACAGTTTCTGTTCTGTTCAACATTTGAGGCATGAGTATGCTTGTCATTCATGGACTTGTAATAGCTGATGCGTTCTTAATTCTCTTTACAACCAAAGTACTGGTATATTATTACAGATATTCATGCCCAAGGGAATGATTCAGTTTCTTGGGTGAATATGACAAACAGCATTTGGTAAAGAAGAAAGAAAATATAATGTATTTGATAGTTCCTGAAAAATGCGTAAGTAGACTTTATAATCAGGTAAATATTTTTCTTTTGGACTTTGCATGTATTGACAGCTTGAAAATAATTTATGGAGGCAGATAATGAGAAAGAAATAATTCATATTGTTACAGAAGACCGGAAAAAAAACAAGCCATGCTTAGAGAAAGGGAGTTACATTTTATAAAGGACAGGGCCAGAGAAAAATGTGCCTTTCAAATTCTGGGTGCCCCCACATGGAGGAAACAGAAATAAATAGAAAATATTTATACTTTTCCTAGCTCTTTTGTCTCCCAAATCTGGGAAAGAAGGCCTACGTGCTGGGAAGGGGCCATGAGACCATATCTCAAGGCCTGGCCTGGTGTCAGCACTGACAACTCTGTCTGGGGCATAGTCTATGGCCTCTCTGGAATAGGAGTAGTTTTATTTTCCTTATTATTTAAGCAAGCAAGCATTTACAGAAGCCAAAATAGCAGGGTTAAAATTTCAAACAGCAGTTTTTATATAAGATGGATGCTTTAATATTATTTATTTTTATTGTTGACACCATTACAGATGCTCCCTCCACCAAGCCCCCACCCTCTCTTCCCCCTGGCCATCACCACACTGTTGTTTGTGTCCATGGATTATGCATATATGTTCTTTAGCTAATCCCTTCACCCAATTCATATTATATATAATTACATATATTTTCATCAAGACCTCAAGTGATTTCCCATAAAATATTACTTTGATCTTGCTACCCCTGCACTTCAGTTTTCAGAAGCCAGAAGGACCCCCAGCACCTATGGAATATGGTACAAGAGGCACAAGTATTGTAAGGTAGTTCACGCCCTTGGAACTGCTGTCACCAAGGGACCTTTGGAAGTGGCTTATCCACATTTTACGTTTTTTTAAGGAATGGAGGACTGAGAACTAAGAAGTTCCTATGCAGCTTCTTGAAAATGCAAGTTCCAATGTATTATACTGTTTGAAAGCCAAGGTTAGAATAAATAGAAGTCAAAATGTAGTAGCATGTAAATATATACTACTATAATGTATACAACACACTTTGAATAATTATAAAGGCAGAGTTTATTAAAATATATTTTATTTTCAAAAGTGAGCTATCAGCTGTTAAAGTGTAAAGACATTTTGGAAGGAACACCCTATATACAGTATTGATGGTGTGTTAATGTTGACGTCTTAAAAGGTAGCTGCAATACTGCAATATTAGTTAATATTTATTGAGCGCTAATAGCAAATCATGAAATGTACACACATTAATCTTCACAATAATTCACACTGGTTGATATTATTATTTCCAGTTTTTGGATAGGACACTATTAAAAGGTTGCTCAAGAATACATAGGTAGCCTTAGCTGGTCTGGCTCAGTGGATAGAGTATCAGCCTGCAGACTGAAAGGTCCCAGGTTCGATTCCGGTCAAGGGCACATGCCCAGGTTGGGGGCTTGATCCCAAGTAGGGAGCATGCAGGAAGCAGCCAATCAATGATTCTCTCATCATTGATGTTTTTATCTCTCTCTCCCTCTCCTTTTCTCTCTGAAATCAATAAAAAAGTATTTTAAAAAACTAATAGGCAAGAATACATAGGTAGAAAGAGATGAAGCTCTAATTTTAACCATATAATTGATCTCTGATCTCAGCCTCTTAACTGTAGTGTCCCATTTTAAGTCTCTTAAACTACACCTGTCACTAGATAAATGCAATGACCTTCTCATTTTTAAGCATGCTTCAGATCCGTTTCATAGATTCCCAAGGCCACTTATTACTGACTGCCTGAAACCTTCATGTACCCTACCTCTATTTCTTAGGATCCTTCCTTTCAAAATGAATTGCGATACCTGTGCTTGGAGCTTTTTCATGGAATTGCCTTTCTGTTGCATTGCTTTCTTTTAAAACATGCCTTACTAAAGAAGCCAGACCCTTTCTCTCAAGAAAACAGAACAGCTTTGAAACAAGCTCCATGCACAGCAAAAGGTAGGTCAGTCACATAGATTTGTGTGTGCATTTATATCAGCAGCATCTTAAATGAAAGGTTCCAAACTAAAACCCATAAATCATAACTCTAAATCCATTACATCCTTGGTACCAGAAATATATATTAAGATATGTTATTTTAATAAATATTATTTAAACATCAACTATATACCAAGCAATGTTTATAGTAGTTGAGATTCAGAAGTCAGATTGGTATTTGTTTATATATCATATATACCTCTATTGTCATCAGTCAAGATAAGATCATTATAAAATATTTATATTCAAAGGTAGTAAATTTTCTGGTCAATATTAAATTCTATTATTTTCTAGTTACATAGCAACATACCCTTTTTGACACCCCCTCCCTTATTAACTAAATAGCCTATTTCTGGTAAAATGGGCTTATAAGCATATTAAGCATAAAATAACTTTATATATTTACCTATGAATTATACTAATCACTTAAAACATAATTATATCAATTAAATGTTAGAAAAAGAAATTATTTAAAATATGGACTAATAGTTTAGCAGCACTATTTTTTTCAATAAGCTATTTTTCAGAACTGCTATTAATGAATAATTTTGAGTGGATTTAAAAGTTAAAAAAACCTTCATATTTATTGATATATGTTTGCCCCCTTTCAATAGTTAATGTATAGTTTTAATTAATAAAATTTATGGATTATTTCTCACAAATGCTAAGCCAAGACAAATGTTCTGTCTTATTTTATATAAGTCTGTCAGGAAGTGGCTTCCTTCTTTGACAAATTGTTCTTTTTTATTACATTTAAAGAACTGTGATTCAGTCTCCTGTGTAATTAGAAGGCGCCAGTTGGATATTCTGTTCTTTTAAAAGGTAGCAGTACAGGGAACAAATTATTGGTATAGTCACTTACCCATGTTTGACCCCCTCATTAGCTGTAAAACAGCCTAATTCTGATAAAATGATCAGTGCCAACAGAATGCTTTTCCTTTGGTTTTCTAAGTTATGTAAAGTCTGCCTTGTTTCCTGTAAAAAAAAAAATTATGTCAAAGATCTTCTTTTCTACTAATAGAGAGTATCTTTCAGAGGGAAAAAAAAAGTCTATGATGTCACTTGCTATTCTTTCTGTTATCAAAAATTGGGAAGTTGTACCTAGAGTTATAACCCTCCTGTACTAGTGGAAGTATAGTGTTATGATACTATCTGGAGAGCAATATAGAACTGATTTAGTTAAATTAAGTATTCTCATGCATGCTATATGACCCATAAATCTCACTTCTATGTCCCATGGAAGTTCTTCTGGGGTCTGTGATGGGACATGAATGAGGTTATCCACGGTGGTGTTTATGCTTATAAGGAGTTGAAGAAAAGTTAGGTGTCCGTTTTAGGAGAATGGACCAGAGAAATGCAAGACCCAATAAAGATACTGTACAGCACCAGAAAACACACACACACACACACACACACACACACACACACACACACAGATGTTCACACTGCCACATATACAGTATCTTAGAAAGATAATATTGAATACACAAGAAACAGAAGATGTAGAGCATGTGCCATTTATGAAAAATAAAACAATCATTTTACAGGATAGCATGCTAGTGAAAAAGTATGTTGATCCAACACATTGGTGTGAATACAGGGTAATGAGCTTGGGAGATGACAATCAAGATGAAAATAGGGAGGGAGGGAGGAAGGAAGGAAGGAAGGAAGGAAGGAAGGAAGCAAGCCAGCAAAACCAGCCAAGTTGGAGGTACAGCAAGTGGAAAGACAGCCTTGATTTTTAATTTGTACTTTTTTGTCTTTTAATTGCACGCCCATGCTGTGAATTCCTTCAGGACTGTAACGTGAAGAGCAAGCATTTCTGCACAAATCTCAGGTTTCCCCAAATCACTTGAACAATGTCTACTTTTTCAGTCCCGTAAACAATAGCTCTGATTTCAACTGGAGTGAAAAGTACAAAGAAAATATAAGATGTACGGTTCTTTTTCCAAAGGAGGTGGAGGAATAGAGAAAAATTAAACATATAAAGATGGTGATAGAATAGAAAATATACATATACTTAATACTTTAAATTCTACTTATTAGTCTAAGAAGGTGTGAAATTAAAAAAAAAAGAAAGATAGTTTTACATCATAATAGGTTAAGAGCTAAACTAGAGGTTAGAATGGATGCCTTTAATCCTGGCTCCACCACGTAACAAGCAAGGTTCTTTAAGGAAATAAGTCTTAATGAGCCATCATTGGTTTCCTTGAGATTTTTTAAAAACTATGATATTGAGGTATGACTGACAAGCAAAAAGCTGTATTTATTGAATGTATACAACTCGATGAGTTTAGTTAATACGTATACATTCGTGAAATATCACCTCTTCTAAACTTCTTTTAGACATTATCTAACAGTGTGCAAATATCCGAAAGAAACATACTGGATACAGTGAGCCCTCCAATGGGCCAAGATTTCCGCCTGAAAAACCCTTTACAGATGGTTGTTCAGAGACGGTAATCCAAGCTGCAGGGCAGTGGCCCCACCGGTGGAGAAGGCAGGGTTGGGGCTTTGGGGAAAAAGACGCAGGTGAGATGAAGGGGGCAGAGCGCTGGAGAGCCGGGAGCCGCAGAGAACGAGGGTCCTGCGCAGGATTTCCTGGTCTGTGGTTGCCCCTTCAACTGTGAACGTGTCCGGTTCATTTCCAGGACACTGGGCAACTTGGAGCTCTCACAGGGGGCCAGGAGATACTCCATTTCCCGACAAGCGAACCAGCCCTTTTTTCAGTCCCGAGTTCAGAGACTGAAAAGCTGGGGAATTAAACGAAAGCCCAGAAATGATGACTCAGCAGCAGAAATAAAATCTCTGGAGTCATGGCTACTTACTGGTTAGGTTAAAAATATAACATCTGTGCGGTGCAATGAAGTGAAGGGCAAGGCAGGCCTCGTGTTGCTGCACTTTGCTTTACTGTGACTCACAGGGGCTTTTTTTTTTTTTTTTTTTTTAAACACATATTGTAGGCAAGCCTCTCCGCCGGCAACAAGAGTACAACTTGCTTTACTGCAGTGTTCCGGAACCAAACCAAACCAAACCCTCCGTATCTCCGCGATATGCCTGTATAGTCACCATGCTGTACATCACAACGCCAGGACCTATGTTATAACTGGACATGTGTGCCTTTGGATGCCCTTCACCCATTTTCCCCAAGCCCTATGCCACCGCTGGAAACCATCAACCTGTTCTTCGTATTTTTAAGCCGCCCCACCCCCTCCCGCCGGCCCGGCCCACCCCACCCCACCCCACCCCCAGATTCTGGCCAAAGCTTCTGGACAAGTGAACCAGCCCTTTTCACCGAATGACTGGGCGTGGGGGTGGCTCCCTCAGCTGTGGGGCAGTGCCTTCCAAGAACTAATGCTTCTATTGTTACAGTCCCAGCACCCAGGCCCCCCGGGGGCCACCTGGGCGACAGCAGCAGACGCCAGGAACTCGAGAAATACCACCAGGACACCAGGTGAGTGTAAAGGTCCCCCTCTGGGAGGTACTTACCCTCTGGAACACCGCGAAGGGCCAACAGTGGAGATGCCCTCAGAGGTGAAAGGAAAAGAGAAAAAAGGATAAAAGCCTCGCGTTAAAACACTGGAAAGCCAACGGAGCGGGCAGCGATGGTGTCCGCCAGTCTCTGTCCCCGAGGGCACCCAGTGGGCTGCCAACGTGGGTCACATCAGGTGCCTGGCCCTGTGGTGGACACGGGAGACAGGCCACCGGGCCACGGCGCGCACCGCCTCAGCGAGTGACCGTCGCGGTTTCGGCTCAGGCCCAGGTGAGGTGGCTCCCAGTTCTCGCGAGAGCTCCGTGCATCTCGCCCATTGGCTCCTGGGCTGAGACACGTGCCACGTGCCAGGTGGCTTTTCAAAGCCGGATGGTTTGCAGGCTTGTCTCTCAGGTGCAGGTCATAAAAGCCCTGGCTCCGGGTTTGCCGTTCCTGGCGAACGGTGGGTCGCTGCCACAGGTGGGGTTTATAGCAAGGTTGTACCCAAGCCTCTCTTCGCTGCTTGCATGTGGGCTTTCTCCCCTTCACGCAGGGGTTAACCAGGGTTTAGGCTTTTGTGAAAGGAAGTTGTTGGACCCATGGGCTCGTGTGTGGGTGGGAGAGGTGATCTGAGAACTTTGCCATCGCTGTCTGGAACCTCACTCCGTGGTTCTTGATCATGAGCAATGCCACGAGATAGTGGGGTCAGGAAGAGAGAGAAACGTGTCAAAAGGGCTTTTCGCCTGTCGGTTTATTTATTATATACTCTGAGCGATAATAAACAGTAATCATTGGTTTTAACCCTATCCCAGTGAGGAATTTTTACTTTTTTTTTTTTCTTTGAAGGTTTGGGAAATGCGGGAGGGTGGTCAGGTGAGTAATTTAAACGAAGGTGGAGAAAGTCTGTGTGTCTTAGTACCTTCCCTGGGACCGAAGGACTAGCAGTGATAACATCTAATGATTTCATTATCTCTTTTGAGGCAGGTATAACCAATAGAGAACTATTATTTAGGGGCAACATTAAGAGAAGAAAGTAATAGGTTTTGCATAAAGGGTGATTTAATAGGAACTTTGGTGTACTACATCTTATATTTCTTGCAGTCCTTGTTCACCTGTGTTGTTTGGTGATGTTTGTACACAGAGAAATTACTGTGACTCACTTGATAATAAATAATCACACTTTTTAATTTTTCATCTTTATTTTTGGGTGGGGCAGACAGCAAAGTTTTTTGTGTGTGTGTTTTTGTTTTTTGTTTTTTGTGTTTTTTTTTGTCTGCCACTTTTTGGCAGGCATATCTTTCCCATTAAGAGACATTTGACCAAGGACACCCCCATATCTCCATCCCCAGATTTTGAGCTCCTTGAGGGCAGGGACTATATATTTACTTTAGCCAAGATCACAGCATACTGCTTACATGAGGTAAAGGCTCAATAAATATTGGTTGAGTAAGAAAAATAAAAGCAGGGTGTACATTTTCCCTGTGAAGGACACCCGTTGGTGTAACTAAGTGGTTACCTCAGCACCTCTGACAGTCGTCTTCTTCAGTGCTAAAATCATCTGCCATGGGATTGGGGGAGGCATCTTTGGAAAGCTGGAGAATCTATTCTTTACCATGAACTCTTTCTCTTACCAGGCAAAAGACTTAGCCCACAAGTTCCTAAGGAATTGCATCCAGGTGGTACCTGCAACTCAAATATGACTCCTAAGACATCCTCGCTTAGTGTGAAAGGACGCCCTTATAGTAGAAGCACACAGAACAGAACCTTGTATTAAGATAGCAGAGATGCAAAGGGCAAGAATGGAAGCTATAATTGTTTTCTGAGCAATTTGCAATACTTGCTTCTAATTAAACAAACCCTCCTTGATTTTTCTTAAAACGATCAAGTAGGAAACGTGACTAATAGAAGCCAGTGTGAAATTGCAAGTGCCCAGGGTATTTACTATTTCTGGGATAGCTTGGATCATCAGAGCTCTGAACAATATCCTGGAGATGGCCCAGCATTCTGAATATTTTTGCATATTCATTAGTTCAATAAGTAATTGTAAAACAGCTACACTAGGAGGTCTTCCGGGTGCTGACAGTAGTGCAGAAAGAAAACACGAGGAATTCATATTCCAAAGTATGCTTCACTCAGATTTCCTTTTTTTATTGTTATACCAGGTAATAAACTGGAATTTCAATATATAATTCAATATATTTTCTGCTTTGATTTTCTTGTATTTAGAAAGCACTATATTTAGGGTAAAACTGCTTTCTAGAGTGCCGGATATAGTGCTTTGTAATACCTGCATACTTACTCTGCTCCCCCCCCCCACCCCCGAATGAGAAAGTAGCCCTGTTGATACAGAACATATATTCTCAGAAACATATATTGTGCAGGTTTTTCCAGATAATGGTGGAAGTATAACTGGACTCTGAGGCAACCCAAAATCAAGCTCCTGAGATCCAGCCAGGTATACAAAAACTCACCTAACCAGGGCAAAGTAATGTGTACTGAGAGGAGCTGCACATAATTCTGCTCCAGGGGCGTCTCTATTCCACTCACTGTCTTCATCTCTGATATCTATAATGTACCTGTGTGTGTGGCCTCTTTTAGGCCATGTAGTATCGGGGGTTTAGTGTGGAGGGATTGAACAAAAAAGAAAAAGAGAGAACTCATGGACATGGACATATATATTGAGGTGGGGGAGGAGGTGGTTGGTGGAGGTGGAAGAGAGCATAAAGGGTTAAGAGGTGATGGGAAAAATAAAAAGAATTGACCAATGAATGAATTAATAAGTGGAACAACAAATTGGTATTTCTGTCTCTCTCTAAAATCAATAAATTAAAGAAGAATTAAAAAAAATACTACAAATAGGCAACTTGCTTTACTGTTTTTGAGAGTGTTATTTTCTGTTCGTCACTTCCTTTTCTTCAACTCATATTTACTCCTCATTTACTATGTGCATGGAGTGATGGGTTGGGGAAACTATTTTATGAGAGAGTCCTACGCAATGAAGGTGCAGAGCAGCTATCTTTGTATTTTTACCTCTAGTCTTTAATTTTGTGCTAAGTAAATAGATAAAAGGAAGAAGGAAAATGTGTTTAGTGCACCTTGACCTTATTTTGGTTGGGCTTCTCTTGTGCCATCTGACTCTGACAATGGCTGTTAGGTATCAGTCTTCCCATGAACACTTATCTATTCTTTATCATCACTGGTACCCCAATTAGAGAAAAAAATCCAGAGCAGATATCTTGCCAATTCAGTTTTCAAGTTCATCTCTGTTGTAGCAGTGAGCAGGCCTTCTCTTCCTGTCAATCACCCTTTATAACCTAAGAAAAGAGAAAGTTACTGACTGACACCAAGGAGAATTTCTTTACATTCCACTCTCAGTATCCAAGGGGCTCTGGGATTTCAGACTATCAAATTAGTGTCAATTTGAGGCATTTCTCAGAGAAGGAAAAAAAATGTAGAGATTACCTGAATTCATTTTCCATGTGGTCCATTGCTAACATCCAATCCTAGCAGCTGTCAGTCACAGAGAAGGCCATTCTATTTCAATGAATGGGTATCTCTTTAATTATAGAAATGAATAATCCAGCTCCTCCAGCTCTCTTCTTAAGAGCTGCAGCCCATGATGTGAAAGTTTTGAACTTAGAGGATCAACAAAAACAGAATTTGTGGAAATTTCTGTTACCAGTTTCTTCTTCCTGTTGTCTGACACAAGGTTTCCTTACTGACAGAGGAAATGAATGAGGTCTAGAAACACTTTTTCTAAGCTTCAGTGGCATTTCACAGCATTACCTTCACCGTCTCAGACTTTGTGGGAGTGAGAAGCATCAGAAATTGGTGATTTTTTTCTTTAAAGTTGCATATTATTTGTAACATCTCCCCAAACCATAAAACAGCAGAGAATATTTAGGGTGTTGAGCTAACATAGCAATAATACAGATTGTTATATTCACTTTGAATAAAAGAAACATTTTTTTATATTTCTGGTGATCATTTCTAAAATTATTTAGTGGTCATTTTGGAGAGACACATACCCAGAATATTTAGATTGAAGGAAGTTGACTAATACTGTATATATTTTAGTTTCTCCTTAGCGAGTATAAAGTGCCTAACTCAGTGATTTGCACTTAAAAACTATATAATTAATGTTAATAAACATTACCTTTATTGTCACGGTGACTTATCTGCTTGAGGCAGTAATATACTGAACACCTAGTAGTCACAGTGTCTGAAGAATACAAATGTCAGTCATGTTCAGATACTGACTTTGGTTAGTGGAGACTAAAACTATTGAGTGTAGTGAGAGAGGCAGAAATAAAGTCCTTTGGAAGTTTAAAGAATGAGAAATAAATACCTCCAGGTAAAATCAGGGAGGGTTTCCTGGTCCAAGTGGCATATATGCTGACCCTTAGAAAGTAGGTACAATTCAGACATGTAAAAAGCCAGGGGTGGCCATTTTGATAAGGGAGAATGGAGTGAGGAAAATTACTATGATGAAACAAGACATGTATACTGTATAAAAGAGAAGTGTTTGCCAACAGAGATTGGGCATGTACCATGGAGAGCTTTGAATGTGTGGGTAAGAAGTTGGTAGAACTTCTGTTTTTTAACTAAATGGAACCCATGAATACTTTGGGCACAGGATAGAAATGTGATTAGAAATACTTTAAGATGAATAATTTGATTGCTATCTTTAGGCTCTTAGAGTATTGTAATTAGCTATCAGCTTTCAGCCATGAATATTTTTACTAAAATGTATATAGGATATATATAAGTATATACCATACTTAATAGACATATATTAGTTAATTATTCTATACATATATATATATATTCACACATATATATTTCTTGTCTTATAGGATATAGAAAGTTAAAGAAATAGTCAAGAAACACCTTGCAATAATAGCTCAAGAATGGTTTCTTATAAAGCTCAAGTTGATATTTTTATACATATATTTTGTGGGCTCAAATATTCAGGGTATTTTAGCTATGAGGGATCAGAAAACATTTAAATAGGATGAATAAGGGGAAAACATCTTCATAATATATACTGATAAAAAAATACTCCTTCTAGTTACCTTAATCTAAAAATCTCAGGAACTTTCTCTAAGCTTTTGGAAATTCTAATAGAACTTTATAAAATAGCATTATGCAGATTTTTAAGTTATATTGAAGCACAAAGAAACCAAATCAAGTACTAGACTAAATAAAATCATTGTATTTCCACTGCAGAGTTGAAATCCTATTCACACCTAATTAAATTATCTAAATCATCCTATATAATAAAGATGTTATATGCAAATGGTCGTTATGTCATGAAGTGTAACAACCAACCACGTACCAACCGGATCAGGGATCAGCAGGAGGGTGGGGCAGCAAGCTACAAGATGGCAGCAGAGAGCTACAGGAGGAGGCAGGGCAGCAAGCTATGAGGGTGGGGTGGGGGGAGCTACAAGGGAGCGGGACAGCAGAGGGAGAGCTACTGGCGCATGGATTCATGCACTGGGCTGCTAGTATCCTATAAGGAAGAATGCCCTCATTTTGAATGTAGGCAAACACAGTTGAGAAGTGGGAAGGATATTGATTCCATGGAGCAGAAGTGGGAAGGATATTGATTCCATGGAGCAGAAGTGGGAAGGATATTGATTCCATGGAGCAGAAGTGGGAAGGATATTGATTCCATGGAGCAGAAGTGGGAAGGATATTGATTCTATGGAGCACAGACCCCTTTACTCTGAACCCTTTCCTAACACTAAAATCCATGTTATTCTAAGTCTAATCAATATTATTATTACATAATAACCTTTTTGGTTGGCAGAAGCTTTTTATACAAATACACCCATACTTTCCCAATGAAACAACACTTTTTTGGCTTGAAATGATGCATTAATAATCTGTAGATAATTTTAGGCTGGTTGACTGCTACTAATAGAATCAGGTGAATTTTTAAAAGTCACTCTACTAAACAGATTGATCAAAGAGGGCAAGGAACATTTATTTAGCTCCTAAGCACTTTATTTTATTATAAGTAATATCTTTTTCCTTAGAGAAATAAATTATTTTAAGGAAGGTAAATGCAGGTATGTCTGGTTTTACTGTGATTCACTTTATTGTACTTCCAAGATACTGCTTTTGTTATTAATTCAAGACACTCCACCAGAAAAAAAAAAATGAATTGCTGAAGGCTCAGATGATGCTTACCATTTTTTAGTAATAAAGTATTTTTAATTAAGGTATGTACAGTTTTTTAGACATAAGGCTATTGCACACTTAATAGACAACACCATGGTGGAAACACAACTTTTATATGCATTGGAAAATAAAAAAATTGTGTAATTCACTTTATAGCCACATTT
Organism: Corynorhinus townsendii; assembly: GCA_026230045.1. Classification (NCBI taxonomy): domain Eukaryota; kingdom Metazoa; phylum Chordata; class Mammalia; order Chiroptera; family Vespertilionidae; genus Corynorhinus; species Corynorhinus townsendii. Next base: position 160,894,218 of record JAPDVU010000006.1, on the reverse strand, counting down.
GCTTAATTGAAGTGGTCTGGAACCACACCCACAATACCTCCAAGGTATGCCTGTATTTCATATGCTAATACCCCTTAAACTGTGCACCTTAGGAAACTGACAGGAACAAGGAGGAAATGTATCACAAACAGTATTTTATTAGATTTTAGGAAAGTCCAAAGCTAATTTGGGTAAAGACTTGGGTATGAATGCACATCTCTTAAAAATAAGTTTGTTCTCTTTAATTGTAGCCATTTTGGATTTATGTCTGCACTGTGTGTAGTTATATTTCATTACATGCTAAGATGATAATGTGTAAAGCTCCCAGAATTTGGAGGGGTTAGGCAGGAACTGTCAATTCAAGCAGATAATTTGATCTAAATTCTGAAAGATTAAAAAGTTGAAAACTGACAGGAAGGCTAATGTTTTCATTATGATATGGCTATTTAGCATGGGAGAGATAGCTCTTATCAAAATATTCTAAAGGAATTCCATTTAGGTAGTTAGAACAAAATAGTCTGCCACCAATTATATAAAAGAATACGAACAAAAAAGAATTCATGTTTTGGTAAATATTTTCTATACATTCTCTGACATGATTTTATAGAATTTAAACCTCTAAGATAAAAATTTACAAGAAAATTTCACAACTCTGTTAACAAGTTTAATTAGATGTAAGTAAATTACAACACATGAATTACTACCTGTATATTACCTAAATGAGTATATTTTTTGAGAACTGGTCAAAGTTCTTAAAAGAGCCAAAGACAAAGCACTAATTTTTCCCATATTGTAAACATGAGTAGGAAAATCATTCAGTACAATTCCTGTTTCCAATTCAGCTGAAGGAAAGAATGTCAATAATTCAATTAATAGAATAAATTAACCTAACAGAAATGGTCAACAATGGGATTTCTGTTCTTTCTTTCATACAGAAATGGATACCAACAAAAGTTAGCCTCTGAGTGGCTCACATAAGCCACTGACAGTCTGAAATTCTATTCTGTGAGATTGGTTTCTCTTCTTAAACCAATTTTTCTATTAAAATCACAATGTGACTTACAAAAGAGTCACACTAAATGAATATTTGTTATGACCATCCTATCTAATAAAAGAATAATATGCAAATTGATCGTCACTCGAACATGCAAGGTGGCTGCCCCCATGTGGACACAAGATGGACGCCACAAGATGGCCAGCAGGGGAGGCAGTTGGGAGGGACCAGGCCTGCAAGGGAGGGCAGTTGGGGGTGATCAAGCCTGCAGGGAAGGGCAGCTGGGGAGGAGAGGGGAGAGGGGGGAACCCAGGCCTGCAGGGGAGAGCAGTTGGGGGGAACCAGGCCTGCAGGGGAGGGCAGTTAAGGGTGACGAGGCCTGCAGGTGAGGGCAGTTGGGGGCGACCAGGCTGGCAGGAGAGCAGTTAGGCATCAATCAGGCTGTCAGAGGAGTGGTTAGGGGTGATCAGTCTGGCAGGCAGAAGCAGTTAGGGGCAATCAGGAAGGCAGGCAGGCGAGCAGTTGGGAGCCAGCATGGATCAGGCCTAAACAACGGGCAGTCGGACATCCCTCAAGGGGTCCCAGATTGGAGAGGGTGCAGGCTGGGCTGAGGGACACACCCTCCGTGCACGAATTTCGTGCACTGGGCCTCTAGTATTAACAGAATTTGATAAAAATGGTATTATTTTTTAAATGAAAAAGATGAAATGATTATGGACCCTGCCAATGAAATTAGGACTAAATCAGAGGCTAAACTCAATGTAAGAGGGGAAAGCAAGGGGACCACATGGGCAGAAATTCTATTCATTGTGTCTCAGATATAGTAAATTCAAATGTCTTCAGAGGCTATGAAAATAATAATGTGTGACGATGGGGAGTGGTTGTGCCGGGAAGAAGCATGAATGCCTTCCAAACCTCAAAGCATTAAAAATCTTATTTCTTAAAATAAACACTTTGCTAATCAAACACAATAGGTCAGGCCAGATGGCTAAAAAAATCAAGAGTACTATTGAACTGAATTTTTGGACTGGAACCCAGACTCTTTGTCCACCAGAATCAAAGAATGAATCCAAGGTTAGAAAGTAGTATAGCAAAGGTGGAGATTTATTGAAGAATAAGTACAGACGCCCACATGGGGAGAGGGAAAGAGTCCCACAGAATGGACTCCCAAGTAGGGAGGGAGAAAGAGTCCCACTGAGTTCCTTTTCTCTATGGCTTATAAAGGCTGCAGATCCTGGTGCCTTGATGTCCCCTCTGATGGTCACTATTCCCTCAGACTGGTTACTGTAGTAACTCCTGGGCTCAAAGGTCGAATCTCACATGGGGCATGTGAGGTTCTCCATCCTCCCCTCCTTCCTTATTGTTTTCCTGTTCCCTTTGGGCTTTCTTCTTCTCCTTCTGCATGAAGGGCTTCCTTCTCTTTATTTTGTAAATATAGACCATTTGCTATTTCCAGCTCCCTCATTCTATGGAAATGTACCTGTTGCAGCTTTTCAGCTTCTCCTATTCCAGTGGTTGGCAAACTCATTAGTAAACAGAGCCAAATATCAACAGTACAAGGATTGAAATTTCTTTTGAGAGCCTAATTTTTTAAACTGAAACTTCTTCTAAGCCACTTCTTCAAAATAGACTCGCCCAGGCCGTGGTATTTTGTGGAAGAGCCACATTCAAGGGGCCAAAGAGCCGCATGTGGCTCACGAGCCGCAGTTTGCCAACCACTGCCCTATCCTATGGAAATATACCTTCTGCTGCTCTGCAGCCCTGTGCTTCCTCCATGGTCCTCTTAATTTCTAAAATCTCCTAAAACCTGTCTTTTTCACACCAAAAGTTTCTGTTTCACTTTGAAGGAGTATTATCTCTGAACTTGATGTTTTGAACTAGCAGAGACTTAAAGATCAACCAAAGAACTTGTATGCATATGTGCATATCCCATGGATACAGACAATAGGGTGGTGATGGCCTGGGGGAGGGGATGAGGTAGGCTAGAAGGGGTCAATGGGAGAGAAAGAGGGACATATGTAATACTTTCAACAATAAAAATTTAATTTAAAAATATTAAACACTTGTTCAATTCTGAGATATCATCTAAGTCATCTGGAAATAACATGGGGACTGGCAGCACGGTGTGGTATTAAAGAGTTACAGCATCCTATGAACTTCTGCAGTTTATTTATACTCTGTTCACCATTAAGGTCAGGATAAAAGCAGTACCAAAATGAGGATTTACTGAGATAAAGTGGAACCCCCTTCTGAAAGGGATCCTGTTAAAATATTCTCACATAATTGGACCTGCAAAAGCTTGTTAAAATTAATTCATATACTTATTCATTCATTTACTCATTTATTCATTCGCTTGATAAATATTCCTATAACTACTATAGTAGTATGCCTGACACTTCGCAACTTAGGAACCGGAAATACATAAACAAAATATAGTCTCTACCCCCATGGAGTTCAGTACATTGAGGAGGGCAAAAAAAAAAAAAAAGTCTACAATTGCAATTGTTTGATACATGCCCTGGGAAAGATCTGCAGAAAAATTCAAATGGGCAAAGGATTCCCATTAAGTAGATGCCTGGGCTGAATCTTAAAGGATGAGAGCAGGGTGAAGGTGAAATTATAGTAATGCTGTTTTAAATAAAAATAACATAAAAAGACCAGCTCTGTGCCTTTCAGACAGATGGAAGCAATGTACTTCTGTGCCCTCTTTGAAGTTAGGCATGGCCATGGTGCTACATTGGTCAATGAAGTATGTGATAAGCAGGGTTCATATGTGTGCATCACTTCAGGGTTTAAAAACCAGTGAGTGACTTGCTGTGTTCTCTTACACCACTGAGAGGATTGCAGATAAACCGTTTTGTACATGGCCTCCATCTGCCTAGCTACCTGAGAAGCTATACTGGCTAGAATTACATCAGCTGAGTTGTGTTAAGCAACTATGGTTGATAGAATGGAGGTGAGATATTACTAGTGGAGGCAGAGTGTAAAAGTTGTGTAAAATAAGTTGGTAGTGGGTAGCATGTGGAAGAGTATCAGAATATGCTGGAGAGGTAGGTGAGGCAAGATCATAAGGGATGTTGCATAGTTTGCTAAGGAGTCTTGGACTGTTGATGTATTTTAAGCAGGAGAGAGGCATAATTAGTTTCATATTTTAGCAAAATGATTTAGGCAACAGGGTCTAATCACTGCCTCTATAGATATGCCTCTTATGGGCATTTCATGCTATCTGTGACCTTCTGTGACTGGCTGCTTTCACTTCACATAATGTTTTAAAGCAGAGGTCCTCAAACTACGGCCCGCGGGCCACATGAAGCCCACCGAGGGCATTTATCCGGCCCGCCGGGTGCCACTGCCTGTCCTGCTTAGCAGCCGACTCATCCCGGGCCTGCAGTGCGCATAGGAATTTGTTCATAGTTGTTGTGTTTTTAAACTATAGTCCAGCCCTCCAAAGGTCTGACGGACGGTGAACTGGCCCCCTGTTTAAAAAGTTTGAGGACCCCTGTTTTAAAGGGTCATAACATGTGCCATTACTTTAATCCTTTCTATTTGTGAATAATATTCCATTGTATGAATATACTACTTTTGTTTACTCATCAGTTGACGGACATTTGGGTTATTTTCACCTTTTGGATACTATAAATAACTAATGGCCTGGTGCATGAAATTTGTGCACTCAGGGAGTGGGGGGAGTCTCCAGCCTGGCCTGTGCCCTGTCACAGTGTGGGAGCCCTGCGATCCATCACCCCAAAGAGGTAGGCCTCCGCGAGCCTCACATCCCCAGGGCCAGCTTCGGGGGCGGGGACGCGAGCCTCACACAAGTCCCCGAAGCTGCAAGTCCCCGCCCACCCGCACCTGCTGCTCACACAGCCTCCTGCTGATTGGTTGTTATGGGTGAGGGTGTCACGACCATTTACATATCAGCTCTTTCTATGAATATTTCTGTGTAACTTTTGTGAGGAGATATGTTTCCATTTTTCTTGGGTATACTAGTATACATAAGAGTAGAAATGCTGGATCATATCATAACTCATGTTTAACCTTTGAGGAACTTCCAGACTGTTTTCCATAGTAGCTACACCATTTTATGTTTCAACCAGTAAATCTTAGAATGTTTTGACTTCACCACAACATTGCCAATGCTTGTTACCATATTTATTCTAGCAGTCCTAGCAAATGAGAAGTAGTGTCTTCTTTGTGGTTCTAATTTACATTTCTTTGATGGCTAATGATATTGAACATCGTTTCACATGTTTATTGGCAATTTGTTTATCTTCATTTGTCCATTCAAATCTGCCATTTTTAAATTGGGTTATTTATTTTTTAATTGTTGAACTGGAAGTGATCCTTACATATTTTGGATATGAGTTCTTTATCAGATACACACGCACGCACACACACACACACACACACACACACACACACACACACATATATATACTAGAGGCTCAGGGCATGAAATTAGTGCATGGGGTGGAGTCCCCTCAGCCCAGCCTACACCCTCTTCAATCCAGGACCCCTTGGGGGATGTCTGACTGCCAATCTAGACCAGCAGTCAGACATCCCTCTTACAATCCTGGACTGCTGGCTCCTAATCACTTGCCTGCTGGCCAGGTTGCTCCCAACTGCACCCTCCCTGCTGGCCTGATCACCCCTAACTGCCCCCTCCCTGCCAGCCTGGTCGCCCCTAACTGCGCCCCGCTGCTGGCCAAGTTGTCCCCAACTGCCCTCCCGTCGGTCTTGTTGCCCCTAACTGCCCCCCTCACCAGCCTGGTCACTCCCAACTACCCCCTACTGCTCCCCCCTGCCAGCCTGGTCACCCCTCATGGCCCCCTTGCTGGCCTGGTCACCCCACACAGCCCGCTTGTTCAGTTGTTTGGTCATCCGTCAGGCCAGCCCTGTGTGGCTGGGCAGCTGACATCCGAGGCTTGCCTGCACCTCTGGCTGGCTCTGGGGGGCTGGGCGACTAAGGAGACTGGGCACTTCCATGTTGTGGCTGTGGGCGCCGCCATCTTTGAAGGCGTGGCAGTTAATCAGCATATTCCCTCTTTATTAGATAGGATATGTATATATATAATTTTATGGTTTATCCTTTTCACTTTTTTATTTTTTAAATAATTTTTAAAATATATTTTATTGATTTTTTTTACAGGGAGGAAGAGAGAGGGATAGAGAGTCAGGAACATCAATGAGAGAGAAACATAGATCAGCTGCCTCCTGCACACCCCCTACTGGGGATATGCCTGCAACCAAAGTACATGGCCTTGACCGGAATTGAACCTGGGACCCTTCAGTCCGCAGGCTGACGCTCTATCCACTGAGCCAAACCGATTAGGGCCCTTTTCACTTTCTTCATGCTGTCCTTTGAAACTCAGAATATTTTAATTTTGATAAGTCCAATTTATTTTTTTCTTTTGTTGCTTGTACTTTTGTCATCATATCTAAGAAATTATATGAGCAGATGCATTCCTATATTTTCTCCTAAGCGTTTTATAATTTTATCTTTTAAATTTAGATCTGCAACCCATTTTGGGATAGTTTGTGTGGCCTGTGGCAGAGGTCCAACTTTATTCTTTTGCATGTGAATATTGAATTGTTGCAGCACTATTTGTAAAAAGCAAAAGAACAAAAACTATTTCTTTCCCATTGATTTTCTTGACATTTTCGTTAAAAAAAATCAATTGACCATAAATTGAATGGTGTATTTCTGTACTCTTGTTATACCAATAACACACTGTCTTAATTACTGTAGTTTTGTAGTAAATTTTGAAATTTGGGAGTATACTTCTCCATATTTGTTGTTATTCTGCAAAATAAAAATGTGTAATTTATTATGTTTAACAAAATTAGTTATAAGGTAGAATTTATAACTCCCTTTTTTCTCACTGTTTTCTAAATGTTGTAGGTGTTTTCTTTGACCATTTATTCATATATACTGACTTCTATTGTGTTAAATATAATGTAGCATTGTAATTACCTTGTTATTTATTATACTGTGTTTTTAAAGTTAGTTTCTTTTTATTATTTGCCCTGGGAATTAAAGGTAATGTCTTAACTTAAAGAAATTCAGTTTGGATTAACACAAACGAAATTCTAATCCTATATAATAAAAGCCTAACATGAAAATCAGCCAAAGAGCAGAACAACCGGTGGAACGATTGGTCACTATGACACACATTGACCACCAGGGGACAGCTACTCAATGCAGGAGCCAGCCCAGGCAGGTGCCAGCAGGGGCCCCCCAATCACCCCGCTCGTCCCCCACAGAGGAAGGCGACCAGCAGCGGCGGCAGGGGGCAGGGCCGGCAAGCAGGTGGCACCAGGCCGGCCAAGGCAGGTGCCAGCAGGGGCCCCCGGATCACCCCGCCGGTCACCCCACAGATCGGCCCTGATCACCGCCAGGCCTAGGGGCCCTACTTGTGCATGAATTTCATGCACCAGGCCTCTAGTAGTACATAATAGTGTTGCTCCAAAATAGCTTCTGTTCTTCGTGGTATTATTATCATACAAATTATATATTTATGTAATAGAGGCTTATCAATACAAGTTATTACTATTACTCTATGATGTTACATTTTGGAACAGGTAGAAGAGTTAAAAACATAAATGCATTTATACAGTGCTTTATGTTTGCTTATGCAGTTAACTTTCCCAGATTATTTCTTTGTATAGATTCAAGTTACTGTCTATAGCAGGGGTCCTCAAACTTTTTAAACAGGGGGCCAGTTCACTGTCCCTCAGACCATTGGAGGGCCGGACTATAGTTTAAAAAAAAACTATGAACAAATTCCTATGCGCACTGCAGGCCCGGGACGAGTCGGCTGCTAAGCAGGACAGGCAGCGGCACCCGGCGGGCCAGATAAATGCCCTCGGCGGGCTGCGTGTGGCCCGCGGGCCGTAGTTTGAGGACCCCTGGTCTATAGTGTCTTCCATTTCAGACCAAAGGACTTACCTTAGTATTTCTCATATGGCAGTTCTGCTAGTTGTCTGGTTTTTGCTTGTTAAGGCTAACAGAGCTATGGAGAAGAGGATATGAATAAAGCAAGTTAAAACACCACAGAGCTCATTTTTTTTTTTACCATTTTCAGACAGTTTCCTGAATAAATGTTCCTTGGATTATTTCAAGTCTGCAGTTAATTTCCAGAGTTCTGAAAATGGTGATTTTAACAAATTTTGCCAGTGTTCTCTTTGCATTTTGGAGGTCCACCATTACAGACGTGTTCTGTGTCTTATGGATACTTACGATAAGACATGGAAAACTGGCATTCCGTCACCTGGAAAATAACAGAATATTGGGTTCTCTGTTTATCCTCAATCTGGATCTTTCCATTTGTATGGGGATCTGCCTGATGTTACTTTTCCCTGTGCTCCAACTCAGATTTTAATTTTATTTTTAATAAAAATTGTATATATTCAAGCTGTACAACATGATGATTTGACATACATAGCGAAATGATTATTATAGTCAAGCTAGCTAGGTACCATTTTTTGTTGTGATGAAAGCGCCTAAAATACACTCCTTTAGCAAATGCCCAATGTTCCATATAGCATTACCTATGGTCATCATGATATACATTAGAGCTCTAAACTTATTTATCTTACATAACTGCACCTTTGTACCATTTGGCAAACATCTGCTCATTATACCCAACTCCCCACCCCTGGTAGCCTGCATTGTATTATTTGCTTCTATATATTTAACCTTTATAGATTCTATATATAAATGAGATCATGCAACTTTTTCCTTTCTATGTATGGCTTATTCTAGGTTTTAAAATAAGTAAAAAATGAGGTACATTTTGTCATAACTTTGCTTTTTATCTTAACATACTTCAAATAGTAATTTATTTAGAAAGGCCAGCTTGAAAATAAAATTATTACAAAACTTAAACCTTTGTAACATAGTAACCAAATACTGGTAAGAGAATTCTGTTCCTTCCTCTGGGGAAATTCTCTCATTGTCACTGATGATAACATGAGACATTAAATTATAAACAGATGTTATTGTTCATTATTATGACCAATAAAATAGGACACAATATAGATTTGATAATTGGATAGATGATTGTAATAAATAAAACATCCCCTGATATTGTGATATATTCCCTTAGCAGTGAATTCATCCTTTCTGATTACAAGAGCATACTAGTAATTTAGTTAAAGTTAAGCTTATATAGTTCATTTCCCTAGAAACACTTACTTTCAGCTCTATTTACTTGATTGTAATCACGAGCTAATTTTAAAAAATTCAAAAACTTACATTGAAGGACCCTATAAAGTACCCAATGATTATATTTATCGGTTTTCATTTGACTATGCTTAGTGTCATGGCATACCTTTTTTAAAATTCACATAGCAAGAGATTTTTAAACTGATTTAAGTCTTTCCCCCGATTTTGCCTGATGTTATTTATCCTTGACAATAAAAGTGACCAAGAGATAGAATAAAATCAGTCCAAGGAGCTAAATACACTTCAATTCTAATCTTAGCTTTATAGAGATAAATTAATAGTAGATAAATTATTGTAGAAGCACCTTGATACTTAACATTTCTTGAATTCTCCATTCCTATCTGTACAAGGCCTCCATACACAGTGATTGAGATGGTTAAATTAAATAATGTACACAAACCAATTAATGTATAGATGCTAAACATAATAAATTTTCCTTCCTTAACTACTCTATAGAAATTCTAGAAAATATAAATGTAAAAGAGAATGACTGCCTTTATTTGATGGACCATCCCTACATTAAAAGTGGGACTTACAATAAATTCCATTTTAAAAATTTATGATTCCAATGAATTATATTCAAAGACTAATAGTCCCTAATTCTCATTTAAGCAGTCAGTTACTTCATCATGTATTGATTTAAAAAAACATATATATTGAGTTACCACTAAGGGCTTGGAATCCTATCTAATAAAAGAGTAATATGCAAATCTACTGTATCTCTGCTACACCCACCAGCCACGCCCACCAGCCAATCAGGAGGGAATATGCAAATAAACCCAACCAAGATGGCTGCAGCCACAGAGAGCAGGAGAGAGGCTTGGGTTTCCCTAGCAATGGAGGAAGCCAAGCTTTCTGCCTGCCCACTCAATGCTACAAAGTTTCAATTATAGAAGATAAATAAATTCCAACAGAAATGGCAGAGCCATGGAGCTGGAGAGAGCAGGAGGCTAGGGTTGCCCCCAGCGATGGAGGAAGCCAAGCTTCTGCAGCCCTGGCCTGCTTTGGCCTCTGCTTAAGGCTACAAAGTTTCAATTATAGAAGATACATAAATCCCAACAGAAATGGCTGCAGCCCTGAGCGAGCAGAAGGCTTGGCTCTGCTCCAGGCTACAAAGTTTCAATTGTAGAAGATAAATAAATCCCAGATCCCAGGGCCTCTGCTTGGGTCGACCGGGGGTGTGGCCAGCCTTCAAAACAGGCCCCTCGCCCAGGCCACCCCACAACCCAAGGGAACCCCCACCCTGATCTGGGACACCCTTCAGGGCAAACCAGCTGGCCCCCACCCGTGCACCAGGCCTCTATCTTGTCTAATAAAAGAGTAATATGCAGATTGACCATCACTCCAACACACAAGATGGCTGCCCCCATGTGGACACAAGATGGCCACCACAAGATGGCCAGCAGGGGAAGGCAGTTGGGAGGAACCAGCCCTGCAAGGGAGGGCAGTTGGGGGGGCGATCAAGCCTTCTGGGGAAGGCAGTTAGGGGTAACCTGGCCAGCAGAGGAGGGAAGTTGGGGGTGATTGGGTCTGCAGGGAAGGGCAATTGGGGGGGACCCAGGCCTACAGGGTAGAGCAGTTAGGGAGGGCCAGGCCTGCAGGGGAGGGCAGTTAGGGGTGATCAGGCCTGCAGGGGAAGGCAGTTAGGGGCAAACAGGCTGGCAGGGGAACATTTAGGCATCAATCAGGCTGGCAGAGGAGTGGTTAGGGGATGATTAGGCTGGCAGGCAGAAGTGGCTAGGGGCAATCAGGAAGGCAAGCAGGTGAGCAGTTGGGAGCCAGCAGTCCTGGATTGTGAGAGGGATGTCCCAGATTGGAGAGGCTGCAGGCTGGGCTGAGGGACACCCCCCCACCCCCCATGCATGAATTTCGTGCACTGGGCCTCTAGTTAAGGATATAACAGTAGAAAAAAAAAAGGATCATTGCAACCTGCAAGAAGCTTCATTCCAGTGAGAACACCTGAAAAGTAACAAAACCTCTCTAAAATAGTTAAAATCCTATCTAATAAAAGGGTAATATGCAAATTAACCATCACTCTGTCACAAAGATGACAGCGCCCATAGCCACAAAATGGTGGTGTCCAGTCTTCTTAGCCCTGCCGGGGTCCCCCAGTCCTGGGGTGATGGCTGCTGAGAGTGGGCAGCGTGAGCAGCCTGGTGGAATGCTTGCTTCGTTGGCCCAGCGACGAGGTAAGCAATCCGCGCCCGGACTTGGATGGGTCTCTGGGCTGAGGAGAGCCTCTGGGAAGTGAGCGTGGAGCAGCCAGGCCCTGCAGAGAGCTACTGGCACATGGATTCGTGTGCAGGGCTACTAGTCCATAACAATCAGATATTATTATAAATACACTAGAGGCCCTGTGCACAAATTTTGTGCACAGGTACAGTACCTAGGCCTGGCTGGCAATTAGGGCCAATTGGGGCCTTCCTTCCCCAGCTGCCGGCTACTGGCCGGGACCTTCATTCCGTGCCGCCCCCTGGTGGTCAGTGCACGTCATAGTGAGCAATCAAATTCCCCGTCCCCCAGTCAATTTCCTGAGGGGACACTTTGCATATTGGCCTTTTTTATATAGAGATAAGAAAATATACAGAATGATGGCAAATAACTGCAGGAGAGTGGTGATTCATTGAGGGTGGTCATAGCAGGTCTCCCTGAGGAGAATGACATCTGGGTCAAGACTTGAAGAACGGGAAGTAGGGACCATACCAAAAGCTGGGGAGACAATTTCCAGGCATAGGGAAGATAATGTGCCAAGTCTCAAAAATGGGGAAAATCTTAGCCTATTCAAGAAACAGAAAGGAGCCTAACAAACCATTGGAAAAGTGATGTGAAAAGAAATTGATAATTTTTTTAAATTTTTATTTTATTGTTTAAAGTATTACATATAGTACTACATGTATCTCCTTTGAAATGGGTAATTTTGAGCAGAAACCACATTAGGCAGGGTGTTGTAACTGAAGGTATTTGGATTTTGTCCTAAGTGCAGTGGAAAAGCGATGGTATGGCTTGATCTGATTTATGTTCTGTAAAGATAAGTCTGTCTGCTCCGTAGAGAATGAATTTCAAAAGACCAGATATGCATATATAGGACATACCCACCACCCCACACATTGTCTCAAGAGGACTGTGAGAAATGGAAACATGGTACTTGGCCAAGTTCCTGTCATATGGTGGCAGAGAAGCTTGTGACCTAATATGAGCCCCCCAAAGGTCTTTGAGGACCAGATGGTGAAGAAACCACCTTTCCTCCCCATGCTGCCTGCTTGGTCTCTGCACAGCAGCTGCCCAGAACCTGTAACAGCATGTAGAGATGCACAAAGGATGGGCCCCAGATAGCAATGCCATTTTACCAATCCCTAGGGACAGCTACCTCCATGTGATCACTTTCATATAAGATACAGTTTCATATTCAGTTATGTGAAGTAGTCCAAGTATAAAAATCTTCACTGTGTAAAATATTCACTGTGTAGGAACAATTCATTTTCATTACTCCTGTAGGACCATGAATGTATATTTTATGTAAATATTATTCAGCCCTTTGCTAGGTCAGATGTCTTTTGTACATGGACTAGAATATTTGGTATATTCCATTAGTGCTGGGTTTCTTATGTACATGGGTGTTGTTTATGAAGGATTATAACCCTGTATAAGTCTCATCACCAAAAATTGAATCAGTTGATGATAATCTTTCACCTCCCTGCAGCATTCCTTAGTTAACATGCTCCAGGATTTCAAAGCTGGAGTTCTGTTGTCACATTACACTTCCGGTAGGACCTGTAATAAACGAGAAGCAAAGAGTACAATGAATTTAGCCTTTAAGATGCAAGATATTGATTGACATGTTGTGCTAACATGAGTGAAAGACAATGATAGTACAGTCATTAGTGCAAGCCTTCCATTGTGGGTTTATCATCTTGAAGGAAAGAAACAGAAAATAACCAGGCAACACTAGGAAAAATAAATAGCAAAAAGGACAATGCAATTCCAGGAAAAGGTAATAATTTTGTTATATTGATTGATACTATATAAAGAAGTTATTGTTTTGTTCTATTGTAAAGAAAAAGAGCATGAGATTGTTGATCCTGCCAACACCCACTCATTTATTTACTGGCTGCCAAATACAGCTCTCAATGTTCTGCTAGAGATTTGACAGTTACGGTTTTGCCAAGGTTGTTTGGGAACACTTCATACTTCCCCATATGTTGTCAGAAGACAACCCTAGAACATACAGTGTAAGAGCCAGGCTGGAAATGGAGCTCTTTGTGGAATCTGTGTTGTTGTTCTTGTTAAGTTTCCATCTAATGAATATTAATCTGTGTCCCTTTGCTGATCTAGAGTGATGGTGGGAATGGTGCAAATGTAAGAGGCCATGGTAACATTGGCAGCCAAACTTAGAATCCACCTTTGTTTCCAAAATCAAACAAACAACAGTCACTAAATTAAAGCACTTTATGAGGTCCTGTGTGACGTGGTCTCACTTTATTTCCAGGAGGATTTTTAGACCTTGTTGTTGATTCACCACAAAACGATGCAGTCCAGCTAACTCCAAAGGGAGTGGGTCTGAACAAGACAAGGGATTCTACCTACTTCTCCTGTGGAGGATCTTTTCTGATGAGGGTGAAGTTGTCGGTGTTGGAGTGAGTGATTGCTCAGATTCTCCTGGGCTTAGTCTGGCATTGCTTACGGAAGCTTTTATTGTTATTAATATTTAACATTGACTGAAGGCCAACAGTGCTCTAGGTGATGAATACAACAGTGAGCTAACTCTGGTCTTTGTCCAACTGGATAATTTCCAATTATACAACTAGGGAATGGAACTTGCTCTATATAAATATAGGGATAAGTAGGACAGTGTTGGGGAAAAACAAGTAGTTATTAACATTCTTTGACCTCTGACAAATTTTCATTGTACCTTAAAAAAAACTGGTTAATTTTTTAAGGAAAACATTTAAATTTTCTCATTTCGGGTTGTCTTCTCAGCTACTTGCACTAAAACATTTATTGAAGTTACTAAGAATAATACATTCTGAAGGTGATATAGCAAAATTATAATAAGTTGGATAAATTACTCAAGTTTAACTTATATGAACAGTTATTATTTTTTTGGATAAGCCTATATAAATGACCATTATATTCTCACATTTTCCACTTGTTCTTAAAATTATACTAATCAAACACATCAGAGCATCTTATCAAAATGCAAAACCAAAGCAAAGAGAAGTCAACGTTAAAGAAGCTGCTGTGTGTTTTTCAAATATCCTTCCTCAAAGCAGAAATCATTTTGCTGCTAAGACTTTAGGGGATGTGTATTGGTTCATCCCCTTGTCCTCTGTGTTCGAAAAAGGATTGATTTACATCCTGCCTTTCTCCTGTTTGCTCCCATAATTGATATAGCACTGGATGAGAATAATCCATTAATAGCCACGTGTGTGGTTTTAAAGGAAGTGGAGCTACGGAAAGCATTAAACTAACAAACAGAATGCAGTGTGTTTTATTTATTTATCATTATGCTGAGAGAGATAGGTTGGAGGTGTCATTGTAATATAATCTTATGCTATTAGATTCGTAAAGTTTTGTGTGTTTCATTGTTCTCTTTTGCATGTTAAGATTATTTTGGCAAACATTTAGAAATTCCTAAGTGTCACATCGAAAACCATATCTTTCCGATGACACTTTCCTTGTTTTTCTGGCAAACATCTAAGTGCACTTGTTTTATTCCTTCTTAACGGTGAGCCTTTAGGAGAGAGCTGTGTCTTACTCCTCTGGCTGTTCTTGTGTCTAAAGCATAATGGGCACACTAGTAAAATATTTTGTTAAGCTTATTTGATTTTCAGATTGAATTTTACACTGTTTTTGCAAATAACTCAACTTCAGAAAATCTCATATCGATCTTAAAATTTAGTTTAGAGATGATAAAGGCGAAAATGATGAAGAAAATTAGAAAGTCATTTTGCCAAAAAAAATATGGAAGTTGTATACAGATAATTTTTGGTGAAATATGTAATTACATATAAATTAGCCTTTTTCATTATATCAAGGATCTTTTTTTTCCAGTTAAAAAGTAACACTTAAATTTAACACATGCTTATTATAGGATTGTTCTAGAATACACTAAAGAGAAAAAGGTTAAAATAAAAATAATGTGCACTTTCCTTAGACATAGGAAACTTCCATTTACCATATTTCCCCTTTTTAATTATTTTCTTTTTTATTTTTTCAATGAAAATTTATATTTAATATTATTTGGTATTATTTTCAGGTGTATAGCATAGTGGTTAGAAAATCATATACTTTAAAAAGTGTACCCCTGATATTTCCAGTACCCGTCTGGCAGCATACATTGTTATTACGATGTTACCGCCTATATCCCCTATGCTATACTTTACATCCCCGTGACTATTTTGTAACTACCAATCTGTACATCTCAACCCCTTCATTTTTTTTTTCACCCAGCCCCGTAGTCTGCTCTCTTTATCTATGAATCCATGTACCATTGGGTTTTGGTTCTTCTATACTGTTTGACATATACCTACTTTTTATTTTTACAAATACAAGGTCCTAGTATGCATAAAATCTTGTCATAACTTTCTTGATATAGTGTTCATTTTTCATGCTATTAACTATTCTTTACAGCAATGCTTTTATGTCCTCATATTTAAGCATGATTTTATCAAACCAATTTTCTATATTTGACTTTTTTAAAATTATCCTCTGTCATAAACAATTTAGGCCCAGCTGGCATGGCTTTGTGGTTAAGTGTCTACCTAAGAACCAGGAGGTCAAAGTTCAATTCCCAGTTGGGACACATGCCCCGGTTTCAGGCAAATTCCCCTAGAGTGGGGCATGCAGGAGGCAGCCAATCAGTGATTCTCTCTCATCGTTGATGTTTCTCTCTCTCCCGCTCCCCTCCTCTCTGAAATCAATAAAAATATATTTGAAAAAAAAAATATTTAGGATGAACATTTTGCATGCCCTCTTCTAATAAAATCTTTTGTAAGTATGCTCAAACACATGTGTGCCATAATCACTACAAATTCACAGAATCGTTAAAAATATACATCTAAAATAATTACTGCATTTATATATTTGGAACAGCATTTGGTTAGAAGAAACCACATGGATTGACCAGCAAATTAAATTTGTAAATTAATTTTCCACCACAGGATCTTGGTTGTCAATTTTATTTCAAATTTCTAGCATGCATATTTGATAGTTCCTCAAACATTAGCCTGGCAGGTGCCAGGTGCTGTTCTAGTAAAAACAGGATGAAGATCACCAAGTTTTTATGCTTGAAGTTCTTTCTCACAGTTTCTGGGAACAGATTTGTTTTAGAGAAATGAGGCGGCTTGCAGACACAGAGCCACAATAAGGCTTAACTTTGCCGTAGTTCCTGCAAGTACACATAAAACTTGACAATAAGTGAAGAAATGAAGTAATCATAAATGATCATAAATGATAATAAAATAATAATAGATGAAGAAAGGACTAAACTCATGATAAGTACTAAAAATTATTTAGCTATTTGATGATACCTATATTACCTATCATTATCACTATTGCTAGACACTAACGTCTTCATGAAGCTTACTATTTATCTTAAGTTAAATAGCATTAAATGCACAGTGGTATCTATTAGAATTCTCTATAAAGAAATAATGACAATTCTGAATGGAGATTTGATTTACCAAAACTTATATTACAAAGTAAAAACATAATTTACTATTATAGAACTATCAAAGAACAATTGAGTTTGCATGATCTGTTAGGTTTCTTTTTATTTGAAATCCTTTCTATGTTTTGGTATTTGGTGTATCCAAAATACTGTAATGAGGCATTCGTAGCTGCTGACATAAATAATGTTGTCATAAGTACACAATCATTTTGGATCATGCTTAAGTTTTTGGCCTATATATAACTTGATGTACGCTATAACAATACTTAATGATATGTAGATTTCACCATTGTTGATGTAGATTTAATTTCAGAAGGGTGCTTTAGTCCAGCGGTCACCAACCTTTTGGACCTCACGGACCATCAGTGGTCCACGGACCACTGGTTGATGACTGCTGCTTAGTCCATCTATTTAAAAGTTCCTTCAAAAAGTTCTTAATTTAGTTTTTCAACAATTTAATGTTTAGGCCTCATACTATGGATTACTTGACATTTAGAGATACTTTAGTTTTCGCTATCCTTGGAGTCATCAGTATTTTCACTATCATACTGATTTTTCCCTATCAATGTGACGGTGAGCAATGTCACTTGTCATTTCTGTGAATCCACATGAAAAATTGTGTGGGCGGAATGGTCTAGCAGGGAATGTTCATGTGCTGTTGGTTGTCAAAGAGAAGAGTTCTAGGAAAAGAGAAACCAGTCGTCAGCTCCTCCCCCACGGAACAATAATCAACCAGCCCAGGTGGCTTTATGTCCTGCTCATGCAGTAACTATTGCTTGTACCCATGCCATGTAAACTAAGTCTATCATGTTCAGGATATGGAACACACCTGTACATCCTTAGCAAGGAAATAGCAGAGTCAGCCTGATAATGAGTGCTTTGCCATTTGTAGGGGCTTGTCTCCTTGGTTTAGACTAATTAGTTTAATTTCTTAATTCTGGATATTCAGGGGCTTTCTGGAGAATGGATATAAGTGTTATTGACAGAATTATATATAGGTGATAGGGTTATGACGAAAATTATGAATATCTCAATTCTACTGTGTTTTGGAATTTAAAGAAAGAATAAAGTATAGAGAGTAAAATATACAAACACTGAAAACTATTTCCTTTTTTATTTAAGCACTAGAGGCCCGGTGCACAAAATTCATGCACGTGAAAAGGGGATTAATTAGAGGAAATAATTTAATATTGCTATTTGCCCTTTCTCTATAATAGAAGTGTCAGAGATGAAAGAAAATTAGTAAAATGTATATGAAACCCTTCCTCCTGTCAGAGTCTGGGGCGCACTTTGAGACCCAGAGTCAAATCCCCGCCCACCCACATGTACCTCAAAATCATGTGAGACCCAGATCCAGCCGGCCCCCACCCCCTTTGGGCTAGATCCAGACCTGGCCAGCCCCACCCTTTTCAAGCCCCACCGGGCAGGGGACATAGTCTCAGGTCCCCTGGCCCAGCGCCAAGACGGGGGGCATGGCCTCAGGTCCCCCAGCCCAGACCGGGGTGTGGGGTATGCCTTGAGGTCCCCCATCAAGCCTTACCAGATGGGGGACATGGCCTGAGATACCCTGTCAAGCCCTGCTGGGTGGGGGGCATGGCCTGAGGTCCCCCATCAAGCCTCATCAGGTGGGGGCCTGCAGCCTCAGGTCCCCTGGCCCAGCACCAGGAAGGGGGCACAGCCTCAAGTCCCTGTCAAGCCCCGCTGGACAGGGGGCACAGCCTGAGTTCTCCCGACCCCGCACTGGGGGTGCACCTTGAGGTCCCCTGTCAAGCCCTGCTGGGTTGGGGTCACGGCCTGAGTTCCCCTGTCAAGCCCAGCCAGGCAGGGGGATGCAGCCTTAGGTCCCCTGGCCCAGTGCTGGGTGGAGGGTGTGGTCTGAGGTTCCCTGGCTTGGTGCCAGGGTAGGGGGCGTGGCCTGAAATCCCCTGTCAAGCCCCACCTGGTCCCCTAGCCCAGTACCAGGATGTGAAGCACACCTTGAGGTCCCCCGTTAAGCCCCTCCGGGTGGGGGGGCATGGCCTCAGGTCCCCTGGCCTGGTGCCTGGGCAGGGTGTGTGGCCTGAGGTCCCCTGTCAAGCCCTGCCCGGTGGGGGATGTGGCCTGAGGTCCTGTCAAGCCCTAGGGGGGAGGGTGTAGCCTCAGGTCCCTGCTGCTTGCTCCTTAAGGCTCCTTATGGGAACTTGGCTTCAGCTGTGGGTGCAGCCATCTTTGTGATGGTCAATTAGCATATTCCCTCTTTATTACATAGGATTTCATGGATTTGTTTCCTATGAGGAAGTGAAATAAATGTGTAGTTACATTAAAAACTGCTTCACCCTAAAGTCTATTTACATAAAGAACAGAGGAAACCTAACAGATCATGCTGAGATAATTCTAAAAGATTATTGAGTAAAGTTTGCCTACTATGATACTTTTAAATATTCATTAAATTAATTTAGAACTAAAAATGTTTCTATATTTTAAAATTACTGTTTTATTATGTCTGTATTATTATGATAGTGAGCAATATTTTTTCTTCCTATAACAATGATAAGCACCATTGACATAACCACCAAATATTCTCTGTGCTCACTAGACTTGGGCATTGACTAGATGCTGAAGAGAAAATGTGATTTTAAAACGTGTAACGAAGTTTAAGGCCTACATCCTATATGTAGAACCTTACAATCTAACTTGAGAGAAATGAGTTGAACAGAATAAAACAATTAACAGTATAAGTTAGTTTAATGAAGTCTCAAATATTATATTCATGACATAATAAATATGGAGAAAGAAGCAAATAATAAAGTTTTACTGTATTCTGAAAAGTATATTAGGATTCCCTGAAAAGAAAGGTTATTTAAAGAAGAATGTTTTCAAGATGCCTTCAAGGGGGAGATTTTTATGAGAGCACACTAGAACAAAGAATTTAAAAAATGTGAACTTTGTGATAATGGCAAAGAGAATCTATTGAGGAACTTTTGAAGGAGAAATTATTGTATTTGATATAGTACCTGGGGAATATTGAATTACTTCGTCAATGCTGTGTGGAATAAATTATGGGAAGGAGGGTGTAGTGATGTATGTAGACAAGGGTTACCAATTAGAAAAATGATGCTTTTGGTAAGATGTGAAATAATCAGACCGCCGCTGTAGAAGTGAGAGAGAGAATAGCAACTGTTGGCTTAAGGTGGTAGTGTTGGTGAATGAACATAGGAGAATCTAACTGATAGAGAGAACTCCACCTGAGGAGTAAGGGAAAAGCTTTTATTTTTAAAGGTTTTGAGACTAATAAAAACCTTTAGTTGAACTTGAGACACTACAAAGATCTTGAAGGTCAAGCAGATGAAGGTTGGAGATGTAGATTTTGAAGATAACCAACTAAGAATATGTGAACAGGTTCAGTTTGAATTGTTTCAGTATCCAAGGTTATTTGTATAGTAATAGATCTGAATATTAAATATTTAGTTATTTAAATATTTAGGTACTTTAATATTTAGATATTTAAACAGATTCTATTAGTGCCTATGTGTTTCCAATGCCCCAAAAAAGGAGATGATTTATGTGAACCACAAAGATAGATAATCTCTATATGAACCGAAGAGAAAAGTTGTTGACAGCTGAACTTTGTACATATATTGAATATGTATCAGAGCAAGAAACAGAAATACAACCAGAAAGGAAGACAGGAAAAGAATGAACTTGGGATTACAAGAAAGAAGAAATTGTGGTATAATAAAAACTAGAAGCTAAGAGAATTTCATGTAAGAATTGGTTTTGTCCACAATTAAGACAACATCATGTCTTTTGGTCTGTACTTCTGTATGAGAAAAGAACAACAAAAACAAGATCTTGAAAACTGCTGGAGCAAATCAATGCATATATATAAATAAATATATATAAATATAATCTTATAAAATATATATTTATATAAATGTATAAGTAAATATATATTTGTATCTTTATAGTTATATTTTAATAAATATATATGTGCATATTAATATCATATTTATAATAGATATAAAATCAATACATATTATAATATATGTTATATGTATATATATTCATTAAATATTTCTATATTTATATATGCACACATAAATATACATACACACATACAGGTTCTTTTATACAGAAAAAATCCAGACAGCTACAGGCCATAGCAAAGATATAATAAGCAGTAAGCTTTTGATTATATACAATCTTATTACCCTAACCAAATAAAATATTTCAAAAGACAGTTGAACAATAATGACATTAAAATAATGAATCCATAAATACAGAAAAGAAGCAAATTACTAAAAAATTCTGATACTTTATCCATTAGTCATTTCTTTAGAAATAACTATAACTGCTTAATCCCTTTGCTATCTATGCTCTCTGAAGGTGATCTACTGTCCTTTTAAAACAATAATCACAATTTATATTTTTAAATACATCCTATAATATTATTTGAATAAGAAATTTTCCCCCAAAATGAATTGTAAGTACCATGCAGGAGGGTTTAATGTCTATTTTTGCTCATCATTGGGACCTAGCACTGTGGTTAGTTAACACAGGCATCTTAACCTCAGCACTACTGACATTTCAGGTTTGATAATTCTTTGTTGGAGTGGGGAGTGGGTGGATAACTGGCCTAAAGCATCTCTGGCCTCTAGCATTTTAATGACCAGAGTGTAAAAACAAAAACTGTCTCCAGAAGAAGCACAAAATTGTAGCACAGGGCTAGCACACCATAGGTAAATAATTGTTAAGGAATAATTAGCAAATCATCAACACTCCACTAACTAAGCATAACCTACACTGAGAATGAAAGTCTTACAGGCACTTGAGATGACACCCATAGTCTCTACTTCCACTCTCCCTCAATTGCATCCTGACTCCCTTTACAATGAGATTAAGGGAGAGGTTGAAAGATGCTTTCCTAACTCTGCTATCTTGTAAAATAAAAAATATGGTTCCTTATTTTAGCTTTAATCTTAGTTGGCCTTGACTATACAAAGTATGCACAAAGCACCCATGGAGGATTAGAAAATCTTTACAAATGTAGTTAAGGAGGCACTTGACTGAATTTGGTTAAACATGCAGGATGTCGATGAATTTTTATGTAACCTGAGCTGTCTGTCATTTTAGTGATGGAATCAATCTGACCCAGGAAATGCTCTCATTCATTATGTGTAGGAGTAAAACTCCCTTTGAGCAAAAGACAATTAAGATAAAGCATGTCTTGTTTAGCTATTCCTTTAAGAGTTTATTTCTTTAAAATTGCAGCTGTTCCTGGGCTACAAACTTTTAGTTCAGTAAAGCATCCTTTACTTAGTCATTTATTTATTTACCACATGGACTATAGTGCCTCGATTTCCTCTACTGGTAAATTCCATTAGTCATTCTTTTTTTAAAAAAATATGTTTTTATTGATTTCAGAGAGGAAGGGAGAGGGAGAGAGAGACAGAAACATCAATGATGAGAGAGAATCATTGCTTGGCTGCCTCTTGTACACCCCCCACTGGAGATCAAGCCCATAACTGAGGCATGTGCCCTTGACAGGAATCAAACCCAGGACCCTTCCGTCCCCAGGCTAATGCTCTATCCACTGAGCCAAACCGGCTAGGGTAGTCATTCTTTTCAAAGTATCATATGTTATGGGTCACAGTGGGAAAATATAGTAATATTATTTATTAAGTCCTACTTCTTGTAAGTGACTGTGCTATGGAAAATGTCAAATATTAAATACTTCTCAATTGATACTAAATTAACATGGATCATATTACTTCACATTTGTGCCTAATTGTACATTCTCAGAGCATTTACTAACCTTCATTTTTTTCCCTCATAATAACTCTCTGATATAGCTAGGGCAGGTGCTTTTTACTGTGTTTTACAAATGAATTAACAGCAGCACTTTAATACACTGAGACCACCATCATAGATGAAGAGCTTTGTTATTATAAACTTGGTTTGGGAGATCGGATTCTTTGTTCACTAATTAAATTTAGCGCTTCCTGTAGGAGTCAAAATCAACTAGTGGACTTTCAGAGATGTTTAGAAGTTTTACCCTGTATGTATGTATGTATGTAGGTATTATTGTTTAATATATATTTTGTTGATTTTTTTACAGAGAGGAAGGGAGAGGGATAGAGAGTTGGAAACATCAATGAGAGAGAAACATCGATCAGCTGCCTCCTGCACACCCCCTACTGGGGATGTGCCTGCAATCAAGGTACCAGAATCAAACCTGGGACCCTGCAGTCTGCAGGCCAACGCTCTATCCATTGAGCCAAACCGGTTAGGGCTACCCTGTTTTTAATGGATCCACCAAAAAACTAGAGAAAAGAACTTTCTACCAGTAGGCTTTACCTAATAAATCTCTGCCAAGAAAACCAATGTGTACCAATATCAAACTTTAGGTCAGGAGTTCCAACAAATGTTGTGGAGAACTGCTACATAGGGAAAATGTGCTTTTCCCCCTCTTACCTTACTTTGATGCATATTCAGTACTCTGATGTGAAGAGATTTGAGTAATATTAAAATACTAGTAAGTTTTATTTTCAGAAAATTGGAAAATATAAGTGCTTTATTTAAGAGATGTGCCAGAAGATGCACTTTCCTAAAATTGTGCTTTGTCAGACGGGGATCTGTCTAATTAAGGACAGCTCAAATCCTTTGCTTATTTGTATCGCATTTACTGTTAAGGTATGTGATACAGTGCTATATCTCCTTTATTATTGGTGAAGTATTACCTAGGATGCTCTATGGTGAAGGTCTCTCTGCCTCCAGATCCAGTCTTTTCCCTTGTCTCCTCCCTACAGCAGGAGGTGGACCCCTGCAACCTATATTTCCCAGCCTACTCTGCAAACTGCCTCCATCTGCCTTTGGCCAGTGGGAGGCACTGATGGGAAAGCACTGATGCAGGAAAGGAGGAACCTGGATATGTGTCCTCCATTCTCTCTGCTTGGGGAAGTCTCAGAAGCCATAGGAGAAACCACTTCTAGGTGCCACAGACATTATCTTCTCTCTCTTTTTTTAAAATAAATTATATATATCATTCAGTATTATTTTGTATCAGTTTCAGGTGTACAGCATAGTATGGTTAGACAATCATATACTTGATAAAGTGTTCCCCCCAATATTCCCAGGACCCACCTGGCATGATGCATAGTTATGGCAATATCACTAACTATATTCCCTATGCTGCACTTGCATCCCTATTACTATTTTGTAATTGCGAATTTGTACTTCTTAACCCCTTCATTTTTTTTGCCCAGTTCTACAACCTCATTCCCCTCTGGCAACCATCATTCTGTTCTTTGTATCTATGAGTCTGTTTCAATTGTATTTATTTCTTTTGTTCTTCAGATTTCACTTATAAATGAAATCATATGTGAAATCATAATATGGTATTTGTTTTTCTCAGACTGACTTATTTTACTTATCATAATATCTTCTAATTCCATCCATGTCATCACAAATGGTAAGATGTCATTCTTTTTATATGGCTGAATAATATTCCATTGCATATATGTAACACAGCTTTTTTCCTCACTGGTCTATCAGTGGCACTTGGCTTGCTCCCATATCTTGGCTATCCTATCCAATAAGAGAGTAATATGCAAGTTAACCATCACTCTGCCACACCCACAAGCCATGCCCACCAGTCATGTTCAACAGCCAATCAACAGCCAGTATGCAAATTAACCCAACCAAAATGGCTGAAGCCACAGAGAGAGCAGGAGGGAGGCTTGGGTTTTCCTGGCGATGGCGGAAGCCAAGCTTTCTGCACATCCTGGCCAGCCCACTCCAGGCTACAAAGTTTCAATTATAGAAGGTAAATAAATCCCAACAAAAATGGCGGCAGCCACAGAACTGGAGAGAGCAGGAGGCTAGGGTTGCCCCTGGCAATGGAGGAAGCCAAGTTTCTGAAGCCCTAGCCTGCCTTGGCCTCCACTACAAAGTTTCAATTATAGAAGATAAATAAATCCCAACAGAAATGGCTGCCGCCACAGAGCAAGCAGAAGGCTTGGCTCTGCTCCAGGCTACAAAGTTTCAATTGTAGAAGATAAATAAATCCCAGATACCAGGGCCTCTGCTTGGGTCGCCGGGGGGCATGGCCAGCCTGCAAACAACCACAGGCCCCTCGCTCAGGCCACCCCACGCCCTAAGGGAATCCCCACCGTGATCTGGGACACCCTTCAGGGCAAACCAGCTGGCCCCCACCCAAGCACCAGGCTTCTATCCTATCTAATAAAAGAGTAATATGCAGATTGACCATCACTCTAACACACAAGATGGCTGCTCCCATGTGGTCAAAGATCCTGCCCCCATGTGGACACAAGATGGCCACCACAAGATGGCCAGCAGGGGAGGGAAGTTGGGAGGTACCAGGCCTGCAAGGGAGGGCAGTTGTGGGTGATCAGGCCAGCAGGGGAGGGCAGTTGGGAGGGACCAGGCTTGCAGGGAAGGGAAGTTAGGGGGGATCCAGGCCTATAGGGGAGAGCAGTTGGGGGAGGGGGGGACCAGGCCTGCAGGGGAGGGCCGTTAGGGGTGACCAGGCCTGCAGGGGAGGGCAGTTAGGGGTGACCAGGCCTGCAGGGGAGGGCAGTTAGGGGTGACCAGGCCTGCAGGGGAGGGCAGTTAGGGGCAATCAGGCTGACAGGGGAGCAGTTAGGCATCAATCAGGCTGGCAGGCAGAAGTGGTTAGGGGCAATCAGGAAGGCAGGCAGGCAAGCAGTTGGGAGCCAGCAGTCCTGGATTGTGAGAGGGATGTCCAACTGCCTGTTTAGGCCCGATCCTGGTAGGACATCCCTCGAGGGGTCCCAGATTGGAGAGGGTGCAGGCTGGGCTGAGAGACACACCACTGTGCACAATTTTCGTGCACTGGGCCTCTAGTTGTAAATAATGCTACAGATATACAATGGCATAGAGCCCAGAATTTAAAGCAGATCCTGTCACATAGTGTGTCCTCATTGTCTGAATGAATGAAGGAATGAATGAGCACATTCTTAGTGTAAGAGAATCCAAAAACAATGTCAGCATCATGATATACTCAGAGTTAGTAAGAGGGTATAGCATCTCTTACCTCTCTCTTCTTGCCCCCAAATACCAACATTATTTGGGGGGGTTGGGGGGACCTTTAAAGTCCTACTATTGAGAATCGTGTATTATGGAAAGATTTCTGGTATCATAGAACAGATTTCCAAATAGACTGACTTGTTTTCTCAACTGTCCTCTAGGATAATAAATGTAGAACTCTTACTCCTTTGTGTTTTAAACAACTTATCATTCAGATACACTTTTGCCCTAGTGGCCATGCTAACTAATTAACAGAAACCTTCCAATGTATTTGCCCTCTCTCTGGTCCTGAGATTGTCAATTATTATTATCAGCATTACAGACGTGTATAGAGAAATGGTCTCATGAGCACAAAATGTTTTCAAGTATAATATACACAACCAAAAAAGCAGTGCTGTTCAATGAGTAAGAATGTGATGAACTGGGCCATTCAGAAAATGTGGACAAAATGCAATCTTATTTTTCAAAATTTAATGGACTTCATCTTTTCCAAGCACAAATTCTCATAGTGCATATCAAGTAATGAGCACTTAAAAATGTTTTTTAATTGAATTCATTTAAAGATATGTTAGTTTCTACATTTAAAAATGAACTTTATTCTTAAACATTTTTAAACTTATTTAGCCTTCACAATTTATTGTCTTTTAGAAAAACAGTCCATGTATAATTTCCTATAGTATCATATTATTAAAAAATTACTATTAAATATTCTTTCTTGTGCACTTTTTATATTGTATATGTCAGTCGTTTGTATCCTAAAGTTCATGAACAGTTTTTCTTAATTAAAATTGACATTGGATATTTCTCTTTATTTAATAATAAGTAATTCTATCAAGTTCAGAGCCTTAGTGTCAAAACTGAAGTATCTCATTTACCAAATTTAAACTAATGAATAACTCATACAAATTCTTTTCAAGAAGGAGATTATAAAAGCATATATCTAGATACATATTTTTGAAAAAGCTTACATAAAATAAATATAATTTCTTTGTTAAATGTTTTGTGAAGCCATGTAATTGAGTAGTTTTCTTTGTGGGAAATATTTTTACTACAAATTCAATTTCTGTAATAGATAAGGAACTTATGTTGGTTATCTATAAATTCCTAAGAAAGCTTTGGTAATTTGTATCTTTCAAGGAATTTGTTTTATACAAATCACTAAAATTATATAAAATTGTTCACAATATTATTTTACTATATTTTAATATATGTAGGGTTATAGTGAAAAATATTCTTAATATTGGTAATTTGTGGAAACTATAATTTTTATATTGTCAATTTGAGGTTATAATATAAATAGGATTCAATGAAAATCTAAAACAATTCATATTGTATAAGACTAACATTTTTATTTTTCTTAGCTTAAATATATTTTCAGTAATTAAATATTTTACAAAATCTCAAAATACTTTAAATTGTAGTATAGTTTTCCCAATTTATAGATGAGAGGACTGAAATGCAGAACTAAGGGCTTACCTAAGACAAGGTAGCTGGTTGATGGAACATCTAAATTTGAACTATTCCAATTGTACATCCTAATATTAAATCACACTTAGAAAATTTTTAGCCAATTATTCTTTGTAAACTTTGAAACTTGGTATCTTCTTCAAGAATTGTTAACACTATTATATTTCTCATTAAAATATTTTGTAAATATACAAACACCTTAATTGAAAATTATCAAGTAAAATGGAAATATTTTCTAATTATTATCTTCTGAGCACACATGTGTGTGCACACACACATATGTATGAATTACCTTTTTCTGTTTTTGTGATTGCTGTGATTCTTCTGGTCTTTGCAGCCACTTGCCCATCTCTTGATTCTTGTAATGTGGCAATTAACCAACAGATTTTTAATGACTAATTAAACCATAATGATTGAGGTACATGGCATTTCCTGGGGATTAATGGCCAACTGGGAAAAGTTGATGGTCCATGGCATAGCTGAGAGTCATTAACCCCAACAAGTCATTAATCCTGTGAAAACACTATATACAGAGGTTAGTATGAGCTAGAAATGAAAACAATGAAGTATGGTATATTACATGCTTGCTAAATATACTTGCTAAATATGGCATGTTAAGAATAAATGTTTCAATTGCTCAGAAATAATCACTCAACCTTTAAAACCTACTGCCCACACTGCAGAAATATTTAATAAATTAAATAGCATTTCTTGAGTAATTTCAGTTGCAAATTACAGAAGATACCTGGAGGTAGGTAAGGTCAACAAGAAGAAAACTGTGCCTCCTCAGACCTGAGGTAAGAAAGTAGTTGACATTCAGAAATGAGGGGAACTGGAATTTAAAAAGGTGTGTGAATCCAAATAATATTCTGTGTCGCTCCCATCTCTCTTTCCTTCTAAATATTATTTTGTTCTCTCTCTGCAAATTAGTTTCCTTTGCTTCAAAGACTTATGAACAAATAGGCCTGTCTACAGTGTCTTTGATAACATTTTACATATTCAGTCAAAGATATTAATTTTTTTTCTGAATTATAAATACATATCCCTAAATTAGGGAATCTGGATAATATTGAGTCAGGTAACTACTTAGAATTTAATCAATAGCGACTCTGTGTTTGTATGATGTGTGTACACTTTGTTAAAAGAAAATGAATGTATGGCAAATAGTCCCACAAAAAAATCATATGTTATTTGTCACTAGAAAACCATGAATAAAAACCATACTATGATACCACTACATATCTATTAGGGTATTTTAAATAAATTTAAAAAGATTAACCATACCAACCATTGGCAAGTAGAAGAAGAAACAAGAACCCATAAACTGTTAAAAGGAATTTAAAAGGGTACAGTCACCCGAGCCGCTTTGGCTCAGTGGATGGAGCATTGGCCTTCAGACCAGAGGGTCCTGGGTTTGATTCCAGACAAGGGCACGAACCTCAGTTTCAGGCTCTTCCCAGGACCAGGCCCTGGTCAGGGTTCATGCAGGAGGCAACCAATCGATGTGTTTCTCTCATATTGATATTTTTCTCTCTCCCTCTCTCTTTCCCTCTCTCTAAAAATCAATGGAAAAATATCCTTAGATGAGGATTAAAAAGTAATAAATAAATAAATAAATAAATAAATAGGTAAAATCACTTTGGAAAACAATTTTATAGCTCCATAAATACTGAAACATACAACTACCATACAATTCAGCCAGTATACTCCTAGATATTCACCCAAGGAAAAAACAAACAAACATATGTCCATATAAAGACTTGTACATGAATATTCATAATAGCTTTATTTGTAATTAGAGGCCCGGTGTACAAAATTTGTGCACAGGGGGGTCCCCTCAGCCCAGCCTTCACCCTCTCCAATCTCGAACCCCTTGAGGGATGTTCGACTGCCAGCTTAGGCCTAATCCTGGGGTTTGGGGATGGCTGGCTCCTAAATGCTCACCTGCCTGTCTGCCTGATTTCCCCTAACTGCCCCCCTGCCAGCCTGATCATCCCTAATCACCTCTGTCTGCCAGCTTGATTGCCCCTAACTGCCCCCCCTGCTGGCCTGGTTGCCCCCCTGCCAGTCTGGTCGCCCCCACCTGCCCCCCTCTGACAGCCTGGTTGCCCTGAACTGACCCGCCCACCAGCCTGGACGACCCCAACTGCCTCCCCTGCCAGCCTGGTTGCCCCACACAGCCTGCTGTTCAGTCATTTGGTCATCCCTCACTAACCCCCCTGCTGGCCTAGTTGCCCAACACAGCCTGCTGTTCAGTCATTTGGTCATCCCTCACTAACCCCCCTGCCAACCTTGTCGCCCCACACAGCCTGCTGTCCATTCATTACTGTGTGGGCATCCTGACCAATTTGCATATTAGCCTTTTATTAGTATAGATAATCATGATATTAAAGCAATCCAAAAATTCATCAACACGCAACAAGTATGAATCTCAAAATAATTATGCTGAGCAAAATAATCCAAACAAAAAAAGAGTACTCACCATATGATCCTATATAACAAAACCCTAACATGCAAATCGACCGAATGGTGGAATGACCGGTTGCTATGATGCACACTGACCATCAGGGGGCAGACACTCAACACAGGAGCTGCCCCCTGTTGGTCAGTGCACTTCCACAGGGGGAGGGCTGCTCAGCCAGAAGCCAGCTCACAGCTGGCAAGCACAGTGGCAGTAGATGGAGCCTCTCCCACCTCCAAGGCAGTGCTAAGGAGCAGCAAGCCTGGCTTCTGGCTGAGCAGCGCTTTCCCTGTGGGAGTGCCACTCAGCCAAAAGCTGAGATCATGGCTGGCTAGTGCAGCGGTGGTGGTGAGAGCCTCACCTACCTCCACAGTAGCGCTAAGGATCCCTCAGGGGATGTCCACCTCCCGGCCTAGGCATCCCCAAGGGGTACTGAACTGGAAAGGGTACAGGTTGGGCTGAGGGACCACCCCCACCCAGTGTACGAATGTTGTGCACCAGGCCTCTAGTTGTTTATATAAAATTCATGAAAACACAGGTTCATCAATAGTAACAGAGAATAGATCAGAGGTTGTTTGGGTTTGGCAGTGAGAGGGAGAGATTACAAAGCACAATGAGAAAACTTTGCAGTAATAGGTTTATTCATTATGTTGACTGTAGATCTGGTTTCATGGGAGTAACTGTATGTTAAAACTAAAGATCTGGTGCACGAATTTGTGTATGGGTGGGATCCCTCTGCCTGGCCAGCAATTGGGACCATCTTGCCCAGTTCTGATGGGGGCCAGCCGGCTCGGGGGAGGGACCACGGGAGGTTGGCCAGCCACAGAGGTTGGCTGTGGGAGCGCACTGACCACCCAGCCAGCCGTGGGGGGAGGGACTGGGGGAGGTTGGCCAGCCGTGGGAGGTTGCCTGTGGGAGCACACTAACTACTGGGGGGCAGCTCCTGTGTTAAGCATCTGCTCCCTGGTTGCCAATGTGCATCATAGCTACTGGCTGGTTGTTCGGTCATCGGGTCGCCTGATCATAATGGTCGCTTAGGCTTTTATATATATATATAAACTAGAGGCCCATTGCACGAAGAGATTTGTGCAATAGGCCTTCCTTCCCTTGGCTTCCAGCACTGGTTTTCCTCTGGCACCCTGGACCCAGGCCTTCACTCTGGCTGGAGTCTGCGGCTTTTGCCGCAGACTCTGGCCAGAGTCTGCCTTCTTTGTGTTTACTGCAGGCTCCGGCCAGAGTCTGCCACCTTCATCTTCACTGCAGACTTCAGCTGGAGTCTGCCATCTTTGCTGCAGACTGCCATCTTCATCTTTGCTACAGACTCTGGTTGGAGTCTGCCATCTTCGTCTTCGCTGCAGACTCCGGAGTCTGCAGTCTTTGTCTTTGCTGCGGCCGGAGTGCAGCTCCTGTAAATCCCTTCATCCCCCCACACTCCCTCTCATAACAGGAGGCCTATTGCACCTGGAGCACCTGAGTGGCCGCTATCTTTGTCCTAATTTGCATATTCCTTACTGATTGGCTGGTGGGTGTAGCAGAATGACGGTCAATTTGCATGTTTCTCTTTTATTAGTGTAGATGTGTCAACTGGTACACATCAAATTCATACCAGTATTTGATACCATAAGTCATTTATACTTCAATAAAGCTATTTTTAAAGTGGCTGTTCTATGCCTAGCACAAAGAGACAGTCAGCAGAGAATAGGTATTTGTCAAGTGATCAGTTGCCACATCTCAACCTTTTATGTGCAGGATATTTAAGAACCTATAAAGTGAGTTAAGCACAGTACTTATGTGTAAGAACTTGCCTGCATCTGACTTGCAAGGCATTTATAATCTGCCTGTTGAGGGGAATAAAATTATTAACTTCTTTTAAAAAGAGAAAAGATAAGATAATATTACATATTTTTAAAAGGTAAAATACATCTGGAAAGTGTTTTAAAGCAGGGAGAAATCATTTCCAATTGAAGATTTAAGAAAAGACTGCATTAAAGAGTGATATTTAAAGTGAGACGTTGAGAACATACAGAATTCCAGCCAGCACAGGTTGCTTCAACCAGCAGGAGAAGGGAATTAGAAGTAGAAAATTTTGGTGTGTTATTTAAAAAAAAAAAAACACTAAAAAAATCCATTTTTGCTGTAGCATAGCATGTGAGCTGGGGAGCAGTAATAGAAAAAGGTAGAAAGATATGTTGGAGCTTATATTGTTTAGGTTCTTATAGATGCCAGTTAGGATTATATTTAATTTGGGGATTTCCACTTCCAAGAAAGATATAACAGGTTCAATGGAAGGAAATGAATGAATTATAAAAAAAAATCATACTTCTGAAAACATTGTAGGGCTGTGGAACTAAGAAGGACTCAATAAGTTAGATTATATAGAGAGAAGGTGTGCCTGGGTGAGTTGAGAGCAGGATTTATTCCCCGAGAGGACTATTGAGACTGAGGATGCTTAGCTAGAGGTAGAAGGACTCTTACTAGGGGGAAGGGAATTCAGAAGAGCTTTTGGTCATGCTGGCTGGCATGGCAGATTGCGATCTAGAAGAGCCCCAGATGTGCAGCTGTTTTCCCCAACAGGAAACTTGCTGAGTGCTATGGCAATGCAGAAGGCTGGAGGCTAGCCAGAAGGCATAGGGAAATAACTCCCCATCTCATAGTGCTTTGGCATCAAGTTATTCTAAAGGAAGGGAAATATACTAACGCTCTCTTTGCCAGATTTTGAAGCTATGTGAGGTGGGCTGAAGCGTTAAGCTCAAAACCTCTGAAAGGCAATACTTCAGGGAAGAGAGACAGCATAAACCAAAGCCAGGGAAAGCTATAGTAAGAGAGGGAGGGAGATACTTTAACAAACACACTAAGCCATCTTGGACATGCCAGCCCAGGGTACCCCATGTGATTGAAACCCTAGTTGACATCGTGGAGCACAACTGTGCAGCTGGACATAGTTAATCTGTATTAGCTTGCTAGGGTTGTCTCTGGGTAGCTGAAAAAATAAAAAAAATAAAAACCAGAAAATTATTTTCTCACAATTTTGGAGACTGGAAGTCCAGGATAAAGGTGTTGGACAAGAATGGTTTGTTTTGTTTCAGGTCTCTCTCCCTCACATGTAATGGTCTTCTGTCCCTTATGTAGACACAATCCAGAAATGTCTACATCAAAAAGAATCTCAGTCCCAATACAATTCAATTTGCTTGAATCGTGCCTTTCAGACTATCTGCTTAGTAAGGGAAAGGGCTAATCCACTCTGGATGCAAGTAACATTTACTTTAGTCTATATTGTACTTTTATAAACAATGACTGAAATATAAATTTTTGAAAGTTGAGACTTAAGAAGAGTCAGGGCCCTGGCAAAGGTAGCTCAGTTGGTTAGAGTGTGGTCTTGATAGGCCGAGGTTGCCCATTCCATCCCCAGTCAAGGCACATACAAGAATCAACCAATGAATTCATAAATAAGTAGAACAACAAATCTCTCTTTCTCTCTCAAATCAATTAAATTTTTTTTGAAATGAGTCAGGAAAACATGGCTATAAATCAAGAGACTAAGCAGACTGTAGAAACAGACCAAAAAATTGTACAGTTGTTGGAGACAGTAGTCAAAGACTTTAAAATAACTATTATAGAAATGTTAAAATGGCTGAAGGAAAGATGAACAAAATGAATAAAGAGATGGAAAATTTCAACAGAGAATGGAAATCTATATAAAAAAACAAATGGGTATTCTAGAAGTAGCAAACTTTTGTGGTAAAAGGCCAAGTAGTATCTATGATTTTCTGCCAGTAAAGTACTTAACTTCACTGCTATAGTGTGAATGCAGCCTTAAACAATACATAAACAAGGAAACATGGCTTCATTTCAGTAAAACTGAACTTAACAAATATAGATTGTGGTCTGTATTTGGCCCATGGGCTGTAGTTTGCCAGGGTTTTTCTAGAACTAAAATATGCATTATTTAAAACTCAGAAGTTATTAGATGGCTTTCATAGTAGATTTAGTAGATTTAATACTTCAGAAGACAAGTTTAGTGAACAATACAAACTAATGAACAAAAATGATCCAGAGACATTGAAGCATGCAACAGACTACAGAATCTTAGAAAGAAGGGGCAGGGTGGGGGGGGGGGGGGTGGGAAGAGATTAACCAATGATCTTATATGCATATATGCATAGCCTGTGGACAAACAAAAGTGGGGGGAGAGCTGGGGAGGGGGCAGGAGTGGAGTGAATGGGGTTAATGGGGGATGGGAAAAGGGGACATCTGTAATACCTTCAATAATAAAGATAAATGTTTAAAACGTACCTAATTAAAAATAAATAAAAAGCAGACTCTTGAGTCTTATCCCATGTCCACTAAATCACAGTATCTTGAGGTGATCCCTATCACATCACTTTCAACTAGCTCCTTTTGGGATGCTTATGTTTAAAGTTGGGAACCATTGAACAAGGTTACATGCAATTCTAATAGTCCATATTCCTAAGAAATATGTAGTCAGTAAATTTTCCCATCGCTTTAGTAAACAATTTCCCATTAAACAACAAAAAGCATTATTGTGTGTGTGTGTGTGTTTAGTGATAGCAGGTGGAGGGATTCTCTCCTAGATTCTTCTACTATTAATTTTTTAGCTAGTTATTAATAACTAGTGGCCCGGTGCATGAAATTTGTGCAGGGAGGAGGGGGGTGTTCCTCAGCCTGGCCTGTACCCTCTCCAATCTGGGACCCCTCGAAGGATGTCCTACTGCCAGTTTACAGGGATCAGGCCTAAACCGGCAGTTGGACGTCCCTCCCCCAATCCAGGACTGCTGGCTCCAGCTGCTCACCTGCCTGCCTGCCTGTCTGATTGCCCCTTACCACTCTGCCTGCTGGCCTGCTTGCAACCAATTGCCCCCTGCCGCTGGCCTGCTCGCCCCCAAATGCCCCCCTGCTAGCCTGATCATCCCCAACTGCCCTTGCTGCTGGCCTGCTCATCCCCCCTTCCCTCCCCACCATCCTGCTCACCCCAACTGCCCCCCTGCTGGCCTGCTCACTCCAAACTGCCCGCCCCCCCACTGTCCTGATCACCTACAACTGACCCCCACTGACAGCCTACTCACTCCCAACTGGCCCCTCTGCTCGTCTGCTTACCCCCAACGGCCCCTGCTATCCCATCCTGGCCTGATCACCCCCCAGCAACCCAAGGTTCCAGCCCCTCCTTTTTTTCTTTTCCTTTTTTTTTTTCAGCACCTCCTTGAGCGGAGGCCAGAGTCAGCTGGAAGCAAGTATCTAGGATTTATTTATCTTCTATAATTGAAACTTTGTAGCCTTGAGCGGAGGCCAGGGCCAGCCAGGAAGCTTGGCTTCCTCCATCGCCAGGAGCAACCCAAGCCTCCTGCTTGCTCCAGCTCTGTAGCCGCTGCCATTTTTGCTGGGATTTATCTTCTTAACTGAAACTTTGTAGCTTTGAGCGGAGGCCAGGGCCAGCCAGGGTGGGAGGGAAGCTTGGCTTCCTACATTGCCAGGGCAACCCAAGCCTCTTGCTTGCTCCAGCTCTGTGGCCGGCAGACATCATGGTTGGGTTAATTTGCATACTCGCTCCTGATTGGCTGGTGGGCGTGGCTGGGCATAGCAGAGTGATGGTTAATTTGCATGATTCTCTTTTATTACTGTAGATAGGAAAGGAGCAAAAGGGAGTCCAGACATTATAAGCATGGTCATTTGGGCAGTTTCACCAGGAAGCTGCAACTGTACACTCCCCAGGGAACCATTCCAGCAGATCACTGGAGGAAGGGCTCCAACAAAAGGGAGATGGACTCATGCACAGTAAAGTCAGAGTGACATAGGGAAGGTCCCTGTCAGTTGAACCTGGAACAGAGATCATTGGCCAGAAGGGGTGGGGCTACTGCAAGCCCGTGAAAATTTAGAAATACATAATCCCTCGGACAAAGAAATTCTCTTATTTAGCTTTCTTGTTCCTCTGATTTTGTTCCTAGTTCCTTGCATTCTCCAGTGTTCCCAGAAGCTACATGGCCCCTGGCCATGCCAACCCCACATGCAATGGACTGATGGTCTGCAGCTGGGAACACAAGCTAAGCTAGCCCGATGCTGGATTGAACTGTGCAAATATGGAATGGAAACTTTGGGCAACAAGCTTTAAACTTATCTCTGCTAAGAACACAGCTACACTTCTTCCATGGCAGTACAGAGGGAGAAGAAACTCAGGGGTTTGGTTTCATGCAAATAAATACCACTCATTTCCTTGCAAGTCTCAGAATATTTTTTTTCCTCAAGACATCACATGACACCAGCAATAGGTGGGGACAGGGAATGGCTCCCCACTAATAACAAACCTAAAGGTGTTTGATCCTGGGATCATACTTTCATCCTACATGTAACTCACTTGCCACTAAAGATACAAAGTGGCTTAAAATTGTTAGCATGTTGAGCTCCACTATTACCCAAACAGTCCTGTCATGCTTCTCCATTCTTCTAAACAAAGTTGAGAGAGGCCAATACTTCAGGTAATCAGCAAAGCGAACTGTTTCAGGAAAAACAAAGTAGTGGTTCTATGGCATTCAAAACTAGCCCTGAGAAGATACTAGCATTAATAAGAGAAGAATGTTTGCTATAAAAATATGAATCACCAGTAGTGAGGTAACCGCATTATTTTATAGATTAAACAGTCTATATAAAAGTGAAGGTCTTCTCTTAATGTTATCATATAACATGGATGCAGTTTATAAGCAAAGACCACTGAGAAT
This sequence comes from Corynorhinus townsendii, assembly GCA_026230045.1. Taxonomy (NCBI): domain Eukaryota; kingdom Metazoa; phylum Chordata; class Mammalia; order Chiroptera; family Vespertilionidae; genus Corynorhinus; species Corynorhinus townsendii. The sequence continues at coordinate 160,857,645 of JAPDVU010000006.1, read as the reverse complement.
TGTTCTTGATTGTAATAAAGGGAAGGAGGTTGATTCATTTTAATTTATTTGAGCCTACTTTGAGCTAAAAGAAGGAAATGAAGTTCTAACCTTTTATGTGTAGAATATCGAACAGGTGATTGTGGAGAAGCCCGGATGACATCATCACTCTTTCCCAGATAAACGCCTAAGTGTTTGCCACATTAATGTGCCACCAGATAGAAACATTTGTCCAGATTCAATGCAAAGATCAATATGAAGAGAAAGATGTTTCACAGGCTCTGTACTTTCTTTCTAGAATAACTGTCAACTTATATGATAGAATGAAGGTCAAACAATTCCAAAGAGATTTCTCTCTCAACTTATAGAACAAAAAACACGTTGTGAGCGTTATTCTTTGCACATTTGTCAGACAACAATCCTGTATCTGTAATTTCACAAATTATGTGCATCCTGGAAACTGGGTCTAGATCGACTCACTGAACCTCTATCTTCAATTGAAATTTAATAGGAATCAAACGCTATTAAAAAGCGTGTCATGTTCCATTGTGATGAGAGTGAGCATATTAATGCCACTGTTTGGTTTGAGAGTGTTCCTTTAATTTCATACCTGCATGGTTAAAGTGCTTAAAGGCAGAATGATCTGTGAAGAGCTTACAAAGTGTGTAATTCCCTTTAACTAGAGAAGATTTTGAGGATAGCTATATTAGAAATTTCACTTATTTCCCTATCCTCTTATATCAACCCAGCTGGGTACCCTTCCCTTGAGTAACATTCTGACTTGCTTTGCTTTGCTTTTGAGGGAAGATTTGGTAGACACTGTAAAAAAAAGGCTGGTGCCAAACATAGGTTGCAGATCCAGAGTGGCATAGAGCCCAGGTGAATGTCTCCATCTGGGAATTGCAGACCTTCCATAATGCCAACTGTCCTACAGTGTCCTCATCTCATTAAAGGTTAATTGGTTTCCTTTCAGCCTGTAGCTCCATGATATATTATGTGGGTCATAACGATGATATGAACATGTACTTGGCATGCAGGTGTGGACTAACCATACTCATTGTGGAGGTATAAATTCACGGCTCTGGGGCCATTGCTACTCTTGGCAATGCAAAAGCAGTCTCTGGGAAAATGAGATGAAAGATTGGAATGTTGCTCTTACCCACACTGGAGTGGTAAACCTGATCCATTACTAGATGGAGCACAAATTTCTCAGGGCCAGTAACAAAGTTACTCCCAATTTCAGAAGGGGACATGAGACTCACAATTTTATTATATGCCGTGGGAAATTTGATTTAAGAAGCTACCACTATAGCAGAAGAACATAAAACGAACTTGTCAGAGCTTTAATATCTCTGTGTTCAATTTAACGCTACCATATAATTGCTATTGGCAGGGTAGGAAATAACAACAGACACAAAAGGATGTGAAAAAACAGTTCTCTAAAACCTGCTGTAGGTGGTAACATTTGAAAATAAGTTTTGAATAACCGTTATGTCCATTTCATTATACAGAGATCCTACAGAACTTTGTATAACTATAAAAAGGTAACGGTTTGGGCAATTCCCAGAAATCAGATATTACAAAAAACTGATTCTAATAGTTTATCAAACTGCTATTTCACCTTGAATATGTGTCACATTACTTTTTTCTTTTTCTTTTTCAAGTTGATACAAAGGCCATTTGTTAATAGAAAACAATAATTTGAGGAGCTCTGTTCACAGGTGGCAACCACAGGGAACCGCCCCCTCCCCTGCCCCCGCTTCCCTGCAGGTGCTGTCAGAGGGGATAGGTAACATCCCCCATCTGTCCCATCTTCATTCCGAGCGGGCAAGGGCCCCGAGAGATGACTGGACCCCTGGTCCAGGGTCCTATTTCTTCCTGTGGCCCAGAGTTTCACGTGGAGAATAGCGATGCCCAGCTCCTTGCACACCCTGAGCAACCAACATCATGACAGCATATGGAGAGGACTCATCTCCATCAGCCTGTACTTTCATCCCGTCAGTCACACAGCAGATGGCTTCCTTGCCACAAAGATCAGTTGGACCGAAGTGTCAGTGAAGGACGCAAAGGTGTGGCAGACACCAAATACATTTCTCCTTCAGCCACCTGAGGTCCGAGGCTGGTGGCCTGGTCTTTCTTCTTTTCCTTCCATTGGCAAGGTGCCCTATCTGCACGTCTTACCCAGACACTGACATCAGAAAGAGAGATACCACTATTTTCTTAAATATTATTTTAACGGTAAGCATTTTAATTGACAAGGTCAGTAGCACGTACCAATTTTTTCACCCTAAGTTATAAAATATATCTGAATTGTATTGAACTCATGAGGAAGTAATTACAATCACTGTTTTACTAATAAACACTGTTTTAAAGGGAAGTACTTGAGAACCATTTCAAAGCAACTAAACTGTGTTTTAGGATAGTTAATGGGAGTATACTATTCATTTTTATTAAATACTAGAGGCCCAGCGCGCAGGAATAGCTCGCTTCCGCTTGCCTCCGCTGGCCTCCCTGCCCATCGCCGCTCACGGCTCCCTCTGCGCTGCCCTCCGCCTCTAGTAGCCCTCCATGGGGAGTAGCTCGCACCCCGCTGTCCCAAGGGCCGCTGCTCGTTTGGTCATGAAGCCGTTATGGCCTTACGACCACAGGCCTTTTATGATGTAGATAAGACCTGTGTGCTGATTTATGGAAACAGACGTTACCCTATATTGATCTTTCTATTTCCAGAATTTTAATTCATTTAAACTACAAACACATTACAACTGCTGAAAGTAAATATTCCCAGAAATCAAATTTAACATGTATTTTGGTTAAGAGAACAAAAATCACACAAGTAGGATGCACATACTTGTTGGCTGGAATTTAATAATCAAGAAATAAGTGGCCGATAGTGTGGTAAAGGCCTAGAGGGAGGGCAGTGGGAGGGGACCAATGAGGGATAATAAGGGGAACATCTGTAATACTTTCAACAATAAAGATAATTTTTTTTCAAAGAGAAATGAGTTAGCTCCTTTATTAGGGGTGTTGTACAGTCAGTGTAATGCAATCAGATTCCAGATGAATAGACCAAGTTATTTAAACTTCCGGAGAATTATTACACTCAACTCTCATTGTCATCTCAAACATCCATGAAGCATCTGCGACATCTTTCTATTTATTGTAACATGACTTTCTAGTTCTCTAATCTGACTTAGAAAGAACAATCTTTTATAAATATGATATTTCTGAACCTCTAGAAAGAAAAAGAATGCTATTTCCCCTTTCAATCATTCCCCTTGGAATGAAAGTTAATAAACTAAATTTGTGTTTCAAACTTTCTTACTGACTAGATCCATTTTGTTGAATTTGGAGAGCAGATAGATTTGCCAACATGTCTTCATTCAAATTATTTGCAATTAGAAGTGGTGAGTTCTTAAAATAAATAAATAACTTTAAGAATACGTGGTAAGGTCTTGAAGCATCCTTTGAGGCTCTAAGCCATTTCTTCCATGTAGTTTTAATTAATTCTCTCTCTCTCTCTCTCTCTCTCTCTCTCTCTCTCTCTCTCTCTCTCTCTCTCTCTCTCTCTCCCCCCCCCCCCCCCCGGTTAAAATAGATAAAGTATATGAATAAAATCAGCTAAAATGGTAATACCTCCACTTGATTCCCACACAGAGTACAATGCTTTCCATTTCAAGGTCAGTCTTCAAGTGTTGCCAAGTCAGGATGGGACTAAAAGATTTATAAACCGTAGCCAGCCTTTTCATAGACCCTTCTATAAGGCAAATAGAATCTCCTTGCTTTATCAGTCACTGATGGACTCTTTTCCCTAAACGAAAGACATAGATAAGGTTAGCAGAGTACAAATGAGGTGTACCTAATTAATTCCCCTGATCTCTCTAGATTATATTGCTAGTTTTGATTAGCAGAACATCGTGACTAAAATGAAAAACAATATGTACAATAGCTGAAATCATGAAGAAGGGAAGAAATACATTTTTCTAGTACAAGGATGTTCTAGATAAAACTAAGAGTTTATAATGATAGTTTATGATGTCAGACATTTTTAAAGTATCCTTATTGATAATGGTTTAACCTGTAAAAGAAAATTTCCTTTCAAAATTTTTAATATATATATATATATATATATATATATATATATATATATATATTCAGTTGTATATTGGCAAAAAGACATTTTCAGCTACTTATATTCCACATAAATACATGAATATTAGGTCTGAACAAGATATTTATACTTCTTTGTGGCAATTACATAACTGTTAAAAGTGTCTTCGTTCTAACTGAAAAAGACAGGAATAATTTGGGAGCTAATTACCAATTATAATTTGGATCATTTAAATGTCTGCCATTTCCTTGTACCTGTCATCAACCACTGCGTTTGATGAGAATTCAGCAACATCTAGATTTTATAGAAAAAACAGCTCTGTGAGTGTTTTCATTCGTTTCCTAGAACTATAAAGGAGAAAGTGAGATCAATTATGAGAAGCAAAGAACCTTCAATTAGATTATTTCTATTGAATAATAGGTGCATTTTTATTAGTCATACTAAAAATTTTTCTTTGAACTTGTTCATAATTACTTCGGTGGTAGTTAGAAATGAAACCCAGCTGCATGTTGTAAACAGTGTTACATTTGCTAAGTATTGCCAAATGTTATAATAACATGATTCTCTAATGGAGGAAGAGAAGGCTTTCCAAAAGAGGCAATGAGTGGGTACAGTGGGCCCCTTTGGGTCTATCAACAAGAGTAATGGGGTAAGATGTTCTCCAAACATATCATAATAAAAGCATGGCACCTAATGATCAAAAGCTCCATTAAGGCAAAAAAAAAAATACAAATTTATAGAAATCAAGAAAAGAGGATTCAGTATATTTAGAGTTATCTTCCCAGTGCATTTTCTACACTAGTGATTATAAATGGTGGTGGTGATGGTGGTTGGGAATATCTGAATTTCATGGAGGATTGAAAGTGTTATATTATTTGAAAAGATTTATTCGGTGTTACGGTTTTATATGGAGAACAGGGGGTGGATATTGTGTTCATAACAGCAGAAAACAGTTTGGCAAAATGCTTTAGCTGAAGATTCATAGTCTGAGAAGATATCTGACACTATGCATGGTTGTGACAATTATAAACTGCACAAAAGGGGCGAGTTGGGGCTGAATTCTGTGTTCCATTCACCAAGCCATGAACCTTGACCCACCTAGATTAGAAGCAACCCTGTATCTGCAATAAAAGGGAAACCTCAATGCCTTTAATTGCCAGACTCTTGACTTGAACCTGGGAAGAGGCGAGGTAGCACTTTCTACAAACTGTGGTGTTTGCTCCCTAACTAGAAACACTCAAATTAAAGCTTGGTTAAACATGCTACTGGATAAACATCAGGCATGTGTAGGCCACATTTAGCACAGTGGCCACTAGATTCCATGTACCTTATACAAATTCTTATCTTAAAATTATTATCTTATAAAATGCATCCTAGTGAATTAAGGCAAGCCATAGGTCTCCAATAGCAGAGAGTTCTCTCTACCCACACAATGATTTTGTTAGAGTTCTTGGCATATGTTCCTCTTCCTCTTGGAAAACCTCTTGTGTGTCATGGCTTTGCTCCTGTAAAATGTTGGTTCCCAAAAATACGATGGAAGGACACAATGACAATATCTTTTCATCTGAATTGCCATGGCAACATATTCCTCAACTGTGATCTCCATGATTGGATGCTTTCCTTATATAGCAGGTAAGCAAGTTAGAAGTGAACGCTCTTCACTGATTACTGAAGAAGAAGGTATATTCTATGAAATGATGTCAAACTTACTTTCTTCAATGACAAGTGAGTCATCATGGCTGTCTGCCCAACCTAAAATATGTGGTAATGGCAACCTCATTAAATTAGCTTTGGGCTATACCCTAAGCCGTGTCTCTTGGCACTATCTTTGATTATACATTGGAAACTTGTAACTCTCATCTCTTCCCTTTGTGTGCATGTACATGTGTATGCACATGTGTGTGCCCAAAACGTGTGCATGCACATGCATGTACTTCCTCTATCCAGTCTTAATCTATCTACATTGTATCTTTAGCATCAATATTCAATCTTTTCTTTGAAACTTGCTGATGCCCGGCTGGCATGGCTCAGCGGTTGAGCGTGGACCTATGAACCAGGAGGCATGGTTCAATTCCCAGTCAGGGCATATGCCCTGGTTGTGGGCTTGATCCTGAGTGGGGGATGTGCAGTAGGCAGCTGATCAATGATTCTCTCTCATCATTGATGTTTCTATCTCTCTCTCCCATCCTTTCTGAAATCAATAAAAATATAATTTAAAAAACTATTGCTGAAATATTACCTCATGTCCTACAACTTATAGGTGAGTACCACTCTTCTTGTGCCAAAATTTGGCATCTGGAAGTCAAACCCACATCTAGCAATTTCAGGATCTGTCAAACAGGGAGTTCAGAAATTTGATAAAGAGCAAGTCAGTACCAGCTGTGCCTTGTTGACTAAAAATATACTTGTAAATGAAGATTTGAAAATTATATAACAGTGTCACCTCCTGCATGGTAACATTCCAAGTGCTTTATTCATCACTCCTATAGATAGAGGCAACACGGATTTCTTATTTGGTGTTTTTGTGGTGGGTGGTATCCATTGATGGAATGTTACCCAATAGGTTAGGTACAAACTTGGGTATCAAAAATGCTCCTTAAATTCATGTTCACTGAATACAGGGATAAATCCTTCTGCATATCTCTTCTTGGGAAAACAGAAATAAAAGTTCATCTTTGTCCAACAAAATATGGTTTACCTAGGGATTACTTAGATTTTGTGAGGTCATCAAGACATGGGTGAATTACAAGTTCCTCTAAAAACTTGGTAAACAGGGAAAGAATTGAAATAAATGTGAGAGTAGTGTGAATATTTTAGAAGAATTAAATCAGTTAATGATCAATCATTTGGTAGAAGATGAAGTGATTCACTATGACATTCAGTTGCTGTAGAATCAGTCTTCAGGTTTTTAAAGAAACCTGTTTTTCCAATATTTATTTTCCAGAAATGATTATAAAATAAATAATTGGGTTTACCTTGGCATTTATCTAACAGCAGGGGCTAGTTATTATGTGACAATTTATTTTTACTACCATTATCTCTGAGGAAATAGACTTTTAAAAAATCTTTATTGTTGAAAGTATTACATATGTCCCCTTTTCTCTCCCATTGACCCCTTATAGCCCACCCCAGGCCTCTACCACCCTTTGTCTGTGTTCTTGGGAGATTAACCAAAGAAGTTGTGTGCACATATGGTAAGCTTTTTTTTATTTTATAATGACCTGGAATAGAGCCTGTTGGTCTGTTTAAGTCACTAACTCTATTGGGTGATTTGTAACTTGTACCCAAGAGCAACCTAATTATATAAACACAAGCCTGATATTTTTATGGTAGCCTTAGAAATGCTGAAACCTTTACTGGGTGAGTATCCATTGAATTCTCAGAGGTTGTGAAAAATTTGAAATGAACATTTACAGATTAAGCATGCATCTAACTATAGTAAACTTGAGGAAGTTGCATAAACTCTCTGGGCTATAGCTTCAGAAAGCATCCACAGAATTATTGAGAAATTATCTAACTTGATGCTGGAGAGGAATAATATGCTTGCTGTTTGTTTAATGCAAACCCAAATGTGTAAGACCTAGTTCAATGACTTGAGACCTGAATTATATAAAAAATCATATAAAGCCATTAAATTTGCTTCAGATTCAGGAAGTCCTTAATCTATCATCATTTGGTTGTTTGATCAGGTTCTCACAACCAATAGGTATTTCATTTACCTCATCAGTAAAATGTGAATAATACTATCCACCTTGCAGGTATGCACTTCATTTTAAAGTAGATAGAATAATAGATTACCAAATTTAGTGCCTGACATATAGTGAATACTAAACAGTGAACAAATAAATTATACTATTGACATAAAATAGTATAATGTGTGGCACAAATTATATTGCAGATATGCCCCTAGATTGCTTCTAGTTTGTCCTAAAAGTGTCCAGAAAAGTAGATTATTTATTCTCTATAAAAATTATCCTTATTTTCATTCAATTAATAACAATAATAATGTAAGATATTATCATCTATTGATTAAAATAAAAGCAGAGTTTGAATATCATCTTTCATCCCTCTTTTATAGACAAACTCTACCGTAGCTATTATTTTTTGCTTACACATGAATGAAAAAACAAATAATTTATTACTGGGAAAACATGTGCTTTCTTTCACCTTCCCATTTTAAGCTAATATCTACAGCAAGGATAGACCATAAATTTAATATTTCTCTGAATATTATCATCAATTGCTTATTGAACCCTTGTTTAAACATATATTAGTTCTCAGAAGGCACCCAAAGATTTATCTGTTGAAGCCAATCACCTATTAGGAATTTGCATAATAATTTAGCTGCACAAATCTTTCTGAAGGGAAATGTATGTAGTAGGACCATAGTATTATGCAAATTTTGTTTTTATAGCCATTTCGTTTTGCCGTAATACCTTATTCCATTTCATAAGCAGAGTATTGAGCCATGTCCATGCTGACAACAGCAGGCAGGAGCTGAGCTCCGGATCCTACAGCTTCAGCCCTAATGTACAGTTGCCTTCGGGGCATTCCACCTATTAAGTGAACATTCTCAAACTAATTATGTATGTCAGGGTGACCTCTCTCTAATCTACATTCATCACAGAGTCCGAGCTGTCTGTCTCTATTGTTCCCAGAATAAAATAGCTGTTGATAGACTTATATAATTGACTGTGTCGGAAGTGAACTCACCCTGATTTGCTACATGCAAATGGTGTAGAGTCTCAATAGAATAAAGATAAGCAAAAAAAAATAATCCAACTATCTCCAGTAATTAACTTTGGAGGTTTCAAAACAACCATAGGAAATATATTTCCCCTTTGCTTAAAAATGAAATTAGGGAGTACACAGGAGTCGCATCTATAGTAATTAAAAAAAGTTTTCTTGGGGAAAAGTTGGATGAAAAAGAAAAGCTCCTTGAGTTTCTTTATGCACTTACAATAATTACTGTTCCTTGAGCGAGCATACTTACGGAACTCAAGTTAAAATAACTTTACGTAGATATGCACATGCATACTTTAGTGGGGGATATTCACAATTATCTATGCAGTTTTGACCATCATTTGTTGTGTACATATAGAAATTGTAATAGATGCTTCCCTTTCTAAAATATACACCGAGTGGCCAGATTATTATGATCTCTGGATGCACAATAATCTGGCTACTCAGTGTATATCCTATATAATAAAAGGCTAATATGCAAATTGTCCCCTCGACCAGGAGTTCAACCAGTAGGCAGGCTGGCCAACCGGCAATGTCCCCTCCCACTGGCTAGACTGGCCGGACCCCACCATGCACAAATTCATGTACTAGGCCTCTAATATAAATATATATTAGAAATTATATATATATATATATATATATACATACATATATATATATATACACATATATATATATATATATATATATATATATATATATATATATATATACTGAGTGGCCAGATTATTATGCATTCAGAGATCATAATCTGGCCACTCGGTGTATATGGTATTTTCTCATTTATCCTAGTAATATCTTAATAAAAACTCCTTTAAAGGATAATTTGATTTTGTTTCCATTTTGGAAATGAATAATTTCCATTCTATTTAAAAGGATTCTCCTGATAGAAGGAACACTTTTGCAGAGTCTGTCAACCATAAATATTGATAACATGGGATGGCATGCTGAAAACTGTACCAGGTTGGAAGAAGACTCTCAAATGAGAGAAAAGACTGTCTGTGCCTGTTTGTAGTGAGTAACCCAGACCAGTTTCCTAAGGTAGTGAGAACCATTCCAGCAGTCATATCCTCCCTGGCGTTCTGTTCTTCCTGAAAAAAAAAAAAAGAACTTACTATTTTTTCAGCTTTATGTAATATTAGAAAGAAGTCATTAAACCATGAAAATAGTCCATGCTCTCACAGATGCCACTAGGGAGCTGGTTCAGGGTAGTGGACACCCTGGAGTCAAGCTAGTGGGTTTGATTATGGCGTTGGCATTCCCTGGTTGTCTGACATTAGGCTAGCTGCTTAAAATATGCTTAAATGTCCTCATCTGTAAACTGAGACTATGTAGAATTACAAAACCTACCCCACAGGGCTGTTGTAAGACATGCATGCAGCAACAGTAAATGCAGATTGCATGGCTCATAAGATGCACCCAATACAGATTAGCTGTTCTTTCCGTTGGTGTGAAATGTATTACATGAGAATACAAAGAATTATAGAAGGAAGTGCTTAGTTAGCAGCATGATTTCTGAAAATCACAGACAATAGAGTTTAGAAAGGAAGGTCAGAGAGATATCGGTTTGACTCCATCTGTGCAAACATATACAACATGCTTAAACTTCTGGGGCCTTATGTTCTCATCAGTAAGATCTGCATAACAATAGTGCCCATCTTACAGGTCTGTATAAGAATAAAGGCACTCAGTAAAACTCATGAATATTTTGTGGTTTTGCTTTGTTATTTAAGTAATGGTACCACTGGATAACAAATGTGGTTAATGAGGAAAAGAGGGCCAGAAATATGGCTTCATGGATGCTGTATTAGCTTCCTACAGCTGTCAAAACAAAGTACCACAAATACATGTCTTAGAACAGAAATCTGAAATCAAGGCGTCAGCAGGGCCATGCTCCCTCAGAAGGCACCAGGGAAGGATCTGCCCCAGCTAGGCTTTCCTAGTCAGGCTTGCAGATGATACTGAAGCCTAGCCAACCACTGGGTTGCAGTCTTGTGACAAACTAAACAGACAACCCCACTAAGCCATTCCTGGACTCCTTATTCTTAAACACGGAAACTATCTATACCAATAAAAGAGAAATACGCAAATTGACCAGCATTTCATGACACCCACCAGCCAATCAGGAGTGAGTATGCAAATTAACCCGAGAAAGACGGAGCGGCCCTGCCCGCCAGCTGCTCTGGGCCTCTGGGCAGCATGCATGCAGGCACAGAGCGGCTGGGCGGGGCAGGGTGGGACACCTGCTATGAGGGAGAGAGCGGGGCGGAGGGAGGGGGCGGAGGGAGCTATAGGAGTGGCACTCTGGCTGGAGCGAAGACTGAAGGCTCCAACTGGAGCAAAGGCCTGGGTCCCGGGTGCTGGAGGAAAACCGGTGTCGGCAGCCAAGGGAAGGAAGGCCTATTGCATGAATCTTCATGGAATGGGCCTCTAGTACAATAATAAGTAAGAGTTACTTTAAGTCAATGCATTTGTCATAGATTGTTACACAGCAGTAAGAAATGAATCCATTACATTATTAACACTGAAAAGCCATGTCCCCAAACACCTGTACCCCATCCCCTTGCATTATTTCTTACCTTAGTCTTCACACAGTAAATTAATAAATATTTGCTGAAAAAATTAATGACTAGCTGGGTGATATGTAGCTGAGGTAGATATTGCCAACGTGGCCAGCAGTCACATATATTTGAAACATCACTTTTACTACTCAGGTTGCTGCTCAAGCTTTGTTAACATGAATGTCTGCAAGCCCTGGGGGTAGGAATAAAAGACTCGTACATGTTAAAGAAAAGGGTCTTATAATGTCCCGTCCAGTGTTTGGTTTCATAAGATGGAAAAAAGCACCCCTCTGTTGTATGTTCACATAAAGTTTGAAATGCCTTGAGGTGATTCTAGAGGGTTGGAATGGTATTCTGTGTAGATAATTCTGTAATACAGATCTCAAAGTTCAAAACCTGGAGAAAATTAACCATGTTAGAAAGGTGCCTGTATGTTGAGCCCTGAACTTAAGGGAAGAGTTATGCTGAGTTAGATGGGCTGCTTTGTCAAAGCTCTGGACCAAAATGATTTGGTACAAAATGTGGGCTCTACTATTTACTGATCATGTGACATAGAGAAGCTTCAGACATTACTTGACTTTATTATATCAACTCATAACAGTGTTATAAACTTTCCCTGAAGATCAATACAGGTAATACATGAATACAACACAGAGACAACACGGTTTGGTGGTTTGAGGCTCCGTCTCTGGACTGAGGCTCCCACAATTAAACCTCTACTTTACACTTACTGATTGTGTGACTTTGAAAAAGTGATTCAGTCTCTTTCTGTCTGATTTTTCTAAGCTAGAAATTGAGGACTTTTTTTTTTTTTATCTTACAGAGTTGTGATGATTACATGAGGTAATGCACAGAAAAAAGCATGTCAACGTGCATCTATGTATTTTTTCTTTTCTTTTATATGCGAAAATGTTTTATGGAAGGAAGGACTTTGTTAATGAAAATATTACTATTGAAGACATTTATTGATTCTTATTCTAGTCAGGAATATAATGTGTAATATAATACAATCTGACACACCCTAAGATTAGAAAATATTTTCCCCACATACTATTTTCTTTAAGTACAAAAATGCATTTAGAATGAGTTTCAAAGGAAAAGTTTCCATCTAAATGTAATGCTTGCAGCCACTTGTTTTCTTGCTGGCAATATCTTATTTCATTTTTAGCTTTCACCTAATTCCTTATACTTTATTTTGTGGGTTCATTACTATGCAAATCCACATGCACTATATTCAAGTACATGCTTTGATGATTATGCTACATTATATCATTTCACAATTAAACAGCTTGCATCCAGTTCTCTCAAATTATAAATGTTTCATATAAGTTGGTACAAGTTACTGAGTCCAGTCAATAACCATGATCTTACTTTGAACCACCAAGAAAACACTAAAATGATCCTCTACTAATTTTGTTGATGAAAATTTTGTTAAAAATCAACTGCATTTCTAAAAAGAGATATAGGTTATTGATTCATATAAAAATACAACGTGAAATCAACTGAAAAAATATATCTAAAAATTAATTTATTATGATTGTTCTGATTTTTCAGTTTATAAGTTGGCTAAAATTCTAATTTCTCTTCATCCTGGTGTTGTTTTTGTACCACTTTTATTATTTGGTAATATCCCCAGTTTGTATAAAATAAAATAAAAAGTAGAAAAGAAAACAATGTTAAAAGCTGTTTTATTTCTTACTTCCATTAGATCTGAGAAAATGTTGGGGGGAAAGAGCTAAAGCAAATTGTTTTAAAGACTTAGTTATTGATTTCATCTTTCACAGCTTGAGGCGAAAAGGTTTTTGGAAAAGATAGTTATTCGACCACTCATTCTGAAACAAAAATTAGATTGCTTTGCCTTATTTATAACACTCCAAACATTAAACACCAGCATATTGAGATTCCTCAGATAGCTCAAAGTTTATTAAAATAGAATGGACTGAATACTTAAAAACAGAATATTTAAGATCTCTTTAGCTAAATAGCAGTTAAGTCTTAGGAATTACTTTCAAACTAGGTATTTTATTGGCAACATATTTAAATTAACTAAATAGTTCAGTGGTGATTCTTTTTAATCCTAGCAGCTTGAAGAAATACCAGCATATATAACAATTTGTAAAAGATCTTACCGTGTAGATTTTTATTGATTCCTTTAGCCCAGTACTGAGAACAGTGTCAGGCACATACTAAGTGCCCACTAAATATTTGTTTAACTTGATGAATGAATAGACTGCAGCCAAGTCAACAAGACTTGCTTCCTGTCCTGGGAAAGAGACTCCTCTGGAAGTTCAGGCTGGGTCTGCCCCGTACTACCAGGCATAACAGTTGGTAAAAATTCATGCCTCATCTCAACAAGCAATTATTATTATTATCCCTAATGAATAATATTGAGGGATTTGTTTTGTAACCCAGTAAAAAGTTACATTCCAAGGGATATACATATCTATAAAACTAACAGACAATGTCATCTATCATTTAAGTGTGTCTTTTTTGTTTTTAGTTTCCCTCCTCTGTACACATATATTACACCTGCTATTTCTAATACTAAACTTTAGTTATCTTTTGTTATATAAATAGTTAGCTAAATACCATGAGTTAACCTATTTCTTGTTCAAGCTTGTTTTGGGAGGATATTTATATACAATATAATTCAGAATACTTTACATAATTATCAATAACTTGGTAATCTCACCTGTGCTAAACTTTAGATATAAACATATCATAAGTACATTTTTATATATGCTTGGAACATTAAATTATATGCTGAATTAAGTTATATGCCATTCTTCCTCAGATTCATATGTTGAAATCCTAACCCCAAATAGAACAGAATGTGATCATGTTAGGACGTACCTATACAGGGGTAATGAAGTTATAAAAGGAGGTCTTTAGGGTAGGCCTTAATCCAGTATGTGTAGCATTCTTACAAGAAGAGAAAGTTTGGGCCCAAGGACACATACAGGGGAAGACTAAGTGAAGACAGGGGGAAGATGGCCATATGTAAGCCAAGGATAGTCCTTTAGCAGACCCTTCCCTCACTGCCCTCAGAAAGAACTGACTCTGCCAACCCTTTCATCTCGAACTCCTGGCCTCCAGTCCTGTGAAAAAATGAATTTCTGTTGTTTAACCACCCTGTCTTCGGTTCTTGGTTATGGCAGCCCTAACAAACAAATGCAGAGAATAATGTTATTATTATGTAAGTCTAATGCTCAAATTTCGGTTTTCCTTACAGTGTTTTCTTTCTCTTCAATAATTTACAACCTGTATTCGTTGACTGAAAACAACAATCCCTGGTTAAGGAAGCTTGGCTGTTAGGATGCTCATCGTTAGTTCCAGGGTGTGGGATTTTCCATTCTGTTTGACTTGTGCTCAGCTACTGCCAGACCCATGCAAAGTTAATGTGATGGCCATGGCTGGCTCATATAGTAAGTGACATTATCAAGCAGTCAATAAAACGGCACTGTTTTTTCTAATGTTAATACAAATTTGGGAATAGAAGGACACTGTTATCACAATAGGAGAACCATTAGCACATACAATAGTTTTGCTTTATTAACAGCCCTGTTCATGTTAGCAATTTTGATCTAATTTAAATGATATCCCCATTCTTATGGCAAATTGTGTTTTCATTAATACAGTGAGAAAACCATTAATATGAAAATTGCTCATGCAGAATCACATTAGCGAAGCGCTTATCTTATTATCACTAAACTGATTCTAACGTGGGTCCTAAGCAATCTGAGTTGAAGCATTCTATAGCGAAGGACTCATCCTACGTCTTTCTGTAAGAGGCTTTCCTTGGCTTTCTTGTGGTTACTTGACAGCTTTTACTGCATTATTTAAAAATGTTATATAAATTAATATTACGCCTATGATTAGTAAAGCAGAGGCATTCATTAAAGGTAATAACATGTAACAAAAATAAGAAATAAACATTGTCAAAGTCACAGAGATGTTGTGGGTTTTGTTAGGCAACCTACCCTACAGACATACCAGTATGTTAAAGAAGGAACACGAATATTGCTCAAATTTAAGCCCTAATTCTTATTGAATATATCATCTTGGGGGATTCTATTAAGTTCTCTGTATATCAATGTCTTCATTTATAAAATGGGAGACTAGATACCAGCATAAGTATAATGCTATGATATTAACTACAGCTTACAGAGTAAAAAGAAAAGAAGGCTAAAGTCAGCACACTTGGAAATACCAGTATTTAAAGTCAGTGTAGAAAAGAAATGGTTGTTTAAAGAGACTGAGGATCAGCAACTAGAGAGCTAAGAGCAAAACCAGGAAAGAAAGGAGCTATAGAATAGGAAGAAAGAGAGAAATGCTGCAGAAAACCTGAGGTACTGTATATGAAAATATTAAGAACTATGAACATCATTAAAACAGGGAAAGTAAAAAATATCTGAGTTGTACTGAGGGGAGGGAGGAAACGCATGCAAAGGAAAGAGTGAAAGTTGAGACTATAATCAAGAACATCTTTAAGCATCTTGATAAGAGGGCCAGGGCTGGGGAGGAGCCTGCAACCAAGGTACATGCCCTTGACTGGAATTGAACCCAGGACCCTTTGGTCCCCAGTCCAGTGCTCTATCTACTGCGCCAAACCAGATAGGGCAATTACCCTGCTTTTAAAACAAAAAAATGATGTATTGCAAGGAGTTGTATAAGTTAAAGTAAATTTTGTGAAAATATTTTCATACAGAACACCACAGGGAACTGAAAAAAAAACACAAAACTTAAAATTGTTGATTTTCTAAAGCCTTTGGGCTCCATATGACTCTTACTTCCCTTGTTCTGGGGGGAAATGGGCTTGTTAAATCGAAATCAGCATTACGTGATAGCATTTCAGTGGGAGTAGTAGAAATAATTGTATAATTAAGACTCAAATTTCTGGTGCATCTAGGGATTTCTTGAAGTATGCTAAAAAGTAAGATTTGTCTGACATTTTTTAAAATTTACATTATTTTTTACCATTTCCAGAACGACTCTGAATGCATCCTGTTTTAGTCAGATAACATAGTTATTCTGAACACAATACATCAATTTCTCACCCAAATATTTGTGTTAAAAATTCCACAAACCTTTACATGTATAACTTGCACCACTGTTGGCTCAAGAATTTTGAGGTCTCCCGAGGTAGGGAGATGGTCTTGGAACACTATATCCATTTTTCTCCATTTCTAAAATGGGAAAAGGATCCCAGCCTCTTTTGAATAAAACATAAAGCACATTACCTGAATATAAAGTTCCTAATCTTGAACAGTATAAATTCAATCATGAGGAATTGCATTCAACTACCTGTAACTTCTTATGTCTCATGTCCTTTATGAAAGAGCTAACTTATAATAGTTTGTGATTGTCCTAGACCAGTGGCCGGCAAACTCATTAGTCAACGGAGCCAAATATCAAAGTACAACGATTGAAATTTCTTTTGAGAGCCAAATTTTTTAAACTTAAACTTCTTCTAACGCCACTTCTTCCAAATAGACTCGCCCAGGCCGTGGTATTTTGTGGAAGAGCCATACTCAAGGGGCCAAAGAGCCGCATGTGGCTCGCGAGCCGCAGTTTGCCGACCACTGTCCTAGAATTTCCTTTGAACAAATTAAAAGAAAAAAAATTTATACTTCGGTACAATCTCTGCTCCCTCCCCTTAAAAGATTTAGCTCTGGATTGAAATCTTCCAGGTGTGTGTGTGTGTGTGTGTGTGTGTGTGTGTGTGTGTGTGTGTGTGTTGCTCGAGTTAATAGCAGTGCTACAATATAATTTACAACAGTGAAAAGGAGAAATAGTTACTTTTTACTTTCCAAAAGAGCCTATATGAATTAGGAAAAATATTCCCCTCTGTGTGTTTATTTCCAGTTGAGATTGGAGTGCTTTCATCATTTTTATCATGTGTACACACATTGCATGGTATAGAATCAAGCTGATCCAACCAACCCATTAGACACACACTGTGTTTTCAATGCAGTCACTTAAGAAGGCAGGGTTTCAGCTTGGAACCGTGCCTGGGATCATCCCAGGGTCAGGGCCAATTGCTATGGCAAGCCTTTGGAGTTTCTTGCTGATGGCTGAGGGAAATAGTCATACAGGCCTTGTGAGTTTAAGATTTCCCCTTCCTTTGAAAGGCATAGCTTTTCTGCATGTGGACTAGCTTCTGAACTTCTCACCTAAATTGTGCTGTTTTCAGGCTTTTCTTACCATCAGCTTTGTTGGTGTGCCTCCCGGTGTGCCTCCTGTTACTTTTCCTAATTCCGTAAAACAGAATCAGACCCAGAGGCAAGGTTTTGAGAGTAAGAAGTTCATTTTGGAGGTGATCCCAGAAGCAATGGTAGGGAAATAGAAAAGTGAGCTATGGAAAATATAGCAGCCAAAAAAAAAAAAGATGAGTTAAGGAATAACAAAAGGATGTGTTATTGTGTTGTGGCCAATTGGGGCTACAGCCTGTTGGGAACCTCTCGGCCATGGGACAGAACATGCTTTGGGGTTGTCCACTCCAACAGCTAGGAAGCCAGAGCATCTATCCTCTCTTCCATCCCACCAGTTGCTGAGATCTGCTTCCTAGGGATCATGAACTCCTGAACCTTTCAAGCCCACCCCATGTTTGAGGGGAGGATGCCAGAGAAAGCCTACGGCAGGAGAGATGCAGTCACCTGCTGAAAGCAACCATGAGTGTGCACTGAAACTCTGAAAATGGACAGAAATGGGTGGGGCTTGTATCATCACTAGGACTCCTTTTTCAATAGCTGTGACTTTCAGTTCTTAGGAATAAAGTATCAACAATCAATCTGGCTTGTAGAAACTTAGAGAATTTATTGATCTTTGGGTATGGATATTACAGAGCTGGGACACTGGTATTTCCCCACTTAGCACAACAATGGGCATGACCCTGTACTCAGTGTATTCAAGAGTTCCTAAGGTGCACACAGGAATCTGCGCTCAAAACCCTATAGTTTTCCAGTCCCGTAGCCTATTTTGAGTAACACCGTCTTCTCACAGTCCTCATTCACTTATCAGTTAGGTTTCTTTTATTCTTAAATATTGTAAGGTGTAACTTGAAGTGATTTCAGCAATAAGGAATTTTTTTTTATTCACAAAACTAAACTGTGATATGAGAGTGCTGACTTCAGGTGTGGCAGTACCCAAGGACTTAAGAGCAATCAGGGCCTGTTTATTTTGAGCTATTAAGATTAAACACATCATTGTCAATACGTTTATTAGAAAAACTGATAATTCTATAACTATTACGTTGTATTAAATTTAAACGAGGCACAAGAAACACCTACTTCTACTCTGAGTGATACCTCAATTCAAAAACTCTTCCTGTACAAAACTATTTTCCAATGGGTTAAGTATTAACTCTACCATTTCAATATGCTACAGACATGTGAGCCTTGGTTAATTTCAGGTTTTGAACTTCCAGTTGTCCTGTTTGTATAATTACCTTTAAAATATAGCAGAGTTTTTCTATTTGATATCCTCACACCTACTTACTCTAAAAACAATAAAATGCTGTTGGACATGATGAAGTTTCAGATCCCTCTAAGCCAGTGGTCGGCAAACCACGGTTCGCGAGCCACATGTGGCTCTTTGGCCCCATGAGTGTGGCTCTTCCACAAAATACCATGGCCTGGGCGAGTCTATTTTGAAGAAGTGGCATTAGAAGAAGTTTAAGTTTAAAAAATTTGGCTCTCAAAAGAAATTTCAATCATTGTACTGTTGATTTTTGGCTCTGTTGACTAATGAGTTTGCCGACCACTGCTCTAAGCCTAAAATTTGATGTCTAGGTGTTTCTCAGTTCTATGTACTTAGATCTAAATTTATATGATTATTAGATTCATGTGAGGGGGGGTGGGAAAAGCAGGTTATTTCAAAATTCTTTTTCAAAATATATTTTTATTCATTTCAGAAAGGAAGGGAGAGGGAGAGATATAGAAACATCAGTGATGTGAAAGAATCATTGATCCCCTGCCTCCTGCACACCCACTACTGCGGATCAAGTCTGCAACCTGGGCATGTGCCTTTGACTACAATCAAACCTGGGACCCTTCAGTCTGCAGGTCGACATTCTATCCACTGAGCAAAACTGGCTAGGGCTTCAAAATTCTTCACTCAGTTATATTTTTTCACTATGTATAAAAAGTGTAGGAGATATATTCTGGCAGGTTAATATGTGTCAGTCATATTATTTTTTTGAGAAAGCACACTAATCTGAAAATAGTTTGGTAAAAACTTAGACGTAAAAGTTTATTCATGAAATGAAACTTTCATTGATGATTTCTAATAGATCTACAATTATTAGCTCTCTTTCCGAATAACTTCATTAAATAGGCTTTTTAAAATGTGCTAAGGTGATTCATGAGTCCTCTTTTACCCCAAAGTTCATTGCCTTTCAGTAATTCTTTATGCGGGGGAACACCCTCAGGTTCTTTTCATTCTTTGTTTCACTTAACAGGCTCCAAAGGAGTATATTTGGTCCCAGAGTCAATAGAGCTCAACCCCAACCTCAACCAGGAAATCTGTGTCACACAGAGAACAGAGTCCTGTTGCTATCACTAGTCTCCTCACAATCTTTTGTGTCCTCCCTGCCAGTAAAGGTTCCCTAAAGGTCAGCAGGCATTTCAAAACCTGCTACTCCATAAAAAGTTCAAATGCATTTTTATAAAGCATGAATTTCTTCATTGACATAGCCCACAAAACGCATAATTTAATCAAGTTAATATAGAGATGCACACTATTTTTTTGAAAACTATTATTTTACAAAGGTAGACTTAGATACTAAAATATAACCTTAACTTCTTTCAATTTCTGCTTAATCTAATCCTTGTCTTCTCAGCAGGTGTGAATGTGGAATACTTTTAAAATTTTTAATCTAATCTTTATCCCATATAATTATATCTAGAATAAGAGTTAAATGGGATTTAGGATTCAAACAGATGTATAGTGTTTTCATCTTAGTGGGCATATTGCCCCCCTCATCCACTTTTATAACTTTTCTTCCTCCCAGAACTGAGTCTTCATTCTTTGATATTCTATTATATTTCATAATCTATACTTCACAATTCAGGACTAAAATATGTGGCCTTAAACTGAAGATACCTATTTCATAGCTTAGTCATATTTCTCAACAGAGACGGTATTTAATTTAGGATGGAACTTATCTTATACATTGATTGATGTCACTATAAGAATGAGTACATTATTAAGCATGCATTATATATCTCCACATGTAAAGCATGAACAATAGGTAACTGAACAAATTATGAGCAAGTATTCAATGTACTTCATGCATGTTAAATGCTGGGCAAATTTCAATGTTATAAGCCACAATATTTTAACCAAAAAAAAAGAAAAGAACTTTAGATCCTATGAAACATAACCTTCATTTGGCAACAAATAACAATTTTGTTTTCACGGTGACTTTGTAGAACCCAAAGAAAGAAAGAAATATAGTGGCCTACATAGAAGTATTAGCATAAGCCTCTGAACAGACACAGTCTGTCCTTTCAGATTTACCTGAATTTCAGACCTTGGCATTGCTCTGTTGCCTATTCCTGTACCTGTGCAGACTCATGGGTGTGCTGAACCACAAGAGAATCATTCAGGCCAGTGTGGGAGGGGTGGTCGGAATACATCTGCTAAATGGAAATAAAACAGAAATGGACCAGATGGCAGGAGTAATGAGGACGAAGAGCAGAAAGGAAAATTCCCCAAAGATCTACCAGTGCCATTACTGCATCTGCTGAAGGGAAAGAGGACTAAAAAGGGAGCCAGCGTGGTCTCCAGGCATCTGACTGAGCAGACTCAGCCAGGGGTTACTCCACAGGGTTCCATTAGACTTGGTCAGGAACAGGGAAGCACTGGAACAGGAATAAAGATATGGACATTTTGCCTGATTACTTTTGCAAAGACATTGCTTCATCTTTGGAAACTGTAAACATTTACCAGCAACAAATATGTTTCTAGTTGTGATCAGCATCAAGTTTGTAAAAACTCATTTTCTTTAAAAAGGACCACTATCACCACCACCACCAACAAAAACCTCCTGTCTTCATTAAAGGCTTTTACAATTTGCTACAATTTATAAAAAAAGAAAGAAAATAGCTTAGTTTGCCACAGCCTGCAAATATGAAATGAAAACATTCAGAGATTCTGTAGCTATTAAAAGATTTTTGGTTTTGTGTCATTTACTTGGTATAGAATTGACAAGAAACAAGCACTGTCGTAGTTATTTTACATATAAAAATGAAGGTCACTAAAGTCATGAGATATCTATTTCACACCAAACCATTTAGAACATGTAAAAATAAACACTTTGACCTTTTATCTTTAGTATAAAGAAATTACTAACTCTCATAACCATAAATAAAAACTTTATTTACAGAGGACAATAAAATAATTTGAACATGTATTTTTATCTGCATATTTATGTGGGAAAGAAGACAATTCCCAGGAAAAGAGATAATAAGCCAAAACAATAAATCACTGATCTTTTACCCCTGAAATTAAAGTGTAGAAACTCAAAGTGATGAAAAAAAATGTTTTCCATTATTTATCTTATTTATTTGATGGGAATGAAAACAAAATGCTATTTACCTTGAAAAAGATACAAAAGGGATTTGAACTAGCATGTATTACTCCATAAACTACCAACATTGGAAAGGAACACACTGACTGACAAGTGGCATAGGGGTTTACGGGGATAAAAGTCACCTGTTACCCGCTCCATATAGAGAAATGTGATATAGCAAGGATAGTGATTATACTGATCACACACACACACACACACACACACACCAGTTAACCCATGGTCTCCTGACACCTTTATTATTTTTATTTTTTTAAATATATTTTTATTGATTTCAGAGAGGAAGGGAAGGAAGAGCGAGATAGAAACATCAATGATGAAGAAGAATCATTGATTGGCTGCCTCCTGCATGCCCCCTACTGGGGACTGAGCCCACAACCTGGGCATGTGCCCTTGGCCGGAATTGAACCCAGGACCCTTAAGTCCGCAGGCCGACATTCTATACACTGAGCCAACCCAGCTAGGGCTCTGACACCTTTAAAAAGAGCCTCCAATGCTTAAAGGCATCATATTCAAATAAAATCAGCAATGAAATATAATCCTTTTTTGATGGCCAATAAGACTATCCAGCAGAAAGTAAATTTTGTAAAAGAGTTTAGTGTACTTTAAATTTATCCTACAGTAAACATTAAAATTTGGCATAACGGCAGTTGGATGAGAAGTGCAACTTGAAAACATTTTTAATGCTAAAATTTTCCTAATTCCATGTTGAATAAGACCATTCATTTGAGGGGTTTTTCCAGTATCTCTGATGCCTATCCCACATATCCCATGGTATGTTTTCATATTCACAAAGAGGTCTCCCTGAAGGCAGGCTTGTTTTCTGCCAAACTAAACATTCTTCCACAAGGCTATAACCGAATAACAGAGTAGAACCAGAGATAACTGTATATGTCAGAAAGAGAAGTCAGCCCCACCAGTGTGGCTCAGCAGTTGAGTGTTGACCTAGGAACAAGAGGTTGTTGATTCCTAAACAGGGCATGGATTGCAGGCTTAATCTCCAGTAGGAGTGCGTGCAGAAGGCAGCCAATCATCAGTATTTCTATCGCTCTATCCCTCTCCCTTCCCCTCTCTAAAAATCAATAAAAACATATTTTTTAAAAAAAGAAAACGAAATACAACTTCCTAATAATAAGAGGAACTGATATTTATTAAGCTCTCATGATGTACCAGCCACTTGTTTAAGGGCTTTCCAACTATGGTGTTATTAAATCACATAACAAAGCTATGATGAAGATAGTAATTATCCATATTCTGCAGAAGGAGAAACACACCCCGGGGAGTCAAGTAACTTTCTTAGGGTCACACAGCTACCAGGTTGCTGAGTTGGATTTGACACTAGGCAGCCTGGCTCAGGAGCCTAGTGCCGGAAGCCAATTCTAGCATGTCATAATTGCAAGAGTGTCATGGAAAGGTTGATGGAACTTGGGGACTCAACCAACAGGTGATAAAATAAGGTTGAGTCACATATGTTATCACCTGTTGGGAATGGCTAAAGGCATTTCCCCAAACCTGAAAAGGATGATTGCTTGCTGCCAGACAGCTCAGGGCATCTTAATCTACATGTTATTTTCTCCTCCTGGCCAAACACCTGAACAGCCGGAGGCAATTCCCCAATCTGACAATGGATTCTGTGGGAAAGCCTACCCTTTGATGTGTATATTTCCACCTTGCCTTAGGACAAATTGTGATAAAGGGGTCCTGAGACTAGGAGACCTTGGTTTCTTCAGCCAAGCTCCTCTGCCTCTCCATAATGCCTTTCAAAATTATGTTTCATCTCTAGACTCTCATTTAATTTATGCACAGCCCTTTCTCCACGTTTCCTGAACCCTTCTAGATGCTGGATCAAGACCCCGGCAACAGCCTAGGTTTAACCCAGATGTCACTCTACTTTCCAGTCAAGACACCCTTGATACTTAGGAAATATGGTTTCAGTGTCCTTCCTTTTTCACTCTAAACATTAGGTTGTATTCTCCAATGTGACTCTAACATGTAACAAGAAAAATTCAGTAATATTTATTTTTATAGCTTTCCAGTCAAGATGGCGGAGAAGATAAACACTGTGCTTGCCTCCTCCCATGACACATCAAAATTACAATTAAATTATGTAGAATTACTTTTCATAGTGGGCATTGGAAAGGAAGAGAAGGAAAAGGTAAAGCAACAGAAATGCTTTTATGTTTTAAATTTACACAGCATTGCCAAACTGCAAGGAGCAAAGTACTACTGATTTTCCATGTCTGGGTCTACAACCAATGGACACAACTATGTAAGTGTCTAATTCTTTCCAAAACACAAGCAGAACTCTATGTAGGTAGAAGGAAACTTTTCTAAATGACTGGCTTGCAAAGCACAGAGAAAAGAAATATGAAAAAAATGCCAAGATATTGCATAACTAGAGTCAAAGGAATATATGCTGTAAAAATGGCTTTTTCTGCAAATTGATTTTAGAGCATATTGGCTGCTTAACCTGAAGCAAAAGAAGAGAAGTGATCAAGGGCTATTCATAGTGGACATTGAACTAAAGTTCAAGATGGGTCAAAAGTTTCAAGTCAAATCCTGCCAGGGGATAACCACTAATGCTAGGCTAAGCAGAAAGAGATAAATACATGGGGCCCAGGGTTTACTGATTTTCAATTTATAAACATAAACCATCAACCCTATCCACATTTCATGTGTAAAACCTTAAGTGAACAGCAAGCTGGGATCCCTTAGATAAGATTATACTCAGGTTCGGCATTTTTTTTCTGCCTCAGGTTTAAGTCAATGCCATTTTAAATTACTGTGTAGGAAGACCTATTCAATTATCACTAATTATTTTTTTTCTCACTAATTATTTTGAATCCATTCACTTTCTATAACATTGCTCTATTCTTTCTTTTTGTCATTTTTAACATTAAATTTACATACATGATGTCGAATATGGACACACTTTAAAAAAAACTAGACTATGTGCTGCTTAAATTTGCAAGTAAGTAAGTATCTCAATAATTGCAAATAACGAATATCATGTCTTAATTATGGTTTGGGTCTATGTAATTTTACATGAATATAGTTCAAGAGATATCCAACACAATTTGCACTATAATGCATTTGCATTATACAGAGATATTTTTAAAGTACTGGAAATATTCTTTTCATTTAATTGCCTTGTTATTTTCTTTAATTTCTTATGTTGAGGGTCGGGGAGAGGGAAGAAAAAGACAAAGGGAGAGAGGAAAGAAGAAGGAGAGGTTAGCCCCAGCTAACCTCTTATCAACTGAATGATAAGTTAATTTCTAATTTAATATAATACAAGATGCTGACTGAGGACCAACTGAGGACCGGGAACTGACTCCATGAGCTTCAATGAGTCACAGCCTGAACAGGTTTGAATCTCCTAATGAGGAGGAAGACAGTCTAGATTCTAGACTCCAGGTGATTTCTTAGGCAACTGATGGTTTTTAAATTATATGATTTTAACATACATTAAATTTTTATTAGGGAATGATACAATGAGAAACCTTTATTGGAGGCCGAGAAAGGATCAAGAATTGTTTTGAACATTTTGAGGTAATCATGGTATTCAAGAGAGAAGAAAACTTGGATTGCTTGCTTGCCCTGCTCTACCATGTTTTTTTCCCCTTGCATTGATTGGGAATAATTGGCAATGCATCTCTGTCAGATTTATTGATCATTTTGAAGACAGCTCAACTAGGCTTGTACAGGATATAATCATGTGGGAGTAACCATCGTGTGAAAACCTGACTTTCTTCCACTACGCAGAGCACAAGGCTGTGGGGTGTCAATGTTCCTTCTTGCTTCATCCCCAGTGTTTTAAACAACAATAAAAACTCATGCTGTACCCTTAGGTTGGATCAGTAGTCACTGTGTGCTCACCATCTTGGCAAAACTTGTACTGATCCTTTTCATGTGTGTGAATTATTTACCACTGAGATTTTATTTATTTTCACTAGCAGTTGTTTTTTAGTGTTTTGTTTTGTTTTTCTTCAGTATTCTTGGTTCCCTACAGTCATAAGTTTCATGTTCAGAGGGCAAAAATATTCTACTGTTGGCAGTGAAACACATTATTTTTATTCGACCAGCTTTTCTATCTTTGAATTAACTGCATTTGTCACTCTGTCCATTTTTTGGACAATTACTCTAGGGCAGTGGTCGGCAAACTCATTAGTCAACAGAGCCAAATACCAACAGTACAACGATTGAAATTTCTTTTGAGAGCCAAATTTTTTAAACTTAAATTTCTAACGCCACTTCTTCAAAATAGACTTGCCCAGGCCGTGGTATTTTGTTGAAGAGCCACACTCAAGGGGCCAAAGAGCTACATGTGGCTCGCGAGCCGCAGTTTGCTGAATACAGCTCTAGGGTATTTATTGACTTCAATTTCTGCAATACATGTTAAGTATTTGCCTTCCACCCAGATAAGTTTCAACCACCTCCATTTTTCTGTTGCTTTAAGATTAAATTCTCCAAAAACTGTTGACCATGCAAAATGCCAAACTAAAAATATAATCAGAATAGATATTTTCTTTTAAAGATAATTGTCTAGATGTCTGAAGAAGTTACTCTTGTGGAGATTGGAGACAACATGAGATGACAGGCATAGAATATGACATGATTTTCCTCTTAATTTAGGAACTGACTCCATGAGCTTCAATATTTTATTTTAATTTTGACATGTCTCCTATATTAAATATATATTCCCTACTAAGTGAGAGTTGAGTTGGAGGAAGTGTAGCATAGGGAGTATATTAGGGGCTCTTTTATTAATTTCCAGGGTTTGAATCTAGTCACTGTCATGTAATAGCTATGTGACTATGGACACCTCATAGGATGTTTGTGATTATTACAAAGCAGAAGTATGTAAGGTACATATAGCAGTGCTAGGCATCCTATCTAATAAAAGAGTAATATGCAAATTGACCGTACCTCTGCTACACCCACAAGCCATGCCCACCAGCCAATCAGGTGGGAATATGCAAATAAATCCAATCAAGATGGCTGCAGCCACAGAGCAGGAGGGAGGTTTGGGTTTCCCTAGCAATGGAGGAAGCCAAGCTTTCTGCCTGCCCTTGCCAGCCCAGGCTTCCACTCAATGCTACAAAGCTTCAATTATAGAAGATAAATAAATTTCAACAGAAATGGCTGCAGCCAAGGTGCTGGAGAGAGCAGGAGGCTAGGGTTGCCCACAGTGATGGAGGAAGCCAAGCTTCTGCAGCCCTGGCCTGCTTTGGCCTCTGCTTAAGGCTACAAAGTTTCATTTATAGAAGATACATAAATCCCAACAGAAATGGCTGCCCCCAGGGAGGGAGCAGAAGGCTTGGCTCCACTCCAGGCTACAAAGTTTCAATTGTAGAAGATAAATAAATCCCAGATCCCAGGGCCTCTGCTTGGGTCGCCAGGGGGGCGTGGCCAGCCTGCAAACCACCACAGGCCCCTCACCCAGGCTGCCCCACACCCCAAGGAAAGCCCCACCCTGATCTGGGACACCCTTCAGGGCAAACCAGCTGGCCCCCACCCATGCACCAGGCCTCTATTCTATCTAACAAAAGAGTAATATGCAGATTGACCATCACTCCAACACACAAGATGGCTGCCCCCATGTGGTCAAAGATCCTGCCCCCATGTGGACACAAGATGGCCACCATGAGATGGCCAGCAGAGGAGGGAAGTTGGGGGTGACCAGGCCTGCAGGGGAGAGCAGTTGGGGGGGGGTACCAAGCTGGCAGGGGAGGGCAGTTAGGGGTGACCAGGCCTGCAGGGGAAGGCAGTTAGGGGCAAACAGGCTGGCAGGGGAGTGGTTAGGGGGTGATCAGGCTGGCAGGCAGAAGCGGTTAGGAGCAATCAGGAAGACAAGTAGGCGAGCAGTTGGAACCAGCAGTCCTGGATTGTGAGAAGGATGTCCGACTGCCTGTTTAGGCCCACTGGGATCGGGCTTAAACGGGCAGTCGGACATCCCTCAAGGGGTCCCAGATTGGAGAGGGTGCAGCCTGGGCTGAGGGACACCCCCTCGCCCCCATGCACGAATTACGTGCACCAGGACTCTAGTATAATATGAGACCCATAAACACTGAAACAGCTGAACAATCTAGTTTCCATGCTATTTGGTATATTAGGTTACTGCTAAGTATAATTGTTTTCAGAGACAAAAACTAATCCATAAAAGTATCACATATTTTTATGCAGTCCCACTGTTTTTGCTAGATATTCTTCATATTAGACAAATAAATCCTGGGTATGTGTGCTTACTTAAATAATGGAATGTGAACTGAAATTTATCGCCTATACTGCAGCAGCATACTATCATACGCTCGTACATGTTAACTCATTTAATTTGGCAATAGAAATACAAGGAAGACTAAGGATGGCTATAAAGGAAGAGTCTTTTAACTCATTCTGTGTCTCACATCAATAAATACCCAAGTCAAAATGGTCTCTATGATTATTCCGTTTACCTCCTATGTTTTTCCTCTGTAATCTATTTTATACTCCCTTCTAAATTCATGTATTAAAAGAGGTAAATGGAGAATGAATATCCATATATCATAGAAACGTGTGTATTAAGTCACATGATGAGGAGTGTTAATTATTAAAAGGTCAATGTAGTAGGCCACTTGGGTTTCAGGTCAGTACCCCCGCTCTTGGGAGGACAATTCAGCTCAAGGGCCATTATAAAAAAATCAAGACAGATACTTGGTTTCTGATAAGAACCCAGGTTCTGTGTGCAAAATAAGAAGCTAGAATAGAGTTAATATAATGGCTTCTTGGCCCCTTGATTTGCAATATGTCTGGTCTTTGAATGGATGAAAGCTGAGTGTATAGTTAAGGAGTAAATGATACTATTGCAAGTTTAGGTCAGTGTTTCCCCAGATTTATCCTAATCCTAATCGATCTATTATAATCCAAATATATAAGTTTCCCTGTTAAGAAAGGGTTCCATTGTCAAGTGGTTTGGAGGAATACATATTTTGCACATATTTCTATAATAAATGCACTAAAAAGATTGGCAGCAGAAAAACCTATTCAATTTTGTTTGATTCAACGTTTCCCAAAATTATTTGATATAAGATCCTTTTCTGAGATGGCATCTCTTAATATTTTCCACAAGTATTCTACAAAACACAGCAAATCGCCACCTAAAAAGCTAACATAAAGGTTAAAAGGCAAAAGTAGCAAAATTAAGTATAACTGCAATAAATAATTAGGGCATATACAAAACAATAAGTTATTAAACGTGATGCCAAAAATATGTAAAGTGAAGGGAAGAGTAAATATGTCATTCTTTTAGCATGCATTTTAATGCAAACGTCCAACTTCTTAAAATACACTGCTATAGATTTAGATAACAATATATGAATTTCATGGTAAACTTAAACCAAAAGCCTACAAAAATATACACACAAAAAAGAGAAAGGAACTCAAATCAAACACTAAAGAAAATCAGTAAACCACAAGGAAAGTGATCAAGAGAAGTGAACAAATAACTATAAAAAACAAACAAAACCAATGAACCGAATGGCAGTAAGCTTATATCTATCAGCAATTACTTAAAATGTAAGTGGATTAAATGCTTCAGTCAAAAGACCTGTGGTGGCCCTAGTTGGTGTGGCTCAGTTGGTTGAGTATCATCCCAGGCACCAAAAAGTTCGATTCCCAATGGGGGCACATGCCCAGGTTGTGGGCCCCAATATCAGTAGGGAGCAAGCAAGAGGCAGTCAACTGATGTTTCACCCTCACATTAATGTTTCTCTCTCTCCCTCTCCCTTCCTCTCTGTAAAACAATTTAAATAAAAATATATTCTTTTAAAAAATACCTAGGAAGACTGAATGGATAAAAATAAATAAGACCCTATTTATATGCTAACTACATGAGATTCACTTTTGGTTGAACACTTTTGGTTGAAACATACACACACACACACACACACACACACACACACACACACTCAGACTGAAAGTGAAATTAGAAAGGAAAAGAAAGCTGGTGTAGCAATACTCATATCAGACAAAATAGACTTTAAACCAAAAAGTGTACCTCAGTTGCAGGCTCCTCCCCAGCCCTGGTTGGGCCTCTGACAGGAGGCAGCCAATCGATGTGTTTCTCTCACATTGATATTTCTCTCTGTCTTTTCCTTTCTCTTCTATTCTCTCTTAAAATTCAATGGAAAAATATCTTTGGGTGAGAATTTCAAAAAAAACATATAAAAAGAGACAAAAAAGACATTACAAGTTGATAAAGAGTTCAAGTAAAAAAAAAAAAAAAGGATATCACAATTGTAAATATCTGTGCATACAATATAGGAGCACCCAAGCAAATAAAGCAAATGTTAATGGACCTAAAGACAGAAATTATCAGGATTATAATAACAGTAGGGGACTTTAATACTCTGCTTCTCTCAATGGATAGATGATCCAGACAGAAAGTTAATAAGGAAAGAATAAAATAATATTGTATGCCAAATAAACTACGATAAAAACATTTTTAAAATGTATGTCACAAAATTTCTGTGTATATGTGTGTACGATGTGAAATATGGAAATGAAATACCAGGTGGTTCAAGTATGTTTGTAGGCAGGTAGATGATTTGGTGAGAAGAAGGGGTCAAATAAAAAATTAATAATTAAAAATAAAAGAGTTGACAAAAATAACAGCTAACATAAAATATGAGGAATTTATTCCAGATGAGATGAATTTTATGGAACCTATGAACAAGTCTATAAAACAAGTAAACAAACATAACATTTATTTTAAAAGGAGAAAAATTTGTGAAACAGACAGAGGCAGAAATAAATCAAGAATAGTCGGATGTGGCCCTAACCATTTTGGCTCAGTGGCTAGAGCATCAGCCTTTGGACTGAAGGGTCCCAGGTTCCATACCAGCAAGGGCATGCACCTCAGTTTCAGACTCCTCCCCAACCCGGGCCCTGGTCAGGATGCAGGCAGGAGGCAACCAATCGATGTGTTTCTCTCACTTTGGTATTTCTCTCTCTCTTTCCCTCTCTCTACACATCAATGGAAAAATAGCCTCTGGTGAGGATTGAAAAAAAAAAAGAAAAGAATAGTAGGATGCGAAAAAGACCCAATTAGAAATATTCACAATGAAGAAAATACTAAAACTATAAAGAAAATCACAAAAGATGGATAAACTCTAATTTGAAGACAAAGACATAATAAATTAAAATATATTATTTAATAATTTAATTTACCAAACATTTGTAAATGCTTACTTTATACCAGGTTCTTTTCTAAGCGCTTTATAAATGACTCACTCTTCTAACAATCCTATGGGGTAGGGACTAATGTCAATATTTTACAAATGAGGAAGCTGATGAATAGAGAGAGGTTAAGTAACTTGCTGAAACCTGATGGCTACTGAGTAAATTTACCCCAAGCACTGCCTACAGAGACAAAGAGATTAAAAAAATGGAATAGAGATTAAAAGATCTAGAAGATAGATGGAAAGAAATTATGGAAATGATACCCTCTAACTTCCAAATAATGGTTATATTTGAAAAGCAGGGGATAATTATGGATGATGATGTTTAAATGGCATCTATAACTTTACACAATGAGAGAACCCTTTGAAGAAAATATAGAAAGGTGACAATGTTTGTTAAATTTGGGTCATGGGCATTATGGTGTCTAGATGGTTGAAAAAAAAAACATAAAAATTAAAATATTTTTTAAAACTTTCAAATCTTTACAGAAGTGAATATATAGTGGCAGTTCATTTTGTAAAAATAAATTACATATACTAAAGAACTAAAGAAACGTGTCTTTTTTTTTTTTAACTTGTTAGAACAATGCTTTTAGAAATGTTCTTATGTTATATAAGATGCCCCTGTAAAGAACATTTGCTGTGCCTCAGGAATCCCATCCAAAACGCAATGCATGCTTCCTAAACTGGACATGTTATATTTCTGGCCATCAAGTCCATAGTTAGGCTACACTGTGGCCTACAAAGCTTTATGCATCATTGTTGAGAACCATTAAGAGATCTTTCAAGCCAATTTGTGAGAAGCTCATGGAATGTGCATCTCTTCCTTATATCTTCCACTTTCATGATTTTAACAACTGCATATTCTCAACTCTTCAAGTTTCAAAAAATAACACAGAGTGAACTTGTCTATCTTTAAAACATGACTTCAGTGAACTAAGCAAATGTGTCCACGAAAATCTCCATGGATAACAGGATTTTACTCATTTGTACTGAAAAATGCTCTCCGCAAAGGTTTTCTTTTCACAGGTTTTGAATATTGGTCTATTGCCAAATACAGCCATTTGCCAAATGGCCACTCTTTCAGAAAAATCTATGAAATTGCTGAAAATATGGAGTGGGATAAACAGCCTTTTCTCATTACATGTTTTCTCTGGGCTGGAGAAAAATAGGGAATGAAAACATGGAAAGAGTTCTCACCATCATTTAAAAAACTTCATAGGCATGAGAGAAATGAGGGTGTGGCTGGCGGGAGAAGAAGTAAAGACTGTCTCTGGCTCTTAATGTTTATTTCATACTATACCCTTTGCAACAGAATTTCAGATTATTGATCAACATTGCCTGATTCCATTTCATCCAGTCCCTTGAGAGTTGAAATTGCAGACTGAGATAAACTAAAAGTACCAAGTTCATCATGTTTAAAACTGCTTTTTCAGGGTATTGCTTTCTCTCTGCTACTTCAGTGCCATTCCTTTGCACTGAGAGGTTGTAATTGCAAAATGGATGGGGAAAAAAAACAGTTATGATCTGATGTGTAATAGTCTATGATGTGTGTCTGAAAGATTTATGTCCTGATTAAAGAAGCCTTGATTGAATTTCCTGATAGAAAATTGTTTTGGTCATTGGCACATGTGCCATATATTCTTTGATCCAAAGTCTGTTGCAGTTATTACTTAAGAAAGTTAAAAAAAAAATCCTAGGGAAGGAAACTGCTATGAGAAAGGAGAGTAAATATTTTTTATAATATAAGGCAGGCATTGGAATTTAGTGACCAATAGCTCATGGTCAAGAAAGATTTTCCAATGCATTGTCTTTTTCAGTTGACATTTCAATCAATCAATCATTCATTCATATAGTCATTCAGCAATATTTATTAATTCAACACATAGGAGTGAGGGACGGATCCAAGGTGGCAGTGAAGGTGGACGCTGTGCTCCCCACTCCCATGAACACGTCCAGTGCACACTGC
Source organism: Corynorhinus townsendii (assembly GCA_026230045.1). Taxonomy (NCBI): domain Eukaryota; kingdom Metazoa; phylum Chordata; class Mammalia; order Chiroptera; family Vespertilionidae; genus Corynorhinus; species Corynorhinus townsendii. The sequence goes on along the minus strand of JAPDVU010000006.1, from coordinate 160,824,476 downwards.
TATTTAGAGCAATCCCTAGTGAGACAACTGTGAGCCAATTGAACAGCTTCTGCACAACAAGCAAGAGAAAGGGACTACACAGGGCAGGTTTGGGAACCACCAGGCTCTCCAGACGTTGAGGGAACCACCCAGGACACGAGAAGCTGGTGAGAGCCATTGTTTTCCTTTCTCTTGAATGTGGAGAGTGGGCAGGACCTCCATCCAGCTTCTCTGGCCTACCAACAGGACGCTGTGGCACATCCCCCCAGTCATCCCTCCTGGAGCTAGATAGGGCAGAAACAGCGGGGCGCCACGGTATGCATACAAGAGACCCCTCCACCCAGAAATTGATCCAGTGATGCAGCAGGGAGCGACTCTGCATATCCACTGGCCTGCACACAGAAGGGGTGCCCCCTCCTGTAGAGGCTAGGGGGGATGGAAACTAACAAAACATTGCAGTACCTGCCTCTAGGGCTATTATTCAAGACAAAGTGTGGAAATAGTGAGGCTCCACTGTGCTCTCATGATGTGTCCCTCCTGAAGAAGAGTGTGGCGCCAACAAAATGCTGTGGTACCCACAGACAACACTGCCCCAGCCGGAGAAAGTGCAGAGATACTGGGGCACTGCTGCATGCCCGTGGGGATGCTCCACCCAAAGAAAGTGTGGAGCTAGTAGAGCAGGCATGCAGACTCATAGAAACAGAGACCAGAGAGATGGTTACCAGAAGGGAGGGGGTCAGGGGATCGGCAAAAAATGTGAAGGGGAATATAGTCCATAATGTTGTGATAAGTTTGCATGGTGACAGAGGAGTACTAGAATTAGTGGGCTGATCACATTGTAAGATATAAAAATGTCAAATCTGAAACTAATATAATTATAACTAGAGGCCTGGTGCACGAAATTTATGCACGGGGGGGGAGGGGAATTCCTTGGCCCAGCCTGCACCCTCTCACAGTCCAGGAGCCTTCAGGGAATATCCGACTGATGGCATAGGGGAGCAGGCCTAAGCCATCAGTCAGGCATCCTTAGCACTGCTGCAAAGGCTGGAGAGGCTCCCGCCACAGTCACTGCGCACTCCAGCCATGAGCCCGGCTTCTGGCTGAGGACCGCTTCCCCTGTGGGAGCACAGTGACCACCAGTGTGCTCCTGTGTTGAGCATCTGCCCCCTTATGGTCAGTGCGCATCACAGCGATCAGTTGTTCCGCCATTCGATTTGCATATTAGCCTTTTATTATATAGGATGATTATATCCTTTATAATGAAAGCCTAATATGCTAAGTGTCTAACCATTTGTTGGACCATTCAATCGGTCGCTATGATGTGCACAGACCACCGGGGGGCAGACACTCCAACCAGTAGGTTAGCTTGCTGCTGGGGTCCAGCCGATCAGGACTGGGTGAGACAGGCCATGAAGTCCCTTGGTCTGGCCTGTACCCTCTCGCAATGTGGGACCCCTTGGGGGATGTCAGAGAGCCAATTTTGGCCCGATCCCCAAAGGCCAGGTCTCTGGTATAATTATAACATAATTATATTATGATTGTATATCAACTATACTTCAATAAAACTTATTTACAAAAAAATAAAATATAAAGAAAAAACACATAGGAGTGAATATTATTGTCAGTCACAGTTTTAGGCACCAAGGATACAGCGGTAAACATTGTCCCTATGATAGGGACAATGCTCTCTAGTTTGTAGTGAGGGCTATTAGCCAGTAAACAAGGAAAGGAATGACTGGATGAGGATTTCTAAAAGTGACTAATGCCATAAAGCAAATAAAATAGGGGTTGAAGTATAAAAATTAATGATGATGGGGATCTTAGATTAGCTATAGGTTACAAAGGGCCTCTTTGTATATTAGGAGGGGCTGACCAAGTAACTAAGGGGTGGTCAATATCAGAACATTCCAAGCAAAACCAGCAAATACAAAGTCTGTAGGTGGAAGTGAGCTTGGCCTAGTCTAACACTGAGTAGACTCGTGATGGGTGGAATTTTGAAGGAGTGGGCATTATGAAATTAGAGAGAATCACGATTTTTATTATGGATGGAAGTGAAGCTTAATCCTTTTTTGCACATTTGAATCACTTGGGAAAATTTAAAACTATCAACCCCTAGGTTGCACTTGAAACCAATTTAATTAGAAGGTCTGGGTGGTACCTATGTATCAGCGGAGAATCACTCATGTGAGGCATTGCAAGCCATGAAATAGATTCTTAATTTATTCCAAGTATAATGACAACACATCTCCCCTTGAGTGTCTTCTAAGTGTAGATGATAAAGCCCTTACTAAACATATTCACAAACATCACGATCTCATCAGATTAACTCCTTATATACTATAACTTAAGAAATTATATTTCTCATAACCAAATATTTTAAACAATAAATTTTACCTTTAATGATTCACTTCCACATTTTCCTACACACCATCAAACTACTACTACCTCTTCAACATCCCAAGAGGTTTCCTTCCACTACTCTTATGTTTACCTGATCACAGACACAGTATCCGATGGTTTCAAAGTTCCTTAAAACACCCAGGGCCAGGAGCCCATGAAGTCTAAGAGGGCACATTGTCTTCTTGAGCAGAAGCTTATTTTTTCTGCACAGAATGGAAGAATTTTAAATGTGCCATTAATTATTTCAATTTCAAAAACGCAAGCTTATCTTCAGCTGAATTCATCATCAATCTTGACTTTCTATTCAGAATGCTTGTCCTAGAAGTTCTGAATGATCCTCAGTCCAGACATACACTCAGGGTTTGAAGAGCTACATTAGAATAGTTAAAAGTATGTCACATTTTTAAAACAAGCAAGTTTTTAAAATTACATTCAGCCCTCTCTCTATGAGCCCTCATTTGGCTGCCAGAAGTCTCCTTTTCCTTAATGGGTTGTTTTTGGAAAGCTATTGATGTTAATTCATTGGGGGTGGGAACAATGGGAAAGGATATATTTGGGACGGTCTCGTCACCTTTTGTCTTGAAGTTAATAAGGTTCTAGGGAAACTGGAGAGAAGAAAGGTGTTAATTTGATTTGGGGCCATGGCCATGAAAGAGAGATTTAAGAACTTAGAATAATTTTGAAGATGTTGGTAATCCTAGAAAATAATGTGCTATCAACTTCATCTCCTATTCTTTTGATTAAGGGCACTAGAGGTATTTTCTGGGCTAGAAGTGAATAGTGGAGATTTTATGTATTTGATTACCTGATGTTGAATGAAATGTATGGCAGGAAGGACAATGCAGCCAAATGCAATTCAACTCCACCGCATCCATTTATCAGATCTTGCGAGATTAGCACCATTGAAATACAATTCTCATTAAAAGATTTTGTTTTCCTCAAGGACATTGACTCCCTGATGCCCTGATCCTAAATCGGAGTTTTATGAATCTTGATTACCTTGTGGAAAATAAAATGTATCAGAGAATTCAGCTCTGCATCTATTTGTGCAGGCAGTTAAATTTATTTCCTGCCAACATCAGCAAGTCTGATTTTAGAGAATGCAGCTCATTACAATAAGTTAACCATATTAGAATATATGCTTCTTCATTCCTCACTGCCAGCTGCTCTGGGTGCTAAAATGCAGCCTGAGACGCCAGAGAGAAAACAGACCACCATTGCACCTCATGCACTGATTCTGATCAGACCAGGTAATTGGTTCAAGCAGGCCTTTCTTAAAGCCAGATTTTAGACATGTCCTTCATCAGATCTTAGGCAATATAAATTCCTCTAAGAACCTGGAGGAATGACAAGATAGTCTGTGTAGTCCCCAAAGGCTAGCACCCAGAGTCAAGCCATAAGAAGAATGGAAGGTGAAGAGGGGTTGATATAGAGAAAGACACTTATTGTTACAGCAGCCAGTTTCCAACTGACATACATGGCTTCACTTTCCATGGTTTGCTACCTATGGTCAACTGTGTTCTGAAAATATTAATAGAAAATTCCAGAAATAAACAATTCATAAGTTTTAAACTGCACTTCATTCTGAACACCATGATGAAATTTTACACCTTCCCACTCTGTCCCATGAATCATGGCCTTTGTCCAGCGTAACCATGGTGCACATGCTAGCCACCTACTTAGTAGCTGTCTTGGTATCAGATCAACTGTCTCAGTATCTCAGTGCTTGTGTTCAACTCTTATTTATTTATTTATTTATTTATTTATTTATTTATTTATTTATTTACTATTTATATTGATTTTAAAGAAAGGGAGGTAGAGAAAGACATTGATTTGTTGTTCCACTTATGTATGTATTAATTGGTTGATCCCTGACCAAGGATAGAACCCACAACCTTGGCACATCAGAACAATGCTCTAACCAACTCAAGTCTACATCATTTTACTTAATAATGGCCCCAAGACTAATAGGAGTGGTGCTGGCAATTCAAATATGCCAAAGAGAGGCCATAAAGTGAATAGGTAAGTAAAGCACAGTAAGATATTTTGAGAGAGAAAATCATTGTTACATAACTTGTATTACAGTACATTGTCATAATTGTTATATTGTTAATCTCTTACTGTGCCTAATTTATAAATTCAACTTTATCATAGGTGTGCATGAATAGAAAAAAACATACTAAATAGGGTTTGGTACTATACATGGCTTCAGGCATTCACTGGGGTCTTGGATTGTATCCCCGATGGATAAGGGGAAACTACTGTATTTGAACTCTTTTCTTCTCCCAGCTTAAAACTATAGAAAAATTTTGTTTGGGCTCAAGAACTTTTCAGTTGTTTTTACGTTTTCTTATCCTTACTTCCACATATACAATCTATTTCATTTTTCCATTGCTGATGTCAGTACTTTCAGGCCATTATCATCTTTCACTTGCATTATTGCTCAAGCCTCCAAAGTAATCTCTGCTCTCAAATCCTCAGAGAACATTGCCCCTCTCTCCAACACACACACAAGTACGCACACTCATTCTCATGCATGAAAATTCCATTATTTCCAATCTTACTGGATTAATCTTATCAGAGTATCATATAGACAATATTTCCCTAACAATGGCCACTAAAACATGCATAATAAAATATTGACATCAAAATATCTATGAGTTTTATCATATTATTCCACTATTTGACAATCTTAAATAGTTCTCCTTCTATATATATAAAAGCCTAAGCGACTGCTACGACCAAATGACAGCAATAACCAGATGACTGCTCGACCAGTCGCTATGACAAGCACTGACCACCACGGAGCAGACGCTCAACACAGGAGCTGCCCCCTGGTGGTCAGTGCACTCCCACAGCCAACCTCCTGCAGCCAGTCAATCTCCCGCAGTCCCTCCCCTTATTTCTTCTCTGGGCTGGCAGTCCCCAATTGGCCCGGCCCTGATCAGCCCTGATCACCAGCCAGGCCTAGGGACCCCACCTGTGCATGAATTTGTGCACCAGGCCTCTAGATTAGGATGAAAGGGAAGCATCTTAACCTGAGGGCCCCCTACTACTTGCTACAATTCAGATTGTTACCAGACCACAGACTTGAAGTGAGACATCCGTGGTACTTTACACATAAAGCACACAACACAGTGCTAAACACAGATTTCAAAAAATATTTTAATCATCATCACCATTTCATTATTGAAATCTAAGGTGACCTTAGGATAAATTTAATCCCTAAATTTGAAGTTGTCATGTGAATTGCCATATTCATACCTTTAATTATATCGCCCCTCCCTTTTCACCTACATATTCTACCTTTTTGATGACATTTAGTTAGAAATGCACTTAGGATAGTAAACAGCAAAGGGCTCTGCCTTCTAGATGACTGATTATGAATCCTGTCTTTACTCTTTCCTAGTGTGTGCAAATTCTCAGCCTCTTTAAGCCTCAATCTTCCTGCGAGGGAAATAGGACAATGACAATACTCACCTCCTGGACATGTGAGAATTGAATGACATAATGCATATCAAACACTTAATATGGTTCATGGCACACATTAGACATTCAACTGTTATGCTCTAAGTAATTAAGTTCAAGTGCCATATTCCCTGCAAATCTTTTCTCAAATAGCCCAGCCCATGTTGATTCAATCTTTATTTTAAGAATGGTCTTTGCCACTCACTTGGCACAGAATCTTTGCCTTCTTACAATACTGTCACTGTCTTGAATTATTTTATTAACTTTTGCTCTCAAAATGGCTGCTGAATTTTAGAAGAGACAAAGAATTATACTCTGCTTCTCCTACTCAGTGTGTCTACCATGTGATTTTTCTCCACCACTCACTTGTTCACTCATTCATTCAATAAATATGTACTATCATGTTGATTTAATTAAGACCATTTATATGACAAAGTCTTTGATCTCATAGTATTAAGAGTTTTATAGGGAAAAAAAAATTTTATAGGGACCCCGCAGATGTGGCTCAGTAGTTAGTTGTCAACCTATGAACCTGGATATCATGGTTCTGTTCCTGGTCAGGGCACATGCCCGAGTGGCAGGCTCGATACCCAGGAAGGGGTTGGAGGAGGCAGCCAATCAATGATTCTCCCTCACCCTTGATGTTTCTATCTCTCTCTCCCTCTCCCTTCCTCTCTGAAATCAATAAATATATATATATTTTTTAAAAAGAGTTTTATAAGAAATAAAACAGATATAATGTTAGAAAGAGTTTAAGACATTAATTAAATCTATAGTAAATAAACACTGTTGATTTTAGATTATGATATAATGAATATGGATTCATATATATATATATATATATATTTGAAGACCAATGCACAAATTCATGCACGGGTGGGGTCCGGCCCGCCCACCCTGATCGGGGCCAATCGGGGCTGGGGCAGGCTGGGGGAAAGGGCCACAAGGAAGCTTGTCGGCCGGCTCCACCCCTGATTGGGCCAGTTGGCCGGCCGCAGTGTGCATCATAGCGACCAGTTGTTCCTGTCGTTTTGGTCACTTGGCTTTTACATATGTAAATGTTACGTACAGAGGCTCACACTGGAAAGAGAAGTGAGCTTCTATCATCATAGTTAAGAATCAATAACTCAATGCTTTGGAAATTTTAGAATTTTTACTTGTTACCACGTTATCTTTAGGTGGCATGAAACATTGGGAGCAATGCTTAAGTCAGTTTCTCTGGCTTTGGTAACTATTCCCATTAAGAATTCTTGTTGTTGTTGTTTTTCCAAAGTGTGGGCATGATTCAGCATCCTTATATCATCTGCTGGCTAGTGTTCTCTGTTAATTCCTAAAAAAATAATTTTTGCCTGATTGGGTACTCAGACTGCTGCTGAGCTGCTGAAAAGGAAATAGGACATTCAAGATGGAACAGTGTTTCAGCAACAGCTGCTCAAACCTAGTATGTAGAGTCTGTTAGCTAGGCAAGCAGTAAAAAGTCGCATTTATTAAGAGCATTGGGGGGTGGGGGGGAGCACAAAGGAGAGAGTAGAGTTTTATCGATCTGTGAGAAGTTTATTTTTCCATTCTGCAATGTTAAAGTAATCAATTTCTTAAATAAAGCACAAGTGCTGGTATTGATAATCCCAATGATGGTTTAAGTTTTCTAGGACAACAGAGGTATCATATTGACGTTGTAATAACACAAATGCCAGACTTGATTGTGTTGGACACATTTGCTCGGGACTTTTGATTGCCAGAATTAATCCCTCACTGCGAAAGAGATGTTTTCAAGATGTTTGCTTTAAGGCTGGTGAATTAGAAGGATATAAGGGGCTTTTTATTTCATTCTCCCTTGGTTGCCATAGACGATTTTTTGATCCCAGGAAGTCAAGAAAGGAAATGGAATCATAAAAGCAACAGAGTACTTGAAAAACAAAACTTGTCATTTTAGAATGTATTTTGCCTCCTTTTATTTTATTTCAACTTTTCAGGGTAAAGATGGCATTAAACATATTTTTCCCATGTTTAGATCAATGATTCTGTAAAAGAAATTCTATAAGCTCAAGAGGTGTGTGATGGATTACAAATTATAATCATTTTGTTATTTAAAAAGAGCCAGTATATCAATATAGGGTGAGACAAAAGTAGGTTTACAGTTGTGAGTACACAAAACACAGTTTATTCTTATATTATTTTTTATTAATTACTGTATTATTTTCCACAGAGACAACTATAAACCTACTTTTGCCTACCCCTGCATACACTGCTTTAGAGGGAAAAACACCTTGTAAGCCTATTAAATATCAAAAGCAAAAACAATTGGACATATTTTTCAAATCAGTTATAAGGAAAATATTTTGAATATTGAAAAAGTAATAGGACTGTCTTTTCTCTCAAGTATAAAGTATGGGCGGCAACCTAAGAAATTCCAAAAACAAGAAAAACTCTGTGAGAATTCTCAGCCAACAAGCCAACATGAACACAATTTATGTGCATAGATAAGCACAGTTATTACTTATTTTAATGAAATGAATCTTGGGGGGGGAAATCCTCCATGATAGGTGTGACTGAAAGGTCAACAGCATAAAGCAGTGCTACTGGCAACAATAAGAATACATACCCTTTGGGAGTGGTGGAAGTCCCTCATAGGAAACGATCTGTTAGCATCTTTGGCAAGGTAGTGTCACAAGGAAAGAGATGAAACAAATTTGACACTTTAGCGAATGCTATGTGATAATGCATTTAACACCTTGCTCAGTGAAATTTTTACTTGCAAAAGCAATTTATTTCAGTGAAGATACAACCTTTTTTTTCTGTAATAGCTTGTCAAATAGCTGTAAAATTAGTCAATTAAATGTTGCTTAATGATAAAAAGGAAAATGTGCAGGTGTTTCATCTGCCAGAAGCACGGTGCCCGAGTACTGCTGAGAAAGGGCTGGGGTGCGGGGAGGACGAAGCTGGGAGACGGCCACGGTGGTCAGGAGACTGAAGACACAGAGAGGCAGAGGTTGTCCGTGTAACTAACCATGTGGATAAGCTGGAGAAAGGAAGAGGGCACAGAAATACAATTTTTGGAAGATATCCATGTGAAACCATAGGTAAAATTTCTACAGCACCCCTTTAAAGAAACTTCTCATTAAAGATTCATAATACATTTCAAGAATTCTGGAAGAGATATATCTTACAAATATGTTGAAGAGCCAAGGAAGGACTCATGATCGCTGAGACATATTTGCTTTGTACTTTGAATATTGTGGTCTGGGAGGTTTGAACATTGAGACTGAGATCAATGGATCCTGTATCAAATCACATCTTATAATGATTCCAAGAAAGCCATCACTAGCTAATGAGACATGGGGGGTCAAACTGAGACCAAAGGTGCAATATGCAGAATGATGCTTAGTTTAAGATGGTGTGACCTTATCTTATTAAATAAGCATAAAACAGACTCAAACAAAAACTGCCTACTGAAATTACTGGCCAGTTTAATGAGCTTTAATAAACAGTTTCTTTAAGAGTTCTTTGTGAATTGGAAAGAATAAAAATATAATCTGAGAATATCAGTGTATCAGGATGATAGCAGCATTCTCTAATATGCAGTGCTGCAGAATCTCACTAGACCTGTGTCATCCTGTTCTTCCTATAAGAATGGAGATTTTCAACCATTGTGCCATGGCACACTGGTGTACCATGAGAATTTTTAAAACATGCAATACCTGACTACTTAGTCAAGGGCCCTGACCTCTTTTCCCTTAGACGGTCAAATAAAAATGACAACAGCCAACACAACAATAGCTATCCAGTGTGGATGAATCAAAATTACACTTATTTTTTGGTCAGATTGGCAAAAAAAATATATTTTTGGTGTACTGCAGAATTTTAGTAATTAGTTTACGTGTGCCACAAGATGAAAAAGGTTGAAAATCACTGCTTCGAAGTATGGAAGTGTCCTTTACATAGCATGGAATTTTTTATTCTGAAAACATTAGTTTAAACCATTTGAAGAGTATTAGAAAAATTAAAATTCATAATGCACATTAAAATACTCAAGATTTTTATAGCCTTGGTAACTTAGGTTGTTAGATGTGCCAAAGGAATTTCTCTCTCTCTTTTTTTTTCATCTGTCATTAATTGGTGCTGTTTTTACACAGAATTGTCTCCCTCTGGAGTCACCACCTGCAGTAACTTATTATAGAATCTTCAGTTCCATTATTCATATTTGTGCTTCTGCTTCTAGATACCACCCTACTGTCATCCACTTTATGTGACACATGGTGCTTAGAACTTGCCACCATCAAATACTGCAAAGAAAAAAGAGAGAGAGGATCCCATTCATCTAAAGTTAATACAATCAGGCAAGTCTCCAATATGGGTTGGAGAATTTTAAGTTCTCAAATTCGGGATAGCCAGTATTTCAGAAACACCATAGTTAATAAATTATGAAAATAATACAAATACCTAAAGCATGTGTGGTATACAATTCTACTTCTGGGTATTCATCTACAGAATATAAAAACACTAATCTGAAAAGATATAGATACCCCTGTGCTCATTGCTGCATTGTTTATAATAGCCAAGATATGTTAACAACATAAATGTCCATTGCCAGATATACATATATATGTACTTCATATATATATATATATGTGTATATATATGGATACTATATATGTGTGTGTGTGTGTGTGTGTGTGTGTGTGTGTGTGTGTGTGTGTATATATATATATATATATATATATATATATATATATATGGATACTATTCAGCCCTTTGCAAGTAGGTGTTAATTTATAATTTATTGATGATGGATTAACTTCAAAGTTGCACGCAGTATAGTCTTTGGAGAAAGACTATACCTGCAGAAATATTTAAATTAAAAACCAAATACTTTATTACCTTGACAAAAAGGGACTGCTTTTACAGGAGAAGTTTCACCATTTGAAGAAGCAAAGTCATTTACCCACACAATTCAGGCGCTAAAATATTGTTGAGCACCCAAAATAGAAAATCTAAGTCCACCATGCTCCAATTGGCTGTCTACGTTGATTAAGAGGGAAAGGTAATTTAACTTTCACCTCTGTGAAATTCATATATTTTCTAGTGAAATTACTCAACAGGACTTAACAGAGATTTATAATTCATTTCCCACACCTAGCCCAACACAGTTAATTTACTTTCTAGAAACACTGGCATGATTGACCCCTGATCAAGATATGTGAAAATTCTCTCATCTCATACAGTCTTTCTGGCCACCTACTTGTTTTTGATGTTTTATGATTTCTGAAGTGCGGTTTAGATTTCTGAAATCTAAACTTTCTATTTAGTGTCAAAGTTTAAATCTTAATTTGTTCAAGTCTTTCCCAGAAGCATGACACATTCAGATACTCACATAGGTATGATCTACTCCTAATTTTACCACATTGCAATTCTAATGATTTCTCATTTTAAATTTAAAATATCCAATTAGTTTGTAGTGTTAAGGGAAAATTCTAGAAAATCTGCCTGGCCAGCAAACACCATTTTGAAATGGAATGATTAAGAGCCAAACAAAGGGCTTTATCCAGACAGCTTAATTGAAACAAATGAAGATTATGAAAAGCATAGAGAAAAAATGAGGGCATAGAACTTCACTAACTCAAGGGCTTGTTAATAAAGGAGATGCTATTCAAGATTTATTTTGGAAGTGTAAACTCTTGAAGATAGGCAGGGTAATTTTAGGAGAGTATATTGGTGAAGGCTCTTCATATTTCAGTGTCCAATTATCATCAGAATATAATTTGCTGGGCTCTATTTCCAATGACTATTAAATAATTATTCATAAAAGGCCAGTCCTGGTGATTGGGGTGGCAATAGATGATTGTTAATGCTTTCATACTTTCTTTTTTTTTTAACTGAATTTATTGGGGTAACATTGGTTAATAAATTATATAGGTTCCAGGTGTACAATTCTATAATACATCATCTGTATATTGTATTGTGTGTTCACCACCCTAAGTCAAGTCTCATTCCATCACCATATATCCACCCTTTACTTTCTTCTACCTCCCCCTAACCTCCTTTTCCTCTGGTAATCACCATACTGGTGGCTGTGTCTATGAATTTGTTTGGGTTTTTTTTTTGCTTAATACCCATACCTTTTCACCTAGTCTCCCTACCCTCCTCCCCTGTGACAAAGCTTTCATAATTTTTGAAAACTTGAAATCTGCAAATGGAAGAAGAAATGACAATTTGGCCATCTGGTCCTTAATAGGATTATGTATAAAAATGTTTCTGTTAGATCATTAAAGTAGACCTGGTTCTTTTGTCTATCAATATATATAAACTCTATAATGGTCAAGACCTATTAACTATTTTATTAATGTTATATCATTTTTCCCCTCAACAAAAGTATAAAATAATTATTATTACCTCTGTGTTCCACATTTTATTGAGGTTATGAGCAGTTGTGACTTAGCAAAGTCAGTCAATGACAACAAAATACTAACAAATGATAGGATTTGGAATGACTCTGTAATCTGTCCTCAGAATTTATACAAGTTTTATTACACTGCTAATGGCCCAGTGCATGAATTCCTGCACATTGAAAGGAAATTAATTAGAAGAAATATTTTAATATCACTATTCGCCCTTTCTCTATTATAGAAGTATCAACCAACTTCATTATCAAATGACAGATGGAAACACACACGTGATTAGTGCCAGCAAGAGCTTTATGTGTATCACCCATGCGCAAGTCAACTTAGCCTTTTATAGATATAGAACAAATTTGCTTAATTAGACCTGCTTTCTGATTTAGTTAAACTTTTTTTTTTTCTTAATTAAACCTTTATTGTTCAGATTATTACAGGTGTTCCACTTTTTTTTCCCCCATAGCTCCCCTCCACCTGATTCCCCACCCCACCCCATGCCCTTACCCCCCGCCACTGTCTTCATCCATAGGAGTAAGATTTTTGTCCAATCTCTTCCCGCACCCCTCACACTTGCTTCCCCTGAGAATCGTCAGTCCACCCCTTTCTATGTCCCTGATTCTATTATATTCACCAGTCCATTCTGTTCTTCAGATTTTTTATTCACTTGATTTTTAGATTCACTTGTTGGTAGGTATATATTTGATGTCATTTTGTTGTTCATAATTTTTATCTTTATCTTTTTCTTCTTCTTCTTCTTCTTAAAGAATACCCTTCAGCATTTCATGTAATCCTGGTTTGGTGGCGATGAACTCCTTTAGCTTTTTCTTGTCTGTGAAGCTCTTTATCTGACCTTCAACTCTGAATGATAGCTTTGCTGGATAGAGTAATCTTGGTTGTAGGTTCTTGCTGTTCATCACTTTGAATATTTCTTGCCACTCCCTTCTGGCCTGCATAGTTTCTGCCGAGAAATCAGCTGACAGTCGTATGGGTACTCCCTTGTAGGTAATTAACTGTTTTTCTCTTGCTGCTTTTAATATTCTCTCTTTGTCTTTTGCCCTTGGCATTTTAATTATGATGTGTCTTGGTGTGGTCCTCTTTGGGTTCCTCTTGCATGGGGTTCTGTGCGCTTCCTGAACTTGTAAGTCTATTTCTTTCACCAGGTAGGGAAAGTTTTCTGTCATTATTTCTTCTAATAGGTTTTCAATATTTTGCTCTCTCCCTTCTTCTGGCACCCCAAAAATTCGGATGTTGTTTCACTTAAAGTTGTCCCAGAGGCTCCTTACATTATCTTCATATTTTTGGATGCTTTTTTCTTTTTGTTTTTCTGGTTGGATGTTTTTTGTTTCCACATATTTCAGATCTTTGGTTTGATTCTTGGGGTATGTTGATCTACAGTTGAGTTTCTGTATATTCTTTATTTCAGACAGTGTATGCTTCATTTCTGACTGATCCTTTTCCATTTTTTTTGCATTCTCATTAAGTTCCTTGAAGGTCTCACTAAGCTCCTCAGAAGTGTCATCAAGTTTCTCGGCGGTTTTTAGAAGATTCTTGAGTAACCTTATAAATGTGATTCTGAACTCTGTGTCATCCAGTAGTTTGCTTTCCTCCGTTTCTTTCATTTGTGACACGTTTCTTTGTTTCTGCATTTTGGCTGCTTCCCTGTGTTGATGGAGTGGCTTTGTGTGGTAGGTGACCTATAGGGGGCAGTAGCTCAGCCTCCCCAATCACCTGATGTGGATGCTCTTGGTACACCCCTTTGTGGGCTGAGTGCAAAGTCTTGGTGTAGTTAAGCCTGAATTGCTGTTGGTATACTGGGAGGAATTGACCTCCAGGCCAATTAGCTGTGAGCACTCCCTGTGTCTATAATGGAAGAAGTGCTGCGCTGAAGACACGCTTATGGGGCAGGACTTGTTTCAGTGGGGCTTTGGTGCTCACTGAGTCTGCCTCTTGCATGTGTCACTTATGGATGTGAGGAGTTGAAATCTGGTGTCTCACACTGACGACTAGGTACACTGGCTTCTGGATCTCCAATGGGGTGCAGGTCAGCTACTGTCTGAGGCCACCCAGCAGGAGCTACAGTGAGAGCTGCAGTTTTCTCCTCTTTGCTTGGGGTTTGGAGGTTTTGGAGCTGTCTGACCCGGGCTGCAAGTTTTCTAGGTTAAGCTGCGATAGGGCAGGCTTTCTTATGCTAATTGAGCTGCTTGGAGCTTGGGTGGGTTTGTAGGTTGTGTGGAGCGGGGTCTCAGGGCCTCATTAGGTTAGGGCGTGGCAAACAGCAATGGCTGCTAGTAAGCCGGCTCTGTGTCCCCGACCGCGTCTTGGAGTCCAGTGCCCCAGTGCCGTAAACAATTATTCCTGCGCGCAGCTCTGCAAGCAAGCCACTCTCACTGGCAGACAGTCCAGCTTCTCCCCGTAGGAGTTTGGGTCCCCCGCGTCTCCCCAGAGACTGGATTTCAGAGTAATCGGGGGCTTGTCTCTGTTCAGGTTGAAAAAAGCAACGCACCCAGTCGCCTGCCGCCAGCCCGGATCACGCGCCTCTGTACCTCAGCTTTTCAGCGCTCGTGCACGTCTCAATGCTCTTTTCTCTTTCCTTCTAGTTGTAGAACTTCCACTCAGCCAGCTTTCCCGTGGTTCTGGGTGATAGACGTTTTGTCTTTTAGTTGCAGTTTAAATTGTTGTGGGAGGCAGCAGTTTAGGTGTTTACCTATGCCACCATCTTGGATTCCTCTTGCTCAGTGTATTTTTAATCCTGTATCTTGAATGCAGTTCCTCATTAAGGTTAAACATTTCTCGGGTTTCCGGAGCTCCCTGCCTTCCACCTTCCGACTCCCTCCGCGCGGCAAGTGGCGAGCGCTGGCCACAACCACAGAGGACGTGTCTAGCCCCCTCAGGCCGAGGAGCGAGAGAGGGCCCACAGCGTGGCAGGGGCTAGAAGCTACGGGCGAGCAGTCCTGATTTAGTTAAACTTTTCCAGCCCAGTGAAGCACCCCAACTTCTCTTTCAAGTAATTGTCAGCAACACAGCAGTAAATATCAACACACCAGTAAATAATCAACATGAAGCAGATTATTATTGTAGATCACACAGGGAGAACAAAGTGTAAAATATTTAACTGCAGCAGTGTTTTGTTTTGTTTTTAATATATTTCTTTATTGATTTCAGAGAGAAGGGGAGATAGAAAGATCAATGATGAGAAAGAATCATTGATCGGCTGCCAGCCACATGCCCCCTACTGGGGATTGAGCCCGCAACCCAGGCATGTGCCCTTTGCTGAAATTGAACCTGGGACCCTTCAGTCTGCAGGCCAACATTCTATCCACTGAGCCAAACCGAATAGGGGTGCAGCAGTGTTTGACTATTTTCTGCACAGTGAGAAAACCTAAAGTCATTTTCAAGGTCCACAATTTCTTACTTCTTTTCAGTTGGGTCAAATTTCTAAGCTTTCTAAATCTCTGTTTTCTGGCTAATGAAAAGAAAACAGGATTCCACTGAGTCTCCTATTTACCTACTCCAGGACTTCTGTGAGGATCAAATGAGATGAAGCACGTGAAAACACTTCACAGACATTTGGCTAAAATATAAATGTTTGCACCTGGCTATAAAGCAGGTCATGTTCCTGGGCTGAAGAAACTGTAAGGAGACTAGTCATTGCTAGGGAGAGGAAACCAGGCATTGCTACGTGACATCATTACCCGAACGGAGGGAAGGACACTTAGCATATTAGCCTTTTATATATACAGACTAGAGACCTTGTGCATAAAATTCGTGCACAGGAGGGAGATCCCTCAGACCGCCCTGCACCCCCTCACAATCTGGCACTGCTGGCTCCTTACTGCTCAACTGCCTGCCTGCCTGATTGCCCCTAACCACTCTGCCTGCCTGATCACCTGTAACTGCTTGCCTGTCTGCCTGATTGCCCCTAACCGCCTCGGCCTTGGCCCCTACCACTGCTTTGTCCTGAAGCTAGTCCAGAAGGACGCCCAGAATGAGGTCCGGAAGGTCGTTTGGCTGTCTGGTCTAATTAGCATATTATGCGTTTATTATTATAGTTGCAAATTTGCCAAATAATGAAATGGAGCCAGATTTAGCTAAGGTTCATGTGCAATTGAAAATTCTGAAGACAAACTTCAAACTTGTCACTTGCCTGCAAAAACATCATCTCATTAGATTCTTCTTTAGCCTAAGCAAAATATTGTTCAGGAACTAGGGGTTTTTCTTAAACATGTCTAAAAGGTTATACTTGAAAAGCCAAGTTTCAAGATATAAACTCCAGCCACCCCTCAGTGGTTGAAACATTATATGAAGAGTTGTTTTTATCTCTTTGAAAGAAGAAATTTTGGGCTAGAAGCATTTTGAGAAACTTGAAAATTTGCATCAGGCACAAATAAAATGCTTTCTGTAACCAAAATGATCATAACCAAGATTTTCATTCTGAAAATATTTCCTGTCAGCACAAGCATTTTTTCAAAGCATATTTTTGGCTGTTTTGACAGCAACCAGTAAAACATTTTTCATGCATTCATATAAAATGGCATATAAAACTTTCCCCCTAAAACACATTTGCCTATGGAGAAAGATGTAACTTCATGTCAAAATAAACTGAATTGGCAAAAGTGATTATGTCCTCTATTTTATTTCCATTTCACCTCCAATACTTAAAAACAGATTGCTATGCAAAAATCAAATAAAACATCCAGCAGACATCAGTCTAATGGGGTTTGGCATAGCAGCGATAAAATTATTGGGTCATTAAAATTTTCAAATTAGGGCTCTACTTTTGGGTAGTATCAGCTAATTTTTGTGCAACTTTCATCTAATAACTTTTTATTAGACACCCATTATGCGCAAAACTTTATATGAGGCGTCAGCAACCCTTTTTTATAAATAGCCAGAGAATAAATGCTTTTGTTTCTCAAGACATACAGTCTCACAGTGACTCAACAGTGTGTGTTATATCACAAAGGTAGCCATAAACAATGCATGACTGGCATGCTGTATAACAAAGAAACTTTATTTACAGAAACAGGTGTTGGGCCAAATTTGGGCAGTGAGCTCTAGTTTGGATGACCCTGCCATGTACCTTTAAGACACATAAAAAACAATGAGTGATAAACCTATAGCAGAAGAGCTCACACACCAAAAAGTTCTTAGAGAGACATAAATGATTTCAGTTAAGTTGAAGGATCAAAAATAAATATGCAGAATTCACGTGCATTTCTATATACCAACAAACTATCAGAAAGAGAAATTAAGAAACATGTCCCACTTATAATAGGATCAAAAGAATAAAATATCTAGAAACAATTTTAACCAAGAAGGTAAAAGATCCGTACACTGAAAAGTGTAAGACATAGGTGAAAGGAATTGAACACAAAATTTAAAATATTTCATAGTTATGGATTGGAAAAATTAATACTGTTAAGATTTTTATACTACCCAAAGTGACCTACAGATTCAATGCAATCCCTCTCCAATGGAATTTTTTACAAAAATACAATAAACAATCCTAAAATATATACAAAACCACAAAAGAACCTTAATAGCCAAAGCGATCTTGAGAAAGAACAAAGCTGGAAGCATTACACTTCCATGCCTCAAACTATATTACAAAGCTATAGTAATCAAAACAGTGTTGGCATAAAAATAGACAAATAGGTCAATGGAACAGAATAGGGAGCTCAGAAATAAACCCATGCATATAAAGCCAATTAATTTACAACAAAGGAGCAAGAATTAGACCATGGGAAAGGATCATCTCTTCAATAAATGGAGCTGGGAAAACTGGGGAACCACTTGTAAAAGAATGAAACTGGACCACTTCCTTTTGCCAAACATAAAAATCAGCTCAAAATGGATTAAAGAGTTAAACATAAAATCTCAAGTTGTAAAACTCCTATAAGAAAATAAAGGAGGTCATCTTCTTGACTTTGGTCTTGACAATGTTGTGGGGGTTTTTTGGATTTGACATCATAAGCAAAGTCAATAAAGACAAAAATGAACAAGTGGAACTACATCCTCTGATCTTAACAGTTGGTCAGGAATGAAATCTGACCCAATCAGAGCTAAAGTTTGATCAGAGTTTTCATTCATTCATTCACTTATTCATTCATTTTAACAAAAGGCACTCTTAGAAATTATCCCCGATAATTTTGATATTTAGAGCATATAGGCTGGAGATGCTGCCTTCATCTCACCACCGTGTATAGCCTGCAGATGACATTAAAATATAAAAGAATGCTAGGGGACAAAGAAGCCAGCAGCCATGTCTTAGTGACCCCCCAAGATGCCCTATTAAAGCTATGGCCCTATTCAGAAAGTGCCAAAGTGTCCATAACCCTAAATTGACAGGCAGTCCTCAGGTTACATCGGACTCAGCGTACGTTGTTTCATGGTTATGTTGCCATCTCCCATTCATTTATAAAAAATAAAAAAAGTTCCATCATTTCGACATATGTGCATATGTGCTTTATGTTTTTTATTAGTTATTTACCACAAGTAAAGGTCAGGAATTGTTATTTTACTTTTAATTTTGTTTTTTCTGTTTCACTTCATTACTGCTGTATGTGTGCTCCATGTGAATGATGTAGGTGCTTATGTAGGTGGGTTCTGACTTACAGCAAAAATCATATTACATCAAGCCCTAGGAATGGATCTCTGACATAACCCGAGGACCTACTGTACTTACTTATGTGAGGCCACAATTTGCATAAGCCATTAATAAGTCAGTTAAAAACCTAAAAAGATTCTTGCTTTTCTAGTTGTAATATATCCCCACTCCCTACATTTTCTGTATATTCTAAAGTGCCTTTTTGTTCTAATATGTTTTTGTCTCCAAAATAAGTTATGCACATTTATATTACTACTAGTCATACTGTATTCATGTGAATAATTAAAGGAACTTGAAATATATGTATTTTATATCAATTATTTTAGTTTGGACCTAATCTCTACATGATAATGATAATTCATTATTAATTTGTTGGTCATTCTTTTCAATAGTTGACTACAGTTAATTTTATTTGGTGTATAGTTTCCTCTCTATTCTTTATAATTTTTACTTTTTGGTAAAACATTTTTTCCTACTTTTTGTTGCATATTCCTTCCCCAAATCACTAATATCTCATGTCTTAGACTCTGGAATTGCAGATGTACATCTATTACTTTCCAGGTCATCAATCCCAAGTTTATAGCCAAAAACTCAGTCCAAGTAATATTCAATATTATAATTTTTCTCAAAAGATTATAAACAGGCCCTAACCAGTTTGGCTCAGTGGACAGAGCATCGGCCTGTGGACTGAAAGGTCCCAGGTTCGATTCCTTTGGTCAAGTGCACATATCTTGGTTTCAGGCACATCCCCAGTAGAAGGGTGTGCAGGAGGCAGCTGATTGATGTTTCTCTCTCATCGATTTTTCTAACTCTCTATCCCTCTCTCTTCCTCTCTGTAAAAAAATCAATAAAAATATTTAAAAAAAAGATTGTAAACAGGAAAAATATTTGAATGCCTTGTATAGTCATTGGCCTAAATTTTTCATTCCACTTAACAATAAAAAAATGATTTTATCAAGATTCTCCCATTAAGAAATAAAATAAAATATAAATTAGTATGCTTTTTCTTTTGCATTTGATTGTTAGTAAATCCAGCCTTCACTCAGAGGAAGGATACATGTATTTAAAAATGAGGAAACGGGAACTTGATCAGAATAAGATTTTCTTCTTTATTTTCAAAAGACCTGATGGATTATTGTTCCCCACCCCGGCCCCCAGAATAGTGTGTTCTTTCTTGCTGCCATTCTTCCTAATAGATTTTCTAATTTGATCCCTATGCTCTTAAGCATACCATTCACTCCTAATCAAAATTGCTCAGATTGTCTTGGGGCTAAAAATAAGTCAATGAGGGTGAAACCTTTGTTTCACTGACTTGAGAATCATTTGCTCTGAGATATGATGAAGCCATGTAATATTTCCATGATTCCCTTATGGCCAAAAAAGGATTATTTTAACCAACTACTATTTATCCCAGAAACCAGGAATTATCTGTGCATTGACAGGATCTGGGCATTTATGTAACAGGGCTGATAAGCCTCTTCCTGAATTTTTCCCATAAGTCATCAAAGATTTGTAACATTTCTTGCATATGGATCAAAAACAATAATAATCATATAAGGTTTTTATTACTGTCAAATTGGGGGCATACAATAAATATTATATCCATTCCTCTTTTAAATATTCTACATATTCAAACATTAAAATTAATTTATCATAATATGGCTGCTACCTAGAAAATACAGGAAACTGAATATATGCTCAGAATACCTACTGGGTATGAATTACAGATATCTCTAACCAAAAGAGGCCTGAGATGTAGCCAAGATTATATCATAACCTTTATCAACTATCTCTCCTCTTAAAAAAATGAAAACTATAGATTTTTTCTTGAAAACCAGAGATATAATATAGCCCATAAGATACTAACAAGTATGATTAACCCATTTTATGATTAGTAAATAGCCTCTTCTTTTTGTTAACATCAAGAATATTACCTTTATAATGTAAAGAGGGGGATAACAGAATTTTATAGACAAAATTTTTTCTTTATACAAGCATACCTCGGGGACATTGCAGACCACCACAATAAAGCAAGTATCACAAGAAAGTGAGCTGTAATATTTTTTCTGGTGAATGTTTTTTTTTCTTCAATATGTAAAAAAAATGCAAATTCTGTGAAGTACAATAAAGCAAAATACAATATAATGAGGTATGCCTGTAACTTTGAATAAAGCCCAAGACTGACTCTCTGAGACTCTAACAAAATTTGTCACCCTGACCACAGCCCTTAATAGTGTTTAAATTATTGGAAACACATTTAAACACTCTTTTAAAAATTCCTATCTCAAATCCTACTGGAGAGGGGGAAAGTAAAGCACTTATTTTCAAAGTTTATTTTCCTAAATGAAAACGTAAAGTATAGCCTCTGAAAAATAGTCTGTGTTGAAGGCACAATTTTCTCCCAGTGCAACTTCATAGTCCGGTACTAAATTTTGTGCGCAGTGAGCATGGCTTCTGTGCAATTTATGGCGTAGGCATTACAGCCGATCTCAAGTAAATTATGAACTCTGTGTGTTACTGAGGCATTGTCAAACTCTGATTGATTTGGACAGTTTGTAGTTAATTAAGCTCATTTCCAATTCTGTCTCTTCATCCAATTTCAAAGCATTCTATATTGAAAGCCCATTTTCAATTAGTAAGAAGGATGAAACAAAAAGAATTAATTACAAAAGTGACAATCCCCATTTAAGTCTTCATAGTAGAGCAATTATGTATCTTAAAAGTTAAGAAACTGAAGAGTTGTACTTGTCTAATAAATTACGTCCTTGATATGTATCTTATAGATAGCAAAACTTGATGTAGCCATGCCATTGTAATTAAGAAAAAAAATGCAATGATTGAAGCTATTTGTAAGTTAAATAAGAGAAGACCATTTTACTTAGGCATTTCACTTAGTATTTGATTATTAAGAATTAGACTTCTTTTCTGAAGGATAAAAGTATGGCTGATATTGTAGAAAATCTTGTGATAAAACATTTACTTAGTGAATCTTAAAAATTCAGAAGCCTGGATCATTTTTAAAAACCTAGTAGGTGATTCTTCCAACCTCAGCCCATGCTGTCACTCTCTAAGGATCTGCAAATCTGACCACCAGAACCTATGAGGAAGGTTTGCACAGTGAATAAGTTTTGGGGAGGTAGAAAGATCTCCCATAAATGTCTAGCTCTATCACTTTTTAGGTATAATTTTGGCAGGAAAAATTTTAAACTTTCTCTTCCTCAGTGAAGATTTTATAAAATGAGGATGATACCATAAAACCTAACAGAGAGGCATCAAGGATTAAGGAGAGGATCTATATAAAATATTTAACCCAGCACTTGGCATAGTGAATGGTTATTTATGATCATTATAATAATGACGACGACACTTAAAAATCAGAAACTATACCCATATCTAGCCTATTGATATTTAATTGTAAAAGATCCTTTTTAATAAGAACATATTTCTCATGCAGTCTGTAACATAGACTGAAAAGAGTTGTGTTTTATACAAAAGCATTCCATGTAAGCATTGCTGTTACCACTATGAAGATGAACAAACTGTGTTTTACCAAAAAAAAAAAAAAAAAGAATATGCAAAAGTTTACAGAGTTAACATCAAAGATGGGATCCAAAATCTTTAATCTGACTATAAAATTTTCGCTGTTAGCAATTCATTCTGGAGTAGAATGTCTAAGAATTGCTTTTAATACTCTACCAACAATCTTAGTTTACCCTGTAAATATTAGTGGAAAGGATTATTTGCATTTTTGAGTAGGCCCTGAGCATTCCTGATGCTAGGCTGGATTTAGATATAGGGCAGCTGCTGTTGTCCAAGTCTCTTGTCTGTTACCTGGGTCCTGATCTGAGCTGGGCCAAGTCTCTGTCTGTCACCTGTATCCCAATCTGAGCTGGGCATGGGAAGCAAAGCAGCCATGGGGGAGAAGACCTCCCTCAGAAGGGGTGAGGGTTCAGGCCCCTTCAGGGTTGGGGGAGTGAGGGTCTGCACCCCACCTCTGTTGACCCCCAAGTTCTCTCCTAATGGCCCCTCTGCAACTGTGCCTGTCTTAGGTTGTTCCTTCCCTGAGGAATCTTACCCATCTCTGGCTAACCAGTCATCCTCCGGGGCCAAGCAGGGTGATGTGAGGTTCAGTTCTGTCTCCTTGGTAGCCTATGCCCCCATGGCCTCAATGCCCAGCACCTGCCTTGGGATCCCCTGGCCTGCTGGCGGGGTCCCGGTGCTGATCACATATCTTGGGGAATTCGGGTTTCTTCTCCAGTGAGGGCCCAGTTCACACGGTTGGGCGTGAGACAGATCCATGGTACCAGCCCCCACAAGGCTTCAAGCTCAGCATGAACAGAAAGCTCAGGCAACAGCTGAGGGTAATTGGATTGTGAGAAGAGGGTCCCTCTTGGCACAAAAGGCAAGAGGGGCCAATATAGGATGCTCAAGTGCCTTCCCAGTGCCTTAATTCCTTCTGCAAGGTATTAAATCCTTTCATGTCCTTTTTTTTTTAAATTTTTGCCAAACATTCAAAGAATTAGTTTGTAAGTTTGTTTGGGATAATTGTACAATATGCTGTTGTAAAATATCTAAAATTATAATGACATTGTAGAATAATATCTTGTAAGGATATTCTTTGCTCTAGGCCCTGGCAATTCCATTTCAAACTGGCTGTCAATTTCTTTTTGTAACTTTATATAAACTTTGTCAGGGAGGCAAAAACACAAATTACTTACTTCAGTTCAAGGGCCAATATATTGACTTTCAATTACAATCCTTATGACTTTTGAAGGAAACTTCTCTTTGTTTCCTTCCAAAATAATTTTCAGGCTACAGAGAGTTTCATTTAAAAATATTTGTCACATGAAAAATTTCTCTTAAGGTTATGGTGACCACAAGTATGGATTAGATTTAATATTTAATTTTTATTTTATAGTTTTTTAAATTATTTTTTAATTTTTATTTTTTACTTATGTGTCCTTATTCCCCTATAACCCCTACCCCCCACTTATGCCCTGCCCCCTTGTTGTCAGTAAAATAGTAATGAAGTTTTCAGATTAATTTAAATAGGCTAATTGAAATAAGTGAATATTCAAATAAATTCAATGGTACTGGACAAAAAGCTGTTCCTAAAGTAATAACTAAAATTTCTATTGGTAGTTCATCTCATGGTAAAATTCCTGAACATGCAATGAACCTAAAGCAGTCATATTTTGGGGCAAAAAAATTAAAATTTAAAGTTATCAAGACTGCATTACAAAATTTACAAAAGCCTCCATTAATTAAAAAAAGGGGGGGGGAGGGATAGTAGGGTAATATCATGTAAGGAAAAATATCCTATAAGTAAATTACATCTAGAAAATTTTTACTTTACAAAATTAATTTTCATTTGTAATGCTAACAGCAAGACACCCATGAAAAACACATGGTGTCTAAATAAGACAAAGGAAAATTGTTTGGGCAAAAATAAAAAGGATCCTAAATCAATTATATAGAAAGGATTCCTTTATTAACTTTTGTATATTTTCAGAAAACAACTCCAAGACCATGTGGATTCCTGCAACAGAGAGGAATTGACAGGTCTGCTCCAACCACGAAGACAAGAGGAAAAACAGTCTAGAGATGGAAGATGCTGACAACACCTTGCCACGCGAGCAGTCAGCAGCTGTGCACTGCTGCAGGTTACCTAGGACCAAACCAGAGAGGGTCGGACCCGCATTGCCACCATGTGCCCACCATCCAGATATCATTGCTGACATGTACACATAAGGAACTGTTGGACATTGAAATTGGGACTCAAACATTTTTTTTTTGTTATTATATGTTTATTTCTAGTCTGCAGAGGCAAAAAATTTTAAAGGCAATAATTGGGGGGTGGGGGGGCAAAATACAGAGGCAAAGAAGCATTGAATAGACTGTCAAACTACAGCGGGAAGGCAGGGGAGGTTGGGCGGCGGGGGGCGGGGGGAGGACGGGCGGGCTGTAAGAAATCAACCGAAGGACTTGTACACATACATATACGCATAAGCAATGGATACAAGACACTGGGGGCGGGGGGGGTGGGGGGCGGGTAGGTGAAGGCCTGTACTGGGGGGTAGGGGAGGCCGGGGGGACGTCAATGGGGGGGGAAAAGGAGACATATGTACTACTATTTGGAATACTTCAAACAATAAAAAAAAAATTGCTTTTTAATAGTTCCCACATGAAATAGATAACTGGATGCTTCTGTTACTACTTTCAATGCTATAGTATTTGTTCATTCATATTTTCAACAAATAGGAATTTTGTAACTTTATGGCAGGTGCTACTCTAAATTCTTAGAATATATCTGCAAATTAAAATGAAAAAAAATGAGCCCAGCCAGTGTGGCTCAGTAGTTGAGCATTGACCTATGAACCAGGAGGTCACAGTTCGATTCCCAGTCAGGGCACATGCCAGGGTTGTGGGCTTAATCCCCAGTGTGGGGCATGCAGGAGGCAGCTGTTCAATGATTCTTATCATTGATGTTTCTATCTCTCTCTCCCTCTCCCTTCCCTCTCTGGAATCAATAAATATATATTTTTTAAAATAATAAAGTAAAATAAAGATAACAAAATAAAAGGAAAAAATGGTATGTCCATGTATCTTTGTAGCAAAAGCAAGATGGATAATAAATAGTGACTATGATTTCCTTATATAGTATTTTTGGATGGATGTTAGTACTAGGGGAAAATAATTAAAAGCAGTGAAGAGTAAGTAGGAAATGAGAAGCTGGGGAACAGGAGTTGAACGAGTTTATTGCAGTTTGAACCATGTTAAATGGAACGATGTGAAATTGTTTTTGACCAAAAATAGCAATCTTATAGGCTTGGCCTATATAAGTAGCCAAGGTCGAGATCATTGAGAAGGCGAGGTTTGAGCAAAGATGTGTAGGGGCGAAGGGAATTAGCCAGGCAGATAATCTCAGATTATTTTAGGCTCCTCTATGCATTACCAAGTCTCCCTTTCTCATTTCCATTTGAAGCTCTCTTGATCTAACTATTGGTCTCCTATCATAAATACTCTTCTAGTCTGAGACATTCACCGGTATATGTCAAAACCACCACTGTAGATGTTTAGGGCATCCGAAAGCCAAATGTTATCATAATGTCATTAGGTCTGTAAGCTCTTCACATTTCTTCTTCCTTTTTGAAACATAAAATGCAATGAAAAAACCTTCACAGCCCTTCAAGTTTCAAGTACCTGTCTCTCAATGATTCAGAAGCGGTAGATATGCTTTCTTTCTTTCTTTTGGCCTCGTTGGTTGCCACATGAAAAATAATTGTGGGATGCTCCATGGGTCTGGTGCAGCCTGGTATGTTCTGTTATAATCTGATTAGCCTCTCCCAACATCACCCTCTGGGTTTCAGGATTAACTCAACAGGCCTGAGTTACTCAAACCCTGCAGATTGCAAACAAAGACTTGGCCCTTGACCAGCTCGTGGAAGAGACAATTTCTGAACACGGAATACCCTACCTGACATGAGCCGTTTGGTACGCCTGAGGCCTGGGACCAGGCCAGGTAAACCGGCAGTGCGGTTTATGGTGAATGCCAGTTTTGGATGCCTTTGGGCCACGCTGTCTCGATTTGAGCTCTTTGGGGCTAGAGTTTGAGTAACCAAGGTGATGTATGCCTACATGCTGACCTCCAGTACACTTTGCACATTTGGTCACACATTATTCCTGGGAGAATTAGCTACTGTTTCAGCCATTTCTCTTGGAGAAGAGAGCAGGAAGCTGGTAGCCTGGTCTCTCCTAGACTCCACCCCCTGGAGTGTCCTTTCCCTTTCCTGATTTCAATCTATCTTTTCGCTATAATAAACTATAACTGTGAGCACAACAGCTTTGCTGATGTCTGTGAGTCCTCCTTGTGGATTACGGAGAATGGTCCTGGGGACCCCCAACACTACCTCCACCATTTGCCATTGCCATCCCTTCCTCCTGGGACACAGTAACAATGTTTACTATCCTTCCAGGGTCTGAGAGTCCTTTACCTTTGGCTAGAGTTCAGGATGCAGAGTAGGCAATCTCATAAGTGTGTTTCCACCTCATCCCTATTTAATATTCCTCCACGTGTTAACATCTACACAGAAATGCTGATTCTTTTATACCTTCTCAGGTCTCCCTACCCCATCTCCAACCCTGGCTTTATTCAAGGACTGCTTCTTCTACTGTGATTATGAACTTTTTCATTTTTGGAAAATAAGCTGAGCTGTAGGTATTTCAGC
This sequence comes from Corynorhinus townsendii, assembly GCA_026230045.1. Lineage (NCBI taxonomy): Eukaryota > Metazoa > Chordata > Mammalia > Chiroptera > Vespertilionidae > Corynorhinus > Corynorhinus townsendii. Next base: position 160,797,402 of record JAPDVU010000006.1, on the reverse strand, counting down.
ATTTTTAGCAAGCACCTTAGGTGTTTCTTATATACTGTAAAAGTTAGAAATACAACATGCTCAATTACAGTTTTCTTAATCAGCTATTCATTCCAAAAGACCAGTGACCAAACTATTTATAATTCTTCCATTTCTTTCCCTAGTAAAAATTAACATTAAACACCCTTCTTTTCATAATCAAAAATATATAACATCAAGAATGTGGCAAACATACTCATTGCCTGGAAGTTTTAACTATTCATCTAGTAGTATCCGTATCTTGAAGATTAAATAATTCAATAAATACATTAGAGATCCTGCATTTGCTTACATTATTTAAATCTTTTTTCAGTAATGTTAAATTTATTAATAACCTGATTTAGAACTGTTTTCTACAACAAGTGCTACTTCCTTGGAAGGAAAGAACAAATGGAATTGGGGGACATAAAAACCCAAGTTGGCAAACAATTTGTATTTCATATTTTCATCTTTTGAGTTGCATTTTGGTTACACATCACCTTCACAGTGACTTAGTATTTTTAATTTATTTTTTTAATATGTGCTTTGTTGATTTCAGAGAGGAAGGGAGAGGCAGAGAGAGATAGAAACATGAATGATGAGAGAGAATCATTGATCAGCTACCTCCTGCACACCCCCCACTGGGGATTGAGTCCACAACCTGGGCATGTGCCCTGACCCAGAATAAAACTGTGACCTTCTGGCTCATAGATCATTGTCAACCACTGAGCCATGCCAGCTGGGCTAAGTTAATATTTTTTAAATGTTTGAGAAAAATAAAGTTGACTAATTAAAATAGTTGTATAATTATGAAATATTTTTAAATTTTGTTTCAATGTTCCCTATTTCAGAAGTTGTACTCTTTAAATCGACAGAAAAATAAGTATACAATATAAGCAACAAATGAACTATCCATGAAAAGCATCTGGCAAATCATTTTTACTTAAGAAATTATGTATAATACTATATTAAACTAATGAAATAAAATAATTCTGTTGAGTAGTAATCCTTTTTCCATCTCTGTAAATTCTGTGTTTGTACAACAAAATATAATGAACCAATACTTTATGCTTCTGTGGAGTAACCTTTATGTACATTATTATTTGGCTGATCATCCTTTTGTGGCAGATTATTTTAAGTAGAACTTGTTACTGTAAATGAACTTGCTTAAATGTGTGGTTCTAAATTAGTGAACATAAATTGCAGCTCCATGATTTATCATCATTTTGGTTGATATAGAATTGCATTTAAATATTTTATCATTGAGAAATGATTTGAATACTACATGTTCAGCCACTCTGATAGTTGTCATCTCTCCCGCTATATTTAGCTTCTTTCTGTGACTATAGTTTTTGGCAATTCAGAAACTGACTACAAACCTCCAGCTTCCAGATAGCTCATTGTCAGTTAAAAGAGGCAGCGTATAAATAGCACTCCGGCTTATGAAAACAGATATCTTAACTCACAAACTCACTGAACAGAATGATATTTACAGAAAACAGGTGAAGGAAACTTGCCATGACTAAATAAAAATGTTCTAGTCTTATATTCTGGCATCTGACAAAAATTTACCGTTGAACTTAGCATGCATCTACTTTTTGGATAATCATACAATTGTTTCTCATTACAAAAAAAAAAACAAAAATAAACAACAAGAAAACACACACCACATTTCTGGTGAAATGTGGCATTCTCCTAAAGTGAGAGGTTTTAGCTTATGAAGACCTTGGCATGTCATAAATGTGCAGGGAAGCACAGAAGAAGAAAGAAAGAGCTGCCTTTTATGTTGGTTCAATCAAGAATAAGGATTTTAGAATGATATATGCAAGTCAGAGTTACATGCCAGGGAGAAAAGATTAGAAGATTTCATTTATCTTTGGAAAAGGAAAACAGTATTTTCTAGACATGTCACCTGGCTAGGTCTGCCTAAAGTATACATAAAAGACTGCAGGATTTGTGAAATAAGAATTTAGCCACAGTAAGATCAGATAAATGTAGGACAGAGGAGAATGTGTGTACATTCTCAGAACATTATCAGAATAAAGTAATCTATACCTATTGTGTCTTCTCTTACCCTTCAAACATCAGAATTAATATTTGCTTAATTTGAAAATAAACTTTTCATTCAATTTGCTAAGCATCTCTAATGTGCTGCAGTCATATATAAATCTCTTAGTTTCTGCTTTTGCTTCATGTTTAGGGTTGGAATATTTTTTTATTTTATTAAGCAAAGCAAAATCCTTGTCTACTATCATTCCCAGGGTCAAGCAGAAGTGGTACAGTATTAAGACAGGGACTCATCAGTGTACAATTCAGATCATTTACAAGTTATATCTTACGCTATTTTTTTAAATATCAAAATTTTCCTAATATCTTATTTTCCTTTCTCAACCAACCAGATGGTGTTCTATAAAATTAAAAGATAATCAATACACAGATTTTAAATGTCATTAACACATCTCTGGTAGAAATATAGTTTTTAGATAACTGCATCTATAAATCTATTTACTTTTTTTAAAAATATATCTTTATTGTTGAAAGTATTACAGATGTTCCCTCTTCCCTCCATTGACACCCTCCACCTAGTTCCTGCTCCTCTCAGACCTTAGTAAGTGGACATGGGAGAAGGCATAGGTAGCAAGCTGTTATGAATAACCTTAAAGCAAATAAGCTACTGTAAGACAGAAACAGCCAGTAGTAAGTTGTCAGCAGATATTTCCCCTTAGGTCTGTAAATATGTAATGTCATGCCACAGTAATTCTTCATAAGTTGGTGCCCCAGTAAGAATGCTGGGGTTTTACTGTCCACACATTTTAAAATACAGTAGGTCCTCCGGTTACATCGGAGATCTATTCCTATGGCGTGACGTAACGTGATTTTCGACCGTAAGTCGGAACCCACCTACATAAGCACCTACGTCACTCACATGGAGCATACACACAGCAAAAAATTTAAAAGTGACACAGAAAAAAATTTAAAAGAAAGATAACAATTCCTGACCTTTACTTGTGGTAAATAAATAATAAAAAACATAAAGCACATATGTATGTACATATGTCAAAATGATGGAACGTTATTTTTTATATATATAAATACTGTAAATCGGAGATGGTGACGTAACCACGAAATGATGTACGTCGTAACCGAGGACTGCCTGAATATTTGTATCATCAGAAATGACAAATAATCTCGTTCAGGGCAAACAGCATGAGCCAGAGGAAAAGGTTAAGAGCAAATTGGTATTTTTAATAGTTTAAAAGAATAAAAGAAAGGGAGAAAGAGAGGGAAGAAGAGAAAGGAAAGAAAGAAGGAACAGACCTCAAATGGAGTCACTTGTGCTAAGTCCTATGTCAACCAACCACGCCTTCATTGCAGTTTCAACCTCTCCCAGGAATGTGATCTTCTAACCACCCAATCTGGAATTGCAATGCTAGTGAGGCAATCTGTCTGAACGGCTCTCCCCCCCTCCACCCTTCTCCCAAAGGCGGGTGACCCTGCCTGGAAAAATCCACTCTTTGCTAAAAACTTGTTCTTTTTTTTTTTTTCTTTCCTGCCCCACTTCTGCCTATAAAAGCTTTCCATACTGTAGAGCTCCTTGGAGCTATTTGTTAATTGGGATGCTGACTGATTCATGAATCACTGAATAAAGCCAATACATTTCACTCAGTTGAATTTTTTTTAACAGAGGGAGGGAGGGAAGAACAGAGCCTTTCCTTACGTAGTATGAGTCCAGGGGGAAATGCTGATTCCTGGATGAGCCAAGAGGACAAGAAGCCGAATGGGAAGTCTGTGCTTTATCTGCCAAATATAAACCTAAGGCTGGAGAAGATGTGGTGGGTGAGAAATATACGTATTTCCTTTATGAGATAAGGGCTAGGTACTGTGCTGCTGTCCGGGAATAGAGAAGGCAAGAAAAGCACCCAAACCCTCAAAGAGTTTAGGTTATGGTGGAAGGAAAGAGGTAATGGACCAAAACTGTGAGGCATGAGAAAAATAAAACAGAGTAAGGGGAGAGCACATAACTGGAGAAAAAGTGTATTCAGGAACAGTGTCCATTAGGACCTGACATGAACACAAATCTGAATGAAATGTGGCCAGCTGGGGGTGGGAGAAGGGAGTGAGCCAGACACAAGGAACAGTAGATGCAAAGATCTGAGACAGGAGGGGTCTTTCTGTGTGAGAGAGACAGCAGGGAGCCTGATGAGCCTGCAGCTGAATGAGTCAGGAGGACGTGAAATCAAGAGAGGGTGTGGTTGGAGGCAGGCTGCAGACTCCAGAGAGGTTGGGGAGGACCGGGTTTTACTCTGAGCAGGGAAGCCATGAGTCTGTGTTTTGAACAGAGGACTGACATGTTGTGGCATCTGCTTTCAGAGGGTCGCTCTGCCTGCTGTTAGGAAACTGGACTGCGAGAGCGACAAGGGTAGAAGAAGGAGGCAGTTTTACCTGTGTGTCTCTGGGTCGGTTAACTGCTGTTCCCACTTGCAGGATGACAAAGGGAGTTAGTTAGGATTCATTGGCCAAAGGGACTCCAGGCATGTCATGGTTCTGTTAATTTTTTACAGGCTTAAGTTTTTTTCAGAACAGCTTTAGGTTCACAGAACCCAGAGGAAGGCACAGAGATTTCCCATATACCCCCTGTTCACACACAGCACAACCTCCCCCCGGTTAGCAACACCCCTCACCAGCGTGCTACATTGTTACAATGGATGAACCTACATTGACACATCATAGTCACCCAAAGTCCAGAGTCTACATTATGGATCATTCTCCATGTACTATCTACAGGTTTGGACAAGAGTATAATGATACGTATCCATCATTATAGTATCATACATAGTAGTTTCACTGCCCTAAAAATATTTTGCAAATATATTGTCTCGGTCTGTGGTTTGTCTTCTCATTATCTTCATCATGTTACCCTCTTTTACGTGTTATTTATTGCAAAAACAACATTAAAACACACACACACACACACACAAAAATGCAAGGCAAAAAAAAAAAATCTTCTACAATAAAATCACCTGATCAAATAAATATTTTTGTCAGTTTTTTCCAGTCTTTAAATATTTATGTCCAATACCATCTTTGCTGTAATTTTGTAAAGAGAATTATATAATCTATCCTTTTACCTTTGAATTTAACATTTCACCATGTGCCTTTTCCTATTTTGTGGGGTTATTTTTTTCCTTTCTCTCTATATATTTTTTCTTTTTGAATTCTCTTCCTCTGCTTCCAAATGAGCCACATGAACAGGGTTTTCTGAGTATTTCCATACCTCTCCTGATGCATATACAATTACTTGTTCAAATAATCTACTATTTTAGAATATAGCTCTGCTTCTATAAAGTATAATTTTATTTTTTATAAGCCCTGCATTCTATTTGCAAGATATCTAAGGTTATAATGAATTAAATTCTTGTTGTTTTTAAATGCCAAACTATTCTAAACACAAAAAAAGAAAGAAAAGACTGCTTAATCATATTGAAGCATGTTTAAACATTAGGTATTATATTTTGCCCCATTTGTTGTCTGGGTCACGAATTCCCTTCTTCTTCCCTGGGAACCTTCCTGCAGCTCTTTTCAAAGGGAAATTGTGTATTTGTAAATACATGTGTTATTTAAAATGGATTCTAAGAATGTTTTTAGTGAAGCTTATGACTAGAATCGCATTTGCATTACTAAGTAATAAGTACTTACTCCAAGTACTATTTGCACAGGGCCATCTGGTTTAATGGCACATGCAAGGCTGGGACAGCTCCCCAGGGCTCCACAACTCACTGACATCCCTGAGAGGGCATCCTAAATCAGCGGGCCCGGAACTTGCAAAAACACAAGTTTGCAAGTTGAAAACAGCTTCTTCCTTCTGGAAATCATGAAAATGGATAAATGGTATAAGCCTTGGGTCTAGCACATTCAATTTAGCCCATTGTCCCAATAGCCAATATTTAGGGGAGAATTTTAGTGCACTGATATTTTATTTTTTAATATATTTTTATTGATTTCAGAGAGGAAGGGAGAGAGATAGAAATATGAGTGATGTGAGAGAACCATTGATCAGCTGCCTCCTGCATGGCCCCCACCCAGGCAGGTCCCCTTGACCAGAATCGAACCTGGAACCCTTCAGTCTGCAGGCCAATGCTCTATCCACTGAGCCAAACAGGCTAGGGCTGGTGCACAGATATTTTAAAACATTTTATTTTCCTAACTATATTCGGATAAAATTATTTGGACAAAACTAAACGTGCTAGTACTTTCTTATACTTTCTCAGGAGATAATTATTAGGTACACTGGGAGGAGATAATCCATTTTAGTAATATTCAGTTAGGAAAGGTATCAATTATTATTTGCAAAAAGAATGACTCCATTGAGTAAGTTCTTCCCAAAATGCTCTCTTCCTTTGAAATATTTTGGAACTATAATTTCCAGGTTTTATATCATTTATTGCTTTAGGAAAGATGGAACAAAATATTCCATTTGAAGTTCCAAATTATTTATGAATAAATGGATGGACATCTATGTACTATGTATATAAACACATACTTATTTTTTACTAAGAGCCCTTCACAACAAATATTTTGTGTTTAATATGTTTTATTCTTCATATTTTTGATTATTCTTCATAGTTATTCTTCATAGTATTTGGGAAAATGTATATTCAACAAACCATATTTCATTTCATTATCCAATTACTGAGGTTTTTATTTCTTCTGAAGGAAAATTCAGAGCACAAATGTACAATGTCAGACAGCCTCCCTCTGAGATCTTTTATAAAGAGAACTTTTTTTTTCTTCAAACACACTATTACTAGTAAAAGAGGCCCCTGTCCTTAGTATATATAATATACTAAAGGCCTTGAGTTCGATCATTCAGTCATTTTCAGTTCTTTATGTAGGTTATTGGCTGTCCCGTTAAAAAGCAACTTTCAATTTTAGCATCTGCATTTCCAAAAGGAATGATCATGAATCTAAGCTGTAGCTGAGAGAAGCTCTTAGCCAATAGGATCTGAAATAATTCCCTAGTCTTAAAGGTCCTGAGTTTCTCAGGTTTAACTCATATATTTAACTTACATATGAAACAAAGAATCAATTTATAGCCAAACCAAGTGTCTCTATATTTCTTCCAAAGAATGAAGGCTGAAATCTAAACTTATCCAACCTGGCTATATCACAAAACTATGAGGTCTTATACCTCTGATTCTTCAACACCAAACAAGCAGAATATAATTCTAAATAGGCAGGTCAAGGGTTCACCAAATCACTGACCAGAAAGAAAAGTTCGGTGTGTTCGTGTGAAGGCAACCTGAGCCCCCAGAACCTGCATTCCAATGCATATGCTTGCTAGCCCCAACCCCCTTTCTGCTAGTGTCCTAGCTAGCCATGCAAAACCTGTTTCCCTGAATGCTTCCGTTTTACAGAGGCCATAAACCATGAAACATACACAACCCCAGAGTGGGTTGGCAGTGCTGGCCCCAGCCAGGCCAGGCCTTTGGATGTAATCTCACCTTCCCCATTCCAACCCACAGGGGCTGCAATGCCCACAAAAAAGTCCGGAAGCCTGGTCCATATTTGGGAGACAAAGAAACTAAGGGGATAAAAGGGAAAGCCCCCTCCACTGCCCTCTCCCTCCCCCTTCGCCCCCCGCATTTGGTGCTCAGATTTCAGAAACTGATTCCCCTGAGTCATAGCACCGATGCTCCTGCAAATAAAATGTTTTTCCTGAATCTTCCAAGTGCCTGTTGTGTGTCTTCCGGTTGCCTGGTCATTTCTGCAACATTAGGTGAGCTTTTAAAATACCCTGCTTGTATCATAATTTTAAAGTATATTTTATGAATTATAAAATTATACTCAGGAAAAACTACCACTTATAAGATGTCATGTGTAATAGCTTAACTTATTTTTAATACTTTTTAAATAGAAATCTTAGTTTCTATTTTCTGTCAACTGCTGTGGGCAAAGAAATATTTTCAGAAAAGTATTTCTGAGACCACAGTAAATGAGCATTCCTCATGTTGGTATGATTTTGGCTCTGATTAGGTAAAATTGAAGTTGCTTATTTATTATTGTTCTATTGCAGGATCAGAGAACATGAACAGAGATTGAAGACAAAGACTTTCCAAATATTAATAAAATTAGTTAGGTAACATGTAATTGCTACTTCCCAGTAGGTTCTTATCTATACTAATAATAGAGGAATATGCAAATTGTCCAGGACGCCATCACAGTAACAACTGAACAGCAGGTTATGTGGTTAGTGAGGGACGGGGTTAGGCAGGGGGTTAGTGAGGGACGACCAAACGATTGAACAGCAGGCTGTGTGGGGCGACCAGGCTGGCAGGGGGGGGAATTTAGGGTGATCAGGCCGGCAGGCAGAGGTAGTTAGGGTTGATCAGGCTGGCAGGGTGGGGAAGTTAGGGGAGATCAAGCAGGCAGGCAGGTGTGCAATTAGGAGCCAGCAGTCCCAGATTGTAAGAGGGATGTCCGACTGCTGGACATCCCCGGAGGGGTCCCAGGTTGGAGAGGGTGCAGGCTGGGCTGAGGGGACACCATGCCCCCCCCCCCCCGTGCACAAATTTCATGCACTGGGCCTCTAGTGATTAGACAAATGTGTTCGTTAACTCTTAAAATTATTAGCAGAAGCTCACTATTTTTTTGTCAAAAGTTAAATTATTTTTCATATACATTGATAATTTTTAAAAGCTCCCAAATAGGAAGACATTCTTGGTGTTTCTTATCATTTTTCTCAGCATTTGACATGTGTTCTATTTTATGGGGGTGGGATGGGAGGAGGGAAAGAGATCAACCAAAGAACTTGTATGCATGCATATAAACATAACCAATAGGCACAGACAGTAGGGGGGTGAGGGCATGTGCTGGGTGGTGGGAGCAGGAAGGGAGAGGTCATTGGGGGAAAAAGTTGAGATATGTAATATTTTCAAAAATAAATAACTTTCAAAAGGCATCTTTAAAAATAAAATTTTCTCTATAAATTATACAAATTATTAATTATTTCAAAAATAACAGAGGATATTTGTAAACTTCTTACATGTGCATGTTTATCATTGCTCTAAAACAAATTCAATTTTGTGGCAATTTCATGGTCCCGTTTAAAAATGTGTTCAGTACTATCAGAACTAAACCTTTCCAGAATTAAACCTTTTAAACTTCTACGAAACTTTATTATTCCCCGGGGGGGGGGGAGGGGAGAGGAGAGGAGGGGGGAGAGGAGCAGGCGGGGAAGTGACTCATTTAAACCACACTGTAAATCACCTTTCCAGAGCATTAACCTAGAAGGAAACATGGCAGAAAATCAATAGTGTATGCAGCTTGATGCCTTTTCATATATGGATTTACATGTCATTTGTCTGCAATTATTGTTTAAATACAATTCACTCTTTGCTAATAGGCTACTATTATCACTATTGCATACAAGGATAAGACCTCCATGAAAATGGTTTAGACCCAGCCTAAGTTTACTATTGTTTACATTCGCAATACTAAGTACCATCTTAATGCAGATGGAACACATACACTTGACAATTGAAGTCATCTGCGTGGAACTATAGAATTCAGCTGAGATCATATTCCTAACACTTCTGAATATGAGACTGGGTAACCATGTTCTGGAACAAGAAGAGAAAGCTCATAGCTTGAAGACCATCACGTAGGCAGTTCCTGCCCATTGCATTGATTGTACATAGGATCACTATAACAAAGATGCTAAGTATCATTTGCTACTTTCAAAACCAAATATTTCACCAATTTCACTCAAAAGAAATTATAAAGGAATTTCAAACCAAACCCAAGATCCCGCTTTCCATGATTACTGCTCAAATGATCCCACATGGGGTGGGGATGCTCACACATTTTGCTTCATGCTCTATCTTAGAAACAGACGCAGTAACCAGATGCAATTATTAGACACCCTGACTTCCTCATTCCTACCCAAAGGTGAAATGGCTTAGAGTCAGTGCTTCCAATTATGCTGAGGGGCCCAGAAATGGACAAACTGATTTATAGATGGCTGTGCGTGGTTCTGTCCCAAAGGCCCCTGAGAAGACGCCCGAAGCTGAAACTGAATGTCCCTATCAAGTGGCTCTCAGCTCTGTCACCAGTCACAGAATTAAATAGAAGGCTGGATGGGAAGATATTTTTTTTCTCTTTAACACTATAGTTCATTTTTAAATCACTCTGACATTAACATGAACATACCACAGGCACACTTGCATATCCTCGTGAAAAGATAAATATTAATGACAAAGTGACAGAGCAATCACTAAACCAACTACAGAGAAGGTACCCACAGGAATAGCAGACTCAGTCCACATTTTAAACAGTTCAGCCTGAAAAAGTAAAAATGCAAATTCCTTTTACAGAACTGACATCGAAAGCATGCTCAGTCACATAAAACACGTCTTATGCTGTTTTGATTATTCTTCCTATTTTGGGCTTTTCTGTTTGGTGCAGAATTCTTCTCTTTGACTTTAAGAGGGAGCTGATATATAAGTGAGTGAAATGAAACAAACTTAAGTTGCTTTGGCTATTGCTGGGGGGAAAGTGGAGCTCCTTTGGTTCCCTGCCCCTATGTCAACCCCTCAACACACACATACACACACACACACACACACACACACACACACACACACACACACACATTTCTCTAAGGTATGTCACAGAAGCTGACTTCTAAAACAACTTCTTGTCATTTTGGATGTAGTTCAAAACCTAGAGATGTATAACATAAAGCCTTCACCAAAAAGGGTCATCTCCTTTCTTTATTTTCAAAGACATCAATTCTGTCCACATAAAGGAAGGAGGCAAAAAATGAAAAATGCTACCAGTCCATGGCATGGTAAGTCCCAAGGTGCTTGTTTTTAAACTAACCATAAAAAATACTGGCAAAACACAGGAGAGAAACGTCTATATTCAAGTGAATATATGCATGAGTTTTTTAAGACCCTCCCTGATTCAATTTCTGGTTTTGACGCAAAACCAAATGCTACCTAAAAGCCAATTTTCTTGGCTAGAAAGTCTCAATGGTCAATAAGTGAAGGAAATTTAGAGAGAGAAATAAAAAATATGTAATGTCTGACGTGTGTAGAAATAACAGAGTGCAGTGAGGTCTGCATTCTACTGTGGAGATGTGATTTACTGCCTAAAACTAGAATTTTAAAAGAAAATAGGGCAGGAAAAATTTTCTCTCATATTTCATCACCTCAATAGCCCTCCTTTCACGTTTTCCATGGTAAGGGTATCCATCCACCTTAGTAAGGGATGCAGGGGAGAGAGGCTGAACACCTAATATGTTCAATAAGATCATATTGTGCTCCAGACCTACATTTGTCATCTTTGTAAGGAAATAAAAAGCTACCTTTCCTGAGGAAAGTGAAGATCGAAAAACCATTCCAGACAGAGTACAAATTTAGAAAATTAGAAAGTAATCACAAATCTATCAAACATCCAAAGAGGGTAAGATTCAGAAAGCAGAGGGCAGTATTTGTTTTGGGATAAACTGCAGACTCTAGAGTTTCAATTGCAAGTAAAGGAAAACTAGCATACTGAAATATGCCATTCTCACTTTTTATGCTTAAATATAGAAATTGTAATATTATCATGAACAAGCAACATTTAAACTAGAAATCTAGAAATAGTTGAAAATTCCTGCTAAAGCTGGTGGAAAGGGCCCAGTAGGGGTAGGAAAACTATAATGCATTATAGAGGCCATTCTGAAATTCAAATATATACTCAGCCAGGCACTTGATGCTGCTGAGAGAGCTGAAGGGGCTTAATTTTTAATGCAACTCTAATTCAAGAACTGAGACAGTGTGTGTTTTAAAGCGCCAATTATCAATGAAGCTCTGAGAAAGGAAAAATCCAAAGGAAGAGACATCTGAGAAGACTTTATAGAGAAGCATGAACAAGAACTAACTAACCTAGATGACAAGTTAAGTGAAATTTCAATCAGCAAGTAGGAGGGAGGAATGAATGCATTCTAGTTGGGAGAAGAGGCCAAACAAAAAAGAGCTCTCTCCAGCTCTGTGGCTGCCGCCATTTCTGTTGGGCTTTATTTATCTTCTATAATTGAAACTTTGTAGCATTGAGTGGAGGCCTGGGCTGGCAAGGGCAGGTGGAAAGCTTGGCTTCCTCCATTGCCAGGGAAACCCAAGCCTCCCTCTTGCTCTCTGTGGCTGCAGCCATCTTGGTTGGGTTTATTTGCATAGTCCCTCCTGATTAGCTGGTGGGTGTGGCTGGTGGGTGTGGCTGGTGGTTGTAGTGGAGGTACAGTCAATTTGCATATTACTCTTTTATTAGATAGGGTATATCTTTGGTCTCCAAAAATACTCAATTTAGGAGAAATAAAACCCAATGTAATGATTATAATCATTTAGGACAGTGGTCAGCAAACCACAGCTCGCGAGCCGCATGTGGCTCTTTGGCCCTTTGAGTGTGGCTCTTCCACAAAATACCACGGTCTGGGCGAGTCTATTTTGAAGAAGTGGTGCTAGAAGAAGTTTAAGTTTAAAAAATTTGGCTCTCAAAAGAAATTTCGTTCGTTGTACTGTTGATATTTGGCTCTGTTGACTAATGAGTTTGCCGACCACTGATCTAGGATGAGTGTACACAGTTAAAAAGGAGGAAGGAATTAAGACAAGAGGCAAAATTAGAACCCTGAAAAATGACAACCTAATAAAGAGAAAACTGCAAAAAGGAATGGGGGAGGGGGTGGTGACTCCAGAGAGGAAGCACCTAGAGTACTTGAAACTAAAGAAAGAGTGTTTTACCTGACCAGTGTGGCTCAGTTTTTGAGCATTACCTATAAACCAAGAGGTCATGGTTCGATTCCAGGTGCCCTGGTTGTGGGCTCAACCTCCACTGTGAGACATGCAGGAAGCAGCCAATCAGTGATTCTCTCATCATTGATGCTTCTTTCTCTCTCCCCCTCTCCCTCTCCCTTCTTCTCTGAAATCAATAAAAACATATTTTAAAAACTAAATCTTATATAATAAAAGCCTAATATGCTAAGTGTTCGACCATTCAACTGTTCGACCAGCTGCCATGACTCATACTGACCACCAAGGGGAAGACATTCTGACTGGTAGGTTAGCTTGCTGCTGGGGTCCTGCCAATCAGGACTGGGCCAGAAGGGCCAGAAACGCCCTGGAGCCCTCCTGTGATCTCTCTTGGCCAGCCCCCAGTGGTGCACCAGGGGGGTCCCTTGGCCTGGCCTGTGTCCTCTTGCAATCTGGGACCCCTCGGGGAATGTTGGAGAGCTGGTTTTGGCTGATCCTCACAGGCCAGGCTGAGGGACCCCACCAGTGCATGAATCCGTGCATTGGGCCTCTAGTAAATAAATAGAGTGTTTTAAAGATGGAAGAAAAGGTCACCTGCATCAAATGCTATTAGAGTTCCAGTTAAATGAGACAAGTGACCATTGAGTCAATAATAGAAAACATTACTAATTATACATTTTAGTAGGACAAGAGGCAAAATTAGAATGCTTGAAGGGTTAATTTAAATTTAAAAAACCTTTGTAGGTAGACTAGAAATCTCCAAAGAGTAGTGCGGATACCTAATCTAATTTCCATAAATTAGAGGCAAACCTAGAAAACTAAAACCATTATACTTTTATTTTTCTTGTTTAGTGAAGTGAAATCCTATCCAATAAAAGAGTAATATGCAAATTGACTGTCACTCCAACACACAAGATGGCTGCCCCCATGTGGACACAAGATGGCCGCCACAAGATGGCCAGCAGAGGAGGGCAGTTGGGAGGGATCAGGCCAGCAGGGGAGGGCAGTTGGGGTTGACCCATGCCTGTAGGGGAGTGCAGTTGCGGGGGTGTGGGGGCAGGCCTGCAAGGGAGGGCAGTTAGGGGTGACCAGGCCTGCAAAGGAGGGCAGTTAGGGGCAATCAGGCTGGTGGGGGAGCAGTTAGGCATCAATCAGGCTGGCAGGGGAGTGGATAGGTGGTGATCAGGCTGGCAGGCAGAAGCGGTGAGGGCAATCAGGAAGGCAGGCAGGCGAACAGTTGGGAGCCAGCAGTCCTGGATTGTGAGAGGGTGCAGGCTGGGCTGAGGGACACCCCCCTCTCCCCCGGGCCTCTAGTTATTCTATAAAATTGTTATGCTGGAATAATATCTTTCTAAATTTCTTGTATTTAAAATGCATTTTAATAAAATGATGGTAATACAAGATAGTAGTGGTTTTCAAGTATTATTGCTAGTTAAATCTATATCCTGTCTCAAATTGTGCCACCTACTGTTGCTACTAATTCTTGGAATGAATGTCCGCAAGAATGTCTCAATAGTGCCTGATGGAGAGAGGGGAGGTAATAAAGGGGAATGTTACTTGTCTGGTGAAGGCATTTGCTCCTTTCTAAGTATAGGGTGTAGTTCTGAAGGGTCAGTAGAGAGAAATTTGCATTTCGTCCTTGGCAGTTTCATTATGTTTTCAATTATTACAGTGCAATGTTCTACTAGGAGTTTCATCATGCATTCAAATTGGAGAGGGGATACATTTAGCTGCCACAACAAATTGAGCTCAGCAGGCTTCATTTCAGGAACGAGCATAGTGTCAAGTGGTCACTCCTTCAGTTTTAATTTCTAGATATATGAGATGCAAATTGCATGATCTTTCCGCCTCTGATAGACAAAGTGAATGGCTCCAATTGCATTCTCACATACCCTTAACTGGGAGGTAAATAACATCATCAGCTTGGGATGTGGTAGAATAAATCACAAAGAAAAGATTAATTATCTTGTAAAGGTATTGTGTTATTTTAATTGTTCATATCACTCGAGCTTTTCTAATTAGAAAAGTAAATACCAGCCAAGGCAGGTTTTGCCCTTGCACAATGGGAAAAAAAAGGCTAACCATTTGCATGAATTATACCTTTTCAAATATTTAAACTTGATAAGGCCAACCACCAATTTATACCTGTTTTCCTGTCACTGGACTTCTCAAAGATCAATTATAGTTCTTTTACAAAAAGCTAAAGAATAGCAATCTATTAAATATCATAAATATTTCAATGGACTGATGCTGCAAGCAAGCTTACCATGTCAGACCCCTATAGCCCACTATTGTTTAGTGGTTTCCAAAATCTAAGATGCTTTTCTCTGGCAAATATATTCCATGTGTCCTTTTAAGTCCAGTGGCGTATTTGAAAACCCACTGGAGATTATACACAATCCTTCTGTTTTCCTCCTCTAAGCAGCAGCTGTCATTTCTTGTACAGAACATTTCCCATTCCATCTTCCTGATTAATGCTTTGTCTCTGGATAAATTCAGTGCTCTTACACAATCAGAATCGAATTCTGTTTCCCAGAACTCTGTCTTCCATGAGAGAAGTTCATCACACTCTCTCATGAGTTGAGTCCTGTAAAAGCCATTCCTAGACAGGCTGTAGTGACACATAGCATAACCTTACTGTTATGGATATCTTTCTTGACAGAACACCCAGCATATTGCGGGTACTCAGCAGTGTCCCTTCCTTTAGACCCTTTTTCCTCTGTGTTGGTTTCTGGCTTTCATTTGGAAGCAGTATGAAACACACAGGCTGTGGAGCCACACAGATCTGCATTTGCATCTGCCTGTAAAACTCGTGTATCATCTTGGGCAGGGTGTTAAAAAATAATAGCAACCTGTTAGGGCGATTTTTAGGGGATTCAATGATACCACGCATGTTATACACTTAGCTCAGTGCCAGGCACGTACGTACTCAATCATTGTCTGCATTGTATTTTATGACCATAATTGATAGCCTCTCTACTGAAACTCAGCTTGAAAGCTGTATCTGAGGTCAGGATCAGAACTGGAAAGTTGTTACCATTTGAAAAGGTCATCTGAACTTGCCCGCATACCAAATGCTTCTCTGGGCCCTAGTTCAGATGGGTGTCTCTCATTCTTACATCTTCGATATTTTCAGAGTTCTGATGGGCTGTGTAACACCGTTTCCGTAGCTGCTTTACCAACTCAGTGATCTGCAGCATGTCACTTAGGGCTGTTCTATTCCTGACAGGAAGGCTGGAGGGAGATGATGATCTGAAATGCCAGGAGGCTTTTCCACGTGGCCACGGGGGAAGAATGCAGAGCATCTGGACACAGCCCACAGAGCAGATTTTGAGGGCTGTGAAACTCCCGTCTGTGTGCTCAGTTAGTGGACCCAGGAGGCTTGAGCATTACGTACTGTGGAAGGGAAAAGGGGTTAATGCATCGGGGGCTCAATTTGTGAAACCAATTCTTCAGTCTCATTTATATTTACATTAACAGGGCATCTTTAACCCTGAGGGGGCTGTGGTGTTGGATAACAGCTGAAATGTTAGATTTTACAGGTCTGATCTCTTTTTTTATTCTTCAGCCAGTTGCCTAGAAGCAAAAAACGATAGATTCTAATTGCCCTGACAGGTCTGTTCCTCTAGTGTGGCCAAGAAGTTCTCCCTAGGATTTCTGTCTCCGCCTTCAAGTACTTTGTCTTTAATGCCCAAACTTCTGCCTAACCCATCAGATAACCTGCCTGAATCTATTCTCTCCTACCCCTTCCCTACTTGGGATGAAAATTAATTTGACTCCTTTGGAAACCAGACTCCTTTAGACCTTTGCTTATTTCTGGCCAGTTTTTCATGGTTCACTTTCAGATAAAGTCTGAATTACATGAAGGTGATGCTACTAACCTGGTTATTGTGAACCTGAACAAGTTACCTAACTTCTCCAAACCTTGCTTACCCCATCAATAAAGTCAGAATCAGAGTTGTTTATACATTGTGTGACTGATTTGAACACTAAACAAAATCATCTGTGTGAAGTCCTTGCTGTTGGTTTCTTAATCAACATGCCTCGCATGGATGGGTCCAGCTCTTTGACATGATGCCAGGGACAGTGATTCTAGAAACTTAAGATGCTTGAAATATTTCCCCAACACACCAGAAAGCAAATACACCAAACTTTTCCCAATCTCAAGTTTCTCTTTCCTAAACTTTCTTCCTAAGCTCCAACCCAGGAGTATATTGAGCAAGGCCACTTAGAAAAATAGTTGCATGATTTAATGCTCCTTACTCACCTCAACCAGAGAAGTGAGAAAAACAGCACCTGGTCAGTACCAGAAATATTCTTGGAATGTTTAGTCTCAAGTTAACACTTGTATATCTAAGTTGGATTTTCTCTTCATGACTTTATTCTTAACCTGCATTCTAGATTCTTCTCCAGACTTTTCTTACAGACAGAGAGAGATGTATCTACACCCAAAATTACTGTTTACTTTATCTGCTGTGTTTTCCTTGTTATTTCCATTCGGTGGTGCCTTATTCGTGGGCCAACCAAGAATGAAAATGCTTAGCCTAGCTGTGCTAAGACTTCCTAGTTCTTCTTAACCAAATTCCTGTTGAGTTCTTAGCTATATTTACTCTTATAGTCAAGAAGTTGCAAACCATTCCAAAGTATTGTCTCTATTCTCTTCACGTTTGGTCTCTTTTTCTCCTGAGGACCAGAAAGCTGACACAATTTTGTCCAAAATTAGTATATTAACTTCTGTAGGTTTTATTAGCTAATTTTCTATGTACTATGCCTATCTATCTGTGTACAATAGACTCCTCTCATCCGAACTTCTCACTCAATTGTCTGCACAATGTTTGACACTCAGTGTGCTTTCAATAAATAATGACAATATTACTATTACCTTTTTTTTTTTTACTGTAGCTCAGGTGCTGCTAACAAAAAAGTGAATAACCACAGTTCTTGTTTGCAGAGTTCATCTTCTCTTTGAATTTGTGTTTAAGTCATGTTTCCATGAATAATACTGACTTATCCCTGAAAACTATCTTTTCTTTATCAATCTCTCTTAGATTCAATGACAAGCATATCAAGATTCCCAGCCAATGCTGATAGATGATACTTAAAACAGATGAATTGAGTTTCAGTGGTGAAACTTTCTAAGAACTTCACCCAATACTTCTCTCCTTAGCTCAAAAGAGGTTAAATATTATTTGCAAAATGAGGAAGCAGCATGTTATATAAACTATCAAACTAGGGAGTCCACAGGGCTAAAAGGGTCAGATACTCAGATGGCCGGTTATACTGCTGTCAATAGGCCAATTTTTGTCTTCCTTTTCCATATGAGGATAGCTGTAGCTTGAAATAAATATTCAAGTGTGACACAGTCAAATTGTTTGTATAGGAGATATTCTTTATGACTTGAAAATGGGCATTTTTCCCATTCAAGGTTAATGGCACTGAGCCTAGAAAAGTAAATATGACCCACTTCACCAGACTGAAATTTCCTTGAGGGGGAGGGGTCAGGTCTGCATTGCTCATTGTTTCAATCCCATTATCTTACACAATGCCTGACACACAATTCAGGCTCAGAGAAAATATTGATTGAAAGAATAAATGCATTTTGCTACCAATTTACCACCTAGGAAAAAAACAGGTGGGTAGCAAGAAAATTGGAAAGCAATAGGAAATGTATTTGCAAGATTAGGAAAAGGCTATTCTAAACAAGGTGGGAAAATATAAGATTAAATGCAAAATAAGAATAAATCCAAACTGTTACCTTCCATAAATCCATATTTGTTTGTCTCCAATTGATAGTTATTCCCTGCCCCAAGTTTCGAGGTATTAACTAATGAAGAGAAAGAACCGAAATGCTGACCTTGTAAGATTTTAAAAAGTTGGGGAGTTACTATGCTTTAGTTCTTTAAGTTAATGAAATCTTGTTCAAACCCTTCATTCAAATGTCACTTTCCTTATTGCTTTTGTTATGTGCCATTGAGTCATAGAGATTTTGTGGCTGACTCATGCATGGGCAAGGTGATAAATCATAACCACTGAATAATGCCAGAGAAATTACAAACGACAGACGGCATTTCAGAGGACTGCCTGTGGGAAACTAGGTATTTATTTTCACTTTGTACCAACTTCTAAATAGCCTACCCTTGGCAATGGCAGTTGTCAGAAAGGTGAGAAGTTATTGCTAGTGCATTGCTATTCAGGCACACAGGGAAGATGTGAACAGTAGAAGACTAATTCCTTTGCTGTGCTGCCAGCAAATTAAAACTGATGTGGAGAAGTATAGCATAAATTTGAAGAGGAAGTGAAAACTATATAATGTTCAGGCCTTTGGTCACGAAAACTAATTGTTGTCATTTTTTAGGGCTCTTTCATATATTTTCCTCAGCAAAATGGAAAAATTTTGTGAAATAAAGTAAAAACTTTGGTTTCCATGAATAAAGCTATACTTTTTTACATGAATTATCATTTTGGACTCTGTTTATCAGATCAATCAGAGAACTGTACATAGATTTTGGAATAGCATTCAAGTAAGCGTAAATGTGAGACTCAAATACCAAACAGCTTTTAAATGCTTAAGACTATTAACTAGTGTGTCTCTAATGAGCATGTACTTTCTCTGTTTTACATAGTAACTAAGACTATAATGACGATCTCTTCATTTGGGGATTCCAAAATTGTATTTGATTAAAAGTGATAAAATAACTCTATTATTTAAGGGAAAATGGCTATGATGTTCAAGAAAAAGTAGTAAAATTTCAAAATGTATAAAATCCCTAAATTTGATTATCTGATAACTTGATATCATGAACACATTTAAACACCTATGTATCAAGGAGCAAAGGAATTTCAAGAACATACAAGTAAATCTGTGGTTATTTGCAAAGCCTTTATCCTCATAAATGAGCTGGGGTTCTATGCATTTTAAAACAAGGAAAAGTTGTGTTAATCATTGATCTTCCCCCCAACAATATTTTTCCCATTGATTTTTAGAGAGAATGGAAGGGAAGGAGAGAGACAGTGAGAGATAAGCATCAAGGTGAAAGAGACATATCAATTGGTCGCCTTCCACATGTGCCCAGACTGGGGCCTGGGATCCAGCCTGCAAACTAGTTACTTACCCTTGACCAGAACTGAAACCAGGACCCTTCAGTCCATAGGCTGACACTCCATCCACTGAGCCAAACCAGCTGCGGCAACCAATGATTTTTTTTAATTGGCTTTTCCCAAAATTTGTTTTGCTTTTTCAGTATAAAATTTTAGAATTTTTTTTAAATGTGTGAGATCACACAGTTTTCACCCAGATACCACATGCACTTACAGGATCTCATCTCTGAAAACAATGGACAGGCAAAGTCAATTTAGGGAGCTTGACATACAAACAATCCATGTTACTTCGCCTTCTGGGAAACTCACAACCCTTTGGGAATGAAGGGAGAAGAGGAAGAGGTGAGCTGTTTACTAACTAAGAATATCTAATTAAAGCCACTTGAAGCTTTTACAGGAATATGCCATTATCTCTTGTGGACCCCAAGAGGAACACAGGCATAGAGATATTCCCATTCTCTTAAGAATTGTGCCAAGAAAGAAAAGCTGAGAAGGCATCTTCTTCAAAAATTTGAAGGGAAACTAGCCTTTAAGTGGGCACTTTTGGTGCACTATGCATTAAAGTGTTTTAATAGCATCCATTTATCATTTTAACAGCAAGCATTTACTAAAAGGTGTATGACCAGGTGCAAGGAAGAAAGTACATAATGTATCCTAAGGCTTAAGTTTTCAAAAGACAACGTGAAGTCATGTCAGAAATGGGAAATGCTGTCCTTTTTCCTTTTGTTGGCCTATAGCGTGCGATTTTCAAGTCCTAGCTCTATGGGTGACAAAATTTTTGATCAGAAAACTATCAATGGTCTTTGGAAGAAGAGATGATTGAAATGAAATATAACCACTTCAGGCTAATTCAAAGTTATATTGGAAACCTGACTGAGCCATGACAACACAGCAAATATAGTAACGAAACTAATCCACAGTGTTAAGACAAGCAGAGTTTACTTATTGCTTTCACATATCTTATCTGAGATGGTTCCACTAAGACCCCTATATATTCAGACCTTATCCCCATTTGACGCAGGCAACCTGCAAAAAGTCCAGCTAACTTGTTGCCTCGTCGGTGTATGGAACATATTCAAATTAGTTGGGATATGTTCAACCAAAATAATTGAAAAGCCATTTAAATCTGTGGTCCCCCTAGAAATAGAGATAATCTCATTGATAAATTTCAGCAAAACCTTTCAAAATCTGCTTTCCGTCAAAATCCCAGTGCATTAAGAGTATCCCATGCTCCAGTAATTCATTATATTATGACTATTCTGAATACATAACCAGTCTCTCTTTTTCTCAGAAACACACACACACACACCTTATGAAAGTTTATTAAATATAAAATTTTCATGCTCTCAGCATGTCTTCTGCTTTCAGCCAATATGAGCTATTTTTCTAGCCTTTAATTTTATATTCTGGTGTAGAGATTTGACTCATGTCAACACTCAACAGGTGAATGATAGTTGGCCCCCCTGCACAGATAAAACATGGAATATCACACTATGTTTTCAAATGTGAGGTTAGCAGCAGCTTAAAGAGTTTTCAAGGAAATGGTGGAAAAAGAAATGGTAACTATTGGACAGGGATTGACGAAGTGAAAATATGAGAAAAGATCTCAATAACTATTCAATGAGTCCACCAGGTTTGACTGATATTTAACCTGGTAATTATTATAAGAAAAATGAAAGAAACCGTATATGACTTCACAGTTGTTACCAAGGAGGAATCCCAGAAACGCATTTTGCATTTTCCATATGTCCTGTGATCATCAAACAATTCCTAGGAGGCTTTTATGGCTTACCATTTGCTGATCCCAAGGCTTGATGTATCGTGTAAGGAAACACAGATACTCTAGAATTTTTAGAGCAGGAATTGCAAACATTTTTTTAAAGAGAAACTATTATAGGCTTTGTGAGCCAGACCTCTGTCACACTTGTTCAACTCTGTCACCTACTGGAAAGCAACACAGACCATCTTAAATGAATGGGTGTGACTGCATTCCAATAACACGTTTTAACCCTAAAGGAAGGATGTCCAATCTTTCTTTAGATTATGGTTGGTGCTGTTGCTTTGGTTTGTTGGTTTGTTTTTTTCTTTCTGCTCTGCTTACTGCCTGACTCTGTACAGTAAAGCAGTTTCTTCCACTTATCTTTACTCCTGAAGAGTCAGGTGAGGACAGGAAGACCTCAAATATTGATGTGTAATAGCTTCTCTTTTGTCGCTGACTCTCACACTTGAGCAACCTGTGACTAGCAAGGTTTTAAAGGCACTCCTAGATGCTAAGCATGGATCTCTGTCTTCGAGACGCATGTTCTTTCTTTCCAGCACATGAAATTTATTCTTGGAGGCCTCTACAACTTGTCTTCCTGTTCTTGGAGCCTTTGCAACTGTAGATGACTGATTCTTAGGTCAACTAATCTCTGTAAAGACTTTAATAGGAGATATCATTTGGTAGTTCACATTACATGTATTTTCTTAGCAAAAGGAGGCTCCAGTCCAGCAGGTGTGACTCAGAGGTTGAGTGTTTGACCTATGAACCAGGAGGCCATGGTTTGATTGCCAGTCAGGGCACATGCCCAGATTGTGGGCTTGATTCCCAGTAGGGGTGTGTGGGAGGCAGGTGATCAATGATTCTCTCTCATCATTGATGATTCTATCTCTCTCTCTCTCTCCCTTTCTCTCTGTGAAATAAATTTTTAAAAATTTAAAAAGGAGACTCCAAGGACTAAGATGTCTCGGATATACCGAGGAATACATCTCTAATTGTATAGTGAATAGATCATGTCAGGCACTGGTTAGACAAAGGATTGCAGCAGAAAGACAACATCCAATCACACTCTAGCCCTACTTCACTCACTCACAGGCCATGCTTGAAAACATTTTCCTCTTCTTTTCTCTCTATATTTTAGTTTCTGTGACTAGAGTAACGTAATCATGCATGCCTGAGGTGTTTCCTCCATCTATGCTGTATCTATGACATTGTCTCCATTGCATTTGGAATTAAAGGCTGTTATTGAGGCCTCCGATGCAGCATTGGAGAACTTTAGTGACTTTTTGCATTATTTTGGCATAAAAAAGTACATGTTCTTCCTTCTAATCCTAGTTTAGCGCCATCCTGATCTTTGTCTATAAGATTCCAACTTACAAAACTCTGCTCTTATGAAGTGTCAATATCAGAAGAAAAAAGCAGCCATATGAGAAGGCAGTGCAGAGAGTAATGTATTTTATTCTCCCGTCTCACTGAATGGTGCTAAGAATGGAAAATTTTAAAGTAAAGAAATAGAGGATCTGGCAGATACCAGCATCGTACAGGTAAGCCAGGTTGTCTCAGAATTGTAGGTGCAGGAGATAAAAATGAAACGTAGGTTTCTGTTAAACACTGTTAACTCAAATGTATAATTCACACATCCAGACGCAGCCACTACTTTTTGGTGAAAAAACAGAAGTCAGAATGCATGCATTGGGACACCTAAAGAGTCCAGGAATTTAAGTCCACATCCAGAAGAAAATCCTACCGTATTCCATTTATCCTCTCGGAAACAGATGTGCCCCTCTCCGCAGGCATGTTTTTAGACACAAATAAGAAAGCTGCCACAAAAGGACACAGACCCAAACTAAAAAGTCATTTCCCAGCAAGTGACGCAGCAATCTCTACCCTGACTTGGACTTTAGCTCCACGGCTGTGGCGAAACTCACATTTTGGCTGTGGGAAGAAAATTGTTCCCAGGTGAGAAGTAAATTACCTGGCTTGGCACAAAAACGCGGAAGAGGCAAATTCCACCTGCTTTTCTCTAGGCAAGATATTTTTGGTTCAAATATCTCCCTGACACCCAATTTTGCATTCTGTATACACCTACCATAAAGATATAGACATAGATATAGATAGACATAGACATAGGAATAGATATAGGTATAGATAAATACACAGGTGACCTATGGGCTGAATCACATGCTTGCTAATTCTCTAATGATGGAGTTTTCAGAAACCTTCAATATGGATGTCTTCATTCATTCATTCATTCATTCATTCATTCATTTTTTTCATTCAGCAAATGTTTCCCCCTTACCATGTTATAAAACGTCTTCGCTTGGGTCCCATCAGGTGACCTGTAATTATCCAGAGCTCTCTTTTTCCCACATGCTTCAGAAACTATTTAGATAATAGTACTACTTGGGTGGCAAAGTTAAAAATCTTTTCAAGTGAATTCCCAGGGGAAAAGATGGAGGCAGTAAACTGGAATCATGCCCAGTGGTTGAATAATAACAATAATTTTAAATTTCATTTTATAGTGACAATTACTGAGCAGCTATTATGCACCAGCCACTGTGCTAAAACATATGTAAGCATTCTGTTTATCTTTGACAACAGTCCTGTGTAATAGGAGCCATTATTATCTGGACTTAATAGACCAAGAAAATGATTCCCAGGTAGGATAACTAGCCTACTGAAGGCCACTCCTAGTAAGAAATGGAGCTAGTTCAAATCAAGGTCTAACTTCGACAATAACCCTTTTCATCAAATAACCAGAGCATCTCTCTGTTGTGGGGTAGGCTCATAAAAGCCACTTTTATTTCTTAGGTATGCTTAGTTTAGACAATGTCTGTGTGTGTGTGTGTGTTTCAGTATTTGTGGTTGCATAAAAGTTAGTCTAAAAAAAAAGTGAATTAAAACAATGGTAACATTTACTTTGCTCACAGATCTGCAATTTGGGCAAAACCTAATGGGATAGCTTGTTTCTCATCCATGCAACATCACCTAGGGTGGCTTGAGGCAGGAGGCGGGACTTAAGTGAAAGCTCATTCCTGGACATTTCTGGCAGTGACCTGTGGACCGAGTCCTTAACTGAGGCCAGAAGCTGAAACAACTACATATGGCCTCTCCATGTGGCCTGGGGACCCCTAAAATAGGATTGCTCAGTTCTAAGGGGAAGGAGAGGAAAAAGAAAGAGAGAGGAGAGGGAGAGCAGAGGAGGAGAGAGGGAGAGAGACAAGGAGGAAGACAGAAAGAGCTCATATTGTATTGCCTAATTTCAGAGGCCTTGCTGCAACTCTTCTGCTACATTCTAGTCATTGAGAGAATTTCAGTGGCCTTCCACTTCAAGAAGAGAAGAAATGAAGTCTACCTCTTATTGCCAAGGTTCTGGAAGAGCATGTCAAAGAACTATCTCTTTGACCATTTTTAATGCAATGTTCCTTATATATAACTCATATACAAGAATATGGTATGGAGCAAAAGGAGGTTTTTAGTTGTATGCGAAGCATACAACTTATTATTATGTTGTTGTTATTTATTATTATGTTGTTATGTTGTTATTTATTAATTATTGTGTTATGTTCCACACAAACAACTGGAAACGTACTTTTGCCCCACCCTGCATATAGATGTGAGTTATATACTCATATATAACATATATATGACTGTATATGTGAATATACATACAGATATATATATATATATATATATATATATATATATATATAAGATGACGACTTCCTGACATCATGAAAATTTTCCATCTTGCTGTGATAAAGAATGTTTAATCAAATAAAGGAGGCAATTTAGCAGACACCAGTCAGAACCCAATTACAATTAAGTGCTGTTCTTAATGACTACTCTTCTGCATACACAGTTTCTTTGGACCAGCACAATGTCAGGCCTCCTATTTCAGAAGATATTTGCTTTTTTGTTTGTTTGTTTCACCTGCACTATGTGCACAACATGCCAACTAGCTCTGGGAAACAGGACTTAGGAGAAGTGGAATAAGGGGAGAGTGAATAAGGGCTCAGTCTGTGGAGTTAGAGCTGCCTGGAATCTTGGTTCCATCTCTTCCTACCTATATAGTCTTTGGAAATTTATTTAACCTCTGAGACCTTGTTTTCTTATCCACCGAACAGGAATATTGTTGCATTCCTTATAGGTACATTAAATAGCTTCTGTGAAGTAATTGGTACAATGCTCACCACATAGATGTTGTAGAAAATTGTACTACAATTTAAATAAAGAATGAAATGCAACTGCTTTATTTATGACCTATGAGATTCGGCATGTGTTAGCTCCAGTCCACTTCCCTGGCCTTTCTTATGATCACTCTATTACTTATGGTCATTATACTCTAATCTCTGGGACCTTCTATCCTGGTCTCAAGGCTATTGCATTTATTCTCCTCTCTTCCTGGAAGATCCTTTTCTCAAAGCATTGCAGGGTTACCCCCTTCCCATCAGTCAGATAATTTAACTCATCTCATTGGGGAGGCCTTTTCATGATCAACCTCTTATCCCGAGGACCCCTGTTCCTCCCAATAACTCTTTATCATGTTATCATATTTACAGTCTAATAGTTCTTTCTACTCATAATTACCTTTATTATAGACTTATTTGCTTTTTAATTATATTGTTCTCCCACAAGATTGTGAGATACCTAAGACATTGACCTTCTCAGTCTTATTCCAGAGGCCCCAAACAGTGCCTGAGCAACAAATAGTAGGCCTCAGTACATACTGGATGGATGGATGGATGGATGGATGGATGGATAAATACATATGTGTATTTATGTGTCTAAAGAGGGCAGAGTAAAAGAAAGTGAGAGAAAAAAATGAAAGTTTTGAAAAGAACACTACATAAAATTACATTTTGGTGGGAGAAATGAGACTGACATTTACCTGCTGTCCTTCACTGGAGGGACACAACAGAAAGGGAACTGGGTGGTTGATCTTTGTTAGTTGTAGGGCTGGCTTTGGAGACAAATGGACTCCATGTTGCAGAGAAATCATGCTACCTGGATCTTGTCCTTGATGCTCTTCATTCTTTCCCTCAGGTCTTGTAAATGCGTGCCCTTGGGATTATCTCACTTCTGGTCTTTGGGGTTTAACTCCAGGTATCTGGTTAGATGCCTCTCAATAAAAACAAAACAAAACAAAACAAACAAACCAAAAAAACTGCCTTTCTTTTCCAAGAAATAGTATTTCAAAAGTCCCCCAAACCAAATGCATTGCCCATGCAAATCATTTCTCCAAACCAAAACAATTCTAAAAGTCACCCAGGCTTGCATAAAAATAAACGTTAATATTCATCAGATTAGTATTTTCACTTTTCTGGCTTTTTCACTGGAGCTATTTGGCAACTGAAAACTCATCAGTGTATAAATGAATGCATGCGCTTGTGTAAGAAGCTTCTAATTAGCACGTATAGTGAAGTGTGGAGTGCTTTCTATATAACGTTCTCTGGCTGAGGTTTAAACCAAGGTCTGTCCTCTGAAATATGTGGACAGCTGCTATGCAGTTAAAAAAAAAGAAAAGGGAAGGAAATAAGTTGTTAACTTGGGACTGGGGAATGGAAGCTGACTGTACCTCCAGAACAGATGTTTCAGGTCTGAGACGTTCTGCATGGAGTCATTAGAGACTTCATATCCAAAGGCTCCTGGGGAGCTGTCTGGCTGTTTTTGCTTAATTAATAGATCTCTTTGCAACTCTGGAAGAAGAGGAGCCAGGGGACAAATATAGGTGTGCTGTATTGCTTTCCCATGAAAAACTGCTATGGTCGCCCAGGTGGCCTCTGGTTGATCACCAAGTCTCCCCAGGCCTCAATTTCCCTGTCTTTAAAAGAAGATATGAATCCTTCCTTATTTCGCAAGCATATGTCAGAGGACCCAAATGAATAAATTGTATACCAAAGTTGTTTGCTTTCTGTCAACTTTACTTTTTCATCTTTAATGCCTTATTTTTCTTTATAAACATCATGAATTCAAGGCATAATAATTGGGGGGATTACAACTGTTTTATAGCCATTTAAAATATATTTTCATGATTTCAGAGAGGAAGGGAGAAGGAGAGAGAGAAAGAAACTTAAACGAGTGAGACACATGAATCTGCTGCCTCCTGCATACCCCACACGGAAAATCGAGCCCACAACCCAGGCATGTGCCCTAACTGGGAATCAAACCCGGGGCCCCTTGGTCCATGAGACAATGCTCAATCCACTGAGCTACACCAGCCAGGCTGCCTTATAGTCTTGAAATAAAACATGTTACATCAGACTCTAGAGGTTAAGAGGCAGACTAAGTTATGATCAAGAGTGCTAGCTGTATCCCTGAGAATACATTATGACTTAGAGACTCACGTCAACCCTAACAGGTGTCAGATGCTGGCTTCGCCCTGCAGTGACTGTCATACTTTTAGAAAGTTATTGTCCTTTCTTAACTTTAATTCCCTTACATATAAAATGAGACAATTAATAATTTACCTACCAAAGAAAAATGTTCTGAAAATTTCAGGAGATAATGTATTCAATGCTCTTGGCACACATTTCCAGTACACAGCAATAAATATTATTTCTTAACTAATAAACATAAAACCTAATAACAAAATAAAAATTGGGGGGGAGTAGAGCCATATACTACGGTATCCTCACAATAGTTGAATGGCACTAAACGATTTATATTTTTCATCATTTGCGCTCAATCATTCAACAACAGATTTAGTACTAAGCAATTTCATAGCAGCTTCAAAAAAGAAAGGAAACAATTGAGGGAAGGTTGCTCTCCCATGTGCATGGGCCACTCCTAAGCCCCAACACGTGGAGAACGGAGGAAGTGAACATGGAGTGCTCAACAAGGTGCTTTTACATCAGTAAAAAAGGCACCTTTCTTCCTGTTCCACCGATTTACAACATCACTAAGCTCCATGCCTGGCTTTGCAAAGCACCACTCTTCAGCTATTAAGAGGATATTGCTGTAATATTGACGGGGAAATCAAAATGTTTCACTGAGTGGTGGTTGCATGTTTTCTTCCTGGTGGAATGTGATTTCCTAGTGTCCTTGGGAAGAGAACACTTCCTTCTCCACAAACCCCCATCCCCGGAAAATATCTCCGCGTTCTTTGTTTCCTCAAAGGAAGAGACTTCCTGTTCACTTAGTTTAGTTCCCTTGTGATTTGAAGTCATTTCACCTATAGAACACAGATGACTTCAACCCTCAATCTTGAGCTTGAATTGCAATACAAACCAAATTAGATAAAATAAATCAATAATACCCTCGCAGGCCAAATTCACTTAAGTAACATTTACAGTACAATCTCCCACTTTGTCTATATACTTTAATCCATTAACACTCTACATCAGGCACCTGAATAAATATGTTACCTTAGCTGAATATAAATGAACTGGGATCTCATCATTATTTTGTGTTGAGTGAAAGGTTAGTAAATTTTCATTTCTTTAAAAAAAAAGATTTTGAAATGAAGCAAAAAGCTGGTATATCATGAAGCCCTAAGAATTTGTTTGAGTGGCTATTGCAATCCCCTGAAAGCTCACTGAGGACTTTGAAGCTTATATTGCAATTTATGGATTATTGCATTCATGCATCTTACATTATAAACCCCCAAAGGCAATATAAAATCAAATACATTTGTGTTGGGAGGCTGACTTGGAAAGCAGTACTTAGATAAGGGACAGCAGACACACGTGCTAAATTGTGCCAGGGAAAACTTCAAAGTAGGGTTTGTGCTTACAAATTCATAGGACACACAAAAGTGACTGTGGGTAACATTGACATAACTGAAAGATCTTGGTCAGTTCAGTTTGTTCCAGCTTCATGTAAACTACAAGTGAATTCGTCCCTCCAATACCCACACTAACAATGGAGTATGGTATACATCACTGAACAAGGCTAAGTGGATAAGACCTTCATTCAATCAATGGTTTAAACTTGGGAAGGGCTATGAAAAAATTTCGCTCCACCAACATCAGAGCCATAGTAGTATCAAAACTTGGCCCTCAATTGCAAAGATGTGACATTGGAAACCTAGTCCCAAGGGTTTAGGAGACAGAATGAAAGGAGTCAAGTGCTGAGGCAGAAACAGGAAAGACCATTGCAGCAAAAGGAGTGACAGCCTCTTAGTGACATAATTCTCACTGGATGTACATTTTGGTGGGCTAGGTTACTCCATCCTCACATTGCCATCCCACCATTCTTTTGACATTATTTATGTAAATTCTGGCTCTGACTAATATGTAGTTTGTAGATAAGTAGCATATTTGTATAAGAATCCAAAGAACTGTCCTAAGTTGGTGTGGCTCAATGGTTGAGTGTCGACCTTTGAACCAGGAAGTCATGGTTCGATTCCAGGTCAGGGCACATGCCCTTGTTACAGGTTCAATCTCTGGTGTCGGGTGTGTGAGTCATTATTCTCTCTCATCATTGATGTTTTTATCCTTCTCACCCTCTCCCTTCCTCTCTGAAATCAACAAAAATATATTTAAGAAAAAAGAATTCTAGGAATTAACTGGAAAAGACATAGACTCCAACCAGGATGATGAAAACCAGACCATCACTGCTTGACCAGTTTTAAAGTCCTCATCAGAATAGACTCTGCTGGTGTGTACACAGAGAAATTTTCAACCCCCACTCCTTGATCCCCTTATTCTGTTTTCCCTCTCCCTTGGCCTGCACTGTGACAGTAAGATGGTCTTTGGGATGAAAGTCCCCCATCTTCTCAGGCTACCAGCTCTTCAATAAACCATTTTTCCTTACACTAGCACCTGCCTCTCGAGTATTGGCTTTTGAAGCAGCAGAAAGCCGAATCCAGGTTTGGTATTAAATGCAGACTACTCGTGGACATGTTTTACATTATAGCACAGAGGTTAAAGGCAAAGCTTCAGTGTTAGGAAGCCTAGATTCAAATACTGGCACTAATATTTACTTTCTGAGTGGCCCTGGGAGAGTCATTAAACCTTTTTCTAGGCTTATTTGTCAAATGGAAATTTTAAAAAGACCCAATTCTTCAAGGCTAGCAGTGATAATTAAATGAGAAAGCAATGGGGGCACAAAGGAAAGGAGAGAGAATGAGTGACAATTTAAGTAGTAGGTGGGTCTGCTTGCATTGTCCTGGTTGCAGTTGGGCAAAGAGTGAGAAAAGAGATGGGAGACGAGAGACTTGAATCTCTTGTTCCCTCAGGTGGTCCTAATAAACATGCCTCTCATATTGTGGGCCCAGATCACCATGTTGGATACTATCTTAATATTACTTAAGACTTCTTTTCACTCATGATGACCAGTGGTATGATCCAAGCATTTCATCTGGTGCTCAATCCAAAACAAACGAGCTTTCCATCATTGGGAGAAAACCTGTGTTATCTTTGAAACAGGAGTGCGGGTATACCTTGTTTCATTGCGCTTCACTTTACTGCAACAGCACAGATACTGAGTTTTTAACATTTGAAAGCAAGATCTTCCACTGGCAAGTCAATTACAAACCTGCTTTACTGCCGTGGTCTGGAATTGAACCCCGCAATGTATCCGAGATGTGCCTATACGCTGTTCTCCAATTCCTCACCTTCCTAAGAGATTTGTTGATTAATTTTTTACTACACTTAATTTTCATCCTCTGCAATGACTTTAAAAGGTTACCCAGAATAGCACAGAAGCCTTTGTCCACATACTGTGATTTTGTTGTTTTAATGTGTCCGTCTACACTGCTTTCTGGGCAAGACCAACCTCAAATCACAGTGTGCCACTGAGGTTCACAGATCAGAAAACACACCCTGGCACCCTTTGGGAACTACCGACTAGATATCTGAGAGCCTTGGGAAGTGACTCCTCCATTTCCCTGTGCTTTCAAGTCCCCTGAATGGGAGTCATTGAGTCAGTGGAGAAAGCCCCTACTTCAGAAATTACTCATAGCACTTATCAAACAAATTGTGTGAATAAACAGGGAAAAATTAGCTGCAAAGGGAGAGGGAGATGAAGCATTTGTGCTACAGACTAAATCGCATGAAAAGACGATTTACAAAATGAGCATTTTAATAGACACAGCGCAGTGTTTCTACTGGTTAAAAAAAAAAACTCTGCAAAATGTTGGCAACAGTAGTTTGCATCCAAACAGTCAAACCTAATTGTTTGTGAATGCAACATAATTGAGTCTTCATTGTGAGAGTTTTAAGAAACCCAAGTAATATAACATGGGTTTTTATGACATTAAAAACAAATAATTGGTGCAGAGTTATTATGTTTGAAGAAACACACACCCACTAACCCATTAGATTTCATCAGAGACAGACACAAATTGTTAAATACTTTGTTTTGTTTCGTTCCTGCTTTGAACTTCACAAAAGATGAAACTCATTTCCCTGGAACATTTCCTATTCTCTCTCCTTAGAAATAAGCTTTCAAAGTGTGCATTAAAATAAAGCCAACTCAAAGTAAACATAGTACTCATAATTACTAGTAGCTGGTAATTCTATTAATCAGCTCTCAACGGCATTTACAGTACTGTCACAGCCTCTGCAATTCAAAGCAATGTCCAACTAACACTTTGAATATGTGAGACTCATTGACTTATGCATAAAGAAGGTATCTACTGTGTCAGAAAACAAAAGGAGACATTCATAATAACCTGGACTAGAGCAAATAGAAGCAGACAACGAAGAAAAATAAAATAGTGACTTCTGAGCACTTTAAACTGATTCCCAGCCACTGTCTTTTTGAGCCCTGTTGCTCACATAACATTGAAGTGGGAAGGAATTAAGCCCAGAAGCAAGTTATGGATCACACACTCAAGTGTAATCACACTCAAGTAGTTACATCAAGAAAAAAATGTCAACTCTAACTAACTACCTTATTGAATTCCCCAAAATCTATGACCCACAAGATAGCCATATTAATTTGGTCATAGCCAGAGCCTGGGGAAAATCAGTCAGAGAATAAAGGCTATCCAACAGACATAAAACAAAATGCAAGGTAGTGTAGCTTTTAAAACAGGCACAGAATCATTTGGCCATAAGGGCAACTTGTCTCAGTTTGCCTGGGACTTACCTGGTGTGGGCCCGGAAAGTCCTGGCATCTTGGAAAACTGCAGTCTCAGACAGGCTGGGGTGCTAGGTCGCCCTCCCATATAATATGAGCTTCTGTGAACACTAACTTTCTCACCTGACTGACTTGTGATTAACACATGTAGAAAATAGTGGTGCTCAGAAATTTACTGTGTATAAGGATCACCTGGAAATCTGTTAAAATACAATTTGTCCAAATTCTGTAAATTGAAATGTGACCAATAAATACACATTCCTACCAAGCTCACAGCCGATGCAGATCTGCTGGATCAAGCACCACATTTTGAGCCAACGCTGGTTCAGATTTCATGTACTCCTTCCCAAACTTCCCAACTTCCCCTCTTATGTTCATTTGTTTTGTTTTTATGGGTACTTATACACAAACAGATTGTATAAGTCTTTTAGAAATAGACATATCTTGGCATACATGATGCCAATATCATCGAAGGGAAACGTATCCAATAAACTGGTTATTTATATGCAACGTTAAAAGAGGTGGTGATTTTATTTACATGAATTCCATTGGTTATTAAAGTTAAAAAGCCTTTGTACAATGCTATTTCACCTTCGGGGAGTTCATAGAAATGGTAGGGAAATAAGTGATAAGCCCTGGACCTAGCCAGGTGTGTTTACTGCAGCTGTAAAACTAGTCTAACTACAAACTGTTTAAAGAAATTCAGCAAGGATTTTGTAAGAAAAACCGCAGCTAAATTATATTAGCAGCTCCATCTTTCTCTGACACAAACG
This sequence comes from Corynorhinus townsendii, assembly GCA_026230045.1. Lineage (NCBI taxonomy): Eukaryota > Metazoa > Chordata > Mammalia > Chiroptera > Vespertilionidae > Corynorhinus > Corynorhinus townsendii. The sequence goes on along the minus strand of JAPDVU010000006.1, from coordinate 160,763,959 downwards.
GGGTACCCAACAATTAAACTCAGACACTCAGAGTCTGGAGTTAGTGCAACCCCACGGGTTAAGGACCCAGTCCCACAAGACTGCCTCCACTTCAGATACCAAGAGTCCCAGGGGCTAACTGTACTTTTCCAATCTATTGGCTACAAGTCTGGCCCACGACCCCCTCTTCAGGTTCTATAATTGCTAGACTGACTCACAGAACCGAAGAAAACACTTTACTTGCATTGACTGGCTTAGTATAAAGGATAACACAGGAACAAGCACATGAAAAAGACGCTTAGAAGAAGGTGAGGGGAAGGGGCATGCAGAGCTTCAATATCCTCCCTAGGCATGCTACCCAGGAGCTCCCCAAACCCTGTCATTTAGGGAGTTTTATCAAAGTTTCATTACGTAGACATGAATTATTAGAACATTAGCCTGGGGTAGGGGATCGCTGAAAGTTTAATCACCTGGTTGGTATTTTGGGTGACCAGCACCCACATTCTGAAGCTACCTAGAGGACTCCCGTGAGTCATGTCACTAGCATACAAAAGAGGGTAATTCTAAGCATGTAGGAGTTGTGTGCAAGGAACCTGGCACAAAGACCAGACATTTATTTTATATACTATACCAACAGTTTATTTACTTATTTATTTTTAAATATATTTTATTGATTTTTTACAGAGAGGAAGGAAGAGGGATAGAGAGCTAGAAACATTGATGAGAGAGAAACATTGATCAGCTGCCTCCTGCACAACCCCCTACTGGGGATGTGCCTGCAACCAAGGTACATGCCCTTGACCGGAATCGAACTCGGGACCCTTCAGTCCGCAGGCCAACGCTCTATCTACTGAGCCAAACTGGTTTCGGCTAACAATTTATTTTTTATTTATCTTCCCCAAAGGACCTTTTGTCAGGGATTTGGTTTCAAAAGTCACAGCTCTAACACCTATAAATATAGTTTGAGCCAAAGACCATGATGTCCACAGTGCTACCACAAGGTAATTATGCACCCTCTACTCTAGTTATTAGAGAAGTCAGTGACTGCATCTCACAGAGAGTTTTCAATAGCCAAAGCCCAAACTGAAAGAAATCCTTAGGATACATCCATTAGCTAGTATATCATACTCCATGATCAGTCTTGAATGCTGAACATGCTAATTCTTTAAAGACAATCTTTGCAAATTTGACATCTTTTTAAAGGCTAACATTCAGAAAGAGCCTCCACTTATTCATTTGCCATGGTTCATGCAATACGTTACAACACTAATGCATAAGCACTCACACTTGCTGTCCAGTCTTCACAGACTGCATCTATCTACATATATAAAAGGCTAATGTGCTAAATGTCCCTCCCATCGTCCAACCAGTGACTCTTATATGCACAGACCACCAGCGGTCAGACACTCAATGTAGGAGCTGCCGAGCTGCAGTGACTTGGCAGCAGCTATACTCAGGTGACGCACCCTGAAACCAGAGAGGAAGGAGCCTGATTCCTCGCAGGGCTGTGCAATTCCACCTTCGCCTGTGGGTTATGTTGTTGTTGGGGTACTGTCAGTCCCGAATCTGGTGTACTGCACACTTGCATTTGCGTTCCACACCAAGTACTCTGGGACCACTCAGGGGATGCCGGATAGCCAGTTTCAGCCTGGCTCAATCCCTGCAGGCCAGGCTGAGGGACCCCACCTACTGGAGGGACCTTGCTCACTCTGCAGACGCTGGGGAGGGACTGAGGGAGCTTGGCTCCAGGGCATGTCCAGCCCATTTTGCCCAGTACCATCACCTTCTAATTAATTTTCTTTCAAACTTCGTGTACTCCTTCCATTTCCCAACTTCCCCTCTTATGTTCATTTATTTTGTTTTTATGGGTACTTATACATGAACAGATCATGTATGGAAACATACACCAGGTCAGTAGTGTGGAAACAAACTCCTGATGTTTCCTTTTTAAGTTGAAAATACTGTTCAATCCCTTGTCATAGTTATAATTTTTTATCCCCATTAACATAGCACTAAATTTCCAAAGTCTTCTTCAAATCAATAATAGCAACATCAATAATAATTCAGCAATAATTCTATTACTTATTGAGTGTTCTCTATGGTACTGGCCCTTTGCTATGTAATTTGCTTTCATTATTACTGTTAATCCTCACCAGACCAAACTAAGGTGAGGTAAGTAAAGCTCTCATCCCAGGTACATAAACTTTGACAGGCTATCATAAACTTAGGAATGAAGATAAATAACATTCTATTGTAATTGTGCGGGAAATGAATATTATTGAAATGTCCATGATGAACAAAATTTTTTATAAAGACTAAATTAGCATTACTGCTTTTCCCCTTTTGCCTCAGGTTCTAAAATAGCTTGGCACAACACTATTACTGATTCCTCATGACAACCCTATAAGGTACAAAAGAGTATTCTTATTGTGTGAACAGAAACTCAGAGAAGTTAAGTAACTTACCTAAGATCACACAGTTGGTTCATGGTAGAACTGGTGCATTTAACTTCAAAGCTCTTTGACTATGATGTTATGGCACCTCTCAACACTGATTGTGTGCTTTTGATGTGTGTGATGTTAGCGGAAGTGGTGCCCAGCCCAAGGTCAACAGGCCATTATAAGGGCTCAGAGTACCCACTGAACACTGTTATACTCATGGTTATGTCTTATGATGGTAAAAGGATACAGATCAGAGTCGGCCAAAGGAAGAGATGCATGGGGCAGAGAGTTCAGGGAGCTTCCAGATCTGGAACTTCCATTTATCCTTCCCAGTAGAGTCATGGGCAGAGTTACCTCTCCCAGCAGTGATGTGCGACAATATACTCAGAGCGTTGATAACAAGAGACGCTCCCCGGGCCTTGATGTACAGAGCTTTACTGGAACTCAAGCATACAGACATGGTTGACTGCCTGACCTTTGTTTCCTGACACTCCAGAAGTAAAGCAGATACTACACGACCCAAAGCCTTTATCATTCATCACACAGTTAGACTGTCCAGTGTGACCCAAGGTCCCAAGATAAACAAACATACTCTTAACAGGCAGGACATTCCAAGGGACTAGAGATCACCTCCTAGGAGCCAAGGCTACAGGCAACTTTTCTGTGGAACGGTAAATTCATTAGCGTACCACATGTCAGCACCATGAGCAGGAGAGAAGCCGGAGTATGAATAAGGAGATAGATACCTCTTTTTGGAAAAGAAGGTAAGATATGCCTGAAGTAAATAAAGTAACGTGACCCCATAAAATTATATTTAAGAACCAGCCACATTGTCTATATCTTGAGTAGAATGAATACATATGGAAAGGAATTCTGAGTAGACAAATGACTTTCCTTCTCAGTTTTCAGCCAGCCAATAGGAAAGGCAGCACCTCGTCTTTAGGGGCAGCCTAAATCCACTGCTGTGCTCCAGTATAAAAGATGCCTTACTAGAAAAATAATCAGTATTGAAGCCAAGAGATCAAAGAAGATGCCCACACATCTATATGGTTTTTTTAATATATAACATCCATCATAAAAGAGTGTCTGAAAACTGGGAAGTACACTACTGCTGGTATGTGAGATGGTTTTAGATTATATAAACAAGCAGGCTTTACTTTAATAAAAAGTACATACAGCCCTGGGTGGGTAAATTGGTTAACGCATTGTCCCAATACGTCAGGGTTATGGGTTTCATCCCCAGTCAGGGCACAAACAAGAATCAACCAATGAATGCATAAATAAGTGGAACAACAAATCTCTCTCAAATAAATAATTTTTAAAAGTAAATATGCTTCTAGTACACATTTTTATTTAATGTGTTAGGAAATATTATTATAAGCCTGCTGGAAGCACACTAAAAAGGCAGTTAAGCTTTTAAAAAAAATTATCAATGTAAGGAAAAATACTGAGTAGTTTAAAAAGTTAACAGAAGTCATACTTGGATATGACACATATAAGGAAGGATAAGAAAATAACAGAAGTTTCAGAAACCATGGGTTAGTGAGATAAAGATTTTTATCCTGAATTCCTTAATAAATGTCTTTTAAGTTTATGGTTATCAGAAAGCCAGTTTCTGAAATGGAAATCTAGCCATGTTTTTGATCCACGTTCTTATTTATTTTTAAATGTGTACAATTGAAGAAATTCCTCAGTTCTTCTTTTGCTAGAAATCAAATTTTGCAGGAGGAGGCAGAATAGAATTCTTTTCAACTGAAATCAGAAAATCTGATCATTCTAAAATATTTTTAGTCCTGAATTTGCTTCACCGATAAAAAAATTTTCTTTCCCAAGTTTCCCTCAGTGCTAACCATTGTCATCAGATGCTACAGCTCCTCTTCTCTGCACCTGGTGATTGCATCTTTCTTTCTGGAAAATCAACAGACGCTGAGGTGGAGGCAGGTGGGACTGGTAGGAGGGGTATCCAGGTCCCCAGGGTTCCTCTCCCACCTCAGTTTGACCTTTAGAAGACTGTTCCTCCTCCTGTACCTACACTTTCACCATTTGGAAGGGATGGGATGGTGACCTTCTCCACACATGGCAGGAGGGATGAGCTCCTGTCTGCTCGCACCCTGAAACTCTTGAAATGCAAAGAGGGAGGAGGTGCAGGAACAGCGGGGTTTCTGGCTGTGTCTGTGATCACACAGAATGAGCAGCGCAGGTGGCTGGGTGATGGAATGGCTCTGATTATGGAGGAAGGTACAGGCTATACTTGGAACCTCAACACTCCTTTGCTGCAGTAGAGCATGATTAAAATGCATGAGCAAATGTTAAATTGGGGGCAGGGCAGGGGGAGGGGGAGAAGCATGTCCTGGATTTTTTTGTTTACTTGTTTGTTTAAAATAGATGAAAGGAAAAGACAGTGTTGAAGAAGACTGGATTTAAAGATTCAAAGCTAGAAAGGTGGACTAGCATAGCCACTAATTAAAGAGGCTTTAGAATTGGACAGATCTGGTCATCGGTCACTACTTCCTGTGTTATACTGAGGAAAAGACTGAAGCTCTCTGTTTCCTCAGCTATAAACTGAGTATAGGAATAATGATAGCAACCTTTGTTTTATTTGAGACAATTAAATGAGACTCTGCAGTGACCCATACAATGCCTGGCACTTAATTCTGCCTCTGGTATCATTATTTGTTTATGTTAACCTTTCCAGGTTGCATGTCCTTATCTGTAAAATCCTAACAATAACTACTTTGTGTCTATTTTATCATGTTAATATGAGAATCAAAAGTGAAGATGGGAGGTAAAGTATCTGTAACCTGATGGTACTTGGCAGCCTTTCTGTCCCTTGGAGATTTAAGTAAAATTGGCTCAAGTGCTCTAAATATTAAAAACTAGAGACCCAGTGCACAAAATTCATGCACGGGTAAGGTCCCTAGGCCTGGCTGGCAATCAGGGCCAATCTGTGGGGTGACCAGTGAGGCAATCAGGGGGCCCCTGCTGGCACCTGCCTTGGCTGGCCTGGGGCCTGCAGGATGGGGGCAGCTCCTGTGTTGATTGTCGGCCCCCTGGTGGTCAGTGCACATCATAGCAACTGGTCGTTCCACCAGTCATTCTGCCATTTGGTCATTTTGCATATTAGGCTTTTATTATATAGGATGTGTATATTGCCAGTGTTTACTAACACACACATACACACACTCACACACAGCTTCTACATCTTACTTTCTGACTGTCCTTCTATCTTTCTATCTCCAGGTGTGTATTTTCATGGGAATTCTCCTGAACTCCTGAATCCAATCTGGACAGAATGTTCTGTTCTCATTCTAGCCTCCTAAAAGGACCCATCACTTTACCCATGCATGAACCAACTTTACTGAAGATCATGGAATTGTCTCTCATGACTGTCCTGCCCCTACCTTCAGTTCTGGGCCACACCTCACCAGTCCCAAAGCCTGTCCCACCATGTGATATCGACCCTGTCATACAGAGCTGGCTGAGGGAGCTAGTCCAATGCCCACACTACAAATGCTTTTCTAATGGGAACCTCCCTTCCCCTTCTTCCCAAGGTCTTCCTTTGTAAACTTAAAAGCATCAAATCAGATCAGAATATGCAAATTATAAGAAAACTAGAGTTTTAATTCCAAGACAATTCAGGGTATATTTATTGGTGTTCAACCATAGATGATGCTAGTTTCTTATAATGCAATAATGATTAAAGGGTATTTCCTGCTTCCAAAGAGCTGGCAGCCAGGTGTATAAAGAGCCTGGAAATGAACGGTCTCATGACAGCTTCCCCAGGGAATGGAAGGGCTGATAGAGAGCAATGAAACAATGGTGGGTGGAGCCCCACTTCTGAAGAAGGTGAAAGGCTCAGCAGGGTAATGAGATCTGTTTGATGAAGACAAAAGAACAACAACAAAAATAGGTAAAGAGACACTTATTTCAAGTAGAGAAAAAGCCAGAGGAACCAAATAGACAGACAGACACAAAATGTTGAAGAAAGCTGTGTTAGGGGGACAAAAAATAATGCATTGTGATTAAAGTCCAGGCTAGACACAGAACTTAACTATTCTAATACGTAAATAATTCTAAAATCAAAATTGAAAATCCTATGTCAATTCTATTTAGATGAAAACAAGGATTAAATGTAGCTCAGACCTGGTCAGTGTTTCTCAGCGGTTGAGCGTCAACCCTGAACCAGGAGGTCACAGTTTTATTCCCAGTCAGGACACATGCCAGGGATTGAGGGCTCCATCGCCAGTAGAGGGCATTCAGGAGGCAGCCAATAGATGATTCTCATCATTGATGTTTCTATGTCTCTCTCCCTCTCCCTTCCTCTCTCTGATATCAATAAAAAATTTAAAAGAGCACATTGAAATCTAGCTCAGCATTACTAATTTGAGTAAAAGCAAGCCTCAAAATTTCAGGCTTACCCGCATAATATATTTTACAATAGACTGGACCAATAATTACACAAGTGAAATCTTCATATCTGCAGATGTGACATATAAAACATTTGATACTAAAAGAAATATCTGAATCTTGCATTCTCTGTCCAAGAACCACACTATATAGGGCTTCTATGACATAAGTACACGCAGACTTGTATGATCTCCTTTTGGGGCAAATGTTTCCATTTTCCATCATTATAAGCTACTCACTGCAATGCAAATACAATTTTACAGCTAGGACTAAACTTTCCATTAAAAAATAGCCAAAAGGGTATAATTATCATAAAGAAAAGAAACACAGCATGAAAATGGAGGCTATAGAAGCCCCCAAAAGAACTTTGACTTAACACAAAGACCCAAGTGAAAAGGAGTGTAGAGCAGGCCGCTATGGAGACATGAAAATTGTCATGTCTTCCCCCTACATTTCCTAATTATTTCAAATATAACGTAGGTCCTACCTTCTAGGTTTGTATCCCAAGGTTTATTCATTCCAAAAAAAAAAAAAAAAAATTCAAAGACTGACCTCTGGTCTTCAGATAACCCTGTCCCAGAGATCCCCAGCTTTTTATTCAAGCTTGCCTGTAAGGACCTTAATTTTCTTTGCAGTGCATCAGCGACAACTATGTGATGAGCATTTATTTAAAATAATGTTCCTCTGCGCTGTAAGAGGAGCTGAATAACATCTGAAGTACCCTAATCAGGAATTCATACTCCAGGTGTTTCATTAGCACCTAAAGCTGTATATACTCCAGAGGTGGCTGCATTCGTGCTTCAAACAACACTATATGAATCCGCCACAGTGTACATTAGTTAGCATAAAGGATATTAGAAATGAGCTGCTGTTGTTGAAAAGCCACAAAAGTGGCTTTGTGGGGAATCATTCATTGAAAAGTGTTTATAAGCTCAACACTTGAATGCCTTTAGATTATTAGTCCAGATCTGAAGTCCTCTGAGATTTCCCTAAAAAAAAAAAAAAAAGAGGAATTGGTGGCCTGATCCAACCCAATAGTTCTGCTGATCCTATTGTATCCCCATGGGAATGAATCTTTCACACAATGGGATTTTTCAAAGGGAATAAAAGGATGGAAAGTCTACTGAGCATAAGGAACAGGTTGCATGACTGCTTATGTACCTAGCTACTAACAAATCTCAACCCATACAGGGATGTTACCTTTAGTCAGCAATCTATTCATTTGCAGCCATTCAAATAAAATATTTCCAATGGAAGAAAGCAGAGTTACTAGGGAGGGCCTATTGTCAATGGCTAAAACCCTACAGTAGAGAATTAGAAAAAGTCTCTAATGCCTGCTCTAAGAACTACCAGGCAAATTACCTACTTAACTCCTTTGTACCTCCGTTGTTTCCACCCATAAAGCAAGGAATATTAATAGCATTTACCTCAGAGGAAAAACAAAATAATATACACAAAACCCTTAAACAGAAGTTCTGGCACATCCTAACAATAAATATTAAGTATTGTCACGACTACTTGGCCTCCTTATTAATTCAGATAAATGCATTCAACCAATATTAGGAAGCCTGAAATAAGTACTTTTTTTTTGCAAATAGTTTTCCTTGAAAAACATGACAAAAGATTATTTATCTCCCAGTGGTTTTTCAAAATGTAAGAAGCTGTAATTATCTTATTGGTAACATGGGTTACCTGAAGTTTCAGACCCTCTAGATTACACATGTAGTTTTGCCACAGCAAAATCTCTAATGTTTTAATCATTCATTGTTTTTCCTTACACTAAAACAAATTTGTTTCTCGCCTGTTATTAGCTATTTGTTGGTTTTCTTCCTAAGGAATGGTCTTCTAAACTTGAAGAAAGAAATCATTTTGACATAGGAAATGTGCAGGAAACTATTTTAAAACTAGGAAAGGAGGCTGGCTAGCAAACATTTTGTGTCCTGGAAGGGAACAAGGATATTTTGTCACTAGTTCTGTGGCCATGAACTAGGGGGAAGGAAAAAGAAAAAGTTGGTTACTAAGTAATGTTCCAGTGAATTCTGACATGAGACAGATCATAAAATTGAGATTTATATTAGAAAGGACCAAAGGAAGTAATGGAAATTAACTGAGACAGTCAGAAAGTAAAATTGAAAAGGCAAGGAAATGAAACTTACAGAGGAAATACACAACAGCAGTATGAAAGGCTGCTCCTTTGGATGTCAGCAGGGTGGAAACGGAGCTCCTAAGTGCTCCATTGATAAGCAGAGCCATCATTCATCTTTTGTGACAAGATACTTTGGAGTAACCAAATTGTGATGGTCCCAGGCTCTGAATACCCTGCATTACCCTCAGGATTGAAGATGACTTCTATATACAGTCATCATGGTATCGTGTTTCTCCATTGCAATAAATTTTAACAGAACTGGCTTTCAAATGTTGTCTTAATAAAAAGTGATTGGGAGCGGGGGCAGGGGGCAGGAGGCAGGAGAGAGGGTGAAGAATGCCCAATTCCATTTATTCCAGTTACTTCTTTTTCACAGTGCTCACTTAAATATATCTGATTTTGAAGTCCTTTTAGAGAGGCAGATATACCAAGTCATTTAAGCTGAACAAGTGGGAGGTTTGCCCTTGGTTGAGGGTTGTTCAACCCCACCATGAATTATATAATTAATGCTGTTTACACATATGTCAACCTGAATTGATGACATTTATCTTATCAGTAACACTGATTACCTGAATTCATGAGAGAGATTTTCAGGGAGAGATTATGATCGAAGTTGGACAAATCCAAATCTAAATTCTCATCTCTCAGAGAAGAATCAGAAGAGAAGTCAGAAAAAGAGAGCCCCAGTAGAGTGAGAAATGTGAATTCTGGAAACATCCTAATATATAAAGAGCCAGGGTCCATCATTACCGAAACATTTTGACGGATGACCGAACATCAGGCTAGGGTTCCAGTCGGCATGGCGGGAGTTGGTCCTGGGTCCTGGCGGCCCACAGCGCAGCGGCGGGAGGGAGCTGTGGGAATGAAGCCATGCTGCCATCGGAATGGCCTCTGGGTCCTTCCCCCTGCCCATAGGCTCTGGAGGAAACAGAGCCATGCTGCGATGGACCCTACCCGAGGGGTCCCCGATTGTGAGAGTGTGCAGGCTGGGCTGAGAGCCCCAGTCCCCGCCCCCAGTGCACGAATTTTTGTGCACTGGACCTCTAGTCATCTTATAAAGAAGGAATGCCTAGAGAAACACCACCTGAGATAGAGAGTGAGATAGGAGAACAGGATGTCCAAACTAAGAGAAACAAGGAAAGAGCATTCACAATACCAAGTGCTATGATCAATGGGATAGTTCTCCTGGACTGACTCAAGGATTCTAGTTACTTATAGTGTGAAATAATAAATAATAGATTACCCCTGCAAATATCAGGACTTGGATTAACTAATAAATGTAAATGAGCGGAGATATCTTGCCTTAGCCAGTTTTGCTCATTGGTTGGAGCAAGAGTCTGTGGACTAAAGGGGTGAGGGTTGGATTCCTGCCAGAGGCACATACCTCAGTTGCAGGCCAGCTTGATCCCTGGCCCATGGTTGGGGCACATGTGGGAGAAAACCAATCCATGTGTCTCTCACATCAATGTTTCTCACTGACTCTCCTGTCCCTTCCACCATCTCTAAAAAATCAATGGGAAAAATATCCTCAGGTGAGGATTAACAAAACTAACAAACAAAAATAGAGGAGATATACACAGGGTATCTCCAAAAAAATGTATATGCACTCTGAATGATTATAAAGTCACTGTTTATTAATATAAAGTTCATTTTCAAAATTTAAAAGAATCTACAGAAATGAAAATTTTTTCATCAATACCTGTTTTCAAACTGATGACTGTTCTGGTCCAGGCACTGCTGATAACATGAAACAATGGAATAGCAAACATCAAAAATCATTTCCTTCAGTATTTGTGTACCCTCAATTCACCAACAATTGCTGGTTTTGTACCATAAACTTTATGTGTTGTGTATCCCCATAAAAAACAGTCCAGTGGCTAGGAAAAATGGTGATGGAATAGACAGACTTGTCCCGAGCCTTGTCCCGGAGCACATAGAAAGAACAGCTGAGGGTCGCACGGGGAGTGTCTGTTGGAGAGTTACGGAACAGCTATACTCCAGGAGAAGGTAGAGGACTGCTGGATGGGGGTCCCCTGACCAGGCAGCCCCCACTGCTGCCAGGTTCATTCCTGGAGCCACCAGCTTGGACGCGGAGACCATGCCATCTTGAAGGGGAAAGTGGATGTTATCTGCAGCCTGAAAATCTACAACTGTGGCACCCACCGAACAGCTGCGAACCCCAGAGCACCAGTACCCAATTGGCACAAACATGTGGATTCAGAGGAACCCTGCACTCCACCACAGAAAAGAGACAGAGAACTACATAACCAGACACCCAGAGAAGAGAGACCATGGGGAGACAAAGAAACAGCCCATAAATGAAAGAAAAGCAGGCATCACCAGAAAAGGAAGTAAACAAAATGGAGGCAAGCAACCTGTGGAGAAAGAATTCAGAGAAATGGTCTTAAGGTGGCTGAAAAGAATGGAAGACAAATTCTAAAATATGAGTAAGAACCAGGAGGAAATGAAGAAGAACCAGGAAGAAATAAAAATGACATCACTGCTGTAAAGAACTCAATAGGAAGCATCAAGAGTAGACTAGAAGAAGCAGAGCACCACATCAGTGATCTAGAAGACAAGGTGGGAAAAAATACTCAAGTAGAGCAGCTTCTAGAAAAAAAAATTAAAAAACAGGAGAGCCTAAGGGAACTTTGGGACAACACAAAACAAAATAACATCCGTATAATAGGAGTTCCAGAAGGAGAAGAAACTGAGCAAGGAATAGAAAACCTGTTTGAAGAAATAATGACAGAAAACTTCCCTGATATAGGGAAGAAAAAACCCACACAAATCCAAGAAGCTCACAGAGTCCCAAGCAAAATGTAACCCAAAAGACTGACACCAAGACACATTATAATTAAATTGTCAAACACCTACAACAAAGTAAGAATCTTAAAAGTGGCCAGAGAGAGAAAGAAAGTTACCTACAAAGGAACCCCCATCAGACTAGCAACTGATTTCTCAACAGAAATTCATCAGGCCAGAAGGGAATGGGATTAAATATACACAGTCTTGAAAAAAAAGAGTCTGAATCCAAGAATACTGTACCCAGAAAGGCTATCAATCAAAATTGAAGGTGAAATCAGGAGTTTCACAGACAAAAAAGGACTAAGGGAACTTATTACCACCAAACCAGCAATGCAAGAAATGCTAAAAGTTCTGCTGTTAAAAAAATAAATAGGAAGCAAAGAAGGAACACAGGGGTAATGAATAAAAATGGTGACAAATAAGGACCTATCAATAATAACTTTGAATGTAAATGGATTAAATGCCCCAATCAAAAGACATAGGGTAATGGATTGGATAAGAAAACACGACCCATATATCTGCCCTCTACAAGAAACCCACCTCATGAAAGAAGACTAGGGTGAAGGGATGGAAAAAGGCTTTTCAGGCGAATGGAAATGAAAAAAAAGCTGGGGTAGCAATACTTATATCTGACAAATTAGATCTTAAAGTGAAGGACATAACAAGAGATAAGGAAGGTCACTTCATAATACTAAAGGGAGCAATCCAACAAGAATAAATAACTCTGGTAAACATATATGCACCCAATATAGGAGCACCCAAATACATTTAAAAAAACTCCTGTTGGATATCAAAGGAGAGAATGACAGCAATACAATCATAGGAGACTTTAATACCCCACTATCACCATTGGACAAATCCTCTAAACAAAAAATCAGCAAAGAAGCATTAATCCTAAATGACTAATTAGACCAGATGGAATTCATTGACATCTTCAGAACATTTCACCCCAAAGTCACAGAATATACATTCTTCTCAAGTGCACATGGCTCATTTTCAAAGATAGACCATATGTTGGGACATAGGCAAAGTATCTTCAAATTCAAGAAGATGGAAACCATATCAAGCATCTTCTCAGACCACAGTGGCATAAAACTAGAAATCAACTACAATAAAAACAATCGAAAAAAATCAAACACATGGAGACTAAACAGCATGCTATTAAACAGTGACTGGGTTACCAAAGAGATCAAGGAAGAAATGAAAAAACATCATGACAATGAAAACACAATGATCCATAATCTATGGGACACAGTGAAAGCAGTCTTGAGAGGGAAGTTCATAGCTCCACAAGCCTACTTCAAAAAAACAAGAAACAATGGTAACAAATTACCTAACCCTACAACTCAAAGAGTTAGAAAGAGAGGAACAAGAAAAGCCCAGTGTAAGCAGAGGGAAGGAAATAATAAAGATCATAGCAGAGATAAACAGCATTGAGAACAAAAAACACAAGACAAAAGATCAACAAAACCAAGAGCTGGTTCTTTCATAGTATAAACAAGATGGATGAACCCCTAGCCAGGCTCACCAAGAAGCAAAGAGAGAGGACCCAAATAAACAAAATGAGAAATAAAAGAGGTGAAATAACAACAGACCCCACCAAAATACAAAGGATTGTTAAAAAATACCATGTACAACTCTATTCCAACAAACTGGACAACCTGGAGGAAATGGACATATTCCTAGAAAAATATAACGTTCCAAAACTCAATCAGGAAGAATCTAAACATCTCAATAGGCCAATAACTATGGAAGAAATTGAAACAGTCATCAAAAAGCTTCCGGCAAACAAAAGCCAGGGCCAGATGGCTTCACAGGGGAGTTTTACCAAACATTCAAGGAAGAACTAAAATCTATCCTCCTCAGACTATTCCAGAAAATTCAACAGGAAGGAACACTTCCAGCTCCTTCTATGAAGCCAACATCACCCTAATACCAAAACCAGATAAAGACACAATGAAAGAGAATTACAGGCCAATATCCCTCATGAACATAGATGTCAAAATCCTCAACAATATTCTAGCAAATCAGATCCAGCAGTACATCAGAAAGATCATACACCATGACCAAGTAGGATTTACTCCAGGAATGCAAGAATAGTACAATATCTGCAAAACAATAAACGTGATACATCACATAAACAAATTGAGAGATAAAAATCACATAGTCATATCAATTGATACAGAAAGAGCATTTGACAAAATCCAACACCCTTTCTTGATAAAAACTCTCAATAAGGTGGGAATAGAAGGATCATACCTCAACATAATAAAAGCTTTATATGATAAACCCACAGCTAACATCATACTCAATAGGCAAAAACTAAAACCATTTCCCCTAAGGATAGGAACAAGACAGGGATTCCCACTCTCACTACTCCTGTTCAACATAGTACTGGAAGTATTATCCTTTGCAATTAGACAAGAAGAAGAAATAAAAGGCGTTCAAATTGGAAAAGAAGAAGTAAAACTGTCCTTATTTGCAGATGACATGATATTGTACATAAAAAACCTGAAAGACTCCATCAACAAACTAATAGACTTAATAAATGAATTTGGCAATGTAGCAGGATACAAAATTAACACCAAGAAATCTATGGCATTTCTATACATCAATAGTGACCTTACAGAAATAGAGACTAAAAAAGCAATTCCATTTACCATCACACCAAAAAAATTAAGATACTTAGGAATAAACTTAACTAAGGAGGTAAAAACCTATACGTGGAAAACTAAAGGACACTGAAAAAAGAGATAGAGGAAGACATAAACAGATGGAAGAACATACCATGTTCATGGATTGGTAGAATTAACATCATTAAAATGTCCCTACTACCCAAGGCAATCTATAGATTCAATGCACTCCCATTAAAATACCAATGGCATATTTCACAGACCTAGAAAGAACTCTCCAAAAATTCATCTGGAATAAAAAAAGAGCCCGAATAGCCACGGCAATCCTGAGAAAGAAGAACAAAGTAGGTGGGATCTCAATACCAGATTTCAAGCTGTATTACAAAGCCACTGTTCTCAAATCTGCCTGGTACTGGGCACAAGAACAGACATATAGACCAATGGAATAGAATAGAGAACCCAGATATCGACCCAAACACTATGCTCAATTAATATTTGACAAAGGAGGCATGAACGTACAATGGAGTCAAGACAGACTCTTCAATAAATGGCGTTGGGAAAATTGGACAGATACATGCAAAAAAAATGAAACTAGACCACCAACTAACACCATACACAGAAATAAACTCAAAATGGATCAAGGACTTAAACATAAGATGGGAAACCATAAAAATACTAGAGGAATCTACAGCCAGAAAAATCTCTGACATATGCCGAAGCAATTTCTTCACTGATACTGCTCCTACGGCAATGGAAACTAAAGAGAAAATAAATAAATGGGACCACATCAAAATAAACTTTTGCACAGCAAAGGAGACCATCAAAAAAACAACAAGAAAGCTCACTGCATAGGAGAACATATTTGCCAATGATATCAACAATAAGGGTTTAATCTCCAACATTTACAGGGAACTCATGCAGCTTAACAAAAAGAAGATAAACAACCCAATCAAAAAATGGGCAACTGATCTAAATAGACACTTTTCAAAAGAAGACAGAAGGAAGTCCAAGAGACATATGAAAACCTGCTCAAAGTCACTAAGCATCAGAGAGATGCAAATCAAAATAATGCGGTACCATCTCACACCTGTCAGAATGGCTATTATCAACAAATCAACAAATGATAAGTGCTGGTGAGGATGTGGAGAAAAAGGAACCCTCATGCACTGCTGGTGGGAATGCAGACTGGTGCAGCCACTGTGGAGAACAGTATGGAGTTTCCTCAAAAATCTAAAAATGGAACTCCCATTTGACCCAGTGATCCCACTTCTAGGAATATATCCCAAGAAATCAGAAAGGATATATGCACCCCTATGTTCATAGCAGCACAATTCACCATAGCTAAGATTTGGAAACAGCCTAAGTGCCCATCAGCAGATGAGTGGATTAAAAAACGGTGGTACATTTACACAATGGAATACTATGCTGTGGTAAAAAAGAAGGAGTTCTTACCATTTGCAACAACATGGATAGAGATGGAGAGCATTATGCTAAGTAAAATAATCCAGGCAGAGAAGGCATTTAAAATTGGTTTGTAAATGTCACATGATCTCACTCATTTGTGGAACATAATGAACAACATGAACTGATGAACAAAAATAGATCCAGAGACAGAGAAACATCAATCAGAACTTCAAACATCAGGGAAGGTAGGGGAGGGTGGGTATAAGGGGGAGAGATCAACCAAAGGACTTATATGCATGCATGTAAGCCTAATCAATGGACACAGACAATGGGGTTGGGGGGGGGGGGGGCGTTGGGAGGAGGCATGAATGGGAGGTGGGGGGTAATAGGGGAATAAGGAAACATATGTAATAGCTTAATAAAGTAATTAAAAAAAGAAGTCTAGTGGCACTTTAGGATAAGTTCTCTTTGTTCAAAGTTTAGTCTAGCTTCACCCACTATTTTATATCATTTAAACCTGAAAAGGAGTGAAAATTAAGTGAGTTATCAACTGTTAAAGTATTTATACATTTTTGGGGGAACACCCTATATACATGTACATACATATATAAATATACAGTATCTCTCACAGAACTTTAAGATTTTGGTTTAAAAAACCATGAATGGAAAGATCTGGATACTATAAACCACATAAAGGGAACAGGATTAACTCAAACTATTCTAAAAACCAAGGCATTTTAACCCACATAGCAAGATACTTTGGTAGAACCTACATGTTTATATTCATGTTCAAATTACAACATGATTATATTAGTGGATAAATATATTAACCATAATATAGGTTAATGGGTAAGCAGTTTTCCTTCATGTGTTTGCTAATTTGAATGTTTTCATATCTAGGTAGCTCTAATAAGATAAATGCTACATAGTAAGTGGTAGGTGGATCACTAAATATAAACTACCTTGATGTAGAATGACTATAATAGAGAATTAATGATATTGGAATGCAGTGGATCTGTCCCCCAAAATGCAACAAGTTTTGTACCACTCCCCCCAACTCAACTCAACCCTCATGACTCCAAGCTGATTTTGCACCGAAAAACCCAGGATTGTTTGCAGTTGAGAAAGTTCTCACATTATGAATTCAGACAGCTTGAAATTACTTGATGTCCAGATTCAACACCTATAATAAATCCACAAATGGAATTTACAAACAACAGAAACAATGATAGAACATTTTGTCCTTTGAAACAAAGAGTTTTGGACCAGTGGTTAGCTTTGTGGCCAGAAAAGTTACATTTAGGCTCCAGACCACTATAAAATGCCTCCCATGGATTTAATAATAAAAACAGAACCTCTAACTATGAGAGTACACTGCAGGGGTTCTTTTTGCCACATTCCCACCTAATAGAGTAGCTATGACTTCAGATTTATTAAAATCCATATCATCATTTTAATACACTACTTTATCTTTCCAGGAGAGTGCATGGAGTGCAGCGAAAGCCATATTTTACAAACCAATTTTAAACGCCTTTTAATGATGATTCACAGTGCTCTACTACAGATTTCTCATCAATATCACCATCCTGCAGGCATGCATTAAAGCTGCAAATCATTTCTTGGGTGGTGCTACTGTCAGATTCCAAGTGTACTATAAACATAACTCTGAGGTTTGAGTTAAACATCTCCTTTGGATACAATGGGTATCATCTGATTTCTTCAAACTGGAAGAATGTCAGTTATGACAAAGCTAGATTTGAGTGTCCTTCATTAGCAGACTTGCCTGGATCTCTCTCTCTCTCTCTCTCTCTCTCTCTCTCTCTCTCTCTCTCTCTCTCTCTCTCTCTCTGTCTCTCTCTTCCCCTTATATCTAGCTAGCTAGCTAGCTAGCTATCTACCCCCCACCCCCCAATGAAGAAAAGCAGGCAGACACTCTTCAGTTCAGAGCTGCCTGCCCACCCCTCCACAAAATAACCGTGAGCTGAACATCTGTTTAGGTTTCTACAATTTACAAATAGTTTGATTATTTCATTTTTCCCCCCTAGTAAGTGTTAATCAACATTCCTGCTGGTGGTCCTTAGGGTTGTTACCATGGAACTTGTGAATGATTTTAAAGATGCAGCTGAGATAAAGGGGGACACCTGTGGATGAGTTCTTTGCATTATCATTAGCATAAACCCTTACAGGCCAATTCCTGCAACATTGTGATAAACTGCTGGAGAACAGAAAGGCCAGATACAAAACATTGTTGGGAAAGCTTAAATTGTTCTGGGTATTTAGCATATTTCCACATTGGTATTAAGAATGTTAGAAATAATTTAATCATTGCCTGATTATGGTGATGTTAGGATAATGAAATCCTTGCCTTATTACATATGGACTCATTCAGAGCCTTATTATTTATTTGGCAAGCATTAAGCATCAAATCAATTTAGTCAGATACTTGAAAATGGGAAATTCAAGACGAAAGTTAAAGTGAAGATTAAGAGGTAAAATTAAAATTATTTTTTTTCTAACAGCCACAGAGCAATCTCCTTTACAAGCCACCAATCCCAAGAGAGTGTACTAGTAAATGTGAAAATGGGCAAATGGGAGAGTCCATCCCAAAGAAGGGAATTTAAAAGGAGGAAGAGTTGGCAAAGCATCCCCTACTTACATTTGCCTGGGTCAAATGACAGGAAGAGGAGGGTGATTTCTTTGATTTGTGGCTATGAAATATACTCTGTGCTTTTATGCAACTGATTATTATTGGAATGGTTTCCATTTCCAGCTCAATAGAAGTGGGAAGTAGGGAAGTACATGCTAATCACTTGGGAATTTGTATTTCATTTTGCATTTTGTATAGACATTAGTTGGATGCACAGGATGTATTCAATAGTGTTTTGGTTTTGGAATTAGAGTAGTGGCCACATCAATGATACCTATTTTCATATTGCAAAGTATATGAGAAAGCATTCCACCCACACTAAATTGAGGTTGAAGATAATGCCACTGTAAGCAGTTATCTGGTTGTTCCTTGTAAGGGAATTTTCTAATGTATTGATCCATGACAATAATTACTGGATTGGGTCACAGGAAGTTGATGAAGCTCATTGCATAATGGGGAATAATTGCCATTAAAATCATTTAGGAAGCCTTAGGGGAAAAAATAACATCTTCCTTTTGAGCATAGATGTGATTAGAAGTAGAAGAGCCAAGACTATCATAGGGCAGTACTGGGATTTGTTATCCTGGCTCTTATTAGTATACCACAGATAGCAATATATATGATAATATAGAGAACCAGTGGCGATGGGAGAAATTGTATTTAATTCTACTCTTTTCAGGTAAGGCAAGAAACTAGACATTTAGATTAAATGTTGGAAGTGTGTCAGAGCATTAACCACAGAAAAAAAAAGAGTCATGTTTATTACTGAAAGGGACATTGTTTGACACAGGAACAGAAGGAATATATACATATATAATATTAATAATAGTGAAAGGCAGCAGATGTTACTGGCAAAGTTAGACCTTGGTCGTTGAGTTGGGCTAAGAAAGAATTCAGGGTCAAGAACTCTAATCATAAGAGAAAGGTTATTTATAAAGTCACAGTGGTAGAAGAAGTGAGCCAGCTAGGCTGTGTGGACTCAGGAAAAAGTTACAGAGGCAAAAGAAGGGCGCTTGCAGCATAGGAGAAAGGAAGGAAAGGTGCATGCCTTAAAGGAAGATAGGGGATGGGGAAAGGTGTGAGTTGCGTCCTTCGTCTTAAGGGGTTTTAGCTGTTCTCTAAAAGTGGAGATATTTAGGAGGAGTCTCAGAGAAGGACCTCAATCGAATATTCAGCAGCTTTCCAGATGTGTCCTTTTCAGTGTCATGGTCTCTACTGATTGGTCAGAGCTAAGGTAAGGGGGTCATTGGTCATTGCAGCTGTTCCAGATGTTAGCCATGAAATTGCTTCATCTTGTTTTGCTGCTTTTCTGGACCTGGAGCTGAAACACAACTGAGGCCTAGATGTTATCTCTAGTTGGACCAAAACTATGTCTCCATGGTTGACAGATCCAAGGCTTTGCTCTTTTTTTAAAAAGTATATTTATTGATTTTTTTTTTTTACAGAGAGAAAGGGAGAGAGACAGAGAGCTAGAAACATCGATGAGAGAGAAACTTCGATCAGCTGCCTCCTGCACACTCCCTACTGGGTATGTGCCCCCCACCAAGGTACATGCCCTTGACCGGAATCAAACCTGGGGCCCTTGAGTCCGCAAGCTAACATTCTATCCACTGAGCCAAACTGGTCGGGGCTCAAGGCTTTGCTCTTCAGACTATTTGAAGTGCATCAGAACCTCATTGTTCTGAGGGCTTAATGATTAAAGGAGTGGTCACTTAAGGACTTGTATGGCAGTCACATGAGGCTATTTTCCAACCCCTTGTTCCTCCTCTAAGGGATCTAATCTGTATAACTAGTGACACGCTAGGGGTGGGAAGGTCACAATGGGGTAAGAACCCACTCTATAATACATGTTTTCCCAGTTTTGCCCATTGCTAGGCACCTGGGGCTTTCCATCCAGGTGGCCTTCTGAACATGGCCTATTGTTCCTACTTTGCTCATATCTGTCTAAATATCTACTAAACAGAGTTAAGGAAATGGGACAAACAAAAAAACAAAACAGAAAAACCCTGAAGGAAATGGAAATCAATATTCTTATTGGGCCAGGAACTGGGTTAGAAGCATTCTATAAACAGCATTTCATGTGATCCTGCTAAGGACAATTTAGACTGCAGAAGATTCAAATTCAATAGATGAGGAAATAAATTTAGACAGATAATGTCACTCTAAGTCATACTTGTTGGAAATGATTAACCTGGATTTAAAACTAATTGTTTGAATCTAAAGCCCATGCTTTTTAAAAAAAAAAAAAAAAAAATTGCACCCTTGGTTTGCCCAGCATGTACTATCAGGTAAAATGAACCCTACCTCCCCCAAAATATCACCCAATGGCACAGACCCCATCCTGGCATTCTCCACATTTCTGTGAGCCAGCTGGAGAGGCTGATGGAGAAGAGCTAAGGTCAAACAGTTTCTGCGAAGTGACCCCAGATCCAATAAACAGTCATGTAATCTGCTGAAGTGGGGAAAGTGACTTTCGTCTCAGTCAGGAGGGAATCCATGCATGCCCACTGACGTTTTTTTCATGCTCAGATATTACTAGTCAGCTCACTGCAGAGTGAGGAGAGGTGTTAAACGCTGAAATTCTTTTAAAATCTGCTTTTGTTTTACTTAACGTTTGCTTGAAGGTCTTTATGTAGAAAGAGACAATATTAATGTAAAGAGAGGACGCTAATGTGCTCCTTTGCAAAGGTTACCTTTGGGGAATATTTTCACCGCTTGCCAGTCCCGTGCGATTTTCAGGAAAGACCTATTGACTTCTTAAACAGCTCCACATTACTAGGTGGTCATGTACTCTTCATCATATTAAGTTTTGTTCTGCTAATTCCCTGGCTAAAAACACGCAGCCATCCAGGAGGAATCAAACATATAACATAGTTAGGGTATCAGAAATGCTCTTCGGCTCTTCATAGAAGTGAATTCATATTCTCGGTGCCTCTGAGGAAAATTCTTTTATTCTCAGGAAGGTTGCATTTTTCCTCCTTTAAAAGAAACTTTAACTCCCTGGTATTTCGCGAATTCACAATTGTCAGTTTGATTAAGATTAAAATAGATTTGCTACTCTGATAAAGATTGGCTGTCCCATGTGGACCCAAGTCAAAATAGTTTTGTTTTTTAAATAAAGATTCTTTGCAAATAAGTGGCATTCCATTGTTAATGATGCTTGAGTTCTTCTAAGCAATAAAAGGAAGCAGTGCTGTGGGCATGTTAGAGGAGAAAGATCGAGTGTGGCAACTCTCCAAATAGTATATTAAGAAGTATATCAAGAGGGATATATATATATTTATATATATATATAAAATCCTGTTATGAAACACAGGTTAAAATGAGTTAGAAACTTTGACAGCAGGAGGCCCTAGTAAAGAGACTGAAACAATTCCAAATAGACACTTTTTTGTTTGTTTTTTTATTATAAATATTGGTAGGTGATGTTAGAAATTTTGCAATGTTTCAATATTGCCCAATAAATATGAAGAACTATTGAGGCACTGCATGCATGTAAAATCAAGGTAGTGAAGGAAGAGAGGATGTGCTGACACCAATAAAAGAAGGGATTTTGACTATTTAAAAAAAGTATGTTTGCTTGGCTGATGTGGCTAAGTGGTTGAGCATCAACATATGAACCAGGAGGTCAGGGTTTCAGGTTGATGCAGCCGATCAATGATTCTCTCTCATCATTGATGTTTCTATCTTTCTCTCCCTCTCTCTTCTTCTCTGAAATCAATAAAAAATATTTTTTAAAAAGAAGAATGTTCAAGAAAGAAAAGACAGCAAGGAGGAGGTTACACTGTAGTAGGCACAAAGGGAATTATAAGCCCATAAAATATGTGTGTGGGATGAGGTGCTACAGCAGAATTAAAGAAAAATACAGCACACATTCTGTCCATCACCAAGTATCCTACCTAATAAAAGAGTAATATGCAAATTAACCACCACTCTGCTACACCCACAAGCCATGCCCACCAGCCAATCAGGAGCAAGTATGCAAATTAACCCAACCAAGATGGCTGCAGCCACTGAGTGAGCAGGAGGCTTTGGTTTCCCCGGCAATGGAGGAAGCCAAGCTTTCCACACACCCTGGCAGGCTCAGGCTTCCACTCAAGGCTACAAAGTTTCAATTATAGAAGATAAATAAATCCCAGATACCAGGGCCTCTGCTTGGGTTGCCGGGTGGCATGGCTGGCCTACAAACCACCACAGGCCCCTCACCCAGGCCCCATGCCCTAAGGGAATCCCCACTCTGATCCAGGACACCCTTTAGGGCAAACCAGCTGGCCCCCACCCGTGCACCAGGCCTCTATCCTATCTAATAAAAGAGTAATATGCAAATTGATCATCACTCAAACACACAAGATGGCTACCCTCATGTGGACACAAGATGGCTGCCACAAGATGGTCAGCAGGGGAGGGCAGTTGGGAGGTACCAGGCCTGCAAGGGAGGGCAGTTGGGGGCAATTAAGCCTGCAGGGGAGGGCAGTTAGGGGTGACCAGGCTGGCAGAGGAGAAGTTGGGGATGACTGGGCCTGCAGGGGAGGGCAGTTAGGGGTGACCAGGCCTGTAGGGGAGAGCAGTTAGGGGTGACCAGGCCTACAGGGGAGGGCAGTTAGGGGCAATCAGGCTGGCAGGGGAGCAGTTAGGCATTGATCACGCTGGCAGGGGAGTGGTTAGGTGGTGATCAGGCTGGCAGGCAGAAGCAGTTAGGCACAATCAGGAAGGCAGGCAGGTGAGCAGTTGGGAGCCAGCAGTCCTGGATTGTGAGAGGGATGTCCGACTGCCCATTTGGATCAACCCTAAAGGGGCAGTCGGGCATCCCTCAAGGGGTCCCAGATTGGAGAGGGTGCAGGCTGGGCTGAGGGACACAACCCCCCATACATGAATTTCATGCACTGGACCTCTAGTTTGAGAATAAGTGAGAAAGCTTCACGTTTCCATTTTTTAAAATTTTGCTTTTTTATGGGAATCATTTCTTTTTCTCCTTATTTTGAAAGGTTTTAGAAGGTCATCTTGCTAACATACATGAACACAGGTCATTCAGAACTCCCATTTCTTTCTGTGGTAGAGGGGACAGGATAAAGGTGCATGAATAAAGGCTTTGCATTTCATGCCATAAAAATTAATTTCATGTGCCCCAGCATCTCACTCAATCTGCTACATTGTTAAGTCATACAACATGCTACAGCTATACAATATTTATGCAGAGGATTGATTTATAATCATCAACTACCTAGATATCTGGGTTCCCCAGACTGTGGAGGGAAAATATAGAAAAACATTAGTGACAATTTATATCAAAATACCATCATCTAAAGAGTTATTTTAGGAGACTATGCCAACACCAGCTTCAGAGTACCATATCATTTCTATATTCATGTAGCCTAATAGAAGACAATAAAAGTGAAGCCTTTGAACCTCCTACTTATATCCATTTGTAAAGGGGAATGGTTCATGCATGAATCCTATCAATGTACAACATGCTTTAATTTCTCTCACCCTAAAAAAATCTCCTCTCTGGACACCTTTACTTCTCTAATTTCTCTACTCTCTTATACAGAAAGAAATCACCTTAAATTCTCTATCTCTAATTTCTCTATCTCTAATTCCTCTTTTGCTATTCTCACCTTTTCCAGATCATGATTGTGAAATAAAGTACACATATCTGAAAGAACACAGCTATCAATATTGTTGCCAAATAGTAAGCTACTTTGTAAACAAATAGTTTCTTATAAAGTTAATCATACACTTACCATATGATAATACATATCTGCTCAGAAATTTGTATGCAGATGTTCACAGAAACTTTGTTCCTCACAGCCAAAATTGGAAGCAACACAATGTCCATCCATTGATGAGTGGATGAACAAATTGTTACATATCTATACCATGGAAAGCTTCCCATGAATGAAAGGAAAACAAACTACTTGTACATGCAATGGTATGAATGATTCTCCATGCATAATATTAAGTGAAGGAAGCTAGGCACAAAATATATGCTCTATGGTTCCATTTTTATGAAATTGAATACCTGTTAATAGAATTTATTATTTTTACATAATTATATATTATATTTTCAGATAACAAAACTTACATGAAATTCTAGGGATAGTGACAGAATAAAGGTAAGTGGTTGTCAGGATGAGAATGGGGTTTTTCTGGGAATGAGCACAAAGGTATTTTGAAGTAATGAAAACTCTGCATCTCACTTTTGAGGTGTGGCTAAATGGCTGCATTCATTTGTCAAAAATCCATCAAATTTATCAGTATTTTATGAAAATTACACCTTAAATATATGATTTTTTATATGAATATTCTTTGGACTAAGCTTTATGAAGCAGAGACAGGTTAGTAGGCAATAAACTACATATATAAAAGCCTAAGCAACTGGCTTACCAGCTGACAGTTATGACATGCACTGACCACCAGGGGGCAGACACTCAACACAGGAGCTATCGAACAACAGCAACTTTTCAGAATGCCTTCTCGCACTCCAGGACCTCTTGGAGGATGTCAGACTGCTGGTGTCGGCCCGATCCCCACAGGCCAGGCCGAGGGACCCCGCTGGTGCACAAATCCGTGCACCAGGCCTCTAGTTATAATTGTAATAATTAAAGTGAGATTGGTGCTATATCAGAAGTATGTACATATATTCTTTATTCACTTGTAGCTATGGGCCTGGGAACATACTAAGCACTGAAATGACACAGAAGCTAAGATCTGACAAACAAAGAAGGAAATAACTAATTCTTCCTAAATTCTCAAAAAAAGACTTTATAGAGATGATTTTGGAACAAAGTCTCACTGAAGTTGTTCATGAAGCAATGGGAAGAGCATGAACAAAAATACTATTAAATTTAATAGCATGTAATTACAACAAAAGAGAGTTTTGTGTGGCTTTTTCCAACCAGTGAAATTTCTGTAAAATTTCAAAACATTGTATTTATTGTAATCTATCCAATAATGTGGTTACCACCTCAAATTTGTATTTCTGGTTTTGGACTCATCTATATCAATCCTGAAATGCTAGAAAAAAATAATCCAATTTTGTTCTTATACTGAAATAAAAGGTGTTTCCCAGTATGTGAAATTTACCAGTAGTGAGGTGTTTATAATTTGTTTCCAAAGATTTACCATTAAGGAATTTGAAAAGGTACAAGGGCTACAAATATGCACAAATGTCTATCCATACAGGATCTCGTCTGTTTTATTTACCACTGTCTACTATGGTGTCTGAGATGTAGTAAATGTTCAATAGATATTTCTGTTGTTGAATGAATATAAAATCATGTTCTAACAACTTATTCTACTTGCTTCCTGCCCCTTCATAGCCAAGATGAGAATCTGTAGATCTGCAGACCGGCACTTTTTTATTTTACTCTGGTAATGCCCACTCTAGCCTTCTCATGAATGAATCAGAATAATATATTGATATTAGAATGAGGTATTGTATTGACGAGTCTAGTACAGTTCAGATTATATGTGAGAATACAGAAATACTTGTACATTTAAGAAACCTGAATTTTCTTGATGTTTACCCAAACACTTCATATAGTTTCTGGTTCCTTAATACTTGAGTGGCTGCCAGAAGTCTGTATCTGTCTCACACAGGTAGCCTAGTTTGTGTTATCATCAGAGGCACGTTGAGTTGACAAACCATGAACATTTACCTTGCAATCTGCCCACAAAATGCTTTACACCCATTAAATGTCTTGCAATTGAAGCTGAGTGACAATAAATGTTTATTTCAACACTTCTCAGTTCAACAGGTGAGATTATACCGTGTGATATCTATTGTATAGTGCTGTGTTTCATCACAAGAGAATGAGATGAGGCTCGACATAATTGCGTGTGAAATGATGGTTGGATGTGTTAGTAATTCAAGACCTCGTGAATCAGTCCAGCTCATTTCTGGCATTTGTCACATGCTTTTCAATCCGTGTTTGTCTTTTTTCCCTTCATATCCTGTGAGTAGAGAATCCCTTTCTTTTGTAAGGAAAGGAAACACAATGGTAAATTCTAGCCTCCCTTTACATTACTTTCACAGGGCATTTATGACCAAGGAATTACAACATTGATACATTCTTCTTATATTACTACAGAGAGCAAGAACCTCAGGCACCTAGATTCAACCACAGGTGTTTTGTGTGTCAGGGTGTGTGTGTGTGTGTGTGTGTGTTCCCCAAAAGTATCTTGTAAAGTCAGCTTTAGAATGAGAGTATGTTCATTTTAAATTCATTTTAAATTAGTTCACAAGCACGAACATGAATAACTAAACAAAAATTTCCTTTGAACTAGCAAAAGCAGATGCTTATCTTACCAGGATAAAAGGTATCTTTGTGGGTAGAGCTTGCTGAACTATAAGCTAGGAGGTCTGGTTTGTATGCCTTACTGGATCATTATCCAACCCTGAGACTGTGGATAAAATCATTGAATAGCGTGTATTTCATTTTCCTTATCTGTCAAAGAGCAATGATATTTTCTACACCTCTACAGAGTGTTCTATGAAAATCAAGTCTCATAATATATGATAAAATGCCTAAGAAGGTATTATGCAATGTGCAAACATTTGTTACCACACCGAGTCTTTTGTGTACCCAGAGCATTATGCTATACCTTATACATAAGTTACTCAGGTGGACACAATCATCAGAGCTTGTGAATTTCCCTTTGTAACCACTTATAAATTCTGTTATGATCTCCTTATCAGCAAAGAATAGCTCGCATACTTTGGCTTCTCTGAATGCCAAGTAACAGGGTCCTGAAGACTAACAACTAGTTGAACTTTAAATATGCTTTAATTGATCTGAACAAGAGAAATGACTCAAGGTATATATTGAATATTGACTATAACACATTCCTTATTTTTGTGGAGTTTTTAGAGTTTAGTTGATTTATATGTCTAAAAATTAAAATGATATCTTTCTCCAAAATATCCTCCAACTGCAAATTATTATCAAAAGTCCCACTCTCCATATCCTCCTGCCCTTTGTGTTTTCTTCTTCCAACTACAGCAATCATTCATACTACACTGACATCTGAGCCCACTGAGGTCTCCTGTACCTTTAAACCTCACTTCTCCTTCAGCCCCACCCAAGACCTGCTCTTCCTTCCCTACCCAGCTTAGATTTCACATCAGCCATTTGGAGTCTCCCTTAAAGTACTCTCCACGTACTTTCACTGTGGTATTTCCAATTATTACAATGGTGTTCATCTCAGAGAATATGGTCTGGGTCAGTGGTCGGCAAACTCATTAGTCAACAGAGCCAAATTATCAACAGTACAATGATTGAAATTTCTTTTGAGAGCCAAATTTTTTAAACTTAAACTTCTTCTAACACCACTTCTTCAAAATAGACTTGCCCACGCCATGGTATTTTGTGGAAGAACCACACTCAAGGGGCCAAAGAGCCACATGTGTCTCGCAAGCCGCAGTTTGCTGACCACGGATCTAGGTCAACGAAGGAAACTGGAACAAACGGGAATCATTACAGATGTGTGTTCTCTAATCTCAACTAGACCTTGAACGCTGACCCCAACCTGTCTTTCTGTTTCCTTAGTCAATAGTCTCATCCATTCTCCAAAGTAGTGATGGTCAACTTGCTTGTTCATTTCAAATTTGTCCTATAAACTCGGATCTTTCTCTACAAGTAGGCAAAAAACATGGCCCGTTTTATAGGAGAATTATGTCAATGTTTGCTATAATTCTACATATATACCTGCATCTCTTTTTGAATTGCCAAACACTGCCCCTTTACTAGCTTGTGCCCATTAATAGTTAAACATAATTGAGTGACATCAACAACACAGCAAAATATAGGTGCCTATATGAATGTCTCACCCCAGATATATGAATTCAGAATTTCTGGGGCAGAAAGCAGTTATGATTTTTAAAAATCCTCAAGGTATTCTGATACTTATTCCTGATTAAGAAACACTGCACAATGCACACATATGCACATACACACACATACTTTAAAAAAAAAAAGAAAACAAACAGTGTACTTGATCAGTGGTTTTTAAAGTGTCATCCCGAAGTAGTAGCATCATCATCATCTGAACACCTGAAAAAGCTCCCAATTTTAGACCATACCCCAGGAATAGTAATCAGAAACTTGGTGGGGAGTGCGGCCCAGCAATCTGTATTTTCTAATCCCTCAAGGTGTTGTTGATATAAATTAATGTTGGAGGACCATTGTCTTAGGCCAACCTTATGATAGGGATGGTGTTCCCAACCCTACATTATATATGCAGAACATAATTTGGTGTTTGACTATAACAACCTTCCCCTTTAAGACCAGATGATGGTCTCAGAACCCTTTTCAACAGAGAGATGCAGGAAGTATTGGCAATCAGTCAAGAGTTATATGCTGAGTCAAAATCTTTCTTTGAGTCTTACTATAATTTCCCACAGGATTCATACTCCTTCTTATTGCATAGAAAACTGTCTAGGACACATGTTTGAGAAATGGAGGAGAGAAGGTTGGACATACAGACATGAATCTTAAGATAACCTTTAGAAAGGAAAGAACAAAAGAAATGGGGTGGTAGAAAGATTGTCTAATTGCAAGGAAAAGTATTGCATGGGAGGCAATAGTGGAGGGAAAACAAGACAAAGGGGAATTTTAATAGGACATAACAGACAGAACGAATAGAGTCAAGAATAAAGGGAGATTTCAGCTACTATCCCTTTTAAATACAATCATGTTCATTTATATTCACAAACCGTATTGAGCTGTGTAACTGAGGACCCAGTGCTTGATTTTAATAATAGTGTAACAGCAGAAATTCTCCTAACTGGTCTTATTGAAGAGGAAAGAGGATGCAAATAAATATTTTTGAATTCGTTACACTTAAGGCAGTATTCCCACAGGAGCTAAATTTAAAGAATTTAAAACAATTTCGAGAATTTGGGTTGGTTTCTTTTTTTAATATCACTATAATGGGTTTAATACAATTAATACGTAGGCCTTTCAGCCCAATTATTTTATTATCATTAGAAAGTCTTTCTTTGATAAATGGCACAGCCTATGAGTGACTAACTGCTTCCCCTTTGTGAGAGAAACAGGACATTTTGTGGGGAGAACCACAGTTTTTATTTATCCAAACCATTGTATATTTGAAAACTCAATAGATGCAAAATTGTATATTAACAGAAGTAACCAGTGAGCTTTAAATGTATTTCTAATACCCCCATTTAATAAATACCTCTATTTGTCCAATATTTCACAAATATTTTGAAAGCTTGAATAGTCTCGTTTGAATGTATGTTTCTGTGCTAAAATTTGTGTAACTTTGCTGTCACCAACAGGTTGCTGTGTGAATTAAGTGTTTTCATCTCAATATGTTTTCATTGTATCTAACAGTTAAAAATCAAGGAATAAGCTATACTGATTTTTTTTTTCAACTTGCGATGCTCTGTAGAGAGCAATTAAGCATTAACATATTACATCTGGGAAAGTAATTATTATTTTTTGATTTGCCTGAAGAGGATAGTGTGGACATATATCAGCCAAAGAGCCATTTGTATTTTTTTTCCTCTAGCAGCAGATTTATTTCTCCATTAAACGTAGAAAGATCATCAATATCCACTACATGCCTTCAATTAACTGAACATTTTGTCAACCACTGCTATTCTCCAGCTGCCAGACATACCCTATGAAATAATAGAGAACCTGTCCTACTTTCTCATCTTCCTTCTCAATTGAACAAAAGAAAATAGAATGGCAAGAGGACATTAACACTAAGCCTGCCTTTTAATTGGCATCTGCTCTGCTCCAATTTATAAAAGTTGTGGGAAGGAAGAAACAGTGTAAAGGCAAGAACACAGAGGTATTAAAAATGCCCGTTCCCCCTACCTTATTCCATTGTCAATGTCCTTGGTTCTCATGCTTCCCAGAAAGTCACAACATCACCTAGGCATAAAAAGAGAAGGATTCAGAAAGTATTATCCTTTAGCAAAGACATAAATACCCAAAAAACTATTGGTCCACCACAAAATAACACAAATAGATCATCAGTATAATTTCACATTACAACAGATCACCTTGTTGTTCTTTTCTTTTTTAATAATCCAGAATGTCTTATCATTATCAATTGTATGTTATTTTTCAAGGTTTTATTAAACTTAAAATATCCCAGATAAAAACAGAGCCTTAAAGTGTGTATTTTATTTAGGGTCATCTTTTTAAAATAAGGAATGTATAAGAATTGACAATATGAAGGTAAGAACATATATTTATTAAGTTACATTCAAGTGTAGCCCATATGTACAGATTGATTTGGCCTATCTGAAAGAACTGCTCTATTGTTTATATTCATATTCAACTGCCGACAACATGCTTGGTAAAGTGCTGGCCAATGGGATGCAGATCTCTACTTCAAGGCAACTGTCTAGTTTAGAGTGAGTGAAGACCTAAGTGAATACTTACGATCAGTGTGGAAAGTGTAATAATACTCTGTGTGTGTGTGTGTGTGTGTGTGTGTGTGTGTGTGTGTGTGTGTGTGTGTGTGAGGTGGGGAGGAAGAGAAGGAGGAAGGGGGTTAGGGGTGGGATGGGAGGGAGAATTACAAGGAGGGAAGAAGGAGGGGAGAAAGGGAGGAAGGAGAAAGAGTTTGTATGAATTTGGTAATTAAAAGGCAGAAACATTTGGGTTAAAGACAAGGACAAGCAAAAGGAAACATTCCTTATAGACACTTTAATATTCTTCTTTCAACAGGATAGACTAGTCTCCAAGTGGGAGGTCTGGAGGCAGGGATCCAAGAGAGGACACTGAGCAGGAGAGCTCCATGATGAGGGAAAGCAAAGGCTATGGGATGTGGAAGCCCCATACAGCAGCAGTCTCAGCCGTCAGGAGCTTTAATGCCACACTCCTCTGTCCACATTCCCTCTTGAGAAAGCCAGGATTCTACACAAGAGCATTTGAAGAAGGTTTAAGACATTTTAAACTTTTTTAAAAATTGATTTGAGAGAGAGAGAGGAAGGGATGAGAGAGAGTAAGAGAAACATTGATGTGAGAGAGAAACATCGGTTGGCTGCCTCCTGCAAGCCCCCTACTAGGGATGGAGTTTGCAACCTGGGCATGTGCCCTCACCAGGAATGGAACCAGCAACATTTTGTGCATGGGACGATGCCCAACCAGCTGAGCCACATCAGCCAGGGCATTAGAGAGCTTTTATCTCATTGATGTTCAAAATCCACTTTGCCTCCTCCCAGTATCATGACTGTGTTTTTGTGGCTCTTCAAAGAAACCCCAAGAAATAAAGTTCTTGCCCCTCCCCCGCAAAAGGGAAGCTACCTAAGTGAGGCAACAGGGAATAGTAATGGAAGACTTGCTAGAGATTATTTGAGCTGAGTTTCCCAGAATTTGGTTTAAGATTGCATAGATACGACATCTCTGAGCAATTATACCATCTAAGCATTTGGCCACAGACTAACAGAGAATGGAAATGAAGGTCATTGAAGAAGAAAAGGTCAGAAATTTGGGTAGATGGCCATGGAAACATTTGAAGTACCTGCAATAGCTGACGGCAATTGGAGTGAAAGAACAGACTGAGGCAAGAGCCAATTCACAAGACATAAAAGTGGTTTGCAGAGCAGGGTAAGATAAAAGATGAACTGGGTGGCATGAGCCTGTGAGAATGGCTTTCCCAAAAAGGTGAATAAACACTGGTTTGGCAGTGAAAATGTGGAATTAAAGAAACTCAACATTTCCTACCACCTGCAAGATAAGCAGAATATAGAAAATCAAGGTGTCTTCCTAAAGAGAGCAGCAGGGTAGAAATTAATTTCCTCCTATGAGAACCTGGTGAGCCACAAAGTCACCTCATAGTAACCTGAGCTTCCTCCTACGCAATACTCACTGTACTTATGATTATAATGGCATATTTGTCTTTATGATAATTAATTTCTATCAGTTACTAGCTTTTATCTATTAGCCCATTCATCAGTAGGTTCATCCTGTACCATTCATAGAATATAACTCAGAGCTATATACATGATAACCTTCTAGTAAGTACTGTGTAAATAAAGTGGATATGTACTGATCAGAAATGCTCCTGTGTCTTTTACAGTTGAGTAACATGACAAAATAGATATACCTTCTCTACAGAATATTGGTGCAGTTGCATTGTTACTTGTATCACCAGTTAGGGCTTTGAAGTGTATTTCCATCCTCCACATGGTCCAGCTCAGCTATGTATTTTGACCAAATTAATAATACTGCAATAACATAACCCTACTTCAATTTATGTTGTGCATAAAGAGGCACAGAGATGAACAAGTAAAACTAATTAACTTTTAAAAATCTAGATACTGAAAATGATGCTTATGGAAAGAATGGAAAAACACATGCTAATATTGCCAAAGATGCATTAGACATTCTAGTTTTGTGGTTTCTGTATTTGTTTTTTGTTTGTGTTGTTTTTTGTTGTTATTTTTTGCAGATCTTAGTAAAAGTGTGGGTTTTTTAATTGTCTAAAGTTTTACATATGTCTTTTTCCCCGATTGCCCCCCATTCCCACCCCCGAGGGCAAGCCTCCACTGCCCCAGTGTCTATGTCCATTGGTTATGCTAATATGCGTGCATACAAGTCCTTTGGTTGATCTCTAACCTTGTCACCTCCCCTGCCATTTGTCTCTGGATCTATTTTTGTTCATCAGTTTATATTGATCATTATATCCCACATATGAGTGACATCATGTAATATTTATCTTTCTCCAACTGGCTTATTTTGCTTAGCATAATGCTCTCCAGTTCCATTCATGCTGTTGCAAATGGTAGGAATCCCTTCTTTTTTATAGCAGCATAGTATTCCATTGTGTAGATGTACCACAGTTTTCTAATCCACTCATCTGCTGATGGGCACTTAGGTTGTTTCCAAATCTTAGCTATTGTAAATTGTGCTGCTATGAACATAGGGGTGCATATATCCTTTCTGATTGGTATTTCTGGTTTCTTGGGGTACTGGCACAAGAACAGACATATAGACCAATAGAACAGAACAGAGAACCCAGAAATCGACCCAAGCCATTATGCTCAATTAATATTTGACAAAGGAGGCAAGAGCATACAATGGATTCAAGACAGTCTCTTCAATAAATGGTGCTGGGAAATTTGGTCAGATAGATACAAAAAAATGAAACTAGATCACCAACTCACACCATACACAAAAGCAAACTCAAAATGGCTAAAGGACTTAAATATAAGATGGGAAACCATAAAATCCTACAAGATTCCATAGGCAGCAAAATATCAGGCCTATGTCGTAGCACTATCTTTACTGACACAGCTCCCATTGCAATGGAGACTAAGGAAAAATAAATGCGACTATATCAATATAAAAAGCAATTTGCACAGTATATTTGCCAATGCTACTTCAGATAAGGGTTTAATCTCCAAAATTTACAGAGAACTCATACAACTTAACAAAAGGAAGACAAACAATCCAATCAAAAAATGGGCAAAGGACCTAAATAGACACTTTTTGAAAGAGGACATACAGAAGGCCCAGAGACATGAAAACCTGCTCAAAGTCACTAATCATCCGACAGATGCAAATCAAAACAACGAGATACCATCTCACACCTGTCAGAATGGCAATCATCAACAAATCAACAAACGACAAGTGCTGGCGAGGATGTGGAGAAAAAGGAACCCTGGTGCACTGCTGGTGGGAATGCAGACTGGTGCAGCCACTGTGGAGAACAGTATGGAGTTTCCTCAAAAAGTTAAAAATGGAACTCCCATTTGACCCAGTGATCCCACTTCTACATTCCAGTTTTGACTCCAGCCTCCCAATTTAATTCCCTTTCATCCACCTCACTTTTATATTTCCTGATGATGCTTTCACGTGCAGTTTCAGAATCTGAAAATACCATAGACAGAGTCAAAATTCTCAGTGCTCAGGGTGAGTGTTGTAACGAACAAGGCTACAGGTTCAGCCACTGTTTCCGTCAAAGGATCAATATTTGTATCTTGTCCAAAGACTGCTGTCTTCCTCAACAATAACTTTCACCACTCCCTTGAGGAATAACCTGTAAACGCCTGCAATTTTCTATCCAAAGTCCTCTTTTCTCTCTCACTATCCATGGTCTTGGAAAAATACTTTTCTTTTTCACTGATTCAGAGACTGCCTTTGTTACTCCCTTATCCAATTTAGCATTAGCACTGCCATTGGAGAGGAGCCTGCACCTGGTAGAAGCTGATCTCAAAGAGGTCAGATATCAGACTGATATTCAGATTTGTAAAACTGTATTTCCCATCAATACAATTAAAATTTTCAGATATAGAACCAATTGCCAAGTGCCAAATGTCATTATGGGATCAATGTTTGATTAGTGTTCACTGAAAGTGTTAGTTTTATGAAGCCTGTTTGACCTTAGGCAAGTTATTTTGCCTGTGTTTCTTTCTTCATCTGTAAAATGAGAGATATGAATCATATCTTCTAAGTTTACTTTCCATTCTGTAACTCAAATCAAAGTGTGCAAATATTACTACAGTGTTAGCTAGATTGCATAGCTAATGCTTCTGTAATTACCTACCAAGTTCCACTTTCCAAACATTTTAATCGAAATGTTTCCCCAAGATGTGGCAAATTCTAACCATCTTAAAGAATAATCCATGGGAAGATACTGAGAAATACATTTAAACTTTCCCATATAATGTAGGACTTGTCTTTTCATATATACCCTGCCAAAATATAAGATGCTTAAACTCTTATTACATGATAGTCTTTTTTTTCCAAATAAGATAATCAAATATAAGCCAATTAATGAAAGCTTCTATTAATACATTCAGTACTCAACTTCAAGGTAGAGATCTTTCAAGTGATATATCTGTCAAGGTCAAAACAGCATACTGTTTTAGATATCATGCATGCTGACACTAGATTTTCAGGTGTGTCTCACATCAGCATACTAGCTATTTAAACCCAAATCTATGTCAGTCTCCATATTAGTATATTTTCAATTGAGTTGTACCCAATTAATCCACCTACAGATATTTAATATGCCACACCTTAGCAAAGAAAGTATAGCTTGTGTTATTTGAATTTTTCATTAACTTCACTGTTTAACAACACACTCAGAAATTTGTCTCTATGGTGGTGAGGGAGAAACAGAAATGAATTAAATGCGTGAGCAAGTAAGTGAAGGAGCAGATACAAAATTGTAAGCCAGGACCATGTTATTTATGTCACATGCATCATTTCATTTGGTCTTTGCAAAACTCAATAAGGTACCTGCTATTATTATTATTTTCAGTAAAAGCAGACTTAAAGACAAGTAATTTGCTCAAGGTCACAGAGTAGAGAAAACAAACATGAAGCCCAACTCCGGAACCCACACATTCAACCACTAAGCTGTCATGTCCATATCATAAGGTATTTGTGGGCATTCAGTTACATAATATATGTAAAATGGTTAGAAAAGTGTGTGGCACATGACTAGACATAAAACAGAAGTAGTGAAGATTGTGGACTCAGGAACAAAAGTGCAGGGTTCAAACCCTTCCTCTGCCACTTAACTAGTTGGGAAACCATGGGCAAATCACTCAATCCCTCTGCACCATAGAATGCAAGTATGTAAGGGGGTGATGTTTCTTAAAAAGGACCCATTTCATATGGTTGTTGTGGGAATTAAATGGATCAATAGATGCAAAAACCCTTAAACCAACGCGTAGCCCATAGGAGGAACTGAACTATAATTATTAATTGTTGCTATGGCAAATATAATCTATTATCATTTCCACATTTAAAAATAACAAATTATATTTTGAACAACACTCCAGAAATGACAAAGAATCTACTCACAGAATATTCTTTGCTTCTTACTTTATTATAATCATTATTCCTACTTTGCTGATAGAAAATCTAAAAGTCGGAAACATCATTTTTCAAAGTCACATGTGTAGGGAGTGTGTCAAACTCAGGCCCTGACACTCCAGTCATTTACTGCATTGTAAGGCATATTGTTTCAGCCAGGAATCCAAACCAGGTGACCCTCAACGGAGTGAGAATTTTACCACAAATTTTTATCACTGAAATATTTTGGAAGGAAATATGGGTAGCAACTTGATAAAACCAAATAGATAAGAAAATGAGGCAATCAACCTAAAGAGTTAGATTCAGAATTCTACTTCTCCGGAAATCAAAGCCTGACTAGGGGAGAAGAGTAAGTATCCTCAAACTAAGGACCACGGGACAAATCCAGCAGGCCAATGAGCTTTGTATGACCTGTGAGATGAGATTGGTGTTTACATATTAAATCGTTGGGAGATAAAATCATAAGAATAATTTGTGCCACAAAAAATTGTAAGAAATTTAAAATATATTATACATAAATAAACTTTTATTGAAAGGCAGCCATGTTGTTTAGTTTACATACCATCTATGGCTACTTTACACTACAGAGATAGAGTGTCTGAGACAGAGAACTTAGGGCTCACAAAGTCTAAAACATTTACTGTGTGGCTCTTTACAGAAACCTTTCCTGCTTTCCTTGCCTCTGTCTATTAGTGTTGGGGTTACTGGGCTATTAGGAAGAAGACATTTTTTATGCCCTTGGGTCCCCTTATACACCCAGCAAAATCCCTACGGTAATGGTTGTCTATGCTATGCTATGCTATGCTATGCTATGCTATGCTATGCTTCTGAATATGAGTACCTGGAGTTATTGAAATATGACATTGAAATAGTCACCTTTTTATTATAGATCTTTACACCCTGCTTGCTATTAAAGAAATTCTCTCGTAAAAGTCTACCAACAGTGTCCTTTCACAGAGAAAATAGAGGTGATGGATGACTCAGGTTCAACCCTAAAGTATGTCTCCTTGAGCATAGAACATGATATCTTGAGACAGACAAAAAATATCCTAGACTCACATTGTAGAAAGCAGCTGACTTTCTGCTTAGGGGTTTAAGGAGCTCAATAATAACCAATAACCGCATGTTCCATAACCCTGGGACTGATAAATAGATTTGGTATCAGCTCAGGCAACGGTGTT
This sequence comes from Corynorhinus townsendii, assembly GCA_026230045.1. Taxonomy (NCBI): domain Eukaryota; kingdom Metazoa; phylum Chordata; class Mammalia; order Chiroptera; family Vespertilionidae; genus Corynorhinus; species Corynorhinus townsendii. Next base: position 160,726,503 of record JAPDVU010000006.1, on the reverse strand, counting down.
CTCTGGTTTAGCGTTTCTAATGACCTTTTGAAACCATAAGCTCGATGTTATTTCTTAATGAATTTCCTTTGTCCTATTTCAGGAGCCCTCAGCACTCCTTGGTTACACTTGGGTGACTCATAATTAGTTCTGCAATGCTAACACAGATTACCATTTTAAAAAGAGAGAGAGTAAAAACAAATATGCTTTCAATCACAGCAAGGGGGGGGGGGACAGAATTATAATAAAATGTGTTCATACTGCAAATTACATGGTTGTATTACTTGATTATTTATTTATTTAAATTAAGAGCCTAGGTCCTTTAACTCGGGCTCATTCTTCCAATGATGTTCTGTTTTCTGAGTTTGGAACAAGTGGTCATAAAAAACATGCTTTAATGTGTATGAGAGTTTGCTAAGAAGAGCCACCCTGGCCATTACATGTGATCATATAAAAGCCATCGTGACTGCTGCACAGCACATACATCCAAGAGTCATAGAACTGAGTATCAGCGAGCATCATGGCAGGATCTGCCTGAGGTTTTAAATCCAAGTTTGGGGTCTGACAAACCTGTCCTTCTACTCACTGATTTGTCATCTCAAATAATGTACTGCAACTCTCGAAGCCTCCATCTCAAAGGATCTGTCCTCATAGTTGTGGTCAGAATGAAATTCAGTAATTAAATAAAGTGCCCAGACAGAAAGGGTTTATTAAACATTTATTACTACTCCATTTTAATGCAGTCTGACCCAAAGCCCAATGTTAAATGCATGCGTGTTCTACAGAGTCCCTGAGAGCCTTTGGCTGTGCAGTCTCTACCCGAACTCAGCAGGTGGCCCCCAAAGATGACCATTTTGTTTTCAGATGGCTCAAATTACCACAATTCCTTCATATTGGTTTTCAACTTTTAAATGTCTCGCCCTCATCCAACCCGGCTTCCTGGAGCTGCACAAAAGCAATCTGTCCTAGGATCACCCACATAAGTTTTCTCTTCTTCAAACTGATTAACCCAAGGTTCCTCATTCATTTTTCATATTTTATCCATGGTTTTCAATACTGGCCACCCAGAAAAATCATCTGAGAACTTAAATAAAAGAAAAACCCCGATGCCTAGAAAACTCACAAGAAAAATTAAATCAGGATCTCTGGAGGTTGGACCCTGGCACTGACATTTTTCTTTTTCTTCTTCTTCTTTTTTTTAAAATATATTTTATTGATTTTTTACAGAGAGGAAAGGAGAGGGATAGAGAGAAACATCGATGAGAGAGAAACATCGATTCAGCTGCCTCCTGCACACCCCCCACCGGGGATGTGCCCACAACCAAGGTACATGCCCTTGACCGGAATCGAACCCGGGACCCTTCAGTCCGCAGGCCGACGCTCTATCCACTGAGTCAAACCGGTGAGGGCTGGCACTGACATTTTTGAAAGCTCCCCAGGCAATTCTAGATGTGAACCCAAGCTTGAGAACCACTGTACATATTTCCAATTTTTATCATGTTAATTACTGTATTCCTAAATAACTTCCATTCCTAACAGCACTGCCTACATCATAGCTCTTCTCAGATAAATACTGTACTCTCACTGCCACCTGAGCAGAATCCCCATCACTACCCCCTTTCCTAGTGCAAGAAACTGTCCTGCCTTGTCCAAGCAAACACAGTCTCACACATGACGGTGCATACGAATAACCTGGGGATTTTGTGAAATTGTAGGTCATGATTCAGAACCTCTGGGATGGCACTCAGGATTCTGCACCTGCAGGAAACTCCTGCTATGCTGATGCTACTGGTCCCCAGACCACGCCCTGTACATGCTGATACAATCACATTAACATGAAAAACCATAGAGAGAGAGCAGTACTGTCTTGGTTGAATCATACGTCATTTCATTGATTTTTTTTTAAATAATCTGTATGAATTTGGTGGAGTTTATAAATTGGTTGGCAAGCCATCTGTCTCAGATATTGGCTATTTTCTCAGATGTTGAGCTTGGTGACTGGTTTGAAAACTAACATCTATTTGTCTTTGTGGCAGCTAGGATGGTGAATTTAGCTAGCTGAAAGGATTCATAGAAATATGAATATTGGACTTTCAAGTTTCTAATAAATAAACTTTCTAACACATTTATATAATTTGGACAAATCAACTGAGTACAGAGATTATGTTCCTCTTTAATAATGTCTCCTGTGACACTCATAATGGACATAAAGAAGATGCTAAATGAATATTGGTATATTAACTAATTAATGAGACATACTTGCTGGACAATGAAACATGCTTTTCATGTCCATGGAATAACTAAAGAGGGAGACACTATGCTAAAAATGACAAATTGCATAGCATAAACAGTTAATGTAATTTGACTAATAGATGGGAAAATTCAAAGGTATTGAAGTAAGGCATTGAAGGAGTGATAATCTATAAAAAGCTACAAGAAAGAGGGCAGAGAAAAGACATTTCAAGCTTCAATATGGATAGTTTTACATCCAGAGTCAACACCATGCTTGATTTGGGATATATAATGAGACTACAGACCTAAATGGTATACTTGTAGGACCTTCTGTCACATAATGTCAGGGATAATATATTAAGTCAAGGAACATGTGAGTTATATTACAACTGCAAGGGAATAAAAATTAAAACCCCTTCATGTGGAAATAGACATAACTGTGCTACATTTCCCTGTAGAAGAAAATTCAGTGGCAATTTTTCTTCATATAATATTACATTAGCTTTAATTCTTATTAATAAGATACAAGAGTCATTAACACTATTAAAAATCTAATTATGTTAGCAATTTTCCATCATGTCATATTTGAGCAGTTAAGTATTGGTATTTGTTTTTCCTAATGGGATTCAAAAGTCTAATTAATAGGCTTTCTTTTGTGGTTAAGTGGAATGAATCTCTATGAGAAGGAGTCATTTTTAATATCTGCAAGGAGCTTATTTTCTCATATATTATACTACCAAGCCAGCTGTCCCTCGGTGGTATGAATAACTAAATATGAATTATAAGATTATCCTATGAAATATAATAATACTTTTCATTACATGTGATGCATGTTATAGCTACCATGTTCTAAAAACTTTGATATAACTACTAGACAAGAAACATACAAAAGACTGCAGTAGATTACTACTTAAGGAAATTTGAGAAAACTGAAAATAGCACACTGAATGGGTCAAATGCATTTTCTGCTTGAGTTAGTATTATTTTGGGGTAGTACATATCCAAATAATAGCCAAAACTTGTTTCTTAACTCTAGATTTTTTAAATTAACCTAAATTAATGTCTTAATGAGAAACATCTGTGTGTTCACTATGCCTCTTTATTTATTTACTCCTTGCCAGTATATATAGATAGATAGATATGATATCATATAAGTAATATAATATACATCAAGGGTATAGCATATATATGTACTACACAATATATATTACGGTGTACTATATGATATATATAAATATATATATATATTACCACAGTACCAAAGAATAAAGATATTTATATAGACAATTGTTTCTCAATTATTATTAAAAACTAGTAGCCCTGTGCACGAATGCATGAGCCAGTAGCTCTCTGTGGGACCTGGCCGCTCCACGCCCGCTGCCCAGAGGCTCTCCGCGGGCCAGAGGACCATCCGTGGCCTGGCGCGAAACACTTGCCTCGTCACCGTGGCAATGAAGCAAGCATTCTGCCAGGCCTCTCACGCTGCCCATCTCAGCAGCCGCCGCCCCCTCCGCCCCCCAGGACTGAGGGACTCCAGCAGGGCTGAGAGGACTGGGTGCCACCATCTTGTGGCTATGGGCACCACCATCTTTTGTGATGGAGTGACAATTAATTTGCATATCACCCTTTTATTAGCTATACCAATCATTTGTTATTAATCATGTAGTCACAGGAATTAAATAATCACATTATTGTTTTTTCCTTCAAACCATTAATTACAATTTTTTAAAATTAAAATTATTTTTAGAGTAGTTTTAGGTTCACAGAAAAATTGATGGGAAGGAACAGAGATTTCCCATATTTTCCCTGGCCCAACACATACACAGGTCCCCCTTTATCAGCATCCTCCACCAGAGTAGTACAAGCCTTATAACTAATGATCCTATGCTGACACATCATAATCAACCGAAGTCCATAGTTTACATTCTGTCTCTCTCTTGGTGTTCTATATTCTATGGGTTTGGACAAATATAGAATGACCTGTATCCATCAGTATGTGCCTCATCTATTCATCCCTTCCTACCCTCCAGCCACTGGCAACAACTGATCTTTTTATTATTTTCATACTTTTGCTGTTCCCAGAATGTCATATAGTTGGAATCATACAGTATGTAGACTTTTCAGATTAGCCTCTTTTACGTATCTTTTCATGACTAGATAGCTCATTTATTTTTAGCACTGAATAATACTCCATTGTCTGGATGTACTACAATTTATGTACCCATTCACCTACTAAAGGACATCTTGTTTGCTTCCAAATTTTAGCAACTATGATAAAGCTGCTATAAACAACCATATGCAAGCTTTTGTGTGAACATAAGTTTTCAGCTCCTTTGAGTAAATACCAAGAAGCATGATTGCTGGATCATATGGTAAAGAGCATTTTTATTTGTATAAGAAACTATGAAACTGTCTTGCAAATCAGTTGTATCATTTTGCGTTCCCACCAGCAATTTATAAGAGTCATGCAGAGGAATTTAAAAAATTAAAAAATAGTCATTAATATATTCAGAAAGGTAAGTGACTACATTTGTTAGGTGAAGCAATAACAGACTATAAAATAAAAGGACTGCTCACCCAGCCAGTGTAGTGCAGTGGCTGAGTGTTGATCCAGAAACCAAGAAATCACTGGTTTGATTCCCCATCAGGCACATGCCTAGTTTTTTAGTTCAATCCCCAATAGGGGATGTGCAGGAGGCAGTTGATTAATGATGTTTCTTTCTCATTGATGTTTTTATCTCTCTATTTCTTCCCCTTCCTCTCTCTATAAAAATCAATTTTTTAAAAAGGGATGCTCATATAATAAGCAAGAGCTCTTGTAAATTACAATGATAGCAGAAATGTCAGATTCAACAGGAGTGTTAATAGTAGAACAAAAGATGAAAAAATGGGAAAATAGCATTAAAAGATAACATTTAAAATCTGGGACAAGATACTCACTGTGTACTAGGAATTCTGTTAAAAGAGAAAGAGAAAGGAAAGGCGGAACTAATAAAATTCAAGAAAATTTTCTAGAAATAAGGACTTGGATTTTGAGATTGTAAAATTCCAGAGTCACCAATATAATGGACAATAATATACTGGCACTAACAATAGACACTATAATGTTGTCATGAAATGTTATAACACTGGGGATTGAAAGAAGATGCTCCAAATATCCCTATGGAAAGAATGAACAGACTTCTGATAAAAGGAAACATCAGAATACTATATCTTAAAAATGGAAAGAAAAAAAAAAGCACTCTTCATGAGATCATTCTCTGAAACCTACTGGAACATGGACTTCTCCCAAAAGGCATACTTTAAGAAAGGAGAAGGCAAGGAATTCAAGGAACAGAAGACCCAACTCAAAAAGAGAAAAACGTACTCGGTTCCCAGGAAATCACAAGGAAGTACCCAAGACCGCAGCTGAGTAGATGCCTAGAGAACATGCAGGCTAGATGCAAACAGGTGAAGGCTCCAGGGGCAGTTGCTTTTACAATAAGACATAGATTATCTCAAGCCTTCTTCCTTCGTAGGAAAAACTTACACAACTGGGGGAAGAATTTGCAGGTGAATTTGCGATAAGTTCATAGGGCGCTAAGCAAGTAAACAGCAATAAACAATTAATCCCAGAAAAAATAAAAATTCGGCAGAAAGGAAAATTAATCATTACCTTGATCAGCTGAGAATAGCATTAGCCTAGTCAAATAATGTAAATGTTTAATATTGATCCAAAGAAAATTATAACATATCTGTACACTAAGAGACCAGAAAGATTAGACATCTGTGTGAGTGTGTATTTGTGTGTGTACTCACATAGGCAGAGAAGGTTGGGGGAGAGTAGAAGTAGAAGGTAAAATGCTGATCTTCTTTAGATAAAAGTCAATAAATAATGTTCAAAAAGCATAGCAGTGTACTTATATTATTTAAAAATATGAAAGTAATAACCAACAGGATGAAGTAAGTAAATTGAAAGTAGCAACCTTGAAAAATAGAAAATAATTTAGGGAATGGGGTGAAGGATCATTTATTTTTCATCAAATGTCTTATAGAGTAATCATATGTATAGACTTCATAATAGTATATGTATACTTAAATATTTTAAGTATATGGATGTCCTTTGATAATAACAAAAATGAATTTTAAATATCTAACTGAAGAAAATAAAATTAGTTCCCTAAAGCCCAAAATGTGACATGACTTCAAGTAATACTTTAATTTAAAAAGCCTGGACTAAGCTCCAATTGACTAAAGGTACTGCACTATAGCATAATACACCCCACAAGGATGACAAAACAGTTTCTAAACTCATGCCATCTTTGACCATAGGTAGTTCTTCAGAATGATGTGTTGAACAGGATTTTGAGCCTGAGTATTCCAGATGCGCTCAATAATCTCCACAAATACAAAATATCAGCGGCAACCTCCCCGTCAATGAAACCATAGGCCCATGCCAGCAACATCTGTAGGTCAATGTTGATTCCAAAGTAAACACTCAGGTCCCGTTCTTGTTTCTCATTCGTGAGCTCAGGTTGGATGTATCTTATTGGTCCTTTTGGAATAGCATTGTCCATCCCAGGGAGCCTCATTTTCAGGGGAGCAGTGACTCTGCTGAAAGCTGATTTTTGTGGCTTCAGGAAAGCAGGACCACAGAAGGGTTCGAAGGCACTTTCCACTCACTCATACCACCCGCACCGTTCAGCCCTGCCTCGCAATGCTGTAACAACGTCTATGCCTGCATGATGAAACAAGTCAATCCCAAGTTATGCCAGAGATTTGAAAATAAAAAGGAAATCTCCTCTTTGGGTGGGATCCACATTATCATGCTACTTGTGAGCTTGCCCACATGAGCCCGGTTCCAGTGCTTTTAGATCAGTGGAGTCGCTATTAAAGTGCCATCAAAGCATTTTTGACTCCACAGAATTAATCATGAAATCTGCTCCTGCCAGCTCACTTATCATATTTGAAATATTAATTTAAAGCAAAATTAAATTGGACACCCACCGACAGCAACATTTTGCCCTTCAGAACTCCCCTTCATATTGATTTATTAATGGCTGCCAGAACAGGGTACCAGAACAATTTATTACTTCTTTCTGGATGTTTCTGTGTGCTTACAAATAGTCCTTGGGAATGACAGGTGTTATCTGACAGTCTTTTGACACAGGTATTTTTCAATTTGCATAACATTTGGGGGATTTATTGGGATTTAAGGAAGAAGTTTCACTTGAGTATCAGTGGCTCTGTGTGTGATTTGCTTCAAAAAGTTTTAAAGCTGGGTGGTCATTTGACGTTGGTGCAAGTCGGAGATAATATAAAATGTAGTGCATCACCGAACCCACTCTCCACTGTGAAGAGGTGCCGTAAAATGCAGACAGGAAGCACAGGGTGTCCTTTATGAGCTATGTAAATATTCTTTATACGTTTGCTATTACAATCTTAAATACCTGCATCAGCACTTGAATAGCAGAAAGTTCAAATCATTGACTGTGACAGTACACAGTCCCAGCCATAAATGCAAGCAGTCTTCTAATCCCGAGACAAAAGGCTTTTCTCCCCTGGACCCTGGAAACAAATCATACTGAGCATAGCCACGGAACAGGCCTCACAAGGCCCAAATTAGCCACCCCATTGGTGTAAATGGTATCATCAACACAGATCCCGATAAGATAATCCTGTCTGAGCAACATTCAGGCAGGTAGGCAGTACATGTTTTAATTGTGGTGACATTGATTTGCAAAACCATACAGGTTTCAAGCGTTACAACTCAACAAAACAGCATCTGCATACCGCATTGTGCGCCCATCACCCCAAGCAAAGTCTTTTTTATGAGGTTTTTTTTTAATTGTTGACTCTATTACATATTCACCCTATTTCCCCTCACTTTGCCACCCTTGAGCACCTACTACAAAGCACAGCTCTAAACCCTGAGCATACCATGTTAAAGTTCTTACATGAAGTCCCCACTCATGCATAGCTTACATCCTAACTGAGGTAAGGAGGATAAGGACAGGAAATAAGAAAGAAATAGATGATTTTAAAGAGTGGCCGGTGCAGTAGAGAAAATAATATAGATAGAAGGAAGGAATAGAAGGTCCCCATAGGGTGGAGAGGGCTGTGTTTTAGGTAAGCACTCAGTAAAAGTCTCTATAACCAGCTCAGAGGAGAGTATGCAGGCAGAAGAGACGGCCAGCATCAGATTTTTGCTGTAGGAATGACTTTGTGCTCCAAGAAACAGAAACTAAAGCCAAAGAGACAGTAGCGTGGGGAAGGAAAGGGCGTGTGTTCACAGATGAGGTCAGCCAGGCAGGGCTCAAAAAGATTTCCTTTAGGAGCCTTTGTCCAATCTGAAATTAATAATTATCTGTCCTCTCCTACGTTTCCTAATGCCAGCAAAAATTTCTATCTCAGGTACTAGAAGTGGCTCTCTCTTTTTCAAGTTACTTTCTTATTTTTAATGGTTACCTGTGCTCTGGATCTTGCCTCCTTCCCTGTAGTAAATATTTATACACTTTTCTCTTGATCTCTGTGGGAATAGAAATACATGAAGCAAAACCACAGAAGACTCCTGAGGTCCACATGTGGCCCAGGAGAGAAAGCCTGGCCCGGGGATTGGTCTCATATTGCTCGTGATTAGCACTGAAACCAGAAGGCCCCCTTTCCTGCACCACAGAGTTCTGCAAGTGGCACTGGAGCTTTGCTTCTTATTTCCCTGAAATATACCTAAGCTGCAGGGCACCTGAGATACACATGGTTTCAATGCACTGATTACTTTTTTGGAGCTTCATGCCTTTGAACTTGCTGGTTCCACTGAACACCCTTCCTGTCTCCTTCTGACCATACTCATTAATCCTTTAAGACTGCTCCAAAGTCTCCCTCTCTCAGAAATAGTTTCCTATTGCTGCTTCAGCAAATTACTTCACACAAAGTTAGTACCGCACAGCTCTAGAAGTGAGAAGTCCAAAATGGGTCTGTAGGCTTTCAGGGTGAATCTGTTTCTTGGCCTTTTCCAGCTTCTTGACACCACCTACGTTGCTTTGTCTCTTGGCGCCTTCCTCCATCTTCTCAACTCTCTCTCTCTTCCATTCCCTTCTTCATTCTGACCCCTTCCTCTCTCGTACAAGGTTCTTTGTGATTCCAGCAAGCCCAAAGATGTAATCCAGGCTAATCTACCTATCTCAAAATCCTTAGCTTCAGCACATACTCAGAGTTCCCTTTGCCTTGCACAGTAACATATTCATGGGTTCTTGGGATTACAAATTACAACATGGACATCTCTGTGAGTAGGACTTTATTCTGTCTACCACAGAAGCCTCCACTGATCTCATTCCATAGACAAGAGCTCTGCCATCCTCCGGCTCCAACGGAACCGGGCCTTGTGTGCTCCTATCAGAGCTTATCTATAAAGCATGTTAGAACAACACTGTCAATGTAATGAGTTGGAGGAAACCGTACTTGTTACACAACCTCCCAGGAAGGACTTCTGCTTGGTTAGAGAGAACACTGTGATAAGCTAATTAGAGGAGAAGGAAGAAGATGGGCCTCCCAAGGAACATAGCGGACACTACACTGTTTTCTAAAGAATTTTGTTTTCAGAGTGAACCTGAGGTTGCCACTGACACCCTTCTCTGCCCTTTCCAACTACAGACTCAATCAATCCCTTTCTAAATAAGCCATGAAAACATATTTAAGCGACATGTGTTGGAAAGGAAACCTAGCTACCAGCCGGTGCAGAGGGCCCACGTAACCCAGTGAGGGACTTACCAAACTTGTAAACTTCCTCATCTGTAAAATGGGGAGAGTGCTTTTCCTCATATGTTGTTGAGATTAAATATGGAACGTGTTTAGAACAATGCCACACACACAGTGAATGCTTAATAATCCTTACCTATTCTTCCTGGGCATTATTGTGCTTGGAACAGGGCTACCTGCCTCCGTGGGCTGTGTATTCTTCAAGCCCCACTGTTAGTCATTTCCTCAGCGGCTAGAACTTCCTTGTCCAGTATGACAGCTAATAATCACATTTGGCTATTTACATTTACATTCAAATTAATTATAATTATCTGAGAATTAAAAATCCAGTTCCTCAATCATCCTCACCACATTTCAAGTGCTCAGTAGCTACATGTGGCTAGTAATTACCTTACTGGACAGAACAAATGAAAACCATTTCCATCATCACAGGAAACACCACTGAGTAGCCCATTCAATAAGCACCCCAGTGTCAAGGAATGCTGTACAACTGTGGGAGTAGTTCGAGAAAATTTAATGTACTCATAGAATCCCATGTATGTGGCAGTCATACTTTTTCATGATAAATCTTAAAACCATAATAGATCTGAAATTAAACAGCATTTGTTTTTAATCAAAGATGACTACATAGTTTTGACTTTGAGGTTTCTGATATTATGGTAAAGACTTTTTTTTTTTTGGCCTCTACTCTCTAGCACCAGCCAACCAAAACCTATTAACCTCCTTGTGGTTAATAATACCATTTTCTCATCATCTTTAAAACTCTGGCTAGATTAGGTGAAGCAAGCAAAGAGGACACATAATTCAGGTCATGTTCACATTATAAAGAATGAATAATATGCTCCAATATGCTGATTCTCTACATATCACCTATCATTACTCCACATTTCTTATATTCCACTCGTATGTTCTCTAGCTAGCCCCAATGAAAATGCAGAATTTATTCTGACCATAGGTCGCTGGCACATAGAGTTCAAAATGTAAGCTAAAGCAATCATGGAAAGTATGTCATCATCCCAATATTCTTTTTCTTTTGAAATACATTTTTACTGATTTAAAGAGAGGGGAAGGGAGACAAAAGAGAGAAAAATGTGGACATGAGAGAGAAATACCAATCAGTTGCCTCCTGCACACCTCGTACTGGGGACTGACCCTTCAACCTGGGCATGTGCCCTGACTGGGAATTGAACAGATGATCTTTTGGTGCATGGGACAACACTCAACCAACTGAGCCACACCAGCCAGGGCACTATCCCAATATTCTGCACTCACAGCAGACATTGTTCATCCATCCATAACACACTCCCCACTGACTTAGGTATGACATCAGAATCCTTCTCAACACAAAGGCTCTAAAGTAGCAACCACCAAACAGTAGACGCTCACATTTGAGTTTAAACCTACTTGTCATTCCTGAGTCAGAGGGTGTTTAGTGGATAGAAAGAATCAGGTAAAAACCAACTGTCCCGTGTAACTAATGCAATTTTCTTTAAGGTACAATCATGCTTCATTCTTTTTCCTTTTTAGTATGAGAAATGTTCTTTAACCAAGAACTCAGTGGAGCAACAGTGCCACCCAATGGCTGGCTAGGTTAGTTTTGCATTTAACGCACCATTTTAACACAGAAACTGTCTTCCACAGATCAAAGATGAGACTGGAATTGGCTATTAGCTGCTTAAACTGCTATTATTCACCATTTTTCTAAATGATAGATACACAAAAGGTAGAAGGCATTCTGAGAAATGGTTCTGTCTTAAAACAAAACCTTCAGCACATTTCTATCAAATCAAGCAGCTCAACCAAAAACAAAGACTCCACGTGTGTTTACAAATGGACAGAATGGATTTTCAACTCTCAGTTGTAAGTTGGTGGAATAGACACCACCTTCCCCACCCTGGTGAGCATGGTTTCCTTTTTTTTCTTTTCTTTTTTAAAAAATATTTTTTCTAGCAAATCAGTGTGCTAAACAAACCCTACTGAAAACATTAGAGTGGGTATATGTATCACATCATTTTATATGCAAAAAGGAGTATAAAAGCTATGACAAGTGTTGTAAATAAAACTATTATTTGGTTTAAAGGGAAGCAGAAATTACATTTCCCAAATCAGAGACCACTCAAGCTTTGAGATTCAAGTAAGCAAAATAAATGAGCGTTTTGCAGTGTGAAATCGAAGCTCCAACTCTGTTAATAAAAGAGGTGAGTAATAGACTTCACTGGTTGGACAGTGGTGAGATTTTATTACCCAATCTTCCAGATCTGCATAGCTCACTGAACACTTCTAACTGGAGGTGACGGGAGTCCCCAAGCACTGAAGATGCATATGGTTAATGTTGGAGTCATTCTCCCTTGGAGGGACTTATTTGAAGATATGAAGACATCCCTACAGGACTCAAGACCAAGCTCTTCTTTTTAACTTCCAATGAATCAGAATACTTATAAAATATTTTTTTAACTACATTGATGTCCCAACAATCAAACCAAAGGAGTTGGATCTGAGTTTCTCTGATCTTTTTTAAATGCATGAAGAGATGACACACAACTATGTATTACTATTTACTAGTAATTGCTATAGTTAATCACTTTTTTAAAAAATATTTTTATTGATTTCAGAGAGGAAGGGAGAGGGCGAGTTAGAAACATCAATGATTAGAGAGAATCACTGATTGGCTGCCTCCTGCATGCCCCCTACTGGGAGTTGAGCCAGCAATCCAGGCATATGCCCTTGACCGGGATGGAACATGGGACCCTTCATTCTGCAGGCCGATGCTCTCTCCACTGAGCCAAACTGGCTAGGGCTATAGTTAATCACTTTTGAAGAAAAATAAAATTCCCAATCTTGCATCCATCTGTGGTCAAGAGGCTTTTGTCCAAAACTTTTTTTTGTTCAAATTTGTCCTCTTATTTCATTTAGTTTGTATTTCAATGACTTGGATTGTATTTTGCTATAAATACGATTCATGGAAAAAAGACTCTGGGTTTAAAAATGAAATGTACAGAATAAACAGAGGCACCAGGAAATACTTTGTGTAAAGATAAAAAATATGCTGCTTGTGAATCTGAGAAGAATAGCCAATTAAATTCAGGTTTCTTCATTGAGAGAGTAGGCAGGAACTTCAATTAGAACAAGTTCCATAGTTTTAGTATTTTTTTAATAATTGTAGTTTTTTTCTTGGAGTGATGAAATTATAGAAACTAGTTCAGTGAGAAGCAGAATAATGTGCACTGTAGTAAGAGTGTGAAATTTTAGATCAGCTGACCTATGCCTGAATCCCAGTTCAGCCAAAAATTACTTATGTGAATTTGAGTAAGTGACTTAAAGTCTATCTATGAGCCTCCAGTCCCTAATCTGTTAAATGGACACACCAACAGCACAAATCTATAATGTTATTATGAGCATTGTCTATGGTGAGAGGACAGAATATTCAGAGACTCTTAAGTCCTCCAGTGTTATTGAAGTGGCAAGAGATGTGAGTAGAAAGAAAACCAAAGTTAGAAAGTGGCTTGTATCTTAGAAATATAACCCTAGCAGCACCCTAAAAGTGGTCTCAGCAGAAAGCCAGCGGCAAAGAAGGAAACGGAGAAAGATGATGAACTGTGGGGTCAAACTACCTAAAATTAATACAGTTTTAGCACTTCCTATCATCATGATTTCACGTTTCCAAATCTTAGTTTTCTCATCTATAACTGGAGAACAGAAATAGCACCTCCCCAGAAACTGTAGGGGATAAGCTGAGGTAAGACATCACAGACAGCTCTTACTGCATAGCTCAAGGTAAGTATTCAATAGGCGCGACTAGAAACAACTCATCTTCACTGTAGTTGGCGTGTTATGTATTGTGGTCATGCCTGTGCTTGTTTTCATTGAGTTTCCTGAATAACTGTTTGTAGGAGATGGAAACACAATCTGTAGAATCTATCGTAGGTTCCCGAAATTCTTAAGTCTTTTTTAAACACAGTGATTCTTTGCTATCAATGCTGTTATGTTCACGCTTATCAGGTGGATAGCATCAAGGAGATAATCCCTGCCTTCAAGGAGTAGGGATTCTAGTTCAGGAGACAGACATTCACATAAGAAATGTCAAGTGGGGAGAACCCATAACAAAGCCTGGGAGAGAGGCACTTTGCACAGCAGTAAAGACCACAGACTCTACACGAGGCTGCCTGCCTTGGATTACTGGCATTCCCTTAGTGGTGGTGTGACTTGGGCAAGTTACCTAACTCCTCCACTGCGCCTTAATTTTCACAAAATACTAACCTAACAGAGTTGTTGCATGGAATAAAGGGGTAAAAATACCTGGAGCATATTTAGTGCTAAATGACTACCACTAGCATTACTTCTACTACTAATGAAAACAGGTCCACTAATAAAGGCATTGCTGGAGACAGACGTGCTTCAGAATTTTGCTGATATTCGGAGGATAACATGGTCTGAACACCATCCATGACACAGCCATCCCAGTGGGATCTGGGGCAGTAGAGAGTCACATGCAATATCTCTGCAGGATGAATTCTTACAAATAAAGACCTGCCAAGAGACTCAAGTCCAGCTGAGTCAGATTTTGTGGATAAATGACTTCAGGTTAGGTAAGATGTTATCAGTAGATGAGTTTTTAAAAGCTTTTCATTTCCAGCCCTGACCGGTTTGGCTCAGTGGATAGAGTGGTGGCCTGCGGACTGAAGTGTCCTGGGTTCGATTCTGATCAAGGGCATGTACCTTGGTTGCGGGCTCGATCCCCAGTAGGGGGCATGCAGAAGGCAGCTGATGGATGTTTCTCATCCATGTTTCTAACGCTTCCTCTCCTTTCCTCTCTGTAAAAATTAATAAATGTATTAAAAAATAAAAATTAAAAAAATAAAAGCTTTTCATTTCCAGAGCTCTTGGAATTCTGGTTTTGTAGACCTCTTTGGCTATGAACATTGGAGAGAGATCAGGAAGGCTTCAGAGAGGGCCATTTTCTCCTGGTTAGTAAAGAAGAGTGTGGAAATTGCATGCAAAGAAATTTGGGACAGCCTCTCTGGTTGAAGTGAGCAGGACACTTATCGCTGTGAAAGGTGAGGCTGTAGTTAGATCACCTGATGCCACAAAACTGTCAGAGATCAGACAAGTGCTGAGTTGCTTGAACCTGATTATGTTACTATTCTTTCAGGTTTGGTGTGTGTGGCCAGACAATACAAACCAATAGGTCTAGAGCAGCCAGTGGTGGCTTTGCAGATGTACTGGTGACAGAGTGTTTAGTTTTTGGAACTTTGCAGAGAGCACATACTTGCCCTTCACTCTATCACGCACTACTATCTTCACCCAGTTGGATTCTCTCATGTCTATCTCTCTGCTCTTTCCCGATATTGGGATTTTTGAGCTCTGGTAGGCAAATAAAAGAAAATAACTGTTTGAAACGTGTCCTGAGGTTTGAAACAATCAATTGTGTGGTTGAATTAATCTTAAGGTCTCTATATAGACTGACAGAGAGTTTTAATCCTAAATGCCAGCTCTCTTGATTGTCAGTGACTTCCCAAAGTGCTGTGTAATAAAGACACTTTAGGCTGCTGCTGGGCTCAGTTAAAGAGCCCATGTCCTATATCTGCTTTATGTCCTATATCACTTGTTCCAAAAATATAATCCAGTGAGTATAAATAACATATCAAATTATATTTTTCCTGTACTATACAATAATGTAGTCACTAGCCACACATGCCATTTAGCATTGGATATGTGACAAGTCCAATTTGAAATACACTGTAAGTATAATATATATACATCAGATTTCAAAGGTTTTGTACAAAAAATAATGTAAAACACCCATTAATAATTTTAATATTGATTATACAATACAATGATAATTTTACTATATTGAGTTAAATAAAGTATATTCTTAAAATTAAATTTACCAATTTTTTAAATTTTTTAATGTGGTGGCTAGACAATGTGAAATCACATATGCCTCATAGGATATTTCTATTGGACATCATTATTTTATCCTATACATATGTATGATAAGCAATATTTAAAGTGATTTCTGACCCTCACATTATTTACACAATTTTTAATGAACTATAGACTCCACCAAATTATTATTTCAGCCAAAAGAAATTTTCCTGTTAACTGTTGATAGGAAAAAGGATGAAAATTTTCAGTGGAGATTCTCGTAACCTATAGCCTCCGGTGAACTGCCCAAAGTTCCATCCTCATCACACGCAAACACCAACTGGAAGTCACTGCTGTATAACAGCCCAGGGCCAAATCCCCCACCCCATACACACATTTGCATCACAATGGCGGGGTTCAGTGATTGTGACAGAGAGGTTCTCCAAAGCCCAGCTTATTCACTAACTGGTCCTTGGCAGAAAAAGTTTACTGACTCCTGCTCTAGAAAAATGATTCTCAATGAGTTTTTCTAAGTTAATCCTTGTAACAGACATTTAGATTAGTTTACCGATGCAAAAACTGCTTAGGACAAAATGTGAATCATCAGCGCTACAAAACTCTAATACATTCGGAAATAAGACACTTTTTTTCCAGCTTCTAAATATCTTCATATTGACTTTGGCCGGGTAGCTCAGATGGTTATAGCGTCGTCCCAATGTGCCAAGGTTGCAGGCTCAACCCCTGGTCAGGGCACACACCAGAGTCAACCAATCAATGCATAAGTGAGTGGGGGGAAAAAAATCACTGTTTCTATTTCTCTCTCTCTCCCTTCCTCTCTCTCAAATCAGGAAATAATTTTTTGTAATCTTCAACTAGATTTTGTGGAAACGACGCTTTATAAAATGACCCTGGGACAGTGTTAAGAGACTGAGGGTTATCTGAGCCTGTAATGAGCAATCATTTGCTCTGGAAGAGCTTCTGCAGAGCATCAGGTTTTACTGACCTGTTTCCAACCTAAGAATGAGCATCATCTGAATTAAGGGTATAAATTACTGACCATTTCCTTTTACTGACCACAGGCATCCTAAACTGTTGGCTGCTTAGTTAATAATATTTTTGTAAGTCTCTATGAGAAATTGAGAATATTATACATATTATCACCTTTGTCATAACATGTCATTTTTTTTTCTTGTCAGTTGTATCTAAATGTCCTGGTTTTTAGAACTCATTAGAGAAAGCTTCTGGTTTGTGGTTTATAGGTCATCACACAAAAGGTACAGAGCCCCTATGTCAAAACTGGCATTATGCTTAGAAAAACAACCTCTAGAGGTGGAGAAAGCATTGTTTCACCCTTCTAAGACCTAGTTATCATATTAAAGATGGCAGATGCTCATTCCCCAATTTATTAGCTTTCTTAAAATTGAAAGACAAGAAATTACAATTCTAATCATGACTCAACTAGTTCAAACTGATTTAAGTATGAATATCTGAAAACTTGGCAGCCATTTAAAAGTCTATTTGAGCAGGCAGTCACAACTCCTTAGAGAAATGGAAAGGTGCTTTATACCCTAATGCTTCCTTTTGAACTATGTGTCTCTTTTTCTGTTTGGAATTCATTTGAATGCAAAAATCAAATAAAGTTCCTTTCATTGGAGACACTCCAAATATTTTGACAGTTATTTGAATACCATATTGACAAGCCCATTATATTTATTGGTCCTAAAACAAATAATTTCCACACAGCCTAGGCTTTAAAACTCTTTAGGACAAATTATTAAAAGATTATAAAGTGTTTGTCTGTGAATTTTGAAAGGGAGGGATTTGTGACTTCTTAAAAAAAGGAAAATATTTGAATAGCAGCTATAATTCTAGTATATTCACAAATCAGTCATTAAAATGCATAGAGCAGAGAATTGTTGCAGCTGTATACAGCTTTTATTATTCAGGCTGCTAAATGGGTGAAACATATATTTTAATTTAATGTATAATGCACAACTCAGAATGATCCGGAACAATCCTTCCTCCCCTCCCTTTCTTAAGAAGAGCCAGAGATCCTTCACCAGGCTGGTGATAATTTCTCCTGGACAACAGCCAGCTGAGATTTATTGAATGTGCTGACATCTCTTCATAAAACATTGCAAGAGCTGGCAGAAGGTTAGTCAAAAAAATCAGCCCATAACATTTCTACTTTTATTCATCTATTTTTGTGGGGGGCGGGGGGGTGGGATTTAATTGCTAAGCCTTCAGTTCTGGTTACCAATGATGGCCCAATGGGAACTCAAACTCCTACAGAAAGTTAACAAAGGGCTGTCTTCTCATTTCATTTTTATGGGAATAGAAGACCTGGCTTTGGGAGCGGGGACACTTAAAATCCTGACTGGAGGGGTTATGAAGAACCACCTGGGTATTATTGATGAAAGGGATGAAAAGGGGGAGTGTAATGCTCACTTAGTGATCATAGTAAATCAGTGAAGGTATGTTTGAAAGCAAAAGAAATTACATGACATGACTGTTTTGAAAGGGCGGTGTGATTCCTCTGGCATTTTAAATGACTCTTGTCTGGAGGGCACACCTGGAGAATGTCATTGTCTACTCCACTTCTTCTACAGCTCCTGCAATGTCATCTTAAACCTCCCTGCAAAATAAAGGCCCTCCCCTTACATTGTTAGAACAACCAAAATCCCATTTATAGCTTCTCATATCTCCACGAGTACTTGTAATCTATTTTATCTCTTTGCTGAAAGGTAAGTTTCTCTCAGAAGCAATTTATTCCTTTCATAAGGTGTCCAACAAGCTCTCCTTGGAGTTCCAAACTCAACTTCTACGGCACAAATCGCAGTGGCAGCATTAAACGAATTTATTGTGTTTAATCAGACTATGAAAAATAGTTGTATCTTTCCACGTCTAGAGATGTATGCCAGTGCTTAGTCTCCTAGAAAGGACAATGCTAAACTTCATGTCAGCTATGCTGGCTTTCGGATTCAGTCAATTCATGACCATACCAACAGGGGTTTGTATCTTTCATCATTATAGGTAATTTCACCACAGAGAGGAACAAATTAGGACTGAGAGTTGGATGGTCTTAGGAGACCCTGAACTTGACTTATTGAATTGCTGGAGCAAGCCATGACACACAATAACCTTCAAGTCTATGAGTGCCACAGGATTCTCTGTGCTCTCCCAGACTGCCACTGCTTTGTGGCAGACACCTGCAAGAGTCTGAAGGCCTTTTCTTACCCTCAAGATGTCCAGATTGAACACAAAGGCCCGTGGTATCTCTTCTACTTTTTGATCATTTTTAATTCACCAGTGATACAGCCCCATCTCTCCCATAGCTAGACTATTTCTCAAACATCCTCGGTATTTATTCATATTTTATCTACCACTTTCTCAAAGGGATTTGAAGTGTTCTTATAATAGGGGAGATAAATTTTGTAACTGTAACAAACATAAAAGGAATGCAGGGCCGTGGAGAGGTACAACATGCAAATATGCTACCTCCTGGGGCTTATATAATTGAAGTTGGACTTAACACATGACTTGATGCTTCTTGCTGATTATAAAGGAACACAAGCTGCGATCCACACCAACTGCTTCTTTCCTTCACTTCTAAAACGTGTTTATCCTTGTTATCCATATCCGAATGACTTCGTAGTTCAATCGCCTTCTATGTGCAAAGTTCAGAATTTCATCACATCAAATGTATCCAAAAAGAAACCAAAAGAATAGGGGAGGTAAGATTACTCTTATTAACATCTAATTGATTTTTTAGGGGGGAAAAATGATCCCAATCTCTTCCAATACATGACAGATATTGATGTTACTGGTTTTGTTCTACTTCTCCAAGAATTTTCTTTATCAATTACCTACTTTTGCTAGCATCCTAACTCCCTCTGTCTTTTTCCATCTATCTACAAATATCACAAGTCTCCTATAAAGAAAAGCTTTCTTCTATTCAGCCTCATTTCAAGCTCACTACCCCCATCTCTCTGCTTCTTTTTGATTATCAAACTCCTTAAATGAATAGAATATTCTCACAGACTATTCATTTTTACCTTCTTAATCCTCTGAATGCTAATGTCAAAATTCCCCAACTTTTAGCTAGAAAACCTTGTCAATGACTTCCTGTTTGCCAAACTTAGAAGCTCCTCTCTCCTCTTTCATCCAGCTCTAGTTTACATCTGAAATATTTCAGCTCCTGCCCCCAATATCTCCTCTTGTTGAAGTTTTGTCTTTGTCACTATCAGTGTTAACTTTCTAAGAGAAAGTTGCATTGCATTGTTCAGAAACTCAAGAACTTTCACAGCTAAGTTTTACCTCATTTCTAGATATTCATTCTGTGAGGCCAGATTACCCAATACAAAAGCCAGACAAAGACACAATAAGAAAAGACAACTACAGGCCAATATGCCTGATGAATATAGATGCAAAAATCCTCAAGAAAATACTAGCATACACCATGACCAAATGGGATTTACTGCTGGGATACAGGATGATTTAACATTTGTAAATCAATTAATGTTGTTCACCACGTTAACAAAATGAAGGACAAAAATCACATGATAGTTTCAATAAATGCAGAAAAAGCATTCAACACTCTATCATGATTTGACAAATTCAACACGATATCTATAAACAAGGTATAGAAAGAATGTACTTCAACATAATAAGAGCCACATATGACAAGCCCAAATGTCCAAAGAAGATATACAAACAGCCGCAGTGAAATGGCACTCGCCATCACTAATCACAAGATTCTTTTTTTTTTCTTATTTATCTATGTTTTGTTTTGTTTTTTGAATGAGCAAATTAAAGGTATTTCGGAGAGACAATGACTATCTCTGTGTTCTGACAAAGTTGTGAATCTCCACTTAAATCCAGGAAGAGGAGAAGGCAATGTCTGTGGAAAAGAAGGAATTTGAAAGCATCTCCAATCTTTAAGTAGGGTGCAGTTTCTCCTACTCAGAATCTAAATGAAAGCTCTGAGACCAGGTTTCATTTTTAAGTGTGTCTCTTTCTGACTCTGCTTCAAGTTTAGTCTATAACTTTGCACAGTACCTAGTCTGATGTCACGCTTGATTAATGTTTTGTTCTAATTAATAATAAAATAGATAAGTCAGAGCCTTGAGATTTAAATTCTCTATCCCATTGTCTGTTCCCTTCAGCCTGATTGAAACCATGCTCATTATCTTTCTGCAATTAATTTCCCATTCCTCAGGCTCATTCCTGGTATCCCAAGGGATCAACTTCCTGAGAGGAGGACTTCATGGAGATGATTAGGTCACACTACATTCACCAATTAAATAATAGTTAGCTATTGATTTCTACCGAGACATATAAGTAATTAGCAGATCCTTTACAAGGACAGCTGTCGTTCTAAGAGGTTAGCATTTTATAGTTCTATTTCTAGAGAATTACTTGGCATTTTCTTAAGGTCAGATGGGATACCATAGTGCTAACTATTGAGAATAAATCTGTAACTGATCACCATTAGAAAATGCTTTAAGGGCCATTGCTAAAGCTCATCATATAGACACAAATATTAAACGTCATATATGAATAATGCAGTGTTACAAAGAATGTACACCATAATCCCTTTACTATTTGAATTTCCTTCTGGCCGCACTAGAGTTTTTTCTCTCTCTGATATAGAAACATATATTGAGAGAAAGAGAGAAACACAATAAATGAAGCCATATGATTGTAGCCTATTTTTTTTATTAAGGTCAGCCTATGTTCATATAGTTTCAGAAATGATGTCACTCTAGGTTGATTAGACACTTTTGGTCCTGAGAACATGAAATGTTTGTCCATGAATGACAGTTGAATGGAAAATTATCGTCCTGTGAGGATTAACAAAAAATTAAAAATTAAATATGTAAAAGATTCAACACAGGGCTAAGCACAATGTATTACTGACTGAATGGGAAATATTTGCTGAAGAATAATAAATTACACTGAGAAGTCAGAAACTCTTATACGGATGCCTTACAGAGGAAGGGCCACGAGGGTCCCAAGTTTGTTCCCCTGTAGCTCCTGTTTTTCTCAGGCCTGAGGAACAACTAGTTTGAACCCCAAGTGACAAGGCTAAGAGCAGGGAGGAGAAATGTGTTGGGTCATGGCCAGTCTTGTCAATCATTTTCCTATTCCAAGGTATAGCACTTCAAATGAAGTCTTAGACACAAAAAGGAACACCAAATACATCAGTTGGACTATACATGAGGGTTTCAGGGAAACATGTTCTGGCACAATTAGGCTGAACTGAACAGCATTTCATGAAGCTGTCATGTTACTTGAGAATAAGACTAACAGAAGTAATTGGGGACTTTCTGTTGAAGTTCTGTGTCTTATTTTCACACCTCTCTGTTGTACAGAGAAATTCATAATGACACAAATTATTCTAATTCTTTCCTTTAGGTGTATAATTTCATAATCAGAAATATATAAAATGTGCCTAGCCTATATGAAAATCTTATATTTAAAGGTATTTTTTATGTTCTGTGGAATTTAAATCACATTCTTATCTTATATAATAAAAGCATAATATGCAAATTGTCCCCTCAACCGGGAGTTGTCTGGGAGTTCAACCAGGAGGTGGGGCCTGCTGGGGAAAGGGAAGGAGTACCCAGCTGGCAGCCAGCAGCCGGCAGCTGCTAGGGACCCTACCAGTGCACAAATTTTGTGCACTGGGCCTCTAGTATTCATATTATATAAAGTCAACCTTATCACAGAATCAGTACATATAGTGGAACTAAGATGACAGAAAAAAAAATCACTTAGTTACTAGTATATGAAACTAAGATCTAACATATGTATTTGAAGAAAAATGCAAAATTATAGTAACCTGGCTATTACTTTGTTTTGAAATTCCTTGAAAAAGAATAAACATGATTATATATATACATATATATGCGTGTGTGTGTGTGTGTGTGTGTAAACTTGAAAAAATTAAAACTTTATATTGGTAATGACAACAAAAATGTTTCAGGGATTTCAAAGACTAGGCATTAAATACAATGTGATAATTCCTGTCATTTATACTTTTGTAAACTTAATTTTAGAAGCATTCAAATAGAAGAATAAAGTATGCTTCTAGGTTTGGCCATAACACTTAAAAAGAAATGAGAACAAGTAAAATGAAAATGAAACAGGGACAGCAGGACTTAGTTAGCCTGGCTAAATTAATTTGAAAATAAGAGAACCAGGCAGATAATGTTTTAGTTACAGTTAGTCTAAGTGTGATACAAAGGTGATTTTACTACAGAGGTAGCTTCTCTTAAACAATTTTAAACCAATCAAACTAGGAATATCAGACATTGAGACCTTTAACACACATACACATACACACAAATACCTATGTATGAATTTCTGAGTAGCCATAGACAGATAAACAAAACTGGGATTCTTTTCATATTTTAAAACTATTTAATAATTAAGGCCTGATTTACATATAGAAACTGTACATATCTAATGTATGCAACTGGATGAGTTTGGAGCTCAGTGTATATACAAGTGGGATTCTTTTTAATCATAGTTTATAATTTCCTTTTTAATGATACACCAGATTTATTTAGTCTAACTCCTAAATCACAGTTAACTAATTATGACTTTTGAAACTCACTCAGTACATACAATAATTTCTAAGCAGCATTCTCCAGTGGAAATGTAATGTAATCCCCATGTGCCATTTGAAAAAAAATTTTAGTAAGTAGATATTGAAAAGTGGACAGAAAGAGGTGAAATTAATTGTAATAATGCATTTTATATAGGTTAATATATTAAAATCATAGTTCAATGGCTTATCAGTATAAAAGTTATTGAGTTATATTTGACTTTTTTAGTACTGTGTTTAAAATCTAGTCTATATCCCTAATCAGTTTGGCTCAGTGATAGAGCATCAGCCCACAGACTGAAGGATCCAGGGTTCAATTCCGGTCAAGGGCATGTACCTTGGTTGCAGGCTCAATCCTCAGTAGGAGGCGTGCAGGAGGCAGCTGATCAGTGTTTCTCTCTCATCAATGTTTCTAACTCTATCCCTCTCTGTAAAAAATAAATTTAAAAAATATTTAAAAAGTAAACAAACTTTTTTTAAATCTAGTAAATACTGTACACTGGCAGTAAGACCCTAATTCAAACCAGCCACACATGCTAGTGGCCTCTTCCTCTGTAGCACAGTTCTAATGTCTCCACTGGCTCTTCCTCTGACAGTTCCTTCTCTGAAAATTATCATCCCATCGCAAATGCAGCCTTTGCAATCTCTCCCCATCCCCTTTCAGCTATGTGTGGCGCAAAAAGCCATTAAGAGAAATCAAAATCTCAAAATTCCAGAACACAATCTGAGAACTATTTGGGGAAATAAAAAGGTCCAACAAACGTCAATAACTGACAGAAAATGAAATCAGGGACTGGAAGTATATTTGATCACCTGCCCAGACCAGTGACTGGCACATCAGAATAGTAGATGCCCTTGATTTTCATGAAAACACTAACCATACAAAACTGTTGGAGGAAAGTACATTAATTACAGTCTACCTGGCCACGAAATGCAGGTTTCAACTGAGTTTTACAAAAGAACATTTGAGTGTCTAATTATAAGAGCAGTAATTTCAGATAATACTTGTTATAAATTAGTTCTAAACTTTTCTAATACATCAGTAAAATATCTACATTTGGGCTACAAACATATGTGAGAAAATATTGGCATGCCCTCTTCTACCCGCCCCCTTTACCTTCTTCAAGCTGGAGGAGGTGGCCAAGGAGCTTTACAGGTGCTTTTCTATCTGGGGGTGGGAATCTTTCAGTAAATATAAATATAAAGAACATGCAACATTCATTTGGAACTGAGCTAAAAGAGAACTCAAAGCCAGGTGAAAATATAGGAATACACCCTTTTTAGCTTCCCCAAATGGTCAATAATACCAACATCCTAGTTGTCACCAAATGGAGCCATAATTCCAGTTTTGTTGCTCGAAGTTAACAGCTTCAATCTCAGGTTCTCTAAAGAGCTCCGGAGGCTCAGAAGTTTCTAGCTGATTTCTGGAGTTCCGCTGACACGCAGACACGGCAAGCTGAGAGATAATTGCCCAAGGTCACTCATGAGCAGCGGTAGAGAAAATCAAATCCAAGGGTCACACACGCTTATAAATGTTTTCATCTCAAGAACACCGAGAGAGAAAAAAAATGCTTGGCAATATGCTAGTCCTCAAGTGTATTTATTATTTTCAATATAATAAGCATTCACCAAGTAAGAAGCCAAGAGCCCAAATGAAAATAAATGATACTTATTAGTGAATAATGGTTTGTTCCAGTCTCTGGGTCCAAAATAAAGTAACCTCATCAAAAGATAAATACCAGCACTGCCCTTGCAAGTCAACAGGTAATGGCAAATAGGAACAAATGGAAAGAAATAAGAAAAACAGCGTAGAGAGCTGGAAGATTGATTTTTCTTATAACAATGATATATTCTGTTTTTCCCCCAGCTCCTTGATTGGCTAGCACAATTACATTAAATATAAGAATTTTTCTTTGATAGAGTTTGGTCCATTTCAATCATAGAGGGGCCTAAAAGAGGAAGGAAAAATAGAACAGTTTCTGATAAGAATAATTTCTGGGAATGAAAAATGACATTTTTCCATTTCTATAGATACTACATGATTTTAGATGTAGCAGTGGTCTGGCCATCTCATTTCCCTTTCAAGAGAAGTCGCTTTCAGACAGTAGATTGGCCTCAAACCAAGTATATTTTTAGGGACATGTCTAGCAGAAATTTCCAATAAACAACCTGGGGTCCTGTTTCAAGTTGTTTCTACTTGTCATCTTGTCATGTAGACTGCATTTAAGGATATATAATTGTCTAATGGAGGTCAACATCATGAAATAAGGCTTATCCTTAAGAAGGCTTAGAACCAGGAATGGGAAAGGAGTCATAAGTCCAGCATCTACTCTCTCCTTACCTCATCTAGCCTGTGTCTTTCTCCATGAAATGGCATTTTCTTTACACATGCCTCCTCCCCCATGTCCTGTAAAATAAAATCTGCCCCCCAAGTCAGCAGCTGTTCCATAGATTATGTCATTCCCTAAATTCAGACTCATAACTACAATAGAAGCTAAATGTTCTTATCTGGCCATATTCCACTATGTAAACTGAAAGAGGCAGAGTGGAGAATTGAAAATATGTGTGTGTGTGTGTGTGTGTGTGTGTGTGTGTGTGTGTGTGTGTGTGTATGTATATATATATATATATATATATATAATTTATAAGTTACATTTATATGTACTACAGAATAATAAATATATAAGAAATACATATAAATGTGTGTGATAAATATATAATATATAATCACTATATCTTTTATTTAAAATGCTGTGGAGAAGTCCAAGCTTACTATCTAGAGAGACTCTGTATGCTTGGCTAGCGTGGTTTAGTGGTTGAGCATCAACCCATGAACTAGGAGATCACAGTTCGATTCCAGGTCAAGGCACATGCCTTGCGAGCTCAATCCCAAGTGTGGGATACACAGGAGGCAGCTGACCAATGTTTCTCTCTCATTGTTGATGTTTCTATCTCTCTCTCTCCCTCTCCCTTACCCTGTGATATCAAAATATATTTTTAAAA
Organism: Corynorhinus townsendii; assembly: GCA_026230045.1. Classification (NCBI taxonomy): domain Eukaryota; kingdom Metazoa; phylum Chordata; class Mammalia; order Chiroptera; family Vespertilionidae; genus Corynorhinus; species Corynorhinus townsendii. Next base: position 160,700,078 of record JAPDVU010000006.1, on the reverse strand, counting down.
AAGAAAAAGAAAAAGATGCCTGATAAGTTTTAATCATTCTGTCCCAGTTAGACATATGAGAGAAAGCCATCTTGGACCTAACCGACATGATATGAAAAAAACAACAACAACAGAGGAATCTGGTCAACAGCAGTACCAAGGCACTTAGCATATGGCCATGTTAGAGTCAGCCAAGCTGAAGTCCAAGTGATCGTGGAGCACAGTCAAGTCATCCCCACTGTGCCCTGCCTGCTCTACTGATCCACAGACTTGTGGGCATAGCCAATGGTTGTTGCTTAGACCACTAAGTTTTAGGCTGGTTGCTATGCAGCCATAGATAACCAGAACAACTATACAACCCTCACATTCACTCTTTCTCAGCCTTTTAAGATATTTACATATGTTTTTGTGGATGGCTGAAGTTCATCCATTAGTAGTTCCCACATAAGGTTATTTCTCTAAAAATAATCTTATTTCAGCTGAATTAGCATGGGTTTTGCTGTCATAATGGTTTAGGTTAAATACATATACATATTTCAAATATATATATATTTATATGTATAAATAAAATTTTTTAAAGTATAGGGTTTTTTGCCTATGTTATCTTGGGCAAGTAGTATTAACTCCTCTACATTTTATTTTACTTATATAAAAAATGTAATAATATCAGCTACTTCATGGGACTCTCTGAGGTTTCAATAAAATAATATGCATAAAACGCCTTTCACAGTTGCTAACACATCATAGGTACTTACCAAATGGTAGCTCTTTGCAATGATAGTATTAATATATTTTCATTTTCATAACTATCTGTCATAAGAGCCAAATGTGCACAAACACCTAAATAAACTATTTCTGACACAGTAAAAATAAGTTTGCATTGAAAGGAGTAAAATCTGTGGAGATATTAAATTTTTGCACCTGCTTTTATACCATTTGAAATTAGCTTGAGAAATCTTGTCAGTCCTTCATGAGTATGTCAGCTTGTTCTACCAGAAGGAAACCTCTTAACATTTTGAAGTTACCTCATCCTTATTGGAAACATTTGTGAAAAAGAATTTCACATATAGGAAGAGAAAGTAAACAAAGATAAATCATAGAAATTTAATCTGTCACAGATGCACTGAAAAGAGAAAACATGTGAGGGAGGGGTAGAAGAATCGTGCAAATATTTCAATCAAATTAACATCAAGCATAAGTTAGAGGAGACTGGAAAGATAATTACCTGCCTAGAAAAGCAATTAAATTATGGTTTTGTTTTTTATTTTTTTAACAGCACATCCTGCTGTTAAAAAGACGGAATGCAAGTGTTCTTTCCAGTAATATAATATTTTAGGATTAACTTCTTTTTGGAGATACCTATAAATAAAATATGAATGTTGGTGCAAAGGTAGAGCCATGCATAATCAAAATACTGTGGACACAGCCCAGGCACACACAGGCATTGCATTTCACCAGACCTTGATTGGATGTTATTATTTTACCTGCCCATAATAAAATGTTTCTTTTGAAACAAATGTTATCTTCCAACTGTTCCTTCTGCTTTATTGGAAAAGTGGGATCTGTGAATCATTTCTTGGTAACTTTATGCTGTTCCTCTCAAAAGATTATTCATTTTACTTGAGTCCTTGTTCAAGAGGGTGTCAAGGACTTTTATTTTTGTCATAGAAACCATTAATTTGCATTTGAAAGGTGGGAAATTGGAAATAAAATCCTCAACTAATTATAATCAGTGGCTGCATCTTTGTGCAGAAGCCTGTGCATAGTCACAAAGATCAGAGAAGTGATGCATCTGTTTTATTCCTCTTTGTGTTTCAACAGCAGTGTGGAAACTTTTATTAGTCTCTTCCACATTTCATTTCTCCCATTTCCTGTCCACGTTTTATTGGCCTTTCCTTGGTCAATATTTCTAATTCTCTTTCTTATAAATAATTTCTCTCTTTTTCCTCTCCCCTTTAATTTTCTTTCTTGTTTTATTTTTCTTATTGTGTGAAAAAAGTACAGGATAAAAACAGGACCTAATGAAGATGATAGGGAGTATATTCTCTAATTTATATTTCAGCAGAAAATGAGAAAGATATATCCACTGAATATCTCTGCAGCAATAATAGACAAAGTGTAAGTAGGTACTAGTGATTAGTATCAATATAATTAGCTTTTATAAAAATGTATGTTTATTGATTTCAGAGAGAAAGGGAGAAGGAAAGAGAGACAGAAACATCAATGATGAGAGAGCATCATAGATCGGCTTGCCTCCTGCATGGCCCCCACAGGGGATGGAGCCTGCAACCCAGGCACATGCCCCTGACTGGAATTGAACCCACAACCCTTCAATCTGCAGGCCAACGCTCTATCCACTGAGGCAAGCCAAACAGGGCAATATAATTAGGTTAAATATTGATTTTATCTCTGAAAGAAAATCATATTTTATAAGTAGTATTGCTAAAAGAGAAAGAAAGCAGAGAAACTCTGTGAAACACCGGAGTAAACTTGTAAAGGCTAGTCATCTATAAATAGGAAAAAAGAAAATAAAACTAACATGAAAAAATAATGCAACAATGAACAGAAGCCATACAATCTCCTGTAGAAGGAGAGAGTTAAGTGTTAAGTAATGAAAACTTAATATAAAGTAAAAGTGGTTGCTACAAAACAGGTTCAAATTTCAAAGGTCAAAAGATAAGGAGAAAAGTATTTCCATAACAGAAAATAAAATAAATTAGTACAAATGAGGTTTGGTGAAGAAGCTCAGATCAAACAACAACAAAAACACCTCAAAAAATCACATCCATTCAAATTTAACCCATCTTCAACTTAACCCACATTTCTATTTTGTATTTTAATAGTGTATACAGAAGCATTCTGGATCATAAAAATTTAATTTTTTTGGCATTTGTAAAGAGTAAAGAGTCACAATATGATCTTTAAATTACAAAGATCAAAACACAACAAACCTCAAGTGAGTTTCTGAATGTGAAAATAGGTGACTTATTAGGGTTGATTTCATGTAATAAATCATTCATCAATATATCAGTATACACTTTCATCAGAAATATATCAACAGGCTTTGGATCCAATATTCAACAATGCTGTTAAAATATATCTTAGCCATAGTATCTGCTCTAGGGATATGCTAATGGCATTTGATTAACTTTTTTAGGTCAGAAGTGCCTCTAACTCTGAGAGAGTATTAAATTATTATAAAATAAATTTAAGTCCATTTCAAACCTGCATGCTTTCCAGTCTAATTTTCATTAAATAAAATTTTGTCTCAGGCTTCTGGCCCCATAGAGTCCCACTAAACATCCATAAGAAAAATACTTAACTACAAGAGAGAAGATTGACTCAGACATTGACTTCTTATCCGTGGAAACAGAGTGGCAAAGCTAACAGCCAAAGAATGAGAGAAACATTGTGCTAATAGATATTTCAACTATTTCCCTTGGAAACGGCAAGACTAATATTAGCTTGCAATAATGCTAATGAATCTTATTAGCTTTTCAAGATGATGATGATGATGTTGATGTTGATGATGATGATAATGATGATTACCCTAGGTTGAAAATAGGATTGCAAGAAAGAATACTGTGCAAGACCTTCTCTGAAATTATAAATGAAATATGTGATCTTCCATATGTACAATATTCCTTCCAGACAATGTGCAAGGTCGCAGCTATTTCTGTGGTACATAATAACAGAACGATCATTCTAATCATGCAAATTCAATTCTGGTCATTGTTTCCATGAAATACATATGAGAAGCAGCATATATGCTTTCCTTTCTCATTTCTGCAATACTGCTTCTTATCTGAGATATCCTCTCGCCCCCAATATAGGGAGAAATTAGCTTATATATGACAATGAATTAAGCCATCCTCAAAACTTAGTTTGGGTAAATTTAAGTACGTTTAATTCTTACTCTAGAATGTGGGTTGTTGTTTTTTTTGTCAAAAAACACCTCAATTAAAAATCCCCTGAAGTGTAATGATATTGCTCATCTCATGTCATTACGTTTGTTTAACAATAGCAGTCTTCTATTTTCAAAAAAGTTGATGTCAACCACGTCATCCTTAGCTTTAATACCTTGATAAACAGCAGGTGGGTTTAGGCCATTATCATTTCAAGCCACTGTTATAAATATTTATAAAAGTTCCTATTTCCATAAGACAAGTTATTTTCTCCCAACCTGTATGGTGCATGATTATGCAGTCTTTAATATTATGAAACTCTGTAGAACAGTATATATAGCCTTCCATCCTGATTGAGCTCCAAGATAGAAAATGGGTAAAGAAGAAAGAACGTGCCCTAGCCAGTCTGGTTCAGTGAATAGAGATTCAACCTGTGGACCAGACCTAAGGGTCCCGCGTTTGATTCTGGTCAAGGGCATGCACCTTGGTTTCAGGCTCCTCCCCGGTCCAGGTCCTGGTCAGGGCACGTGCAGAGGACAACCAATTGATATGTCTCTTTCACATCAATGTTTCTCTCGGGCTTTTCCTCTCTCTAAAAATCAATGGAAAAAATATTCTTGGGTGAGGATTTAAAAAAAGAAGAACAAAGAACACAATCAACAGTTGGGGTAACTAATGAGAAATGTGTTACCTAAACTTTAGCCAATTTTGTCCCATAATTTCAAATCTTTTCCTATTAAACGAAATTATTTAATGTAATTAATCGTGACTTTCCTTAAGGTCACATACAAGCATCCTCCCTCCATCCATCCCAACTGTCTTTCAAAGGGACCATTATGAGGCTTGTCTACCTTTATCACACATCAGAAGAGAACCATGCAGTTTAAAATGAACTGTTGGAACTTGTCTGGAGTAAATAATGACTCCTTCATGCAAAATAATTATCTCTAGGATGCTATTTCTATGCCAGGCAGTTTGTTTTGAGTGTTTAACTCTTCCAGGATTCAACCCTAAAAGAACTTACTGACTTTTTTTTTGATACTTATAGCTGCCTAGCAGTCAGCATGTAGTCTCAATAGGTTATGATCCTCTAAGATGGTGACTTTAAAGGGGGAAAAAGCAGTGGTGCAAAGGAGTTGGATCAGAAGTCAGTAAAAATGGATTCAAAGCTTGTCTTTTTCTTTTTTCTTTTCTTTTCTTTTTTTTTTTTTTTTTTTGAGCTATATGATCTTGGGCATGTCACACAATATGGGCTTTAGTCTCCTCACTTATTAGATGTGAGTGATGAAGATGATCCCTGAACTTTGAAATGATACCATGCCTCCTTTTAATTACATTATGCCATTTTGTCTATGATTCTAATTTAGAATTTTTCAATAATATTGATCTACATTTTCAATTCCTTCTGAGAATTATTTTGTCTGATGTCCATATATTTGCTTCCCAAAACACTGCTTTCATCTTTCCTATACCAGTGATTCTTAAAATTCATGATTTCAGATTGGTGAGCACTTGCCCCATTGAGGGGGACAGCTGTTACTTGGCTCAGTATAATGTTATCAGCCAGAAATCTAATCATAATGTTGCCCTTTTTTTTCAAGAATCTAAAAACCTAGGTTTTTATCTGAAATCTACTAATTTTAAAGTCATATCAATCAGAATAAGGGTCATACAGTTCATAAACCGGATGGATGAAAAAATCAACAACTAATGTAAGAACCAAGAAGAAATAAAGAGTGATATAGCTGCAATAAAAAAACACCATGAAAAGTTTCAACAGTAGACTAGGAGAAGCAGAGGACCGAATTAGCAAATTAGAAATACACCCAAACTGAACTGCAATTGGAGAAAAAAATTAAAAGACAGGAGGAGAGCCTAAGGTAGCTTTGGGACAACATGAAATGAAGCAACATATGAAAAATAGGGGTGCCAGAACAACAGGAAGAGGAATGGGGTTAGAAAACCTATTTGAAGAAATAATGTCTGAAAACTTCCCTGATGTGGGGAAGAAAAAACTCACACAAGTACAGAGAGTCCCAAACAAGATGAACCCAAAAAGACCCACACCAAGACACGTAGTAATTACAATGGCAAATGTCCAGGACAAAGAAAGAATCTTAAAGGCTACAAGAGAGAGACAGAAAGTTATGTACAAGGGATCTCCCATTAGATTATAAAATGATTTATCAACAGAAACACATCAGGTTAGAAAGGAATAGAAGGAAATTTACAAAGTGATGCAAAGCAAGAGACTGAATCCAAGAATACTCTATCCAGCAAGGCTATCATTCAAAATTGAAGGGGAAATAAACAGCTTCACAGACAAAAAAAGGCTAAGGGAGTTTGTCACTACCAAGCCAGCAATGCAAGAAATACTAAAGGGACTTGTATAAAAAGAAGAAATAAAAAAGGAAGAAGGAATACAGGCACAAAAATTTAAAAAATGGCTACAAACAAGTACCTATCAATAATAACTTTAAACGTAAATGGACTAAATGCCCCAATCAAAAGACATAGAGTGGCTGAATGGATAAAAAAAATGACCCATATATATGATGTCTACAAGAGACCCACCTCAGAACAAGGGACTCACAAAGACTGAAAGTGAAGGAATGGAAAAATATCTTTCAGGCAAATGGAAATGAAAAAGAAGCTGGGGTAGCAATACTTATATCTGACAAAATAGACCTCAAAGTGAAGGTCAAAACAAGAGATAAGGAAGGCCACTTGGTAATACTAAAGGATCTATACAACAAGAAGCTATAACTCTGGTAAACATATATGCACCCAATGCAGGAGCACCCAAATACATAAAAGAAAACTCCTGGAACATATCAAGGGAGAGATTGACAACAATACAATCATAGTAGGGACTTTAATACCCCACTGACATCACTGGATAAATCCTCTAGACAAAAAATCAGCAAAGAAACAGCAATCCTAAATGACTCACTAGATCAGATAGACTTAATTGATATCTTCAGAACATTTCACCCCAAAGACACAGAATATACGTTCTTCTTAAGTGCACATTGGAAATTTTCAAAGATAGACCATATATTGGGTCACAAGCAAAGTCTCTGCAAATTCAAGAAGATTGAAATCATATCAAGCATCTTCTCAGACCCCAATGGCATAATATTAGAAATAAACTACAGCAAAAACAACCAAAAAAATTCAAACACTTCGAAGATGAATAGCATGCTATTAAACAATGACTGGGTTACCAAATAGATCAAAGAAGAAATTAAAAACATGCTGGAAACAAATGACAATGAATACAGAAGAATCCAAAATCTATGGGACACAGTGAAAGCAGTCCTGAGAGGGAAGTCCATAGCTCTACAGGCCTATCTCAAAAAACAAGAAAAAATGGCAATAAATCATCTAACTCTACAACTTAAAGAATTAGAAAGAGAGCAACAAGAAAAGCCCAGAGTGAGCAGAAGGAAGGAGATAAAAAAAATCAGAGCAGAAATAAATGACATAGAGACCAAAATAATAATAATAATACAAAAGATCAATGAAACCAAGAGCTGGTTCTTTGAAAGGATAAACAAGATTGATGAACCCCTAGCCAAGCTCACCAAGAAGCAAACAGAGAGGACCCAAATAAACAAAATCAGAAAAGAAAGGTGAAATAAAAACAGACCCCACAGAAATATAAAGGATTGTTTAAAAAAATACTATGAACAACTCTATTCCAACAAACAAGACAATGTAGAGGAAATAGACACATTCCTAGAAAAATGCAACCTTCCAAAACTTAATCAGGAAGAATCAAAAATTCTGAATAGGCCAATAACTATGCAGGAAATTGAAGCAGTCATCAAAAAAACTTCAAGCAAACAAAACCCCAGGGCCAGATGGCTTCACAGGGGAGTTTTATCAAATATTCAAAGAACTAAATCCTAGCCTCCTCAGACTATTCCAGAAAATTCAAGAGGAAGGAACACTTCCAAGCTCCTTCTGTGAAGCCAGCATTACCCTAATACCAAAACCAGATAAAGACAACACAATGAAAGAGAATTACAGGCCAATATCCTTCAAGAACATAGATGCCAAAATCCTCAACAATATTCTAGCAAATCGGATCCAGCACTACATCAGAAAGATCATACACCATGACCGAGTAAGATATATCCCAGGAATGCAAGGATGGTACAATATCCGCAAATCAATAAACGTGATACATCACATAAACAAATTGAGAAATAAAAACCACATAGACATATCAATTGATTCAGAAAAAGCATTTGACAAAATCCAACACCTTTTCTTGATAAAAACCCTCAGCAAAATGGGAATAGAGGGATCATACCTCAACATAATAAAAGCCTTATATGACAAACCTACAGCCAACATCATACTCAATGGGCAAAAACTAAAACAATTTCACCTAAGAACAAGAATGAGACAGGGATGCCCACTTTCATTACTCGTGTTCAACACAGTACTAGAAGTGCTAGCCATAGCAATTAGACAAGAAGAAGAAATAAAAGATATCCAAATTGGAAAATAATGGCAGTAAATCTGTCATTATTCACAAATGATGTGATACTGTACATAGAAAACCTTAAAGAGTCCATCAAAAATTATTAGACTTATTAAATGAATTTGGTGATGTAGCAGGATACAAAATTAATGCCAAGAAATCTATGACATTTTTATACACCAATAGTGACCTTATAGAAAGAGAGACTTAAAAAACAATCCCATTTACCAATGCACCAAAAAAATTAAGATACCTAGGAATAAACTTAACTTAGGTGGTAAAAGACCTATACTCAGAAAACTATAGGACACTGAAAAAAGAGAAAAAGGAAGACAGAAACAGATGGAAGAACATACTGTGTTCATGGATTCAGAGAATCAACATCATTAAAATGTCCATACTACCCAAACCAATCTATAGATTCAATGGACTTTCTTAAAAATACCAATGGCATATTTCACAGACCTAGAATGAACTTTCCAAAAATTCATCTGAATAAAAAAAGACCCTGAATAGCCACAGCAATCCTGAGAAAGAAGAACAATGCAGGAGGAATCTCAATACCAGATATCAAGTTGTATTACAAAGCCAGTGTTCTCAAAACTGCCTGGTACTGACACAAGAACAGACATATGGCATTTCTATACACCAATAGTGAACTTACAGAAAAAGAGCCTAAAAAAGCAATCCCATTTACCATCGCACCAAAAAAATTAAGATACCTAGGAATAAACTTAACTAAGGAGGTAAAAGACCTATATGTGGAAAACTACAGGACACTGTAAAAAGAGATAGATGAAGACGTAAACAGATGGAAGAACATACCATGTTCATGGATTCAGAGAATCAGCATCATTAAAATGTCCATACTACCCAAAGCAAACTATAGATTCAATGCACTCCCCATTAAAATACCAATGGCATATTTCACAGACCTAGAAAGAACTCTCCAAAAATTCATCCTGAATAAAAAAAGAGCCCGAATAGCCACAGCAATCCTGAGAAAGAGAAACAAAGTAGGTGGGATTTCAATACCAGATTTCAAGCTGCATTACAAAGCCACTGTTCTCAAAACTGCCTGGTACTGGTACAAGAACAGACATATAGACTAATGGAATAGAATAGAGAACCCAGAAATCGACCCAAACCACTATGCTCAATTAATATTTGACACGGGAGGCAAGAACATACAATGGTGTCAACACAATCTCTTCAATAAATAGTGTTGGGAAAATTGAACAGATACATGCAAAAGAAATGAAACTATACTACCAACTTACACCATTCACAAAAATAAACTTAAAATGGATAAAAGAGTTAAACATAAGACGGGAAACCATAAAAATATTACAGGAATCCACAGGCAGCAACATTTCATCCATATGCCGAAGCAATATCTTTACTGATACAGCTCCTAGAGCAATGGAAACTAAAGAGAAAATAAACAAATGGGACTACATCAAAATAAAAAGCTTCTGTACAGCAAAAGAAAACATCAACAAAACAACAAGAAAGCCCACTGCATGGGAGAACATATTTGCCAATGTTATCACTGATAAGGATTTAATCTCCAACATTTATAGGGAACTCATACAACTTAATAAAAGGAAGATAAACAACCCAATCAAAAAAGGGGCATCAGACCTAAATAGATACTTTTTGAAGGAGGACATAAGGAAGGGCAAGAGACATATAAAAACACGCTCAAAGTCACTAATCATCTGAAAGATGCAAATCAAAACGATGATGTGGTACCATCTTACACCTGTCAGAATGGCAACCATCAACAAATCAACAAATGACAAGTGCTGGCGAGGATGCTGAGAAAAAGGAACCCTCATGCACTGCTGGTGGAAATGCAGACTGGTGTAGCCACTGTGGAGAACAGTATGAAGTTTCCTCAAAAAACTAAAAATGGAACTCCCAGTTGACCCAGTGATCTCACTTCTAGGAATATATCCCAAGAAACTAGAAACACCAATCAGAAAGGATATATGCACCTCTATGTTCATAGCAGCACAATTTACAATAGCTAAGATTTGGAAACAGCCTAAGTGGTCATCAGCAGATGAGTGGATTAAAAAACTGTGGTACATCTACACAATGGAATACTACGCTGTGGTAAAAAAGAAAGAATTCTTAATATTTACAACAGCATGGATGGAACTGGAGAGCATTATGCTAAGGGAAATAAGCCAGTCAGAGAAAGATAAATATCACATGACCTCACTCATTTGTGGAATATAATGAACAACATAAACTGATGAACAAAAACAGATCCAGAGACAGAGAAGCATCAATCAGCGCGTCAAGCCTCAGAGGGAAGGTAGGGGACGGTGAGGGTAAGGACGAGAGATCAACCAAAGGAATTGTATGCATGTATATAAGCCTAACCAATGGACACAGATACCAGGGGGGTGAGGGCATGAGTGGGGGGCTGGTTGACAGGAAAATGGGGGGATAATGACACATATTTTAATAACTTAATCAATAAAGAGAAAAAGATAAAATCTTGTCAAATAAATTTTAAAAACGGAGACTATTATATCCCATAGGATAGATGAGTGCTTGAAATCTCTACTTTCATGCTTCTAAAGGCCAGCTGCTTTCACTGTGCATTCTGAAAGGCATCAGCATAAATGTAACAGAAGATTTCAACCATCTAGTAGGTTCGCAGTTAGTGCAACCCCTTATTTTACACTAGAGGCCCGGTGCACGAAAACTTGTGCACTGGCGGGAGGTCCCTCAGCCCAGCCTGCCCCCTCTCACAGTGCGGGAGCCCTCAGGGGATGCCTTACTGACAGCCACAGTCTGGCCTCCATCTGTGGGAGACAACTTGGAGGATCAGGGGAAGGAACCGCCCCCATCACCCCGCTGCTGCTGTCAAAGTCGGCCTCCGTGGCTGCCAGCCCTTCACCCTAGCTTCTTAGCACTGGCCCCACGCACCCACTGGGCCAGGCCAGCTGGGGGAGGTGCTGTTGGAGGTCGAGCCACCGCAGTTGCACCCCATCCAGCCTCTGTGGAGGCTCTGGGACTGCAGCGCTGACGCCTCTCCCAGTGCCACCTCTGTGGAAGGAGGGGCCACGGTGTGGTGGGACTAGACCAGGCTTGTGGCTGTCGCCTCTCTTTCGCCACTGGCCCTCGGCCCTTGCAGCCACTACAGCTGCCTGCCCTCAGCCTCACAGCCACTGCGGCTTTGTCCAGAAGGATGTCCGGAAGACGTCTGGTCTAATGAGCATATTACCCTTTTATTAGTATAGATAATGAAAACTGAAATTTAGACAATTGAAAAACCTTCCCCAAGGTCACATGGCAAATGGGTAACAAAATTGGAACAAGAATCCAGGTCTCATACTTTCCAGTAAAACTTCTGGACCTTTTAGTCTTCCTCCTCCTTACTCCAAGATACCTTTGATGGGTAGAAAATTTCATGTTTTCAAATTACAGTGTCTCATTTCTGGAAACTAGGATCACTCTGTACATTATTTAGCTTGTCCACTTATATAAAATTTAATATGCAATATTAAATTAGATGTAAATAAAATATATGTAGTTTATCATACGTATGCACTTTATATATAATATGAAGTTTATTTTAAGATGCACAAAATGAGCTTTTAACAACCTGAATTCTCCTCACAAAATCTTCAATTCTGGGTACACATAGAACAATATTCCCATTATATTCTCCATTGTTATGAACAACAGCTTTCTCTTTCTTATATTATTTGCCTGAAATATGGGTACTTCTTCAATGGCACTATTTAAATCACAGTGGAAGAATGCTAATCCTGTTAGGTCAATAAGATCACTTGTACACGTCAAAACTGATCCCTTCTTTTAGATGTCATTTTAGATCAATGATTTAAATTTGAGTTCTCAAATACAAAATGTAAGTAGCTAGTGGCTGCCAAAAAGAAAGAAAGAAAATGGAGGAAAAATACTGTGGTAACAAGAAATTATTTTTTTAGTGTCACTGCATTCATATGTTTTAATCCACTGTTATTCAAACACTACAGGAAAAACGTACACATGGGTCCTTTTTATAGTATTGCTCAACAAGAATGAAAATTAATGAATAGTAGAAATGAAAATGAATATCTCTGGGAACATTAAGCTGCTTGAATCATCTGTAATCCCATTAAATTGTATGAATGTTCTCAGACCTGTTTCTCCTCTTAGAAAATGCTAAATCAGATGATAGAAAGTAGAAATCTAGCAAAGGCAAAACTTTTTAAAGGAAAGAAATGGTGGGAAAAAGATACAGAGGCAAAGAAGCATTGAACAGACTGTCAAACTACATCGGGAAGACAGGGGAGGTTGGGCGGGGAGGGCTGTAAGAGACCAACCGAAGGACTTGTATGCTTGCATGTAAGCACAACCAACGGATATAAGACACTGGGGCGGGGGGGCAGGGTGGGCAGGTGAAGGCATGTCCTGCGGGGTAGGGGAGGTCGGGGGGAGATCAAGGGGGTAAAAAAAGGAGACATATGTACTACTATTTGTAATACTTAAAACAATAAAAATAAAATAAAATGTAAAAAAAAAATAAAATAAAAAAAAAAAAAGAAAGTAGAAATCTATAGGCCATAGCTTGTGCACATATATTTTTATGTCATATATATATAAATATATATGAAGAGGGGTAGAGGAGAGAGAGATTGAGACATTATTATTTTTTTTGAGGTTGTTGTTGAAATTACGAAGTTGCCTACTTTTTACAAACGCACTGGATTCTGACTTCTCTTAAATAATGGGAAAATCTGGAAATAACTAACTAAGCCTAAGTCACCCCTCTCCCTTTATATCTTAAAATGTTTTTTAATTTATTTTCAGTGTTGACACTAATTAGTTAACTCTAAACTAGAGCATGCCATATGATTTCAAATGTATTCATTACTTCATTCTTATGTCCATTTAAGGACAAAGATTGAAAAACCTCCTATGGTGTTCAGCATATTCTGGGTGAATTGTTCATAATCAGGGTTCTGGTACTCTAGAGCAGCAATTTTCAACTGTGTACCACAAGAGGTACACTGGTGTGCTGCAAGAATTTTCAAAATACGCAATATCTGACCCCTTTTCCCTTAGATTGTCAAATTTTAAAAATGTAGAAAGACAACATAACAATTGCTGTTCAGTGTGAATAAATAAAAATTATACTTATTTTTTGTCAGATTGGCAAAAATATATTTTATGATGTGCTACAGAATCTTAGTAATTAGTTTATGTGTGCCATGAGATGAAAAAGGTTGAAAATCGCTGCTCCAGAAGTTGGTATGCTATGGAGACTATGAACACAGGCTCTGCAATCAGGCAAGCTACGTTTAAGTCATGGTTCCCCCACCTATTCACCATGTGAAGTTTGAACTGTTGCTTCCATTTATTAAACCTCAGCTTCCTCGCCTACACTTGCAATACTAGAAATTTTCTTGAGAAGCTCATGAATAACTTGTTGGCAAATTGTTTATTATTGGTAGTATAGATTTACTATGAAGAAACAGAATGTATAAGCTTCTTTTTTCCCCCCTCTTCTTTATAATGTTCAGCAGGGTATTCAGATCTGCATTCCCAAGTTCTAGGTTTTCCTTATCCCTAAAGGGTATTTTTTAAAATATATTTTTATGTATTTCAGACAGAGAAAGGGAGAGGGAGAGAGAGACAGAAACGTCAATGATGAGAAAGAATCATCAATTGGCTGCCTCCTATATGCCCCCTACTGGGGATCCAGCCTGTACCCTTGGCATGTGCCCTGGCCAGGAATCCACCTCCTGGTTCCTGGTTCATGGTTTGATGCTCAACCAACTGAGCCACACTAGCAAGGGCTAAATATGCATTTATTGAGTGACCATATGCCCCAGTTTGCCTATGTCCCTCTCTATATCTGTTTTTCTAGCATAATTATTAATAGTTACCTGGTCCATTTTACTCTTAAAAAGTGGCATGGTCTGTATGATAAATTATACGGTAAAACTATATAAAAATCAGGCAATACAATTATCTCATTTTTGATTGTGCTAGTTGTTTGGTATTCCCAAGACTTAAATAAAATATTTTCCCCTCAATAATGCACATTTAACTCCATATCTCCTTTAAGCACTAATTTAACCAATTATTTCTACATCCATTACCTTTTATTCATCACCAATGAACTGTGTATTGAAACACATGTTTTTAGTTTATCCTTGAACACATAATACATTCTACACTCCAAACTTAAGTGTTGATGATTTTTTCTGTTATATAGGAGTGTCAGAGATATAATTTGTTACCATTAAAATCCTGTTATAAAGGATTACTTTTCAATCAATTTGTCAAATTTAACCTATACATACTAGAAGGCATGAAAAATTGGCAAAGGGTAAAAACTTAATTATCTTACTTAACAAGGTGCTAGTATGCATTCCTAGCAAGGGTATGGAATGGATAAAGTGCCTCAAAAGGGTGTTAAAAAGGAGCCTAGATAAAAGCAGGAACTAGCTGGCTAGCCATAAAATTATGAGTTTTTTCTTCCTGTCATCTGATGAAAGAAAAGAGAATGGGGACCTGTCTCTTAAACCAACGGTAAAGATGAAAAGGTGCTTTTCCAATTTAAATAACACATGATAGCAGAAGTTACTCCATGAATTTGTAGAAGGAGTTCAATAGGAAAACCGGTGGCAAGATTGGCAAAAATAACAAAGCAAACTTCTGATCTCTGTTTGTCAAGGAGATTTCCCTCCTGGGAAGAAGTTATGTTCTATAGGAAGAATTTACCTTTTGGATAGTATAGCAGAATATATTTATAGTTCAAAATAAATACTACCCTGTATTATCTGTTTATACATGTATTACAAAATTATTTTGAGGTCGTTATTATTTATTATTTGTTGTTACATCCGTTCTTTTCTTTCTTGCAACACGAAAACTAACCTCACAGCATCTTAAACTGCAAAGAATCCAACCATACATTTTGGCCAGTGCACCTAGAGATAAAGTTTGTTTTGTTGTTTGCCTGGTGGGAATTTACTAAATAAGCAATGTATCCATGTTGTGCATTTCAAATTTCATTAAATGTCATTTTGTCCAACAGTCTTTTAAGTTAATTCATTTGGCCAAACTTCCAACAATGAATCTTGAAAATGAATTTTAGCCTGCATCTTAAGGTACTGTCTCCAGGAAATTTTTTCTGCTACCATGATCACAATGCTGAGATGTCACAGGACACATGTGGAATCTTTCACTAAATATAAATGTGTAGGTCTCATCTCTGCTTAGCTTCAATCCATAATATTTCTATACTTGTTAATATCTATTTAAAAACACTATAAAACTTCAGAGTTTTGTTTTATTTTTTCATAGAGAATTCTCTGACATAAGGTAACTAAATCAAACTCTACCTCTCATGAAAACACCACAGATGGTCTTCATCCCTGAATCTTGTCCTCAGCCATTCAAACATGTCTTTGAGCATTTCACAGCCCTCTTTGGAACTGTTCTAGTCATTCCTGATATTAATTGATCTCATCAGTCATAACCTTTTCCTGGCCGACCTGTGACCAACCTGGCTTTTTTCCAAGGAGAATGGCTTCCTGCCCCCTCCCCCACCACCACCCCCCACCTCCAGAAAACATCAGGAAAACTTCCCTTGAAATTTGTACAGTATTTTCTAGAAAGCATCCATTTCATGATAAACCACATTAAAACAATGGGAAATAGAACCCTCACACACTGCTTGTGGGAATGTGTAACAGTATGTCACGTTGAAAAACAATCTGGCATTTCCTCAAAAATTAATTGTAGTTATCATTTGATTCAGCAATTTCACTCCTAGTTTTAAATCTAAGAGAAAGAAAAACCTATATTCACACCAAACTTATACATGGTGGAAACAACCCAAATATCCACCAACTGAGAATGGATAAATAAATGTGTTTTATCCATACAATGGAGTATTATTCAGCCACACACAAAAAAATGAGAAGTGCCATTACATGCTACAAGCGGAGTGAAACTTGTAAATACTATACTAAGTCAAAGACCTTGCCACAGAAGACCACATATTGCATGATTCCATTTATATGACATGTCCAGAACAGGCAAATTTATACAAACAGAAAGTACATTGGTGTTTGCCTCAAAAGGAAGGGTGATGAAAAGGAATAAGGGGTGATTATTACTGGGAAAAAGAAGTTTCTTTTAGGATACAAGTGGTCTAAAATTGACTGTGGTGATGGCTGTACAAATCTGTGAATATACTTTGAATTATATACTTTAAAATGAGTAAACCGTATGATAAATAAATTAAGTTGTTATAGTTAAAGAAGAGTCTAAAGTAGCATGAGAAACATACATGCATATATACTTATGTATTCCATATATGAACAATAACCAACTTGAATATTTATTTGTTTCAACTAACATTAATTGAGCACCTAGAAAAGCAAGAGGAATAAATTCAATATAAGAAATAATAAAAATTTTTAATTTTTAAAAAGAATGAAGTAAATGAAGTGCAAGTAAATCTAGAGAAGAGATGTGGCATATCTTCAGTGTAATCTTAGCTCCACCGGTCAATAGAGTAACCTCAACCTGGACACTTAATCACCGTCAGTCAAAGGCCACCTGTCCCAGCTAACCCCTCAGCACCACAATGCACTATCCCTACCTGTCATCTATGCCAGAACATTTGGGTCAGTTTTGATGTTTGGACACTTATAGTTTTTTTTTTTAATTTAAATAGAAAAGAGTGGGAAATGCCTTTTAAAAATTAAACGTATTTAATCAAACTATGTATTTTTTTAAAATAGAAAAGAAATACATTCACCACACCTGTGCACACTACAATAGAAAAGGTGAGGGCCTATTGCAGAACAAAACATCGTGTCAACATCATAGGCCACATTTTCAATTTTGTGCCTATTACTTCTGTTTTAAGATTTGTATTTATTTCTACTCTGGTCATAACAAATAATTCAAATTTGTTTTTCCACAAGAGTGTTTGCAGTCCCACAATCCTCATCTTCTTTGTCAAGCAACTTCATTCCCAAACTTGCAAAGCCCAAATTCCTAAATTCCCAAGAGCAGTGCTCTGAAGGCTGACACCTGGCCCCAAACCCAGCTCTGCCTTCCCTCCATGTGCTTCGTGACTCTGGCCTGTTCCTAGTACTTCACCTGAGTTTCAGTTTCAGTAGCAGAGGCTCTTAAGTGACCTACTCCATACCCACTCTCCTCTTGTCCTTGGATATGAACACCAATTAATCGGGGGTATCGGTGTGCCCAGTTAGTACTCAGCTTTCCCTGGGTTCGTGGGGGAGAAGTAGGGGGTTGTTTCCGAGTGGGGCTTCCAAGAAATCTTTCCAAAAGGGGCAGAGTTCCTGGCATTTTGGTTCTTTGTTCTTCACCCTTCCCCTCGGTGCTTGTTGAGGATGTAGACACAATACCTGGAGGAGAAGCAGCCGGATTGCCCATGAGGAAACACAGCCCTTGCTAAGGACGAAGAAGAAGGAAGATCAAAAGATTTCTCCCAACATCCATGTAGTAAAGTCCTGGACACCATACCTATAAACTACATCTTATTTGCTTATGCTCCCGTTCTCTAGGTTTCCCATTCCTTGAAACAGACCACATTCAATCAGTTCCCTTTTCTGATACTATCTGAAGAATATAATTGTACCAATCTCTGTGTTTTTTTAATTGCCACAATGCTTAGCATATTGTGTCAGAAAATGTGTACTACTGATATTATGAGCAGGGGTCCTATCACAAACCTTACATGACAAGTGTCTCTGATACCTAATGTCTGAGGCAAGACGTGCATGGGAAAGAGACATGTATGTGTAAAACCAACCATAGAGATCTTAAAATCTGATTGGTTTCCAGTTACACTTCCCTTTAGCTAGGGAAGACTTCCATATTATACACTTAACCTTGGAGCCACTACCGTTTTCCCATGGTCTCGAAGAAGTCAATAAGCAATTGATAAATTTTCTGTCACTGTGGGCAATTAATAGGAGTTACAGAGCATTGGTTACATCAATTTTCCTGTATCTGAGGAGCAAAAAATTGATTTCACAAACTTACTGGTGCGTATTGATTCAATGTCTATCTTTAGGCTATTTCTATTTAATGCTTTTGTGCAGTCATTGAAAAAGAGTCTCAGGACTGTCCAATAAAATCTAGTTCTGTGGAGTTTTTATCTATTACTTGGCTTTGCAAGTATTTTTGGTATCAGCGATGCACTTTCAAGCTGAGGGATGTGGATATTCTCACTCTTAAAATATTTTCATACCTGGCAAATAAGAAGAGGAAACAGCTAAACATTATTCATTGAAGTCTGAAATCTCAGATGACACATTTGTAGAGGTATTAGAGTATGTGTTATTTGGGGGGGGGGGGGAGAATAATAGGATTTGTGTGTTTTAAGCCTCCCTCTTGGTCTTCAGTAAATGTTTTGAGATAAAGGAATACAAATCTATGTCTAACACTTTATTATCAGAGGTGCTCTGCTTGCTCATTTTCCCAAGGAAGCCTGGGTATCCTCATTCAACGAGAAGGGAGGCATCTGGATACATATTAGATTCAGCAATCACAGACCTGAAAAACATTTTTAAAAATTTCCTTTTTGAAATATTTCCCTGTAAACAAATGTGGATGAAGTGTTCATTTCTGTGTCAGGTACAACCTGGGGATAACAGTGTGAGCCAAACAGACAGGACGCCTGCCCTCATGTAGGTTATACTCAATAGAAGTACAGATGGATGAAGAAGGGGAAGACAGACAAATAAACAGCATAATTTCAAATAGCATTAATGCTGTGAGGTATAGCAAGATGGCCACCATAAGATAGCCACCACAAGATGGCCTGCAGGGGAGGACAGTTGTGGGAAGTTAGAAGTGACCAGGCCAGCAGAGGAGGGCAGTTGGGGGTAACCAGGCCAGCAGAGGAGGGCAGTTGGAGGAGACCAGGCCAGCAAGGGAGGGCAGTTGGGGGGGGGGGGGGGGGACCCAGGCCTGCAGGGGAGGGCAGTTGGGGGAGACCAGGCAAGCAGGGAAGGCAGTTAGGGGTGACCAGGCCAGCAGAGGGGTCTGTTGGGGGAGACCAGGTCAGTAGGGGAGGGCCGTTGGTGGGGGGGGGGGGGGACCAGGCCTGCAGGGGAGGGCAGTTGTGGGCAATCAGGCAAGCAGGGAGGGCAGTTAGGGGTGACCGGGCTGGCAGAGGGGTCTGTTGGGGGAGACCAGGTCAGCAGGGCAGGGCAGTTGGGGGAGGGACCAGGCCTTCAGTGGAGGGCAGTTGAGGGGGGGGCAGGCCTACAGTGGAGGGCAGTTGGGGGGGACCAGGCCTGCAGGGGAGGGCAGTTGTGGGTGATCAGGCCAGCAGGGAGGGCAGTTGTGGGCAATCAGGCAAGCAGGGAGGGCAGTTAGGGGTGACCGGGCTGGCAGAGGGGTCTGTTGGGGGAGACCAGGTCAGCAGGGCAGGGCAGTTGGGGGAGGGACCAGGCCTTCAGTGGAGGGCAGTTGAGGGGGGGGCAGGCCTACAGTGGAGGGCAGTTGGGGGGGACCAGGCCTGCAGGGGAGGGCAGTTGTGGGTGATCAGGCCAGCAGGGAGGGCAGTTGTGGGAGATCAGGCCAGCAGGGAGGGCAGTTGCGGGGGACCAGGCCTGCAGGGGAGGGCAGTTGGGAGCCAGCAGTCCTGGATTGTGAGAGGGATGTCTGACCACCCGTTTAGGCCCGATTATCGGGCCTAAACGGGTGGTCAGACATCCGTCAAGAGGTCCCAGATTGGAGAGGGTGCAGGCTGGGCTGAGGGACAACCCCCTGCCCCCCCATGCATGAATTTCGTGCACCGGGCCTCTAGTTTTGTCATAACAGTCCAGACATGCTAAGATATTTGCATATGAGCCTTCCAAATAGTGATTAATATAGACAGAGAGAAGAGCTTCAGAAACACTAACCCCTGTGACACACTTCAAAGTCATAGCAACTTTCATCCTAAAGCTCACCAAAACTATTACATTCATCCTTTTCCCAACTCTGCCCTGGGACAGAAAAATCTACAGTATATACGTAACACCCCTGACTTATTCACAGCAGCACCTCCCTGCTGAAACCCATTATTTCCTTGATGACGAGGTAAACATTCAAGCATATGGCTGCATGCAATAAAACAGCAGTTATGCTACGTATATTTCCATTTTAGAACAACAAAATTTATAGGCTGGGATTTATTTTCTAATTGAAATTTACTATCATTTCTTCCTGAGACATTATTCCTAGAGATGGAGAAGTATTTTATGTTTCAGCTATTGCAATTTTATTCTTTATAATTAATAACACTATCACTGTGTATTTTTCATTTTGATGCATTACAGGAGTCCTAACAGTTGGGAGAGTTTGCAAAATGTGTTGTGTTTTGTTGCTTAATACCTTATTAGAAAAACTGTCTTGCCTCCAAGTTAGTTCCATTTGCTACATTACAATAGACCGTAAGTTATTTTGACAGGGAAGCAGAAAAAGGAAGTCTATACTTATAAATATAAATAAGAGCCCAGACAGTAGAGAACATGTAAAATTATTCCATAACCCACTGATGATTGAGAATCCTGATCAGTATAAGTATAAAACTCAAACACAGGCTATTTTCTTTTTCCTCTGATATCTTTATGAACATAATTAAGACTTTGATACAGTCCTTATTGGCCAATATTATAAACACTGTTAATGTTTATGAACACATATAACTCATTTCCATTGTTAGCATTTACATATCCTTAAAAATAAATCCCCTGCAATCCTGCTCGATTTAAATATTTTTAAGAATTTATCATAACCTGTACTCCTCTGTGAGAATAACAAAATAAGCTTATTTCATGGTTCTGTGTGATTATGTAGTATAAAATATTCATAAAATTGATTGTAATATATGACTCTCTTCTGCAACAAGCAGTCTAATAACACAAATAGGGCGGGGATGGCACAATATTGCTCATGATGGAGATTTGTTATTAAACTGAAATAATAGAAAATTAAGCAAAGGAGTTTCAGGCCAAGGGAAACAAAATATTCTGTTTCCTGATGAATTGTTGCAGGATTAAAGCTAATCAATCTTGTTTGGTGAGTGTCCTTATGCTAAATTTGTAGAGTGCAACATTAATTAATCATCTGTACCTTGAAAAAGAATCCTTAGTTTGTTTCTTCTCTCTCAAAAGAAAATAGAAGGAAGGGAGGGAGGTACGGAGGGAGGAGGGGAGAGGAAGGAAGAAGAGATTGGAAGAAAGAGGGAGGGGAAGGAAATGAAAAAAGGAAAGGAAAAAAAACCAAAGAATGTGAGGCTGGGAAGAGCATGGACATAGGTTGAAAAAGATAATAGGTAAGTTTCAGATCGCTTCAGGAGCAAGAAAAACAATTATGGAAATCATAAAGTCAGATTACAGTCAAACCCTCCCTTTCAGTAATGACCACTGTACCACACGGTTTATCAAATGTCACAACCACACGGAAGCAATGGTTACACTCGCCATAATCAGCTGGGTGCCCTACATGGCAAATCTGCTTGAGGAGCAACTAAACCAGGTCTGCACACCTAGCTTCAGGTAGTTTGGCTAGCAAAATGAGGACTGGCCTGCTTACCTATATAGCAGCTTTTCAATATCTTGCATTGTCGCACAACATGTCACACTTTAAAGATAAACACATAATACCCTCCAGCAATCATCTTTCATCAGTCATTCGGGTCTCAGTAGAAATTAGGTTCGTGTTGCCAGGGCCTGGTGAGAATGTTCCTTTGTAATCACACGTGGGCTTCATGCAGCTTTGTGATGTGGCTACTTGCATAATTTATAGCCCCAACACTTGGCCCAGGATTGTAGGAAATCTATGCCCGCTGTTTATATTTTGTTCTTTCATTTGGCTGAGCATTTACTTTAAAGAGACAATATTAATGATTTTGTTTTCACTTTTCTTTAAATTGCTTCTTTATTTAAACAAATATTTAGTGCAAAATTAAAAATAGGAAGAGAACTTTATTCTCCTCTCTACTCTTTGTGCCTACTTCCCTTACAAAAAAGACAAAAAGAAAAATTCCATGTATTCATGTTGCTGCTTTTAACCACAGGCTGACTTTTTATCTTCCTAGTACAGGTCCCCTTAGTGAATAGTAGGTGTCTTTTTTTTGTAGGCAGTTAGAGTCCTCCTAACATCCCATGTATAGTCTCAAATAACCTGTTCTCTTTTTAAAGTAAAATTACTAGGGTTCATAGGCAAACCATTAATAATTACTAAGAGGAGAAGCTCTAAAAATGTATATATAAACTAAAGGAGGTTTAAAATTGAGGCTGCTAATATGTATGCAGTCTTAGCAAATTAGAATAAATTGGGTGGCTTAGACAACAAATGTCTCTTTCTTACAGTTCTGGAGGGAGGAAGTCCATGGTCAGAGTACCAGCATGCTTGGGTTCTCAAGGAAAGCCCTCTTCCTGATTTACAGACTGGTGGCCTCCTTGCTGTGACCTTACATGGCAGAAAAAGAGGTAGCTAGCTCTCTGACCTCTTCTCAGAGGGTATTAATCCTACTCGTGAGAGTGTCACTCTCAAGACTTAATTAGTTTCCAAAGATCCCAGGTCCTAATGCCATCACAATGGGATTAGGGTTTCAAAATATAAATCTGGGGGACACAAAATTTATTTAGATAGATAGATGGACAGACAGATAGATAGGCCTTGATTGCAAGCACAATGAGGAATAAAGGCAAAATTATGAAACATCATTGATACCTTTCATCTACCATAAAATCGGTGGTCTGTGTCCATGCAGTGTCTCTAACACTCCCACCTTAAAGGAAGTGTTCTGGTTTTATTATTACTTTAATTGTATCTTAAGAAACCACTTGAAAAAAATACTGCATATCGCAAACGAACATACCGCTATTGCTAGAATTCCTGGTATTTACAAGATGATAGTAGAGGAGATATAGTTTTTATCAGCAAGCACTGCATGCCGTTTAACTAAAAATACATAATTTTAACATCTACTTACTTCATCTACACACAAAAGGCTAAATCAAGTGTTCAAAATGTACTTATGTATTTTAATACTCTTTATTAAATTATAGACTCCTGTACACTCTTTTAATGAAATAGATAAAAACATTATGTGGCTATTGATATATCAACACGTGCGTAACTACTAATGTAAATTCATAGAAGGAAACAGAGTCCATTGTTCCTGTCATCGTGATCTTCCCCCAAAAATGTAAAAAGTGATAAGCTATCTTAGAGAAAAATATCACATGCAACAAGAGCCAAATTGGAGGACTTTCTCCAGACATCTGTCACTGTGGCACCTTCTACAGGGATAGAAGCAAGAATAACAGCACTGACCATTGGAGCTTCCTAAAAAACCATCCCTGCAAAAGAGGCAAGAACCAAAAGCTTCCTCATCCCTTCCCAGGGAATAAACACATGACCGTGTGGCATGTTTCAGCAAGACTCCGGGCACGTGGTAAACCAGTCCTAAACCCACCACTCCACTTGAGAACAACTGCTCATTTAGGTCCCTTCGGAACAAAGACAAGAGTATGATATCTTTCCACTTCACCTGTTAGTCCCTTTGAAGAGTTGCACTTGACATTCAGTGAGAAATCATCTCCCTTAAGGGTCCTAAGTCACATATCACCTACTGCAGACTTGAGATTTAAGTCCTGTGTAAAATTGTCACTATCAACCAAAACAAAAAAATGTGCTTCCCAGGAATTCCCACCCCCTTCTTCCATCCTGAGCCCCTCAGCAACTGGCTATCTTGAGAGAGGCTTTTAAAGTAAACAGAAAGTAGCTCTATTCCCATGAGCTCACATGATATTCAGTATCAGGTAGTATTTCCACTATATTCATGGGGGATTTCTTGTAGCAAGAAAATGGGTATCACAATGTAAATTTACTAAATGCTAATTGTTGTTCTTTGTAGAAAATGAACTGGAATTAATTAAAATCACAGAATTCTAACATTCTTTCTAGACAATCAGTATGCAATTAAATATCAAGGCAAATGCAATAGTTCTAGAATAGAGAGCTATATCAGTCATCTTTTCTTGGACATGTATGGTGGTGGAAATGAAGGAAAGAAGCTAAACTTTTTTCCTTTAATTGCAATTTGAAATGCACAAGCAGTCAGTGCCTATGAACAATCTTTCTAGGGTTTTTATTGTTGTTTTGAATAATGTTCCTCATATTGTTCATAGCATGGGGATCACCTGACTTTGTGCCTAAACAATTTCACATCAAAATATCCAAATCAGTCCAGCTGCCCCACTGGCTACAGAACAGAGATAGCTTGTGCAATTTGGTGGGTTTAGAAAAAAAAAACACAACTGAATATTTTAGGTCCAAATAGGCACTAACAAAGAAAGCCAACAAGGTCCTTAGAAATATAACAGATAAGAGTTACTAACAGGAATTCTGTTGGCCTCGCCCTCTTAAGTAGGCAAGATGAGAAAACATCTGTATGATAAAGAGTTCCCATCTTTCTTACTTGTACCATCTGGCTTGGTCATCTGTTACAACTTTCCCAAACCAATCTCTCTCTTATTTGTATGTGGAAGAGCTGCATTCCCTAAGGAAATATACAAAATTGAGATGTTTTATGGGTACAGTCAGCATGTAACAGATGACTTATGGCAACCATCTGAAATGTAGCAATTTTGCATTTTCTAGTAAGTCCATTTACTATACTCCTGCTATACTCTTGAGACATAACCAAGAACCTAAATGTTTCATCATGTGTGGAAGACACTTAAAGATGAACTTTTTATAAAGTAATAAGTTTCCTTGGGCACGTCTATTGCTTCAAGGTAACCATAACTATGATGGTCATTAATATAGTTGTTGGCAGAAATGCCCTGTATGTCTCAGTTGCAATTAAAATAAATAAAAGGATGCCAGCGGTTACACATAACCCACCTGAGCCTCTAGGGGAAACCACTGTCAAGATTCTCCTGATATACTTTCTGTCATATGTACCTCAGTCTAATATATAAAGACAGGTTTTTAAAAGCCACTGTTATTGGCAGAATATTAAAATTTCAAATATATTTAATAGTAAATACCCATAGCTACATTGAAATAATGAAATGCTATTACAATAATATTTAGTTGTGTGTTATACCTCTGCTAACTTTACTATTTTATTATTAAGCTAGAGGCCTCCTGGTGCATGAAATTTCATGTACTGTGGGGGTCCTTTAGCCCAGCCTGAACACTCTCATAGTCCGGGACCCCTTGGGGGATGTCCGCCTGCAGCGGAGGCAGGAGAGGCTGCTGGCACTGCTACTGCACTAGCCAGTCATGAGCCTGGCTTTTGGCTGAGCGACGCTGCCTCTGTGGGAGCACACAGACCACCAGAGGGAGCATCTGCCACCCGGTGGTCAGTGCAGGCCACAGCGACCCGTTGTTCAGCCGTTCGATTTGCATATTAGAGTTTTATTATATAGGACTAGAGGCCCGGTACACGAAATTCGTGCACGGGGGTTGTGTCCCTCAGCCCAGCCTGTACCCTCTCCAATCTGGGACCCCTTGAGGGATGTTCAACAGCCCATTTAGGCCCGATCGCAGAAGGATCAGGCCTAAACAGGCAGTCAGACATCCCTCTCACAATCCAGGACTCCTGGCTCCCAACTGCTCGCCTGCCTGCCTTCCTGATTGCCCCTAACCGCTTTTGCCTGCCAGCCTGATCACCCCCTAACCACTCCCCTGCCAGCCTGATTGATGCCTAACTGCTCCCCTGCCAGCCATGTTTGCCCCTAACTGCCCTCCGCTGCAGGCCTGGTCACCCCCAACTGCCCTCCCCTGCAGGCCTGGTCACCCCTAACTGCCCTCCCTTGCAGGCCTGGTACCCCCCAACTGCCCTTCCCTGCAGGTCCAGTTGCCCCCAACTTTCCTACTCTTCTGGCCTGGTCACCCCTAACTACCCTCCCCTGCAGGCTTGAATGCCACCAACTGCCTTCCCTTGCAGGTCTGGTCCCTCCCAACTGCCTTCCCCTGCTGGCCTGATCACCCACAACTGCCCTCTCTTGCAGGCCTGGTCCCTCACAACTGCCCTCCCCTGCTGGCCATCTTGTGGTGGCCATCTTGTGTCCACATGGGGCAGCCATCTTTGACCACATGGGGGCAGCCATCTTGTATGTTGGAGTGACAGTCAATTTGCATATTATTCTTTGATTAGATAGGATAGAGGCCTGGTGCACAGGTGGAGGCAGGCTGGTTTGCCCTGAAGGGTGTCCCAGATCAAGGTGGGATTCTCTTGGGGCATGGGGTGGCCTGGGCGAGGGGCCTGCGGTGGTTTGAAGGCAGGCCACGCCCCCGGGTGCCCCAAGCAGAGGCCCTGGGATCTGGGATTTATTTATCTTCTATAATTGAAACTTTGTAGCCTTGAGCGGAGTCCTAGGCTGGCCAGGGTGTGGGGAAAGCTTGGCTTCCTCCATTGCCAGGGAAACCCAAGACTCCTGCTTGCTCCGTGGCAGCAGCCATCTTGGTTGGGTTAATTTGCATACTCACTCCTGATTGGCTGGTGGGCATGGCTTGTGGGTGTAGCAGAGGTATGGTCAATTTGCATGTTACTCTTTTATTAGATAAGATTACTCTTCTTAATGCTTAGAATAGAACAGCTCCTGCTCAGAATCAAATGCTTCCTCACTAGACTCTAGATAAAGTCCAGTCCCCTTACTTCTCTAAATTTAACTCCTACTGCCTCATGAGATAAACCACCTCGGCTACCTCCCCAACCTTACATCTCTTCTTTGCCACCCCACTTAGTGTCTTAGCATGCTCCTCTCCCCCTGCCTGAAGCTCTCTTCTTATCCAGATCCAAATGTCTCATTTGCACACAATCTGTGTTAGTCATATTCTCCAGAGAAATAGAACCAACAGGATATAAATATAATTCATACAAATTGCCGATTCAAGATGGGAAGAGTCAATGTTTCAGTTTGAGCCAAAAGACAGAAAAAAGAAGCTTATCACTGTAAGAAAGGCAGTCAGGACTTCTCTCCTCCCCTCAGAAGGGTCCACCTTTTTGTTCTATTCAGCCCTTCAACTGATTGAATGGTGCCTGCCCACATAGGGAGACCAATGAGTTTAACTCAATCTACCAATTCAAATGTTCATCTCCACAAAAGCACCCTCACGGAAACACCCAGAATAATGTTTGGCCAAATATCTAGGCACTCCTCAGCTCAGTTAGGTTAATCATCACACAGTCTTTCAGTTTTGCTGAAATATTATATTAGAAAGGATGTCTCCAACCACCTGTATAAAATTGCAACCACATTCTGTCTTTATTTCCTTTACTTTTCTTTAATTTTCTTCCTAACACTTATCATCAACCAATGTATATGTGTTCTTTGTTTACTTTCTTCTCTCCACCCCCCTCCCTCAATACACTGGATTATAAACTCCGGGAGAACACGGGTTTTGTTTTATTCACTGCTGTATTTCCATTTGGAACAAAGAGGCAATCATTCAACATTTGCTCATTGAATGGATGAATACCTTCCTTGCAGGACACATTATTTTAAAAGTAAACTAGTTTGTTCTTTTATCACAAAGAGAAGTAATATACCATAGAGTTTAGTCATTCATGGGTAATAATCCAGAGATAATATTCTATAAGTAAGCCATTGGTGACTTGTAGAAACTGCTTTTTGTTTTTGAATATATGCACTGTATGGATTATCATTACTCTTTAAAAAAAAAAAAGATGTTTATTTCTTAGTGTTCACCAAGACAGTAGCAAAATCTTCTGATGAGATTTTAAGATATTACCAAATTCAGCATAATTGTCAGAAACACAAATGCATTGATTTGTTTAAAAGCTGTTTCTCATTTTTTAAAAACAGGTAGATTTCTTAACTACTCAAATAACAGTTTACACCAGGGGTCCTCAAACTATGGCCCGCAGGCCACATGCAGCCCGCCGAGGACATTTATCTGGCCCACCGGGTGCCACTGCCTGTCCTTCTTTTAGCAGCCAACTCATCCTGGACCCGCAGTGCACGTAGGAATTTGTTCATAGTTTTTTTTTTTAAACTATAGTCCGGCCCTCCAACCGTCTGAGGGATGGTGAACTGGCCCCCTGTTTAAAAAGTTTGAGGACCCCTAGTTTACACCAAATAGTTATCAATTGAAAGTTGTGATGACTACATTTCTGAGTTAAAATAAGCTAGCATGGTGATCACTTAACAAATATATATATATAAATATATGTATATATATATATGTGTGTGTGTGTATATATATATATATATATATATATATATATATATATAGTGCCTTTGATTCTGATTTCTTATTGTTTAACCTTACAACCATTTCCATTCTGCTGCCTAGACTCACTTCATAGATTTTTTAAAAATAACACACACAAAAAAACACATTTTTCATTTTCATTTTCCTTCTCTCGTTTGATCTCATTTGATCTCATTGCTATTTCTGACTTCTGTTAGGAAATGGAATTTTCTATATTCAATCTACAATGCCCTGTATCTTCAGCAATTTTGCTTTGATGATACACAAATCTGGAAACTGATGACTGCAGCCTGTCAGGAAGAAATATCTATGGTTCATTTTTATGAGAAGTTTCCTAATGAATTTTTAGAGCACATTTTTTTTTCATTCTTAGCATCAAAGTCTATTATTTTCATAAGCAGTTTTGAGAATGGTATATCCACATGTGAAACTTTGATAACATCCTTTATTATGTTCTTAACAAATGTAGAACTCAGTTATTTCAAATCACTTCAATTAATGCTCTATTGCCTTTTCATGTGAGTTGCTCAGTTTTTAAGATCTTTGTGGAAATAACAGAAGCTTAAATAACTTGGTGCTTGAGGAGGGAGTATGCTTTAAAAGGCTCAATTCTCCCAGTAAAGTAGTTCTGAAAACTCTTTTTATTTTCTTGATGATAATCCATCAATTTCTACAGTCCTTAAAATAATATAAAGCAGTTAAGCCATGTGGTTTAAAGCCTTATCTACCACTGGAAGTAAGCTTAAGTCCTGTTTGTAAGGATGTAAAAACATTCTTATATAAAGAAAAATTAATAACCTCAAGCATTTGGGTAAGGACAACATAATCCATATGTTCTAAAGTTTTGGTTTACTTGGGGAGCCATCACAAAGTGTCAAAAAGGAAAAAAAAAACACAAATATCTCAAAGATACCTTGAAAGGAAAATTCTAGAAATCAAATCTTTTTCCTCTCATGACATATATTCACTTATTGTCAAGATAGTGTCAAAGCTATCAGAATTGAATGGACTGTTCCAGCTCAACAATACCAGAGAAAACCTCTTTGTTGGGTAATTATAGAATGGTTCAAGAAGCTAGGGAACAGAGGCTGGGATTCTCTTATCTCAGAAATTTCAATAAAAGTTTGTTGTAAGGAAGCACTAATCATGGCCTTCTAGAGCACAGGCAAAGGCCCTGGATCTTTACATGAATTATAAAGTATAAGTTCTGTCAAAGAATCTCAGAGTTGAAATATCTTGCTCAACCCTCTAAATATTTCCAGTGAAGTGGCCCTTAGCCCTGTGCATATACTTCTTTTGACTGAGAACTTGATTTTTGCGAGGAGCCCAGTCAAGTGGGGATTTGTATAACAACCACTATGGACTTCCATTTCTATAGTATTATTAAGTGAATGCCTTCTGTTGTCAAGTACAAGATATTCTAGAATATAACAGGCAATCATTTTAAAAGTATACATATTACATGTATAAAAAGTAATTGTAAAAAGTATACATATTACATGCATTTTGTGCATGCATTCAGACCTCCAAAAAGACAAAAACTAAAAGAAAACTGGAAATCCAGGGGCTAGCATGTGAGTTGACTCCATAGAAGCTACATGGAGGGTTATCGCTCTCAGAATCAAGGGATTTAGGATTCAAAGATAATAAGAATACAGAAGAGGAAGAAGTGTTATCACATAGTCTTGAATGAAGACATGACTTTCAAGTCAACTGATTTGAGTGGTTATTAAATCAGTAAAATGCTATTAAACGAGTTACCATCTAACAACTCATATATGGAGGTGGTGAAAAAATGTAAGTGTGGATTCCTTTTTTTTTTTTAATTCTTCTTTGAGAATTCATAGGTCAGAGGTTCTGATTATAATCTACTTGCTTGATCTGGACCATACCAAGCTGAAAAATTAATATTAAAAAATCAATAATAATCATTAAATAAATTTTTCAGAAGCAAACACGAAGATGAAGTCTTAAAAATAAGGGTCTTCTAGTAATACTAGTAAGCCCACAAAAGACAAAGTTGCAGAACATTCAAGGAAACAACAGACCAGGAAAATAGTCAGTAGACCCAACAAACACAAAAAAGTTCAGATAATAAAGATATTAGAGTTAAGTATTTTGAAATTATTATATTCATGAGAAAAGAACATTGAGAGCATAAGTTATAATAAAAGAGACAATTTTAAAAACCTGACAAAATTTAAAAAACAAGTTAAATTTCTGAAAATAAAATCACTGAAAGGAGAATTTGAAAACTGTGCATATAAAGGAATAACCCAGGAATAAGCACACATAAATAGAAGAACACTTGGAAGAAAAGTTACGTGACATGGAGGATAGAATGAGGTTAAGTGCATACTATTTAGTAGTAGTACATAAAGAAGAGAATCCAAAGAATGAGGAAAGGGGATATACTGAAGATTAGAACTAAGAATTCTCCATAACTGACTAAGTGCAAGAATCCTTTGCCTTGAGAAATGTACAGAATACAATGGAAGCAGAGCAAAACAAAATCCACACCTGGATTTACTGAATTTAAAGACAAAAAACAAGTCTTAAAAGTGGCTAAATAGAAAGAAACATATTACCTTAAAAAAAAAGACAACCATATTTTTAATAAAATTTTAGAAGCTACAATAAAATACAGAGTAGGTGGAAATAAAAGGAAAATATTAAAATAAATTGTTGCTAATTACTACCTGAGTGAACTATTATTCTAGAATGAAAAAAAAAAGAAAGCATTTTTAGACAAGAATGAGAGAAAGTTTGCTATAAGAACTATTAAAATATGCACTTCATGGAATAGGACATTAAACTCAGAAGGAATGCTTAGGAAGGAGTGGGGAGAAAAGAAAGTGGTGTATGGATTTCTAAATTGAAAGCACTGACTAGATCTCTCAGTCTGCTTGGGCTGCCATAACAAAATAACGCAGACTGGGTGGCTTAAACAAAGGAAATTGATTTCTCACAATTCAGGAGACTAGAAGTCCAAGATCCAGGTGCCAACAGGGTTGGTTTCCGGTGAGATCTTCCTTTGGCTTACAGAAGTCTATCTCCTCTCTGTGTCCTCACATGGCCTTTTTTCTCTGCGTGTACACTCCTGGTGTCTCTTCTTCTTCTTATAAAGACAACAGTCCTATTAGATTGGCTTCACACCCTTGTACTCTTATTTAATTTTAATGATTTTTATAAGACAGGGCATAGAAGAGTTCACATCATGGGGAAATAGAGAGACCGGTACAGAATGAAGATTTTTATTTTTTTTATTTTTTGCTTGACAACTGACCAGATCTCTTCACAAGTCAATCTATATATTTAAAAGGCTAATATGCTAAATGTCTAACCATCCGACCACTCACTATGTTGCACACTGACCGCCAGGGGGCAGACACTCAACGCAGGAGCTGCCGAGCTGCAGTGACTTGGCAGTGGCGGTTCTCGGGTGTTGCACCCCAAAATCAGAGAGATGGGAGCCCGATTCCTCGCAAGGCCATGCGATTCCAACTTCAGCTGTGGGTTATGTTGTTGCTAGGGCACTGTCCGTCCTGAATCTGGCTTACTGCACACTTGCATTTGCATTCTACACCCTGTATGACAGCAACTTTGCAGAGTGCCCTCTTGCACTCCAGGACCCCTCAGTGGATGCCAGAGAGCCAATTTCAGCTCAATCCCCGCAGACCAGGCCCAAGGACCCCACCTCCCAGAGAGACTCCATAGAGGCGGGGGAGGTACCATGGGAGGTTGGCTCTAGGGTGTGTCCCACCCATCTCGCCCAGTCCCACCCCACCCGCCACCTTCTAATTAATATCCTTTCAATGTGCACAAATCCATGCACTGGGTCACTAGTATCATATAAACAAAAAGGAAAAA
This sequence comes from Corynorhinus townsendii, assembly GCA_026230045.1. Taxonomy (NCBI): domain Eukaryota; kingdom Metazoa; phylum Chordata; class Mammalia; order Chiroptera; family Vespertilionidae; genus Corynorhinus; species Corynorhinus townsendii. The sequence goes on along the minus strand of JAPDVU010000006.1, from coordinate 160,667,555 downwards.
GAAATGTGAGGGGCTATTCTAGATTAAATGAAACAAAAAGGAAATTTAACTATGGACTATATTTTGGTGATATTAAAGAATTATTGCTAGTGTTCTTAGGTATTATAAGAATTCTTTGTTTTGATACTATGCACACAACAATATTTAGGCATAAAGTGGTCTTATGTTTGAAATTTACTTGCAAATGATTTAGCATAGAAAGATAAATGTACAGAGAGGTAAAGTTAATATGACATGTATTCCCTAAAATAAAAATCAGTTTCAAATGTTCATCTGGTAATGCTGATCTTTAATGAGATTTTGCCAATTTCATCTTTAAAAATGTCTTTTCACAGAGATAGGTATTGTCAAGTACTAATACCAATTCATGAGCTTATAATTTTAATTGAGGATATTCATTATTTGGAAGACATTTATAAATTCTGTTAGATTCTTCTCTTGGTGTTGGCCATTTGGCATGTCATTACAATGTAAATTAATCACTTCCATTGAAAGGTTAAGTGGAAGCTACTCAGTTATACAGTTAAATGGATTTTGAAACATGGAAATTTCCTTTTCACTTCCACTAAGGTCCAAAAATGCTGCTAGATCTCTAGCATGAGCTTGAAAAAATATATCTGTTGTAAATGTATGCCAGATTGAAGATCTTACTTCTTGTTTTAACTCCTAATAATACAGAAAGTGTATAAAGATGCTTGACATTACTTGTGATTCAAGCAATGTTAGTTGTCATCAAACTATCATTATTGGAGAATAATTTTATATATAAGTGCTGTTTTGCTCTGTGATTTTAGTTTGAATTTATTACACAACATTATCAAGTCTTCAGCAAAAACAAATTAATCTCCAAAATGTGCAGTGTTGCAAAAACAGTTCAAGATGGTTCTTCTTGTTTAGAAAACATTCTATCTCAATCCTGAGCCCAAACAGGTGAGCTAAAACTTTATCCCTGTAAGCTCATCAGACTCCTGGGTGTAGGGTAAGTCTTGATATATAACTTCTATTTTTGACAAAAGTTCACAAAACTGATGATGGTTAAGTCCATGACAGTGAATGAATGAAGTTCATCAATGAGAATACCAGATGAACAACAAATGATAGATTAAAATATTTTCTGCAAAGTACCTGCCAATGCATGACACAATAAATAACCATGTTATTTAAACACTTCATACTTTGACAAGCTTTTTAAATTTGTCCAACTAAATCTATTCCTGCTCCACACATATTTTTACCACCTTCAGTTATAACGTATCTTAGCAGATTCCACTTCATACAGTATTGAGTTAGTGCTTTCTTAAAATATTTTTTAAAAATTCTTGCCTGTAAATATTCCATGCAAACTAACTCTTCAGTGACTTCAAATGTAGTGTTGACTCCTCAGATAAATAACTGAGCAGTATGGTAACATCCATCAACTCACCAATAACCAAAGAAATCCACTCATAATTGACTTTTGATATTTTTCAAATGACCTCAACTCTTTAACTGTTCTCTCTGAAAAGCTAATATAGTCTTAAACAAGTTTATTTTCTTTAAATACATTTCTTCAACCAAAGGACTTGTATGCATGCATATAAGCCTAACCAATGGACACAGACAACAGGGGGGTGAGGGCATGAGTGGGGTTTGGGGAGGGGCAATGGAGGATAAGGACACATATGTAATGCCTTAATCAATAAAGAAATTTTAAAAAAAGAATATACTTCCATAAATATTTAAAAAATAATAAATACATAAATACATTTCTTTGGCTGTTTCAGTCAAACGTGATTTGATGATTAACTCACTATCGGTAAGTCACTTTTCTTGCTTAGTTAATAAATAAGTCATTCTAAAGTTGGCCGTTTGCAGCTTCATGTTTAGTTTTCACTGTTGTGAAGAATTTCTACTGCAATGAGATACTCTTGTAATACTTTCTAGCTTTCCTGACCATTGCTTTCCTGTGCATTGGGCATATTGTGACGAGTGCTCATTCTGGTAATACCATCACACAGGGTAGTCTTTTACCACATGTATCTTGCCGCTGCATGATAAACATGACTTTGGGCATCTAATTCAATAATAAAATAAATTCACACTCTATTGTGCTTTAAAAGTATAATAGATGTCCCGTGTTAGTGTTTTTGTAGCCTCTGTAACAAATTACCACAAACTAATTTAGTGGCTTAAAGACATACATTTATCCTCATAGTTCCGGGAGTTAGAAATCTGAAATAAATCTTGTGGGGCTAAAATCAAGATATCAGCAAGCCCACTGCCTTTGGAAAGCATTGGAATGAATCCATTTCTTGTTTCTTCCAGCTGCCAGAGGCTGCCAGAATTTCTCAGCTTGTGGCTTGCATCATTCCAATCTCTGCTTCTGTCAGCTTCTCTGAATTTCCTGTGTCCTGCCTATGATTACATTGGACACACCCAGATAATCCAAGGTAATCTATGCATCTGAACATCCTTAATTTGATCACATCTACAAAAGCCCTTTTGCTATATATGGAAACACAGAAGTTCCAGAAATTAGAATGTGAATATCTTTGAGATGTTTTCAGCCTATTGCCCAAAGTTTACTTTTCTTTACTCACTTTTATATGATGACTATGCACTGATAATAAAAAGTAAATAAATCAGACAATGCATAATAATATGTATTTGGGTTTGTTTTTTTTAATATATTTTTATTGATTTTAGAGACAAAGGGAGAAAGAGATAGAAACATCAATGATGAGAGAGAATCATCTATTGGCTCCCTCCTGCATGCCCCCTATCAGAGATCAAGCTCACAATTCGGGCATGTGCCCTGACCTGGAATTTAACCATAATCTCCTGGTCCATAAGTTGGTGCTCAACCACTGAGGCACGCCGGCAGGACTAATATGCATTTTGAAATGCTGTCATGTTATAGCAGCATCATTGCACTTTATAATAAACTAAACATGATGAGACTATAGTCTTTCATGCAACTACTCAACTCTGCTCTTGTATCACAAAAGCAGCCATAGAAAATATGTAAGTGATTAAGTGTGACTATATCCGCACTAAAATTTAAATTTTATATAATTCACATCATAAAATATTAATCTTATTTTATGTTTCCAACTACTAATAAAGCAAATACACACATTTCTGTATATGAGGCCATACAAAATCAGATGGCAAGCTAGATTTGGCCCTTAGGCTATATCGTTTGCAGACTCCTGGCGAAAATCAATGGACAACACAACCTCCAGACGAGATGTTCTCTTCTCAAAAGTTCAGCACAAGAACATTCTAAATATTTGAATATACGGGAAGATAAGGTTTTACAATTAAAGGAAAAAAGTTGCCTTAGTTATTATGACTCTCTCTTTTTGTCCATGAAACAAAAGTTATGGCTAATTTTAGGAGCTTTTTGCACACTGAGTATCCTGTTCCTGGAATTTCCCCAGATGAGAAAAGGAATTTTCCTATATGTCTCCTTCCTGTGCAGCAGCCAAAAAGACAACCAAATAGAGATGGAAGTTTCTTTACTCACAAGAAGCCTCTTTGCTTGGATCGTGTCTAACATCTGCATTATAATGTGAGAGGTGATCAGGTCTAACCATAAGCTTTGCTGTTGATTGCTCCAATCACTCCTCGTAAGTCATCTTACATGTTTTTGATCATTTATAAAGGGTCACAAAAAGTAAGTACCAGTGTATTTTTAAAATCATACCTAGGTAAGAGTGGATGTGAATTTGCCTGTGCGTCTGCATGTACTGAAATGATACCTCTTTTCAGAATTCTAGGAATGTCACAGATACAAATTTTACCTTTTCTCTCATCACACTTCCTTCTCCTAAACTGTCCATACTCTTATTTGAACTGGTTTTTTTTTTCTCTACCCTGTGACTATAATTACATTACATATTAAAAAGCAATAAAAATTTTTCAAGTGTCCCCACTTGGAAAAAATACAGAAAGATGTGCTTCTCTAGTCACTTCTGATTAGCTCTAATCTGGCTATCCAGAGGGAAAGGAACCGGCATTGAACGTCGAGTCTCTCTATTCAGAAAGTTGATCCTTAATAGCGGTGAGGGGAGAAAAAGATTCTTTTGATCTTGTGTTTTAATCTTAAATTTTAATTTGCACCATACAATTTTAATAACTGTCATCTAGGTTTCAAAGCGAGTCGAATTAAGTATTTTGCTCACGTTGCATATTACACATGTAACTTCAGAATCCTTTGTATCCGCAGGAGCTTTGAAGACTGCTTATTAAATTAGTAATGATCACCAGTCAAAGGCTTGTCAACCTCTCTGTACACTTGTGCGCCTTGGTCACAAATCAAAAGTAGATGCTGAACTCCTTTTTGTACCCAAGCATAAAATAATGATATGGCCATAATTGATAAACTCGATGTTTCGCGTGGGACTGTAAGTAACAATATTTCTTGCGTTTTCCAAGCTCTGCTTATTACACACAAATAAATAAAGATGCCAAGTGATTGCTTCTACTGCCAAGTCTAACAGTTAAGTTTTAACTCTGCAAAAATGGGACCACTTCTGAACAGTATGCTCCTAACCCCATTACTCTAAGTGAAAGCAAAGTTAATGTTCCCCAAATGGAAAGACATCAGTAGTTCAAGCCTATTTAGAAGTGGTGATTTCACTTTTCATTTGCCTTTTTGTCTTATGCAAAGATTAGATGGCATTTAACATTAAAGAGTACATTTGTAAGAAATTACATCCTGCACTTCTGGAATGCCTCTGAAATAATGAATCCAAGTTTATCTATTTACAATTCAATTGGAAGCAAGCACTAAAAAGCCACAAATGCATAATACAATTGGCAAACATTTTATATTTTTCCAAGAAAGTACACTTCTTTTCATTAGTTCACTCGAGAAAAATACACTGAGAATTTGTCATATGCTATGCACTGTACTGGGAGCTGAGGAGATATAAAACTTCATAAAACAAGGAGATTTGTTCAGCAATCCACTGTTTACTAGGGAAGATAAAGGGAATAGAATACGGCCAAGAAAGCATGGCAAGTGCAAGATTGGAGGCAGGGCAATGGGCCAGAACAACGGTGCAGGAGCTCTGCCTTGAGGGGGCAGGAAGCTCTAAGAGGCTTGACTTAGAGCTTGAAATATAAGGAGCAACTCCACAGGCAGAGAAGTGGAGCACGGGCATTCCAGGTGGGCCAGGAGTAAGGAAAAAGATACGGAGGTGAGGAAGGTAGGAACCAAAGGCTTTCTGAGTTATCAGTATTGCTAGGTGACAAGTGGAAGAAATAGGAGATGATGCTGGAGAAGAAATCAGGATTGTGTGTGTGTGTTCATTTGTGTTCATATATACACATATGAATATGCATCACAGTTTATGAGTATTAAAGTGGCCACCTTAACTATCTCTGTATACTTAAAACATAACCATATAGGAAAAAAGAGAGTAAGAGATTGCTATTATGTTCTCCTCCACCTCAATGCCTCAACACACCCACCCCCAACACACATACAAACAATAATTAAATTGGCCCAAAATAAAATATTCATTGAATATAATCCACATCTAATGATGTGGTAAAATATAAATAATAATAGACTGAAACCTTTATTATCATGATGATTAACACTAACGTTGATTCAACACATTGTCTGATATATTTGTTTATTGAGTTATAATATACACATTGTAAAATTAGATATTTTTAGTGTAAGGTTCTCTGAGTTTGAAAAACATACACAGTTGTAGAAACATCAAAACAATCAAAATGTAGTACAGTTCTACCACCCCCAAAAAAGTCCTTGTGCCTCTTTTAATTACTCCCTTCCCTAGCCTTCCCAACCCCCAATCAATGGCAAAAATCCATGTTTCTTGCCTTTTTGAGAATGTAGTATAACTATAATCACACACCTTGCATCCTTTTCAGTCTGGCTTCTTTAGTCTATTGCTTAAGAGGTCCATTCAAATATGTTGTGTGTTCAAACATGCGTGTATCAAGAGTTCATTCAATTGTATTGCTGAGTAGTTTTCCATTGTATGGATGTATCACACAGTTTGTTTATCCAGTCATGAGTTTAAAGACATTGGGCTTATTCCAGATTTGGTCAAATATTAATAAAATCAATATAAACATTACAAGAAAGATTGTGGGTGAACATAAGTTTTATAAAGTATGCTTATTCTATATAATAAAGAGGGAATAAGGAAAATGACCATCATTCCAACACACAAGATGGCCGCCTCCATATGGTCAAAGATGGCCACCCTCATGTGGACACAAGATGGCCACCACAAGATTGCCAGCAGGGGAGTGCAGTTGAGGGTGACCAGGCCTGCAGGGGAGGGCAGTTGGGGGTGACCAGGCTGACAGGGGAGGGCAGTTGGGGGTGACCAGGCTGACAGGGGAGGGCAGTTAGGGGCATTTGGGCCAGCAGGGAAGGGCAGTTGAGGGCAACCAGGCCTGCAGGGAAGGGCAGTTGGGAGGGACCAGGCTGGCAGGGGAGGGCAGTTAGGGACAATCAGGCCAGCAGGGGTGGGAAGTTAGGGGCGACCAGGCTGGCAAGGGAGGGAAGTTAGGGGTGACCAGGCCTGCATAGGAGGGCAGTTAGAGGCAATTGGGCCAGCAGGGGAACAGTTAGACATCAATCAGCCTGGCAGGAGAGTGGTTAGGGGGTGATCAGACTGGCAGGCAGAAGTGGTTAGGGACAATCCGGCAGACAGGCAGGTGAGTGGTTGGGAGCCAGCAGTCCTGAATTGTGAAAGGAATATCTGACTGCCCTTTTAGGCCTGGTGGGATCAGGCCTAAATGGGCAGTTAGACATCCCACAAGGGGTCCCAGATTGGAGAGGGTACAGGCTGGGCTGAGGGACACACCCCTCCCCCCTACTCCCCTGCACAAATTTAGTTCCCCAGGCCTCTAGTTTTTTTTTTGTTTCTTGTTGTTGATTTCAGAGAGGGGAATGGAGAGGGAGAGAGAGAAACATTAATGATGAGAGAGTATCGTTAATTGGCTACCTCCTACATGCCCCCTACTGGGGACTGAGCCCACAATCTGGGCATGTGTCCTGACCAGAAATAGAATTGTGACTTCCTGGTTTATGGGTCAATGCTCAACCACTGAACCACACTGGCCAGACCTAGCTCCATTTTTTGAAAAGACTCTTCTTTCTCCATTCAATTTTCTTTGCAGCTTTGTGTAATATCAATTGCCTGTATAGATAAGGCTTTTTAAAAAATCTAGCATATTTTTTAAGTGAAACTAATAAAATGATGGAATGCACTATAGTTCTACTAAGCAAGCTACCTAAAATACACATTAAAAACAAGAAACCCTAACAGATACAGGAGGAGATAGGAAGTCAGAGGTTTGAAAGAACCCCAATCTCAAAGGACCTAAAAACATGAGATGCTCTAGCTGGTAACACAGAGCCATCCTTCTTTGTTAAGCCATTTCCAAGCATCTAAGGCACCTCTCTTTACTAGAAATATCGGGCTAGGTTATTTTCCATGGAATTGGTGACTTACACTGAAGCAGACACATCACCTAGAAAAGCAAACAGGAGGATCTGACCCATGGTGGGCAGATCCATTAGAAGCCAGCACACATCAGTACCAGGAGATAAGTAAAGAACAGCATTTTCTAGCTCCATGCACAGATCTTGCAGTGCTGTTGGTTTTTTCCCTTCTCCTGGCTCACTTTACATACACATGTAGCAGTCTCTCAAAGAGCACGCCACCGAAAGGCAGTTCCCCAGGTTCAAAACCTTTGTTTGGAGGCAACAGTGTTGGATACTTTAACTGTCCAAATCCAAATCCTCAACTTTGTCTGTGTGTCATCCATGTTTCTTGGTGTGGTTAAGGATGTAATTCATATAAAAGTCATCTCTCTCTCTTGCACAGGCTGTGATTCTCCTTTAATTAGATTGTAATTAAAACCAAATAAAGAAACATGCAGATGAATAACTTCATATCTTTTTTTTTTCTACTGGGAAAATAATTATTTTTTTTCTTTGACAATCAGTCTCAAATAGAGTCAGGAAATGGTTTTGTGCATTTTTATAGTAAAACACTGGGGTGTGTGTGTGTGTGCATTTCCCTGAAAGGCTCTCACACAGAGAGCATTTTAATTTTCCATGGTACTGCTATTTTGACCTCTGAGACCTTGCAAAGTAAAGTATTTATGATCCTGGGCTTTTTTATGGTATTGTTTCAATATTTTTGAAACATTTGTATTTCTTGCTGATGTTTTTGGCATTAAAAATCACTCAAGCTGTGCTGAAATATAATGGTATTCACTGAACCATACCATGGGAGGATAATTCAGTGCAGTGAGGTTATTCTAGCTCATCATGTACACAAAAGATTGAAAGAAATTGTAGAAGATTCTCAGTTCTCTACATGGGCAGCATTGAGTCTGTGTGTTGTGTTTTTTTTTTCTCTCTAATAACTTGACATAGATAAACCTTCACATGAATATAGAAATATCTAGTTTTATGTCTTTAGAGCAAACCAAAGGAAAAATGCAATGGCCCGAGGTATGAGGAAGCAAAGGACTGCTGAACATTTGCTCTGGATCAGTAATTCCCTTTACCTGTTACCCAGACAAACATCAAACCTGAGCAAACAGCTTCCTCTCCCAACTTCAACACATCCCTAGACAAGCCCCCAAAACGATGAGACTCAAACTTTAATTAGAGTAGTGGAGTGTGCTATTACAGATAAAAACCAAGGATGATTTAATTTCCATATATTTAAGTTGTCCTTAACTAGGAATATTCATAATGCCTCAGACTGACTACAAAGATTGTACCATTTTATATATGTTTGTTTTTAAATTTCTGCCCCAAGAATAAATAAAATGCAAAACCTTTCTCTCTCCTGTCATCCTCAGCTTTGAGATGTCAATTAAAACAGCCCCCATATTGTATATTTTGTATATTTTCTCCTTGATTCAAGTTCGCATTTGATAACACAACATAAGCTTATAAGAGATAAAGTACAAAAGCGGACAGGTCAAAGCACTATAAAATAATATTGACTCAAACAAGATAGAAGTTAATTTTGCTCTCAAGTGACATACTGAGTATAACATTCTAATATAACAGCTTTATGGTGCCAGGTACATGGCTCATTCTATCATGTGACTCAGCCATCCTCAATATATATCTTCCATAGATTTGGTCAAAAATGCTGCTCAGTCCTAATTGTTTTGGCTCAGTGGATAGAGTGTCGGCCTGTGGACTCAAGGGTCCCAGGTTCCATTCTGGTCAAGGGCATGTACCTGGGTTATGGCCACATCCCCAGAAGTGTGTGTGCAAGAGGCAGCTGATTGGTGTTTCTCTCTCATCAATGTTTCTAACTCTCTCTCCCTCTCCCTTCCTCTCTGTAAAAAATCAATAAAATATATTTTTTAAAAATGCTGCTTAAGCTCTTGTAATCATATACGTGTACCAGGCAATGGAAAAGTGAACAAAGGAAGAGGAAGTGAGGTACACTATAAAAATGATCGGCATTCTCCACTCTTCCCTGTATCTATAGTATCTCTGTAACTCTGTAGTATCTCCCATGAAGTAGCTTATGAGACCCCTTGAATCCATGAGTGCCTTAGGACTTACTTTAATCAAGAGAATGCCCCAAAAATGACATATGTGAATTCTGAGTCTAGATCTCAATAGCCCTTGCACTCTTCCACTTGTTTCTTGGTAGCCCCTGTGTGAACAAGCCCAGGATAGCCCTCTGAAAGAAGAAAGGTGTGTAGTACAGCCGTCCTCATTGTTGTAGCTGATGGTCAGCCCCCAGTCAATCTGCTAGCTAATCACAAATGTATAAGCTCAGCTAAGGCCAGAAGAACCTATTAGCTGATCACACCTCATATTGCCAACTTACAGAATCATGAGTAGAAATAAAATGTTGTTTTAAGCCACTAAATTTTGTGGTGGCTTGTTAGGCAGCAAATGACAAAAGAAAAAGACATCACTTTCCTATGAACGCTATGACCCAGAATCTGTATGTTACTGCTTCCACTCTTGTGCCAATGGTAAGAATTTAGTCACAGTAGCTGCAAAGGAAACTTGGAAATGTAGTCTTTCACTGGATGGTTGATCATGTGTCCAGCTCTAGCTAGATTCCTATTACTAAAGAAAGAAAAAGGGGATCTAGGTGATATATATTGTGGGACAAGTCTCTGATACCTCTAACTCTTTAGCTGGTTGTGAAGTTTAAATGGGAAATACATGTAACAGTCTTTGTCTAGCCGCTGGAACCTACAAAGGGCCAGTAAATTGTCTTTTATATTCAAAATCAGAAATAGTTACAATTTATTTTTAAAATTCTAAAGAATAATCAGAAGTGTCAAATTCTCCATACCTGTTTCTCATTTGTCCATTATCTTCAAGCAAGCTTCCTTTTTTCCAAAACTAAAGTCAGGAACCACAGTGGAGGGGGTTGATAGAAAGAGTATAAAGAGTGACATTGAAACACTGTGTCTACTGATATGATGCTAACAAAGTCTGGATGTCTGTTAGAAAAGATTAGATAGAGCCTATGGCATAAAGCCAGGGGACAGGACTAAAGAAAGTCCTTTCAATTCTGTCACTGTCACTGTGTAATAAATAGAGGACATCACTGGGCAACTGTCAGAAATCGAAGAGGAAATGGCTTTTCTTTTCTTTTTTTTTCTTTTTCTTTTTTTTTTTTTTTGGTACTAGGAGTTTTGTTAAATAATAATAATAATAATAAAAGGTAATGGGCAGGGTTATAAACTATCTTAGCCTTGAGGAGAGGAAAAGAAAAACCACAGGTGACCATTTCCTGCAGCCAATTTGTCTGTCTATTTCCAATTTTAATGGAAAAGAAATGAAAGACAAGAACAGAATGGGGTTGTAGGAAACTGACCGAAAAGAAATCTGAAAGAATAGCTTTTGAAAACAGTCTGATGGATGCATGCAAACCCCAACCCCCTAAAAGATGATCATCACTTATTAACCAGCTAGATGATTACCTAATGGTAAAGGCAGAATAAATCAGAAATCTTTGAACAGGTTTTAGTCAAGAACACGTTTATCTGTATTTTGAAAACTGATATTTGGAGTTATTCTCAGACTACAAGGGCCTCAAATTGGGTAAACAGTTATTTTTGTTGAAATCTGGTGAATCATCTCTCTCTCTCCTTCCAGAGTTGCTGCCAATTCAGAATTTGCTATTACAAGTCAAGTCCTGAAACAACCCCCCCAAAAAAAGTGTAACTGAGGGACCCTGGATAGAAAAGAGATTAAATAATCAATAAGTGACACATGCACAAAAGAATGAGACAGCAGTGAGATGCAGGGCAGGTGAGGGCCACCTTGTGAGTGGCAGTGTTTACAGAATATGTTCAACTGAGATGCCAGGAAGGGCTCAAGGTCAACAACAGCTAGAAAAACAGAACGCCATAGAAAGAAGGTTTTGTTAGGAGCCATATATGGACAAGACCTAACAGCTGAGAGAAGGGTGCTCCAAGGTGAGCCAGAGAATACAAAGGACATTTCAAAGGATAAAGAATTCAGAATGGGAGAAGGATCATAGACCAAGATAGTGGCAGAGAGGAGAAAAGGAAAATAAATAGCTCCAAAGCAGCACCTTTAGAAATATCTGTCCTATTTAAAGTGATTAAGAAGCAAACACCCATGCTACCTACAGTAGTTGATATTTTAAAATATGAGACATTGGTGGAATAACCCTATCAAAGGATTAGGAATTTTCTTTTTTATTGTTGTTTTATTTTATTTATTTATTTTATTGTCTAAAGTTTTACATATGTCTCCTTTTTCCCTTGATTGACACCACTCCTCCACCAGACATTCCCACCCTGGGCAAGACGTCAATGCCCCATAGACATTTTCTATGTAAAGCATAGGAATAATCCATTCAAATATTAAAGTGTGATGCCCAAGAGACGTAAGTCAACCTGTCCAGAGGGTATTCAAAGGAGTCTGAGTCTCTTTTGAGGGCAATATATACTACATAAAAACAATAAATATGAAGACGACCAGGTTACAGGTGGTTGTATAGGTTTCTTTCCCGCAGAGAATATTCAGAGCTAGTGTGTACCCTGATGCTCCTAAAGGGAGGGGTGCGGTAAATACCTGTGCTTTATGCCCCATCATCACCTCGCTTTTCCTTTGGGAACAACAGCCTTGTGTGGGGATTTCCCATCAGAGTGCTCAGGGTACACTCCCTCAGGGTACCAACTGCTGGGCACGTGACCAACTCCAGGCCAGTCAGGTTCTCCCTCCTAAGAATGAGCTGCGTGTATCAGACAGACTGGAAGTTTAACAGTCTGCGTCATCAGCATTATTGCTTTGTTCCTGCTGATAGGCTTCTTCTCCCTCCCGGGGCCTGGGGGTTCAAGTGTCCTTCAAGGTTCTGAGCCACCGAAATCTTTCTAATGCGTTCCGCTCACTCTTGGGACCCAGAGTTCTTTCACTTGCAACCAAATTGCTCTGAGGGGAGGAGTTTACAACACTTGTTGTAGTAATACATAGAAATGTTTTAAAATGTCAAAAAGGTTTTACAATGTTTGAGCTAACTTTCCTGAAACTTAATGCGTGGTATTAAGGACACATACCCCACTGCCCTAAATGTGTGCATCCCGTAGATAAGGATTTGAACTCGCTCCCTGCCAGACGGCAGAAGATCGGCAGTACCTCCTGATCCAGACAGGACCCACCGAGCTCTCAGGTGAGGAACGCCGGCCCCCTGCATCTGGACGGAACCAGCCCAGCTGCCGGACCCCAGAGGACACCACCACCAGGATCCCGTTAAGCCTGTACCCGCAGGATCAGGGACTTTTGTGGGTAATAAAATGCTGTGTGATTTGCAACTGCATATATTTCTGTGTGGTATAATTCCTCCGGCAGTTAATTAAATTACTTTGCGTGGGCTTGAAACTGAAACTAAGATTTTTGGTCTTTTCAGTCCTAAGCCTACCCTTGGTCCTGCTTGTGTAGAGCAGTCTCTACGCTAGTAACTACTTAAATGTCCCAGCACTTGCACGGTTAAGTTTATCTCAAGGGACGCCTTGGATAAACACCCAGATTCTTTTCTGGGATCTACTTGGGACAACACTTCACAGGTACAGTTGACTATGGTGTGTGTTTTTTATTATTATTTTCTTTTTTGGTAAAATAACACACTGCTCTAGATAATAATAGCAGACTTTTGGATCATATTAAGGAAACATAAACTGTACTCAATGCTTTTATTTACTCATGGGAAATCACCAAGCAAGGAGCAGTAATGCATCCTTCTCTGTGTGTTCTGCTACAAGGTACACAGAGCACATTAAAATGGCCTTGCTGATGATGGAGAAGTCACCAGGCAAAGGTACTGTATTGGCACTAAGACCATCAAGGGTCAGAAGACTCCTAGTCTGAGGAGAAATACAGTATCCTTAGCAAAGTGCAGGATTTACCAGCGCATTTAAAAATGACTATAGAATCCAAGATGGCGGCATACATAAACACCTAAACTGCTGCCTTGCACAACAATTTCAAAACTACTAAAAGATAAAGAGTCTATCACCCAGAACCACAGGAAAGCTGGCTGAGTGGAAGTTCTACAACTAGAAGGAAAGAGAAAAGAGCATTGAGACATGCACGAGCCCTGAAAAGCTGAGGTACAGAGGCGCGTGATCCGGGCTGGTGGCAGGCATTGCTTTTTTCAACCCGAAGGGAGACAAGCCCCCGATTACTCTGAAATCCAGTCTCTGGGGAGATACGGGGGACCCAAACTCCTACAGGGAAAAGCTGGACTATCTGCCAGTGAGGGTGGCTTGCTTGCAGAGCTGCACGCAGGAATAATTATTTACTGCACTGGGGCACAGGACTCGGGGATGCCTTCGGGGATGCAGGGCCGGCTAACTAGCAGCCATTGCTTTAGCATAAGAAAGGCCTGCCCTATCGCAGTTTAACCTAGCAAACTTGCAGCCTGGGTCAGACAGCTCCAAAACCTCCAAACCCCAAACAAAGAGGAGAAAACTGTAGCTCTCACTGTAGCTCCTGCTGGGTGGCCTCAGACAGTAGCTGACCTGCACCCCATTGGAGATATAGAAGCCAGTGTACCTAGTGGTCAGTGTGAGACACCAGATTTCAACTCCTCACATCCATAAGTGACACATTCAAGAGGCAGACTCAGTGAGCACCAAAGCCCCACTGAAACAAGTCCTGCCCCATAAGCGTGTCTTCAGCACAGCAGTTCTTCCATTATAGACACAGCGAGTGCTCATAGCTAATTGGCCTGGAGGTCAATTCCTCCCAGTGTACCAACAGCAATTAAGGCTTAACTACACCAAGACTTTGCACTCAGCCCACAAAGGGGTGTACCAAGAGCATCCACCTCATGTGATTGAGGAGGCTGAGCTACTGCCCCCTATAGATCACCTACCACACAAAGCTACTCCATCAACACAGGGAAGCAGCCAAAATGTGGAGACAAAGAAACATGTCACGAATGAAAGAAATGGAGGAAAGTAAACTACTGGATGACATAGAGTTCAGAACCACATTTATAAGGTTACTCAAGAATCTTCTTAAAACCGCTGAGAAACTTGATGAGACCTTTAAGGATATTAATGAGAATGCCAAAAAAATGGAAAAGGATCCGTCAGAAATGAAGCATACACTGTCTGAAATAAAGAATATACAGAAACTCAACTGTAGATCAACGTACCCCAAGAATCAAACCAAAGATCTGAAATATGTGGAAACAAAAAACATCCAACCAGAAAAACAAAAAGAAAAAAGAATCCAAAAATATGAAGATAGTGTAAGGAGCCTCTGGGACAACTTTAAGTGAACCAACATCTGAATTTTTGGGGTGCCAGAAGAAGGGAGAGAGCAAAATATTGAAAACCTATTAGAAGAAATAATGACAGAAAATTTTCCCTACCTGGTGAAAGAAATAGACTTACAAGTTCAGGAAGCACACAGAACCCCATACAAGAGTAATCCAAAGAGGACCACACCAAGACACATCATAATTAAAATGCCAAGGGCAAAAGACAAAGAGAGAATATTAAAAGCAGCAAGAGAAAAACAGTTAATTACCTACAAGGGAGTACCCATATGAGTGTCAGCTGATTTCTCAACAGAAACTATGCAGGCCAGAAGGGAGTGGCAAGAAATATTCAAAGTGATGAATAGCAAGAACCTACAACCAAGATTACTCTACCCAGCAAAGCTATCATTCAGAGTTGAAGGTCAGATAAAGAGCTTCACAGACAAGAAAAAGCTAAAGGAGTTCATCGCCACTACACCAGGATTACATGAAATGCTGAAGGGTATTCTTTGAGGAAGAAGAAAAAGGTAAAGATAAAAATTATGAACAACAAAATGACATCAAATACATACCTACCAACAAGTGAATCTAAAAATCAAGTGAATAAAAAATCTGAAGAACAGAATGGACTGGTGAATACAATAGAATCAGGGACATAGAAAGGGAGTGGACTGACGATTCTCAGGGGAAGCAGGTGTGAGGGGTGCGGGAAGAGATTGGACAAAAATCTTACTCCTATGGATGAAGACAGTGGTGGGGGATAAGGGCATGGGGTGAGGTGGGGAATCAGGTGGAGGGGAGCTATGGGGGAAAAAAAAAGAGGAACACCTGTAATAATCTGAACAATAAAGATTTATTTAAAAAAAGAAAAAAGAAATAAAAATAAAAATGACTATAAAAGGGAACTTGGAGCTTACCATGAGTCAGTACCTTCCTGGGCAGCAATAAAACCTAGCTAACCTAACAATCTCCCTCAGTCTGGAAGGGTGTGAAAGGGTAAGGGAATTACACCTCATAAGTCTCCTTCCAAAGCTTAGTAACATGGTGGTATAAATAATTTTGGGGGAAAAAATAGCTTTCTAAGTATATTGACTTAAGAAAAGTAAACTTTTCCTAATAAAGGCACAACAACAACAAAAACCCCTTAATAGAAAAATAGGAGCAAAGAGGAAGGTCTAAGCAGAAAAATGGGAATCAAAAGGGGCTAAAAGCACACACCCAAATCATGTTAACTCTGTTTATGTTTCTACACAATTTGTACAATGAGTCCAGAAACAACAATATATTCATAGTAGTAAGAGAAAATACTAATAATATGATTTGGATTCTATTTTACTTACAGTACAAACTCTTTATCATCCCCATTATACAGATGAGAAAACTGAGGCAGGAAAGTAGGTTAACTGTCCAAGAGCCTGCATCTTCAACCAATTTAACTTCTCAGCTAATTCTCTTGCCCTAATTGTTTTCCTCTCTACCTAACAAGAAATGCAAACATGTTATAATCCATTAATAATAACGTCAATGCAAGGAATTATATACAAGTTTGTAGGCACATAGTTATATACACATATACATACTCATACATATTCAGAAGGCTGCAGGAGAAGGATGAATAATAGAAGGAATAAATAAATGGAGCAAGGTCCTGAAGGGGATAGTGAGGAGAAATTAAGAACATTCTTGAAGACCACTAGGGAACATATATTTACCTACTAGTAAGGCTGGATAACAGTAAAAATAGAAAAATTGGTAACATAAATATCTCCTCCCCTATTTTCTTATTAAGAGATTTTTTTTGTTATGACTATATTAGGGAAGTTTTACTTGTTTTAAGTCAATCTACTTACAAATCTATTTTCTTCCTTCCAGTATCAGGAATTTTGAGGAAATTCATGCTGGAAAGCAGTTTTTGGAGAAATATTATTCAGAGTAATCTAGGAAAAGAACGTTTTGGATCTGTTTGGTGAGTCTATTGGACTGGACTAGCTTCCCCTTTTCTAACACCCCTTCTTTTATCCATATAGGATATAAATATTCGTCTATGATGAAAGTTAAATGGATGTTTATGGAGCAAATCAATCGTGTGGTTGCACTATGTTTACATAAATTCTGACTAGCAGCTCTTTCCAACTCTCACAGAATTACTTTTAGAAAAGTTATGATTTTATCATGAACTTTCAGTCATACTTTATCACGACTGAATAAAGAGTGTTGGCCCTCTGCCCAAAGGGTCACGGGTTCAATTCCCAGTCAAGAGCATGTAGCTGGGTTACAGATTCAATCCTGAGCCCCAATCAGGGCACATGAGGGAGGCAACCAATCAATGTGTCTCTCCCACATCAATGTCTCTCTCTCTTTCCCTTCCTCCCTTCCACTCTCTCTAAAAATCAATGGAAAAAATATCCTTGGTTGAGGATTAACACTCCCCCACCCCTAAAAAAGAGTTCCAATGTCTTTGTTTTCTCTTTATTCTAAAGTCTTGAAAAATATTTCAAAATTAGAAGTTGTCTAGGTCACATGCCCCAAACTCACATAACCCCAGAATCTAGGCAAACAGCATTGAGTGAATGATGAAGCAATCTGTGTGTACAAACCAATTGTGTGGCCACCTTGGTCTGCCTCTCCTTTACCCACCTAATTTGGTTACTTTTTAAAATATATATATATTTTTTTATTGATTTCAGAGAGGAAGGGAGAGGGAGAGAGAAACATCAATGATGAGAGAGAATCACTGATTGGCTGCCTCCTGCATGGCCCCCACTGGGGATCAAGCCCACAGCCCTAGCATGTGCCCTTGACCGAAATTGAACCTTAGTCAGCACACTGTGTAAAAATTATTCTATCTTAAAGCAGAAGCATCATTTATTTATTTGTTTTGTGGAAAGGAGTGGTACGAGTTTAATAGGCTGATGCTCTTTCCACTGAGCCAAACTGGCTAGGGCCTAATTTGGTCACTTTTTTAAAAGCATCTTTGTATTTTTCTTTAGTGAAAAATCACTCAGGTCTTCCATCCATCCTTCCTGCCACTTTGTTTTTGTCTGGAGGCTAGATCCTCAAGAATCATCCACACTCCATTCATCTCTACAAGCCTCAGCTGAGCCCTGTCAGCTACTATCTTTTGAGCAGGGGATTTAAATTCTCTTTTTTTTCCTCCACAGGAAAGATAACATTTCTAAAAATGTGCTTGAGGCCATGAACTGGGTACATTCTTTGAGCATTAAACTCGTACCACCGCTCTCCACAAAACAAATGAATAAATGATGCTTCTACTTCGAAATAGAATAATTTTTACACAGTGTGCTGACTAAGGCGAAATTCCCATGAAATCAGGGTAACATTGGTCTTGGCCAAGCACAAACAATCTAGGATAAGAGCAAACAGGCAGATTCTAATAGGGCGTGTGTCCATTCATTTAGAAAAGCATCATTTCTCTTTCACAGAGCTACTGAAGGAGAACCCATACTGGAAGTTGTGATTATTGTTTTAGCAGGGATTCATAAAGAGACTGAACAGCTGCACACTTTATTAGGTCCAATCTAAATACCTGCTCCTTGTATTTTGTGCTGAGAGATATTTATGTTATAAATTCAACTTTATACTAACCATCAGGAAGAATGCTCCCTGTAGCTCTGCTGACTCAAAATAATGACTTGTAAGGGAGTCCTAATGACAGAACAAGGGGCAATTATAGACGCAGCATGAGACTTGGAAGAACTGTGTGATGTATTTTGTGCACTTGATTGACCTCATGTTCAAGTTCGTTTGTGCCTCACTGTGGTAGATAGGACCTATGCCTCAGGGTATATGCCTTGTTAATTTCAATATAAGAAGACAGAACAGATTAGATCAGATGGCTCATACAAAAAAAAACAAAGCTACACCAGAGCTTGGCAGAAAAGCAATGGCATGTTAAGGTCTACCAGAAGGAACCATCAAATATATTTCAGGGAAGAAGAAGTTAGAATAATCAATATGGAGTGTTAATTTATTTCTACTCTTGGGATAACTACAACAATGTACATCTTCTTGTGTCTTTACATAATTGTGGTGGCTGCTGGGAGAACTTAGCATTTATTAAAATGAGGGAGGGAGAGGAAAACAAAGAGAGAACAAGAACTCAGTGTAGAATAAGGTTACTATGAGATGTCGGTAGATTGCACTGTTTTACAGAACACCACCATGTGGCAGTCTCTTCTGTGCCTATCACTGACGTACATGCCTGCTGAGCTGTGATTTACTGAATAAGGAGGGGGAACGTCTTTTCTGATGGGTTGCTTATAATCCCCATTCTAAACATGCTTACTTCAAGGGGGGAGGCGATGCAAAATAAGGGGAGTGCAGGAAAGGAACTGTTTGTGTTTTTTTTTATCAATTTTAGTGTTTACAAAAAATATATAAGAAACACAAATCCTCTTGTTTTGCTGTGTACAAAAATCATAGAGGGAATTCAAGCACATAATGATATTGCAGACTGACTTGAAAACAACATGGAATAACTGGCACTTATGCAATTTCTCAGATATACAGCTTTGATTCTAAATTGGATGAAAGGAGGCGTTCAGAAACAGTCGTTTCATCAGGCTTGGCTGTTTGCTAATAGTAACCTAGTCAACTTCGCCTACTTTTCGAAAGGGGTTGTTAGAAAAACCTGCACAAGCCTTGGTAAAAATTTGAAATTGATGTTTTCTCAATGATACTGGGAACCACATCTTTGCTCTTCCACTGTGAGACATGTAATCTTTGAGAAAGTGCATAACTAATATCTAATATGGAATGAGGAATCTCATAACTCAGAATATAAAAATAAATCGCCAACCTAGCAAGGAATACAGGCAAACAATACCAAGTGATTACAATTTGGAACATCGGGAATCTATTCCATATTTATCTGTACCGAAAAAATGTAGGCTGGAAACGAGTCATAATTAAAACTATAGGAATGTAAAAGCTATTATAGGAAGGGACAAGATGCTGATGTTTTTCACACATATTTTTGCCTCTAATGTTAGGTAAAGAGTAGGAAATGTGTGCTTAAACATACAGCACTTTTTAAAAAATTGACTTTCAATAGGGCAAGTTTAAAAACACAAATATTAGTAAATTCTATTTAAGACACTAGTCAGGTAAATATACTGATTTTAAACAGTATGAAGAAGAATGAATTTCCAGATTTCTCTGAGAAAGTAAGATTCCTGACTGAAAATTCTTGCTTTAGGAAGTGTTTCTTTCCCACTGAGGCAAAATTCTTTACTTATTTAGAGTAACGAATAAGATGCAAGAAATTCTAATAAAACAAATATAGCACATGTGACTGAGTTGTTCATTTTAAATCACCACCTTTCAATGTTATTTTAACAAAACTGCTACCACGTTTCCCAAAATTAAACCAAAGAGAAAATTCTCAGAAATGGTACAGGTAGTGGTATTATTTTATAGTACAGTTGACCCTGAACAATGTGGGTTGGAACTGCGCAAGTCCACTTATACATGATTTTTTCCAAAAGTACCGTAAATGTTTTCTCTTTCTTATCATGTTTTTAATAGCATTTTCTTTTCTCTAAGTTATTTTATTGTATAATAAAATTATATTGTAAAATAACTTACAGTATATAGCACATATAACATAAATAATATCTCTATTAATTGACTATGTCATCAGTAAGCCTTCTAGTCAACAGCAGGCTCTAAGTTATTGGTGCATCAAAGTTATATGTGAATTTTCAACTGCACAGAGGGTTGCTGTCCTTAACTCCTGTGTTGTTTACGTGTCAACTGTACATGTTTTTTAAATCAACAAGTTAGAAAAGTAAAGCTATTTTCATGCAAAGACTTTTTCCCCAATATTTAACTGCACATTACATCACATTACAGGTATCAGGGGTTAGTACTTGGCTGTATGTGGGGGGAGGACACCATTCAATCCACTCAAATACAAAAAATACATTTTTTTAAGTCAAAAGAAGAAAAAAGCAAAACATTTGGAAGTGCCTAAAGCACCATTGCAAGGAACCAAGTTTGAAAATCATGACTGTAATTTCAAAGACATATGGTTATTTCATTTTATAATGCTAACATTTCATAGAGTGATGAAGAACTGAGTTTAAGCAAGACCAACAGATGGAAGAAATGAGTTTATACTTTAGATATTGTATACTGACAGCACAAGCTACTTAAAACATTTGAAACTATTGAAAAATCATTTTGAGAGTGCCAATACTTAAGATGTGAGCCTCCATCTCCACACATAAGAAATTTTTATTTTCATCATGCCTTCACTGAACCATCCTTACTCCATTTACAGTGTGAATTACAATTTATATTGCTGTTCTGCGTGCCTGAAGGTGACTCAGTAGGGAATAGAAGAGGGAATCACTGTAATATAGACAAGCTTGGTGATATCTGTCAAAAAGAGCATCCTGTGAATGTTTATTGACTCTGTTTCTTATGCCGCATCCAACAGAACAATTGAATCAAAAAATAATTATAGAGATTAGAGAAAACACTGAAAAAGCAGTATATGGTTATTCCAATTTAAAACTACATTTAATAGCAATTTTCATTTCAGCCTATAAATGTAAATAATAAGTCCATATTCTTAACATGGGGAATGTTTGTGTATCATTTATGTTGGCACATTTCTAATTCCATGCCTAGGAATATTGTGTTAGTCAGAATAATTTCTATTCTAAGTAACCGCAAATGCATCTCAAACGGAATTTAGAAGGAAAAAAAAGGCAAAAACAAAAAGAAACAACAAAAGATGTTAGTAACCTAATGAGTCCCCAGTTTCAAGTATACATGGAGCCAGGTCCCTAAATGGCCAAGTCCATAAATGACATCTCTCTGGACCCTAAATTTATTTTCCTATGTACTGCCTTCATTCTCAAAAAGGGCTCTCTCCATGCTGTAGTCCTGCAAGTCTTGAGTTACATTTTACATTTTTTTCAGGTTCAAATCCAGTAGAAGACTAAATGTTCCTCCCCCAACACACCATCAAAAGTCTCAGGTTTATTTTGGCAGGGTCATTTGAAGTCAATTTAGGTTGCTCTCTTTTATTTTCATTATAGATATCTCTTCAAGGAATATCCTTATATATGTCTATATATTATGTTCTAATTATCTTATAGAATAAATTTGTAGAAGTGATATTGCTGTGTCAAAGTGCATACATATATTTTGAAACTTTTTTAAATGTACCAAAATTGCCTTCGAGGAAAGTGGTATCAATTTCTATTTCAATGAGTAGTGTATAAGTTTGCCTTCATATAGTCTCATCATATATGAATGTCATCATTTTCGCTAATCTTGCCCACCTTAAAAGAAAAACAAGTTAATTTATGTTTAGATATTGTTGAGCACACACTTTACTTTTGTTGAAACTTTTGAAAGGAAATTGCAGCTATCAAGATACTTTTTATACTTCTGCAAATATTTCTTACATAACCAAAATACCATAATCATAACCAAGAAATTTAATCTTGATGACAATATTTCATAGAAAGTCCACATTCGAATTTTTCCAATTGTAACAGAGTGTCCTCTATAGGTTTGTTTTTCACATCAAGAATTCAATTGGATCATGAATTACATTTACAGATCATAACTCTTTACTTCTTCCTTCCCAAACTATGTAACTTTAATTTCATTTTCTTGTATTATTGCATTGGCTAGGACTTCCAGTATGACATTGAAAAGGAGTAGTGAGGGGAAATATCTTTGCCTTTTTTTATATTAAATGAAAATTTTTGAGTTTTTCACTATTAAATATGATGTTAGTTGTAGGATTTCATAGATGTTCTTTATCAACTTGATAAAGTTACCCTCTATTCCTAGTTTACTGAGAGTTTTTATCATGAATGGATATTGGATTTCGTCAAATGCATTTTCTACATTTATTTATATGATCATTCTTTTTCTGCATGTTGATGGGATGGGTTACATTAATGGATTTTCAAATGTAGAACAGGTCATGCATAGCTGGGATAATCTCATTTGGTCCTGATGTATAATTCTTTTTATACATTGTTGGATTTCTTTTTACACATTGTTCAATTTACTAATAATTTTGTTGAGGATTCTTTTATCTATGTTCATGAGAGCTATTGGTCTGCAGTTTCCTTGTTTTGTAATGTCTTAATTTGGTTTTAGTAAAAGAGTAATGCTGGCCTCATTGAATGAGTTCAAAAGTATGGCCTCTGCTTTTATCTTTGAAAGAAATTGTTTAAAAAATGGTATAATTTCTACCTTCAATATTGGTAGCAGTGAACCAATCTGAGCCTGGTGCTTTCTATTTTGGAAGATTATTCACTGTTGATTCAATTTCTTTAATATATATAGGACTATTCACATTGTTTATTTCATCTTGTGTGAGTTTTGGCAGGTTGTGTCATTCAAGAAATTGGTCTATTTCATCTACATTATCAAATTTGTAGGAATAGAATAGTTCACTGTATTCCTTTACTATCCGTTCAATGAACATAAGATCTGCAGTAATGTCCCACCTTTCATTTTTTACCTTTAGTCATTTGTACCCTTTTTTTCCCCTCCTTAAACTGGCTAGAGGCTTATACATTTTATTGATCTTTTCAAAGAAACAAATTTAGTTTTGTTGATTTTCTCAATGACTGCTTCCTTTCAATGTCACTGATTTTCGTTCTAATTTTTATTATTTCTTTTCTTCTGTTTTCTTTGGATTTTATTTGCTCTTCTTTTTCTAGTTTCCAAAGAAGGAGGCTTAAATTATTGATTTTAAATCAATATATGCATTCAATGCTCTAAATTTTCCCCCAAACATTGCTTTCACTGCATTCCACAAATTTTAATAAGTTGTATTTTCATTCTGTTCAAAATAATTTTTTCTTCTTCAGAATTCTTCTTTTACTTATGTGTTTTTTAGAAGTGTTTGGTTTCATCTCCAAGTTCTTTGGGATTTACCAGCCATCTTTCTATTATTTATTTCTACCTAATTCCATTGTGGTCTGTGAGGAGACATATCTTTTATACACTTTTAAATTTGTGAAGGTATGGTTTATGGCCCAGAATGTGGCCTTTCTTGGTGAATGTGCCATATGAGCTTAATAAAAATGTGTATTCTGATGTTGGATGAAGAGGTCGATGGATATAAATTATATCCAGTTGATATAATTGGTTGAAGATACAGTGCTATTGAGTTCAACAATGTCCTTACTGATTTTCTGCCTGCTGGACCTGTCCATTTCTGCTATAGGGATGTCAGAGTGGTTTCATCTGTTTTTTCTTGTAGTTCTATCAGTTTTTGCATCACTTATTTTGACACTTTGTTATAAGGTGCATACACATTAAGAATTATGTTTTCTTGGAGAATTAACTCCGATATCATTATGTAATGTCTCTCTTTATCCCTGACAACTTTCCTTGTTCTGAAGTTGGAGGATGTCTAAATTACTATAGCTATTCCTGTTTACTTTTAAGTAGAGCTAGCATGGTGTGTCTTTCTCCATTCATTTACTTTTATTCTATACTAGAGGCCCAGTGCACAAATTAATGCACATTGAAAGGAAATTAATTAGAAAAAATATTTTAACATCGCTTTTCACCCTTTCTCTATAATAGAAGTGTCAACCAAATTCATGATCGATTACAACGACAGATCAAAACACACACGTGTAACTGGTGCCAGTGAGAGCTTTATAGGTATCACGCATGCGCAGGTCAACTTAGCCTTTTATATATTTGGATAAACTTGCTTAATTAGACCTGCTTTCTGATGTAGTTAAACTTTTTCCCACCCAGTGAAGCACCCCAACTTCCCTTTCAGGTAATTGTCAGCAACACAGCAGCAGTAAGTATCAACATGAAGCAGATTATTATTGTAGATCATGCAGCAAGAACAAAGGGTAAAATATTTAACTGCAGCAGTGTTTGACTATATTCTGTGCAGTGAGAAAATCTAAAGTCATTTTCAAGGTCCACCATTTCTTCTTTTCAGTCAGGTCAAGTTTCTAAGCTTTCTAAATCTCCATTTTCTGGCTAATGAAAAGAAAGCAGGATTCCACCAGTCTCCTATCTACCTACTCGAGGACTTCTGTGAGGATCAAATGAGATGAGGCACAGGCAAATGCTTCACAGACATTTGGTTAAAGTGTGAAATGTTTACACCTGGCTATAAAGCAAGTCACGTTCCTGGGTTGAAGAAAGTGCAAGGGGGCTAGTCGTCACTAGGGAGAGGAACACGGTCGTTGCTACGTGATGTCATTACCTGGTGCCCACAGTGACCATTTCTGGGCTGGGCTGGGCTGTGGGCCACATTTTGCACCATGGGGTCTTGGCAGCATTGGCTGCAATTTGATGGACTGTTGCTCCAGGATGGTGGTGGGGCCTGTGTCCCACTTGGAGGAAGCCGAGTGTTGCTTTGTGGGTGCCATTTCTCTGTGCGCATCATGGCAGCTCCTGCATTGAGTGTCTGCCCCCTGGTGGTCAGTGCACATCATAGCTATCGTTTGGACGGTCGGAAACTCAGCATATTACCATTTTATATGCAGATGTGTCTTTATATTTAAAGTGGATTTCTTGGCCCAGCCAGTGTTCTCAATGGTTGAGTGTTGACCTATGAGCCAGGAGGTCACAGTTCAATTCCCAATCAGGGCACATGCCCAGATTTCAGGCTCAGTCTCCTGTGTGGGGCATGCAGGAGGCAGCCGATCGATGATTCTCTCTCATCATTGATGTTTTTATCTCTCTCTCTTTTTTTCTCTTTCTGAAATCAATAACACTATATATTTTTTAAAGGTTATGACCATAGGTGAAAAATAAATAGCAGGAATCAAAAAGAGAAAGAGAATAAAAACTATGGTTTTGTGAAAATGCTCCTCTCATATCAGGTGATGACTAAAACTAGAAAATAAATTTTGAATGTGATATGTGATTTATTGGTACCCTTGTTTTTTGTTTGTTTGTTTGTTTTTGTTAATTCTCACCCAAGGATACTTTTCCATTGATTTTTTTAAAAATATATATAGAGAGAGGGAAAAACAGAGAGGAACAGTGATGTGAGAGAAACACATTGATTGGTTGCCTCCTGCACAAGCCCTGACCAGGGCCCAGGCTGGGGAGGAACTTGCAACCGAGGTACATGCCCTTTGACCAGAATTGAACCTGAGACTCTTTGGTCCACAGGCCAACCCTCTATCCACTGAGCCAAACCGGCTAGGGCACTACCATTGGTTTTAAATACATACACACATTTTCTCCTAAGGTATGTATTTGAGTATTATAATAGTTAATACAGTAGGTCCTCAGGTTACATTGGAGATCCATTCCTATGGCAAGGCATGATGTAATACGATTGTCGGAGATCCATTCCTATGGTGTGACTTAACGCAATTTTCACCATAAGTGGGAACCCACCTACAGAAGCACCTACGTCACTCACGTGGAGCACATACACAGCAGTAATGAAGTGAAACAGTAAAAAAGTTTAAAAGAAAGATAACAATTCCTGACCTTTACTTGTGGCAAGTAAAGAATAAAAAACATAAAGCACATATGTACATACGTAGAAATGACAGAACTTTTTTTTTTATAAAGAAATGGAAGATAGTGATGTAACCATGAAATGATGTACATCGAGTCTAACGTAACCCAAGGACTGTCTGTAATTCATAAATGTTGAACTGCTATGAAGTTCATTTTCACTATTATTATTATTTTGAATGCAAAATAATAAATATAAAGTTGCTCTAAATGTATACAATTGGTTGTATAACACAAATTACAGAGTTGATAAAATCAAAAGTAATGTGATAGGACATGTAGTCTATAGGAAATTACAACCATACAATAGGTGCTATGTACATACAAAGACTAAAGATATTTTGATAAAAAGTGTGAGGAACAATAATCTAAATTAAAAGTCTTCTTACATTTAAAATCACTTGACATGGAGTACAATGGAGTACAACAGAAACTACATCTAATGAAGAAGTCCCTGAGCAGGGATCATTAGTGTTAAATAAATATTCAACATTCACCACAGTATCTAAATGCTGCAGGCTGAATCCCAATGGCTCTGCAGACCTAACTCTCACAGAAGCGTGGTTTTGAATTAACAAAATATTTAGAGCTCACTAAAAGTCCTTTAGTTCTCAGGATGTGTCCCCTGGGCCATATGAACAAAAGAGGAAGATATGCTGAGATGTCAAGTATTGCTTCAGTTGTCATCCCACCCCCACAGAGATAAAAGTAGAAATCACATTGCATCCCCTATACACCAACCAACTTTGTGCATTTTTCAAATATTTACTGAGCTCCTAACAAACGTCAGGTGCAACTTCCAGATGTGTTTTAAAGTTTCAGTTCATAGTACACTGTGAACTCCTCCAAGATTCTCCAAATAACTCCCATTAATGAGATATCAGGTTGGCCAAGGAGAAAGAAGATAAAGGTAAAAGGTAGCTTTAGTTCTTGGGGAAAATCTTCTCTAAATAACCAGAATTCTAGTATACAGTAATGGAGTGGGAAGCACATGACATGTGGAGTTCAGGAGACCTGAATATGACTCTTGACACCCACCAGGTGCAGTCTATAGACTCGGGTCAACTTGCTGAACTTCTCTGAGCTTGAGTGTGATCACTCATAAATGGGTGCTCACTCCAACTTCACAGGTTTGCTTAGAGAAAATATTCTTAATTTAAATTTTAGAGAGATTTCTTCATTAACCTAAAATTGTGTGGAAAAATACATCTGTGTGTGTATTATTTTGCATGGATAGCTACTCTTATGGGTATACCATTGTTAAGCACTGTAATAAACTAGCATATGAAATCTTGTATATCTTTAGATTTCATTTTGAAGTATATATGGTGAAATATCATCTATCCCTCTATTTCCAAAGCAGGGAGGGGGAACATAAGTTTACTCTGACTATGCTTTCAAGAAATGTCATGTATCTGCAAGTTTCTGAGTATCAGTTAAGGATTTGGAGCATAGAATTTCCAAGACCCAAGAGATTATTTTCACTTTGTCTAAAATATCTTATCCAGTAAGGACAAGAGGGAAAAAGAAACTTTTCCAGTTAATTACTTCTTCAATTTCTATCAGCTGTCCTAGCTTTGTTGCTAATGCCAAGCATAGTTAGAAGAGTGGAAAGGTGAGACATAACAGAAGAGGAGCTTCTGTATGGCTTACAAATGCAAAGCAAAGCATCTTTATTGATATTCTTTTTTAAAGAGTTCACTGAGGTGCAGCTCACAGTTATCAAATGGAATGGAAAACAGAAATCCCTTTGAAAATAAGAGATAGAATTCAAGGTCAGTTTCCCACAGGCCATATTCCCTCTACCCTCACCTTTTTGGAAACAGTAAACCACTTATCTGGATTTGTTCACTGCATGCTGATGGTATCAGACCTTATCACTGTCTAAAAGGATACTTCACTAGCATATTTTTAAAACAACAATTTATCTTCTCTTGTGCCCTAAAGTAAGGTGAACCCCAAAAGTCTCATTGGGGAAAAAAAGTGCAAGTTGCAAAGATTTGGATAAAAGTTAAAACTTTCTTAGATCTATCATTCAAAGTTAATGAGTAGCAGATGCATTTATAATAAATACATGTTTCTTAGGTGAGTCCCCTAGGCTTAGGCCAATGATAAATTTTTCAGAAAATATTCACAGCATTCAAGTCAAGAGGAGAATTATCATATTATGTTTGTGCTTGACAACATCTTTCTGGTCATTTCTCCATCTCTTTCATGCTGGATCTCTCATGAAACACTGGTGATAAGTGGCCGAAACCATCATATTGCCATAACACAGGATGCCTAAGCCAGAACTATGTACACAAACTTTAGCTCCATTCAGATTTCTGATTCAGTAGGTCTGGGGTGGAGCCAAAAAAAACGGCATTTCTGACAATTTCCCAGTTGATGCTGATGCTGCTAGTCTAGGGACCACACTATGGAAATCACCAGCTTAAACCACCCTATGTAATAAAAGCCTAATATGCTAAGTGTCTGGTCATCCAGTCGTCCATTCAACCAATCAAAGCATAATATGCTAATGATATGGTAAGGCCGCTCAACCAGTCACTACGATGTGCACTGACCACAAGGGGGCAGACGCTCCAACTGGTAGGTTAGATTGCTGCTGGGCTCTGGCCGATCAGGACTGAGTCCTCCCAAAATCCCTCCCTGGCTGGCCAACCTCCTGTGTCCCTCCCCGGCCCCAATCATGCACGGGTGGGGTCCCTCGGCCTGGTCTGTGCCCTCTTGCAATCTGACCCTCTCAGGGGTGTCGGAGAGCCAGTTTCAGGCCAATCCCACAGGCCAGGCTGAGGTACCCCCCTGGCGCACGAATCTGTACACCAGGCCTCTAGTAGAAAGATAAATTCATTAATCATCAGTATCAGGATTTTAAAGTATTACCTCATTGAAGATTAAGGTATTTATAAAAACACCTGAGCTGTAGAGATGCTGTATAAAACAGAGCAATATCTGTATCATATCTATGACAAAATCAGTTCAGTGGGCAGGATATTTTGAGACTATTAAAATAGGGGTGTGCTATAAAATGTAAGATTACATTTTCTGCCTACAGGCACTTAAGATAAAAAGCATGTTCAATTATGGAAAAACAATTTTTTTTTTTTTTTTTTTTTGCATATCTAAGTTCTATGGCTGGAAACATTGTTAACAGGTTAACTGAAGCACGTTAAAACTGTCAAGAGTTTATTTGAGCACACATGGATTCCAACCAGGCAGCACCAAACCAAAGGTGTTTGAGGAACAATCTACTGACAGGAGCTGAGTGAGAAGTTTTTATAAAGATGTGGAAGCAAAGTAAGGAGATTATTTGATTGGTCATAGCTTAAGCAGTTGCCTTATTTGAGAAAGCCTCGTTGGCTACCTGTGATTAGTCGTTCTTAACTTCCATTTTCTCTGATTTGAGAACATTGACTCTGGCTTAGGTTTTGATTTGCTTACATAGGCTACCACGGCATGAGAACCACCCTTGTCTAATTACCTCCTTGTTCAATTACGTTATCAATGTTACAACTATTTCTTTTATTTTAAGGGGGCCAGTATTTATTGGTGCTTTCTGACAGATAATGCAGTAATATTCTATCTCTGTGCCAAATGTAATTAGTGCGTAAATTTTAGATTTGTTTTGTCATATCCTGATCCAGACATAAAATTTACTTTTTCTTTACCTTGAATATTCAGATGGTTAGGCAACTCCAAGGGTTGCTGTGAAAATAGAGATAAGAGTACATAGTTCTACAAAGAATAGGAAAGAGGCAAATGTAACCTAAAGTCAAGACCAAAAGATAAAACAACAACAATGACAAAAGGATTCATGTTTACTGGAAAGCTGAAGGGCTTTGTATCAATATTATACAGGATTGAGCTGAGGGGGCAGTAAACAGTTCTCTAAAATGAAATGTTCTAAAGAACAAACAAGAAAAGAGAATAATTCCTAAAAACGTTTACATTAAAAGCAAGACAAAAAAGAAGTGATTAAGCCCGGCTGGCATAGCTCAGTGGTTGAGTGTCATCCTATGAACCTGGAGGTCATGGTTCAATGCCCAGTCAGGGAACATGCCTGGGTTGCAGGCTCTATCCCCAGTGTG
The DNA here is from genome assembly GCA_026230045.1 of Corynorhinus townsendii. Lineage (NCBI taxonomy): Eukaryota > Metazoa > Chordata > Mammalia > Chiroptera > Vespertilionidae > Corynorhinus > Corynorhinus townsendii. Next base: position 160,637,173 of record JAPDVU010000006.1, on the reverse strand, counting down.
GGGCATGCAGGAGGCAGCCAATCAATGATTCTCTCTCATCACTAATGTTTCTCTCTCTCTTTCCCGCTCCCTTCCCCTCTGAAATAAAACATATATGTATATATTTTTAAATATGATTAATGTAATGCAGTGGTTCTCAACCTTTCTAATGCTGCGACGCTTTAATACAGTTCCTCATGTTGGGGGTCACCACAACATAAGGACCTGTATTAAAGCATCACGGCATTAGGAAGGTTGAGAACCACTGATGTAATGTATCTTCCACAGTTACAATTTAATATTTTGAGTCTTTTAAGCTTACCTCTACCTCAAATCTAGAATTATTCAAGCGTCCTAAGAACACAGATAGGATCAGAACTATAAACCTCGAATTGAATTGAATGATTTAAACCAGTGGTCAGCAAACTCATTAGTCAACAGAGCCAAATATCAACAGTACAACGATTAAAATTTCTTTTGAGAGCCAAATTTTTTAAACTTAAACTTCTTCTAACACCACTTCTTCAAAATAGACTCGCCCAGGCCATGGTATTTTGTGGAAGAGCCATACTCAAGGGGCCAAAGAGCCACATGTGGCTCGCGAGCCACAGTTTGCTGACCATGGATTTAAGCAAATCAAAATAGGAAAGATAGAGTAGACATCCCTCAAGGTTAGCAGGTATTGCTTGTGAAAACTGAGGATCCAAAATATAGTAATAATAAAACTTGATTGATTAACTCAGGAGTGGGCCCAGGAAATCCTAATAAAAGAGTAATAGGCAAATTGACTCCGCCATGCCCATCAGCCAATCAGGAGCGAGTATGCAAATTAACCCAACCAAGATGGCTGCAGCCACAGAGTGAGAAGGAGGCTTGGGTTTCCCCAGCAATGGAGGAAGCCAAGCTTCCCTTACACCCTGGCCAGCCCAGGCCTCCACTCAAGGCTGCAAAGTTTCAATTATAGAAGATAAATAAATCCGAACAAAAATGGCAGCAGCCATGGAGCTGGAGAGCAGGAGGCTTGAGTTTCCCCAGCAATGGAGGAAGCCAAGCTTCTGCAGCTCTGGCCTGGCTTGGGCTCTGCTCAAGGCTACAAAGTTTCAATTATAGAAGATAAATAAATCCCAGATACCAGGGCCTCTGCTTGGTTCACCTGGGGGTGTGGTTGGCCTGCAAACCACCACAGGCCCCTCACCCAGGCTGACCCACGCCCCAAGGGAACCCCCAACCTGATCCGGGACACCGTTCAGGGCAAACCAGCCAGCCGCCACCTGTGCACCAGGCCTCTATCCTATCTAATAAAAGAGTAATATGCAAATCGACCATCACTCCAACACACAAGATGGCTGCCCCCATTTGGACACAAGATGGCCAGCAGAGGAAGGCAGTTGGGAGGGACAAGGTCTTCAAGGGAGGGTAGTTGTGGGCGATCAGACTAGCAAGGGAGGGCAGTTGGGAGGGAACAGGCCTGCAGAGGAGGGCTGTTAGGGGTGACGAGGCTGAGAGGAGGGAAGTTGGGGGCAACCGGGCCTGCAGGGAAGGGCAGTTGGGGGGGATCCAGGCCTGCAGGAGAGGGCAGTTAGGGGTGACCAGACCTGTAGGGGAGTGCAGTTAGGGGCAAACAGGCTGGCAGGGCAGTTAGGGACAATCAGGAAGGCAGGCAGGCGAGCAGTTGGGAGCCAGCAGTCCTGGATTGTGAGAGTGATGTCCAACTGCCCATTTAAACGGGCAGTCAGACATCCCTCTAGGGGTCCCATATTGGAGAGGGTGCAGGCTGGGCTGAGGGACACACGCCCCCGTGCACTGGACCTCTAGTATATTTATAAATGATTATGACCAGAACCAACTTGGAAAACTCTGAAAGAGACTGTAATCCTTAGAAGGTTCCTTCTCTTCTATGCCATGCTTCTTACTCTACTTCAATTTCTTTTCCACCCAGGATCGCATATAGGACTCACCACTGATCACTAGACTTACAATGACTATGTTATTGACAATAAATGTTAACTCTATATACACTCCCAGTCTTGTAGACATTCTTCCAAGGAAAATTCATACATATCAACTTCTTTTAAAGTATTCTTTTTAACCCTGGCCAGGTAGCTCAACTGGTTGGAGTATTGTACTGATGTGCCAAGGTTGCAGGTTCCATCCCTAGTCAGGGCACATTATAAGAACTAGCCATTAATGAATAAATGGATAGAAAAACAAATCAATTTTTCTCTCTCCCCTGCTTCCACTTTCTCTCTAAAATAAATAAAAGGTGAAAAAAATGTTCCCTTTAAAAATAAGACATTTACAGACAAGCAGTTCAAGATATCCCTTTCTCTGAAAACCTTGGCATAACACCAAGGTTTGCCCAAGACTTTCTCAGTTGTAGCAATGAAAATCCCACAGCCCAGGAAGCCCTTAGTTGATAACCATGGTGGTTGGTAACCCCACCAATCACTCTGTGATTGAATCTTCATGTTTCATTCCCAGATGCCTATATAGCAGCCGAAGCAATAAAAACAGACAAACAAAAAACTTTCAATCTAGAGGGGTTTTTTTTCCTCCTTTTTCAATTGCACTCTTGCTTCTATTTTGCTGATACCCTTCACATATTTTTCAGAACAAAAAACAAAACATCGAACAACCAGCAAATCCATGAGTGACCTGAGGGCAAATATAGCATCACATTCAACTTTCTCTCTCCAATGTCTAGCCAAGTGCCTGACACTGTGAGAAGCATTTGATAAACTTTTAATGATTGAAAGAGGTTGGAGGATTTTAAAATATTATTTTCCATATACAAGAAAGAAATCATTTCCTGTGAATATGCTCCGAATCAGTTCTCCTCATCGCCATCTACCAACAAATGTATTTTAGCAATCTTAAGTCATGTTTTAGGTGTATGCTTCATTTGCAAACTAGGCTTGCTTCTCCAAATGCTCTTTTTAAAATAATAGCTCTCAAATTTATTTGTAGGAGGACTGTTGAAGTGCCAGAGATCTACTACCTGTTGTGAAGTTTGCTTTAGGGAATATAGAAATGCATATATTTGCACAACCAAAGATTGAGACATTCATCCCAAGCCTTTGTTTTTCATCAACAAGGATACCAGAAAAATCAGAGTAAGTTCAGACACATTTCTCCTGATTCCTAGTGATAGCTGGGAGGCATTTAACAGCCATTCTGACAGCGAAGAAAACTATGATGGAGAAAACTATAAGACCAAATGCCAAGCTAAGGACACTAAAGTGAACACTCCAAGCTTTCTGGGGATATTTCAATGAGGCTTAGGAAGAAATTCTGGCTCTTATTAGAAACATGTATCACAGAAACATCAGCAACAATTAAAAATTCAGAAATCAAGCCCTGGCAGGTTTGCTCAGTGGATGGAGCATCAGCCTGTGGGATGAAGGGTCCCGGGTTCGATTCTGATCAAGGGCACATGCCGGGGTTTAGGGATTGATGCTCAGGAGGGGGCATGCAGGAGGCAGCCGATCAATGATTCTCTATCATTGATGTTTCTCTCTCTCTCTCTCTCTCTATTCTTCTCTGAAATCAATAAAAATATACTCTTGAAAAAAGAAGAAAAAATCCGAAATCAGTAAATCCATTTCTCTATTATCATCATCCCATATCAATTAAAGTTATGAAGATTCCACATACCTAGAGAGAGGGAGAGAGGAGGACAGGGATGGGGTGGAGAAAAAAGAGAGAGAACATATCTGGGCAGACATGCTTAAGTTTGGGAAGGAAATATGATAAGACTTTGAAGAACATGGACATCCCATTCCTACACAACGAATAAGTAACTGTGGCTGGAAGTTCACACTGATATAGCTGATTTGGAAAACTGCATTAATGACTCTTCTCCCCAAATCTTAATCTTCACCCCTGTGCCAATTTCACAATCTCCTTTACATATTTCACCCATTAATAATAATAAAATGCCCATGGAAAACATCCTTTGAGACATAGCCTTTCAACAGAGTCTTTTGAATATTCCCTTGCTCCTGACTCCACAACTCATATTTGTCCATCCCCTCTGCCTGAAACATCAAGTTCAAGGCCTTTCCTCTCCATCCAACCAATGATTCATCACTTTGAAGCTTTTCCTTCATATCCTAGATCCTCTTGCCCTGACAGACTGACGAAAGACAGGAGCACATGGCTTGTAAAGTCTTTTCACTTAGGCAATATTACAGATGATGTAGCCCAGGAAAATTCTCCCAAAGAATTCAGTAGTCACTGAGGACATTTCTACTATTCTTCCATTTCACAGCCCATCTCTCTGTGCTGCCAACTGGCTTTGACAGTATGCATCATTTTAATGTCACCCGAGGCATGGGAGTGTTATTTTAAAGCTTTAACAAGGGTTATTCAATCCAGATGATGAAGAAACATATTTTTGAGAGAAAAAAAATGGCGGCGGAATAGACAGATGTGTCCTGAACCTTGTCCCAGAGCAGACAGGAAGAACAGCTGGGGGTCGCACGGGGAGTGTCTATTGGTGAGTTAGGGGACAGCTATACTCCAGGAGAAGGTGGGGGACTACCAGACAGGGCTCCCCTGACTGGGAAGCCCCCACTGCTGCTGGATTCCCTCCTGGAGCCACTGGCGCAGACAGGGAGACCGTGCCATCTTGAAGGGGAAAGTGGATGTTATCAGAAGCCTGAAAATCTACAGCTGCGGCACCCACCAAACAGCTGCAAACCCCAGAGCACTGTTCCCCAATTGGCGCAAATGCGCAGATTCAGAGGAGCTCTACATTCCACCACGGAAAGGAGAGAGAGAACTATATAACCAGACACCCAGAGAGGAGAGACCATGGGGAGACAAAGAAACAGCCCGCATATGAAAGAAAAGCAGGCATCACCAGAAAAGGAAGTAAACGAAATGGAGGCAACCAACCTGCCAGAGAAATAATTCAGAGAAATGGTCATAAGGTGGCTGAAAAGAATGGAAGATAAATTTGACAATATGAGTAAGAACCAAGAAGAAATGGAAATTGACATCGCTGCTGTAAATAACTCAATAGAAAGCATCAAGAGTAGACTAGAAGAAGCAGAGAACTGCATCAGAGAGCTAGAAGACAAGGTAGAAAAAAATACCCAAGTAGAGCAGCTTCTGGAAAAAATATTAAAAAGCAGGAGGAGAGCCTAAGGAACTTTGGGACAACATGAAACAAAACAACATCTGCATAATAGGGGTTCCAGAAGGAGATGAAACTGAGCAAGATCAACAAAAGAACAACAAAATAGAAAACTTGTTTGAAGAAATAATGACAAAAACTTCCCTGATATAGGGAAGAAAAACCCACACAAATCCAAGAAGCTCACAGAGTCCCAAACAAAATGAACCCCAAAAGACCGACACCAAGGCACGTTATAATTAAATTGGCAAACACCAACGACAAAGTACGAATCTTAAAAGTGGCCAGAGAGAGACAGAAAGTTACCTACAAAGGAACCCCCATCAGAATAGCAACTGATTTCTCAACAGAAACTCATCAGGCCAGAAGGGAATGGAATGAAATATACAAAGTCATGCAAAGGAAGGGTCTGAATCCAAGAATATTCTACCCAGCAAGGCTATCAAACAAACTTGAAGGTGAAATCAGGAGCTTTACAGACAAAAAAGGACTAAGGGAGTGTATTATCACCAAACCAGCAATGCAAGAAATGCTAAAGGGTCTGCTGTAAAAAAGAGAAAGAAAGAAAGAAAGAAAGAAAGAAAGAAAGAAAGAAAGAAAGAAAGAAAGAAAGAAAGAAAGAAAGAAAGAAAGAAAGAAAGAAAGAAAGAAAGAAAGAAAGAAAGAAAGAAAGGAAGGAAGGAAGGAAGGAAGGAAGGAAGGAAGGAAGGAAGGAAGGAAGGAAGGAAGGAAGGAAGGAAGGGAGGGAGAGGAAGAGAGAAAGAAAGAAAGAAAGAAAGAAAGAAAGAAAGAAAGAAAGAAAGAAAGAAAGAAAGAAAGAAAGAAAGAAAGAAAGATGAAGTGAAGAAGCAACACAGAGGTAAAGAATAAAAATGGTGACAAATAAGTACCTATCAATAATAACTTAAAATGTAAGTGTATTAAATGCCCCAATCAAAAGACATAGGGTAATGGATTGGATAAGAAAACAGGACCCATATATCTGCTGTCTACAAGAAACCCACCTCAGAAAAAAAGTTGCACACAGACTGAGGGTGAAGGATGGAAAAAGGTTTTTCGGGCGAATGGAAATGAAAAAAAAGCTGGGTAGCAATACTGATATCTGACAAATTAGATCTCAAAGTGAAGGACATAACAAGAGATAAGGAAGGACACTTCATAATACTAAAGGGAGCAATCAGAAATAACTCTGGTAAACATATACGCACCCAATACAGGAGCACCCAAATACATAAAAAAAACTCCTGGAGGATATCAAAGGAGAGACTGACAGCAATACAATCATATTAGGAGACATTAATACCCCATTATCAACATTGGACAAATCCTCTAAACAAAAAATCAGTGAAGAAACATCAATCCTAAATGACTCACTAGATCAGATGGAATTAATTGACATCTTCAGAACATTTCACTCCAAAGCCATAGAATATAAATTCTTCTTAAGTGCACATGGGTCATTTTCAAAGATAGACCATATGTTGGGTCATAGGCAGAGTCTCTTCAAATTCAAGAAGATAGAAATCATATCAAGCATCTTCTCAGATCACAGTGGCATAAAACTGGAAATCAACTACAATAAAAACAATCCAAAAAAATCAAACAACTGGAGACTAAACAGCATGCTATTAAACAATGACTGGGTTACCAGAGAGATCAAGGAAGAAATAAAAAACATCATGGCAACAAATGACAATGAAAACACAATGATCCAAAATCTATGGGACACAGTGAAAGCAGTCTTGTGAGGGAAGTTCATAGCTCTACAAGCCTATTGCAAAAACAAGAAACGATGGTAATAAATTACCTAACCCTACAACTCAAAGACTTAGAAAGAGAGCAACAAGAAAAGCCCAGAGTAAGCAGAAGGAAGGAAATAATAAAGATCAGAGTGGAGATAAACAACATTGAGACAAAAAAAAAAAATACAAAAGATCAACAAAAACAAGAGCTGATTCTTTGAAAGGATAAACAGGATTGACGAACCCCTAGCCAGGCTCACCAAGAAGCAAAGAGAGAGGACCCAAATAAACAAAATCAGAAATGAAAGAGGTGAAATAACAACAGTTCCCACCGAAATACAAAGGATTGTTAAAAAATACTATGAACAACTCTATTCCAACAAACTGAACAAGCTGGAGGGAATGGACATATTCCTAGAAAAATATAACCTTCCAAAACTCAATCAGGAAGAATCTAAACATCTCAATAGGCCAATAACTATGGAAGAAATTGAAGCAGTCATCAAAAAGCTTCCAGCAAACAAAAGCCCGGGGCCAGGTGGCTTCACAGGGGAGTTTTACCAAACATTCAAGGAAGAACTAAAACCTATCCTCCTCAGACTATCCCAAATAATTCAAGAGGAAGGAACACTTCCAAGCTCCTTCTATGAAGCCACCATCACCCAAATACCAAAACCAGATAAAGACACAATGAAAGAGAATTACAGGCCAATATCCCTCATGAACATAGATGCCAAAATCCTCAACAATATTCTAGCAAATTGGATCCAGCACTACATCAGAAAGATCATACACCATGACCGAGTAGAATTTATCCCAGGAATGCAAGAATGGTACAATATCCGCAAATCGATAAATGTGACACATCACATAAACAAATTGAGAGATAAAAAATCACATAGTCATATCAATTGATGCAGAAAAAGCATTTGACAAAATCCAACACCCTTTTCTTGATAAAAACTCTCAACAAGGTGGGAATAGAAGGATCATACCTCAACATAATAAAAGCTTTATATGATAAACCCAAACATCATACTCAATAGGCAAAAACAAAACCATTTTCCCTAAGAACAGGAAGAAGACAGGGATGCCCACTCTGACCACTCCTGTTCCATATAGTACTGGAAATATTAGCCATTGATATTAGACAAGAAGAAGAAATAAAAGGCATCCAAATTGGAAAAGAAGTAAAGCTGTCCTTATTTTCAGATGACATGATATTGTACATAAACAACCCGAAAGACTCCATCAAAAAACTAATAGACTTAATAAATGAATTCGGCAATGCAGCAGGATACAATATTAATGCCAAGAAATCTATGGCATTTCTACACACCAATAGTGACCTTACAGAAAGAGAGACTAAAAAAGCAATCCCATTTACCATCACACCAAAAAAATTAAGATACCTAGGAAAAAACTTAACTAAGGAGGTAAAAGACCTATACGCGGAAAACTACAGGACACTGAAAAAAGAGATAGAGGAAGACGTAAACAGATGGAAGAACATACCATGTTCATGGATTGGGAAAATCAACATCATTAAAATGTCCATACTACCCAAAGCAATCTATAGATTCAGTGCACTCCCCATTAAAATACCAATGGCATATTTCACAGACCTAGAAAGAACTCTCCAAAAATTCATCTGGAATAAAGAAAGACCCTGAATAGCCACAGCAATCCTGAGAAAGAAGAACAAAGTAGGTGGGATCTCAGTACCAGATTTCAAGCTGCATTACAAAGCCACTGTTCTCAAAACTGCCTGGTACTGGCACAAGAACAGACATATAGACCAATGGAATAGAATAGAGAACCTAGAAATTGACCCAAATCACTATGCTCAATTAATATTTGACAAAGGAGGCATGAACATACAATGGAATCAAGACAGTCTCTTCAATAAATGGTGTTGGGAAAATTGGACAGATACATGCAAAAAAATGAAACTAGACCACCAACTTACACCATACACAAAAATAAACTCAAAATGGATAAAGGACTTAATTATAAGACTGGAAACCATAAAAATACTAGAAGAATCCACAGGCAGAGAAATCTCAGACATATGCCGAAGCATTTTCTTCACCGACACTGTTCCTAGGGCAATGGAAACTAAAGAGAAAATATACAAATGGGACCACATCAAAATAAAAAGCTTTTGCACAGCAATGGAGACCATCAATAAAACAACAAGAAAGCCCACTGTATGGGAGAACAATGATATCAACGATAAGGGTTTAATCTCCAACATTTATAGGGAACTCATGCAGCTTAACAAAAACAAGATAAACAACCCAATCAAAAAATGGGCAACTGATCTAAATAGACACTTTTCAAAAGAAAACAGAAGGAAGGCCAGGAGACATATGAAAACATGCTCACAGTCACTAATCATCAGAGAGATGCAAATCAAAACAACAATGCAGTACCATCTCACACCTGTCAGAATGGCAACCATCAACAAATCAACAAACGACAAATGCTGGTGAGGATGTGAAGAAAAAGGAACCCTCGTGCACTGCTGGTGGGAATGCAGACTGGTGCAGCCACTGTGGAGAACAGTATGGAGTTTTCTCAAAAAACTAAAAATGGAACTCCCATTTGACCCAGTAATCCCACTTCTAGGAATATATCCCAAGAAACTAGAAACACCAATCAGAAAGGATGTATGCACCCCTATGTTCATAGCAGCAGAATTCACCATAGCTAAGATTTGGAAACAGCCTAAGTGCCCATCAGCAGATGAGTGGATTGAAAAACTGTGGTACATCTACACAATGGAATACTATGCTGCGCTAAAAAAGAAGGAGTTCTTACCATTTGCAATAACATGGACAGAGATGGAGAGCATTATGCTAAGTAAAATAAGCCAGTGAGAGAAAGATAAATATCACATGATCTCACTCATTTGTGGAATATAATGAACAATATAAACTGATGAACAAAAATAGATCCAGAGACAGAGAAACATCAATCAGAACTTCAAACCTCAGGGAAGGTAGGGGAGGGTCAGGGAAAGGGGGAGAGATCAACCAAAGGAGTTATATGCATGCATGTAAGCCTAATCAATGGACACAGACAACAGGGGGTGGGGGCATGAATTGGAGGTGGGGGTTAATGGGGGAATAAGGACACATATGTAAAACCTTAATTAATAAAGAAATTTAAAAAATTTTTAAAAATATATCTGAAGGACAAAAAAAAAATGAAACACATTTGTATTTTGTATATATTGACTTGATAATAGCCTAAGATGATGGAACCATTTATTCTTAACCCCAAACACATCATAAACAGAGCATTCTACTATTAAGAGCATTACATTTATTTTGTTTTATTCTGCTTTGGGCAGGGAAGGGGAATGGGAGATTTTTGTTTTTATTTTGGTCTTAGCACTGGGTAATGTTTTGTGATTTTTCTTGGAAGAGACTAGGGCTAACCACCAGAACTGATCCATAGATTATCTTTGAAGTTTTTCTTGCAAAATATGTCATTAGACTCGCTTGGGCATTTCCATGGTAAATAGCAGTTTGGGTTAAAACAATAAATAAATAAAATTTATATGCACTCTGCAAAAGACACTATACTTCACATGTTAGATACTTAAGAGTAAGTCCGTGATTCTTTATTGTTAGAACTATAAAATCATCACAGAATAAGAAGCAACTTGAGTTGCAACGTATCTTATATGGATTATTGGCTTGTGTGAGTCGTGAATTTTTATAGATGTAGACATGAAGCCTTTTATGCTTTCATGCATACTGGTTTAGGCAAACAGAAAATGCCAGGTTATGCAGAGAAGTGACTGCCATTGATTAGAGGGGGTACAGAACTTTGGCGTCTGCATGTCCACTCTTCACCATTCAGCCTCTACTGGAGGATCAAGCTGGTAAGTGACAAAGACCAAACTGTAGGCAGGTTCCTCTGAGTTCTTTTCACTAGGTCCTGTCTTTGGGCATGTACTTAAATTCAATGTTAGCAAGAATCCTGTCAAGATGGATTATCAGGAATCCCCCCACCGTGGCTATCTCTTCTCATCCCTTCCTATACCTCAGGTGATGTCTGATCGCCTAGCCGTGCCTGTCAGGTCAGTTTAGCCAGAATCTTGCCTTATCCCTGATATTTTCTCTTAGCAATTTTCCACCTGCTTCTTGACTATAAATTCCCATTTTCCTTGTGTTCAGCACGGAGTCCAACCTCAATCCCCTACTGCAAAATCCAGTGGTCCCTGGACCTATGCAATAATCCTTAATGAAGTCTGCTTTATTTTCCTTTAACAAGTGCCATTAGTAATTTTTCTTTAACATAAGACTCTCATAAGATATTTTAGGAAGCAATTGTTATTTTGTTAATTTAATGCTTCATCATACCATGAAGTTTATTCATCGGTGAAAAAACTACGTTGATCTCCCTGGGTATGTTTTTGTGGTCCAAGGAGAAAATGTGGTCCCACTCAAGAAAAACAGACCTGGAAAAGAAAAGCAACATACCCCTGAGGAGATGCTACAAGAGCAAAAGGCAGAGCAGTGAAAATCAGAGGCAAAAAAGATGAAAATTCATGATCTTGGGGACAGAGGAATCTGTCTTGCCCAAACAGATACTCTAGGTGATTATTAGGATTTATGTTACTATGTAGAAATGATGCTGCCTTGGAAACAAAAGGCTATTACTAAAGTTCAAGTGGCATTTATGTCAACCCTCATATTTGATTAGAGACTACAGTTTTGAGAGGCTGTTTCAATTTTTTTATTCTCTTTCACAAATGAATCATAAAAAACATGGTGGATCACATCACTGCTGAGTTCACATTGTATTCCTTGCCTCAAATTATATTTGGGGGAATTCTTCATTCAATTGTAAATAATATTTGTATTTCAAAAGTGAGATCATATTCCTCGGTTGGAGTACACTCTTGTGGATGGGTGAGATTAAAGCCCAGATCATTGAGGATATTCAGTCCTTGGCTCTCCTGCTGCCTGTCACTATTCTGAATTGCTGGAACACATTAAAAGAATATTCTGCACATGCTTTGGAGGTCTATTTTCTCTCTATTACCCCTTTACCAAGAAGAAGCTTTGATTAACTTCCATTAATATCTCCTTACCAAAGCCAATACTCAGAGCCAAAATTACTTTTGATTAACCACAGCTGTTCTAGCCCAAGCTTATTCCAGTATCTTCCCATTTGAGCTGTTTTTAATATCCAATGTTAATTTCATTAGATTTTCTGAATTACTTTAGGGAGGAAGTTTATTATAGGATGATAATTTTCATGTACAGATATAGACATAAACACACAATATATACATAATATATATGTATGTATATCTATATATCTGTGTATGTCATTCACAAAAATAATGAAATGTGGGGCTATTAAAATGTATTACAAAAATAAAAGTTTATTATAGGATGATAATTTTCAAATACAGATATAGACATAAACACACAATAGATACATGATATATATGTATGTATACCTATATGTGTGTGTGTCATTCACAACAATAATGAAATGTGGGGCAATTAAAATGTATTACAAAAATAATCTTTTATATTACAAAAAAATGTATGCATTATAACTTTTAAATGGTCCTTTTGCTGAATTTTTTTTTCTGAAGGCTTTTTAAATAAGTCCCCTAAAATCTCTCTTTTATTAGGGAACATAAAATGAGAAGTGTTGATCCTTGATCTGGAGTTGAATAGATAAAATGTACACATTTAAACCAACTGAAGAACAGTAAAATCAAGTTCAAGTTTCTATGACACAAAGTTCAGAAGTGTACATAATCTTATTCCATAATGTCCTCCAGTTTTTCAAAGTCCTAGAAAAGGGATTTAACTCAAGTGTCCAGACTACAGTCCAAGTAAGAGATCCCATGTATGCAACTGCACAGAGGAGGGTACAAGTATTGCGTCACATTTTAATATCCTGTTGTACACAGGCACCCAAGCTGATTGAAGAAATAGTGAGAGAGGAAGCTTAGAAGGGAGGAGAATTTATACCTACATCTATATGTTAAACATATTAAAACTAAAAATTAAATTGAAATCTTTTCAGACATTTCTACCCAATTTAAAAGCATGGTATATGTTTGTCAATTGTTTATAAAATTGTCTGGGTTTTTAATGTAGAATTTACCATTTCCAGTTGTGACTTTTCCCCCCTATGTTTGCATTTAACGGAATCTATGCCAGGTGTCCCCAAAGCAAATAGTGTGGTATGTACATTTTTTTCATCTTAATTGTTAACTGACAGCTAAAATAATGCTCTCATTTCTAAGAAAATGAATGAGTGAAGTTGTCCATTCTTGCTCTGATTCCACAGTCAAAAGCAGCTGGAGTTTATACAAGGTTCACACAGTTCAGACCCAATCAGAGAAGGTTATTTTCCTTTTCCACTTCTGACTGTGAAAGACCCGGTTATCATTTCCAGAAAACATCTATGCCAGAAAAACCTGCAGATAGAGACTTTTTTTTTCTCATTCTGAATTGTTAGTCGGTCTCTCAGCACATTTTGAATGTAACCTTTTTAATCCCTGCATTTGCAATTAGAGATTAAAATTCCATTCCAAGAGCCATTCGGCAGATGGCATAGCATGAAAAAAATGGAGGTAGTTTAAAATTGTATTTATACAGAACACCAGATGAATTTGCCAGCCTGTTTCTTCCTGAGCTTATGCATTTGCTTGTGAAAATTGATTGTTTAAGATGTAAATTTCATTTGCTGGGATTTAGCATTTTTATAGGATTTTAAAGCATCAATTAATCCATCTCTTTTGTTCAGCACAGTTGCTTTTAATATGGAAGTAAAATCTATATTTTAAGAAGCTGCGTCTTAAGAAGATTAAACCACCTGTGCCAGGGTTACCAAGGTAGGCTTGGAAAGGCCACATGATAATGGAATGGACAGGCCACTGAATCAACACACCTGTTAAGCAGAAATCTCATCACATCTTTAAACCATTTAGGCAGTTTGATTCTTAATTACGATTTTTCCTTTCACTTCCTCCAAGAGCTTTTTAAAAAATGCTTATAACTATTAAATGCTTATTGATATCTAAAATATTCAGAAAAGCACACAAATCAAAAATGTATAGCTTCAGGATTTTTTTTAAATGAGCATACCCAAAAATGTATAGCTTCAGGATTTTTTTTAAATGAGCATACCCATCTCCCAGATGAAGAAAAAAAAAAATTGCTCACGCCCCAGAAGTCTCTCTTCTGCTCCTTCCCAACATAACCACTATTCTAATTCTAGCTCGGAAGATTAGTTTACATCTTACTGAAATACATGTAAGTAGAGTCTGTATTACTACTTTGTATCTGGCTTCATTCACACATTCTGCTTCATCCATTCACCCATTCTGTTGCCTGGAGGAGTATTTGTTCATTGCCGCTGTTGTGTGTATTTTTTTAAAGAATATGTCAATGAACTTCGGGGATTTTTCTAGTTTGGGGTGATTACACATAGTGCGGCTATCATTACTTTTATACGTGTCTTTTGTGAACATATATAGGCATTTCTGGTAGGATTAGACCTAGCTGTGGATTGTTTGCAATTCTCCACATTAACTACATCCTCCAGCAGGATATGAGGGTTTCAGTCGCTCCACATCCTTGACTGAACCTGACAACGTCAGTCTTTTTCACTTTAGCAATGTCATGGCCATGTAGTGGTTTGTACTGTCATTGTCATTGACACTTCCCTGGTGACTAATAAAACTGAGCATGCTCCCATATTTATTGGTCATTTGTGAAGTGTTTGTTGAAGTCATTTGACCATTATTCAATTGATTCATCATTTTTTTATTTACAATAGGTGTGAATCTCTTGTGAAGTGCATGTATAGCAATCAATTTATATCCTGTGGTTTCCTTTTCCACACTCTTGGGTCCATAATTTTTAAAAACTTTAATTCATTAATATTTTTAGCTTTTTGTTTTGTTGAATAAATCTTTACTTCTCTTAAGTTCACAAAGCAAACTATGCTATCTTCTAAAATCTCTATCTTTCAAACTGGGTTAACAATCCAAATTTATTTTTGCATATGGTGTCCACAGGGATTAAAATCATTCATTTCATTTATATATACAATTGATCCAGAAACTTTTATTATAAAGACCACCCTTACCCTCAATGCACTGCAATGACATTTTTTTCATAAATCAGTCAATCCTGCATATATGGGTCTATTTCTGGACTCTGTCTCTCCTTGTATCAAGGGCACACCATTTAATTGTATAGCTTTATAAGTCTCAATATCTGGAGGAATAACTTCTCCAATTTCGTTCTCATTCAATAATTAATTTCTAGACTATTTTGGTCCTTTGAATTTCCACAAGAAAATGTAACTTGCAGGGATTTTGACTGAAATTCATTGCCAATAAATTATTTTGGTGAGAACTGACATCTTTTTGATAACTGAGTCTTTTGTTAATATGGTATGTCCCCCTATTTACTAACATTTTTAATTTCTCTCAAAAATTTATTGTTACATTCTGTGTAGAGTAAATATACATCATTTAATAGGCTTCTTCTTTGCGATTACACAACTAAACTATTGGGTTTTTTAATTGCAATATATTTTTAAGTTCTAGAATTTTTATTTGATTCTTTGTTATTGATTCTAAAGTTTTTTCTCTATATTATTTTCTATTTTCTTGAACATAATGATAAACTAAAAGTCTGGGACTCCGGTTTTTGCATTCCTAAAGTAAGGATTCTGATAGAAACTCTGTTTAGATTTCTAGCCTCCATTCCTTCCTGCTTGGCTTCTCAGCCTTCCGCCGTGCCCAGAATATAAATCAGTAAATGCCTTGGTTGGGAAAGAACCACAGAATGTCAGGTCCACTTGATTATTGTTGATCCCTACTCTCTAGAATCTTGACCTCTCAAGTCTTGACTGCCTTCATAGCCCTGAATGCCATCTTTTATCTACTCAACCACAGTGGACAGCCAAAAGCTCTGAGCCAGTACTCTCTGCCCACAAAACTTATGAGTCAGAGAACACTTTTAAGGAAAAGTGGAGGAGAATGTTAGGTTTACCTCACCCTTTTCTACAGCATCTTAAACCCTCCAATCCTGGATATTTTGGTTGCTGTACTATGCTTTTTTATGATTGTTCTCCACAGAGAGTTGGCCAGATACAGCCCTTCTATCATAGCCAAAAGCAAAAATCTATTGCAGAGCTTAAAAAAACTTCCAAGTTTGAAGCTGTAAGATAGACTTGGAGAAAAATCAATGTATATTTGGTATTTCTTGCCATTTAAAAATATGTGGTATTATCGATTCAAATATAAAGTGAAAGATTGCTAGGTCCAAATTAGTAATTAACTTACTCATTATGAGTATGGGCAGAAGGGAGGCATTATGGGATGTGGAATAAAAGGACCTATTTTTAAATCCCATGAGTGAGATTCAGTAGCTCTAGGTCCATGGCTAGTCACATGTTTTTTGAGTGTTGGTTTTCATCCATAAAAAGGAATAATAATTGAGGTTAAATGATATTTCAATGTGAAAAACATTAGTAAACTGAAATGCAAGAAGAAAATATGAGACAAAACCACTTGTGATACCAAAGAAATACAGAAAAGTTAAGTCATATTTATATTTAAAAGAGTCAGAGCATGAAGAGTAAGAATTGGCATATACCAACCTGCTCCATAAGAAGAGCCAGCCTTTTATTGTTCTAATAAGCTATTTTTAAAGGCTCTTTATTTAATAAAAACATACCTAACTAAAACATGATCTTTATGAAGGAAAATTTAAGATCTGAATACACTATGACAAGTAAAGAGATTAAACTAGTAATAAAAAAATACCCACAAAGAAAAACTCAGGTGCAGATGATTTCATTGGTTAAAGAACCAAAAAGATATAAAATAAGAAATATGTAGAATAATATCTCCTATAAATACAAATCTTCAATAGAATTTTAGCAGACCAAATGCTACAGCATATAAAAAAATTATACACTGTGACCAATTGGGATTTATGCCAGGAATGCAAGATTGGTTTAATATGCAAAAATCAATTAATGTAATAGACCATATCAACAAGTAAAATTAAAAACCAAAAACCACATAATCACCAATAAATTGGAGAAAAACCATTTGACAAAATCCAACACCCTTTCATAATAAAAACTCAATCATTTGGAATAGAAAGAAATTCACTTGACATGATAAAAGGCATCTATGAAAAACTCAGTGAACATCAACTTAATTATGAAAGACTGAATGCTCTCCTCTAAAGATCAAGAACAAGACAAAGATGTCTGCTCTCTCTACTTCTATTAAACCTTACAATGATGGTTGTAGCCAATGCATTAAAACAAGGCAATGAAATAAAAGGTATCTAGATTAGAAAAGAAGAAATAAACCTATTTCTATCACAAATGACCTGATCTTACACAAGGAAATCTCAAGGAATCTACAATTATAACTAATTAATGAGGTCAGGAAATTGTAGGATGTAAGATCAATACAAAAAATCAATCACATTATTATACTCCAGCAATGAAATAATCCAAAACTGAAATTAAGAAAACAATCCAACTTACAATAGTATCAAAAAAATAAAGTGCCAGTTGGGATAAATTTAACAAAGGAAGCGGAAGATTCATACTCTGAAAACTACCAATTGCTGAAAGAAGTTGTAGAAGTTCTAAATGAGTGGAAATACACCCCACAATCATGTTCCGAAGGCTTAATATTGTTCAGATGGCAAGTGTTCCCAAATTGACCTGCAGACTCAATGCAATCTCTATTGAATCCCAACTAGCTTCTTTGTAGAAATTGACAGGCTGATCATAGAAAATCAAGGGACTCAGAATAGCCAGAACAATTTTGAAAAGTAAAAACTTTAAAAAAAATAAAATAAAACCTTCTGATGTTAAAAATTGCAACAAAGCAACTATAATCAAGACAGCATAGTACTGGCATAGGATAGACCTACAGATCAAAAGAATAGAATTGAAATCCAAAAATAGCTCTGGACTTGGTAGAGGTTTCTTTAGGCTTAACACCGAGCACAAACAACAGGTAAAAAATAAATGAATTAAACTTCATCAAAATGAAAAACATTTGTGCTGCAAAGGACACTATTAGGAAAGTAAAAACACAATCCACCAAATGAAAATATTTGCAAGTCATATATCTGACAAGTTAGCTGTATCTAGGATATATAAATAACTCTTACAACTCAATAAAATCGTAGGATAAATAATAATATGGGTTAAGGGTTAAATAGACATTTCTCCAAAGATATACAAATGACCAATGAATACATGAAAAGATGTTCAATATCATTAGTTTATTAGGGAAATTCAAATCAAAACCACCATCAGATACTACTCACTTCACCCCCACAAGTATGACTAGAATCAAGAAGTCAGATGCTCTAGCTGGGTTGCTCAGTTGGCTGGAGCATCATCCTGTATACCAAAAGATTGCCTTTTGGATCCCCGTCGGGCATTTACGGGAAGCAACTGATAATGTTCTTTATGTAACTCTCTCTCTCTCTCTCTCTCTCTCTCTCTCTCTCTCTCTCTCTCTCTCTCTCTCTCTCTCTCTCTCTCTGTGTGTGTGTGTGTGTCTCCCTTCCTCTCTCTCTAAAATCAATAAAACATATTCTTGGGTGAGGATTTAAAAAAAGTCAGATAACAACGAGAGTTTGTAAGCATGTAGAGAACGTGGAACCCTCATACATTGCTTGTGAGAATATAAAATGGTACAGCTGCTTTGGAAAAGTTTGTCAATTCTTCAAAAAGTTAAACAGAATTACTATTTTACCAAGCAATTTCACTCCTAGGTTTATACTGAAGAGAAATTAACACATATGTTCACACACAAAACTTACATTCAAATATAGCATTATTCACAATAGCCAAAATATGGAAACAACCTAAATGTTCATAATTATGTAGTGTATGTACATAAATAAAATGTGGTATATTCTGAAATGAAATATTCAGCAATTAAAAACTAAAATATTGATACATGCTTCAACATATATTAACCTTAAAAACATCATGCTAAGTGAAAGACTTATAGTCATAAAAGACCATGTAGTATTTGATTCCATTTTTATGAAATGTCTAGAATAGGCAAATTTATAAGACAGAAAGTATATTATGGATTTCCTAAAGATGAGGGAAGGTGTGGCAATTGGAGAATGATAGCTAAAGGATTTGGGGTTTCTTTCCAGAGTAATTAAAATGTTCTGAAATTACTCATGTAATACCTTAATCAATAAAAAAATTGGAAAAAATAAAATAAAATTGTTAATGTCAAAAATAAAAAAATAAAATGTTCTGAAATTGTGGGGATGCTTGCACAAGTCTGTGAATATACTAAAAACCATTTAATTGTCTAGTTTAAATGGGTAAATTGTATGGCATGTAAATTATATCTTAATAAAGCTGTTACCCCCCTCCCCCATGCAAAGAAAGGGTATATGTAGTCAGCACTGATACTAGGTACTATGAGGACTTAAAATATATTAATTCCCACTAAATATAATAAGATCAATAGAAATAATATATAGATACATTTTTTAAATTAAACATCACACCAACAAATATGTATTTGCCTCCCTTTTAGATCCTAAATATCAGTGGCTTTCAAAATTTATCATATCTACAAGTAGGCTATATCTTTCCTTTGTCAACAACTTAGAGTCAAATAAATGTTGAGAAATGTAATGGAAATCATTTGTATTATACAGGTCAATCCTCATTGTGAATTCATGCAGGAAGTCCCATACTTCTGAGGCTTGAAATGGTCAGAGAAACCTTTGTCAAGATGTCTGCTCAAAGAAGCCTTTGAAGAATAAGCAATGTACAGACTGGGGGAAGGAAGGAAGCAAGAAAAGAACTTTTCAGGCACTTTTTATGCAATTTCTGCAGATGCCCAATACTTTCATTCCCTTTTACTTGTACTTTGTGCCATTGCTTTTCAGCATATTGGATGCACACATCTGCTACATATAATCATTCAAATAAAGAATGAGATCCATGTCTTTTCCTTTTATGTGTCACACATATTTCCAATACAAATATTTCACACCATTCCAGATAAAAAGGATAAAAACAGAAGACTTAAAAATAAAAGGTGAGGTGAGGGAATTACAATGAGGCTCTAAATGGTCTATTGTCTTTTCCAATCATAGCCAACAACTGTATCTATAGAATCTCAAATTCATAGTGATTTTACATTTTACATAATTTATTTCATCCTCCTCAAATATTCAACTAACTAATCCCACAAAACAATACAGGATAAGCTCAGGCATTCATTCCTTTAAATACTAAATAGAATAGTGTAATTGTTAAGAGCTCAGTCTGGGTTCATAGTCAAAACTGTCATAATTTTGTCAGTTGTGCGTGATCCCTACTTCTGAGTTTCCTCATCTTAAAGTGAGAATGATAATATCTAGATTTGGGGAAATGGATTTGTTTTCATGGTCCTCATAGGAAGTCAGTATCAAAACCACCAGGTAAAGGACAGTTACACCAGACTTGAGGGAGACTTCAGGGAAACGGATCTTTGTAGTTCATGCAAACAGAAGGAAGCTATACATCTACTTTCTGCTTCCAGACAAGGCTATAGATTGGCTATTATTACTATGCTTGGTTTCAGAATCACAATTGTTCCATCACAGTAACGATTCCCTTCGGAGGGAGCACAGATATTGTTAGTACCACTTTATGAATGGTCTCACAGAAATGACTGTGGCACAGCGAAGATTTACTCTCGGGCGTGGCAAGATCCTACCTTGTCAGTCATCTGAATGATCTCCTGTTCGGGACTCAGACACAAGAGAGGCTATTCTAAGATCTGCTGAAACTGGTTCTGCTGTCTCTCAGCATCTACCTCACTTACACAACAATTCTGTGTCCTTGACTAATTAACTCAGGGTCACAATACAACCTACAGAGGATGTTTGTGTAAGCACAGGCCTCTCCTAGGATCTGTAACCTCATAGGCTGGTGTGTACACATAATCCCATTTAATAAAAGGGTAATATGCAAGTAGACCAAATGGCAGAACAACCAAACAACCCATCAAAGCATAATATGCTAATGATATGCTAAGGCTGCTCAACTGCTCCCTATGACGTGCACAGTTGACCAGTCGCTATCATGTGCACCAGAGGGCAGATGCTCCAACCGGTAGGTTAGCTTGCTGCTGGGATCCAGCCAATCTGGACCGAGCAAGATGGGCAGGACATGCCCTGGAGCCCTCCCGTGATCCCTCCCCAGCCCGACTGTGCACCTGTGGGGTCCCTCAGCCTAGCCTGTGCACTCTCACAAATCTGGGACTCCTCAGGGGATGTCAGAGAGCCGGTGGTTTCAGCCCCATCCTGCAGGCCACTCCCCTTGGGAGGGTGCCAGCCACAGGGCTCATGGCTGGTGAGCACTGCTGCAGCAGCACAAGCCTCTCCCAATCGGGACTGACTGGGTGCAAGCCTGCAGCAGGCACAGTGGGGCCCGGATGAGCGGGAGGGGCAGGTAGGAACTGCAGGTGGTGTTGGATTGCAGGTTTTGGCCTGATCCCTTGCAGGCCACCCAGAAGGACCCCAACCATGCATGAATTTATGCACTGGGTCTCTAGTCATATGTAATACATTTAAAGTGCTTAGTAGGATATATGTTACAGAGGAAAGCCCTAAATAAGGATGATTATAAAATGATGAAGTCAGTATTCTTTGTGGATAGGTGATCAATAGGAACAGAAGTAGGGGAGATGCTACCTTTATTCCCCGATTAGGCACTGGCATTAAAGAATGGGGATTTTAATCAGTTCCTGGAGAATCTTGCTTTTTTTTTTTCTTTTTCATTTAAGATCATTAAAGGCAATAAGATAGTCCAGAGGTTACACCAAGGAACATTTTTTCCCCTTGTCTTTAAATTCAAAATGCAGTGATGGATATTAAATGAAGTTGGAATCGGACATTCTAAATGCGGTCTTCCTGTGTGATTCAGAGGGATTCTGTGTTCAAAGTTCCATTCAACAATGGTTCCCTCACTTAGTAGACAAGCCTGCAAGATCATCCTGAAAGACACAGATGGCAGATCGAAAGGCCCGTGGGAGTAAAAGTGACAAGGAGAGATGAAACAGCACAGGCCTCTGCCTCTGCCTCCTCTTACAGTAAAGCTAGGCCTTTACCAGCTCTGTGGCCTTAGGCAGATACTTAACCTCTAAATCTCAATACACTCACTTGCAAAATGGGGAAGTAGAAGCTACCTCATAAACTGTGCGGGCACCATCAAAATGTCTTCATTAGAAGGAATGGAAGAAAAGGAAGCCAAGAATAATCCCAGGCCATGACCTTGTATCCATCTTCCTTCCTAGCTTCCTCTCTCAAAGAGCCTTCAACCCTTCCTGCATTTTAGATACATCCAAATATTAACTGTTCCTTAACACATCCTAACTCGTTCATTTTCAAACATTACTTAAGCATCTACTAGCATTCACGGTCCTGAAATACAACAATGAAACAAGTTGGACCCTCTCCTCAGAAAATTTACAATCTGGTAAAAAAAAAAAACACCATCATTTGACATTTATCCCTTAATCAAGACATAACTCTCTACTACAACCTCCATGCAGGAAACATTTTCCAATACTCCCAAACAGTCTGAATCCATCAGCCCTTCTCTTGTTACATTTTTCTTTAATCTTGAATATGCACTTAAAACACTGGCTCATACAGAACAATTAGTAACACTGGCTCATACAGAACAGTTAGTTGTAATTCTATTATGGAACGGATACTGCCTTTTTTTTATACAGGGCCTCCTTTCTCTGTACCTAACAGCACTAGCAAGCTGTATCTATCCACAGATATTACACACAAGTATATATACATGCATATAAATAATAATACTTATATTCCTTTGGCATTTTATATGTTCAAAATGCTTTCTCACAAATCTCTTCTGTTAACTTTACAGCAACTTCTATGACGTATTGATGCGAAAGAAACAAAAGACTGCTTGAATGAGTCACCAAAAGTCACCAAAAGATAAAGCTGGTGGAGTCTGGAACAAAAAACCTTGCAACTCCTGTTCCAGGGATTTTACTGCCATGATCCCACTGCTTCCAATGCCCTCCTACAGTGTGTCCATTTTCAGATGGACTTCTAAGACACATTTAGGCAGAAGATTTGAAGTTAGATAAGGGAAAGATCAGGAGAGTGAAGGACTGCCTACCTTCTTGAAAAAGACAGAAATCTATTTATTGTTAGCAAATGACAAAACTACATTTGTCATGCAATTCTAAATCTATAACTTCTAGCACTATTTACCTACTAAAATATTACTCAATTCAAAACCTTTTCACTTGTGGGAGCTGCCAACATCCTTTACTTCATCTTCATAGCACTAGGGTTCAGGGGTATGTTCATCTCCCATTAATAAGCCTTACCTTATTGGTTAAAGACATGATTGGCTTCCCCACATATGTATGTGTATATACATTGTGTGTGACTCTGTCCTTGTCCTGAAGCAGTGCCAGATAAGCTCCTAGTTCAGAGAACTCTCTCACCAAATATTCAACACTTTCGAAATTGTGACTCTTAGTAAAGGGGCAACTGGACAGAATCCAGTGACTGAGGCTGGAACTCATGAATTATCATCTTTTATCCAGCCAATTCTTTCTGTCATCTAATCTTTCCTCTCTCTCTCTCTTTTTTGGTACATTCATTATGATTTTAAAAATTATTTTTCAACATGTATGATTTTCTAGTTGAGACTGGTACTAAATACATGTGCTGAAGTAGGCATTCAGGTCAGTCAGGGCGGACAGAATTGCCTAAAACAGACTGGGCTGAAGTTGTCATGCTTCTCCATTATCAAAGATCAATAGATAGGAGACTATTCTGAATTCCACTGACCTCTATTCCTCTGCCTGGCCATTACCTCCACAGCCATTTAGATAAGCCCACGCAGTGAAGCAAGAACTTTCCACGGATGCTGAGCTCATCACTTTCTCCTAAACTCCAGGATGAAGGAGAAATGATATTTTATTGTTTGTAAAAAAAAAAAAGGGGGGGGTTGGGAAAGGGGGGAGACAAAACGACAGATTTTAAAGCAAGAAGATGTCCCTATTTGTTGAAAGTTGTTAAGTTCAAAATGTAGACGCCACACACACACACACACACACACACACACACACACACACACTGAATGTATTCTTATTCTCCCTTCACAACTTTGCATGTACACTTTCTAAAAGTCTCCAGGTGTTTGTTTTCTTACAAGCTCTCCCAATGTTTAATTATCACGTCACTGATAGGTCTAAAACCAAGTGCAGAACCAGATGTATTGCTGTGGGGACGAGGCTCTGTGCATAAAATATCAGTCCCATTGGCCAACTGGCAGCTCTCTTTGTTTGCACACTCTTGCAATTACTTCAGGTCATTAGGCCCATCTTGAGTGGATATTTTATTGTCATTAAGAAAAGTGGTGTAATGACATTCAGTGATTTCATGATTATAGCGGTAACAGAAGGGGGGAGGTGATGCCAACAGGAAGATCTATAGGCATTGACTCAGAGCTAAATTTTATATGAAAATTAAATTTTTAAAAAACATCATTTCCATACATCGATTGTCAATAGATTTGTTTCATTAACAAAAATAAACTAGGGCCTACAGTGAGCCAAATATTCTTTTAGGTACTAAAGGACAGAGCTTTGCATAAGACAGACAAGACCCACTAGCTAACAGAATTCATTTTTAAGTAGGATGAAAGACAGATGAACAGATGTACCAGAAACTATTAGCTAGTTGTAATGAAGAAATTAAACTAGGTGATATAATAGAAAATGACCAGGGATCAAATAGAAGCTCTTCCTAATACAGAACTTAAATCTGAATGACAAAAACTACTCAGTCATTTGGAAATCGAGTAAATGTTAAGACAGCTGGTACAAAGGCTATGAGACAGGAATAAATTTAGCATGTTTTAGGAACAACATTAAAAAAAAAGGCTAATGTGTACAGAGAATATTAACCCGGAGGAAAGTGCTAGAAAATTAGTTAGGTCTAGATTATGTAAGACTTGATAAGACCAAATAACTGTACAATATTTACTGAAAACCTAGTATGTGCCAGGCACTATTCTAAACTCTGGGAATATATCTGTGAGTGGGCAAATTCCCTAACCGCAGGACCTCACTTTCTGGTTGTTAGAGGTAATAAGCAAAATGTTAAAACTACAAATGCTATGGAGGGGAAAAAATGGGATACAGCAGATAATTAGTACGAGGCGGGGTGGGTGGGTGTGCTATATGACACAGCGTAGTGTGGTAAATGAAGGAGGACTGCGAATTCTTTGCAATTCCTTACACTGAAACATTGAATCTGGTCCCCTTACCCTGGAACCTGGGCTACCTTTGATGAGTTACATGAACCAAAGGATGCAGCAAAAGGGATTTTCTGAGGGTGGAGGCCAGAACATAAGAACCCTTGCAGCTACTACCCAATTCTCTTGGAATAATCTCCCTAGTCACTCTGAGGGTGCCAGGCTGGAGATGTCATATGTAGACCCTCTGGCTGTGGTTGGCAGCATATAAAAATCTCAACATCCTAATATTCATAACCTTGTGTCCCTCCTCCCCTTGAGTATGGGCTGAACCTAGTGACTCACTTCCAGCAAAGACAACACCACAAACATGTTGGGATGTCACTTCCAACTTTAAGTTACAAAGAACTAGATTTTCTATGTGAGTTTTTTTTTTTGGTGTGTGTTTTTGATCCTCACCTGAGGATATTTTTTCAATGGATTTTTATTTTTTTAGAGAGAGAATGGAGGCTTGAGGAAGGGGGAAGAGAGAGAGAAACATCGATGTGAGAGAAACACATCAATTGATAGCTTCCCCCCTGCACCCCAACCAGGATCAAGCCTGCAACTGAGGTACGTGCCCTGGATTAGGAATTGAACTCGAGACCTTTCGGTCTGTAGGCTGATGCTCTAACCCCTGAAATCAGCCCCAGGCTAGATCTTCTGTTTTGTTTGACCTCTCTTGCTCTCTTTCTCCCAGAGTTCTCACTCCAGAAAATGCCAGTTTGCTATGTTGGGAGCTCAACCTATGGAGAGGCAAAGCTTGCAGGAAACTCAAGTCTCTGACCAACAAGCAGCAAGGACTTAAGACCTGGCAGGAGCTGAATGAACTGGAAGCTGTTCTTCCCCAGCTAAGTCTTGAGATGACTAAAACCCCAGGAAACACATTGATCGCAGCCATGTAAGAAACCCTGAGCCAGGGGACTTAGCCAAGTCCCACCTGGATTGTTGACCCACAGAAACTGTGAGTTAATAATGTTTGTAATCTTAAACCACTATGTTTTGGGGTAGTTTGTTTCACAGCAACAAACAACTAATACACTGAAAGATAATCCCAGCTGAGACCCGTCCTCCATCCATCCCTGCCGAAGTGCTTGGCATGTGACTATAGCCTCCTTGCAAAGCCATCCCCCAACTAAACACAACTGAATGATCTCTGTCAATGCCAAGTGCAATAGAAAATTCACCCAGCCGACCCTGCCCAAATTCTGGCAAAAAAAAAAAAAAAATTTGCGCTATACTAAAAATGGTTGATGTTTTAAGTCACTGTGTTTTTGGGGTAGTTTGATATGCAGCAATAGATCAAAGGAATAGGTAGGGGGTCAGGAATACCTCTTTGATAAGGCAGCCTCTGAACAAACATGTGAAAGAACAGCCAATATTGGGCAAAGGAAATAAGTAGGAAAGCACCTGGTGGAAAGCATGCTAGTCAAGTTCAAAAACCATCAAGTGGCCCTCTGCCAAAGTGGAGTAAGTAGAGCACAGAGTGGTAGGAGATGGGCTCACAGTGGAAACAGGCGAGCACTGGGCTAGCAGATCATGAAAGATCATGTCAAGGACTGACATTTACTGGGAGTAAATTGCAGAGTTTTGATCAGTGTCTCAAAGTTCTGAGCAGAATACTCTGTCATGAAATTCGGCCTCTGAGTCCTCTTCCTTCACTTCCAATAGCCATCCGTGTCCAAGTGGTGAAAGCCTACAGCAGACCCCTCCATGGCATCAAGCACCCAATAACAACCGGTCATCTTCCAACTGGTCCCAAGAGAGTGCTTCACGGCCTGGAGTCTGTGTGCGGCCTGTGCCTTTACCTCCCTCCATCCGCCTGCTTTGCCTGGTCATATCTGCAGTTCAGTGTCAGTGTTTTCATTTTCCCAGTGTTTACATTAACTTGAAGTTGTTAATGCAGTTGTGTTGCAGAATGTTTCAGACAATGCCAGAGGCTACAAATAAATAACAGTCACTTCAGGTCTGCCTGGCAAACAAGCGCCTGGATTCTGTGGAGACCCCCAGAGACAGACGGCTGCAGTGCTGAATAGCTCAAACAGGGCTAAAAGCTGACTAACTCCAGGTGACAGGTACATCTGTCATCAACACACGTCTCCTGATTGCCACCAGGACCAATAAATGGTGATGGAAGGCGACTTGACTTGGGGTGTTGAACATACAATACAGGGTACAGATGATGTGTTGTGGAATTGTGCACCTATATACTTACATTTTATAATCTGTGTCACCCCAAAAAGTTCAATAAAAAGGGGGAGAAGAGTTGAAAATGTCACCCAATCTGCATTTACAAGTATAGCAACAAAATTACATAATCCTATCTAATAAAAAAGAAACATGCAAATTGACCGTACCTCCACCACGCCCAGCAGCCAATCAGGAGTGAGTATGCAAATTAACCCAACCAAGATGGCAGTTAATTTGCATATCCAGGCACAGAGCGAAGACTGAAGACAGCGTAGAAGGAAGCCAAGCGCTGTAGAAGGGAGCGAAGCTGCAGAGAAGCAAGCAAGTGGGGCGGTGGAGAAGGGAGGGAAGCAGGTGGGGCAGGGGAGAAGGGAGGGAAGCAGACCACTGCAGGAAGCCCTATTGCAGGAATCTTCCTATAATGGGCCTCTAGTATACTATAAATTTGAATTAAGGCAAAGTCTTAGATACTAGGTAACAATTTTCTTTACCTAATTTAATTTCATTGACATGTTTTTGGACTTAACTCTACAAAGGTAGTAGAGAAATATCCTTTAATGAATTGCAACAGAACAAAATATAATAGTTTAGGAAAAAGGGAAAGAGGATAAACTAATATTAACATAAGGACTATTTATAGATTCATTAATGAATCTACCCATCTTTTAATAATTTTTCCTTCATAACCATTTTCACATTTGCCTTTCTGAGGGACATACACCACTCCCTGTAAACAAGACAGAGTACAAAATTAAATGCTATCACAACATCTAATTACTAAGAATATTTTTTTCTTATAAACAAAAGGACATATTATTGCTAATCTTTAGTACTGGATCTGCATCAAAATGTTGACTATTTTTTTTTACCCAAATTAGCTGAGTACACCCATTTGAAGTCCCTGCCTTTGTTCTAGTGCTGGTGTTAGAATTCACAGGTCCCTACTTGCCCTCTACAGGCTGAAGTTGGAACTAGGCATCCTCCCCCGCTTTGTACACTGAGAAACTCTATAGGTTAATGATCTCAGCACACCTCCCATGACTATTCACTCCATGAAATACAAATTTGAATGGGAAGAGCAGTTTTCTTTTCATGCAAATGTTTGTTTTTAGCCTAATGCACTTTCCAAATAACTGGTTGCCATGGTGCCAGGCACTTTGGACAAAGTGACACAGAGTGGGTAAAATTGACTAATGGTCGTCGGATAGGAAGCTGCTATTTTTATGACCAAGTGAGAACCAGGATTCTCTGTGCAGATTCCATATACATGCACATAAAGTAGGAGAGAGGTGAAGGTGAAGAAAACAACTGTTTTCTTTTATCCTTCTTTCTCCCTAGCAGGACGCTTTTTTGAGAAGTATATTACAGACTACAAAAATTGCTTGATCCTCTTGGTTACCTGCATACCAATTGCTGCTGTTTTTTTGAGAATATCCATCCAGTATCTGTCCTTCCATGGGTCAGTTGTTTGTGATGTCCATGAGAAGAGTGTAGCCATGGGGAGGTTAGCCACAATTAGATTCTGCTATTTCCCTCACCAATTCAAAACTCATGATTGTATTTCCAGAAAAATGTTTCCACCCACAAGGTCATAAAACACTACCAATTTCTGTTTAACCTGCCTCTTCAATTGACTACTTAAACTGACAACTCTAATTTGTCTACAAGCGAACACGTTTATGCATTAAAATGTCTAGTTACGTTGTTCTAAACCAAAGGATAAGCTGACTTCGATAATCAGGTCTGAATTTAGAGGCTAATTGCACCTCATCCTTTAACCTTTAAAATGAGTTGCTCTTATAATTTAACAGGATCCGCTGCACATTTGTCTAAAACTATAGGTTCCAAAGAGGATGAAAATGAAAAGATTATTATCTGTGACTGAAAAGTGACAAAGCAATGACCCCCATCACAGCCCCCAATTCTTCAAGTTCAAATGGGTTTGTGAAATCAATGTTCATATTGCGTACTCACCAGATTTATAATTCTTTCATTGACCATTGCTCTCATTTGCATGAAAAAAGGAGGGAAAGGTCAATATGGTCCTTTTCAAATAAGTAAATTTCAATTCCAGAAAGCACTGTTAAATGATGACATCTTTCTTTTCTTCTATCCATCTCTTCCTCTCTTCTTTGCTCTCTCTCTCTCTCTCTCTTTTTCTCTCTCTCTATCCACAAGACATAATCCCATAGTGTAGATTTGTATTTGGTTTCAGAAAAATCCAAGTCTTAATCCTAATGCTATCCTAAGAAGTCAAATAACCCAAGGAAAACATTAATCTTTTATTCAATTTTGTTTATTTACTGATTGTAAATATTATTTTTACAACCTACTCTGTTTAACAGATAGTTCATTAGATGTTTATTTCTTGCCATCATTTGGTACATTTATACTAGGCTAAATAGAAATAAAATGAATTACGTTTATTAGGAACTACAGCCACTGTCCTCAAAGAGATTATAAGCATACATCTATCCAGCTTAAGGAAACAATGAAAATGTGTCCTCAGAGATAAATCTATATGTAAATATCAGCTCTTATTACTTGCTTAGATTACTCTACCAGTTGTCTATTCTGCTTTTTAAAAGAACCAGTAACTTAACTCATGTTTTTCCTCTGATTCCTGGACTGACTCTAAATTGTAGTTTCTATTCACATTCAACACAATTTTCAATTTGGTAATATTGGTGAAAAAATGATAATTCTAAGAAAACTTAAGTACAGCCCTGACCGGTTTGGCTCAGTGGATAGAGCGTCAGTCTGCGGACTCAAGGGTCCCAGGTTCGATTCCAGTCAAGGGCATGTGCTTTGGTTGTGGGTACATCTCCAGTAGGGGGAGTGCAGGAGGCAGCGGATCGATGTTTCTCTCTCATCGATGTTTCTAACTCTCTATTCCTCTCCCTTCTTCTCTGTAAAAAAAAAAAAAAAATCAATAAAATATATATTTTTTAAAAAAAGAAAAATTAAGTACAAATGTGCTTATTTATACCTATTTGATTGCACCATTGAATTGAATGTAATACCCTGTATTTGAATTTTTTGACATTTTGCCTATTTGAATGGAATGAAGGAATCCCTCTTGTCCAATCAGCACTGCTCTATCAAAAGTCAAGAAAAAGCCAGAGAAGAGGAGAGTTGCTGGTCAATAAGTATAAAATTTCAGTAATGCAAGACAAAAAAGTTCTAGAGACCTTCCTATCATTAATAATAACTGTACTGTACACCTAAAATTTTGTTGAGCATAGATCTCATATTATTTAATTTTCCTACAATAAAAAATATATAAAGTCTAGAAAAGTCTCTACTCCATGGGTGATTAAGAAACAATGGGATCTGAAGAAATAATTTGAATAATCAGCTATTTATCATTCATACTAGAGGCCCAGTGCATGAAATTAGTGTGGGGGGGTTGGGGGGGGTGTTGTCCCTCAGCCCAGCCTGCACCCTCTCCAATCTGGGACCCGTTGGGGGATGTCCAACCTCCCCACTGGGAATGGGCTTAAATGGGTGGTTGGACATCCCTCTCACAATCCAGGACTGCTGGCTCCAAACCACTCACCTGCCTCTGCCTGATTCTCCCTAACTACTTCTGCCTGCCAGCCTGATCACCCCCTAACCACTCCCCTGCCAGCCTGATTGATGCCTAACTGCTCCCCAGCCAGCGCGATTGCCTCTAACTGCCTTCCTCTGCCAGTCTGGTTACTCTAAATGTCTACCCCTGCAAGCCTGGTCACCCCTAACTGCCCGCCCCTGCTGGCCCAGTCACCCTTAACTGCCCTCCCCTGCTGGCCTAGTCATCCCTAACTGCCCTCCCCTACAGGCTTGGTCCCCCCAACTGCCGTACCCTGCAGGCCTGGTCTCCCCCAACTACCCTCCTCTGCTGGCCTGGGCCCCCCCAACAGCCCTTCCCTGCTGTCCTAGTCCCCCCCAACAGACTTCCCCTGCAGGCCTGGTCCCCCCAACTGCCCTTCCCTGCTGTCCTAGTCCCCCCCAACAGACTTCCCCTGCTGGCCTGGTCTCCCCCAACTGCCCTCCCTGCTGGCCTGATTGCTCACAACTGCCCTCCTCTGCAGGCTTGGTCCCCCCGCAACTGCCCTCCCCTGCAGGCCTGGTTCCCCCCAAATTGCCCTCCCCTGGTGGCCTGGTCTGCCCGAACTGCCCTTCTCTGCTGGCCTGGTCACCCTTAACTGCCCACAAATGCCCTCCCCTGCAGGCCATCTTGTGGTGACCATCTAGTGTCCACATGGGGGCAGCCATCTTGTGCCTTGGAGTGACAGTAAATTTGCATATTACTCTTTTATTAGATAGGACTAGAGACCTGGTGCATGAAAATTCATGCACTGGTGAGGGGGGGTCCCTCAGCCCTGCCTGCACCCTCTCACAGTCTGGGAGCCCTCAGGGGTGGGAGGCGACCTAGCGATCAGGAGAAGGTAACGCCCCCATCATACCTCTGCTGCTGCCACTGCCAGCAGCACAAGCCTCGGCCAGCCCTGGTTACCTGAGCCATGGGCAGCCCTAGCTGGGCAACTGCCATCCAAGGCTTGCCTGCACCGTGGGCCGGCCCTGGGTGGCTGGGGGCTGAGGGCAGGTCTGGCCTCACCATGCGCCTGCCCTTCCCCCTCCCCCTGGCGGGGCTGAAAGGACTGGGGGACTCTGGTGGGGCTAAGGGGACTGGGTGCCGCCATCTTGTGGCTATGGTGTGACCATCTTTGTGATGGCATGATGGTCGATTTGCATATTCCCTCTTTATTAGATAGGATATTTAATGATAACTTGCTGACCCTTGTAAGTGCAAATGCTATTATTTTGGTTTCTTTACAGTGAGCAGACTAGATTTGGGTTGCTTGATTGACAAACACTTTCTAGGACTCTAGAGATTCTAATTCAATAGATCAGCTGTCCCCAATATCTGCATTTGTAACAGTACTTCAAGGACTCATAAGCAGGAGTCCACAGACCACACTTTGAGAAGTCGAGGGTGGTGTGCCCCTTCTACATCACACACCACCGATGAATCTGATGGACTCCTTTCTAATACCTTTCCCAGTGTCTGTTGAAACATGCACTTGGAAAACATTGGCCTGGATATACTTGGAAGTTTAAACAGTATAATATTGAGGGGTCAATTCTAGAAATAAAATCCATGACTCTAGCACTATTAATACCAATAACTAGTTGCCATGATGACAGGAACTATAGCCAAAGTGCCTCCATAGAATGTAAATTTCATTCAAAATGACTAATACACCATCAACCGGAAATTTACTAAAATAGCGATAATTCATAGTCAAGTTAGGGTAACAAAGGAAGACATAAAGAAGAAAAACAGCTACCCTCAGAGCTGGTATTTTTTTAAGCTCCTTACAATATATATAATGAGACATCTGAATGGAGAAGCATCAATTGTAGCCATTTCTTTGGCTTTTAGTAGGGCACCATGAACTATGATTAGAAGATT
This sequence comes from Corynorhinus townsendii, assembly GCA_026230045.1. Taxonomy (NCBI): domain Eukaryota; kingdom Metazoa; phylum Chordata; class Mammalia; order Chiroptera; family Vespertilionidae; genus Corynorhinus; species Corynorhinus townsendii. The sequence continues at coordinate 160,604,307 of JAPDVU010000006.1, read as the reverse complement.
AAAATTCCAGGAATTATTGCGATTTTTTAAAAAGGCTGATCATAACAAAGACATGGATAAAATATATCCCCAGACCATAGGATATTCCAAGATTACAATTTTCTTCCTTTTGCTTTTATTAGAAGAAAAACCTTTTTCCACTCAAAAATCTTTAAATTGCGCAATGTTCATGACATCTTGGTAGTCTTAGAATATCCATCGTTTCTATGTATGGTCCAATGATCATACATCAAAACCATCAAATAAAATCATACTCCCAGACAATAATTTCCTGGGTAACTAACATTGTATACATTAAGATGTCTTTGAATATGTAAAAATCCTCTTTCCCTAATCAGACTTTTTTCAGGATGAGTCTAGGCAAGTCCTTCATAAGGGTGATTAAGAAACCATTGGTCTCTTTACAGTGAGCAGACTAGATTTGGTTTGCTTGCTTGACAAGCAGTTTCTAGGACTGAATACGAAGGAAGGATTTAAATAATACAACCTCTGTAATGCTGGAATGTTGTCAAATCATCCACAGATCACCTGCATTTTGTATTCTTCTTTCTTTATATACGTGAACTGTAGCAACATTCATAAGACCAAGTTATCAAGCAAAAAAAAAAAGTGAGACTCAAATGAATTTTATATATAGACTTGGATGGATACACTAGACTGGTTAATTCAGATCTGTCAGCATTTTAAAAAGTTTGTCACAGTTTTCTGCTTGTCAAAAACACAATACTGCCATCAAAAAAAAAAAAAGTTGCAAATTGTAAGTACTGTAAATGGAGTCCAAAACGCATGTTCCATCTCTGCAATCCAAAGAAATGATTTCACACTAAAGACAACAGTTTGAATAACTTAGGGATTTGCTTCCATTGATGTAGCAGAGTCTGACTAAGTGATTACGGGTCTTAGACTGCATAGCAATAGAGACACAATGCTGAACAGAAGAAGCTTGCATTCTAGCAGGTCTGACCATCACAGGGCCAGGTTCAGCCAAAGTGGTGAAAGTCACAACCCAGGTGTGTGAAAATTGGGTGGGTGCATAGCTAAATATCAGAGGGGCTCTCTCTGTCTAGTCACTATTTAGTAAAATACTTATTTCACAAACCCCACTGTGCCCCACAGCAGGAATAGATCCTGGGTAGGTAGAAAAGAATCAAATGTATGGGGAACATTTGTCAAGTGGGTGGACTGCATCATAGGGCTGAAGAATGGAGCAAGTGGTGGGCATGCAGGAGGTGTCAATCAAAAAGTCTTTCCAAACACAAGTTTATCTTTTTCTTCAAATCACCTGCATTTTGTGACAGCAATCCATTTTCTTTCCAGCTGTTTCATGTTCACACACAAACACACACAGACACACACACACGAAAATATCTGTATGGCACAATGAAGTAAAAAAGTCCCTTCCAAGACTGAAAGAAGCAAAATTCCAGCATATTTGAAACTCATTCCCAGCCCACTGATAGGAAGATCCAAATCAGAAATGAGCATGCCCTGGTTAAGGATCAGACGTCTCAAAATGAAACTCTTTAGATTCAAATCCTGATTCACTAGCTGTACAAGCTGGAAGAATGCTCTTAGCCTAGTTAAGTTTCTGTTTTTATGTCCATAAAATTGAGTTGATAACATTTAATTATCAAGTTGTGAGGACTGGATAGTGGACGTAACAAAATACATATAACAGCTCAACAACTCTTAACTACTAATATTCTCATTATTACCATGGGGCATGCAGAAAAAATAATACACTAAACTCCTACTAAGAGTTAAGAGCTGTTTAATCTTCATACATTCCACTGAGGGAGGCACTATAATCATTTCCCTTTTACATATGATGAAACTACAGCACAGAGAAGTTAAATAATTGCAGAAGGTTGCACAGAGAACAGTGATAGTCATATGAAACATGATAGGAAAATTGTTATTCCAGAGAAACCCTCTAGCCCAGAAAAGAAACATGTTCTCTTCAACAAACAAAAAAATAGGTATATTTCCAGCTTCTCTTAAGAGCCATCATGCCATCTTTTAATTTATCTAAACCCTCTGTATGTTCATGTATGTTTTCTGCTCAGCTATCTGCTAGTGATTCTGTATTTTTTTTTCCTTGATTTTTTCCTACATTTACTTCACTCAATCACACTTCCTATCTCCTTGGGTTGACATTTCCAGATTTGAACAAAAAGTGCATTTCCCCCTTTGACTAACTCTTATTTCAACTCAGAATTCTTGCAGTAACTCCTGTCCCCAATCCTTGAATAGATCATTTTTACGTGATTATGTCTTTTTGAGGTGTATCTGCTAAGTTACACCCAGTATTTCAGGGTGATTTGGGAAGTTGTGTTGAGTTGTGTAAGTATTCAGTCCTATAAAGACACAAGCTTGGCTAGAGTGAAATATTCACATTCAAGATGTGTTTTTGTAAAACAGAGCTCCTGGCATTTTTTCACTATTGTGTTGCATGGTGCAAGTATAATCAAGGTGAGACATCTGGCTCTCTGACATCATTAATTTCTCACTTTGCACAAATAATTTCTATAAATTAAATTGACACCCAGAGGAAAATTGTGTTGTCTGTCCAATGGAAATTACATTTGACTTTATTAAAAAAGGTTGAGCTATAAATTAATTTTTCAAATCACCAAATGAAAACTAGGGATTGTTTTCTGAAAATAGACTGAACAGACATGCATGATAGAAATTTTCTAAATTTTCATCCTTGCTGTAGAAAATCATTGCCCCCAAAAATGTATGCAGGATAATCTTGTTATTCAAGAACATGGACATAAACTACCAATGAAACAGCTAAAATAGTTTAAAATTGTTTTTCTGAAGAATAATGTAAGAGGAGGAGGTTGGTAGGAAGGAGCAGAGGTAGCTGTTTTTAATTGTGCCTACTGCTTGGTACATAACACTTGTGTAAAATTACTTTGTCAAAAATATTAACATTGTTCAAATATGACATATCGTTTCCATTTAATGCTCATTAGCTAAAATATATAAGCAAAGAAATGAATATTTAACCTGAGGATGATTCAACCACGTTATACAGCTAACACTGGGACATGGGTTCTATTTAATGTTTGATTACTAATAAAGTATCCACCCTCTATTTACCAAGCAGAGAGTTTAGAATAAAGTCACTGAAGGCAGTCTAAAAAAATTCTAAACAGGATGGAGGGGATCAAAAAACGGTGGTGGAATAAACAGATGTGTCCCGAGCCTTGTCCCGGAGAAGATAGAAAGAACAGCTGAGGGTCGCATGGGAAGTGTTTTTTGGTGAGTTAAGGGACAGCGATACTTCAGGAGAAGGTGGGGGACTGCTGGACGGGGCTCCGCTGACAGGGCAGCCCCCACTGCTGCTGGGTTCCCTCCCAGAGCCACCAGCTCGGACGCACAGACCACGCCATCTTGAAAGGGAAAGCGGATGTTATCAGAAGCCTGAAAATCTATAACTACGATACCCACCGAACAGCTGCGAACCCCAGAACACTGGTCCCGAATTGGGGCAAACACTCGGATTCAGAGGAGCTCTATACTCCACCATGGAAAGATCAGAGTTTGCCTGGGATAAGGAGATAGAGAACTATATAACCAGATACCCAGAGAAGAGAGACCATGGGGAGACAAAGAAACAGCCCGCATATGAGAGAAAAGCAGGCATCACCAGACAAGAAAGTAAACGATATGGAGGCAAGCAACCTGCCAGAGAAAGAATTCAGAGAAGTGGTCATAAGGTGGCTGAAAAGAATGGAAGACAAATTTGACAATATGAGTAAGAACCAAGAGGAAATGAAAAAGGACCAAGAAGAAATGAAAAATGACATCGCTGCTGTAAAGAACTCAATAGAAAGCATCAAGAGTAGACTAGAAGAAGCAGAGGACTGCATCAGTGAGCTAGAAGACAAGGTAGGAAAAAATACCCAAGTAGAGCAGCTTCTAGAAAAAAAAATTAAAAAGCAGGAGAGCCTAAGGGAACTTTGGGATAACACAAAATAAAACAACATCCACAAAATAGGGGTTCAAGAAGGAGAGGAAACTGAGCAAGGAATAGAAAATTTGTTTGTAGAAATAATGACAGAAAACTTCCCTGATATAGGGAAGAAAAAAACCCACGCAAATCCAAGAAGCTCACAGAGTCCCAAGCAAAATGAACCCCAAAAGACTGATGCCAAGGCACATTATAATTAAATTGGCAAACACCAACGACAAAGTACAAATCTTAAAAGCGGCCAGAGAGAGACAGAAAGTTACCTGCAAAGGAACCCCCATCAGAATAGCAACTGATTTCTCAACAGAAAGTTATCAGGCCAGAAGGGAATGGAATGAAATATACATAGTCGTGCAAAGGAAGGGTCTGAATCCAAGAATATTGTACCCAGCAAGGCTATCAATCAAAATTTAAGGTGAAATCAGGAGCTTCACAGACAAAAAAGGACTAAGAAAATTTATTACCACCAAACCAGCAATGCAAGAAATGCTAAAGGGTCTGATGTAAAAAAGGAAAGAGGAAGCAAAGAAGGAACACAGGGATAAAGAATAAAAATGGTGACAAATAAGTACCTATCAATAAAAACTTTAAATGTAAATGGATTAAATGCCCAATCAAAAGACACGGGGTAACGGATTGGATAACAAAACATAACCTATATATCTGCTGTCTACAAGAAACCCACCTCAGAAAAAAAGACACACACAGACTGAGGGTGAAGGGAAGGAAAAAGGTTTTCCAGGCGAATGGAAATGAAAAAAAAAGCTGGGGTAGCAATACTGATATCTGACAAATTAGATCTCAAAGTGAAGGACATAACAAGAGATAAGGAAGGCCACTTCATAATACTAAAGGGAGCAATCCAACAAGAACAAATAACTCTGGTAAACATATATGCACCCAATACAGGAGCACCCAAATACATAAAAAAAAAACTCCAGGAGGACATCAAAGGAGAGATGGACAGTAATACAATCATAGTAGGAGACTTTAATACCCCACTATCACCATTGGACAAATACTCAAAAGAAAAAATCAGCAAAGAAACATCAATCCTAAATGACTCACTAGACCAGAATTAATTGACATCTTCAGAACATTTCACCCCAAAACCATAGAACATACATTCTTCTTAAGTTCACATGGGTCATTTTCAAAGATAGACAATATGTTGGGTCATAGGCAAAGTCTCTTGAAATTCAAGAAGATAGAAATCATATCAAGCATCTTCTCAGATCACAGTGGCATAAAACTGGAAATCAACTACAATAAAAACAATCCAAAAAAATCAAACAAATGGAGACTAAACAGCATGCTATTAAACAATGACTGGGTTACCAGAGAGATCAAGGAAGAAATAAAAAACATCATGGCAACAAATGACAATGAAAACACAACAATCCAAAATCTATGGGATACAGCGAAAGCAGTCTTGAGAGGGAAGTTCATAGCTCTACAAGCCTATTGCAAAAAACAAGAAACAATGGTAATAAATTACCTAACCCTACAACTCAAAAACTTAGAAAGAGAGCAACAAGAAAAGTCCAGTGTAAGCAGAAGGAAGGAAATAATAAAGATCAGAGTGGAGATAAACAACATTGAGACAAAAAAAATACAATACAAAAGATCAACAAAACCAAGAGCTGGTTCTTTGAAAGGATAAACAAAATTGATGAACCTCTAGCCAGGCTCACCAAGAAGCAAAGAGAGAGGACCCAAATAAACAAAATCAGAAATGAAAGAGGTGAAATAACAACAGACCCCACCGAAATACAAAGGGTTGTTAAAAAAATACTACGAACAACTCTATTCCAACAAACTGAACAACCTGGAGGGAATGGACATATTCCTAGAAAATATAACGTTCCAAAACTCAATCAGCAAGAATCTAAACATCTCAATAGGCCAATAACTATGGAAGAAATTGAAGCAGTCATCAAAAAGCTTCCAGCAAACAAAAGCCCGGGGCCAGACAGCTTCACAGGGGAGTTTTACCAAACATTCAAGGAAGAACTAAAACCTATCCTCCTCAGACTATTCCAAATAATTCAAGAGGAAGGAACACTTCCAAGCTCCTTCTATGAAGCCACCATCACCCAAATACCAAAACCAGATAAAGACACAATGAAAGAGAATTACAGGCCAATATCCCTCATGAACATAGATGCCAAAATCCTCAACAAAATTCTAGCAAATCAGATCCAGCAGTACATCAGAAAGATCATACACCATGACCAAGTAGGATTTATCCCAGGAATGCAAGGATGGTACAATATCCGCAAATCAATAAATGTGATACATCACATAAACAAATTGAGAAATAAAAACCACATAGTCATATCAATTGATACAGAAAGAGCATTTGACAAAATCCAACACGCTTTCTTGATAAAAACTCTCAGCAAGGTGGGAATAGAAGGATCATACCTCAACATAATAAAAGCTACATATGGTAAACCCACAGCTAACATCATATTCAATGAGTAAAAACTAAAACCATTTCCCCTAAGAACAGGAACAAGACAGGGATGCCCACTCTCACCACTCCTGTTCAACATAGTACTGGAAGTATTAGCCATTGCAATTAAACAAGAAGAAGAAATAAAAGACATCCAAATTGGAAAAGAAGAAGTAAAGCTGTCCTTATTTGCAGATGACATGATATTGTACATAAACAATGCAAAATACTCCATCAAAAAACTAAGAGACTTAATAAATGAATTCAGCAATGTGGCAGGATACAAAATTAACGCCAAGAAATCTATGGCATTTCTATATACCAATAGTGACCTTACAGAAAGAGAGACTAAAAAAGAAATCCCATTTACCATCACACCAAAAAAATTAAGATACCTAGGAATAAACTTAACTAAGGAGGTAAAAGACCTATATGTGGAAAACTACAGGACATTGTAAAAAGAGATAGAGGAAGACATAAACAGATGGAAGAACATACCATGTTCATGGATTCGGAGAATCAGCATCATTAAAATGTCCATACTACCCAAAGCAATCTATAGAGTCAATGCACTCCCCATTAAAATACCAGTGACATATTTCACAGATCTAGAACAAATTCTCCAAAAATTCATCTGGAATAAAAAAAGACCCTGAATAGCCACAGCAATTCTGAGAAAGAAGAACAAAATAGGAGGGATCTCAATACCAGATTTCGAGCTGCATTACAAAGCCACTGTTCTCAAAACAGCCTGGTACTGGCACAAGAAGAGACATAAAGACCAATGGAATAGAATAGAGAATCCAGATATTGACCCAAACCACTATGCTCAATTAATATTTGACAAAGGAGGCATGAACATACAATGGAGTCAAGACAATCTCTTCAATAAATGGTGTTGGGAAAATTGGACAGATACATGCAAAAAAAATGAAACTAGATCACCAACTTACACCGTACACAAAGATAAACTCAAAATGGATACAGGACTTAAACATAAGATGGGAAACCATAAAAATACTAGAGGAATCCACAGGTAGAGAAATCTCAGACATATGCCAAAGCAATTTCTTCACTGATACCGCTCCTAGGGCAATGGAAGCTAAAGAGAAAATAAACAAATGGGACTACATCAAAATAAAAAGCTTTTGCACAGCAAAAGAAACCATCAAAAAAACAACAAGAAAGCCCACTGTATTTGTAAATGTTATCACTGATAAAGGTTTAATCTCCAACATCTACAGGCAACTTATACAACTTAATAAAAGGAAGATAAAAGATCCAATAAAAAAAATGGGCAACAGACCTAAATAGAATCTTTTCAAAAGAAGACAGAAGGAAGGCCAAGAGACATATGAAAACATGCTCAAAGTCACTAACTATCCAAGAGATGCAAATCAAAACGATGATGTGGTACCATCTCACACCGATCAGAATGGCAATCATCAACAAATCAACAAACGACAAATGCTGGTGAGGATCTGGAGAAAAAGGAACCCTCCTGCACTACTGATGAGAATGCAGACTGGTGCAGCCACTGTGGAGAACAGTATGGAGTTTCCTCAAAAAACTAAAAATGGAGCTCCCATTTGACCCAGTGATCCCACTTCTAGGAATATATCCCAAGAAACTAGAAACACCAATCAGAAAGGATATATGCAACCCTATGTTCATATAGCAGCACAATTCACCATAGCTAAGATTTGGAAACAGCCTAAATGCCCATCAGCAGATGAGTGGATTAGAAAACTATGGTACATCTACACAATGGAATACTACGCTGCTATAAAAAAGAAGGAATTCTTACCATTTGCAGCAGCATGGATGGAGATGGAGAGCATTATGCTAAGTGAAATAAGTCAGGCAATGAAAGAAAAATACCACATGATCTCACTCATTTATGGAAAATAAAGAACATTATAACCTGATGAATAAAAAGATAGATACAGAGGCAGTAAAGCACCGAACAGACTATGAAATTACAGCCGGAAGGCTGGGGAGTTTGGGGGAAGGAGGGAAATAGATCAACCAAAGGACTTGTATGGATGCATATAAGCACACCAATGGACACAAGATACTGGGGGGGGGTGGGGGGGTGGGATGAGGGCATGTGACAGGGGGTAGGGAAGGCTGGGGGAAGGTCAAGGCTGGAGAAAGGAGATACATGTACTAATATGTATAATACTTTAAACAATAAAAAAATAAATACATAAATAAATTCAAAATATTTCTAAAACTCGAATCACTTCGAATGGGGTTTTCCCCCTTGAATTTCAAAATATAATGTATCTTCTTCCTTGTGGCTTTTATTATTTGTGTTATTTATCAGACAATCCCATACAACCAGTCCATAAACTCTGACAGAAGGTTGCCAGGGTTCTTGTGTCCCAGCCTTACAAAGAGTTCAGCAATCTGGAGAAAGGGGCTGATGTGTAGATTCAAGAAGGAGTCCAAAGTGGAAAGATAATTTTGAAAGGCATTGAGGGTCAGAGGATCTTCAGCTAAAGGAGCTAGAAGACTCCCCTTGTCTAAGGACCCTGTGGTATTTATTAACACAATTTATCCTAAGGCAAGATGGAGATAATACACTTCAAAGGGTAAGGTTTACAGAAGCATTGTCAGTTTGGGGAATAGTCTACAGCTGTTCAGGTGTTTGGCCAACAGGAGGCAATAAAATGACCTGAGCTGTCTGGCAGCAGGCAATCCTATTCAGGTTGGGGAGGTGCCGTTTAGCCATTCCAACAGGTAAACTACATTTGACTCAACCCTTTTTGAGATCCCAAGCTGCACCAACCTTTTGATGAAACTCTTGTAATGATATGACATGTTGGAATTGGTTCCTGGCAGAAGGTCCATATTTTCTGTAATTCTTATTACAAATAGTCACTCACACTGGAGGTGCATAACGAAGGAAAACAGAAAGGAGGCGTGGTCAGACGAAACAAGTAGGGAAATTCTTATTCAAGTTTTCTTTTTAAATAAAACTGTTTAAAAACAATCTTGAACTTTAGCAGCATTGATTTTCTGTTCTTTGGGTGTTTTTATTTAATTATACAAGAATAACCTCAGAAGTTCATGGTTTCCACTTATCTGATAGAAAAAGCTAAAGAATTACCCTCTCTAATATTTAATTAAACATTTCTATCAGTTACATCAAATAAGTATCCAGTCACAACCACTAATTCAGGTGGCATCTAAAAAGACGTAGGACATATTAAAGCTCCAGTTTGGCCGTGAAACACATTAGATCCGGGTAGCAAACATAGCAATTATTTCTCCGAAGAAAATTGTTCCTTTTAATTAAAGAATTTGCTCTTCTCTTAGCACTTGACATTGTGTGATGCAAAATAAACATAAAGCAGTACTGCAGATTGTCCCTCAGCTCACTCAGTCCAGATTCAGAATCATGTGATTCAGAATAATTTCTTAAGGTTTTATTTACTTGCAGTGGGAGGAGAAAACACTACCAGCAATTCTGGTAACTGGAAAAGGTACTTTGTCAATGAATCGTACTACTTAGAAAGCTCCTATAGAAACCAGGATGCCATATTAGAATGTGGGATCTTAAACTTCCTTTCAAGTCAATGACTAACAAATAAAATCTCCACTTACGTAATAAGATGGGTGTTTCAAAACCGGTCATGTGAAAAATGACTGATTCCAACATTGAAGTAAAAATAAAGAGTATGGGTCTGAATCTAAGGTCATTTCTCATAACTGGGTATTTTTCTCTTTGAAATACTGCAATTAGCTAATAAGGGTAAACTACTTTTGAGTTCATTTTGATTTTTTAAACTAATCTCTGAGTATAATATAGCTGACCTATGCTTCTATTATAGTTTTAAAATATTGAAATTCTTCTCTCTATCTCTGTCTTTTGTGCAGTAAGTGCTCACTTAAAGTCACCCATAGGTTCTGTGACTTTAAGCAAAATGCATGTAACAAAACCAATTTAACCATAGGTTTCCGTGGTATCTCATCAACGTTATAATGAAATGACATTATTCAAGGACCTGCTGTATTTTTAACTCATGCCCTGGATCCGCTTTTGTTTTTAAGTGTATTAGAACAAAGAATGTTCATCTGGTATTCCTGAATCATCAAAAAAAGTGCAATTCTGATGGATTTTTCTCTTTAAGTTAAAGTTAGCAAGAGATTTTAGAAGCTCTGGAAACAAGCCCTCCAATAGAACCACTTCCAGTGGAAAAAAAGTATAGAATTGTCAGCCTGTAAAATAGATGTGTAGCTAAAATTCTTAATGAAAAATTCAGTGAAACAACTTTATGATCTAAACCAGATATTCAGAATTCACTGGATGTTTTTTGCCCATGACTGAAAGTAAGAAAAGTCCACCCACACCCCAAAATGTGTGTGTGTGTGTGCGTGTGTGTGTGTGTGCGCGCGCGCGCGCACGTGTGTATGTGTGAGAAAGTTAAAAGAATAGGTCACAAAACTAGAGGCACAAAGTTTATCTTTCCTCATGAATTACAAATCAACAAGAAACTAGCCCTCAGTCCACCCCTCCTTTATAGTTTCAAGTGCCTCAGCCACCTGCCTCATATCTTTGTCCCTTTCCCCACATTTTTCTGACTCTCCTCTCTCCACCCTCTTCTCAGTAAAAGGAGTGTCTCTCTTTTTATTCTGAACTAAGTCCTAAAGCCACTCCTTCATTTTGAAAAGAAAAAATTAGAATGTCTAAAGTTTGTTTTACCAACTAACAGGAAAATCTCTGTCAAAACTCTAATGGGACTGACAAAGTCAGTGGCCATTTGGGACCCAGTTGACAGTCACCTGAAACAAGGACTGGGTGATGTAATACAAGCCATTCAGGAATTCATGGCCCACAGATGCAGGCATAGAGGAAAGGTGACTGGTCCCCTTTCCAAACGGTGGAGTCCCTAGACACTCAATATATTCCATAAACAACAAAATAGGGGTATTTATGAAAATAAAGCACTAGAACAGGAGCGAAACAATAGGAATCCAGTTTGAGGAAAGAGAATTAGCTTTAAAGTTAAAACACCTTGGATTCATTTTCGGACTTGGGATCATTTGTTGGACAACTAACCCTAGGAAAACAGCCTCCATGTGTGTCTGTTTCTACATTTGCAAAATAGGGGTGGTAATATCTACTAGGGGTGGTGGGTTGGAGAAGTAATGAGACAATGCATACTGTGACGGAGTTAGTCTTTACAAAGTGTGAGCATTGGGCTCAGGGGTGGGAGAAGTAGGGGAGCAAATATAATTCAAAGAAGAATGCAGAAGAGTGTGTGTCATTGCCTCATCTGATCGGGGCCTCTATAATTGCTTCCCATGACTTGCAGAGTGGAATAAAGGGCACTCACAATGGGCAAAGACTCACAGAACACCTATCTCCAGCATGCCCAGCATTAGTTACTTCTCTGCATCCTTTCCCCGAAGCTTAAGTGTCCCAAGAGGCTTTGTGTACTGACCAGCCTGCCTCCCAGTGATTAGGATAGGCCAGCAATCCCTCTGGGTCCAGGTGCTGTGCTTCGTGTTATAATATTATTCACTAACTTGTCACATCTTTTTTTTTTATCATGCTGTGAGATTTTTTAGAGCAGGGAGTATTTCCTGTTCACTACCACATCGCTATTTGTACAAATGAGTGGCCAGGGTTAACGATGCTATTTGTTTTTTGGTTGTCCAACATCCAAATACCCTTCTGGCTTCTGGTGAAATCTCCAGGCCATGAGTCTTGTTAGCAGTGAGGGCTGAAAGAAGCCATGTGGGAAAAGACATTCTCATTATCTGATATGGAGAAGTTAGGGCTTGAGCATGAGACCTCAGCTTGGCCAACCAGACTCCCCTGCCCAGGACTCTGAATCCACAGGGAAAACAAAGCATATGAAACAGATACTGTTCGTAGCGGCATCTGTGCTATCATGGGTTCAGGATGAGCAATCATGGTCATAAAAAGACTCTGCAGGAGCTCTGACACCTGCCTGGCTGTGGTCTGTGTGGCCATTTGTCTTGTGTCTTCTGTCCAGGTCTTTGATTCTATGAACTGCATCTTTTCTATAAACAAAGTCATTTTCTGCTTAAATCAGTCAGTAGTGGTTTCAGTTATCTACAACCAAGCTACCTCAATGATAAGGAAAGAACTCAAATTTTTAATAACTAGAAGGTCAGGTGAATGAATTGATGCACAAATAATTAAATCAACAAATAAATGAATAAAACAAAAAAATCAAATGAAGATGGGCTCAATTTCCATGATATTTGCCATTCTTTCTCTCCTTTTTCCTATGGCCTGGCCTCCCCCAATCTTTTCCTTAATAACAACTGATTTTTAAAACAAATAGTCATTCCAGTTTCCTAGAACACCTACAGTCCTTTCAAAACTTATAATTATGATTCCTAGGATATTGGCTTAGTTATTTTCAACTAGACTGGGAACTCGTTGAAGTAGAAGCCCTATATCCTCTCCTAAAAGCTCACTTAATTGTTTTGAAACTAAGAAAGAGATTAGAAGAAAGGAAATGAGCATCTTTGCATTTATAGAAACTAGCTAAGCTTAGTACTTTATTAAATTTGGAGCTTCAATAAATCCACTTGTGATTCTAAATAGCAATTAAAAATCTTCCTGTGAATATCCCTCAGGTACCTTAAATTCAACGTCTTTAAAAATTAATTTACCTCTTTATTTCTAAAGATGGTTTAAAACTTCATTTATTCTTCAGGTTCCAGATAAAAACATGAGCCCTTAGAATGACCTACACCACTCTTGACCTTCAAATGTCCTTAAAATTAGGGGGAAATGCAGTTGGACAAATCTGTATTACTGCTAGAACAAAATTTTAAACTGTTTCATACAAATTCTAGATGTTTTGAGGCAATTCCAAACAATGGAAGGAAGGAATAGAGAGTAGAATTTCATTGACCTCGCTAAGGAGACTTGTAAAGAGTGTTTAAGATGCCATTCTGACCTGTTCTAGATACTTGTAATAAAATGAAAGAGCAGAGCAATGAGTCAAAGAATACTAGTAAACTCTTCAGTTTTTGAATTAGACTTGGGAAATATAAAGGGCTCCAGACATTCTATCCAAGCAACTCAATGCTTTCAAAGATATAGCCTAGGCCCTAAGGGGAAAGATCAGATTCAGAGCACTGCAAATAAAACACAGCCTCAAGGAACCCAAGTTTGGGCTGTAAGATCCTTTCTTAAGACGTGAGAAAGACTTAAGTCAGCACCTCAAGCATTCTTTCCCTTATACAAATAGGCTTCTAAGAACATTGAGAGCATGCCTCAGAGACCCTCTCAACTAGACAGTGGTGCTTCTGACCTCATAAGAACCCCCAAATCTATGGCAGAGAACAAACTAAGAAAGCTGCAATATTAGTTATGTTTTAGGCAAAGAAGGTATTACTAAGAGGGCAGAACCAAGAGTTGCAGAGAGCAGGGCCGAGCCCTATTCGTCAACTAACAATATACACACAGATGAATTTCAGAATTGCCCTACTAGTGTACCTCCCGTTTCTTCCTTTTTGTTCTTTATGCGCGCGTGTGTGTGTGTGTGTGTGCGTGCGTGCGTGTGTGCGTGTGTGTGTGTGTGCGTGCGTGTGTGTGTGTGTGTGTGTGTGTGTGTGTGTGTGTGTATTATTGATTTCAGAAAGAAAGGGAGAGGGCTTCCCTTACAACCCACATTGTGGATTGAGCCTGCAACAGGGGCATGTGCCCTGACAGGGAATCAAACCCTGCCCTCCTCATTCATAGGTCGATGCTCAATCACTGAGCTGCACCAGCCACCAGGCCAGTTTCCTTCTTTTTGGACTAGAGTATCTGGAGTGTCTATTTCAATCACTGTGTCTTGCCTGTGTGTGCATCTTTTGGGTAGGGGAGGGAGGCAAGGCCCTGCTTCTTAAGTTCTCAATTCTTCAGAACAAGAGAAATGGTGCCCAAGTAACTAGATCAAAGAGCTTCATCTCTTCCTGGACATGATTTAATATGAGATCCCAGCCTCAAGCCTGAGTTTGATGCTGTAACCAAGGGGAATGACTTTTTTTCTGCCACTATTGGATAACAGGCACTGAAAAAAAAATTAATTGTACCCAGAATTCTAGTTGGGTGGAAAAAGTAAAGGGATTGACTAAAAACAAAACAAAACAAAAAACTCATAGACATAGATAAAAGTTTGGTTATTACCAGAGGGAAAAGTGGGGAGGGGATGGAGAAGAGGATGAAAGGGGGATAAACGGTGATGAAAGAAGGCTTGATTTTGGGTAGTGAACTCACAATAGAAGATGCAGATAATGTTTTATAGAGTTGTACATCTGAAACCTTTATAATTGTATTAATCAATGTCACCCCAATACATTCAATACAAATATAAAAATAAATAAATAGAGAATATTCTTGTTTCTAATGTTTTCATGTTGACATTTATAAATACTTCAGCCAAATATATTTAGAGGTGCTGACTTTCTACTTCCATTATGACTATCTTTCTTTATAACCATTTTTACAAAATAAAAATCTTCAAATAAATCTTCTCTATTTTTATATATATAATGTTTACATTTTCCACAAAATATAAATGCTAAAAACTCATATAATACTCAAGCCAATCCTTTCCAGTATAGAATATAAATGTATTCCATTAAAAATGGGAATGCTATCAAAATATTTTTTCCACCCTATGCAATTAGAATTTCAAATTTAAAACTTGTACACCATTTGCGGAATAATATCTAATTTGTTCTGAATGTCCCTTGTTCTTGGATAGATTTGTTGCAACAGTTTCCTGTTCATAAGTTTTGTTTTGAACAATTACAAATTGCTAAAAAGCATTAAGCGCTGATGTTTCTTGGTGCTCTATTCATAAATATATACATTGATTAAATATTTCTGACTGATTTTGAATAAAATATAAATAAAATTTAGATGACTCGTTATAAAAAAGCTTAGTGTTATAGGAGAGCACTTTTATTTCTAAAGTTTTTAGAGCCTGAAATATTTCTAACGTTTAATCAATGGTGGGCAGCAGAGATGGAAAGCACATCTGTCAGCTAAAATTCTTTTTTTCTTATTCAGAGGAGCTGCTCACATAAAAACAAAATTGTAGTTCAGTTATTCTTAATTGTGCACGTGTTTAGGACTATAAATTTGAGCACTCTCGCTTCTGTTACCATTAATGGAATGAGAACAATGATATGCTATGTGCTCACATGATGCACATCAAGTACATTGCCACAAGTTTTCTTAATTTAATAAAAACAGTGTTTTCCTGTGATACTGTGCTCCACCATTTCACTAATGCAGCGAAACACAGTGATTTTATTGTGAATGGTGAAACTTTTAACTAAATTTTATTAAAGTGTCTACCACAATAATATTTCACATTTGACAGAAGGAATATCCAAACCTTAACTTTGATTTCATAAATTGGGTGGGGAAAACAAATGGTTCCATTATTGAAATTAACTAGTTTTCTGTTTGAAGGATCTGAATGTTCTGATATAAACCTGCCATCATTTAATTATTGGAAATATTCTTCTGCTAATGCAGCCAACACGGTCAAAGCTACTGCGTAAGTTGTCATACATGCACAAGAAAGTCTGAAATAAAAATTGCAGAAAAGCTATTTTAAACAGTCGTTTTATCTAAATGATGAATGATGTTTCACAGAGTGATATATAAACATACCATCCGCAGCTGCATATTAAATCACAGTCTTCGCACACATTTTTCTTAATATAATTATGAATGTTTGAAGCACATTCTGATGCCTCCTCAGCATCTTTGTCTTCTGTATCCTATGTAGTCATTGATATCATCATGGTCCCTCTAGCAGGGAGTAACTCTCAACAAATATTTTGCTTATGCTAAATGCTCTTGATCAGCTTTTTTGAAAATCAGAAATTTGTACTTACTTTTTTTAAGTATGCTCTTTTAGTTTTTTGGTTCATTGCACCCAAAAGAATTAATTCCAAAACTAAATGTATCACCAAACAATGATATACATCTTTGTATATTTTTTCCATATAATAACTGTCACTATCACTATAGCAATAATGTTTGGAACACTCTCAATATTCTCAGCCTTGCCCTCCTGCACATTTAAACCAGTAAGTGTTCATTTCACCCACTGATTCCTCCAAATGGTGACCAGATGACTTCATGCATCTCACTCCACAGCACAATTTGAAATTAAAGAAATAATAGCCTATCTAACAAAGAGGGGATATGCTAATTGACCATCACTCCATCACAAAGATGGCTGCACCCACAGCTGAGGCCAATTTCCCATAAGGAGCCTTAACGAGCAATCAGCAGGGACCTGAGGCTACACCCTCCCCTGCCCCACATGGGGCTTGACAGGGGATCTTAGGCTCCCCCTCCCTCTCCCCCCCCCCCCCCCCCCCGCCAACCCGGCAGGGCTTGACAAGGGACCTCAAGGTGCACTTCCTATCTTGGTGCTGGGCTAGGGGACCTCAGGCTGCTCCCCCCAACCCAGCGCCAGGCCAGGGGACCTCAGGCTGTGCCCCAAACCAGGTGGGGCTTGGCAGGGGACTTCAGGCCATGCCCCCCACCCCAGCACCAGGCCGGGGGACCCCTGCCTGGCAGGGCTTGACAGGGGACCTCAGGCCGTGCTCCCCACCCAGCAGGGCTTGACAGGGGACCTCAAGGTGCACCCTCAGTGCTGGGTCGGGGGAACTCAGGCATGCCCCCCACCCTGGTCTGGGCTGGGGGACCTCAGGACACCCCCCCCTTCTGGCATCAGGCCAGGGGACCTGAGGCTACACCCCCTGCTGGGCAGGGCTTGACAAGGGTGGGACTGGCTGGGTCTGAATCTAGCCCAATGGTGTTGGGGGCCGGCCGGGTCTGGGTCTCACATGATTTTGAGGTGCATGTGGGTAGGCGGGGACTTGACTCTGGGTCCCATGGTGAGCCCCAGACTCTGACAGGAGGAAGGTTTTCATATACATTTTACTAATTTTCTTTCATCTCTGACACTTCTATTATAAAGAAAGGGCAAATAGCAATATTAAATTATTTCCTCTAATTAATCCCCTTTTAATGTGCACGAATTTCGTTCACTGGTTCACCAGTCAAATATAATAGCATCAAAACAGAAAACACCTAGGGATAAATTAAATAGATAATGTCCAAAGGTGAAACAAGAAAATCTACAAAGTATTGCTGGGAAAACTTTTAAAGGACATAAATAAAGACAAAAGATCATGATCATGGTTTAGAAAACTCACTGTTGGTAAGATGTCAATGCTTCAAAATTAGCCTATAGATTCACTGCAATCCCAATCAGAATATTGACAAATTCTGTGTAGAAACTGAGAAGCTGATTCTAAAATTAATATGCAAAGACACTGGATATTTTAAAGCCCCAAATGATGTTGAAAATGAAGAAAAGAGTTGGCGATGTTATGACAATGGATTTCAAGACATCTTAGAAAGAACAATAATCAAGACAGTGTGGTACTGGACAGACACATAAATCAAGAAACAGAATAGAGGGGGTAGGAAATACACATGTGTTTACATATGTGTAAATTCATTCCTGTGTAATTCTGAAAAAGGCAAGGGCACCCTGGGCCAGATGGGTGTGAGTCGCAAGGCTCCAATCCCAACAGTGTCCAAGCTGATTACCCAGGAGTATGGGGCATGTCGTTGGTCAAACACAAGAAGATGCTGGACAAGAACAAAAGCCACATCAAGCTGGTGCTGAAGGCCCTGGAGAGCAAGGGCACCCTGGTGCAGAACAAGGGCATCTGGGCTCCTTCGAGCTCAGCAAGAAGGCTGTTCATGAGCTCACCAGGTCAAGGTCAAGAGTCCACATCTGCCAAGACCAAAAAGCTGGTCTTGTCCAAGGAGTCCAAGTCTCCAAAGAGAACCAAGACCAATAAGAGAGCCCAGAAGCCAAGGGCAACAGCAGTTCTGAACTCTGCCCAACGGGACATGAAGGCTGCAGGAGCCAGGGTAAGCCCATCAAAAGAACCCTGGCAAGGTCAGGACAGAAAAGCCCACAGCCAGGAGGTCCAAGAGGACCCAGCAGAAGACCAACCCAGGAAGGCAGCACCTAAGATGTAAGAGTCCAATCTTCAAAAAAAAAATCCAAAGGCTCTTTTAAAAGCCACCCAAGTAATATTAAAATAGCATAATAGTGTTCCAGAAGTTTAAGACCCTACAGGGCAACCTCATTTTCTGCTAACAGCCAACTTGTGATGAGGTGAAAGAAAGGATTTTGTCACACGTGTACAGATCTACAGAGGTTCAGATACTTAAAACTATTCTAGTATTGCCCAATCGCAACATGCTAGGTTGTACTCTCTAGTTAGAATATCGCTATATTTACCTTGTGTAAACTTATACTTTATTAGAAATATCAGTGCTATGTAAAGGAAGGCGTAGAGATCAGCTCAGTGCCCAAAAATACTTTTGTTTTCTGTCTTGTTTTTTTTACAAATGTCACATTCAGTTTTACACTTTTATATGGTACCATCCTAACAGGATCGTTTCTTAGATTCAGCATCCATGGACTTTGTAGGGGTTATAAATAGAAATCAAGGTGTCAGAATATGGATTATAGGAAAAATTTTTACCTATTTCAAACTTTAAAGTTTTTCTTTACACTATGAGTGTGACTAGCCAGTAAAAATCACAAATAGTCATAGTTTGCAGTTGTTGCAAGAATATTGAAATGCTATGTATCCTTATCATTTATAAAATACTACAGTTACCATATGTCATTTATGTTAAGCACATATATCGTCACATCTAAAACTTTTGGTTTGATGATTAATATCATTGCTCTAAGTGTAACTCTATGTGCTTTATTTATGAAGAGAGTGTATGGATGGTGCTCCACAGGCAGAAAAATGCTAAACCTAAAAGCCTTTATGGAAATGTTGGAGGCTGCACAGTTGTTAGGGTCTGAATCAAACATTTGAAAACAAAAACTGCTTGTATTGGAAAGCGCTCAGAGTCCAAATTAATGCACGTTTCTCATTTTAAACAAAATTAATTTATTTCAGTTTTCACTTGATTTGTGATTTAGCATTCCTATTTAAAGATCATCATAAATATTAAATTCATACTGTTGTTAATCCTATTTTGGCCATTGGTATGTGAGTGCAAAACAATGTAATGCATTCTTTCAATTTGAGCATCTACAGGTGACTTTCAAGGAGTCTTTCAGAACTCATTTGTAGACTTGAGCCCCTGAGGAAAAAGAAGTAATTGTATCCTATCTGGAAATAGTGGCTTGGATTTATACAAAATCAGCCCCCGTCCCTGCCTTGCTTGGCTATGGTGTCCAGTTTCCCTTGAGGCTGGAGCTTTCCTGCACTAGATATAGGCTTTGCTTGGCTGACAAGCGGTGGGCTGACCTCAGGTCCTCAGACCCTCCAATCACAGAAGAAAAGGATGAACTGGCCTTGTCCAGCCAGCAGCCACCAGTCTCCCAGTGTTGCTCAAATCATCTAGAATCAGTTCCATGGGGTTATGCACTCTCACTCCTCTAGCCTTTCAATGCCTGGCACACATCAAGTTAAAAACAAAGTTAACCAACTAACGTCTTTCCTCCAGTTCAGGGAACAGCAATTAACCCCAGCCTTTAGCCATGGGAAATGGCCCTGTAATTCCACCCTCCACAATTTAGCGTGCCTTTCCACACAGCACCCTGGATGGCCCCCTGGAATCTTGTCCCCAAGGGGCTTCATTCACATACCCTGTGTGTGTCAGGCCATACGAGTAGACCTTTGTGCCACCGGGGCTACCCAACATCCTGCTAAATCCAAAGGACCTTACTTGGAATTTTTCTCCTGCTCACTTTACACTCCTTTTAAAAAGGCCTACTTCTTTGTTTTGGAAAAAAAAAGTGATCACATTCAATGCTACTTTGGGTGAAATAAGACGTTATAAGTGCACACTGATTTGATGCAAATTTTCAAGATTCATACACATCAACGCTCACTCTTCAAATATCCATGTCTCCTGGTTCAAGAACTTACTACCAGGAATGCCTTCTAAAGAAAATATAGTTAATACAATTCCTAAAGTATCTTTTCTATACACATTATGGTTTATTCCATAACTTTAGAATAAAACTGGGTGTGCACTGCTGGTTATCTAGTTGCTACCACTATTTTGAAATCAGTCTAACATCTCTCTAAATATCAAGTGAAGAATGGCTTAGATGATGTGTGGAGGCATATTCCTCTATATTCTGCAATAAGCACTATGTAAACATGGAGAGAGAGATTTAATTTGTGTACGAAAAGATGGATTACACAGTCAACTTCTTTAACTTTTATTTCCTACTGTGAATCAACAAAAGCCATGCTTTACTGCCTCCTGGGCTAAGTAATAGAAAATGCCACAGAGGCAAACTGCTGAGTTATCTTCACCCTGATTCTTTTATTTGATATTATGTCCATGTTATTTCACTTAATGAAAGATACAAGGCCTGAGAAAACACAATAGGGTGTCTGTGCATGTAAAGATATAGGAGAAATCAGTTACAATACACTAGAAAGTATTACATTTTCTTACATACATTTTGTTTCAAGTATTAGGGAAAAACCACACAGTATTGGGCCCCAAAATATATTTCCCTTAATATAAACTACACTATAACAAAAGAACAAAACATGTATCACTGTTCTAAGATCACTATTAGATTTTCATTTGAGATCTCTCTCCCACATATCTGCTTTTGGCATTATTCAGTATTAAAGTTGGGAACCATAATTAAATATAAGTCATAAAATACTTTTACTATAAGGTTCTCTACTACTGGGTAAGTGCACAAAATAACATATTCATTTGGGAAATTGTGTTTTGTGTTTGACATGGCCTCTCTCAATTGCCCTGTCATTTCCAAAAATCTTCTGTAATAATAAAAGTGTAATATGCAAATCTACCAAAAGGCCGAACAATGGAACTACTGTCCGGATGAAGCCAGGGCTGCAAAGGCCTATTCTTGCACGAATTTTGTGCATTGGGCCTCTAGTATAAATATAAATGTTGGATAACTCTAAAAAGAGTTTTAAAATATAACCTATAATAACAATAGTAATATTAAACAGCTAACATTTGATACCTAACTAAATGTGCTAATTAAGTGTTTGACATACATTATCTCAGTTATTCCTCCAAACACTGCCTGAGGGATGTACTTATGCCACCTTCATTGGTGGATGGGGAAACTGAAGGACAGAGGAATTAAGAAAGCCATGTGATGACTCAGCTAATAAGTGATAAACCAGGGGTTTTAGTGAAGGGCTGTCTTACCCTTGGACCTAAGCTTTTAAGCACTTGATTATGTTGAATCTTGAGTATAAGTTGCTTGTTGGTGCATTTTTTCCTAAGAAAGCATGCTTAATGGTCCTATGAGTACTCGCAAAAACATTGTATCCATAGAAAAGTATGACTACTGTGATACAGAATCTGACCATAATCTATAAAGTTGCTTCTGTGAGACAATCTATTCTAAAAGTTTTATTCTCGGCATAACAAGAATAGATTTTTTATTTATGTAATTGGACAATAGAATCTGTCCCCTCTCCCCTGTTCCCCATTAAACCTGAATACAGCTGATTATGTGGGGTTTTGTTATATAATAAGAATAAAATAAGAATCATTCTCACCATTGAGAGGACAGAGATAGACAATTGTAGAAAGACTAAAATAACTACAATGGGTGTAGCAGTAAATGAGAATCAAAATCTGTTTTCAAGAGAATGTATTTCTATCACACATTGTACACTTATAGTGTTTAAACCCTTGTTAGATAATTTTTATTTATTTTTTTTAGCTTTCAATTATAGTTGACATATAATATTGTATTAGTTTTACGTGTAAAGCATAGTGGTCAGACCACCTTACAATGCAATCCTATTTTACAGATATCACCCCTAATTCATACCGCATCCTTGTGAGGTAGATATAAAAATTCTTACTTTATAATTTAGGGTCAGTTGAAACTGAAAGTGGTTCACACAGCCAGCAGGGAAGCAGGTGAACCAGCCTCAGAATTCCTGGAATGTCTAGATCCAAAGTCTCTACCATGTGTGGTCACTGGTGATGAAAGATTTCTGAGGGGTCCTGAAGGTCAAGATTGTTCCACAGCCATATTCCACTTGCTGCATCAAGTGTCTTAAGGAGTTTTGAACTTAAGTTCCTATGCTCACCAATTTGTTACAGTTCCCCCACACTCCATCTCTTTAACTCAGCTTCCAACAGTTACATTAATTTCTTGGCTCCTGAAAGAATTAGGAACCCGGGTGGAAGAAGATGAGGATAATGATGATATCAAGAAATCACAAAAGCACTTCACTAAATTTTTATTGTTGTTAATCCTCACTCGAGGGTGTTTTTAGAGAGAGTGGAAGAAAAGGGAAAGAGAGAGAGAGAAACATCGATGTGGGAGAAACACATCAATTGGTTGCCTCCTGCACAAGCCCTGACCAGGGCCAGGGCCGGGGAGGAGCCTGCAACCAAGGTACGTGCCCTTCACCAGAACCAAACCCAGGACCCTTTGGTCCGCAGGCCTATGCTCTATCTACGGAGCCAAACCAGCTAGGGCTTCACTAAATTCTTTACATATATTACCCCACATTTAATCACAATAGCTGTCCAATGTGTTAAATATGGTCATTCCCATTTTATAGATAAGGAAATTTATTAATTTGCCTACGGCAGCAATTTTCAACCTTTTCCATTTCACGGCACACAAAAACTAATTACTAAAACTCTGCAGCACACACACAAAAATAGGTATAACTTTGATTTATTCACTCCAAATGGCTATTGTTGGGTTGGCTATTTTTTTCTTTTTTTTTTCTTCTTCTCTTTTTTTAACAATCGAAGGGAAAAGAGGTCAGTGGCCCTGATGAAATAGTCAGGTATTGCATGTTTGTTTTTTTAATCTGTACTGTTGAAAGGTATTGCATGTTCAAAATTCTTCTGCACACCAGTGTCTCTTGCAGCACATGGGTTGAAAATCGTTGACCTAAGGTCATGCAACACTCAAGTGGTAGAGCTGGAATTTGAATCCAAGTCTATATTACCCAAATTGGGTACTCTAACTACTAACTGTATTGCTTGTAGAGGCCTATGTTTTAAATGTTTCTATTAAAAACAACTCCCAAACAATAGCTGCAAGCATCAGGATAGGATCTAAGAGCTAGTAAAGGAAGATGGTTACCTTGTTCACCAGTGAACTCTTTCCCTTACTTCCAAAAGGAATCAGCCGAATTTTCAATTCACCTCAACTGTAAACAGGTCACATTGAGAACACCTTCACCACAGGAGGTTGGCTTCATTGTCCAGAAGGTTTGAGGCTAGTCTGTCCTTGGATTTTACTCTTAAATCGATGGCCCTCAAGTCCTTCTCTCACTGTGAAGACGACAGCTTCTCATCTCTAGATGGCAGAAGAGCGAATGTGCCAAAAGGGAGCTTTGCTGATGTATTAAAGAGAACTGCAACCTGGGCAGAGGATTGATGGTGGTTTCAAGGGAATGTGCTCTCCCATCCACTCACAAGTGTAATTTAAGGAGGATTTTTCAAGGCATGGATAGACACCATTACTCACATCAATTCCCACTGCCTTCTCCCTCTATAACTCTTTACAAATTCTGGTCCACAGCTACTGTGCCCTGTTTAATCAACAGCATGCATTTCAGGACTATTCTCCAGCATCCCCAAATGAATCTCTTATAACGCAAATTGAGTGAAGTGGTGAAAATGATAAATACGTCTGCACACAACAGATTTGTTCTGAGCTGCATGATCTGCCTAGAGTAAAAGGGACTTCTCAAACCAACTATGCCAACCTCAGATTTGAAATGGTCTATTTTGACCATGATCTTACTCTGTTTTTATCCCATGAATATTTTTTCTGTGAAAATTTTTTAACCTAAAATGTTTTATGATATTGAGGTGAAGTCTTTGCTTGGAAAGATATAAGTCAATTCAAGGACAGGAGTTTATGCAGGACAAAAATTTTAGACACGAGGGTGCATTTGTGATTTCTGACTTTTTCTAAGCCTTTCCCATATATCTGTGTGGTAGACATAATAACATACACCCTAAATATGTCCCAATCCTAAACCCTGGAACCTGGGAATATGTTGTGTTACATGTCAAGGGTATTAAGGTTGCTAGTCAGGTGACCTTGAGACGGAGTCATTAACCTGGATTACCTGAAATCGTTCAGTGTAATCCCCAGGGACCATATAAATGACAGAGTCTGGAAATTATGTGTCAGAGGGATATGATGTGAGAAAGAAGGGCCATGAGTCCAGGAAGGTGGGCAGCCTATAGAAACTGGAAAAGGCAAGAAAACAGATTATCCCCGAGTCTCCAGAAAACAATGTAGCCCTGCCAACAACTTCATTTTAGCAAGAGAGGTCCTTTTTAAGATGTCTGACCTCCCAAATGCTAAAACAATACTTTTATGATTTTTTTTTTAACCTACGAAGTTCGTGGGAATCTCTTATAGCAACAAAGGGAAACTTAATGCAAACTTTGGTACCTGGAAGCGGGGTAATGCTATAACAAACGTCTAAAAATGTGCAAGTAGTTTTGTAATTGGGAAATGGAAAGAAGATGAAAAACATTGGGGGATCGTGTTTAAAAAAAAGCCAACTAGTGGATAGCCTGAAACACAGTGTCAGTAGAAACATGGATGGTGATGACTCTGCTAGTGAGGGACTAGAGGAAATGAAGAGAGAGAAAATATTGTCTCAGAGGAAACCTAAATTGCCATGAGCAGACTACTGTCGGTGAAGCTGTATTACATTGTTATATGCCTATCACGTGTGGGAGAAAACTTTAATATATATACGAACTCATTAACCCTTTCTAAGAATTATTGAGAGGCCAATAGGAATATGGTGAAAACTTAGGAAATAGAAGTTTGCAGGGTAAGAAATCAAAGGTATAATTTTTTAAGTATATATGTTGCATTACAGAATCCCAGTTCTTTTTTAAATATATTTTTTATTGATTTCAGAGAGGAAAGGAGAGGGAGAAATAGACAGAAACATCAATGATGAAAGAGGATCATTTATACACTGCCTCCTGTACATGCTGGGGATCGAGCCTGCAACCCTGGCATGTGCCCTGACTGGGAATCAAACCATGACCTCCTGGTTCATAGGTTGATGCTCAACCACCAAACCACATCAGCTGGGCTCCAGTTGCTCTTTAAGAGAAGGCCTCACCCAAACTCTGTTTCCAGAGGGGTTTGTGTGTGCAGGTTGCAATCAATACTTGGAAGATCAGAACTACTCTGTATAGCTATAGGGTGAAAATATGTTGGGGGTGTGGAGACCTCAGAATATGGGCCAAATTGTGGGGCAATGCATGGGAATGGGGGGGGGGCAGGGGGATTTGAAGGCGTTGAGCCAGAACAGGCCAAAAGAGACTTTAGTCAATAAGAATACTAAAAAAAACTGAAACCATACCTAAATAACCAATATAAGTATGAAAAGGTGCTGGACCTCATTAGTGGTCAGGAAAATGCAAATTAAAATCAGAACTAGATGCCATTGCACCAGGTAAAAAAGATTGACAGTATGAGGGTTAACAAGAATGGGGAACCATGGGAATTCTCACGGGTGGCTTTTAAAAAGGAAATCCTACCACTCTGACTTAGCAATTTCGCTCCAAAGTCTATATCTAAGGGCAGCATCAGATGTCATAGCTCCAACTTGGATATAACCTGAATGTCCATCAATAATGGACTAGATACCTCACTTACGATATGTCCATAGAATGCAGCATTACACAGCAATAAAAACAAGTGAAATGCGGCTGCACACAACTTGGTTATTGAACATATACTCACAGAAGCATTACTGAGCTAAAAAATCCTGATCAAAAAAATAGCATATGGTATGTGACTGTCCATATCAAGTTGGACAACAGCAGGAGAAAGCTAGTCTATAGAGTTTAGGAATGCACACTTAGGTGTAAACTTAAAAGGAAAAGCAGGAAGTAATTCCCACAGAAGTCAGGATGCTAGTAACGTTTGAGAGAAATTGTGGGAAACAGGAAGGCAGTTGGACTCATGGATCCTGGTGACGATCAATCCCCTTGACCTATGGACTGATCACACAAGTACCCATTTGTGTTTTGTGTACTTTACCGCATTTGGGTTATATTTCATGACAACAATAATGGCAAAGAAAACATTTAAAGCTGCAAGTAGAAGATTACAGTACTAAGGTTCTCAAAATCACTACAAATAATTGTTTACCTCTCAGCTACTTTTTCCCAAATGGTTTCTGAGCTCAAGTAGCCATTTTTACACCACAGATGTAAGTCATTACCAATGTGCATTACAATGCACTTGAAATTACTTGCCATAAACATGCATGTATATCTCTCTGTCTCCTTTTGAAATATTTAATGCAGAAAGCATTCCAGACTTAGAAACAGCAGCACAGACTGACAGCATTCTAATGCATGCCATTGTGTCCTTAGTTTCTGTGAGGCTAGACCCGGCCACTCTAGTTATGGACCCCCACCTAAATTACAGAGGGAGAAAAACAATACATTTTTAAGCCATCCCTCTTCCACATATAGTGTGCATGAATAAATGAGTGATTATAGACTAATGGAAACACGCTTATTTGTCCTGAAAGTTACTTCAACTAATTCTTCCACATTTCGCCAAATAAATATTACATGACCATTATAATCTGGAACTGCTAGTAGCAGTTC
The DNA here is from genome assembly GCA_026230045.1 of Corynorhinus townsendii. Lineage (NCBI taxonomy): Eukaryota > Metazoa > Chordata > Mammalia > Chiroptera > Vespertilionidae > Corynorhinus > Corynorhinus townsendii. The sequence continues at coordinate 160,577,154 of JAPDVU010000006.1, read as the reverse complement.
CTGATGCCCAAAGAATAAACCCAGAAACCTAACCCTCTGATGAGACCTTCAGATGTGTTTCCTTGGTACAAGGGGATACAGTATCTGTATTCCATGTGTAAATAAGTTCAATTAACAACGAGTTATAATTGCACAGGGAGATGAAAATTAGTTTAACAAGTCAATTAAATCATAAACATTTCAGAAATAAGAGGATGTGTTTGTAATCCAATTAGTGTGTTAATATACTAATAAATTTGCTGATTTGAATGGTATCTTAATTGTCTGGTAGGGCACCAGAAGAGAAAAACAGTATATCTTAATTGTCATAAAGGGAGCTTTGCCTGCAGTATGACTGCATAAGTTTGGAAAAAATTATCCATGTTAATGAGATCAAAATGCTTCTATCTAGAATAATAAATAAGGTTACTTGGTGGTTTGGCTAACAAAAATGCATCCAAGGGACAAGCTAAATGACTGAACACTGTTGTCTGCCAGCTGCTAATTACACGAAGTTCCTGATGGGAGAGAATGGGGCATTTTATACCATGACCAAAGAAACCGCTTTCGTATTTTAAACACTTAGGTAATCATGGGAATAAAATATTCCAGGGATAATTCTTTATTGCTACCTCAATTACCACAAATTAAGCTGATATTAATATACTTTACTGCTGCTCAGCCTTAAGTGAAATCAGTTGCACTTCATAGATAACTCAAGGGAATGAGCTGATCTCCTATTTCAGCGTAATTACCTATAATTTATGGAGCACAGAGAGACCTGTAAGCAGCCTACTCAAGGTCGCCTAAGAAGGTTGAATCGCATTGTTTGCAATCACCATCTGTGATCTGGGCTGAGGTTGCCACCTCCCCAACTGCCACAACAGAAAGGGACCCCTCCCCAGGGCTGGAGTCACAGGACCAAACCCTCAGGCCAAGAGGCAGAATGATCATGAGCTCTACACAAAGGGTGCATTTTAATGAGTACATAGCATTCTGATGAAAATGCTGAAATAGGTAAATAATGGGGTTTGGTGCTGATTGCAACATTTTAAATCAATTGGAATGCCTGTAAAGAATTTTGAGAACCCACTTTGGATTAATTCCAACTTCTGCAAATTTGTCGGCTCCTCAAGCTTTTTTCTAGTGCTATCAGTATCTGTAGCATCCTCTCTAGGTCTCTCCAACTTGGTCAAATCTCCAGCTATTTTTAACATCACCAGGAACCATTATTACTCCACTAATATTGCTCAGTACTTACCACACCTAAAAAATTTCATTGTGAGGATGTTCTGTTTGCTTTTATGCTGTTTTCTTGCTTAAAAAAAAAAAAAAAAAAAACTGGCCAGTGTAGCTCAACGGTTGAGCATCAACCCATGAACCAAGAGGTCTCTGGTTTGATTCCCAGTTAGGTCACATGCCTGGTTGTGGACTTGATCCCCAGTAGGGGGCATGCAAGAGGCAGTCAGTCACTGATGTCTCTCTCACATGGATGTTTCTATCTCTCCCTCTCCCTTCCTCTCTCTCTGAAATTCAATAAAAACATTTTTTTAAATCAAGTGAGAAAGCATTTGGGAAATGACATACAAGGTAAATCACCCACTCCAGTGATAAACTGGGAGTAGCTAAATGTGAGAGAAAAAGACAATCTGGGGTGTCTTGGTGAGCACTATATGTAGAATTTTAATAAAACAATTGCATTTTGCCCTGACCGGTTTGGCTCAGTGGATAGAGCATCGTCCTATGGACTGAAGGGTCCCAGATTTGATTCCGGTCAAGGGCATGAACCTTGGCTGCAAGCACATCCCCAGTAGGGGGTGTGCAGGAGGCAGGTGATCAATGTTTCTCTCTCATCAATGTTTCTAACTCTCTACCCCTCTCCCTTCCTGTCTGTAAAAAATCAGTAAAATATATTTTTTAAAAATTGCATTTTTAAGCCAAAATCAGGAAACTGAGATAGAGAATGATCTCATATTACTTAATTTAACAAAGATCTAATAAGCACTTGCTTTGAGCTGTCCACTAGAACACACAAGGCTCCCAATGGCCTGGAGTTCACAATTAGAAGTTCATTGCTTGGAAGACAAGTGGTAAACAAATAAACAAGAGCAAATATAAAATATAGATTAATGGAAAATAAGACAAGGAAGAAAGGGAAAGCACTGGGGGGAGGGAGAAACATTTATTTGAGGTGTTAAAAGAAGGCTTAACTAATAAATATTTGACCACAAATAAGAGAACGACTATTGAAGAATTACTGTTTCGGGCAGTAGGAGAATGTGTGAGGTTAGGCCATGATGTGAAGGTGTGCTTGACATGTTTGAGGAAGTGGAAGGAAGCCAGTATAGCTGAAGTTTAGAAAGCACAGGGGAGCCCTCACCAGTTTTGCTCAGTGGATAGAGCATCGGCCTGCAGACTGAAGGGTCCCAGGTTCGATTCCAGTCAAGGGGATGTACCTTGGTTGCGGGCACATCCCCAGATCGATGTTTCTCATCAGTGTTTCTAACTCTCTATACCTCTCCCTTCCTCTCTGTAAAAAAATCAATAAAATATATTAAGAAAGAAAGAAAGAGAAGGAAGGAAGGAAGGAAGGAAGGAAGGAAGGAAGGAAGGAAGGAAGGAAGGAAGGAAGGAAGGAAGAAAGAAAGAAAGAAAGAAAGAAAGAAAGAAAGAAAGAAAGAAAGAAAGAAAGAAAGAAAGAAAGAAAGAAAGAAAGAACAGGGAAGAGTTGCAGGACATGATTTCTCAGAGATTACAATGGGCCAGATGTCAAAAGGTATTATAAGCCTCTACAACAAAATCTGCTTTTGTTCTGAGTGACATTCCTGTATCACTGGAAGCCACTGAAAGGTAATGTAATATGACATATTGAAAGAATCATTTTTGATCACTGGATTGCAAGTGGGTGTTAGTGTGTCAACATAAGAAAGAGAACAGTTAGAAGGCTATTGCAAAAATCCAGGAGAGAAATTATGGCAGTTAGAGAACATATTGGTGGCTACCAGAGGCATGGGTGGGGGTTTGAGAAAAAATTATGGTTGCTGAATTGGTTAGATAGCAGTAGAAGTAGTTAGAAATAATCAGGATTCTGTATATATATTAAGAGTAGAGCCAAATGGTAGAAGTGGATAAGAAAAAAAGACAAGAGTGATAGACCAATCCAAGATTTTGGCACAAACAATTTCAAGGATGGAGTTATTCTTTACTGAGATGGAGAAGACAAGAAGAAACAGGTTGAGACAGAGAGAAGAATTGGCAGTTAAATGGTAGACAATACATATTATGTTTGTGATGCCAATTCACCATCCAAATGGAACCACTGAGAGAGCAGCCAGATAGATGAGTTCATATTGGCCCAAGCTGAAGATACACATTTAGAAATCAACAGTTTATAAAAGCGAGAGTCTGGATGAGCTCCCTTTGGAGTGAGAGTAAATAGAGAAGGGAAGAGATCCAAGGGCTAAGATGGGGATGAAAAAATAATAGCAAAGGAGATGGAGAAGAACCTAGTTTCTAAGAGGCAAACAAGGATCCAAGTGTTAACACCTGAGGTCAAGAAAGATGAGACCTAAGATGTGACCATTGGATTTAGCCACGTGGAGGTCACTGGTGATTTTTGAAACAGACAGTATAGGATTCTAGGTTTGAGAGTAGAAAGCAGTGGGGGTTTCACTGGATGATTTCACTTTTGTCTCTGTAATCACTCATACCAAAGTAACAAATGACCTTTCTGCTCGTAAATCCAATGGATACTTTGCTGCTCTTGTCTTCTTTAGCTTCTTAGTACCAAGTCACATGTAGACAGTGCCCTGTTTCTGGAAATGCTCTTGCTTTTGACTTCCCTGACATTTCACTATGCTAGATATTTTTCTGTGCTTTTTCATTTCTTTAAAAACAGCATGCTACTTAAAACCTCCATGAGATAACAGTATGCATTAGCAGACTGGCTAAAAGTAAAAAGATGAACATAGTGCAGTGTTGGTGAGAATGTGGAGCAGCTAGAATCCTCAGACCCTGTGGGGAGGAATGTAAAATAGTATAGCTGCTTAGAAAAGTCTAGCAGCTTCTTAGAGCTAAAACATACATGTTCCACATGACTTAGCAATTCTACTTATAAGTCTTTACTCAGAAAAATTACTTTGGCCCATAAAATGACTTACACATGAAAACTCATAGCAGTATTATTTATAATAGTCAAAAATTGAGGAAGAAATAAATTCATCAGTATGTGAATGAAAAACTAATCATGGTACATCCATACAATAGGGCACTAAGCCAGCAATCAAAAGAACTAAACCACTGACATGTGATCTCAGTGGACAACATGGATACATCTCAAAAACATTATGTTAAACAAAAGAAGCAATGGGCAAAAGAGTATTATTACATTTATATGAAATTCTAGAATAGGCAAAACTATACTACAGTTTCAGGAAGCAGGTCAATGGTTGTTTAGGGCCCAGGATTGGAGTGGGTAGGAAAGAGCATGAGGGAAGTTTATGGGAAGATGTGTGTTCAGCTCTGTGCTGGTAAATGCTTAACAACCAGCTCTCTGAAAAGAAAACATATGTGCATATGCAGATGTAAGTTTTACTGACATAAAAAACGTACAGCACACAGTTTACAAATAATAAAATATACAATACAGTTTATAGTAATTTCCACATAGCTAATTAATCCTCACAGAAAGCTTTCATTGACTTTTGCCAAACTCTTATAGCCCTAAGTCACCTACAATTCCAATTTACCAAGTTTTCACAAATGAAGTTGCATTCTAATTCTCTAATTCTTTTCCCAATAAATTTACTTTCATTACATCTGATATGTGACATAGTGTTAAACTCTTTCTCATTCTCTTGAAAATTGCATTTATTAAGCTTCAGCATTATGTATGTTGGAACCTGACTTGTCCATGAAAGACATGAGTGATTTCCTTGCTGAACCAGGTAATAGTTTTCAAATATAGGAAGAAAATATACTTAATTTTTTATGTTATTTATAATTACAGCTACAGACGTGGAACTTTTACATTTAATCTACATTATTAACAGTTTACCCTTCTCTTACTTGTGTCTAGACAACTAAAAATTAAGTCAAGCCCTGCCCTACCTGGTTGGCTCAGTGAATAGAGCATCAGCCTGTGGACTAAAGGGTTCTGAGTTCGATTCTGGTCAAGGGCATGTACCTCAGTTTCAGGCTCAATCCTTGGCCTGGTCAGGGTGCATGCAGAGGGCAATCTATCTATGTAGTCTCTCTCATATCAATGTTTCTCTCTCTGTCTCTCCCCTTCCTTCCACTCTCTCTAAAAATCAATGAAAAAATATCCTCAGGTGAGGATTAACAAAACAAAAAAATTAAGTCAAGCCCTGATTTGTAGCATTTGCCAAATTCCATGAAATAAATAATCTCATCATGGCTCAATTCAGGTTACCAACATGACATCACTGAACACGTACCAATATATGGTGTCTCCTCTGTTCAAATAAAACACGTGTAAATAACCCCAAGATCACGGATAGTGTTAAATATATAGTAAATAACTAGGAAGTATCAAGTTTTAGAATGTTTTGGTTTTAATATAATTGATTTAAATTATAAGATCATGTACATATTTTGAAATATGTTTATTTTTTAGAGAGAGAGGAAGGGAGAGGGAGAAAGAGAGAGAGGCATCGATGTGAGAATGAAACATCTATCAGTTGCCTCCTGCATGCCCCCCTACTGGGGATGGGCATGTGCACTGACCAGGAATCAGACCAGCAACCTTTCTGTGCATGAGATGATGCCCAACCAACTGAGCAACACCAGGCAAAGCAAGGTCACATTATTTTTAACTAATGATTGTAAATAATAACCAGCATCCAAAATTCCTAAAAATTAATCAGAAATTGCAAGCTAGATCCAGCACAACACTAAGTATTTCTGTATCTCAATTACTGTGTTGGTTACAGGGGTGTACACATTTGACAGTCATTGAAATGTTTTCTTAAAATGGGTGCACTTTGTTATATATAAATTGTACTCCAATAGAGAGGATTTAAAGAAAAAAAGTGAGATCCTTTAGAGTTCTGCTAGACCTCCTTTTCACTCCACTGGCACCCCCAGGCCAGTTCGCTTCCTTCCACTGTTTCAATTAACATTCACATCTTGATAGCTCCTGATTTCTTATCTCTAAGTTTACTGTCTCCTCACTTCCACTTCCATATAATCACTCTCCACTTGGACGCCACAAAGACATTCTGAACTCCAGACATATGAAACTGTACTCAACATCTAATGTTACCCAACCATTCTCCCTCCTGGCTCCCTATTTTTTACTTCCCCCCACTGCGATGCACAAGCCAAAAATCAATATGAAACTTAAATCTCTCACCTCTCCCTAACTCCACACCTCTAGTCAATCAACATCTGTCAATTCTGCTCCTAAATATATCTTAAGTTCATCTGAATCTAAATCCCTACCTCGCAGCTCTTGCTCAAACCACAGCTATTTCTCACCTGGATTTCTCTCAAGAACCTCCTAATGACCTCTCCTGTTTAGTCTTGACCCCTCAAATCATTCTGAAAACTATGCAGAGAGGGGATGTTTTATATGTATATAAAATTATATAGCTGACAAGTACCTACATGATGGGCCCTAATTATGTCCCCTACACATTTCCTTGATATTTGTCCTCCAACCTCACTGAATTTTGTTCACTTCTTCAACACAAACTAGTCCTTTCTCCTCCTTTTCTCTAGCTATTTCTTACTCATCCTTCAGATATCAGCTAATGCATCACATCCTTGGGGAAATCTTTCCTGAACCCTTATGTCGAATTACATACTTTACCTATCTAATCCCATACCATCATATTACCTATGTTATTTTCTCACCCCTGCCAGACCAAATGTTCCTCTAAGTCAAGGATATTTTTTATTATGCTTGCTGCTGAAACGCTAGCTCCTAGCAAGGTGCTGGGAAAGCAGCAACTCATCACTGAATATTTACTGAATGAGTCTTATTAATACTACTGACTGAAAGGTTGTTGTCAGGTACTGCTGACCCTTCTCCTTATCTCTTACACAACAGATTTCAAGCCTTGTCATCTCAAATGGTACTTTAAGTCCATGGTAGGTTTAGGGCTATGCTTTAAATTTAAAAGTTCCTATCAGCTTCATACAAGTCTAAGCATAATTCACTAAATACTTGAACAATTACATGCATTCTAATTATTTCCAAAACCCAAATTCCTACCAGATCCTTTAAGTTGACATTGAAGATCTTTTCAACAAAACATCTACCATGTTTTGAATACTCTTTTGAAAAATACAAATTTTGTATTGTTTATAGCCTATGTTCAAATATTTTCCTCCCTCACTTCCCCTGGGTCATCCCTTTCCCTTCCTTCCTCCCTTCTCCCCACCTCTGGCTTGTGTTTACTGTATTGCTACTACCTTGAATTGTCTTCATCTCTTGCAATTCTCATACTGTCTTCAAAGGACCACTTCAGTCCTTGACTTTTCCCTGCTTTCTGTTCCTTGTTTTACAAAGATTTTTCAACTCTCTCTCTGTTTCAATAATAGCAGGCCATTAAGTAATATATTTATACCATTTAAGTGTTACATGCTAGGGCTGGGAGTGGATGGTACTTCAATACATAGTTTTAATACAATACAATAAGATAACCGTATAAGGTGCTGAGGAGCATTGAGAATCGAACACCTTCTGAATGAGCATGGAATGTAGAGGAATGGGAGAAGTCATTAAGAAAATTATACCCTAGCCAGTTTGGCTCAGTAGATAGAGCGCCGGCCTGCAGACTGAAGGGTCTCAGGTTTAATGCCGGTTAAGGGCACATACCCAGGTTGCAAGCTCGATCCCCAGTAGGGAGCGTGCAGGAGGCAGCCAATCAATGATCCTCATCATTGATGTTTCTATCTCTCTCTCCCTCTCCCTTCCTCTCTGAAATCAATAAAAAATATATTTAAAAAAAAACACAATGGGGGGAAAGGAGACATATGTAATACTTTAAACAATAAAGAATTTTTTAAAGCTTTTAATGAAATTAAGAGATTATTTATTTAAAAAAAACACACCTGGTTAAAAGAAAGAAAATCATTATATCTCCTTTCTCTGAATTCCCATAATAAAATACCATGTCATATTCATTCCAGCACTTTCTGTGGCTAACATCTATTGAGCACAATAGGCATTATCTCAGGCTGCAAAGTCTCAATCATTGGTAGTCAATATAAAATACACTGGGGGCAAAGGGAGGGGATATGTGTGTCAGATGAATTTTAGAACTGACCAGGCACACAGTAAATTGTTTGCAAGCATGTTTTTTGTTTTGTTTTTGCTCTTCTATATTCGGGCCATGGACAATCTGTATACCAAGCTCAGAGGCAGAAATGAAATCCACAGCCGCCACCTCTCCACTCCAATATGTTCATACATCAGACCCAAATTTTTTTCCTCGTGTACATTTATTTGTTTTGTTTGAGTTGGGGTTGAGCATGTGTTTGTTTAATGCAGAAAAGTCCCTCAGGGAGAAGAAAGAAGGAGTACCACCATCCCTGCTCCTGTAGGAAATAAGCCCATCATTTTCCCCATTTTTATTGGAAAAGGAGCCTGTCTCTTGCACTTCTCAGTGTAGACATGGAGGCAGGCAGACAGGCCAGCACAGACTCCCTCGTCCTGTGGGCACACCAACCAGCAGAGCCACTGCCCAGTGGCTCTTCTGCTGCTTTCACTGTTTGCATGAAAGAAAAGCTTGAAATAAAATTTACTCTTTGCTCTCAGCAAGAACTAATACTTATCAAATGCCCTGGTCAAACACAATAAAATCATACTGTGTAAGAAAATTGCTTTTGTAATTGATTTACTAGTTTTCATGGAGGAAAATGCATTTTAGTAGCATTTTCATGAAATTGCTTGTCTACATCAACCAAAAAATACCTAGTTTTCAGTTTTTAAAGACCCAGTATCTCTGTCATTGGGATTTTTTAAGTAATAGAATGAGGGGAAATAGTAAACCTAATGGTGAACTCTATGGTAAATAAAAGATCTAGATACGTCATGTCCTTCATCTTAGCAAAGCATAGACATAGAGATTATTTGTAAGAATGACAGTGATTTGTTGTAGCTGCTTTAGGTTGGAAGACAGAACACTAAAGTGAGAAAGTAATAGTTTGGCTTTGTTTATATTTAAAAAGTGCCTTAACCCACTCCCCTGAGCCTCGAAGGTTCCAGCAGACAAAACAAATTCCACCTCACATTCTGCTCCCCTGGATTGTGTATGTCACTCGAGGCCCCACCTTGAGCCCATAGGCGCCAATAGCAAAGCTCTTAATCACTTAAAATACACTTGGTTCAAAAGAGATCAAGGTACTGAACTACATCCAAGTTTCCTGTTGGTGAATTTATTTTGTGTAAAACTGAACTACTGAGACTTTGGATAAAACCGTGTATTTAAATTGTAAGCACCATAAGGACAAGGGGTGTGTATGTGTGTGTGCGTGTGTGTGTAGAGCTGTGTCCCCAGGGCCAAGCACACAATGTGGCTCACAGTTAATATATGCCTTTTGAATAAATACATGAACTTTAATTTCCCATTGAATCAAATAAAAACTGTCTTTGAGTGGATGTGAAAACAGTGTATCTTTCGCCACTAACTTTTCAGGCTAGAAATCTTCCCAAGTTCCTCCTTGCTCTCCCATTTTTAGGAAGCATCAAAAGGAAGAGAAAGAGATTGGGGAGCCAGGGTAGGAAAATGGGAGTAGAAAGAAGAGCTATAGGAAACGGGAAAATGTCACATGGCACCATCGCATCAAAAGCTTGGGCTTCAAATCCCGAATGGCAACCTGTGCTTACCTATAAATCTAAATACTGATGATTAAACTGCAGCTAGATTTAGTGAGCACTGCAAGAAACTAAGTAGAGAAATTTCAGTAGGACAGGGTAGTGTTTTTTTAGGAAACCCACTTGATATGCTGACATAACTTGAGAGCATTCATTTATCCAACAAATATTTAAAGACCTGCTAGATGCTCAGCACTGTGCTAGGAGCTATGGACTCAACCGTGAACCTCCGACGCATGCATCAGATTATTTTCGAAGGCCCTTCAGGAATTTAAGAATCTGATAGATAGAACTTCTCCCCATATCTTGCATACAATTTCAGGGAAGTTATAGATCCACCAAAGACAAATCACATTCCTGGGTGGGTGGATGTGTGTGTGTGTCTCTCTCCCTCTCTCTCTCTCTCTCTCTCTCTCTCTCTCTCTCTCTCTCTCTATCTCTCTCTCTCTCTCTCTCTCTCTCTCTATATATATATATATATATATATATATATATATATATATGTTGCAATCCTACCTACTCTGTTGCCCTTGCCCAAGCAATAACCTAACACACTACTGTATTTTGTCTGGTTGCATTTAAATTGCACCCAGGCTGTGTTCTGGACAGAAGTCTCTTGATGAGAACAGGTTACAAAGGAAGGCTCGCAGAGACAGGGCAAGGCGGCAGGTCATCTCAGCCCTCTCCCCATCTTGGGGAGCTTCCTGAGGTTGATCGCAGACATTAAGTCATTTTAATACCGTTTTTAGAAACCTTCCCTAACTTGATGAATCAGCTTAGAGTACTTTCTAGTTCAAAGGTTTTACTCACTTAAAATACTTCTGCATTTTAATATGTAGGTAACAAGCCATATATGATGCAGAAGTTTTAGGAGAAATCAAGCTGAGATGTCCAATTCCACATAGAAAGTGGGTTAACACTAAAAATACTTGCTTGCACAAAGGACACTTGAGTGTGATTTTTAAATTAATTATCCTACTCTCACTTGCTTCATGTATTATAATTCATGGATTACTGGAATTCATAATTGAATAATATGTAGATGTCACCTAGATGTGCTAAATTAATTCTCCTGCTTGGAATTGCCTGTCTAAATAAGAATGACACTAACTTTAGCATTTTCCCTCTGATTAGAGACCCTATAGATCTGCAGTCACCTCCATGTAATATAAATCAATAAAGAATAATTTTCCAGGCAGTAAATCAATTGTCAGTTCACAGACTCTAATACCCTTGTGCAGGATTTATTGAAAAAATGAATGGCAGGCTTGTTAGGAGATGTACAGCATGCTTTATAGGGACATAACAGTGTAAACCCCAGATTATTACATTCACTATAGTGAGGGCTCCACCAGAAATAACCCTTTCCTTCCCATAGAACACACACTCAAGTGGATTTTCTAACAACAAAATTTAAAAAAGAAAGAAAGGAAAGAAAAGATGGTAGAAAGATATCTCTGAAGTGGGAGGGCATGCCAGTCTTGGGGACACCGTATCCCCTTTGCTGGGACTTGTACTTCTGGTCTGATGGAGCTGAAAAGTTAATATTCTAAATCTTTGCCATCCAATAGGTTATCCACCAGCCACACGGGGTTTTTGAGTTCTTGTGATGTGTCTGGTCCAAACTGAGATGGACTGTAGTGTAAAATAAACACTGGATTTCAAATATTTAGAATTAAACAAAAGATATAAATTATCTCATTAATAATTTTACACTGCTTATTTTTAAATGGTAATAATTTAGTTATATTATGTTAAATAAAATATTTTTTTTCTTTTTAAATATATTTTTATTGATTTCAGAAAGGGAAAGAGAGATAGGAACATCAATGATGAGAGAAAATCATTGATTGGCTGACTCCTGCACACCCCACACTGGCGATCGAGCCACTTCCCAGGCATATGGCCTGACCAGAATCGAGCTGTGACCTCCTAGTTCATAGGTCGATGCTCAACCACTGAGCCACACAGGCTGGGCCAAAATGTATTTTTTAAATTAATTTCAACCCTTTCTTATCTAGAAAAATTTTAATTATATATGTAGTTTACATACTCTTTCTGGCGTGTAGCTTTGCTCTACCCAGTAAAGTGGCTCAAGAGAATTATTGAAAATTATATCCTGGTTCTCCAGCAATGAACCAGTAAATACCCAGTTGAGGAAGGGAATGACAAAAGGAGACTACACTTTGTAGAAGGGAACAAAATGTGGGTCCTCTGAAAAAGCAAGAAGACAGCAGATGGCCATGGATGGGAAGGGAGGTCTGCAGGTCATATGGTAAATAATATGAGTTCAAGTGCTTGGCAAATGAAACTAGAGAACCTGAAAGGAGAGAAATTTCCAGATCTGCTAGTGGCTACATAAACAGATTTCAGCTAATGAGAGGTACAGGGAAGAGGATGCCAAGAGACATTTGATTAATGCCCTACAAAGATATGTTAAGTTTGTTTCTGTCCAATGTTATCTTTGGTTCAACAGTTACAAGCAGTCTCATGTATTATTAGACTAGAGGCCCGATGCACAAATTTCGTGCAAGGGGCCCGGCTCTCACAGCCACAGCTTGGTCCGGAATGTCGTTGTCCAGTCTAATTAGCATATTACACTTTTATTATTATAGATTCCCAAAATCTTACATAGGGCCTGACTCTGAAAACAAAACAAAAAAATTGCTGAATGAAATTATTAAATAGAGAGAGAAAATAAAAAAAAATAAAAAAACTAAGACCTAGCACCTACTGTGCTAAACTAGCAATGCCCATGAAGCAAAATGGAAAGATTGGAAATCCAGACAATGAAGAAGGAATTACTTTTAAAAAAGGAGAATGATGATGGAAAGGTTTTAAGACATGAGAATAAGGGAAAATTTAAATGCATAGTAGTATTAGTGACTTTTTTTCTTTAATCTTTACTGTTGAAAGTATTACATTTGTCCCCTTTTTCCCCCATTGGCCTCTTCTAGCCAACCCCCAGCCCCTGCCTCAGGTCGTCACCACTCTATTGTCTGTGTCCAGGAGTTATGCATATATGCATAGAAGTTCTTTGGTTGATCTCTTCCTACCCACTCACCCTCCCCCACCTTCCCTTTGAGGTTCGAAGTCTGTTCCACGCTGATATGTCTCTGGATCTGTTCTGTGTTCATCAGTTTATGAATGAGATCATGTGATACTTATCTTTCTCTGACTGGCTTATTTTGCTTAGCATAATACTCTCCAGGTCCATCCATGCTGTTGCACATGGTAAAAGTTCTTCCTTTTTTACAGCTGCATAGTATTCCATTGTGCAAATGTGCCACAGCTTTTTATCCACCCATCTGCTGATGGGCACTTGGACTGATCCTTAAATCGGTGGAAGAGAGCCCAGCTAGTCTGACTCAGTGTTTGAGTGTCGACCTACAAACCAGGAAATCACAGTTCAATTTCCAATGACCAGGTTGTGGGCTTGATCCCCAGCATAGGGCCTCTTGGAGGCAGCCAATGGATTATTCTCTCATCAATGACACTTCTATCTCTCTCTCCCTCTCCCTTCTCTCTGAAATTAATAAAAATACTTTTAAATGAAGTAACACCTAGATACATTATTCACCCCTGGCTGTCCTATCTCAATATCACTTCAGAAGTTTTGCTAGAATTCCTCTTAAGAAATCATCTCTAAGAAAATGAGAAAAATAATTCAAATTTATATGGGAGATGTATGGGCATTTTATGCCGAGGAAGTAAAATTTATGCTTTCTTCTATTATAAGTAAAATGACCTGTCATAAATTTAGACTGGGTTCATTTCTTTATGCTTAATAAAACCTGCACACAAGCACCTGAAGAAAATATAGATAGAAAATGTATCCATTAAAATATTTACCCTTCCAAGTAACCTAAACTGGTAAGAAATATAGGCTTAATTATCTTTGATTTCCAGCTAGCACAGGAATTTTCAGGCCTACAATCCTTGAAAAATAGAGAACACATCAATGCCAGATTAAAACTACTGCTTTCAAAATACTTTCCTTTGGGCTGCAGACTATAATCAAGTATTCCATATCACAATCAGTTTTAGCACATTAATGTGATATAAAAATGCTTTAAAGATAGATTCATGATTTATAATAATTGAAACTCTCAGAAACTAATAGCCAGAAGCATTTGACTTTTACCTTCAAATACACTAACTCAAATCCAGTTAAAACACTGTCTGAATTAGCCTAAGAGCTTTAAGAGTAAAATGTTCAAAACAATCAGCATTTTTTAAAAGAAATCCGCTATTGTGTTCATGCTTGATGTGTTCCTCTTCCCAAGATAACATATATTTATTTTGATATTATTACATTAAGAATATACTTCAATAGGATTCTAGCAGTAATACTTTCAGAGACCCAAAGCTGCAAAGCATATACTGTATATGTATATTTGAGGTGGGGGGGGAAGGAGGATAGGGAGACTTATTTGAGTGCCTCACCCCCTGAGGCTACTATAACCAAGTACCTACAAACTGGAGGCTACTATAACCAAGTACCTACAAACTGTGTAGCTTAAAACAACAGAAATTTATTATTCACAGTCATGGACACTAGAAGCCTGAAATCAAAAGGTGTCAGCAGGGTTGGCTCCTTCTACAGGCTCTCAGAAACAATCTGTCTACGGCTCTGTCCTCCTGGCTTAGGTCGCTGCCAGCAATCCTCATCATTCCTTGGCTTGTGGCAGCGTTCAACCCCAGTACCTGCCTCTGTCTTTATATGCTCATCTTCTTTATTGCTCTGCTTCCTCTGTGTCTGTGTGCCCTCCACTCTTAGGCAATAGTCACTGGATTTTTTTCATTCCATAATGATTTTATCTCTAGAGCCTTAACTAGTTACATCTGCATTTCTATATCCATAACCAATCATAGCTGCAAAGACCCCGTTTCCAAAGGGCACATCCTGAGCTTCTGTGTGGACATCAAATTTTGGGAGGATACTATTCCACCCATTATGCTCATCAGACCTTATTTGTGGTCAACTACTTGGTTTAAAAAGAAGTCTGTCCGTGTCTCCCTCTGTCATTTTTCTTATGGCTCCAAGCCTGAAATTATATAGAGATAACTCTTCCCACAGACCCATTGTCTCATCTGTAAAATAGATGTCAATGAAAGAATCCAGACTGACTAGGAATAAATTGGTCAATATACCAGTTTGGACTTTTTCAAATTGTAGAGCTTAGTGATTTAACGTCTTAATGTTTGTTTTTATCAAGAAGATAAAATGAATTAACCATGATATAACGCAAGTGGTGTTTGATCCTAGCTCTTTCACTGAAGAGCTATTTGACTTCAGACAAATTGTTTACCTTCCCTTAATCTCAGGTCCTGTATTTTTATAAGCAGAAGAATGTAATGTTGATTTTAATGATAAAATAAAAATCCTGCATCTGAATATGCCTACCACAGTAGATCCAGTGTTTAGCCTGATGACAGATTTTGTTTGGCCAGCACATGGACTTTATTTTTATTTGAATTTAAATGACATTTAAGCAGAGAAGAAAAATTTAACCAATTGGCCATAGGCACCACTCTTCACTGCCTTCAAATAGCTTTATCTTATCCTGGGAAGACTGAGTTTATTAGTACAATGCAGGTAACAGTAAATATTCAATAAATGAGAATGATAACAGAGGCCATTTGCCTCAATACTGACTGTCTAATTCTAGGTAATGATTCACTATCTAGCCCTAGCTGGTTTTGCTCAGTGGGTAGAGCATCAGCCTGCAAGTCAAAGGGTCCCAGGTTCGATTCCAGTCAAGGGCATGTACCTGGGTTGCAGGCTCCTCCCCAGCCCATTCCTGGTCAGAGCACATGCAGGAAGCAATCAATCGATGCTTCTCTCACATCGATGTTTCTCTCTCTCTGTCCCTCTATCTTCCACTCTCCCTAAAAACTTCAATGACAAAATAACCACAGGTGAGGATTAACAACAAAAGGAAGGAAGGAAGGAAGGAAGGAAGGAAGGAAGGAAGGAAGGAAGGAAGGAAGGAAGGAAGGAAGGAAGGAAGGAAAGAAGGAAGGAAGGAAGGAAATTCACTACCTAAAGATAGATCTAATTCCATTTTTTTAAATAACTCCATCTTCTGATAAATTCTTCCTCCTATTTCTATGAGTTTTATTCACTGACCTTAGTGTTTATTCCTAAGATAATATTAAATAAATCAAATTCTGCATCTAGTCAACTGTCTCTCATTTACAGGAACACATCTATTGTGACTCCCCAATACATGAGGTCATTTCGATGACAGCATTCAATTAGTACACACCATGGAACTATCTGTCTTACTACTGTCGAAAAATATACCCTTGTGCAAATTTAACAAGGCCTCTCTTTTGTCCACTTTTCTTGGGCTCGAGGTCCATAGAATCGGATTATTGGGCAATTTTTCTTTTTACAAAAATAATTTTTAGACCCGTCTTAACCTTCAGATTTAGCAATAGGATGTAGTACACCCTCCCCCAACCCTCTCACCCTCAGGCCACCTTTCCAGCTCCAGGAGCCCTGAAGAAAACTTTGTGCTTTGGCGATACATTAAACATGCTAACTTGGAACTATTAACTAATTGGCATATGTCAAGAATCTAGAGAACTAGATAGGGGCTCTGAGTCAGCCCTGGGATTCCTGATATTGAGAAACATATGAAAGAAATACCAGTCACCTTGGACAGCAACATCTCACATGAAGGCTATAATTGCCAAGCGACCAGATGTCAATACAGTCGGCTTTCTGCAACAGCTATAGAAATTCTATAAGATCTCGAATGCTGACATACTTACTTATCATGTTGACCACACACACATAAAAAACACATATTTTTAATCCTATAGTCACCAAGCCCTTGATATTTAGGTGCTGTAGAAGCTAATTCTCTTTAAAAATATAACAATTCAAAATGTCCTGTACATAAACTATTGGCAATAGGAAAGACAAGGATGTCCTTGACAGTAACTTCCAAAGTAATAATCCTCTGATTATTAGCAAAAGTCTATGAAGTTAGTTGGGTTATGTTAACCTATCAATTACAATTTAGAAAACAGATTCTGGTATGAACAAAGGGTTTTTTTAATTAATTTGTTTTAAAACTCACATAAAAACTACATGTGCACTGTGTACAAATACAGCAAAGCAGGAGAAAAAAGGGGTAAAAATCACTTATAATCTCAAGCATGAGAGATAACAGATGGTGAAATTTTGAATTTTGCACAGCGCCTTTCAGACAAGCAGACTTACAACAATGGAAAGTAAGATGATTCTCAACCCCAGAAGGCACGACTACAGTTCTAGTCAATGCAGCATTTTTCACAATCATTCTCTCCAACTGGACTGTCTGCCAACAGGTCAGCCTTGAAGCTTTATCCTGCATTGATGAACTACATATACTAGTACTCTCCAAACTTCCTGACCTATGTCGCCACGTAATTCCTCACAGATTTAGAATGGCTAGTAAAATTAGCCCACGTGTCAACCACATTTTATTATATGCAATAACCAAACTCATATAACTCACCCTCAAATGCCTCTAGTTTAAGAAATTCAATTCAATATAAATGAATGTGGTCCAATTTGATGTTTGATACGCAATGCATTTATTTAGTTTTTTAGAACAAGAGATCCTTATTAGGCAAATGTAATCAAATACATTGAAGATATTTTAAAATATTGAAATAATAAGTGGATAGTCATAGTAACTTTTCTTAAAGAAACAAAAAATTATTTAACCAAAATTATTCTAAGTTCTAGTGTGTTGATGACAACAGGTGAAATTAAAGAATTAAAACAAATGACTTAAAACGACTTGGTAATTGTAGTTATAGGCTTTTGGAAAATACAAGACAATTCAATTTTTTGGCAGACATAGTAATGTTAAGCAAAAGAGTGGGTAGGCCAATGTACTAGGAGGGTAAGATGCAAGCAAAACCATCAACTGAGTTAGAATGGAAATGGTTAGTACAACGCCAATTGAGATTGAAGGGAATAACGTCAATTAGTAGCCAAAGACCCAAGCCAGGGTACGGACAGTGGAGAAGGAAACTAGTTGTAACTAACATCCATTAGAAAGAATAAACTGTGCTCATCTTGGAAATAGATATTAAAACTGGAATGGCACAGAGAAGATTAGCATAGCCCTTGAGCAAGGATAACATGCAAAGTCATGAAATGTTCCATTTTTTTTAAAGAACTTCCAACATGAGTTGACTGAGGTGAGAGGGAGCATAAAGTGTGGAAAGCCAGGATGACCAAGTCTTCCAGTTGGGGTAACAGGAAATACAGGGGGTGCCTTTGCAACATAGGATGGAAAATTAACATTGATAGGAAAATTATATTTTACTATTAAACTTAGATTTGTGCACATCAAATAAGAAGTTTCAAGGAGAAAGTGTGAAATTTTAAGGCAGACCATTGGAGAAATTAGAATTAGATATATTTTCTTATAGAAAACATAAGTCGGGGAGTTTGGCTCAATCCAGAAGACTAGATCTGAGCTGTAGTAAATATCCATAGCATCAAGAGCAATTAGAAAGAAAAAACCGATGGGAAAAGAAGGCAGACACTCAGGATGTTGGAGCACTTAGGTGGCTAAAGAGTGGTCTTCAGGAAAGGATAGATCATGGTGCAACTACCAGAAGATTAAAGAGAAACATCTGCCCTCTGTGGAAGACATCAGTAACCTTTGAAAATAGAATTCAGGGGTGAACATTAGGTTCCTAAGTTTAAAGGAGAACAAAATTATAGTACTGCCTCAAGAAATGTAAAGATAACAGAGAATTTTAGTGCTTAGAGATAACAGCAGAAATAATGGGGAATTGTGTGTGTGTGTGTGTGTGTGTGTGTGTGTGTGTGTGTGAAGACCAGACAGGGAAGGGATGCACAGATGAGTAGGAAATGATGCACATTTTAAACACAAGAAAATATACTAACAACTAGTGGCCTGGTGTATGAATTTGTGCACATTGAAAGGATATTAATTAAAAGAAATATTTTAATATCGCTATTCACCCTTTCTCTATAATAGAAGTGTCAACCAAATTCTCATCAATGACAGATGAAAACATATGTGCGATTGGCACCAGCGAGAGCTTTATGTTACTATGTATCACACAAGCACAAGTCAACTTAGCCTTTTATATGTATACAATAAACTTTCTTAATTAGACCTGCTTTCTGATTTAGCTAAACTTTCTCCAGCCCAGTGAAGCACCCCAACTTCTCTTTCAGGTAACTGTCAGCAAACAGCAGTAAATATTAACACGAAGCAGATTATTATTGTAGATCACGCAGGGAGAACGAAGGGTAAAATATTTAACTGCAGCAGTGTTTGACTATATTCTGCTCAGTGAGAAAACCTGAAGTCATTTTCAAGGTCCACCATTTCTTACTTCTTTTCATTTGGGTCAAGTTTCTAAGCTTTCTAAGCCTCCATTTTCTGGCTAATGAAAAGAAAATGGGGTTCCACTGAGTCTCCTATCTACCTACTCCAGGACTTCTATGAGGATCAAATGAGATGAGGCACGGGAAAACGGTTCACAGATATTTGGTTACAGTGTAAAATGTTTCCACCTGGCTATAAAGCAAGTCGTGTTCCTGAGCTGAAGAAACTCCAAGGAGGTTAGTCACTAGGGAGAGGAAGCCAGGTGTTGCTACGTGATGTCATTACCCTGATGGACACTTAGCATATTAGCCTTTTATATATATATAGGTAACAACACAAGAAAATAATATAATTAGCAAGCTGCATAACCAGATGATGACCTTTTGAAAAGTATTTCCTCAACATCTTTTTAAAAAGAACTGCTCTGTCCAAAATGACAGCTCTTAATAAACACATTTGGCTATTTAAATTTAATTAATTTAAAATAAGTTTAAAATTCAGTTCCTAGTTTCAACTGCTCTTGACTTTCCCCAATTGTTCACTCAAGTATGAGTGGCAAGAGAGCAAGAGTTTGACCATTAGTTCATACTGCTATATTAGCAGCACCTAAAGAGAGTGCCTAGAACTTATTAGTCACTCATTGTTGGTTGAATGAATTAATGGATTGCATTCCAGTTGAACAATGTTTCTCTGACTTCAGCACACACCAGAACCACTTGGAACACATCCAAAACATGGATTGTTGGACCTCACCCCTAGAATTTCTGATTCAATAGTTCAGGGGTGTGGCCCACGACTATGCATTTCTAACAAGCTACTACATTAATGTTAATGCCACCCACTGACCTGGGAACCACATTTTTAGAACCACTGCTATAGAAAATATCTCTTTAAACTTTCCTCTTGCTTCAATAGCTCCTGCTTCCAAAATGAACACTGTACTAGGCAGTTCTTTTGTATGATACTTAATGCACCTTATTGTTTATTTGACAAATAATCTTCTTATGGTATTATAGAAACATTTAAGCTTGAGTTTAGATTACTCAAAATTCAGACACTTTTCCCATCAATCAAGCCAAATATTTACCATAAGCATTTTTCTCCCTGCCAAGAGAAGCTAGAATTCCACATTAGCAGCTCAGCATACTACTCCTCCAGCTCATATTTGCACATTTGGAAGACGGCTGTGAAAATACACACTATCTCTTTGCTGCATGATTGCTCCATGAAGCATGTCTGCCCCCAGAGAAATCAGGTGCCTCGTGCACTGCAGAAATTTATGTGAAAGAAAGTCTGTTTATGAGAGACGAATGTGTACCCAAATTTATCTCCCAGTGACAACTTCAGAATCTGAAAATTTCCAACTTCTCCCCTTGTGAGTTGCCTAAAATTGCTGTTTTTCAAGTCAAGAACACCTGTTTAGTATTTTTCTCCTTGCCCTCCCTGCTAAATGGAGCTGCTAGGAAAACGGCATCTGAAGGTTTTAATGAATAAGAAATACAAAGTATTGACAGATTTCAGCACATTATACAACCCTGACCCTGTCCCCCTAATGAGGGAAGATCAAAAAGGAGGAAAGCAGTTGTGCTGCTGGGTTCTGAGTTTGTTTTTAAACTGCTTCTAATGAGCTCAGAAAAAGGACCATCCTACTGAGTACAGTCGGAAGCAATTTGCATGTTGCTGTGAAATAACATATACAGACATGACTTTGGTAAGTGAACAACTAAAGGTTTGATGTTCAGCACCAGGTGCCCTTCCAAATAACTTTCCATCTCAGCTACACGACGCTCTAGCAATCAGATTTCCACTTGGGCCAAATCTCACTATATAGGGTGTCCCAAAAATGTATAAACACATTTTGAATAATTATAAAGGCAGTGATTATTAAAAGACCTTTCATTTTCAAAATTAAGCTATCAGCTGTTAAAGTGTGTTCACTATTTGGGAGAAAAGGGGGAAGAACAGAAAAACATGTGAATAAAGAAGAGCATGACAAAAAGATGTAGAAATACATATACTTTGACACCATCAGTAAAAATGAAAAAAGGCAGAAATTCACTGAATAGAACTGAGAGCTGCTGATTACTATGTTTAGTAATTAAAAATCAACAGCTGGCCTAGCATCAGGCACCATGTCTCCCACTCTTACAGTCTGACTTCTACTCACCTCTCCACACCAAACATGCAATGAATGTCTTAACCTTACAACTTTCCTCCTTCCTCACTCTTCCCCCCTCTCCAACTGCCTTTCATCCCATATTCAACTCATCCAAGAAAGCTCTCCTTAAAATTTATTTTCTTTCAGATAAATTAATATCTTCTGCCATCCTCTCTCAGATATCATGGTTGGGTACCACCACCACCACCACCACCACCACCACCACCACATCACCACCACCACCCACTACCACCACCACCACCACCATCACCACCATCACCACCACCACCACCATCATCATCACCACCACCACCACCATCATCATCACCACCACCACCACCATCATCATCACCACCACCACCACCACCACCATCATCACCACCATCATCACCACCATCATCACCACCACCACCATCATCACCATCACCACCACCAGCACCACCACCACCATCACCACCACCACCACCACCACCATCATCACCACCATCATCACCACCACCACCATCATCACCATCACCACCACCACCACCACCACCACCATCACCACCACCACCACCACCACCATCATCATCACCACCACCACCACCACCATCAGCACTGTTCATGTCACACTACATCCTAACTGCCTTGTGTCAGTCTCTCTTACACTGCAACAGTCCCTGCCTTCAAAAGTTTTTGTTCGCTGTTCTGGGAAAAAGAGGGAAGAATGGAAAGAGGAGATAAGGAAAGAAAGCTTCTCACACAATACGTTGTTGTGCCTCTGCATTCTTTGTCCAGTTTTCATCACAGCAAGCAGAACGGGTAAGTGTTTTCTATTTTAAGCCATTTGGGTCTTCACCTATCATTTCCTTAAGAAACCCAACTGCCATCAACAACTTTGTTCTTCTGGACTCTCAAATTGTTATTCAATTTTTGTTGATGCATTAGGACCACATCAAACCTTGCTCACTCATCTCTAATGAGAATGGTGTCCTTGGTTGGCAACTAATTGAGGCTGCTGAAAGATATCTAATTTTCTTCTATTCATAGAAAGGGGTAGGGGGAGGAATCAGTAAGCATGCCATTACTACTCAAAGTTTTTCTTTCAGAACTCCTACCCGTAACACATCTCTTCGGACATGGGAACCATTTTCTCTAGGCCAATCAGGTCATCGGTACTGAGTTTCTCTTCACAGCAAGGTACCCTAATAGCATTCTGTTCTTTCCTTCGCGAAGGGAGCCAGTTTAGCTGCCTCATTTTCTCCAAACTATTTACATCTCATCCAGTGTCAGATTATGTCTTCCTCTCCCGCTTGGTTACCTCCATGTTGTTGACAATAAATCAAACTTCCATGAAAGTCCCCAAAGGTGGCCAGAAAGAAGAATCTGATTTTTTCTTTTGTAATAAGTGCACACTTGCCAATCACTGAGACTCCTTTGCACTTCTAGAGCTAAGGAGACATTCCTATTACCTCACAATGTCCCCTATTAGTTCTCTCTGGTTTTATTAAAACCTTTTCTCTTTCATTAAAATAAAAAGCCTCTGAAAAACTACAGTTACAGATTTTCTGAAACCGACAATTTATGGCTGCTACTGGCAACCTTCAAAAGCTTTTAAAAATAGTATGGGCTCTATTATTCTATATTATGGTAATTGTAGTAAAGATTTAAGAGGCACTTTAAGACTTTTTAGCTCTACAGTCTATTTCTGTTCCAATTTCTTGCTTAGGCATTTGGGAAAGAAGCCTTATTTTAAAATTTTATCCTCTGCCCTCTGATATACAGCTTCCCTCTTAACTACAGTAACTAGACCTCACCACACAATTAGGGAAGCTGGGTGTCCAATTAGAGCTCAGCAAAACGTGGGGCATAGCACATCTTTCCAGAAGCCCATTGCATTTATATGCACCTGACAATAATCCAAATGTGTCTCCTGTGCTATGGACCTTTGACCCTTTTGTTATGCTTCACATCCTCTTGTTAACTCCCTGTCCCCTCCTCTGGTCCCACAGGAAATCAGTGAAGATAATCAGAAGATTAAATAACTCCAATGCCACTGCTAAAACATTCAAAGCCATTAATATAACAAATGCCCAAGTGGCCACAGGGATGCATGTGGTATTGAAATTAAACTGACCTCACCCTGTCCTCCACATAGATGTGTGCTTGCTAGTTAACCTGTGTGTTTCTCTTCTTGTCTAGTCTAGGATAGTTACCATTCAAAACAACCGAGGAAACAGCTAATAGATTTCCACAACCCTGAGCATGCGCATAAATCCCAGGCTAACGGTTGCCCCCGCATTGTCGTTTGTGTTCAATGCTCCAAATGGGGTGAGCATTTTAAACACAATTCCCTCCACATGCCACACTGCTCAGGCATTTTTCTTGGGCACATACCATACGGAAAAAACCGCACATTCTCTGCTCCTTCCTTCCCCTCCTTGAGGATTTCAGCAACATCTGGACGGCACAGGTCTGCAACAGTCCCCACCTCTGCAAAGGACAGAGCCAAATCCCAGACCTTCCTCCGTCTGACAAGAGCCCTCCAACAAGAGCCCCATTATTTTATTGTGTGTCAACAGTTATTGGCTAGGGAGCTTTTCACACGAACGTCCTCACTGAGCACGCCATCCCCCGACTGCCAGCTTGCTCCCAAAGCAAAGGGTAGCTCTATTCCACACCCACAGTAAATAACCCCAAGTGTTTCTGCTTTGTTTTGCCTTGCTCCAACTTCCCATGTAAATTTCAGAATAGTGAAACACACAGTGATTCCTGCCCACTGGTATTTTATGATTTTAATTTGCTCGAGAAACTCTGAATTTCATTATATTTTCCCATTTGGTGCATGGGATTTTTACAGTTAACAGATGTTCACTTAATAGAGCCTCCTAGTGAGCAAACACGTTTTTTCCCTCCGGTATTCATGTAACTTTCTGGGTCCTGCAGTAGCTGTTTCTGGGGCCTGCCAAGTTTTCCGGCAGCGGAAGCACAAATGGAGAAGTGAAGCAGCTCTTTGAAAATGTATATTCTCATTCCTTCAGTCTCGCTCATCCAACTGAACTCCTTCCTCATTAACACCATGCGAGAAAGCCTGCAGGGGAAGCACCAGCTTCAGACACTGGGCAGGTTTCACTCACAGATGCAAAGATGTTCTGCACCCAATAAATATTTCCTTAGCCTGCGGCCACTGCAAATGCCAAAACTTTTTAATGCATCCCAAAGACTAAGAGCTTCCCAAACAACGGGCCTGACCAGTCTCTAACTAGTGAGTCGTTTGGAGCTTTTTACTCAAAAGATCTCTCAGGACATTAAAAGAAGTCACAACACAGAAGCGAGGTTCCTACCGCAAAATTCTGAGATATCGCTTCAAGTTTCTTATTTAACTAGGAAAGGTGCAGCCTGTCTGCAGAGGCTGTTCTCATGGGCTGCCTTCAGGTTACAAACACAACCTAGATTTTTGAATATCCAATGTCCCATCCATTTGATTCATGATACAAAGAATGAATTCTCTTGAGAGTCCATTTGAAACCCCAAATTATCCCAATAAGTAGCACAATTACAGGACAAATTCCTTTATGAGGAAACAGGTTTCAACTTGCAAAAGGTCCTCTGGGTTATTTCTTGGTATGACTCTTAAGATTAGGGCCTGTGACAAGTAAAGGATAAAAAGGGGGGGGGGGGATGAGAGGGACTTGGGGATGTCATGAAAAATATTTTTTTAATTGATTTCAGAGAGAAAGGGAGAGGGAGAGAGAAATAGAAACAATGATGAGAGAGAATCATTAATGGCTGCCTCCTGCAGGCTCCTAACCCAAGCATGTTCCCTTGACTAGAACTGAACCCAGGAGTCTTCAGTCCACAGGCCAATGCTCTATCCACTGAGTCAAACTGGCTGGATTTGTCATCAAATCATATTCTTCTCTCCTGATTGAAGATCCCTAAACATCAGCAATGGACTTGCTTGACCTTGGCGGCCATCCAGAGCTGTCTGGCTTTCTAATGTGGTCTATGCTATCTTCTCATGTAGATGTTTATACGCTGACCAGCTTTTCAGTCTGACTGTGACAATGACAGTCTCTAAATTAATCATCCCTCAGGAGTCAGGCAAATGTCCCCTCCTTCATACAGTTCCCCAAGATCCCCACCATTTACCCTCAATCGAATTAATATGCATCTTTTTTGTAGCTTAGAAACCCATTATTTTCCAAATGCCTCACTGAACAGGTAGGTGTGCTAAGGTTTTTAGCATTTTCACAAGCTGTGTGACCCTGGACTGGTGAATTTCCCTCTCTGAGCCTCAGTATCCCTGTGAGTAAAATGAAAATAATAGGACCTACCATACAGGGCTGTTGAAAGGACTAACTTGGATCAGTTACATAAAAAAAGATGAGATGATGCCTAACACAGTTCAAGTGCTCAATAAATATTAGGAGAGATAATAATAATAAACGTTCAGGAAACCATTCCTCGGGAAGAAATACAGCTTTCCACAGAGAAACCAAACAGGGAGGCCTCTCTCAAGTGCTCCGGCAATAACTTGTGGTTATGTGGTGATTAAACAATACAAACAATATTGTTGGCAGTAATGAACCAGCAACCAGGTCATCACCAAACCCCAGAGTCTCTACTGCTACTATGGAGGCATTTAAATGGTGTTGTGGATACTTGTGTGTTTTGTTTTTTTTTTTGGCTTTTAATTGGCAATGCGTTGGTAACCCTAAATTATAAAGAACTTTATTTATCTGCACCAGCTAATCAATATTCTCTCAGCATGCTCAGCTCCTCGCATCTCAGAGGCATAAAATAAATGGTCGGTCAGCAACACAATTAAGTTGTGATGGTGGTGGTAATTTTCCCCCCTAAACTATTCATCTTCTCAAAAAAGCAATTTGATAAATGTTTATTTCTTCATAATAGATTCTAACAACCGCTGATTTGTGACCCTTGCCTCCGACTGAATTTAAATTGGGGAGGAGGGAAGGAGTACAGGAAAATGCCAAGACGGGGTCATAGACAAGATCTGGGGCTGCCTCCTCCTTGCTCCCTGAGAGCACTCTGGCCTCCCCCAGCAGGAGGCCACTAATTGGATTTGAGAGAGTAATGAGTGAGAAGTGCACACAAACACAACCTGCAGGGGGAATACCAGCACCTTGGGTTTGGCAGGAGATTGGGGAGCACAGCCCCCGGGAGGAGCCCCCCAGCCAGGCCAGAGACCAACACGTGGGGTTGTCCTGACGGTGACCTGGGTGATGAGGAGACAGGTGAGAGGCGGGGGAGGCAGAATTCTTAGTGCTTTCTGGCATCAGCAAGCTTTCTGACCAGGAGACCTCAACTTAAAAAACAATCGAGTATATACAAGGTACTTCTCTTCTTGCTGCCTCTTCTGAATCATCTCTCTCCAATGGCCCCAAGACTACTATTTAGAATCTAAACGGTTCCTATTTGAGAAAAAGCAAATGCTTCTTGCAGGTAGCTGGGTAGGAACGTGGTGCACTCAAGAGACCCTTCTCCTGCTGCCCTATCGTCTTGATCTCCTTGAGGGCAAATGACTGGGGGTTTCCACAGCCTTTTCTCCACACATCTAAGAAGAGCATTATTTTCCTGCACAGGAAAAGGCCGGGAGTTAACGCATGCTGTTGGCTCTTGTCCCAGCCGTGTAACCACGTGATAGAAAGTCCCTCTCAGCAAAGGCACAGGACACACCCTGACTTCTGTCCTGCCTGCAGCATGAACAGATTGCGGGGCTTCAGCTTGGTTGGGACTGCAAACTCCTAATCAATCACTCACATGCCCCGTGTTCAAAGTCTCTGGCTTGGAAAATCCTGGAAAAGGACCCACATCAAATTCTTTCATGTAGGTGATCTTGAGCTTTGACACTGTTTTAGTTTTCCAACTACCATGTTAAACATATAGAATGCCGTAGGATTTATTCCTAAGCGAGGCAGGTTCCTAGGCTTTTGTACTCACGGTCACTATAATTTTAGGGCTCATCTTTGAGATGAGGGCTGTAAACTCCAAAACCTGCAGTGAAGGGATTAAGCAGTTCAAACTGGCATTTGCGGAAAAGCCACAGAGATGTAGATTACAGCATAGGGACTATGGCCAATAACATCGTGATAAATACGTATGGGTCAGATGGGGACTTGAAGCAGCAGGGGGACCACTCTTTAAAGTACAAGATTTTCTAACCACTTTGCTGTACATCTGAAACGAATACAGAATAAAGGGAATGTAAACTATAATTTGAAAATGTTAATGGGAAAAAAATACCTACAATAGTCAGGAAAAATAAGTAAATGAGCAAATCCACAGGGCAAGTGCAGCTATATGTCAGGGGCTGATAATCACACTCACCCTCTCAACCTAGTGTTTTTGAGCCATGCACCAACTGCATAACCAGGCCCAGCAGCCCTGAGTAAAGCCCCAGTGAGTTGAATGAATTGCTCAACATCAGAAAACTGGGAAGGAAGACGGAAACCACAACCGAGATCTCCAAAGATCCATGACAACATAAGGGACAATTCAACCTTCTCCTGGGTCCTTCCCACCCAGCACTGCTCACATACTCTCAGTGTTATAATGATCTGCATCATGTTTTTACTCCAGACAACTTCAAAGAGTAAAAGCAGCGAGTGATGATGGACAGACCCAGGGCTTTGCTGTCTGGTTTTAATCCCACCTGCTTCTCTTGCTCTTTGTGTGGCTTTGAGCAAGTTGAGCAAGTTTCTAAGCATCCATCTGTTCTTCTGTAAAGTGGGAATGAATGTCTAACCCATTAGGATGTTGACACATAGCAAGTACCAAACAAACAGCAGGTCTTCCTTTCCCTCTTCTGCCCACTCCCCTGTCACTCTGCTGAGCTAGACTTTCAGGACAAGGCACACACCTTTGAAACAGTCAGCAGTGAGGATCCCTTGACTCCTTGCTCTGATTAACAAGAAGCATGCAAAGCTCAGTGGACCTATGGCTAGGGCGCTTGGATATACCAAAGGCATTCCTCCCTTTTCTCATTTATATTTTACAAGACCCAGATCTGTCACTCTACATCTACTTTGCTCCCACAGGACAGAGTTGACCTAAAAGTGTAAAGTGAGAATATCAGTGATCATTTTTCCAGATATAATAGCAATGATTAGTCAGAGAAGAGAAAGGGTACTTCTCAGCTGACAGGAGAGGGCATCTGCCAAAAAAAAAAAAAATGGAATAACCAAAAATACTCTTAGAACATCCAGATAAAGTAATAGAGAAGTTCAAGAATCTGGTTCAATGCTATTAGTTTGTATTCAAGGAAGGGAAAAATGTAAAATACCTTCCCAAAGCCCTGTATGGCAAGTAGCACTTTTTCTCCAACAAAAAAAAAGACAAAAGATGAAAGCAAATGTAACTCCTTTTGAAGAGAAAAAAAGGTACTCACTCTTTTTCTCTTTAGCATCCACTGTGTGCTTTCTGTGGTGCTATATGCAGGGTGTGGAAAAAGTAGGTTCAGAGTTGTTCATATGGAAAATAATACAATAATTAATGAATAATAATACAAGAACAAATTGTTTCACATACTCACAACTTTAAGCCTACTTTTGCCCTACCCTGTATAACACAAAACTGGTCCCTGTCCCTTATGAAAACTTTGCTTAGATGGAAAAAGAAGACAAATAAAAAGGGAAGATTATTAACTTCATGAGAAAGATATTTAGTTAGCAGAGGTTTACTGAAGACAACGTGACAGAAAATTCATTCAGATCTCCCCTCCTCCCTTCCTTTTACGTGTATATCCAATCAAACACAAAATCCCATCTTTCTTCCTCTCACCAACTCTTTCTTTCCATCATCACTCCCTTAAATTGGGCACCAACATCTCTAGTCTTGACTATCTCAAGAAGCCTTTGCGGCCTCCAGCATTACCCCTCTCTATGTTTAACTTGGAATTATGTGGGTTTTTTTAATGAAAATTGAGCCGGCGCTTAAACCACATTGGTGAAGCTGCATAAACTTCAGAATAAAATCAAAATAACTTTAAACGATATGAGAGTCCTTTGTGCTGTGTCTGCCTTTTCAGTCTTATCTCCAACAAACTGTCCCTGGATTCAAGGCCAAACTGAAAGATGAAGTCTCCTGCCAGTCTTTGGAATACTCTCTTCTCTCTGCACAGAATAACCTCACTGTCGTTCATTTTCTTATATCTGGGTTATTCCTGTTCACTTTCTGGGTTCCGCTTTAGATGTTCATCCCCATGGTATCGCTGACCCTCACACAGACCGACAAGCAGAGATATCACAAACCTAGTCCCTAGGTACTCTACTTGGGTACTCCCCAGACTATTGTATTTACCCTCACCATCATATTATATTGGAATATCTGTTGACTTCTACGTCTCTCCATTAGACTCAAAGATCACTAAGGCTGCGAGCGCTCATTGTAGTAGGTTTCCATTGACTACGGGGGATTCTAATAGACACGGGGCAGAAAATACTTATTAAATGAATAAATATATTAGAGTTACTAGGTAAGATGTTAGAGAGGAGATGAAGTTCTCAATCAGTGTCAGAGGAACTTAGGTAAAATGGAATGGATAGACATCCCAAAACTTTTTATCATCAATAGAGCTTCCCAAAATGTAAATATCCTTAATGGTTAACACCAGAAAGTATTAATTTTTATCACCAAGAAAGTTCAATTTAAAGTTAGCCTCCATATAAAATAAGCTAGAGTATTGAAGGGGATAAACTTTTGGAGGACAGAACAAAACTCATTCTTTTATGTATATTTCTTCATATATTTTTATTGACTTCAGAGAGCAAGGGAGAGGGATAGATAGAAACATCAATGATGAGAAAGAATCATTGATTGGCTGTCTCCTGCACACCCCACACTGGGGACTGCAACCTGGGAATGTCTCCTGGAATTGAAACCTGACCTCCTGCTTCATTCATTGATGCTCACCACTGAGCCATGCCAGCCCAGGAAAAGTCATTCTTTCTAGACTACTTCATTTTAGTCTATTTACTCTGCCAATCAGCAAAACCACACTTCAGTTGGGGAAAAAATGCCCTAGATGAGAAAACATATTTGTTTCCAAAACATTAAGTGCTAGATGGTGATGAAAATAAAATTCATGCTCCACAGAACAGTATGTAATGGCTTATCACTATAGCATGAGCCCAAGTGTCTTCTTAATCTGACACTTTTAATAACCCTGTCTTCTTTTCCTTTCTTGTCTCTTTCCTGTTATCATTTCTTTTTGTACCTTCTGCAGTTCCATGGGATCTTAATTATTCCTAGATAAACCATAGTTTATTTTTGTACCTCTGCCTTCCCATGTCTTGCAACTTTTTCCAGAATAGCCTTTCCCTCTCCTGAGCTGGTGCACTCACTCATTAGTGCTTGATTCAAATTCTTACCTCCCCTGTGAAGCCATTTACACCCCCTCCAAAGATGAATTAATTCTCCCTCCTCCATTCTAATGCTTTCTGGGGAGCAAGTTTCATGGAATGTCAATAGGTTATATGGGGAACAAAGGTTCCCATTATCAATAAGTTGTGAAATATTTGGCTAATGATGTACCATGTCTGTACATGTCTGAGTTCTTATGTGCAGTGTGAAACTTAAAAAGAGATTATGGTTTAATATAGTTTTCAAATGTATGTAACATAAAATTCTTAAAGCCAGGAATTCCTTTCTTCACCAAATAGCTTGAATGGCTAGTGTGCTGCAGAATATTTTAGGAAATGTGATTTATTTTGTTATCTACATGTCAGTCTCCCCGAAGAATCTGTATGCTCATCGAGAATAGGACTAATTTCTTACTGGTCTTTGTAACCAGTAATTATTATACAGTAGTAGTAGTTAATGTTTATTTCTTGAATTAATTTATAGAAGTAAGGGTGCTAAAAAAATAGTAATAGGGATGGCCAGTCTTATACAGCTCTCATGATAGAAGTAAACACACGTTTATGTATACCCACCCCATCCATACAAGCTAATGTAATATGACTTAGTTGCAAGTGACAGAAACCCAACTCAAACCAACCTTAACAAAAGAGAAATATGTTGGTAATGTAGCTGGAATGGTGGAGTAGGTTAAAGAACTGACGGAAGGCCACAAAAATCAGGACCTCTGGAAAAGAATGAGTACTCCATGCTGCTGGGACACGCATGTTCTCTCTATATTCATCTTTCATCACTGCAAAACTGTGTCCTCTTTGCATTTCTGTGTCCCGCTAACTGAAATAAGGTAGTCAACATAGTAGGGGGGAAAAAACACATCGCCAAACAAGTACCCTCAGAGAAAGTATGAGCCTCTTCCTCCCAGTGTCTATACATCAATATCACTTAAGCACTCTGCTGGTCTTTGCACAGTCCACGAGTCCCCCCTTCCCCCCCCCCATGCCTGGGACCAATTTCTATTGGCAGGGAGGTGGATAACAGAACCAAGGCCTGAACCCCAATTCCAGCCATCCCTGTGAGCCTTGGTGAGTTCCCAAAAGGGGAGAAAGAAAAGCTTGGTGAGCAGACCAGTGAAGAACTACTACCATCCACTCCAGCTGGTTAAACATGACTTGTCTCTAAGGCTGTCCAGGTACCCTGCCCTTGTAACACAGGAAAAGGACCTTTTGTTGTTGTTGTTGTTGTAGTTGTTGTAGTTGTGGGGAAACCTCTGTCTTACATTCTGTTTTGGCCGCAAGCTTCTCTCTCCCACTGTGAAGGAAGAGCTTTCAAACAGCAGAGCAAAGGGACATTGAGAACATAGACTTAGTTTATTGAAGCAGAAAGATGCTCTGTTTGACTGTAAAATGCAAATATCTGAGTCCTTTTAAAGCCCCTGGAAGCCAGGTAACAAGAGAAACACCTGTCTGATAGGGTAATCATGTGAAGGTTAATCATGTGAAGGTAGGCCTTTACTTCACGTGTCTTTTTCTGGTAGAGAAACACAATTTGTCCCCCAGACCACCCATGAAATCTGGGTAGAAATAGGCTGGATTGTATACAAGACTGCTACAATCGGCATAAATCTAACATTATTTAATACTTATCTTTTCCACTGTCTCGGGAAGAAGTTTGGCAGAGCCACTTCGACCCTCCTCTCCCATGCTGCTTTCCTAGAGGTTTCTAGTCACCAGTGAAGCCGTTTGATTTTTTGAGAGACAGAGAGGAAAAAATGAAGAATTAAAATTATAATTAGAAAAATTGCCTCAATCAGAATTGCACTTCAAGATGCTTGAATGGATGGGCTAAGTAAGTTCAGACATCCATTAGTTTCCAAATTGAATTAAAATATATTGAGTGCTAATTTGGAAATCTAAAAGCAGCCAGCTGGAATAGAATGGAATCGTCTGGGTCTAAAAGGGTAGTGCAAGCAACACAAAGCGAGGAAAGATGATGGCATGTTTGCTGACCTGAGAGAACAAAACAGAAGTCTTAAAAACCACTGGTAATTTATCACAGCCCATTATACTAATATTGCTGTTTACGCCAAGCCTGCATAATGGGGGGTCGCTTTTGATTCTGCACAGCACAATAGCCCAGGCCTGGCCCTCCTCTCTGCTGACCTGTGGTAATTGCTGAAGACATTTTCACCCATATATTTCAGCAAATGTAATTTCCTTTTGATGCCACCACATCCTGTCCCCGCCCTGCTGTGACAACAAACTCCAATAATCACGCGACCAACATTCAGATAGAGATCAAGTAATGCAGCCAGCTGTATCACAACTTTTGACTTTCAACTTTGTACTTATTCGGGTGCACATATTATCATTTGAGAAAATGAAAAACATTTTTTTTTTCCTCTAATGAAAATAGCTTTTGGCCTGGTGTGAGGTTGGTGGAATTGTTCTGAGTTTAAAAAAAAAAAAAAAAAAAAAGATCTTCATATAATTTGGCTCTAACAAAAGTCCTTTAAAAAATAGTGAATGTTTTTCTTCACATTTCAAAAGCACCACATGATTAAAATATTCATTAATTGTGGTCTTGAAAAATGAATCCTTATTTTGAAGACTGTCTTCCAAAAATCTGAATCTTTAAAGTGATTTATTTTTTGAAGGAAGAAAAGGGGAGCCTGGCCGGTGTGTCTTAGTGGTTGAGCGTCGAACTATGAACCAGGAGGTCATGGTTCGATTCCCGGTCAGGGCACATGCCCTCGTTGCAGGCTCAGTCCCAGTAAGGCATGTAGGAGACAGCCGATTGATGATTCTCTCTCATCATTGATGTTTCTCTCTCTCTCTCTCTCTCTCTCTCTCTCTCTCTCTCTCTTCCACTCCCTTCCTCTCTCTGAAATCAATAAAAACATTTTTAAAAAAAGGGGGGTAGAGGAAAAAAGTGAGGGGAAGTATTGCATAACAAGGATTTCATTAAAAATTATTCCAAAACTTGGCAGCATAAAACAATCATTTGTTATCCTCGTGGATTCTTTGGGTCAAATCTTGGGACAGGAAACAATGGGAATGGCTTATCTCTGCTCCCTGTTGGCTGACGCCTCTGCTGGAAGACTTGAAAGGTGAGGTTTGCAGGCTTACCTACTTGGCTGTCTGGCAGTCAATGGTGGCTAGAAATTGGAGAAACAAGCTGCGGCTAGTGTCAGCTGGAATACATACACATGGCCTTTCTTCCTCACACAGTGGTGGTTTGGGACCAATACAACGTGGCCCCAAAAAGCAAACCAAGACATGCCTTAATATCACTTGCCCAGAGAGACACCCAGTGGACTGATGAAATAACCCTCATCGGAGACGAGCCACAAACACAATATATCATTTGAACCAAGGTCACGCCACACATATATCATTTTAGGAAGGAAGGCTGCCTAAAAAGAAAAAACAGACTTGGATAAATTCGTGGACTTTGAACTGGCTGAATATTTACCCAAAGAAGATTGTTTTATACCCTACACGTTTGAGTTCATTTTAAGCATGAAGTTTAAATATTTTCTGTCGTCAGCAAAAATGGAAGTCCAAGAACAAGAAAAATCAGACAAAAATCATAGAGAGCCACTTTATTTTGATGTCTAACTTGTAATACATATATATTTGGCCCCAATGAACTAGGAATCTATTTAAATTTTTAATATGTTAAAAAGCAAGATCTTTCTTGGGCCATAATCCACTTGAGGTGATGAACTGTGACATCTTTCATCCATTTAATCATTTTTTATTGAATATCTACAATGACCAAGGTATTCTAGTAGGGACTAAAAGAATAGAAAGACTGGCACAGTCCCTTCCCTTAAGAAGCTCAGAGGCTACAGTACAGAAAGAATGCAATTATTTTAATAGGGGAGCTCCATTCACACAAAAAAAGGGATCCCATACATGTTTTAAAAACCTCAGAGAGAATGCAGGAATCATCAAAGTTTCACACAAACTAGGAAAATATGCCTAATAAACAACAAATGGTCTATTACTATCTGCTTTGCTCAATCAGCCAGTGCAGACTAGTAATAAAGTCAAGGTAGGAGATTCATTTACCTTGTGATCTGGTTAGCTCCGCACATGACAAACGGTCCCAAAGCTGTAATTATGTTCCTGTTTCCAGTCATCATCATGAAAATGCACAATTAGAAGGAAGACTGATTCCTAAGTGTGTATGCTTGAAAGGCATTCGTTCTCACTATCAGAAAAGACCTCACGCTTAAGAGCTTCTGACTGTTACTCTGCTCCCTCAAGTCACCATAAAGCTAGAGAGAGCAGAGAGATGTCAATTAGGAACCATTTGGAAACCTGGACATACCATATTTTACCAAATCCAAAACATAATCAATTATAAGACACTCCATTTTTTTTTACTTACCACCAGGAAAGACAAATGGTGTCAAATAAACTATGATACTACTCTATAACATTCTCACATCCCAAATTCAGAGACTGTCATAGGGCAGGAAAAAAAATCTTTTCTCAATGTAAAAAGAATGCCTGGTATATAATAGACATGGCATAATATATTTGAATAAATGGCATAGTCATCTAAAAATGGAAAGAGTTAAAGTGCTTAACCCAATCCTAAGGCTCTGATCAGCATAAATGGAGAAAAAAATTTAAATAAGAAATTGGGTGATGCTACTTGAGTTACTGTTCAACAGAGCTTCTAGATTTATTTTTATTTTTATTTTTATTTTTTTTTACGGTTGAGGACAATTTGAAATTGGAAAAGCAAATCTAGAGTTGCAACATAAGGATACCTATTGAGGAACCAAATTAAAGTGTTAATTCTTGTGTATAGAATTTTCCTTTCATCTCTACCTCAGGGGACTCAATACCTCTGGCTTTGGGAATAACCAGGTCACCACAGAACAAGACGGGAGAGATGACAATAAAGTGATAACTTTCCGTGCAGTGGAATGACAAGAATCATTTGAGGATTAGAGGAAGGATATGAATAAAGGAACAAGAAGACCCTAAATGGGCCCAGGACCATCCACCATTATGAGAGCAACCATTTCCTAAGTGCTTACAGGTACCAGGTACTCAGGTCCTACAGAATGACTTGGGTGGGTTACCTCCATTCATTTCCCACCTCTATTAAATTTCCTTAGTTCACACATGGGGTTTAAGCAAATCAAACAGACTTTAAATAGGGGACAAAGGCAGGGGTGGGGGCGGGTTCATTTATTTGGTACCCTAGAACAAAGGAGAAAAAAAATAGTAATATTGCCAATTCATCCATCTTCCATCCTGGGTTTCAAGAATCAGATGTGTCATGTTTTGGGACAGATGTCTCTGACATTGCTATGATTCTTCTAGAAAGTTCTTTCCCATCCCTGAGGGAGCTGAAGGATTTGAGAAGGGTCTTGGGACTTTTTCTTGATGCAGTAGGTCTAATGAAAATGTCAACAGCTCCAGTCTGTATCTAGATTTCAGAGAATTTAAAGGACCTCTCACAACTTCTGTCTATCTGAGCAGAACCAGCTTCTCCCAAGTGCCTTTTCTCCAAGGATAACACACCAGAAAGAATAGTATGGGAAATTCTCAGAGGGTTATTTTATCCTAAGATTCAGGAGAAAAAAGAGAGGCTAGTATAAAAGGAGACTTGACTTCGGGTGGTTAACACACAATACAATATACAGGTGATGTATTAGAGAATCATACACATGAAACCTATATAATTTTATTAACCAATACCACCCTCAAAAATTTCAATTAAAAACATTTTAAAAATAAGCAGAGGCTGGTATTATTGATTCTGCTACTTTATCTTATTTAGAGAGTCAGGGGGGAAAAAAGCAAATATTACTCTGGCAGTATTCTGTTGACTGGCACAAATTATTTTTAAATTCTTTGGCATATCTGCCAAGTCACCACCAACAGCCCTGCATCTGAAGTATTACTAATTCATTTTCTTACATCAGGAGAAAAAATAAACTAAAAAGAAGAAAATTCTCAACACTGAGCATGAGGAGCGAGGAAAATGTGGGCTTAAACAGTTTGGTTTCAAGGTGAAGCATAGTTTGTGGGGAATTGCCCAGTAGTTGCCCAGCTTACCTTTACCTCAAAGTCCTGTTTCTTCCTAAAGGAGAAGGGAAACTGCTTTGCAGATGGGTTTGGGGGAGTCTCTTAATTGCAATTATTCAGACATAAAGAGAAATTCAAGAATTAACAATCGCAGTAATTGGCACTCTTTCCATTTGGAAGATGGGGGCACGTCCTCAGGGCCACAAAGGTAGTAAATAGCAAAACCCAAACCCAACACAACCTGAGCTGCCATATCCAAGGGAGGCACACCAGAGAGGATTTAGGTCAAGGGCAGAGAACAAAGAGGCTTAAATCAGCCCCTTGCAACTTTAGTGTAACAATTCAGAGCTCTCTTGGGGGCGTGGAAAGGACTAAGGAAGGTTTTGGTGATGCAACCAGATTTTAAATATTTCAACCAATTATAAATCTACAATTCAAACACAACTCCAGGCCGTTTGCTCAAGAGCCTCTAGATACATCTTGGAGAAAAAATAGGAATGAATTTAAACTATCATCTCCCCACCCTCAACCCCCAATTCATTGTTTTAATTGTTGGAAAGTAATATTGTTACCATTAAAAAATAACATTATATATAGAGAGAGTGTGTGTTATATATAAAATAAAAACTCATAAAAATAGATTTGGGGAAGAAAGGAATTTACATTTAGGGATTAATATTAGTCTAATTATCTATTTTATATATTATGTAGCTCTATAATGCTTGAATTTTTGACTTTGAGCATATATTACTTTTCTATTTAGGGAAAAACAAGGTAGATTTGATTTTTCAATCACTGCAAGAAAATGAAAGACCAGCCAAAATGTTTATAATGTAAGAGTCATTTTTAAAAATATAATAAGATTTAAGAGTTTAAAAATGGAAGTGACGATATTTGAGCCAAGGAAAGATAACTGGTATTTTAATTGCCAGTGTTCTTGCTTTTCATTTTTTGGAAAAGTTGATAAGGTGCGGGGCAAAGGACATAAGAAAGGAAAAGCCATTTTCTTACAACTTGGAAGAAGAGGATTCAAGAAGAACAAAGGAGCTCATTGACAGGTCTAACTGCAGACCTGTTATTAGAAGGGGAAGAAAAGGAGAATCCGGAATCATAGAATTTTGTTTTAGCTGTCATACTTCCTCTTGATGGAGGCACAGTACATTTGCAAGCCAGCTACTAAAGAAGAGTGGCCACGTAAAATAGAGGGAACAGGAACCAGTTATTCCCCCAGGAACTCAGCCAATTAAATGCAGCCTGGAAGGGATCTAATCCAATATCAAAGAGGCTGCCGGGGGATCAGTTCCCCAGAGTTTAGGGTTAATGATGTAGAGCATGGCAACCTGGCCAGGGGCAGAGAAAAAGAAACCTCACTGAGATCTGGTGTAACTAGAAAAGACCAAAATAAAATAAAGTAAGCATTTTCCAGAGTAATGGAGGACCTTGGGCAAAACCTTCTGCAGTCATAATACCTTCTGCTTGTGGCAGTCTTAAAGGGGTTGGGTTCTCCAAGATTTAGCATGCTTTGCTTGAAACCATAATTTCTGTACCCAAAATCATAATCAGCATTAAAAAATGACCTCCCTTGATATCATTCAGAATTCCTGGAATTTTAGTCTAGTACATTCCAAAATAAGTCCCTCTTCCACCCAGGGTATAACTGGAAACATCATATTAATCCTGAAGTTTCTGCACAAAAGATCTCTGAGATGGAAGTCACGGGTAAAACTGTACCTAGAAATCTGAGTGTAAATTAATTACTGACCAGACTATTGGTAAAAATTAGTGACCAACACAAAGACAAGGTGAACTACTAAATACTGAGCCTTCACTAGCTGTGGTCAACAGAGCCCTCCTTCTAAAGGGCTGTGAATTTGTGAAAAGATTCTCTCATTATTTCACAGGTCAAGGGTGAAGTGAAGTAAGAAAAATATATTATTCGTTCAAATGAACAGGCAGACAGACTACAACTCATGCTTTGTATTTAATCTTCAAAAGTTACTAAAATTCATAAGCAACTTGCTTTTTTGGTTTCATAAATTTTGTATCCTGCAATATGGCAGACTGGATATCTTAGTTGTCTTTAAAGTTCATTCCTCCTGTTCATCCCTTTCCTTTCTCTGCTTCTCCTTTCTAATCACCATCCAGGAGTTTTCCTGATAATTAGTATTTCTTTTAGCTGTGTAGACTGATTAAATTTTTAAAAAGACCCACGATGCCCTTTAAGCCTTTCAGATATGCTATGCTTTTCATTTTATTTAATTCTTTCATTTAAGTTTTTTATTAAACTCTTTGATGATATAACTTTTTCATAATCAGTAAATGTTAAGTCAGATAATAGAAAGGCAATATGAGAAACAGAGAGGCCTTTGTTAACCTTTGCTGGAATTACTCTTTTTGATGGAAATCAAAGAACAAATAACTTAATGATAGAGCTGTAATAGGCTCTTCAGAGGGAGAATTAAAAGAAAAAGAAAAACAGTCCTGGCCAGAGTGGCTCAGTTGGTTGGGCATCATCCCAAAGGTTGCCAGTTCCATTCTTGGTCAGGGCACAGTAGGGGGCATGCAGGAGGCAGCAGATTGAGGTTTTGATCTCATAAATATGCTTCTCTCTCTCTCTCTCTCTCCCCTCTCTTCTCCTCTCTCTAAAATTCAATAAAAAATATTTTTTTTAAATAGTGTATTCCTCAAAGCAGTCATAGAAGTCTTACCATTACTCTGAGCTTAATAGGTCTAAAAATAGTAGTAAGAAACAGATAAACTACTTTTCCCTTTTTGTTTTTTTTTAAACATTTTTAAATAACTTTTTGTTCAAATTAAGATCAAATTCAAATTCATCCTATATAATAAAAGGGTAATATGCAAATCGACTGAACAGCAGAAAGACCAGTCACTATGATGTGCACTGACCACCAGGGGGCAGACGCTCAATGCAGGAGCTGCCCCCTGGTGGTCAGTGTGCTCCCACAGGGGGAGCTCCACTCAGCCAGAAGCTGGCCTCATTGGTGAGCGCAGTGGCGGTGGCAGAAGCCTCTCCTGCCTGTGTGGCAGCACTAAGGATGTCCGACTGGCAGCTTACACAGGGGGGGGGGGGGTACTTAAGCCAGCAGTCGGACATCCCCTGAAGGCTCCCGGACTGCCTGCAAGAGGGCGCAGGCTGGGCTGAGGGGCCCCCACACACCTGAGCATGCACTGGACCTCTAGTTCATTACAATCAGCCAATATATTTTTCAGAACTTTTAAAAAATATATACGTTTTTATTGATTTTACAGAGAGGGGAAGGGAGAGGTATAGAGACATATAAACATCAATGAGAAAGAAACATTGATTGGTTGCCTTCTACACACCCCCTACTGAGGATTGAGCCTGCAGCCCAATCATGTGCCCTGACTGGGAATTGAACCAAACCAGGAACCTGGTTCATGGGTCGATGCTCAACCACTGAGCCACTGTGGCCAGGCTCTTAGGTCTTTTAAAATCCATACGGCTCTCTGGTTCGTTCGTTCTCTCTCTCTCTCTCTCTCTCTCTCTCTCTCTCCCTCTCTCCCTCTCTCCCTCTCTCCCCTTTTCTACTCTTGCTTTTGTCTTGTTCCATCTCCCAAAGTCTATCTGGATTTACTAGTAGCAATTAATGCCTTTTTTCCCTAGATTCCTTGCCAACTGGAAGTTAGAATTATAAGTTTGATCAGGTTCAGGTTTGATTATTTTGGCTAAAATAATCATAAAAAACACAGTGTCTAGTTGTCACTCTCCTTATGATGCTCATGTGACTGGTAATCAACATCCAGACCCAAAGATTTATTAGTGGATGGAAAATGTTGATACCCCTTCCTGTCAGTATTTATTCATTTATTTCTGGAATGCTTTCTATAAGATGACTCTTCCCCTCATAATATGGGGGAGTAAAAGTAGGTTTACATAATACAAATAAATAATACAATTGTTAATAAATAAATAATAATAAAAGAATAAATTGTTTTGCACACTCATGACAATAAATCTACTCTTGCTCACCCCTGTATATTTGGTTCTCTGGGTATGATTTATATTTATACTAGTGGCCCGGTGCACAGATTCATGCACATTGACAGGAAATTAATTAGAAGAAATATTTTAATATCGCTATTCGCCCTTTCTCTATAATAGAAGTATCACAGATGAAAGAAAATTAGTAAAATGTATATGAAAATAATATATAAATTGATCAATAAATAAACAATATGTTATAACAACAACAAAGACATGATATAAAACAAAAACATGATATTAAAACAACAAAAAATGATATAAAAACAACATTGATAAAAACAATGACTGATAAATTGATGAAACTTATTCAAATATCTCCTTGTACCACATTAAGAGTAAAAACACTTTCAGAGTACTTGATTAATTTCCCTGTGATGAAGTATTTACAACTTTAACGTCACACACTCTTCGAACTCAAGAGAAAGCAATAGATAACTGACCATGTCCAAAAACGGGTTCAGGTAGGAATATTCATACTCTGTCTAGAGTTTGTCCTTGTGATTTATTAATAGTCATCACAAATGCTAGCATCACAGGAAACTGTCTTTGAATTAATTTAAATAGGAGGTCAGTGTCTGACAGGGACAAATATCGTGCATGCACTAGTCAATGTTTATTTTTAAATTGCCAGTGCACGTCATATGTACCGGCCAGTCAGTTGATCGGACAGTCAGACGGATGGACAGTTGGTCACTTAGCCTTTTATATACAGATAGGAAAACAGGATAAATACTTGTGTGCATCCTTATATCTGAAGTGGGTCTCTAATAGAGAGCATATACATGGGGTTTTATTTTTGTTTTTTGGTTTTTTTATTTATTCAGCTGCTATATGTCTTTTGATTGGAGAATTTAGTGCATTTAAATTTAAAGTAATTATTTATAGGTATGTATTTGACATTTTTTCTGGATATTTTGTAGTTCCTCTCTGTTCCTTTCTTTTCTTGCTTTCTTACCTTGTGATTTGATGACTTTCTGTGGTGTTATGTTTAGGTTCCTTTGTCATTATCCTTTGTGTATGCTATAGGTTTTTGCTTTGTGGGTCACCACACTAGGAATGGGGTTTGGGGTGAAATCATGTCTCTGCCTCTCCTACGGTCTTGATGTGGCCATTTTATTCTTTGTTTTAGAAGAGCTGTCTAGCTCGTTTGCACGTCTTTTTCACAGGATACTATTCCATCTGTAGCTGCAGAGCTGTGCCCATGGGAGGAGCTGGGTTCAGGGTCTTCCTAACCTCCATCTAGAAGCACCTCCTCCACTTTTCCGTTTAGTAAAAAGTGTTAACTCTTCTAGGATATCATTTAGAAATCCAAGGGAGTCTGTTCACTCAATGGTATGTGAGTAAATTCTAAAAATTAAAAGACCTCTCAGAGGTTGCTACTTATTATGACTTGACACTAAGGTCTAGGATTATAGACATTGTTGAAGGGGAGGAAAACGAATGCTCACATTTGCAAATTAAAATAAGTGTGCATTTTGCGATAGGCTATTATCTAATTCTAAGAGTATCAGTGAGTTTTGTGGATGACAATTTTTTAGTGCATACTAAATGTCACACATTGGGCTTCTCCGCCTGCATCCATTAGCATTTTCAATCTTCACAACAACACTGTGTAGAAGTTACCTCTAGTATCTCCACTTTATAGAAGGAAACTGAGCCTTAGAGAAATTTTAGAAGTGGTCCAACAAATGTTCACAGAGGGAAATTTATGAGCATAAGGGGGAAAATAACATAATGAGAACACAAAGCATTTCTGTTTCTGGACAACTGATCAGAGGCCAAAAAAGCCGTTATGCTCTCAAGATTGTATATGGCAACTCAAAAATGTATAGTTTCGCCCAACTGGCATGGCTCAGGTTGAGCATCAACCTATGAACTACGAGGTCATGGTTCTATTCCCGGTCAGGGCATATGCCCGGGCTGTGGACTCAATCCCCAGTGTGGGGTATGCTGGAGGCAGCTGATCAATGATTCTCTCTCATCACTGATGTTTCTCTCTCTTGTTACCTCTCCCTTCCTCTCAGAAATCAATAAAAATATTTTTTAATGTATACTCTCAGGAACACTGTGAATTCCAACCATGGAATTTAGCATAAACCACAATAACAATGGAAAATTTAACACCAAGGGGAAAACCACAAGCAATTAATATTAATAACTTCACATGGACTTTTTATAAAACCATATTTATGAGACTCGGAATCACAGACACTCTGGATCATGACCCCAGAAGTTTTTGTGATGGCAATAAAGCAGGATCTGATTAATGTGAAACTAAATTGTCACATTCATGCCCTTTTATTTGACAATCCATCATGTAAATGCAACAGAACTAAAACAGAGAAATTTGTCAATGTTGACGGTATTTGGCTTAGAACTTCTCTACAGAATCAACACTCACAAAATTTATTTAAAGTTTCTAACAGTCAGCCCTAACTGGTTTGGCTCAGTGGATAAAGCATCGGCCTGCAGACTGAAGGGTCCCAGGTTCAATTCCAGTCAAGGGCATGTACCTTGGTTGCAGGTGCGTCCCCAGTAGGGGGTGTGCAAGAGGCAGCTGATCGATGTTCCTCTCTCATCGATGTTTCTAACTCTCTATCCTTCTCCCTACCTCTCTGTAAAAATCAATAAAACATATATTTTTAAAAAATAAAAATAAAGTTTCTAACAGTCAAGC
The DNA here is from genome assembly GCA_026230045.1 of Corynorhinus townsendii. Taxonomy (NCBI): domain Eukaryota; kingdom Metazoa; phylum Chordata; class Mammalia; order Chiroptera; family Vespertilionidae; genus Corynorhinus; species Corynorhinus townsendii. Next base: position 160,533,676 of record JAPDVU010000006.1, on the reverse strand, counting down.
TCCCAAGTCCTTAGCCCAGGCAAAATGCAGAATAAAAAGAGTAAGGTAGTCAATGAACCTGAAGTACTAGATTTTCACATGCACCTAAGTTCCTTTGAACCAGTCATGGACTGTAAATCTCAGCTACTATACTTGCTCAAAAGATTAAATTATTTTTAAAAATTTAATTAAAAATAACAGAATGACCTGGCCAATGTGACTCAGTTGATTTGGGCATCATTCCATGCACTGAAAGGTGGTGGGTTTGATTTCCCAGTAAGGACACATGCCCAGATTGTGGGTTTGATCCCTGGTAGGGGTGCAAGCAGGAGGCAACCGGTTGGTTTCTCACATCAATGTTTCTCTCTCTCTCTTAAATCAATAATTTTTAAAAATATGTCTTTGGGTGATGATTAAAAACTAAAACTTTAAAAAATAACAGGATGAAATACACACATATCCATGCACACACAAGCATGCATATATGTATACATGTCTACTTGCATATATATATATGTATATATATGCATACTGAAAAGAAAATGGCAAACCTCTGCATGATAACAATTTCATGTGTTTGCATAAGCAACAAATCAAACCCTAAAGGTTATCCCCTTCAATTGACATCAGCAGCAAAAACATCATCCTCATTTTACATCTCCATATTGTGACCTATGTGAAGAGACTGCCTATGTGAGCACAGTGTGCAAAACTTTGGAAGCCTGTGAAAGAACATTACCAAAAATTTAAAAATCAATGGCATGTACAAGATAATAGAGTCATTTAAATTTCAAATGCTAAAGCAAAAACACTATTGAAATGTAAATGTTAAGCACATGAAAAATAAAAGCATTACTTCATATAGGATATAATAATTTTAGGAAAATTGTTACCTCCTCCCCAATCAAAAAAAAAAAAAAAAAGAAGGCACAAATCTATTCAAGACAAATACATTTATATATATATATGTATGTGTGTGTATATATGTGCGTGTGTGTGTGTGTGTGTGTGTGTATATATATATATATATATATATATATATATATATATATATATATGGAAAATGGGATATGCCTGTTGTTTAGGATTGCAATCAATCAAATAGGTCAAATAGTTCTAGCCATTCCTTAAACTGTATAGGCAACAGCATTCTAGCTTGGGAGGACTGCGGTCTGACACGTGCAGCAATACCTATCTATATCTTTGTGTCCTCCCATCCATTAGGAGGTATTTCCCTGACAATACATTTAAAAACCTAATCTAAGTCAGTTATAATAGTACATATGCAAAAAAAAGATAAAAATTTATTCCATAAGAAAATAGAAAGAAGAAGAAAACAAAAACACTAAAGATACATGCACCTTCTCGTTCACTGCAGCACTATTTACAAAAGTCAAGATAGGGAAACACTCTCAGTGCCCATCGGCCAATGACCAGAGAAACTGTGGTACATTTTCCATACATAATGGAAAATGACTCAACCAAAAAAAGGAATGAAATCTTGACATTTGCAACAACATCAATGGACCTTGAGGACATTATGCTAAGTGAAATAAGTCAGAGAAAGACAAATACCATGTGGCCTCACTCATATGTGGGAACTTAAAAAGTCAGGCACATGCATAACGAGAACAGATTGGTGGTTGCCAGGCAGGAGTTGGAGGGTGGGATTAAAATGGATGAAGGGATTCAAACGGTACTAAACTCCAGTTATAAAAGAAATAAGTCCCCTTTCTTGATGAAAACCCTCAGCAAAGTGAGAATAGAGGGATCATACCACAACATAATAAAAGCCTTATATGACAAAACTACAGCCAACATCATGCTCAATGGGCAAAAACTACAACCATTTCACCTAAGAACAGGAACAAGACAGGGTTGCCTACTTTCACCACTCCTGTTCGATACAGTACTGTAAGTGCTAGCCATAGCAATTAGACAAGAAGAAGAAATAAAAGGCATCCAAATTGGAAAAGAAGACGTAAAACTGTCATTATTCACAGATGAAATGATACTGTACATTGAAAACCCTAAAGACTCCATCAAAAAATTATTAGACTTAGTAAATGAATTAGGCAATGTAGCAGGATACAAAATTAATACCAAGAAACATATGGCATTTTTATACACCAACAGTGAACATAAAGAAAGAGAGATTTAAAAAACAATTCCATTTACCATTGCACTAAAAAAATTAAGATACCTAGGAATAAACTTAACTAAAGAGGTAAAAGACCTAGACATGGAAAACTACAGGACACTGAAAAATCAGATAGAGGAAGACATAAACAGATGGAAGAACATACTGTGTTCATGGATTGGTAGAATCAACATCATTAAAATGTCCATACTACCCAAAGCAATCTATAGATTCAATGCGCTCCATTAAAATACCAACTGCATATTTCACAGACCTAGAACAAACTCTCCAAAAATTCATCTGGAATTTAAAAAGATCCCGAATAGCTGCAGCAATGCTAAGAAAGAAGAACAAAGTAGGAGGGATCTCAATGCTAGATATTGAGCCGTATTACAAAGCCACTGTTCTCAAAACAGCCTTGTACTGGCACAAAAACAGACATATAGACCAATAGAATAGAATAGAGAGCCCAGGAATCGACCCAAACCACTATGCTCAATTAATATTTGACAAAGGAGACAAGAGCATACAATGGAGTCAAGACGGTCTCTTCAATAAATGGTGTTAGGAAAATTGGACAGAACAATGCAAAAAAATGAAACTAGACCACCAACTTACACCATACCCCAAAATAAACTCAAAATGGATAAAGCACTTAAACATAAGATGGGAAACCATAAAAATTCTAGAGGAATCCACAGGCAGCAAAATCTGTACATATGCCGAAGCATTTTCTTCACCGATACCGCTTCTAGGGCAATGGAAACTAAAGAGAAAATAAAAAAGTGGGACCACATCAAAATAAAAAGCTTCTGCACAGCAAAAGAAACCATCAACCAAACAACAAGATAGCCCACTGTATGGGAGAACATATTTGCCAATGTTATCTCCAATAAGAGTTTAATAGCCAACATTTACAGGGAACTCATACAACTTAACAAAAGGAAGATAAACAACCCAATCAAAAAAATGGGCAATGGGCCTATTTCATGTGTCTCTTGGCCTTTTTGAAAGAGGACATAAGGAAGGCCAAGAGAGATAGGAAAACATGCTCATGTCACACCTGTTAGAATGGCTATCATCAACAAATAACAAGTGCTGGGGAGGATGCAGAGAAAAAGGAACCCTCGTGCACTGCTGGTGGGAATGGGAGAACAGTATGGAGTTTCCTCAAAAAACTAAAAATGGAACTCCCATTTGACCCAGTGATCCCACTTCTAGGAATGTATCCCAAGAAACTAGAAACACCAATCAGAAAGGATATATGCACCCCTATATTCATAGCAGCACAATTTACAATTACTAAGATTTGGAAACAGTCTAAGTGCCCATCAGCAGATGAATGGATTAGAAAACTGTGGTACCTCTCCACAATGGAATACTATGCTGTGGTAAAAAAGAAGGAATTCTTACCATTTGCAACAGCATGGAGGAACTGGAGAGCATTATGCTAAGTGAAATAAGCCAGTCAGAGAAAGATAAATATCACATGACCTCACTCATTTGTGGAATATAATGAACAACATAAACTGATGAACAAAAACAGATCAAGAGACAGAGAAGCATCAATCAGACCGTCAAACCTCAGAAGGAAGGTAGGGGAGGGTGGGGGGAAGGGGGAGAGATCAACCAAAGGACACAGATACCAGGGGGGTGAGGGCATGAGCCCGGGAGGGGGGGGGGAGTAGGGGGGCAATAGGGGGATAAGAACACATATGTAATACCTTAATCAATAAAGAAATAAATTTTTAAAAGAGGGAATTAAACTCACAAAAAGAAAGAAAGAAAGAAGTCATGGGATGTAAGATCTTAACAACGTGCTTAAAATAAATCAATTATTCAAGGGTTCAGCAATCTTATCAATAGTGTAAGAAATGATTTTATTATAATTTCTCAGTCTACATTACACCCAATGAAAAAAGATTTTAGGCAGGAATTTATTTATAATTAATATCACTTTTTTTAAAGGCATAGAAAATGCCTGTCAGTCACCTTTGAAAGACCCGGCTAAATGGCTCTTTAAACCTTCCTGTTAATCCTGCCATGGGGAGTATTAAATATTTAGGACTGTGGTGGCATCTAGTTTGTCAGAACAGCTCCATTTAAATGCTGCTCCCCTGTTACCAATTGTAGCTGATGATTTAATTAGGTGGAGGGAGTGAGTCACAACGATCATTAATAAGCTGCATTAATGTCATCAAAATTCCTATTCTCCAGAGTTAGGGAAACAGCAAAAAATAACTGCCTAATGAGAAAGATGGCCTATTTCTCACAAAATTCATTCTGGGTTTTTTTCCCCCTTCAGTTATTAGCCTTGTTTTGCTGGGTATGTTCACACTAATTACAGCAACAGCTTTATTTTGCTTTGTATAAAAGATTGCTTTACTCGATTACATTTGCAGGGAGAGTCGACATTGTGCAGCTATCACAAAGTGTACACAGGGGCAAGTATGTGGTCTCTGTCCAAGGTATTTATAAGAGCTGTTATTATTAAAACTGTGTCAAATATCGAGAATATAAGAATAGTAATATGTAAATAGAATGGTCTTGAGAGACCATATATTGCAATGACCTTTGAAAAACACATTATTTTGGAGCCCAGGTGTGGACTCCAAAAAAAGTGTTTCCCATCTTCTAAATGAAAACAGCGATGGAAGAATGCTTCGGAGACAGCCGGTTCCAGGAGAACTTCCCTGAATCTTGCTCAGAAGACAGACAGACAGCCCTGGCCAGGTAGCTCAGTTGGGTGGAGTGTCATCCTGGTATGTCAAGGTTTGATCCCCAGTCAGGGCAACATACAAGACTTAACCAATTGCCCTAACCAGTTTGGATCAGTGGATAGAGCATTGGCCTGCAGACTGAAGGGTCCCAGGTTCATCTCCAGTCAAGGGCATGTACCTTGGTTGCAGGCACATCCCCAGTAGGAGGTGTGCAAAGGCAGCTGATCGATGTTTCTCTCTCATCGATGTTTCTAACTCTCCCTCTCCCTTCGTCTCTGTAAAAAAAAAAAATCAATAAAATATATTTTTAAAAAAAGAATCAACCAATTAATGCATAAATGGGTGGAACAACAATTCAATGTTTCTCTCTCCACCTTCTTTTAAAAAAAGGGGGAGGAGGAGGCAGATAGACAGTGATATTGAGTGGGGAGATGGAATCCCATATCGAGCTGTCGCAAGACCCATGGTGACCTACTGATCAGGGTGATCCCAAATGGCACCTACAAATGAAATGTTTTCACTTACCATCTGTTAAGTTGAATTCAGCAATGAGGAATTCTATTTCCAACTCTCCAGTTATCCAAATGACAAACCCTATACCATTTGCACATAGGAACATAGGGTTAGTCCCATGAAGAAGCAGGCTTGAGGGTTCCTTAAAAAAGAGCCCATATATCTAATGTAACTCCCTTTAAACAAAACAAGAAACTCCCACAAAGGATTCATTATTTATAGGAGCCTGTGCATTGAAATGGATTAAGACTTACTTGTCCTCAAAGAAAGAAATATTAGACAACTAATTCAATAAAAAGGATTAGTTTATCCCTTGAACCAATTTAAAGCCACTATCACCTAGAAAAAGTAAGTTGACCTGGAAAAATGCACCACAAGGCTGGCAACTTGCATTTGGGGTTGGTGGTGGAGGGGGGGGCAACATCAAGAAAATCACACACAAAGGAAACAATCACAGGACACACTAGTGGAATCTGCTGATGACAGATACAATGGGCATTTGTTCATTGTTTCAATTACATTTAACCAAATGTGCAATTCATGCAAGGTCCTGCACTCGTACTCAGTGGGAAAAGGAGAGGATGTGATGTTGGATGAACACCTCTATGTGCCAGCAGCTTTACCTGGGTTACCTTGTTTCTCTCTCACCACAGCCCCGTGAGCTGAGTTTTCATCTTCATTTTACAAGTAAGGAAATAACACACACAGCATTGAGCCCTTTGCTCAAGATCACACACCTACAAAATGGCAGAAGCAGCATCTAAACTTATTTCTGACTCAGATCCCAAAGCAAGTAGCCACAGGAGAAATACAGACATCATCTGCCCTCCAGAAACAGACCCCTGACCCAGGGAGAAAGGGAGCAGATAGAGATCCCACAAGGGGAGCATGACTCAGCCAGAAGCCCCGCTCATGGCTGGTGAGCACAGTGGCAGTGGCGGGAGCCTCTCCCACCTCCATGGCAGTGCTAAGGAGCAGCAAGCCGAGCAGTAAGGAGCAACAAGCAGGCGGGTGGTAAGGAGTGAGGGGTCCCGGACTGCGAGAGGGATGTCCGACTGCCGGCTTAAGCCTAATCCCCCCAGGGGGCCTAAGCCAGCAGTTAGACATCCCCAAGGGGTCCAGGACTGTGAGAGGGTGCAAGCCGGGCTGAGGGATCCCCTCCCCACCCCCCAGTGCACTAATTTTGTGCACTGGGCCTCTAGTAGACAATAAGAAAGCCATACATGGGAGAAAGGAAGATGGTGACGTAGGTAAACACCTGTACTCACCACTTCCCACAACCACATCAAAATTACAATTAAAATACAGAACAACCATCAGCCAAAACCACTGGAAAGCTGGCTGAATGGAAGTCCTATAAGTAGAGAAGTAAAGAAGAAAGCAACAACTAGAGAAGTAAAGAAGAAAGCACACTGAGACTGGTAGGAGGTGCAGAGGCGAGGAATGGGCTTGTCCAGTACCTACATGTGCTGTTTTTTTAATCAAGAGGGAGATCAACTCTGCAGAGGCTACTGAAGGAGTGAGAGGTCCCAGGCCCACACCAGACTCCCAGCCCAGGTCCCAGAGCTGGGAAAGAAGTCCCTATGGGCAGTAAGAACTATTAGCTATAAAAAGCAGTGTGTACTAGGGCTTAGTGACACAGAGGCTGCTAGAGACCCAGCTGTTCCTCTTAAAAGGCCAGCACCATGAACTGAACTTACAAGGTCCTACCTCCTCTGAGCTCCAGCACCAGGGTGAGGCTCTGGGGATACAGACACATACAAGGAGGAACTGGATTATCAGGCGTTGAGGCAGGAACTCCGGGGCACCTTTCTCCCAGATGGAGGTGCATGCAGGGATCATTGTTCCTATGCTGGGAACTCCCAGGTTGCAGGGCTGACTGGCAGCCATTTCTTTTTGCTCTGCCCTTGTGATTCCCTAAGACCCTATCTCATCCAATTTACAACCCCACCCAAGCTGGGTACAGCAGCTTTTGCATATGAATGACCTGTCCTTGCTCAGGTTAAAATCTCTCAGATAAGCTGCAGCTGGGTTAGGGAGTCCCAAACTTGTCAATAAAAGGCCCAAGACCCTGGACCAGCACCAGCCTATCTTGCTTCATAGCTGGGCCTCATTTCGGCACTTCCACATCTGATACAAAGAGAAGGAATCTCCAGATCTCTTTGTAGCTCCTGCTGGGTGGCCCTGGGAAGTGGCTGACTTTGCACCTCCCTGGAGACCCAAGAGCCAGTATACCCAGTGCTCAGTGTCAGACCATATCAGATTACAAGTCCACATATCCTTAAGTGACACACTCAAGGGGCAGACTCAGTGAGCACTAAAACCCCACAAGGCAAGTCCTGCTCCATAGGGATGTCCCCTGCACAGCAGCTCTCCCACTGTAGTCATAGCTAGTCCTCACAGCCAATTGGCCTGGAGGTCATTTCCTCCCAGTGATACCAACAGCAATCAAGTCTCAACTACAACAAAATTGTGCTCATAGCCCACAAAGGGGTGCACATAGAGTGCCCAGCTCAGGTGACTGGGGAGTCTGAACCACTGGGCCCTCCAGAACACCTATTACTCAAGGCCACTCTACCAACTGAAGAAAACATAGCAGCTCTACCCAGTACATAGAAACAAACACAGGGAAGCAGCCAAAATGCAGAAACAAACATGTCACAAATGAAAGGAATGGAAGAAAGCAATATATTGTATATAGAGTTCAAAACCACAGTTATAAGGTTACTCAAGAATCTTCTAGAAACCTCCAAAAAAATGGAAAATGACTAGTCAGAAATTAAGCATATACTGACTGAAATAAATAATAATATACAGGGATTCAATAATAGAGTAGAGGATTCTGAGAATCAAATCAACAATTTGAAATATGAGAAAGCAAAAAACACCCAACCAGAAGAGCAAAGAGAAAAAAGAATCCAAAATTATGAAGACAGTGTAAGGAGCCTCTAGGACAACTTCAAGCGAACCAACATTCACATTAGGGGGCTGCCCAAAGAAGAGAGAGAGAAAGATACTGAAAACCTTTCTGAAAAAAATACAGACAGAAAAATTTCCCTACCTGATGAAAGAAATAGACTTACAAGTCCAGGAAGCACAGAAAGTCCCAAACAAGAGGAACCCAAAAAGAACCACACCAAGACACGTCATAATTAAAATGCCAAGGGCTAGCCCTGACCGGTTTGGCTCAGTGGATAGTGTTGGCCTGCAGACTGGGGGGTCCCAGGTTCAATTCCAGTCAAGGGCATGTACCTTGGTTGCAGGCACATCCCCAGTGGAGGGTGTGCAGCAGGCAGCTGATCGATGTTTCTCTCTCATTGATGTTTCTAACTTTATCCCTCTCCCTTCCTCTCTGTAAAAAATCAATAAAAAATATTAAATAAATAAAATGCCAAGGGCTAAAGATAAAGAGAGACTCTTAAAAGCATCAAGAGAAAAGCAGTTAGTTACCTATAAAGGAATGCCCATACGACTGTCAGGTGATTTCTCAACAGAAGCTATGCAGGCCAGAAGGGAGTGGCAAGAAATATTCAAAGTGATGAATAGCAAGGACCTGCAATCAAGATGACTCCATTCAGCAAAGCTATCATTTAGAACTGAAGGTCAGATAAAGAGCTTCACAGACAAAAAAAAAAAAAAGCTAAAGGAGTTCATCACCACCAAACCAGTATTATATGAAATGTTGAAGGGTATTCTTTAAGGAGAGGAAGAAGAAAAAGAAAATGATAAAAAATATGAACAATAAAATGGCAACATATACATACCTATCAACAATTGAATCTAAAAATCAAGATCAATGAATAAGAAATATAATGAACAGAATAAACTGGCTAATAAAATAGAATCAGAGGCATGGAAATAGAACAGACTGATAATTCTCAGAGGGAGGGGGGATGGGAAGAGATTACACAAAGATCTTATATGCATGTATGCATTACTTATGGACACAGACAATAGGGTGGTGAAGGCCTGGGGCAGGGTGGAAACCGAGTGGGGAGAGCAATAGGAAGAAAAAAGAGGGACATCTATGATTATCTCAACAATAAAGATTTTTAAAATAAAGAAAGCCATAAATATGATAAGCCAAAGAAGAGAAATTTAAAGTATGAGGATTTTGAATAAGGTAAAACTTATTTTTATTAGATGATATTATCTCTTACATAGCCAACATATGAAAATTAACAAAATATTTTATTAGTAAGGCTTGAGAAAAGCTTGCAACTAAAATATTAACATGAAAATGCATAGATTAGTCTTTAACTATAACTAAATGATAAAATAGAAAATGAAATACTAGCAACAGCCAAGAAATAGTACCTATCAAATATCTAGGAACCACCCTAAAATAAATGGGCCTTGCAGGAAAACATAACTTGTAATAAAAACTTTTAAAACTCAGTGAAAAGTTATACTATGGAAGGGATAAATAGTTACAATATCAATTAGCCCTTAGACTACTCTATAAATTTCATGTCATTCCAAAAATTATTATGAATAAAACTGAATGCAATTTAACTTATTCTTCCTCTAATTAATATGAGAGAACATAGAATCAAAAGTAGGTAGAACAGCCCTAGCCAGTTTGGCTCAGTGGATAGAACGCTGGCCTGTGGACTGAAGAGTCCCAGGTTTGATTCCAGTCAAGGGCACATGGCCCGGTTGGATGTGGGCTTACTCCCCAGTAGGGGGTGTGCAGGAGGCAGCCAATCAGTGATTCTCTCTCACCATTGATGTTTTGATCTCTCTCTTCCTCTTTCTTTCTCTCTGAAATCAATAAAAGTATATATTTTTAAAAAGTAGTTAGAACAAGTTGGGGAAAAAATGATGGTCTTGCTCTAACAAATATTATAAAACCAAAGACAAATATGAATGACAGATGTATTAGATATATAGGTAGATGATAGACAGATAGTAATTAGTGCAAGAATAGACAATTAAGTCAATGGGAAAGAATAGAGGAGCTTTATAATAGAACTGCCAAATCTCCAAAGAAGAATAACTCACAGATCATACATTTAGTCAGGGGATAAGCTTAAAATAGAAGTAAAATGAGGCATAGTTTGTCTAGAGAGGTTTTTTTTTTCTTTAGAAAACATAAACTACTCTGTGCAATTATATTGAGAATAGAAAACTGTTACATATGGCTTACTAGGACTATTAATACCATAAGACCATTATATGCAATTTTGTCATTAATTGCTAAAATCCCATTGATTTTAATCTACAAAAGTAATAAATCCAACATACCATAATTGCATGTATTTTTAAACTGTAAGGGATTAAACATTTAGAATCTTCCTGTCTCTGCCATTAACTAGGGAATTTTAATATTAGAAAATAAATTTGAAGGTTCTGCTTTGAGGATGCAGACATAAATTTTCTCAGGAAAGACATAAAAATAGATGAATTTACTTTGCACTATTTATTTCACTATAGAGTTTCCATAAAAATCTATAATAATAAAAGTGTAATATACTAATTAGACCAGACAGCTGAACGACTATACACGGTTCTCAGGTCAAATAATATTGCAATCTTGATATATTTTGGAATATATTTTCTGGAGGTTTTTGTTTTTGTGTTGTTTTTTGTTTGTGTGTGTGTTGTTTTTTTAATCCTCACCTGAGGATATTTTTCCATTGATTTTTTTAGAGAGGGAAAGACAAAGAGAAACATCGATGTGAGAGAAGCACATTGATTGGTTGCCGCCTGCACATGCCTTGATCAGGACCTGAGCCGGGGAGGAGCCGACAACCAAGGTACATGCTCTTGACTGGAATTGAACCTGGGACCTTCTGATCCACAGGCCGACACTCTATCCACTGAGCCAAACCAGGTAGGGTGGGATATATTTTCTTAATTGTGATTAGTGTTATATATATTTATTATTGTGCTTATGTATTAAAATAATGTAATCTATATGAAAATATTTTAGCCCTAGCTGGTGTGCTTAGTGGTTGGAGCATCTTCCCACACATACACACAGCACGGAAGGGTCATGGGTTCAATTCCAGTCAAGGGAACGTACCTGGGCTATAGGTTTGACCCTGGGCTCTGGTCAGGGCACGTGGAAGAGGCAAAGCAATGGGTGGATGTGTATCTCACATTGATGTTCCTCTCTCTCTCTCTCTCTCTCTCTCTCTGTGTGTGTGTGTGTGTGTGTGTGTGTGTGTGTGTGTGTGTGTGTCTTTCTCCTCTACCTTTCCTCCCTTCCACTCTCTAGGATTAGCAAAAGAAAAAAATTTAAATATACAGTCACATTAATGTAAGCAGTTTTAACTAGGTTTTAACTTTACAATTTAACGGTAGTCAAACATGGAAGTCTTAATAATGGTTATAGAACAAACTGCATATTTAATGTTAAAAGATATACTAAAGAATGGAATTAAAGATAAATACTTGAAGACTAACTTTCAATATTAAATCATCCTGAATTATTTCATTTATTTAACATATGACAGAACTACCATTACATATTTTTATTACACCACTTATTCAATAAATGGTGTTGAGACAACTAGCTGATCATATGGAAAAAAAATTAATCAAAAGGAATCTCTTCCATGAATCACAAAAATCAATTTCATGCAAACTAAAATCATAAGGAGATATGTGTAAAATTAATAAGACTGACAATAACAAGTGTTGGCGAGAAAATGAAGAAACTAAAATTTTCATGCATGGTTGATGAAAATACAAAAAGGTACCACTACTTTTGAAAATACTTTGCAGTTTTTAATAAAAGTGAACTTGAACTTACCACTTCTAATATTTTCCCAAGATAAATAAACATATGTCCACAAAATGACTTGAATACAAATCTTTACAGCAGCATTATTCACAACAGTCAAAAACTGGAGACAACCCATCAGCTGGGAATAGATATACAAGTTGTAGAACACCCATGCATGGAATGAACTAGAAGTTGGCAAAAGAGAAAATAAAGAGGAACCAACTACAGCTACATGCAACAACATGGATAAAGGTCAAATACATTTTGCTGAATGAAAGAAGCCAGATGCAAAATAATACATACTAGTACTTTATGGTACCATTTATAGGAAATTTAGAAAAGATAAACTAATCTTTGAATTCAAAACAGATCAGTGTTTGGTTGGGGCCAGGAGGGATAGAGAGACTGACCGTAAAAAAACACAAGGGAGCTTCTGGCGTGATGAAAAGGTTCTACATGTTGAAGTGGGGGTGTTCACATGAATGTACACATTTGTCAACATCCAAACAGTACACTTAAATGGGCATGTTTTATGGGAATTATACCTCAATAAAAAAATATATATGGCCTTAGCCAGTTTGACCCAGTGGATAGAGCTTCGGCCTGCAGACCGAAGGGTCCTGGGTTTGATTCAGGTCAAGGGCATGTACCACGGTTGCAGGCTCCTCCCTGGCCCAGGCCCTGCTCAGAGTGCATGCAGGAGGCAACCAATAAATGTGCTTCTCTCACATCCATGCTTCTCTCTGTCTTTCCCTCTCTCTTCCACTCTCTCTACAAATCATTGAAAAAATATCCCCTGGTGAGGATTTAAAAAAAAAAAGAAAATATACATATACATGTATATGCATATACATGTATACATATACATGTATGCATATGTATATATGTACATACATGTATATGTATATATAATTTTAATATCAATTAAAAACTTAAACATTAAAGACAAATCTTTAAGCACCTTCTGGGGGGGGAACAGAATAGCTCAATGTTTTCTGGGAAGAGAAAGATTTTTTAAATAAATTGCAGAAATAAAAATCATAAATGAAAAGATAGATTTGATTACATGAAAATTATGAATTACTTTTTTTCTAAGATTCATGACAAAGAGTGATATAAAATTATAACCAGAAAAAAAAACAAAAAATATAAAATGTCAAAGGATTCAAACACAGAATATTTTAAAACCCCTATGAATCAAAAAAGACAATGCAATCAAGAAATGGGCATCAGATAAAAATAAGCAATTCACTTTAGTGCAAACATGACTGCCCAATTAGTATATGAAAAGACGCTAAACCTTATTAGGGACAGTCAAATTAAAACACAACTGGATACCATTTCACATCTACCAGGTTTATTAACAAATTAACTGATAAAGTTAGGTACAAAGCCAATAAGACTTCTAGTTAGACTGGTGGCAATTTTCATTGGATCAGCTGATTTACAAAACTATTCAGTATTGCCTAATAAAATTGAATATGTTCATACTCTGTGACTTAGCAGTTCTCCCAATAGTAAAATATTGTAAATAATTAATACCAACCCAGGTAATTTGGGTGTACTAAATTTCCATTAGAGCAGTAGTTCTCAAATCTTAGCTTGAATCAGAATCCCCCCCTGGGGTCTTCTTAAAACACAGATAGATTGCTGGGCAGACCCCAGAGTTTCTGATCCAGTAGGTCTGGGCTGGGAGCTATAGAATTCACATTTCTCACAAGATTTCAGATGATACTGATGCTACTGGAGTGAGAACCATCCTTTGAGGAACACTGATGTAGAGTAATGTGCTGTCCCAGATTTATATCTTGACATACACGCATCATAAAGAAATTCTTCTTTGCCTTAAGAGGTCTCCTGTAATATTTCAAGGAGATGCATTATCTCTGAGAAACAAAAATCAAACAGAAGAAATAGTGAAACAAGTTTACTCTAACAAGGAGTGTGTCTCAAAGCAGTTGGCAGCCTTTGATTTTATCACATGGTAGGTTACTTGCTTTATAGTCCTAGAAACTGAAAATATGACACGAACACTTTTTACCAGCTTCAACAAACTATAATCAATCATTTTCTAACTGGGAGTCTTTGCTGCCAACATTTCTATTTACTTACGAATCTGAATGCTGCTTTTCATAGAATATTTAGTAAATTATGCAAGAGATTTAATTATGCCTATTTTTCAGAAGACATGATGAGTAAACCATGGACTTAAATAGCAAGAATTAACATCTGATTTTAATTTACTTTCTCTCAACATCAGAAAATTCCAATTACAAGTTACATTTGCAAAATCTAGTACCTACTGGCAACCTCTAAACAATTTATTTCAAAAACAATTGTTTTGCAATTCCCAAACGTATTTCCCCTGGGATTTTTCATGACAGTTTTAAAATAATAAAAATAAATAAAAATTGTACAAGGCTTACAATGATGGACCAGATTTGTCATTCTATGCTATAGCATCATCAAGCAATTTAATAGAACCTAATAACCTTCCATGACCAATAAAAGAAGATACATGGTTATTTGAATAGATTTGAGGGTTTTTAATAAAGAATTATATTATCAAAAACAGAAAACTCATACATATGAGCTTTTCATGTGTCTGAATGTTAATAAACTCAATTAAAAATTAGTTTAATAATTATCATCTAAAACTAATTTCCTCTAAAGAGATATATATACCCAGTACAGTGGTTGAGTGTTGACCTATAAATGAAGAGGTCACAGTTCAATTCCCCGTCAGGGCACATGCCCTGTTGCAGGCTTGATCCCCAATAGTGGGCATGCAGGAGGCAGCCGATCAATGATATTTCTCTCTCGTCAATGTTTCTATGTCTCTATCCCTCTCCCTTCCTCTCTGAAATATATATATATATATATATATATATATATATATATATATATAATTATGCAAGGTTCCATGAACAAATAGTAATTGCAATCATTGTTAATATAATAACTAAGAAAATTATTTCATGTGAATAAATCACTGAGGAGGGAGATAAACCCGATACATATGAGACTGGGTAAACAAGTAGTAGGAAGGAGGTACAACTTGAAAGTCTTCACTCTTCCTACTGAATGATACTTAATACTTTGAAGATATTTAAAAAGGTGTTTTGAGAGTCCTCCAAGGCCTGGACCACAGCCTAATGTTTGTATGAAAGTTCATAATGAAAAGTAGAATCCCACTTAAAATACATAAAAGTGAAGTTATTCTGTGCAGTGAGAGAGTTAAATTGGAGCTATTTTTGTTCATTTTATATTTGTAGAAAGGAACAGAAATGGGGTTGTTTAAGTGACTGAGTAAAACAGGTGTGAGAAGATAGGGAGAGACTGCATCTACAATTCCTATCTCAACATACTTCACAATTTTGCCTAAGGCCAGCCCTGAATGATCTTCTCCAAATACCCTAGAAATAAATTTATCTCAAAGAATCAGCAGTCCTCATTAAATATAGATGAACAGGAAAGAGGACATGTGAGAATGAAATAACCAAAGTCCTATTTGCCCGAGGCAAAAACTTGGAGAAACACTATGTGAGGCCATTTTCTTTTTTTCTGGCCTGTGACATAATTCTGGATGCAGGCATTTTGACTCTCAAGGATTTAAGATCAATATGTCGAATTTTACCATTGCAAATAGTTAATGTGACTTATATAAACCAACCAACCCTTTCATCTCCAGTACTTCACAGAGAAAACAAAACTAAAGCATGGTAGCTCTCTTCCGACTGCAGCCCTACCAAGTACTAACTGCATTTGAGCAAGTAACTTATTCTCCCTATATCTTCATTTCCTTCCCTGAAAAGTGTGGGTGACAATAGGACTATTGTTGTTGTTAAATGATTTCTTAAATGCGCAAGTCCTCCCACAGTATTAGCAAAAATGAAGTCGCCTTTGCAGTTAGCCAGTCAATCAAATGCTTCTACTTTCATTCTGCAAGATTACTGAGTGTGTGCTGCTTTACACTCCCCAAAGAGTAACCGTTTTCTTTTTTCCTAATCGGAAGTGTGTAAAGCAACGTCGGCCCACTCCCCATTTCTCCTCTGGGTGCTTCCTATCACCCATCTGTTCATCAAGATGGTCATTAGCAGTTGTGATCTCTAGGGCAATAAAACACCTCTTTTATGAGAATGCTGGAAGTACTACAATAATAACAATTAATGGAGATAAGGTCACCATCACTACTTGCACTACGAATCCTTGCATTCCTGATTGGCCAGATGTTTGATAGGCAGTCACTTCACTGCTCAAACGTCCACGGGGAGGCGGGGGAGGGATGGACTCCTACAATGAAGGCAAATTTGGCTTTACCTGACTCCTGAGGTGCTAAAACAAGCAATTAACAACCGTTCACCAAGTGCTTGGAAAGAGATAATGGCACTATGCAAATGTTAAAGATTACTGCGTCATAAAGCTTAAAACCATGATCCGCTCTACAGTGGGTTCATTGGAAAGGTAACAGAAATTCTCTCAAAAGAAGGCTCCGTTCAGAAGAATATCAAAAAGGCCCATCGCTTTCCTGTGGCTGATAACTCAATATACTACTGGTAGTACCTTTCGGCCCTCAGCCACATCCTTAGGGGAACGAGGATAATAAGAAGCTATGTGGCTATAACTGAGTAGGGAGAATAAAGAATACTGATTTTTTAAAAAATAAACATAAAGTCACTCCCAATCCTGAATTAACCCAGAGATAAAATTTGAGTGGCCCAGCTTTAAACCAGCTCATAATTCTAGTGTGCCACAAACACAATGCAAGGCACAAGCAGCATAACGTGGAAGGCAGTGTGCACAGCAGTAGAGAGCATGCTCCCAAATTTATACCTCCAACCTGAGCCAGTCAATCCCAGTATCTTGCTTATCATCCCCATTGGATACCAAATGGGCATCTTAAACCAAATATTTCCAAAACCAAGCTCCCAATCCTCCCCAGCCACAGTCTTTCCCTCCACTGCAAATAGAAGCTCTATCCTTCCACTTGCTCCAGCCAAAAACCTTAGACTCATTCATCACAACAGTAATACCTAAAAATCTGTGCAAAGAACCACATGGCACAATCAAGTAAAGATACCAGGAATGTGGTGGACATGCTCTCGACTGCCAAATATATGACTTCTGAGCATGAAGATACTAAAGGGTAAAGTTGGAATTTGATTTTTTTCCATAGCAACACTTGCTGGCTCTGATTATAAACATGTCCAGAACCAGACTTCTTAGCACGTTCACTACTACTGCTTCAGTCCAAGCCACTATCTCCTCTTGTCTTGATTATTGAAACAGCCTCCTAATTGGTCTATCTACTTCCTCCCTTACTATCCTTCAGTATATTCTTCAAAAGTTGTATCATGAAATTCCTGTGCTCACAATCCTGAAATGACTCCCCACTTAACTCCAACTAAAAGCCAAAGTCTTTATAATGGACTAATGCCCGGTGCATGGATTCATGCACATTGAAAGGAAATTAATTAGAAGGTGGCCAGCAGGGTGGGACTGGGCCAGACAGGCCTGACACGCCCTGGAGCCAACCTCCCGTGTTCCCTCCCCAGCTGGCTGCACCTCGGGCAGCGCCATGGCTCGAAGGGTATCTGTGGACTGAGGGGGGTCCCTCTGGCAGGTGGGGTCCCTCAGCTTGGCCTGTGGGGATCGGGCCAAAACTGGCTCTTTGACAACCCCTGAGGGGTCCCAGATTGCAGAAGGGCGGTTCTCAGGTGACCAAGCTCCCTCCTCTCTGGTCCCAGGGTGTGTCACCCGAGAACCGCCGCTGCCAAGTCACGGTAGCTCAGTAGCTCCTGTGTTGAGCATCTGCCCCCTGGTGGTCATTGTGCATCATAGCCACTGGTTGGACAGTTGGATGGTCGATTAGCCTTTTATATATATAGACTAGAGGCCCAGTGCATGATCTCATGCACCTTGAAAGAAACTGTGGGCCGCAAGGCTGCTGGTAGGCACAGGGGTGGGTCTTGGTCCATCCTCCATGCCCCCATCCAGTCCCTCCCACCACGGCCCCCTGGTCTCCTGTCTGCTGGCAGCCCCACTCCCGCCGCCGCCGCTCCCACACACTGACCGCACTGGCCCCACTCGTACCCATTGATGGCACAGGGAGATTAAGGCTGGCACCAGCAGCAAGTGCGAGTGGGGCCAACGCTGTCAGCAGGTGTGAGTGGCGGCTACTTCCCTGATTACCCCTCAGGAGCAGGGGGAGGTGGAGAAGCCCTCAGGGGCAATCAGATCCAGCAGCCACCACTCCCACCCACTGATGGTGCCAAATGATCAGGACCAGCGCCGGGCACCAGCAGTGGGCGTGAATGGTGGCTCCATGCTGGCTACGGGTGCGAGAGGGGCCAACACTGAGAGTGGGTGCGAGTGGCAGCTCCAGCGCTAGCAGCGGGTGCAAGCAGGGCTGGCACTGGCAGCAGGTACGAGTGCCGGGAGGACCACAGCACACAGGAGCAAAGAATTTTCAGTGACCACCAGAGGCTCACCCCAGTGACAGCGACCAACACCCTGCCTTGGTCTGGTGCCCCTGCTCACCCGCTCCACCATCCCGCCACAGCCAATGTTTGCCATGTTCTGCACAAACCCCCTGGCCTGGTGGTCAGCGCATGTCGACCGGTTGTTCAGTTGTTCGGTTGTTCTGCCATTCCAACTATTTGCATATTAGCCTTTTATTATATAGGATTATGACAACTTACATGATCTGGCTCCTTCATCTTATCCGAGTCCCACAACTCTTCCTTCCTCTTCCCCTCCTCTAGCCACGCTGGCTTCCCTACTGCTCCTAGACCATAGTAGGCATGTACTTGCCTCAGGGCCTTTGCACTTACTGCTCTCACCTACCCAGCTATTCACATTGACTTGCTCCCTCCCTGCCTTCCAATGTATACTCAAAAATTATCAGCTCAGTAGTAACTTTCCAATCCAATCTTTTTCCTTTCTACAATTGCAAGCCTCACTCACCCCCACTGTGACTATCCCTCAATCCCTTTCTCTACCATTCTTCTTAGTCTCTGTCACCACCTGCATTTGTCCAACCCCATCCTGCATTTAAATGGACTCTACATGGGGACAGTCATTTTTGCCCATCCTTTCCTTTTTTGTTCACTTGACCTCTCCATCTTCTAGGAAAGTGTCTAATGCAAACAAATGATTAATAAATATTTGTTAATTTTTTTGCCACTTTGTTGGTTCCTGAAATCCCAAGTGACAGAATTAATACACAATCAAATAAAGATACCAAGAATATGGTGCACATGCTCTCAAATTCCCAAATATATGACTTCTGAGCATAAAGACATTAAAGGATAAAGCTAGAATTTGATTTTTTCCCATATTTATTAATATTGAACACTAGCTCTCTAATCATAAAATGCAAGGCATGCAAGGCTGGCTTTTACTCATGATTCAATCTAGAGGGGAAGAAATCAAACCAAGATGTGCATTTCGTACCCTGGCACCGTCCCTTGGATGTAAGAGACAGTTTTGTTCAAGAGCTAAAACAATGTTTTTAATGTATAAATTCTAAAAGAAAATTAAAACTGGCAACTACTTAATGTTTAGGGGAAGAAGAAAAAAAAAAAGACCTCCTGTTCAGCAATCATTAAGATGTAGAGCTGCTGTAATTCGCTCCAATAAAAAATAATTTATGATTTTCTTGGAGCTGAGAAAGTGACGGTACAACTGAGCTTCTGATTTATAAAAACTGCATTTCCAACTCTTTTTTTCAACTGCATCTTTATTTCAGTTTTTTAGTTTTTCAATCAAAGCAAATCATAATAGCAAGCCCTCTACAAGAAGGTAAAGGCCATAGAAGGAGGAAAGATAGATACTGTTAGGTTCACCAAAGGAGGAACGCACAAGGTCAAAAGGGGTAAAGAATTCTGAATTTATTAGGTCATCTGGAAAACCAGATGGGCTGAGTCCTCAAATGGCGCCAGCACCCATGGGCTGGGAGTCAGAGATTTTAAAGGACTCTAGGCAGGCTTTTTCTGGGTGGGGAATTCTCTGGACCAAGTGCTGAGGGGAAAGATAATGGTCTTTGCAAGTGGAATGTGGTTTTAGCAAGTGAAATGTGGTCTAAGCAAAAGGGAATGTCGATTGTGAAGTGGTCTAAAGGTCAGTTCCCAGGGGAAGGAGTATCGATTCAATTATTTGATCAGACCTAACAGATAGATATTCTGAATTGCAGGAAGGAGCAGGTTTACAGAATTATCTTGAGAGACCCTCTGAAATGTGACACAGTGGCCTTCCCTGACTTGAAGTGTCCCCAAACCAGCTTCTCCCAATTATCCAATTGAAGTGTTAGCAGAACACTCATCGCTGTCCCTTTCGGGACTCTAGCAGATCCCAAAGACAAGGACTTGTCTGTCTGTCCACCAAAGTATTCACATTGGCAGGAATGGCACCTGGCAAACAGTGCTTCGGACAAATTTGCTGCATGAATGATTGCATTAACCATTTGGTTCCAAGGAGGAGGTATGATTCCAACTCTTGCCAATAAATGTTAATCTCAACAGCTCTGAAGATTTGAGAGAAATATGTGCTTTGTAAGGTCTAAGTTCTCCCCATAAAAATTGGTGCCATATGAGAGTCCGGTAAGAGTAAGCCCATTCCAGCTCCCCTCTCCTAATATAATAAATAACATGTACATTTCTGTTGTCTTCTATTTGCTGGTGACATTTAGTTTTAATTCAAACCAGTCTTCATAAATTCAAGAACTGTGCACAATATCTTAAGTGGCTCTGTTCTTTATTCAAAATCATCCCTCTCATTCCCAGAATTGTAGTACATAGATCTTCTGAAAGGGAAATAAAACTATTTCAACAACAGGCCAACTGTTTCAGCAGTTTTTTCAAAAGGTATTTCTTTCATTCCCTTGGCTAGAGTTTTCGTTTTTATGCTTGGAAAGGTGTGTTATGTATACATGTATTTTAGTCCAAATGGATGTGACATTTTTTTTTGTTATTGTTGTTGATTTCAGCTTTTCTATTTTCCACTTCAGTATGTTTGCAAAACTTCCTATTTCTCTTACTCTTCCACTTGTGAATCTCTGTTATTGAACCCATGTTCTCTTTTAAAGGAAGACTACTCAGGATACTCTGTAATTCATATGCTCCTCAAGGGGGGAAAACTCAATTTGTGCATCAGAATATTTATAGCATATAATAATCTCAAATGACCTTTCATTTTCTACAAACGGATAAGGAGTGACTTACATGCATAAGTCTGTTTCTTAATTTTTTCTTCCCATGTATCCTAAATATCAATTAGAGTATCCTCAGAAGTATAACTTAGCCAAGGACAATTATATACTACTAGAGGCCCAATGCATGAAATTTGTGCACGGAGTGTGTGTGTGTGGGGGGGGGGGGGGGGTGGGCGGAAGTCCCTCAGCCCAGCCTGCACCCTCTCGCAATCTGGAACCCCTTGGGGGATATCCAACTGCCAGTTTAGGCCCGCTCCCACATAGGGTCTAAACCAGCAGTCGGACATCCCTCTCACAATCTGGGACCGCTGGCTCCTAACTGCTCACCTGCCTGCCTGCCTCATCACCCCTAACCATTCACCTGCCTGTTTGATCGCCCCTAACCGCCTCTGCCTGCCTGCTTGATCTTCCCTAACCACTTGCCTGCCTGCCTGATCACTGCAACCACTCTACCTGCCTGCCTAATTGCCTCTAACCCCTCTGCCTGCCTGCCTGCTCACCCCTAACTGCTCACCTGCCTGCCTGATCATCCCTAACCGCCTCTGTGGCTTCGTCCTGAAGGACGTCTGGAATGACGTCCAAAAGGTCGTTTGGCTGTCTGGTCTAATTAGCATATTACACTTTTATTATTATAAATACCCACAACGTTAGGCGGGATTACTGGAAGGATCAAAAATATTGCAAAAGCTGTGGTTCCTCACATGATCTCACTCATATGTAGAATCTAATGAACAAAATAAACTGAAGAACAAAATAGATCTAGAGACATAGAAGCATGGAACAGACTGATGAATTTCAGAGGGAAGGTGAAGGTGGGGCATGGGGGTGGAAACTTATATGCATAACCCATGGACACAGACAATAGTGAGGTAAAGGCCTGGGAGAGAGCAGATGCAGGGTGGATGGGGTCCTGGGACCAAAAACAAAGGGGTATCTGTAATACTTCCAACAATAAAGGTAAATTTTTTTAAAAACACCTGTGGTTCCTTCCTTCTAATCACCAT
This sequence comes from Corynorhinus townsendii, assembly GCA_026230045.1. Lineage (NCBI taxonomy): Eukaryota > Metazoa > Chordata > Mammalia > Chiroptera > Vespertilionidae > Corynorhinus > Corynorhinus townsendii. Next base: position 160,511,376 of record JAPDVU010000006.1, on the reverse strand, counting down.
TCCCTTACTGCAGCCCCAAACCCCATGGTGACTTAAAATTTAAAGTAATATTAATTAATTCTAAGGAAACAACTAGAACAAACAAAATGTGTGTACAGAAGTATTTATGATTGTAGCAAAAATGTGTAAACACATGTATATTTGGAAAGAATAAGAGACTGAAATAAAATAAAACCATTTAATACTATGATATAACTCTGAATAAAGGAAGTGCCAATCATTCTTGTTTTCTTTCTTTATGTCCTTTGTATTAGCTGTATGATTTACAATAGCTAATACCTGGAAACGGCCCAAGTGCCCATCAGTAGATGAGTGTGAATAAAAAAGTTGTGGTACATTTACACCATGGAATACTATGCAGCAGTAAAAAATAAGGATGTATTACCCTTTGAGACAGCATGGAGGGACCTAGAGATGATTATGCTAAGCAAAATAAGCCAGTCAGAGAAAGACAAATATTTCTATCTTTTTTTAATCAACATGTAATGCATTAAAAATTCAGAGTTTAAAAATTTGTACACCTCGCCCTAACTGGTTTGGCTCAGTGGATAGAGCATCAGCCTGCGGACTGAAGGGTCCCAGGTTCGATTTCGATCAAGGGCATGTACCTTGGTTGCGGGCATATCCCCAGTAGGAGGTGTGCAGGAGGCAGCTGATAAATGTTTCTCTCTCATCGATGTTTCTAGCTCTCTATCCCTTCCCCTTCCTCTCTGTAAAAAATCAATAACATATTTTTTTTTTTAAATCTGTACACCTCAAAAGCATAAAATATTATTAACCAATGTTCCCCCAATAAATTTAATTTTTGGCATTTTTTAAAAATCTTTTTAACAACAAAAAATAGAGAGCTCTCATCATAACTGTTTTCTTTTTTAAATTTTGTATCTGCCTTAATTATCAGATTAGAAGGAACAAGGTGGCAGCCTAAGCGATATTGAGAGGTCTGGTACCATATGGTGAAAATATACCCCCTAAAGGCCAAGGATCAGTGAGCTTGGGGATACAGAAAGGAAGAGGAAAAGAGGGAGGAGGAGAGCTCTTCAATGCTAATCATTTCCTAACCTTAGCCATTGTTTCTCTCCTCTTTCAGAAGCCTGCGAAGCCACAAGTGATTTCTGATTGATTACATTTATCAGTCAACATGATCTATAACTATTTCTCCAGCCAAATCTTTTGACCAATGAGCATCAACCTCACAGCTTTTTGGAATTATAAAAATAAAAAATAATAAAAAAAAACACAAACAAACAAAATTACCTGAAGTCCTCTTTTTCCTATTTTTATTTATTCTTTACTAAAACTATGCTAAATTTACCATCTCACATATTAACTGTTTTCATTTTTGTTTTTCATGTCAATCCTCATCTAAGGACATTTCTACCTTGTGGAGTTGTAAACATGTTAAAAGATTTTGCATTCTGCTCCCTTAAATTTGTAGAGGAGATTCTTATTTTAAACCACTGTATGTTTTTAATTTGAAGAGAAAATCATTCTGGGAGATTTTGACTAGACATAACTCTCCGCCAAAGTATAAACCCTAAAAGTAAATACAGCTATTAAAATTAACTCCACCAAATTGCTTGATAAGCAAGGTAAATAGCAAATCCAGGGCCAAGTGCTAAAAACTTGAGTCAATTATCAAGCTATCTAATAAAAGCCTCCAAAAATCAATAATCCTCTACCTTACTTTTATGATGACATTAAAAATAACAATTTTTTATATAAGGACCGATTTCCTGAAAAGATGGTCTGTGCTAATCTTTTAAACCTATTATCAACATTTTATGCATCATTAACCCTACCTAAACCTGAAAGTGTATGGACATATTTAGGTTCTCCCAACAATAGCTCTTCCTAAAAGGGTCCCTGCCAGGCAGTAACACTATTTATTTACTAAATATTGCTTGGGGACCTAGCCATGCATGACTCACATTAATGCAGGTGGGAGTTTCACAGTCATAGCCAAGGCCTGTGGAACAACTAGAATAACCCATTATTGGGTTTTCTTCTCTCATATCTATTTTATCTAAAATAAGCCAATATGGCATATGATCCAATATTTTATTCACTTACTTTTATAATAGTAAGTGAATAAAATTGTTATGCATTGCTCAAGTGCCAATACCATTAGGTTCATATTTTCAGTTTGTTTTCCTGTGGACCTGGGTATCGTTTATCCTCATGAGTTCACAAGTAGGGGGAAATCCACCCCTTCAGCGATTAGTATCTAAGAATATTTCTTGATCAACCTTCTGTTTTTTGCTTATTTTGTTGGCGTAATCACAAGTGAAGGAAAAGCTGTCATATAGGATATAAATTTGTAGCCTAATTATACTAAATATTGCATATACTCACACACCCGTAGGTGATGTCTTACAACAGAGCAGTGTATCACTTTGATTTCCTGATATTACTATTATTCACGCAAATCATGGTGCTCACTTAGCACTATACAAACAAGAAGCACTTTCTATGTTTCTAAGCCCTCAACAATATAACAAAATAGAAAATAATATGACGGCCTATCCACCCAAAATGATATGTAAAAGTGATTTAATATGACATGTTGGTCCACTGCATTGTCCAGGACATATACCAATTAAAAAATAAAAATAAAATAGGTCAATATGGCATATGATCCAATATTTTACATATATATATATATATAAATATACACACACACATATACACATAATAGAGCACAAAAGAGGGGGGAATGGGATATATATGTAATACTATCAACTATAAAAATATATTTTAATTAATTAATTAATTAATTAATTAATTAAATGGAGCATGAAAGAATATACACAAAAATCTTACCAGTGGTTCTCTCTGGGTGGTTAAAAATGCATATGAAGGCAACAGATGGTGGTTACCAGAGGGAGGGGAGGTAGTAAAGGGTAACGGGGGTCAACTACCAGTATAAGGTGACGGAAGATGATTTGACTCTGGGCAGAGGGCACACGATGCAATTTACAGATCATGTATCATACAAATGTATACTTGAAAGCTATGTCATCTTAGTATTAACCAATGTTACTCCAATAAATTTAATAAATAAACTGAAATTGTGTAAGTCTTGGGTGAAAAAATAAAAAATTTAAAAAACATGAACAAAGAGTACATCTGAGGTGTTGCTTCTTTTTACCTGCTCATGTTTTCTATAATGACCTATGTAACTCCATATGCTCAAAAGCTTGGGGGAGTGTTTTTTTAAGAGAGACAGAGAGAGAGAGAGAGAGAGAGAGAGCGCGCGAGTGACGTTGGGATCAAAAGAGATGACATTCTCCAGCTGAGTAACAGACACATAACTGCTACTTTGTATAAATGATAACTTCATTGATCTGGGTGAAGAGTCTACATTTAACAATCCGTTCGCAACTTCCAGGATACACACAGTTAAGCCTCAGAATGCCAGAGTGTCTTTGCCGTTCTTCGTCCTGTGCTGCAGACTAGTTCAATTTCTTTACCCACATGTCTCCCATTAATTGCCTTTTCAATGGATTACTAATCAGTTTTTGATGTTAAGCAAACATCAATGCTCCTATTAAAGTGAGACCAAACACTGTGACTGTTTGTTTAATAACACAGTCTGAATGAAGGACGGAGTTCAATTAGCACCGGAGCCGAGGCAGGCTTCATTAGGAAGCAGAGGCAATTAAAAAGTGGAAGGCTGCAGGAGGCTCTGATGCACACACCATGTGGCAAGCAGAAAAGGACAAGCGGCACACAGTGCCTTTGAAAAAACTGCAACCTGAAGACTTCAGACAGAACGAAGGATCATTAGCACAAAATTAAGCATTCTAATAGGGTGATCCTTGTCCCCCCAGCCCCAGAAGAAATATGAGGCCAAACCACGTAATCTAAATAAACTGCAGGGTGTCGGGACAATTGGAAGGAACGGAAATTATCTAGCAGGTAGAACTTCATTTCGTACAGAGTTTGCTTCATAGACACTGTTCAATGAATGCTACTGAGCACCATTCCAGGAGGCCGGAGATCCATCTGTACCCACCATTAACTAATGGCGTGACCTTGAATAAGTCACCCAACCACTGTAGACTTCTGTCTCCCTTTTTTATAAAAGTGGTGGACTAAAGAAATGAGCTCTTCTCATTCAAACATTCCATAATTTTATTATTGGAATTAATCACTGTTGTGGTTATATTCATGATGGAGGAGACAATGCAAATCACAAATTATCTAAGAATCACCCTGGTTGGTGTGGCACACTTGGAATATCATCCCGTGCATGAGAAGGTTGGGGATTTGATGCCCAGTCAGGGTATATGCCTAGATTATGGTTTGATCCCCATGGGAGGGAACCTATCTATGTGAATATCCCACATCCATGTTTCTCTCTCTCTCCCTTCCTCTCACTCTAAATATATATATACACATATGAGAATAAATATTCATATTATTTTCTTAAAAGGACGAGGGTAAGGACAAGCAATTTTTTAAAGGTACACATAAACAGGGGATTTTATTTCATGACTATACCCCCAGGATTTCTATGATCTATTCCAATTTCAAAATACGTTCTTGAAGTGTTAAACCAATATGATAAGTCCGATCTTTTTTTTGTAACTTTTCTTTGTGGTATTGAATAGTTACAACTCAGTGCTGGACATTGGGGGAGACATAACTGTGACCTAAGTATGAAGAGGAGAAATTTTCATCTACTAAAAACTGTTTAATGACAACTCGATCATAGTCTGTGATTTCAAGGTTCCTCCTGAAATCACAGCCTTGTGAAGAGGCCCCTGGGCATCAGATGAGCTGCCTGGGCAGCTTTTCCTCCAGAGCTCCTACAACGGGGAGCGAGAAGCCAGTCTTCCTCAGGAGGAATAACTGACAGACTCAGAACCATGTTAAAGAGTGGTGTGAGAACAGTAAACTAAAGTAGGCATGGGGGTAGGTGCACAGGGTGTAATAACAAAAGAAATACTTGCATTCAGTGCAAAAGTAAGCAAGTTCACTTGTAAAGATTCATTCTACAGAGCATTTATTCAAATGGATAAAGCTATGTTCATTCAACACTCACTAGACAAACACAAGGCAACATTTGAACAGACCCCAAGGAGAAATAAGGGAGTGAAGGCAGGCAAATATGGGGAGGGGACTTGAAGGACTTGAAGGTTTCTAGGCAGTGAGAACAACAAATACAAAGTCCCCAGGGAGCAACTGTGCTTATTACATTCAAGAAACAGCAACTATTGGAATGTGGCTGGTGTGCAGGGAAAGGGTGATAGAGGTCAAGGTCAGAAATGTAGAATGCTTGCTCATGGGGTAGGGGGGAGGGGAGTCTTAAAGAACATGGCAAAAACTTCAGATTTTGGTGAATTAAATGGGTAGGCATAGAAGAGCTTTTAGCAGAGTGATTTTTATCTGAGTTTTTAAAGATCATGCTTGATAGCTGCTGAGCAGTGGAAAGGCTGCTAGAAAGTGATGACAGCAATCCAGATAAGAGATAATGATGGTTTTGACCAGATGGTGGTGGTTAGAGGTGCTGAGAAATGGCCAATATCTGCATAGTTTTAAAAATTAGAATCTGCATATATTTAAAAAGTAAAATCAACAGGATTTGCTGATGAATTTTACATGGTGTGCTAGAGAAATAGAAGTATCAGGACAATGCCAAAGTTTTAGAACTAAGCCGAAAAAAAATGAAATTGGCATTTACAGAGTTGGTAGAGACTAAAATATTCATTTGCACATACTAGTAGCTTCCTATTTTCTCATGATTACAAATGCTCTAAATATTGATGAATACTAGAATGACTAAATAAATTATAGTATGTCCATATTACAGAATCAATAAAAAATTATGGCAGAACTACATATTCTTTCATGGAAAGACATCCATGACATACAATTAAATCAGTCACAAAGTTACAGGATATATATATAATCTCTTAGGGGTATTATTTAGCTAATTTATTACTAGTTTAGCTTATTTAGCTAATGTACTTCTACCAGAAAGAAATATGTAATTAAGTACCGTATGGATATCAAACAGAATCATGAACTCAGAGGAGAGATCACTCATGCCGAGACTGGTCAGAAATACCTTGAAAGAAGCTCCAAGTTTCCATGAATGAAGAAGATGCTGCAGAGAGCACAGGCAGCCAATGTCAGAGGCCAGGGGAAAATTAAGCTCAAATTACTGAACTTGGAATAGAAGCAACCAATGGTAATAAGAAAACAGCCCAGAGCACCGAGGGTGTTCCTTCATTCAAGTCCAGGGTGACCAATGCTTGTCCCTTTTAACTATTCCCATTCTGCTCTTCACACATCCACTTCCGAGATGAAGACAAAAGCTATCCTCCCCTTCGCCTATGGCCCATGCTCTGGCAATTATCTCTCTGTTTCTCTTCTACCTGCAAGTCCTTCAACAATCTGGACTTAACTACCTGCCCTTGCTAAGTCTAGGAGCAATAGATCATAATATCCAGCCAGAAAGGAACGTGAAGATGTTTCTCTGTAGCAGGTGCTCTAGTAGAGCATAGGCTGAGAAATGAGCCTGCCGTTCCAGGCCTGTATTTCTTATTATTACCTATATTTTAGAACCTCAGTTCATCCATCTGGAAAATGGGGTGGCAACAACATGTTAAGAATATTAATTTGATGAAGTCGACAAGGTTCTTCATATAGCTGGCATAGAGTCAGTCATCAAACTAGAAATGGGATGGCTATGAAAACAAGGATGAAGAAAAAGAGGTAAATGAAAATAAAAGTAGAGTTTCATTGCGGTGCTGTGTTTTGCCAACCCTTGGTTTGAAGAGACTCAAAAACAAATTGATCATTAAAAAACCAAATGAGAAAAAAATGCATTTCAAAGCTGATCTCTCCTGGCTCCTAATCGGTCTAAACATTTTTATCAATAGATCTCTACAGCCTATTTCATAACGTGAATTTTTTTTAGTTTCCCCTAATCACTTAATCAGAATCAGCGAAAACCCATACTAATTTAAGTGCCATTATATTTTGATGAGATAACCCTATTCTCCTTATACTTAATTGGGAAGTGCTTGTAAGGTCCTAGAATTCCTTTCCTGTACACAAATGTTTATAGCCACTTTATCTGTATTAGCCAAAAACTGGAAACCATCTAAACATCCATCAACAGGTGGTATATTCGTAATACTCAGCAATAAAAAGGAACAAAATAGTTCATACACAACATGGACAAATCTCTAAAACATAACTCCAAGTGAAATGACTCAAACCTGAAAGACTACATGTAGGAGTCCATTTATATGACATTCTAAGTAAGATGAAGTTCCAATGACAAAAACCAGATCCGTGGTTGTCTGAGGCCACGGACCAGAATCGACGGCAGGATCATGAAAACGTTCCTATGTCATGATTAGGGTGGTGGTTACACCACTGTATACAATTACAAAATTCAAACTGGACACTCAACTGTATTAACTATAAAATTACATACATCTCAATAGCTTGGAGAGGAGAAATCTATAAGGCAACTCCTGCTCCCTAGCATATAGCAGAAACCTTCTCCGTTTTAATAAACAATGACGCAATGCCAGCAAAGGTAAACAATGTCTTGGTATTTTTTTCTGTGTCATTCAAAAAGTTTATATTATATTCCAAAAACACTTGCCTACTTCAAATGTGAAGAGAGCATCCCATTCACCTTCTGTTTCTGACTCCAAGGGCCTTGGGAGTTTCCAGCATTCCAATAAACTGCTGCTTTCCATACATCATTGGCTTCTCCTCTTTCTATCATTCATTTTGCCGTGTATGAGGACTCAATTAAATGACAAAAGGCAGTTTACTCCCACCTTCTATCTCCCCCAAAGGTTCCTGAATAAACATTAAGAATTCGTAGAGAAACTTACTGCAAGCAGGCAAAACAGCCTTGAGATCCTCAAAATGCCGGTCTGCCCTAGACATTCATTCGGCCTGTTCGGGAACATCTAAGATGGTCGGGGACTCCTGAAGGTACTCACACCATCGCCTCTTTGGCCTCCATGGCCATGGGCTTACTGTGGACATACTGCGTCACCACATGCGCTGGGACTGACTCAGGTGCCTATAAAGTTCAGACCATGGAGGGAAGGGACAAGCCACGCCCCACACGCTCTCCTTAGTGTGAGGCAGAGCCAACCCGAGCTCATTAGGCTTTTACAAGGGCCAGGGCCCATGTGTTTCCCTCCATCTTCCACTCACCCATGCCTGACTCCAGGTGTGAACACTTTAGACCCAAACCTCAGAATCAGCCTTTCAGCTTTTTCTGAGAGTCTCTACTTTGCCTCCAAAAGTAGTAAGTTCTGGGTTAGGAACTGGGCTGGTTTCTAGGGCTATAACAATGACCATAGGAGAGGCAGGCCCTGCCCCCTGACCTTGCAGTCTAGTGGAATCACAGGTAGCTCACTGTCTCCAGTGACGGCAGCAAAGGGACCATCACTGAAAGCCTGCTACACGAAGCACTAACCTGCATCCTCACTTAACCCCACAACAGAGGAAGCAGGACTCGCATTCCCTAAATTTACAAACAAGGACTGTGAAGCCCAGAGAAGGAATTTTTCTAATACACTCGCAGGGTCCGCCATAGACAAAAAAAAAATAAAGTTGACTGTGACATAGCTGATCAATTAGCCTTTTTCTAGTTTCCTTAAAACCACTATATGAAGAATCAGCCACTCAGCCAAAATGGTGCTCATTAACATTTTAAGTCAATGAGTAACACTTCCCTAAAAGTTCAGTGGTTTTCAAACAACAGCACATTAGAACCGTTTGAACAGCCCGGTCAGCATAGCTCAGTGGTTGAGCATTGACCTATGAACCAGAAGGTCAGGGTTTGATTCTGGTCAAGGGCACATGCCTGGGTTGCAGGCTCAATCCCCAGGAGGGGGTGTGCAGGAGGCAGTCAATCAATGATTCTCTCTCATCATTGATGTTTCTATCTCTCTCTTCCTCTCTGAAATCAATAAAAAGTTTTGTGTTTTTTTTTACAAAAAAGAACCATTTGAACAGCTGAGTAATTCACAGCTTGCTGGGCCTCAGCCCAGCATTTCATTTAGAAGGTCTAGAGAAGGGCCCAAGGCCAGGATGCTGATACTGCTGCCTGGGGACAACATTCTGAGAATCACCACTCTAAAATAAAAGAATAAGTAAGCCTTCTAGTCCATTAATAGAAAGGGTTCAAGGTTAAGCACAGAAATCTACAAAACTCTTCGTTACCTACTTAAGACATGGGAACAGAAAGGAGAGCACGTGAGAGGCTTTCCTCACTTAAACCATTCACAGGTAGAGCAAATGAAGTTCAAACAAGTGATGAGGCCCTTACTGAAAACCATGGGCTTTGGTGAGTGCGGTGTATCATTGTAGATTCATCGATTGCAACAAATGCACTACTCTGGTGGGGGATGCTGGGAATAGGGGAGGCCATGTATGTGTGGGGTCAGGGTGGTGAGTTAGGGGAACCTCAATTCCTTCCCCTCTAGTTTTGCTGTGAACCTAAAGCTACTCTAACAAAAGAACATCTTAATTAAAAAACATTATGTAGTTCTTGATTATGACAAGTGATAATAAGGCTAAGGCCTGGAGTCAAAAACTGTGGTTTATAGACCAAAGAACACGCTTACTCCTGCGCCAGAGTTTTGTGCCTGGAGAGCAGTAAATCCATTACTCTAGTGCCCAGGACAATGGAGGGATGGCCTGGACCCCGAGAATAGCCTCTCCCAGTCCAAGTCCAATTAATCTCTTCAGTTACTCTTATGCGCTGACCAACACCTACGTTTGGTAATATGTAGGGCCCAGAAATCTGCATTTCTCCTATTACACTGAATTTTGAGAAAAATTAGATGGTTGTTAACACCTTGGAACATATCAGCCATGTCCACAACAATCCTCTCCATTGTCATTTCTTAAGTTGTTCTCACCAGGCATTAAGTGCTGGGATCAACAAGCCCAGCAGGCAGGAGCACCACTCCCAACCCCCAACGCTCCATTTTCCACATGGCCAACACGCTTTGCAAATCAGACTCAGATTGGATCAGTGGATATGTAATTTTAGATGATCTCAACTAGAAAGATGGCCCAGCAGCCAACCAATACTGAATTAATTTCCCTTAAAATCTGTATTCCACATATCTGGTCACCCCTAATGTTCAATTAATGTGACCTAGCTTCATCCACAGTGTCAGCTACCCCAAAATAGTCCTATCCCTCTAGGGACCTGAGTCTGATCAAGCCTTAAGTAGGTATGTGAATGTGAACAGAAAGAGAAAACGGGGAAATTAATCAGTGTACATTAGAGGTTAAGAAACCGTTTTTCCTACCCAGTTCATGCACACATTGACCAAATGCCTATACTGTATGTGTGTTCTGTGCTAGATCCTGAAATCCAGAGGAACCCAAATCATGGTACCCGCACTCATGCAGCCTACAGTCTAGTGAGCCGGAGTCTGCTCCTCAGCTGAAGCAGGAGGGAACAAGCTTGCCTTTTGTATGCACATACAGGCACCCAAAACAAATAAAACCAAGTTGGGAAAAGATGACAAATTAAAAGTTCTAAAGTAGCCTTGGCCAGCATGGCTCAATTGGTTGGGGGTTGTCCCATGTACTGAAAGGTTGCTGGTCCAATTATTGATCAGGGCACATGCCTGGATTGTGGGCTTGGTCCCCAGTGGAGGCATTCGGGAGGCAGCTGATAGAGGTTTTGCTCTCAGATCGATGTTTCTCTCTCTCTCTCTCTCTCTCTCCTTTACTCTCTCACTCTAAAAATCAATTTTAAAGATCTTTATAAAAAATAAAAGTATGTCATTTTTTTAAAAATCTTTTAAAAAGAAGTTGTCAAGTAGATGGATTTAGCATCTTCACTTTAGAAAGGAAGCACTGTGTACTCTACCTCAGCAACATAACCCAATCTGCAGCCCACGTCTTCCTTTCTATCTGGGATTCGGGATGGCCCTGATCCAATCAGACCTGCAGCTGCCCAAACATCTCTCTCCCACAAAACAACTGTGATGCCTGAGTCCCTCCGTTACTCATCCCCTCCTCTGGGTTATGCTTTTCCCCCTGATCCTTTCATAAACACAGTTGCCCCTCAGAAGATGTATTCCTTGAGCCAGGAATTCTCACACTTTGGTGAGTATAAGAATTTCTTAAAGCTCTTTTAGAAGTGTAGATTCCTGGGCCTCTCCCTGAGTCATTCATCTAGAATAAGGTCCAGAAAACTTGATTTAACAAGTACCAAGAGTGTTTGATTCTTCTGATTCCACACATGTGGTATTCCATTTATTGCTCAAAATAGCTGTATTGACAGAAGGGGACATGAAGTGCAAGGAAGTCAAATAATTTGCCTAAACATACACAGCAAAGAAGTGGCAGATCAGGTTCCTAACAGAACTTCCAGACCTCCAGGCCCAACGACAATCTAAAGCTGAAAAGCTGAATGCCAGGGGCAATTAAACCTAAAACTAAGGGGAGACAGAAGGAAGGTTTAGGTTCAGAGAAAGGAAAGGTCAGCAGTGCAATCAGGAGGGGCTCAGAAGCAGGTGTCACCAGCATCTGAGTTTAGCCAAGGGCCAGTTCCATGCCTGTGCAAGGCCAGCAGCAGTAAATGGCATAAACAAGGTAGAACAGTTCCTATAAACGCATCGGGAAAACACCTTGAGGTTTTACCTGCAATTAATTGCAAAGACATTTCTTAATGGCAGCCTTCTCTTGCCTTCCCAGATTAATGAGTCAGAAAGGCACTGCTCTCCACAGCATCTTAGAAGTGGGCAAGCCCCCTCCTGGGCTCACATTAAAACAGAACACAGGACCTTCAGCTAAATGCTGCAATGTCCTCCAATTTAGAAAGTCATCTCGAAGCTGTAAATGTCTATGCACAGATTCCTTCCTCAAATCCCTTCTGGTCCCAGAAGGAAAAGAGAGATGCGGAGAAGAGCTGTATCATTTTGGGCAACATTTTATTTGGGTAATACTTTGGATAACACTGGAGGTAGTGAGCTCATTTGAAAGCTGGTTCTTTCTATAAAAGAAAAATGTCCTTTTTGTTGCTGAATTTAAAAGTCATACAAGTAAGGAGGGTGGAGATGGAGGGGGGAAAAAAAAAGTCCAGCTAGTGTGGCTTAATGGTTGAGTGTCGACCTATGAACCAGGAGGTCACAGTTCGATTCCCGGTCAGGGCACATGCCCAGGGTGTGTGCTCAATCCCCAGTGTGGGGCGTGCTGGAGGCAGCTGATCAATGATTCTCTCCCATCATTGATGTTTCTATCTCCCTCTCCCTTCCTCTCTGAAATCAATACAAATATATATTTTTTAAAAGATCAAAAAAAAAAACTAAAACTACTGAATGCTGAAAGCTTACTCAACAATAGCATTTTTACGTTCTTTATGTTTTTACTAGAGATGTCTGTGTGTGTCTGTGTATCTCTGTGTCTGTATTTGTGTGTGTGTGTGTGTGTGTATGTAACATATCTTGAGGAGGAACTACTATTGAACTAGTGATATACATATATATATAATTCAATCTATACATAGACCAGGTTGGGAGAAGAGGGGACTGTAGCCTATCCCCAAATTAAACTCCAAGTTAAAGGCCTGGGTGGCTACCTGGCGGTTTGCATTCTGCAGAGCCTTGCTTTTCAAATAAATGAACCAACAAGAGCACACCTGTGTTTATTACATGTTCCTGGGATAATTAATGCTGGTAATCACACCTTGGTGTTAGCACACAAAGCACCTGGAATGTGACTTGCAGCCCACATTCTAATCACGTCGGCCACCCAACTCTCCCAATGACCTTCTTCAAAACAATGACTGTCTTTGAAATCGCAGAAGCCAACCCAGGAGGAAGCCTGTTCCACGATTAGGCTGGGGCTGAGCAGTTCTTAAAGCCACAGTGGCACCAAGTGGTTAGGAAGGGAATTAGGCTGCCAGTTTGTATTCACATCCTCTGGCCAGCCTGCTGTTGTGTAGACCCGATACTATTCCCAGGCAGCCTAGCTCCTGGAAGTGGGAGGAAAACAAAGCCCCAATACCCCTGACACCTTAAAGGTGATTCTGAAACTCACATGAACCCTAACGTCCCCAATTTTGAGGAGTTTTATATTTTCATGGACACCAAAAGGATGGGGGGAGGGGTGGCAATTAGAATCACCTATTCCATATCATTGTTTATAGCATTTACGTCATATTTTATATTTGTAGTGAAGTCTGTCTGTGTCACCGTGCCCAACAAAGATGGTGAGAAATACTGTTTCCATATTACAGATTAGAAAGGAAGGGGAAATGACAGGAACAGGAGAGGGAGAGGAGAGCGGTAAGTGCTCTACTTAGTGGCTTGTTCAGCTGCAGAACCAGTATCTGCTCCTATCCATTAGCCTATCAGGACCCCAACCAATTTGTTTCCTTTCTCACATGCATAATTTCCCCCTAAAACACTATCACTCCTACATGTTCTGATTTTCTCTTCTTTTTAAAAAAATAATTGTCATACTTTTTTCTTCCTGTCCCGCGCCCTCCCCCCCGCCCCCCAATGGCTCAGACTCAAATAAGTTGGGTGGCTTCAAAGACAACTCTCAAAAAGGGTTTGTCCCTCCTGTGGCTTCCTATAATTATAGACAGATCATTTTCCCATAATGCTACTGCAGCGTTAATCACTCCAAATGCAGAAAGAGCCAGACAAGCGTTTCTGTGAACAGAGAGCTCAGTGTCCCATTTCAATTTGTGATTATATCAATAATCCTGAGACTGTCTTATGTGCACTAACCCTTTATTTCTGGAAAAACTGGAAGGAAACCGCTAAAACTGTATAGGCAGGCCCTTGGGAACACAGGGGGTGTACGTCTGTAAGACAACGTCCCAGATGACCCTTGTCAACGGCTTTCTCCTGCCTTTCTACATGGCAAAGGGGCAACTGGGCCTTTCCTGCCGGAACATTCATGTGAAGACTCATAAGCACCTCCACCCTTAAAAGCACAAATTATCAGTGGCTCCCTCCCACACACAGCAGAGGCCGATGTGAATGCAAACTGCTTACAGCTCAGAACAACAACAACAAATTAATCCTGATGTACTCTTCTAAAATACTCTAGTGTGATTTTCATGCTGCAGCCCTACACCCCGAGACCACAAGCAAATCTCGTAGCAATTTCACAGATAATCTTGCGGCAGATTGGAAAGATTAGAGGAAGCAAAATTTCTAAAGACATTATTTTCATAGAAAAAAAAAAAGAGCTTAACATAAATATTGTCATTTGTATTCATCATTTCTCCTGAGTTCCTCTTTAACCAGGTGATCTCCAACCACAGCAGAAATGTATCAGACATTGTCTCCAAGCAGGAACATCCTTATATTGGGGTTAATTAATCAGGAATCGCATATACGGCTATGGTCAAAGAGCAAAAACACACGATTGCAAGGAGGAATGCTGAGATACAAGTGTGCCTTGACAGAAAATGCATTTGTTTGTTTAAAATGTTTGTTGAGCATCTGCTGATACCATTGTAATTAACCTTGTTATTAATAACAGGAAAGGAGCAAAGGGAAGGCCAAATATTATAGCCATGTCATTTAGACAGCTTCACCTTTAAGTGCTGTAGGAAGCTACAACTTGACACTCCCCAGGGGTCCCTCAAAGAGAAGATAGATGTATGCCCTGTAAAACTGGGGTGAGGGGAAGGTACTTTTCTGTCAGTCACACCTGGGAATAGGTCACTGGCCAGAATGGGCGTGGCCACTACAAGTATGGGAAGATTTAGGGTACTTAATTTCCTGCACAAAGGAATCACTCTCTTGATTGCTCTTGGTCTCTCTTGGCTCTCTTGGGACTCTCGTTGCAGGGGGGCATGCTCTCTTGGCACCCCTCCATTCACCACGTGGCCCACAGGCTCATGTTCCCCACACACAATGGACTATTGGACTGTAACTAGCCTAATGCTGCTGAACTGAACCCAGCTGTAATATGAAACGGAGCCTCTGGACACTGGCTTTGCTTTTAGCTCTACTAAAACCCCAGCTACACTTCTATGGCTGAAATAGGACGTTGTAAACCCAGCTATATAATTTCACCCAAATAAAAACCACTCATCCTCCTGTGCGAGCCTCAGAAAATTCTTTTTCTCGAGATATTGTAAGGACTCCATCCCAAGCATCCAGTAGGGAAAGGGATACCCCAATATCCCTGATAACACTGCTACATGCCAGATACAATCCTCAGAACAGAAAATAAGACTTTATGGATGGTCCATTCTAGTAAAAGAACTGTGAAGATTGTGCAGTGTAAAAACAATAAACAGGTTCATCATGTCAGGTAGGGATCGATGCTCTGAAGCAAAGTCTACCTGTTGAGAATTACATTATTCCAGTCACAGCTGTGGCTGGGTGGTGGAGGGAAAGGAGGAATAGGCCTCTCTAAATATATAAATTTGAGGGTAATGAAGATCCATGATCAGCTACAAATTTTAGGATTTAACCCTAGTAGCAGCCAATAGGAAGTATCAAAAGAGCATAACTCAATGGTTGAGTGTCGAACTATGAATAAGGAGGTCACAGTTTGATTCCCGGTCAGGGCATATGCCTAGGTTGTGGGCTCAATCCCCAGTGTGGGTGTGCAGGAGGTAGCCAATCAACAATTCTCTCTTATCATTGATGTTTCTATCTCTCTCTCTCCCTCTCCCTTCCTCTCTGAAATCAATAAAAATATATATATTTTTTAAAGAGTGGAGGCCCCCAACAGCTGGGGATGCCTTTAATCCCATAGGGACAGAGGAGAATAACGAATCATGAGGAATAATAAGTGCCTATTTCTCAACTTCCTAGAATCTTAGTGCTTATCCAATGCCTTCTATTTTGGCAGGGAAAAGAACCAGGGTCACACTAGACACAGATCATCCTTGACATTTCACAGTGGCTGGAATTAATTGCCATGAGATAATAGCATCCAGAAGTAAGCTTATAACAAATGTTGCTTTCAAATCAGTTATGCAAATACAGCTTTAAGAAGCCTAATATATGTAGATTTATGACTAGTTCCTTAAAAGTACCCATCTAAAAATGAAATATTTTAAACTCCTCCAAATTCTAAGAGGAATTTATCATATAAAATAAAAATCAAAGAAAAGCAAACAATGGACCCCTAAAGTTTTTCAGAAAAAGAAATGTAGCTTTTTCTACTGGAAAGAATCTTATAAATCCCCTGACTTCTTTTCTCACAGAGCATATTTTACTGAGCTCTCGCATCTATCAGAAGGCAAAGGCAGCCAGCAATCTGGCATCTAGTAGATGGCATCTCATTTTGAATAGATAGGTCCTCATGCTGTGGAATTAACAACTTTTAGATAGTTTTAGTGCAACCAGTGAGCCGTTGCATTTGAATATGATGCACATTTTTAATTTAAATAAAATGCATTTAATATCGATTTTTTTTTCATCCATATTCAGTATCCCAACTATAAAATATACTGATGATATAAAAAGTCCCCTCTGAAGATTAAAAAATCTTCTATGGTTCTACATGATGTTTCATTTATACTTAGTACAAATTTGCCACTCCAAATTTCCTCAGCCTTCTGTAGTCCAATCAATAGTTGTTGACAGTTTATAATATAAAGTCTTTCCAAGTATATTACACAATACTAACCACATATATTACATAATGTGCTCTTTGAGATTCTATAGAGATATTAAATTTACTAAGAACGTAAAGCATTGGTGCACTACCTAAATGGCAAATTTCATCGATGTAGTAAACATCATGTTAGCCTATACACTGAGTATAACCAAAGGTGAATATATTCAAGACTGCCTTCCTCTAGGCATTAACACCATGGGGTGGCAATTCACTGGAAATGGTTGAAGTACCTACAACAATGGAACATTTTCCAAACAACTCCTTAAAAACATAGGGAAAGCAATGTAAGATTTTTAAAAATATTTTTTTATTGATTTCAGAGAGGAAGGGAGAAGGAGAGAGACAGAAACATCAACGATGAGAGAGAATCATCAATTGGCTGCCTCCTACACACCCCCCACTGGGGATCAAACCCCAATCCAGACATGTGCCCTGACCAGGAATTGAACCATGGCCTCCTGGTTCATAGGTCAACATTCAACCACTGAGCCATGCCAGCTGGGTAAAATGTAATATTTTATTAGGAATTAACTAAATATATTCAGAGTTGATGTGTATGGAATTTTACATAATCCCATCCAGATTATAGATGAGAAAACTAGCAGACAAATATATAAATGGCACCATCGTGTCATGTAGATAATTGGCGACGTTTTTGCTTAAGGTGGTAACTTCTATATGACCAATGATAAATAAAAACTCAGTTGGAACGAGCTCTATTTTTTCTGCCAGAGATTTTTAAAGCTTTTTTTTAAGGTTTTCACTTTTTAAAAAAAGCACAAGAAATAATGCACATGCTCTTATTGATAACTATAATCTCTTTCTGAGTTTTATGTAAACTCAAGTGAAAACTTTTACTAAAATGCAGAAAAGTCAGATCGTATAGCACAAAGAAGCAAAAATAATTTATTTGTAAATGAATTTCACGAAAAAAACTTATAATTTTCTGATAGGTCTTCTCCTGTCATCTTCAAAGACCATCAGTGAAAGTTTTATTTTCATCATTTTAAGCAGAAAATCCTTAATCATTATCAAAAGAATTTGAACTTGAGGTACCCATCTGTTGCAATTTTTCAGAGGCCCCAAACACCCTTCGAAGAGAGAAACCTTGGTTTTGAACTTCAATGATTAAACAGTGGTCTCCTTTGTACAATCTGCTTAGACCGCTGTTAGATAGCAAGTATTTTATTGCCAACCTTCAGTCAAGAGCCTCTTGTCCTACAAGACACTCATTAGTCAAGGAAAAAAAACATCATCTACATTTAAATAAATGAAAGGAGGAAATCTGTGCTCACACAAGTGTTTTATGTTGTATGTTTTCCTTTTTAATCTCCAATTCAGAGGCTTTGCAATCACCAGAATTGCGAACTTTTCTCCTCTCTAAAATAATAAAGAGACCACTTAATTATCATCTCATGGTCATTTCGCCTGCTACATGCAGGCTGCAAAACCCAATAACAACTCTGAATGAAAGGCATTTCTTCATGGCCATAACCTCTTTACACCTGGACTATAGCTTTCTGAAGATGATTATATGGTTGCAGCAAGAAGGTCACCACACAAGGCTAAAGTCACAATCCAGACCCCAGAATTCCTCCCAAGCACCTTACCAGCACATTGCAGAAAGTTAATGGCTCCAAAGGATGGAGCAGTTTATAAAAAGAAACCAGTTAAACATTCATAATGCTTTGAAAAGACAATTTTAAATAAATAGAACAGTACAATGAGGTTAAAATGATGGACTAACTTTACAAAAAGTTTACCAGCTTGGCGTTAGAATTAAGAATAGTGGCAAGCCTGGCCAGCATGGTTCAGTGGTTAAACGTTGACCTATGAACTAGAAGGTCACGGTTTGATTCCCAGTCAGGGCACATGCTGGGTTGTGGGCTCAATCCCTAGTAGGGGATGTGCAGGAGGCAACTGATCAATGATTCTCTCTCATCATTGATGTTTCTATCTTTCTCTCCCTCTCTCTTCCTCTCTGAAATCAATAAATATATATATATATTTTTAAAAGAATAGTAGCAAAAGATGAAACTGGTATTTTATAGTAATTTTTACCAAAGTAAATGAAGCACAGCATTGATGGAGAACCCAGGAAGAATGCAGCATTCCACCCATCCATTTCATATAAATGGCAGCATATGCTATGTTTTATTTTGAATTCTCTGGTAAATGAATGTTTATCCTGGGATCAATGACTCTGGGTGACTGGCAGATTGCAGCAACAATTGTTTCCTTACCAAGAGAATTATCTTCAATCAGATCGCCTTTGTTTGATGAAACCTAAATTGCAGAGGGAATATTTAAACATTGAAGGAGAAAATCCATAGATAAGCTAACACATGGCTCCAAGAGGCATCTACCAGAACTAATTGTCTCTATTATTCTTTTATTCTAAAAGCTACAGGTAGAATATACAAGTGGCATAGCAAAATACTGTATCATTGTAAGTGCCCTGCTGAGGAACAGTACACCACTAAAATATTTTCTTTCCTGTAAGTGATATTGAGGGCTGAAGCAAATGAGACAAATATGTCTATGGCAAATCCAGCTGAAATAACTGAATTAAGAATAAAAATCCCTCTTCTGTGTCAGATTTTTGTGAAGCTAAAGAAAGCAGAGAAGGTATCGCTTCTGCATTGTATCTGTGGCCACAAATGTACCCAGCATGCCCTGGGACCAAGAAGGCTCTCTATTCTGAAGGTGACCACATACCCATGGCCTCGATGAACATGGTGGGAAAATTAACCACAGTTAAGAGCTCAGCCCTGCAGGGCACATATTTTTGTGTTTGAATCCGGCATGCTGCTCACTAGAGGTACAATCCCAGGTAGAGTACTGAACCTTTCTAATGCCCTTTTTTCCTAATTGATTAGCTACAGACAATAAGAATATGCACAGTATTAAAGTGTTGTCTCACCACCCTATTCTTGTCTCTCATGATCTTCACCCCCCTGCCCCCCCCCCAATATGGCTTATTGCCTCCCCCTCCGCTGAAACAGCCCTCCTTCAAGTCACCCTGGTCACTAGGCCCAGTGGCTACTGTTGCACCTCATCACTTCAACAGCCTCTAACACTGTTGGCTGTCACCTTTCCCTGCTTCTTGTAGCATCCTCTTAGAGAGAGAGAGAGAGAGAGAAAGAGAGAGAGAGAGAGAGAGAGAGAGAGAAGAGAAGCCACCACAGTCAGGAGACAGCAGGTGCCTGCATTTCTTTTGGCTTTGGAATCTGGTTCCCAGTCTCCTGGTTTGCGTTCTGTGACACAGTCCTTCATGCTCACTGTGAATTTCCTTTGGGGGCACCTTAAAAGAGCAGGGACACTGTGCCAATGGAAGACACCACCATCTCTAAATAGAATTGAAGTTTTTCTCTTTACTCTCCAGCATCGTGTACCCACCCCCACCTTGATTCCGTAAACTTGGGCCGCAAACATACCATATGTGCATGTGACCAGTGAGGAGAAGCAGTGAAAAGAAACAGAAAACTCCATGACAACACCATCCATCCTTAAGCCCCTTTCGGCGGTGCTCCTGGAGGGTCCGGTGTGGGAAAGGTTTCCTTGAATTTACAGGAGGCTAACTTAGACCAGCCCGGGGCCTGTGATATCTCTTCGCCCCTTAAGAGACCCATTGGAAATAAATAACCGAGGCTTTGTCTCTTTGCCATCACCTTCTCTACTAGGAGCTGAAATCAAGACAAATAGCTCTCGTCCCTGTCTCACAGCTAAGGATGAAATGGCTCCTTCAAAGAATCACTAAATCATACCATCCTCCTGGCAAAGGACAAATGGAGTTTGCCACTCGCCACCAGCTCAGACAGGTATAGACAGGACTTGCAAGCAAGCCTCTCATGTTTCTGCTTTGCTCGAGGCCCTTCTGACTGCCCCTGAAAGAGGTCCCTGCACCTCTCGGGCATCCACCGCAGCACCCCGGTGGAGAGATTCCGGGCTGGATAAATGCAAAGACTCCGTGGCTGTCAGGGATGCCTTTGCTAAGACAAAGACTGACAAATTGCCCTCCTCGCATTAATTCTCAAGTGCATTTTCAAAGCACATGCCTCTGATGAAGTATTTTGAATAGGGCTGTGGATGTTAAGGAGACATTTAAAATATCTCACTCATGATTTTTGAAAACGTTCCTCATTCAAAGTTGTCACAGCCCGACAGCTCGGCTCTGTTTCGAGTGTATTCTTTTACAACGTGCTACAAACTGATTGAAGAGCTGACAAATCCGACTGAACCCAAACAAGAATCTTTAACTACGTCTGATCGAAAAGAATGTTTAATGAAAATGCAGATACAGATATTACATCTAGCATCTGAAATTTTACAGTCAAATTACACAATTAAAATCATTACTGAAAATATGCCTCTAACCCCCACTAGACAAAAAGAAAATCGCTCCACTATCTATCGAGACAAAATGCTGAAGTTATTAGAAATATCTCTCATAAAATATTCATGTATTTTTTTCATCTACAGAAAAGCCAGGATTTTATGTCCTGCATGCCTCTTTATTTTTTTTCCATTTTTTTATTAAGGTATTATATGTGTACATATCTTACCATTGTCCCCCCCCCCCAAACCCCACTCCCATACATGCCCTCACCCCCCAATGTTTTGCATCCGTTGGTTATTCTTATATGCATGCATATAAGTCCTTTGGTTGATCTCTTATTTCCCCCACCTCTCCCTAACCTTCCCACTGTAATTTGACAGTCTGTTTGATGCTTTACTGCCTCTGTATCTATCTTTTTGTTCATCAGTTTATAATGTGTTTTTTATTATCCACAAATGAGGGAGATCATGTGGTATTTTTCTTTCATTGACTGGCTTATTTCACTTAGCATAATGTTCTCCAATTCTATCCAGGTTGCTACAAATGGTAAGAATTCCTTCTTTTTATGGCAGCATAGTATTCCATTGTGTGGATGTACCATAGTTTTCTGATCCAGTCATCTGCTGAAGGGCACCTAGGCTGTTTCCAAATCTTAGCTATTGTAAATTGTGCTGCTATGAACATAGGGGTGCATATATCCTTTCTGATTGGTGTTTCTAGTTTCTTAGGATATATTCCTAGGAGTGGGATTACTGGGTCAAATGGGAGCTCCATTTTTAGTTTTTTGAGGAAACTCCATACTGTTCTCCACAGTGGCTGCACCAGTCTGCATTCCCACCAGCAGTGCACAAGGGTTCCTTTTTCTCCACATCCTTACCAGCACTTGTCGTTTGTTGATTTGTTGATGATAGCCATTCTGACAGGTGTGAGATGGTACCTCATTGTCGTTTTGATTTGCATCTCTCTGATAATTAGTGACTTTTAGCATGTTTTCATCTGTCTCTTGGCCTTCCTTCTATCTTCTTTCGAAAAGATTCTATTTAGGTCCGTTGCCCATTTTTTTATTGGATCATTTATTTTCCTTTTATTAAGTTGTATAAGCTGTCTATAGATGTTGGAGATTAAACCTTTATCAGTGATAACATTTGCAAATATGTTCTCCCATACAGTGGGCTTTCTTTGTTGTTTTGTTGATGGTTTCTTTTGCTGTGAAAAAGCTTTTTATTTTGATGTAGTCCCATTTGTTTATTTTCTCTTTAGCTTCCATTGCCCTAGGGGTAGTATCAGTGAAGAAGTTCTTTCAGCATATGTCTGAGATTTTGCTGCCTGTGGATTCCTCTAGTATTTTTATGGTTTCCCGTCTTATGTTTAAGTCCTGTATCCATTTTGAGTTAATTTTTGTGTATGGTGTAAGTTGGTGATCTAGTTTCATTTTTTTTTGCATGTACCTGTCCAATTTTCTCAACACAATTTATTGAAGAGACTGTCTGGACTCCATTGTATGTTCATGCCTCCTTTGTCAAATATTAATTGAGCATAGTGGTTTGGGTTGATATCTGGATTCTCTATTCTATTCCATTGGTCTATATGTCTGTTCTTGTGCCAGTACCAGGCTGTTTTGATAACAGTGGTTTTGTAATACAGCCTGAAATCTGATATTGAGATCCCACCTACTTTGTTCTTCTTTCTCAGGATTGCTGTGGCTATTCGGGGTCTTTTTTTATTCCAGATGAATTTTTGAAGAGTTCTTCCTAGGTCTGTGAAATATGTCCTGCATGCATCTTTAAACAGTGTAATACAGTTATTGTCCAAGTTATCTGTGCCTTTGAGTCCAGTGATTGATCGTGGCTTGTACAAACAACTTATAAGAGAGTAAAGTACTGACGTCAGGATATTATAATTCTTCTGGAAAGTAACCTTATGATTATTAAATACCAAAAAAAAAAAAAGAAAAGAAAAGAGAGCTGTAGCTAGACAAAGGGAGAGAAACTGGCGTGTGATTCAGGAGGCAACCAGGAGTTTGTGTTCTTAGTGCAATGAGGATTCTACCCACACCTCCGCAAGCAAGGCAAGAAACTTCCACAGACAGCAGCAGAGCAAAGAAGAGAAGCTCTTCTGAAGAAACAGCCATAAAGTTATCTTTCAAAATATTTTCTTTGGCTTTGCTAAAATACATGTGGTTCTCTGAATCCTTTCTTGCATTAAGATGATGTCACTAAATAGAGCAGATAAAGAACAAGCCATAACATAAGGCAAAAAATTCCTGCCAGGGCCGGTGATGAAGTAGAGATCCTTCCCAGTGCTAGGAAGGAATAAAAGAAAAAAAAAAAAAGAGCCCAGCCAGTGTGGATCAGTGGTTGAGCATCAACCTATGAACCAGGACGTCACAGTTTGATTCCCAGTTGGGGCACATGCTGGGTTGTGGGCTCAATTCCCAGTAAGGTTCATACAGGAAGCAGCCGATCAATGATTCTCTCTTATCATTGATGTCTCCATCTCTCTCTACCTCTCCCTTCCTCTCTGAAATCAGTAACAATATATTTACCGAGAGAGAGAGAGAGAGAGAGAGAGAGAGAGAGAGAGAGAGAGAGAGAGAGAGAGAGAAGGACAGAAGTGTCCTATCAACCTTACAAGGGAAAAGCAGGCTCAGAAAGACACAGAGAGTTTGTTGGAATTTGAGAACATTGGGTGTAGGTGCCTAGTTGCCTGGGTGCAGCTAAGAAGCCAGGAGCTTCTCATAAAAAGCTCAAGTGTTCATCATGGCACCACCATCCCCATGGCATGAAAGGTACAAAGCAACCTCATGCTCAGTGGGCAGATATTTAAACTGGGTACTTTGTGGGGATTTTAGAGCTCTGGGCCTGTTAGGGGGCAGGTCTGAGGACATGGATGAGATTCCTCCTTCATGTAAGTATCCAGGGATAACTCTACACATGGACTCCCACTGTTGGGAGTTCTTGGCTCTCCTCTTGGATAGAACTCTAAACAGGTCAGGGACAGGCCTCTTCACGTGGCCCACATCTGGTCCAGGGAAATGTGCCTTATCTGTTTGGCCATTAGCGGACATGTAATTGTTTCCTAAATGCAGTCTTCCAGGGTCTCTCTCTGCTTTTATCCAGATTTTCCCAGCTCTTTCTGACATTAATGAGACCCAGCTATGAGCTCTCCTAGTAGTTCTCCATAATTACCTGAGCCAATTCCTTAAAATAAATCCATCTGTCTGTCTGTCTCCTTATCTATCTACATCCTACTGGTTCTGTTTCCTGGGAGAACTGTGACTAATATAGGGTTGAACATAATGTTCTCTAAAGAAAAACTCCTCACCAAATCCTTTCTCCTCAATATTTTGACCCCTTTCTATTTAGATTTGGCGGAAAGATTCCACTCCTTTCAATAGGCTGCATTTTAATATAGTACCTTAGTTAGGAGCATATGAAACATCTTCTCATCTTTAAAAAATCCTACCATAAATGTTCTGTGATGGGTTCTTATAGGGACAGGGGACAGAAGAAGACCAGTGCTCAGGATAAGGAGACCTCAGAGAGTAGGGACCTCACAACTCGATGTAAAGATAGGGGTCCATGGTCCACGGCAGATGCCAGCATGTCTGGAGACCAAACCAACAATTTGCCACTGTGAGTTTCAGCCCAAGATAAACAGCCCAGACAGACTAGTGTGAAATCTGAATTGACTGTATTCATATCTACAAGGGATGGTCTCAAACGAAAGGAGTCCCAGTTAACATAATGGGCAAGCTTATGTGGTTTGCTTTGGTTTTAATTTCTTCCACTCAAGGGGATAAGTGAAAGAGAAATATAAAAGTGGTATGAAACCAGATTTAGAAAACAAAGAAAGCTCCATGTTCCATCACATCTAAGTCAAAAGGAGAATTTTGGCTTTTCTTCTGTGTTTCACAGAGAAAGTCAAGTTCCTGCAAATCATTGTCTGCTATTCATAAGCATCATGCCAAGCCTCCTCTTGGAGATATATACATTCTCTCTTATATTGCTTAGAGGCAACCTTGAACATCAGGTTGACTGATTTTTTTTGGCTGTAATCAATCAACCACAATATAAGTGAAGCAGGAGTATATCATGGCTCATATAGAATGTGGAAAAGGAGAAGCACGAAAATAATCAGCACCCACAGGTGAAGTGAGGCCAGGAGAAATAAGAACTACAAATTGATCAGGATAGGGACATTTCCATTGGCCTCTTCTGGGATGATCCGGAAATGCCTGAATCCTTGAAGAGGACAAATTGTAAGGAAAGGCGAGAATTATAATGTAGTTTTTACTATATTTTTATTGTAGTGTGTGTGTATGTGTGTGTAACATGCATAAATGCACATACTTATAAAGTATACATTATACTAGTATATTCCTTAGGTAAGAGAGATAAATCGTAAAATTCATCTACTTCCAGATATTGGTAGTCCCAAAGAGTAAAGGGTCCTAATAGTTGACATTTTGACCACTGCTGCTTTTGAAGCCACCAAGACTGACAACATAGTATGACAGTTAAAAGCACATATTCTGGAGTTTTCAAATCATAGGTCTTTCATTTATTAGTAACGTGACCTTGGGAAAGCTAGGTAACCTCCCTATGTCTCATTTTCTAATGTGAAAAATGGGGATAATAGTAACTACCACCTAGGTGTGTTATAAGGATTAATGAAGGGACATAATGTCTATTCAGACCTTAAAATAGGAGAAACCAAGATGGCGGCATAGGTAAACACCTGAACTGCTGCCTCGCACAACAATTTCAAAACTACAACTAAAAGACAAAACGGACATCATCCAGAACCACAGGAAGGCTGGCTGAGTGGAAATTCTACAATTTGAAGGAAAGAGAAAAGCACACTGAGACTCACAGGAGCTGCAGAAGGCATAGGTACAGAGGTGTGCATGCGGAGAGGGCTGGCAACTGAGTACGCAGCTGGCTTTTTCAAGCGGGAGGGAGACAAAAACTCATGACTGCTCTGAACACCAGTTCCAGGTGAGACTCTGGGGACCCAGACCCATATGGGGAGAAACTGGACTGTCTGGCAGTGGGAGAAACTTGAGGGCAGCTTTCTCTCAGAGGTGCTTGCAGCGATTACTGAGGGACACTGAGACCCAGGGGCCTCTTAGGGCAGGGTTGATGGAAAGCCATTGCTGTTTGCTCTGCCCTGAGATCCCACCCCATGAAGCCATTGCTGTTTGCTCCACCCTGAGTCTCTGCCCCATCCAAGCTGAGCGCAGAGGCTTTTGCATATGAATGGCCTCATCCTTTGAATTCTAAACTTACCTAACAAACTGCAGCTGAGTCAGTGAGACCCAGAACATCCAAAAAAAGGCCCAAGGCCCCACAGCAGCTTGCATTGCTTCACAGCTAGGCCTCATCTGGGCACCTTCAAAACCCAAACAAAGAAGAGGAATCTGCAGATCTCTCTGTAGCTCCTGCTGGGTGGCCTCAGGCAGAGGCTAAATTAGCACCTCCTTGGAGATCCAAGAGCCAGTGTACCCAGAGGTCAGAATGGGACCATCCAGACTACAACTCCCCAGATCCATGAGGGACACACTCAGCGGGCAGACGCAGTGAGCACCAAAGCCCCACTGAAGCACGTCTTGCCTCATAAGGGTGTCTCCAGCAGAGAAGTTCTCCCAGCATAGACACAGCTGATCCTCACAGCCAATTGGCCTGGAGGTCAATTCCTCCCAGTGATATCAACAACAATTGAGGCTTAACTAGAACAAGACTGTACACACAGCCCACAAAGGGGTGCACCAAAAGTGTCCACCTCAGGTAACTGGGGAGGCTGAGCCACTGGGCCCTATAGGACACCTAGTACACAAAGCCACCCTATCAACTCAGGGAAGCAGCCAAAATGCAGAGACAAAGAAACAGGTCACAAATGAAAGAAATGGAGGAAAGTAAACGACTGGATATAGAGTTCAAAACGGTTATAAGGGTTTTCAAGAATTTTCTAGAAAAGGCCGATAAATTTAGTGAGACCCTCAAGGATATGAAAAAGGACCAACTAGAAATTAAGCAGACCTTAAAATAGTGCCTGGAATATGGGTAACTTTAGATAAAGATTTGTTAAATAAAACTAATATGGTAACACACATATTAACATCATGATTATAAATTTTGTAAATTGCAAATTTTGTTTTACTTGGATATTTCTCTTTTTATTGTTCTAAACCAATAAATTTGATTCTCTTCATCATATTCAAAAGGGGAAAAGCTACAATTATAATTATTATTTTAAAGTTGCTTAAATCAAGTGAATCAATGTAATGACTACAATCAAAATTGAGGTCCTAGGACATTATTAGAAGTTAGGAATATTGCCCTAGCTCAGTGGTCAGCAAACTCATTAGTCAACAGAGCGGCAAACCATGGCTTGCGAGCCGCAGTTTGCCAACCACTGCCCTAGCTGGTTTTGCTCAGTGGACAGAGCATTGGCCCATGGACTGAAGGGTCCCGGGTTCGATTCTAGTTAAGGGCACATCCCTCAGTTGCAGGATCCATTCCCAGTCTTGATCCAGGGCCCTGCAGGAGGCAACCAACCAATGTATCTCTTTCACATTAATGTTTCTCTCTCTGCCTCTCCTCCTCCCTTCTACTCTCTCTAAAAATCAACAGGAAAATATTCTCAGGTGCAGATTAACAAAACAAACCAACAAACAAAAGTTGGGAATATCACTACAATAAAAGAATTATAAGACTATGGAAATATTATATTTATATTTTTAAAATAAAGACTTGGAAAGAAATATCACTTTTTCATAAGGAAAATATAAAAACATAGTGAAACTTTGAAATTCAAGCTATCATAACTTCCCACTAGCTAGGATTTTCCCATTTGACTGAAACTTAGAATATTTATAAAGGTGAATTTTTAAAATTCTAGGTATGCCTTATAATGATCCAACATTTAGGCCAATCTTCCATCTACTATAATCAATGAAAATTGATAAATTGGAATGATTTACCTAATGCACTATAAGATTTTTAATTAAAAGTGAATCTCATCAGATTTAATGTACTGCTTTAATCACAGAAGGATAAACTCAGACATTATTTAAGATTGTTCAGAGTTGGAAATAAAAAGAAGAGGATACCTACCTCTGAGCTAACCAAAAATAAAAATATCTCAATATCCAGAATACCCCATCCTTCCAGCAGTCGCATTTATCCAAGTTTTATTACTAAGTCCTGATTGTACTTTTGCAAATCGCTTACTACATCTACAGTTCAAAGGTTTTATGCTGACAAAATCATTTCAACGGCATATAATTTGCTAATGTGCTTGTTAACAAAGAACTGTTTCTGCAACTGATAATACAACAACAAAAAATAGCCACTCCTAATAAAAGTTCACAAAAAAGTTAAGCCCAGGCCACTTAGATCTTTTCGTGCGGAATGCATCTAGTTGCCCATACAGCCTAACCCAGAACTAAGAGGAAAGGAGATGTAATATAATGGCCCCACCCAAAAGCATTTAACATGATGTAGTCCATGACATCCACAAGCGGATTATACTGCACAACTAGTTTTAGGGAGCTGGTGTCCATGGTCATTACTATTAGTTAGCTTTGCAATTTCCCACAGTTACACAAATAGAGCCTCACATCATTAAATCCTCATCAGGGCTGCCACTCTCTGCCTCTGACCACACACAAATGCTAAAGAAAGAATGATATTTTAAAACTTCATCTTGAGGGGACAGAGCCGTTACAATTGTCCTTTTTGGAGCACTCTGGCTCCAAGGTGAGATTCTCCTGGACATTGGTCTTCAGTTTCTCTCATGTGTCCTTTGTTCAGAAAGACTGTCTGCTACTCATAAGCATCATGCCAAGCCTCCTCTTGGAGACATATATATCCTCTCTTATACTGCTTACAATAGAGGCAACCTTGAGCATCAGTGCTCAGAAAATATTCTTGTCTTAGTGAGGTTTGGTTGCTACAACAGAATACCATTGAGTGGGTAGCTTCAACAACAGGCTTGTATTTCTCACAGTTCTGGAGGCTGAGAAGTCCAAGATCAAGGTGCTGGCAGATTTAGTTCCTGGTGAGAGTCCTCTTGCTGTGTTCTCAGATCCTCACATGCTAAGAGAGGGACAGGCAGACAGACAGACAGAGACACAGGCAGTTGTGCAAGTATGGTCTTTTCTTGTAAAAGGACTTAATCTCGTTTAAGGGCTCCACCCTCCTGACCTTATCTAAACCTAATTATCTTTCTTTTTTAATATACTTTTATTGATTTCGGTGAGAAAGGGAGAGGGAGGGAGTGATAGAAACATCAATGATGAGAATCATTGATCATCTGTCTCCGGCCTCCATTGGGGATTGAGCCTGCAAACTGGGCATGTGCCCTTGACTGGAATCGAACCTGGGACCCTTTAGTCCTCAGGCCGATGTTCTATCCACTGAGCCAAACCGGCTAGGACTAAACCTATCTCTCAATACTGTTATTCATATGTTAGGATTTCAACATATTAATTTAGAGGGGATACAAACATCCAGATCATAACAATTTTCCATCAGTTCCTATCTCCTATCTCAAACAGGTTTCCTTGTACCTAGACAATAGCCACACCATCATCCTCTCTTTGGATTACCCCCTCTGGCCTGGCAAAAGGAAAACTTTGATAACAAGGTAAGTAGTATTTTATGATCTTTCCCTTCAGCTTATAGAATGCAGAGAAAAATCAAAGATTAAAATGAGACAGAATGGCTTAAGTAAAGAAATCAGTGTCTGAAATCAATATGTTTGATTTTGTATAAAATGCTTAATCTCATTTCCTCCTCTGTCAAATTGGGTAACAATAATACCTGCTTCTCAGATTGTGCTCTGCATATTAAATGAGATCCACTTAATCATTCATCATAGTATTTACTGAGGGCCTATTCTGTGCAAATGTCATTGTAGAGACCTACAATGACACAGTGAAGAAGACTGTCAAAATGTTTGCATTCCATTTGGGGAGATAAACAAATATATGTGCACTTCATGATCAGGCAGTGTGGAGGACTGTGTAGAGAAACAAAAGCAGTGTGGAAGGCTAGAGAATAATAAAAAGTGCTACTGGAAATAAGGGTGGCCACGCAAGGCCTCCCTGGGGAGATGAATTTGAGTGGAGACCTATTAAAGTGTCAGAGCAAGCCATGCACCTATGTGGAAAAAGAGAATTCTAGAAAGACAATAGCAAGTGCAATTTTATGAGTCAGCAACATGCTTGGGGGCTTCAAGGAACAATCAGGGGGTCACTGTGTCTGGTGTACATGATGGTCATTGTGGCCAAGGGGGAGAGGAGAAGGAAACGAGGCGTGAAAAATTAGAAGAAAGAAGTGGAGGCTGGTTCAGAGTAAGAATTCAAAGGGAAGCCACTGTTAACACATTTCATCCCTGTATTTTTGTTGCATGTTGAGATTAGATGATTTCCCTTAAAACTTCCAAAAATTAAGCTTTCAAAAAAATAAAAACAACATAATCAGTACAGTTTTGGGGTTCTCATTGACCCTGGGCTTTCAGTAAATGGCTACTGCTTCTCCTCTGTCCAGGGTCCTGGTCATCCTAATGAAGACGCATCATTGGCACTTGCTTCCTGCATGGCTGGGAAAAGTAGAACCGAAAGGGTCCATCCAGAGGAGGCGCTCAGGGGAACATCTGCCTTGCGTGTCTGCCCCCTCCCAACCTCCTGC
Organism: Corynorhinus townsendii; assembly: GCA_026230045.1. Classification (NCBI taxonomy): domain Eukaryota; kingdom Metazoa; phylum Chordata; class Mammalia; order Chiroptera; family Vespertilionidae; genus Corynorhinus; species Corynorhinus townsendii. The sequence continues at coordinate 160,480,722 of JAPDVU010000006.1, read as the reverse complement.
TGCTGTGTTAGTTGCCAGCCACTGCAGCAGCTCCTGAGTCAATTGCCCTCGTCTTCTGGTGTGCTCTTGGAGCCTTAACAGATGATCTGTACCGTCATTACCAACAGCATCACGCCATCTTTCTTAAAACTGCAGAAAGAATCTGATGGAAATCTTAGTCCTTTAAAAAACTTCACCATTATTTGATGCCCAAAATGGAATCCATACCATGATAACCATGCCTGTAAATTTCACATCAACTGGCATTAGGCAGCTAACTCATTGCATCAATTACATGGATGGCCTCTACTGGTCCATTTGACATTGACGAAATGAGGCAGCTATGGAGGACACATTCATCTTCTCCATCCCGTCTACCACCACTCTCATCCAAATCACCCTCATCTCCTGCCGGGACTATGAGTAGATCCTTATAACTGATCTAGTCCAAACCACCTTAGTCTAAACCATCACTTCCCTGATTATTATTAATAGTAAATAGCCTCCTAACAAGCCTGTTTCCGCTCTAGCTCCCCTGACCCCAGGTGATCTTCCACATTTGGGCATGTGAAGCGACATTTTAGAAACCAATTTCTGAGTTTTGTATGAAACCTTTCTATGGCTTCTCAAAGCTGTTAGGAATTATTTATTATAGATAAAGATCAAGATTTCTATTGGTTCTCTTAAGGGGATATATGATTTAGCCTTTGCCTACCTCTTATTAAATAACACTTCCCCCTTGTTCTTATTATCCATACTTCCGTTCTATTGGCCTTTTGTTGTTGTTGTTCTGCCAATGTACTATGGTCCTTTCTGCCTTAGCGATTTTTAAACACTATTGCCTCAGGCTGGAAATTGTTCCCAACCTCATCTCACTTCACCTACCAAACTATCAACTCAAACACCACTTCCACGGGGATGCTTGCCCCACACTCCCCTGATAGGACCACCACTCTCTAATCCTCTCTATACCTCCTTCTACTCTACTTTTGAAGCTCTTATAGTTTGCAATGTCACTGTGATTATCTCATTAAATACCCATGTACCCTCTCTAGACTGAATTTACCAGGAAGCCAGGGATTTTGTTTTTCTTACCTCAAAAATCCCAGGACTTTCTGGCTCCAAAGCTAGTACTCATTCCACTGCTTTCTGGACAGATTTATCAAAGAAGAAATAACCATTTAAACATAAAAAGCTCTCAATATAAAGACTGCTTGTTTAGGTTTCCTAAACCTGTGCAATTTGATTCTTTTTTCATAAGCGAAATAATAGCAATAGTATTTTCAAACATGAGTTCTAGCTAAGAACTAAATTAAGAGCTGAGACACTCATAATATGTTTTTGAGTAACATTTTGCAAAAATACTTTTAGCCACCCTTTCCTTCTCACTGAAGATATATCCAAAAAGCTCAAGTGTGGACATAAGCAACAAGGTAAAAACAAAACTGGCCAATCTTCTGCTTCTGTGAGCTTACCAAATTTGTTTAGTGAAAATGAATATCTATTTGCTTCCTTCTGATAGGTTCTGCTTAAGTTCATTGCTACCAATTCCATATTTTAAGAAAATTAAAAAGACAGAATCTTCCTCTGTTACAACATCCCTTCCTTTGGAAAAAAAAAAGGAACTATTCATATAAATATATTTAATAACAGATCCTTAAACTACTGAATTTCTTTTTTAAAAAAAAGTTCATATTTGAGGAAAATATATCATATTTGAGGAAAAAATAGAATATCACCAATCTAGCTCAATTAAAAATTTCTGTGAAAAATAACAAGAAGAGGGGGAAAGACAGAAAGGTATAGAAAGCTAAAATAACATTAAGAAAGCAGACTAGCCTGGCCAGAGTGGCTCAGTGGTTGAGTGTCAACCTATGAACCAGGAAGTCACGGTTCAATTCTCAGTCTGGGCACATGCCCAGATTGTGGGCTCAATCCCCAGTGTGGGGTGTGTAGGAGGCAGCCCATCAATGATTCTCTCTCATCATTGATGTTTCTATCTCTTTCTCCCTCTCCCTTCCTCTCTGAAATCAATAAAAATATGTTTTTTTTAGATAAAGCAGGATAATTAGTCAAAAGTCTTAGAACTAGGAATTCTGTGCAAAATCATCTACTATCCCCTACAACTCACCACTAAGTTTAAGGATTTAAAGCACATAAAAAATATTTGATCTTCATATATCACCGTATCAAAATCCTATCAAAAGGTAGACAACAACTGCCCTAGCCAGTTTGGTTCAATGGCTAGAGCGTCAACCCTTGGACAGTCCAGGGTTCAATTCCAGTTAAGGGCACGTACCTCCATTGCATATGGTAGGCTCCATCCCTGGCCCCAGTGAGGGCGCCAGTGTGGGAAGCAACCAATCAATGTGTCTCTCTCACATCAATGCTTCTCTCTGTCTCTCCCCCTCCCTTTCATGATCTCTAAAAATCAATGGGAAAATATCCCTGGGTGAGGATTAACAACAGCAAAAGAAAGGTAGGCAACAACCTTATTTCTTTAATGCAAACAATAATGCTTATTGATTATCTACTATATGCCAGGCAGTAGGACTTATGAGTAAACAAAATGCAAGATCTCTGTCTCCATAAAATTTAGATATTAGTAAATTATCAATAAACAATAAATATAATCACCATATTATATAATTGTTTGAAAGACTAAAAATGCTATAAAGAATAACTCAAAGAGGAGTTAAGAGTGCTGGGATGGGAGAGTGCAATTTAAAAGTAGGTGAAGGTAGTAGGCCTCATTGGGGCAGTGACATTTAAGCCCAGTTTGAAAAAGGTGAAAGAACTAGCTACATGGATGTTTATTTCAAGTAGTACATTTATTTGAGGTAAGGGAGTGTATTTCTGGTAGAAGTCAAGACTGTATCTGGGGTATTCTAGGAAAAGCAAAGCTGTGTGTGTGGCTGATGAGAAGCAAATGAGACAGGGAGATGTAAGAGAGAGATTCAGAGTACTACGGGGCCAGATTATGTATTTTCATTTCACTGTTGGTTAATGATGTTGAACATCTTTTCAAGTGATCATTTGTTTTCTTGGGTGAAGCATCTGTCCAAGTCTTTGCAAATGTCAAAATTAGTTTGCTTGCTTCTTTGCTATTAGGTTTTGAGAGTTTTTATATATTTTGGATACAAGTCCTTTGTTGGACATGTGATTTGTAAATATTTTCTCCGAGTCTGTAGTTTGTCTTTTCATTCTCTAAATAATGGACTCTGCAGGGCAGAGGTATTTAATTTTGATGAATTCCAGTTTTTCAACTTCTTTTATGGATCCTGCTTTTGTGAAAATACTTTACTTAACCCCCGGTCATGAAGATTTTCTTCTAAAAGTTTAATAACTTTAAAATTAGATTTATAATTCATTTTGAGTTGATTTTTATGTAAGGTGTAAGGCTGAGATGTAGGCTCATGTTTTGCAAATGGGTTCAAATGCATCCAACACTATTTGCTGAAATATACTTTCTCTATTGAATTGTTTATGCACCCTTGTAAAAATCAAATAGCAACCAAACAATGGAATATTATCTAGGAACAAAAAGAAATAAACTATAAAGTCATAAAAAACATGGATAAATCAAATAGGCCTATCTTGAAGTGAAAGAAGCCAGTCTAAAAAGGCTTCTTATTGCCTGAACTATAGAGACAATAAAAAGACCAGTGGTGCCTGGCTGGTGTGGTTCAGTGATTGAGCATTGACTTATGAATCAGGAGGTCATGGTTTGATTCTCAATCAGGGCACATGCCCAGGTTGCATTCTCCATCCCCAGTGTGGTCAAGCAGGAGGAAGCTGATCAATGATTCTCTCTCATCATTGATGTTTCTCTCTCTCTCCCTCTCCCATCCTCTCTGAAATTAATAACAATATGTATTTTTTAAAAGGTAATGTATAATTTATATTTATATGTTGGCTATCCTATCTAATAAAAGAGTAATATGCAAATTAACCATCATTCCACTACACCCATAAGCCATGCCCACCAGCCAATCAGGAGTGAGTATGCAAATTAACCCAACCAAGATGGCTGCATCCACAGAGAGAGCAGGAGGCTTGGATTTCTCTGGCAATGGAGGAAGCCAAGCTTTCCGCACACCCTGGTGGGCCCAGGCCTCCACTCAAGGCTACAAAGTTTCAATTATAGAAGATAAATAATTCCCAACAAAAATGGTGGCAGCCACAGAACTGGATAGACCAGGAGGCTTGGGTTGCCCCCGGCGATGGAGGAAGCCAAGCTCCTGCAGCCCTGGTCTGCCTTGGCCTCTGCTACAAAGTTTCAATTGTAGAAGATAAATAAATCCCAGATACCAGGGCCTCCGCTTGGGTCACCCGGGGGCATGGCCAGCCTGCAAACCACCACAGGCCCCTCACACAGGCTGCCCCACACCCAAAGAGAACCCCCACCCTTATCCAGGACACCCTTCAGAGCAAACCAGCTGGCCCCCACCCCCACCTGTGCACCAGGCCTCTATCCTATCTAATAAAAGACTAATATGCAAATTGACTATCACTCCAACACACAAGATGGCTGCCACAAGAAGGCCAGCAGGGGAGGGCAGTTGGGAGGGACCAGGTCTGCAAGGGAGGGCAGTTGTAGACGATCAGGCCAGCAAGGGAGGGCAGTTGGGGGGGACCAGGCCGGCAGAGGAGAGAAGTTGAGGGTGACCGGGACTGCAGGGAAGGGCAATTGGGGGAGACTCAGGCCTGTAGGGGAGACCAGTTAGGGGGAACCAGGCCTGCAGGGGAGGGCAGTTAGGGGTGACCAGGCCTGCAGCGGAGGGGTCCCAGATTGGAGAGGGTGCAGGCTGGGCTGAGGGACACACACCCTCGTGCACGAATTTTGCGCACCAGGCCTCTAGTTATGACTATAAAATAAGTAAAGAACTAGAGTTGAATAAATGAATTTTAAAAATACTCTATAGATGACAATATTTGTATTATTATTTTAAGGGTTCAAGAGAACTTTTTAAAACATGATTCCCCACAACATTTAGAATAATGCTATTCACAATTAGATGTATGACATTTATTTATTTTAAATGTCATCACTTTATGACCTTATAGAGAGATTAAAAAAACAATCCCATTTACCATTGTACCAAAAAAATTAAGATACCTAGGAATAAACTTAACTAAGACCTATACTTGGAAAACTACAGGGCAGTGAAAAAAGAGATAGAGGAAGACATATAAAGATGGAAGAACATACTGTGTTCATGGATTGGTAGAATTAACATCATTAAAATGTCCATACTACCCAAAGCAATCTATAGATTCAATGCAATCCCCATTAAAATACCAATGGCATATTTCACAGACCTAGAACGAACTCTCCAGAAATTCATCTGGAATAAAAAAAGGACCCCGAATAGCTGCAGCAATCCTGAGAAAGAAAAACAAAGTAGGAGGAATCTCAATACCAGATATCAAGCTGTATTACAAAGCCACTGTTCTCAAAACTGCCTGTTACTGGCACAAGAACAGACATATTGACCAATGGAATGGAATAGAGAACCCAGAAATAGACCCAAACCACTATGCTCAATTAATATTTGACAAAGGATACAAGAGCACACAATGGAGTCAAGACAGTCTCTTCAATAAATGGTGTTGGGAAAATTGGACAGATACATGCAAAAAAATGAAACTAGACCACCAACTTACACCATACACAAAAATAAACTCAAAAGGATAAAGGACTTAAACATAAAATGGGAAACCATAAAAATACTAGAGGAATCCACAGGCAGCAAAATCTCTACATATGCCGAAGCATTTTCTTCACCGATACCGCTCCTAGGGCAATGAAAACAAAAGAGAAAATAAACAAATGGGACTACATCAAAATAAAAAGCTTTTTCACAGCAAAAGAAACCATCAACAAAACAACAAGAAAGCCCACTGCATGGGAGAACATATTTGCCAATGTTATCTCTGATAAAGGTTTAATCTCCAACATTTACAGGGAACCCATACAACTTAACAAAAGGAAGATAAACAATCCAATCAAAAAAAGGGCAATGGGCCTAAATAGATACTTTTCAAAAGTGAACATAAAGAAAGCCCAGAGACAATTGAAAGCATGCTCAAAGTCACTAATCACCCGAGAGATGCAAATCAAAATGACAATGAGGTACCATCTCACACCTGTCAGAATGGCTATCATCAACAAATGACAAGTACTGGAAAGGGTGCAGAGAAAAAGGAACCCTCGTGCACTGCTGGTGGGAATGCAGGCTGGTGCAGCCACTGTGGAGAACAGTATGGAGTTTCCTCAAAAAAACTAAATGGAACTCCCATTTGACCCAGTGATCCCACTTCTAGGAATATATCCCAAGAAACTAGAAACACCAATCAGGAAGGATATATGCACCTCTATGTTCATAGCAGCACAATTCACCATAGCTAAGATTTGGGAGTAGTCTAAGTGCCCGTCAGCAGATGAGTGGATTAGAAAACTGTGGTACATCTACACAATGGAATACTACGGTGCTATAAAAAGAAAGGAACTCCTACCATTTGCAACAGCATGGATGGACCTGGAGAGCATTAGGCTAAGCGAAATAAGTCAGTTGGAGAAAGATAAATACCGCATGATCTCATTCATTTGTGGAATGTAATGAACAGTATAAACTGATGAACAAAAACAGATCTAGAGACAGAAAAGCATCGATCAGACCAGCAAACCTCAGAGGGAAGGCAGGGAAGGGTGGGGGGAAGGGGAAGAGATCAACCAAAGGACTTGTACAGATGCATATAAGCATAACCAATTGATACAGACACTGGAGGGGGGAGGTTTGAGGGAACAAGCGGGCAGCTGGGGGGGCAATAGGGGGAAAAGGACACATATATAATATCTTAAACAATAAAGAAAAAATGTCATCACTGTGGATATCATTAATCATTTTCAGAAGACTCTAATCTTTGTAAATAAATAGGCAATTTTCTCATTAATATGAAACATCCAATATATTTCTTTGAAGACTAGTCACCTAAATTAAATTCTACAATACAGTTAGTTGATTCATATTATTTAAGTTCCCAGATAGATTATCTGTGAGCCTAGAACATGCTGGCTTACTTGTCCTATGTTTCAAATTTATTTTTTTTAAACTGTCCTGAAGAGAAATATTCAGCTTATATATTTTTAAAACTCACCTTTCATATTAGCATAGAGTTTAGGGGCAAATGGGAGAGTAAGGAGAGGAAATTATATTTTCTCTTAAAGCACTTAAGGTGAGCTGGTCTAAACACTCTATCAACCTAAAAGACTTGCTGAATTCCCTCCCTCAGAAGCCCAGAAACACTCCACCTGGCATTTGGAAGATGCCACTTGATAAAGAAGTGATCTCCTACATACTGAGCTCTCAGAGCCCCGTGAATTAGCAGGTGGGAATGAGGAAAGGGAAATGACAAGATGAGGAGGCCAATTGTAGGAGAAAGAAGAGCAGTAGATGAAGCCAACACATTCAGCCGTGATTTATGCAATAACCAAGTACTAACTCTCCAGCCAACAGCACACTTCCAGATGATATGCAACCTCCAAATTACCATAAATTAAGCTCAGGCAAAAATAAGGCCATAAAATGGACATTTTGCAGTGGCTATTGACTGTGGTGTTCAGTTTGCATTAAATCTTCTGAAACGTTGTTACTTTATCAACGGAATTAGTAATTGGTGTCTTCTTGGGAGGGGAATATATAATGCTTTAAACTCCATATATATTACTCACCACAATTAAAGTCACTAGCAGTAAGAAGCTGCTGTCTATGTGCATCAGACTAATTATTTTGTGCTTTTTTACTAAGATAATGGGACATTGCTGCCAGTGGGCAAATCCTGATCATACGTTATATCACACTTCCCAGCAATTTTTGATGAAAACTACAGGTGGAGACAGAATATAATGGGAACATCTAATTGAAATTCATCTCCATTTTGCTTCAGATGGAAGACATGCTGCTTGAGCCCTGAAACATATTCAATTTCATTCAAATTGGATGCAGATTTTTCAGGCAAAACTAAATTTTATATATACATACATACATACATACATATATATATATATATATTTTTTTAAGGGATCCTGAAAGAGAGAGAAGAATATCATAAACGTTGACCACTCGAGTTGATTAGGCTACTGCTTCCCCAAGTAGGAATAGAGAACTGAACTCCTACTAAAGGTCATTGTCTTTGTTAGACCATATCCCATTCACTGTTAAATTCCAAAGCTTCACAAAGACAATGAAGGATACTGTTCAATCCTATAATAAATTCACCTAACACTTCACAGTCAGGTCTCTTCCTCGGTGTGCAGGTCCCCACTGTCTCCTTCTTCCATGTCCTGCTGCTGATACTGCTTCCCAGGGCAAAACATGAAGATTTTCCAGTGAGACATTGAGTAGAAAGCTATTTCCTTCCTGGGCCAAAAACATTTTAGACACAAACACACACACACACATATATACATATCCTATATAATAAAGATGTAATATGCAAATGGTCGTTATGCCATGAAGCATAACGACCAACGGCGTAACGACCGGATCATGGATCAGCAGCAGGGTGGGGCAGAGAGCTACAAGTGGGCAGTGGAGAGCTATAGGAGGGGTCAGGGCAGCAAGCTTGGGGGGTGGAGGGGGGGTGGGAGAGCTACAGGAGAGTGAGGCAGTGGGCAGAGAGCTACTGGAGGGGGCAGCAAGCTACTGGCAAGCTACTGGCGCACGGATTCATGCGCAGGGCTACTAGTATATGTATATATGCACACACATTCTAACACACACTCACATACATGCATACATATATGCACATGCATGTTCATATGTTGTATATGTATGTGTTTATTTGATGTGTGTGCACGAGATGAATAGCTCCTTTTTTCACTATAAACCAAAATATTCCCCAGTGGCAATAGGCTAATAAAATGCTTAGCAAAGCATCAGATAAGAACTCAATAAAATATTACTTATTTCATGTGATCTACAGGGAAGAAAGGAATCAAAGAATAGAAAATCTTTGACGCCCTAACCGGTTTGGCTCTGTGGATAGAGCGTTGGCCTGCGGACTGAAGGGTCCTGGGTTCGATTTTGGTCAAGGGCATGTATCTTGGTTGCGGGCATATCCCCAGTACGGGGTGTGCAGGAGGCAGCTGATCGATGTTTCTCTCTCATCGATGTTTCTAACTCTCTGTCTCTCTCCCTTCCTCTCTGTAAAAATCAATAAAATATATTTGAAAAAAAAAAGAAAATCTTTGAGTTGTTTTTGCTAAGTGCTAGGCAATATAATTCTTTTTTAATTTAAATTCTTTATTATTTATAGTATTACATATGTCTCCTTTTTCCCCCATTGACCTCTCCCCGGTCGCTCCCACCCCCAGCACATGCCCTCCCCCGCTACTATCTGTGTCCATTGGTTATGCTTATATGCATGCATACAAGTCCTTTGGTTGATCTCTTACCTCATCCCCACCCCTGCCTTCCCTTTGAGGTTTGATGGTCTGTTTGGCTTCTGTGTCTCTGGATCTATTTTTGTTCATCAGTTTATGTTGTCCATTATATTCCACAAATGAGTGAGATCATGTGATATTTATCTTTCTCCAACTGACTTACTGTGCTTAGCATCATGCTCTCTAGTTCGGCAATATAATTCTTAAGAACAACTGATTTACTCATTAATCTGATACTTACTCATTTAACCAATATTTGTTGAGTACCAACTATGGGCCTTGTACTAAAACAGGAACCAGAGATACGGCAGTGAACTCTCAACAGTCTGAGCCTTCAAGAAGGTTTTCTCTTCATGTGGGAAAGAGGAAGACAGGTGAATATGTCAGGTGTTGATATGTGATATGAGGGATAATAGCACAACAGTGTAACGGAATAATGGTGGGTGCTATGCATGTGATGGTCAGGAATGGTCTCTTATTGAGGGAGGTATTTTAAGAGACCTGAATGAAATGAGAGCATAAGCCAGGCAGATAACTGGTGGAAGAGCATTCTAGGCAGGAAGAATGGCACATGCAAAGGCTGAGAAGCAGGAGCATGCTGTAGCTGGAATACAGTCAGAGAAGGTGCAAGTTAAAGAGGTCAGAGAGCGAGCCCAGGAAAAGCTGAGGTTCAGCCTGAGAAGCTTTGGTAACGGCTTTGCCTTTTACTCGGAGTGAGATGGGAGCCATTGAAGGGTTTTGAACAGAGAAGCTACAAGATCTGACCTCTTTTGCAAGGCTTTCTCTGTTTGATCTGTAGACAAAAGATGGCAAAGAGAAGGGAGAGAAGCAGGCAGATCAGTTAGGAGGTGACTCCACTAATCCAGAGGAGAGATGCTGCTGACTTGAATCTGAGCACAGCCAGATTCTGGGCATATTTTGAAAATAGACGCTTCAGGAGTTGCTGAGAGAATCATGTGGTCTACAGGGAAGAAAGGAATCAAAGTTTACTCCAAGGTTTCTGCCTGAGCAACTGCAAGAACTGAGTGAGTGACACGTGAAATGCCCAGGACACGTGCAGCAGGTGCTAAAATATGCTGGCAGTCATTATGCGTATAATTCCCTTGTGTGAGACCCGTGACTGTCCTTTTTTACCAAGCACAGGTGGCCCGATGAATGGCTGTAATGGGAGATTTTGTCTTTGAGCTGTTCATTTCTATCCTGAAAGGGGATTCCAAATGCCAAGAACTTCTTCACCGGGGGAGGTAGCCTGAGTCTTCGTACAGAAGCTACAAATAACTCTCCAGGTATATCATGGACAAATTTCTACAATTTTTCTTTTAGTCCTGTGTTTCAAGATGTACTCAAATCTTCACAGGCCACATACTTAAACCAAAAGTAATCCAGTCCTTCTCAGATGGAGTTATAATTACAAATGACTATTAAAGGTATGCTTTAAATACAAAGAAAGAAATGCAAAACATGAAACCAAAACAAAGCAATACAGCTGAATGCAGTCTTTTAGGAGGTATAGCAGTGTGGTTTCTTTAAGAAGCTACATTTAAAACAGTCAGCATGAAGGCTGCATTGGTTACATATATAAATAGGTTCCTGGAAAGTATAAATAAATTCATGGACTATACAATGATAGAGTCATAATTACTTAATCAGAGAGAATAGGGCAACTGACAAATATATTGCTAAATTTAAAGTTGACAACCTGGAAGACAGTTATGATCTTCCCAAATATTCTCCTTGCAGCCCTTTTCAGAGACAAAATATGAACTAGCTGAACCATGCGCAGGACACAGGAAGATAATTCTAAAGATGCCACCCGTACCATTTAAGAGTTTCCAGTCTCTCTAATGAAATTGTATGGGCGATTTTACACTGAGAAAAGAAACACATCTGTAGAGCAACACATATTCATATATTTGCCATTTACAAATTGGAGCACAGATGTGCAACTAGAAAATGTTGTCTATATCCACATATGCTAGATATCCTCTGTCTACCAGGTCCATCTTCCAGCCTTCTCCAACCTGTTCTGTGCCTCAGAAGTCTGACTTTTTGCCTTAACTGGTTTGGCTCAGTGGATAGAGCGTCGGCCTGTGGACTCAAGGGTCCCAGGTTGGATTCCAGTCAAGGGCATGTACCTTGGTTGCGGGCATATCCCCAGTAGGGGGTGTGCAGGAGGCAGCTGATCGATGTTTCTCTCTCATCGATGTTTCTAGCTCTCTATCCCTCTCCCTTCCTCTCTGTAAAAAATCAATAAAATATTTTTTTTAAAAAGGAAGTCTGACTTTTGTAGACTACATCACCTGAATACCCTGGCCCTTTGGCTTTGGCCAATGGAAAGTACCAGAAAGAGTTCAGGGGGCAAAAGGAGAGCAAGGTTTTCCTCCCCATTGGACTAAGGGTTGACGATGGTTTTCTGCAGTTCCTGTTCAGCGGTCTTCTCTTACACCCACAAGTCTCACCAGGTTCTTATTTCACTCCCCTTTCACCTGTTCCTCACTCTTGCTAGGTGTGGGTACCTCACCATCCCTTAACAGTTTCCCTTAAACTTGCAAACAAGCCATTATTAAAATATCTGTAATAACCCTTTTGAGTTTACTATTTCCTGTTCCCCAACTGGTACACAGTGATTTTGAAACTTGCTTCAAAACATAGATTCCCAGATCCTACCCAAGACTTAATAAATCAGAATCTCTATAATTGGAGCTAAAGGACATGTAATTTTAATAAACAACCCAGGTGATTCTGATGCAGCCAATGTGGCAACCATCCTCAGACCAGCATTTGCGAACCACTGCTGGCCAGACCCTGCGATGCCAAACCGAAGCAAGTGAAAACAAGCATGACGCTTCCAGACTACAACCCCAGCTGCCCTTCCCTCTCACACCAAAGCAACCAGGACTCAGACAAAGAAGTGGGTTCTCTGTGGGGCATCCAAAGCCGAGAGAAACAAGCGTACGGTCTGCAATGATAGACGCGTCTGAGCACATTAAGTGAATGCTCAACTACCCCTTTCACATCTGATTAGATCCTCACTTTTCAGCCACTTTCCAGGAGATGAAATCCATATCCACCTCCATCTGGTGCCAAAATGAACCAAGTGGAAAATGCCAACCAGCTTAGGCCTGTCTAACATCAGCTCAGACTGGGCATGAAACCACTCAGGGCCCATCAGCCATGGGGAAATGAGGCCCGTTGATTCCTGAAGACCTATAGACTCTGCTAGGACCAGCAGATAAACAGAATCAAGAGCCCAACCTGCTGCCATCCCCGAGGATCTCCTCTCCATTCCGAAGCTCAAGGCATCAGGAGATGGGTTAAGCTGACCATCTGCTCTTCTCTCTGATAATATGTAATTAAGTAATTTATTTATTCAGCACTTGAACCCTCTCCTCTTGCCTCCCATTAGTCAGGGATGATTATGTGAGACCCAGCTGCAGGTAGCATATTGCACACTCAGGCAAGCGTTGAGCTACAAAGCACTCTGCTAGCCTCCTGGCCATGGCCACCTCTCGGACCCGACCCCAGGAGTGACTGCGTGAGGCTTGCTGCTCTGCTGCCTTTGCTTTCTTCCCCAACGATTAGGCGGCATGTTCCTGCTGTGCTTTAAACCATTCACTGTGCATATTTAATTCATTTGTTCAAAGATGAATTTACCCACAGCCTCTGATCACTTCCACCAGCCAGCGTACTGGCAAGGCAGCACCAATGGATTTTTTTCCAACTGGCAAACTTTATCTAAGATATAAACAAACACACATGACTATAGAGCAATATGGAATGATTCCATAAGTGTCCAGCAAAACTCTGATTACATATAGCATATGTAATGTTTTGTATATTACATGTAATTTGTTGCAGATTATCCTTGTTTATCATGGCCTGATCAACAATATTTCCCTTTTTCTCATAGCGGCTTCTTAAGATTTTAAAGGAGAATCATCGCTCCTTACTCTATGTCTTTGTAGTTTCAATGGAAACTACATGTGATCAGGCAAGTGTTACTTGGCTGTGTTTTGTACAAACCTTTATTGTACTTTTCCATGTGTTAGCACCTTCCTCATCCTCACTTCCATCTGTGGGTGGGGGTGGGACTAAAGTTAGGGCTTCACTTACAGAACTTAAAAATCACCCATCCTCGGAGATCTACTTGCTGTACACCTAGCCAATGTTCTCTACAAAGAGAAACAGCAGCTAGAATGCCATAGCTAGTTGTGGAATAATACTAAGAAGACTACTTTAGCTCTGAGCATATGTTGGGGGGGAGGGAGAGTGAGGACAATTTTTAAGAACAATCTCACTTGCCTGGTGGGACTCACGCTTCATCTCAAATACAAATGCGCTATTAGGTGAATCTAAAATAACTGATACAAATCTCTCCGCTGAGCCAGTGGGAAATTCCAATCTTTATAAGTTGGGAAGTGCTAAACCAGCAACCTTTTAGAAAAGAGTATCTATCTTTTTTGAGCTGTTTCTGGGGAATTGCATATAAAGCATCCTGAAAAAAAAAAATCCTTATCTTTCTAGGATCTGTTTTGCCAGCTTGATATGAGGTTGCCTGGGACAGATACTGTCAGGGCTCAAAGTGTTTTCAGAATTACATTCACAGTAAAAATGTTTTCCAATATGGTGTCTGAAGATCAAAACCAAAACAGCCCTTGAGGAGATGAAAAAAAGAAAGCATTCTCTAATTTTTTAGTCCCTATAAAATGTCTAAAGGAATTTATTTTCTCTACCAACATTCCTATCAGTTAATGATTTGACAGTTCTTTCTGAAAAAAATGTCTTTAGGAGATTTACATTTAGAAGAACTAGGCAAAACATTTTGATTGACTACAGTAAGCCACAAAGTGACATATCCTGATTGATTTTAGACAGGAAAGAAATACCATATGCTAAATGTTTCTGTCTTCTTATGGATGGAAGAGCAATTATTGGTCAGGTCCCAGGAGTTTCAGAAATGGTTAAGCATCCAAGCTTCAATTTCTAGTTAAATCTTTGAGTCATTCTTCTGATGATTAATTCAGCTTTGCAAAAGATACTCTTGTGGCAACTTCCTTGGAATAAGAAGTCAATGACAAGCCCTGGCTGGTTTTTCTCAGTGGTTAGAGCATCAGTTTGCAGACTGAAGTGTCATGGGTTCAATTCCCCATCTAGGGTAGGTATCTTGGTTGCAGGTTCAATCCCTGACCCCCATATGGGCGTAACTGGGAGGTAACCATCAATATTTCTCTCTGTCTCTCTTCCCTCTCCCTGCTCCCTTCCACTCTCTCTAAGAATCAATGGAAAAAAACACCCTCTTCTCCTAAGGTGAGGATTAAAAAATAATAACAATAATAAATTAATAAATAAAATATTTTTTAAAGAAATCAATGACAAAACCTTAACTTACTTTATTAGGCTTATATTTTCACATGACTATCAAAAAATAACTCAAATTTTTTCAGTAAAGATTAAATTATATATGATAAATCCAAGAAAGACTGCTAAAGGGGAGTTAAGAATGTTTGGAGTATATCCCTAATCTTTAGAGGCTGTATGAACTAAATGCTTGGGTTCGCACCAAATTCACATGTTGACATCTTTATCCCACAACATGATGGTTTTCAGAAATGAGACCTTTGGGAGGTACTCAGGCTTAGATGAGGTTATGGGGGTGAGGCCCTCATGATAGGATTAGTGTCCTTATAAGGAGAGACACCAGAGAACCAGCCCTCTCTCTCCAACCCCTCCTCACAAGGCAAGCACAGAAGAAAGGCCACGTGAAGGCACAGTGAAAAGGCAATTGTCTGTAAGCTAGGAAAAGAGTCTCACCAGAATCTGACCATGCTGGCACCCTGATCTCTGACTCCCAGCTTCTGCAACTGTGAGAAAATACATTTCTGTTGTTTAAGCCACCCAGTCTGTGAAATGTTGTGACAGCACAAGCTGACTAATACAGGCACCATAGCCAAGGAAAAAGTATCATGTTCTACCATCCTTTTGCTGATATCTTTTGGAATGTGCCTGCCTGGCCCACATCCCTACTGCTGAGACCTGACCCCTTTCACCCACAGGGTATTGATGGGCTCACTCCCCTACCCATAACTGACTGTCCTACAGATAGACACACCTGGTGAGCCATGCTGCCCTCAGCCATTCTGGAGCCTGAGGCAGGAGGAAAAATCAACAATGATCCTACCTTTATTTACAATTTTGCATTTTGTTTAATATGGGATTTTTGCATTGATTTTTATTATATATATATATATATATATATATATATATATATATATGCCTAAGCAACCAAACAACCGAACAGCCAAACAACCGGTTGACCAGTTGACTGGTCACTATGATGCGCAATGACCACCAGGGGGCAGACGCTCAATGCACGAGCTGCCCCCTGGTGGTCAGTGGGCTCCCACAGCAAGAGTGCTGCTCAGCTGACAAACCCATCCCAGCAGCCTACCAGCCCTGCGGCAGCCACTCATTTCCTCAGTAGTCTTGCAGGTCCAATCTCCAGAGAACAGACCAGGCACCAACGGACCAGCGCCACCGGCATGATCCCAACAGCACTGCTGGCCTCCTGGAAGTCGGCCTCAGGCACTGTGGCTGCTTCCCCTCCCTAGATGCTCCACAAGGGACAAACTATATAAAAGCAGCTGCCAGATGGCTCCTTAAAACCAGTGAAACATCAGCAGGATGGATCGGGATCCTGAGCCGGCAAGGGCGTCCCACTACCCTCTGGAGGACCAATTGCTTCCCAGCCTACCCCACCCCCCATCCCCCACTTGGAATGGGCACCAGAAGCAGGGCTCACGGCTGGTGAGATGCAAGCCTCTCCTGATTAGGACTGCCTGGGCACGAGCCTGCAGCAGGCACAGTGGGGCCGGAAATAGCAGGAGCAGCAGGCAGCATTGGACTGCTAGTTTGGGCCCAATCCCTGCAGGCCACGCCAAGGGACCCCACCTGTGCACAAATTCATGTACCCTGCCTCTAGTATTACATGGAAGTCTTATTTTTCTGGATTATTGCTGTTTTTAGGCATTGTGTTAAATTTTCCACCTGAGGCTTCACTCACCTTGCCCTAGTCCCATCTCTGCAGACAAAGCTAGGTGTTCCTGAACTTGGGACATGGTCTACAAAAGACTGGTCAAGGGATCTTAAATTGGTTGCCTCAAGACTCCATTTGACCTGTGGGTATGTTTAGTTCTGCCATTAGTATTATTTAATTTGAATGCTTTTAAGCAAGAAATGCACCCTGCATGTTGACACTTGTCCCATCACTCCCTAGTAATTAAAATGTGGCCCAACTCCCAAAGGTCTTTGGGTCTGACCTTGGTCTCCTGGGTGGGACTGGTCACTGAGTTGAGAAGGTACAATGTAAGACCCTGTGAGGCCTCCATATGCTTAAAAGATACAGGCCAAGCCGAACTGCAGCAAGAAAAAAATGAAGCAGATGTGCAGAGAAGAGCAAAATAGAGACCACTAGGGGAGATAACAGGGAAGCTTGACTGTGCTGACTTTGAACTTCCTCTTGCTGTCACCCAAGGGCAGGTCTAAGTCTACCTTTGGTCTGAGTGAAACACCCACTTCCCTTCTCCTTCACCTTCCTGGACTGGACTCCTAATACGTGGAAACAAATAATTCTAACCCAGTCTCCTCTACAGGAAAAGCCATTGTCCTTCCTTACCTTCCATTGACTATAAAATGAGGAGATAAGCAATTCAATAAGTTCTGCCCTGCACGGACTCCCCAAACTGTACAGACAGCAGCAGCTGAAAGGAAGAATGATCTTCCACTCTGCAGTCTTTGTTGTGCTGTTCTGAACCCCAGCTGCACCTCAGATACACACAACACCTGGAAACCGATTAGCAGGGAAAGGCTGGATGACGACAGCCTCTAGGAGCTGTAAAGAATGCTGCCCAGGCCCATGCTGTGACTTACTGTTGTTATAATTATTCAGAATCAATTTTAATGGGAAACAACACACCCATTGAAATAAAATAAAAATAAAGCACCAGGGAGGAAACCAAAGTTTTATTCCAAGCAAAACTGAAGACTTCAGCCTTTGCACAGAAAATCTAATTCTGCCAAAACTTAGTACATTTTACATTAATTTTCCTCTGATGTATGACTAGGTCTCCTGGGTACCAGTGGTAGAGAGAAAACCATTAACTCTGTGGAGGCAATTGTTAGTTTTTATAATAAAAAATGCATACTGCTTATACCATTATTGCTTAGGAAATTAGGGAACACAGATTCTAATACCCTGTGTGTGGAATGCTGTAGCAAACCACTTAACTTGCAATAATAGAGTATTGACTGGATACAGTGATCTGTGGGACACAGCCACAGTCAGATTAAGCTGCCATCACACTGTGCTCGATGGAGCCTCCCTTATAATACATTCATTCCACCTTAGCCAAAGACTTCCAAACAGATTAGCTTTTTTTTTTTTTTTAAATAAAAAAGGGCCTAAGAAGCTCTTCCTATAAGGTACATATTATTTTCCTCTCTTCGCTTTGTTTTCAAATACTTAATTAAAATACTGACTTCTTTTTTCCTCCTACCTACAAAATCTTTAGGACTTTGTAAGACTGAGCCCTTGATTTAAGCGATATCTAAATTCAGAGGAGGTGTTTCTGAAGCTAATTTCATGTTTACCAAGATAATCATCATCCCAAAAGCTTCGGTTATCATATGCAGGTCCTGAGAGTATGACAGAATAAATTGTAGAGCTTTAAAATGTCTTTCAAGTGATCTATTACTAGCCCAACGTGTCAAAGCAAGCCAGTGTACATGTTCATTCTGAATGCAGACTGCACTTGGCACCCTTTTCCTCTCCTTCCCCACTCTTTCTCCCTCTCTCTCACCTCCCTCTCTCCCACCTCCCTCTTTCCCTCTTCCCTCCTCTCCCTCCTTCTCCTCCTTCTCCTGCTGTTTCTTTCTTTCTTTCTTTCTTTCTTTCTTTCTTTCTTTCTTTCTCTTTCTTTTCTTCCTTCCTTCCTTCCTTCCTTCCTTCCTTCCTTTCTTTCTTTCTTCCTTTCTTCCTTTCTTTCTTTCTTCCTTTCTTTCTTTCTTCCTTTCTTTCTTCCTTTCTTTCTTTCTTCCTTTCTTCCTTTCTTTCTTTCTTTCTTTCTTTCTTTCTTTCTTTCTTTCTTTCTTTCTTTCTTTCTTTCTTTCTTTCTTTCTTTCCTTCTCTCCCCTCCCCTCTCTCTGACACACACATGCATGCGCACGCGCACACACACACACTCTCTCACTCACTCACACATGGACTTGTCATTATTCCCTAGTTGATCTGCTGAAGCAATCCAGTATAGTCCACAGGAACAGGATAGGATATCTTCTGGTCCCTGTCACAACTCTTGAATGTTCACTGGAACATTTAGTCAGAACCCTTTCCTTTGTATCCAATTTGCTGAAACCTATTAGCACTATGGACAGATCCTAAGCATTTGTGCCAGATGAACCTAAATAATAAGAGAGAAGAGACAGAACCCTGGAAAATGCATCCCCCATTGCAAGCCACTGGAAGAAAAGCATCAGTGGGTATAACTCAGGAAACAGATAGACAAAAACAGCATTCGTCCAAAATACTTTCCCCGGTTTATCACTATTGGAATTATGCCTTTGACTTAAGGCATTACCTACCTGCAATATTTACAAAACTATGAGACTTTGGAACATACTGTTGGGGGAGAAATTCTTCATGATTCTCATACATTCCTAGAAGGTTTCTGAGATGAAGCATTGACAGTTTTTCCCCGGACTATCTTCTCAAGGATGTTTGAATAGCAAACAGCCATGAAAGATATAGTGTCCTCCTCTGGGGCAGAGGACAGATTTATTTCCTGACCAGTGTAAGAAAGACAATATCACCAAGGCAAAGGTTGGTCAGGTTTGCTAGCAGCCCCTTGAAAATTTGGGGTTTCCTAAACTCGGGGTTCCTCAATTTGTGACACAAAACCACTGCGTGCACAACATTCCCCAAGGGCCCCCTCTGCACCATTCTACACACCTGGAGGATAAGGGGAACCAATGTGGCCATGAAGCTCCTGCTGAGCTGTGAATAATAAAGCCCTTGTCTCTATCCAGGGGTCTCATGTTTTCAGCCAGCATCCGTGAAACAGTTGTAGAATGATACATAGCCTGCAAGCAGGGTGAAATTTCCAACCTTCAGTTCTGAACATTCACCAAACTTAACGAATTAGCATGTAACTTGAATATAACCAACTCTTCCCTAACAGGCATAACAAATTGCTTGACTCGTGAATTTCAATGGTTTAAGAGGTCTTAAAATATTCCTCAATCAGTATTATTCTCAAGTGAATGCCCATGAACCAATGTGTCAACTATGGTCCCCACACAAAACTGCCTTGTTCTCCCTCTCCTGTGCCAACTGCCTCCACAGGTGTTTTGAGCTTCCTCTGGCAACTGTTGACCACATCCATCCAATGGTACCAGTGTCTTGCATGGTCTCCAGAGAATCCTCCAATCCCAAATGTGACCAAATAGTGCTTAGAAACTTCCCTCTCTTCCATTCTGTGCCACCCTGGAACTCTGAGGCCCTGAAGCACCCCTACTTGGACACAGAGTCCCTAAAGATTAGCATAAGAAAAAAATAGCAGCAACTTCTGACTATTGTCCCATTAACCAATGAACCCATTCCATTCTATAAGAAAGACAGAACAATACCCTCATGGTTTTTGTCTCTCCTCCTCCTTGTAACCTTTACTGTAACCAAACTCCTCCCTCCAATTCAAACTAACAATCTAAAACTCTTATATAAAGGGGTGCAGGCAGATTTGGGATAAGTGTCTAAACCCTCCTTCCATCCTGTTAATGGTCCTATTATAAACCCTTTTCGTTTATAAGGATATATGCCAACCAAGAAGCAGAGAACTATACCAAAGAAAATGGAACATAAGTTAGATAAACACTGTAGAAGAAAATAGACCAAAAAAAAGAAAAGAAATGGACTAGACTTTAAAGATAATATGGGAAGTATGCACCTCGGCATTGAACAAGTTCCTGGCAGAAAGGACAAGATTGTCAAGGTCATTCCAAGCTTGGACATCTCTATTTAGAGCAATAATTCTTTGCACATGTACCCCAGGCCTTGAAATTGGTCATGCTTTTTATCTAGGTGTGTTTATATTTAAATATGCTAACTGGCAATTATGAAGGTCAGTACATGCACAACATGAGTGGACTAGAGTAATTACTGCTCAATATAAAGCTAACCAAAATCTGACGCTCTCATTTTTCTGTCTTCATCTTCCAAAACAGAAGAAAATGTAGACTTGCAAGGGAACGAGAAAACCATCTGGATCAGAACGCCTCCCAAATTTCACATTCCGCCCTGCCATCCAAACAAGGATTTAGAAGTGCTTTCCCTAAACCAATAATTGAGTGGTGGCTGCCAATTTCTCCCAGAACTTGGCTTTTCTTAACAAGCCTTTCCACCGCCTTTATCCCGTCATTTCTTTGTAATGAAAATAAGAGAAACCAGATGAATTGTACACAATCATCAGAGATATCATGGAGGTAAAAGATGTGTAATAAATTGTATTTAAAAAGGGAGGAGGACTTTTCTGAGAAAAATACACAAATAAAAAAATATCATCTAGAAAGCTGACAGTTTTATAAATTTGTCCATAAGCCAGTAATGGTCAATTTTTTTTTTTACTAGCCCAGAAATTTTTAAGGTTTGACAGAAATAACCCAAGTAGCAAGGCCTATATTTCTATAAGGAAAGTGATAAATACGTAAAACATAGCCAGGACCAATTTTTGCCCACAAATGAAGAAACTAAATTACTTCTAGAGAAGAATGAACTGACATCTAACACAATTTAGCAATGATTTCCTTGACAGAGGTTTCTCAGGAAGGCAACACTATCACCAGACCTCCAGATATTTCTACTGTCCTGCCCCATTTCCATAACTTCAAGTTTGATCCTAGTTTTGTCATGGAAGCAATGTTCAGACTACCCATAGTTTGAAAAGATCTAAGAATAAGAGAGTTTCCACTGAATCTGAAAGAGGAGTTTTCAGAAAATATCTCAACCCTGTGCAACAGACCCTCTCAAGGCTGAATCTATTCCCTGAGAGTAAGTTAAACTACCATGGAAGTGCTCGGTGCTCTGCCAGGTCATGTATCTTGGGGTCAATCGCACAGGTTTGGTGGAGGCCAGTCTCAGGTTCAAATCCAAGCTCTGCCATTACTGCCCAGGTGACCTTAGGAAAGTTATAAGATATTCCTTAGGCACAATATCTGCATCTCAAAAACATGGATAATAATATTTCCATGAATGTCCTCCATAAATAAAATGTTGATGATCAACCATAATAGATGAAGTAGAACCCAGCTATGTAGCACAGATCTCAAAACTTTAACACCACAGAAAGAAAGCATCACCATAGAGTAACAAAACTTTGATTGACACGCGGTACTTCATACCTGCAGAAGAAAAGGAGGGATTAAAGAAAAAAACAATTATGCACTTCTCTTTATGGAGGTATTTGTTTTACTTCAATCCCTAGAAGATATTGAGGCTTCAACTCCTTCTATGAATAAGAGCTAACAGGTGATGAAAAAGGATGCTCAGAACAGAAGCTATAGATCATGTATTCAGCATTGGCTGAGAAGCCCTGAAACCTCACCCTGACTAGCTGTGCTAGGAGCACTCTTTTAACCTCTCTGAGACCCCCAACTCCTCAATTGTAAAATGAGAGATTTTGAATGGCAAGAGTCCTAGAAGGCCCGCTGAAGCTGATGAAAAACATTCTAATTGTCCACAATTCTACTAAATCAAACACATAGATGAGGGGGAAAAGATTGCAAGTCAGGTTACCTTTTCCCCCAGAGAAATTGCGCTCACATTCCAGGAAGCTCACGCCTTGTTTGGCAATGAACATCCAGATCCATTGGGCTGGGCATCCAGGTGACCCACATTTCTATACAAATGCTTCCGCTGGTGCCAAGGGCTGCATGTGGCCTGGAACTATAAAAAAAAGTGAAATTAAACTGAAGGCATAAACACCTGCCTCAAAGCCTGTGGGGAGCTCTACCCATTCTGACAGTCCAGTTGTGGTAATTGTCCTGTCTTATCCAATAAGCCGGCTATTCAACCACTGAGAGGTTGATGCCTCCTGTCAGTTGACTGTAATCCCAACACCTTCATTGCACATATATGTTTTATTTGCATCGCACCTGTACCACCACAGACCAGGAGAGACCAATTAAACTATGATTAGCACATATGCCACCTAAATCTGACAAACGGCTGTTCTCAATGAAATCAAAGAACTGTGTTAGGGAAGGCCAGATGACCGCTTAGACATGGAGGATTGTACACAATGACATTGAGAATATGAGACATACAGAAATAGACCTAAAGGAAATAGGTTTTGCTATTTGCATTTTCTATTGCAAAGGATGGATGAAGAAGTTGGATAGCGCATATTCAGACAAAGGAGGGTGCTCCATTTTAGACCCTTGCTAGAAAATAGTGGCAAAAGAATAGGATCATGTGGCTTGCCTTCAATCACTACCTCAATTGCAGGGGCATCTGGACATCATGTGGGCTATTGAAACATAAACCAACAAATACAGATAAGGTCACTGATGTAGCTGGTGCATCATTTCAGTTTGCTACTCTGACTGTACTAGTTAGGATAATGCTGGATGCTCTTAAAAATAAAATGAATTGTTAGCATCCAATGAATGTATTCCTGGTGGACAGGCCACTTCCCTCTCCATAGAGACTTTTTTAGTTGAATTCATTGGGGTGACATTGGTTAATAAAAGTATATAGATTTCAGGTGTACAATTCTATAGTACATCACCTGTCCACATGGAGATAGATTTAGAGAGCCAGATCCTTCCATCTTCTCTCTCTGTCAATCTCAGAGTCTCCTGTATCCGTTCAGGTGACAGGGGAAAGGAAATAGAAGAGATACAGGCTGTTTGCAACTCTGACCCAGGAAATAACACTTCTGTTCCTCTACAGGAATGGTCACAAAGCCACACCTGGATGCAAGGAGGACCAGGATATGTAATCCCTAAATGGGCAATGTATCCCCAAAGTTGATCCTGTACCATGGAAGGCACAGCACTAAATTTTGGGTAACAGTTAGTCTCTTCTGTAATAACATGTTTGCTTATATAAATGTGTCTGCTTAGGAGCTGTTTTCAGGTCCCAATTATTTTATCCCTGACTACAAGTGAGTGTTACGTCACATCTTTCTACTTTCTCATAGTCAGTAACTTTGTAATGTTAGCATGCTTTCTCCTGAGGAAGGAAAAACTACTGATTTTTTTCACATTTTTATACCCAGTATGGTGACAGGCTGGTTATAGTGTTTAACTCTGCCTCAGGAATCTGTGTTATGATGTGAATACAAAACCAGCTTTGCCATGAGCATCAACAGTTGCTTCTTGCTCAGGCCAAACTCAGGGTCATGACTCATGGCAATGGGAGAGGAGCATGGATGATAGTCAGATGCTGTAGTCAAAGAGTTCAGACAGCATAAGAGAGAAGGAAACAGATGTCTTAAAAATGCCTTATTTGGTATGTCAGTTAAAATAACAGACTCCTGCTTTGCTTACATTTGTTAGTCAAACAGAGATGGCTGGACTTTGTTGTGAAGAAAGACCATCAACTCATCAATGTAAAAACAAAACAAAAAATTTAAAACCTTGTCATTTACAAGAACTGCACCAAAGGAAGCAGGGGAGTATTCACTAGCCAGATGATCAGAACCATCACTCCCTAATCCCTTAACACATTGAAATGATAGTGTCCCTTTGTCCCTGAGTATAGCTAAGATGCCACCCAGCAGATGGAAGTAGCTTATGTCACCCAGGTAGGGAAGAGGAGACCATGTAACATTCAGCAAGGAGCAAGAGGCAGATTTCATAATCACAAGTTAGCAAACGTAAAAAAAACCTCTTTAAAAGTTCTAACATTTGTTCTGATGAGATATTTATGCCATAAAGCACAAAATCTATGAACTGCAGCTTTTGTCCATGGGTGCAAATCATTAAGGATCTGAGCTGAGATTTTTATCTTCCAGAATGCATGGTGTGAAATTTTGGTTGATTATGGAAAGTCTGATTTTCTAGTCAGCATCCACCAAAAGCAGCAACAGAAAATGCCTCTTAGCACACTTCTGCTGACTTATGAGCTTGGCTTTGCCGACTCTCATCTGCTTCTAGGCACAGCTGTTTTCAAATGGAACAGAGCTTTGTGCAAAGGTGCCAGGCTGGCCTCAGAGCAAGAAAGCCCAGAGTGGAGCAGTTAGGGAAATCAGGATTTTCTAGCGGGAGCCCAGATTTGGACCATCACTTGCAATTTCAGATACCTGTGATCTTACATGGCTCCCTCATTGCTGAAATGCACTGCCTGAAGCACTTCTTAGAGAATCCAGCTCTCCAGGTCCTTGCAAACTTCTAGGAGCCTGCCAAGAAGATGAGCAAACGGAAAGATAATGAAGAAGGTTGTGGCACACACTGTGCCTCCTCTGTCTCTGCTCAACCTCAAGGAGAAAATCGCACCCAAGCTGATAGTTACAAGATTAGAATCCATGTGAGTTTTTTTGCTCTGCTATCGAGTTCAGCAGTGCAGTTTCTATTTAAAACACACACACATATGCAGCCCTGCTGGTGTGGTTCAGTGGCTGAGCATTGACCAATGAACCGGGAGGCCACAGTTCAATTCCTGGTCAGGGCACATGCCTGGGTTTCAGGCTCGAGTTTGGGCTCGATCCCCAATAGGGGGCATGCAAGAGGCAGCCGATCAATGATTCTCTCTCATCATTGATATTTCTATCTCTCTCCCCCTCTCCCTTCCTTTCTGAAATCAATAAATACATATTTTTATTTAAAAAACAACTAACATAATGAATTCCTTCTGCAAGATACTTGGAAGACAGTAGAATTCCAGAAACAACAAGCTATGCGTCATCAAGAAGAGCAGCACCTTTGGGAAACAGACCCCCATCCCCTACACTCTCTGCCAAAGGTCAACACTTCCCTTGGGAACCAACAGCATGTTCCACAGAAATTAATCTCCTCTGCTCAGGGCCCCAGGCTGATGGCTACAACTGCTCTGCTCCTATGATCTTCCAGACTTGCTAAGGCCAGGATTTAATTCATAAGGCCGGTATAAATTGGAGTGTGTAAGAACAAAGGTTTTGAAATAAGTCTGCCTTCCTTTATATCATGACTATACCACTTACTGTATAACAGTAAGTTAATTTCTATTAAGCCTAATTCACATATGGGAGCAAAGAGCTAAAGGTACACAGCTTTAAAGTTAACAGTGGTTACCTCTAGATAGAGGAATTAAGCATTAAGTCATGTCTATTTAATTTATCTGCATTTTCTAAAAATGTTTACCACTGAGCATATATTATTTTTGTAATAAGGGAAACATGTCATGTAATAGTAAACTTAACTAAGGAAACTGAAATGTACATGAAATAATGGTTTTTATAGAGGAATTCTTGATGAATCCAAACAATAGTTAGATCCCAACTTTGTTGCTGTTGTTTGTTGTTAATCTTCACCCGAGGATTATTTTTCCATTGATTTTCAGAGAGTGGAAGGGAGAGGGAGAGGGAAACATCGATGTGGGACACATTGATTGGTTGCCTTCCGCAGGCACCCTGACTGGGTCTGAGGACCAAACCTACAACTGAGGTACATGTCCTTGCCCAGAATGAAACCCGGGACCTTTCAGTCCACAGGCTGATGCTCTTTCCAAACTGGCTAGAGCCCAACTTTTTCCCTCTAAATATTGGGTTTTTTAAAAAAAAATGCCCAACGTCCATTTAAAATAAATTGATGGGCTTAATTTTAAATAAAGGGAAACAAAACCAGGGCACAATATAACGAATTAAAATATAAAACCTCCCCCATCTCCCACCTGGTCGCTTAATTCCATTCCTCCAGGCCATGGCTGGCATAGTAACTGGCTCCCATGACAGTCCCAGGATGCCCGCTGCTCCAGACGCTGCTGTTATCCAGATATATGCCTCCCAGGCTTCCCACAAAACCATCCTTCAGAAAGATTCCAGCAAAATAAAACATTCTGCTGGAATGCTTTTAAACAAGCGATTGAAACACAGAAAGGACACTGCGCTCAACGTTTTAGCCTGTTCCAGGAACCCTGTTGAGATTTCTTGGCTTGTTCTCCTGGAGCCCTGACACAAAACTCAGCGGACAGAGGCAGCCCGGCTTCGTGACGGCTGACTGAGCACAGAGGGTACATTGGCCAACCTGATCATTAAGGAACTTCTGGAAGATAAAAGGCACATGTCATGAGACTGACAGGGAACTCCCACAGAACTGAGAAACCTACAACCCCATGCAATCGAAAGAGAAGACCCACAGAACTACAGAACAACCTCTCAAATAAGAGAATCGAATACAGTAGGCAAGCCCTGGCAGAGACAGTAAATCTTGTGCTTGTCTGTGAGCAAATTATTTTAATTGCTGGAGAAAAATTGCATCGGTCCCTACTTTCAAAGTGATTTCAATAAATGTTGAATGATAAAGCTTAAAATACACCACTCTAAATAAAATGGAAAATAAGCCCCCAAAAGACAACTCAAGGAAGCATGGGAACACTGGCTGTGTGCATGAAACTCTTAGCATCCAGAAGTTAGGCCATTTGTGCACCTACACTGAGTGGCCAGATTATGATGATCTCTGAACACACAATAATCTGGCCACTCAGTGTATAGTGAAGCCATACAGCCAGGTATTGCTCTATCCCTCTGCCCTGCATAGCTTTAGAGCCATGGATCCTGTAATCATAACTGCATTATCTATCAGAATACGTATATGAGCTGTTAAATATTAATTATCAGCTATTTTCATACCTGAAGAAATCCAACTCAACTGTTAGTCCTATCGATCAAGATGTCATTCATAGCCTAGCTAGTGTGACTCAGTGGTTGAGCGTCAAGCTATGAACCAGGAGGTCAGGGTTCCATTCCTGTTCAGGGCACATGCCTGGGTTGTAGGCTTGATCCCCAGTAGGGGATGTGCAGGAGGCAGCCAATCAATGATTCTCTCTCATCATTAATGTTTCTCTCTCTCCCTCTCTTTTCTTCTCTCTGAAATCAATACAAATGTATATTTGTTAAAAGATGCCATTCATACATGTAAGCAAGAACCCCAAAATAACAAAACTTAGGAAAACTAACAAGAGAATGAGACACTGAGCTGAAAACAAAAATAACCAGCTCCCATAAACAGGGCTTATAAACAATATTTAATAGGAATGAAAATATAAGATAAACATCCTTAAGAGATTTGATAGGATGTTACAGCTCTAAAAGAGTACTATGAAAAGCAGTAAGCACAGTCGGCAAAATGAATGCTAAGACTTTTAAAAAACTAAATGAATCAACTTAATATAAAACTAGACATCAACTGAATTTTAACAAGCTAAAAAATCTATCAAATGGACAAAGAGCTAAAAATCTTCATAAGAGAAGTGACAACTGTCATGAAAGATAGATCTTAGAAAGCCAATACCTGTCTTCCATGAGCTTCAGAAAAAGAATGAAGAACAGACAGGGATTATAAAATGAAAAAAATAAAAATCAGTTTTTCTTAAAGAAATTTTCCACAGGATATGGCCCCTGTAGGAAAGGCAGGCATTGTCTATCAATATCCATTCTCCCTTTCTTCTTTTAAAAGAACCCCAAGACTTTTGGCTGATTACAGAAGACCAGGCTAAATAATCTCCCATTCTTCCTTACAAACTGATCATGTGACAAAATTCTGACCAGTAAGGTATGGATTAAAATGATAGGTATAATTGGGGGCCATGCTCTTAAAGAAAAGAAGACCTTCCACCTCATCTCTCCCCTACCCATTAGCTGATATACAAATGTGATGGAGAGCCCTAGCTGGTTTGGCTCAGTGGATAGAGCATTGGCCTGCGGACTAAAGGGTCCCGGGTTTGATTCCAGTCAGGGGCACATGCCAGGGTTGTGGGCTCAATCCCTAACAGGGGGCGTGCAGCAGGCAGCCAATCGATGCTTCTCTCTTATCATTGATGTTTCTATCTCTCTCTCCCTCTCCCTTCCTCTCTGAAATCAATAAAAATATATTTAAAAAAAAACAAATGTGATGGAGAAGATGTTTTAGACCAATGATCAGCAAACACAAACATGCCCATTTGTTGACTTTGTCAATGATTGCCTTTGCACTACAATGGCAGGTTGGCCCATAAGTCTAATATAATCCCTATTTGGCCAGTGACAGAGAAAGTTTGCCAACCCCTAGTTAAAATTTTTAAAAGACTGACAATACTGTTGATAATGAGATGAAGCAACGGGAATACTCAGGCATGGCCACTTGGACTGTAAATTGTTATAAGCACTTTCTAAAGCTATTTGGAAAACAGTTTGACAAAATTAAACATACAGCTGCCTTGTTACTCAGCAATTCCATATCTATGCATTTTTCCAAGATGAATGAGTATTTATATCCACACAAAAAAATGTTCAAAACTGCTCAGAGCAGTTTTATCTATTATAATCCAGAATGGATAAACAAATTACAATATAATCATACAATGAAAAACTATACTACTGTAACACCCAACCACATGAATGAAACCCCAAAACATATTGAAAGACACAAAAGAAAATCCAGTATGTGACTTCACTTAGGTGAAGTTCAACAAAAGGAAAAATTAATTTATGATGATAGATATCAGAGTGTTGAAATATGTACAGGATGGGTATTGGCTGGTAAGGGCACGCGGAAGCTTTTTTAGGTGCTAGAAAGTTCCATGACTTGGTCCTAGTATAGTTACAAATGTACATTTTTTAAAATTGATTGAGCTATGCACTTAAAGTTTATGTACTTTATTGTATATATAACAACTTTTTTTAAAAAAAAAAGCTAAGGAAGTAAGAAAAAAAGTAAATATATCATGTAGTTAATACAGAATAATTGTTGTTGATTAATTTTTGGCCAAGCAGCAGATCATAGGATTAAATATATTTTCTGAAAAGGTAAGGCTTAAAAATGTAATAGGGAGAGAATCCAAGATGGCGGCGTAGGTAAACACCTAAACTGCTGCCTCCCACAACAATTTAAACTGCAACTAAAAGACAAAACGTCTATCACCCAGAACCACGGGAAAGCTGGCTGAGTGGAAGTTCTACAACTAGAAGGAAAGAGAAAAGAGCATTGAGACGTGCACGAGCGCTGAAAAGCTGAGGTACGGAGGTGCATGATCCGGGCTGGCTGCGGGCAACTGGGTGCGTTGCTTTTTTCAACCCGAATGGAGACAAGCCCCCGATTACTCTGAAATCCAGTCTCTGGGGAGACGCGAGGGACCCAAACTCCTACGGCGAGAAGCTGGACTGTCTGCCAGCGAGGGTGGCTTCCTTGCAGAGCTGCGCGCAGGAATAATTGTTTACTGAACTGGGGCACGGGACTCGTGGATGCCTTTGGGGACACAGAGCCGGCTAACTAGCCGCCATTGCTGTTTGCCACGCCCTAACCTAGTGACACCCTGAGGCCCCGCCCTGCACAACCTACAAACCCACCCAAGCTCCAAGCAACCGAGTTAGCATAAGAAAAGCCTGCCCTGTTGCAGCTTAACCTAGCAAAATTGCAGCCCGGGTCAGACAGTTCCAAAACCTCCAAACCCCAAGCAAAGAGGAGAAAACTGCAGCTCTCACTGTAGCTCCTGCTGGGTGGCCTCAGACAGTAGCTGACCTGCACCCCATTGGAGATCCAGAAGCCAGTGTACCTAGTGGTCAGTGTGAGACACCAGATTTCAACTCCTCACATCCATAAGTGACACATTCAAGAGGCAAACTCAGTGAGTACCGAAGCCCCACTGAAACAAGTCCTGCGTGTCTTCAGCACAGCAGTTCTTCCATTATAGACACAGGGAGTGCTCACAGCTAATTGGCCTGGAGGTCAATTCCTCCCAGCGTACCAACAGCAATTCAGGCTTAACTACACCAAGACTTTGCGCTCAGCCCACAAAGGGGTGTACCAAGAGCATCCACATCAGGTGATTGGGGAGGCTGAGCTACTGCCCCCTATAGGTCACCTACCACACAAAGCCACTCCATCAACACAGGGAAGCAGCCAAAATGCAGAAACAAAGAAACATGTCACGAATGAAAGAAACGGAGGAAAGCAAACTACTGGATGACATAGAGTTCAGAACCACATTTATAAGGTTACTCAAGAATCTTCTAAAAACCGCTGAGAAACTTGATGACACTTCTGAGGAGCTTAGTAAGACCTTCAAGGACCTTAATGAGAATGCCAAAAATATGGAAAAGGATCAGTCAGAAATGAAGCATACACTGTCTGAAATAAAAAATATACAGAAACTCAACTGTAGATCAACATACCCCAAGAATCAAACCAAAGATCTGAAATATGTGGAAACAAAAAACATCCAACCAGAAAAACAAAAAGAAAAAAGAATCCAAAAATATGAAGATAGTGTAAGGAGCCTCTGGGACAACTTCAAGCGAACCAACATCCGATTTTTGGGGTGCCAGAAGAAGGGAGAGAGCAAAATATTGAAAACCTATTAGAAGAAATAATGACAGAAAACTTTCCCTACCTGGTGAAAGAAATAGACTTACAAGTTCAGGAAGCACACAGAACCCCATACAAGAGGAACCCAAAGAGGACCACACCAAGACACATCATAATTAAAATGCCAAGGGCAAAAGACTAAGAGAGAATATTAAAAGCAGCAAGACAAAAACAGTTAATTACCTACAAGGGAGTACCCATACGACTGTCAGCTGATTTCTCAACAGAAACTATGCAGGCCAGAAGGGAGTGGCAAGAAATATTCAAAGTGATGAACAGCAAGAACCTACAACCAAGATTACTCTACCCAGCAAAGCTATCATTCAGAGTTGAAGGTCAGATAAAGAGCTTCACAGACAAGAAAAAGCTAAAGGAGTTCATCGCCACCAAACCAGGATTACATGAAATGCTGAAGGGTATTCTTTAAGAAGAGGAAGAAGAAGAAAAAAGTAAAGATAAAAATTATGAACAACAAAATGACATCAAATACATACCTACCAACAAGTGAATCTAAAAATCAAGTGAATAAAAAATCTGAAGAACAGAATGGACTGGTGAATATAATAGAATCAGGGACATAGAAAGGGAGTGGACTGACGATTCTCAGGGGAAGCAAGTGTGAGGGGTGCAGGAAGAGATTGGACAAAAATCTTACTCCTATGGATGAAGACAGTGGCGGGAGGTAAGGGCATGGGGTGGGGTGGGGAATCAGGTGGAGGGGAGCTATGGGGGGGGAAAAAAGTGGAACACCTGTAATAATCTGAACAATAAAGATTTATAAGAAAAAAAAAGAGAGAGAAAAAAATAAATAAATAAAATGTAATAGGGTAGAAAAACAGATAAGCATTCCTAAATCATGAATAAAAATAAATCAACTACAGCAGCATTCAACAAATATTACAATGTTTATCAAAAAGAATAAGGCACCAGAAATGCCCACAGTATGAGTCTAGTCACATAAAGATTAAAAAACAGACAGATTGAAAGTAGGAATGTATGCTTAGATGGTAAAAGTACATAAGAAAACAGGGAAGTGAGTCTCATTAAGTGAAGAGATTAGTCACCTTAGGCAGTAATAGAAAAAGGGCTGTGATGAGAAAGGAATGGAGGAGAGGGGCTTCCTACATGCTGGTGAAGTTATTTCTTGAGCTACATGATAACTATACCAAGGTTCACTTTATTGCTATGTTAAACTGTACCTATATTTTAAGCACTTTTCTCATGCAAAAGGTTTAAAATGAAGATATAGCAGATTTGAATAACAAAGAGGTTTATTCACTATTTATTACACATCTTTTCTCTTCTTATACAAGTATGAATCTAAAATATCCTTATAGATTCAATACAATAAATACATATGAACATATATACAGAGTATATTTACATACATATACGTATGTTTGTGTATGTATGTACCGGAGAAGATGCATTCTTTTTTTTTTATTGTTTAAAATATTACATATATTAGTACATATATCTCCTTTTTTTTCCCCATTGACCTTCCCCCAGCCTCCTCTACCCCCTGTTGCATGCCCTCATCCCACCACCCCTAGTGTCTTGTGTCCATTGGTGTGCTTATATATGCATGCATACAAGTTCTTTGGTTGATCTATTTCCCTCCCTCCCCAACACTCCCCAGCATTCCCGCTGTAATTTGATAGTCTGTTTGGTGCTTTACTGCCTCTGTATCTATCTTTTTATTCATCAGGTTATAATGTTCTACATTTTCCATAAATGAGTGAGATCATGTGGTATTTTTCTTTCATTGCCTGACTTATTTCACTTAACACAATGCTCTCCAGGTCCATCCATGCTGCTGCAAATGGTAAGAATTCTTTCTTTTTTATAGCAGCGTAGTATTCCATTGTGTAGATGTACCATAGTTTTCTAATCCACTCATCTGCTGATGGGCATTTAGGCTGTTTCCAAATCTTAGCTATGGTGAATTGTGCTGCTATGAACATAGGGGTGCAATATCCTTTCTGATTGGTGTTTCTAGTTTCTTGGGATATATTCCTAGGAGTGGAATCACTGGGTCAAATGGGAGTTCCATTTTTAGTTTTTTGAGGAAACTCCATACTGTTCTCCACAGTGCCTGCACCAGTCTGCATTCCCACCTGCAGTGCACGAGGGTTCCTTTTTCTCCACATCCTACCAGCACTTGTCGTTTGTTGATTTGTTGATGATTGCCATTCTGACAGGTGTGAGATGGTACCGCATTGTTGTTTTGATTTGCATCTCTCTGATAATTTGTGACTTTGAGCATGTTTTCATGTGTCTCTTGGCCTTCCTTCTATCTTCTTTCAAAAAGATTCTATTTAGGTCCGTTGCCCATTTTTTTCCATTGGACCATTTATCTTCCTTTTACTAAGTTGTATAAGTTGCCTGTAGATGTTGGAGATTAAACCTTTATCAGTGATAACATTTGCAAATATGTTCTCCCATACAGTGGGCTTTCTTGTTGTTTTGTTGATGGTTTCTTTTGCTGTGAAAAAGCTTTTTATTTTGATGTAGTCCCATTTGTTTATTTTCTCTTTAGTTCCCATTGCCCTAGGAGCAGTGTCGTTGAAGAAAATGCTTCGGCATGTCTGAGATTTCTCTGCCTGTGGATTCTTCTAGTATTTTTATGGTTTCCTGTCTTATGTTTAAGTCCTTTATCCATTTTGAGTTTATTTTTGTGTATGGTGTAAGTTGGTGGTCTAGTTTCATTTTTTTGCATGTATCTGTCCAATTTTCCCAACACCATTTATTGAAGAGACTGTCTTGACTCTATTGTATGTTCATGCCTCCTTTGTCAAATATTAATTGAGCATAGTGGTTTGGGTCGATATCTGGATTCTCTATGCTATTCCATTGGTCTATATGTCTGTTCTTGTGCCAGTACCAGGCTGTTTTGAGAACAGTGGCTTTGTAATACAACTTGAAATCTGAGACTGAGATCCCACCTACTTTGTTCTTCTTTCTCAGGATTTCTGTGGCTATTCGAGGTCTTTTTTTGTTGCAGATGAATTTTTGGAGAGTTCGTTCTAGGTCTGTGAAATATGCCATTGGTATTTTAATGGGGAGTGCATTGAATCTATAGATTGCTTTGGGTAGTATGGACATTTTAATGATGTTGATCCTTCCAATCCATGAACATGGTATGTTCTTCCATCTGTTTACGTCTACCTCTCTCTCTTTTTTCAGTGTTCTGTAGTTTTCCGCATATAGGTCTTTTACCTCCTTAGTTAAGTTTATTCCTAAGTATCTTAATTTTTTTGGTGCAATGGTAAATGGGATTGCTTTTTTAGTCTGTCTTTCTGTAAGGTCACTATTGATGTATAGAAATGCCATAGATTTCTTGGCGTTAATTTTTTATCCTGCTACATTGCCAAATTCATTTATTAAGTCTATTGGTTTTTTGATGGAGTCTTTCGGGTATTTTATGTACAATATCATGTCATCTGCAAATAAGGACAGATTTACTTCTTCTTTTCCAATTTGGATGCCTTTTATTTCTTCTTCTTGTCTAATTGCAATGGCTAATACTTCCAGTATTATGTCCAACAGGAGTCGTGAGAATGTGCATCCCTGTCTTGTTCCTGTTAAGATGCATTCTTTTTAAATGTCCATAATATCTTGTTTGAAAAGTCTGCCATATGCTAGGTCAGGTATGATTTCATCATTGCAAGAGATCAGTGATGGCTGTGAGTTTCCCATGCTTTTATTTTCCAAGATGGAGTTTGTGTGTGTGTGTGTGTGTGATAATACTATCATTTCTTATTAAGTGTATGGTAGGAGCAGGGAAGATAATTCATCTTTCGGTTCACATGTTGTAAAGCACAAGGAATCACATTCATCCACATTTGATGTAGACAGTGCATTACCCAGAAAGCACGGGCTTTGACCTGGATACAATAACTGAATGTGACTCTGGCTTGTCTTTCTTAGAGAATGGCATGAGAAGAAAGGTGGTCTTAGATATGTGGTAGCCAAAGGAACAAACTAGGGCAAAGATGGATAACAGATCCCCAAAAATCGGTGCTACGCTTCCCCATAGTGTGGAGTTTGCTCAAAGAAGTGGCAGGCTAGCCAGGGACCACATTTCCCACTTTTACTTATTATTAGATGTAGTCATGTGACTAAGTTCTAGCCAATAGATTATGAAAAGAATTGAAGATTATTACTTCCAGAATTGATGCATAAAGACTGCCCACACAGTACTCCACCCATCTTCTTTTCATCTTTCAGCTGGCTAGAATGAAGGTAATCCTCCAGGGTGACTTTAAAAACTATTTTTTGAAAACAGCAAAGCCTCCATTAACCCAGGTTCCTGAAAAACTGTATGGATACAATGCCACCCCCTCTAAGCTTTTCACCTACACAGTATTATTATATGAGCAAGGAAGAAACTTCTACAGTATCAGAGCCATCATTCACTTTGGACCTATTTGTTAGAACAGTTAGCCTATGCCAGTGGTCAGCAAACTCATTAGTCAACAGAGCCGCATATGGCTCGTGAGCTGCAGTTTGCCGACCACTGGCCTATGCAACTAATGGAGGGAATAAGAATAGTACCTACCACACAGTGTGGTCATGGAAATTAAATGAAATCATGAAATAAAAAAAAACACTTAGAGTCTTGCACACCATAAGTGCTCAGTGTGTGTTAGCTCAGTAAGTACCCAGGAAATTAAAACAAAGACCTGAGAGTCTTCAAAGTGATTAAATTTCAAGAGATAAGCTCTTGAAAATAAAGGGAAGCTATTGATGGCAGGCTCCGTAGTCCATTTCTTTCTTTTTTTTTCAGTCCATTTCTTCAGCTAATGGCTCCTTCCTCCAAAGAATCTTCTGGGCTCAGTTATATTAGTAGCACAGTAGGCAACGGAAGCACATTTGAGTGATAAAGCTGTGAAACAAGCTCAATATGCTAACCATCAGGGGCAATGACAGACCAGATGGAGACTCTGAGATGAGTCCCTAACATCAGTGAACAGAGAGGTGGAAGTTATATGTAAATATATGTTCAAAGGTAAGGTGATTCCTGCTTTTTCTCTTTCTACTTGCAGCAAGCACATGTGCAAACACACACACACACACACACACACACACACACACACACACACACACACACACACTTTCTCTCTCTGATAGATTGCTGCACTGCAAAGAGTATTGGTGATTTTATTGATGAGTCTCTCAAATCATCACTAAAACAAAATAAGCTGTTCACTTCACAGCTGGAATCAAATGGAGTGCTGACAGTTGTCTCACCCTTCTCTGATGATAAATGAGCCTTCCCCTCCTTCCTCAGGTCCTTGACCCAAATTCAGAGTTATTCCAGTGACCCAGGCAGACCTTTGAGAAGAAAAAAAAGCCACACTCCCAAATGCCTAATGAAGCTTGTCTCAACTATTACTATTGCACCATGTCATTCTAACTATAATTGATTTGCTAAGGTATCTTATTTTTTTCATAATCAGACCAGCAGACAAAAATGCCTAATATAAATTAAACACATCTTTCTCTCCCTGTCACATTTCACCAGCCCTGCTATCCCATGTTTATTTTCAGCCTTCTACAAAACTTCATATTCTCCTTTTTTTTGTGTTGGAATTAAGCAAATAAGTTCTGGCCTTTAAGAAGATCTTTGGTAAAAGGATTGTAGAATCATGTAAAGGGAACTTTTTGTCCCCTCAACAATCTTTTTTCTTACAGCACAAATTTCAATTGATTGAGAGTGACTCTCCTGAACCCTCTTTAAAAGTGGTTTGGGCCCAGATGATGTGGCTCAGTTGGTTGAGTGTCATTCCATGCACCAAGAGGTTGTCAGTTCGATTCCTGGTTAGGGCACAGGGCCAGGATGTGGGCTTGAGCTCCAGGAGAGGACATGCAGGAGACAGCCAATCAATGTTTCTCGCTCATTAATGTTTCTATCTGTCTCTTCCTCTCCCTTCCTCTCTCTTAAAATCAATAAAAAAACATAGTTATTTAAGAAAGAGAGAGAGAATTCCAGAAAGCAATGTATCTAGCCTAATGTATAGAACAGACACAGATACAGATATAGACATCAACATAGATATTAATATAGATATTCTAAATCTCAGTCCTTCAAAGAAGAGGACACAAGCACATTTGAAAGCCCATTCCCTGGAATTGCTTGTCCTTGGTTGTTTTCTACAACCCTCTACTTTCAACTCCTCCTGTTGCAAAACATAGAGATAAAATTAAACAAGTTACACAGGGAAAAGGAGAAAAAAGAGCTCTTAGAAGCAAGGACCTGGGGTTTCTGTGTTCCTTTCACAGTACCAGACTCCCTGAGAGATCCTCAAGCCTGAGATTCTACTGGACGCCACATGCTCTGTGACTGCCTGAATGCCTTCCTTCGACAATAGGAAGGTGTGTGTTAACAGCCTGTAGTAACAAGACTCCATTATTTCCAGGACATAACATCTCAGAAGGACTCCCAGCTACCCAGAGGGGGGCAGAGAGTCCCATTTACCACCACCTCTGCGAGGGGTGACCACCTGACCCGGGATGAAAGTGGAGGAGCCCACCCTGGGGAGGAAGGGCTTTCTCCCTTTCAAGTTTCTGAACTTTTCTAGGTCGGTGGAGGTCCAAACCACAGAACCAAGGAAACTCAAAAGGAAAGCAACAAAAGAAATGACAAATCAAAAGAGCCCTCTCCACTGAACAGCTCCTGCTGTTCTGATTTCATTAGGCTGAATGGAGACATTTCCTGGTCTGAATGGAGAGCCGCACCTCAGCCTCCTCAAACAAAGTCAAAACATGGTCTCGAGGAGTGTGTACAACTTGCAAAGGAGTGACTGGCTGCCGGCTAAATTGTCCAGTTCCTTTCAGTCAGTGTCCTTCCTTCCTTCTTTTCTTTGTCGGGGCAGGGACCCGGGGATTTTCTTTATCTATGACTATGGTGCCTTTGGGATAGCAATGGTCGCTGTAAGAACCACTGTATACACCCATGCCCATATGAGCCTGCTCTCCCTGAGAGCTGTCCCTCAATTGGGAGCCTTATTTGTCCACTCACCACACAAGACCTCTTCTCCTTTCCTCTGGGCCCCACTCCATCACTAATTTCACTGAAGGTGTTTGTGTGAGTCAAAGCTCTCTGGGTTGTATGAAACAGAAGCTCACTTCAAACTAAGGAGAAGAAAGTTCTGGAAATCATGGAACTGGGTTTGCTCACAAAAATAAAGAGCAGGGTCACAAAAATAAAGCAAGATCCAGGTTTTGGAGGGCCCAAGGTTTAAATAATGGTGGTTGGGGGGGGGGGGGCAGGTCTCTCTTTTATTTCAAATAGAAATTAAGAATGTGGCAAATATTGCAGGTCAGCTCATGTAATATTTATTCCAATTCCCTTTCCTTCCCCTCCTATAGGGACTAGAGAGGTACAAACCCACTTTTCCAGAGACATCTGCCACTCAGGGTAACCATGTGACACCTGTATGACCAATGAGAAATAAGCAGATGTCTCCTGGGAATTTTCGGAAAACACTACCCCATCTGCTGGTTCCTGCCTGGAATACAAACGCAATGGTTAAAGTGACAGCAGTCATCTTGAAACATAAAGGAAAAAAGTCAAGAGAATCGCAGACTTCACCCTCACATCTTTGTACCACTGCTCTAATACCAAGTGTCACACATCCTCAGACATTTCTGCATGAGAAAAAAGAAACCTTTTAAATTTATGCCTGTGATAGGTTCAGCTTTCTGCTACAAAAGGAAGTCCTAACAGATCCATCCATAGGTCACTTCCTAAAGTGTCTTATTGCCTCCAACTAAATATTTACTACCTTATGTCCCTAAACTTGTTTTCTTTTTCTCTCTGATTTCACAATTTGGGAAAACACTGGTTACCTGATGGCTCTGGAAAACTGAAAATTTTTACCAAAAATAAATCACACTAGGCTTCTCAGACCCAATGCAAAAATTATTATGTTTGTAGAAAAGGGTTGTATTGCCGAAACCGGTTTAGCTCAGTGGATAGAGCGTCAGCCTGCGGACTGAAGGGTCCCAGGTTCAATTCCAGTCAAGGGCATGTACCTGGTTTGCGGGCATATCCACAGTAGGGGGCATGCAGGAGGCAGCTGATCGATGTTTCTCTCTCATTGATGTTTCTAACTCTCTATCTCTCTCCCTTCCTCTCTGTAAAAATATCAATAAAATATATTTTAAAAAAGAAAAGAAAAGGGTTGTATTTTTTTTAAAAAGGCAAATGAAATAAAATCAGCAACCTGAAGAGTATCACAAACAATAACTGGGGGAAGAGTTCCTTAGAGTCAATAGTCTTCACATTTAAGAAGCCCTATGCTGTCCACCAAACGTTCTGTGTCCACCAACCAGCTCTGCCATATTATAGGAAAAGAGCCTAATAACGTGAAAAGGCCACTAAGTCCTGACTTAGAGGTTTTGTCTCTTAGTCTATGGCCAGGAATGTATCTGCAACACCCCTCCCCAAACAAGAGGAGTACAGGAGAGATGAGGCCATGAAACGGTAATGGACAGAAGACAATCTCACCAAGATTACATCCCATAAAATGGAATTGGCAACATCTGCTCAATCTAGTGTAGATAAACAGTGAACTATTTTCCATCTCATTAACTGAGAGGATGAGATATTAAATAAACCCCAGGGGCCTCATGCTTTGTTACCATGTTTAAGACTGGTCCCAGAATTGCTGCATTAGCTAATCTTTATAATGGTTTAGATCCCAAATCCTACAGCCTCTCTCTCTTTCTCTCTCTCTCCCCCCTCCCCCCTCTCTCTCCCCTGCCTCCCTCTCTCTCTTCCTCACTCCCTCCCTCTCTCTCTTCCTCCCTTCCTCTCTCTCTCTCTCCCTCTCTCTCCCTCTCTCTCTCTCCCCCTCTTCCTCACTCTCTCTTTCTCCCCCCCTCTCTCTCTCACACACAGCACACATACACACAAATTCCCAAATGGCTTAAACCAAAAAGTTCCTGCTTCATCTGACTATCTCTCTAATTACTAGTCACTTAGCTTAAATTATTAACCATGTCTTCAACTGTGATATATGATACCTGTAGGTCTCCAAACAGGATTAAATAGAATTATCTAATTCTATTAACTGCAAACAACTGCCCATTAAATATTTATTAGCCAGCTTGCATTTATTGAAGATAGATTGGAGTGTCAGCAAACCCCTGGATTCCCTCTTCCCAGAGCTCCGTCACAAGGAAGGCTCAGCCAAACCAGCTCATCAGAATTGTGACTATTGATCAATTGCCAATTACCTGTTTAATCAAAATCAATGGAAATAAAAAGAGTTTAGAAGAACTTACAAGGTATGCCATGGATTTTTTAAGTACTTGGTTTAAATGAGTAAGTTGGTTAAAATCCAGCTAACTTGATTGTAAACACCTAAAATTTATTTTACCGTGGGGAAAACGGCTGGCAGTTAAATAATTAGATTTTCTCTTTCAGACGGGTGAATTGTATTTTTAATAAAGGCGTCGAAGAACTGTCAGTTCCAGCCACCCAGGAGAGATGGGTTTTGTTGCCATGTTTTCAGATTAAAATGCCTTCTTTCTTAAAGCTATATGAAAGATAACCTGACACCTTTGGCAGACAACCCTCCTCTCAGATGGTAAGCATGTGGGCAGTTTCAGACAATTAGATTATGCAAGATGGCAAGTGTTCATTCACTAAAAATGCAAGAACCATCTGGATTCTCCCAGAGGATCTGGGGGAAATGAACAAGGAAAGTCATTCCTCTGTGCAAACCACTTTAT
Organism: Corynorhinus townsendii; assembly: GCA_026230045.1. Classification (NCBI taxonomy): domain Eukaryota; kingdom Metazoa; phylum Chordata; class Mammalia; order Chiroptera; family Vespertilionidae; genus Corynorhinus; species Corynorhinus townsendii. The sequence goes on along the minus strand of JAPDVU010000006.1, from coordinate 160,439,963 downwards.
CATGCATCGTTCAACGCAAATTTTAAATCCATTCGAAATAGCGAAAGGCCATCATGAAGAATAAAAAAGGAGACTAATGTCATCTAACGCATGGTCAACTAGTTTCTCAATAATCGAAGGTAGTCGGGCCAAAGGAAAACAGAAACTGCTGTAGCAAAAAGTAAGTAGTGGCATACACAGGGTGTTCCCCAAAAAATGTATACACACTTTAAAAGCGGATAGTTCAGATTTGAAAATGAAATGTATTTTAATGAACATTGCCTTTATAATTATTCAAAGTGCATGTATACAGTTTTTGAGAACACCCTATACTTTTGTTCCCTGGTTGTTGTAGTAAGGATTCAACCTTAGATAACTGCCTTTTAAGTTGATCTTGAGAAAATATTCCTGAATAGAGGCAAAATAATTAAGATAGACATGAAAATCAGCATTAGGCATGTCTGGTAATTAAAAACAAAGCAATAGGAACATAAATTTTGTTATATTCATACACTGGAAATAAAGTATTGCAATGCAAGTGGACAATTACAACATGGGAAATGGATTGATTTCATAAATGTGTTGAATGAAAGAGCCAGACCAAATAAAAAAACGGATTGTTTATGATTTAATTCACATAAAATTTTAAAACAGCAACATTAAGCTATATTTTAAGTAGAATGTGAAGTATGTAGTTACCGTTGGGATGGGGAAAAGAAAGGGAGATCTTGAAGTGCTTGGTAATGTTCTGTGTGTGGTCTGCATGCTGGTTAGACAAATCTAGTCACTTGGGGGAAATTTTTGGACTTTTCTAAATGTATGTTATTCTTCAATAAAAACTTTACTTTCCAAAAAGTAAAGCAACAGGGCAACGTGTGTGTGTGTGTGTGTGTGTGTGTGTGTGTGTGTGTGTGTGTATGTGTGTTTGGGGGTAGGAGGGGGGGAGTCACTTAGGCAAGTCAGTTATCACTAGACCATGATGTTTCCATCATGCTTAAAATCAGCATTAGGCAAGATGGTCTTAAGATTTCTAATGCAAAACATTCTCTGAAGAGGAATCCAAGATGGCGGCGTAGGTAAACACCTAAACTGCTGCCTCGTGCAACAATTTCAAAAATTCAACTAAAAGACAAAACGTCTAACACCCAGAACCACGGGAAAGCTGGCTGAGTGGAAGTTCTACAACTAGAAGGAAAGAGAAAGGAGCATCGAGACGTGCACGAGCGCTGAAAAGCTGAGGTACGGAGGCGCGTGATCCGGGCTGGCTGCGGGCGTTGCTTTTTTCAACCCAAAGGGAGACAAGCCCCCGATTACTCTGAAATCCAGTTTCTGGGGAGACACGGGGGACCCAAACTCCTACGGGGAGAAGCTGGACCGTCTGCCAGTGAGGGGGGCTTACTTGCAGAGCTGCGCGCAGGAATAATTGTTTACGGCACTGGGGCACGGGACTCCGGGACGCCCTTGGGGACACAGAGCCGGCTAACTAGCAGCCATTGCTGTTTGCCACGCCCTAGCCTAGTGACACCCTGAGACCCCGCCCTGAACAACCTACAAACCCACCCAAGCTCCAAGCAGCAGCGTTAGCAGAAGAAAGCCCCGCCCTATTGCAGCTTAACCTAGCAAACTTGCAGCCTGGGTCAGACAGCTCCAAAACCTCCAAACCCCAAGCAAAGAGGAGAAAACTGTAGCTCTCACTGTAGCTCCTGCTGGATGGCCTCAGACAGTAGCTGACCTGCACCCCATTGGAGATCCAGAAGCCAGTATACCTAGTGGTCAGAGTGAGACACCAGATTTCAACTCCTCACATCCATAAGTGACACATTCAAAGGCAGACTCAGTGAGCACCAAAGCCCCACTGAAACAAGTCCTGCCCCTAAGTGTGTCTTCAGCGCAGCAGTTCTTCCATTATAGACACAGTGAGTGCTCACAGCTAATTGGCCTGGAGGTCAATTCCTCCCAGTATACCAATAGCAATTAAGGCTTTAACTGCACCAAGTCTTTGCACTCAGTCCACAAAGGGGTGTACCAAGAGTGTCCACATCAGGTGATTGGGGAGGCTGAGCTACTGCCCCCTATAGGTCACCTACCACACAAAGCCACTCCATCAACACAGGGAAGCAGCCAAAATGAGGAGACAAAGAAACATGTCACGAATGAAAGAAACGGAGGAAAGCAAACTACTGGATGACATAGAGTTCAGAACCACATTTATAAGGTTACTCAAGAATCTTCTTAAAACCGCTGAGAAACTTGATGAGACCTTCAAGGAGCTTAATGAGAATGCCAAAAAAATGGAAAAGGATCAGTCAGAAATGAAGCATACACTGTCTGAAATAAAGAAGATACAGAAACTCAACTGTAGATCAACGTACCCCAAGAATCAAACCAAAGATCTGAAATATGTGGAAACAAAAAACATCCAACCAGAAAAACAAAAAGAAAAAAGAATCCAAAAATATGAAGATAGTGTAAGGAGCCTCTGGGACAACTTCAAGCGAACCAACATCCGAATTTTTGGGGTGCCAGAAGAAGGGAGAGAGCAAAATATTGAAAACCTATTAGAAGAAATAATGACAGAAAACTTTCCCTGCCTGGTGAAAGAAATAGATGTACAAGTCCAGGAAGCGCACAGAACCCCATACAAGAGGAATCCAAAGAGGACCACACCAAGACACATCATAATTAAAATGCCAAGGGCAAAAGACAAAGAGAGAATATTAAAAGCAGCAAGAGAAAAACAGTTAATTACCTACAAGGGAGTACCCATACGACTGTCAGCTGATTTCTCAACAGAAACTATGCAGGCCAGAAGGGAGTGGCAAGAAATATTCAAAGTGATGAACAGCAAGAACCTACAACCAAGATTACTCTACCCAGCAAAGCTATCATTCAGAGTTGAAGGTCAGATAAAGAGCTTCACAGACAAGAAAAAGCTAAAGGAGTTCATCACCACCAAACCAGGATTACATGAAATGCTGAAGGGTATTCTTTAAGGAGAGGAAGAAGAAGAAAAAGGTAAAGATAAAAATTATGAACAACAAAATGACATCAAATACATACCTACCAACAAGTGAATCTAAAAATCAAGTGAATAAAAAATCTGAAGAACAGAATGGACTGGGGAATATAATAGAATCAGGGACATAGAAAGGGAGTGAACTGATGATTCTCAGGGGAAGCAGGTGTGAGGGGTGCGGGAAGAGCTTGGACAAAAATCTTACTCCTATGGATGAAGACAGTGGCGGGGGTAAGGGCATGGGGTGGGGTGGGGAATCAGGTGGAGGGGAGCTATGGGGGAAAAAATAGAGGAACACCTGTAATAATCTGAACAATAAAGATTTATTTAAAAAAAAAAAAAAAAAAAAAAAAAACATTCTCTGATTCTACAAAAGATCACTAGTCTCACAAGGACAAAATGGATCAATAAATCTATAATGACATCAACCCCATTTTTAGCAGTCAAAAATCTCCCACTATCCCCTCAGAGCATTCTTCACCTTTTACTTAAATAGTAAAAAGCAGGTTTTTGGCAATATGCATCCATAGAGAATCCTCCCTCCAGATACATAAATAGATTATAGGTAGATAGATACACATATCCATTCACCCATTCATACACACATGCATACACACATGCATGCATACATACATAAACATATTCTCACAAAACCAGACAAAAAGGAGGGGAGAACTTTCTCACTCTCAACAATCTGCCCTTTGAGTTTCTTTCATTTCCTCATTCACATGGAAATATTTAATCTTTGGATTATTTTAGCTCAAAAGAGTCCATGGTTCTGAAGTTAGATGGGAATGGGAGTCTGAGAAATGTAAAAAAAAAAAACCTGCCCTAAAATATCTCCTCAATACAGCAACCTAAGTGCCTGATGTTACCACCATTAGAGCATCTTCTTAGGTTGGTCATCTCTTCACATAACAGAGAACTGGCCTCTGAGAAGGGAGACAGCACATAAGCTTTGTCCTAGTGGAAGAGGATGGTAAAGGTCTGGAGCTTGGTGCATCTCTAGAAGAGGGGATGGCAACATTCAGTCCCAACATGGCATTTCCTGACCATCCCAGAATCAAAAAGTAAGAGAAGACTATAATGGATAGGAGTTAGGTATTCTCTCACTGCTCATTTCCCACCTAACACCAACTTATTCCTGATTTTCCTCATGTCTCTATAGGAAAAAGCCTTGTGAATTCCACCACAATAGAAAAATAAAATTCTGGAGAAACCAAGATGGCAGCATAGGTAAACACCTAAATTGCTGCCTCGCACAACAATATCAAAACTACAATTAAAGACAAAACGGACACCATCCAGATACACAGGAAAGCTGGCTGAGTGGAAATTCTATAACTAGAAGGAAAGAGGAAAGCACATTGAGACTCAGAGGAGCTGCAAAAGGCTGAGGTACAGAGATGCGCGTGCAGAGAGGACGGGCGGCTGAGTGCACAGGCGGCTGAGTGCTTGGCTGGCTTTCCCAAGTGGGAGGGAGACAAAAGCTCCCGACTGCGCTGAACTCCAGTCCCAGGCAAGACTCTGGGAATCCAGACTCATTCAGGGGAAATATGGACTGTCAGGAAAAGAGAAAGCACACTGAGACTCAGGGGAGCTGCAAAAGTCAGAGGTCTGGAGGCGCATGCACGCAGAGAGGACTGACTGCTGAGTGCACGGATGGCTGAGTGCATGGCTGGCTTTCGAGAGTGGGAGGGAGACCAAAGATCCAAACTGCACTGAACTCCAGTTCCAGGCGAGTTTCTGGGGACCCAGACTCATTAGGGGAGAAACTGGACTGTCTGGCAGTGGGCAAAACTTGAGGGTGGCTTTCTCTCAGAGGTGATTGCAGCGATTACCGAGAGACACTGAGACCCAGGGGCCTCTTAGGGCAGGCCTGACAGGAAGCCAAGGCTGTCTGCTCTGCTCTGAGACTCTGCCCCATCCAAGCTGAGCACAGAGGCTTTTGCAATTTTGCAAGTCTTGTCTCATAAGGGTGTCTCCAGCACAGCAGTTCTCCCAGCCTACACACAGCCGATCCTCACAGCCAATTGACCTGGAGATCAATTCCTCCCAGTGATACCAACAATAATCAAGACTTAACTACAACAAGACTGTGCACACAGCCCACAAAGGGGTACACCAAAAGTGTCCACTTCAGGTAACTGGGGGAGGCTGAGCCACTGGGCCATATAGGACACCTACCACACAAAGCTACTCTATCAACTCAGGGAAGCAGCAAAAATGCAGAGACAAAGAAACAGATCACAAATGAAAGAAATGGAGGAAAGCAAATGACTGGATATAGAGTTCAAAACCACGGTTATAAGGTTTTTCAATAATTTTCTAGAAAAGGCCAATAAATTTATCTTCGAGGATATGAAAAAAGACCAACTAGAAATTAAACATACACTGACTGAAATAAAAAATATTATACAGAGACCTAACAGCAGACTAGAGGACCGCAAGAATCAAGTCAAAGATTTGAAATTCAAAGAAGCAAAAAGCACTCAACCAGAAAAGCAAAAAGAATCCAAAAACTTGAAGATAGTGTAAGGAGCCTCTGGGACAACTTCAAGCGTACCAATATCTGAATTACGGGGGTGCCAGAAGAAGAGAGAAAGCAAGATATTGAAAACCTATTCGAAGAAATAATGACAGAAAACTTCCCCCACCTGGTGAAAGAAATAGACTTACAAGTCCAGGAAGCACACAGAACCCCAAACAAAAGGAATCCAAAGAGGACCACACCAAGACACATCATAATTAAAATGCCAAGAGCAAAAGACAAAGAGAGAGTATTAAAAGCAGCAAGAGAAAAACAGTTAGTTACCTACAAGGGAGCACCCATACAACTGTCAGCTGATTTCTCAACAGAAACTATGCAGGCCAGACAGGAGTGGCAAGAAATATTCAAAGTGATGAATAGCAAGAACCTGCAATCAAGAGTACTCTACCCAGCAAAGCTATCATTCAGAATTGAAGGTCAGATAAAGAGCTTCACAGATAAGAAAAAGCTAAAGGAGTTCATCACCACCAAATCAGTATTATATGTAATGCTGAAAGGTATTCCTTAAGAAGAGGAAGAAGAAGAAAAAGGTAAAGATAAAAATTATGAACAACAAATACATATCTATCAACAAGTGAATCTAAAAATCAAGTGAATAAAAAATCTGATGAACAGAATAAACTGGTGAATGGAACAGAATCAGGGGCATAGAAAAGGGGTAGACTGACAATTCTTGGGGGGAAAGGGTGTGGGGGTTGCAGGAAGAGACTTGACAAAAATCGTACACCTATGGATGAGGACAGTGGGGGGAGGTAAGGGCAGAGGGTGGGGTGGGAACTGGGTGGAGGGGAGCTATGGGGTGGAAAAAGAGGAACAATTGTAATAATCTGAACAATAAAGATTTATTAAATTTTTAAAAAAGAAAAATAATATTCCACCTATGGCCTCTTTTCCCTAAACAACCATAAGTCACCAAAATAAGTGTTCATTTTATAAACTATTAGTTATATATAGAACAGTTTAGGAGGACTGCTCAAAACTTCCCTTCACTCCTTGAAGAAACCAGAGCAGAGGTCTCTCTGCTCATAGAGTTTTATAAAGATATATTGGAGATTCATTGGGGAATGAGAAAATATCACCAATTTACAGGCAAAATAATGGACAGAAAGAACCTAACTCCCTCTAGTATGATATGTTACAACTTTTAAATTCCCTAATAGTGTATCTCTTTAAAAGACAAAATAAAGTACAAATTAAGAATTGTTCTTCGGAGGAATCTTCCTAGATGATGTTGCCAGACAATAGACAATATGTCATTTCTCCTTAGCTCTCTTGGCGAGTCGATGTGCCTGGAGAATATGCAATGAGCAATGTCCCTGCTGCTGCCATTTACAAATCTGTAACAGAGACTGAAAGCACTAGTTTTTCTTAACAAGCCGCAAGCATCTCTAGAGAGCACACCCTCACCAGACAAAAAGAGATGCCTGTAAATGTCTCTGTTTTACGCACTCCCAGCTGGGACTGGGGTTATGCTTCCTCCTTTCCAGGCAAAGGATGTGCTACCCTCTAGGGAAAGGATGGGGCAGAGTTCTATTTTGAAGGTATATGTTTAGGCGTCAAGCTGCTTCTCTCGTCTATAAAAACAGAGGTAATAGTGCAAATACTATTTACCTCATAAAAAATACCACTGACCTAGGCCGGTCTAGAAAGATCATGTGATAGAACATGCTTTTCCAATCCCAGAAGGTAGAAGCAGATTGGGAGAAGAGACCAGAACACAAAGGATGAGAGGAAAACTAGAGCTGTAGCTGTAGCCAGAATCATTCCATAAAGAATTCAGAGCTGCATAGATACAAGAGGCCACTCAGGTTGCCATCCCTCGAGGACTACTGTGCCTGAGATGTCTAGTCTCCCACCCCATATCTACGTTTCTATGTAAATACGTTTTATCTGTGTACATGGCTGCCAGGTTGAAGACCTAGCCTTCTGTCAAGCTAGATGTGGCATGTGACCAGGTAGTAGCCAATGGGAAATATGAGCACAGGTTACTTGTGCAACTTTCTGGTAACACCCTTAAGTAATAAGGCACATGCAATTCTATTCTTTCTTCTCACTTGCTGGAATTCAGGCATAGTGGTGGGAGCTAATGCACCCATAATAGACCAAGAGTAAGAAGGCACATGCTACAAATGCAAGAGCAGTGACAGGGCAGGTGCTGGCTCCCCACACAATGGATCCTCTATGCAAGCCCTAGACTGCCTACAGTCATTAGCCAAACCAATATCCTAAAACTTGCAAGCACCATTTGCTATTGATCATTTCTTTTTTTTTCCCTTATAAATCTTTATTGTTCAGATTATTACAGGTGCTCCACCTTTTTTTTCCCCCCCATAGCTCCCCTCCACCTGATTCCCCACCCCACCCCATGCCCTTACCTCCCGCCACTGTCTTCATCCATAGGAGTAAGATTTTTGTCCAATCTCTTCCCACACCCCTCACACTTGCTTCCCCTGAGAATCGTCAGTCCACTCCCTTTCTATGTCCCTGATTCTATTATATTCACCAGTCTATTCTGTTCTTCAGATTTTTTATTCACTTGATTTTTAGATTCACTTGTTGGTAGGTATGTATTTGATGTCATTTTGTTGTTCATAATTTTTATCTTTACTTTTTTCTTCTTCTTCCTCTTCTTAAAGAATACCCTTCAGCATTTCATGTAATCCTGGTTTGGTGGCGATGAACTCCTTTAGCTTTTTCTTGTCTGTGAAGCTCTTTATCTGACCTTCAACTCTGAATGATAGCTTTGCTGGGTAGAGTAATCTTGGTTGTAGGTTCTTGCTGTTCATCACTTTGAATATTTCTTGCCACTCCCTTCTGGCCTGCATAGTTTCTGTTGAGAAATCAGCTGACAGTCGTATGGGTACTCCCTTGTAGGTAATTAACTGTTTTTTGTCTTGCTGCTTTTAATATTCTCTCTTAGTCTTTTGCCCTTGGCATTTTAATTATGATGTGTCTTGGTGTGGTCCTCTTTGGGTTCTTCTTGTATGGGGTTCTGTGTGCTTCCTGAACTTGTAAGTCTATTTCTTTCACCAGGTAGGGAAAGTTTTCTGTCATTATTTCTTCTAATAGGTTTTCAATATTTTGCTCTCTCCCTTCTTCTGGCACCCCAAAAATTCGGATGTTGGTTCGCTTGAAGTTGTCCCAGAGGCTCCTTACACTATCTTCATATTTTTGGATTCTTTTTTCTTTTTGTTTTTCTGGTTGGATGTTTTTTGTTTCCACATATTTCAGATCTTTGGTTTGATTCTTGGGGTACGTTGATCTACAGTTGAGTTTCTGTATATTTTTTATTTCAGACAGTGTATGCTTCATTTCTGACTGATCCTTTTCCATTTTTTTGGCATTCTCATTAAGGTCCTTGAAGGTCTCATCGAGTTTCTCAGCGGTTTTAAGAAGATTCTTGAGTAACCTTATAAATGTGGTTCTGAACTCTATGTCATCCAGTAGTTTGCTTTCCTCCGTTTCTTTCATTCGTGACATGTTTCTTTGTCTCCACATTTTGGCTGCTTCCCTGTGTTGATGGAGTAGCTTTGTGTGGTAGGTGACCTATAGGGGGCAGTAGCTCAGCCTCCCCAATCACCTGATGTGGACGCTCTTGGTACACCCCTTTGTGGGCTGAGTGCAAAGTCTTGGTGTAGTTAAGCCTGAATTGCTGTTGATACGCTGGGAGGAATTGACCTCCAGGCCAATTAGCTGTGAGCACTCCCTGTGTCTATAATGGAAGAACTGCTGTGCTGAAGACACGCAGGACTTGTTTCAGTGGGGCTTCGGTGCTCACTGAGTTTGCCTCTTGAATGTGTCACTTATGGATGTGAGGAGTTGAAATCTGGTGTCTCACACTGACCACTAGGTACACTGGCTTCTGGATCTCCAATGGGATGCAGGTCAGCTACTGTCTGAGGCCACTCAGCAGGAGCTACAGTGAGAGCTGCAGTTTTCTCCTCTTTGCTTGGGGTTTGGAGGTTTTGGAACTGTCTGACCCGGGCTGCAAGTTTGCTAGGTTAAGCTGTGATAGGGCAGGCTTTTCTTATGCTAACTGGGTTGCTTGGAGCCTGGGTGGGTTTGTAGGTTGTGCAGGGCGGGGCCTCAGGGTGTCACTCAGCTTTTCAGCACTCGTGCATGTCTCAAAGCTCTTTTCTCTTACCTTCTAGCTGTAGAACTTCCACTCAGCCAGCTTTCCCGTGGTTCTGGGTGATAGACGTTTTGTCTTTTAGTTGCAGTTTAAATTGTTGTGGGAGGCAGCAGTTTAGGTGTTTACCTATGCCGCCATCTTGGATTCTATTGATCAGTTCTTGACCACCTTCTGTCTCATTTGGAGTAATGATGATCTCTGCCCCAGATATTGCCCAGTGCCCCCATCAAGCATGGATAATCCCCCATCTAACAGCCTGGCACAATGGTAATCTCACCTCACCACTACCACTACCAAAAATAGGGTTACCACATCCAGATAACTTGCAGGGTCATGATAGCTTGAATCAAGATCTCTGGCCTAAACAAGGTGGGATTACGATGAATCGGTTTGAAATCATCCATTGAGCCTAGTCATCCGAGGCTCTAACACCCCTAATGGCAGTCATTAGCCTTTCTCTCCAACCAGGAAATTTGAGAGGTAAGCCGGAGCAGAGTCACTTAAATAGATTGCACCTGCCAAGAACCTGCGACTGAATAAATAAGTGCATGTAGAATGAAAATTAGGGGGCTGGACCTAAAATAAATCGAACAGACTGCCTCTTGTTTATGTGCTTCTTTTTATCAGCGGTTTCATGAGACTTTGCTTTGCAGAGGAGATGTGCCTCCTGCGTGTGCTTGCCAGAGACAGATGCTTGTGGGGTTTTTTAATTCTATCAGACAGGGATCTGTAAGAAATTTGTAAGAGAAGAAATGCCGATGGAAAACATGCCTGGCATCAAGGCAGATTTTGAGGGAAAGTTGTCCAGAACTTTTGTACTCAGAGTTCCTAAAACCCTTCTTAAAGACATAAAAATAAAAGGTGAATCAGAGTGTTACAAATAAAAGAGCTAGAGATCATCAAGTTCGACTCTGTTTTCCTAAATAAACACTTAGCCTAGGGTATAACACATGGTCGGCAATCAATACAGTTTTTGTTCTTAATGAATAAATGACCGCATGACTAGAGCATTAGAAAGATGAGTGACTTGTCCAAGATTACACAAGAAAGATTCAGATAAACAAGATGTCTCAATTCCAAACCCACTATATTTTCTATGCTGCCTTCTCCCATATGTTTTTAAATGAGCTCCAAAATCCTTGACCTGTCGTCTACATCAGTGGGGCCAACTTTAGTTATATGTAATAGGAAATTTAGCAAAAACTAGCTTAAGTCAGAAGATTATTTTATTGCTTATTTTACAAAAACCTGGAGATAAGTTGTCCCAGGCTTGATTTTTGAAGGCTCAGCAACAACATCAAGGACCTAAGAACATTCCATCCTTCCACTTGCCACGCCCATGTGTTGCTTTCATTTTGGGCTTATTTCCTCTTGGTTGTGAAATACTCGATGCATTTCTTTTTCTCTTCTGTGAAAGCACCCCGGGAGAAATAAAGGGACAAAGATAAAATGCAACACCACACTCACACCATTCTCTTAATAAAGAAATTTTTAAAAATCATTCCCCAAATTGTCAACATACTTCTCCTTATGTCCCATTGGCCAGAAGGGAGTCATATGTCCAACCTTGGACCAATCACTAGCATAAAGGAATGGAATTGTGATGATTGGCTTTTTTTAATTAAATTTATTGGGGTGACATTGGTCAACATGAACATATAGGTTTCAGGGGTGGGTTTCTACATTACAAAATCTGTATATTGCACTATGTACCTACCATCCAAAGTCAAATCTTCTCCTGTCACTGTATATTAGGATGTGATGACTGGCTTGGACCAAACATGTTTCACTTATGGGAGTGAGACACATTCTATCCCAAACAAATTTACTAACAAGGAAGAAAGGCAAATGATCATCTGAAGATGTCTATGAGATTCTGCCATATACATAGAATGTGGCAGCTCTACTCAAGACTAAGCTCACAGGTATTGTAACCCAACAGTGCTAGAGACAGGACCATAAATTCAAGTGCTTGTCAATCACTTTCTGTTTACCAGTCTCCACATGGACCCTACAACTAAAACAACAAATAAAACTGACAGTTTTCTTACCTGCATGGAGGTCCCTATACAATGGCAGTTGAAGAGCACTAAATAGGTTATTACAATCCCATCTGATGTCTGTTCTGATGGGGAAGAGTGCCTACACCTATGGGTTAATGAAGAAGACATAACTAGGCCATATACAGACAGTCTAGCCAGGCTTCCAAGAGCAGTTGTCATTAAAAGAACAAGTAGAAGCTCGCATGGGGATGCTATGGGAGAAGCAGAGTGTGTTTCAGGTAGAAGGCTCAACACAGGCCATGTGCAAGAGACAAGTGAGAATACAGAGTCTTGAGGCTGAAAAAAAAATGCAGTATAAGTCACTGAACATAAAGATCAGGTCAAGCAATCAACTGAGACTAAAGAGATAAGAGCTGGGATGAGAATTAGTCCTATTTCAAGTTTTTGCCAGTTTGCTAAAGGATTCACCATGACAGCTATAGGGGGAGTCCCAGGTCTGAAAACAGAGAAAATGCATCAGGCACAGAGGCGACCTCCCTGGAGGAAATGGATCCTGACATAGCTACTTGGTGACTCGTAATTCCCTTTGCTGGTTCTCCATCTATTGAGGCTATTACAGACCGGGCTGAAAATAATGTGCCAGTTCAGAGTGTCAACAGCTCCCCAGCAAAAGGGCACATGTGGGTAATGAGTGTGCGTTGGCAGCCCAAGGTCAGATATTTAACCATATTCCAGACTTTAAGTGTGATACACTGAGAGCTGTTTTAGCTCCTTGCTTGAAAGGCTCACAGCTGCTAATATTTACAGAAATAGGAAGCAATTACAGTTCGCTGCCACAGGAGGAACTTAAATAATTTAAGACTCATAATGCCTCTGATTCTTTTCAAACCATCTTTTCTCCAGAACCAGCTGCTTCTGGCTCTCCGAGAGCCCTCTGTTCAGAAGGAGGAGTTGCCCTGATGCAGGGCACTGCTTTCGCTAACCCCCAAATCTCAAGCACGTGGCTTTTTGGCATCCACGGCATTTCTCCCACATGGTACTTCATCTCTGGAAAGGTCCCCTTTTCTCACCAGCGATGAAACTCCACAGCCATCTGCCTGGGCTAATCTGGGCAAACAGAGAGAACCATAATGTGATTTCACAAATTAAACTAATTTATTTCAGTAGCCATTTTCATACCACGGGTGTGGTAGGACAAGAATAGAGAAGAAGAAAAGGGAATGGGGGAGAAATCGAATATGTTGAATGCCAAACAGAAGGAAGTAAAAATTTAAGTGCCCAGACTTTCCACGTTGAAACACCACAAGAGCCTCTCCTTATGGCTCCACTGTGGACTCAGCACTTTCCCACAGTGGTCAACAAGCTGATGAGTAGGGTAAGAACATGTGAGCAATTGTAAATTTGTTTAATTAAAGTTTAGACTGATGAATTTCTAATATCAACCAATACAGTGATCTTTGCAAGAATGAGAGAACATTGGGGGATCTGCTCCCATTATAAAGTTTTAACATATGACTCAGAATGTAACTGATAAGGTTACTTCAACTGGGATAGATGCTCTTTATAGAAAAGGTGTTCTCAGATCTTTGGCTTCCACAATCTTACATTTATCGTCCCAGCTTTTCTTGGGAAGACATCAGGTGTTTTCTGGAACCCAACACATTAGCTTTCAAATCCCAGATCTACACCTTCTGTGGCTCTGAACTCTGGGAGTCTTTGAGTTTCGGAGCCTTGGTTTCTGCATCTGCAAAAATGGAGGTGACCTTATAAACATGTTTTCATTAGAACTAAATTATTTTTAATGAAATAACCTGGACAAAGAACCTAGTAGTATCTAGACTACAGAAAGCATCCAGTGAAGCCTGGCTACTCACTTCCTTTCTCCCCCAACACCTCCTCTTCTGTTTTTCTCATCAGGATAATATGTGTAACTTTCCAGAGCCTGGAGCCTTTGAGAGAATGCTAGTCAGTTGCTCCTGCTTGTACCTTGAAAAAATACCAAAACACTTTTTGTATCAGAAAAGGCCCTGTTGGGGGTTGAGTTGTGTCCCCCAAAATTTATTCATTAAAGTTTTCACTCCCAGTACCTCACAAAGTGGCCTTATTTGGAAACAGAGTTGTTGCAGATATAACCAGTTAATATAAGGTCACATAGAGTAGGGTGGGCCCTTAACATAAAATGTCTGGTGAGCTGATGAAAAGGATACTATGTGAAAAGACAGACAGGCCCCCAAGGAGATCACCATATGAAGATGAAGGCAGAGGAAGGGAGAGGTAGAAAGATAGAGATATCAATGATGAGAGAGGATCATTGATTGGCTGCCTCCTGCACACCCCCTACTGGATCAAGCCTACAACCCAGGTATGTGCACTGACCAGGAATGGAACCGTGACCTCCTGGTTCATAGGTTGATGCTCAACCACTGAACCACACCAGCCAGGCTGTACCACAGCTTTTTGATCCACTCATCTGGGCATTTAGGCTTAATGCTTGCCTTGATCAAGGCTCTAAGAATATCAAAGTAATGATTCACCAAGCCTGTTTCCTTGGTGCCAAAATGCAAGAAAACCCACGCACAGTTTAATTTAAAAAAACAACTAAGAAACTTAAGATTTAACCATGTCAACTGAACAATTACCTTCTTTATTTGAAAAATACAACACATTTTAATTACTTACTAATCATTCTACCCATGTTGCACAGTAGAAGTTTTTGAGTTATAACAACAGCTTTTAAAAAATATTCTAGTGCTTTTAAACTTTTCTAAACATAAGAAATTATATACTTGAGGGCAAAGGAACTAAATAGACACTTCTCCAAAGTGGACTTACAGAAGGCCAAGACATGTGAGAAAATGCTCAAAGTCACTGATCATCAGAGAGATGCAAATTAAAACGACAATGAGGAATCACCTCACATCTGTCAGAATAACTACCATCAACAAATCAACAAATAACAAGTGCTGGCAAGGATGGAGAGAAAAGGAAACCCTAGTACACTGCTGGTGGGAATGCAGACTGGTGCAACCATTATGGAAAACAGTATGGAGTTTCCTCAAAAAATTAAATATGGAACTGCCATTTGACCTAGTGATCCTACTTCTAGGAATATATCCTAAAAAACCCAAAACACCAATCAGAAAGAATGTATGCACCCCATGTTCATAGCAGCACAATTTACAATAGCTAAGATCTGGAAACAGCCCAGGTGCCCATCAGTAGATGAGTGGATAAAATGGCTGTGGTACATTTACCATGGAATACTATGCAGCAGTAAAAAAAAAAAAAAAAAAAAAAAAAAACACTAACACTATCTTACCCTTCGAGACAGCATGGAGGAACCTAGAGAGTATCATGCTAAGTGAAATAAATAGGTCAGAAAAAAACAAGTATCACATGATCTCACTCATATGTGGAATCTAAGTAACAAAATAAACTGATGAACGAAGTGGATCAGAGTGCAGAATCTCAGAGAGAAGGCAGGGGAGGGTGGGTGAGTGGGAGGTAATCAACCAAAGAACTTGTATGCATATATGCATAATCCATGGACACAGACAATAGGGTGATGAAGGCCTGGGGCAGGGAAGTGGGGGGAGTGGGGGGAGGATGGGGGATCAATGGGGGGGAAGGGGACCATATGTAATACTTTCAACAATAAAAAATTATTAAAAAATTATTATTTCCACAAATCAAAAAAACAAACACAAACAATAAAGGTTTTTTTAAAAAGGAACTTACATGCTTAGTAAAATAGGTAAGAATGACATCGAAAGCCCTTGAAACCCAAAGCTTATCACTACTAACTCCCGTGTTTTTTCTTCCACATTTTTTTCATTTAAGATCATATATAATTTAGTTGAAAACTGGGATCCCTAGACACCGTTTGAAATAATTATGAAATGTTAAGTTTATTGAGGGAAACCAAGATGGCGGCATAGGTAAACACCTAAACTGCTGCCTCGCACAACAATTTCAAAACTACAACTAAAAGACAAAATGGACATCATCCAGAACCACAGGAAGGCTGGCTGAGTGGAAATTCTACAGCTAGAAGGAAAGAGAAAAGCACACTGAGACTCAGAGGAGCAGCAGAAGGCAGAGGTACAGAGACGTGCACGTGGAGAGGACTGGCAACTGAGTACCCGCTGGCTTTCTCAATCGGGAGGGAGACAAAAGCTCCCAACTGCGCTGAACTCCAGTTCTGGGTGAGACTCTGGGGACCCAGACTCATACGGGGAGAAACTGGACTGTCAGGAAAGAGAAAAGCACACTGAGACTCAGAGAAACTGCGGAAGGCAGAGGTACCAAGGTGAGCGCGCAGAGAGGGCGGGCAACTGAGTACGCGGCTGGCTTTCTCAAGCGGGAGGGAGACAAAAGCTCCCGACTGCTCTGAACTCCAGTTCCAGGCGAGACTCTGGGGACCCAGTCTCATTCGGGGAGAAACTGGACTGTCTGGCAGTGAGCGAAACCTGAGGGAGGCTTTCTCTCAGAGGTGTTTGCAGCAATTACTGCAGGACACTAAGACACAGGGGCCTCTTAGGGCAGGGCTGATGGGAAGCCAAGGCTGTCTGCTCTGCCCTGAGACTCCACCCCATTCAAGCTGAGCACAGAGGTTTTTGCAAGTCTTGTCTCATAAGGCTGTCTCCAGCACAGAAGTTCTCCCGGCATAGACACAGCTGATCCTCACAGCCAATTGGCCTGGAGGTCAATTCCTCCCAGTGATACCAACAACAATCAAGGCTTAACTACAACAAGATTGTGCACACAGCCCACAAAGGGGTGCACCAAGAGTGTCCACCTCAGGTAACTGAGGAGGCTGAGCCACTGGGCTGTATAGGACACCTAGCACACAAAGCCACTCTGTCAACACAGAAAAGCAGCCAAAATGCAGAGACAAAGAAACAGGTCACAAATGAAAGAAATGGAGGAAAGCAAATGACTGGATATTGAGTTCAAAACCATGGTTATAAGGTTTTTCAAGAATTTTCTAGAAAAGGCCAATAAATTTAGTGAGCCAATGAGGAAGTGAAAAAGGACCAACTAGAAATTAAGCATACACTAATTGAAATAAAAAATAATATACAGAGATCCAACAGCAGACAAGAGGATCACAAGAATCAAGTCAAAGATTTGAAATACAAAGAAGCAAAAAACACCCAACCTGAAAAGCAAAAAGAAAAAAGAATCCAAAAATATGAAGATAGTGTAAGGAGCCTCTGGGACAACTTCAAGCATACCAACATCAGAATTATTGGGGTGCCAGAAGAAGAGAGAGAGCAAGATACTGAAAACCTATTTGAAGAAATATTGACTGAAAACTTCCCCCACCTGGTGAAAGAAATAGAATGACAAGTCCAGGAAATGCAGAGAACCCCAAACAAAAGGAATCCAAAGAGGACCACACCAAGACACATCATAATTAAAATGCCAAGAGCAAAAGACAAAGAGAGAATATTAAAAGCAGCAAGAGAAAAACAGTTAGTTACCTACAAGGGAGCACCCATACGACTGTCAGCTGATTTCTCAACAGAAACTACGCAGGCCAGATGGGAGTGGCAAGAAATATTCAAAGTGATGAATAGCAAGAACCTACAACCAAGATTACTCTACCCAGCAAAGCTATCATTCAGAATTGATGGTCAGATAAAGAGCTTCACAGATAAGAAAAAGCTAAAGGAGTTCATCACCGCCAAACTAGTATTATATGAAATGCTGAAAGGTATTCTTTAAGAAGAGGAAGAAGAAGAAAAAGGTAAAGATAAAAATTATGAACAACAAATACATATCTATCAACAAATGAATCTAAAAATCAAGGGAATAAAAAATCTGATGAACAGAATAAACTGGTGAATATAATAGAATCAGGGGCATAGAAAGGGAGTGGACTGACAATTCTTGGGGAAAGGGTATGGGGGTTGCAGGAAGAGACTGGACAAAAATCGTACACCTATGGATGAGGACAGTGGTGGGGGGGGTAAGGGCAGAGGGTGGGGTGGGAACTGGGTGGAGGGGAGCTATGGGGGAAAACAAGAGGAACAATTTTAATAATCTGAACAATAAAGATTTATTAAATAAATAAAAAAAAGAATGCAGAACTAGCCATAGGGGGTTTGGCCAGTGGATAGAGCCTCGGTCTGAGGACTGAAGGCTTGCAGATTGGACTCTGATCACGGGCATGTACCTCAGTTGCAGGCTTGATTCCTGGCCCTTGTGCAGGATGCAACCAATTGATCTCTCACATTGATGTTTCTCTCTCTGTCTCTCCCCGTTCCTTCCACTCTCAATGGAAAAATATCCTTGGTGAAGATTAACAAAACAAAAAAAAAGAATGTAGAACTTGGTGGGCACAAATTAGAACCAGCATGAAGTAAAGCTGGTAGTTGAGAATGGGCAAGGCATTGAAGGCTGTTTGGCATTCTTAGCTCTGCCCACTACCTGTTAGGGTCAGCCCCAGCAGCAGCTGGTCATTTGAAGACTGAAAACATCTTCTATAAAGTTAAAATTGCTGCCCGGCTGGCATGGTTCAGTGTTTGAGTATTGGACTATGAACCAGTTCAGGTTTTGATTCCTGATCAGGGCACATGCCCAGATTGCAGTCTTGATCCCCCGTGTGGGGCATGCAGGAGGCAGCTGATCAATGATTCTCTCTCATCACTGATGTTTCTATCTCTCTCTCTCTCCCTCTCACTTCTTCTCTGAAATCAAAAAAAATATATATTTTTTTAAAAACTTGATTTTTTTGCCCAGCCAGTGTGGCTCAGTGGTTGAGCTTTGACCTATGAACCAGGAGGTCACGGTTTGATTCCAATTGCCAGTCAGGGAACATGTCCAGGTTGTGGTCTCAGTCCCCAGTGTGGAGCATGCAGGAGGTAGCCAATCACTGATTCTCTCTTATCCTTTATGTTTCTGTCTCTCTCTACATCTTTCTTCCTCTCTGAAATCAATAAAAATATTTTTTAAACTTTATTTTTTCATTTTCTTTGTCTGGCATGCCTATAGTTTTTTAATTGGATAAAACTGTTAAATAAATATTGACACCCACATACTGCTTATTTTTCATAAGCAATGAATAATTTCATAATTTGTACATTTCAACACCCCAGCCATGCTGGGGCAATGCGCAAAGAGGTGGATCTCTGTTCAGAAATAGATTGAAACCTAAAACTCAGATATTATACCAGAGCTCTAGGGACTGTCTACAAAAGGTTGAAATTTCTAATACAGACTGACCCTAACCTTTCACTTTTGAGATAAAAAAAAAAAAAGAAAGAGTATCTCTTACCATATCAGCTCACCAGTTGGGATGCTGACTACCTGACATCAGGAGTGATGGTGCGGGAGGAAGGAAAGAAAACACTACACATTCAGACATTGTAGTAAATTACCAGCAGATTTCCAACATACTATGGCATACAAGCCCATCAATTACAATAAACTCCCAGCAAGTTAAAAAAAAAAAAAAAAAAAAACACAGCACAACCAACAAAGAAAAGGTCAACATATAACAGCAAAGCAAGTCAGGGAAAACAGCTGCGCGTGTCAGGCAATGCCTGATCTGATCTAAGGTGGAAAATAGCAGAAGAGATTAAGGCTGCTTTCACTTTAAATCTTCTGGGGATGAGTTCCCTCTGACAGCAGCGGTGCCCAGAACGGCAGCCATCAAAACCAGTAACCCAGTGGCCCTTTCAGACATGGCTTGCCCTCCCCAAAATGGCTTGTCAACACCTATTTGTGGTCTCGGAAGCCTGGAGTGTGGGTGATGGTCTGTGAAACATTCGAATGGGCTCCCGATAAAACACATAAGCTACATTTGTGATTTACAAATTCTTCCCGAGGCCCTCCTTAGGGAAAAAGCAATTTAACCGGAAGCTAGGGTCCAGAATCAATCTCTGTCTCAGGTGACACCGGGAGTGATTAAGCTTATGGTCTGTCTGAAACGCAGATAAACAGATAAACGATCATGGTATTTGCAGACTTCGGTTTCAGGGACTGGTGTGACCTCTTTGTTAGAAGCACTCTGACTAGAAGAAAAAAAAAAGCAAGGCAATTAAAAATTGAAGTTATTGCATCTTTAAATATGGATATAAATATTGTATACTATTAAAATATTTTCAAGTTGAGGCCATACATTTTCTGCTACTGCCCGGCCTGCGTGGCTCAGTGGTTGAGCTTTGATCTCTGAACCAGGAGGTCACAGTTCGATTCCCCGTCAGGGCACATGCCCAGGTTTCAGGCTCCATCTCCACTGTAGGGTGTTCAGGAGGCAGCCGATCACTGATGCTCTCTCATCATTGATGTTTCTCTCTCTCTCCCTCTTCCTTCCTCTCTGAAATCAATAAAAATACATATTTAAAAAATAAAATTAAAATTCCTGCTACTAACATATAGGTGTCCCCAAAAAATGTATATACACTTTAACAGCTGATAAGTCACTTAATTTTCACTCCTTTTCAGTTTTAACTGACACTGACTTTATAATCATTCAAAGCGTGTATACATTTTTGGGGGGACACCCTGTATTATGAGGGCTTTCACTCATATTCCTGAATGTTACACTTTCTCCTGATTACCTGCGTGTACCTTCATTATGAGAATTGAAGAAATCATTTCTTTTTTATTAAATATATTTTTATTGATTTCAGAGAGGAAGGGAGAGAGAGAGAGAGATAGACATATCAATGATGAGAGAGAATCATTGATTGGCTGCCTCCTGCATTCCCCACACTGGGGATCAAGCCTACAAGCCAGGCATGTGCCCCTGACCAGAATCGAACCCAGGATCCTTCAGTCCCCAGGCCGACACTCTATCCACTGAGCCAAACCAGCCAGGGCTGATGGGATCATTTCATTCCCCTACTTTTAATACTTCAATGACACCAAGTCCAAACTCCTTATCATGTCCAGATAGGTCCTTCCTGATCTGGGCATAGCCTCAGGGCCCCAGTCCTCAACAACCCTCAATATACAAGGTGCATTCAGCCATATGCTGCTCCTTACAAACCCCCAATTTATGCCACGATGTTTCTCAACCCCCATCTTTGCACATGCTACTCAGTTGGCCAGGCAAACTCTCCCAAAGTCCACCACCTCCCCCAACCCCACCGTCTTCCAAGCAAACCTTAGCTCTCCTCAACTTCAGGAAAACAGACCCTGGAAAATGAGGCTGCCTTTGGAGCTAGCTGGTTCTACCATCTAGTAGTTCCTTAACTTCTCTGGGCCTTGTGTCCTCACCCCTGAGATGTGAAAAGGAGTCATACCCCAAAATGTTGAGAAGTTTAAATGTGAGGTAACACTTCAATCAGAGAACTTTAGAAAACATTCTAAGTGTTCAAAAGCTATTAGCTATCATCACCATCATCATCATCATTATCTCTTAAGACCCCCAAGTCCAAACTCCTGATCATGTCCTATTAAAGCTCCTTTTTTTGGTTAAAAAATAGTACTAGTAACATAAAAGTAAAAATGAAAACCTTTGCCAAATACAACCTCTTTTCACAAATTGATTACTTTCTGTTTTTTATTCCACCCTGAAACTTGAAGGTGCTTTGAATGTGGCTCTCATACTGAATCACAAGTTGTTTTTTGTGTTTTGGTTTTTTACATATCTGTTCCCTCCCTGAAAGCTTCTCAAGAACAGAAACCACACCTCATTAATCTTGTATTCTCCATGCCCAGCACTGCCTGACACCCAGGAGATGCAAAAATAAATATTAGCGGAATGAATCAATAATTAAATGAGTTCCTCAACAACCGAGTGAAAACCAAATACTGATCAATCAAATCATGTTTAACTGCACTAAGGATGTCTGATATTCATAGAAATCACAAGAAAAATTCAAGGAGTGGGTGAAATAATGGGATGCGCATGAATTTAAGAGTCAGGCCTGAACTCCTGAATTGGAATCCCAGCTGTTTCTCTTGCAAGCTCTCTGACAATGGGCAAAGCTATTTAACCTCCAGGAGTCTCTGCTTTCTCGTTTTTTTGGGTAAGAAGATAACATCCAGGCCCAGCCAGTGTGGCTCAGTGGTTGAGCATTGACCTATGAACCAGGAGGTCATGGTTCAATTCCCATCAGAGTACATGCCCGGGTTGCGGGCTTGATCCCCAGTGTAGGGCATACAGGAGGCAGCTGATCAATGTTTCTATTTCATCATTGATGTTTCTTTCTCTCTCTCTCTCTCTCTCTCTCTCTCTCTCTCTGTCTCTCTCTTTTCCTCTCTGAAATTAATAAAAAAATATTTTTTTAAAAAAGATAATATCCATCTCATAAAGTAAACAATGAATAAGTAGATTTGAGCAAAGTACCTAAGCCTATAAACAAGTGCTCATTTATTTATCATTTCCCTTGGCCTTTTATGAAAATTTATTTTTTTAATTTAACCATTACTACCTTAATCTTGGTGTTAAATTTTGATCTACTAAAATTATCATACAACTGTACAATCATAGGGGTGAAATTATTATTTTTTTGTCGTATAGCCATGTTCTTAAACACCTGGACATACCCACCTGCCATCTACCAGGGAACCTAGTTTATGGATTTTTTGCTTCAATTCTACTGCTTTATTTTGCTTCTGCTCAAACCACAAATTTCAACTTCAGAATTTGGAGGATTAATTAGTAGTCATTCACCGAGATTTCCAGAACCAGGTTTGGACATAACCCTGAGAATTCTAATTAATTTATCCTTTCACATGGCTTTACAAATAAATGGATCAGCTCCATATTTGTAAGGACAATAGAGCTGTGAAAAGAGACAGACAGACAGAGCTAAAGGAAACCCACAAATTCATCTCTTTTGTTCATTTGACTGGATCTGACCATGATGTTATAAATCCCTCACAGTCACTCAAGGTTTTAAAGATTGGATTAAACACTTTTTAAATACCAATCAACCAAGAGAACATACATATCAATGTCAAGATCACCATAATCTCCTTTGTTCCAATAGAAAAAGCATAAATTACTCTTAAATTCTTGGCACAAGGATAAAGGGAGCAATGAGAAGATGGTATCAATGTTACTATTCATAAACAGAGAAACTGAATTAAAACCACCCAAAATCTTAATATCCACTGAACAGATCTCAATCACATGTCGATGTAAACCATTCATTTAGCCCCTACAGCCTGGTTGTAACAGAAGTGCAGGGCGTAGGAAATGGGAAGCCCAAATAGAGTATGGACACGGAGTGTCATCTATCTTATGATGTGATGCAGCACCACCCATAGTAGCCACTGCAGATGCAGGAGTTTTAGAATTAGAATACACACAGTCCTCTTTCAGCTTTCCCCAAACCCCCAAAAAACTCATGATTGCTAAAAGTGAATAGCTTGCCTTGACACAACTCCAAGTCATGAGGGCATCAACAGATACACACGCTAACATCTGCATTTGGCTTATCAGAGGGACAGAAAGGAGAACAAGCACCTTTGCAACAGTAATGAAAAGCACACTAGTGCCCCCCAGATAGAAGGTCTGAAGAAATGCCACTTGATTTAAAACATAAGCTACGAAATAAATGAGTTGGCGTAACAATACTATATACAAAAACATAATCAGACTGCAGGAAACAACAGTTGATCTGTCTTCAAGAGAAAAGGAGGGGGGAGTGTGTAATATCTTTAATATATGGACGGCTGGGTGGAGTAAATGACTGTGGCACAGAAGGTTTATCTGTAAACACTGCAGTAAGTCTGGGTTTTTAACCACAATAAATGGCTGCTTTCAATCAGTTGCTGCTAGCAGGAAATCCATGGCCCATAGGAGCAATTACCCATCCCTCGACTAAAGCACAGGGCAATTACAAGCTACCCAAGTACACTCACAATACCGGAGCACTTGACTATGTGGTGCTGATGGAACTGAGACAAAAAGCAGTGGTTTGTGGCTACATTTCTCAGTTTCAGCCCCTCCCCAATCCCTTTCATATTTCTCTTACCCCACAAGGCGGCAGCGTAGACAGAGAAGCTGTGGTCTGCAAAAGCAAATCATCTTCCCCCAAAACACAGACGTCAGGGCTTGCTCCCCCTTGCTCCCGCTACAGCCCTTTAAAATAATTACACTGGCCCGGCCGGTATGGCTCAGTGGTTGAGCATTGGCCTATGAACCAGGAGGTCATGTTTCCATTCCCGGTCAGGGCACGTGCCCAGGTTACAGGCTCTATCCCCAGTGTGGGGTGTGCAGGAGGCAGCCAGTCAATGACTCTCTCTCATCATTGATGTTTCTATCCCACTCTCCCTCTCCCTTCCTTTCTGAAATCAATAAAAAATTATACTTTTAAAAAGTTATTACACTCATCCTGATTTTTCAAAATGGATCATGCCTTCATCTGTGGTTTCGCAAATTTCTTCCCCGAGCCTCCCATTCAGGTGCTCATTATTGACTAAATCAATTAGCCAAATTAGGACTACTGATCCTAAGTGAAGAGAAACCTGTCCAAGTAATAAGTGGGAAAATAGTTACTCTTTTAGTCACTGTGGAAAATATGCCAACTGAGTATCCTTACAGATATTACCTCTCTAAGATTAGAGAAAGAAATACAAAAGATAGTAAGTGGGCTATTAAGTTAACCTTCCATTCTCATTCCATTTATTTCTAACGGGCAGCATTTAATGAAGATCTAATGTGCCAAGCATTGTATTATGTACTTTAAATGCATTGTTTCATTTAAGCCTCACAATAACCCTAAAGTAGATACTATGGCCATTCTCAACTACAGAATGAAATAACGGAGACGTCGTTCGAGTAATTTCCTCCAGACACCACAGTTAAGTACATTGTGGATTCGGGACTTGAATATGATCTGGAGAAGTCCAAAACCAAGCTCTTAAAACACCTTATCATCCTGTCCCTCCCAGTGGGTGACTCAGTGAGAAATGGGGAGTAACTGGCAAAGCCACCCCACTGAGTGGCCATGATAGACGTTAGCAATGAATCCCAGCATCCTTTCCCATAGAGTGTAGACAGGATCACATAAGCTCTCTCATCACAGTATTTCAGGAAGCCTCCATCGAAATGCACAGTTTCCACACTGGCCCTTGGTAACTAAGTAGCCTCCAGGCGGGTGGGAGCAACAACGTGCCTGGTATAGTTTCTAAGGAGTACTGCCACAGAGGCCTTTCCCGGTTTCTATTATTCTCCTATATTTCTACGCAGGCAGACAAGCAGAGGAGTTGCTCTACTAGACAACTCTCCATTATCCAGGAGATCAGATCTGGACAGAGTGGGCAGCAGCGAGGTAGATGCTTAAACACACAAGCCCTGCAACACCCATGGCAGGTCCTCTTCCAGGCTTTCCTGGCCTCAGAGAGTTGATGCAAAGAAGCCAAAAACATTCCTAAAACGGAGTCATGAAAGAGCTGATGGCCTACCCTTACCTTCACAGAACGGGTTTGGGGGAGAAACAACGACATAAATATATGGGGCGAAATGTATACTACATTGCTCGGTGTCCCAAAACTACTAGGTATACTGCGATGGTCAACACCTCTAACTCTCACATCCCCTTTTTCCCTTTATCATTGTTGCTTTTCTGTTTGGCGTTAGAAGGCCATACCATGCTACTGTGCAGTTAGGGCTTCTCACTGATGCCTAACCGCGCCACCCCACCATTGAAGCTCCCCTCTGGCTGAGATCACTTATTTCCGATTCCCATTAGGTTTATTTTACAGATCAGAAATGTCTCGTGCTGAAGAATGCATGGATGTAGACTTTATGGCAATCTGACAACACTTACTCCAATATTTATTATATTTGGGATCTTTAGAACACTAACTGCGGCCCTGGCCAGTGTGGTTCAGTTGGTTGGAGCACTGTCCATACACCAAAAGATTGCAGGTTCAATTCCCGGTAGGGGTGCGTATAGGAAGCAACCAAGTGATGTTTCTCTCTCACATCTCTCTCTCTCTCTCTCTCTCCCTCTCTCTCTCTCTCTCTCTCTCTCTCTCTCTCTCCCTCCATCTCTCAAATCAATACACATAACCTCGGGTAATGATTTTTTTAAAAAGATACTGCTGAAAAGGTTTTCAACTATGATATGATTTCACTTGAGTTATTGAAAACAAAACCAATAGAAACATGCTCTGATGGATTTTAAAAGGTCAAATACCTTTTGTGGCACTAGGTATTCAACACTGTGATGGTTAACCTCATTTTGATGATAAAGTGTTAGTCTTTTGTTCCTTGGTTTACAGACTCTCTTCATTCCACACTTACCTTCAAAAGGTGGTATAGGATGTCGCTCTGATCTCCTTGGTCTCCTGGCTCCCTACCCCTTTCCATTGCCTTCCAGAAAAGTAGCCATAAAATTAAGAGAAAATACTCAGCATAAAGGGCAAGGATTTCCAGCAGAGGAAAAAGAGTGGGAAATAAACTACTTCAAACCAAAAGCAATTATATTTTGAAGACAGAGCAGACATCTTCTGGCAAAACTGTTGAGATGTTACAAAAAGATTAAAGGACTTTTTTTTTTTGGTCATTTAAAATCTGTTTCTGGGTCTCAAAAAAAAAAGTTCTGCTGTTCAGCTTGTGATTTTTAATAAGATTTCTCAATACACTCCTTTCTTTTAAAAAAAAAAGTTCTGCTGTTCAGCTTGTGATTTTTAATAAGATTTCTCAATACACTCCTTTCTTTAAAAAAAAAAAAAAAAGTTTAAGGGTGAAAGAAGCAAAGTCAAAGCCCACGCAGCAAATACCACCAGGACTTTGATAACGGTATCATTCATTTTCACTATTCTGGTGGATTTAGACAAGATTCTAGTGGGAGGTTATACCCCATACAATAATCTGTCAACAAAATATACTTATTGCAGAGACTTTTCTGGATTTAGGCTTCTATTGGGGTTAAAGTAGAAACACCAGGTTAATTCCTTTCAAAACCCTGGGAACTTTTTGTGCAAGGAAGCAAAGGATGGCATTTTTCACTGCTAACAGAGTGCAATCTTCTCTGTAAGCCTCAAATGTCTAGATACTATTTCATCCCCGTTGTTTAGGGGTACTGGCTCCCTCAGTTCTAAAGCTCCTGCTGGAGAGACATTTAGTTGGGGTACCTTGGAGACCTAACTAAACTTATTCAGTCAAAGGGAGCATGATTTCTAGTACATCCTCAACTCTGCTCCCCACCTGTATGACATGGACCTGGTTCCCTGTCTAAATTGTCTTCCTGGAAGCTGGGCCACCACCAATCCTCTTCCTTCTTTCACATTTTCTCCATCTTCACCCCATTCTTCATCTCTTCTGGCCTTCATCTTTTCAAGCCTCCTGTCCACCCATTTCTGTTGAAGGGTCATAGCCTTGGCCCTCACACATTTGTGAGGTGAGGGATACTGCAGATAGAGAAGACAGGTTCGTGGCTTCATTGTCTATCATCCTGTCAATGATTCCTAAGGATTCCCTTCTTGCTGAATGCATTTATACAATGGGGCTGGGCGCCATGGGAGGCCACCTCAAATAGGTATGTCAGATGACCCATCCACACAAGTATTTTATAATACTTGGGGTGGGGGGAGAATAAAACAAGACCTTTATTTGGAAAACAAGTAGAGGACAGTGTGTGATGGCTATCAATGAAGGCTAACTCACTTGCCAAATGGTATAATACGTATGATATCTACTGGCTTTCAGAAATGGGGGAGGAGAAGACATGCCTCTACTTAATCCAGTCCTTAAATTTATTTCTCATCCTATGAACTCATTCAGATGCCAACATGCTATGGCAAATTTAACTTTGAGGGGGGAAAAACAAGAGCAAGTTCCCTCCTCTGATTCATAACACTGGTGACCTTTCTCCTTTTATTTCCCCCCAAAACTCTCTACCGCCCTAACCAGTTTGGCTCAGTGGATAGAGCATCAGCCTGTGGACTAAAGGGTCCCAGGTTCCATCCTGGTCAAGGGCATGTACCTTGGTTGCGGGCACATCCCTTGTAGGGAGTGTCCAGGAGGCAGCTGATCAATGTTTTTCTCTCTCATCCATGTTTCTAATTCTCTATCCTTCTCCCTTCTTCTCTGTAAAAAAATCAATAAAATATATTTTTTTAAATCTCTCTACCAAAATTATCATCGGATTTGATACAAACACCTATTTATAGTATATCTAAAATAGAAAATCAAATACATTTCCATCTGTTTATATTTTATCCCTCAGTGTAGCTGAGCCAAGAGGTCCCCATTAGAAGAATGTCTGTTTGGCACCAAAATGTGTTGGGTGTGATTTCTCTGGAAGAACCTTATGACAATGATTGGTTGTTTGAAGAGGCAGGATAACACAATAAAAGCAAGAGTCTGATGTTCCCCCTCTCCTTCATCATTGCCTCTGAGTTCTCCCTGCACATCCACAGGCAAAAGCTCAACCACCAGGAACATGGAAGAAGGGGAACGCCTCACCCATCAAGGTGGATGGAGACCAAGTGGAAAGCATAGGCTCATTCATCAATCTCCATTCAGCACAAACCTACTCATGTCCCGGTAACCAAGTGACAGAAAGAATTCATGTCAGAAGCCTGACCACAACAACCAAGTCGTCATAATTCCCCAGGGCAAATGGACCTGCTCAGTTGATCTAATTGAGAGGAAAGGTTGACAAGTTACAAGCAAGAGAAAAAAATGTGCTCAGAGTATTTTGTATTTGTCAATGTGCAGTTGGCATTGGGATGACCTGCTGTATTGAAATGAGACTAGCTGATGGGAGGGGGGCTGTTGAAAAGAGAGGAGAATGTGGAGGATGAAAGTGAGACAGACAACTCAGAATTTTTTCCTTTTGAATTTCAACCTGTTGGATAAAAACAATAGCAAATGAAGCACTGCATATGCATGAGGCAGGGGAGGTATTTTAAGTTTTTTTTCAGGAGACAGCTCGCTTAACGGAATTGCTAATTATGTCTCACATTGCTCTGTCCAATTCAGTTAGCTTGATTATGGCTGAGTTGTCAACTCCCCGGCACTTGAGGTTCCACAGTTGCAGCCCATTCTGAGGCTTAATACAAAATTAGAATTATCTTTCTCAAAAAAAGAAAAATGTTTTCCCTCACAAAAGAGCTAGCTTTACCCATTGTGACAACATAACCTTTCTCAACAAAAATAAAATTAAAACCTCCAAGGGTTCAGATTCAAGGGTTTTGGGAGTTGGTGGGACAGCGGGAATGTAATCACAGCTGTGACAATTACAAATTAAGATTGAACAATGAGCCTAATTAAAAGGGTAAGAAAGAGCAGAACACCATATGGAGAATCTCGTTGGTACCCCCACAGGATATCTTTGATTTCTTAGGATAAAGAGAATTTGCCAACTGAGGGATGGACTAAATAGAGGCCAGAATCTCACTTTTTTCCCCCCTAACCTTCAATGACTGACTAAGCTAAAGCAGTTAAATTTCCCATTTCCTTTGCTTAGTTTCTTCATCTCTGAAATGGGACAAATCTCACTTTATAATTGTGCTAGTTCAGGAGAGCGATGATGGGTGGAGTAGACATCCTAGCTGGGCAGTTAGATGAAGACCAAAGGCTGTCTAAAAAGTCAGGACCTTGGGAGAATTCACCCTAAAGATAGAGAGAATGGGGCATGATAGGATTCATCAAATAAAATATCATTACATTAATTCAGAAGGGTACCGTTCATCATATTCATTCATTCCTAATCACACCCATGCTAGACTCCTGTCTGAAATAGATGAAGAACAACAGAGGGTGGAGAAAGGTGAATAAAATGAGGACACAGTGGCCTTGCTTGAGGACCCCTCTGAAACAGTAGCCCAAGGGTGAAAGGAACAGTGTTCCCACTGGCCACAGAGAGCCACATGGCTTTGAGGACACAAGTATCTGATGCATGGATGAAGGTATACAGTAAGAGATGGCTACAATGGCAATTATGCCAGTGCTGGAATACACAGGAGGGGTAGCCAAACATTGCAGCAACTGGTGGAGCAGGACATTTCAATGAAAGAGTTTTTTCTGAGAGCATTTGTGACACATCCCCAGAAGTACAAGACATGGTCCAGGGAAGGGGGTGAAGTATTTCTTACGAGGTTTAGATTTTTTATCTTTTTTTAAATTTAATAAATCTTTATTGTTCAGATTATTACAATTGTTCCTCTTTTTTCCCCCGTAATTCCCCTCCACCGGGTTCCCACCCCACCTTCTGCCCTTACCCCTCCCCCACTATCCTTATCCATAGGTGTATGATTTTTGTACAGTCTCTTCCCGCACCCCCAACACCCCTTTCCCTTGAGAATTGTCAGTCCACTCCCTTTCTATGCCCCTGATTCTGTTATATTCACCAGTTTATTCTGTTCATCAGATTTTTTTATTCACTTGATTTTTAGATTCACTTGATGATAGATATGTATTTGTTGTTCATAATTTTTATCTTTACCTTTTTTTTTCTTCTTCTTCTTAAAAAATACCTTTCAGCATTTCATATAATCCTGATTTGGTGGTGATGAATTCCTTTAGCTTTTTCTTATCTGTGAAGCTCTTTATCTGACCTTCAATTCTGAATGATAGCTTTGCTGGGTAGAGTAATCTTGGTTGTAGTTTCTTGCTATTCATCACTTTGAATATTTCTTGCCACTGCTGTCTGGCCTGCATAGTTTCTGTTGAGAAATCAGCTGACAATCATATGGGTGCTCCCTTGTAGGTAACTAACTGTTTTTCTCTTGCTGCTTTTAATATTCTCTCTTTGTCTTTTGCTCTTGGCATTTTAATTATGATGTGTCTTGGTGTGGTCCTCTTTGGATTCCTTTTGTTTGGGGTTCTCTGCATTTCCTGGACTTGTAAGTCTATTTCTTTCACCAGGTGGGGGAAGTTTTCTGTCATTATTTCTTCTAATAGGTTTTCAGTATCTTGCTCTCTCTCTTCTTCTGGCACCCCCATAATTCTGATATTGGTATGCTTGAAGTTGTTCCAGAGGCTCCTTACACTATCTTCATATTTTTGGATTCTTTTTTCTTTTTGCTTTTCTGGTTGAGTGTTTTTTGCTTCTTTGTATTTCAAATCTTTGACTTGATTCTTGCGATCCTCTAGTCTACTGTTAGGTCTCTGTATAATATTTTTTATTTCAATCAGTTGTATGCTTAATTTCCAGTTGGTCCTTTTTCATATCCTCGAAGATAAATTTATCAGCCTTTTCTAGAAAATTCTTGAAAACCCTTATAACCATGGTTTTGAGCTCTATATCCAGTCATTTGCTTTCCTCCATTTCTTTCATTTGTGATCTGTTTCTTTGTCTCCGCATTTTGACTGCTTCCCTGAGTTGATAGAGTGGCTTTGTGTGCTAGGTGTCCTATATGGCCCAGTGGCTCAGCCTCCCCAGTTACCTGAGGTGGACACTCTTGGTGCACCCCTTTATGGGCTGTGTGCACAGTTTTGTTGTAGTTAAGCCTTGATTGTTGTTGGTATCACTGGGAGGAATTGACCTCCAGGCCAATTGGCTATGAAGATCAGTTGTGTCTATGCTGGGAGAACTTCTATGCTGGAGACAGCCTTATGAGACAAGACTTGCAAAAGCTTCTGTACTCAGTTGCCCGCCCTCTCTGCGCGCTCGCCTTGGTACCTCTGCCTTATGCAGTTCCTCTGAGTCTCAGTGTGCTTTTCTCTTTCCTGACAGTCCAGTTTCACCCCATATGAGTCTGGGTCCCCAGAGTCTTGCCCGGAACTGGAGTTCAGCGCAGTTGGGAGTTTTTGTCTCCCTTCCGCTTGAGAAAGCCAGCCACGCACTCAGTTGCCAGTCCTCTCCGCACACACGTCCCAGTACCTCGGCCCCCTGCAGCTCCTCTGAGTCTCAGTATGCTTTTCTCTTTTCTTCTAGTTGTAGAATTTCCACTCAGCCAGCCTTCCTGTGGTTCTGGATGATGTCCGTTTTGTCTTTTAGTTGTAGTTTTGAAATAGTTTTGCGAGGCAGCAGTTTAGGTGTTTACCTATGCTGCCATCTTGGTTTCTCCTTAAGGGGTTTAGTTTTATGGTAACTGGTTGGGAAGCTGATAATGCAACTTAAGAAGCCCAGTCTGCCCTGCTGAGGAGCTGTGCAGAGGAGAACCAATCCACTTTGCCAACTGCTGGGCATGTCAGAGAGGCCATGGGAACCAGCCAGCTGACCACAAACACATGGGTGGGTCCAGCCAACACCACATGGAGCACAGATGAGCCAGCCCAGCTGAGCCCTATTCAAATCTCAGGCATATGAGTAAATAAATGGGTGCTGTTGGTTTGGGGATGATATCACATCTTATATAATAAATGCCTAATATGCTAAGTGTCCAGTCATCTAGTCAAAATCAAAGCATAATGTGCTAATGATATGCTAAGGCCACTCAACCACTCGCTATGATGTGCACTGACCACCAAGGGGCAGATGCTCAATGCAGGAGCTGCCCCCTGGTGGTCAGTGCACTCCCACAGGGGGAGCGCTGCTGAGCCAGAAGCCAAGCTCATGGCTGGCAAGCGCAGTGGCGATGGCAGGAACCTCTCCCGCCTCTGTGGCAGCACTAAGGATGTCTGACTGATGGCTTAGGCTCGCTCCCCATGGGCCTAAGCCATCAGTCGGACATCCCCCGAGGGCTCCTGGACTGCAAGAGGGTGCAGGCTGGGCTGAGGGACCCCTCCCCCCTGCCTGAGTTCACAAATTTTGTGCACGAGGCCTCTGGTGGTATTATATAACTGATACAATCTGTATATAAGACCTTTCCTTCTGGTGTCCCCCATTTTTAAGACACAAAAAAATTTTCCTGCTATGGCAGTTGGCCATGACAACAATCTTAGTTACTCCCAAGTGATGTCTGCTGATGACCTTAATCAGAGGCATTAGAGAAGCAACAATCATCCTACTTGTTAAAATTAGAGTTTTAGTTGTAGGCCATCATTCTGTCTAAGCAGAAAAATCATGCAGTAGCAGCAACTTCGATGCCCACATCTGCTTGCCCTGAGTAGGAGCAGAACAGGGTAAAGCATGCACACTTCTGCCTCAGTCACACAACAAGCCCCCAATGCGTTGTGGGTTCAGGGTATCAGTGCAGTCCTACAGGCTTGGTTATTTGCCCTACAGAGTTGCTTTCATAACCATTCCCTTGGTCCTCCAAACAACACCTTTAGGAAAAGATAAAAATCACATCTCTATAAGTAAAGCAGCCAAGTTTCCAAGAGAGGGAAAGGCAAGAGAGCTGCAAAAAGGCATGGAGAACAAAGCACACAATATTATGAGATGGTGCTATTTTCCAATAGGGCAGATATCTCCATTATTCCGCCTGCTTCCAGACCATCACCGGGAGATTACTTTCTACTGAACCCAACTAAGTGCAGCCCTGGCCCAGTGGCTCAGTTGGTTGGAGCATTGTCCTGTAAGCCAAAAGGGTTGTGGGTTTGATGCCCGGTCAGAGCACGTTCGGGGTGTTTCTCTCTCACAGTGATGTCCCCACACCCCTCTCTCTCTCCCTTCCTCTCAAAAATCAATAAACATACTTGGGTGAGGAATTTAAAAAAAAAACAACAACAACAACTGAGTGGAGAAGTTACCAAAGGATAATACCACTTTTTTAAAGGAAATATTTGAAATGTTCCTTTTTTTTCTTGCTCATCTTCTATCCTCTTTCCTCCTAAACTCAAGCATCTTTTGGTAGGGTGAAAACAGTTTCTTAAGCAGCATTTTCTTTCTGATTAAATCTTCCTTGTTCTCACACTGCTTCAGCTCCGATAAGCCTCAGGTCAGTTCTATCTGAGTTTACAATCTAATTTGAACTTTTAGTGATCATGGAAATATAGATATTTCTTATTTTCAATGACAGAAGATTAAGCTGTCATCCCCTAAGCAGCCAATGTGGAGGAATTAAAATCACATCAAGAAATGCAGAAACTATTTATTCACTTGAACTCTTTCTCATAGATGTTTTAGAGACCAGTACATCAAAATGTTGTATATAATTTTTTAAAAAGTTACCACCCAAAATGCATCCTGGTGTGGATGATTGTTTATGTGTTCCTGATGTCTGTCTTTAAAAAAAAATTGGGTTTGTTTCAATAGATTTGCCAGCTTGCTGTGATATTCTGTGCTGGTTGCAAGCCTCAACTTTAAGTTGATGGTGTTTAAATAAGAAATGTGTTTCCATGGTTCCAAGTCAAAAAGTTCAAAGACTTTTTTTTTTAAGTTTCAACATTGCAACACACAAAAAGAAGCTAAACTAAATTTCATGTTTCTCATTGTGTTAATATTGGCCTCTATCTCTACAGACTAAAAGAAAAAATCCAAACTAAGTCCTGAGGAGACAAAAGAACAAAAATGTAGGTGTGGCAGACTAACCAATAGGAAAGAAAGAAATTAGAGTTTTGTATTTTTTTGTTGTTGTTATTATATGTGGGCAGGGAATAGATACAGAGACAAAGAAGCATTGAACAGACTGTCAAACTACAGCGGGAAGACAGGGGAGGTTGGGAGAGGGGCCTGTAAGAGATCAACCGAAGGACTTGTACGCATGCATATAAGCATAACCAATGGATACAAGACACTGGGGCGGGGGAGCAGGCAGGCAGGTGAAGGCATGTACTGGGGGGTAGGGGAGGCCAGGGGGAGGTCAATGGAAGAAAAAAAAGGAGACATATGTACTACTATTTGTAATACTTCAAACAATAAAAAAAAAAAAAAGAAATTAGAGTTTTTGTGTTAAGACTAACCATTTGAGACTAGCCGGTATGGCTCAGTGATTGAGCATAGACCTATGAACTGGGGGTTATGGTTCCATTCTCTGTCAGGGCATAATCCTGGATTGTGGGCTCCAATCAATGATTCTCTCTCATCATTGATGTTTCTATCTTTTCCTCTCTGAAATCAATAAAAATATATTTTTAAAAAAAGAAGTGAGAAAAATGGATGACAATTTCATTAAACTCAATTTTAAAATAATTTTTTTTAAATGTCTCCCAAGAGCACAGTGATTCAGAGTGGAGATCTGAAGGGAAAGTGGGAGTTGTTTGGGTAAAAGAAGGGCAGTTCAGGACAAGGAAACAGCATACACAAAAGCTGTTATTCTTTTATGAAATAAGTATATGGATGGAGGCAGGGGGAGTGGTTACAAAAATATATGCACAATATACTATTTTGCATACACACACACACACACACACACACACACACACTTAAGAATCAGAAGGACTATCAAAATATTAATTGGTTATTTCCAGTTCAGGT
Organism: Corynorhinus townsendii; assembly: GCA_026230045.1. Lineage (NCBI taxonomy): Eukaryota > Metazoa > Chordata > Mammalia > Chiroptera > Vespertilionidae > Corynorhinus > Corynorhinus townsendii. Next base: position 160,405,114 of record JAPDVU010000006.1, on the reverse strand, counting down.
GATATTTGTCCTTACCACCCTCACCTTTTTTTCTGTTTTCTCTTTCATTTCTTCTGTATTAAATTTATAAATAGAAAAACAAAATAGGACCAAAAACTTCATGGTTGGTTGTTGATACTACCCATTTCCATGTGTAGAATGTTGTGTGATCTAAGCCAATCCCATCCTGGGGGGAGGGAGCGGGAGCATCTCCTAACCAGAGAAAGAGTTAAGAGAAGCTACAAACTCCAGAGTAAGCCCTGCTTTCTCACTTGCATATCTTTAGTTACAAATGACTATTTACCTGTCATTTGGGTTGAGAACACCCATAGGTTTTCCTTTGAAGTGAACCTCTTGGATTTAAAGAGATTTTTGTTTAAGCCGTTGAAGTTTTGCTTGATCTAAAGTCCCAGAGACGTTTGAAGTTGTGACTTACTGGAAGATTGTTTTTATTCACAGTGATCAAGCAGTTAATGAGATAAAGTAGTGAGGAGACAAGCTTAATAGAATATGTGGTTGCACTGCATGTTAATCTTTATAAAAGGCAGGATGAAAATAACAGGAAACCAGGAAGAAATTGGGACAGATGGCTGAACAGCTCCAAGATAGGAAAAACAACTTTTCCCTGCACAGGGCTTTCAAAAGCAAACCCCTCTCATGTTGAGTTCAATAGATAAAAAGGCGACAAAGAATGAGAAAATGGAGAGCCAGGACTAAAATTTTCCTCGTGGCTGTTCTCTGGAGACCTTCCCTTGGCCCTTCCCCAACGCCTTCCCTAACGCTCCTATGAAGGGCAAAATGTGTCTGGGGCAGTGACAAGATTTCAATATGGAAAGAAGATAAATAGTAAAGAACCTTGCCAACTGCCTCAGTGGCCCATTGTGCACCATTTTAACCTCCATCAATCATAACACAAGGAGGAGGCCTCTCCAGCTGGAGACTCTGCAGCAAGGGAAGCCGGTGAAGCAGAAGAGGGGAAGAGAATGTCCCTTCCATTGTCTCCCCATGTTGGTTCACTACTATTATTTGTTGTTGTTTGCTTGTTTTTTTAGGCCAGTGGAAAACTAATAAAGCCTAAATAATCACAGAGGAGAAGAGAAAATTTATCCTTAAAGGGTATCTTTCCAATGCTCTAACGTGGAGGTGGAAGCAAATGTGGATACCTTTAGTATTTCACTATTCCTTTAGTGGCCAATGGAATAAACGTTGGAAAACTGGCAAACCTACATTTCCCAGCAGGTCCTCTGAGGGCCATCTGCATCTGCATCTTACTCTTTTGGGATGCTACCTTCAATGCAGATTCCGGGCCTGCTCCAACTATTGAGTCATTGGGACCCAGGAATCTGCACGTTTCAAACATTTTAAACACATATTCTGTGTCTTATATCCACTATCTGAAGTCCTTGGACATGTATATTTCAACTGGGTCTTGTTACAAATGGACTTGGAAACCAAAGTTAATATTAGACTGAGTTTTGCCCTAGCCAGTTTGGCTCAAAGGATAGAGCATCGGCCTGGGACTGAAGGGTCCCAGGTTTGATTCCAGTCAAGGGCACATGCCCAGGTTGTGGGCTCCATCCCCAGTAGGGGGCATGCAAGAGGCAACCAATCAATGATTCTCTCTCATCATTGATGTTTCTCTCTCTCTCTCTCTCTCTCTCTCTCTCTCTCTCTCTCTCTCTCTCTCTCTCTCTCCCCCCTCTCTTTCTTTCTCCCTCTCCCTTCCTCTCTGAAATCAAAAATATATTAGACTGGGTTTTAATTATAGAATCCAGAGACGCCTGGGCAAAGGGGGAATCCCTGAAAAGGAAAATTCTTTGGTATCTGCCCGCCATGCCTCAGTTCCACCAAGCCAGGCATTCAGAGTTGCTTTCAAGGCTTGGGTCTTCATGGACCACACAAGTGGTGTGAGGTCATGAGTGGGCAAATCTCTGGTATAATCCACAAGGGAGAGCCTACCCTCGCCCCTCCTGGAACTCAGACCAAGGGGGTTAGTGTCCTTGACAGTTCCCTTTGGTCTGCCTTTTTAATGAGGAAGAAACACTTTAGGAGAAATGGATGCACGGGAAATCTCAATTCTCGCGCTGCATCTTGGGTGAGCATCAGACCTTGTCTTCAGTTCCTCTCTAGCCTAAAAAACATGACTCTAGCTTATTGTCCCTTGAGGCCGCTGTGGCTTTAGTACCTAATTACGTCTCCAAGTCACCGCTGCCACTTCCAGTTTCTGGCCCTAGGAAATGTCCTTTCCTCATCACAAGCTCAGTTATGCATTTCTAATGAGGTCGGTTATCCTTTACCCAGCATTTCTTAAGAGTTTTGTAATGGGAGGGTTTTTCGGACTGCTGCCTTAAGTATTCCTGGATATAAGAAGTTCTCAAAACTGCATTCTTTGCAAGCACCACAGATCATTCCTATCCACACACTAAAGTTTGAGGACATTGTAAATCAGCAAGTAGTGAACTTCATAGTTGTATAACAGTAGCTTTTAAAAATGTTTTTATAGTCATTTATTTCATTTCATCCTTGAAACAACCTTGTAAAATAAGCAGAAGTGGTATTTTTATTCCCAGCTTTCTGATGATAAAGCCTAGTCAGGCTAAGTTTCTTGCCCAAAGATAGAAAACTAGTTAAAGAGCAAAAATGAGGACTAGAGCCCATGTGTTCTGCCATTTGATCTATTGCATCATACTACATTATCCCTAGGGTGATCATTTAGGATTCTAGGAGGTCATTATCTATCACATGACTCCCAAATCACAACTTTCCATGTCAATTTGAAAGAGGAAGAGTCAAATTTTCCTTGGAGTCCATGAGTCTATGTTTTCCTTCTCTGCATGTCAAACATCAAAGCTCTACTACCTGGCAATCACTTGTTTTAAATGTTTTAATTGATTTTTAGAGAGAAGGGAAGGGAGATAGAGAAACATCCATTGGCTGCCTCCTGCATGTGCCCCAGCCAGGGCATGTGCCTTGACCAAGAATCAAACCAGTGACTTTTTAGTGCCCAGGACGACACCCAACCAACTGAGCCCACACTAGCCAACACCTAACAGTCAATTTTAAAATGTTATTTATAGTATACTGACATGATTTATAAGAGGACCCTTTATTTTCAATAATTGCCCTTCAACTTAGTAAGAATCCTACATTGCTGTGTCCCTAGATGGGTCCCTAAAAGGGCCTTTCTGCAGTAGAAAGCTCTCCTAGCTTGCACATGGCTGCTAAGGGGTTAGACCCAGTTTGAAGTACTTTTTATATTCCCCACACTGCAATTCATGGGGTTTACTTGAATTCTGAGATCACTTTTCAGCATTTAAGGAAGACTCAGTGGGCTGCCAACCATTCTACAGAGCTCATGAGCCACATAGTTAGTGGTGGGCTCACCACAAGATCTCAGGCACATCTCTGCTTCTAGGTCTGCATTTGGTCATTTATCCCACAACCATATTCAGTCCACAAACATCTGAGATCCTGCAATGTGCCTGGAAACAAACTAGAGACCGTCTCATATTCTGCCTCTGCTCTACTATTCTACAGCAAAACTATACTATGGAACCAACACTGTAGTTTCAGATTGCTCCCAAGGGCCTTTTGGCAAACAATCATGCAACTAAAATATTTTCTGCTTCAGTGTTAATAGAGTGTTCCTTTTCCTCCTATCTTTAGGGTTTACAGAGAGCAAGTGTCTTCCATATAGAAGATATACCAAGAATTTTTTCACAAGCACAAATTGCCATGAAAACTTGAAAGAATTTGTTTAAAGAGAAATTAATTAATTTTCTTTTACCATTGTTGTTCAAATGCCTTTGAAATGTCTGCCTTTTTCCTTTAGGGACAAGCTGATTTTCTTTAGTCCCTTTGGCACATGTTGATTTACATGAATGTGAAAATGTTTTATCTGCATTAATGTTCTAGAACTTGACTAGTCTGGATCCTCATGAAGACTATTAGATCAGCCAGTTAGCTTGAGTGTCCATCAGTAGGAGGGTGGACACACCATTCAAGAAAAAATTAAACTGCCATCCAAAAACTGAGGTGGATTTAAATTAAACACACCAACATGCAAAGTTCAAGCTATATCATCAAGTAAAAAAAAAAAACTAAGTTAGAAAACAAGGTATAAAGTTTGATCCCATTCATGTAAATGCTTAGAAAGTAGTCAATTTTGAGAAAGAAAATGGAAAATCAAGGAGAAACCAAGATGGCGGCATAGGTGAACTGCTGCCTCGCACAACAATTTCAAAATTACAGCTAAAAGACAGAAAGGACATCATCCAGAACCACAGGAAAGCTGACTGAGTGGAAATTGTACAACTAGAAGGAAAGAGAGGGGCACACGGAGACTCAGAGGAGCTGCAAAAGGCTGAGGTACAGAGAAATGCGTGGAGAGGACGGGCGGCTGAGTGCCTGGCTAGCTTTCTCTAGCGGGAGAGAGATGGAAGCTCCCGACTGCACTGAACCCCAGTTCCGACTGCACTGAACCCCAGTTCCGGGCGAGACCCTGGTATAAAGTTGGAGTACAAAGGTGGATTATAAAAACACCTGGTACCTATGGGGAAGCTTTTGAGGGTTTCAATTGGGCATGCTAAACAGAAAGCTTTGGGATTCCGAAGAAACTCTTTGTCAATTTTACATTCCCACTCCATTTGGAATTTATCCAAGAGTGATGAGAAGCTATTGGAGAGTTTTCAGCAGAGAATCACATGACCTAATAAAAGTTTTAACAATATTTTTCTGGGCCCTTGCTGGTTTGGCTCAGTGGATAGAGCATCAGCCTATGGACTGAAGAGTCCCAGGTTTGATTTCAGTCAAGGGCACATGCCCAGATTGCAGGCCCGATCCCCAGTAGGGGGTGTGTAGGAGGCAGTCAATCAATGATTCTCTCTCATCATTAATGTTTCTCTCTCTCTCTCCCTCTCTGAAATCAATAAAAATATAATTTTAAAAAGAAAAGAAAGGACTTGTAGCCAGAATACACACAAAGAGCACTGCAATTCAATAGTAAGAAAACGACCAATCTTAAAAATAGGCCAATGGGACTCAAACATTTTTTGTTATTATATGTTTATTTCTAGTCTGCAGAGGCAAGATTTTATAAAGGAAAGAAATGGGGGAAAAATAGATACAGAGGCAAAGAAGCATTGAACAGACTGTCAAACTACAGCAGGAAGGTAGGGGAGGTTGGGGGGCGTGCTGTAAGAGATCAACCAAAGGACTTGTACGCATGCATATAAGCATAACCAATGGATACAAGACACTGGGGAGGGAGGGCAGGTGAAGGCATGTACTGGGGGGTAGGGGAGGCTGGGGGGGGAGGTCAATGGGGGGAAAAAAAGGAGACATATGTACTACTATTTGTAATACTTCAAACAATTCTTTTTAAAAAATAGGTCAAAATGTTGAAATACACTTCATAGAGATGATGTATAAATAGCTGAGAAACACATGAAAATATGGAAAACTTTAGTCATCAGGGAAATGTACATTAAAACCATAAGCTACCATAACACATATATTAAAATGGCTAACATTTCAAAGCTATTCATACCAAGTAAAGGTAAGGATGTGAACCAACTGAAACTCTCATAGATTGCTGAAAGAAATATAAAATAGTACATCCACTTTAGAAAATAGCTTAGCAGTATTTTTTAATTAAACATTCATCTATCATATAGTGCAGCCATTTTATTCCTAGGTGTTCACTCAAGAAAAATGAAAACATATGTTCACACAAAGATTTGTACATACATATTCATAACAGCTTATTTTTAATAGCCAAACATTGCAAACAGCCCAGATGTCCATCAACAAGTAAGTGAGAAAACAAACTGGGATATATCTATAAGTGAACTAGTATTCAGCAATAAAAAGGAATGAAGCATGGGTTTAAATATAGAAAACTATTGTTGTAATTCATCATATTAATGGTTAAAGGAAAGAGAAGGATTATGATCACCAGTTAATGCAGAAAAAGAAATTATAAAATTCAATATTCAATAAGTCATTAAAAACAAAGCAAACTAGGAGAGAGAAAGACACTGCCTTAATCTGATAAAGAGTATCTTGAAACAAAAACCTACAGCAGAATAGTTAATGATGAAAAGTCAGAAGTGTTTCCTTTCATGTCAGAAAAAAAGCCAAGGCTATCCAACCACCACTCTATTCAACATTGAACTCGAGGGCAGACAACTCAATAAGAAATAAAATGCATAGCACTGGAAAAGGAAAAAAAAACTGTTATTATTCAAAGGCAATGACATTGTGAACATAGAAAATTCAGATTATTCTATGGAAAAACTATTGGAATAAATTTTTAAAAAGCAGAAACTTGCTAAATAGAAAATCAATTTCTTTTACAGTTGTGTTCCAAGATATCAATAAGTAAACAATAAGAAAATTTTAAAAAGAAACTGTTGGTTTGCAAATGCGGGAGCTTCCCAGGTGATATCTAAAATGGACCCTTGTAGTGTGAGGGCAAGGAAAGGCTAAAGAAAGAGGCAGTCCACTCTAGATTGGCAGGGAGCTGTTTTGAATAAGCAAGGGAAATTATACACAAGGCTTGTCTTGGGCAGTTGCAAGATAAGTATATCTCTTCACCCAACTGCCATAATCATAAAAGCTTATATACTAGTAGAGGCCTTAAAGCCTTTCTAATGCTGCAACCCTTTAATACAGTTCCTCATGTTGTGGTGACCCCCAACCATAAAATTATTTTCGTTGCTACTTCATAACTGTAATTTTGCTACTGTTATGAATCATAATGTAAATAGCTGTGTTTTCCGATGGTCTTAGGCTCTACAGCAGCGGTTCTCAACCCAACCCACAGGTTGAGAACTGCTAGCAGGGTTGCCATCGGAAAACACAGCTATTTACATTATGATTCATAACAGTAGCAAAATTACAGTTATGAAGTAGCAAGGAAAATAATTTTATGGTTGGGGGTCACCACAACATGAGGAACTGTATTAAAGGGTCACGGCATTAGAAAGGTTGAGAACCACTGCCTTAAAGAATTGCAGTCATATACACAGTCCAGGTGTTCTCAACAACACTCTACTCTCTCAAGGTTACATCCTTGAAACAGTTCCTCATATGGGAAGGGTGGGAAAAATGTACAATCCAAGGACAGGGGAAGGGGGAGAAGCCTCTGATTGCCCAGGTCCAGCTCATGGTTCAATCGAAGGTCATGTCCTCTCAATGACTTTCTTCAATAGAAGTATGCTGTTGCAACAACAAGCAAACAAAACAAAAAAAAAGTGAGAGGGTAGTCAGAAAATATGTTGAAAAATCTTGTAGACCATGCATAAAAGTAAGACGTTTGCTAAGGGCACTATCTTGGGGCTCTGAGGAGTCTGACTCAGGGGGGAACAGCAAACAGATTTACATTGTAGGAACTCACTCTAGCTGCAGTGGATTGCCAAAAACAAGCAAGGCCACAAACTCTGAACTGTGACTACACTCATCAAACATCCTAAGTTAGCTACTACTACAGAATAACCAGCTGAAATCAACAGGATAAAATTTTCATTAATGAAAATCAAATTCTGCCTTTCAATACAAAAGGGAATTTATATAAATATGAAACCTGATAATAGTTTGTGAAATAAAGATTTGAAAGATCTAGTAAATGTTGAATTTATTAGAAGCCTACAGTGGGTGATAGTTATTGGGGAAACTATTAGGAAACAATCAACTGAAGATAAAAGAAAACATTACAAACAACTAACTATATGCTAACAGTTAGAAAATCTGGACGAAATGGATAAATTTCTAGAAACATACAATCTTCCAAAACTGAATCCAGAAGAATCAGATAATCTGAACCGATTACAACTAATGAAACTGAAGCAGTAATCAAAAAACTCCCAACAAGCTGAAGTCCTGGACCAGATGGCTTCACAGGTGACTTTTACCAAACATTCCAAGAACAAGTAATACCTATCTTTCTCAAACGAGTACAAAAACTCAAGAGGAGGAAAGACTTCCAAGGTCATTTTACAAGGCAAACATTATTCCAATTCAACAAAATGAAAAGACAACCCACTGAATGGGAGAACATATTCGCCAATGATACATCTGATAAGGGGTTAATATCCAAATGTATAAAGGACATATAAAACTCAACACCAAAAAAAACCCAAAACTATCCAATTAAGAAATGGGCCAAGAAGCCAGGCTGGCATGACTCAGTGGTTGAATATTGACCTATGAAACTGGAGGTCACAGTTCGCTTCCCAGTCAGGGCATATGCCCGGGCTGGGGGTTCGATCCCCAGTGTGGGGCATGCAGGAGGCAGCTGAGCTATGATTCTCTCTCATATCAGAGTTTCTATCTCTCTCTCCCTCTACCTTCCTCTCTGAAATCGTTAAAAAAAAAAAAATTAAAAAGAAACAAGAAATGGGCAAAGGATCTGAATAGATACTTCTTCAAAGAGGAGAGTAGACATACAAAAACATGCTCAATGTCACTAATCATCAGAGAAATGCAAATTAAAACCACAGTGAGATATCACTTCAACCTGTCAGACTGGTTATCATCAATAAATTCAATAACAATAATAATACTTTAAAATAAATTTAAAAGAAAAAAATACATTGCTGCTATATTCAAGGGTCAGTCTACCAAATAATGCAGCCCTTGCCATATCTATTCAGAAAGACATAAAATTTCATTCACTTGGGGGTCCAACTTAGGCTTATCATCAAAGTGTTAATATTAAAAAGTACTGAAAGAACATCAATTGGAATGTTTAATATATATTTACTATTTGTCTTTGAATCTTTCTTCATTCCTGGTTGGCGGTCAGTAGTAATGGAGAAGGTTGGGTGATTGGATAAACAGCTATTTGTGAGTGTGTTTTCTACAGGGGCTTGGACCAAATGACCCTTCCAGGTGATTTGGTATCTTCTGAATCCACAAGATATGTTTATATCCAGCCCCAGATCAGATAAGCTTCACTCACCACAGAAGTTGGGACAAAAGCCAAGTGCATCCCACACATCCTTGTGGTCCTCCTGCCTTCTGGCAAACTCCAGGATCATATTGGAAAACGTGTGCCCAGTTTGGGGGCCAACTTTGGCATGCTTTGGGGATGATTTATCTGGCTTTGTTTGGATTCCACATGATCTGTGCTACTTTGGCCAAGTCCAGCTTGAGGGTTTCTGACTCATTTGAAATAAAATGTATCAGGTGGAGACAGATGGGTTCCCCAACTGGAATCAGACGGGTCTCATCCAAATCTTGTGGGAAACCAAGACAACCGAATATCCCACCTCTCTATTCAGAAAGTCCAAAACACGTGCTACACAGATGGGGTGTCGGGGTGACGGAGTTGGATAAACAAGTGCTTTCCAGGATTTAATAAAAATAAATTGCTTTTAATTTCTGACGGGAGAAAGGCTGGGTTGATTTTACTGGCTCTCCTCTAAACTGCCATTTACATGTTGAGATTGTAAAGCTGAGGATGAGCTGTTCCTTCCTGGTGATTTGAAATTCGTTTATTAATTTCAAGTTGATGATCTTGTTCCCCTACAATAATAGAACTTAATTCATCTCACTCAGGCTGCCTCTAACTAGTTTTCAACAATAACTAAACAACCAGTTAGTAGTGGCTATTCAGTGGATAAAATCTTTTCCCTATTAATAAATACAAATTAACTGAAGCATATTAAAAGGAACCAGATCCCAGTATCAAACAGATTTTCTCCAAAGACTCTCAGATACTCCACTAATAAAAAAAAAATGCAAACTACAAATACAAGCCACTAAGTAACTTTAAGATTTTCTAATAGCCACATTAAAACATAAGAATAGTCTTAGCTGATTTGCTCAGTGGATAGAGCGTCAGCCTATAGACTGAAGGGTCCCAGGTTCAATTCCAGTCAAAGACACATGCCCAGGTTGTGGGATCGATCCCCAGTAGGGGCTGTGCAGGAGGCAACCAATCAATGATTCTCTCTCATCATTGATGTTTCTATCTCTCTCTTCCTCTCTGAAATCAATAAAAATATCTTTAAAAATAAATAAAGGATATGTAACACAGAATGTACAAATAATGACATATGTAATATTATTTATAAAAAACAAACATAACAGGCAAAACCAATTTTTAAAATATTTTTTCTAACACAATATATCTAAAATCTTATTTCATCATGTAATTAATTTTAAAAGATAGATGCGATTTTTTATAGCCTCAGACTTAAGCTACAAGAAGCTGAAGAGTGGCTTGGATCTCAAAGAAATGACAACATTTTGGAGGCAGGTGATCAGGACTCTGAGGAAAGCCTGCCCCAAGCTTTGCCATCACGTGCCTCAGTTTCCCACCTCTGTAAAAGGAAGACAAGAGCTCTAGCTATCTTATATGGCTTAGTGGATTAAATTAGTGAATACAAGTAGAGTACTTGGAACTATGCCTGGCATATCGGAATAACCAACAGATCTCAGCAAGAGGATGCTGGTCAGAAATATCTTGAAGCCTGGCCAGTGTTGCTCAATGGTTGAGTGTTGACCTATGAACCATGAGGTCACAGTTCGATTCCCAGTCAGGGCACATGCCTGGGTTGCGGGCTTGATCCCCAGTGTGGGGCATGCAAGAGGCAGCCGATCAATGATTCTCTCTCATCATTGATGTTTCTATCTCTCTCTCCCTCTCCCTTCCTCTCTGAAATCAATAAAAATATTTTTTTAAAAAAAGAAATATCTTGAGAGCAAGGACTATTATTTATTATCATCAGCAACAGCACCTAGCACAGTCCTGGTACATAGAAGGTGGCCAATTACCATTTTAAGATGTTCAGAGTAGTAGATACTATGATGTGCGGCCCAGATCCTACTTTCAGAAATAAAAAGGAATTTTACCCAGTTTGCTGCCAGCAAATAGTGCCCAACTAGAGAAGCTTAAACAGGCCCTTTTTCCAAGGTTGTCTGCTTACAATGCAATGACATCGGGCAGCTCCCTCCTCCTCAGGGCAGACAGCTCTGAAAGGCCATGCAGCCCCAGCCCCCTCATTGCTGTGTGCGTATCTGTGGGCATGCATTGTGGCTCACCTTCTCACACCTTCACTCCAGCCTACACCCTGCCCCGCCCTTCCACGGGTGTCAGCCCAAAAGCACTCCCTAATACATAGTCTGCCTGTTAATACAAAACCCAGCTGGTGATCATACGCAGCAAGAACTGCCTGTTGAAATTGGAGTTATGACAATGAATAAATAATATTTACCAATGTTTTCCTAACAATTTCTATTAACCAGGACAATAGTAAGTGTTGCCTGTACACCGCGCCCCATGCATTGTCTCTTTGCCTCTTCCCACCAGGAGCTCATTTTTTCTGAGACGCACAACAAAGCAATGACAGAAGAAATGAAAAGAGCTTCAAGCACTGAGGCTTTTTCTAAAATGCCTCTTTCTTCTTTAGGTTTAGCCGAGACTCACACGCTACGACCAGACATACATGCCGAGTGAGCCCAAACCACCCAGCTCTCTCGCATTCTCGGACTTTCAAATTCTTAGATTTGCCCTTTACTTAAAAAAGTCAATGATTTCACCAAGAAAGTTTGATTAGTTTCTTTTACTTTCTGTAATGAAGTGCCATCCTTTTTACACTTGAAAGGATCTTTGTAATAATGCAACATTGATCTTTTGAATACAGATGAGCTAACCTAGATAATAGGATTTAGAATGTGAAAGACCGGACTTGTGGTGATAGTTAAGGCTCCAGTGCCATCAAGAGGCATTTCGGCATACCACATCTGTTTCCAGAGATTGCCTGATGCCATGTTACTAAATGTAGGATCCTGCTTCCTCCTGCACATGGTTTTTATTTTGTTCAACATCTTGAGAAAGAAGTCAAGAAACTGTCCCCAGATGTCAATCACGAGAGAGAGGGGTGGGGCGGGGGGTGGAGAGAGGAAGATTGAGCTCTCAGATCTGTCTTCTCTAGCCTGCTGCTTTAAGCTCCAAAGGTCCACAACTGAAATTCAGATCTGATACTAGAAAGCAGGTCTGGTAAACTTTAGAAATAAATGGGAGGTCATTCTGTTATCGGGGAAGTTGGGGTCTCTCCTTTCCTCACTGAGTGCTGGGATGTAGTCCTTTTGATATCTCTAAGAAAAAGAATTTTCTGAGGGGAGAATCCAAGATGGCGGTGTAGGTAAACACCTAAACTGCTGCCTCCCGCAACAATTTCAAAAATTCAACTAAAAGACATAACGTCTATCACCCAGAACCACGGGAAAGCTGGCTGAGTGGAAGTTATACAACTAGAAGGAAAGAGAAAAGAGCATTGAGACGTGCACAAGCGCTGAAAAGCTGAGGTACGGAGGTGCATGATCCAGGCTGGCGGCAGGCATTGCTTTTTTCAACCTGAAGGGAGACAAGCCCCCGATTACTCTGAAATACAGTTTCTGGGGAGATGCGGGGGACCCAAACTCCTACGGGGAGAAGCTGGACTGTCTGCCAGTGAGGGTGGCTTGCTTGCAGAGCTGCACACAGGAATAATTGTTTACTGCACTGGGGCACGGGACTCCCGGATGCCCACGGGGACTCAGAGCCGGCTAACTAGCAGCCCTTGCTGTTTGCCACGCCCTAGCCTAGTGACACCCTGAGACCCCGCCCTGCACAACCTACAAACCCACCCAAGCTCCAAGCAGCGTATTTAGCATAAGAAAGCCCTGCCCTATCGCAGCTTAACCTAGCAAACTTGCAGCCCCGGTCAGACAGCTCCAAAACCTCCAAACCCCAAGGAAAGAGGAGAAAACTGTAGCTCTCACTGTAGCTCCTGCTGGATAGCCTCAGACAGTAGCTGACCTGCACCCCATTGGAGATCCAGAAGCCAGTGTACCTAGTGGTCAGAGTGAGACACCAGATTTCAACTCCTCACATCCATAAGTGACACATTCAAGAGGCAGACTCAGTGAGCACCAAAGCCCCACTGAAACAAGTCCTGCCCCGTAAGCGTGTCTTCAGCGCAGCAGTTCTTCCATTATAGACACAGTGAGTGCTCACAGCTAATTGGCCTGGAGGTCAATTCCTCCCAATATACCAACAGCAATTAAGGCTTAACTGCACCAAGTCTTTGCACTCAGCCCACAAAGGGGTGTACCAAGAGCGTCCACATCAGGTGATTGGGGAGGCTGAGCTACTGCCCCCTATAGGTCACCTACCACACAAAGCTACTCCAGCAACACAGGGAAACAGCCAAAATGTGGAGACAAAGAAACATGTCACGAATGAAAGAAACGGAGGAAAGCAAACTACTGGATGACATAGAGTTCAGAACCACATGTATAAGGTTACTCAAGAATCTTCTTAAAACCGCTGAGAAACTTGATGAGACCTTCAAGGAGCTTAATGAGAATGCCAAAAAAATGGAAAAGGATCAGTCAGAAATGAAGCATACACTGTCTGAAATAAAGAATATACAGAAACTCAACTGTAGATCAACGTACACCAAGAATCAAACCAAAGATCTGAAATATGTGGAAACAAAAAACATCCAACCAGGAAAACAAAAAGAAAAAAGAATCCATAAATATGAAGATAGTGTAAGGAGCCTCTGGGACAACTTCAAGCGAACCAACATCCGAATTTTTGGGGTGCCAGAAGAAGGGAGAGAGCAAAATATTGAAAACCTATTAGAAGAAATAATGACAGAAAATTTTCCCTACCTGGTGAAAGAAATAGACGTACAAGTCCAGGAAGCGCACAGAACCCCACACAAGAGGAATCCAAAGAGGACCACACCAAGACACATCATAATTAAAATGCCAAGGGCAAAAGACAAAGAGAGAATATTAAAAGCAGCGAGACAAAAACAGTTAATTACCTACAAGGGTGTACCCATACTACTGTCAGCTGATTTCTCAACAGAAACTATGCAGGCCAGAAGGGAGTGGCAAGAAATATTCAAAGTGATGAACAGCAAGAACCTACAACCAAGATTACTCTACCCAGCAAAGCTATCATTCAGAGTTGAAGGTCAGATAAAGAGCTTCACAGACAAGAAAAAGCTAAAGGAGTTCATCACCACCAAACCAGGATTACATGAATTGCTGAAGGGTATTCTTTAAGAAGAGGAAGAAGAAGAAAAAGGTAAAGATAAAAATTATGAACAACAAAATGACATCAAATACATACCTACCAACAAGTGAATCTAAAAATCAAATGAATAAAAAATCTGAAGAACAGAATGGACTGGTGAATATAATAGAATCAGGGACATGGGGAGTGGACTGACGATTCTCAGGGGAAGCAGGTGTGAGGGGTGCGGGAAGAGACTGGACAAAAATCTTACTCCTATGGATGAAGACAGTGGTGGGGGGTAAGGGCATGGGGTGGGGTGGGGAATCAGGTGGAGGGGAGCTATGGGGAAAAAATAGAGGAACACCTGTAATAATCTGAACAATAAAGATTTATTTAAAAAAAAAAAAAGAATTTTCTGAGACTCGCCTGGGAGGATGAGTGATTTTTATTTGCATGGAAGTACATCCCTGGGTCTCAAAAGTCCCATTTCCCTTAGAAGTGTGACTGGGGCTTCCGTGGAGCTAAAAGCAAAGCCAGTGTCCAGAGTTTCTGTTTCACGTTGCCGCCGGGTCCAACTCAGCATCAGGCCAGTTGCAGTCCATTAGTCCATTGTGTGTGGAGCTCACCTGGCCCTGGGCCATGTGGGCGAATGCAGGGGTGCCAAGAGAGTCACCCCTTTGCACCAAGAGTCCCGAAAGAGCCAAGAGAACGAATTCCTTTATTTAGGTGATTGAATATCTCCAATCTTCCTGCTGCTGAGCGGCCATGCCCGTTCCAGCCAAGACCTCTTCCTTGGGGTGACTGACAGACAAGTAACTTTCTGACGTCACCCCAACTGGACTGGGCTTGTGTCTCTTTCCCCCTGTCCAATGTCTTCCCCCAGTGATCTGTGGAGAATAGACCAGTGGCTCCCTGAGGAGTGAGTGTAAAGCTGGAGCTTCCTGGTGAAGCTGCCTAAAGGACATGCCTATAATATTTGGCCTTCCCTTAGCTCCCTCCCTGTTGCTAATAACTAGGTTAATTGCACCAGGCTCAGTTAGAGGCCAGGGATATAAGAATGAGTGAAAAGCAGTTCAAGCCCTTGAAGCACAGACAAAGGAAGGTAGGAGAATTTAGTTTTGAAAGATGAAGTGTGCTCTCCAGAAAGCAGTTAGGTAGGCTGCTCCTCTTCCATCTCCCCATCCCTTAGAAGAGAGAGACGTGGCAGCCCTTTTGGTGGCCCCACCCTGCAGGAGAGGCTAAGCAGAGACATCCTGTCTGCAGCCTCCCACACAGGGGTGGCCGGTGCTCCTCACAGCTGGTGTCACGCCTCCCAAGCAGGGAGACATGCTAGACTTAACGTTAGGACAGAATGAAGAACTATCACAGGAGGCCCAACCCAGTGACAAGTACCAGAAGACCCATGCTATTATTCTCTACGCTTGTGGCAAAACAAGAACCTCACCCCCAGGGTAACCTTTCCTCCCGTAGCGTATCACTGGTCATGCGGTTTGGACCCCCTGACCTTTTCCCCCCTAAAGATGACACCTAGGACTCAGTTGTATTTCAGCACCGGGTCCAGAAAAGCAGCAAAACCAAGACAAGTGATGTCTTGGCTGCCTTAGGACCGGCTGCATTGACTAATAACCCCCTGCCCTGGTGCCACCAATCAGGGAAGACCATGACCCTGAAAGAGCACACCTGGGGAGCTGATGGAAAATTTTCCATTAAGACACTCCCCTGAAAACTCCCCTAAGATTTTCACCTGGAAGAGAGGGATAAATATGCTCAGGACGAAGGACCCGGTATGTGCTTTCCCTCCAAGGAGCAGGCCTGTACTATGCCCTTCCCTTCCTCTCCTTCCCCCACCCCCACAGGCAAGTATCCCCTAACTTCTCCAGGACCCCATGAGACCTGCAACCAGAGGAGCAGCGGGCAGCAGCAGCTAGTCCCAGGTTTACTCCCCAAACCTGTCTCCAAAGCCCCCTTTTCTCTGACTTTTCAGTGAGCTAACGCAGCCCAACCTAGGTTTTCCTGCTGCTTCTTCTGTGTCCTTCCTTGCTTCACTGCCCTACGTATATTGTTGCTGCCATCACGGACCCAATACCCTTTGCCTCAGTGCTGTACAGGCCTTCCCTTTAGGTATCTCCATCCCTCGACCCCTTTTTCTTAAATAACTTCCGTTTTTCTTCATTCACCATCTGAGATGGCTATTTAGCCTGACTTTAACAGAAAGTGCCAGGGATTTGAAATCAGGCATTTCTATTGGCTCATCAGCACTGTCATTCACCTCCCGGGTGACCTTGAGTTAGGTGTTTGAGCTCACTCCATCCCCCTTGCAGCTGCAGGGAAACAAAGGAATACGACTTTGCACAACCTTCCACAGCTAAAAACACGTCAGGGTCAGGATTCAAGGCCAGATGGACCTGCCTCCAGAACCTTCGGGCTTGCCCATGGTGTTATACCATCCGGAAGATAATTTCACCTTCAGCTCCTCCAGGGCGAGAAAGCCAGTCCCCCACCCAAGCTCCACGGTTGCCTGGCACCCCTGGGTCCCCACTTCCCCATCAGTCAGCTTCCCCACAGGAACCCTTCCATTGGAATACAACGTTACCTAAGATCTGTGCTCTTGTTGTTTTTTTAAGATTTCATCTAACTCCACGTTTAGCCGACATATTTGGGATCCAGACACTATTCTTACAGTTCCTTTATTTCAAGTTAACAGATACACCCGAGGCAGTTATAGAGTTGGCCATGGGCCAGGTGACAGAGGCCACACCACGCCTTAGAGGTATACCGGGCGTTTCTATCCTTTGAGCAGCCCTGGTTTAGCATCAGCCAGCAGGGACCTAAGGCCAGCACCTGTCCATTCCACCTCACTCCAGAGCCTACAGGCGAGCAGGCCCGGGGTGTGCAGGCCTGGTGGTAGCGAAGCGATCCTCCACCCAGCCGGGTTACCAGCCCCACTACGAGGTCCAGCCCTGGGCCCGCAGGCGGCACCCCGGGAGGTGCGCGCCCCAAGAAAGCCCGCCTGAGCCTCGGCTTTCCCTTGTAAACAGAGGCTTAGAAAGAGCAACGTGGCGAGTTTGTCTCTAAGAAAGCAAACTTCCCCTGCTGTTTGCTTTGGGCATTTTGCCGATATACCTGCAGAGCAAGAATGGATTTCCTGTGGGCTCCTGGGTTCCTGGGTTCCTGGGTTCCTCGGTAGCCCCACCCAAAGGGCTGCCCTCGTCCCCGCCCCTTCCCTTTCACCCTTCCTCTGCCAAGCCGGTAGGGCAGGGGGTCTCCAACTGGCCAGAGCGCCAGTTAGGAGGCTCCCCGGAGCCGCCCTGCAAACCCTCTGCCTCCAGGGCCCTTCGTGATAAAGGGGTCACCAGAGCCCGGGCGGCGGGCCTCGGCGGCTGAATGTGATCTAGGAACCAGGAGGCCCCATTTCAACCCCCCATCAGGGCGCATGCCTGGGTTGTGGCTCGATCCCCAGTATGGGTCATGCCGGAGGCAGTCCATCAATGACTCTCTCTCATCATTGATGTTTCTCTCTCTCTCTCCCTCTCTGAAATCAATAAAAATATATTTAAGAAAAGGGAAATGTAAAAAAATAAATAATAAAACGGTCACCAGAGTGAGGCCCCGCGCCCAGGTCAGCCC
Source organism: Corynorhinus townsendii (assembly GCA_026230045.1). Classification (NCBI taxonomy): domain Eukaryota; kingdom Metazoa; phylum Chordata; class Mammalia; order Chiroptera; family Vespertilionidae; genus Corynorhinus; species Corynorhinus townsendii. The sequence continues at coordinate 160,387,485 of JAPDVU010000006.1, read as the reverse complement.
CCGGCCTGTCCACCTTCAAGGTGGAACCTCTCAGGTGTGTGAAACCAGGTGGTCGGGAGGCCCGGGGTTCTCTAAGGGCTGCAGTGGGGAGTCTGCATCCAGCTCATTGTTCATCAGACACGTGGCTCCCTCGCTGTATCTTTCCGTTTTCTACCTTGAGACAGACATGGGCATTAAGTTCCCATTTTCCTCTTTATTGTAACAAAAACTGTGCAAATGTCATTTTTTTTAAATATTTCTTTATTGATTTCAGAGAAGATGGGAGAAGGAAAGAGAGAGAGAAACATCAATGATGAGAGAGAATCATTGATTAGCTGCCTCCTGCACGCCCTCTACTGGGGATCAAGCAGGGCATGTGCCCAGACCGGTAATCGAACCGTGGCCTCCTGGTTCATAAGTCGACTCTCAAGACTCTCAACCGCTAAGCTACCCCGGCTAGGCGCAAATGTCATCTTAATAGGCTCTTTCTCCATGTTGGGGAAACCAAAAAAGAGACCCCCGTGTGTGGTGACTACATGTAGGCACCAAGGACGTGGCTACTGCCTATTGTCACCTCGGGACTGTACATACCAACTGTCCAGTGTTTCAAGGAAATCAAGAAACCTGGGTCTTTTGTTGTTGTTGCTGCTGTTAATCCGCATATGAGGATTTTTTTTCCCCCATTGCTTCTGAGAGTGTGGAAGAGAGGGCGGGGGAGAGAAAGAGAGAGAGAAACACATCAACTGGTTGCCTCCTGCACGCAGATTGGGAGCAGAGAGCAAACCCCGAAACCCTGGTATGTGCCCTTGACCGGGAATCGAACCCGCGACCCTTCCCTACGCAGGCCACTTCTAACCACTGAGAACACCGGCCAGGGCAAACCCTGGATCTTTAATAAGAACTCTGCATTTATGTGTTGGCAACTAATTTTTTAAAAAATCTATTAAACACAGTATGGGCCAATACAGCATGACAAACGAAATATGCTCATAGGACTGTCCACCCCTGGGCCCAAACCTCTGCATTATCCTACCTTTACCGTTTGCTCTGTTTGCTCTGAGTGAAGAGCTCGCGCCTGTGCGGCGACCTGGGAACATTAGGAACCCAACAGGACTACCCGGGAAAGAGACACTTCAGGGTCCCTGTGATCATGGGGTGTACGGAAAGGCCACATGGTTCCATCTTCAGAGGAGGCTGCGGCTGGATTCTGCTTACTTGATAGCAGAGAGAAAGATTAAATGCAAAATTTTCCTGATGGCAACAGCAGGATTTAAGTCATCACTAAGCATACTGAGGATTTGGAGGAAGGATGGGCTTATGTATTATCTTTGTGACATTTCCGATGAAATGCAAAACCAACAGAACATCTTCGGCCAGGGTCTGACTGCGGTAACGAGCACTCCACCCCAGCTTGTTAGCACACCCATCCCTCAAAACAGCAACAACGAGGATAAATCAACTGTCTCTGCTACCTTTATCAGCATAAACAAAGAGATAAAAATACGGTATAAAATTTTAACTATCTTCCCCCATCCTACCTGCAAAGGTGAAACTCCCCTGTGCTTCAATAAAGGAAAAAATACATCCAATGAAGTCTAACAAATGTGCCATCTGTTCAGAAAAGCAGAAGGAAGGCATGTTTTCCATATGACACCACTGCCCCCCTGTGGTCAAAAGACATAATGCAGCTGTTTTCTAAAGAAACTTGAAAGGTCATCACTGAAAAATGTCCTTCTCCTAAATATAAGTCATTTAGAACACGGGGCAATATATGAAGAAACTTTCATTTTAATAAACACAAGGATCACTGATCATAAAGCCTCCACTCATATCAGGCCCTGGACTTTGAGTTTCATTCCACGCTGGGCTTTCTTATGTAAAGGAGAAGAAACAAAGAGGAAAACGTCATTAGGAAGCAGCTGGATAGCAAGGACGCTCCACTCTCAGACCTAATGATGACATCAGTCACTTCCCTGCCGCAGTGCCCACACCTGGCTTCCCACCTCACTGCCTTCCTGCATGGGGTGGGGAGAGGGTCTTTTCCTTTCCACTCTCGTTTCTATCGGCTCCACACCATTAATTTATACCACCACCTCTGGCGACACCGTTCAAGTCCAAGGTGGCAGGATAAGCCCACAGGCTATTCCTGGGTAGGCGGCCTCTGAGAGGTGGCAGGAATTGGTGCCCAGACAGGAAGTAAAAAGGAAAACTTTTTAAATTTTAAATCAATAAATTTTTTTTTAAAAAAAGAAGAGAGATTATACCTAAAATTTAATACCTCTGTTTTCTTCTCTCTTCCACCAACTATAGGGTGTCTCAGTCAGTCAAATAACAGATATGTTTGTTTGTTTGGTTGGTTGGTTGGTTTTTATTGATTTTTAGAGAGAGAGGAAGGAAGAGGGTTAAAGAGAGAGAAACATCCATGAGAGAGAAACATCATCGATTGGTTGCCTCCTGCACACCCTCTTCTGGAGAACAAGCCCACAGCCCAGGCCTGTGCCCTGACCAGGAATCGAACCGGTGACTTCTTGGTTCATGGGTTGATGCTCAACCACTGAGCCACACCAGCCGGGGAACAAATAGTTTGAATAGAATATCTAATAGACTTAAAGCAAGGTGCCAGGCACTCTCTGGATAGAAAACCCTCTGAGCCAGCTTTCTTGACTGTAGAATGGGATAATGCCTTCTATGTAATCCTACCACCACCCTACACAGGGATAAGATTCATAGGCTTTCTTCCACTGAGCATCAAAGCCCCCTCAATGTTGATCAAAGCCTGTAGGCTCTTCTCATAATGTTCTAGTTTGAATTTAGGTACAAGTATTAGAGTTCAAGTTCATGAAAGCCATTGTTTAGATGATGATCTGAAAGCTGAGTGGGTTACGTGAATTTTGTGACGCAGCTTTTGATTGCCTGGCCCCTCCCAGTAAGGGTTGAAACCTGCCCACCTGGCTATAAAGGGAGGGTCCCTCAAGCCCCTCCCCAGGGGAGTGTGACACAGCGGCCAGGTCCCAGCCACCAGGCAGTGGTGGGGATTGTGTGGCCAGCCACTCTGGGTCCTAACCAGAGCACTTCTGAGGGCGGCAGGCTACTGTGACAAATGCCCGGTCCCAGCTCCCACCCCTGCCCCATACCCTGCCGTGTGACCTTTACTACCCAGCAATGAGCAAGGGACAAAAGCCTTTGTTTATTCATATCAGGCATGCTGCTGCTCTGTGTGAGAGCCCACTCAATGAGGGAAAGAATTCATCATTTAGTTATTCCACGTTAGGAGTAAGGGATTAATCTTTAATCAGACCTACAACTAGGACAGCTTACTAAGGATTCACGCCGGAAAGACAGACAGCAGTTTGAGAAAATGGGCTTTGGCATCAGAAACACCCAAGTTCGCTCTAGCCGGTTTGGCTCAGTGGATAGAGCATCGGGCTGAGGACTGAAGGGTCCTGAGTTCAATTCCGGTCAAGGGCACATGACAGGGTTGTGGGCTCAATCCTTAGTAAGGGGCATACAGGAAGCAGCCAATCAATGATTCTCTTTCATCGTTAATGTTTCTATCTCTCCCTCTCCCTTCCTCTCTGAAATAAATAAAAGTATATTTTAAAAAAAAAAGAAAAGAAAGACCAAATTCAACCCTCACCTCTGCCACTTACTAGCTGTGTGACCACAGCAGGTGAATGCCCCTCTCTGAGTTCATATCCCAATCTATGACACAGGATCATGGGTTGGTGTGTGAAAGAAGCCATGCTAGGAAGGAGCTTAGCAAAGTTTCTGGCGTAGCACACATGCTAAAGTGTGATAGGAAAGTCTGGCATTGTGAATAAGTGAAGCAGACTTTGAAGGCCAGGTGCATTTTAGCTTGGGGTGAGCAGAAGCCTCTGGATGTGATTTAGATTTACTGACTATGAGGGTTGCAAACTCTCCAACATCAAGATCAAGGGCAGGACTGGGAAGTCAGACAGCCTGGCCAACATGACCCGCAGCCATTTGTGAAACATTTACTACCTCCCTTGTTACCTGGCAGGGACCACTATTGATCATTTTCCTCCCCTTCTGAGCCACCCCAGCGCCTGGGCTGACAAGGGTGAACGGCGAAATGATGGCTCCTGAAGGTTTTCGCGACATTTCTCTGGCTGCTGCTGCAGTCTTTTTGCATCAGGGTGACCGGCCCGGCCCTGCCCTGAGTGTTTCAAATGTGGTCCCCTACCGCTGCTGAAAGCAGGCCCACAACCTTCTTTGTCTCTTCGCTGTCAAGAACTGGGCAGATGGGTTAAGGTTCCCGTCCCTAGACTCCCTTCAACCTACTAGCCATTCTCTACTTTGTATTCTAGGCTCTTTTATAGTCCAATTCCCGACAGGAAACTTGGCCCTTGATCCCTCATTATTTTTTCTGTGAGCTTCAGTCCCAACTGTTTTGTGTAAATCCACTATTTCTTTCCATCACTTTGCCATTACTTTGGAATGCGTGTGTGTGTTTGCCAAAAATATATAGTCCCCTTCGACCTTCCTCGTACACTTAATCTCATCCTAAGACCATTATGCATATATATATGTCCTTCTAAGTTTCTTTTAATTCATATGGAAATATTGCCTACCACTTTTCTTTATATAATGGGGTTCTGTGGTGCACCATCACCTGGTTTACACTGTGGGCAGATTTATCAATGTATTTCTGCATAATTTTGCATAAATTTAAAATGTCATTGGTGGGGGGGTATGGGGAGTGACTGCTAATGTGTATGGGATTTCTTTTGGGGGTGACAAGAATACTCTAAAATTAGATTGGGATATTACACAACTTTGTGAATATGCTAAAAATCATTAAATGCACACTTCAAATGGATAAATTGTATGGTATATAAATATCTCTTTTTTGCAAAAAACATACATATCATTTTTAAGGTAATTGGATTTGTCGGTCTTCCCACATGATGTTCATTGCTCTAAATTTGTCTCAAGTATATTGATCTTTTGAGGAACTGTAATTGCACTGCATTCTGATTATATTCATTTATTTATGAAGCACCCACTCTGTGAAAACATTACACTGTAGGGGATTTCATGACAAGTTAGACAAGGTCTTGCACTGAATACGCTTAATTTAGTGGGCAGACATGGATGAGACTAAAAAATTGAGTTTCCCAGACGTTTCCAATTTGCCGTTTTCCCTCAAATGCAACAATTCTCATATCCAAATTTTTATTTTAAAAGACAAGGTCATAAACACAAATATCCATCCAGTCGCTGCTCTTTATCCTGCTTGTCGCTCCATAAACAAAAAGGTTCTATCCAGAACTTATAATAATTTGGAGAAAGAAAGAAATTCTGAGAACGCATTTAAGTTTAATTTTCCCCCCCCGGAAAACAAATGGTGGTGGCAGTTCCAAGGAGATATAAGATTTATCGAACTGAAAAACAAACAGCAATATAATTATACCCAATATTATACTATTATTCAGAGAATTTTCTGAGCAAAACTCAACTTTGACCCTTTAGAAACTTAGATAGACTCTCATTGGGCCAACATAAGGTATTTTCCTACCTCAGACATTCTAACAAGGTTATTTTTCTTAGTGTACATTTTATTCAAGGTCAAGATATCAATCCTATGCTCCATTTACAATGGAGAGAAGCCCAGAGGCCCAGACTAATTTGTTAATGACATTTTCTTTAAATAAGCTCTCTTCATAAGCCCATAATACATTCAACAGGAAAAGGAATGAAATAAACTCCTCTGACAACACCAAGGGTTGCTAGAGAATGAACTCATTACTCTGGAATTTGGTCATTTCAAAAAATAATAAGGCCTGCAAGTATACTAATATATTTCAAAGCAATGAAAATACCCTTCACAAAGGAAAGAAAGTCCTTCTGTCTAAAAGAATTCCAGCTAAGAAATTCAGAGGAAATTAGAGAATTTTTAAATCATCATTTCACACCCTTTAATGAAATCACCAAATCTAGGTGGCCTTGGTCACTGTGTGAGCTTCCTGGGACCACTGGGACAACATACCACAAACTGGGCGACTTAAAACAACAGAAAGGTACTCTCTCAGTTCTGAGGCTGAAGGTGTCTGTGGTTGTGCATCTGCTGAGGTTCTGGAGAGTATCCTAACAATGGTGATATGCAGTCAAACCAGAGTTCAGAAATGTGTGTAGCTTTCTTGGGGATTAACACTAAAGGTAAAGCAAAAGGTGGCCTTTACTTTAACCTTCAGAAGAAAGCTTGTGGGGAGAGAAACCAAGATGGCGGCATAGGTAAACACCTAAACTGCTGCCTTACACAACAATTTCAAAACTACAACTAAAAGACAGAACAGACACCATCCAGAACCACAGGAAGGCTGGCTGAGTGGAAATTTTACAACTAGAAGGAAAGAGAAAAGCACACTGAGACTCAGAAGAACTGCGGAAGGCAGAGATACTGAGACATGTGTACAGAGAGGACTGGCTACTGAGTGCGTGGTTGGCTTTCTCAAATGGGAGGGAGACAAAAGCTCCCAACTGCACTGAACTCCAGTTCCAGGCAAGACTCTGGGGACTCAGACTCATTCGGGGAGAAACGGGACTGTCTGCCAGTGGGCGAAACTCGAGGGCAGCTTTCTCTCAGACGTGCTTGAAACGATTACTGCGGGACACTGAGACCCAGGAGCCTCTTAGGGCAGGGCTGATGGGAAGCCATTGCTGTCTGCTCCACCCTGAGACTCCACTCCATCCAAGCTGAGCACAGAGGCCTTTGCAAGTCTTATCTCATAAGGCTGTCTCCAGCACAGAAGTTCTCCCAGTATAGACACAGCTGATCCTCACAGCCAATTGGCCTGGAGGTCAATTCCTCCCAGTGATAACAAGAACAATCAAGGCTTAACTACAACAAGACTGTGCACACAGCCCACAAAGGGGTGCACCAAGAGTGTCCACCTCAGTAACTGGGGAGACTGAGCCACTGGGCCATATAGGACACCTAGCACACAAAGCCACTCTGTCAACTCAGGGAAGTAGCCAAAATGTGGAGACAAAGAAACAGATCACAAATGAAAGAAATGGAGGAAAGTAAATGACTGGATATAGAGTTCAAAACCATGGTTATAAGGTTTTTCAAGAATTTTCTAGAAAAGACTGATAAATTTAGCAAGACCCTTGAGGATGTGAAAAAGGACCAACTAGAAATTAAGCATACACTGACTGAAATAAAAAATAATATACAGAGATCCAACAGCAGACTAGAGGATCACAAGAATCAAGTCAAAGATTTGAAATACAAAGAAGCAAAAACACCCAACCGGAAAAGCAAAAAGAAAAAGGAATCCAGGAGAATCCAAGATGGCGGCGAGGTAAACAGCTAAACTGCTGCCTCACACAACAATTTCAAAACTACAACTAAAAGACAAAACGTCTATCACCCAGAACCACAGGAAAGCTGGCTGAGTGGAAGTTCTACAACTAGAAGGAAAGAGAAAAGAGCATTGAGACGTGCACGAGCGCTGAAAAGCTGAGGTACGGAGGCGCATGATCCGGGCTGGCGGCAGGCATTGCTTTTTTCAACCCAAAGGGAGACAAGCCCCCGATTACTCTGAAGTACAGTCTCTGGGGAGACACGGGAGACCCAAACTCCTACGGGGAGAAGCTGGACTGTCTGCCAGTGAGGGTGGCTTGCTTGCAGAGCTGCACGCAGGAACAATTGTTTACTGCACTGGGGCACGGGACTAGGGGATGCCGTCAGGGATGCAGAGCCGGCTAACTAGCAGCCATTGCTGTTTGCCACGCCCTATCCTAGTGACACCCTGAGACCCCACCCTGCACAACCTACAAACCCACCCAAGCTCCAAGCAGCAGCTTTAGCATAAGAAATGCCTGCCCTATCGCAGCTTAACCTAGCAAACTTGCAGCCCAGGCAAGACAGCTCCAAAACCTCCAAACCCCAAGCAAAAAGGAGAAAACTGTAGCTCTCACTGTAGCTCCTGCTGGGTGACCTCAGACAGTAGCTGACCTGCACCCCATTGGAGATCCAGAAGCCAGTGAACCTAGTGGTCAGTGTGAGACACCAGATTTCAACTCCTCACATCCATAAGTGACACATTCAAGAGGCAGACTCAGTGAGCACCAAAGACCCACTGAAACAAGTCCTGCCCCATAAGCGTGTCTTCAGTGCAGCAGTTCTTCCATTATAGACACAGGGAGTGCTCACAGCTAATTGGCCTGGAGGTCAATTCCTCCCAGTATACCAACAGCAATCAAGGCTTAACTACACCAAGACTTTGCACTCAGCCCACAAAGGGGTGTACCAAGAGCATCCACCTCAAGTGATTGAGGAGGCTGAGTTACTGCCCCCTATAGGTCACCTACCACACAAAGCTACTCCAGCAACTCAGGGAAGCAGCTAAAATGTGGAGACAAAGAAACATGTCACGAATGAAAGAAACGGAGGAAAGCAAACTACTGGATGACATAGAGTTCAGAACCACATTTATAAGGTTACTCAAGAATCTTCTTAAAACCGCTGAGAAACTTGATGAGACCTTTAAGGATCTTAATGAGAATGCCAAAAAAATGGAAAAGGATCAATCAGAAATGAAGCATACACTGTCTGAAATAAAGAATATACAGAAACTCAACTGTAGATCAACGTACACCAAGAATCAAACCAAAGATCTGAAATATGTGGAAACAAAAAACATCCAACCAGAAAAACAAAAAGAAGAAAGAATCCAAAAATATGAAGATAGTGTAAGGAGCCTCTGGGACAACTTTAAGCGAACCAAAATCCGAATTTTTGGGGTGCCAGAAGAAGGGAGAGAGCAAAATATTGAAAACCTATTAGAAGAAATAATGACAGAAAACTTTCCCTACCTGGTGAAAGAAATAGACGTACAAGTTCAGGAAGCGCACAGAACCCCATACAAGAGGAATCCAAAGAGGACCACACCAAGACACATCATAATTAAAATGCCAAGGGCAAAAGACAAAGAGAGAATATTAAAAGCAGCAAGAGAAAAACAGTTAATTACCTACAAGGGAGTACCCATACGACTGTCAGCTGATTTCTCAACAGACACTATGCAGTCCAGAAGGGAGTGGCAAGAAATATTCAAAGTGATGAACAGCAAGAACCTACAACCAAGATTACTCTACCCAGCAAAGCTATCATTCAGAGTTGAAGGTCAGATAAAGAGCTTCACAGACAAGAAAAAGCTAAAGGAGTTCATCACCACCAAACCAGGATTACATGAAATGCTGAAGGGTATTTTTTAAGAAGAGGAAGAAGAAGAAAAAGGTAAAGATAAAAATTATGAACAACAAAATGACATCAAATACATACCTACCAACAAGTGAATCTAAAAATCAAGTGAATAAAAAATCTGAAGAACAGAATGGACTGGTGAATATAATAGAATCAGGGACATAGAAAGGGAGTGGACTGACGATTATCAGGGGAAGCAGGTGTGAGGGGTGCGGGAAGAGATTGGACAAAAATCTTACTCCTGTGGATGAAGACAGTGGCGGGGGTAAGGGCATGGGGTGGGGTGGGGAATCAGGTGGAGGGGAGCTATGGGGGAAAAAAAAAGAGGAACACCTGTAATAATCTGAACAATAAAGATTTATTTAAAAAAAAGAAAAAGAAAAAGAAAAAGGAATCCAAAAATATGAAGATAGTGTAAGGAGCCTCCGGGACAACTTCAAGCGTACCAACATCAGAATTATGGGGATGCCAGAAGAAGAGAGAGAGCAAGATACTGAAAACCTATTTGAAGAAATAATGACAGAAAACTTTCCCTGCCTGGTGAAAGAAATAGACTTACAAATCCAGGAAACGCAGAGAACCCCAAACAAAAGGAATCCAAAGAGGACCACACCAAGACACATCATAATTAAAATGTCAAGAGCAAAAGACAAAGAGAGAATATTAAAAGCAGCAGGAAGAAAGCTTGTGGGAGCCTAAGGGACGCTGCCACCCTGTTGGGCACCCTTGCATATCTAGATTGAAAGGTGTCAACAAGTTCCTGAACAGGGACCACGGATCCTGAGTCAACACAGATGGTCAGTCTGAGGCTCTGTCAGCACTTCAGAAAGGTCTCATTTCAAGTGATCATTCCCCTCCCTACCCATACGGTGAGAGAGCCTGGAAAGTTTTCCATGCTTGGGAAGACCTCTTCCAGAAAGTTCCCACACAAAGTCCCTCAGAATCGATCCATTGGCGATGGACTACTATAAATTATGTCCCCCTCCAAATTCCTATGTTCATGCTCTAACCCAAAACGTGACTCTATCTGAAAACAGGACCTTTAAGAAGATAAATGAGGTCACAAGGTTATATGAGGTCACCCAGGATGGGGCCCTAATCCAATAGGACTGGTGTCCTTATAAGCAGAGGAAAAGAAACCAGAGTGTTCTCTTTGCAAATGCAGAGAAAAGGCCATGTAAGAACACAGCCAGAAAGCTTGTTCTGCCGGCCAGGAAGAGAGCTCTCACCAGAAACCCACGCTCACGGCACCTGGACCTGGCACTTCCAGTCTCCAGAACAGTGAGGAAACGGTTGTCTGTGGTGTAAGGCACCCAGGCTCTGATAACTTGTTACGGCAGCTCAAACCAACTAACACACCACCCTTTCTTTTTCAAACCACAAAAATTTCACCATGCCACAGCTAAGGAAATGGATTCCAGGACAGTCAGACCTACCAAGTTCTGAACTTCTTCTTCCCAATTCCTTTTCCGTAAAGATAGAGCTAAAAGGATATTTTCCCTCTAATATAGAATACTCATAACACTTGATGGTTCCCTTTATTTGACTTTTCTCTGTCTGAGGAACTGCTGATATAAGAATCAAAATAACTTCCCCTTGATTACCAAATAAATGTGTAATGAAAATATGCAGGAGCCACCTGGGTCTACACACGCCAATCCTAGATATCATTATTGTTCCCTGGAAGCCTGCTTAGGTTTGAATTACAGAGACATGATCGGAAAATTCTCCCCGTTGTTTGATTTTGCTGCTTAGAAATAGGAAAGGGATTGTGGACATTTTATCTTTGACACTAACAGAAAAGACTTTCCACTGGAAAGCAAAATGCTTTCATGCTTCAATGCTCTCTAAAATGACCAGAAAGTCGCTGTAAAAAAATTACTTCTGAAAAAGGGTCAGATTTGTATAGACCTCATGGGAGCTGAGTTTTGGTTAATTAGAAGCTCATCTATGAAGAGACATCTGAAAATTCAATGAGGGACCATAACAACCGTCCGGGCATCTTGTTCTTCATCTGTGGCCTGACACGGAAGTCAGTATTGGGACCCATTCCTTTTCCGTGAGATACGCAAGTCCAGCTTCTGCCACAACACACATTCAGTGAGCTGGCACCTTTTGAAGGGTAGGCTTCTGTTGGCTTCTTTTATTGATTTGCTTGACCCCAGAAATAGGCAATAAATAGCGTTCTATTCAACTTGAAAAGAGAAACTAGACTCCCAACACTGTCTATGCCGATATAAATCCTTCATTGATTTTTTTTAAAAGGGTGGGGGGTGGGGAAAGGCACAAACAAAAGAAAAACCACAAAACACACTGGGCAGCAAGCCAAAGGCAAGACCAGTATAAATAAAACGATCTGCTTTAGAAAAGAGGCCTAGCCTGACCGGTGTGGCTCAGTGGTTGAGCGGTGACCTATGAACCAGGAGGTTACTTTGTTTGTTTGTGTTCAAAAACATGACTTTTTAAAAATATATTTTATTGATTTTTTACGGAGAGGAAGGGAGAAGGATAGAGAGTCAGAAACATTGATGAGAGAGAATCATCGATCGGCTGCCTCCTGCACACCCCCTACTGGGGATATGCCCGCAACCAAGGTACATGCCCTTGACTGGAATCAAACCGGGAACCCTTTAGTCCACAGGCCACTGCTCTATCCACTGAGCCAAACCGGTTAGGGCCAGGAGGTCATGTTTGATTCCCAGTCAGAGCACATGCCCAGTGTGGGATGTGCAGGAGGCAGTCGATCAATGATTCTCTCTCCTCATTGATGTTTCTATCTCTCTTCCTCTCCCTTCCTCTCTGAAATCAATAAATATTTTTTTTTTAAAGAAAGGAGGCCAGCATCCTCTCCCTAATTTTACAATTCTTTACAGTTCTTACACATTAAGCTAATAATCAGAGAGTCTCTTCACGTGGTAGATAAAAGGGGGGATCAGACCATCAGTGTCTGAGCAGGAAGTGTGTGTGCATGTAGACTCTGACTTTAATTACAAGTGTGTTGATAATATAACAGATTTATTCCAATTAAGAGTAATCATCCTAGGCCTACTTAAGCGATATTACCACTACCTGACATCAACTTACATCTGTATTTATATTTGTACGCTGCCCTTGGGCTCCACCAGAACAAAGCCCATGAAAAGCAGGGTTTGTATCTCAGTCACCTCTGTTTCCTCAAAATTTGCCTAATAGATGAATTAATGAGTGAAATACAGGGTTTGTTGCATTTTCGTTCAGCAAGCCCCAAAAGATAAAACAAGAACTTAAGTGGCCTGGAGGGAGGATAGTGGAACCACCACTGTAGTCAGAACATTATCCCTCGATCATTAGGCACAAGCTAGGAAAGGCATCTGGTATAACCCAGAGAAATCTTTTGCAGGAGCTATCAAAGGATACTACGTCCCCTCATCTATAATGATATCAACACATTGGAGGCTATGCGGTCATTTAAAAAACTCAGGTCATAGAGTATATTTTAAGGTGATAGAAATAGCAGGGAGCAAATGCATAGTGTGGCTCCACTTATTCAATAATCTGAAATCCCACACCAATATATACTGGGAAATCATCGCTAGATTAATTCTGAGTGCCTAGTTGCCCTTGTGCTTACTGCTGCTTTTAGAGGCGTCGGCGTTAGCATGTGTTAATTCATAATTAGAAACTGCTCAATGGCGCTCAAGAAGAAAGACTGTCCCCCACTGAAACTCACAGTTGGGCCACAGGACCAGATATTCGTATCATCCACGCTTTGGAAACATCATGGGTGTTTCATCCACGCTCTGTTTGGAAACATCATGGGTGAATCAAAGTAATTTCCTTTTTAGAAATCAGGCTCTTTAGGAAAAACGTACAAAAATAGGTCTACCTCTTAACCTAGCCTGTCAATATTCCTGGGGCCCAACCAACAGCAACACGGCTCTTCCGGCTACACTCTGACCCAGCTCCTTTTCCCTCATGTGTGTATCGGTGTCTTTCCTCCCTTGCCTCCCAGTTGTCCATCCCAGATCTCTGTGCTTTTTACAGGTGCAAAGGGGAGACTCCTATCACAGGTAGGATCAAGTCCTGGCTATGACCTTAAACCTACCCAGAGACGGAGGCTCAAACTGCAAACTAAGCATCACCTTACAGCTGCAGGTGCACTAATGCCTGTCATATAGGGTTGTCTCAAGGGCCATGTGACAATCCCACAGTTAGGTGCCTTGGGTGGGGATGGGGAGAAGTTCTTGGGGGTGTCCTCTCAAACTAAACAAACATGAGATTTCTCTGGTGAGCTGGTTAAATGAGAAGTTTGCCAGACCTTGCTCCCAAGATTCTTTTTCACCATGTTTTGTTTTTTTTTAAAAAAAAAAAACATATGTTTTATGTGCCCTGACTGGAATCAAACTGGGAACCTCTCCATGCATGGGACAATGCTCAACCAACTGAGCCACATGGGCCGGGGCTCACTGGTCATTTTTAACGTGCACACTGAGTAGGTTTCTAAGGCACTTTTGCTACAAATGGCCCACAGATCACACTCTGAGAAACAGTGCCTTTAAATTTTATCTAATGACACAAGACAGACAGTGAGGGCAATGGAAGTGTCTCAAAGTTTCACACCATCTCTGGTTGAACTGAAGTCAGGAGGCTTGCCTCTAGCTAGCTGTAAAAGAAAAAGCCGAAGTGATAAAGTAGATTTTCTCAGCATTTGGGATTTATTTCTCAATTTCTCTGTTTAGGAATGTGTCAGCATTCTCAACCTGGGAACTTTAGGCAATGCTGTTTTGCATTTATAATTTATTTTGCTCAGTAATTATTCACAAAGTGTTTTACAAGGTACGTTTGGTCTCCCCAGCTTGATCATAAACTTCTGGGTAGTTGGAAACTTTTATATATTTTTTAATGACATGGAAAGACAAAAATTGTGCTTAGTGCAGTGTTGTTGCAAAAGTACATCCAAGATTGTGCTAAGTGTCTATTTTCTATGACCTCAACTCAGCTCTGAATCTGGAATATGATTCCTTTTAAATTAGAGACCACCCCTAGCCAGTTTGGCTCAGTGAATAGAGCATCAGCCTGTAGACTGAAGGGTTCTGGGTTTGATTCCGGTCAAGGGCACACGCCCGGGTTACGGGCTTGGTCCTCAATGGGGGGCATCCAGGAGGCAGCCAGTCAATTATTCTCTCTCATCATTGACATTTCTCTCTCTCTCTCCCTCTCCCTTCCTCTCTGAAATCAATAAAAAATATATATTTTTAAAAAAGGTTTAGACTCATTAAATAAATAAACAAACAAACAAATACATAAAATTATACAACAGCAGTAGGAATTTGAGGTGGAGAATATTAACTTTTTAAAGTAAAGAAGCTTATATTTTATAATCAAGGAAAGTTTTGTTTCCATGCGATGGTTTTCAAAACTCAGTCCACAACCAGCATGATTAAGAAAGTGACCTTGTCAAAAATGCAAATTCTCGGGCTCATACTGAATCAGACACTCTGGGGGTGCACCCAACCATCTGCATCTGAACAAGCTCTCCTGTGATTCTGTCTTAACTCGGGCTGCTGTAACAGAATCCCATAGACTGGGTGGCTTATGCAACCAACCCCTGCTTTTCACAGTTCTGGAGGCCAAGAAGCCTAAGATCAAGGTACCAGCAGATTAAGATCTTGGTGAGGGCTCTCTTCCTGGTGTGTAGACGGCTATCTTCTCACTGTGTATTCACATGGCCTTTCCTAGCTGCGTGCATGTGGAGAGGGAGGGGGACGAGGAAGAGAGGGAGGGGGACAAAGAAGAGAGGGAGGGGGGCGAGGAAGAGAGGGAGGCAGGGGAGGAGAGAGCTCTTCCTCCTCTCTTTACAAAGGCACTAATCCCACCAAGAGGGTCCTACCCTGAAGACATAATGTAAACCTACTTACCTCCCAAAGGTCCACCTCCAAATGCCATCAGATTGGGGACTAGGGTTCTAACATGTGAGTTTGGGGGCAACACAGACATTCAGTCCATACAACATTCCAATGAACACATCCCAACGCACGCTTAAGTTCAAGACCAGTTGTAAAGAACAGCACCATCTGTTTTACTACAGATTTTAGAAAGAAAGAAAAAAGACATATTTGAAGACTATAAAATAGTAAAGCTACCATGAATTCAAAGTGCTTGTTAGAAAACACTAATCATAAAATGTCAGATGTGCATGAAAAGGGACTCCTCAATATACATGCATAAAATAATTAAAAGAAATGCCTGGAATCTAATGAAAATATTTCTGTTGCTTTTCACAACGTGCTCTGTCTCCCTTGATCTCAATGAAATCTAACTTTCCTGAGATGACCATTAAGGGCTATTATCTTCCTATTTTACAGCTAAAGATACTCAATGCAGAGATGACCTGGGGCAAGTCATGTGGGTACCCAGAGCTGCCTAAATCTCTATTGGTTTCCCTTCACCTGGAAGCATTCCCTTCTTTTATTATAACAAATGAATTCCCCTGGCCCTTCACCCTGCTTTGCAAAGACTGGGGTAAATGTTACCTTCCAGAGCTCCTTGCCTGCAGACCTTTTCACCTTCTTTTATTCACAAATTAACAGCTTGTCCACATATTAACCAGATGGATGGCTGCACCTAGTTCACTGGCACTTTGGGATGGACAAGTAGATTAAAGATCCCAATGTCTGGAGTGCTCACTGCTGGCCAAACATAATTAAGAAAGGAGGACCAGCATTATCGGGGCTTTGGTGAGGGAAAGGCCCAGTGGACTGATTTCCTGGGCCTGCCTCCGTGGCTGAGTGATGAGACGTGCTGGCTGCCGCGCTGGAAGAACCTTGGAATTGTGCTGCTGAGAGGGCACAAATCCTGCTGTTTCCCTAAGATGTTTAAGTCCATGTTTCTCAGAGTGTGTCTCTTGGCCACCTGTCTATGAATCATTTGAATGTTTAGTAAAAAAATGCAGATTCCTGGGCCTCGTCCAGGACCCACTAATTTAGGGGGAGGTTTGGTGGTGGAGGCCAGGATTCTGCACTGTTGACAATGTCCCTCTATTGGAAACCACTGACATTGCTAACCTCAAATATGTAGAATTCCCAGAATCGCCTCAAAAAAAAAAAAAAAAAAGACTGCACAAATCCACACTCCGATAGAGCCTATAGCTACCAAAACCTGTAGCCATTTGATCTCCAAAACTCCAGTCTTCCACAAAGAGAAGAATCTATATGCTAGGAGCCTCCTAAGACCATTGTTAGAGATGGGAATGCTCAGACTCAGCCCAGACCTAGTGACTCAGAAACTCTGGGGATAGGGTACCCTCTGGGTGACTCTGAGGCATGCCAAAATTTGAGATCTACAACTCTAGACCCGTGCTATTCAAACTTCAGTGCACGTACGCATTACCTGGGGATCTCGTTAAAATGCAAATTCCGTTTCAGAAGGTTTGGGAACTAATAGCCTCCCAAGTGATGTTGATGCTGCTGATTCACAGACCTCACTCTGAGTAGCAAAACTCTAGGTTATTTTTTACCTAATGTCATGAGAAGAATTTCATATTTAAATGAGTTAGAAGCAAGTCCCCAGGCCTGGGCTGAAATGGTTGGTTGATCAGCGCACTTCAGGCATGGAAAGTGAAGCTGCTAACATACCATCCGCTAGCTTCAGGCTTTGCATACTAAGGATGTGTTTATACCAATTGGCCCTCACTCCATCCTCCCAAATGCTGGAAACTAGGATCACAAATGTGGCTGGGAAAGGAAACCAAAAACGGCTTTGCCAGGATCAAGCTCCGTCTTTGCCTAAGTTACACTGTCACCAGTCAGCAAATAGGCTCTGATTACTTGTACTGTGTCACTGGGCAGGCACTTGGGGAGTCCCTACTTGGGTCCCAGCTCAGGGCACTTGCCCTGGGCCTTGATTGCCTCCTGTATCAGTGGTGGATTTGGGGTCTCTGCCTGTACTTCAGCCCTTTTGTGTTACGTGCTATATTGCTCCCGGTGCCTGATGACTGCCCCTGCCTGCCCTTTGCGCTGAGAAGTTCAGTGCGAGCACAGGAGCTGTGTTCCTCTGTGTCGACCTCTGTTGCGGATCCAGGGATCACACGTTTTGGCAACATGTGTATGAATTCAGATGCTACATGGCTTTTGCGCTTGTACATTTCACCTTTACCTTGGTATGTTTTAAATTATTCAGCCTTGATGTTCCATCACGCTAAAACCACTGATTTGGAATATGGTCACATCCAGGATTTGGTTTGCCTGGCCATTAGGGGTTTACTAAGTAGCTCGTGTCTGCGGAGATAAGGTGTGTATAAATCAGAGAGTGAGGACCTGCTTTTCGCGGGGACCTACCCGAATAAATTGTGCAATTACGGCTCTGAATAGCTAGTAGGTTTATAGAATTTCTCTAGTGTAATTAGGGGACGCATTGTTGTGTAATGAAGAAAATTAATTAGAACTAAATGTTCAGGGAATGTGTGGTTAGGTAACCAAAGGCATATTTGCAGCCTAATTGTTTTTTGGCAGCTGGAAGCATTTTCTACCCTTTCAGGGTGTTTTGCTAATGGATACTTTAACATGCCCTCCTGTTTGCTTTTCCTTAAATTTAAATTACTCCCATATTTTAAAAACCGTCCTTCAAAGTTTTAAACCAAGTATATGTCCCATCGGGAAAACGCCTCCGTTACCTGGATTTGATCAGACTGTCTGCCAACTGTTAATTTTCAGAGGAAGACCACCCCGAGGCTAACTGGCGTGCCCTCCTGCATCACAGCATTGGTTCTGCTGTATGAGCATAAAACACAAGCACAAGACATTTTCTGATATTTAGCCAATATGTCTCCTAACCTGTACCCAACTCTCAAGAAGTCTACCTCAAGTCTTCTCTGGAACAAGGTGGAGCTTCTAAAATTACATTAAGCTTTAAAATAAGATTACTTCTCCAGTTGATTGTTTTATAATATACATCAACTGTTGACGTCAAGCAAAATTAGACTCAAATCCTGGCTCTGTCACGGACTGTATGATCTTGGGGAAATTATTTAAACTACCTAAGGCTTAGTTTTGTGATCTATAAAAGAAGATAATAAATCTGACATGATGGGGCTGTGAAAATGAGACAAAATAAGTATATTTTATTAAATGAGGGCATTTTTAAAATTCAGTTGAGAGAAATCCAACATAAAATACTGTGAAATGGCAACAAAAGAGGGAAATGACTTAATTAGAATAATTTCTCCAAAGGAATTATAAAAATATTGTATCTTTTCCACATACCCTTCACCCAGCTTCTCTAAACAGAAACAACTTGGTGACTGTCAAGTTATTAAAACCAGGAAATTAACATTGATGAAACACCTTAACCTGCAGATCTGACTCAAGTTTTGGCAATTGTCTTTTTTCTGCTCCGGGACCCCACATTGCCTTTGGGCTTTCTATCTCCTCTCTCTCTTCCAATCTGGGCCAGTTCCTGAGTCTTTACCTTTCTTGACCTTAACAAGTTTGAAGAACACTGGTCAGGGATTCTGTCAAGATTGAAATTGAGGTTATGCATTTTGGGTAAGAATACCAGAGAAGTGATGTTGTGCCCAGCCACTTCTGAGTATTTATCCAAAAGAATTGAAATTAGAATCTCAAAGAGATATCCACACTCCCATGTTTCCTGCAGCATTATTCAGAAAGCCAAGAAGTGGGGACAACCTAAATGTCCATTGATGGATAAATGAAAAAAACATGGTATGTATGTATATACAATGGCATATTATTGAGGCTTAAAATGGAAGAAAATCCTCCAATATGATACAGATGAACCTCGAAGACATCATGCCAAGTAAAATAAGCCATTAACAGAAAGATAACTACTGGAAAGGATTAAAAATGGCGGCAGAGTAAGTGGATGCTGCACGAACACGCTCCCAGGTCCAAACTGGAATTACAATTAAAATACAGAAAAACTTACTGAATAATCAATGGAAGACTCCCTGGAGGGAACCTTGATAACCGAGGACCAAAAATGGAGACCGCTTGGAGGCTGGTAGGAGGGATGGAGGGTAAAAGGGCTGCCCGGGCCCCCACAGACAGCAGCTGAAGTTCCAGAGAGATATCTCAGCTGTGGGGGGTTGCCACTGAGAACTCTGAGGTCTAATCCCAAGCTGGGCCCCCAGCAGAGAGCACCAGAACTGAGAAAGGTACCCACATAATATCTGGCTGTGAAAAGCAGCAGGGTAGCTTTCTGCTGGGGAGAGAGGGCTGGAAATTCAGACACCCTCTTAAAGCGCCAATGCATAAAATTCCCTGAGGAGCCACCCATCTTGAGCTCTGAAGAGGAACAGCAGAGTGGACTGAATTGAAGCAGGGTGAGCAGAAGCCAGGATCGAGGGCTATGGGGTTAGAGCTCAGATGGCAGACACCCCGGTTCCCTGTGCTGAGCCATTCCCTCATGTTGCAGAGGTAGTCTTTCTCACACAGACAATTGCTATAGAGGTGGCATTGCCTGGGGGGAAGACAGCTGACCCACCCTATTGGAAAACACCTTGCCCTTTAAGAGATTGAGAGTAACAATGAGCCTCCAGGCAGAAACAATTACCATACCCTCTTTTTTTTATATATATTAGAAAACAATATGTGTATTCATTAGAAGAAACAACATAGATAACATGCATCATTTTTTGACCTACCCTCTTTAAAAAAAAAATTCTTGCCACACCTGTGGATGATTGCCTGAGGGCAGATCAATCCTATCAGTCTACAGCCAGAGGCATCTCTGGAGGCTTTGAGTCTTTGCCTGAATTAATCGGTCAGAAATAGCATTAGACACTGTTCTGCACTAGAGATTGAAAGGCGTAGAGGATCTACCTAATACATAGTCACAAACCCAAACAGGCAGCCAAAATAAGGAGACAAAGAAACAACCCCCAAATGAAAGAACAAGAGAATTCTTGAGAAGAGATAAATGAAGCAGAGATAAGAAAATTATCAGAAATAGACTAGAATAATGATGTTCAACAGCATGAGAAAAGATATAGTAACTATGAAAAAGGAATAGTCAGAAATAAAGAATGACATAGCACAAATAAAGAACACATTGGAAGGAATACACAGCAGATAAGGGGAAGCTGATGACTGAATCAGTGAATTAGAAGACAGGCTTGAAAAAAATCACTCAATCCAAGAACCAACATGAAAAAAAAAACAATTAAAAAACAGGAGCACAGTTTAAGGGAGCTGTGGGACAACACGAAACAGAAAGAGAAATAGTGCACAATTCCATTTATATGAAGTATCTAATAGAAACAGAGAGTAGATAGGTGATTACTAAGGGCCAGGGGCAGGGAGAACTGGAAATTAGTACTAATCAGTGGGTATAAAGTCTCAAAATATGCAAGATGATTAAGTTCTAGAGATCTGCTGGACAACATTGTTCCTATAATTAAAAATACTGTATTATAGTCCGACCTGTGTGGTGCAGTGGGTTGAGCATCATCCCATCCACCAGGAGGTCGCCGGTTCCAGAGTACATGCCCGGGTCGAGGGCTCAATCCCCTGTAGGGCACATACAGGAGGCAGCCAATGGATGTTTCTATCTCTCTCCCTTCCTCTCTCTGAAAACAAAACATAGTTTTCAAAAACTGTATTATACACTTAAAAACTTAAGAGGGCAGCTCCCATGCTGCTTTCTGACCATCGATTAATTAATTTTAAAGATTATAAAAAATCTAGAGTGAGGAAGCTAAAGATCCAGTTTCAAATGTGAGTGGAGGAATGGGGCAGGGATGACATCTACATGGTGCCCTCATGGGTCACCACTTTGCAACAAAAAAAAATCCCTGCAACACTCTCTCCATACTCAGACCCTCCCCCCCAATACTTGTGTAGCATTTGCTTGTTATGCTGATATGGCTGTGGCTGAATGAGGCTGATTTTTTAACAAACAAGCCAGAATATAAATTCAAACACATGTTATCCCCTTCAAAACAGTTGCAGAGAAAAGACATGCACTTATTTCAATGATGCCAAACTTCTAAATTTTTCCCATTAAAAGCAGAGTTGTTAAAATCAATTAAAATTCACTTAAATCTAAGACTAAAGTGAGCAATTGAGTTCCTCCATTACCTGTATGGGGTTAAAACAATAAGGTGGTGATAAAAATAAATGACTTCCAAATAATGGGATACCATGAAACTATTAAAAATAGTCCAGCAGTTATTCGTGGTGGCCAAGACTTGGAAACAACCAGTGTCCTTTGATAGAGGACTGGATAAAGAAGACATGGTACACACACACACATACTACTCAGCCATAAGAAAGGATGAAATAGAGCCATTTGTGACAACATGGATGGACCTTGAGAATATTATGCTAAGTGTAATAAGTCAGAAAAAGCTAAGAGCCATATGATTTCACTCATATGTGGAATATAAAACTGAAACTCATGAACACAAACAGCAGAGTGGTGGTTGCCAGAGGGAAGGGGGTCCCAATATAAGGTGACAGGAGATTTGACTTGGGGTGGTGGGCACATAGTGTAAGAGACAGCTCTTGTAACATAGAAACCCACACCTGAAACCTCTATGTTTATGTTGACCAATGTCTCCCCAATAAATTTAATTAAAAATAATAATGGCCCAGCAGGCGTGGCTCAGTGGTTGAGCATCCACCTACGAACTAGGAGGTCACGGTTTGATTCCCAGTCAGGGCATATGCCCGGGTTGTGGGCTCAATCCCCAGTAGGGGTCTGCAGGAGGCAACCGATCTATGATTCTATCCCATCATTGATGTTTCTATCTCCCTATCCCTCTCTGAAATTAATAAAAATATATTAAAATAATAATAACGAAGCTCATTCATACGTGCAACTATGAAATGACCTATAAAACATATTGTCCAGTGGGAAAAAAAAATCAAGAAACATACAAGTCTGTACAGCATGCTTTTAACTAAATGTTTAAATAGGAGTGTATATATAAATATATGCTTAATATATATGCAGGCTATCTCTGGAAGACTATCTAAATAACTGGTAGTTTGCAAATAGCTGTTATGCTAAAAATATTAATATGTCAGTGCAACATTTTTACATGTTTGATTATTTGTTCTTTCATTGGATTTCAAGATCCTTTAGGACAAAAGAATCACTTTCTTCTTCTTGAAATTCCTCACGAGCACAGAAATTACACCTGGGCCTCCATAAACGGTTGTGGATTCACATGCTCACCTTTACAGATAGTAAAGCCAAGTAAAGAAAGGGGTAGAGAAAGATTCATCCAAACTGACGATGGAGATAATGAGGGCTTATTTGAGGAAGTGCCCAAATACAAGAGCCTTTTCATATTCTTCGTATTTCGTATGAACAAGCGTAACTGGAACTTGACAAAGGCCTGCGCCTTCAGTCTCCATCGTGATAACTGTGACGGAAAAGATGGAACTGGGCATCTCGTCCCCGGAAAGTGGAAACCTCGGCACGTTGTTCCTGTAGCCCAGTCTGCACACAGCCATCTGCGGTTACGTTTGCCATTGGAAAATTAATAGCCCGTGTGGTTCCCAGAAAGGGCCCAGCTTGGCGGAGGTACCTCCCACTGCAGAATGTGCAGTTAGAAACAGCTGGCCCCGTGGCCGGGGACCATGCTGACGGCTGCTGGAGCACGGCCATGGGTCATTGCTGTCTGGAGCACCAGCCCAGCCCACCAGCTCTCTGTGATATAATACGAACCCACAAGCAGGTGGTTGCCGCTCCACTCCATTTCTCCATTCAAAACATTTCCTGAGGATCATAGCAATGAGCACAGGTGCAGTAAAATGCAAACGTTCTGCGTTAAAAGCAAGTACACCCGCCAGGCTGGTGTGGCTCAGTGGATTGAGTGACCTCCCGTGGACCTAGAGGTCCTGGGTTTGATCCCCAGTAGGCATATGTCTCTCTCATCGATGTTTCTGTCTCTCCCTCTCTCTTCCCCTCTATCCAAAACTCCATAGAAACATTTTTTAGAAAAAGGCAAGTACACCCACAAACATGGGACTTGGTACAACCTCAGGGAAGGTGCAGCCCTTGCCAAGGTGGACCAAAGTGTCCCAAGAGTCTGCCCGTTGGAAATGTCAGGATGCCTGAAGTTACCTCATGAGAGAGGGAACGTATTAAACCACATTCCTCACCAACATACTGACGTCAGCTCATTTCGTTTGCCAATTACGTAGTTGAGAGGATAGTGAGGGAAAGGGTTAGCGAACACTTTATATTTTCTCAGGCACTTACTATGGCCATGCACTTTCATGAGGGTTAGCTTTCATCACACAAATATTCCTATTTCACTGCAGAGGAAACTAAAGCTCAGAAAAGGTACTTCCTGTGCCCGAGGTGAAACAGCCAGTGAAATGTCAGGATCGGGACTCGAACCCAGGCCTATCGGACCTCAAGCTGAGCTGGGAGCCTATGGGAAGCAGAAGTGAATAGTGAGGGCTCTGGGCCAGATGAATCCTGACTCCACCACTTGCCAACTCAAAGACAAATGACATGCTTATCATTGCCGTGTCTCCCATTTCTCCACCTATAAAACAAACACAATAGTTACCTGCCCTAGCCAGTGTGGCTCAGTTGGTTGAGCGTCGCTTTGTGCACCGAGGTCACCGGTTCAATTCCCGGTCTGGGCACGTGCCCAGATTGCAGGCTTTATCGCCAGTAGTGGGTGTGCAAGAGGCAGCAGATGAATGTTACCCTCTCACATTGATGTTTCTCTCTCTCTCTCCCTTGCCCCTTCTCTCTCTCTAAAATCAATAATAACTTTTTAAAAAGTTACTACCAAGAGGGTTATTTTGAGTATAAATGGAGTTATCCACGCCAAGCACCTAGAAATGTACTTAGTAAAAGCATTATTATGTAAAATGCTGACTCTGGAGAGCATTGGGACACACATACTTTGATGGGAGCTAGAAAGGAATGTGATCAAATTGCAAGTCAGAGGAAGGTCAACCAAGGTAAGAGAAATAACGGGGAGGGGCTTTGGTATATGGACCTGTGGTGATATTTGAGGACAGGAATGGGGAAAAGCTCACCAAGAGGGACTATGGACCGATGAAGGGGGAATAGAACATTAATGAAGACAAACTCAGGAATCAGAGGTGTCCTGCGGATAGGGATACCCTCATGTTTGTTTTTCATTGGCTTTGCTAGTGTTCCTATTCTTTAAACAGAAAAGACATCACTGTATTGAACCATCTCAAAAGGAATTGTGTAAAAAGCAAAGTCTATACAATTTGAACTCCTATGAGAGATTTAATTTACCTTCTCGGGCTCAGGCAAAGGCTTCCGGAAACAAAGCACCAACTTTGATTCCTAAATGAGCATCAGTCCCCGTGGTTCAGTTCCTCCAAGCTTCCAGCAGCACAGAACCTAACGGTTCACGCACCACAGCTGGGTTCGGAGCCTGGGGCTCCCAGTGACTTTTTAGAGAGTTTCATGATTGGTTTGCTTCTGTGGGGTTTGGATCAAGATGAAAAATGAGCCCAAGGTTATTTGGAAATGGCTCATAGTTAAGAGACCTTCAGACACTTCACAAATAAAAAAAAGTGGCCTATAAATATTGTATGATAACCCTAGAATAACTTCCCACTTGCTAATGTTTATCAAGGGAGGGAGACGGGAAGGGGGCAGGGGAAGGAATTAGCAATGGGTACAGCCATGTCTCAAAAGTTAGGGTAAATTTTTTTTAAGGGGAGGGTAAATTTTATTTTATTGGAGATAAAAATCCAAGTAGTTTGGAAGAGTTGAAATCATTTCACTCAGAGGGGAATAGCAGTTCATAAGGGAAGGAAATTGCATTTGAATTTCCCAGCGCTGTGATGAGAGTACTCTATCTGAATGATACCTATTTGTGACAGTATCCCCAGCCACCAACACTCAAACCACCAACTTCTGTCCCCACCAACGCATTATGGTCCCCCCTGGAGCTGGTGTGGTTCTGTGGTCACAGGGATGGGCTTATGCAGATTGAAGATCATCTGTCTCTCTCTTAATTCATAAAGAAGAAACGGAATGCAACAACCTCACAGGCACTTAACAACTAACATGGTCTTTTCAATCCCTGTCCCTCGCCATCCTTTGTGGCACTGGGGCGAGCCCTCACCCTTCTTTCTGGCACAGCTGCCTTTAGGCCCCGCTCCACAGTGGTGAGCCAAATAGGCCAATTTTTCATGGCAGACCTACTGGCTTAGAAATCAGCACTCACCAAGCAGCCTGTGAGGCACTGAAGAGCCCAGGCAGAAATATAATAAACAATGTTTCGAATTACATTTTGGACATTTAAAAATGCTCTGGGCTCAATTTCATAAAGCATTTGCATTTGTAATAGAAAAAAAAAGTACATCTCCGGGCTTCCAGTCTCAGGTTAACAGACTCTTTTATGTTGTAAATTTTTGCAGGAGCAATTACAAATCGTACACAGACTCATTATTTCTGGAGTACTTTATCAGGACATTTCCCCATACATCTAATTTGTCCTGTCTGAACTGCAACTTGACATAAGGGATTTCCTTAATTGCTTTTGAAGCCCTTCCAAGATAATCAACTGCTTTTTGGAGCACGACAAAAGACAGCAGACAATGGTGCCAGTCTGTCTTAGGATCACACTGAAGTTTTTGGGTATGAGATAGCACAGAGAGGCAACATTTGCCTCTTAAACTATTCAGTATCTCCATTTTAATTTGGTTTCCATTTAAATGACAATGTCTGAGAATAGTAAAAAGAAAAAGTCCCATTTTTATCTGTCCTACTGGAATGGCTGTCACTTTGGGGGTAGATGCAGTCAATATTTACAAAAGAATAAAATACCATCTTTGCTATTATGAAGAAAGAATCTTAACCAAAGATTAAATAAAGATTATAGTAAAAATAAAACAACCAGATTTGGGGAGAAGGAAAACTGTCAAAGGCTGGTTGTGTTTCTGCTATCCCAATTTAACAGTTTTAAGCAAATGATGGAACATTTTTACCTTGAGTTTTCAAGCTGCCATTTCTAAATAATTTCATGTTTTAGTTACAGAACACACTGCATCTAATTTACATGGTAGGCAGGATTATGGTCACCAACAGATGTCCAAACCCTGAACCCCAGAACCTTACATGGAAAAATAGACTTTGTAGATATGATTTAGATTACTGACCTTGAACCCTGGCCAGTGTGGTGAGTGGTTAGAGTATCAGCCAGCACACCAAAGGGTCTGGAACTCAATTCCAGGTCAAGGGCACATACCTGGGTTGCAGGTTCCATCCCTGCCCAGTCGGAGTGCGTGTGGGAAGCAGCCAATCGATGTGTCTCTTTCACATGGACATTTCTCTCTCTGTGACTCTCCCCTTCCTTTCTACTCTCTCTAAATATCAATGGAAAAAAATATCCTTGGATGAGGATTAACAGGAAAATGACTGACCTTGAGAAGGGAAGATTATGCCTGGTTTTCTGGGCTACCCAACCTAATCACATGCTTCCTTAAAACTGGAGAAATTTTCCCAGCTGTGGTCAGAGAGAGATGAGACAGAAGGCTTGGGTAGATTCGACATGAGGAATCAACCAGCTAAAGCTGGCTTTGAAGATGAAGGAAGAGGGCCCCAAGGCAAAGAATGTGGTATGGTTACCTGTAGAAGTTGGGAACAGCCCCTAGCTTATGAACAGCAAGTGGAGACCTTGTTCCCAGAGACACAAGCAAAATGAGCAGGAAATTTATTCTTTCTTGGTGCCTCCAGAGAGGTCTGCAGCCTGGAGACATCTGATTTTAGCCCAGTGATTCCTGTGCCAGACATTTCACCTACAGAACTGCAAGATCACACACTCGAGTCCTAGCTGGTATCTTCAGTGGTTAGAGTGTTGATTCCCAGTCAAGGGCTCGTACCTGGGTTCAATCCCTCGTGCGGGAGGCAACCAATCAATAGCACAGTCTCTCTCTCCACCTCCCTCTCTCCCTTCCTTCCACTCTCTCTAAAATCAATGGAAAGCCTGGCTGGGGTGGCTCAGTGGTATCAGTTCCCAGGCCTATGATCAGGGCACATGCCCAGGTTGCAGGCTTGATCCCCACTAGGGGGAGTGCCGGAGGCAGCCAATCAATGGTCCTCTCTCATCATTGATGTTTCTATCTCCCCCTCCCTTCCTCTCTGAAATCAATAAAAATATGTTTTTTAAAAAATAAACTAAAAATCAATGGAAAAATATCCTCAGGCGAGGATTAACAAAAGTAAGTAAATAAATAAATAATTGTTTAAGCCACTAAGATGGTGGTAATTTGTTAAAGCCACATAGAAAATGAGTACACTGTCTACAGCAAAATAGTCTATTTTGGCACCCAGACCGTTCTTGACATGCCCAAATATAAGACATTAATATTAATTTTCTTATCATGTACTATTCAGTCAGCAACCCCCTGAAGCAATGGAAATTCAAATACTGCTTGCTAAAATCAAATTAAATTATATCTCACAAATGGAAAATATAAAGATTCTAGTGTCCTTTCAGGAAGCTGACATTACTAACCTAAGAACACTGACTGGGACATTAAGTACAGAATAAAAATTATGAGCTTTTTTTTAGATCAACAATGTTAATACGCTGTGCTGACCCCCCGAATTGCTCTTGGCAGAATCAGAGTTGATTGTTCTCTATTTTAAAGCTCAGCCTTGGCAGACTGCAATAAGTCCCCAGGAGTTCAAGAAATATTTAGATCTTTTTAAAGAAAAGAAACTCGAAAACAGTAGGAACCGTGTCTAATGACAGCATCACTTTTCCCAGGTGAAATCCGGGCAATATTAATAACCCAAAATAAAATGGTTAATTTGGTGCTTCATTTGTATTAAAGGATGACCTTATCTAGGACACTTACGTTCCAGTTGTAGTTAACTAACTTTCCCAGAGGCTAATGGCAAATAGCAATTCAGGTGAGCCAGATCACCAAACCTGCAATGGAAGATGTCAAATTAAAGGAAGTGGAAGGTTCTGACCCTAAAGTGGGTCAGGAAGAGATTCAGATCCAAGCCTATAAAAATCCATGACAGCCCGGCTGGCATGGCTCAGTGATTGAGCATTGACCTATGAACCAGGTCTCGTTTCGATTCCCAGTCAGGGCACATGCCCGGGTTGTGGGCTCAATCGCTACTGGTGTGCAGGAGGCAGCTGACGAATGATTCCCTCTCATCATTAATGTTTCTATCTTTCTCTCCCTCTCCCTGCCTCTCTGAAGTCAATGAAAAATAAAATAAAATAAAATAAACAAAATCCGTGAAAGGCCCAGCTGGCGTGGCTCAGTGGTTGAGCCTCAGCCTGGGAACCACGGTTTGATTCCCAGTCAGGGCACATACCCGGATTGAGCTCAATCCCCAGTAAGGGGGCAAGCAGGAGGCAGCTGACCAATGATTCTCTCTCTCATTGATGTTTCTATCTCCCTCTCCCTCTTCCTCTCCCTTCTTCGGTGAGATCAATAAAAGTTAAAGAAAATAAGAAGTTATATATTTTTAAAAATCCATGAAAGTATGATGTTCCATTTTAAGATGGTGGTTGGAATACAGATATCATTTCCTTCCAAAACCCCAGTAAAAAATATTTTTTAAGAAAAAACATAAAATAACAAGAACAGGGAGAACTGGAAAGCAAACCACAGTAACAAGATTCTGGAAGCTAGAAAGGTAAAGGTCCTAAGTTAAAAGGAGTTAACCAACCCCAAAAGGCTGAATTGTAGGCAATGGTTGGGAGCGCTGAGAACCAAAGGAATTTATACTGAAAATCCTGAAAGGTCTCAGATCATATACCTCTGAATCTTGGGTGAAAGAGAAGAGAAAGAGTAAAGATAAATTAGTGGAATTGGATCCACTCCCCAACACTTCCCAATTACTGGACTTCTATCCTTCGGGGAGACTAATGCAGATGATTTCTGGATTGGAAGGAGCGGGGTGGGTGACACGGACAGACTGAGGGTGAATGTATTGCACTGAAAACTTGAAGAATAAATGAACATATTAAAGCTGAATGCTAATTGCAGGACCTGTGAGAATTGTGTGGGAATTCTAACTTAATCCAGCAAGGACCCCAAAATTGCTTATCCTAATCTAGGGCCTAGGTCTGTATTAGATGAGTTGCACTCTTTTATGTAAGACTAGAGGCCCGATGCACGAAATTCTTGCAAGGGCCCTGGCCCCGGCCCCGGCCCCCACCCGCCGCCACCTCTGCCTAGGCCCCCCACCCGCTGCGGCTTTGTCAGGAAGGAAGGACGTCTGGTCTAATTAACATATTACACTTTTATTATTATAGAAAGCCTGTTATATAAAAGGCAAACTTGGTTCTAAAAATGGCTCTCTCCACCACTAATTATGGAATCTCTATTGTAATTAACCTAAGTAGGAAGAGGATGGTGTGAGAAACCTTGGGTGCCCAAGTGTGGCCAGCCCCAATGCCCATCTGGCCCCTTTTATCTCCAGCCTCTCAAAATAGCTTAAAGGCATGAGAGGTGTTGATTTGCTTAGCTCTCTCCTCCCTAGAGCAATACTTTTTGTGATAGCACTTTCACCCCAACACAGTTTCACAGTGCAGACCTTGGGCTTCTCTACCCAGCCTCCACATTGCTGGCAGTCAGACTGTTGCCCTCCAAGCAGGGAACTGGAAGACTCTTTTCTGAGAAATCTGACCTGAAAACCTGAATGGCACTGGGGGTTCCCCAACTAAAAGGGACCGCTCCCATGGTCCTGGAATAGCTGTTCTCGGTTGCAAGGACCTTGCTCCCAGGGAACATTTGGTGATGTCTAGAAACATGTTTGATTGTCATGTCTGGAGGAATGTGGCTGGTATCTGGTGAGTAGAGGCCAAGGACACAGCTAATCATCCTACGACCTCCAGGCCAGCCCTCCTGCACAGACACTCAGCAATTCCAATTAGCCTTTTATGTCTCACTCAGTCATGATCAGACAGCCCGGGATTACCGGACAGCTTAACAAAGCCCCCAAAGAAAACAAAACAGACCAAGTGAGGAGGAAACAGGTATCTTTCCTTTTTAATGTTTTATTTTTATTTACTTTTTATTTCAGAGAGGAAGGGAGGACATAGAAACATCAATGAGAATCATTGACCAGCTGGCTTTCTGCATGCCCCCTACTGGGGATTGAGCCTGCAACTAGGGCATGTGCCCTTGACTGAAATCGAACCTAGGACCCTTCATTCTGCAAGCTGACGCTCTATCCACTGAGCAAAACCAGCTAGGGCAGGAAACAGCTTTCTTAAAACTAAAATACAAATACAAAAAAACTAAACTATCACCTAGCACTAGTATTTCAGAGAAGAGTCCACACATGCATAAAATAGGATGATTTGTTCATTTCTCTTTTCTTTTTTGCATTTTTTAAATTAAGGTATTATATGTATACATATCTTACCATTGCCCCCCACCCCCAGCCCACTCCCATACATGCCCTCACTCCCCAATGTTTTGCATCCATTGGTTATTCTTATATGCATGCATATAAGTCCTTCGGTTGATCTCTTATTTCCCCCACCTCTCCCTAACCTTCCCACTGTAATTTGACAGTCTGTTTGGTGTTTTACTGCCTCTGTATCTATCTTTTTGTTCATCAGTTTATAATGTGTTTTTTATTATCCACAAATGAGGGAGATCATGTGGTATTTTTCTTTCATTGACTGGCTTATTTCACTTAGCATAATGTTCTCCAATTCCATCCAGGTTGCTACAAATGGTTAAGAATTCCTTCTTTTTTATGGCAGCATAGTATTCCATTGTGTGGATGTACCATAGTTTTCTGATCCAGTCATCTGCTGACGGGCACCTAGGCCGTTTCCAAATCTTAGCTATTGTAAATTGTGCTGCGATGAACATAGGGATTTGTTTCTTTTCAAAGGTAACACTGAGAGAACAAAGAAAAGCTCTTGGAAACTCATAACAAAAAAGAAAAATTGAGAATTGGATAAAAAAATTTTTTTAAGTTTTTTTTTACTCCCAGAATGTAGAGTAAAAGGATAAAGAGCTAAAAAAATAAAGGAAATAAATGAAAATCAGACCAGTTTATTATCCTATATAATAAAGAGGTAATATGCAAATTAACCCTTACACCCTCACAAGATGGCTACCTATGACCAGGCCGGGTGGGGAGGCCATGAAGGACGACCAAATGACTGAACAGCAGTCTGTGTGGGGCATCCAGGCCAGTGGGGTGGCTGTGAGAGGCAACCAGGTTGGCAGGGGAGGTAGTTGGGGGCGACCAGGCTGGTGGGGGGGGGGGGTAGTTAGGGGCGACCAAGCCAGTAGGGGGCAGTTAGGAGTAACCAGGCCAGCAGGGAGAGGGCAGTTGGAGGCGACCTGGACAGCAGCGGGGGGGGGGGGGGGGCGCAGTGAGGGGCGACCAGGCAGGCAGGCAGGTGAGCAATTAGGAGCCAGCAGTCCAGAACATCCCCAGGATCAGACCTAAACCAGCAGTCAGACATCCCCTAAGGGGTCCCCGATTGGAGAGGGTGCAGGCTGGTCTGAGGGGACCCTCCCCACCCCCGTGCATTAATTTTGTGTACCAGGCCTCTAGTTTATTTATATTCATATTGCTACTGTAACATAGTACCACAAATTTGGTGGCTTAGCCCTAACCGGTTTGGCTCAATGGATAGAGCGTCGGCCTGTGGACTGAAAGGTCCCAGGTTTGATTCCAGTCAAGGGCATGTACCTGGGTTGGGGGCACATCCCCAGTAGGAGGTGTGCAGGAGGCAGCTGATTGGTATTTCTCTCTCATCGATGATTCTAACTATCCCTCTCCCTTCCTCTCTGTAAAAAAATAAGATATATTTTTTTAAAAAATTGGTGGCTTAAACAGTAAAAATCTATTTCTTTCTGTTCTAAAGGTCATTAGTCTGAAATGGGGTTCACTGGGCCAAAACCAAGCTGTTGATGGCAGGGTCCTGCTCCGTCCAGAGGCCCTAGGGGTGAATGTTTACTTGCCTTTTTTATTATCTGGAGACTGCCTAGATTCTTTGGCTTGTGACCTCATCCTGGCATCATCACTCCAACCTCTTGCTTCTGTGGCCACATCTACTATTTATCTACTCCCCTGCCTATGATTACACTGAACCCACCAGGATACTATCATTCACCATTCTTAATTACAAAGTCCCTTTTGCCATATAAAGTGTCATTCACAGATCTGGAGATTAGGACACGGACAGGTCGGTGTGGGAGGCATTACTCAGCCTACCACCATCAGACTACAAGGTATAGTATCTATGAAGTAGAATGAAAGCAATAATGGGTAGGAGACAGCAATGAAATAGTGAAGGATTTAGATTGAAAGATCAAACAGCCTAAGTTTGACATCAGGGCCGGGGGTCCAGGGTTCAGGAATGCTCACCTGGCTCGAGGAGGCCTGGGAGATGAGGGGACCAGTGGGGACCTGGTGTGATCAGAAAATGATTCTTATCGATGACATGAACAAATGAATAAAGGAGCTGCAAATATGGAAAAAGGGAAGCTAAAATATTACCCCTCCAGAGCAAAGCCAGAATTGGAGCTATCAATGAGGACCAAACAACTGTATCAAAATTAACTGCTTGAGTTTGATGGCTATATTACAGGGTTATGTGGAAGTGCATTCTTACTTTTATAAGGCATTAATTAAGTTTATATACGATAAAGTATGTGACTTGGCACCATGGCCACAACTTGCTCGTAAACAGATAATACTCTCTTCTAAATGATAAATGTGGCCAAATGCTGACAACTGGGGACTCTGGAAGGGGAATATAGGCTTCTCTATACCGTTAGGGCAATTTTTCTATAAGTTAGAAATTTCAAAAAAAGAACATGGACTTTCTTTATAATTAATATAAACAAATTCCAAGGCATATTAAATGAAAAAGTAAAGTCAAGAAAATGTGTACTATGCTAGTCTTTGTGAAAATAAGTAAGGGATGGCAAGTGTGAACACATACACGTTTTGCAAGTGTAGTCTTATATACGCAGAGCACCTCTAGAAACATACCAGAATCTACACTGGTTACCTCCACAGTTGGAAAGGCTGGTGAAAAATGAGAAAGGTTTTTCTAACTCTAAAAATTTGAATTTTGTACCACATGAAATGTACTTAAATAAACACAATGCTCAAATATATGTGCCAGGCTGGCTACCTTAGAAGCACGTAGGGAACATTTAAACCTAAATTAGCAAACATCAAGGCCAGAAATTCTATTACAGTGGGCCCAGGTTAGGGCTTAAGTATCGACTGGTGAATATTCCCCTAATTAATGATAAACATAGATAGCATGGTTTGGGAATTGCTGCTTTAAACAAATCACCCCAATTGGCTCTTCTTTAAACCCAAAATTCTAAGTAAATTAGGACATTTTATCCAATGAGAATAACATATAGAATACCCCATGAGTGGTATCGGAAAATCTGAACCAGGGTGTGCATGAACCCCTGAATAGAAGCCAAGTCATATCTTCCTAAGGACCAAAGATATTGTTGAGACTAAGGTAACCTGAGTATCACTTAGTGCAAATAATACATTCAGATATTCTGCATTCTTCAGAAAAAACATTCTATGTAAACATGTAACAAGACTAGTTATTTTAGTAAAAACTAACCAGCTGACACAGTAGACATAATATCTGGAACAGTCTAGATCTCAAGTGGTAAATTCCTGGTGTGTGTTAGTGTTTTGTATCTCAATATATATTTTAACTACATTCTCTTATATGCATCAGATGGTAAGAATGTAATTTTTGAAAATTAAAGCAACAAAATAACAATCAGTCTATATGGTTGGTCCTTACACTTAAAAAAAGAAATATAAGAAAACTCAGCATTCCCATGCCAGCAATACACATTTATTATTATTTATGAATGGTCAAAAGTCTTACAAGGCCCATTATCAACAGTATAACCATACATATGAAATATCACTTAGTGACATGGAGTGAAAACAACAGTTTTATATATATTTAAAAATACAGACACATACACACATTCTCTTTCAAGTGTTCACCATACACTGCTACACAAGCAGGAGGCATGGAGCTGCAGGAGTGACAATATACATGACATGTGGAAATATCTCAAGCATAAAAACAACACGTAAGTTGCAAAAATAAAGTTTCTTTCTTCAAACATTTTGATCTGGGCTCAAGCAAAGCAAATAATGAACACCAATGATTTTCATAATATTTAACACTTTACAACAGAAAAGAGTCAACAGTTGCAATAGTCCTGAAAATGTAGAGGCTTAAAGGAATGAACAATGCATTTCATCCCCACTCCCTCAAAAAATAAAAATAAAAAAAGTCTACAGCAGATCTGTTTCATCCCAGCTCACAAATACTGAAGAATCATAATCTACTACATTCAAACAGCGAATTAAGCCAGAACAAACAAAATAAGAAGAAACATCATTACATCAAGCAAGGCATTACTGACCTCAGTTTCTGTACACAATTTCACTAGTGCAAGAGCATCGTTTACCTGAAAGATCCTAAGTCACAACTAAAGAGCACTCATACAAAACTATTTCCTTTAGAAAGTGCCACATACTCTATCGTTAAAAAAAAAAAAGACAAAACATACACTAGTGAAAGACCGTTTGTCTCCATCTCTTATCAATGAGGAAGGGCCAGAGTGACTCTTTGATTCCAATTCGAAATGGTGTTCGCTGGCCAATGCCCAAGGTCTCCAATTTGGAGCAGTCAAGCTGAGAATTTTTTGGACGTTGGGCTCCTAAGACAGGACTGTCAGTTATCTTGAGAGAAAAATAAAAAGAAAACATGAAAAATACATGAAAGGCTACATGTTGAGGTTTTATATTCTCTACTTCATTTAGCCCTCGGTCCAAATCTTATTTGATGCCTGAAAAAATATTTTTTTTAAAAAGCTGTTATAATCAAGACAATACATTTCCTATAAATGTCACCAATACTGATTGGCTCCTTTATACATAATAATTTAGAGAAAATTTAACAATATAAATTGCCACATACAAGCGAGGGTCACTGTGATTAATACTGGAAAATGGAAGTTACCAATACTTACAAAGCAACAAGGAAATGTTATCAATAATACACACTACAGTGTTAGGTCTGGAATTTCAAAAAGCGAGGCTTTAAATACCATATACTTACTGGTCGTAAGTGACTGCTGGGGAGGTTGAAGGCGTCTGCAATTGCACATGCCATTTCATACTTTGTCATCTGTTCATTTCCAGACCAGTGAAAAGTTCCCTTAATTGATGGATCCTGACAAGGACACAAAATTCAAAATAGTTTTAACTTTCTGAGTTGAGTTGAATGGTAGGTTTGACAAGAAAGGTAATCAAAAGGCGCAGGAATTAAAATGCACCTCTCCTCTCTTGAATGTTCTCCACCAAGATATCTAAAATCAAGTATATTCCCAACTAACATGAAAAGCAATGTCTAGAATTTAGCCTTTGGAATTTTTTAAAATAAAAATATAAATGACTATTTTATTTAGTGGGAATCCTAAAAAATGATTACAGATTTTTATGGAAATATAGTCCAATAAAATGAGTATTTCTAATTATTCTAAGCTAAAGACAATTCTTAATAGAACCATTTTTCAAGATGAGCTAGTTAGTAATAATGTTATCAAATACTGTCAGAGTACATGTTTAAGATATATATAAAATTTTGTGTGTTAAAAAAGTATAGTCATATTATTAGTAATATTCTAAGATACATCAATCTCTAATCTCTTTATACTCTATTTAGCTCCAAGATTTTCAAATATTTAACTCCTGAAGTGGCTGAAATTGTGAATTCCTATGTAGAATCTTCAACATTACACAGTGCTTAATCAAAATTCTTAAAAGACATTAGATTACTTTGTTACCCAAAGAATAAATACAAGTTTTCAAGTCATCTTGCAATAAAACAATGACAGATGGGATCTGTAGCATTTGAGAAATTCAAATACAAGGGTATATTTTTATAATTCATAAATACAGCCTACTATCTATAAAGTATTTTTGCTTGCTCTCCTTGCAGTTTTAAAAAAGCACTTTATAAAGTACAGCATAGGAAATAGTCAATATATTATTATAATAACTGTGTATGGTACCCGTTGGGTACTGGAAGTATTGGGGGAACACTTTTTAAAGCATAAGATTGTCTAACCACTGTGCTGTACACCTGAAACTAATACAAAATAATACTGAATGTAAACTCTAATTGAAAAAATTAAAAAGTAGAAATAAAGCACTTTAACTTCCGCTCATTAACAGGATTTTACTAAGATGGAAGTTAGAAAACCTTCCTTGCAAAGATTCTCACCAGCATCCTCTTCTCTGCTAGCTGACGGCACACAGAGGCTACATCTTTGACGTGCGTGGGGAACCTCTGTTGCCAGTGGTCCATGTTCGCTGACTTGTTGCTGAACTGCACTTTATCAAACATGACAGTCACAGAACTCTCCTCCAGCTTTTCCACTTCTCCATACAGAATAGGAATTCTCAGAACAGCAGCTCCTAGAAATGAAGCTAATATTTTAAAGCTGACTGGTTCTTAAGGCTTGATGTAAGATTGAAGTATATGGATTTAAACAATATTGTAGAAAACTTAACACAGACCAAAATGACACCACTCACTGTAATAATGCCCATTTAACAAATGTAATCTTGAGTGTCTTTAAATGTTCTCCTATTTGGGGTATTTTTACACATAATTTCTTCATTATTATGATCATTAAAAATAAAACTGATCATGACAACTAAATACAATGAGTGATCCTTGACTGGATCCTAGATTAAAAATAAAATGCATCCCTAGATGGTTTGGCTCAGTGAGTAGAGCATCGGCCTGCGGACTGAAGGGTCCCGGGTTCAATTCCGGTCAAGGGCACATGCCTGGGTTGCGGGCTCGATCCCCAGTGTGGGTCGTGCAGGAGGCATCCAATCAATGATTCTTTCTCATCATCGATGTTTCTATCTCTCTCTCCCTGCCTCTCTGAAATCAATAAAAATATATATTTTTAAAAAGAACAAAGCCATTCTCTTATAAAAAAAAATTATAAAAAATAACATAAAGTGTAATAAAGGACATTATTGGGACAACTGGGGAAATTTCTCTATACACTATATATTATATGACAGTAATGTTTAATTTCCTGAGTGTGGTAACTACATTGTAATTATGTAAAGAGCATCCTGGTTAGAAGATACACAGTAAAGTATTTTGGAGTAAAATGCAACTAGTTCTTAATGAACACAGAAAAAAAAATTTATGTACAAAACACATGTGGCAAATATTGGCAATTGGTGAATCTATATAAAGGGTATGTGAGTATTTACTACATAATTCTTGAAACCGCTGATTAAAGAATTATGATGTATTTAGATTTTATGTTGGTCCCTAATGAGGGGTTACAACAGACTAGATAATTGACACTGTAATTGAAAATCAGTTTAATTAAATTAACTTATTAGACAACCATGTATAGGTATATAATTTGAGGATAATTTCTGCATAATAATTTACAATACAAAAAAAAAAAAAAAGCCTGATAAATGAAATGTCCATTAGTATCTATACTAGGGGATGTTTCTCAAAGACAAAAGCAGTAGTTTTAGCACAGGGATCATTAAGTATGATACAGCCAATGATGGGAAATAGAT
Source organism: Corynorhinus townsendii (assembly GCA_026230045.1). Lineage (NCBI taxonomy): Eukaryota > Metazoa > Chordata > Mammalia > Chiroptera > Vespertilionidae > Corynorhinus > Corynorhinus townsendii. The sequence continues at coordinate 160,349,681 of JAPDVU010000006.1, read as the reverse complement.
ATCCAAGTGACGGCTCCATCTGTACTGAAATGCAAGTATGTGAGGGGACACACACACACACTAATTATAAAACAACATGCACACATTTTAAAAATCCACAAAATATGCATGCATACATAACCACATTCAGTGCTTCTCTCTGAGGCAGCAATGGAAGAGAACTTTCACTCCTTACAATTTCACATTTTACAAATTGTTTTACAAAGAGGGTACAGACCTTTTATAATTAGCACATACATATGTATATACAGATGTATACACAAACACACATAGAAAAGAAAAACCACACAAATAACAGAAGACCTCAATCTAAGAGAAATGACATTGGCTCATTTTTTGAAACCAGATTACAAAAATTTGTACTGAATGATTTTTTTCCTATACACAATATTTATGTACATAGTGATACTGGGAAAAATCTGGAAAAATTCACTAATTCTAAGATTTCTAAAATCATTTTTCTTTTTTTTATTAATTACATTCTCTCATTTTTCTCCAGCGACTTGTTCTTTGACTAAATTTTTTTTTTTAATTACACACACACACACACACACACACACACACACATCATAAACAAATCTGGGGCTAAAGAGATTGTTGTGTCTTACCTAAATTGTTCTCCAGAACAGCCTTTTCTCCTTCTAATTTTGTTTTGCCATATAGGTTTAAGGGACTTGGTATATCTTCCTCTCTATAAGGAGGATTTGTTCCATCAAAAACATAATCTGAGCTAATATAGATTAGAAATGCTCCAATTGCAGCTACAAACAACAACAAAAAACCATCCATTAAAATTAAAATATAACATTAATCTTTTATCTGTAATTTTTAATAGCTTACATGTGATATTCTCATATGTATCATATATAGACAAATCTCTTACAAGCAATCTATACAACTTTAATCTTTACAAACTCAGCAATCATTTAATATTTTATAAAATGATTTTATGAAGTAGTCATTACCTGCTTCCTTTGCTAAATTCCCAGAAGCGTCCACATTAAGCTGAGCAGCAGCATCTGGCTGATTTTCCACAACATCTGGCCTTCTCTCTGCTGCACAGTGTACTATGACATGGGGCTGGAAGTGAAGCATTGATTTTTAACCCAAAAAAGGAATAAAACAGAGGAACCACAGCCTTCCAACAGTAATTTAATTCTACAACAATGTTAAGTTCAACATTCCTTCAACTAAAGAATCATTCTACTTGTCATGCTCCCCTTTTTCAAGGTTTGAACTTCCTTAATATTATATGTAGGCACCCTGGCCAGTGTGGCTCAGTTGATTGCAGGGGTCCTCAAACTACAGCCCGTGGGCCACATGCGGCCCGCCGAGGACATTTATCTAGCCCGCTGGGTGCCGCTGCCTGTCCTGCTTAGCAGCCGACTCGTCCCGGGCCCGCAGTGCGCATAGGAATTTGTTCATAGTGTTTTTTTTAAACTATAGTTCGGCCCTCCAACGGTCTGAGGGACAGTGAACTGGCCCCTGTTTAAAAAGTTTGAGGACCCCTGGTAGAGTGTTGTCCCATCACCAAAGGGTCAGGGTTTTGATCTCTGATTGGGTCTCAACCAATTGATGTTTCTCCCTCTCATTAATGTTCCTCTCCCCTTCCCTTCCTCCCTCCTTTCCCCCTTCCCTTTCCTGCCTTCTGCCCTTCCTTCCTCTCTTCCTGGAATCAATGAAAAACATCTTGGGTGAGGATTCAATACATACATACATACAGGCTCTGAAAAGAAAAGAGCAATTTGGCAATCCCTAAGCAAAAATCACACAATCATCTGTGTCAACTACTATATTTAGAAATACATCCCCAAATTCAGATGAGAGAAAAGAGCTATCATTTGTGTGATTAATATGACTTAAATCTTAATAAATCTATGTTAAAGGGAGAGGAATATCAACTGCAAATCAAATTCATAAGTTCAAATCTCTTAGACCAGTGGTCGGCAAATTGTGGCTCGTGAGCCACATGCAGCTCTTTGTACCCTTGAGTGTGGCTCTTCCACAAAATACCACGGCCTGGGCGAGTCTACTTTGAATAAATGGCATTAGAAGAAGTTTACGTTTAAAAAATGTGGCTCTTCAAAGACATTTTAATCGTTGTACTGTTGATATTTGGCTCTGTTGACTAATGAGTTTGCCGACCACTGTCTTAGACTATTCATTTGAAGCAAATCGACTATCTATAAAAATTATTTTCCCAGCTGAGCATTTAGAATACCACCTATATGCTAAGCACTGTGCAAGGAGCAGGATTTCATCATCTAGTGCAGTGGTCGGCAAACTGCGGCTCGCGAGCTGCGGTTTGCTGCTCTGCTGACTAATCAGTTTGCCGACCATTGATTTAGTGGAAAGGAAAGACAAATAAAGAGACCGTTTCACCACCACGTGAGAGACGTCAAGACAGAAATGCAAAGGGTCGTTTGCAGAGAAGGAGCACCTACTTCCCAGAGGAACAGGACCATAGCTAAGATCTGGGAAGACCACTGACAGGCTGGCCTCCCCACATACAAACTCCCCTCTTCTCAGCAACTGCTTGAGGAAGCACGGTCTTAGTTGCTCTCAGACTTGAATGTGCACAATCTATGGTGCTTCTTAAAATGTAGAGCCCTGGATCCCATCCCATAACTGACTTACTGAATTAAAATCATTGGGAGAGAGGCATAAGAACAAGTTTCCCCCAAAAAAATTCTAATGCAAGTGTTACTTGGTCCATTACTTTTAGAAAAAAACTTAAACTTCCGATTTGATTACAGGTAGAACAGCAACGAAAGTTTTCTGGAACTTTACTGTGACCATGGCCAACATGTTATTTAACATCTCTGAGCCTTTGTCATCTCTAAAATGGAAACACTGTCCATTTACAGTGTTGTAAGGTTTACAGACATTATTTTAAAAAGCTGTACATGCCTAGCCAGCTTTGCTCAGTGGTTAAACCAGGAAGTCACGGTTTGATTCCGGTCAGGATACATGCCCTGGATGCGGGCTCTATCCCCAGTGTGGGGCATGCAGGCGGCGCCAATCAATGGTTCTCTCTCATCACTGATGTTTCTCTCTTTCTCTCCCCCCTTCCTCTCTGAAATCAATAAAAATATATATTTTTAAAAATACAGTTGTATCGAAAGTACTACTTAGAAGAGTACTTCAGAAACATACATTTTTTATAAACTGCTTCATATTCTGTCTTTTGTCAACCTATGTCTAAACCTAGTCATTTTAAGGATTTCATATACTCTGCCATGGTCGTGGGTTTGTTCCCCATAGGGACCACCATTTATAAAAAATTTTTTTAAAAAATAAATTTTTTTCTTGATTTCAGAGAGAAAGGGAGAGGGAGGGAGATAGAAACATCAACGATGAGAGAGAATCATTGATCAGCTGCCTCCTGCACACCCCACACTGGGGATCAAGCCTGCAACCTAGGCATGTGCCCTGACCGGGAATCAAACCAGGACCTCCTGGTCAACACTCAACCACCAAACCACACTGGCTGGGCCAGATGATTCTTAATATGTTTTACATTTGTTAAAGTAAATAGAATAAACCATACCTGAAAATCATAAATGATGTGATGAACCGCATTCGCATCCAATAGATTAACATGTTCAAATTTTGGTCTTGCTCTTCTAAAACCACAGCCAACGGCATGCCAATTATTCTGATGAAATTCTTTGTACACAGCTCTGCCAAGAAGCCCAGTGGCACCAGTAATCAGAACACGCCTATTGGGGACATTAACTTCCTCCTAAAAGGTGAAGAAGAAAAAGCATTTTCTTTGAAAATATTCTCTTAAAATTAGTCAACATCATCATCCACTAAATACTTCAAGTCTGAGTAGTTTGCTTCAGGTCCCATATCTATAAGCCAAGTCTTAAGAACAAAGATCAGTCAACTGTATCAATAACTACATCACTTAAGTTTTAATAATCTTACCCCCCCAAATAAAAACGTAAGACAGTGGTTCTCAACCTTCCTAATGCCGTGACCCTGTAATACAGTTTTTCTCATGTTGTGGTGACCCCCAACCATAAAATTATTTTTATTGCTACTTCATAACTGTAATTTTGCTACTGTTATGAATCGTAATGTAAATATCTGTGTTCTCTGATGGTCTTAGGCTCTACAGCAGAGGTTCTCAACCTGGGGGTCGCGACCCCCAGGTTGAGAATCGCTAGCAGGGTCACCAACATGAGGAACTGTATTAAAGGTTTAGAACCACTGACCTAAGATGACATGGCAAGGAATTAGCTAGTCAAAAAGATTGTGATTTCCTACGTTAATAATAAAAAAATCTTAATTTTATAATCAATGATGTCCAAATGAGTAATAAAAGTTTTTTCATTTATAAAATCCATAATTAGGTTTATGCTTATTTTATGGACTGATTAAATATTTAGGCTTTATTCCACCAATGTTTACAAGTTAACATTTTTGGTTCCCAGTTTTTAACCCCAAGCTTTCTTTAAAATTTCACGGATATATCATATTTGATAGGTCTGAGTAAGAGAATTCATATTCCACAGGAATTTATGTGAAGGAAAAATAAAATTGATCCTTATGGCACTAATATCCTTTCTAAGTTTAACTAAATTGATAAATGTTCCTGAATTAAAACTCTAAATGTACCTGTACAGTCCAGTTAAACTAGTAAACACAGATATAGAGATTAAAAGAAAAACAACATGAAAATATTCTCAACTGGTATGTGTTGCAACTGTAAAAAAAAAAATTCCTTACACATAAAAATTAAAAGGAACTACTATTTAGAAAATAATACCAAGATGGTAACAGCAAATTTTCTCCTAAAATCTTGAATAAAGTCAGCAACATAAGTTTTATTAAATTTTATCATCCTGAAGACTTTTTATTTCAAAGTGTTGTTACAGGCAACTAATTCTGAGATGTCAAAACTTTAAAGATGTGTACACTAACCAAAGACCTTTCCTTAGCCCTTAGTTTGGCTGAAAAATTCAGCAGACTATACATTTAAAAAAAAAAAAAAAAATACCCCAAATCAGGTATTTCCATCATAGGAAAAATCTGAAATGAGGCTGACAGGGACAGTAAAAAGGTAAATTCTTTAAGGATATTTTTTTTCTTAGATCAACCAATTTCATCACTTTTTACAAATGGAAGGAAAATTCATCTAGGTTTTCTGTTGCAAAACTTGGCTCGCAGCCAAATGATTTATGAAAACAAGAATTTCAGCCAGCAAAGTATTTTCTTTACATTTTGGCAAGAAAACAGTTCTACAAAGACTGAACATAAAGAGAAAACATGCCAAGTCTAGAAGAGATACAATCAAAAAACGATGTACACAGGGTAAGTACTATAAACATCCCTGGGAAAATACTGTTAAGAGAGCTCTGACGTGGTTCCGTCTGAGCTTCTCACTTTTTACTTCACTCCAAAGAATGAAAGGAATAGATTTGGGAACTGCACTTTGAGAACTGTAATCTTGAACGTCAGGAAAGAACAAGGCTTTTCTCAAAATAAATTTCCCTTATTCAAATAATCCAAAAAATTGCCATCTATCTTCCTAGAAGCGACATCTTTCCTCCTTACAAAGAAAAATTAGCCTGGCCAATGAGACTCAGTGATTGAGGTTTGATTCCTGGTCAGGTCCAGGTTTGGGGCTCAATCCCCAGTAGGTGGTGTGCAGGAAGCAGCCAATCAATGATTCTCTCCTCATTGATGTTTCTAACTCTCTCTCCCTCTCCCTTCTTCTCTGAAATCAATTTTTTTTTTAAAAAAAAGGAAAATTTGAAGTCAAAGAACAAGCATTATGCAATCCACACAGTAAACAGTAAATTAAGTTTTCTGCATACTCCACTGACTCCATAATGTTTCATGTCAATGAATAAAATAGAGATGCATCTTATGAATGTCATAGCTTGGCTGTGCTATCTGCTTTTTAGTGCAGCTTAAAATAAGAGCCCAGATGATTTGATAATCGAGTGCATCTTAGACTTGATGAAATGCAGCATTGTTACAAGCACAGCAAGGCTCTTTAGAGAATATACTACACAACTTTAAAGATCTTCTTAAATTCAGCAGTTTCATAGTCATGCATGTCTTTTTCTTTTTCTTTTTTCCACTGTCACTTACACAAATTTTGTGCACCAGGCCACTAGTTTGGATTATAAGTTTATTTGGTGGGTGGCAAATAAAATATGTTTCACTCTGAAATTAAATGATGCCAATCAAAAATAACTTATTTTTGAGTTTCTATATATAAACAGAACTCTACTAAAGCTTTTGAAAGCATACTGTTTTTCTTTTTTCTTTTAAAAAGAAAAATATTCCTCTGAAAATTACTTTGGACTGTTACTATATAAATTTAATCCTGCAAAACACAGGAACATCCAAACACCCTGAGGGACTCAGAATGGAAGAATAATAAACTGTCTAGTCCCATTAAAACCACAATCAAGAGCTGAAAATATTTTGTGAACCTAAAAATTCTCAAATTTTATTACCTATAGGTAAATTATATCAAACATCACTTTGTTAGTCTGAACATATTTATTTCTCTTATTATATAAAATCTTAGATATACAGAATTCAGTAATATCAGATGCCACATTTACAGATACGAAAAAAAATTCTTGAAAAAGTAAACACATCGAGTAACTAAACTCGAGGCCCTATGCATGAAATTTGTGCAAGAGTAGGCCTTCCTTCCCCTGGCACCCGGGACCTGGCTTCCCTCACAGTCCCGGCTTCTTCCGGAAAGTCGTCTGGTCTAATTAGCATATTATGCTTTTATTATTATAGATGTGAAACTACCATTATTATTATGCTATCTAATCAAATACCAAGTTGTAATGAAAGATAAATGGCTCCTTCAGAATAACCCCAAACAGTACTCTGTGACAGTGATTTCTAACTTAACACACTTGAATTAAGCATGTCAGAGAAAAAGTAGGGTGAAAAATCACTAATACCTAAAGAGGGATCTTCTTAAATGTTAGTGGTAAATATAACAATACTTTGTGCAATTTTTCAGATCTTAAATTTAGCAGTTTCATAGTCATGTCTTTTCTTTTTCTTTTTTCCACTATCACTTGCTGTCAAAGGAACCGCTTGGTAGCATTTAAGCAGCCCTGGATCTGAGCAAGTCCGGTTTGCTCAGCAGGCCACCAGACATAGTCATGTCTTTAAGTGATCCCCACAAGATTTCCCCTCAAGGCAGATCACTGAAGAGAAGAGACATTCCAGGGCTGGGAGACTTTTTAGGATCCCATTGACTACTTAGTTGACATTGGTCTAACTCCTGTCACCCTATTGTACGTACTCCCAGCCAGTATTAACAGAAACCACTAGTCTGCTTCCCTAACATAAACTGTAATACCGTCCTTCCACAGATTTTTTTGTTGTTAGTGTTTTGTTTTGTTGATCCTCACCTGAGGATATTTGATTTTTAAAGAGAACAGAAGGCAGGGGGAGAGACACACGGATTGGTTGCTTCCCACATGTCTGGAGGAGATCCAGCCTGTAACCATGGCACCTGCCCTTGACCGCAATCGAACCCGGGACCCTTCGGTGGGCAGGCCACAGCTCTATCCACTGAGCCAAACCAGCTAGGGCAACCCTACATGTAGCAAATTCGTCCCAAGCTTTAGGATGTACCACTTTTTATTGAAGGAAAACCAGTTTACATTAGTGAACTCCTACTGTGAAAAGTATGCAGATATACATGAACACACACACTAGGTAGCATGTACCCAGCCCCGTTCGGGGTACACAGGGACAATATAGCAGTTTAAATAGCCCATTTTTCCTAACTCTACCTCCTCCCAAACCCCAAAGTTATATGGGAGCACTGAATACGCTACGTTTTAGAAGAGCTAAAATTCTGCATTCTCTACAACTGACATGTCCTATACCCTTTCCTATATCCGTAAGATATACTGGTCCGGGCATTTCACCAGTCTTATCCCCAGAGCTAGATATATCCTGCAGACTGATGAGTGCTGGGAAGCCTGGGACAAGATACAAAGAAGGGTGGATGGGGGTGGTCGCCCCAACACTGTAAAAGCCTTCCTTTTACGCAACCTCCGTCGTAGTATAAAGCCCCAAACACCAGTTACAAAGCACTTAATGAACATGGACCAAGGACATTCCCGCTAAGCCTCAATTTTCTCATCTGTAAAATGGAGCAAAATCAACCTCCTAGTTATAAAGATTACATCGCATAACACAGTGTCTTGTGTAAACTAAGAGTTCAAGTTATCATCTCCAATACTGTTATTCCGGAAAAGCCACTTTTTCCCCCTTCTTCCTAAGAGGCACAAGCGGGTAAGACCGAGGGGGAGAAACAAAGGATCCAAAAAAAAAATTTTTTTTTTAAGAAAGGTAGAATCAAAACCGAGACATCTCAGAAAACCCCTCTTCATTCCTGGGAGGGGAGGGGAGAGGAGGCTGCGAAGGAAACCGATTTACTCAGATCCGACCGCAGAGGCTGGGAGAGAAAACGGAACGGGAGTGCGCTGAGGTAAACAAACCCCATGGCGCCGCCCTGGGCTCCCCGGGCTGAGGAGGTGGCGCGGAGCCGCCCTGAGGAGACTCAGCCGAGGCACCTGGAAAACCCTTCCTCTGACCAGTTCCCACAAGACCCTTGAGACGACTCCTTCACCTCCACCAGCTGGCAGTTCCCGGGAACAAAGTGGACGGAGAACTCCTTCTCCCGCCCCACCATGCCTGTCGCCGTCGCCTTCGCCTCGCCGCGGCAGCGATTTCCACTGGCTCCAGCCCAAGACCGCGCCAGCAGCCGCTCTGAGGCTCTCGGCCCGCCTCCCCTAGGTCCCGGCCGACCTGCTCACAGCTTCCGGCTTCCGCTGCCAAGGCCGCTCCCGTTGATTGGCCATGCCATGCGGAAAACCCAAAAAGGGGCGGGCACGCTGGGGGAGCTCTCCGCCCATGCGCAACTGTTAAAGGGACACACAAAACAAAGGCCTTGGCTCAAGCCATAAATACAAGCTTTGTTTGGGGGTAGGAGGAGGAAGGCTGTTTATGTTATGTATTTTCCCCCCTTTTTTTTTCTTAACTAGGGAAGGATTGAGTTGGATCGCGTGGAGTTTCAAGTTTGTAGACTGCGCAGTGCATAAAGAATCAATCTGAAACTAATACAAATACAAAATATCTAATATAAGCTGCAATTGAAAAACAATTTTAAAAAATCAACTGGGCATGTAATATATAAAGCGGGATAAGACATTTTATAGTCATAGCGGGGGGCGGTGAGGCAAGAGGGAGAAAGAAAGCATAATAGACATATATCCCTGGAACCTTAGGAGTGTTTTTTGAGAGATTCAGAAGAGAGACAAGAAAAATACAAGTGTTAGCAATGAGTCATTACCACCTCAAGAACATGTTTGTCTTTCTGGGATGCTAAAAAGTAGGGCCAAAAGTTGAAGAAGGTACCAAGGAGGGAGAATAATGCTGAGCACCCTGCATCACGCTTTTTAAAGTGACAAATCAAGTGACTTTCACTTAAGACCCAGTCCTGTTTTCAAAAATCCTTTTTGCTTTAGAGCTGAAGCAGCCTTTTGCAAAAGTCCTGTGACTTTCCTACCCAGCCCTGCTTCCCCCCAACAAGAACTCCTTCCTTACTGGTGTGAACGTGGTGTCTTTGGAACAGTTAATATTAGAGAGCCCGAGAACCCTCACTTTTCGATTTCTGTTTTCATCCAGACTGTCACTGTTCATCACTTTAGCATTTATTTAGAGTGAGAGCACTGCCCCAACCCCAAACCTGCCTGACCTGAAGACGACAAAGTAAAGGGCAGTGGGGGACTGAGGGAGAAGATTCCATATCTTCTTAGTTCTCACTTTCAAAACAGGGAAGTTTTTAAAAGTCTCTAGTTGCAATCTAATCTATGAAAAATAAAATTAAGTATTCAATGTGAAGAAGATTTAAGGGCAAGCCCATGCAATTAGCACTTTGATTCTCAGAGAAGAGAGAAACAAAAAGTTTACTGCCTGCATTTGAGAATCTAGTTTTTGATACTTTCAGGAAAAATGTGGGACAGTTCTAGGGGCACATGTGCGTGTAATCAGTCTCTTTAAAGAGGAAAGTTTCTATGTGAAAAAAATACCATCATTATACAGGCACTATCCAAGTTCGTGCTGTGGCTAAGTCTATAAATTTAAAGAGAGCAACCTGGAGCTAAAAGTTATGTTAGCAGATTCCATTCATGCCAAGACAAAGAAAGGCTGGATCGTACACTGTGGATAAAATCCTCATTTATACACACCCTTCACCTGCAGCAATGCATTTAATCGTGTAAATGAAATTGCTGTTCTGCATTTTTCATTGTTTTGTCCATTAATGAGAGTTAGCTGAGTTCTCCATACGGGGTCAACAATTAGTTCGGTTATTCTTTCACGTCCCAAAGTTCTGTTTTAAAGAAATGAATGGCACCCGTGCATTTCGGCTTTTAGCAGACATCCACCAAGATGCTTTTAAAGAAACTCTAACTCTAGAATGCCTCGTTTCCTGAACTGTAAGCTCTTACCTGTTCCATGTTCTCCGGCATTTCAGGCATGGTTCCAAAATGATCTCGGGAAGACAGATTTGGGGTGAGTTTCAGCCTCTAGTCTCCTCTGGCTGGGTCTTTGTTCTTTCTGCCGAGAGTGCAGGCAGGGAAAACGTGAGCCGTGGTTTCACTCGACCTTTTAAATTAGCATTTTGATGCCAATCCCAGAAACTCGTGCAGTTTTCAACATTGCAGTAAACTGGCAGCTGATTCCCTGTGGCAGTCTTGAAAATACCCAATGAGAAGTTTCCTGTTCAATGGCCAGACTAGAGGGTCCATTAGCAAGACCATTAGGAGAACCAACTTTTTTTTTTTTTTTTTTTTTTTAAGAAACAACAGCAACAAAAGCTCTCAGTGAAGACCTTGCAATTTTCTCTTGCAGAAGAAAAGCAAGAGCCAGCCTTTGGAAAGCAACTGATTTGAAATATTTTATTATTATGCCTCATTACAACAGAATCTATTTAGCAAACTTTCCCATTGCTTTTCCCCTCAGTGCTTTTTAACTATTTCAAAGGTCAGTACAAGGCAGGTGGTAACAGCATGCAGAAATTCAAATGCAACAGGTCATTTCCACTAATATTCTCCTGCCCTCTGTTCCAGAAAATGGCATGTGGGTGAGCCATAAGTTTGGCCAACCATTACCGAGTTAGAGATCAATGATTCCTAAACCTGTCTGCACCACAGAGCAAATGAAACAGCATTCTGAAGGAATGGAGCACAATCTTACTTTTAACTATTTCAAGGATGATGAATATGCTCAATTAAATTTTGAACTACTGCTCCGGATTATGGCTTTCTAACAATTTAACAACAAAATTACTATTCAGATAAACTTAAGAATATCACTTAGCTCTTGATATATTACCCACTTAAGAGTCCACACCTGGCACAGGGTAAACTCTATGTGGCATGCAGAGAGTCTATGATTAATGAAGAACTTACAATTTTTAAAAAATTGATAAGTTAAAATTCAACAACATTTAAAGGTCTGTACATCCAAAGATAATATTTAAAACATGAATCAGAAAAGCAGACTGGGAAAATGGTCTTGATACCTGTATCTGCAAAGAACTAATATTCAGAATATTTAAAGAACTTCTACAATTCAGTAATTTAAAAAAAAAATCATTTAAAAAGTGAACATAAGTTTTCAACAGGTCTGTCACAAAATGAAAACACAGAATAATCACATCAAATGTAACCCAGGATAAGGGTCTCAAGATCTAGCTAGTTCGTACTAAATACTATTCTTGCTAAATATTAAAATGTAGCACAATATTTTGCAGACTCAGCTGTAACCAGATGAGCTTGACCAGAATCAAACCTGATAGGTTTTGCCAACTCCAAAGAAGTCAACGTGTAATTAACCAAATAGCACATACAAGCAATGGCTAAGCCTCCCTTCTGGGAGGTGGAGCTCTGGATGTGAATCCCCAGTCTCCTTTACTTGCTGCAAGTAAATAAAACTGCCTAAGGACAATCAAGTCTTGTTCTTAAATAGAATACCCCAAGCAGTGAACCCCGTGAGTTCCGTACCAGAAAGATGTTCAATGTCAAGGAAATGTAAATTATAATAACAGTAAAATACCATTACATACCTAACAGAATGGCTAAAATTAAAAAGACTGATACCATCCGATGCTAACAAACATTTTGATCAACTAGAATACTCATTCACTGCTAGTGTGAATATAACATAATAAAACCACTTTAGAAAACTGTTTGGCAATTTATTATAAAGTGAAATATATACCTACCCCTTGATCCAGGAATTCCATTTCTACGTCCTTACCCAAGAGAAATGAAAGCATACTGGTATATCCCTTAAAGACTTGCACAAAGATATTGGTAGAACAGCTCAAGTCAAATAACCTAAAACTGCAAACAACCCAAACATCTCTGAACAGATAAATGGGTAGACAAATCGTGGTATGTCCATACTGCGGAATATTGCTCAGCTATACAAAGAAATGAACCACGTGAATTAATCTCAAAATCATTAAGCTGGGCATGAAAGAGTATGATTTCATTTATGTGAAATGTTAAAATAGGTGAAAATAATCTATGGTGAAAGACAGTATCTTTCTTTAGAGGAAAGGTAGAGATTGACTGTGAAGGCCAAAAAGTGAGCTTTCTGAGGTAATGGAACTGTTTTACATCTTGATAGGGGTGTGGGGAACATGGTTTAATATGTTTATCAAAACTCATCAAACTAAGACAATTAAGACCTGTTCATTGTGTCGTCTGTATTACTTACTTTATGTAATTTACTAGTATAGGGCAATTTTAAAACAGTAATACAGTCACGTTTTAAATCATTTGGGTAAAAATCTTAGACTCAGCAACTTCCAAAATACTAGGTTAAGGTAATGTTATCCATTGCATTGGTATTGAGTGAACTAAATGAACAGTATTTAAGTTTCTGAACTCATTGGGATCTAAGAAATCAAAATCTTTTCCCTGATAGGATATCCATATATTTTTTTCAAGTTTGAGAAATACATCTCGAAGTTATAATACCCTAAGGGCAAAAACAACAGGTTTTATTTTTTCTCTTTTACAACCTCCCCTCTCTTTATAAATTACATTCTGCTTTGACCATCCCAGCTGTTCCCATTTCTATGACTGTGACACCCACATGAATGGCTTTGACCTTAATTCTCTCCAAAGCCAGGGTTTCCCCATTCCAGATGCCTCAAATGAATCTTTACCTGTATGTTCCTCTGGAATATCAAACTCACAGGTCCAAGACACTAAAAGTAAATCTAATATTAATTCATTACCTTGTTCTCCAAAGCCAATCTTCCTCTTAACCTTCTAGGTTTGTGTGAAAGATGTTACTGGAGGGACAGGGGCCTCAGGCCAGCCTGTAGTGAGTGGGGTCTTGACTTCGTGTAGGAAAGATTTGGATTTGAGAGGATGTTTACTAATGCTGGGGGCAATGAAACAAAGGAAGAAATCAGGGTAGAAGAAACAATAGGGAAAGCCTAGGCGGGGCTCTGCTTTGGCTTTCTAGAAATGTTATCAGAAAGAAGTGAACCAAGGTGGGGCTGCTCTTAGCTCACTGGGAAGTGAAGGTCACAGTGATAGAAATGAGCCAAGGCTGGGCTGCTTTGGCTCACTGGGAAGTCAGAGAAAAGGGGGCCTTGGAGACAGGATCGGGGGTGAACCTGGTCGAGCTGCCCTGCCCATTGTTCCCCTGGCTGCAAGTTTCATGGGGACCCTTAGAAATCAAAAGTTCATGCCTGGGAAGGGAAATGGGCCTGCTCTAGAGTGAGCCGGTATTTGCTATAGAATAGTAAGAAGCTAGAAAAATTCCAGGATAAGCAGAATTGGGAAACTAAGACAGTTAAACAGCAGTTTGCAGCCACCTAGGAAATCCTATCTTCCCCAAACCAAGGATGCTTAAGAGTAAATGGTTTGCATTCCTCCCCAACCAGAGGGTAAATAGCTTAAATCACCCTGCTCCGGGAGACAGATAACAGAAATCCAATTAGTGCCAATTGCCACCCACACCCAAGAACAGATAAATTAAGAGAATAAATCTCACTTTGGTACATTAAAGCAGATGAATATTCTATTGATCCACACCTAAGACCTCCCCTAAATGCCCAGCCTTTAAAACCCCTGAAAACAGGTCCCATCACTCTCCCTCTAGTCCTCCAGGGAGCATACCCTTTCCATTCCCTCCTAACCACCCCCCCCCCCCACCCAATCCTATATAATAAAAGGCCAGCGACTACAGGGCATAGCAACAGGAACAACGGATCCACCAGTCACTATGAGGTGCATTGACCACCTCTTGGTCCCTCCCCCCAGCCCACAGGCTCTGATTACTGGATGGCCAACCAGGAACCATGGGGAACCAGGGTGGGTGGAGGCGGTGGGGCGGGACTGGGGACTGGCGAGCAGGTGGAAGATGGCCCTGATCGCAGTCTAGGTCTCCTTGCACTGGGCCTCTAGTATAGGATAGGACAAGAATTACATGAGGAAGTAGGGATTACAGGCATGGGGAAATAGGCTGGGGTGGGACTCCATTGTCTGGGCAACAAGGTTGTTAATCTTTCCATGATAGGCAGTTCTTGAATGAGAATGGTTCCAAGGTTGATTCCCAGGTCCAAGGTTGACTCCCTGGTCTTGGGGGCCTACAACTCCCAGCAGGTCAGAATGTCCTTCTTTAACCTACACAAGGCAATCGTAGTTAGCAGAGCATGATTAATATTTCTCATAACCATAGCTAGTCCCAATATTCTATTTTTGCCCTAACAGTATTAAAAATATCTCCCATTCCCCCATCTTTCTCTTTATCCCCCTCCAAACAGCCCCTACCAAACACACCCCCATCCCCCACCCCCTACCCCAAGTCAATAAATTCTTGCTTGCTTTTCTACGTTTTGTCTCTTGATTGAAATCTTTCCCTCAAGAAGACGAGAACATTGAGTCTTTGTTCTGAGGGCTTTTTATACTTTTTTTTCCTGCAGCGTGAATCTTAGGGGAGGGTTTCAGTAGAATGTTCATCAGCTTCCAGGTGCATTTTTAATATGCTGATGTATTAAAATGAGTGTATAAGGGAGTTTGGGATCATTCTTGGTATGCTTTACTTTCATCCTATGTTTGTTTGGCATTAAAGGGGTTGTTGTTATTTGTTCCCAGCTTCATCTGTCCTTGGGTTTAACTGGCACAAATGGCATTAATTGGGCCTTTGTTCTCTATTTTCCCAGACCAGAGTGATTTAAACTATGTATTCCCTGGTTAGGGAGGAGGGTATAAACCATTTGCTTGCAAGTGTCCTTGGTTAGGGAAGACAAGGTCTTGCAATTCACAGGCTGGGTGCCAGCTCCCCAAACTGTTTGGCCTTGTTTAATTTTCTTGCCTCCGTTTCCCCATCCCACTTGCCCAGGGATTTTCTAGCTTCTTGCTATCCTGCTACAAAAGATACTATTATGTTAATTAACTTGGCTAGACTTAAATATGCATATGGGAGTTTATTAGGGGATAAAGAAAATAATTAAAAAATGAATCATTAAAAACAACAAGGCTGGATTCCTAATTTACTTATACTAAAATAAGTTCTTTTAAAATATATTTTATTGATTTTTTACAGAGAGGAAAGAGATGGAGAGTCAGAAACATCGATGAGAGAGAAACATCGATCAGCTGCCTCCTGCACGCCCCCCACTGGGGATGTGCCCACAACCCAGGTACATGTCCTTGACCAGAATCGAACCTGGGACCTTTCAGTCCGCAGGCTGACGCTCTATCCACTGAGCCAAACCGGTTAGGGCTAAAATAAGTTCTTGACAGATTAAAAATGTTTAAATTAAAATGTGGAACAAAATCACTAAAGGAAGCCTTTGTTAAAACAGTCTTGAGCCCTGGCCAGATAGCTCAGTCGGTTAGAGCATCCTGCCAATGCACCAAGGTTGGGGGTTAGATCCCCTGTTAGGGCACATACAAGAATCAACCAGTAAGTGCACAAATAAGTGGGACAACAAGAAATCTCCCTGCCACCTTCCCTTCCTCTCTCTCTGAAAATCAATCAATAAATAAAAATCTTGAGGCCAAAAGTTGTCCTGAAAGAAAGGGTTTATTGCCCAGCTGGTGTGGCTCAGTGGTTGAGCATCGACCTATGAACCAGGAGGTCACAGTTTGATTCCCGGTCAGGGTTCAACCACTGAGCCACAGTGGCCAGGCTAAGTCTAACCCTTTCTAGTTGTTTTTCTTACGTATGGTTTAAGATAAGGTTCCAATTTCATTCTTTTGCATTTGGACACCCAGTTTTCCCAACACTATTTGTTGAAGAGGCTATCCTTTCTCCACTGTGCGTTCTTGTCACTGTCAGCTAGTTTCTGGAGTTCTCACAGTTCCTGTATTGTGGTTCAATCAGTGTGTCCTTGGGGAGAAAGAGGATCCAGGGCTTCCTGATCATCTTGTTGATGTCACCTCTCAGTTTGGTGTATCTTTTCACATCCTTTTATTTTTTCATCTATTTTTATCTTTATATTTTTTTTGTCTTTATACTTGAAGTGAATTTTTGTAGGCAACATATAGTCAATTTTGATTATTAATTTAATTTGGCCATTTTTGTATTTTAATTGGAGTATATAGACTATTTATATTTAATGTTGACTATTGACATAGTTAAATTTAACATATTGCAATTTGATTTCTTTTTGCCCATTTGTCATTTGTTTTTATTGATTTTTTTTTTTTTTTTTTGAGAGAGGAAGGGAGAGGGAGGAACATAGATCAGCTGCCTCCTGCATGCTCCCTACTGGGGATCAAGCCTCAATTGGGCATGTGCCCTGACTGGGAACTGAGCAATCAACTGAGCCACACCAGCCAGCACTGTTCATTGTTCTCCTTTTCTTTTTTAGAAGTGAAAATTTGTTTTCTTCCAAGAAAAATGATTTTAAATATAAAAATGTTACATGCAATAAACAATATTTCAACAAAAACGATCTTAAATATAATAATGTTGCCAAAACCGGTTTGGCTCAGTGGATAGAGCGTCAGCCTGCGGACTGAAAGGTCCCAGGTTCGATTCCGCTCAAGGGCATGTACCTGGGTTGTGGGCACATCCCCAGTGGGGGGCGTGCAGGAGGCAGCTGATTGATGTTTCTCTCTCATCGATGTTTCTGACTATCTCTCTCCCTTCCTCTCTGTAAAAAAATCAATAAAATATATATATATAATAATGTTACATGCAATACACATTAATATTTCAAGGAAAACGAATTTAAATGTTACATGCAATAAACACCAATTATTCAAGAAAAAATGATCTTACATATAGTAATATTACATGCAATAAACATTAATATTTCAAGAATAAAGGGATTTTAGGGATAATAATATTGTCAAAACTGTACTAATAAAGTATATCACAAAAGTTGTAGGAAATATTAAAAATCTGCAAATAAAAGGATTACTTCTATTAGATTCTAAAATATCCCCCCCCCCCCCACTGGCTCTATTTTGTTCATTAGTTTATGATGTTCTTTATATTCCACAAATGAATGAGATCATGTGATATTTATCTTTTTCCAACTGGCTTAATTTGCTTAGCATGATGCTCTTCAGGTCCATCCATGCTGTTGCACATGATGAGTTCCTTTTTTACAGCAGCGTGGTATTCCATTGTGTAGATGTCCCAGTTTTTTAACCCACTCATCTGCTGATGGGCACTTAGGCTGTTTCCAAATCTTAGCTATGGTAAATTGTGCTGCTATGTACATAGGGGTGCATATATCCTTTCTGATTGGTGTTCCTGACTTCTTGGGATATAGTCCTAGAAGTGGGATCACTGGGTCCAATGAGAGTTCCCTTTTTAAGTTTTTGAGGAAACTCCATACCGTTTTCCACAGTGGTCGCACCAGTCTGCATTCCCACCAGCAGTGCAAGAAGGTTCCTTTTTCTTGTTCTTTGTTTTCCTTTCCCTCTTTTTCTGCCTTCTTTTGAATGGAAAATTTTTTTTCTGATTCTATTTTATCTTCTGTTTTGACTTATAGCTACAAGTGTTTATGTTAGTGATTTCCTTGGGGTTTACTATATACATTATTAACTTATCACAATCTATCCTCAGATAACATACCACTTTACATATACTTAAGAACTTTACAATCACATGCTTCTATTTTTCCCCTCCTGAAGTCTGAGCTTGCTGTCATGCTATAATTTAAATATGTGTAAACTCCAAACTATGTTATTTTTGCTTAAACAATTATCTTTTAAAAAGAATAAAGTAATAAGAAAAGAAGACCAAACAAGTCATGTATGTACCCATGCAGTTACTATTTTCTAGTGCTCTTCATTCCTCGGTGTATTTTTTTTAAAAGAATATATTTTTATTGATTTCAGAGAGGAAGGGAAAGGGAAAGAGATAGAAACATTATGATGAAAGAGAATCATTGACCAGCTGCCTCCCACACACCCCTTACTGGGGATTGAGCCCATAGCCCAGGCATGTGCCCTTGACCAGAATCTAACCGAGGACGCTCTATCCACTGAGCCAAACCAGCTAGGGCATTCCTCCGTGTATTCTTATTTCCACTTGGCATCACTTTTCTCCTGCCTGAAGGACCTTTCTGATTTCTCCTTGCAAGGGTCTGGTGATAATTTTTTAATCTTCTTGTCTATAAATAATTTTATCATCTTTGTTCCTGAAAACTATTTTTGTTCTACTTTTTCTTCATCACTGCTTTTCAGCAATTTGATTGTGATGTCATTTCTTGTTCTTCGGGTTCATTGTGTTGCTTGGCTCTGGAGGCTTACAGTTTTCATCCTAATTGGAAAATGCTTCCACCAGTAATTTTTAAAATAATTTTTCTGTCCCTTCCTTTCCTCCTCTGGGAATTCCAATTACATATATACCTGCCTGCCTGGAGTGGTCCCAGAGCACCATGGTGCTCTGTTCATTTTAAAATCTTCTTTCTGCGTTTCATTTTGGACAGTTCTTACTGCCGTTGCCAAGTTCACTCATCTTTCCTTTTGCAATGCCTAATCTGCTGTCATTCCCATTAAGGTACTATTTTTCTATCTCACACATTGTAGTTTTTACAAGTTTGATTTGGGTCTTATTTCTGTTACATGTTTTCACTAGGTTTTGGTATGTATGGTTTTGATGCCCTCTGTTAATTATAACCTCTGTGTTAGTCCCGGGTGGAATATTTTCTTCATTAGGGGTAGTGTTTTCTGCCTTTCTGCAGAACTGAATGTTATAAACTGTGAAATTACCTTTGTAAGTGCTTCATATTTTTATAATCCTATAATATTCTTGAGTTTTGTTCCGAGGTGTAATAGCATTGTCTAAAAACACACAAACAATTGTACGTACCTTAATTATAAAATACTTTATTGCTTAAAAATGCTAATAATCATCTGAGCTTTCAGCAAGTCATAATCTTTTTGGTATCAATAGACTTGCTTGACATAGGGTTGCCACTAACCAACAATTTGTAAAAAACACATTATCTGCAAAGTACAATAAAGTGAAGTGCAATAAAATGAGGTATACCTGTATTCCCCAATATTGAGGCTAAATCCTTCTGTACATCCTACTCAACATGTTATACATCCTTAGATTTTTCCAGCTTGGCTGGTGGTCACAGGCAGTATTTCCAGCCTTGTGTCAGCTTTGAGCAGTTACTGCTAATTTTGGGGGGTGCTTCTTTCCCTGGCCTCAAGAGTAGTTTCCTCACATGCACGACTGATGAAAACTTAAGGGACCCTTGGCAGACCCTCAGAGTTTTCTCTCTGTGCAATTTTCTCCTTTTTTTTACTCTGTCCTGCAAACTCTGGCCACTTTGGTCTCCTCACATCTGAGCTCCGTCTTTTCAACTCTGGTGTTTGGGTGGACTCTGCCTGTGTTCCTCTCTCCTACATCATCCTTTGAAAATTCTCTCAAGGCTCTCAACAGGGAACAATTGTAGGGCTCACCTGGATTTTTCCCATCTCTCAGCGATTGTTGTCTCATGCCTAGCATCTTGATATTCATTATTTTGTATATCTTATCTAGTTTTCTGATAGTTTTAGGTGTGTGTGTGTGTGTGTGTGTGTGGAGGGTAGGGTGAGGAACAATAAATTTGAATCCTGTTACTCCATCTTTAGTAAAAACAGAAGTCTTGAACTATTTGATTTTATTATACAAATTTCCTAATTTCTACATTTCCTCTGAACTTAATTAAAATGACATTTAAAAATTCAACTATGTATCAAGTTCCAATAAAATCATTTATTGTGAAAAGCTATTCTGATTGTAATAATCTCTGTTGGTCCCTTAAGGGGAAGATATTATTTTAAAAGGTGGATTATAATGTACTAACTGTGTAAATCAGAAACTTTAGATGGAGTATTACCACTCTCTAAATGGTATACTACCATTTGAAATTCTAGAGACAAGATAGGTAGGGGAGGGCAGAGATAATAAATATACCTTAAATAGAAGCATTAATGTAACTTCATATGAGTTAATGACTTAATGTGTGATCTTTATTTCCCATTTCAGAAATACTAATCCAACGTCCAGTAGTCAGGCCAATACCAAGCAGCAGAAGAAAAATCCTCTAGTTAGTTAAGTGCTAGGAGCATGCGGGTGCCTTTCCTGCCCGCCTCTTCTTCACACACAGGGCTGCATCTCCTAAACTCTAAGGGTCCCCATGAGACTTGCAACCCGGGGAGCACTGGGCAGCAACAACTTGTCCTGGGCTAACCCCGGCACCTGTTCCCAAGGCCCCCTTTCCTTTGACTTCTCCATGAGCCAAAGCAGCTCTGCCGAGGCTCTCCTGTCCTAAACCCTTCCTTATTTCCCTGTTCCCAGCTTTAATAAACATTCTCTCAAAATAAAAAAGTTATTCCCGATTTTTAGTGTTTCTCAGGTTTTCGACGTATCTAAGAATTAACTGCAGAGTCTGTTTCAAATGCAGATTTTCATCCCAAAACTCAAGATTTTAATTTAGTAGGACTGGGATAGAGTCTAGAAATCTGCAAATTATTGACCAGCTCAGTGACTCTGATAAGAGATGACTATGGAATTAAGCATGCCCTTACTTCTTGCTTGAACTGGCTAAATGGACGATGGGTAAAACACAGTGAACATTTTTAGGAGAATCAATGTAGAGGCAAGAATAAGCCAAGGTGTTTTGTCTTAGCTTAAGAGGTTCAGATCAGAAAAGCCATCCAGGATCAAACTAAAAAACCTGGGTATTAGAATCTTGAAACCACCTTTAGTTTCAGAATAGGGGAGTAATAACATAAAAGTGATTTTTAAAGGAATGTTGATTGATGGGACGAGTTGTAAAGCTGGAAAGCCAAGCAGAAGGTTTAGAATGAAGTGATGAAAATGAACACCAGGAAAAAGGTACTGACAGGAGAAGATAAAATGTCAGAAGACATATGGGTAAAAACGTTGAACTTGCTTTTAGATACCTAAAAATAGGAAGTTAATATTAAATACATTTTAAAAGTATTCATTACAAACATCATAACAACAGCAACAACAACAAGAATAATAAGAATAAAATAATCTTCAACTTGGTTTTTCAGATCTTTACTTGCATGATTCTTGAAACTCCATAGGAGCTCAACAGCAGTTTGTATTGCCTGGAAGGATTATTGAAAAGAGGTGTTAGTGTCCTAAATCAACACCAGTTCATCAGTCAGTATAAACTAAAAACAGGCATCTACTATCTTTTGTAAGGTGGATGAAGCAATGTTCGCATTCTGTAGTTTTATTTATATTTCTTCATTCACTGTTTCAACCCATTTTGATTTTTTGTCAATGATGTTACCAAGATTCACAATCAAGAGAGAACACCTACTTCTCCAAAACTACAAAGTAGACATTTAGGTTAAAATGCTAAATGTGTACTACAGGGAATAGTTCTGGTGGGGGGATCGGGTAGGAACAAAAAAGTCAGACAAGTCTTGAAGGAAGATGGAGTTTCAATGGGCTTGAAGGACAGATGGGATCTGGAGACATGGAAAATATAAAGTATGGAAGGAGGAAAGAAAAGGCATCTTACACAAAAATATCAGATTTCTTTCATATCAGAAACTAAAAAATTTTTCAGTTCATAAAAATGGTTAATTTGCTAAATGCTCTAAAAGCAAATCCAAAGGAAGATGACACTTCTATGCATCCCATTTCTTACCTTCTTTTAATGGGGTTTTGAGGACAAAATTTTCTTTACTTTCATGAAGAAAAGCCTTTGAAGGATCAAAGCGTTTGATGCCCAGAACTTTATTCAACTCCTCCTGAAGGTTTCTCTCACTTTGCTTTATTTTAGCAAGCTGAGAACGGAGTTTTGACACCTCCTATGTAAAAAAAAAAAGTAAACAATAAACAATTATTTAAGATCACATTGGTAAAATGTGTAACCAATGTGACTGACAAATTCCAAAGTCCCTCAGATATCAAACCAATGGCAAAAATCACTACTAGAGAGAGGCTTTAAGACTATGAAGTTAGCCAGGCGGCGGGACTCAATTGGTTGGGCATCATCCTATGTACCCAAAGGTTGCTGGTTCTATTCCTGGTCAGGGCACATGCCCGAGTTGCAGGCTCCATCTCTGGTAGGGGGTGTGCAGGAGGCAGCTGATCAATGTTTCACTCCCACACCAATGTTTCTCTCTCTTCCTCTCTCTAAAATTCAGTAATAAATGCCGACATCAACTTCCAGCATGAGGACCTGAGGGGCTCCACTGACCCGCTTCCTAGTGAAACTAAACACCAGAAAAAGGCAGGAAGTAGATTAGTGGTGGGAGGGAGGAATGGATGAGAGAAGATAGGGAGATAATAGCTAATTTTGAGGTAATAAAAATGTTCTAAAATTGACTGTGGTGATTGATGGCTGTAGCTATCTGTACATATACTAAAAACCACTGAGTTGTACACATTAATGGTGTGTGAATTATATTTCAATAAAGCGGTTAAAAAACTTAAATGCCTAACTAGTTTTGAACACTGCTTATCTTTACAGTATTTATTTACATCAAGGATTTTTCTACTTTACAAATAGAAATGGATATGTAAACCTTTCTGAATTTTTCCAATCATTTTTTTAGAGAGAATGGAAGGGTGGGAAAGACAGAGAGAAATATCGATGTCAAGAGAGACACATGGATTTGTTGCCTCCCACACGTGCCCCGACCAGGGCCAGGAACTGAGACTGCAACCGAGGTATGTGCCCTTCACCAGAATAAAACCCGAAACCCTTCAGTTTGTGGGGCGACGCTCTGACCACTGAGACAAATTGGCTAGGGCTCTAGTAATTTTCAATATACTAATGAAGTAGCTAGAAAATATGAGAACAATAATACCCATCCGGCCAACACTCTAAAATAAAATAAATCCTTAATTGTTAGATGGACTATCACTTTTTTCTGATGCCAAAGTCCTTCATTTTACTATTATAAATAGAATAAAAAATACTCCACCCCAATATCTTCAGTAGGACTGTGTTATTTTACAAACCGATTTGAGTTGGCTATTTTCATCTTTCAATTTCACAACATGCTTGATTTTTTGCTTGAGATTCTGATGGCCCAATAATTTAGCATAGGAATCTCTTAGTTTATTTAGCTGGTCCTGAGCTGCACCATGTTCATTCAACAAAGCCTGTTTCTCTGCTTCAAATGCATCCAGTTGTAGCTGAAAAATAGTTTTTTGGTTTTTTTTATATAAAGTTAAGACCTAAAACTGTTAAAACCTTACTTGTCTATATAAACTATATAGAAGACAAAGTTAAAAGAAAATTTAAAAATTAATAAAAACAGATTTTGTTGACATATTCTCAGAGCTCTCCATAAATGAGACTTTGTAAAAAATTTTGTGTTTTTCATTTCAAAGATCATAAAAACAGGGAAAGAAACAAGAAGTCTAGGCTGGCCAGCCTAATTTGTATTAACAGGATCATATCATAACCAGAACTCCTAATCCACTGAAGTGTCAAGATTAGCATTTATCCTTTGGCTATGTTAAGATCCGTGTATTTACTTGAGATACACTGAGAAAGATCACAACAAAATAATTATCACAATTTTACATAGATTAATGATCAAAAGAAACTTCTATGCTATTAACTTTAAGTCTCTTACTAGGAGGTATTTTCTAGACTATAAAGGCTTTATTAAAAATGTATGCATAATAATTTGACAACATTTATAAGCCTTCTTTAATAGGAAGCTAAATTGGCACTAGATGCACAGCAAAATGGTCTTTCAGAAAAATCAAGTCACTGTCCTGACAAAGCGAATAACTAAAACAAACATGAGTAAGCTTAGTCCTATTTGACATACATACCTGAAAAGGCTTTGTTTTATTATATAGTTCTTCATAAAGGAGACGCCACTTATTCATTTCCTCAGTTAATTCTGCCATTGTATTTTCTTTTCCAGCTTTTCTGTAACAGAAAATTAAATTAAAGACATAGTGTATTCGAAAAATGAACTGAGGTGTGTGGCACCCGGGTTTTGAAGTGGGATTACCTTGCTTCTTTCTCTTCCAGCTGCTTCTTAAAGTCTTCACCTTGCTGCTTGAGCTGGTTCTCCAAATCACTTATTTTTTGGAGGGAAGAAACTGTGATTTCTTTAATTTCTGCTTCTTTAATTGCTGCTCTGGTCTGCAGATCTAGAAGCATCCTTGGGTTTGAGAGAGAAGAGTCCACTAAATATTTTACAGCCATTTTAATTCTCTTTTTGTTCTTTTCCTTAGTTATTATTTTTTAATTTAAGGACCTCTTTGAGAACTTTATATTTTTAACTAAACTCTTTTTAAAAGTATATTTTTTATTATTGAGTTCAGAGGAAGGGGGGAGAGAGAAATAGAAACATCAATGATGAGAGAGAATCATGGATTGGCAGCCTCCTGCACACCCCACACTAGACCTCAAGCCCGAAACCTGGGCATGTGCCTTGACTGGGAGTCCAACAATGATCTCCTGGTTCATAGGTCAATGCTCAACCATTGAGCCATGCCGGCCAGGCTTAACTAAATTCTTCATTTGCAATGAGATCACCAAAGCAAGCCAGGAAACGAACTACAACTCCCTGCATCACTTGGTAGCTGGCTTTCAACAACATTGTTTAATGGTTTGAGGGCCACACGTATGGTTTTATTTTTACTACATACCTTGCATATTCTTGATTTGAGCTCTCAGTTGCCAATATCTGATGCTGAACATCCTCTGCACTTTTCTCGGCCTTGGCCACTTTTTCCTTAAGTGATGAGTTCTCCAGCTTAAGATCTTCTATCTCACTAGCTGTTAATACTTTATAGCTTATTAACAAGAAGAATAAGTTAACATATACATGACAAATATGTAGCTGATGAATTTATAGTTTAAAAAATATGTATATCATTAAATTTGTGGTAAGAGTTATGAAGAAACTACAGAGCTCCTTAAGCTAATAAAACAGAGTACCCTACATTTTGGTTAGGCATTCAGAAAAGGCCTGAGGAATTCAGTTAAGCTGAGACATGATGGATAAGGAAGATTTTTCCAGGCAGTTAGGGCAAAGTATTTCAGAGAGAAAAGATGCTCAGAGGCAGGTAGACCATAGTGCATGAAAAGATGAGACTGCAGTGCTACTAAAATTGGAATAATACAGAGAAGATTAGCATGGCCCCTGTGTGAGGATGGTACACAAATTCCATATTTTAAAGCAAAACAAAGAAACAGAAAGAAAAAAGATGAGCCTGGAGACTAACAGATAAGAGAGGAAAGAGCAGAAGCTAGAGTGAACTGAGGTCATTCATCACTGCAGGGCACCATGGGGTTACCTGAGGTCT
Organism: Corynorhinus townsendii; assembly: GCA_026230045.1. Taxonomy (NCBI): domain Eukaryota; kingdom Metazoa; phylum Chordata; class Mammalia; order Chiroptera; family Vespertilionidae; genus Corynorhinus; species Corynorhinus townsendii. The sequence goes on along the minus strand of JAPDVU010000006.1, from coordinate 160,323,851 downwards.
CTTAAGTGTGTGGACTACTCTGTAGACATGTGGAGAATGGACTGGGGAAGGTGCAGGGGTGCCACATTGGAACAGTAAATAAAAGATAATTATCAGTCCCGGTAAGTGAAAAAGACTTTGACTAAGGAGCTGGCAATGGAAAGATGTGATATCTCTTTTGGAGGCAGAATTTTAAAATTGCAGAAATAGATTAGGTGTTAGGAGAAGGGGAGAGAAAATGATCAAAGATGACACTAAGATTTATGGAATGAGAAGCTAGTAAGATGTCACTGACTGAGATAAAAAAGAATGAGAGACTAGAGGTAGAAAGAGAGAGGAGATCAAGAGTTGTTTTAGACACATTACTATTGGAAGATAGTCAGATATCTACTTAGAGATGTCAAGTAGGCAGCTGGGTAGGTGGGTACAGAGCTGAATGGAGACGTGTGGTCTGAAGAAATAAGCTTTAATGGTATTAGCATAGTGATGGTGAGTGGATTCATAGAATGGCTAAGGCACTATCTTTCAAAGTAGCAAGATGGGAAATCCCTTTTCAGGATTGAGAATAGCACTAAAAATTGCCTAATATAAAACTTACATAATTTATATTTCTGCTGTGACAGAAAAATTATAATTAAAATAAATACATATGCATGATATGTGTGTGTATATATGTATTATATATAATATATCACATGAAAGAGATCACTCGGAAAGAAGATACTATTCAATGAATGGACACTAGGCAATTCATTATCCACATGAAAAAACAAAAATAAATTTGATCCTAATATCACTACACACAGAAATCACTTCTAGGTGAAGAAGTGAAAAGAGAAACTGAAACTTTTAGAAGAAAAATAGGTGATTGTCTTTATGTTCTTTGGGGCAGAAAGGTCTTCAATGAGATGCAAAAGTGCTCACAAAAGAATCTACAAACTTAGCCACAGTAAAATCAAAGGGAAATTACTATACATACTAAGACTAACATGCAACACTAAATGCCCATTTATGGTTGGTCATTATGGAATTTAAAGTGATAACAATAATTTTATTTGTGCGATTGATTTTGTTGTTCAGTTTTTCCTAAGTACCCCTTCCTGTTCTTATTATGTTTGAGAGTACAGGCTCCCAATAAAAATACCTTTCGAATTGAGCAGTGACAACTCCAAGGTTTTCCTCTGCAGCATTACACCTTTCCTGCAAAAGCAGGGTGGCCTGAGTGTGAGCAGCATTACTTCTCTCCAGTTCAGCTTCTTTCCTAAGGAAAAAGGAACAATGAAAAGATAAACTACTAGCTACAAGATAAACTACTAGCTACAAATCATTGCCCTAAGAAAGAGGTTAGTATTTACCTTTGAATCCCAAACCTTCCTGTTTACATCAGCTAGTGGATAGCTTAGATGAAAATTTATGGACTACTACATCTTAAAAGCATGGTTAGTATGTAGTATATTATCTTTCCTGTTCTTTTTTACTTTTGTTTTCATCCTCATTTCCACATTTATCTTTTTATATCACATGTATGTATGTAGTTAAACATATTTGGGGAAGTAAGATAAAAAGACTCAAATAGAATCTTAATAGCAACAGCTAAGAATGTGAAGAATTAGCTGAAACCGTGGCTCAGCTGGATAGAGCATCAGCCTACAGAATGAAGGGTCCCGGGTTCGATTCCGGTCAAGGGCATGTGCCTTGGTTGTGCAGGGGGCAGCTGATTGATGTTTCTCTCTCATCGATGTTTCTAGCTCTCTATCCCTCTTCCTTCCTCTCTGTAAAAAATCAATAAAATATATTTTTAAAAAAAGAAACAAACTTCTAAAAAAAATGTGAATTACTAGTTAAAAAGCATTTGTACTGAATAAAATTTAATTTTCTATGTGTAGACATTTAAGAAATATTTAGTATAGTTAAAGATACATTGTTTTAAAAGTTATAGAATTATGCAGATTTATTTTGATTGTATCAATAACCCACATTATAAATTGTTATTCAAAGATTCAACAACTTATTAAATAAATAACATATATTACAAAATGATATAATTTTTAGATATGCATATGAGCTTATGAGATCTTTTAAAGAACATTTGGAACTAAAAATTATAAATAAGCATTATTCACTTACAGACTAAGTTTGACACTGAGACAAGATAACAGGTGGTAGAATTCATTCTGTAATGAGTAGGGGACTTAAAAAAATATACACACAGCAGCTAAAAGCAATCAAATCACACTAACGGGTTTTTAACAAAATATCACCTTTCCTGCCCCCTAGAGGAATCACTTTCAACTATCTTAATTTTTCTTTTTAGCATAAAATTTCCAGGATGGAAGAGATGGACCACAGAAAGAATCTTATAAAACTATTTTATATATAATGAAATAGAAAATTATGGAGATTAAGATTATCTTGCTCATAGTCACACAGCTAGTAGCAAAATATTTATCTCCTGACCTCTGGACAGTTCTCTGAGTCAGAATACATGATTATGTCAACTTTCTTTCTGAATCTGAAATCATCTACTCAGGCACTTAAAGCACCCGTCCCCTGAGACTGGCTGCAATATAGAACAACCCCTTGATTACATTTGGTACTGCTCCTGCAAAAGCAGGTATATATAAAACCTTGGTGTGCTTTTAAAATTTTTACTCATTTATTTTTAAAACACCATTTATCCCTTCTAGCTTTTTCTTTTTTTTAAATCACTAAGCACTAACCCCCGCCTCAAAAAAAACCCACAAAAAAAACAAAAAATGAAAAACAGAAATTAATAACAAAAGTATCCAACAAGAGATACAATTCTAGACATATTACATGTAGGCTCATGTCTAGTCTGTGCTAGGAAATTTTATAGTGATGAAATCCCAAGGATTCAAATAAAAATCATTATTTTATTTGTAATTTGAACTCAATAGCCAACCTGGACATTTTAAGTAAATGTAGTAGAGGACACATAACATGATGAAAGCAATATGGAACTACAGTAAAAAAGAAAGCATGAAATCTCAGTCTTTCTATTTCTAATAATACATTTATTTTTTTTAAGATATATATATATATACATATATATATATATATATATATATATATATATGTTTTTATTTATTTCAGAGAGAGTAAGAAGAGGGAGAGATATATAGAAACATCAATGAGGAGAATCATTGATCAGCTGCCTCCTGCACACCCCTGTACCGGGGATCGAGGCTGCAACCCTGGCATGTGCCCTGACCCAGAATGGAACTGTGACCTCCTGGTTCACAGGTTGACACCCAACCACTGAGACACACTGGCCGGCCATTTCTTATTTTTTAATGTTTCCCAGTTCTAGTTATTTTTTCCTCCCATTTTGCTTTTTGATTGTTATTTTTGAAGTGTTTGTATTCCCTCAAAACAGGTAATTAAAAATATAACTCACACTATGTAAACTGATGTACACATATACAAAAAATGGAAATGTGTCTTATTAAAGGGTGGGAAACTTAATTTTGGGGAGTATTTTTCTAAATCTATTATTATTTTAACACTAATGTCCCATCATTTTTAGAAAATATGAGAGTAATTATAGGATCCACAATATTTTGGTCATTTAAAAAAATGTATTTTATTGATTTTACAGAGAGGGAGAGGGAGAGAAACATCGATGAGAAACATTAATCAGCTGCCTCCTGCTCGCCCCCTACTGGGGATTGAGCCAGCAACTAAGGTACATACTCTTGACCAAAATAGAACCCAGGACCCTTCAGACCACCGGCCCACACTCCATCCACTGAGCCAAACCAGTTAGGGCTGGTCATTTTTGAATTAAAACTCTTAAACCACTGGCTTTAAATAAAGAAAGGGCTTGGCTTTTATTCCGGCTGTTATACTTACCTATATGTACATCCCACGCATATACTTTCTCCTTACTTGCAAAATAATTCTAACCTCACCCACTTGCATGATTGATATGAGAATCCTGAGAATGTACTGGAAAAATACTTCGTAAAATCTGGAATCATATGTGTAAAGTCCTATTAATACAAACCCCTTCAGCTTTTCTTCCAGAAGTTTCAGTTCTTCAGCTCTAGCTTTTGTCTCTTCTTCCAGCTGTTTAACCAACTTTTCAGATTTTTCCTCCTTTTGCTGTAATTTATCTAGCTCATCCAGAGCTTGCTTTAATTCTTCCTCAAATAGATTCTTCTCTTTCATCATGTCCTCTTGAAAAGAAGAGAGCTTCTGCTGAAGACTAGAAGATAATTCCTACATTCAACAGAAAACCACCAACATAATTCAAAAGGTTTAAATAACTTAATTTAATAATTTGTGAGGTTTTATTAAGGACAGAAAAATGTACATGTAATGAAGTAATAATATCAAATTCAAGATCCTCAAGGAAATTTGAAAAAATATGAAGATATCATATTCACTTTGTCAGGGAGTATATCCTCTAACTTGTCAACATTATGATAAATGTTACTTTAGTCTTTTTCCTATGCAACACATATACACAAACTTACTTCTTGTAAAACTAAAATCATATTCTACAACTGGCTTTTATAACATATTTTTGTCATATGACATTACATAAAAAGGACTATGATTTCAATGTTATATAAAAATATTTTAAAGTTATATGAGTACACACCAATATAAAGATATATATAAGTAAATCACGATTGTAAAAAATTTTGACATCATCAATAAAGAGAAAATTGCCTTAACTGCTCCCCACCCCAATCTTACTTTTCCAATTGCAGAGATAACCACTACTTCGAAATTATCTGCTTTAAGGTCTTTTCTTATTATTTATATAATACTTCTTGAAATATGAAAGATATATACTGTGTATATAAAAGTCATTTAAAAAACACAAAAATGGTTATTGAGATTTTTAAGTTGGTATATACAGATCTACTTAATTTCTTTAGCCTTTGTAGGTTCCTCAACAATATTTATATAATATTGTCCAACTCTCACCAAGGGTATTTTTTTAAATCAAATGTTTAAATTTGTGCCAATCGTATAAGTGAAAAAGAAAAAAAAAGGATTTTCATTTCTTTGATTACTACTAAGGTAGAACATCTAGTAACTTACAGGCTATCTAAATTTCTATTTCTAAGAATTATGTATTTCCATCCTATGCCCATTCTTTCTTAGTGGACTATCTTTTTTCTCATCGACATGTAAAATGTTTTTTACATAATCTGGATTATAAAAAATTGTCTTTTGTTTCTCATATAATATATCCTTTTTTTCAACATAACTGTAAATGCCTAACACAAGAGTGTGCTGGAAAAGGTTTTTAAACAATTTCCTTATTTTGCTTCCTCTGTTGCTTATAATTTTTCACATTATCAATAATCCAGTGGTAAACATTAAAACAATTATTATTTTTTTATTTCAGAGAAGAAGGGAGAGAGAGAGAGAGAGCAATAGAAACATCAGGCTGCCTCCTGCATGCCCCCTACTGGGGGTTGAGTCTGAAACCCTGGCATGTGCCCTGACCAGAAGTGAACTGTGACCTCCTGGTTCATAGTTTGACATTCAACCACTGAGCTACACCAGCTGGGAATTAACCCTTTACAGTTAAATCTGCTACATAACTATAATTATTTCCTCAGGATAAAATTCTAAAAATAGAATTGGTGGATCACAGGATATATACAATTTTAAGGTGTTCTGACCACAGGGAAATGTATGACATAAAATAAGTACTAGTTTTATTTTACATTGTAGAAAACTACCTTCTCTTGTTGCAGAAGCGAATCAATTTGTAACTCTTTTTGTTGTAGCTTTTCATGTTCTTGTTTTTCAAGAATTAACTTCTCTTTTAAGTTTTGCATTTCAGAATTCAGATGTTCATTCCGTTCTCTGTCCTTGTGGATGAGGTCTTCTAAGAAAGAGAAACGTTAACAATGCTGTACACAGATATGAATACTAACTTTGAACAACCCAGATCCCCATTATATTTCATTATACATATGTTTCATTAACATACATAGCATGTTAACAGAGATCAAGTATTTTCAAAGGAAAAAAAAAACCCTCTATGTTTATATCATTACTCATATAATAATCCCCCACACCTACCTCTTTGTACCTACCAACTTTATTTTAAAATATTTTATTGATTTTTTTACAGAGAGGAAGGGAGAGGGATAGAGAGTTAGAAACATCGATGAGAGAGAAACATCGATCAGCTGCCTCCTGCACACCCTCTACTGGGTATGTGCCAGCAACCAAGGTACATGCCCTTGACTGGAATCGAACCTGGGACCTTTCAGTCCGCAGGCCGACGCTCTATCCACTGAGCCAAACTGGTTAGGGCTGTACCTATCAACTTTAAATGGCTACCAAATGGAGAAGTCAAATAATGCAAAATTGTATATATTTACAGGATAAGCAACATATTAAACATAATATACATTATAAAAGACTAAATTCTCATAAGTAGAACAGAATTTTTTTTGTTTACATAATTATTTTTAAAAGTTGTTTTTAAACATAGCAGTGCTTTTCTTAGATGCTGTATGTAGTACTTAGCTGAAGACAGTAATACTGCAAACACTTGAATACCTTTTTCTTTTTCAAGTAGCTGACATTTAGCATTCAGGTCTTTTACTTGTTCAGACAATGTAACAATGTTTTCTTCAAGAGACTGCTTAAGGCTTAAAACTTCATAATTCTTCTCTTTCAAATTTCCTTCTAACTGGGCAATGTCTAGCTTGTATTTTTCCACTTGATCTGAGGCACAACTGCATTAAAACAAACTATTTTGAAGAGCACATCTATTTAAGCATAGGAAAAAATAACTGAAAAGAGATGAAAATAATGTATTCATCACACTTCAACAAAATGAGGCCTGATTTAAAAGTACTTTTGATATTACCTTATTTCTTCAATGTATTCCAAGAGTTTTTCCATTTCAGATTTTTCATCAATCTTTTCTTTCTGTATTGAAACACTAAAAAAAGGGTGTACATATTAATACATACAATGATCACATATGATGCTTACTCTGTACCAGATTTTGCTGTATCAGGCAGGTTGATGCCAGAGTCTAAACTATGAACTATTAATTTATGTGACACATCAAGTTGGCAATTTAATATATGCAAATAGGAGACCTAATTTTTTTTTTTAGTGAGAAAGCTTTCCAAATATATACCGATTAAAGGACTGTGATAATGAGAGTCATCATCCATAGCACTCCAAGTGACAGAAATAATCTTTTTTGTAGCTTTCCTGGCTTCCCCACCCACCACACATACAAAAGAACATCTGTATGCAACAATGCCTTTGTTCCAGGCTGCCTTATATGCAATTACTTATGTGTTTACCTCCTCCAAACACCTCAACTTAAGCAATGGGCAAAAGACTCAAATAGAGACCTTACAAAAGAACAAAAGAATATATACCCATGGTCAATAAAAATGTAATCAACATTAATAGCATATATATTAAAACCACAAATGAGATACTACTTCACAGATACTGCAAGGGCTGAAATCCCATTGACATCAAATGTTGGTGAGGGTGTGGAACCACTGAAACTTTGATACATTGCTAATGGGAGTGTCAAATGGTTCATCTACTTTGAGTTTTTGAAAATGTTATACATGTACCCTGTGACCCAGGAATTCCATTCCTATTTACTCAAGATAAATAAAAATGTACATCCACAAAAGGGCATATGTAGCAGTCTCATTCATAATAGTCAGAAACTGGAAACCCAAATGTTGATCAGCGGAAGAATAGTAAACAGATGGAGGTTTATATACACATGCATGCAATAATAAGTGTGCCCCCAAAAGCCAAACTAATTTGTGACAATGGAAGTCAGAAAGTGGCTGCGGGTTGGGGCGGAGGGGGCATTATCCAGGGAGGAGCAGGAACAGCAGGCATGGAAGAACTTTGTGAAGGGATGGCAGTATTCTCTACCATATTCGGGTGGTGGTTATTCAGGTACATACAACTGTCAAAAGCCATCAAACGGACTACTTGTGATTTGTGTCTTTCATTGTATGTCAGTGAGAGCTCAGTAGTAAAAACAAGGCTAGAATTGTGCATTAATCTCAGCCTCCTATACCAGTGCTTCTCAATTCGGGTCAACTTTACCACTTCCACAAGATTAGGCTATTAGAAAGCTTATGAGGTCTCTCTTCATCACTGATACAGAATATGTACACAAGTAATAATAGTCGTGTATCTTTTCAGCCTAAATTGTTTGGGAATGAGTAAGTCTCAACTATCACTTGGGAAAAGAAATAAGGCAATGAGAGGAAGGCCATGAGGTAAGTATTGTGGGAAGGTTAACATCCCAGGAAAAAATAGCAGAGGAGAGCAGTGAATCCAGACTGAACACTTTCTCTTTCCTTTAGGCACTCACAGTTTCCCCTCGAGTTGTGCTACTTTCCCTTGAGACTCTTCCAGATTCTTCCGGGTGACCTGCAGTTTCACCTCCATGCCTTGTTGTTTAGCCATCATACTCTACAAAACAGAAATATGTTGCAGGAAAAAAGAAATCATTCAGACCCACAGAACCAGACACAGCACACTCAGCAAAGGCATCACTCACCCTCATCTTAGTTTCTCTTTTGTTTCTAAGCTTCATCAGCTCAAGGCTTAGAATTCTCAGGTTCTTCTGGTTGCTATCTTCAGAAAACTAAGTACAATAAACATGTAAAAGATTCAGAAGTATTTTCTGCTAAGTTATATAACAAATCATTGACGTATTGATTACTATTGATTAGTACCAGTTACTGGGACTGTTATTTGCCTACAATATATTCTGACAGAGCAAACAGCCTCTGACAAACCAGGATTACTATTTACACTACTATTGTTCTTGTCCCTCCTTCTCCTTCATGTGACTTTCTGGTTTATTTCTGAAAGTAGTTTGGGTGGTCACCTACTTCAATATACTGGAAAGTTCATTGCAAGGCTCTAAAATAAACTTTTCATAAAAGCTGTTTGCTTAACAAAATGCATTTAAATTGCCTGGTCTACTCTGAAATATGTGAGGAGTACAGAGTCCATCCAAGGCCAAGTAAATCAGATCTTCCTGGATGGGGCCCAGGAATCTGTTCCCATGGTTAATTCCTATGTATCCTCACTCCCTTTGTAAGCAAAGAGCCCAGCACATAGGCTGTGAATAAATGACTCTGAAACTCAACAGTGATTTACAGGCTCCTTCTACTTCTATAGAAAGCGAAATGACTATGCTAAGACCTATTAGTATTGATAAACACAATTTATTGATTGAACATATTGATTCATTTTGCACTTCATTCCCAAAAAGATTTGAGATGGAAGCAGGCTATCATACTACTCATTATTTCAAAGGAAGATCTTTAAAGTGACTTCTAGATGTAAATTCTGCAACTTTGATTAATGTCCTTATTTATGGAGGTTACTTTGAAAGAGGGTGAGAAAATGTCAGACATTAAAACAAAAAGTAATATGTTTGTTTATAAATTCTTATGTGCCAGGCAACATAATAAAAAAGATACAATAATAATTCCTACTGGAAGCAGCTTAATATTTAAGGTACATTTAGTGAAGGAAAAGAGACTAAACTAGTCTAAAATTCCCCCAAAAATAGTGTATGAGAAAAAACATGTTTATTATTTATTCAATTGTCAATATTACCATGTGGTCCAAATACCTTAGATCTGAGTAGCTCGTTAGTCCTGGTTAACTCAGTAAGCTGCTTTTCCAGCGTAGCGTTGCTTGCAGAGAGAGACGTTTTTTCCCTGACTGCAGCACTGAGCTTTGCTTCCATCTTCTCCAGCTCAGCTTCCAGATCTTGGAGACGCTTGTCCTGAGTACCGCGTTCCTGCAGGAGGACACGAATCTGGATGGAAACAGGTGAGGAATGAATGATTCACAAACACAATGCCAGCGTAACTAGCTGCTACTGATAATTAAAACATTCAAGCTCTAGGAAAATCTCTTACTGTGATATAATGCTCTGCTTGAACAATCATATTTAATTTATGACACATCTTAAAAATCTGTAAGCATTGCCTGGCCACTGTGGGTGGCTCAGTGGTTGAGTGTCAAACCATGAATCAAGAGGTCAACCAGTTCGATTCCCAATTTGATGCAAGAGGCAGCCGATCGATGTTTCTCTCTTTCTCTCCCTTCCTCTCTTTGTATAAAAATCACTAAAAACTTTTTTTTTTTTAAAAAGGTCATTTCAGGAGGAAGACATAGGCTTCAATTTGTTGTACACTTATATAACTTTAAAATATAAACAGCAAAAACTGACAGACTTAAAAGGGAAATAGACAAATTAACAGAATTAAAAATTTAAAAGTACCTCTCTTAGTAACTAATAGAATAATATCAGTATAAATATTTGAACAGAACTATTAAGCACCTTGAACTGACATATATGGACCACTATACCTAACAAGTGCATAAATATTTTTTTCTATTGCACAGAAAACATTTACCAAACTAGACTATTTGCTTGGTATAAAAGTATCAAGAAAGCATAGCTGTAGTAGGTCGCATTAAATGTATTTTGTATTCTTACTGGCTTTGTATTCATACTAATCTTAGTATTTTAAGCTAACATTGCTTAACTAAAAATGTATTAAGCACCACTATGTGAACTAGAGGCTAGGGACTGACTGGGCTTTAAGGGTCCCTACCATAAGATTCGCTATGCTTACATTATTGGTTTACAACTGGTGTTTTTAGCATAGTATTATACAGTCGAAAAACGGAACACTGAGATAATCTACATCACACTTTTTGCAGCTAAAAAAACTTAAGTTAAAAAAAAAGGGGGGGGGTGTAAACTCAAATACCTACGTGGCTAAGCAGAAAACATAAACAAGAGAGCCAGGTGAGGGCTGAAGAGCAAATGTGGGGGTCTAAAGAGGCAGCCCTGCACAGGCCAGGAGGGGAATGTGCAAACAGTGTTTTCCGATCTGATTTTGCAACAGAAGGTGGAAATCTGAATTTGTTTTGCATGTAACTTTCCACTTAAATACTGACAACCAATTCAACTTAAGAAAACAATAGCAAATATTTCGGGGCTTAAATAAAATAGAGCTCTATTTGCTAAAAATCTCCATTCTAAAAGATTAACTGACCCAAATGACCAGTTCTAATCCTGGCACTGCCACTTACCTGCTATCTAACTGAGATTCACCTACTACTGCCCTCCCATCGCCCGCCTCCATTCATCCCTTTCATGTATCCTCAATAAAATGAGAGCCACCCGGCCGGCGTCACTCTGTGATTGAGTGTGGACCTCTGAGCCTGGAGGTCATGGTTTGATTCCCTGTCAGGGCATATGCTCCAGTTGCAAGATCGATCCCCAGTGTGGGGCGTGCAGGAGGCAGCCAATCAATGATTCTTTCTCATCATTGATGTTTCTGTCTCTCTCTCCCTTCCTCTCTGAAATAAATAAACTTAAAAAATAAAATAATAAATAAAATGATAGCCAATATTATTAAAAATAAATACAAAAGAATCACATCAACCAGGGCAGAGATTTGCCTATTCTTGGTCCTAAGCCAATATTTTACTGTAATCAATGAAAAGTTTTAATATATCAAAAGAATATGTCCACCAGAAAGAGTCAGTAATGGAAACATGGATAAATTCCTGCCGGAAAAGCAAAGCTGGCAGTGACCAGCTTAGCCCTGCTTAGGGAAGTAAGTGGGTTCTTTAGGAAGTAAGTGGGTTCAATAGGAATTTTTGCCATGGTGGCGATGCTCTGTCCAGTATAGTAGCCACCCCTCACATGAACACTTGAACTGTGACTAGTGCAATTGAAGAACTGAGTTCTTAATTTAATTTCATTTAAATAGTCACATGTGGTAAGTAACTACCATGTAACAGGGCAGCCCTAAATCATTTTATCCTTGAGGGAGGCCTATACCACTGGTGCAGAGGAATGCATCAGATTACCAGAACTCCTTCACAATTCAACTAACCTGCGAGGATTTTATGCTCACTCTGCAATTCCCTAGTTAGTCATTGTCTTAACATGCAGAGTAGCATACAGGAAAAGTAAATGTAAATACTGCATCTACATATAATTGTAGTAAACCAACATATTGATTTTTCGTTATAATTTTTCATTAAATGGGTTATCTTGAATCTGTCCCTTAGTAAGCTAACAACTTGACTTTGTCAGCATCCCACACAGGCACCCAGGTTCTGATATAGGGTGTCCAAGCCAAGGGATGATTACCCTGTAGGCACTGGTCTGAATGGTATATTTGCCATCCAGTGTGACTCCTCAAACTGCAACAGAATCCTTGTTTCTTAATTCTATGTAACTAACTCTCTTTCCATTATACACAGCACATTTGTTTTTCGATAAGTTGAAAGCATTGCTTACCTCTTTTTCCAACATCTTTAAGTCTTTGTCATTCTTTTGAGATTCCTTCTATTTGAAAGTCAAAGAATAGTGATGATCAAATTTTAGTGCCACAAACATCATAGATGAATTTTATTTTTAGTTATCAGAAGATTAAGTATTCCAAACAGTTAGTTTCTATTTTAAAATTTTCCCTGAGTCTATTAAACACTTTGTAGGTGACTTAGTAAATGAGGGAAAAGGTTCTTTAAATCTCAAAATATTTTAGGCTTAAAAGTTTTTATCTCAATAAAATTAGATTTTTTTGTTTGTTTGTTAAAAAGTCCAGTGAAGCCCTAACAGGTTTGGCTCAGTGGATAGAGCATCGGCCTGTGGACTGAAGGGTCCCAGGTTCGATTCTGGTCAAGGGCATGTACCTTGGTTGCAGGCACATCCCCAGTAGGGGGTGTGCAAGAGGCAGCTGGTCGATGTTTCTAACTCTCTATCCCTCTCCCTTCCTTTCTGTAAAAAAAAATAAAATAAAATAAGAAAATAAATAAATATATGTATGTATATTCCAGTGAACAGAACAGAGGAGGAACTTTATGAATAAAGCTACTGACTGCTTTTTTCTAATGTTAAACAGCAACACATTTTGAATTTTGAATTATGCTATCTCATAAAGAAAAGAATCTTAGAAAGGGAAATCAACTTAAACTTACAGGCCCAAAGAGGGGGGAAATGCAAAGAAATGAAGACAAACGGAAACAGTACAGTTCATAAAACAGATAGAACATAAGATCACCTCACCTTTAATCCCAAAGTCTTAACTTTTCTTGCTGAAGCAGGCAAGGTAGTATCTTTGTCAGCAGTAAGATTTTGTTGAGATTCTGCAATACATTGTAGCACAGACAAAATACAATTTCAAAATTTCTTATTGCAACTATTAGTGAAGCAGTATAATGTTATTCTTTTCTTGGCTGTACATTTCTAAATCATTAGTTGCACAATATATTTTACACATCTAACATTTTTCTAATTTTCCTAATGTTCCCTGAAGGCTAAGGTAATTAGCAAAAGAGAAATGAGCCCTAGTTGGTTTGGCTCAGTCATGCAGGGGTCCTCAAACTTTTTGAACAGGGGGCCAGTTCACTGTCCCTCAGACTGTTGGAGGGCCGGACTATAGTTTAAAAAAAACAACTATGAACAAATTCCTATGTGCACTGCGGACCCGGGACGAGTCGGCTGCTAAGCAGCACAGGCAGCGGCACCCGGCGGGCCTGATAAATGTCCTCGTACGTGGCCCGCGGGCCGTAGCTGATAGAGCCTCAGCCTGTGGACTGAAGGATCCCAGGTTCTATTCTGGTCAAGGGCACATGCCTGGATTGCTGGCTTGATCCCCAGTAGGGGCCGTGCACGAGGCAGCCAATCAATGATTCTCTCTGATCACTGATGTTTCTATCTCTCTCCCTCTCCCTTCCTCTCTGAAATCAATAAAAATATATTTTTTTTAAAAAAGGGAAACTACATATCTATGTGAGGGTTTTGCATAATTTTTCTGATTATACAATAGTGTAATGATAAAAGCATTATTCTATAGTTGACTCTCTTATGAATCCATCAAATACAAAACTTACTTATTTTTCAAATACAAAAATTTAACTATACCTGTAGTTTCACATTTTTAGAAATACCATAACAGCTTTAAATGTATATACTATTATTCATAACTTTAAAACTTAAGAGATCATATAACCATTATTTTAGTATTTTGGGATCCAGTACCTTTTTGTTTTTTAAATCTTTGTGATTTCTGAAAGGATACTGGTCCTTTCAATACTTCTGAAGTTTTCACATCATAAGCACCTGGAGATGGTGCACAACCTAGAGGAAACAGAAAACATTAATGTTTCTTCTAATGTCACTTAGAGTCTTAAGTTAAAACATGCAAAGTAAAGTGAGTAATATAAATGTAAAAAATGCTATAAATAGACATTTGGTTCTTTCAAATGTAAAAATAGCACCCATTTGATCTTAGGAACAATATCATCTTCCCAAATGCCCTTTATTTCAGTTGGGTCTAAAGGAATACAGACAAAGACAGTCTTGGGATGAACATTATGAAAGAATAAGCAACATGGTTTTCTTTTTAAGGACTGACTATGAGAAATAATGTATTTGGAATCAATGCTACTACTCAGAGTCACTGAGGTTAACTATCACCAGATTCTAGAAATGAAGCAAATGAAAGTGTCTAGTCCTCAAGATTTAGCCTGGAAAAAAAAGTATAGTGATAATTCATCTCTGCCTAATATCAATACATCAAAAAATTTATTACGCCATAGACTATATTTCTATGTCTCAGACATTTATATTTTATGACCTCATGTAAGTAACTGGAGTCCCAAATTAAAGGCATTTTAGAGTGCTTATGCATAGTAAATGTAAGATCTGGCTCTCAGGACTCACAATAACAAAAATATCATTAGCATAAATCTTTAGTTGATTGGAAATCAGTGGAGTTATACTATTCTCGGAAAAGCTATTTACTTCAGAGTTTCATGCTAATAAACAGGAACGGCAAGGAGTTTGACAATACCAAAGTAACTCCTACTACCACCTAAGTGTTTTTCAAATGGAATGATGAAAGCTCATTGGTACATCTTCACTAGCATTTTAAAAAGTGAAACAATAGAAAATATCCGTGTGACTCACACAGAGCAAAATTAATTTCTTAATAAAAATATATTAAAAAAAACCCAATAATTGGAAGCTAACACAGGCAGTCAGGCAATGCTTTTGTATGCACATAAACACTCTCTGCACTGCATTAAATAAACGCTTCAAACTTCCAGAACTTTTTAGTTTCTTTTTCTTCCACCTCGAATGGCTAGTTCACCTTCCATTTTGCCTGGCTAACTCTCACTTATCCTTCAGATCTCAGCCTGATGTCATCTCTTCCAGTTTTCTCTGAACCCTCCCATCAGGTTATAACCACCACACAGCAGCCTGTGCGTATCATTCCCATCATAGAACTTCCCAGTTCTGCAAAGGTGTATGCACTTACATAGGGTACTTCCCCACATTAGACATGTACTTAACCATCTCCCACATTAGGCAAACTGCTTGGAGGTAGAGACTGTCTTCATCATGACTGTATCCCCCATATTTAGCTCAGGGTGGAGGTTAGCGGGGTGATGAATACACAGAAAGTCACTAGGGATGTGGCAAAAGGAATAGCATTTTGTAATCAGCCGGATTAGGATTCAAATCCAGCTTTGTCTGCCAATCCGTAGACATTGCTATGTGCCAGATACAGTGTGGTCATTGGGAGAAGATGGTGAATAAGAACATTTCCATTTCCAATATTGTCTCACAGAGATTAAAGACAGCGACCATGAAGTGTATGTTATAATGGATAAATCATGGTTCAGCTCTACCACTTACAGGCTGCTTAGGACAGTTACAAAACCCCTCGGTTTCCTCGTCTGTAAAATAAGGACAGTATCAGCACCTTCCTCATTTGGCTGCTGGAAAAAACAAACCAGATCTAGGAGGAAAAATCTTAGCACAGCCCCTGCATAAAGTTAGCTCGTAATAAATGATGGTCTTACCAACCACATCCAAGGTTTCCTGGTTATTGTACGTACGCACTGCCGTGGTTCAGAGCACAGGATGGATTTCAAGAAGGCCCAGTTTGGTTGTGTTAACACAGGAAATCTAAGTCTTGGTCATTTTATTAGTAAAATAACGAATAGGATCACCTCTCCAGGACGTTGGGGAATTGAAACAGAATAATCTATGTAAAGACCGTCCCTATTAACTGCCATCACTTCGTTTACAGTGTTTCTGATACTATCACAATTTTACCACCACAAACGGCCTGTTTACCAGCCTTCTTTCCTTTATGCCTGAATGGACTATCCAAAAAGAAATCCACACGTACAGACAAAAAAGCCTGGCCAGGCGTTTCCTTTTTTAACGGCAAGGCCTTCCGCACCGGACCATCCGATAGCTACCAACGTTTTCTCACACCTATTCCTTCCCTCTGCTTCAGTGTCTACACAGCCCTGTTTATAGGCTGTATTCTCCAACGGAGTGGAAGCTCCATGGGGCAGACACCTTGCTTCGCTCACTGCTATATTCTTATTATCCTAAATTATGTTTGGCACGTAGTAAATGCTTAATATGTATTTAAGAAGAAAAAAAATGCATCAATTGAATGAACCCCAAGCCAGCCCTAAAATCGCCTCCAATTGCCCTCTGACAGAGGGACCGAAAGGAGCAAGGGGCCTGAGAGCAACTCCGGCCCCCCAGTTCCTTCCCCAGTACGCACCAGAAGGGTCATTGAATCGTTTCAGGGGCGCCTTAGGAAAGGACATGATGACCACCAGCTCCTCAAACCGAAGGGAACTAGCGTTCCTCCACAGCTTCCTGGTGCTGATTCTGGCATTACTGGCTTTCAAATTCAAATCTCCCGGCTCATTACCCGCCCACCCCGACATTAGCCAATTGGAAAACCAAAACCCTGGGCACACCAATCCAGGAAAGGAACATGAAAAGAGCATGCGTACTCAGCTCTCGCCGCACCCAATTAGGTAGCTTGTGAGTCTAGGCTACCAGCCTATAGGAGACCATTACTGTCTTCGCGCCCCGCCCCCTCCCTTGCCCAATCACTGCTGGCGTTACTCAATTGTAACCTACACTCTAGCAGCATTTGCGCAAGCGCACTTCAAATCGGTGAAGGTTGAAAGTCGACCTCTGGCGTCACAAAGGTGGCGGTGAGTTCCAGCCTCGCTGGTTCCAACCGTCTCCTATCGTTCCTGGAAATGTAAACTTTCCCGGATTTCATTTGTTTCAGATTTGGCCCTGCCAGCGTCCTAAGTAGCCAATGAAAAGGGAAATACAAACGCGCTGAGATCTTACATTCCTGCGCATGAGCGGTGACCCGAGCGGAAACCGGAGCCCAGAGGCCGGGGCGTGGCCCGAGCGTGGAGATTCGGCGCATGCGCTCAGCTCTCTTGGTGCCGCTGCCGCCTGGAGCCACCTGGAGTATGTCTGCCCCTTTTGAGGAGCGCAGTGGGGTGGTTCCTTGCGGGACGCCTTGGGGCCAGTGGTATCAGACCTTGGAGGAGGTGTTCATTGAAGTGCAGGTGCCGCCAGGCACTCGCGCCCAAGATATCCGGTGCGACCTGCAGAGCCGGCACGTGGCGCTGGCGGTGGGTGGCCGCGAGATCCTCAAGGTAGCGGCAGGTCGGGCTGGTGCCCAGATTCTTCGCGGCCTCCCCAAATTCCCGAGTGCTAGGGCTCCCGATTTCCGTAGGAAGATTGTGGGAAGGCCGTTGGGCTTTTCTGATTTTGGTCTGAGGGAAGCCCCCACCTCCAGGACTAGTCCTGATTTGACGTGGAAATTCGAGGAGCCTATTTTTCTGGCTTTATCTCTAAATGTAATGAAATTGCTTCTGTTGTGCCTCTGCGGGTCTTCAGCGGAAACAACTTAACTGGATCGTTAAGGAAATAAATGTTTATATTCCATACACACTCTTCCAGGCGCCGCCCTGAGTGCCGGGATGACAGCGGTGAATGAGACAGATAACTGCACTGGTTATGGCAAGTAGGGAAGCATAATAAAAGTAGCATTACAGATATTTAGGCAGTTGCAGGAAAGTGAAGAAGAAACTCAAGGATAAGGACATCGGCATGAGGGTTCAGAGATGGTGTCACGTGTTTTTGTTTATCTAAAAATTACAAAAATTCTGCATGTTTCTAGAGTGGTTAAGCAGATGGTCAAGAGGTGTGTGAAGAAAATAATACCCCTTTTGTTACCAGTGTCCTTTGGATCTGGGGCCCACTTTTGCCTGGTTATGCTTTGTAGTTAAAATCAATTAAGTCAAAGCTAGATTCCTTTCTCAGATTAGCTGTTCCAGATGTTTGATGGCAGTGGTGAAGACTGATGGCATACGTGGTTCTGCCATTTTTTCAATAGTTTTGAAACCTTGGGCAAGCGATTTTTCAGTGTCTCTAACCTCATCCGTAAAGTACAATAATTATAGTACCATTTTTATAGGACTGTTTTGAGCATAACATGGCTTCCATGTGAATGAAGAGCTTGGAGTAGTGCCTGGTATGTAATAAGCACACAGGAAATGTTAGCTGTTAATTTTCTATTGAAGTGCTTTGAGTGCCTTTGAGAAAAGCACGATTGATTGGAAAGACTTTGATTTCTATCAGCGTGGACTTAAATGACCTTTCTGAATAGTTCTGCGATCCATAGTTTCCTGAATAGTGGTTTAAGGTTACAATTCAAATTTCCAATTACTTGGGAATTTAGCAATAACTCCTTAACTCTAGGATTTTAGGTGTACATTAGACCACTAGGATTTTTTTCACAAGTATTGACATGCGAAAGAAAATAAATATTTGTTAACATGATATTTTCTAAAACAAATCTGGCAAGCAACAAATAAATGGGTTTCAGCATATGCATTCTCTTTTAAACTGACATTTTGCTTTTTACTTAAACCAGTTTCTGAAGAAAAACAGAAACTGCTAATCTTAGATCTGTAGCATGTGCTAAAGTAATTTGTTATGCCAATTTACTCAACAAAGAGAATGAGCCAGTTTGTTTTTTGTTGATTTTTTTAGAATGAGCCAGTTGTTAAAAGTTTATTTTAAAAGACATAATTTCTTCTTAATTTCACCAGGCGAGCTCTTGTACTTTAACTGATAAAGCATTTCAGTTATTCATTTTGTATTTGGCTAATCAGTGATCAGTAGTATTTCTTAATCTTCTAAAGATTAAGGATCCCTGATCTTTCTTTAGAAAGCCCCCCGTGTTTTCTATCCTAGTAAATATTCCAAGGAGTGTAAACCAGGTTTCATTTCACTTGCTAGGAGGGAACTTAGGGTTGAGCACCTTTCAATGTGCTGAAATGGTATAAGAATTTATCTCCCTCTTCTAACCAAATTAGACAATTGTATGTGAATTAGATAGGAAATTAGGTAAGTCTTAAATCATGAAAGCTTTATAAAAATTAATGAAATTTCTATATTTTTAGTAACTTATCTGTTTATTTTTCAGGGCAAACTTTTTGATTCTACAATAGCTGATGAGGGAACATGGACTTTGGGTAAGGGTAATCTATTATAAATCCTAGGGTCTTTTCACAAGTTAATTTTGTCCTGGAACTTAGTATGTTTTCCCTGTTGTATTCGGTGCTTTGTTTTTGCAGTTTTGAAAGATATATTAATAGAAATGTATTGAGAGTTAAGTTTGTGTCAAGATTACCTAATGGTTTTTGAAAATAGAAAATTTAATGAACTCTAATTTGTGATTTCTGTTTAGAGGACAGAAAAATGGTTCGTATTGTTCTTACAAAGACAAAGAGAGATGCAGCAAATTGTTGGACTTCTCTTCTAGAATCTGAATACGCTGCTGATCCTTGGGTGCAAGACCAAATGCAGAGAAAACTTACATTAGAGAGATTCCAGAAAGAAGTAAGTCAGATAAATGTATGCGTATGTGTAGTTAAACATCTTAGAAACAATAATTATTTTTTGAAGTTAAAACTCCTGAGGTTATAAAAATTACAAAAGTTCTGTAGAGGAATTTTTAAAGTTAAATGCTTAGAAAAATGACTGGCCTTTAAATGTATGGATTTGGTTTTTTAAAAAAGATTTTCTTGAGAATTTATGCGACCATGACTTCTAAGTTTAAATTTATTTAATGTGCACAGTAATGGCTGAATAATCTCATAAAACTCTATCATAAAGACTTACATAGTGTAAAAAAGTGAAGGCCCCTTCATCAACATCTCTGCTTTCCATGCTTCTGTCTCAGTCTCATGTCATCAATATATTGGCTTGTTTGTTTTGTTTTAACATAAATGGAGACTCATACTGTATATTGTGTGTATTTATTTTTTAATAATACATCTTGGTTCTCTGTCTCTATTAGTACACATAGTAAAACTCTCTTTAACTGCTTCAGGGTGTTTTCTAGTTTGAATGTATTATAATATTTAGCTATTCCCATTAGAAAAGATTTAGATTTCCCTATTTACTAGTATGTCTGCTATTTGAAACAAAGTTTATACTTTCATCTCTGAATCTATTCAAACATTCAAATATATATCTTTAGTCTAGACTTTTCTCCTGAATTTAGGCCTCTTATACCCAATTGCCTATTCAGTTTCTCCATTTGGCTAGCAAACATTAAACTCAGTACGTCCAACATGAGCTTTCTAATGTTTCTCTCACATATGTTCTACCTCTAAACTTCTCATCTCAGTTGATGGACATGAGTTGCTCAAATAAAAAAGTATACACACATACACACACACACACATGCACGCACGCACACATACTAGAGGCCTGGTGCATGAGATTTGTGCACTGGTGCGGGGAGTGGCCTGCGGGGATCAGCCCACTGTGGGAGTGCTGCTCATCCGGGTCAGCCAAGCAGCATTCCCACTGTGGGAGCCCACTGACCACCAGGGGGGCAGCTCCTGCATTGAGTGCCTTCCCCCTGGTGGTCAGTGCACGTCATAGCTACTGATCGACCAGTTGTTCTGGTCGTTCTACCGTTTGGTCGCTGGGCTTTTATTATATAGGATACACACACACACACACACACACACACACATTTATATACATATATATGTATATATACATATATATGTATGGTATATATGTATATAAGTATGTATGGGGCCCTAGCCATATAGAGCGTCAGCCTGGGGACTGAAGAGTCCCGGTTTGATTCCAGTCAAGGGCATGTTCCTCGATTGTAGGCTCCATTTGTAGGCTCCATGTTGATCCCCGACCAGGGTATATGCAGAAGGCAACCAAACATGTGTCTATTTCTCTCTCTGTGTCCCCCTCTCTTCTACTCTAAAAAATCAATGGGAATATATACTCAGGTGAGGATTAAAGACAAAGGGGTGTGGGGAATCATCCTCCATTTCTGTCTGTGTCTTACACCCTATCCATGTTGTCAGGAAATCTTACTGATACTACCACTGCCACCCTTATCGGGACTACCTGTAATGTCTTGTCTATATTACTTCAATAACCTAATTGTTCTCTTCCCTTCTACCTTTGCCAAGCTACAGTCCTCTCAAAATCGCAGTTAGAGCAGATTACATTACTGTTAAAATGCAAGTCAGATTACATTACTTCTCTTGTCAGAACTTGTTCCCTCTACTAAAAGACAAGGTCTCTTATAGGGCTCCATCTGATCTGGTCTTCCATGATCTCCCTGACCTCTTCTCTTAATGCTGTTCCCCTTGGTCATTCTGCTCTAGCCACACAGGCCATTTTGCTGTTCCTTAAACATGTCAGGCCGTTCCTTTTCTGTCATTTTCTTTTGCCAAAGCTTGGCTAACTTCACAGTTTTCAAGTCATTGCTCAATGAGCATTCTTTGAGTTTTGATCATTCTATTTAAATACTGTAACCTCTTCATTTCCCTTATTCTGTCCTACTTTTCTTTCTTGCTTGCTTTATTTCTTTTTTTCCTATAGTACTTACCAACTGTTAACATACTAAATACCAACTCTTAATACACTAGATCAGGGGCCTGCAAACTGGCTCCTGGGTCAAGTCCAGCTTGTTTTTGAAGTAAAGTTTTATTGAAACACTGCTATGCTCATTTGTTTGTGTATTGTCTTTCATAAGAGCAACAGCAAAATTGAGTAGTTATGACTGAAATTATATGGTCTTCAAAGCCTAACATATTTACTATCTGGCCCTTTACAGAAAAGTTTGCTGACTCCTGCACTAGATAACTTAATGGTTTATTATTTGTGTCTTGTTAGAGTGTAAGGGATCTTTGTCTGTTTGTTCACTCTTGAATTCCACATGCTCTGATAGTGTCTTCCAAACACTAGGAACTCAATAAATGTTTGTTGAAATGAAATGTCCTCTGAAAGACTAAAGCCCGGGGTAATGCTTACTGCATAGGATTGTTATGAGGATTAACTATGTTTATATATGTATTGCTCTCAGAACCCTGCCTGGCATATAGCAACGTCTCAAAGAATGCTATTAAAACCTGTTCGTACACTGATACTAAAGTGTTCAAATAAAAAAAAGTGTTTTCTATCCTATGTATTTCATCCTATTTATCTCCTTTTTGCTAAAAAAAATATTTTAAACAATCTCAAATGTATGTGTTTGTCCATACACTTGTCAACATTGTAACACACATATTGGATCTTCTAAATATTTGTAAGTCTGAACTTTATAAAATTATAGTTTTAAGTTTCATTTTGGTGATTACAGTGAAGTTTGGTACATATTTACATGTTTATTGGCTATTTAGATTTCCTTTTTTGTCACTTGCCAGTTCAAGTCTTTTTATCATTTTCTTTTGAAGTTACTTATAGTTTTCCTCATAAGTTTTGTCATACATTTTTGGTCATATCTTTTAGAATCCTGGTTTTGACTTCAGTGGAGCAGAAATCTCAGGAAACTACACTAAAGGTGGACCAGATTTCTCAAATCTGGAGAAATAACTGCTATTTTTTTGCTGCATTCTGTGAACCCTAGCAGATGTTGCCAACTTGATCAAAGGAACAAATTATATGGTGGAAGAAAAATGTGGATGCCTACAGTTAACAAATTGCAAAATATATTTAAGTAGGGTTCTAAAAATTGCATTCAAATATGATTTATATAGGAAATCTCAAATACTGTGGTAACTATTAATATATGGTAACTTTTTTTGGACTTGGTTTTGCTCAGCATGAAGTTTCATATGCATTTTGCTAATTTCATATTTAACCTATATTTTTAATACAAAAAAAGCTAGGGTATAGATCATAATGAAAAGACAGGGTGCCTTTAGGGAAAGTTAATTTTTTTTCTTCTAATAAGTGTGATGCAGGAGTAATGTTCAATAAACTTTTAAAAATAGGAGTTGTGTGCCCTTTTGGCTAAGTATACCAGGCTATACAAGGAAATTATATTAATGAAAACAATTTTAGGAAAGAAAGAAATCCACAAGTATATTCTGAGTAAGTTAACTTTAAGAGTTAATGAAAATCTCTGAATTAGTATATTATTTCTTGAGAGATCACTTTATGTCAAGAAACTGAAAAGTAGTTAACCTCGCAGTAGGAATGGATTAATACGAAAAGAGGTTTGGTGAAGTGAGTATGATTATTGGGCAAGTGTATTGTTAGCACCATAAAACAAATTATGGTCAATGATTATAAATCAGTGACATAATTTTGATCTTCAGTGATCCAGGCATAGAAGTAAGAATTGTCTTGAAATTTTACTTCATCCTTTTTATCTCTTTTTTTATAAAAAAAAAATTTAAACAATCTCAAATGTATAGAATAGTTACAAATAACATAGAATTGTTTTTTTTAAGTTTAATTGTCCTAATGTCTTTTATAGCAAAGGGGTACAGTCAGAATCATGCTTTCCCTTTAGATGTCACATGTATTGACTGTGCTTAAATCTGGAACAAGTCCTCATCTTTTCCTTGACTTGTACAATCTTGGCACTTTTGAAGATTACAGACTATTTTTTTACAACATACCTCAATTTGAATTTTGTCTGATATTTCTCTTCGTTAGGTTCAGGTTTTGCATCTTTGGCAGGAATGTTAAAAAAGTGATGCTGTGTTCTTACTGCATCCTACCATGAGTTAATTTTAATTTGTTCTTTTTCTGATGGTGATTAATTAGATCACTGTTTAAGTGGTATCTGCTAGTCTCCATTGTAAAGTTACTCTTTATGTGTATAATTGAGTACTTTGTGGAAGTTAGTTTCAAATTATTGTTTCTTATCAAACTTACATTTTGTTGATATCTTTATGGACTCATTAATTCCTACTTTATTCAGCAGGTTAAAACCTATTATTCCCATTACTTTGATTCTCAAAATATTTATAGATTTGGCCAGTGCCAGACCATTCTAGGTGGCTTCTATGTCCTTTTGACATGTCCCCATCATTATCTGAGCAATTTCTTAATCTGTCACAAGGCATATGAGGCTTATTATGCTTTCTCTGCCCTAGCCCAAGAATCAGCAATTTTCCCACGGAATCTTGGTTTTCATTCGTGGAGAATGGTTTTTAGAAGTAAGCAATTACTGTTGGATGTGTGTATAGTGCATACATTTACATCTATATTTATTATATGTATTGAAAACCATTTGTTCACAACTTGGTTTTTAGTATAGTCACTTTCATTTCTAATCTCTTAGGGTCATTTTTGTTTTCTTTCTATAACTCCTTTCAAACAACAGTGAGAAACCTGATTCTATTATCCTTAATGTATTTGGTTCCCTATTGTAGGCCATGTTGCTATGAATGAATGCCTTCTCTCACTGTATTTAGGCTCCAGCACCCTATGCCAAGCAATGATATCCTTCTCACCTGGGACCCTAACCCTCCACACTGGGCCACTGCAGCCCAGCCACACCCTATGTTCATGTTACCCAATAACTTTAGGAATGAAATTATGGGAAAGAGGCTTTTTTCTTTTAATTGGCTTCTCATTTTAACATTTTAAAAATATTTTATAATTTGAATAAACATAAAGTAAAATGAACTTCTTTGTTTGTAGTTTTGTGAATTTTAACATGTAGAAATATGTTACCTCCAAAATCAAGAGATTGAACAGTTCAATCACAAAAATGTCTTCATGCTAGATTTGTCTTTTTAATAAGTTCATGTAAATGGAATCATGTATCTTTTTTAAAAACAGCTTTATTGAGATAAAATTCATTTTACCCATTTAAAGTGTACAATTCAATGGCTTTTAGTATACTCACATATTCAACCATCACCATGGTCCATTTTCATTTTCATTGCCTGAAAACGTAACCCCATGCCTTTTAGCTATCATCCTCCCCACAATTCCTGACTTAAACAACCACTAATTTACTTTCCATTTCATAGATTTCCCTGTTCTGAACATTTCATATTTACCAAATAACTAGAGGCCCAGTGCACGAATTTGTGCATGAGTGGGGTCCCTTGGCCTGGCCAGTGATCTGGGCGATTGGGACCGTGGGAGGTTGGCCGGTTTGGGGAGGGGCCATGGGAGATTGGTCTGCTGCCCCAATTTAGGCCAATGCGGCCAGCCAGATGTGGGGAGGGACTGAAGGAGGTTTGGCTGGCCGGGGGAGGGGCTGTGGTAGGTTGGCTGTGGGGGGGCACTGGCGGCCCCTCCCCCCGGCTGGCCGGCCCCCATCAACCCCTGCTGCTAAACCATTCGTAGAGACCTGCTTCTGGGTTGGGGGTTTGTACATAGCAGAGCGGCTCCCTTGCTGTGAACCATTGAGTCAGCCCTCGACACAAGGGTTTGTCTCGCTCCGTCCTCTCCGCCAGGGGCTGCACGCCGCCCACCAAGACTGAGAGTAGGAGGAGGGGGGGAGGCGGGGAACTGCCTCCTCTCCCTTCCCCGGGGGCCTCCTGCCCACTGTGGTGTCAGTGCAGTGGCGAGGGAAGGAGGGGAGTAGGTGGGGAACTGACTCCTCTCTTCCCCAGGGGGCACCTGCCTGCCATGGTGGCACGGTGGCGAGGGAAGGAGGTGGGGGTGAGGCGGGGAACCATGTGGTGGTGGGGCACCAACAGCGGTGTCCAGCATCCGTTCCTTCTGCACCTGGCCCAGCAACCATCGCCTCCTCTCCTGACCCCACTGGGGCCTTTGGGCCCAGGTTGGGACAGGGAACCAGGGGTGGGTGGTGGCAAATGCGGCCCCTTTCCCGGGGGGCTGAGGGCCGGCTCCCTCCTTGGGGGCCCGTGGCCAACCTCCTGCGGTCCCCCCTCCTCCATGCACGAATTTGTGCACCGGGCCTCTAGTATATAAATATGTGGTCTTTTTTTTACTGGCTTCTTACACTTAGCATAATGTTTTAGAGGATTTCCACATTATATGGCAGTGCTTCATTTTTTTTAAAGATATTTTTTAATGTTTTAGAGGACAGGAGAAAAACATCAGTGTGAGAGCAAAACATCAATCAGCTGCTTCCTCCACACACCCTACCAGTTCATTGTAAATTGGGATAACTTCATACATTTTGGAGGATTACGAGATGATTTCATATAAAATATCTGGCAATAGTACCTGATAATAAAAACTATTATTGCTAACCACAAATATTAGATCAGAAGTGTCTGTTGTTTAGATAGTATGTAGCTTAATTGGAAATACAGATAAAGTTCAAGGAACCTTTTTAAAAATAACACTTGTGGCCATAACTGGTGTGGCTCAGTGGACAGTGTTGGCCTGCGGACTGAAGGGTCCCAGGTTCAATTCCGGTCAAGGGCATGTATCTTGGTTGTGGGCACATTCCCAGTAGGGGGTGTGCAGAAGGCAGCTGATCGATGTTTCTAACTCTCTATCCCTCTCCCTCTCTCTGTGTAAATAAATCAATAAAAATATATTTAAAAAAAAATAACACTTGTGAAAAGAGAGCTTATTGAATATCTAATATGAGTTGAGTGCAAAAGGGGACATTTAAGGTTTTTTTTAATCAGTAATCCCTTATAGTGTCTACTTTGGTTCGTTTAATTAAACGTGAACAGTTCAAAATTACATATTGTTTTAGTTCAATAATAACCAGTTGATCTAACACAGTACTTGGCAGTTAACTACCACTATCTGGAATACTGTTTAATTAGGTAAAGAGGGTTTACACAAAACTTCAGGTGGGCTGAATCTGAGGGTGAAGTTGTATTAAGGATATCCATAGTAGTGATGAATCCAAATGATAAAAATAACCATAGTGCAAAAAATCAATTTTTAATGCACATTAAGCATATTTATCATCATGTCTACTTTAGAAAACCATTAGAGTAAAAGCTTCAAATAAATAATGGCCATACTATTATATTTTAAAAAATATATTTTATTGATTTTTTACAGAGAGGGAGAGGGATAGAGTTAGAAACATCGATGAGAGAGAAACATTGATCAGCTGCCTCCTGCACACCCCCCACTGGGGATGTGCCCGCAACCAAGGTACATGGCCTTGACCGCGATCGAACCTGGGACCCTTCATTCTGCAGGCCGACACTCTATCCACTGAGCAAAACTGGCTAGGCCCTGGCCATAAAGAGATATTTTTCTGCTACCATACATCTTTAGTGCTAACTAAATAGACTGAGTAGAGCCCTGGCCGGTGTGGATCAATGGTTATAGCATTGGCCCCAGGCACCACAGGGTCACGGGTTTGATTCCTGGTCAAGGGCATGTTCCTGGGTTGCAGGTTCCACCCCTGTCCGGTCATTTGTGTGCAGGAGGCAACCAATCAATGTGGCTCATGTTTCTCTCCTCCCTCCATTCCTTCCACTCTCTCTAAAAATCAATGGAAAAAGTATCCTCTGGTGAGGATTTCAAAAATAGACTAAGTAGAGATAGCTTTTCATTGTGGTTCTGCCATCACATTGCCAAAATAGTTTGTTGAATCAGAAGAGAAATAAATTAGAAAACCACCCAGCAAAGAAATGCATTTCAATCACTTTATTGAAATGTATATCCCTTAGTACTAAAACATATTGGTAGTTGGTTAGGTTACCTCTGCAAACTCAGAATTAACATGGATGTAATTAAAATATTGAAATGTATCAGCCTTTTGGGAAAACTGAAAAGTTATCTACCAAACATACTGTTTACAAAAGTATGAGATATACTGCGGTTCTTTGGTTTATTTTCCAGTGCATATTTATCCATAACATGATGTCAACCTTGGGCACAATCATCTTGGATGGACTCAGGCTACACATTGCACTGAGTGATTTATAACACTTTTAACACTGTAGATCTCCTTATATTCACTGACTTACTAGCAAGTCCTGAACACTACCTCAGCGACCTCATGATTATAAAGAGGGTATTTACTTAAGTAAGACCTTCTGTTGGCACAGTAGGGAAAATTAGTGAAAGTATATTCCCTTCATTTTAAACAGAATTGTAAATTAGAAGCAATGGCAGTTTTATAAAAACAGTCCTTAATAAAAACTTCTGGAGTGTTAAATCAAGTTTTCAGAGTGATGTTAATTTGAGTCACTAGTAAAATAAAATGAATTTTCTCGATGTGGCTATATTGAAACAGATTTTGCGTAAAAACTTTTTTCCCTGGACAAACATTACCTGTCTTATAGTAAAAATGTTAAAAGATAATACTCCAAGATTAACAGGTATGTAGTTTTGCTTTATATAAAATGTGAATGTAATTCCCATGTAGCAATCAAATCCACATCTCTGGATAATCTATTACTTGCATTATGGGTGCTAAGAAACCATATTCACTGCCTAAAATAGTGACCCTTATAATGTCTTAAAAGTGCATTTGTGAAATATTGGTTTTGATGTAAACCTCATAATTTAAAATTTAAATTAAGTAGGTTACCATTTTTAATACCTCCTAAATATACTGACCCAATATAGGAAGGTGGATCAATGTTAGAAATGAAGATTCACAGTTTACCTTCCCAGACTTTTCTTTAACATTTCACATTATGGACTTGGCTTTGTTTGTATGCCTCAGCTGAATTCAAATTTAAACATAATTCCACTATAGCATAATGTTAATTAGGCAGTTTTCCCAAATCTGAGAACATCAATGCTAATCCAAGTATGATGTTTTGAGGATTCACAGCTTAAATCCAGTATAACATTATGGAATCCATCCTTCAGGATTGTGGCAAAAGGCTTCAGAGAAGTTTTTGTTGCTATAATAATCCTATTTAAACAAACAAAAAATCAAGTTATCAGAAGTTTGCCAAACATAAATACGACTGTTAAAAATGACTTACTGCTCATATCTAAGATTAATAATCATGTCACACGTAGGTGCATGAAATGTTAACGTTGAGTTTTGAATAGGGAAAAAATCACAGTGAGTCATATTTAGATGGCAAGAATATATGTCAGTGACAATCAGGCATGCAACTACTTTCCAGGGTTCCAAATGCTACAGCAGTGATACAAACTATAGTGTGACCTGCTGGTTTCCAAACACCCAATGTGAAGACTATCGGGCATAACTTCTGCTTTAAATACAACATCCAAGACCATACTGCTTTTGCATATAAGGAAATCTCAAACTAGTTCACATATGGTTCAAACTTTTGGTCCTATTGTCCTCCTCAGGCTTGTGTAACTTTAAATGAGCCAGAGTTTGAGTCCACATAAAGCAAAATGAATGATGTTCAATTAAAAATTATCATTTTAGTGCTTTTATTTTTTATTATTTTTTTAAAATAGATTTTTATAGACTTCAGAGAGGAAGGGAGAGGGATAGATAGAAACATCAATGATGAGAGAGAATCATTGATTGGCTGCCCACAACCCAGCCATGTGCCCTGACTTGGAATAGAACCGTGACCTCTCTTGATTCCTAAGTCGATGCTCAACCAAAATTATTTGAGCTATGCTGGCCGAACTTAGTGCTACTTTTACAATTCCAGTTATTCAACAGGATGCTGTTTTCTAAGCTGATAATTTAATGAAATGGCTAAATTGCATACCAAAGGTTGGATATTTCCTTATTGTTAGGGTGTTGTGCCTTGAATGTAGTTAATGCCCTAAAATATTAGCTGACTAGATCAGTGAAGTCATTTTTTCCTATGAGTCCAACTCCATTTTTGTTTGGAAAATAATTCTGATTTTAATTCTTGAATTATAGAAGAAAACTCTAGCATTAGAAAAATTTATCTATAAGGGAAATAACTATGAACCCAATTTACCAATTAAGGAACCGTTTCAGGAATTGTTGGAAGGTGGGTTATTCTGTAGTAACTATGCTTCAATTGCCGTGCAGTTCGCCCAGAAACAATCCATTTCAACTTCTGAACATTTGGTTTGGAGCACTTGTTTGATGAATATTCAGTTAAACACTTGGATACGAGCTCTTGCCAGAAGGTCAAATCTCTGCCATTTATCTGTGCATAAATTTTAAAAAATTATTACTCAAATAAAAGTTCTATGGTATTTCACTACAGTAATACTTGTAATCTTATTAACATGTGTCTTTCCTTGTCAAAATATTTGAAGATAAGCTACTTAAGTTTCAAACACATGATATCTCATTTTAGTTCAGGAGACAGTACAAGTGGATTAGTTTCTTTTACAGCTGTTAACAGGAATGACCTTGACATACCTTGGAATGTTTCTGAAGACATTCTACGACTTCTGTTAACTCTACACACTTCTGTGCTTGGATCTCCAATGCAATGATAGACAATGCCAACACAGAAGGCTAAAAGAAAAAAAATTAAGGTAAATGTTGATTATAAAAACAAGTACATAAATAGGTTTACTCTTTATATAAAATATTTACCCTTGCTTTAGCGAATAGGATCCTGCAGTGGCATGCCTTAAGTTGAGCTTCTAATCTTTCAAAATTAAGGCTATTCCTCCTTTAAAAAGAAAATAAGATTAATTTTACGTAGATAATTTTACATCTAGTCAAAAGTCAAATTTTTAGGAAGACACTGAAGTCAATTTTAAAGTTTAAACTTATACATACAGAAAATAAATTATTTGAAGTAAACAATTCCTCTTCCTTCAGAGACATGAACTCCTTAAGGATAGCAAACATGAATTTTAAGTCATTTGAGCCAAAAAATCAAAAAGTATCATGCCATAACTAACAAGGTTTCTTTTTATCTTTTTTTAACTTAAAAGAAATCTTTATAGTTGTATTACAGATGTCCACGTTTCCCCCCCATTGACCCCTTCTAGCCCGCACCCGTCTCCTGCCCCAGGCCTTCACTGTGGTTTCTTTGGATTTTAATAAATCTATTTCTGCATCTACTGAAGTTCCTTTTCCCATTAATCTGTGTTAGATGCATAC
This sequence comes from Corynorhinus townsendii, assembly GCA_026230045.1. NCBI lineage: Eukaryota > Metazoa > Chordata > Mammalia > Chiroptera > Vespertilionidae > Corynorhinus > Corynorhinus townsendii. The sequence goes on along the minus strand of JAPDVU010000006.1, from coordinate 160,292,745 downwards.
CTACTAGGTTCTATAAATTAACTAGTCTATAAATGGAAAATGAAATATAAGTAAAAGGTGAAATATCTTTTAGTCTCAAGAATTAGCCTTCACATACTTCCAGAGGCTACTGACAACTGAAAGTCTCATTTCTGCTGGACACTGAAGTGAGATTCAAGGAGCTGCAGGTCCTTTGATAGGAATTCTCCCAGGATATTGATTTTAAGCATCATCCAGACAACAATAGTCTAATTTCCAAATAGCCTTGGTTTAAGACAAAGATTACATACCTTTCAAATGGCAAGTTCTCTTGAATGAGTGAATAATAGAGTTGCAGAAATTGAAAGGCAGTAGTAGCTTTGACTTTCCAACACACTTTCTCCAATACAATCTTCTCCATTCTCATCAGGTCTGAAACTGTGAACCTGTACTGGCTTATTCGGATCAAGTCACTTGCCAATGGGACATTCCTTTCCTCTTCTACTGATTTTACAGCCAGGTAGAAGCAGCTTAGTCCAACACACCCAAGGTGCTTGGGCTGTACCTAAAAAGATAATAAGTCCATGTTTTTACCTTATTTCAATTAAAAAAGAAAAGAAAAAAAAGATAATCTAGAACTCAGACACAACATTATAAAATGAACCTTTGAGGTATATTTGTCAACTCTGAAGGAATTAACAAGTCAACTGTGGCCTGTCAATACTATGCACCCCACTTGGAACCAAATTTGGAGTAACTGGACTAAGTTGCAATATAATGTTTGGGTTCAGCAAAATAAATTTTTTTAAAAATCACTACAGAACTAACTAAAAGTGCTCTGTTCTAGTTGGACTAAATAAGTTAACTGGTCAAAGGCTTAGATGAGGACTGAAACACCTTACAGCTTATACACAAAATTTCTTTCCAGAATGTTGTGTTTTTCCAGGCTGTTTTCTCTGTAGTAACACCTGTTTAAAACACTATGGCACATAACTTTCACTCTGCCTGTAAAGCTCTATCTGATACCAAGCTCTTTTTATTAATCACCTTCTGAATGTCTATAATGTGAGACAGTCAAATTCTCTCCACTCCTAAGTTGTTGCTCAGATACAATTTTAAAAAGCCTTTACCAGTGTTTGTAACTCGCCTCTTTGGAACCCCTTCAGCAATATCTTTATACTTCTTTAGTAGTGTAATACTTTTCTTATTATGCCTTCTTCTGTATGACAGTGCAAACATTCTCACATAAGACTGTAATATACTTAAGGGATAGATATATATTACTCATTTGTGCAACATTTATAGATGCAAAGATAATGCTTGCACATGTTGTCTAAAGAGTTGCATAATTAACCTATTCAACAAATTTCTTGAGCCATCCAATTCAACAAATATATTATTGAGTTCCTCCTCTATAGGATACATTGTGTTAGGTATTGAGAACTAAAAGATGAGTTTTTATTCTGTCAGATTATCTCATTATCCACCAATGACCATGGGCACACAGAGAAGGCAGATGTATTTTTAACAGCTAAGTTAGCTCTGAAAGATACACTGATATCCTGCTTATCCAAATATAGTGAAATAATTATGTAAATGCTGCTCCATCAGAAGATACTCTACTATATGTAAGCAGATGCTAGAAATGCCAAACATAAGCAAGACTTGAGTATGTCTAAGGCTAAAACAAGTATAACTTTATATATGAGTGGAGATCAATATACTTTATTGACCAGGTGTTTGCTAACATCAGAAAAAATGAGAAAAAAACCCCCACATCTCTAATTATTAACCACAACCTAGCATTCTGATGCTAACACATTTTTAAAAAATAAAAAATAAGTGAAAACACCCAACCTATCAAGAAAGATTTTTAAAAACAACAGCCAATTCTCCTACTGGGAGACTGCAATTAATGATTTGATATTAGACTATGTTTCAATGTCAGAAGTAAAATCTAATAAATAATGCATTACTCTTGATTATATATAAAAAAAGCATTCATTAATGCTGTAGTATAGAGAATGCTTGGGCTACCTGCTGAAAATAAAAGAGGTCAAGTTTATGAATACCAGCCCAAAGCTAGCAATTCCATCTCTAAAACATTGAGCAAAACTAAGAAATACTCAGGGTAGCCCTGGCTGTGTGGCTCAGTTGGTTGGAACACTGTCCCACACACCAAAAGGTTGCGGATTCAATTCCCGGTCAGGGCACATACCTAAGCTTATGTTTGATTCCTGGTCTAGCCATGTTTGGGAGACAACTGATCCACGTTTCTCTCTCTCTTTCTCTAAAATCAATAAAACATATCCTCGGGCGAGAATAAAAACAAACAAACAAACAAAACACACTCAGGGTAATGTAGCTTTAAACATACCTTCATTTTGGACAGGAATCTGTCCAGTAAATTCACAGCTAGAGAAAATGTCTCTGTGTCGAAGCCGAAGAACTGAGTTAGACTAAGAAGATCCTTCACTTCGAAGTCCCTTAGTCTTGCAGTCATCCTGAGGCCTTTGTCGTAAGCAGATTCAATGAGTCTCAAGCCGCAGACCTTTGGCTGGCATTTCGGCTCCTGTTCCAACAGGGCATTCAGCTGGTGTAGCAGTTTCTGAGAGTCAGTTGTTGTGAGGACCGATATCATCTATATATAGAACAAAGCCCAGAAAGGATAAGAATAGCCCTTCCTGCACTGTATTGTGCCAAGTGCCTGATAACGTTTCCCCTCCCCCAGTGCTGCTAGTGAATCTAAGTCACTGCAATTTTAACATATTGCAAACCTTCCAAGAAATACTTACTCAAGTCAGTCACTGTCAAGGGATAACTATGAGTTGTAAGACAAGATACCAAAACTTGGAAATTCTGCCGTATGTTAACAATGGGAACTGTTCATGTTAGATAATTTTTCTTAGTCCTTAGTTCCTCATCTGTAAAGTGGGTATGAGGTTATTATTACCTACCTCACTGACTTGTGTGGAATACATGAGGTCACCTGGGTATAGAGCTTAGCATATACAGTAGGTGCCTAATCAACACTGGACAATATTAATGACCTTATTTCTACGCCTGTAAAATGAGGCAGTAATATGTCTCTCTAGCGGTGAAGATTAAATAAGACGATTCATGTAGAATTTAGCACAGTGCCTGGCACACGGTGCTCAATAATTGTGAACTTTTATTGGTGTTAGGAAAGGAAGCTTAAAGAGTTTTATAGGAGCACAAAGGGAGTGGGAGGCTAATCTAAACTGCAAGAGGAAACTGGGAGTTTTTTAAATTAATAAATTGCATTGATAATTTTATTGCTTATTAATATTGCACATTTGTGTCCCAGACCTCACGCTAAATCTTGGACGCACATACGGTCCCTCCCTACACAACAGAAAGACAGGAATGCAGGAGACCTTTAGCGTTGGGTTACGGAAGGGGGGAGCGGATGAGGAGCCACTAACTTTCAACTTTCTCCCCCGGGCTCGTCCCTGGGACCCCGCCTGCCCGCTTTGACACTTAAGACCCCGCGGATCTGAGACAAGTCGGACCTGGCCCCGCCCCTCCGGCTCGGACTAGCCCGGACCTGTTGCTTTCAGCAGCGGATTAGCTAACGGATGGGAAGGTCGCGGGCCAGACTCACTCCTAATCCCGTGCCCCAGCCTCGCTCCCTACCCGCCCGCTATGCCAGCCCCGCAGTCCCAGCTCACCTTGATCGCGAATACGGCTCCTTCGCTGTAATCTTCCCTCCCCGGGCCTGCTCGCACCTCCGCCCACGATATCAGATCCGAGAAGTCCTAGAGGCGAGGGGACTCGCGGGCAAGAGGGGACAGGCCCGGGGAGGGGGAGCTGTCCTGGGTGGAGGTCTCCGCAGCGCCGCCGAGACGACACTGCCCTCCTCAGGGTCAGCTCGGAGCCGAAGGGACCGAGACGGGCCTCCCGAGGAATATATTGGAGGGCGGGGTCTTCCTGCTAGAAAAGGGGAGCTTTGCCGCCGCTAATTGGTGTAGTTTATTTGATGGATGGCCCCCGCGGACCAAAGAGGACTGGCCTGTAGAGAGGAGGCAAATTCTCCGCCCCTTGAGACCACGCCCCCTCCCACTAAGCGTCTCTTATTGGAGAATTTTCCAATGTGTCTTCAATGAAGAGGAGGGCGAACGAAATGCTGCGCGCACCAATCCTGGCCCGGGTCAGGTGTCTGCCGGCGGCCGGATTGGCTAGAATACCATTCCAGAATGTAGTGGGACTTCTTGGTCGTTGTGGTTTAGCAGAGCGGTTCTCCCCTTCCTTCCAAAAGTACCTTGGCTAGCTACCAAAAAAAAAAAAAAGTAAAGTCTGCGTTTTCATTTCAAATGGAGAGGTGGTGGGTTTTTTATGGGCTAGTTTATTAAAGTCCAGAAGTTTCTCTTTGTGAGCTTTGGAAATCAATTGATCCTTGTCTTATTTTGCTTTTTTGTATACTTGGTCAAAGAGTGGAGTTGGGCTACATAAATTCTTGGTCTTATACCAATTTTCTGAATTTGATGTTTTAGCCAATTGAAATAGAAAAGTTGGTAGTTTTTCAATGGCTTAAAATGAAAAGCCGTGGTTGACTCTTAAGAGGAATACATGGGCAAAATAATTGTAGTGACTATGAATCTCAGTTCACAGGTCTGTGTGTGAAGCATTATTATTCTTTTTATTTACTGTAAGCGAACTCAATCTCTGACTGTGAGTCTGTGCTGGGTTAGTGGTAAAATAATGTTTGAAGCCTTTCTGAACGCCCTCCCTCTCTCCTCTCTCACAGATTGTCACAAATGAGAAAGGTCTACATTAGAAGGACTTGTGAGCGAGGAGTCATTTATCAGTTTTCAGGGACTGTACTTGAATGTCTCTATTCTGATGGCTTCTTCCTAGTTAGTGGTTATCTGGGTTTTCACAAAGTAAAAATCTGAAAGACTTGCTGGCATCTCTGCCCTACCTTGCACTACCCTGGGGCAATGCCACAGAACCAAGTCCTGAAATGAGGACAGAGTTGTGGGGAGGGACAACTGGGGAGGAAAAGTTAATGCTGCAGAATAATATTTCAACCACATAATCAGGTCAGTTTGACGAAGTTCTGCCTTACAAATGGGGAAGTGGCCTTGGTTCTCCTTGAAAATAAACTATGTAATGAATATTAGTGGGTAATGTAAAACACTTAAAAAGTACTTAATAAAATAACTTGTGAGTTTAAAAAAATGTTTCTTTTTTTGGCTTTTGATAACAGATTTAGAAATATATATACATAGGCATTTGTTCACTAATATCTTTTGAACACATAAAATGTGCCAGTGGAGAACAAAATATACTGGTCCTTAGCCTTGTGGAGCATGTAGTTTTATGGACAGAATAAACATTAGACTTTGCAATAAAACGGACTTATTTTCAAATCACAGGCTACTGACTAGAAAAAATATTTATCAAAAATAGGAAGTAAAAGTATTTTGTTCATACGGTTACTGAGAAGATTAAATAATGCAAAGTAAGTAAAGCGGTCGGCACTGTGCCCATAACACAGTAAGTACTTGAGAAATTATTAGATTATTAACACTTCTTTTGAAATGTCTTGTTTAAACATACATTTGATTGTGTTTTCTCTATTGTCTCACTTAGTCTTCTATTCTCAGCCTAGAATCAGAGTATTAGAATTTATTTGACACTAAAAGTATCTAAATTGCATTTTAATTTCTAGACCTTATTGATACTGGAAATTTTCACATGAGATTTTAGATAAATAAAAATTTTATGTAATAAAATGTTTTTTTCTCACATTAGGATCATGTTATTACTTTGTATTAAGATAGAAAAATTCCCTACATAAAAAACAGTTTCAATAGCACTGAAGAAAAATTGATTAAATAGTCAAGTCAAATGGACACTCTTTACCTTTTCTCTTCCTCTCATCCCCACTGTCATTTTTATTCCAAAATACTGGAATACAGACTATAATTTAAATAATTTAAAAGACCTAATTAGCAAAATGTGCAAATGTAAGACTCAATTATGTACTCTTGTAAGGGAAATAAATGAGTCCTTCATTAACTATGACTTTAAAGATGTGTATATTTAGTAATGAATTTCTCTGAGTCAAATGGCTGACTTCTAGGGTATTTCCCAGACTTGATGATATATTCAGCTGCCATCTTCATACTTTTTTCTTCATCAACAACATTTAAAAAAAATATTTTAATAAACTGTTTATTCAAAGTTTTACCAACTAATAATATACTTTAACAGAAAAGCCCTAGAAGTTTATTAGACTGTTTCTGAGGGGGGAAAAATTTTAAGACATCTCAGATACAACAACAACTAACATTGTGTAGCACTTTACAATTTACAAAGTGCTTTCCACATACATTATCTCATGGAATCCTCACAACAACCCTGTGAGGTAGGTATTCATCGCCAATTTACAAGTGAGGTAACTGAGGCTCAAAGGTTCCGGGACCTTTAAAGAGATCCACTACAAATGATCAGTCAAGATGGGCCACAAAACCAGGTCTTTTGACTCCCAGTCCCACTCAATGCCAAATAAGTTTTTATTTTTCAATGCAGAATTATTCCATACAATATTAACTATAAAAAGTCTTAACCACAACTGATTCAACTTTCCAAAAATGGAAATTTTTGTAGGGAAATTTTTAAGTCTTTGATTTACATGAAAATCCTTGATTTAATTAAGTGTTTAAATGTTACTGACTTTTAAAATTAATGTTGGCCAATATTACCATGACTTTAATCTCCTCCGGAAATATTGACAAAATTAAAATGGCTTTCCTCTTGTTTAAGGGTCATCGCTGATCTTTATACAAGAGCATATATGTAGGATCTGTGAGTCTGAACACTAATCCTAATATCCCATCCCCCTTTGACCTACCAGTGAATATACCAAGAAAAAACGCCTGCTCCTCCATAGGAGGAAGCAGCAGAACACAGACTATGCTGTGCTAGAAATTAGCTTCTTCACAACCGAAAGAGGACAGGAAGAAAGGCATCCTACTAAACCTCCACTGAGCCTTGGGTGCCCCAAACAAACAGGCATATTACGTTTTACATGAATGGATTCATTACCACTATCATGATCAAAGAGCAGTTACTAGGCATCCTCTGTGGCACTAGTACAAAACAGAGAAATATAGTCCCTACCCCTAGGGCAGCTTTCTGAAGTCTCTTCTAAGGTCTGGTTCTAAAGCAGTGCTCATCACAAAACATTAAGCTTGACACAAGTAAAGAAAACAGGCTACCCAAGCAACCACTATATAACAGCCTAAAACAGAATAATTACAAGGTGAATAGGGACACAGAAGTTAAGAAGAATATGAACAGTTTCCTGATTCAAGCCACAGTGTGGCACAGCCACAGAGCACTGAGAAACAACTAAAGCTGACAACCCGGTCTGGCATGGAACCCAGAGGGAGGCTGGTTCTTTCCCAGTCAAGCTTTATACTGGTGGTACACCTAAAAGGCAGCGTCACGTGAGCAAAAGATCTTAAAAATCATCACGGGGATGAACGTGATGTATGCTCAAGATCAGAAGAACCAACATTCTTGCCATTTGCAGGTAAGCCATGTTGTATACATAGATCATACCACATACATGTACTTAGTCTGAGTGATTTATACCAAGCTATAACAGAGAAAGAACAGCAATTCCAACCGTTTGTTACCCCATAACTTAGCAAAAAAATTAAGTTGGTGAAAAAACAACCATGCAATGATACATTTTGGGTGCTTTTTTTCACACTGCTACCAAATTTAGAAAATCATTTCCCCTTTATAACAAAGGCCTTTCAAAATCTAAATATCAAATGAAATACTTCTAGCATTTAAAGAGTTTATTAGACACAATTACATTCAATGAAGTTATAAGTGAGCTACAAAATGGAAAATTAAGAACTCACATCGATAAAACCTCAAACACATCTCTGAATAAATTCAAACTTTTTAGCTTAACATCTATACCTTCATTTTTTTGAATGCAGAAGGACCCATTAAACACTTATGCAGTAAAATTCAATGTCTATGCTAAATGCAGAGAATTTTATATTTACAGTCCACAGCATGGTATATGGTTACATATCACCTTTCTTCCACAATGCTCACGTTACTTCACAATTACAATAATTACTAAGCTAGTAATACAAAGCAGAACACTTCCTCAAATTAAGGTACCTTTTGCTGTACGTAGCAAAGACTGCCTTCCTGCACCAAGTAAAGAAGCGACTTGAAATACTGGGTGGAATTTCTTTATCCAACATGGGACCGATGCGCTGGCAGATTTGCAACAGACGATCAGGAGCCACATGCTTATCGGACAAGACCAGGTCCTCGTGGCTCCTGTTGTGCTCGGTGCCCTCCCAGTCCAGCCTCTTCGACAGCAACTGGTACTGCTCCAGCTCCTGCACCAGCACCTGGGCGGCTCTCCGACACGGGCCGGCCCACAGGTTCCGGGCGATGAGGAAGTACAGCTCGGACTCGATGAGGGGCACCGGGCTTCGTAGGGCGGGCGAGGACTCCGCCATGGCCGGGGGCGCAGGACGCGGGGCGCGGGGCGCGGGGCTAGGGTGGGAGCGAGCGACGGAGTGCGTAGGCCGCGCCGAGGCCTGACCCGGCCCGGTCCCTCTCCCAGGCGCCGCCCTTCATCAACAACATTTAAGTGCAGGAGAACTGAAGCTCAGAAGAAAAGGGCCTTAGGAAAAATTATGGCCTGCAGACTGAGCAACAACTCTCTCTCTTCCCTCTCTTCCTTCCTCCCTCCCTCATATCTAAGGCCTCTATGACACTAAGACGATTTATACTTGATCAGCTGTATTGTTCTAGAAGCTTCTGGTCAAATACTCACAGACTACAATGGAAACAAGCAGCGTAAAGGAGCAGAAATTCTGTGGATTTAGCTTGCTTAAAATTTTTTAATAGATGTAAAGAAATATCACCAAATTTTTTATGTGTTTGTTTCTACATCAATTTTATATTCACCATTTCCAGTTTCAAACTATTCAAAGGACTTTTTAAAAAAAAAATTAAACTATCCTGTTCTATCAAGTTTAGGAGTTTTATATCAGAGCTGACATAAGAATAACAAATAAAAACGCATTTTTTGTACCTTTATGTAGTTAAAATATGATGGAATGAGGCATTTGCTCAAGACGCCTTAAAATATCTAGCTTTTGTTGGAAGTCACCCATGCACAGATTTAACTCAAGTAGAATAAACACTTTAAGGCACATTATATGTTTCCATTTCCAATGGAAATGTACATATACTTACATTATGAAGCCATAAATACAGTTTGTATGAGCATGAAAATATTTGCACGTGATAAGTAATACTGCCAAATAGCCCTGAAACAGTTATTTTTATTTTTATTTTTAAATAAGCAATCTCCTGCCCAGCCTGGCCTTGTACAAGAACGTTTAATAACTAAAAGCAGTGGTCTGATAACTTTAAATTAAAATTTTTTTTTGCCCCAAAATATGACTGCTTTAGGTTCATTGCATGTTCAAGAATTTTACCATGAGATGAACTACCAATAGAAATTTTAGTTATTACTTTAAGAACAGCTTTTTGTCCAGTACAATTAAATTTACTTGAATATTCACTTATTTCAATTAGCCTGTTTAAATTAATCTGAAAACTTGATTACTATTTTACTGTCAAATTTAATACTCTACCAACAATCTTATCAAGACTACATTATAAAATTTACAAAAACCTCCATTAGTCAAAAAAAAAGGGGGAATAGTAGGATAATATCATGTAAGGAAAAATATCCTATAAGTAAATTACATCTAGAAAATTTTTACTTTACATAATTAATTTTCATTTGTAATGCTAACGTCAAGACACCCATGAAAAACACACATAGTGTCTAAATAAGACAAAGGAAAATCGTTTGAGCAAAAATAAAAAGGATCCTAAATCAATTATATAGAAAGGATTCCTTTATTAACTTTTGGTCTAGAATATGTTTATATACCTTCAGAAAACAATTCCAAGACCATGTGGATTCCTGCAACAGAGAGGAATTGACAGTTGTGCTCCAACCACGAAGACAAGAGGAAAAACAGTCCAGAGATGGAAGACGCTGACTATGCCTTGCCACGTGAGCAGTCAGCAGCTGTGCACTGCTGCAGGTTGCCTAGGACCAAACCAGAGAGGGTCGGACCTGCATTTCCACCATGTGCCCACCATCCAGATACCATTGCTGACCTGTACACATAAGGAACTGTTAGACATTGAAACGGGGACTCAGTACTGTTGGACATTGAAATTGGGGCTTAAACATTTTTTTACTATTATTATTATTTTTTTGTTATTATATGTTCATTTCTAGTCTGCAGAGGCAAAATTTTTTAAAGGAAAGAAATGGGGGAGGGAGATAGATACAGAGGCAAAGAAGTGTTGAACAGACTGTCAAACTACATTGGGAAGGCAGGGGAGGTTGGGCAAGGGGGGCTGTAAGAGACCAACCAAAGGACTTGTACGCATGCATATAAGCACAACCAATGGTTACAAGACACTGGGGGGCGGGGGGAGGAGAGAGGGCGGGCAGGTGAAGGCATGTCCTGGGGGGTAGGGGAAGCTGGGGGGAGGTCAATGGGGAAAAAAAAGGAGACATATGTACTACTATTTGTAATACTTCAAACAATAAAAATAAATAAATAAAAACAGTGGTCTGGTTGAGACACGAAGTGATAGGCTACAGTTTGGATGTCAGTTTTCTCAGTTACTAGTTCATAACCTCAGAACTTGGCGTATTTTGCCATGGTCGCCCCTACCCGCAGTTCTGCTATCTGAGGTTTCAGTTATCTCTCTGAAAATAAAGGGAGACTCGCAGAAATAAGCAACGCGTGTGAAATTGCGCACTGTTCTGAGTGGTGTGATGAAATCTCGCGAGTCGCGCTCGGCCCTGTCCTGCCCACGTCAGCGTGCCCACGCTGCAGACGCGCCGCCCGCCCTCAGGCCCTCGGGATCAGGTCCCACGTCAGGTGAGGCCGGACTGTGCCCCCTAGTCCCCCTTATTTACTCAATGACGACCCCGAAGTGTAAGAGCGGCGATTCTGGCAACTCGGATATGCCAAAGAGAAGCCGGGTAGTGCTTCCCTTCATTGAAAAGGTGAAAGTTCTTAACAAGAAATGGGAAAAAATTGTATGCTCAGGTTGCTACAATTTAGGGTAAGAACTAATCGACTCGAGCTGTGAAATTACGAGAGAGAAACAAGAAGTGTGTGCTAGTTTTGCTGTCGCGCCTCAAACTGCAGAAGTTCTGGTCACGGTCTGTGATAAGTGCTCAGTTAAGATGGAAAAGGCATTACCTTCGTGGGCTTGAGGGTCCGCCTTCTGACGACACATCCATCGTGGCCTAATGCTTTGCCACAACCTGCGTCATTCACTTCATCTCATCACGTCGGCATTGCGTCATCTCACAGCAGCACAAGAAGCGGGTGAGTACAGCACAATAAGATACTTGGAGAGAGAGAGACCACACTCACATACATGTTATCACAGAGTATTGTTATAATTGCTCTATTTTATTATTCTGTTAATCTCTTACCATACCTAATTTATAAGTTAAACGTTACCATACATATCCGTGTATAGGAAAAAACTTAGTATATCTAGGATTCAGTCCTGTCCATGATTTCAGGCATTTATTGAGGGTCTTGAAACATACCCCTGCAGATAATGGTGACTGCAGTAGTTGGGAAATAATGACAGTGCCACCTCAAAGTCAAAGGTTGTTGTGAGAATTAATTGAACTAATGCTTGAAAAGAGCCCATGTAAAGGCTCAATAATTGTTAGATACTATTTTCTGTAGAAATAGTAATCTTCAAAGATAAATTATAACTTATGACACTGGTGACATCAGTGACTAAATATATTTATTATTTTTCAATTTTCAGTTACAATTTACATTCTATATTATTCTGTATTAGTTTCAGATGTACAGCAAAGTGGTTAGAAAATCATGTATTTTACATTCGCATGGCCCCCCCAACGTTTAAAGTACCCACCTGGCCCATTACATAGCTATCATGATATTGTTGACTATATTCCCTTTGCTGTAAGCTACATCTCCGTGACTATTTGTAATTACCTATTTGTACTTCCTTTTTTTTTTTTTTTAAGGTGGGTACACTTATCCCCATTTTTAAAAAAAATACGTTTTATTGATTTTTTACAGAGAGGAAGGGAGAGGGATAGAGAGTTAGAAACATCGATGAGGGAGAAACATTGATCAGCTGCCTTCTGCACACCTCCTGCTGGGGATGTGCCCGCAACCAAGGTACATGCCCTTGACCGGAATCAAACCTGGCACCCTTGAGTCCACAGGCCGACGCTCTATCCACTGAGCCAAACCGGCTATTTGTACTTCTTAATCCCATCACATTTTTCACCCAGCCCCCAACACCCCACCCCTCTGACAGCTGTCAGTCTGTTCTCTATATGTGTGAGTCTGTTTCTATTTTGTTTATTTTGCTCTTTAGAATTCACATATGCATACAAGCATGGGCAAAGGAGGTTTACAGTTGTGAATCCATGAAACACAGTTTATTCTTGTATTATAATCATAACCTGCATGTCTTTTTCCATAGGAACAAATGTGGTAAAATTACATTTGCTCATCCCAAAATAAACCCCATACCCATTATAAGTCATTGTTCATTCTCTCCTCCCAGTATCCCAGCTCTAGGCTATCAATGATTTATGATCTGTCTATATATTTGCTTATTCTGGACATTTCATAAAAATGGAATCTTACAATGTGCGGTCCCTTGAGATTGGCTTCTTTCACTTAGCATCATGTTTTCTAGGTTCATCCATGCTGTGGTATCACTACTTTATTCCTTTTAAATAATATTTCAGTGTATGCATATATCACATTTTATATATGCATTCATCAGTTAATGGGTAAGTTGGGTTTGTCTCAGCTCAACTGCTATAACAAAATACCATAAACTGGGTGGTTTAACAACAGACATTTATTTCTCATAGTTCTGGAGGCTGGGAAGTCCAAGATTAAGGTGCTGGCAGATTTGGTTCCTGGTCCAAAGTAGCTGTACCATTGCACACTCCTACCAGCACTGTATGAGGGTTCCAACTCCTCCACATCTTCATCAACATTTCTTATCTGTTGTTTGATGATAGCCATCCTGGTGGCTATGAGGTGGTCTCTCATAGTTTGGGTTGGCATTTGCCTAATGACTTATGCAAAGATGTTGAGCATCTTTGCATATGCTTATTGGTCATTTTAATATCTTCTCTTGAAAAATGTTCAAATCCTATGCCCATTTTTTAAATCGTGGTAAAGTATACATAAGATGAAATTGATCGTTTTAACCATTTTTAAGTGCACAGGTCAGTGGGATTATGTACATTCACATTGTTGTACAACCATCACTGCCACCTACCTTCTGAACTTTTTCGTTTTCCCAAACTGAAACTTGTACCCATTAAACAGTAACTACCCATGCCCTCTTCCCTACCTCCTGGCAACTACCATTCTGCCGTTTGTCTATGAGTTTGACTATTCTAGGTATTTTGTGTAAATGGAATCATATACAATATTTGTCTTTTTGTGACTGTCTTAATTCATTTCGCATAATGTCCTCAAGGATTATCCATGTTGTAGCATGGATCAGAACTTCTTTCCTTTCTAAGAGAATAATATTCTATTGTATGCATGTATCATACTTGGTTATCCATCTATCCATCAATGGATGCTTGGGTTGTTTCCATCTTTGGCTATTGTGAAAATGCTGCTGTGAATATTATTGTACAAATATTTCTTTGAGACCCTATTCTCAATTTTTTTTACAAAGGTATTTATTCCACTCTCAGTTCTTTTGGGTATACTAAAGTGGGATTGCTGCATCATATGGTAATTTTATTTTTAAATTTTTTTGGTAACACCATACTGTTTTCTATAGTGGCTATGTTGCCAGTGGAAAAAAGGTTCTTCCACAGGTCATAGGAAATGAATTTCAGGGACAAATGCATGGGAGGATTTGAGGTATTGTGGTAAGATTTATTGGAGTGAAAACAAAGGAAGGGCTTAGGCACACTGGCTCATCCACAACTCTTATTTATTTATTTTTTATTTTTTTGCTTTCTTAAACATTTTGTTTTATAATTAAATCCTTGATAAAATATAGGATAGCATTTGAGACATAAAGGGGGAAATAGTACAAATAGTTGATTAAAATACAGTCTATTTCAACCTTGTTGCAACATTCATATGATCTGCGCAATAAGGTATATGATCTTTCTGTTGACTTCCCATTACCCCAAGATTAACAGAATGTAAAGCCTCTGTAAACTATTATATCTACCTAGGGAATATAGGAGTTCTTTGTATAATGGACTGCATAGCATCTGCCTGAGAAATCTAAGTACAACTGCAGATGCTAAAAGAACCTACGTGCTTTCAAATGTCTGTGCACAACTCTTTTAAAAAAAGTATATATTTTTATTGATTTCAGAGAGGAGGAAAGAGGCAGAGAGAGATAGAAACATCAATGATGAGAGAGAATCATTGATTGACTGCTTCCTGCATGCCCCCATTTGGGGATCGAGCCAGCAGCCAAGGCATATGCCCTGACCAGGAACTGAACCATGGCTTCCTGGTTTATAGGTCAATGCTCAACCACTGAGCCATGCCGGCTGGGCCACAACTCCATGTTTTAATCAGACTTTTTTTGTTGTTGTTGAGTTGTAAGTATTCTTCATATATTCTGCATATTAACCCTTATTATATATATGAATTGTAAATGTTTTTCCCCATTCTGTGGGTTGTCTTTTTACTGCTTTAAGAGTGTCCTTTGTTGCACAGAAGTTTATATTTTGATGCAGTTTAACTTTTCTATTTTTTCTTTTATTGCCTATGCTTTAGGTGTCATATCCAAGAAAACAATGTCAAATCCAGTGTCATTTCTCCTGTTTTCTTCTCTAAGAGTTTTGTAGTTTTAGCTTACCCCAAATAAATATAAAAAATTTTCCTTTTTTTCTTCATGTAATCCTGCATGGCTCCTATATCTACTATAAAATGTCTAGATAATCTGAAAGCTTAATTTGTACCAGTATTAATGTGTTACTCCTGTTTGTTACCTATGGCTACATATGAAACACCTCAAAGCTAAGTGACTTAAAACAATGATGTCATTGCTTACTAAGAAATCTATACTCAGCTGGAGTAGGCTAGAATGGCTTGGAGGCTGGTAGCTGGAATTCTCTGAAGGGTCACTCACTTGCTCACCTGTGGGACTTCAGCTTTGGCTGTGGCCACAGTACTTGTGACCTTTCCATGTGGCTTCTGGGCTTCCTTACAGCATGGTGGCTGGCTTCCAAGGGTGAGCACTGAGAGAGATAGAGATAGAAACAGAGACAGAGACATATATATATATATATATATGTATGTGTGTGTGTATATATATATATATATATATATATATATATATATATATATAGAGAGAGAGAGAGAGAGAGAGAGAAGCAGGCAGAAGCCATATTGTTTTGTAGGAATTAATTTCTAAAGTCAAACCACGTTCCTTTTTTTGTTCTCTATTGGTCAAGTAGCTTAGCCCAGTTTAAGGGCAGGGAAAATGGGCTCCACTTCTCAATGGACAGCTGCAAGGTTCTGGAAGAGCTGTGGCTATTTTTGGAAAATACACTCTCTATACCTCCCACTGGTAATGTACAAATGTAAAGTGGCAACATCAAAATATAATGAAATGATTGTTAAAGTGGGATCTTCAGGCAATAAAGGACACCTCTGGCAGAGATATTTAGGCAGCTCTTTCAATTACATTAAGTAGGCAAACATATATTGCACAATACATGGGCCAGTTCTGAAAGGGCACAATGAACTTTCTAAGGATTAAGGGAGCCGAGTTTTCCATGCGAAGTCTTGCAAAGTAGAATTTATTTTTGCACTCATTAATCTCAGGATTTGAAGGGAATGTTCTAATAAGTTCCCTTATCATTGCTGCCTATACATCTATAGGAATATTTCCATCCAAAATTGTCAGGGTGTTATCGGTGTGGGTTCTTTTTTAAAACTCTGAAGCCACTTAATTATAAAATTGGTAAAGGTTAGACAGTTTGAGAAATGAATGTTGAAAAAAGTAATATGTCAAGGAAAGTCAGAAAAGGACATGGATTTGAAGGTCTTCTGGAGTTCTATGGAGAATGAGTGATCCTGTGGCAATTAAGTGACAGAATATAGGCAGTGCCCTAACCAGTTTGGCTTAGTGCAGTGGTCGGCAAACTCATTAGTCAACAGAGAGGCAAACCGTGGCGGCTCGCGAGCCGCAGTTTGCCGACCACTGGCTTAGTGGATAGAGCATTGGCCCTCAGACTGAAGGGTCCTGGATTTGATTCTGGTCAAGGGCACGTACCTCAGTTGCAGGCTTGATCCCCAGCCCTGGTCAGGGTGCAGGCAGGAGGCCACTGCAGGCAGGAGGCCACTAATCGATGTAAAAAAGACATCTCACATGGATGTTTCTCTCTCTGTGTCTCTCCCCTTCCCTTCCCCTCTCTCTAAAAATCAATGGAAAAATATCCTTGGATGAAGATTAACAACAACAAAATGAATATTGGCAGTGCCTTATTCATGCTGTTTTTGAACTTAAAGTCTGAGTTACATTTGTGTAACCGGGTCTGATTATTTTAATGGTCAATGTGTGCCTATTGAGAAAGTTACTTATAACTGGCGGGGGTGGGAGGGGGGAAGAACTGCTCCAAAATGTTATCGTTTGTCACAGCCAATCAGAAAGTTTTACAAATAGATATATTGGCTGTTTTTATGCAAACTCAGGTCTAATCACTTGTACCCAATGATGACTGAAACAGAGCATTAAGTGAATATTGAGTTGTGACAGTCTGGACCAAATCCAGTCTGGTGAGCGATGGGATCCTGGGTGTAGTGTAAGTGCAGTTTTTGAGGGTAGGATGATGGGGATATTTGGCCTGGAAACTGAGAAGAACCATCTTCAAGGTAAATTAAATCTTCAGCCCAGCTAGCATTGCTCAGTGGTTGAGTATTGACCTATGAACCAGGAGGTCATGGTTTGATTCCCAGTCAGGGCACATGCCCAGGGTTGCAGGCTTGATTCCCAGTTGGGGGTGTGCAGGAGGAAGCCAATGAATGATTCTCTCTCATCATTGATGTTTCTATCTCTGTCTTCCTCTCTGAAATCAATGAAAATATTTTGTAAAAAATCTTGGCTGAGGCAGATCTCATGTTCCAAAGAAGTAGACTGAGGAGGTCTTCTTTGGGTAAATATATAGCTGTTTATCTTGTTTTCATTAGAAATATCTTATTTTGCACAAGATGCTTCAATGCCAGGCACTGTGGAGTAAACACTATCCTGCTGGGACTCTGTGGCTCCATTTCTGGTGATGCTTTCTGCAGGGTGCAGGCTTGGTTTTGAGAAAATGATTAAAGGAGGCTATTGGACTAGGGCAGGTCTAATGCTTTGGTAATCTATGTAAGCAAACCTTAAACCAGACTCAATGCACTGGAATCCAAGAAAATGAAAGCTAAGAACCACCAATCACAAACAGCAAGCTAGGGTTTCCCAAATCAAGCAACTGCTTAAGGTATAGCCATTCAAATAGTTTCCTTGCTTGTGTTTTCTGTAAAAAACTATTCCCTACCTCCTAGTGGTGGAGTGCTCATAACCATTCCTGGTTTGGGGCTGCCTGATTTGAATGGATGTTCACATAAACTCTTGAAAAGTTTATCTCTTATCTGTTTGCTTTTATTGCCATGTAATATAAAGAGCATTAGGGTTGGGGGGGGGGAGGGGACATAGGGAGAGCTGGCCTCAGAGTCTGTTTTGGTTTGAGGTTTAGGAGAAAGAAAGCTTCCATATGGTCCAACTTGATGATTAGAGGTCTTCTTTTTTTTTTTTTAATTAAATCTTTATTGTTGAAAGTATCACATATGTCCCCTTTCCCCCTCCCCATTAATTTCTTCTAGCCTGCCTTTTCCCCTTGCCCCAGGCCTTCACCATCCTATTGTCTGTGTCCATGGGTTATGCATATATGCACACAAGTTCTTGGATTGATCTCTTACTCCCCCCCGCCCCCTTCCCTCTGAGATTCCGAAGTCTGTTCTATGCTTCCATGTCTCTGGATCTATTTTGTTCATCAGTTTATTTTGTTCATTAGATTCCACATATGAGTGAGATCATGTGAGACTTGTCTTTTTCTGACTGGCTTATTTTGCTTAGCATAATACCCTCCCGGTCCCTCCATGCTCTGGAGATAAGTTCGAAGGCCAAGGCTGTTATAATATCCTATTCTATATCTAGGTAAGAGTAACGATAATAGCTAAGATTATTCCTTTATTCCTGAGATTGTTGTCCATAACAACACCCAAATACCTCTTAATATGATTCCAGTTTCTAACACAGAATGAGATTCACAGCTCCTCTCAAACTGGTGATAGTCTACATCTGAGTTGACTTATTTTCCTCCATGGTCCATCACCAGACCTTTTGCCCTCCCTGGATCACAGGATATATTTATGAGATTATGCTTTTCTTCTTTCTGTTTCCTTGTCTAACAGCTTACTTTCAACTCATCCTTCAAGGCTGTACTGGTTTCCTAGGCTCCTGTAACAAATTATCAGTTGACATACATTACTTATTTACTTTTTTATTGAATTTGTTGGGGTCACTATACACACACACACACACACACACACACACACACACACCCCTAATATGCAAAATGCCCCCCTTGGGAGTTCGACTGACCAGGAGTTTGATCACTTGCTATGATGTGCACTGACCACCGGGGGACGGTGCAGAAGAAAGGAAGGAAGGCAGGCAGGCAAGCACGCAGGCAGGCCTTGGCTAGCAGCCGGCAGCCAGGAAAGGGAGGCCCTGGCTCTGGCCAGCAGCCGCTAGGGACCCTATCTGTGCATGAATTTTATGCACTGGGCCTCTAGTTGGTTAATAACATTATTCAGGTTTCAGGTATACAAGCACGCAATACAATATACAGATGATGTATTGTAAATGATAGGTGCTTTTGAAAGGATTCAGAGTTCTGGTTCTTAAATAGAAAAGGTTTGGTTTTCATTTGTTGAATCACTAGATGGCAGGCCTGTGCCACTTTTCAAGCAGTCAGAAAAGTCCAAGTTTAGGAGGAAAAGAAAGAGCCTAGGAGTTTGTAAGGATGCCAGCTCATTCATTTCTATCTTACGTGTGGTTTTGACATTCTGTTCTTTTGGATTTTTTCCATTAATTATGACACTCAAAAGTGTTTTGTTCACTGAGTGGCAGAGAGCCAGAGCTTTAATTAAACCCGTGGGGGCACTGCTGCGGTAACTACTGTGCGCTAAGCACTTTACATAAATTGTTTCATTTAATTCTCATAACATCCCCGTGAAATAAGTATTATTACCTCTCTCTTTATAATGGAGAAAACTGGGGGTCAGAGAGGTTTAGCAATGTGCCCAAGACTACCTGGCTGAAAAGTAGGACTGAGTTGGGTTTAGCAATGTGCCCAAGACTACCTGGCTGAAAAGTAGGACTGAGTTGGGAACCCAGGTTAACTTAACTCATCAGTAAACCACCTTCAATAAATCCTTGAGATATATTCATTCAAATTAGTATTTTTTTTGAAATCTCAGTAACTGAAAAATAATGCATTAGGCTTTAAAATAACTATTCTCCATATGCCAACATAGAAAATTTAAGTGATTTCTTTTTTGCTGGGATGGCATTTTAGCCTTTTCTAGATTTATTATAGAAGATAAATCAGTTTAATGAGGATTGAGAAATAAAAGTATCTGATTTTTGCCTCAAAGCTCATTGAAACTTAGGTGTGATTTTCTTACAGCATACATCATACATTGCTCTCTCCTTTGTGCTATAAATTTGTGTTTACATGTGAAATCATGTACTTCCCAGTGAGTTCAGGAAAATAGGATCCATGCCTGAATTATTTCTCTGTATTCTTGCCTTTACTGAGTTTGTGTGTAATCAGAATGGGTATAATCAGGTGTAGAAGAAGAATAAATGCAAAATAATCCATCTGAACAAAATACCAAAATTTTACATAAACACAGAATTCATAACAAGGCCATGCTGAGTCATATTGGAGCCTGAGGCCAAAGGAGTTTTTTGATGCCCTTTAAATTTTGCACTCAAGATGGATGCTTTACTTGCCTGATCCTAGTCCCAGTCCTGGAATCACTCCTAGTTCAGACAGGTTTTCTCAAATGTAGTCAATAAAAAATTATTGAGTGACTATGTGCCAATCACAATGCTCAGTTTTCTAAACAAAATGATGAGTAAAATTGGACCTAATTGAGCTTAGGGAGCAAATACTCACAGTTGGAAAGCATTATTATGTAGTAAATAACTATTAGTCACTCACTCCTTTGTTATAAACAGGAAAAATAGGTGGAAACTGAGATAACTAACTATTTCTTGAGCTAACACTACAATGGAACCTTATTTCTCTGATGAATTTTATAACTTCTGAGTACAGTTTTTAGATTGAGATAAAAAACTATTCTGAAAGAAGTTTGATCAGTTGAAATAAATTGTAGTGCTTAGGTCCTCTTCTTTCATTAGTATTCTGACCTGGGAGATTGATACATTTGCATAATTGGGGACACCATGCATTATTTTTCACAGTGGTTAAGAAGTGGTTATGAGCATGGGTTTGGGGATGGTCAGACTTGAGTTTGTGCGTTATTAAGAAGACCTGGTATCATAATACTGGGGTTTGCTTCCCAGCTCTACCATCTTCTAGTTGCGTAACTTTGGAGAATTTATTTAACATATCTGTGCTGCTGTTTCCTTGTGCACTGACCACCAGGGGACGATGCAGAAGAAGGTAGTAAGTATATAAGCTTATCTATGTAAGGTGCTTAGAACAATGCTTGGTATCTTATATTTATATTTATGTATATTTCTGCTAGTAATAGTAGCAGCAGTTCTATGTAAATTACTTGGTTTATCTAGCTGTAGTTACTTTGATTGAGAAATGAAAGAAAAATAATATATACACCATGAGGCTCTTGTGATGACTGAGAGAATAAATGGATATAACTTAGCTCAGCGTATAGGTGCTCAAGAAATAGTTCGCTCTCTTTTTAAAAAATTAATGTTTGTCTTCTTAATTAAAGATCCTTTAAAATCTAATAGGAACTATAGATTATTCATTCTGTGTGTTGGTGTTGTTCATAGTGTCAGGGATTTAACAGATACTCAATAAACCTTTGATGAGAGCATGTTGAAATGAATGAAGATTAGAATCATAAAAGCCATTAAGTAGTGAAGTATGCATGCAGTTGTGTTGTGTGTGTGTGTGTGTGTGTGTGTGTGTGTGTGTGTGTGTGAGAGAGAGAGAGAGAGAGAGAGAGAGAGAGAGAGGGAGAGGGAGGGGGAGAAAAAGAGAGAGAGAATGAAAAAGATTATATGTATCTAGGAAAGTACTATGGTCTGAATGCTCGTGTGTGCCTCAAATTCATACCTTGAAATTCTAACACCCAATGTGATGGTATTAGGAGGTGGATCAAAAGGCTCTACCCTCAGGAATGGGATGAACACTTTTATAAAAGAGGCTCCAGAGCTAGCTCAACTCCTCCCAACAAGTGAAGGCAATGAGACTCAGCAGTCTGTGACCTGGAAGAGGGCCTTCACCAAAACCATAAACTTACAGCCTCCAGAACTGTGAAAAATAAATCTAAAGAGCCAGTCTGTGGTATTCTGTTACAGCAGGCTGACTGGTCTAAGACACAAGGTCAGTGAGGAGCTCCAGTGGATCCAGTGAGCCTTTCTTGTGCTTCCCTTGCTTATGTTTAACAAAGACCAAAAAATAAGGTTTCAATAAGACAGTGCAGAGTTTTGCAAGTGGGAAGAAGATATTCCCAGACCCCGTCAATTTCCCTGACAAATCACACAACTCAAGTGAAGTTATTTGAGAAGATATCAGAGTAAATGTAGAGCCAAGCAACACTGAATAGTGGAGTTTTTATTTTCTTTCCTCCTTGATCATGTTTTCAGCTTAGCTCATCTCTTTGTTCTCTTTCCACATCTTTTGCAGAAGTTAGAGGGGGGAAAAAACAGGTCAATCAGTATTTACTCAGGCCCTAGCCAGTTTGGTGCAGTGGATAGAGAGAGGGTCAGCTTGCAGACTGAAGGGTCCGAGGTTCGATTCCTGTCAAGGGCATATGCCTGGGTTGCGGGTTTGATCTCCAGTAGGGGGTGGCAGGAGGCAGCTGATCAGTGATTCTCTCTCATCATTGATGTTTCAATCTCTCTCTCCCTCCCCCTTCCTCTCTCTGAAATAAAAAAAAATTTTTTTTTTTTTTAAATTTACCCTGGCCCTAACTGGTTTGGTTCAGTGGATAGAGTGTTGGCCTGCGGACTGAAGGGTCCCAGGTTCGATTCCGGTCAAGGGCATGTACCTTGGTTGTGGGCACATCCCCAGTAGGGGATGTGCAGGAGGCAGCTGATCAGGGTTTCTAACTCTCTACCCATCTCCCTTCCTCTCTGTAAAAAAATCAATAAAACATATATATTAAAAAAATAAAAATTTACTCTGAAGATTAAAAGTTGCAGCTTCTTTAGAGTACATTTTTTAAGCTGATGCCATCAATAGGAGGATGCCTGAATGCCACCCCCCCACCATATTTAGAAAGGTTTTCAGTGTTCACTACCAATGAAATCATAACTAATAATTGATTGTAAGAAACAATCAGTTTAGTTGTTGGAGTGCAGGCTGTTGTATTTTTGTCATCACAATGTCAGGATTGTTGGTCTAGTAAAAAAAATTCCATGATCATGTAGAATTTTGCCTGTACCCATTAAATAATCAATTGAATTAAACTATCTACTTAAAAGAACTAATCTAGTTGGTAAGAGTGTGACCCTTTTGGGTTAGACTGCTTGGCTGTGAATCCTGAATTACACTGTTTTCCAGCCATGAGACTTTCAGGGTTTACTTAAACATTTTTTAACTTTATTTTTATTGTTGACACTATTACAGATGTTCCTATTTTCCTCCTCTTTGCCCATCTCCACCCAGCTCCCATGCCTCACTCTTTCCCTCTGGCCATCACCTTACTGTTGTTTGTGTCCATGGGTTATGTATAAATGTTCTTTGGCTAATCTCTTCACGTTCTTTCATCCATTTGTCCCTCCCCTAAGCCCCCTCCCCTCTGACAGCTGTCAGTCTGTTCTATGTATCCATGCCTCTAGTTCTATTTTGTCAGTTTATTTTGTTCACTAGATTCCACATATAAGTGAGATTATATGGTATTTGTCTTTCTCTGACTGTCTTATTCACTTAGCATAATAATATCCAGGTCCCCTCATCTGTAGAATGGAGATACCCACCTGATGGAATTATTAAATGAAGTGATGTATGCACAGTATTCAGCACAGTGCTGGCTTATATTACAGGTTCATGATAAATATTAATGATCATTATTGGTATTAAGCTGACTGGGCATCAGATGGTTGCAGCCACTACTGAAATCACTTCTGAGAGGGGAAAAGTCAAAGCATACATTTTTCCCAAGGTTGTTATTTAGCAAACTTTAATATTAATGCACTCAATTCACGGGATGAGCTCCAGAAAAATTGGATAGCTGAAGAGGAAAATTACCTAATCACCAATGCGATT
Organism: Corynorhinus townsendii; assembly: GCA_026230045.1. Classification (NCBI taxonomy): domain Eukaryota; kingdom Metazoa; phylum Chordata; class Mammalia; order Chiroptera; family Vespertilionidae; genus Corynorhinus; species Corynorhinus townsendii. The sequence goes on along the minus strand of JAPDVU010000006.1, from coordinate 160,269,128 downwards.
TTAAAAAGGTTGTTTCAAATGACAACAAATGCTAATACTGAACTGTGAGGGAAGGGGAATATGGATATCCAATTTCCTGGATTATTTTATCTCCTCATTTTCACTCAGCATATCCTTTCTCAAAAAAGAAAAAAAGAAGTCAGTGTTTAAAAGCTGTTTCAGTGTATATATGAGACGGTATAGGAATACCAAACTATTTCTTTGAAACTGGTTATAGCAACTTTTGAAAAAACAAATCTAGGATACAGGAAATTTCTAAACAGTTAGACATACAAAAACCCCCATAATTTAAGGGTAAGATATTTTAATGTAGCCAAGTGAAGATACATGGGTAATTGGTTTAGGCAGAAGAACTAGAGGTAGTTCTTGTCTACTCTCTGTAATATAAATTCACATGAGTAAAAATATTGTGACTACCTAGCATTTGGTAGACTCTTTATTGATCTGTCAAACATAACTCCACTAGTCTTTCTCTGAAGGGGGTCAGGAGCCTATACATTTCTCTATCTCATAGATCAAATTTTATTTATTTATTTTGTTCTCAATTTCAGAATAATTCACCAGTGATTTTACTATAGAGGAGTGATTATCTTTTGAAAATGATCAGTTCTAAGTTTAACTTTTGGGTGAATTTTAGGCACATGGAAGGATCGTTTATTTATTCACTATGAGATTAAGGTCTATGGGCTTTTTAGAGGCTGTGTTTAAGACCTGAAAAAAAAAACAACACTCTTTTGATTGGCTCAAAAATCTAAGAAAAAGCTAAAAAAATAATAATGGAATAAATGTCAAATTGAATATTACAAAACACAACACCTTGTTAATTTTAATAATTCCTAAATTTATTTGTCATAAAATTTCATTCAATTTGAAAACATTTTTTTAAAGATTAATTTTCTCACATCATAGGAATTCCTAATGTTTGTGATGATTGCTGATATAAATTAAATGCTCTATATAGAGCCAAATAATTTAACCAATGGAATTTGTAAAATGTTTAAGAATGCTTATATAGCAATTATTTTAATGAGGCATTTGGGTATATTTTCCTATGAGTCATTAATATGTTGTGAGGGAGAAAACTCTAAATATAATAGTGATACAGCCTTGTGATAGTCTCAGAATATGCTGGCCATGCTTTTCTTTTTAACTTGATATCCCTCTCTACATGACCATTATGGTAGAGGTTAAGCACTATGACAGGATTAGAGAGTAAAAGCTACGACAGCAGCTCTGTTTGTGTCTGTCCCACTATTAAGTCAACAGAGAATAAGCAAGGGAGTTGCTTTTCCATCAATATTGTCAGGTGGGGACTCTGTTGCGGTAATGGCCTGTCAGCTCTGATTAACTTATGTGGAAAGATTTGGGGGTGGGGAGGAGAATACTGTTTTAATCATTGTACTGTGAATTGACCTTCTCTTTCTCTATAACCAAACAAGAAAAAATGAAGCGCAAGTGCTCATTTATTGAATGGCAGGCGAGACTTAATCTTTAAAAGAAACACAAAACTCTAATGCAATGATCAATCTTGATTTTGGAGGCCTTAAATAGTCACCTAGGGTCAAGCTGAAGCCTCAGGTTGGGGTGTGAAGCCTTCAGAATCCACCAATGTGCTAAACTTGCACCCTGGAATAAATTTAATTGATTGATTTTTTTTTTAATAACAAAGAAAGCAAACCAAGTATGCCGAGGCCTCATTTTCTGACTCTAACAGCAGAAAACTAGGAATCTGTTCATGGAATCCTAATACTAGATCAGAAAGTCACTGTGGGTTCCTGTTTTGCATTTTTCTGCTCACTTTTCCAGTGAATATTTGTTAAACCTTTTCTAGCTGCCAGGAACAATGCTAGGCCCTCAGAATATAGCAGAGAACAAGTCAGATAAGCAATGTGTTCTCATTGCTTATGTAAAACTTACCATCTGGTTGTTCTGATTGTGATGGGCACATTTTTATTTTATTTTTTTTTAGTTTTATTTATGTTTTTGGATGGACGCAATTAAAGAAGCCTCCAGGGTTGTAAGGTAGTAAGTAACTGGAGTTTACAAAGGATGGTCTAGGATGTCCTCTGGAAGGAAGTGGTACTTAAGCCAGGAACTGAAGGAAGAGAATGAGCCAGCTAATTGAGGAGATGGGGACGAGCATTTCAGACAGAGGAACAGCAGATGCAAAGGTTCAGAGAGGGGAAGAACTATTCTGTTCTTTGTGAATGGCACAGTAAAGAAGGAGCCAGGGAAAAATAGGAGAGCAGCCCCCCCCCTTCAAATGAGAGAATTATCCATGACTTATTTAATAAATACTGATTAGGAGGCATTGTACCAAGTAGTTTTAAGGATTCAAAGATAAGATTAAGTCCTTACTCTCAAAATTATATAGAAAAGGGTTCTTTCCCTAGTAGAGATTTATTCTCTAAATCAATGAAAATATGCTATAGCTTTGTGTATGCTTTAAAATATATCTCAAATTAAATTCCTCTTAAACGTAGAAACAGACAAACCAACTGACAAGCAGAAAAAATCGTTTGTGGGGTGGAATGTTTAAAGACGTAGATTTGAGCCAGTCCAGGAAGCTGAACAGTTGCCCCAAGACATGTAATTATTTTGATCTCAAGGCTTTATTTATTTTTTCCACCACCATTTATCCCCTCTATGCCTTCTTCCACCTCCACAGTCTCCTGCTATCACCACACTGTTGTCCATGTCCATGAGTTCTCTCTTTTTTACTCAATTTCACCCCCCTCCCCCCAAACTGCCTGCCTGCTCTCTATCTAGATCTCATGGCTTTAAAACCTCTGATTTCCTCTGCTATGTGACTTCAGAAGGTGGCTTTGATTTTCTGGGCTTCAACCATAACACCTGTAAAAAGGAAGTTTGGGGTGGAATCTAGCTGTTGATTTAAACTTTTTTTTTTTTTTTGAATTGAACAATGTAGCCACAATGATTGTCACACACAATTGCAGAAAGGAGGGAGGGACACAGCCCCCACCTATGCTGTTTCGTTTTGCTGGCATTTTCTTGGGGAAATAGGAAGAGTAGAATAGAAATAACAACGATAAATGTTATTTGTGAATTTGCTACTTTTGTCCATATACTGTGGTCAGCACCTTCATACAGTTTATCTTTTATAATTCCAAAAAGTACCCATACAATGTAGGTATCATGTTATCCACACTTTACAGATGAGGAAACTGAAGGTTAGAAAACGCATGGTCAAATTTGGTGGAGCCAAATTTTGAATCTTAGCTTATGCTCTTCCAACTTTACCTAGGGAAAGCCCAATTGCATGCAAATGGATAGAGAACCTCTAGAGATTATCTTTTTGGAAGAACTACCTAAATAGGATGCTTGTTATATCTGGAATGGTTGCTAGGACTTGAACAACAGAATAGACACTTAGCTAGGAGGGAAAAAGAGAGAAATCAGGAAGAGCAAGACACTAGCATTTATTGAGTGTATACTTTGTGCTAGACTCTGTACTAGTTATGTGCTTTCATTACATCTCATTTAAGTCTCCCAACAGACCTTAGATTAAAGTAGAATTACCTTTTCACAGATGATGGTATCAGTCCTGATAAAAAAAGCAAAGCCTAGAGTTTAAGGAACTTGATATTTGATAGATGGCTGGTAAGGAGCAGAGATGACATTCAAACTCCCATTTTTTTAGAGCCCCAAACCTAGGCTATTTCCACCAAGAGAAGTCAAGTTTTAGACAGGAAGATAGATGATTTCTATATGTTTTTCTAGTTATTAGCATTTACTTTTTCCTTTGGCCACTTATTTTAATTTTTTTATTTCTGCATCCATATTTTTCACATACACAAAGTATTGTTGACATATATTTTCCTTCCGTAACTTTTTGTTCAGCTCATTTTAATATCTCTTTTTTCCCTCTGTTTTTTTCCCTCTGCTTTGCTGTCTGATTAATGAAAAGTTAACAGTTCTCTAGCTAACATATTATATAGAACTTTATCCCTTCTGCCAGTGTTGAGGCAACTAATTATCAGTCTTATTTGGGAGCAAGGGAAGTTGACCTCAGATAGACCAACAGAGCCTGTCAAAGAGAAAATAAAAGCTGGGGTCTCCCAATTCCTTCAGCTCCGAGCCAATCTATACATATAAAAGGCTAATATGCTAAGTGTCCGACCATCCAACCGGTCACTATGACATGCACTGGCCACCAGGGGGCAGACACTCATGCTTAGCTGCAGTGAGTTGGCAGCTGAAGTTCTCAAGTGAAGCACCCTGAACCCAGAGAGGAGGGAGCCCAATTCCTCGCAGGGCCCTGCAATTCTACCTTTGGCCGTGGGTTATGTTGTTGCTGGGGCACTGTCAGCTGGAACCTGGTTTACTGCACACTTGAGTGCATTTCACACCCTGTACGACAACAACTTTGCAGAGTGCCCTCTTACACTATGGGACCCCTGGGGGGATGTTGGAGAGCTGGTTTTGGCCGATCCCCGCAGGCCAGGCCAAGGGACCCCACCTTCTGGAGGGACCCTGCTCACTTCGCAGACACCAGGGAGGGACCACGGGATGTTAGCTCCAGGGTGTGTCCGGCCTGTCTCGCTCAGTCCCACCCCACCCCGCTGGCCACCTTCTCATTAATTTCCTTTCAATGTGCACAAATCCATGCACCAGGTCAGTAGTCTGATATAATTGCCTCAAGACAAGGACTTGGAGTCTTCACAGAGAGCCTAAAAAATAATCATTACAGCAAATCAAGGCTAATGAATATGCGGCTTATTTCTGTTTAGAGACACTTGAGTTATCAAAATTAAAAATACAAAATTATGGATTGCTAAGAAAGCTTCAGCGATTTTCTTTTTTTTTAAGAATTGGAAAATATCATTGGAAATGAAATCTTTCTGCCAACGTGAATCACTTAATAATCATGCCAGGGTAATGATGCTTTTCTAAATACTTGTTTTAAATAGATTTCCCTTCCCAAATTCTGTGTAAAGATAGACTATGAAAGCTTTAACTCACATGACTTATCTTTTTGTGGATTTCAGTTTGAAGGTTATTTATTTTGAGACAGAGTCTAATATCTCATTCACAAGATGTTACTATAGTTACCATCTATAACAAGGCAACTTGATTGTAGTGCCTTCTTTCAGAGGTCTCTTCTTTTTTTCAGAATCTCTTCAGATGTTCCTAAGTCTGGTCTGCCAGTGACCTTCATTCTTCTAGGCTTGACGTGCCAGACCCCAAACTGTGTGGCTTAAACAATAGAAATTTATTTTCTCACAATTATGAAGGAGAGATCAACTTGTTGTTGGAATTGGTTGTTTCTAAATTTGTGAGGGAGAGTCTATTCTATGTCTGAGCCTAGCTTTTGGTGGTTTTCTGGCATCCTTTAGTACTCCTTAACTTGTAGAAGCATCACCCTGATCACTGCCTTCATTTTCATATATCATTTCCCTTGTGTTTGTCTCCAAAATTACCCATTTTATTTTTTTTAAATATATTTTTATTGATTTTAGAGAGGAAGGGAGAGGGAGAGATAGAAACATCAATGATGAAGGCGAATCAGTGATTGGCTGCCTCTTGAATGCCTCCTACTGGGGATTGAGCCTGCAACCCTGGCATGTACCCTGAAGAGGAATCAAACCATGACATACTGGTTCATAGGTCGATGCTCAACCACTGAACAATACTGGCAAGTTAACCCTTTTTATAAAAATGCCAATCATATTAGACTAGAGCCCATGCTAATTACCCCATTTTATACATATTTTTATTGATTTTAGAGAGAGAAGATGGCAGAAGGAGAGAGAGATAGAAACATCAATGATGAGAGCGAATCATTGATTGGCTGCCTCTTGCACGCCCCCTACTGGGGATCGAGCCTGCAACCTGGGTATGTGCCCTGACTGGGAATTGAACCATGACTCCCTGGTTCATAGGTCGATGCTCAACCACTGAGCCAAGCCGGCTGGGCAAATTACCCCATTTTCAATGGTTTACCGCTGTAAAGACCCTATCTTCGAATAAGGTTATGTTCTGAGGTATGGGGGGTGGGGCTTAGGACTTCAACATATGAATTTTTGGAGGGCACAATTATACCTATGATACTCAAATATACTGTGTAGATACTGATATACACACTGAATATATAACTATAAAACCGTAATCATATGATCAAAATTCCATTGCCATCATTAAGAGTGTCTACCTGAAAAAGCTTTCCAAATGTATTTTCCTCTTCCTAACTTGAAATGAGAAAGTCAGAATTTATCAATATATATCCAGCATTGTGTTGAAGCTTTGCAGTAATCCTTTTTTCTCTCTGGGAAATAAAACTGGATGGACAGCTGGCTTCAGAGTTTGTATGAAGAGAACATAATCCTCCTTATGTAACCCATCGTGCTTGCAAAATCTGCACTGCAGTTTTGGAGAGGGAAGGAGATATTTGGAAATAAAGTCTACTGTGCAGGAGTGGAAAAATTTATCCTTTTTTCACATTATTTTTGTTGTTTACATTTTGATTTTGTATTCTCAAAAGGCACACATCCTTGCTTGAGTGTTTTGTCTTTGCTGCACATGTCAGGAATTCAGAAAAGGAGAGTTATGTCTCCGGGTCTATTCATTGACCTTCTTTGTGATGTACACATTGTTTAACTCCTCAAAGATATAATCCCTTCCTCCCTCCCTTTTTTGTTAATCCTCATCCAAGGATATTTTCCCATTGATTCTTAGAGAGAGTGGAAGGGAGAGGGAGGGACAGAGAGAAACATCGATGTGAGAGAGACACATTGATTGGTTGCCTCCCGTACCCAGGCTGATGCTCTTTCACTGATCAAATCAGCTGGGGCAGATTATGATTTCTTAAGTCCAGAGACAGGCTAGTTTGAGGTGGGATAAGGAAAGAGTGCTTTAGGAAGGAATAATTATGCCAACCTTAAAAGTATGAGAGCTCATTTTTCAAATAGTAATTCTGCAAACAAAGTCATTCATTATTCCAGATGCTATGCATCTGTCTTTTTTAAAATCAGCCCAGCTGATTCTGATTTAGAGCACTATTCACCTTGATTCTGATTTAGGGCACTATTACCCCCTTTTAAATAGGAACTGTTATTTCTTTACTTCATGTGGTTCTGTTGGGGATGCCACTTCTTTGAGTATTGGCTAATCATATTACCCTAACAAGTGGTGAACAATGATTGGACAAAGGGTAGGCATGTGAACAGGTGAGCCAATTAGGAACCTTTCTTGGGATTTATTTTGTATTAAAAGATCTTTTTTGTTGAAAGTAGTATATATGTCCCCCCACCCCCCCCATACACACACACACACATTGACCCCTTCTAGCCTGTTCCTGCCCTCCCTTCCCTGAGATTTTAAATACTAGTAAGGAGGGGAAGAGAATAAAAAAGTTCTCACTTTCCTCTGGGTTTACTAAACTGGATGACTTAGTCTTATCTGAAGTCATAGCCTGCTCAACATCTTATGATAAGCCTCTGTATGATAGGAAAGAATGCGACAACACAGACAACACATAGGAAAGGATAGAGAGAATAAAATTATCATTTGAATTCTTGGAAAAGGACAGATTCATGACTAAAGTTTTAAGTTGTTTGAGTCAATAAAGTTGTCCCATTGCTTAAGCTGGTTTCTGTCAGTTCCAATAGAAATAGTCTCTTTCTAATACTGTCTATAAAAAGAATAAGCAATTATACTTATATTACAAGTTCAGGTACTCTGTTTACACACTGGGAAGGAAAACTTTCTGCAGGCAGCAGTTGTGTTTTTGAAAAATATTGGAAAATAATATACTTCTCATGACCTTATTTTCAGAATTAAAGCTAATATTTAAAAAATATTTTATTGATTTGAGAGAGAGGGAGAAAAAAACATTGATTTGTTGTTCCACTTATTTATGCATTAATTGGTTAATTCTTGTGATGCTCTGATCAGGGATTGAACCGGCAACTTTGGCATATCAGGATAATGCTCTAACCAATTGAGCTACCTGGCCAGGGTCAGTTCATCTTTGTGTCTTCCAATAATTTGAGGGGACTTTCAGACTAGCATCTAGGGTTCTGAACAGCCCTCTAAAAGAAATAAGGTCTTTAAGCTTATACTGTACACTAAAATGCTTCTTGTTTTCTGTTTATACTTTAAGAGCAACTTAAGAGTTCCTTGTGAACTCTTCCCTGATTTTCTTAGAAATGGATTTCCACCCATGTCCTATTGCACTCTGTGTCTTAGTGACACCAAACCCAAAATTAAGGGCTTAAAGCACCCAATATTTTATTATATCTCATCATTTTGTTGGTCAAGGATTTGAATAGAACTTAGCTGGGAGATTGTTCTCCACATGCTGTTGACTGAGGTCACTTGATGATATTTAGCTCATCTGGTCTAGAAGGCCCAAGACAGCGTCACTCACCTGTCTGGCACCTTGAAGGGGTTGCTTTTGCTTTTGTCTCCTCTCTGTCTTTTTGAATTCTGTTTTCCCTTTCCTTTTGGGTTCATGCATTAAACAACATCCTCTCGTCTTAATTTAAAAGGGTATTTGGAGGGACCATGTGTTCAATTGAGCATTTTTACTTGTAAGTACCCAAACCCAAGTTTTTATTTTGTTTTTACAGGAGCCTTATGAGTATTATGTCTCTATCTTTAAAAAAAAAAACATATTTTATTGATTTTTTTACAGAGAGGAAAGGAGAGGGATAGAGAGTTAGAAACATCGATCAGCTGCCTTCTGCACACACCCCACTGGGGACGTGCCTGCAACAAAGGTACATGCCCTTGACCGGAATCGAACCTGGGACCCTTCAGTCTGCAGGCCGACACTCTATCCACTGAGCCAAACTGGTTAGGGCTGTCTCTATCTTTTAAGATAGGAAAACTAAAACAGAAAAGATAAGTGTTTTGGTATTGAAAACTTTTTTATTGCAAGAAAAAGAAACACTTTGAAGCCAACGAAGGTAATTATCATATTTCTATTTATTTTAAATAGCCTAAATCAGCCCCCAGGCTTTCACTTGTAGTCTTTGAAGGTTGTTCTGGCTACATCAGTGGTCAGCAAACTCATTTGTCAACAGAGCCAAATATCAACAGTACAACGATTGAAATTTCTTTTGAGAGCCAAATTTTTAAAACGTAAACTTCTTCTAACGCCACTTCTTCAAAATAGACTTGCCCAGGCTGTGGTATTTTGTGGAAGAGCCACATTCAAGGAGCCAAAGAGCCGCATGTGGCTCGAGAGCCTCAGTTTGCCGACCATGGGGCTATACCATCTAGATTCTTCTGATCTCTGGAGCCCAGGTGTTTGTTATGGTTCCCAGATAAAATGCAAGATGCCCAGTTAAATTTAAATTTCAGATACAACAAATACATTTTAAGTAAAGACATATATGAAACATTTCATAGCTATTCATACTAAAAATATTCCCCCGATCAGCCCCCACCACCCTGTTGGCCCTGGCCCCCGATCAGCCCCCACTCCCACCAATTGGGGGTGGGGCTGGCCGGCCAACCTCCCACAGCCCCTCCCCCAGCTGGCCCCGCCCCTTATCGACTTCTCCCACCCCAATCAAGGGTGGGGTGGCCTATTAACATGCTTCAGCGCCACCGCCCCCCATCAGCCTGCCCCACCCCTGATCATCCCCTGAGGGGTCCCAGATTGGAGAGGGTGCAGGCTGGCCTGAGGGACAACCCCCCCCACCAGTGCACAAATTTCGTGCACTGGGCCTCTAGAAACAGAAATAAAAGCTATAAATTATTTGGGCTGTTACTGTATTCCAGACATATTGCTAAATGCTTTAGATTCATTATCTCATTTAGTCTTCATAGAAACAGTAGGCAATATTATTATCATCTTATTTTAGAGATGGAGAGAGGGCTGGGATGCATAAAGCCTAAATAACTTGCCTAAGACTAGTTAATAAGTGAAAGAAGGGGCAGTGGAACAGTGTTGCCCTAGCTTTTTCCTGAGAGCAGGTTTGTTGAAAAAGACGGAAGAAAAGACTATGCAATCAGTCCTTTGTATCTTACTGTGAACATATTGGTAAGTTTTCTTTTTTCCAGGGGTTTTGGACTTTTACTCTGTTTTGACCATGAATAAACCAAAAACAAAAACCCCAAGTCTCCAAGTTCGTGGTGTCCTGTGCCTGCATGGTACTGTACCAATTCTCCATCATTGTCACTTGCTCATCTTTGAAGGCTTATTGGACAAATTCAAATTCCAAACCAGAAGAGAGCTAGAAAACCCAGGAGCCATCAACTTTACTTCATTCTTCTGAAGAACAGTACTGTATGGTAGTACTTTAAAGGACTAAACCCAGAAGACTCATTATATTTATTCTTTAAGGCAATGGATTCACCAGTAGCTGAAGTTGGTTTACACAGTGACTCAACCTCAGTTCAGAATTAGATAATAGGTCTTTATTACCTTTACTTTCTTAGGAAAAGAATCCACATTCCAGTTCTAGAAGTGGGATGATTGCAGCTTTTGGAGATCCTAGTGAAAACTTCAGATGCTGTCACTCAGCACTTTTAAAGATCTGCAATATGATTTTTGATTTTTTAAAATATTTATTGTTCAGATTATTACAGATGTCCCTCTCCCCCCCATAGCTTCCCTCCACCCAGTCCCCACCCCACCCTAGGCCTTCACCACCCCACTGTCTGCGTCCATAGGTACTGCATACATGCATATAAAATCTTTGTCCAATCTCTTCCTGCACCCCCCCAAACTCCCTTCCCCCTGAGAATTGTCAGTCCACTCCATTTCCATTCCCCTGATTCTATTCCATTCACCAGTTCATTGTGTTCATCAGATTTTTTATTCATTTGATTTTTAGATTCACTGTTGATAGGTATGCATTTGTTGTCACTTTGTTCATAATTTTTTTTATCTTTACCTTTTTCTTCTTCCTCTTCTTAAAGAATACCCTTCAGTATTTCATATAATCCTAGTTTGGTTGTGATGAACTCCTTTAGCTTTTTCTTGTCTGTGAAGCTCTTTATCTGACCTTCAATTCTAAATGATAGCTTTGCTGGTTGAGAAATCTTGGTTGTAGGTTCTTGCTATTCATCACTTTGAATATTTCTTGCCACTCCCTTCTGGCCTGCATAGTTTCTGTTGAGAAATCAGCTGACAGTCGTATGGGTGCTCCCTTGTAGGCAACTAACTGTTTTTCTCTTGCTGCTTTTAATATTCTCTCTTTGTCTTTTGCCCTTGGCATTTTAATTATGATGTGTCTTGGTGTGGTCCTCTTTCGATTCCTCTTGTTTGGGGTTCTGTGCACTTCCTGGACTTGAAAGTCTATTTCTTTCACCAGGTGGGGAAAGTTTTCCGTCATTATTTCTTCAAATAAGTTTTCAATATCTTGCTTTTCTCTCTTCTTCTGGCACCCCCATAATTTGGATGTTGGTACGTTTGAAGTTGTCTCGGAGGCTCCTTATACTATCTTCATATTTTAGGATTCTTTTTTATTTTTGCTCTTCTGGTTGGATGTTTTTTGCTTCCTGGTATTTCAAATCATTGACTTGATTTTGGGATCCTCTAGTCTACTGCTGAATCTCGTATAACTTTATTTCAGTCAGTGTATGATTAATTTCTGACTGGTTCTTCTCCATTTTTTTTTTTTTTTTGTCATTCTCACTAAGATTCTTGAAGGTCTCACTAAGTTCCTCAGAGGTTTCTAGAAGATTCTTGAGCAACCTTATAATGGTGGTTTTGAACTCTATATCCAGTAGCTTACTTTCTTTCATTTGTGACCTGTTTCTTTGTCTCCATATTTTGGTTGCTTCCCTGTGTTTATTTCTATGTATTGGGTAGATGCAAGTCCCCTTGAGTTGATATAGTGGTCTTGTGTAGTAGGTGTCCTATAGGGCTCAGTGGCTCAGCCTCCCCAATAACCTGAGGTAGACATTCTTGGTGCACCCCTTTGTGGGCTGTGTGCACAGTCTTGTTGTAGTTGAGCCTTGATTGTTGTTGGTATCACTGGGAGGAATTGACCTCCAGGCCAAATGGCTGTGAGGACCAGCTGTGTCTACTTGCTTCAGTGGGGCTTTGGTGCTCACTGAGTCTGCCCCTTAAGTGTGTCACTTATGGATGTGAAGAGTTGTAACCTGGTATGTTCTCACACTGAGCACTGGGTACACTGGCTTTTGGATCTCCAAGGAGGTGCAAAGTCAGCCACTGCCTGGGGCCACCCAGCAGGACCTATAGAGATATTTGTAGATTCCTCCTCTTTGTGTCAGGTTTGGAAGTGCCCAGATGAGGCCCAGCTGTGAAGCAAGGCAGGCTGGTACTGGTGTGGCCTTGGGCCTTCTTTTGATAGCTGTGGGGCTCCCTGACCCAGCTGCAGCTAGTTTTACAGGTTTTAGGCTGAAAAAGGACAGGCCATTCATATGCAAAAGCCACTGCACACAGCTTGGGTGCGGTTGCAAATTGGGTAGGGTGGGGTCTCAGGGAATCTCAAGGGTGAAGCAAACAGCAATGGTTGCTAGTCAGCCCTGCACCTGGGAGGTCCCAGCATGGGAACAATGACCATTGGGAGCTCCTCATTCTGGAAGAACCTCCCACCCTCCTCCCCGCTGCCGCGTTACTATTCCAATGCCAGACAGTCCAGTTTCTCCTGGTATGTGTCTGGGTCCCCTGGCACTGGAGCTCAGAGCAAGCAGAAGCTTATAAATTCCTCCCAAATAAAAAAGAGGTGCACCTGGGTGCCAGCCGGTTCAGCACCTCCATACCTCCTACCAGTCTCAATGCACTTTCTTCTTTACTTCTAGTAGTACTTCCACTCAGCCAGCTTTCCAGCAGTTCTGGATGATAATTGTTATGTATTTTTAGTTGTAATTTTGATGTGGTAGTGAGAGGCAGCAAGTACAGGTAAAGTTTATCTATGCCGCCATCTTGGTTCCACGTTCTGATTTTTTATTTTTAACTTCAATCAATCATCAGGGTCCTTCTCTAAGTCGTGTGTGTGTGTGTGTGTTTATGTCTTCTCTCAAAAGACACTCATAGGGCTTACTGTGTGGTCATAGTTTTTAGCCACATATCTTCCCCCAAATCTTAACACACACACATTTATTCCATAATTTGAGGTTGTAATTAAAACGGGGGAATAAAAATGGCCAGGAAGTCTTTAAACAAAGGCATGATTAAGTACATCCAAATGAGTGGTGAAATTGGGCCTCTTTATGATAGGCATGCTATGTTGTGTTGAATAACCACAGCTTGTCTGAATGCGTCTCTGCTTTGGGAAACTTGCTGTAAAAAAGACTAAGAGTAGCTCAGGCTCTGGCTGTAGTCAGCTGTACAACTTTGAGCAATTCATGTAATATCATTGCATTTCAGGTTCTTTTCCGAAGAGAAATACTTACCCTTTGGCACACAGCCAGGCAGGATAGCCCAAGAGCATCATTCACATGGGCTAGGATGGCATGCTACTGCTTGAAAGTATGCCATGTGGTGGCCTATTAGAAGTTGAAATATGTATTTTTCTGGCTTAGCAATGAAAGTACAAAATATTTCAAGTTGTTTCTCACAGGGCTTTTGAAAAAATGGTAACTTGTATTTGGAAGTTTATTTCAAGGGAAATTCAAACATTTCAATATTTTATTCCAAATTAATCAGACCTCTCATTTCACAGGCCATTAGAGAATTTTACCTTGAAAGAGTTCAGAAAAATGGAACAAAAGGTGATTGCATAAACTTTCAAAATTCTAAATCTAAATAGAGTGTGATTTCTGTCTTCTAAGGTAGGATAAGAAAGCAGAGATATTTCTAAAAACCTCAAAACTGCAACATCAAATTCTACTCTCTTCACGATCTGACACTTTTTTTTCCTCTTTATTGATTAAGGTATAACATATGTGTCTTTATAAGATCAGACACCTTTTAACATGAAAAATTATTGACAGGTTGGTTCATTATTTGCAATTAAGAAAAAAAGTTCATATTGAGTACTAACGGTAAATAACTGCAATTTTATTTTTAAGGTAATTAATCATCCAAATATTTCAGATTTAAAACTAATTAGGATAGGTTAATTATACCTATCATGTTCCAATACAAATATTTAATTATTTTACTGATTGCAAATTATATTTCTTGCCTTGTTGAAAAGCAGTGACTTGGAGTTTTAAAATCAACTTAAATAAGAGGAGCAACATTGGATATGAAAATCTGCCTTATAAAAAATAGTTTAAGAATCAAATCATGCCAATGGCAACTTAGTATCAGAAGGTATATAACCATTACTCTTAATTAAGGATTTGTTTGATCTTAAATTGGAATAGTTCCTAGGAATTGAAAACGTACAGGAAAAGTATAGAATGGAGTTGGGAAAATATAATGACTGAGAATGAAAAAGCAAAAACAGAAACAAATATAAAATACTGACCCCCAAATTTGATTATCCTGCTGACCTCACTTCACTTCTGAGTGTATGGAAGGTGGGCATCTAGTGGCTAGTTCAGTTGGCAATATTTGACCCAGAAGCTCAACTTAGAAAAACTTCAATTTTTTCTTTTAGTCTATACATTATCAGATTGCTGTTTTGAAGAATCTTGCCATGTGATAGGGCAACCAGTCCATTTACTGTAGTAAATTAAGCTATTATCTGGTGATCTGAGCCATGTAGACAATGAAGACTGGATTATTATTAGCAGGTAAAAAGTTTGCAGGAGTTATGGGTTTCTTCTTACTAGAGAAGTACAAGTGATATCAGTTTACTGTACATAAAATTGATTTATTTGAACATCTCTAACCTTGTATAATCACTGTGGCCAAATATTAAATATAATCACTATAAGGTAATGAAGCTATCTTTTAAATTATTTGAAAAATGAATACTTATATAATTAAATGATTATTATTACATTAAAAAGCCACTCCCTTATTCAGTTATTTTATTTTTGAAATATCTTTATTGTTTTTTTTAAAAAATAAATCTTTTTTGAAAGTATTACATATGCTCCTTTTTTTCTCCCATTGATCCCTTCCAGCCCATTCCAGGCCTTCATTACCCTGTTGTCTGTTGTCCATGGGTTATGCATATATGCATACAAGTTCTTAGGTTGATCTCTTCCCACCCACCCACCCTTGCCTCCAGTTATTCTATTATAAAGCAAAACAGTTCTAGAATATTGCTGGAAAACACCTTTGTAATCAACTCATTCAACTTCTTAGTTGCTGGTAAGGAAAGCGAGATGTATGAAGGCCTTGTTGCCCAAGGTCACCTAGAATGGTAAAATCCAGTTCTCTTCTTTTAAATTGCGTTCAGAAAAACAGAAGAAAACCTCTCATTATGGTAGAGACAAACAGTGTTCAACAAAAATGGAATAACGTTTTAATCAACACTTTGTTCATGAGACTTGCTTGCAAATTATTGGGAGCTTAAATTATTTTTATTATAGAAAATTTCAAACATATACAGAAATAGAAAAATATAATGGGCCTTAATGTACCTATCATTCAGTTTCCATATTATAAACATTTTGTTAGCTTTTTCCCCTCCCCTGAATATATTTTTATTGATTTCAGAGAGGAAGGGAGAAGGAGAGAGAGAGAGAAACATCAATTATGAGAGTCATTGATCAGCTGCCTCCTGCACACCCCACACTGGGGATGGAGCCCACAACCCAGGCATACTAGTATGCCCTGACTGAGAATCCAAATGTGACCTCCTGGTTTATAGGTCAGCACTTAACCACTGACCCACACCTACTGGGCTTGTTAGCTTTATTTTATTTCTCATCCCTATTACTTCTGCTACTCTTTGTGGTGTGGTAGTGTTTTTGCTGGTATATTTTGCCCTTCATCTCCCAATATTATGTTACCTACTCAGAGTTACTAATTTGTTGTGCATTGCTAACATATTAGGTCATTTTTTAGCACAATCTTAATGCCATTGTCCTACCTAAAAAAATGTGACCATTTCTACTTATTTATTTATTTATTAAACATAGTAGTACATATGTCTCCTTTTTTTCCCCCATTGACCTCCCCCCGGCCTCCCCTACCCCCCAGTACATGTCTTCACCTGCCTGCCCCCCCGCCCCCCACCCAGTGTCTTGTATCCATTGGTTGTGCTTATATGCATGCATACAAGTCCTTCGGTTGGTCTCTTACAGCCCCCCTCGCCCAACCTCCCCTGTCTTCCCGATGTAGTTTGACAGTCTGTTCAATGCTTCTTTGCCTCTGTATCTTTTTCCCACCATTTCTTTCCTTTAAAAAATTTTGCCTCTGCAGACTAGAAATAAACATATAGTAACAAAACAAAAAAAATGTTTGCGTCCCAATTTCAAGGTCCAACAGTTCTGAGTCCCTGTTTCAATGTCTAACAGTTCCTTACGTGTACATGTCAGCAATGATATCTGGATGGTGGGCACATGGTGGCAATGCAGGTCCGACCCTCTCTGGTTTGGTCCTAGGCAACCTGCAGCTGTGCACAGCTGCTGACTGCTCGTGTGGCAAGGCGTAGTCAGCGTCTTTCATCTCTGGACTGTTTTTCTTCTTGGCCGACAGCAGCTGCCCTATATCTAAATTCAGCCTAGCATCAGGAATGCTCAGGGCCTACTCAAGAATGAAAATAATCCTTCCCACTAATATTTACAGGGTAAACTAAGATTGTTGGTAGAGTATTAAATTTGACAGTAAAATAGTAATCAAGTTTTCAGATTAATTTAAATAGGCTAATTGAAGTAAGTGAATATTCAAGTAAATTTAATTGTACTGGACAAAAAGCTGTTCTTAAAGTAATAACTAAAATTTCTATTGGTAGTTCATCTCATGGTAAAATTCCTGAACATGCAATGAACCTAAAGCAGTCATATTTTTGGGCAAAAAAAAAAAAATTTAAAGTGACCATTTCTTATTATCTAATACACAGTCCATATTCAAGTTTCTTTGATGATTTCAAAAGTGTTTTTTTATTAGTTTGTTTGCATCAGTGTCCAAATATGGTGTGCACATCACATTTGCTTTTTCTATTCTTAACTTATTTAATCTGCAAGAGTCCTTTAAAATTTTTGTTAAAGAATGCTATCTACTTACTGAATAAATCAAGTTAATTTTCCTGCAGAATGTCTGGATTCTGGATGTGGCAGATTGGTTGTTTTCCCCCCTAGTGTTTAACTTTTTCTTTAGATGCCACATTTCCTGTATATAGGAGGAGGTTAGAACTGGAGGATTGATTACATTCTGATTATCTTCCTCTTCTTCATTTTTTAGAGCAAATGCTTTTTTATTTTTTATTGCATCAGATGAGGAAACATATAATTTTGAAGGCTCGACTTTCAGTGGTGTCACCCTGATTTCTTCCTTGTAAAGTTCTTAATCAAATTTTACTTAATGGTCTTGGCATCTGTGATTATTATCCTAATCCATTATTTTACTAGGGGTTGCAAAATGATGTTTTTCTAATTTTATCATTCTTTCTGCATTTATTAGCTGGTAATGTTCAATAAAAGACTTCAGCAACTGTTGACTTTTCTGAAATATAGTTCATATGGGATAGTAGAACTAAATGCTTGATTTATCCCTTTGCTAATTTTGGTAATATAGCAAATTATAGTGATGAGAAATGAGTGTTTTTTTCCAATGTGGTTTTTCATATATTTGCTATAGATCAATCAGATGCTGCTATTATTATTATTATTATTACTATTTTGATGCTTAAGTTGTCCCACTTTAGGCTACTAGGAGTCTCTTCAGGTTCTGAGGTCCTTTTTTAAAATTATTTTTTATTGATTTCAGAGAGGAAAGGAGAGGGAGAGAGAAATATCAGTGATGAGAGAATCATTGATTGGCTTCCTCCTGGCTGACTTGCAACGGGGATTGAGTCCACAACCTGGGTATGTGCCCTAACCAGGAATTGAACCATGATCTCCTGGTTCATAGGTCTACGCTCATCTGCTGAGCCATACCAGCCGGGCATTATCCTCCATTTTACACTTAAGAAACTGAAGCCCAGTGAAGTTCAGTGACTTGTAATTTTATCTTTACCATGCAACCACTAAATGCTGGAGCTAAGACTAGAGCAGCATTGTCCAATTGAAATAATGCAAACCACAGATGCATATTTTACATAGATAGAATATTCTATTTATTTCATTTTTTTATTGTTTAAAGTATTACATTTAGTAACTAGTACATATATTTCCTTTTTTTCCCCCATTGACCTTCCCCAGCCTCCCCTACCCACTGTTGCATGCCCTAATTCCCCCCCCCCCCCCACCCCGTGTCTTGTGTCCATTGGTGTGCTTATATGCATGCATACAAGTCCTTTGGTTGATCTCTTTCTCCCCCTCTCCAACACTCCCCAGCATTCCCGCTGTAATTTGACAGTCTGTTCGGTGCTTTACTGCCTCTGTATCTTTTTGTTCATCAGGTTATAATGTTCTTTATTTTCCATAAATGAGTGAGATCATGTGGTATTTTTCTTTCATTGCCTGGCTTATTTCACTTAACATAATGCTCTACAGGACCATCCATGCTGCTGCAAATGGTAAGAGATCCTTCTTTTTCATAGCAGCGTACTATTCCATTGTGTAGATGTACCATAGTTTTCTAATCCACTCACCTGCTGATGGGCGTTTCGGCTGTTTCCAAATCTTAGCTATGGTGAATTGTGCTGCTATGAACATAGGGGTGCATGTATACTTTCTGATTGGTGTTTTTGTTTTCTTGGGATATATTTCTAGAAGTGGGATTACCAGGTCAAATGGGAGTTCCATTTTCAATTTTTTGAGGAAACTCCATACTGTTTTCCACAGTGGCTACACCAGTCTGCATTCCCACCAGCAGGGCACGAGGGTTCCTTTTTCTCCACATCCTCGCCAGCACTTGTTGTTTGTTGATTTGTTGATGATTACCATTCTGACTGGTATGAGATAGTACCTCATTGTCATTTTGATTTGCATCTCTCGGATAATTTGAGCATGTTTTCATATGTCTCTTGGCTTTCCTTCTGTCTTCTTTCGAAAAGATTCTATTTAGGTCTGTTGCCCATTTTTTTATTGGATCATTTATATTCCTTTTATTAAATTGTACTAGAGGCCTGGTGCATGAAATTCATGCACAGGCGTGTGTGTCCCTCAGCTCAGCCTGCACTCTCTCCAATCTGGGACCTCTTGAGGGCAGTCGGACATTCCTCTCACAATCCAGGACTGCTGGCTCCCAACTGCTCACCTGCCTGCCTTCCTGATTGCCCCTAACCACTTTTGCCTGCCAGCCTGATCACCCCTAACCACTCACCTGCCAGCCTAATTGATGCCTAACTGTGCCCCTGCCAGCCTGTTTGTCCCTAACTGCCCTCCCCTGCAGGCCTGACCACCCATAACTGCCCTCCCCTGCAGGTATGGTCACCCCTAACTGTCCTCCCCTGCAGGCTGGGTCCCCCCAGCTGCCTTTCCCTGCAGGCCCGGTCACCCCCAACTTCCCTCCTCTGCCAGCCTGGTCACCTCTAACTGCCCTCCCCTGCAGGCTTGATCACCCCCAAGTGCCTTCCCTTGCAGGCCTAGTCCCTCCCAACTGCCCTCCCCTGGATGGCTATCTTGTGGCAGCCATCTTGTGTCCACATGGGGGCAGCCATCTTGTATGTTGGAGTGATGATCAATTTGCATATTACTCTTTTATTAGATAGGCTAGAGGCCTGGTGCACGGGTGGGGGCCAGCTGGTTTGCCCTGAAGGGTGTCCTGGATCAGGATGGGGGTTTCCTTGGGGCGTGGGGCAGCCTGGGCGAGGGGTCTGTGGTAGTTTGCAGGCTGGCCACACCCTCCAGTGACCCAAGTGGAGACCCTGGTATCTGGGATTTATTTATCTTCTATAATTGACACTTTGTAGCCTTGAGCGGAGACCAAGGCAGGCCAGGGCTGAAGGAGCTTGGCTTCCTCCATCGCCCCGGGCAACTCAAGCCTCCTGCTCTCTCTAGCTCCATGGCTGCCACCATTTTTATTGTGATTTATTTATCTTCTATAATTAAAACTTTGTAGCCTTGAGTGGAGGCCTGGGCCGGCCAGGGTGTGAGGAAAGCTTGGCTTCCTGCATTGCCAGGGAAACCCAAGCCTGCTGCTCATTCCGTGGCCGCAGCCATCTTGGTTGGGTTGATTTGCATACTTGCTCCTGATTGGCTGGTGGGTATGGCTTGTGGGTGTAGCAAATTGATGGTTAATTTGCATATTACTTTTTTATTAGATAGGCTAAGTTCCCTGTAGATGTTGGAGATTAAACCTTTATCAGTGATAACATTTGCAAATATGTTCTCCCATACAGTGGGCTTTCTTGTTGTTTTGTTGATGGTCTCTTTTGCTTTACAAAAGCTTTTTATTTTGATGTAGTCCCATTTGTTTCTTTTCTCTTTAATTTCCATTGCCCTAGGAGCAGTATAGGTGAAGAAATTGCTTCAGCGTATGTCTGAGATTTCTCTGCGTGTGGATTCCTCTAGTATTTTTATGGTTTCCCGTCTTATGTGTAAGTCCTGTATTCATTTTGAGTTTATTTTTGTGTATGGTGTAAGTTGGTGGTCTAGTTTCATGTTTTTATGTATCTGCCCAATTTTCCCAACACCATTTATTGAAGAGACTGTCTGGACTCCATTGTATGTTCATGCCGCCTTTGTCAAATATTAATTAAGCATAGTGGTTTGGGTCGATATCTGGATTCTCTGTTCTATTCCATTGGTCTATATGTCTGTTCTTATGCCAGTACCAGGCTGTTTTGAGAACAGTGGCTTTGTAATACAGCTTGAAATCTGGTATTGAGATCCCACCTACTTTGTTCTTCTTTCTCAGGATTGCTGCAGCTATTCGGGGTCTTTTTTTATTCCAGATGAATGTTTGGAGAGTTCTCTCTAGGTCTGTGAAATATGCCATTGGTATTTTAATGGGGAGTGCATTGAATCTATAGATTGCTTTGGGTAGTATGGACATTTTAATGATCTTGATTCTCCCAATCCATGAACATGGTATGTTCTTCCATCTGTTTAGGTCTTCCTCTATCTCTTTTTTCAGTGTCCTGTAGTTTTCCGCGTATAGGTCTTTTACCTCCTTAGTTAAGTTTATTCTTAGGTATCTTAATTTTTTTGGTGTGATTGTAAATGGGATTGCTTTTTAAGTCTCTCTTTCTGTAAGGTCACTATTGGTGTATAGAAATGCCATAGATTTCTTGGCGTTAATTTTGTATACTGCTACATTGCTGAATTCATTTATTAAGTCTAATAGTTTTTTGATGGAGTCTTTCAGTTTTCTTATGTACAATATCATGTCATCTGCAAATAAGGACAGCTTTACTTCTTCTTTTCCAATTTGGATGCCTTTTATTTCTTCTTCTTGTCTAATTGCAGTGGCTAATACTTCCAGTATTATGTCAAACAGGAGTGGTGAGAGTGGGCATCCCTGTCTTGTTCCTGTTCTTAGGTTTTAGGTTTTTCCCATTGAGTATAGTGTTGGCTGTGGGTTTATCACTTATGGCTTTTATTATGTTGAGGTATGATCCTTCTATTCCCACCTTGCTGAGAGTTTTTATCAAGAAAGGGTGTTGGATTTTGTCAAATGCTTTTTCTGCATCAATTGATATGACTGTGATTTTTATCTCTCAATTTGTTTATATAATGTATCACATTTATTGATTTACGGATATTGTACTATCCTTGCATCCCTGGCATAAATCCTACTTGGTCATGGTGTATGATTTTTTTTTAAATAAATCTTTATTGTTCAGATTATTACAGGTGTTCCTCTTTTTTTTCCCCCCATAGCTCCCCTCCACCTGATTCCCCACCCCACCCCATGCCCTTACCCCCGCCACTGTCTTCATCCATAGGAATAAGATTTTTGTCCAATCTCTTCCCGCACCCCTCACACTTGCTTCCCCTGAGAATCGTCAGTCCACTCCCTTTCTATGTCCCTGATTCTATTATATTCACCAGTCCATTCTGTTCTTCAGATTTTTTATTCACTTGATTTTTAGATTCACTTGTTGTATGATCTTTCTGATGTAGTGCTGGATCCGATTTGCTAGAATTTGGTTTAGGACTTTAACATCTATGTTCATGAGGGATATTGGCCTGTAATTCTCTTTCATTGTGTTGTCTTTATCTGGTTTTGTTATTAGGGCGATGCTGTCTTCATAGAAGGGGCTTGGAAGTGTTCCTTCCTCTTGAATTTTTTGGAATAGTCTGAGGAGGATAGGTTTTAGTTCTTCCTTGAATGTTTGGTAAAACCCCCCTGTGAAGCTGTCTGGCCCCGGGCTTTTGTTTGCTGGAAGCTTTTTGATGACTGCTTCAATTTTTTCCATAGTTATTGGCCTATTGAGAAGTTTAGATTCTTCCTGATTGAGTTTTGGAAGGTTCTATTTTTCTAGGACTATTTCCATTTCCTCCAGGTTGTCCAGTTTGTTGGAATAGAGTTGTTCATAGTATTTTTTAACAATCCTTTATATTTCTGTGGGTTCTGTTGTTATTTCTCCTCTTTCATTTCTGATTTTGTTTATTTGGGTCCTCTCTCTTTGCTTCTTGGTGAGCCTGGCTAGAGGTTCATCAATCTTGTTTATCCTTTCAAAGAACCAGCTCTTGGTTTTGTTGATCTTTTGTATTTTTTTTTTTTTGTCTCTATGTCAGTGGTTTTCAACCTTCCTAATGCCATGACCCTTTAATACAGTTCCTCATGTTGTGGTGACCCCCAACCATAAAATTATTTTTGCTACTGTAATTTTCATAACTGTAATTTTGCTACTGTTAATGAATCGTAATGTAAATATTTGTGTTTTCCGATGGTCTTAGGCGACCCTGCTAGTGGTTCTCAACCTGTGGGTCATGACCCACAGGTTGAGAACTGCTGCTGTAGAGCCTGACACCCCTGTGTTCCTTCTTCACTTCCTATTTTTTTTTTTTTTTTTTACAGCAGACCCTTTACCATTTTTTGCATTGCTGATTTGGTCGTAATAAACTCCCTTAGTCCTTTTTTGTCTGAAGCTCCTGATTTCACCTTCAATTTTGATTGATAGCCTTGCTGGGTTGGATTCAGACTCTTTCTTTGCATGACTTCATATATTTCATTCCATTTCCTTCTGGCCTGATGTGTTTCTGTTGAGAAATCAGTCACTAGTCTTATGGGGGATCCTTTGTAGGTAACTTTCTGTCTCTCTCTGGCTGCTTTTAAGATTCTTACTTTATCGTTGGTGTTTGCCAATTTAATTATAATGTGCCTTGGCATTGGTCTTTTGGGTTCATTTTGCTTGGGACTCTGTGAGCTTCTTGAATTTATGTGGGTTTTTTCTTTCCTATATCAGGGAAGTTTTCTGTCATTATTTCTTCAAACAGGTTTTCTATTCCTTACTCAGTTTCCTCTACTTCTGGCACCCCTATTATGCAGATGTTGTTTTGTTTCATGTTGTCCCAAAGTTCCCTTAGGCTATCCTCCTGCTTTTTAATTTTATTTTTTCTAGAAGCTGCTCTGCTTGGGTATTTTTTCCTACCTTGTCCTCTAGCTCACTGATGCGGTCCTCTGCTTCTTCTAGTCAACTCTTGATGCTTTCTATTGAGTTCTTTATAGCAGCAATGTCATTTTTCATTTCTTCTTGGTTCTTCTTCATTTCCTCTTGGTTCTTACACATATTGTCGAATTTGTCTTCCATTCTTTTCATCCACTTTATGACCATTTCTCTGAATTCTTTCTCTGACAGGTTGCTTGCCTCCATTTCATTTACTTCCTTTTCTGGTGATGCCTGCTTTTCTTTCATATGTGGGTTGTTTCTTTGTCTCCACGTGATCTCTCCTCTCCGACTGTCTGGTTATGTAGTTCTCTCTCTCTTTATCCCAGGCAAACTCTGACCTTTTTGTGAGGGAGTGTAGAGCTCCTCTGAATCTGCATGATTGTGCCACTTGGGGACCAGTGTTCTCGCCTTAGCAGCTGTTCGGTGGGTGCCGTAGTTGTATATTCCCCAGGCTTCTCAGGCTTCCAATAACATACACTTCCCCTTCAAGATGGTGCAGTTTCTGCGTCTGAGCTGGTTGCTCTGGGAGGGAACCCAGCAATAGTGGGGGCTTCCCGGTCAGGGGAGCCCTGTCCAGCAGTCCCCCACAGTCTCCTGGAGTATAGCTGGCCCTCAACTCACCAACAAACACTCCCCGTGTGACCACACACTCTCCCTTTGTTTTCTCACTCACACACTGTCGTACAGTCTGCCTTCCTATCAGTAGCCATCTTCTTTCCCTCTCCCATAGATAGAATATTTTAATTTGGACTAGCAATGTGCAGAGACACCTAGTACCATCTGTGGTAATGACTACTATATTGGACAGGACAGATCCAAAGCTCAGTTCTCCTAATTCTCAAACTTAGGCACTCTCTGCTACAGACCACGACCTTATTATTATTTTCCATAAAGGAAATAGTTGCCTAACAACATACATTGGCAATCAAACATCATTTTCATCTGGAAAAAAAAAGTCATCAGTGGTCATGATGCATTTTGGAGAAAGAATTCTTCTAGATCATTGGTTGGCAAACTCATTAGTAAACAGAGCAGCAAACTGTGGCTTGTGAGCCACATGTGGCTCGCGAGCCGCAGTTTACTGACCACTGTTCTAGATAATCCTTTAAAATGAGGAGACCTTTATTTTGTAGAAACAATGTACTAATTTCAAATCATAGAGTTTTATATTTTTTCTTTGAGAAAAGCTCTTTCAAAGGTGTATTATTAGAGAAGGTCATTTTGGTGGCCCACCTCTAGGAGATGCACACATTTTTACAAAATGAATTAGCCTTATTTTTGTTTTCATATTTTAATTTTCCGTTAGCCCATTTACTGCTCTTTAAAAAGTAAAGTTATATTACCTAGGTTTAAGAATCAAATACTTCCTCAAGATTTATTTTAAAGATAGCAGTCACCTCTCTATTTCCTGCTTTTTGCTATGCTCAATCCTCCAGGGGCAAATACTATGAACTCTTTCATCTATTTCTTTTGGTATCTTTCTCCAAAATTCTAAATAAAAGGCTTTTAGTATTGTATCTTGACTTTTCAGAGTTAGGCACTTTTTTGGGAGGAACTTTTCTGCTTTGGGAGATAAAGATTGAGCTCTAGCCCGGCCTGCATGGCTCAATGGTTGAACATCAACCCATGAACCAGGTCACAGTTTGATTCCCTGTCAGGGCACATGCCTGCGTTGTGGGCTCAGTCCCCAGTAGGGGCCGTGCAAGAGGCAGCTGATCAGTGATTCTCTGTCATCATTGATGTTCCTATCCCTTCTCCCTTCCTCTCTAAAATTAAAAATATATGTGTGTATATATATCTATATTAATAATAGACAAATATGTAAATTGACCGTACCCCTATGACACCCATAGCCAATCAGGAGTGAGTATTCAAATTAACCCAAGAAAGATAGTGGGCCTGTGGGCAGTGCACACACGCACAGGCACCGAGTGGCCGGGGGCAGGGTGGGATGCCCACCTGCCCTCTGTGTAGCCGAGGCAACGCAGCAGGCATCCCTGGGACCCAGCCTGCTTTGAGCCTGTGGCTAGCGTGCCTGTGGCGGCGCTGAGCAGCCCGGGTCCCGGGGATGCCACTGGAGTGTCTGGTCCTGCCCAGCAGCTGGAGTTCACAGTCCTCTTGGTTTGTGGAGCTTCTGGACCAGAAGTGGAAACCAAGAGTGTGGGGATCACAAGGAACTCTGGGAATCATAGTTCTGGTGGCAGCCCCTGGACTAGAAGTGGAAGCCCGGAGTGTGGGGAGCACCAAGAATGCTGGGAATCATAGTTCTGGTGGTAGATGTGTTGCAGGATCTTCTAGACACTAGAGCAAAGTAAGCCTGGAGCAAGTTACTGTTGCGGGTGGGGGATGGAGGGGAAGCAAAGGTGAGAGACTTAAATAAAGTCAGAGTGTCGAGGAAAAATTAAAGTGAAGATATCCTGCAGTCTCTAGGAAATCTTCACCAATGGAGCAAAGAAAAAAACAAAAGACCTCTATTATTCTGTGAGCACCAAACCAAACTGGGTTGGGGTCTCAGACAATTCGCTCATATGCTTGCAAAGACAGACAGAAACTCCTGGATTGGAGAGGGTTTCCCCTGAGGGCTCCCAGATTGGAGAGGGTGCAGGTCGGGCTGAGGGATCCACCCCCTGTGCACGTATCTTTGTGCAACGGAACATACACACACACACACACACACACACACACACACACACACACACACACACACATATTTAGCTCCATTTTCCCCTTCCCCCTGTCTCTTCCACTCATGTATATAATCAATCACTGTCTTGACCCCTCTTTTATCCAACACAGTTATATCTAATTTTGGTTAGAAAATTCAGTGTTCAGCAATATGATTGAGGTTTGTAAACATTATTTATTTTTGTTTTGTTTTTCTTTTTGTAAATATTATTTATGACTTAGTCATGTGGTATACAATACTTATTTTTCTTTTTCCCCCCAACAAGCTTTTTTATTTTCTGATGAAATTAATAATCTTGTTTTGTTGTTTTATTTTGATTTTCATGAATGTACCCAACCCAAAACTCACCTGAGAAGTGAAGCTTGAGATTTCACCTGCAGGATGAGTGGATGAGAACTAGTTGATGGAGGGGTCTGAAGGGGAAAAGCATATATTAAGAGGGAAGAATATGTGCAAAGGTCCTGTGGCTAGAAGACATTGGTAGAAGAGAGCCTGTGAGGTGGTCAGTGTGAGTAGAATTCAGAAATTAAGGGAGAGAGAAATGAAATAAACTGCTGGAGAGACAGAAAGGGGCCAGGCTATGCACAGTATTAGGCAATATTAATGATCTTAATTACTATTTAAAGAAATTCACATAAGCATTTTTAGCAGGGGAGAGAAATGGCCAGATTTATAACTTCCTCTTCATTCTGTGCATTCCTTTATGTTTTTATAATAATGTTCTCTTTTGATTAAGTTAGCCAGGGTATTTTTCTATTGTTGGCAATCAGTGAAGCTTAGCTGAATGCCGGAGTTCTTTTGCATGTGCACTCTTGTGTTGGCACCCAGCTGGACTGGATTTCTTTGTACTGGGCCAGTTTTGTTCTGTTGCCTGAATATTGCCTAGAGCTGCAAATACACTCTTCATAAGCTTTTTTTTTTTTGCATTTGTAGCAAATAGTTGTTTTGCATTCCCTTTAATAGTGGTTGTTGCATTCAGATCAATTCACAGCTGTCATTTTTCAGATGCAGTTCTCAAGTTAAACCTCTTTTCAGTCATATATTTTACTATGTAAAAAACCCCGCAAACCTTTAATTCATTTTTGTATATTATTTCATTTAAGTCCTAAGAACTCTGGGTATGGCATTGTCAATGCATGGTTCAGCTGCAATTCATTTGTTGTCTTGTTTCCATTAGTTCGAAATGTTAATTTATTTGTAAAAGGGGTAAAACTTCATGATGTATGAATCACATTCTTTGCTTTCTCACTACCTGAACCAGAAAAGTTTGTTCTTGTCCATACTATCTCCTCTCTCTTTACCTACTAGAATGATCATATCAATCAATGGACCAGGGATGGGGGGTGGGGAAGGTTTCAAAAAGGACTGAGAGGTTCTGCAAATGACAATATGCAAAGAAAAAAAATGTTCTGGTATAAAAGAGAGTTTGGGAGGGGAATGAGGAATCAAGAGTCTGTGAAGATGGGAATATTGCATAATTAAAAAACTTTCAGAAAATGAAGACTGAGGAATGGGGAGAACAATTTTGGGCAGTTAATATGATAGTTGGGGTAGAGAGAACTGGGAGAGAGAAATTTCAAGATGTGATGTGATGAGGTGTTTTTTTTCAATAATTATTTAAAAAAATAACGAAGTCAGAATCAGAATTACTTTTTTTTTCTTTGAGTAATACATTGTTGTGAGATGGGACATATGAACCCCACTAATATTTGTGTAATATATTTGTACTATGATTGGGTAACAGCAAATGGAGTGACAAGGCATTTTCTGTAAATTAGCATGCCAATGGCAGAATTCTTTGAGAGTATGAGGAAAAAGGCTCTGGTATAGTCTAGAAGGTGAGAGCAATAGATACAGTCAGTTTTTCTTAGTTTAATGCCTAAAAACATTATGTGCATTCCATTTTTGAGAGAGTATCTCAAAGGATTAAGGAATCAGGACTTTGAGACAAAATATAGGCAATGAAAAATTTCCAGTGGTGAAGACATCTTTAAAAATTTTGTGAGTGGGGATGTGTCATATTGTTATTGGAGAAAAGCATGGTGGTCTTTCTCCAGTGCTAGTGGGAGTGGGGTTCTTGGAGTGCCACTGGAATAAGCATTTCTGGAAGCCCCTGTGGGAGGATGAGTTATGGTAGAAAGTTTTATTTCCATGGAATTACATCCCTTCAATAAAGCTAGAAGCAGAGCCAGAGTCCAGAAGTTTTGTTCCATGATGGAATTGGGTCTGGTTTAGCATTAGGCTAGTTACAGTCCATTAGTCCATTGTGTGTGGTCCACATGGGTGAATGCAGGGGAGCCAACAGAGCTTGACTTCTGCAACCAAGAGGACCAAGAGCCAAGAGAGCAAAGGGGATTAAATAGTTCACATCTTCCTGCACTTGCCAATGACCTGTTCCCAAGTATGACTGACAGACAAGTACCCTTCCTATGTCACCCCGACTTTACTGGGCATGTGTCTGTTCTTCGCCTGTCTAGTCTCTTCCCCCTGGTGATCTGTGGGGAATAGACTGGTGGCTACCTGGGGAGTGTTAAACTGCAGCTTCCTGGCAAAGCTGCACAAATGATTATATTTGGCCTTCCCTTAGCTCTTTTCCTATTAATAACTGGGTCAATGATAATAGTATCATTATTAGATTTAGAACTGTATGCTCTGCTCTATATGCTATGACGGAGTCCTCCTTTGTCATTTCCAGCCCTGCCCTTTGGAAGATAGCCATAGGAGGTTAGAATGAGTGAAAATGAAATGTTAACATAAGAAACATTCAAACTTGTAAAGAATTTTTGTGAGTTTATTTGAGCCAAATGGTCCACAATTGCTGGGAAGCAGAATCTCAAGGTTTTGAGATAATACTCAGGAGAATGGTGGTGTTGGTTTTTTAACCTATTTTTATAGATTACCATCAAAGGAGGACACATAAGTGGGTTACATGAAATCCTTTGGTGATAGATTAGAGAGGTGTGAGAAAGCAAAGAGGAGGTGGGGGGACAGAAGGAGTGGGTGGGGGTGGGGACTGGACTTCTGGGATTGACTACAGGGTAAAATGATAGACATATGCTTTTTTTACATAGATGGGTACAAGATAGTTAACAGTCAACAATTAACACAATAATAACAATGAGGGAATTTGTGGTCTCCACCCTGGCGCATTGGTTGTGCCCTGAGGGGACTGGGAAGAGGGAAGTTATAAGTTACTTTGATATTCCAAAGGTATGTTATCATAGATTCAAAAAGACAGTAGGGTCAGTTAAGATCAAAATTGATTTTTGTCAGGGAAGATACCAGCTAAGGACATGACTACACACTAAAACTGCTTTTTAATTTAAAACATTTTCATTTCAGACCATCCTTTGTGGTTACTTTAGATCTCTGAATTTGCAAGCTACCATGCAGGCCTTCCCTGAGTTAGTCAGATTAGCATGTGACCCCTTTTCATTCACAGAGACTTCTGTATAATCCTATATAATAAAAGCCAATTATTCTACCAGGAGTTTGAACACTCACTATGTTGTTCACTGACCAACAGGGGGCGGCGTGGAATATGGTGTTGGCGATGCAGCACTGGCAGTGGGTGGCAGTAGAGGAGCTGCGGGCCCAATGGGTCCCAACGTGAGCAGAACCACTGCGTGATGGTGGAACAGGTGAGTGGGAGGTGCCAGGCCAGGCGCATTCGAGCAGATAGCGACCTTTGGTGGAAGGTGGGGCTGCCACCTGGCTTCCAGGTGCTGAGGGAGCCAGGTGAGGGGCCTGGCCCTGATTGATAGCCCCGCAGGTGGGATGGTGGAGCAGGTGAGGGGGCAGCACCAGGCCATGGGGGGGTGCCAGGCAGGGCTATGGGGCTGCAAGGCTGGGAGGCTGGGGGCACGAGTTGGGGCCTGATCCACACAGGCCACCCTGAGGGACCCCATCTGTGCACACATTCGTGCACCAGGCCTCTAGTCTCAAATAAAGCTAAATAGAAATAATGAGATGGTAAGTACCTTAAAAATCTATATAAATCTTGGGAAGGCATGACTCTATAAAAGTAGAGGCAGACATGTATGTTACGAGAACGCTGCAACTGTCTCCCATCATTATATTTTGTTAGTGTTCATTTTTGACTGTTGTGACAATTATCCACAATCAGCTACTCTAGAAACTATTTGCAAAGACATCCTTTCTATCCAGAAAGAAGAGATAATTGAGTACAAACAAACAAACCAACACCCAACTTTGTTCCACTCCTAATAGCAAAGTTGGCAAAATCAAAAGACATATAATTTTATGGGGCTACAGGGGCTCTTAGGAAACCCAGGACTAAATACCTTGAACAATTTGATAAGGATTCTGTGCTCTAAATGGCCTCTAGATTAGTGCAGCTGCAGGCAATTTGCAGGAGACTGGCAATGTGGTGAGTGGCCCCCATGGCACTGAATGCTAATCTGAGACTATCCACACCAACAGCTTTTGCCATTCATCATTCTCACATCCAGATGGCTCTCACTGTCTTTCTAGTCCTCTTTTTGTGCAAAGTGTCTGCTCTTAAATTGCAGTGTATTGGTATTGGAAGCAATTTTATTATTCATCCAGTAGTCCAATTACCACTCTTTGTAGAAGAGGAAATGGAAACCCAAAGAGGGGAAATATCATGGTCAAAACTAACCATTTACTTAGTGTCAAGCTGAGGCAAGAACATTTATCTTTTGGATCTCAGCCTGGTGTTCATTCCAGTTCACCAGGATCTCGTATTTTTGGGAAAACATGTAGCACAGGATTTGGAGTCCAGTGTCACAAGTCCAAATCTCATCTCTGCTATTTAATAGATACTTGACCTTGGACAGATAATCTGGCGTAGTTTTCTCATCTGTAAAATGAGGTTGATTATGGAACCTCCATCATAGGCTGTCATGACAACAAACTGATGCTGATACTAGGTGTACCAGTTAATGTGGATTTTTTTTTCAATAGATGGAGTTACACATATGTTGATATATATACAATTTGATATGTATGCTATTTTGTTGTATTGACAGCAAGCTTCAAAAATTCATATGTCAAATTTGCTGAAGGTGTTAACATCATAGATATTTTTACGCTTAAAAATGTCAGATTTCGTGCCAAAAAAAGAGCATTTGCGGGAAGTTTTAATTCATTATTTTGAAGAGAAGTACTGCTGAAAGTTATTGTATACTTCGGGAAGCTTATGGTGAACATGCTCCATCTCAAGATACTTGTGAACGCTGGTTTAAACACTTTAAAAGTGATGATTTTGATGTGAAATACAAAGAATATCCAGGTCAACCGAAAAAGCTTGAAGACCAACAATTACAAGCATTATTGGATGAAGATGTTTGTCAAACTCAAAAACAACTTGCAGAAAGATTAAACGCTGCTCAGCAAACAATTTCTGATCATTTACAAGCAATGGGAAAGATTTTAAAGGAAGGAAAACGGGTGCCACATCAACTGAAAGAGAGGCAAATGGAAAGCCGAAATGTCATCAGTAAAATGTTGCTTCAACGACACAAAAGAAAGTCTGTTTTGCATCGAATTGTGACTGGTGATGAAAAGTGGATTTATTTTGAGAATCCCAAATGCACAAAATCATGGGTTGATCCAGGTCCACCATCAACATCAACTGCAAGGCCAAATTGCTTTGGAAAGAAGACAATGCTCTGTGTTTGGTGGGATCAGGAAGGTGTGGTGTATTATGAACTTCTAAAACCAGGTGAAACCATTAATACTGCTCGCTACCGACAACAAATTAGCAATTTGAACTACGCTTTGATCATGAAACGACCAAATGTGCTAGAAGACACGGTAAAGTTTATTTTGTTTCATGATGACACACCATCACACACTTCAAAACCAGTTAAAGACACGTTAAAAGATCTTGCCTGGGAAGTATTAACCCACCTGCTGTATTCACCAGACCTTGCTCCTTCAGATTACCACTTGTTCTGATCAAAGGCACACACACTTTCTGAGCATATGAAGAAGTGGAAAATTGGGTCTCTGAATGGTTTGCCTCAAAACAAGAAAAGTTCTATTGGGACGGTATCCACAAATTAACTGAAAGATGCGGGAAATGTGTAGCTAGCGATGGATATTACTTTGAATAAAGCACTTCTGATGTTTCTCTTGAAATGATCGTGTTTTATTTGATTACAAAATCCGCATTATTAACTGGTATACCTAGTATCTCAAGTGCTTAGTATAGTGTTTGGTATATAGTAAATGCTCAGTCCATTAGCTTTTATCATTATAGCACTAAAATGATAGTTTTAGTTTCCCTTTTTCACATGAAAGAGGGAAGAATTGGTTCTTTTTAGGAGAGAAATAAAAGGAGATGATATTTTGTTTATGAGCATTTGGATAGGCATATTTTGACTTTGTACATGCTTATAATATATTTCAGTCTAGTGATCAACCTGATGGCAGAAAATGCCCTTCTGGAGGAAACATTTTGCTGGATAGTAGGAGGAATGAAACTGTTAAATTCTTAAATACTGTACTTCCTGTTAGTGTCTGGCAGATATTCATTGGTAATGATAATCAGTGGACCCTGTCATAAATTTGGGGTACCAACTATTAATAAAAATACTCTTTGCATTCAAGATACTGTGCATATTTAAGAAACAGTTTGATTTTTCAAGATTATAAAATGGCTTAAAAATAAAACAATACTCAATCTTTCTGTTACTTCATAGGATACTTGGTGAATGTTCAAGCTTTCTAATTTTTAGAGACATAGTTAATGCATTGAGAAATCTAAAAGAGAAGGAAAATGATATTAAGCAATACATAATCCTTTAAATTAATATATTAATTTTCAATTGAAGACAAAAAAGCCCCTTGAAATCTTGGGAGGCTATTAGTGTCTAGAAGATGTTCAAAAGATATATATATAGATAGATATATCTATCTATCTATCTATATATCTATCTATATATATATTTGGAAAAAGTTATTAAGAATACAATGGTCTTTGACATTTATTTTCCACTAAAAAGTGTTTTTTCATGAAATCATAACATTTTTACCATTAATATAGAAGTTCAATTTCCATGATAACAAAGCCTAATGTATTCTCCACAGACTAACTACAGTGGAATCACATGAGGGAGAAAGTTTTTTAAAATTTAAATTCTTGATTGTTTAAAGTATTACATAAGTCTCCTTTTTCCCCCATTGACCTCCCCCCGGCCTCCTCCAGCCCTCGGCACATGCCCCACCCCCCTAGTGTCTGTGTCCATTGGTTATACTTATATGCATGCATGTAAGTCCTTTGGTTAATCTATTACCCTCCCAAATCCTCCCCTGCCTTTCTGCTGAAGTTTGACAGTCTGTCTGATGCTTCTTTGTCTCTGTATTTTTGTTAATCAGTTTATGATGTTCTTTATATTCCACAAATGAGTTAGATCATGTGATATTTATCTTTCTCTGACTGGTTTATTTTGCTTAGCATAATGCTCTCCAGTTGTATCCATGCTGTTGCAAATGGTAAGAATTCTTTCTTTTTTATAGTAGTATAGTATTCCATTATGTAGATGTACCATAGTTTCCTAATCCACTCATCTGCTGATGGGCACTTAGGCTGTTTCCAAATCTTAGCTATGGTGAATTGTGCTGCTATGAACATAGGGGTGCATATATCCTTTCAGATTGGTGTTTCTGTTTTCTTGGGATATATTCCTAGAAATGGGATTACTGGGTCAAATGGGAGTTCCATTTTTAACTTTTTGAGGAAACGCCATACTGTTTTCCACAGTGGCTGCACCAGTCTGCATTCCCACCAGCAGTGTAAGAGGGTTCCCTTTTCTCTGCATCCTCACCAGCACTTGTCCTTAGTTGATTTGTTGATGGTAGCCATTCTGACAGGTGTGAGATGGTACCTCACTGTCATTTTGGTTTGCATCTCTTGGATGATTAGTGACCTTGAGCATGTTTTCATGTCTTTTGGCCTTCTGTATGTCCTCTTTCGAACAGTGTCTATTTAGGTCCTCTGCCTATTTTTTGATTGGATTGCTTATCTTCCTTTTGTTAAATTGTATGAGTTCCCTGTAAATTTTGGAGATTAAATCCTTATCAGATATGTTCTCCCATGCAGTGGGCTTTCTTGTTGTTTTGTTGATGGTTTCTCTTGCTGTGCAGAAGCTTTTTATTTTGATGTAGTCACAGAGGGAGAAAATTTTAATTAAAAACCACACACATATATTTATTGATTTCAGAGTTGAAGGGAGGAGAGAGATAGAAACAACAATGGTGAGAGAGAATCATTAATCAGCTGTCTCCTGCATGCCCCCCACTGGGGATTGAGCCCACAGCCAACCCGGGCCTGTGCCCTGGACCAGAATCGAACCGGGACCCCTCAGTCCACAGGCAGATGCTCTATCTACTGAGCCAAACCAGCTAGGGCAGAAAAGTGGGGCTTTAAAAGAAGCTGAATATATGAGATTGTGGAGGGAAGGGTAGGGAGAGGTGAGGTGAGGATAGAGAAGTAGCCCAGGTTTTGCCAAGAGAATGAATTTGGATTTTATATTAAGGTCAGTGGGAAGCCTTTGAAGGAACGTAAGCACAGTCATCATGTGCTGCCTTTTGCCTGCCCACATGATTCAGATTCAGTAACTTTTTGGCATAAGAGACATAGATAATACATACAGCAGAAGTCCCTTATCAATTGAGGCCAGTGCCTCAGTTTTAGTCTTATAAATCATCTGCAAATCCTACTGCATTCATTGAAGACATTCTTCCAAAAACACATCATGTTTCCTACTAATCTGAGCAACTGGATTGAATCATCTAGATGGGGTTGTGTTTAAAGGACAGTTTGTTGCTCTGCAGAAACATTTTGGTACATCCTGCAGATTTTAGATACCCTAATGGTGAGCATTTTCTTCTTTCAGTGGGAAACCATAGCAACATGCCACTTAGAAGGCACACTATATAATCTATCTGTTCTTCAGTCAGCATTTTGCAGTCCAGAAATAGTCATCATTGCCTAATGCGAGTGTACAAAAGGTCAGGCAAATCTGAACCCCAATGACTACAGTTCTCTCTCTAACCACGGTGTGGGATGGGAACTGCACCTTCTATCGGAGGTGTCTGATTAGATGCAATGGGTCCAGGAAGGAGGAAGGAATAGGGGTGGATATCTATGTGTTTCTGTAAAAATTGCAAGCCAAACCTGAATCTCTAAGTACAAAGTACAGGACTATGATCCTTAGAATTGCTCCTTTTCCAAAATGTCATATACACACAGACTCACTGCCCCTTGGAATAATTCTTATTAAACCACAAGATTTATAGTTAAGAGATTTTATGTCCCGCACCTTTTGCAATTCCACGCATACTCCCTATCTTGATTTAGTTGCAAAATAATAATCCACGAGTTCTTGAATAAGCACACAGAGGATTTCTTATATTTTTAAAAATATATATTTTTATTGATTTCAGAGAGGAAGGGAGAAACAGAAACATCAATGACGAGAATCATTGCTCAGCTGCCTCCTGCACACCCCCTACTGGGGATCTAGCCTGCAACCAGGGCTTATGCCGTTGATCAGAATCGAACCCAGGACCCTTCAGTTTGCAGGCTGACACTGTTCACTGAGCCAAACCAGCTAGAGTGGATTCTTTACCTTAATTCAGACTATGGAGAGCTAGAGCTGCCAGCTAGCAATCCATCAACGTATAGAAGTTAAAAGGGTCTTTTCTAAAGAACAGGCAGAAGTGGCAAGATCTTTAAAGAAGGGGATTTGAGATAGTTGGTCACAGTATAAGTAGTATCTGGTTGGCAAAAAATTGAGAGGCACAAAGGAAAAAAGGCAAGAGAAGTAGAAAGGACCTTCTGGGGTCTTCCATGCTGCTGGTAAGCTGTATGGATATGTGTGTGGGTTTTTTGATGAGCAATCACATCTTTAAGGATTAAGCTACTGAGATTTTATGGTTGTCACTGTGGTATAGCCTATTTTATAGCCAACAGATTCATCCGTATGAAGAGGAATTATACCTATCAAAGTCATCTCTCAAACTTTGTTTTTTCATGTTTTAGGAAGAAAGATGTATCAGAGGCCGGGATTCATTCCACACATTGATCTCTAGCCACAATGTTGTAGAAATTGGCCTTTCTCTTCTCCCTCTGTCTTACCAAAAAAGAAAGTGGATATTCCTGCTACTTATCTTATGTTTAATGGAATCCTCCTGCAATTTGGATAAATTTGACATCTGAAGAAACCTTACACCATCCATTCTCAGAAACTAAGAAGCAAGTTCTATTTCTTCTTGGCTGCAGTGCTGCCTGATGCAAAGGCAGCTGAGTTAATTTCCCCCCTACTTACTGCCTCTCCAGAGTACCAGAGTTGTATTCATTTTAACCTGTGTGAGTTACTCATCCAGTGTAACTATTTCCAGCAAGGAAAGTACCTATAGCTGCTTATCCACAGCACTGGGGCAAGGAGATTACAAAAGAGATTTTATTTAAAATGAAATTGAGCTAATTTCTTAAACCATGTAGGCTGTCTCTTTTGGCCATCTACCAGAAGGGGGCAATATGAGAACACAGTTTACATACTGTACCAACTCAAACATTTCAGAATATTTTTTATTAGGAATCACACCAAGTGTTTGGTGAAATCATTTTACATATGTTTCTAGGGCTGAGAAATTCCAGAGTATTAAAACCCCCTCGAACAAGGATATAGGGGGGATAAATGGTGATGGAAGGAGACTTGACTTGGGGTGGTGTACACACAATACAGTATACAGAGGATGTTTTGTGGAATTGTGCATCTGAAACCTGTGTAATTTTATTAATCAGTGTCATTCCCAATAAATTGAATAAAAAGGAAAATAAACACTCCACCATAGAGGAGAGATTTTTAATTAACTTGGTTTAAACTCTAGGTGACCAAAGTGAATTGTTGCCCCCCGAAAGAAGAGGTAAGAAGTTGGCTGGAGGGAGAAGAGACAAGGGAGTTTAAGCCCACGGTGTCCTTGTGCAGCTCCTACTCTTGCAGGGTTGAAAACTTCTATTTGTAGCATGTGACTTTCTAATATCCTCCTTACTACCAAAGGCAGCTAACTCTCAGCCAGCCATCCTTTGAAAAGGATTCCTAAATAATTGCTAATTTAGCATATGCAAGAACTCCAACAACTGGTTATTTCAGAGTAGGAATGCTGAATCTGATAGGTGTGGTAGAAAGAACAGTGAACTCTGAGTCAGCCAGAGAGAGTCAGAGCAAGTCATCTCATCCTTCTGGGCTACAGTTATCTATCTCTTAAATGAGGGGCCTGGATGAAATAATCTCTCTGGTCTGTTCTGTGTTTGAATATCAATGATTCTACAATGAAGCATGCTTACTACTTCTATTATACCTATTACTAGAAATGGCATTTACTGCATTATTAATGTATATTAGACATTGTGTTAAGTGTTGCACATTCATTATCTTCTTTAATCTTGCAGCAATAGTACAAGGTAGATATAATCTACCTTATTTTAGCAAGTGGTGAAGACGTGATCCAAACCTAAATATTCTGACTCCTGAGTCCCTACTTTTAACCACTGCCCAATATGTATATATTTTTTTCTTCCAGCATCTGTGTCCTTATATTAATAGTTTTAAACATTCATAAGCTTGGTGCCAGCTACAGTGATTGTTCTCTCTTTGGCCTCTAGCTTTTCCTCTGCTCATTCATTTGTTGATCTTCCCGTCTATCCAAATATTGCTCATCCTTCAAATTCTAGTTTATGCCTGTACCCTTGCCTGACTAGCCCATACTAACCTGTTTTTCATTGCATTTATAATCCATTTTTGTATAATTTAGACTCTTCTTGATATTATCTCTTATTTTGCCTTATGTGCTATATAAGTTATTCTTGTCAGCATTAACTACAGTGCAAGGCTCTTGAGGACGAAGAACACATTTTAGTCTTTTTAATCTTACTATGAAGAGCACATGTTGGAGATAGATAATTTCTTCTTGTTTGCTAGAGATACACCTCAGGCAAAATGATCCCTTTTCTAGGTAAACTTAAAAACACACACAACAAAATCCTAAGATATTTTGATCAGCTGGCATGGCTCAGTGGTTGAGTGTTGGCTATGAAACAGGAGGTCATAGTTCAATTCCTGGTCAGGGCACATGCCCAGATTGCCGGCTCGATCCTCAGGGGCATGCAGGAGGCAGCCTATGGATGATTCTCTCTCATCATTGATGTTTCTCTCTCTCTCTCCCTCTCCCTTCCTCTCTGAAATATATTAAAAATAAAAATAGAAAAAAATCTAAGTAGAAAGAATTCTACTAAAGTGCTCAAACAGTAAGTCAATCCTGTTCCATGGTATATTGTGATGGTATGTTCTATCAGTTTTTCCTTCTTTTCCAGAATAAAGAAAAACCAGAGGAGAGTGTGGATTTGGTTGCACTTTTTTCCCCCTGTACTGTCCAATTATTACTGCCTAGACACTGGACAGCATTTTAGAGCTGGCCCTTATTTATTCAATTTAAATTGTTAGAAACAATAAAGAAAATCTATTGGCTCATAATAGATTTGATTTCAAGTAAAGATCAATTTATAAAAAGTCATCAGGGATCAGATTTCTCCCTCTCTCCCACATGGGGTCCAATATTATTGACTTTATTATCAGGCTGCATACATGGCCCTGATAACTGAAGTTTTTCTCTTCAAATGTTCAAAATGATTTTATATCTTACACCATGTGATCCAGGTTAAGAACATCCTTTCAGTGACCCCATACACTTTCTGGCATCCAACCCCTCTCTTATTGACTGGCACTGGGTCACATACCTCCCTTTGAACCATATCTGTGGCCCAGAGGGTAGAATACATCAATGGTATTAAGTGAAAAGCAGTTCACTCATTCAGCTAGAACATGACTAAGAATGGGGAGATGTACTGGTATATTCCTCAATGAAAATCAGCATAGTAGTGCTGGATAGAAGTGTATTATGGTGGCATAAGTTAAGTTTCGATTACTTGTAGTGATTTTCTCAATTGTAAGATGGGTTCTGTTATGAGATAGAAGATGAAAAGATATCCTATCTAATACAAGAGTAATATGCAAATTGACCATCACTCCAACACACAAGATGGCTGCTACAAGATGGCCAGCAGGGGAGGGCAGTTGGGAGAGACCAGGCCCGAAAGGGAGGGCAGTTGGGGGTGATCAGGCCTGCAGGGAAGGGTAGTTAGGGGTGACCAGGCCGGCAGAGGAGGGAAGTTGGGGGTGACCGGGCCTGCAGGGAAGGGCAGTTGTGAGGGACCCAGGCCTGCAGGGGAGAGCAGTTGTGGGAGAACAGGCCTGCAGGGGAGGGAAGTTGCGGGGGACCAGGCCTGCAGGGGAGGGAAGTTGGGGATGACCAGGCCTGCAGGGGAGGGCAGTTAGAGGTGACCAGGCCTGCAGGGGAGGGCAGTTAGGGGCAATCAGGCTGGCAGGGGAGCAGTTAGACATCAGCCAGGCTGGCAGGGGAATGGTTAGAGGGTTATCAGGCTGGCAGGCAGAAGCAGTTAGGGGCAATTAGGAAGGCAGGCAGGCGAGCAGTTGGGAGCCAGCAGTCCTGGATTGTGAGAAGGATGACCTACTGGGATCTGGCCTAAACATGCAGTCGGACATCCCTCAAGGGGTCCCAGATTGGAGAGGGTGCAGGCTGGGATGGGGGACTCCCCCTGTCCCCCTGCCCCCCGTGGACGAATTTTGTGCACCAGGCCTCTAGTGTATGTATATATTTAAAAAATGTATGCACACACTTTGAATAGTTAAAAAGGCAATGTTGGGGGAATCCAAGATGGCGGCATAGGTAAACACCTAAACTGCTGCCTCCGACAACAATTTAAACTGCAACTAAAAGATAAAACGTCTATCACCCAGCACCACGGGAAAGCTGGCTGAGTGGAAGTTCTACAACTAGAAGGAAAGAGAAAAGAGCATTGAGACGTGCACGAGCGCTGAAAAGCTGAGGTACGGAGGCGCGGGATCCGGGCTGGCGGCGGGCGACTGGGTGCGTTGCTTTTTTCAACCCGAAGGGAGACAAGCCCCCGATTACTCTGAAATCCAGTCTCTGGGGAGACGCGGGGGACCCAAACTCCTACGGGGAGAAGCTGGACTGTCTGCCAGTGAGAGTGGCTTGCTAGCAGAGCTGCGCGCAGGAATAATTGTCTACGGCACTGGGGCACAGGATTCCAGGACACGGTCGGGACACAGAGCGGGCTTACTAGCAGCCATTGCTGTTTGCCACGCCCTAACCTAGTGACGCCCTGAGACCCCGCCCCACACAACCTACAAACCCATCCAAGCTCCAAGCAGCTCAATTAGCATAAGAAAGCCTGCCCTATTGCAGCTTAACCTAGAAAACTTGCAGCCCGGGTCAGACAGCTCCAAAACCTCCAAACCCCAAGCAAAGAGGAGAAAACTGCAGCTCTCACTGTAGCTCCTGCTGAGTGGCCTCAGACAGTAGCTGACCTGCACCCCATTGGAGATCCAGAAGCCAGTGTACCTAGTGGTCAGTGTGAGACAACAGATTTCAACTCCTCACATCCATAAGTGACACATTCAAGAGGCAGACTCAGTGAGCACCAAAGCCCCACTGAAACAAGTCCTGCCCCATAAGCGCAGCACTTCTTCCATTATAGACACAGGGAGTGCTCACAGCTAATTGGCCTGGAGGTCAATTCCTCCCAGCGTACCAACAGCAATTCAGGCTTAACTGCACCAAGACTTTGCACTCAGCCCACAAAGGGGTGTACCAAGAGCATCCACATCAGGTGATTGGGGAGGCTGAGCTACTGCCCCCTATAGGTCACCTACCACACAAAGCCACTCCATCAACACAGGGAAGAAGCCAAAATGCAGAAACAAAGAAACATGTCACGAATGAAAGAAACGGAGGAAAGGAAACTACTGGATGACATAGAGTTCAGAATCACATTTATAAGGTTACTCAAGAATCTTCTAAAAACTGCCGAGAAACTTGATGACACTTCTGAGGAGCTTAGTGAGACCTTCAAGGACCTTAATGAGAATGCCAAAAAAATGGAAAAGGACCAGTCAGAAATGAAGCATACACTGTCTGAAATAAAGAATATACAGAAACTCAACTGTAGATCAACATACCCCAAGAATCAAACCAAAGATCTGAAATATGTGGAAACAAAAAACATCCAACCAGAAAAACAAAAAGAAAAAAGAATCCAAAAATATGAAGATAATGTAAGGAGCCTCTGGGACAACTTTAAGCGAAACAACATCCGAATTTTTGGGGTGCCAGAAGAAGGGAGAGAGCAAAATATTGAAAACCTATTAGAAGAAATAATGACAGAAAACTTTCCCTACCTGGTGAAAGAAATAGACTTACAAGTTCAGGAAGCGCACAGAACCCCATACAAGAGGAACCCAAAGAGGACCACACCAAGACACATCATAATTAAAATGCCAAGGGCAAAAGACAAAGAGAGAATATTAAAAGCAGCAAGAGAAAAACAGTTAATTACCTACAAGGGAGTACCCATACGACTGTCAGCTGATTTCTCGGCAGAAACTATGCAGGCCAGAAGGGAGTGGCAAGAAATATTCAAAGTGATGAACAGCAAGAACCTACAACCAAGATTACTCTACCCAGCAAAGCTGTCATTCAGAGTTGAAGGTCAGATAAAGAGCTTCACAGACAAGAAAAAGCTAAAGGAGTTCATCACCACCAAACCAGGATTACATGAAATGCTGAAGGGTATTCTTTAAGAAGAAGAAGAAGAAGAAAAAGGTAAAGATAAAAATTATGAACAACAAAATGACATCAAATACATACCTACCAACAAGTGAATCTAAAAATCAAGTGAATAAAAAATCTGAAGAACAGAATGGACTGGTGAATATAATAGAATCAGGGACATAGAAAGGGAGTGGACTGACGATTCTCAGGGGAAGCAAGTGTGAGGGTTGCGGGAAGAGATTGGACAAAAATCTTACTCCTATGGATGAAGACAGTGGCGGGGGGTAAGGGCATGGGGTGGGGTGGGGAATCAGGTGGAGGGGAGCTATGGGGGGAAAAAAAGTGGAACACCTGTAATAATCTGAACAATAAAGATTTAATTAAGAAAAAAAAAACAAACATTAAAAAAAAAGGCAATGTTTATTAAAATATATTCATTTTCAAAATTGAGGTATCTGCTATTATAATGTATATACATTTTTTTGGACACTGTATATATGGTACACACAAAAGGGTGGGCAAAGTTAGGTTTATAGTTGTTTGTATGGTAAACAATATAGTAATAACTAATAATACAATAATGAACTCTGTAGTCAATAAATATTAATTATTTCATTAGGATATTATCACCCCGCTCATGTCATAGAAACTTGGGTCCTGAACGATTAAGTGACTTCCTCAAGGTAGCAGAGGTAGTAAGTGGTGAACTGGTACCAACATATTCAGAATATATTCTTTATGAAAAGCAGACATGGAAATTATTGAGAAGGCCTTGATGTTCAACCTAGATGCTGCATCGAAACCGGGAGTGGTGGGGGAGCGGGTAGTGCACAAACACAGAACAAGGGGGCAGAGAAAGGAAAGTACTGAGGATGGGAAAACGAGTTTTTGAGAAATTTTAATTAGTTTTTAAAAGGGAGATCATCTAATTACCATTTTTCTTTTTTGGTGTTTTACTTGAGGATTTATGGTCAAGAACTCAAGAAAACATGCCATTAACTCTACAGCTCTTCTGAGGCATGTTGTTTACCTTTAGCTGCTTCCAGCTTCCTAGTTAGGTAGGTAGGCTAGTTAGACAAGTAGCTTTTCTTTTTTAATCCATTCCCCTTGTTTTCTCTTTTTCAGTCATTCCTGCATTCTTTCATAAGAAGAGTCTATATCAATGTGTGGGAAACCACTTAACAGTTCAGTTATTCTCATAGCAATTGGGAGTCAAGGATCATCAGCACTATCAAGAAAATTACCACATTCCCTTAAGTCCTCCAAAACATCTTAGTCTGAAATAAGAAATAATGGCTATAGCCAGAAAAGAGGTACTGAAGTCTTTGTCAGTGTCGGGTGAGGAGTTCAATTAGTGGGGGAATAGACTATCCCAGTGGTCGGCAAACTGCGGCTCGTGAGCCACATGTGGCTCGCGAGCCATGGTTTGCCACCCTGTTGACTAATGAGTTTGCTGACCACTGGACTAGCCCATGCGGGAACAGCAGTTGGACATAGGCAGTTGCTAGAACAACTAGCTAGAGGAAGAAGAGCCAGGCAGATGGGATCTGGTATTTAGAGAGTCTGATGGCAGATGGTACGTGTTAGTCTTAGATTCTATTTGAAAGAATGGATATCAGTTGGAAAGGATGATATAGCAGGCAAAAGGTGCCTGTAGGGAGGTTTTTATTTTTTTTGCCTTGATATCCTTTGTACATAGTATATTGGTTATCATATAGTAAAGTTTCAACGTTTCCTCAAAAAACTGAACAAAAGGTAATATTTATTTATTTTTTACTCCTCACTCAAGGATTTTTTCCATTGATTTTGAGAGAGAGAGAGCGAAAGGCAGAGGGAGAAATAGAGAGAAACACCGATGTGAGAGAGACACATGGATTGGTTGCCTTTCGCATACCCCCAACCAGGGCTGGGAGCTTGCAACTGAGGTACTTGCCCTTGATTGAATCAAACCTGGGACCCTTCAGTCCATAGGCTGATGCTCTATCCACTGAGCCAAACTAACTAGGGCAACAAAAGGCAATATTTAGAGATGCAGAAAGGCAGCTGGCGTCAGAAGGATTTGGTACAAGGTAGAAAGGAGGTACATTCATAGAGCGGGTTTCCCAGATGCGGGACTCTCAGAGTTTAAGCCAGGATGGTCTGGGTACACCAGGATGAGTGATCACATGGCCTAGTCCACATGGCCAAAATCTAAAGGTTGAATTCTAGTAATTGTAGATGGCATCCCTTTCCAACTTCCCAGATATGACCCAAGTTATATGATAAGGATGGAAACAGTTTACTTGACTCCGATCACCTCTAGTTGTGGCTCCTCTAGAATAAAAGGTGAGGTTTCACTTAAGTCTCAGATATTTTTCAGAAAAATCAGTGACCAAGTGTCATGACTACAATGGCTGTAGGATATATATAATATGGACTGATTCTCAGTCCCACCAAGCAGGACATACAATATGGTTGTTAACAATTTGGGCTTTGGAG
This sequence comes from Corynorhinus townsendii, assembly GCA_026230045.1. Classification (NCBI taxonomy): domain Eukaryota; kingdom Metazoa; phylum Chordata; class Mammalia; order Chiroptera; family Vespertilionidae; genus Corynorhinus; species Corynorhinus townsendii. Next base: position 160,224,806 of record JAPDVU010000006.1, on the reverse strand, counting down.
TTAGAGGGGCCTGGGTTTCTATTCTTGACTTTAGATGGGGCCTCAGGTAAGTTCCTTAATTTCTTTCCATGTCATTTGTGAAATGTATATAATAGTCTCTACATCAAAAGACTACTTTATTATAAAGCCTAAATGATATAAAATACGTTAAGCACTTAGTATGCATCAGCCTCAGAGCAAAAATTACTAATTAGCGGTAGTTAGATATTATTCTATGAGAAGGATTTTCCATCTTTGGCTGATGTGGCTTTAATGAAAATGCCTTAAATATTTTTTAAACATAACTTGGGATTTATCTCTGGGATTACTCAAGCTACACCTGGTCCAGAAGACAAATGAATTTGATTAAGAGATAAGACAAACATGTATGGAATATAGCATATAATTTACAAGTAGAGTGTTCTAAGCATCCACTAAAGTCAGATAGAGATGCACATTGTATGATTTATTAAAAACTAGCTAAAATTTGGAATGTTTATGTGATTCTGATATTGTATTGGAAACAGCTCAGTATGAAATGTAAATTTATTATTTGAAATAATTTGGTGTAAAAGCCTCACTAATATAATATAGTTAGAAATGAAGCATTTGGTATAAAGCTTTGTAAAGATTGGAGAAAACAATTCCGTGCCTCAAAGAATTTTAATAAATTTAGTGTAACTGTCTTTCCAGTTAGTTGACATTAGTTAATGTTAATTTTGATGGGAATATAATTACTGTGCTCTTTCAAAGTGTACATATTCACATCTAGAAAAGCAGATCAGTCAGGTGTTTATGAACCAAGAGTCTATCTATATATATAAAAGCCCAGCGACCAGAAAGGCAGAATGACCAGTGGCTATGATGTGCACTATGGCAGCCAACCGGCCTGATCCAGGCCCCAATTGGTCCTTCCCCTTGGCAAGCCCTGCCCACATCCTCTCCCCACCACCAGCCTGGCCAGATGGGCCCCCATCGGGCCGGGCCGGCAGGACCCTACCCGTGCACAAATTCATGCACCAGGCCTCTAGTGTTAGCATATAATCAGAGGTCTTTTTGCTGGATTTTGTTCTCCTTTCTACTCCACCACCCTATATAATAAAACCCTAATATGCAAATTGACTGAACGGTGGGATGACTGGTCACTATGATGTGCACTGACCACCAGGGGCCAGCGCTCAACACAAGAGCTGCTCCCTGATGGTCAGTGCATTCCCAAGGGGAATGCTGCTCAACCACAAGCTGGGCTTATGGCTGGTGAGCACAGCAGTGGTGGCAGGAGCCTCTCTCACCTCCGCAGCACTAATGACCCCTTGGGGGATGTCCATGGGGGGTGGGCCTAAGCCAGCAGGTGGACATCCCCCAAGGGGTCCTGGACTGTGAGAGGGTGCAGGCTGGGCTGCGGGCCCCCCAGCCCCCTCCCCTGCCCAATGCACGAATGTTGTGCACCAGACCTCTAGTATCAAATAAGTACCATAATAATAAAAGGAGTTGAAGACTTTTCTCTTTTTCCTATTGAGGAATTAGAGAAAATATTTACAAGTGTTTTCTGCTTTATACAGTTCTAAAATGTATATACATTTATTTGTAAACAGGATTTTAATGAACAGATTATGGAAGTCCTACTTCATTCTAGGCCTAATGCTGGGTCCTGGTATATGAATGTGATAAAGAACCAACTAGTTATGGTCTTTGTGTTCACACACTTTAGTCTTGTGGAGGAGTTAGGCAACGACTAGTAAGCAAATAAGGCTATACTTGACAAAATTTAAGATAAATGTTATGAGGGAGACCAATAGGGAGCCATGAAGGGATGTTTTCATTAAAGGTGGTGCTTCAGGAAGCCTCTCTGAAAGGTGACAGTTAAGCTGAGCCTTGAAGAGTAAGACAGTCCTAGTCTTTTAAAGGATGAGCAGAAGGATGTTCCAGGTAATGGGACTAATGATTTTACAGGTTGAGGTGGGAAAGAACTTGGGGTGTTAGAGGAACTGAATAAAGCTAGTGTGATTTGATGGATCCTTGTTAGTGAGAGGGGAACAAGGGGAGAATGAGGTTAGAAAAAATAGAGATTGGCTCCCACCAGAGCATGTGAACTCTTGGAGACGCATTAAGGAGTCTGGATGATTTTGTAAATATAAGGGAAAGGCATTGAATGCTTTCACAAAGATCAGGCTAACTGTTGTAGGGAGAATGGATAGGACTGGGGCAAGACTAAAAGGAGGAGCTCAATTAGAAGTTGATTGTAATAGCTCAGGCAAGAGATGATCATAGTCTGGACTTGGATGGTATCAGTGGAGCTGAAGCAAAGCTGATAGAATCAAGTCACAGGTTAACAGTAGAATATATACCATAAGATTTAATGATAAGGAAAGAGAAGAGTCAAGGATGACTTTTAGATTCCTGGTTAGAAAAACTGGGTAGATCACGATGATGCCATTTAGTTAGATGTCAGTAACAAAAAGCAGGGAAGGTTATAGGGACCCAAAATCGAGAGTTCAGTTTTGTATATACTTTCTTTGAGGTGCTGTGAGTCTTGTAATTGGAGACTCCAAGCAGGCAATTGTAGAATACTTGTCAGAAACCCAGAAGAGAGGTCATGTTAGAGGTGTACTCTGAAATCGCCTGCAAAGAAGCTAATTAAGGCAACAGGAATAGATGTAATCATGCCAGAAGGGGTACAGAGAAAGAACTGTAGTAGGGACCTGGGAAGCACAGACAGATTTAAATGCTTTGAAATCTGGCCTAAAGAAATGCAAAAAATTGTGTGTTCACATTTGCTAAAAATCCTATTCCACTTTCCCATCAACTCCTCCCACAAATTTTGAGTTCCACATTTTTAGTCATGCTTCTTTTGCTCACTGAGCTAACTAATGGAATTCCAGGATTAGCCTTCAGACGGTAGCCTCCTTTAATTGCTGGAGCAAGAAATCTTTGTGCCACAGGAGAAAAATTTCCACCTGCTCCTTAGCTGCAGAAAAGCAGGTTCTGTTTCGCATTATAAAATTCTACTTGCAGAGGATATTTTAACAACAGCATTTGTGAGGCACTAGGATTTTACATACTGATAGATCCTGTGAAACTAACCTTTAACCTGTAAAATGTCTGTATATCCTTCCGCCACCATGTTACCAGGTGGGGGTCATTTGTATTTTTCTCCTCTCTGTGCTCTGGCTGTCCTGTCTGGAGCTCCCCATTGGGATCCTAGATCCAGGAACTGAAGATATGATTTTGCCTTGGTGAAGTCCTCACTTCTAACTTGGTCTGACCCTCAAAGCTGCCGTGAGCCCTTGATCTTTTTCAGAGCCCTAAAAAATTGCCTGTCTTCTTAATGAAGCCATTTAAAAAATACCTTTTATTATGAAAATTTTCATCATTTATGGAAGTAGAATCCTTGCATATTTACATGAAAGTAAAAAGAAACCACATGGCACACATCACCAGCTTCAGTAATTACCAGTTCCTGGCCAATTACCTTTTCACCTAAACCCCTATCCCCCCTCCCAACCCCCACGCCTGTATGCTCTTCTAGAAATTACCAGGTATTATATTAAGGAAGCTTTTCTTGTTTAATTTAAATCAGCAGAATTGCATATGCATGCTTTATGTAAATTAAATGTATATAAATTCATTTTTTTCTTTGATAATATTTTTACTTTTTAATAGATAGTACATTTTATATGGTTAAAATTCTAAAGATCCAAAGGGTCTTCCTCTCTTTCCTCTGTCTTCCTTTCTCTAGTGGCTGGCTTTTAATGTATTTATTCATGCATTTGTAAATGTTTGTGTAAGTGAGAGAGAAGCGGGGGGAGAGGGAGGGAGGGAGGGAGAGAGAGAAAGAGAGAGAAGAATTATATTTTTGGTGTGGCTTGCTTTTTTTACATAGCAATATCCCTTGGACATCTTTCCTTAACAGGACTTATAAAGCAAAGAGTTGCCTAATAATTTTAAAAGACTGCATAACATTTCATTTTGTTTAACCCACTTCTGTTGCTGCACATTTAAGATATTTTTAACCTTTTGCTGTTATATGAATCTTGCAAATTCCACATTTCCAGCATATTTAAAAAATTTGAGCACCTTGAAACTAATGTTTTAGGTACATTCTGACTTTGCTGTTCCAGTCTCTTTGCCTGTCTTTTCACACCTACAGCTCCTTCCATGTTCTTTTATGTGTGAAAATCAAGGTCCACATCTTGCTTTTAGGGCAGTGGGAACAGTGAAGTTTGGGAGGATGAATTTTCTGTGGCTCAGCCGGAGTTAGTTAAGCCTAGGAGCCCAACACACTACAGGATACTAGAGCTGGACCGTTTAAATTCAACCCTCTCATTTAAAGGTAAATGGAGGCCTAGGAGAATGAATTACTTTGCTCAGTTCCTCAGGATTCTTAACTTTTCTTATTACTTAGAAGAAAGAGTCACACAAAGACATAAAAAAATCTAAATGTATTTCTTATAAAGTTGTTTTTAGGCTGCGTCTTCTGTACTTAAGGACTAAAAGGAGAGAATGTTTTGTTGACATCACTGGGAGAAAAGAAGGCTGATATAATATAATCTGGCCTTATTTACATAGCACATTCAGCAGGATAGGGAGGTAGAACTCTTGTTCATGGATTTCCTCTTAAGGTTCATATTCATAACATCTCTTTCCAAGCCTCTCCTTGGGTGTCATGATACATGATTTCACCTGAAATACAGCAACAGCAACAACTCACTTACTGAGAACCTACTGTGTTTTCCAGTGCTTTACATGTTATTTAATCCTTAACAGCCATCCTATGAGGAAGGTACTATTGTGAATGGAGAAACTCAGGGAAGAGAAGAAAAATAACTTGCCCTAGGTCACAGGTAGTAAGTGCTAAATTCAGATGTCAATTCTCCAGATTCTGAAGAACAGTGTTTGGGAGAGGAGCACGCAGGTGACTAACCAGTTCACAGATGTCCAAATTCTTGCCCTAATTGTGGGGACCAGGTGTTGCATGAGCCTTGGGTTCAACGAGTTTGAGCCAGGTCTGGCTGGGACAGTGTTGCTCAAGGTCTCTCAAGGACACACTGGAGGATTACATAAAAAGAAAGCATCCAGGCAGGAAGCTATAGTCAAGGCAGGCACACGGTTCAGCCAGAGGATTAACGGAGGGGAGCTGGGCCAAGTCTGAGGGATGCAGCAGGAGAGAAACTGCAGGCATCAGGAAAGAGTAAATAGGTTCAGCATGGAGGGAAAGGGGGTCCTCTCAGAGAGATTTCCTGAAATGCTGGAGCCCCACATCCGGTGCTTTTCATAAAGGAGCTTGCAGCCTCCTTTGTGGGGGAAGAGATTTGATAGTGGGGCTGCTTGCCAAACACAAGTCTGTACAGTTATCACCCATTCATGTTCTTGAGCCCTGGGCCCTGAGGCTCTGAAGCAGGAGGTCTGAAATTGGCCCCTGGAATCCAGCAAGCACCTTCGGTGGTTCTGAAGCAGGAGTTCCCTGGACCTCATTCTGTGAGACTGTGGATAAGTGTAGAGAGCCAAATTGTTTTCTTTCTGTTGCCGTAAAATCCCATTTAATTAAGTGCTGGAAAAGAATTGTGGTCAGGAATTGCACATGGGAGGCTAATCAGGATTATAGAAAAAGAAGAAAAAATATTATACTGTTGGGGCAGAGGGTATTGCCATCTTATGTGCCCATTGGTGGGGTCCACATCCCAGAAATAGCTGGGGCAGGGATTTTTCCTGTGGTCATATGCTTAATGCATGTGTTGGGAGTGTTGTGTTTTCTGTCCCCAATAAATTGGAAGATCAAGGGACTGAGCTAGAGTGGGAATTTCATTCATGTTTTTATCATTTAATTAATTAAACATTTATTAGGCACTTGCTTTGTGCCAGACACTGTTTTAGGATTTCAGAGACATACAAATGAACAAGATGGATCAAGTCCTTGATTTCATGGGGCTTATAGTCTAAAAAGTAATTGAGAGGCATGAGCACAGTAGCTTAAAAAGCATTTTCTGGAGGTCAGACTGGTGAAAACCCTGACTCCAGCAATTACTTATTGTGGGACTGCTCTATGCTTAAATTCCTCACTTATGGGTAATACTGATGCCTCTTGCATACTTATAAAGACTAAATGGGGGCAGGGGGAATACATGCAAAGCATTTACCATAGGCCTAGCATGTGTGCTAATACGTAGCATAGTTTTCCCAAGGCTAGAGGCTTTAGTCTTCTGGAGTCTGGCTATGCTGTTGGATTGTCTTCATTCGCTCACCAGCTGAGTGCAGCTGCTGGTCAGGAGAGCTTCTCACCGCGCCCCTATTTCACGCAGGAAGGAGCTCCTGTAAACGTCAAACCTGGCCATTTGTTAAAAAATTGAAATTTATAAATTGTGTAATTGGGTTGGTGCCCAGCCCAAAGTTTTAAATTATTCTAGTCAGAGTGGGAAAATGTTGGTGAAAGGGAAAAAGGAAGTGATATTCACTTCATGTGGTTTTAAAAAAGTATTCTGCATGAATATTCAAGACCCTCACCAGCACCAGTCACAGTGGAGACATTTGCTCCCTAAAGTATAGTCTTTTTTTCTCTCCAGACAATTTTATGTAAAATATAGATACTATAAAAAAGAAAATTGGAGTGAGATACTAGAAAAGGGACTGCGGAGCCCCTGTATGCATTGATGATTGTGTCTGAGCAATTAACGGTATCTCAAATGCTTCCAGATTCTCAGAACTCTTTCTCAGGAAACTGCAGAATAATTCATTTCTCATACACACCATTTTAAGAGCAAAAAGCCTGTGATGGAGGATCCTTTGCAAAGGAGAACTATTTAATGACTAGGCTCACTGAGAATGCTTCCATCGCAAATGCAAAGCTTGAGGAGGATCTGGGAAATAAAAAAAATGTGCTTAGTGGGGAATCAAGATGGCTTTTCAATTGGAACATGCTGGCGTTTAGATGGGAACCTTGTTTCTTGGTCTGATCAGTGCCTCGTCCAGGCTCTGAGGACGGTTCGGAAATTTTTTTTCAAAACGCTTCCCAGATCCTATTTATTTCAAAAGGGAAGAAACAGGCTGATCTGCATTCTGCAACAGACTGCCCCAGAGCCTCTGCAGTGTGAAGGTTTGAAATTGACTTTCTCCCTGGAGGATGTGTCTTGGATGCAGGAGAGGAGGAAAAGTCAGCTAAGCCAAGACATCTTTAAAGATCTTCTCTCAGGAAGCAAGATACAAACTGTGCTCTTTACAATACATTTCCAATGTTCTAAGTCGTGACCTTTCCTACTTCAAAGGAATACCAATGAAAATCAATTCTTCCATGAGAGAGAAACAGAATTTACTGGGGTTAGGAGGTAGGCAAGAAGGGAATTTAGTATGTGAAGAGAATAACAATATTTCTAGAGGTTCTGGGATCTATCTGCTAAGCAAATTTTGCCTGTGGGGAAGAGAGCTGAATATTTACACTTTAGAGTGGCTAGTGGGACATTTACTCAATCTCGGAATTAAAAAAAAAATTACGATTTTGTCACAAAACATACACTCAGAGGCCTCTGAACAGAAAAGTACTTTTTTCTCAGCAGAAACAAGATACTCAGTCTGATCATGTTTATCATGACATTTATAGTCATGATATTGAGGAAAGCCTCAGTATTGGATTGGGCAGATCTGGGTTCGAATGCTGGCTCTGTCATTGACAGCATTGTGTTCTAACCTATCCGAACCTCAGTTTCCTGATATGTAAAAATAGAGATGACACTTTGCAGAGTTATTCTGATGATTAAATGTGATTATTATGTATTTAATGCAGTACTGGCACTCAATTGGGTACCCAACATATGGTCTGAGGAAAGAGTGAAGATAGGGAGTCACTTTAACCAAACTGCTAAAATTATTAACATTATGAAGGTTGCGGCATGAAGAAAGACACTTTTCTCTTTCTACCTAGTCTGGGAAGCTAAACTCTTTTGAACTTTCCTGTCCTGTGTTAATGCCTGGACTCCAGGTAACCCTCTGATTATGTCTCCTGACCACCTGATTCATTATCTCCTGAAGGATTCATGTATGCATTCATCTATTCAGATCACTGGACATGACCAGACTTCCTGGTATTCATCTTCTGGACCACTTGGCATCCATCATCCAGACTGTCTGACATCTGAATGATAACCATATTGGACCAATCCTAGGGCTAAGAATGCAGGGCTGATCATTCCCAACAATGTACTTTTAACTATAAGAAAATTTAACCTTTCTTTCTTCTTTGGAACACTTCTGGGTTTTTGCTTAGGTGTGTTCACAGTTTGCAAACTCTAAGACCCTTGAATAAATCTTTATCATTTATTTATAGCAAAAGCCTCCAGACTATTTTTGAGTTCATTTGACAGCACACCCACCTCTCCCCCCGCCCTCTCTCTCACTGTCACTGTCTCTCTCTCTCTCTCTCTCTCTCTCTCTCTCTCTCTCTCTCTCTCTCTCTCTCTCACACACACACACACACACACACACACACACACACACACACACACACACACCCTTGACTTCCTCTATGGATTGCTCTATCTTCCCTTGCTTTCTCATTTGCTCATTCTTTAAGGCTCAGTTCCCATCTCTGTCTTTTCAGCCCTCTTTCTACAAGAATTCTTCTTTTTCACTTTTTCCAGTGCTCATTGTTTAGTCCATGACCTTCAGGGGTTTATTATTTAATTAATTTGGCAAAACCATAATTTTTAAATTCTCCATGACACCCACAACTTTGAAAGAGACATAATAAATTTACAATAATTATTTTGTTTGTTTCAGGTAGTAAGCTCCTCAGTTTCTTCTTTTCTTTATGTTGATCTGAGGACATCATTAATACTAATTATGGAATAACCATATGGTTTACATAGGTTAACTCAAAGCTTCTTAAGCACTCTGTGAGGCAGGTACTATTATCCTCATTTTGCCAATGAGCAAACGGGGGGTCAGAGATTTTCAATAATGTGTCCAAACTGTATTCCAATGGGTGGATAGTTAGGATTTGAATTTAGGTCTTTCCCATTCTAAAGCTTAAACTCTTTCTGCTGTATTAAGTGATTTTTCCATTAAGTTTCAGATGAAAATTTGTTTGGCTTCTAAGTCATGGCTTTAGAGCAGAACAGAATTTCTCAGTGAATATTCCTCATTACTGAAACAGTCCATTCCTTGACCTTCTGATGTGATGTAGGGTCCTTGAGAGCAGTGGAAAGAGATTCTTGATTCCCTCTTCTGCTCAGAGGTTTCAAGTCACAGCCAGTCTCCAGTCCATACCCCTACCCTTCTCAGCATGAGCATCATTGCACAGCCAACACCTTCCTTAGAGTGGCTAGAGAAAGCACTGTAGAGAGTAATTCTTTTAAATAAAGAGTTATATATGTGGCTGTGGCATCTGCATGTAAAAAGAACCAAATAAAACACCCATATATATACAAATAACTTTCTTCTTAAATACACATTCTCCCTTGCTATAAAACTTTGATAAATAGCTTGGGAAATGAGCTGAACACATCTGTCCGAATAAATCCACATGGCATCTTTCCCTCTTAAAATTAGTGAAAGGGAACACTGCTATTGCAAATAAATTCAGTTTTCCCCCACAACTGAAAAATATTTTCTGTAGTACAATGCTTTCCAATTATGTTGGATAGCTTCAGGCTGAATAACAACAGACGCTTCCAAACTGAATGCTTGTGGCCAGTTTCTGAAGTTTAATAATTTTGTAGTAGATCTTTTCCCTGCTCAATGGAATACATAAACATCATATTGGAGGCTAGATCCTACTAGACCCTTTGGACAATGATCACTGATTTCCAATTATATTTTAAACTTTCCTATTTTTTATATTAAAAAAGGTACCAGAATAGTAGTTTCTATATTCTTTTGGAGATAGCAAATTCATTAGTTTGGGAAATTTATTTAAGTGTTTAATGTTCTTTTTGCTATGGATTGCTCTAAATTGCTATAAAATTTTGGTGCATTTCTTTTTGTTGCATTTTATGCTGCATTTCTTAGAGGGCTGAAGCAATATATTTTCTGGAATGAAGAAAGGGAGACACAGAAGAGCAGAGCAAGACACTGTAGGGTCAGGATTCATCCTTGAATGCAGTGTGGGTAACACATAATCAAAGCAGATTCCTAATGTTTGGTGCAAATTAAATATGGGGATTAATTTTATTTCATGTCTTTCTTAATTCCTAATTTTATCTTTCAGTTTGCTTGAGTGTATCTTCAAGTAGGATTTTGTGTATGTTTCTTTTTGGAGATCTTGTACACCTACCCATATCTTTATATATTTAAGACAAGTGATTTAAATATCAAATTATTAGGTAATTGGATTTTTCCTGCAAAATATAATTTTTTTTTTTTTTTTTTTTTTTTTTTTTTTTTTTTTAGAAGGAATAGATCTTTATTTGCTTGTTGACTGGCAGTGAATGCAATGTGATGCTTTGTGGTACATTGATTGGGATCAATTTAACTTCATCCTCTGCTCCTGGTTTTATCCGTTCATGAGGGGCCTAGGAAGGATTTATTTGAGGTGCTCAGAAAATCCTAGAATCTATAAACCATTCCTTTAATTTGTTTTTTTTTTTTTTTTTTTTTTTTGTTTTTATTTTTTTTTTTTATTTTTTTTTTTTATTTTTTCTTAATTAAATCTTTATTGTTCAGATTATTACAGGTGTTCCACTTTTTTTCCCCCCATAGCTCCCCTCCACCTGATTCCCCACCCCACCCCATGCCCTTACCCCCCGCCACTGTCTTCATCCATAGGAGTAAGATTTTTGTCCAATCTCTTCCCGCAACCCTCACACTTGCTTCCCCTGAGAATCGTCAGTCCACTCCCTTTCTATGTCCCTGATTCTATTATATTCACCAGTCCATTCTGTTCTTCAGATTTTTTATTCACTTGATTTTTAGATTCACTTGTTGGTAGGTATGTATTTGATGTCATTTTGTTGTTCATAATTTTTATCTTTACCTTTTTCTTCTTCTTCTTCTTCTTAAAGAATACCCTTCAGCATTTCATGTAATCCTGGTTTGGTGGCAATGAACTCCTTTAGCTTTTTCTTGTCTGTGAAGCTCTTTATCTGACCTTCAACTCTGAATGATAGCTTTGCTGGGTAGAGTAATCTTGGTTGTAGGTTCTTGCTGTTCATCACTTTGAATATTTCTTGCCACTCCCTTCTGGCCTGCATAGTTTCTGCCGAGAAATCAGCTGACAGTCGTATGGGTACTCCCTTGTAGGTAATTAACTGTTTTTCTCTTGCTGCTTTTAATATTCTCTCTTTGTCTTTTGCCCTTGGCATTTTAATTATGATGTGTCTTGGTGTGGTCCTCTTTGGGTTCCTCTTGTATGGGGTTCTGTGCGCTTCCTGAACTTGTAAGTCTCTTTCTTTCACCAGGTAGGGAAAGTTTTCTGTCATTATTTCTTCTAATAGGTTTTCAATATTTTGCTCTCTCCCTTCTTCTGGCACCCCAAAAATTCGGATGTTGTTTCGCTTAAAGTTGTCCCAGAGGCTCCTTACATTATCTTCATATTTTTGGATTCTTTTTTCTTTTTGTTTTTCTGGTTGGATGTTTTTTGTTTCCACATATTTCAGATCTTTGGTTTGATTCTTGGGGTATGTTGATCTACAGTTGAGTTTCTGTATATTCTTTATTTCAGACAGTGTATGCTTCATTTCTGACTGGTCCTTTTCCATTTTTTTGGCATTCTCATTAAGGTCCTTGAAGGTCTCACTAAGCTCCTCAGAAGTGTCATCAAGTTTCTCGGCAGTTTTTAGAAGATTCTTGAGTAACCTTATAAATGTGATTCTGAACTCTATGTCATCCAGTAGTTTGCTTTCCTCCGTTTCTTTCATTCCTGACATGTTTCTTTGTTTCTGCATTTTGGCTTCTTCCCTGTGTTGATGGAGTGGCTTTGTGTGGTAGGTGACCTATAGGGGGCAGTAGCTCAGCCTCCCCAATCACCTGATGTGGATGCTCTTGGTACACCCCTTTGTGGGCTGAGTGCAAAGTCTTGGTGCAGTTAAGCCTGAATTGCTGTTGGTACGCTAGGAGGAATTGACCTCCAGGCCAATTAGCTGTGAGCACTCCCTGTGTCTATAATGGAAGAACTGCTGCGCTTATGGGGCAGGACTTGTTTCAGTGGGGCTTTGGTGCTCACTGAGTCTGCCTCTTGAATGTGTCACTTATGGATGTGAGGAGTTGAAATCTGTTGTCTCACACTGACCACTAGGTACACTGGCTTCTGGATCTCCAATGGGGTGCAGGTCAGCTACTGTCTGAGGCCACTCAGCAGGAGCTACAGTGAGAGCTGCAGTTTTCTCCACTTTGCTTGGGGTTTGGAGGTTTTGGAGCTGTCTGACCCGGGCTGCAAGTTTTCTAGGTTAAGCTGCAATAGGGCAGGCTTTCTTATGCTAATTGAGCTGCTTGGAGCTAGGGTGGGTTTGTAGGTTGTGTGGGGCGGGGTCTCAGGGCGTCACTAGGTTAGGGCGTGGCAAACAGCAATGGCTGCTAGTAAGCCCGCTCTGTGTCCCGACGGTGTCCTGGAATCCTGTGCCCCAGTGCAATAAACAATTATTCCTGCACGCAGCTCTGCTAGCAAGCCACTCTCACTGGCAGACAGTCCAGCTTCTCCCCGTAGGAGTTTGGGTCCCCCGCGTCTCCCCAGAGACTGGATTTCAGAGTAATCGGGGGCTTGTCTCCGTTGGGGTTGAAAAAAGCAACGCACCCAGTCGCCTGCCGCCAGCCCGGATCCCGCGCCTCCGTACCTCAGCTTTTCAGCGCTCGTGCACGTCTCAATGCTCTTTTCTCTTTCCTTCTAGTTGTAGAACTTCCACTCAGCCAGCTTTCCCGTGGTGCTGGGTGATAGACGTTTTATCGTTTAGTTGCAGTTTAAATTGTTGTCGGAGGCAGCAGTTTAGGTGTTTACCTATGCCGCCATCTTGGATTCCCCCTGCAAAATATAATTTAATGTTAGATCTTAGGCCAGCCTAACTTTTATTCATTGTAGATAATCTGTGGTCTTTTTTAAAAAAAAATATTTTTATTGATTTCAGAGAGGAAAGGAGAGGGAGCGAGAAATAGAGATCAGTGATGAGAGGCAGTCATTGATTGGCTGCCCCCTTGGGGATTGAGCCCTCAACCTGGGCATGTGGCCTGACCAGGAATGGAACTGTAGCTTCCTTGTTCATAGGTCAGAGCTCAACCTCTAAGCTCCTTTGGCGGGGTGAAAATCTGTTGTCTTTCTACCTCTTCTTCTCTCCTCCAGTTCTCCTCCTCCTTCTTTAATAGTACCTTGTTCTTATTTCATGTATATTATAGTTTGTCTAATCTTTTAGTAAAGCAGAGATAGTTTACTTGAAGTTTTATTTTCCTTGCAGAAACTCCATTTTCTCCAAGGTGCTTTTATTTCTTTTAAACCCCGCCTTTCATGTTTGAGGCTTTTTTATTGGTGTTGGTGATCCTTCAGGGGTGGGACAATAAGCACCTCACAGGGAACTCCTGAACCCAGGTGAGGGGCTTCTAGACTATGGGCACTTTATAGTATGATCTTTGTGGACCTTTCATTAAGGGAATTTCTGATGCAGAATCCCTTTTTTCCATTTAATAACTCCATCCTTCACTATGCTTTTTGTTCTCCTACCTTGAGAGTAAACTTGTCTTATTTTCTCTAGAGCAGTGGTTCTCAATCTTTCTAATGCCACGACCCTTTAATACAGTTCCTCATGTTGTAGTGACCCCCAACCATAAAATTATTTTTGTTGCTACTTCATAACTGTAATTGTGCTACTGTTATGAATTGTAATGTAAATACCTGTGTTTTCCGATGGTCTTAGGTGACCCTGCTAGCGGTTCTCAACCTGTGGGACCCACAGGTTGAGAACCTCTGCTGTAGAGCCTAAGACCATCGGAAAACACAGATTACAGTTATGAAGTAGCAACGAAAATAATTTTATGGTTGGGGGTCACCACAACATGAGGAACTGTATTAAAGGGTCGTGGCATTAGAAAGGTTGAGAACCACTGCTCTAGAGGATCAGCCCCCTTTGCTTTGGGGCAGAGATGATGCACAGACTGGCTGTATGGAGTAAGGAAGGTATCAGGGCTGTAAACGATTCTCTAACTACTTCTTTAATAGTCTTTCAAACAATCCTTTTGTTTTAATTTCACTTCCATGTCCATTCCCAGAGGACCTAATGTTGCCAATTCCAAAGCCTTTGTAGATTCTGCAAAACACATTGAGTTTCTTCTTGGCTTCTTCCAGTGCTGGTTTAAGATTCAGCTGTTTTTAGGCCTTTTCTTTCGACTACCACTTATCCTCCTTTCTGAATTTTGCTGCAGTTGTCTCTTTTCTTTGTTCCTGTGGTTTTGTGTCCTTTATAAAGTTCTTTTCTGATGTTTTAGTGTAATTTTGAGGGGAAATAAAATAAATGGAAATGTATCTGAAGGCTTCCCTTGTTTTATTAAGAATTTTGTAAAAATTAGAACAATTAAAAAAATACATGAATTTTACATGAAAACAGCTCATCACTCTATCTTAAGAAAATGTGGCTATCTCCACCCCTCAACCCACTGGCCTTGGATTCCATATTCACCTCTCCAGAGATGAATAATAACAACTATTTGATTATTTTTCCAGTCCTCCTGTGCATTAACACACACTTACACATGCATACATTTAAAAAAATAATTGGGATCATACCAAACATACCGTTTTTATGGGTTGTTTGCCCTTTTTTTCCTAACTTGATCTTTCCACATCTATATCCTTTATAGTAAAAGGCTAATATGCAAATCGACTGAACAGCGGAATGACTGGTCACCATGACACACACTGACCACCAGAGGGCAGACACTCAACGCAGAAGCTGCCCCCTGGTGGTCAGTGCGCTCCCACAGGGGGAGCGCCACTCAGCCAGAAGCCGGGCTCACAGCTGGTGAGCCCAGTGGCGGTGGCAGGAGCCTCTCCCGCCTCTGCAGCAGTCGTACATCCCCTGAGGGCTCCCGAACTGTGAGAGGGCACAGGCTGGACTGAGGGACCCCCTCCCCGAGTGCACGAATTTCGTGCACCAGGCCTCGAGTATACATATAAAAGGCTAAATGACTGTCCCACCGGTAGGTATGATGCACACTGACTGCCAGGGGGCAGATGCTCAATGCAGGAGCTGCTGAGCTATGATGACTTGGCAGCTGCGGTTCTCGGGTGCTGCACCCTGGAACCAGAGAGGAGGGAGCCCAATTCCAGGGTGAGTCACCACCCTCTCACAACTCGGGACCCCTTGGGGGATGTCAGAGAGCCAGTTTCGGCCCGATCCCTGCAGGCCAGGCTGAGAGACCCCACCTGCCAGAGGGATCCCGCTCACTGCAGACGCCCTTCGAGCCATGGTGCCACCCCAGGTGCGGCCAGCCAGGGAGGGACTGCGGGAGGTTAGCTCCAGGGCTCTCTGGCCTGTCTCACTCAGTCCCACCCCGCCGACTACCTTCTAATTAATTTCCTTTCAATGTGCATGAATCTGTGCACTAGGGCACTAGTAAGTACATATAGTTCTTTCCCATTCTTCGAACAGCTGTATAGTATTCTGGAATAGTAGTTTCATATTTTACTTAACCTCTTCTCTATTTAGGAACATTTAATTTGTTTTTATTTTTTTGTATTACATTAGTGCTCTGGTGAACATATTTGAAACAGACCTTTTTTTTTTTTTTACATGTACAAGTACTTTTAAAGAAAATGTTTAGTGGCTCCTAGCCTAGGTCTGTGTTTTCTAACCTTAACTGAGTTGTTTTCCATTTCTTGATTTTTGCCATATGTGCGTAACACCATTATATAATTATTATATATAATAATTAACTATTTTAAATAAAATAGTTTTATAGTATTTATTTGTACATATAAATAGAAAATGAAGCCCTGGCTGGTTTGGATCAGTGGATAGAGCATTGGCCTATGGACTGAAGGGTCCCAGGTTCAATTCCAGTCAAGGGCACATGCCCGGATTGTGGGCTCAATCCTCAGTACGGAGTGTACAGGAGGCAGCTGATCAGTGATTCTCTCTTATCATTGATGTTTCTATCTCTCCCACTCCCTTCCTCTCTGAAATCAATAAAAATATATTAAAGAAGAAATGAATGTCACTTGCCATAAATACATGGTATCTATGAAAGTGAATGCAAATTCAATAAAAATAGTTTTATTGAATTCTAAGTGGATGTGATTGCCTCTCTTTTTGTCAAAAGGGTTATTAACAAAGTGTTTAATATCAAACAAAAGATTTTCTCCCTCAAGTCTTCTAAAAATGAAAATTAAAATAGAATATACTTTTACTGTGCAATTTGATATTACTTAATCTCATGTTCATGCACCTCCTAAAATCACTTTCTCTATAATCAGCTGGTGAATTTCTCTTCCAACAGGTATACCACTAAAGTATTACCTTGCATCAGTGCTTCATTGGGTCATCTTTCTGCTCAAAGATTCTTTAGATCTTCATTGCCTAGAGAATAAAGTAAGTATCTAAGACTTAAGGCTCATCATCTAATCTCAACCAGCCTTAGTATGGCTGTTCCTGTGTCTTTATTAATCTTTGAGTTTCTATAGGATCACTATTTATACCCATTTACTTTGTTGTGACATACCACCTTTATATATCCCCTTGAATTCTGGTTATTTTGTTTTCCTAATATATCATTACTTCCTTTGGGCAAGAACTGTCTGTCTTTTATATTACTTTCTTTTGCCCTTAACCATGCCTAACACAGTGTCTTGTATGTGGTAGATTCTCCATCAACATAAATTAATTACTTGCTTATAGGATTTATCTGTTACCACAAATTAAGCATTCATTACACAAAAGCTTAGAAGAGATGATTCAGTTATGAAGCCATCTAAATTCTCATAACACAGTTATGAGATTTTTCTTTATAAAACTGCAACATTAGAAAACAAAACCGAAGGAAGACTGGCTAGTGGCAATATTTTTTTTACTGAGTTTGAGTTTATGTTCATTATATTTGTTTCCTTAATTTGAAAGTCTAAGCTCCCATAACTTTTTATGAACTAGTTGATTTTCATGTATCTGAGTCACTTTTGGAATACATTTTATCTTAATAAGAATAACGCATCAAGCAGAAAGCCAGCAGGCTCCTCATTATCATGCTCCACATATAGGCGTTTATCTTTTGGCTGCCAAGCTGGAATTCCACACTGTCCAACTTTAGAAAATGGATAGTTTTTAATGGGTAAGTTTGACTGACAAAGGCAGGGAACAAGCCAGTGGCCTCTCCTCTCAGTTAATAGGATTAGATCTGAATGGATAAGACATGTGATGGTCTGAAGACTTTAGGGGAAAGTCTACAGTGCACATTGGCACTTCTGAGAAGCATTAACATTCTCTGTCTGCTGTACTAACTCTTTAAAATGCCATTTGCATTGACGATGGTATAATTGACATTGCTCCCAGAGGAGTTCACAGGATTATGGGAACATAGAATAAAAAATAAAAATTCATCTCTTCTCAAGATTCTCCTCTAGCTACAAAATGCAGAGAGACAAGGACTCTTGTTACTGGGTGATGTCATATTAATAACAATAATTAAAAAAAGACACAAAAATCTATCCATCATCACAATTTTCCCAGTAGCCTTTTTATCTCATGATATATTATCTTTCTAATTGGCACTCATCACCATTTGTCTGGATGCTTGATATTATTTATTTATTTTTGCACTAAATATCTAGTCAGAGTATTTATGATCCATTTGTTTCCACTAATCTGTCTTTAAAAAGTTAATTTTGATAGTTCTAGCAATAGTTTAATGCCCCAAAGACCCATGAGACTGTGTGAAAGAGGAAGTTTCTGTAGGGGACTCAGTATCCAGTCTGTTCTATAACTGAACAGGTTTGAAGTCACTATGGATGAACATGACCAATTAGAGGTCAAAGAACAACTGCAGCATGTTGAAACCATAATATAGAAAGACACATACACAGGTATGAATAAGGTTAAATGAAACTGTCAGATTTTCGGCAAGGTCAACTGTGATGTATTTACTCCTAGATTTGTGCAGGACCAGTGTATATTAGCAACTTTTTGATATGTTTTCTGAACAACGGGTTAATTAGGGGAAATAAGTGATTTCTAACTAGCATTTTTTTCATTAAATTAGGCAATGTTATTTTCTTGCCTCAAGTCATAGAAAAAAAAGGCTCTAAATATTGCCAAATCTTTTTTGTCAGTGAAATTACCCTACTGGAGAACTTGAGTAATAGGAAAGTAAATTTATGGATGTCAGATTGGCACCAAACTACCAAACCATTTATCCAGTTAGGAGTGAAGAGAAGTGTGGGAGTCTTTTTGCCCAGCTCTTTCTAGAGAAAGCTGAAGTTTTGACCAAAGGCTCTATTATATGCTCTATTATATGGAACAGTGTGAGACTATTGGGGGAAAGAATGTAAGAAAATGTTTCTATAAGGCTTTAATGCATAATGTCTTTTCAAGTATGTTGAGGGATAGCTTATTGGTTTCCATCCAAATATGTGTTCAGTTAGGCTAATTTTTCCAAATTTACTTATTAAAAGATTTAGATCTAAAACCCTATTCTAGTCATTTAAAGTATCAGATAAATATGGCAAACAAACTGTCAGCTTAAATGACAGTTTTTGGTAGTTCAGGAATTTCTTTCCTCACTTAATTCTACTTTAATTGCAGAAGACATCTCTCTGTTTTAAGAGTTGCATGATAAATGTGGAATTTAGGATTAGAAACCAACTCTACCCAGTATTCCATCCTTGTTTTGCTTGACTTAAGCTCCATGCTCTATTTTCACAATATTGTCAATTCCATTCTTTAATATTTCTAGGGCTTCTTCTAATCTTTAATTTTAATAAATTTCATTGTTTATTTTAGTCAATTATGTTTTCACATCATTATGCTGTTTTATTTTCTTCTCAGTCTGCTCTTTTTTTTTTTTTTTTTAATAAAGGTTAAGTATTCTAGCATTCTGTTGAGGAGTGCTGTAAAACTTAGGTTTTTTTCTTTGTTTTTATTAGTAGACTAGTGGCCCAGTGTAAGAAATTCATGCCTGGGAGGCGGGGGGGTGTCCCTCAGCCTGGCCTGCACCCTCTCCAATCTGGGACCCTTTGGAGGATGTCTGACTATTGGCAGTCGGACATCCCTCTCACAATCCGGGACTGCTGACTCCTAACTGCTCACCTGCCTGCCTGCCTGATCACCCCTAACCACTCTGCCTGCCAGCCTGCTCACCCCCAACTGCTCCCCCTGCCGGCCTGATCACTCATAACCACCTCTGCCTTGGCCCCACCATCATGGCTTTGTCCGGAAGGATGTCCGGAAGGTCTCCTGGTCTAATTAGCATATTACCCTTTTATTAGTATAGATAACCTTCAGAATGATGATGGTCTTCTAATTTTTCATTATGTTATTCCCTTCTTAATGTTTTGCATTGCTATAATTCTTTGAGGATTTCTATCTGTCTGTTTGTCTGCCTAGCTACCTACCTACCTAGTCCATCCACCATCCCAAAATAAAGAGAGATTTATCTAGATTCAGTGTTTACCAGCAGAGGGTTGTGTGCCTTTTCTATGTTGTTTTTTTTACTGCTTGTTAAATTCTTGTATCAAATATCATAAGAAAGTAGTTCATTTCCTAGTGCTATACAGATTTAAATGTAGGGATTCTTAAACCCTGGAACCTTAACATGTTGAACCGATTCCATATACATACATTAGTATGTACTTCTTTCAAGCTCTTTCTTTTTTAATTTTTTAAGACTACAGTTTTCAAAAAGTATATTTTTATTGATTTCAGAGAGGAAGGGAGAGGAATAGAGAGATAGAAACATCAATGATGAGAGAAGAAAATCATTGATTGGCTGCCTTCTGCATGCCCCTTTCTGGGGATCGAGCCTGCAACCCAGGCATGTGCCCTTGACTAGAATAGAACCCAGGACCCTTCAGTCCACAGGCCAATGTTCTATCCACTAAACCAAACCAGCTAGGGCTAAAACCACATTTTTTATTTTTAAATATATTTTATTGATTTTTTACAGAGAGGAAGGGAGAGAGATTGAGGGTTAGAAACATCGATCAGTTGCCTCCCACACACACCCCACTGGGGATGTGCCCGCAACCCGGGAATCAAACCCGGACCCTTGAGTCCACAGGCCGACGCCCTATCCACTGAGCCAAACCAGTCAGGGCCCACATTTTTTCTTGTAGTGACTGTACTTCCATGGGGAGATATATATCTCTGCCATTCCTCCTTCTATTTATAAATTTGAGAGTTGTTCTTCCCAAATAACAAACATAATTCTGGTTACTTTAAGCTAAAAGGGATTTAATATTTTGAAAAAATTAGAGAATTATAAGAGTATTGGTAATGAAATTTAAATGTCTTTCTCTTTTGTGTCACTTGGTCAAACTGTAAGATATGAAGTGGGAGTATCTAGCTATCTGGGATGTGCCTGGGTAGAAAGTAGAATAATTTGATTCCTTTTCCTCCAGTACAGGGCAGCAGGGCACGGCCTCACACAAGAACATGTGTGTTATAGGTTGAATTGTGTCCTCTCAAAAGCTATGTTGAAGTCCAACCCCCAGTATCTGTGAAGGTTATCTTATTTGGAAATAGATTCTGATGTAATCCAGTTAAGATGAGGTCATACTTGATTAGAGTGGACTTTACTCCAGTGCTAGGTGTTCTTATGAGAAGCAGGAAATTTGGACATAGATACACAGAGAGAACACCATGTGATGATGGAAGCAGAGACTATTGGAATTGCAAACCAAGTAACATCAAGAATTGCCAGTAAGAAGCTAAGAAGAGCGGAAGGGAGTATTTGCCCTTAACCATGCCTAACACAGTGTCTTATATGTGGTAGATTCTCCATCAACATAAATTAATTACTTGCTTATAGGATTTATCTGTTACCACAAATTAAGCATTCATTACACAAAAGCTTAGAAGAGATGATTCAGTTATGAAGCCATCTAAATTCTCATAACACAGTTATGAGATTTTTCTTTATAAAACTGCAACATTAGAAAACAAAACTGAAGGAAGACTGGCTAGTGGCAATATTTTTTTTACTGAGTTTGAGTTTATGTTCATTATATTTGTTTCCTTAATTTGAAAGTCTAAGCTTGTGAGAGGGATGTCCGACTGCCAATAGAAATAAGTGATTTCTAAATAAGTTTCTATCTCTCTATTGACCTCTAATTGATCCCTAGCCGGTTTGGTTCAGTGGATAGAGTGTTGGCTGGTGGACTGAAAGGTTTGATTCTGGTCAAGGGCACGTACCTCAGTTGCAGGTTTGATCATTAGCCCTAGTTGGGGCATGTGTGGGAGGCAACCAATGTGTCTCTCTCATGTTGATGTTTCTCTCTGTCTCTCCCCCTCCCTTCCATTCTCTCTAGAAATCTATGGAAAAAATACCCTCCGATGAGGATTAACAACAACAAGCTAGGAAGGATTGTCTTTTAACAAAATTAAAAAGACTTTATTGTGAAATACAAAGTATTTGAATACATCTAAAATGTGTGTAGCTACATTGGCAATATTGCCCACATAACAGATTTTATTTTGTTAGTTGTAATTTAGCACTGTCCTTGCTGTATGGGAAATGTGGGTACAACTCTGTGCTCTCAAAGAGTTCCCTTAACTTTTCTTTCTCCTTCCAATGCTGTGCCTTTTAAAATAAGAAACTGACTCTTGGGAAAAATCATTGTTGTCTGGAAGCAATGCTAACCACATCTACTTGTCATTGTGCTGACCAAGCATGTCAAACTCAGCCCACAATGAATATTTTGCAGCCCAGCCAATATAACGGTAAGAAATCTTTTAATAAAAATTTCATAACTTAATTTTTACAATGTCCTGTTATACATAATTATTAAAAATACACTGCAACATTCACTAATGACTGATTACTAAAATCGTGTTGCATTCATTTCCCTTACGTGCCTTACGCGCATGCACACCATTTCTCTCCACTAATGCTAGCAGCGAATATTTTAGCAGCCGATTGCCACGTCATTAGTCTTGGACTGACTTGTTTGGTGTGCACAATAGGAAATATTTCGCTTTCGGAGAACCAGAAAAATAGATTTATTTGTGTTACGCTTATTAATTTGTGCAGTTATTCAGTGTCTGGTAAGTTAATGTTCAAGAAAAAATATTAATTTTTATTAAAATGTTCTATTATTTTATGCTAATGATTACTCATTTATTTCAGCCCTTTGTATTTAGCATGTCTCTATCGAAATAAACCTACATTTCTATGAAAATTGAAGCTTTTGTTTTTTTGTGGCCCACATAAACTTAAACCTTGTTTATTTGGCCCGTGTTAGCCTTTGAGTTTGACATACTTGGTGTAGACCATTATGAGGGCTAAGATTTACATATAATATAAAACTGGAATAACTGGGAAAACTTCGTCAGTGGAGAAATGAAACCAAGCTGACAACCAGCTTAAAGGCATCAAGTTGCCGAAGGTGGTTGACTTGTCACTGAAGAAATGAAACCAACCAACAAGAACACCCCAAACTATCAACCAGTTATTTCATCTATTTTACAGCAAAATTGCCTTATGGCTAATTAGTTATGTGGAGAAAATGTTTGCAGCAGAGATGCTTTGGAGAAAATACTGGACTTGATTCTGTCCATCTCCAAGTGGCACTCTTAGTAGATGAATGCCCACCTAGTTTTCTTATTGGTACAGACCCTGGATCTCTTAGGCTTCTGACTAGAGAGGAAGAGAAATGAAATGCCTTTCCAAATTCTTTCAGTGTTGCTCTGTCTGATGAACCAAATCTTGGGTAAGAAATATTTTTTTCTTTATCCAGTTTCACAGCTGTAGTCTTGTGAGAAGTTCCTACTAGATTTTGGCAATAATGCATGTGTTTATCTTTATTCTAAGTTTTTTCATAGTTGTTATTATGTGTGCATATTCATGAGAATATTTTTGAGTGTGAGAAGTTAAGGAGGATTTTCATTGAAGTTACCTTTTTACTGCCTCCTCCACATTACCTTCTTCTCTCTTTTAAATTATGAGCCTAAGTGAGGACATTTCGGGAATAGGGAAAAATTTACACCAAGTAAAACATGTCATATTATGATATCTAAAAGTTTGTCAGCTTTTTGTTTTCTTTTTTCCTATAATATGGAAAATTTGCCTATTTCTAGAGACTTCTAGATTATCTAGAGATATCTTAGGAGGGTACTTCAGTCTTAATTAACAAATTATAAAACTGAAAAATTTCCCTTCCATATTTCCGTTTGTTAGTTTTTGAATTATGTAATATGTAAATAACGTTCAGCCAATTTAAATAACTTTAAAAGTAAAATTATGCATTAAAGTTCGAAGTCAACAGAACCTGTTAAGAGTCAAAAGAATGTAGTTGCTTTTGAATAATAATTTGAATGATTTAATGGAGATATAGTCCTAAATAAGTGTAAGCCATTAAAGAAATAATCTTGGACTTTGAAATATTTTTGAAAGCATTATGACCAACAGTTTGTTAGCTTGAAGTTTATTTCAAATGTCTATCCTAGGAATGGTATTTGAAGAAAACCATCTAAGATTCTTAAACATTGAAGAAATTGACAAAAATAAGCATTTTAGGGCCATAAAAAACATTCTTAAAAATCAGAAATCTTCCTCTATTTTACTTACGTTGAAGATATGTTTTTTGATTAAAAAGCAGAGAAAGCTACTCTTTTTAGCAAATTTCAAGGCATCTGTTCTCATAGATAGGGTATTTACAGATGAAGACTAAGATAATTTAAAAGCAGAGAGACTTGATGAGGGGAAATAGGATTTAATTCTTGTACTATTACTGCTGTCAATCAACTCTGCAGAGAAAGACAGAGATGAAAGGAACAACAGAAGGACAAAGTTATGTACCTTGAAATGCTCAAAAGGTGCAGGTGTTGCCTATGCATTGGTTTGCAAATGAAAGGACTTTTCTTCTTCCTATTCATTTTTTTAGACCTCCCTGAACAAAAGGAAAAAAGTAATTTAGATAAAATATTCATAGGCAATGAATATTGTGTGTGGGAGCTTGTAAATTAATTTCAGTTGTTAGGCCTTTTAATATCAGGGTGTGTCCTGTGCCCCGTGTCTTCTTAAATAATCCTTTTATGTTGCTCAGGACAGATATATTTTGAAAGTGACACTTCTGTTAATCTTAGCTATATATTCAGGAAAAAAAAATCATTGGAGTTACATTTTGGATGCTACCCATGCTGAACAATTGCCACAGAACATTAATTCGAAATCTAAATGGAGTCTTCACTACTCTTTCTACATCGGAGAGAAACAAGACAGTGAGTAAAAACAAAGGTGCTTCTCACCCTGAATTTCTATTATGATATATGAGGATCTAGAGAAAACAAGACATTTTTAAAGTGGGAAAGAATTATCTAAAGAAGTCACAATAGCCACCAACTAGATGACAGTAACTAATGTTTAATGAGTGCTTATAGGACACCAGCAGAGCACTAAATGCGTTACATGCTTTAGCTCATACTTTTTCCTAACAACTCTAATGTTGCCATTCTAGTGGGACCCCCACCTAATATTATCATCCTAATTTTGCAGCTGTAAACTGAGGCACATAGAAATTAAGGTACTTGGCTGAGCCAGGCGGGCATGGTTTGGTGGTTGAGCATCGAGCTCTAAACCAGGAGGTTGCAGTTGCATGCCTGGGTTGCGGGCTCAGTCCCCAGTGTAAATGAGGCATGAGGGAGGCAGCCCATCAATTATTTTCTCTCATCATTGATGTTTCATCTCTCTCTCTATATATATCCCTATTTCTCTTAGAAATCAATTAAAATATATTTAAAAAAGAAACTTGACTGAATTCTTACTGCTAGTAAACAGAGGAACTAAGATTTGATCCTGCAGTTTGCCTCCTAGATCTTGCTCTTAACTTCTCAACTCCCTGCCTCCCTGCCTTGTAATGCCTCCTCCGTCTCACTCCATTCATGTGTGTGCAGGTGCAAATTACAGTGAATAAGGGAAATGATTATTTATAAATTTCCAGATGTGTGATCCTATTTGCAGAAAAATGATAATGGACTTTGGTGGCCCTTTATTGATTTTGTCTACTTAGCGTCTTCCCTCTCATATGTGGGTATCATCCTCCTGGTTTAGCGTAGGGTCAGTATCCTTCCCCATTTTGGTACCCTGTCTTTCCTTGGCTAAGGGGTACATAAGTTGCAAGCTAGCTGGATCAGATGAGAAATGAGAAAGACCTAAATAGCTGCAGCTTCTTCATCCTGATAAGGGCTCTGGAGGAGACTGATCTGAGTTCTTACAATGAATCATGATTCCTGGAGCTGCTCAAGCTGGGCCTTCTCAGAAGTCTGTGCATAGCTTTTCCTTCAATTCTGTGAACTGTCTAGTGCTCCTCCAGTACATTCCTTTCTGCCCTTTGATAATGATTCTATTCATTTTACTTGCAACCAAGGCATCTTAACTGACCCACTGACAACTGTTTGTTGTTGTTTTTAAAATATATTTTATTGATTTTTTACAGAGAGGAAGGGAGAGGGATAGTTAGAAACATCGATGAGAGAGCAACATTGATCAGCTACCACCTGCACACCCCCTACTGGGTGTGTAACCAAGGTATATGCCCTTGACCGGAATCGAACCTTGGACCCTTCAGTCTGCAGGCTGACGCTTTATCCACAGAGCCAAACTGGTTAGGGCAACTGTTTTTCATCAGACTGACACAGTGGTTTTGTAGGAGGACCTTGGTCAGTTCAGGTTGGAATGCCATGACTATGTTTGCAGCTTGAAGGGAAGATGTAAGGATGCTTTGGGCCTATTGCTTTCTTTCTGTCTTAATTGTTCTTCCTTGCAAATAGCCATTTGCCATTTTGTATCATAAAAGTTAAAAAAATTCGTAGAAATGAATTTTTGGTAGAAACAAATTCTCCTTTCACTCAGAATCTTCTGTTGTCCAGTAGAAAGGACTGTAGGTAAAAGACTGAGTTCTGGTGTTAACTTGCTGTAGTAAAAACTCTATTAAATTATGATTATATTTAACTTAATGTTTAAATGGGGATAAAATAGTTTTGGTTGACAAGATGTGAAATAGCTTTAAAATGGTTAAAATTATAATTACATTCAGGGAAAGAGCAGTTATGTTTGTAACCCCCTTCCCCCACTTCCTTCTCTTCCCTACTTTCCTCTTAATAACCAGCACCATTCATTGCCTCACACTTTCTCAAATTGACCAAACTTTCAGTATCTACATGTGATTTCCCTTGTTTGTAATGCCTTTGTCCAATATATCCATCCAGCAAACATACCTTTTTTGTTTGTTTGTTTTGTTAATCCTCACCCGAGGATATTTTCTCATTGATTTTTTTTAAAATAAATCTTTATTGTTCAGATTATTACAGGTGTTCCTCTTTTTTTTCCCCCATAGCTCCCCTCCACCTGATTCCCCTTACCCCCCGCCACTGTCTTCATCCATAGGAGTAAGATTTTTGTCCAATCTCTTCCCGCACCCCTCACACTTGCTTCCCCTGAGAATCGTCAGTCCACTCCCTTTCTATGTCCCTGATTCTATTATATTCACCAGTCCATTCTGTTCTTCAGATTTTTTATTCACTTGATTTTTAGATTCACTTATTGGTAGGTATGTATTTGATGTCATTTTGTTGTTCATAATTTTTATCTTTACCTTTTTCTTCTTCTTCTTCTTCTTCTTAAAGAATACCCTTCAGCATTTCATGTAATCCTGGTTTGGTGGCGATGAACTCCTTTAGCTTTTTTTTGTCTGTGAAGCTCTTTATCTGACCTTCAACTCTGAATGATAGCTTTGCTGGGTAGAGTAATCTTGGTTGTAGGTTCTTGCTGTTCATCACTTTGAATATTTCTTGCCACTCCCTTCTGGCCTGCATAGTTTCTGTTGAGAAATCAGCTGACAGTTGTATGGGTACTCCCTTGTAGGTAATTAACTGTTTTTCTCTTGCTGCTTTTAATATTCTCTCTTTGTCTTTTGCCCTTGGCATTTTAATTATGATGTGTCTTGGTGTGGTCCTCTTTGGATTCCTCTTGTATGGGGTTCTGTGCACTTCCTGAACTTGTAAGTCTATTTCTTTCACCAGGTAGGGAAAGTTTTCTGTCATTATTTCTTCTAATAGGTTTTCAATATTTTGCTCTCTCCCTTCTTCTGGCACCCCAAAAATTCGGATGTTGGTTCGCTTAAACTTGTCCCAGAGGCTCCTTACACTATCTTCATATTTTTGGATTCTTTTTTCTTTTTGTTTTTCTGGTTGGATGTTTTTTGTTTCCACATATTTCAGATCTTTGGTTTGATTCTTGGTGTATGTTGATCTACAGTTGAGTTTCTGTATATTCTTTATTTCAGACAGTGTATGCTTCATTTCTGACTGATCCTTTTCCATTTTTTTGGCATTCTCATTAAGCTCCTTGAAGGTCTCATCAAGTGTCTCAGCGGTTTTAAGAAGATTCTTGAGTAACCTTATACATGTGGTTCTGAACTCTATGTCATCCAGTAGTTTCCTTTCCTCTGTTTCTTTCATTCGTGACATGTTTCTTTGTCTCCACATTTTGGCTGCTTCCCTGTGTTGATGGAGTGGCTTTGTGTGGTAGGTGATCTATAGGGGGCAGTAGCTCAGCCTCCTCAATTACATGAGATGGATGCTCTTGGTACACCCCTTTGTGGGCTGAGTGCGAAGTCTTGATGTAGTTAAGCCTTAATTTCTGTTGGTACACTGGGAGGAATTGACCTCCAGGCCAATTAGCTGTGAGCACTCCCTGTGTCTATAATGGAAGAACTGCGCTGAAGACACGCTTATGGGGCAGGACTTGTTTCAGTGGGGCTTTGGTGCTCACTGAGTCTGCCTCTTGAATGTGTCACTTATGGATGTGAGGAGTTGAAATCTGGTGTCTCGCACTGACCACTAGGTACACTGGCTTCTGGATCTCCAATGGGGTGCAGGTCAGCTACTGTCTGAGGCCACCCAGCAGGAGCTACAGTGAGAGCTACAGTTTTCTCCTCTTTGCTTGTGGTTTGGAGGTTTTGGAGCTGTCTGACCCGGGCTGCAAGTTTGCTAGGTTAAGCTGCGATAGGGCAGGGCTTTCTTATGCAAAAGCTGCTGCTTGGAGCTTGAGTGGGTTTGTAGGTTGTGCAGGGCAGGGTATCAGGGTGTCACTAGGCTAGGGCGTGGCAAACAGCAATGGCTGCTAGTTAGCCAGCTCTGAGTCCCTGTTGGCAGTCCTGTACCCCAGTGCAGTAAACAATTATTCCTGCGCGCAGCTCTGCAAGCAAGCCACCCTCACTGGCAGACAGTCCAGCTTCTCCCCGTAGGAGTTTGGGTCCCCCGCGTCTCCCCAGAAACTGTATTTCAGAGTAATCGGGGGCTTGTCTCCCTTTGGGTTGAAAAAAGCAACGCCCGCCGCCAGCCCGGATCACGCGCCTCCGTACCTCAGCTTTTCAGGGCTCATGCACGTCTCAATGCTCTTTTCTCTTTCCTTCTAGTTCTAGAACTTCCACTCAGCCAGCTTTCCCGTAGTTCTGGGTGATAGACGTTTTTTCTTTTAGTTGTATTTTTGAAATTGTTGCGGGAGGCAGCAGTTTAGGTGTTTACCTACGCCGCCATCTTGGATTCTCTCTTTTCTCATTGATTTTTAGAGAGAGTGGAAGGGACGGGGAGAGATAGAGAGAGAAACATCAGTGTGAGAGAGACACATTGGTTGTCTCACACACAGATCCAGCCTGCAACCAAAGTATATGCCCTTGACCGGAATCAAACCTGGGACCCTTCAGTCCACAGTCCAACGCTCTATCCATTGAGCCAAACTGACTAGGGCCCAGCAACCATATCTTGATTCTCCAAGACCTAAATCCAGCATCTTCTCTGTGATATAACCTTCTCCTACTTTCTAGGCTAGGTAAATAATTTTGTCCCATGATGCTCATCTATGTGATCTAGCTTATGAGAACATGCCTTACACACTATTTCAATTATTGAACTACACATTTGTTTCCATCACTTAACTGTGAAGGGTAGCCCCTTGAATTTTTGATCTCTAGTATATTTTGTGATACAGAAAATGCTTCAGAAATATTGAGTACTCCTTGCTAAAATTCCCAAGAAAACTTTAAAATGTCTCTAAAACTCTGTTACTTATGTTCTGCACATTTGAAACTTCTTATAATATTATAAGACCTTCTCACAAATGGTACGTTTTATAAATATTTTTCTTTATTATTAATACAGTTTTACATTATGTTAAGTGTTCATTTTGGCTATTGTAACAAAAATACCATAGACTGAGGGGCTTATATAGAAATTTATTTCTCACAGTTCTGGAGACTGGAACTCCAAAATGAAAGTGCCAGCATGAATGAGTTCTGATGAGAACCTACTTGTGGTTGCAGACTACTGTCTTATTGTATCTTCACCTGGCACAGAGCAGAGAGAAGAAGCAAGCTCTTCCTGACCATTATAAGGGCACTAATCCCATTTCTGAGGGCTCCTCTCATGATATCCTCTTGAAGCATTCATCTTATATAATAACTGCTGTTTGAAATTTTAACTCTGCTATTTGGCTTCTGTAAATTCTTGCTTGCTAAGACTACTCCCACTTCAGAGAGGCCATTAAACCTTCCCCAGACAAGGTTAGCAGTGCTGGCGCCAGGCCATGCCTCTGGTTGAGGTCTCAAAGCCCCAGCACATACGGGCTCTCTCATTGATGTTTCTGACTCTCGATCCCTCTCCCTTTCTCTCTGTAAAAAATCAATAAAATATATTTAAAAAAAAAGACTTGCGGGAACACAGACATTCAGTCCATAACACTATGTTTTGTTTGTTAATTGCAGCTCCGTCATGGGAAACCATGTCTGCTAACTGCACAGCTCATGTCTAGAAGACTTGATGACTGTCACATTTTCCGTAGGCCTTTCTGTATCTCCTACCTCTAAATCTCCAGAAATGTCATTAGCAGTGTGTTTGAAAGAGACAGTGTCATACCAAGTTAGAACAGCAAGGGAGAAAAAGAAATTCTCAGCATATTTTGTACAAAGCACCTGAAAAATGGACCAGGAGGTTCCTGGGGGCTATGTATCTATTAAAAGATATGATTGGCAATGGAAACTGTATTATTAAAGTTGTTAGAATTTCTAACTTTATTTCATTTTGGGGAGGACAATCATCTCTGTCAATCCTCCTTATGGTCTAACTTATCTTGATTTTAGGAGACATAGAACTATCTCAAGTAGCAGAATTAAGGCAGTAATGAGAGAGTGCTCTATCAGAAAAGCTTTACATTTACATGTGGTTAGAGACTCACTAGTATGTGTCCATTCTTGGGGTAGATTTCCCCTTTTATCCACTTCCTGTCTCCTCTGCTCTTTACACAAGTGTTTTCCAAGGGCTGTTTTGGGGAATATTACTTTTTCTAAGTATTGACTGGTGGTAGAGGGAGGAGGAAAAAGTTTTTTGAAGGTAAATAAGTCTGGAAAGCACTGGGTTAAACAGGTGAAACCAGTTTCTTCACTGTCACATACGTTAATTGCACAGGGAGATGAGACTTTCAGCCCAAACCTACTTGACAATAGAGACCTCCCAGAGAAGGTTCCATGGAGAACACACAGGCAAACACTGGGATACAATGACCTGATTCTTTCTGTTATAAGAACAAAAGCAGACGCATGACCGCTGAATATTTTGTAGCATTGCTAACATTTATTCATTTCTTTTCATCCCCCAGAGAGCCTTAAAAAATTAATTTGTTGTTTTCTGTTTCTTTGTGATGTGTAGGTTTTGTTCAGTTTTTTTGCTTGATTACCTTTTTCTAGATACTTAGGATGCTCTGCCTTTATGTCTTTTCTGTTTTTGTGTGTGTGTTTTTAAATAATGGATACCAATGCCAAAGCATTTACTCTACAGAACCAAACAAATAAAACAAAGAAACAAAATCTTAATGCCAATTGTTTTTCTTTAATGTCTACTGCAGGAAATTAGCCAAGTTCAGTGGGATAAGTTCTGTAGTTATATCTCAGGCTTGGTGAGTTCTGGATTTAGTGCTGCTCTATATTTGCCACCTGGACAGATCTCCTTGTCTATAAAATGAACATGAGGCTACTAGACAACATGAACAAGTTCATTTTTCATGAATTCAGCACAGTAATTCAACCCATATTTATTAAGCATATTCTATTGATCTTAGTGAATGAAATAGATATGATCCTTTCATGGAGGTTTGTGTCTGATGAGATAGAGGGAAGAAAAGAGACAATCACAATACAGGTAGGTAACTGGTGAATAAAATTTTTAGGGAATATACAGAAAGACCATCTATTTATCTGGAAAAGAAGATATTTACACAAAAGACAGTGGGAGAAGAAGGATATTCCAGGCATGGGAGAAAATGTATGAATACAGTTTTTATTGGGCATTTATGTCTCTCAGTTCCCGGCAGTGGTGAAAGCACAGTCCCAGTTTACATGGGAACATCTCTCTCTCTCTCTCTCTCTCTCTCTCTCTCTCTCTCTCTCTCTCTCTCTCTATATATATATATATATATATATATATATATATATATATAAAAGCCTAAGTGACCGTTTGATAGTTTGACTGCTGGACAATTTGACTGGTAGCTATGATGCGCACTGACTACCAGGGGGCAGACGCTCAACGTACAGGCATGGAAACATGGAACAGACTGATGAATCTCAGAGGGAAGGGGAGGGTGGAGGGTGAGAAGAGATTAACCAAAGATCTTAGATACATCCTAGAGGCCTGTTGCACGGACATGTGCACCAGTGGGGTCCCTCGGCCTAGCCTGTGGGGATAGGGCCAAATCCATGCACTGGGCCTCTAACCTCCCCCGAGGAGTTCCAGATTGTGAGAGGGCGCAGACCAGGCTGAGAGACCCCACTGGTGCATGAATCTGTGCACTGGGCCTCTAGTACATAAATAAGTGGGTATTTACAGTCAATGTTGTGAAATGTTAAAAGAGCTTTAGAAAATATGTTTCTGTGGGAGCCCAGAAAGGGGAAAGATTTTGTGGCTAGAATATTATGAATTTGACTGACTTATGGTAGCTGAGAATTATTTAGTTGTCAGGTGCTACCTTGAAGTGTCTCTAAAACAGGCTGAGATATATTTACAAGGCAGGAATTTCTCCAGGAGACAATTGTTTTCCCAACATTGCTGTGACATTCACCAGCCTACAGCTCAATTCTGGGGGAAAAAGAAATCCTGTTACTATTATGCCATCTTGACGATTCTGTGCTCCCTTGTTCACTGAGTAATTCAAAGACTTAGGAATGGTTGCTTGTTGCACTCCTTCTATGGTTCCAGTTGGACCCATTTGCTAGTTATATGTTCAGCAGTGACCCTTTTCCCCTGAGAATTCTACTTCTGTCTCCTCCTCCTCAAATATGCCAGCTTTTACCCACTTCCTGGCCTTCTCACACATAGTTTGCTCCTCTTGAGATGCTTTCTGCTTAAATAAGCCATCCTACTCATAGTTTAGGCCTCAGCTCAAAGGAGCTTTTCTTAGGATTTTCTCTGATGGACCTGCTCCCTAGAATAGGTTAGGCCCTTCTGTATTTTTTAAAAATGAACTTACTACCATAACATTAGCATAAGATATAATTACTCATTTGATTTTTTAAAAAAACTCAACTAAAGGATTGATGAGGGCAGACACTGGGCTTAGATCTCTCTGTTGCTTCTTGTTGCATTTCCATTGCTTACCATAGAGGCTGATTTCTTACAGGCATCCAGTAAAATAATTTTCGAATGGGAATGAATTAATGAAGAGTTAAGGACTGTATTTTTTCTTAATTCTACAGAGGATCAGAAATGATAAAATAGTCAGATAGAATGAAATGTCAAATCTGGAATTCAGTTAATAACCACAACTTTATTTATTTAATAACCACAACTTTTGAGGGAATGTGATGTGCCAGCGAGTCGTCTTTTTTTTTTAATTATTGTAAATCTAAATAATAGCTCTACAAGGACAAAACTGAAACTCAGAGAGGTGAAAAGGCTTGCAAAGAGTCACACAGCTACCTGTCAGGGAGCAGATGTGCATTCAGCAGTGTCTGACTCTACAGCTTCCTCCCTCTGTACCATGTAGCATTTCAATGATAGGTATAGTAAGCCAAGGAAACTGGACATGAGTTACAGAGAGGTAACCAGTGTCTGGGGCATCAAGCTGGCACAATAACTCTGAATAAGCAAGGGTAACATCCAGATACCAGAAAAGTCTGTGGAGGCAAAGAGAAACATACTATGCCCTGAACCTACAGAGATGAAATATGGAGTCTAGGTTGGTTGGGTGAATGAGAAGCAAGATAGAGGTTATCCAAATAAAGGTTCTTTTCAGAGAGATCCAGAGGGTGTGGAAATCTCTGGGTCATGATCCAGTCAAGGGACCCTAAAGCAGAGGAATTCACAGAATGTGTGCCTCAGGCCTGTCTAACACATACTGTGCCTTGCAGACCACCCTCCTTACCCCCAACTTGGTAGGACCTGACTCAGGAGAGAAGCTCTGGTTCTACACATCAGTACACATTTGTTATCACTTGTGTGCTTAGAATATGGTTTTCATCTGGCCTCTGCTTTCTCTCCCCCCCCACCTTTAAAAAATATTTTTATTGATTTCAGAGAGGAAGGGAGAGAAAGAGATAGAAACATCAGTGATGAGAGAGAACCATTGATCCGCTGCCTCCTAAGATAGAAACATCAGTGATGAGAGAGAACCATTGATCCGCTGCCTCCTACACATGCTACAATGGGAATTGAGCCCACAACCTGGGCATGTGATCTCCCGGTTCATAGACTGATACTAAACCACTGAGCCACATGGTCAGGCTCTCCCTTTCTTTTTTGGTGAAATTCCTGGACTCAGTTACTTCATTTCTCTTTGATATACAGGGTGTGGCAAAAGTAGGTTTATAATTGTATGTGAAACACAACTTAGTCTTGTATTATTATTTATTAATTATTATTTTCCATAGGAACAACTATAAACCTACTTTTCCTCCCCCCATTTTTAATCCTCACCCAAAGATATGTTTTATCTATTTTTAGAGAGAAGGAGGGAGGGAGAGAGAAAGAGAGATATTAATGTGAGAGAGAAACATTGATGGGTTGCCTCCCTTATGCACTCTGACTAGGAATTGAACCTGCCACCTTTTGGTATATGGGATGACGCACCAATCAATTGAGCCACATGGCCAGGGCTGCTTCTATTTTATAGAGGGGTCTTAGAATACTTACATATACATACACACACACACACACACAAACACAAACACACACTAGAGGCTGTTGCAGGACGATTCCTGCAAGAATAGGGCTTCCTGAGGCCATCTCTGCCACCCCGCCTGCTTCCCTCCCTTCTCTGCTGCCCTGCCTGCTTCTCCGCAGTTTCGCTCCCTTCTGCAGTGCTTGGCTTCCTTCTACACTGTCTACAGTCTTCACTCTGCACCTGGATATGCAAATTAACTGCCATCTTGGTTGGGTTAATTTGCATAGTCACTCCTGATTGGCTGGTGGGCATGGCTTGTGGGCATAGCAAAGGTACAGTCAATTTGTATGATTCTCTTTTATTAGATAACTCTAGAGGCCTGGTGCACGAAATTCGTGTACAGGGGTGTGTGCCCTTCAGCCCAGCCTGCACCCTCTCCAATCTGGGACCCCTTGAGGGATGTCCTAGCGGGATCGGGCCTAAACGGGCAGTCAGACATCCCTCTTACAATCCAGGACTGATGGCTCCCAGCTGCTCACCAGCCTGCCTTCCTGATTTCCCCTAACTGTTTCTGCCTGCCAGCCTGATCACTCCCTAACCACTCCCCTGCCAGCCTGATTGATGCCTAACTGCTCCCCTGCCAGCCTGTTTGCCCCTAACTGCCCTCCCCTGCAGGCCTGGTCACCCCTAACTGCCTTTCCCTGCAGGCCAGGTCACCCCTAACTGCCCTTCCCTGCAGGCCTGTGTCCCCCCCAACTGCCCTTCCCTGCAGGCCTGGTCACCCCCAACTTTCCTCCTCTGCCAGCCTGGTCATCCCTAACTGCCCTCCCCTGCAGGCTTGATTGCCCCCAACTGCCCTCCCTTGCAGGCCTGGTCCCTCCCAACTACCCTCCCTTGCTGGCCATCTTGTGGTGGCCATCTTGTGGTGGCCATCCTGTGTCCACATGGGGGCAGCCATCTTTGACCACATGGGGGCAGCCATCTTGTGTGCTGGAGTGATGGTCAATTTGCATATTACTCTTTTATTAGATAGGATAGAGGCCTGATGCACTGGTGGGAGCTGGCTGGTTTTCCCTGAAGGGTGTCCCAGATCAGGGTGGGGGTTCCCTTGGGGCGTGGGGTGGCCTGGATGAGGGGCCTGTGGTGGTTTGCAGGCTGGCCACACACCACCCTCCGTGACCCAAGCAGAGACCCTGGTATCTGGGATTTATTTCTATAATTGAAACTTTGTAGCCTTGAGTGGAGACCAAGACAGGTCAGGGCTGCGGAAGCTTGGCTTCCTCCATTGCCAGGGGCAACTCAAGCCTCCTGCTCACTCCAGCTCTGTGGCTGCTGCCATTCTTATTGGGATTTATTTATCTTCTATAATTGAAACTTTGTAGCCTTGAGTGGAGGCCTGGGCCTGCCAGGGTGTGTGGAAAGCTGGGCTTCCTCCATTGTTGGGGAAACCCAAGCCTCCTGCTTGCTCCGTAGCTGCAGCCATCTTGGTTGGGTTAATTTGCATACTCACTCCTGATTGGCTGGTGGGCATGGCTTGTGGGTGTAGCAGAGTGATGGTCAATTTGCATGTCACCCTTTTATTAGATAGGAGGATAGCCTATCTAATAAAAGGGTGACATGCAAATTGACCATCACTCCAACACACAAGATGGCCACCCCCATGTGGTTAAAGATTGCTGCCCCCATGTGGACACAAGATGGCCACCACAAGATGGCCTGCAATGGAGGGCAGTTATGGGTGATCAGGCTAGCAGGGGAGGGCAGTTGGGGGTGACCGGCCCAGCAGAGGAGGGTGGTTGGAGAGACCAGGCCTGCAGGGGAGGACAGTTGGGGGGGGACCCAGGACAGCGGGGGAGGGCTATTGGGGGGGACCAGGCCTGCAGGGGAGAGCAGTTAGAAGAGATCATGCTGGCAGGGAAGGGCAGTTAGGGGTGACCGGGCCAGCAGGGGAGAAATTAGGTGTCCATCAGGCTGGCAGGGGAGTGGTTAGGGGGTGATTAGGTTGGCAGGCAGAAGCAGTTAGGGGCAATCAGGCAGGCAAGCAGGCAAGTGGTTGGGAGCTAGCAGTCCTGGATTATGAGAGGGGTGTCCCAGATTGAAAAGGGTATAGGCTGGGCTGAGGGACACACCCCCGTCAGGTGCCGCTGACTATCCTGCTTAGCAGCCGACTTGTCCCAGGCCCGCAGTTTGCATAGGAATTTGTTCATAGTTTTTTTAAAAAACTATAGTCCAGCCCTCCAATGGTCTGAGGGACAGTGAACTGGCCCCCTGTTTAAAAGGTTTGAGGACCCCTGTCCTATATAATAAAACCCTAATATGCAAATTGAACGGTGGAATGACTGGTGGAATGACCATTTGCTGTGACGGGCACTGACTACCAGGGAGTAGATGCCTGATGCAGGAGCTACCACCAATGGGGGCCAGTGAGTGGGCGGCACCTGGCCACCAACTAAGGTGGATGCCAGTGGGCCCCCCCCCAATCGCCTCACTGGTCACCCCACAGATTGGCCCTGATCGCTGGCCAGACCTAGGGACCCTACCCCATATAGTGGGAATAGTCTCTTGGATTTAAAAATTAAAACCTGGTAAGGCTACTCTAATAATGAAAAAAAAACCAGAATGATGCAGCAGTGACATGCATGGATTCTGGCTTGCACATTTTGTGGTCAGCCTTGATTCTGATACTTACAGCTGTGTGACAAAGCCAGTTACTTAAATTCTCTCTGCTTCAGGTTTTCCACCTATAAGTTGGGGAAAATGGTACTACTGCCTCAGAAGGATCATGTTATGTACTACTTTTTATAATCAGGGCAAAAAAATGTAGCTGCCCATACAATAGCAAGGTGCCTTTCACCTGTATGAAAATATGGTCCCTGGTGCATGCAGTGTCCTGGATTGCAAGAGGGATGTCCAGTCGGGATGGGGCCTAAACCGGCAGTCGGACATCCCCCAAGGGTTCTGGATTGCAAGAGGGCACAGGCCAGGCTGAGCATCCCCCGCCCATACACGAATTTCGTGCACCAGGCCTCTAGTGTGTGTGTGTATACATATATATATGAATTCTAGAATATATATATATAGCATACTAACATCTTGTAAAACAATATATTATATACTATTTATAATTAAATCATATATGCAAATTTTTATATTATATAAGTAATTTATATGTTACATATAAATAAATAGAATATATAAATTTTTTTTCTTTACATAGGATGTCAGTTGTTTTAAATTGATCTCCATGGAGTTCTTCCAGATGCACTAGTTTGATTTAATGTCCATTTATTTTTATATATTTTTATGCTATTTAAAAAAATTACTTTCCTGTGAGATTGCCATTTATTTAAAAATAAAAATCAAAGCTATCTGACTTGCCTGTTTGTTTTTTTCTCACAGGAAAATTGATTGCCCTTGGGTTGTAGCCTTCAGGTTTGTTTTTTGCTGTGGAGTGTTCAGAACACTGCTGTCTGCTTCCCCAGACTTTTCCTACCTTGTCTTGTTCCCAGGCTCCTGATGATCTGGGTGCAGTGAAGACTTCTTATATCACTGGCTACACTTTCCTGTTTTTTCTATGATTTTCAAACTGATAATCTAAAATGGAATCTTATTTTAATTTTCTCCCAAAGCAGTGACATTCTAGGATGATGCTTTGTAGTGAAAATCAACCCCAAAGTAAGACAAAGCAATAACAACAACAAACACCATCCAAAGTACAAATCATGAAGTCAAATAATTTAGAAGTTTTTGCATCTGCATTGTTTTTTTCTGTGCAATCAAATTTATGTCTTGGTTAAAATTCTTTTTTATTAAAATGGAAATTGGATGATGTTTTAATTCCCTGTATCTTTTCAGCACTTTTTTAGAGATGAAAAAAACAACTGCTGAATATTATTTTTCTTAAATTTGAATAATAGTTTATATTTTGAAAGGCTGTGTGTAAATTTTTCAGGTCAGTTCTTTTTCATTAGCTTTCTTCTTCATTGAGAGTGTTTATATTCAGATAGTATGACCTTAATATTGTCATCATCTTCACCATCATCATTGTCTTCATCATCATCACCATTCATTTTGTACTTTTAACCAAAGCCAGACTTAAAAGCCAGCCTTAGTTTGTCAAAGATTATCATCCATAATTTTTGTATTTAATTTTTCTCTGCAGGAAATGTATAGTCCAAGTTTTTAACTATTTGAATTTCCAGAAAACTTCCAAAATAAATTTATACCCCCACAGAGAATGACTCTCAAAAATTGACCATGTGTGTAGCAAAAAGAGCTGAAGACTAATAATTCAGAGTAAAAAAATATGATTCAAACTCACACTAACTATCCTTTGGATTACTTTGGGTGATTAAAACCTCCCCCCTCCCTTTCTCCCTCTTCCCTGCTTCCCTTCCTTTCTTTCTTCCTCCCTTTCCCTTCTTTTTAAGATTTTTTGAGTGATAGTGAATGGAAATTTGCTAACTTGAGTGACAAAGTGCTAGTCACTGCAAGAACTAGACCACTCAGTGTGCCCCACCTCTCCGCATCTGCATCCATCAGCTACTGAGTGAATACTATTGAGTATCTGTAATGTACCCAGCACTGTGTTAATAAAAAGGGTATGTTAAAAGAACAGTGAGAAGGGAGATGGCTCTACAAGTGTTTCCACATCTACTTGGAGACACAATATAAATATCTGGTAATATATACAAAAGTAGTTAGGACCCTAGCCTGTTTTGTTCAATGGTTAGAGTGTCAGCCTGTGCATCAAAGGGTCCTGAGTTTGATTCCAGTCAAGGGCATAGTTGAGGGCATGTACCGTGGTTGCAGGCTTCTCCCTGGCCTAGGCCCTGGTCAGGGCACATGCAGGAGGCAACCAATCAATATGTTTCTCTCACATTGATGTTTCTCTTTGTCTTTCCCTTTCTCTTCCACTCTCCCTAAAAATCAATGGAAAAATATCCTCATATGAGGATTAACAAAAAAAAAAAGAAAAAAAAGGAGGGGGAATTAGGAATTACTGTGGCTGGAATCATCAGGAAAATAACCTTATGATAGTTCTATATTTTTCCTACTATAATTACTTCATACATATATCTCTCAAAGGACCAAGGACATCATATATTTATTTAACCTTTACTAGGCACTTAATGAGTACCAGGAGCTGCACTGATAAGACGCCCTAGATAAAAGGATGAGTAAGACATAGATTCCCAGGACAAGTCAATGGCCTTACCAAAACTTCAATACTTCTTTCTCATTTTTTTTTCCAGAAAATTTTACATTTATGCTTTTTTGAATATCACTAATGTACTTTTTATTAGCCTTTGCTTTTGCTCTAGGAAGAAGTCCTAAGAGAAGGCAATAACCAAGAAACAAAAGTTTTCTAAGAAATAGTTCTTTCCCATCATCGACCAGTGCTGAATGGGCCAGATCTTATTTAAGAGGAATCTTAGGGAAAGCAAGCAAGGTTATGGGGAAGAAGGCAGTTAAGGATTTGTCTTAAAACTACATTTGTTTAGAAAGCATACTAATTTTATTTGGATTCTAGGAACTGGTTTGAGGGACTAGTGAGAGAAAAAGATGGATGGATAATATTGGGAGAAATCTTCAATTTTCCGAAGCCACCCCTCAGTGTTGTTGGTAGGCCTGTGGTGTTCTATTTCTATAGCCGAGTGTCTTACAAGTTGAGAGAGCTGCCTTACAAACTTAAGGAAAGCAGTTTCTATAGCAACACTCAAACCATTTGAAGGAAGCCTGGAGAATCCTTTCTTATAACCAAGGAAGTAGAGATGGGAATTTATTAAAGGTATATTTCATATACTCAGAATAATACATATTTAGGGCAAGTGTATTTCTTTAGAGTCATGTCATGCATCTGACTTCAGTTCTAGAATATTAAGTACTGATGAATCTCAATGGCTTAATTAGTTTTCCAAGACATATTTAGACTGTTAGGAGCATTAGCATCAATATTAAGGACACATTGTGGAGCCTGACTGCTAGATTCATAATCTGGTTTGGACAGTTATTACTGACCTATCTGCTCCTCAATGTCTCATCTCTGAAATGGAAACAAATTCAGTATATACTCATAGGATTTTTTGTAACCCTTAAAGAAATGGATATGTATAGGTACTTAATTCCTGATAAGTAATAACAGTTCAATAAATATTAACTATTATAACAAGTTTTTCAGAAGCTAAGCAGCTTTCTCTTTCACAGATAGAATTGGAGATCATAGTCCATGTAAATACATACAAGAAAATTCAACTCACATTTTTTGGCCATCTCCTTTACAAAGGCATCATCACACTTGACACTGTGGATAATAAAAAACAAATACTGTATTATTTCTGCCCTTAAGTTGTTTATTATCCAGTAAGAAAAGGGGAAGGAGACACACAGACAACCATCTATAACCCAGGTTCCATTGGCTGCAGGGCTTACCAGAGGGTCATATTCTCAGCCTCTTGCCTCTTCTCCAGGTACTCTAGCCTACTGTTGGTTTTTGGAACGCACTGAACTCATTCCTGCCCCGGGACCTTTGTGTTTGCTGTTCCTTTGCTGGATCATTCTGCCTTAGTTCATAGAGGGACTGGTTCCTTCTGGTTATTCAGATCTCAGCTCATATGTCACCTCCCCAGAGAAGCCTTCCCTGAACACCCTTTCATAGTTGGTTCCTCCTGGTCATTTTCTATCAGGGCAGGACCATCTTTGTTTTTATTTCCAGCATTTTAACAATTCATAATTATCAACTTTAATTAACTTGTTTAATTGCCTGTCTCATCAACTAGATGGAAGTTTACATGAGACAAGGGACTATCTCTGTTTTATTCTCAGGTTTATCTCCAAGGCCTTTCACAGTGTCTGGTGTCTAGTAGGTACTACTAGAATGAATGAATGAATGAATGAATGTGAATGAATGAAGGAAGGAAGATTATAGTAAATGAGAACATAGAAGAGAAAATAATAGTTTTGATTAAGAACTCCACACAGTTTTAAAGAGAGAGATGGAAAATTTAGGATAGGCATTGTGAAGCCATAGAGCACTGTGAACAAAGACATGAGGAATTTGATACCCTGATCTGCTTTGAAGGAGACTCCATCTACTGACTTTTAGCACGTAACTGCAAGATCATGTTTCAAGTTTCCTGGGTATCCTAAAAAGCTTTTTTTCCTCAGCCCTGTTATTGTGTAACTTTTCCTTTCACTCTCTTGTCTTCCCATCTTGTTACCCATCCACTTAAATTTAAAGAAATGTAGCAGAATAGAGTGCCATCTTGTTGCTCCCAAGCAGGAGATTTTGCTAAAACATTCACACCCACACTTTGCACATAGTGCAATCATGTTTATGCAGCTGAGAGCAAGAGAAGATCAGGTGAATGGTGGAGGTCACTTACCTAAGAGCTGTGGGCTTCCATTAACGATGATAACCACAGACTAATTTCACCGCTGAATGAAGGCTGTAAGATAATTAGGAAAAGTGCATGCCAGAATGCCAGTGCATTATTTCTTCTAAATTAATACAGCCTCGTCAAATAGGTTATATTGAAAGCAGACACTCTGT
The DNA here is from genome assembly GCA_026230045.1 of Corynorhinus townsendii. NCBI lineage: Eukaryota > Metazoa > Chordata > Mammalia > Chiroptera > Vespertilionidae > Corynorhinus > Corynorhinus townsendii. The sequence continues at coordinate 160,183,018 of JAPDVU010000006.1, read as the reverse complement.
GATACAAGATCATTGATTGGCTTAATTAATAAGAATCAACAGGCAGAAGTTAGGGCTTGCATTAACCTTGGCAGCAGTTGGGGGTTGGGGGACGGTAACTGAACAAGAATTATCTGCTAGGAAGTAAATCTGTGCTAACAAAATAGCTTCTAAAATGGAGACTGGCTGTGCACTGATGCAGCGTCTTTGTTCCAAAAGATCTCCCCTGGGCATACCCACTAAGGTGGCATTCTAGAGCAAGATAGGGAACCTGCCTGTGGAGAGACAGGTGTATAATTCAACCCCAACTTGTGGAGATTTTGGGGACGCTTACTTCCTAGATCAGGGAGAAACTTCTGCTCTAGTTGAGTGATATTCCTGGAAATGCCCAGTTATTTCAATTGCATTTATTTTCCTGTTGACAAATTTAGGAGGGGAAAAAAGGAGATGTAAGCCTCTTAATGATCCAACAACTTAATTTTCTTATTACCCTTTGTTTTATCATTGAGAAAACCAAGGCTTAAATAAATTGCAAGGACCCTGGCCAGATAGCTAAGTTGGCATAGAGCATCGTCCCAATATACCACTGCTTATTTAGTTTTTTCCCCCCTCTTGTTTAACTATTATGCAAATTCTACACTTATTGTTATTGCTAAATCATCATCACATAATTTTTTCAACATCTATTAGTCATCTTGAATGACAATGAACATGCATATCTTTGGCTTCAATAGGACAAGAAAAATTAGTTCCATGGGAGCATTAATGGTGCCAGGTCAAATCTCCAAAAAATTCAAGAGTCAAGAGTCAAATCCTTAAATATTAAGAACATAGAGGGAGCCTAAAATTTTCTTAAATCTTTATTGAAAGTATTACATATGTCCCTCTTCCTCCCCAATGACCCTTCAAGTCCACCCCTGCCCCCTACCCTAGGCACATTATCTATGTCCATGGGTTATGCACATATGCATACAAGTTCTTTGGTTGATCTCTTCCCACCCACCCACTGCTGTGTTCTCTCTGTGTTCTTAATATTTAAGGATTTGACTCTTGAACCTTAAAGAATTTTTTGGAGATTTGACCTGGCACCATTAATGCTCCCATGGAACTAATTTTTCTTGTCCTATTGAAGCCAAAGATATGCATGTTCATTGTCATTCAAGATGACTAATAGATGTTGAAAAAATTATGTGATGATGATTTAGCAATAACAATAAGTGTAGAATTTGCATAATAGTTAATCAAGAGGGGGGAAAAAACTAAATAAGCAGTGGTATATTGGGACGATGCTCTATGCCAACTTAGCTACCTGGCCAGGGTCCTTGCAATTTATTTAAGCCTTGGTTTTTTCAATGATAAAACAAAGGGTAATAAGAAAACTAAGTTGTTGGATCATTAAGAGGCTTACAAAACATTAAAAAAATATTTACCAGGAAGCTAGGCACAGTAATTGCTCTACAAATTTCAACTGTTCACTATTACAAAGGAAATTTTAGATGGGCAAAGTCTTAGGAACTTTGGATGTTGAAAAAACCCAGAAGTTTGAGCTTGGTTTCAGTCCTCACTCTGGTAGCGTGGTAATTCTATTTCGGGGTCTCTGGGACACAAAAATTCACATTTCTCTGTGGTGACTTCTGGTTCCAGTCTTGTAAACAGCCTAAAAGAAAAAAAAAAGAATTTAGGACATCATTAGAAAGCATGTAGAAACTTCCTAGGGTATAACACTTAAGTTTAATTTTATGGTTTTCCTTACCTAGACAGAATTTAGTAACCCTGAATGTCTATGACTTCCTTTCACCGAGAATCAGAAATCTGAGGATTTGGCTAAGCCAAGAAGGAAACAATAGGGAGAAAATCAGTGGTAAATTTACTCTTATGATTAGATTATGAAAGATTCACTGTCTATTTGTATATATATTTGCTTATGCTCCACATCTACTGATCTCTTTTAATGTAGAAAAGTGGCTAATTTCCCTCCTATATGTCACAGTTTGTAGAGAAGCGGGGCACTCCATCACCTTTAATAAATTTACTATAAAATATGTAATGGAAGGAAGATTGGTTCATTCTGTTATGCATTATGTAAACTGTTTTAGAATTCTACTTAGATTTGGGAGTTTCATTCTGTGGAATTATGGGGCTGTCTTTTGGCAATTTGCTGTTTGTTTTTATAAACTATTATTCTTTACCATTACCCATTGATAGATACCAGTTTTCAAGGCCCAACCAATGTCCCTTTATAGAACTGAATTTTACTTCTCTATCCAGATGAAATTTTCCTCTGCAAACTGGCTTATATTTAGTGGTGTATTAAAAATCTGCTGGTAATTTATGAATAGTCCTCCGGGGCAAGAATTTGCCTTTTCCTTCAATACAAGACCGTAAGTCCAATGCAGTGAAAGCACAGGAAAATTAGAATGGAAGAGCTTATCAGACTCTACTGCAGCTATAGAGAAAATAACTCAAGAATTTAAAGAAAATATAATGTATTTTTGAATCTTGTCTATTTAATATCAATATAGCACATGGTAGGACTCATATTTCATTTCACCTATAGATAGTGGATAAATCTGTGGACTGAAATATTATGAAAAGAGATTCTATTTCAGATCTGCTCCTGAGGACTCAAGCATTTTTTAAAAATTCCTCTTTAGTCTGTGAGCTGAAGATGGAGCCCTTGTGCCATTTCCTAGAGGCATTCTCAGCAGCATCTCTTCCAAACTTGTTTATGCAGTTTAGAAAGGACACAGGCCAGCAAAAATATTGGGATTGTTTTTTTAACTCCTGCATTGCCACCTTGGATAGTTTGTGGAGGAGACTGAATTAATGGGACTTCATGGGTAGAGAGAAAAGCAGCCAAAAGTCTGTTGTGGTAGGGAGCTTGAGGTTTAGATAGTGTAACTGTGGTTTCTTGAGGTCAGAAGGAAACTGTCCTTGTTCATCACGTCTTCATGGGTTGCTCCTCTGGATATGTCCCTGTAGGGCCTCAGTTTTGCCATTTGTAAGACAAATGGCTTTTATTAGCTGTTTCCTGTGCCTTTTATCTTACAACATTCTGTGAATTTAAGGTGTTTATTTATTTTTTAATTTTTATTTTATTATTATTATTTTTATAAATTTTCACTTAAGGATATTTCCCCCCCACTGATTTTTACAGAGTGGAAAGGAAGGAAGGAGGGTGAGAGAGGGAGTGGGGGGGGAGAGAGAGAGAGAGAAACATTGATGTGAGAGAGACACATCATTTGGTTGCCTCCCACACGGGTCCCTACCTGGGCCTAGTATCGAACCTGCAACCCAGGTACATGCACTTGACCAGTAATCAAGCCCACAACCCTTCAGTGTGTGGGCTGATGCTCTAACCACTGGAACACACCAGCCAGGGCAAGTCTAAAGTCTTTTTAATGTATTTCCCAACCAGATCAGTTCGCCTTTGGAAGAGATGTAACTGCTGTAGGTGTGAGGGCAAGGAAAGGACAGAGGTAAAAATGGTAATACCTTACCTGCCCAGAACTTCACAAAGGTTGTTTTATTTTCTTTCTAACAAGAACCCTGTGAAATAGATATTACTGGCACTTTTTCTTACAGATGGAGATGCACAAGCTCAGTAACAAGTAATTTATGCAAAAACACATATTGAAGAAGTGACAGAGCTGAGTTTTGGACTTAGCCTAGTTTGACTCCAATTTTGGGGGTATTTATACTACAATCAAAGCCTGTATACACCTGCCACAGAAAATATGGAAAGTAGTTGTTTTTTTTAAGCGAACAAAGAGTTTAAATTTAAAAATGCATAGCATGGCCATAGCCTGTGTACTCAGTTTGTTGGACATTGTTCCATGCACTAAATGATTTCAAGTTTGATTCAAGGTCAGGTCACATGCCTGGGTTGTGGGCTTGATCTCTAGAAGGGGGCGTGCAGGAGGCAGCCCATTGATGTTTCACTCTCACAGTGATGTTTCTCTCTCTCCCTTCCTTTCTCTCTAAAAATCAATTTTACAAAATATATAAAGTGCGTAGCATGAACTTAAATTATGTAAAAATTACGTTTCACCTACCAGTATGGAAAAAATAGCACAATGTTTTGACAAAGGTGTTATAGAAGAAACACTCTCATACTATAGCTGGACTCTTTCTGTGTTTCACTTATTTGAAAGATATTTAGGCATTCTTTATACTATTAGTTGTAAATATCTTTGCCTACTTTCTCTTTTATCAAGTTTTCTTTGTGTCATAGTTAGTCATATCTTCCCCAATTTTAGGTCCTAAAAGGATTTGCAAATGGTTTCTCTAACACTTTTATGTTTCATAAAATTTTTCATCTTTTTTGGATTTTATTTAGGTATAAGATGGAGCTAATTTTCCAAATTGTTATTCATTTGTTCTGACTGCACAAATCTATCTTCTCCTGACTGACCTAAGATGCTCTTTAACATGTACTCAATTTCTATATTCATTTGGGTCCATTTTTGCACTTCCTCTTCTAATCCTTTGATTATCTCTTCATGTGCTGTCCCCACACTTCTTTAGTTGTAGCTTTATAATATTCTAATGCCTCTGTTAGTACTGTGATTTGTTATCTAGATTTTTTTTTTCTGGCTACTCTTGTTTATTGTTCCATATAAGTTTTAGAGTTGAGGTTGGACTATATTGGTAAATTCCTTCAAGAAGAAATAGCATTTCTATGATGTTTAACCTTCCTACTTTAAAACATAGCATGCTTTTATTTTTTCATCTTTTTAGATGCCTCAGGAGCATATAAAACTTTATTTAGATCTTATGAATTTCTTAGAATGTTTGTTCTTAGATACTGAATAATTTTTGCTATGGATTTACAGTATTTTATCTCATTATTTTCCCCAAGTGGTTATTGTTTGCAAATATGAAAGCCATCAACTATTGTATATAAATGTTATTACAGCTTACATATTTGTATTTTTTTTGTAACAGTTGAAGCCTTGGGTTTTTCTGATATGCAGTCAGAACATATTCCATATTAAACAACTTTACATTTTATTTACAGTATAACTAGAATATTCAGAATAATGTTCAATAATTAAAGTGAGAGAGAATATTATCTTTTTTTGAAATATACATAATTTTTAATGTTTAACCACCTCTGAATTTTTGGATCCAACCCAATTGGTTATATTTTATATTACTGTAATATATTGCTGGATTCATTTTGCTAATAATTTTTTAAAAATCTCACAATGAAACTGGTTTATAATTTTCTTTTCATTATACTCTTATTGGGTTTCATATTAAAATGATTATTGCTTCATAAAATGAACTGTGAAGTTTTAAATCTTTTTCTGTGCTCTAAAACCGTTTCTAACAAAGGAATTACCTATTCCTTGAAGGTTTGGAATTGTGTTCTTAAAATATGGGTGTGTTTCATTAATGATGATTTCAATTTCTTCTATGGTGATTAGTCTATTAAAGTTTCTTACTGACTCAAGACTCAGTTTTCATAATATATGTTCTAAGAAGACAGTCCATTTTATTTAGAGTTGTTGATTTACTGGTATGAGGCCGTACAGAATATTCTCTGAAAAAATTTTTTATATTTATTGATGTCAGAGAGGAAGGGAGAAGGAGAGAGAGATAGAAACATCAATGATGAGAGAGAATCATTGATCGGCTGCTGCCTGCATGCCCCCTTTTGGGGATTGAGCCTGCAACCGGGCATGTGCCCCAACTGGCAATCAAACCCTGACCTCCTAGTTCATAGGTTGACACACATCCACTGAGCAATACCAGCTGGGCCTGAAAAAATTTTAATGGTAGAATATCACCATTTTTCATTAATAATGAATTAATTAATTGATCTAGGCAGTGATATCAATGGCTATTACATTGCAAAACAGAAAATCAGGTATTGATGGAGTAGTATCACCTATAAAGTAAGTAGTCTTATCAAATAATGGAACATGAATCTTAGGAAGCTTTTGGATCTGACAGGCAATTTTCAGCAAATGAAGAATACAGAGGAACATATTAATTGACACTACAGGATATAATAAGCAAAATCCAGACTTTGGGCAAACAACAGGACAAAAGACAAGTTTCTTCAACAGAAATATTACGGGGAAAAAGAGATAAAAAGAGAAGGGAAACATGAATTAAAAGAAACAGAAGAGTCCAACTAATAGCAGTATATGGATCTTATTTGGATTCTGGTTCAAATAAATAAAAATTGTAAAATGACTGGGGAATAGAAAAACAATATGAATACTGAAAGTATAATGATGATATAGTGGCTGTATTTAAAAGAGATACTACCTTTTAGTGACACATACTGATTATTTCCAGATGAAATCACTTGATGTCTATGAGATTTGCTTCATAATCATCTAGGCTGGGGGAGTGGACAAAAGGTGGAGATGAAACAAAATTATCTATGAATTTGTAACTCTGAAGTTGACTAATAGGTACATTGAGATTCATTATTCCATTTTTTTTTTACTTTGGTATATATTTGAAAAATTTTACCCCCCCCCCAATCTTTGTATTTCTAATTATGTTCCCCCTTTTATGACTTATATTGGTTATTCTTTTTCTTTATTTTTTTCTTGATAAAGCTTTCCAAAAGTTTGTCTATTTCATTATTCTTTCCAAATAATCAGTCTTTTTTGTTTACAGTATATATCTTTAAAATCTGTTCTATTTTCTAATAACATATGATTTTTTTTTGATTCATCCTATTCTTCTTTCTTCAGCTTTACTCTAGCAATACCCTTAGATGTTATCGGAGAGAGGCATAAAGTTTGGGTCTTTTTTCTGCAGCACTTCCGTCCATAGCACTAAACTGATCACTCTTCACTAACAGACAATGAGGATTAATCACATCATATCACATGTTCCTGTTTATCTCAGTGACCTCTAGAAGATAAAATTTTCCCGAACATTCATTATGACCCTACTTTTTGTCATCTGTGTACTTTCCTAATTCCTGGACTCCAAAGCCTCCACTGTGTCCCCAGTGACCTGCAATGTTGATTAGTAAACTACTTTGTCTCTCCTCTCTTCATCATGTTCTCTTGTTATTGTAAATGGAATGGAGGTGTATTCTATGGCTTGAACTCCTGAAAAAGACTGTATTTTTTTCTTCTCTCATGCTCCATGTACCTCAAGAGCAGAGTTACAGTTCTCTATTGCCCCTTTGGATCAGGACTCTATCCTTTAAAAAACTTTGCGGCGTCTACAAATGAATACTCTTTTCCCATGATCTTCCTACCACATTACCTGGTTTTCCTTGTGACTTCAAAGCCTATTATCATTCTTGGCAAATCCATTTGCCACCCTCCAATATCTGGCTTCTTCGTTCCTGGAACTTACTATTTTTTAAATTTATATTTTTATTGGTTTTAGAGAGGAAGGGAGAGGGAGAAAGAGATAGAAACATCAATGATGAGAGAGAATCACTGATCAGCCACCTCCTACACAGTCCCTACTGGGGATCGAGCCCACAGCATGGGCATGTGCCTTGACTGGTAGTCAGACTGGCAACTTCTCAGTGCATGGGACCATAATCAACTAACTGAGCCACACCAGCCATGGCTCTGGAACTATTCTTAGTGATCTTTTCCTTTATTCCACCAGCCTTTCAATTCCATGGGCACACAAGGACCACTTAAATAATGGCAGCTCATCTGTAATCTTAAAAGTCAGCATATGACCTTGAACACACCTGGTATCTCAGCCTGCTTTATCAGGTACAAATGTTTTCCAGTTTCTCAAATGTTTCCTCCTGGTATAACAGTTTTTTGACTATATCATCACCTCGAACTATTATTACCATACATTTAAACTTATAGTTTTTGATATTTAATATAGTTAAATTCTAAATTGTCCTTAATTTTGTTTTTTCTCATATTTTATTGTGAACATTCAGAAACTTTGAAATAATTTTGGAGTGAAGACCCATATGCCTATCACCTAGATTCTACCATTACTCTTATATTCTACTGCTCACACACATCTATTAATCTAACATTGCTATCTATGCAGTAAACCATTGTCTTCTTATGGATACATTTCAAAGTAAACTGTAGACTTTGGTATATTTTCTTCTACATGCTTCACCTATAGGCATGTTTAATTAGAGTTCATAGCTCATTTACAGGGTATTTTGTTGAATTTAGATATTATACACAATGAAATGCACAGATCTAAAGTGTACGTTTCAACCTATAGAACATTACCACAATTCCAGATAGTTCCCTCATGTTTTGTCCCACTCAATCTCTGCCACACACTTCCAGAGACAACAGATGTTCTGATTTTTTTCATCATAAGTTAGTTTTGCATTTCCAGAATTTCTTATGAATCAAATCAAATAGGTGTTCCTATGTGTAAGATTTCTTAAATACTATGTACATAATATTTTTGAGTGTCATCCAATGTTTATGCAGGTTTTAGTAATTTATTTTTATTGCTAAATAATATTCTATGGTATGACTATACCACAGTGTGTTTATCCAATATCCTACTGATGAACACCTGGGCTATTTCCAGTTTTTACTATTATCTTCACATGTATTAATTGGTATTTGCATATCTTTTTTGTGTGAAGTTTCTGTTCAAATTGCTAATTGGGTTACTTATCCTAATATGTTAAAACCCAGGGTGTGTAATGACTGAACAGACGACTGGTCCTCAGGCTCCATTGATCAGGGGTGGCTAACAGGGAACCAGGATCCCTCAGGCTCCCATGAATTCGTGGAAGCAGCAGCAATTGGTGAGTGGGCAGAAGGCAGACCACTTGGTCTCTCCCCCGGCCCGCATGTTCCCATTGATCAGGGGATGGTTAACAGGGAACTGGAGCGAGTGGCAAGCGGACTGTCGAGCAGGTGGAAGGCAGGCCTCTTGGTCCCTCCTCCTGGCCCTCAGACTCCAATCAATTGGTGGTGGAGGTGGGGCAGAACTGGGTACTGGCTTCCTTAGTAGTCCTGTAAGTTCAGTCTCCAGAGGACAGGCCAGGCACCAATGGACCAGCACCTCTGGCACAATCCTAACAGCGCTGCCGGCCTCCAGGAAACTCAACCTCAGGCACTGCAGCTGCTTCTCCTCCCTAGAGGCTCCATAAGGAAGAAGGGATACTGCCAATAGTGCAGGGGCGACCAGCGGTGACTGACTGCTGGTCACTGGAGCTGGCCCCTGCCCACCCCGCTCCAGATGAAGTGTGATCACTGTACACAGAAGCAATGAAGTAAAAAAACAAAAACTGATGACCAAGAGAATGCCACAGTCAACGTCTGGAGTCCGGCTTAGGAGAACGGAGAGAAGGGAGAATTCATAAGTTGGCTGCTGCCAAGATATTTCGGAGTGACTACCTGGTGTGTGACAGTTGTGTGACCGGAGAGGAAGGAGTCCAAGTTTCTCAACAGTACACCAAGGACTTCTTCCATGTTCTGAACCTTAATAAGAAATGTGACACCTCACAGCACAAGGTACTGGCAGTGTCAGTGTGTCCTCAGTCTCTGCCTTATTTTGCATCTAGAAGGCTCTGTGACTTTCTCAAAAGCCTTGGGGCACACTGTCTTTGACATGAAGATAGCTGCAGACTTAAGCATCTTGGAGAATCAGAAGGAATTTGTGCATTGGTACTGCCAGTGCCGTGAGGAAAAGCTCCAGTTACCCATGCTGACCTCCTCCTGCCCCAGCTGGGACCTATATGCAGAGTGTGCGCTGGGTCACCCCATCACCCCCACCTCTGCATGGCCAAGTCTCCCCAGCAGATCATGGGCTCTCTGGTGAAGGATTACTTTGCCAGATGGCAGAACCTGTCCCCAGACAAGATTTTCCACATCATTGTGGTCCTCAGTTATGACAAGAAACTGGAGGCCCTTCAAGAAGATGTTCCCACAGCTTTACATAGTTCCCAGGGTGCTGACTGTGTGTTAACCTCAGGTGAAATTGTCCAAATAATGGAGCAAAGTGACCCCTCCTTGAATGACGCTGCTGTGGACACTCTGCTTGGAGACATGAAGGAGAAGGAGGTGAGGCTCCACGAGGGTGCCAGCTCTCAAGGGTACCTGGCACACATCTTCAGGCACATGGCCAAGGAATTGTTCAACGAGGATGTGGGAGTGCTCACCTACCACACCCTGAGGAACAAAGACTTCCAGGAAGTCACCCTTGAAAGGGACAGAGAAGTTCTGCTATGCTTTGAGGCTGCTTACGGCTTTCGGAACACCCAGAAGTGGTCCTGAAACTGTAGAGGGGCAAGTTCCCCTGCCACTTTGTGGAGGTCCTGGCCTGCGCTGGGGCCAGGCCCAGGCAGACGACGGGTGTGCAGATAGGGCACTGCTGTGGCAGATGGAAGGCATCTATGCTGCCATCCCAGTGTGGCCCTCGGAGACCAGCGCCCATGTGCAGGAGCTGGGGCCGGGGGGGGCGGGGGGGCAACTCCCTCTGGGCTCAGGTGGCCCTGCACACTGCCTAGCAGGGCCCAGGCAGCCTGCCAGGACATCAAGTGGTAAAGGTCCAGCAGACACCCGGCCTACAGGCCGCCTGAAGAGGGGTGTCAGACGCATGAAGGAAAGGCTTAGCATCTCTGTCATCGCTTTGGTTTTCAGAATTCCCTGCTCCCCATCTGTCGGCTCCCTCCCTCTATGGGGTGCTGTTGTCATCACATGGCTGCAACTGGAATATTGTATCTCGAGAAGATTGCCCCAATGTACGTAATACTTTTATCCGATGGTGAAAAAAATCCCAAACAACAAGGATGAAGATAGGCTACTGTCCTTTAGGCTTAAAAAACCCCAGAAGTGTCCTACGAAGACCTGAGGCTTGGTTCTGTCTACATGCCTCAGAGAGATTGGATGAGGAAATGACCCAGTTTGGGCTTGACTTTACCCACTTATGTTACTCTTGAAGGTGTCTTTGCCACAATGTGAATAAACTGCCACCTTTTGGCATGGGGGCTCATATGAAAGTCTGCATTCCCAACTTTCCTTGAAACAGATCTATATTCTGCAGCTGTGGCCACTGTCCTGAGATCAGGTCCTGTTGACCAAGTCCTATTGCTGGGAATCTGGGGGGCACTGGAATGGACCTCCCACGCCCCCCCCCCCCCCCTCCCCCTTGCCCTTTTACATTCAGGGATTGAGCTGAACTCATTTTGGGGGAGGCCTGGCAATGATGACAGATGTCACAGATGGAAAGATGGAGAATGGAGAGGCAGACACCCTGCTCGGTCCCTCCCTGGGTGGGGTCTGGCAGATGAAGGCCAGCCAGCCCGCTCCACAATTGGGTGAGATAGCGTCCTCTGTGTCCACCTCTCACCCCGTGGCCCGGCCACTCCCCTCAGCTCCGGGCAGCCCTCTGTGTTCCACGACAGTGCACTCTGCCCTCACATGCTGCTCGCCCTAAGTGAGAAGGAAGAGAGCATTTGGCCCAAAGATAGGTACACAGAAAGATAGGCTCATGGCTAGTGAACGCAGTGGCAGTGGTAGGGGCCTCTCCTGCTTCGGTAGCAGCGCTAAGGAACAGCAAGCTGAGTGATAAGGAGCAGTGAGCAGGTGGGCAGTAAGGAGTAAGGGGTCCAGAACTGTGAGAGGGATTATCAACTGTCAGCTTAGGCCCATTACTCATGGGGAACAGGCCTAAGCCAGCAGCCGGATATCCCCTGAGGGGTCCTGGACTGCGAGAGGGTGCAGGCCGGGGTGAGTGACTCTCCCTCTCCAGTGCACAAATTTCGTGCACTGGACCTCTAGTATTTATATATAACACTCCTTTGTCAAATATGTTTTGTAAACCTGTCTTTCCTACTCATTTTCTAAATAGTATCTTTTGATGAACAAAAGTTTAAAATTTTTATGAAACTTAATATCAAATTTTAATGCTTTTTACTTTCTGTGACTTGCACAAGAAATATTTGTATAACCAAAGTCATGAAGATCTTCTCTTAATGTTTCCTCTAAAATATTTATGGTTTTAGCTTATATTTTGATTCTTTGTAAATGGAATTTTATTTATTTATTTTTATTTTTTTATTTATCTCAGAGAGGAAAAGAGAGGGGGAGAGAGAGAGAGAGATAGAAACATCAATTATCAGAGAGAATCATTAATCAGCTGCCTCCTGCATGCCCACACTGGCGATTGAGCCCCCAACCTGGGCATGTGCCCTGACTGTGAATTGAACCATGACCTCCTGGTTCATAGGTTATCAATCAACCACTGAGCCATGGCGGCCAGGCTGTAAGTGGAATTTAAAAAAATATTGGTGAGATTTGGCACTTTCATCTTATTCCTTATGTAATGAGGAAGTATACTCAGTATTTCATAATTAAGTATGATCTCAGTTATTGTGTTTTTTTTTATAGATTCTCTTTAATCAGATGAAGAATGTTCTATTCCTAGTTCACTGATGGTTTTAATCAGGAGTGGGTGTTATATTGTGTCAAAAGCTTATTCTTCATCCATTGATATTATTATGTAGCTTTTCACTTTTACTCTGAACATGGTGAATTATATACTGTATATTGATTTTCAAATGGTAAACCAACTTTGCATACCTTGGTAACCTTACTTTCGAATGATGTATTGTTCTTGGTATGTTTTGCTGAAAATGTCAAATGTCAGCATGTGTCTCTTGAGGGACATCAGTACTTCTGAATTCCAATACGAAATTATAAGGCTGCATAGAAGACAATATCATAGTGCCTGTTACTCATAAAACATTGTTTTTTAAAAATATGTTTTTATTGATTTCAGAGTAGAAGGGAGAGGGGGAGAGAGATAGAAAAATGAATGATGAGAATCATTGATTGGCTGCCTCCTACTGGGGACTGAGCCCACCACCCAGGTGTGATCCCTCTCTGGGAATTGAACCATGACCTCCTGGTTCATGAGTCAAAAGCTCAACCACCGACCCACACCAATCAGGCTCATAAAATATTTTGAAATGAGGATATTGAGTGTTCAAGATGTTTTAAACCTTTATTAAGTTTATAGTGTCGTGATTGTACTGTTTTTGGTGTGGGTGGCAGCGAATCATAGTATAACAATGAAGGCTTTCAAAGAAAAGGAATGAGAGTAGTAGGTGCTATTTTGGCTCTGAACAAAAATTCCCAGTGAACTCTGTCTGCTGCCATCACAAAGGCACCTGGTGAAGAACGCCTGCTGCTCCTCTTTTCTATCATTAAAGAACTTGATGCCAGGACAGAAAACTCTTCCAGTGACACTTTCTGAAACTCTTGTGTACTTAAAAGCTTATATAGATTTTGAGATGATGGCTTATGTCAGCTGTGCTTCTCCTCAGGATGATAATCGTATAGATATTTTTAATGACATTGGACATGAAGTATTCTTTCATAGGAACTCCTTACCACTCTTCAGAAATAAATAGTATTAATATTTTGGTTGATAATCTTCAAAATACTTTCTATGCCTGAACAGTACTGTAACCATACTAAACATTTCTTCATCTTATTAAATACTAGTAGCCCATTGCGTGATATCGCGCTCAATAGGCCACTTGTTGCTTCCGCAGGAGGAGGAAGCGAGCTGCCAGCGCCCATGGGAGATGGGAGCTAGCCGCCGATTCCATGGGAGGAGGGAGGGAGCCGCGCTGCTTATGTGGGAGGTGGGCCCAACTTGTCTCCTCTCTGGGCCTGCACTCCTCTGAGGAGGCTTCAGGCTGACCCCCTGTCCCCAAGAGGCCCTCCAAGGCTGGGGCCGGATGCTTGCCTTGTTGCCACGGAGATGAAGCAAGCATTCCGCCAGGCCTCTCACACTGCCCCTTTAACAACCATACCCCCAGGACTGGGGGTTGCTGGCAGGGCTGAGGGTACTGGGTGCTGCCATCTTTGTGACAGAGTGACAGTTAATTTGCTTATTACCCTTTTATTAGATATGATTCTACTGCAACATCATTTTCAATGCCTATTGTGTTCCAATGAATAGATGCACTGGTATTGAATGCATCTCATATTATTGAACTGTCACCAACAGTGTGATGAACGCATCTTTTTGCTGTTGTTGTTAATCCTCACCTAAGGACATTTTTCCATTAATTTTTAGAGAGAGTGGAAGCGAGGGGGTGACATAGAGAGAAACATGGATGCGAGAGAGACACATTGGTTGCCTCCCGCACGAGGCCGGGGCTTAGCCTGCAACCAAGGTACATGCCCTGGACCAGAAGCGAACTCATGACCCTTTAGTCCACGGGCTGATGCTCTCTCTATTAAGCAAAAGTGGCTAGGGCTGTGACGAATATATCTTGATAGTTATCTTTCACATATTATTGACTTATTCCTTAGAAAAAAGTTTCTCAAGCTTGGCACCATTGACATTATGGGAACAGGGGACTGTCCTGTGCACTTTAAGATGTTCAGCAGCATCTGGTCTCTTTCCACTGATGCCTGTAGCTCCTCCACTCCCAGTGGTGACAACCCAAAATGTCTCCAGACATTGCCCAATGTGCCCTGGGAGCCAAAATTTCTCCCCTATTGAGAATCACTGGCTATGATTGAATCCTTTGAAGAATAGTTTGCTACATCAATGGTATGCACAATTTAAAGGTTGTTTTTTAAAAATCTGTGTGGGGTTTTATTTTCAGTTTGAAGAAAATTTGTATGAGAATATAAAGAGATAACTTAAAATTCATTTAAAATTTTCTTCTAAAACCTTCCTACCAAGTTCTTAGAATTTAGTTTGCTTAGTGATAAATATGGGGTTCAATTTCATCTTTACCTACAGGAAAATCTCTCTATATGGCAACAGAGTGATAGTGCTCAAAGATAATAGGAAGAGAAGACCCAGACCTCAAACTGCTTCTCATCTTATTAATTATATGCTATTTTGTGGTTTTATATTCTGTAACTACATGTACACATTTTAGACCCCTAATGTTTTCCTTTTACAGGCAGTAAATAGAACTGATTGAGTGTTTAGATTTTGGAATCAGTCCAACCAGATTCTGATATTGTGTCTTATCAGATTCTAACTAGCTGATCTGGGGCCACTTTAATCCTCAGTTTCTGTACCTATAAAATGGGAAAAATAATACCTACATACCAAGTTGTTAGAAAATTTATTATTGTTTAAAGTATTACAAATAATAATACATATGTCTTCTTTTACCCCATTACCTCCCCCGCAACCCCCACCCCCACCCCCTGGGCACATGCTCTCACCCCTCTAGTGTCTGTGTCCATTGGTTATGCTTATATGCATGCATACAAGTCCTTTGGTTGATATCTTACTGCCCCCCAACCCTTCCCTGCCTTTCTGTTGAAGTTTGACATTCTGTTTGATACTTCATTGTCTTTGTATCTATTTTTGTTCATCAGTTTATGATGGTCTTTATATTCCACAAATGAGTTAGATCATGTGATATTTATCTTTCTCTGACTGGCTTATTTCGCTTAGCGTAATGCTCTCCAATTCCATCCAGGCTGTTGCAAATGGTAAGAATTCCTTCTTTTTTTACCGCAGTGTAGTATTCCATTGTGTAGATATACCACGGTTTTCTAATACACTCATCTGCTGATGGGCACTTAGGCTGGTTCCAAATCTTAGCTATTGTAAATTGTGCTGCTATGAACATAGGGGTGCATATATCCTTTCAGATTGGTGTTTCTGTTTTCTTGGGATATATTCCTAGAAATGGGATTACTGGGTCAAATGGGAGTTCCATTTTTAACTTTTTGAGGAAATGCCATACTGTTTTCCACAGTGGCTGCATCAGTCTGCATTCCCACCAGCAGTGTAAGAGGTTTCCTTTTTCTCTGCATCCTCGCCAGTACTTGTCCTTAGTTGATTTGTTGATGATAGCCATTCTGACAGGTGTGAGATGGTACCTCACTGTCATTTTGGTTTGCATCTCTTGGATGATTAGTGACCTTGAGCATGTTTTCATATGTCTTTTGGCCTTCTGTATGTCCTCTTTTGAACAGTGTCTGTTTAGGTCCTCTGCCCACTTTTTGATTGGATTGCTTTTCTTCCTTTTGTTAAATTGTATGAGTTCCCTGTAAATTTTGGACATTAAACCCTTATCTAAGATTACATTGGCAAATGTGTTCTCCCATACAGTGGGCTTTTTTTATTGTTTTGTTGTTGGTTTCTTTTGCTTTGCAGAAGCTTTTTATTTTGATGTAGTCCCATTTGTTTATTTTCTCCTTAGTTTCTGTTGCTCTAGGAGCAGTATTGCTAAAAATATTGAGAAGGCAAATGTCTGCTATTTTGCTGCCTATGGCTTCTTCTAAGCTTTTTATACTTTCCCATCTTACATTTAAGTCCTTTATCCACTTTGAGTTTATTTTTGTGAATGGTGTAAGTTGGTGGTCTAGTTTCATTGTTTTGTATGTATCTGTCCAATTTTCCCAACACCATTTATTGAAGAGAATGTCTTGCGTCCATTGTATGCTCTTGCTTCCTTTGTCAAATACTAATTGAGCATAACGGCTTGGGTCGATTTCTGGGTTCTCTGTTCTGTCCCATTGGTCTGTATGTCTAGTCTTGTGCCAGTACCAGGCTGTTTTGAGAACAGTGGCTTTGTAGTATAGCTTGATATCTGGTATTGTGATCCCTCCAATTTTGTTCTTTTTTTCTCAAGATTGCTGCAGCTATTTGGGGTCTTTTTTATTCCAGATGAATTTTTGGGGAGTTTGTTCTAGGTCCTTGAAGTATGCTTTTGGTATTTTAATGGGGATTGCATTGATTTTATAGATTGCTTTAGGGACTATGGACATTTTAATGATGTTGATTCTACCAATCTATGAACATGGTATATTCTTCCATTTGTTTATGTCTTCCTGTATCTCCTTTTTCAGTGTTCTATAATTTTCTGGGTATAGGTCTTTTTCCTCCTTGGTTAAATTTATTCCCAGGTATCCTAATTTTTTTGTTGCAGTGGTAAATGGGATTGTTTTTTCAGCTTCTCTTTCTGTGAGTTCATTATTGGTGAATAAAAAAGCCATAGCATTCTGGGTGTTAATTTTGTGTCCTGCTACAGTACCAAATTTAGTTATTAATTCTAATAGTTTCTTTTTTGATGGAGTCTTTTTTTGATGGGTTTTCTATATACAATACCATGTCAGTTGTGAATAATGATGATTTTACTTAATGTTTTCCAATTTGGATGCCTTTTATTTCTTCTTCTTGTCTGATTTCCAAGTGGTAAGAGTGTGCACCCCTGTCTTGTTCCTGTTCTTAAGGGAAATGGTTTTAGTTTTTGCCCATTGAGTATGATGTTGGCTGTAGGTTTGTCATATATGGCTTTTATTATGTTGAGGTATGATCCTTCTATTTCCAACTTGCTGAGAGTTTTTTATCAAGAAAGGGTGTTGGATTTTGTCAAATGCTTTTTCTGCATCACTGATATGATTATATGGTTTTTATCTCTCAATTTGTTTATGTGGTGTATCACCTTTATTGATTTGTGTATATTGTACCATCCTTGCATCCCTGGAATAAATCCCACTTGGTCATGGTGTATGATCTTTCTAATGTAATGCTGGATCCAATTTGCTAGAATTTTGTTGAGAATTTTGGCATCTATGTTCATGAGGGATATTGGCCTATAATACTCTTTCTTTGAATTGTTTTTATCTGGTTTTGGGATTAGGGTAATACTGGCTTGGAAATGTCCCTTCCTCTTGAATTTTTTGGAATAGTCTGAGGAGTATAGGTTTTAGTTCTTCTTTGAATGTTTGATAAAACTCCCCTGTGAAATTATCTGGTCCAGGGATTTTGTTTGTTGGAAGTTCTTTGATTACTGCTTCAATTTCCTCCATAGTTGTCAGCCTATTCAGAATTTTTTATTCTTCCTGATTGAGTTTTGGAAGGTCGTGTTTTTCTAGAAATATGTCCATTTCTTCAGGTTGACCAGTTTGTTGGAATAGAGTTGCTCATAGTATTTTTTTATGAGTCTTCGTATTTCTGTGGGGTCTGTTTTGATTTCACCTCTTTTATTTCTGAGTTTGTTTATTTGGGCCCTCTCTCTTTGCTTCTTGGTTGACCCTGGCTAGAGATTCATCAATCTTGTTTATCCTTCCAAAAAACCATCTCTTGGTTTCATTGATCTTTTGTATTGTTTTTTTGTTCTCTATGTCATTTATTTACTTTTATGTCCTTATTATTTCCTTCTTTCTGCTCACTCTGGACCTTTCTTGTTGCTCTCTTTCTAATTCTTCAAGTTGCAGAGTTAGATGGTTTATTACCAGTTTTTCTTGTTTTTTTTTTGAGGTAGTCCTGTAATGCTATGAACTTCCTTCTTAGGACTGCTCTTTACTCTGTGTCCCATAGATTTTTGATTATTGTGTTTTCATTGTCATTTGTTTCCAGGATGTTTTTTTTTATTTCTCCTTTGATCTCTTTGGTAACCCAATCATTGTTTAATAGCATGCTATTCAACCTCCAAGGGTATTACTTTTTTAAATCATTTTTATTGTAGTGTATTTCTAATATTATGCCATTGTGATATGCGATGCTTGATATGATTTCAATCGTCATGAATTTGGAGAGAGTTTGCCTGTGTCCTAATATGTGGTCTGTCTTTGAAAATGTCCCATGTGCAGTTGAGAAGAATGTATATTCCGTAATTTTGGGGTGGAATGTTCTGAAGATGTAGATTAAGTCCATTTGATCTAGTTAGTTGTTTAGGATTACTGTTTCTTTGCTGATTTTTTTGTCTAGAGGACTTTTCCAGTGATGTCAATGGGGTATTAAAAAGTCTCCTACTATGATTGTGTTGCTGTCAATCTCTCCCCTGATATCTTACAGAAGTTTTTTTTTTTTAATGTATTTGGGTGCTCCTGCATTAGGTGCATATATGTTTACCAGAGTTATATCCTCTTGTTGTATTGATCCCTTTAGAATTATGAAGTGGCCTTCCTTGTCTCTTGTTATGGCCTTCACTTTGAGGTCTATTTTTTTCAGATGTAAGTATTGCTATCCCAGCTTTTTTTTTTTTTTTCATTTCAATTTGCCTGAATGATATTATTCCATCTCTTCACTTTCAGTCTGTGGGAGTCCCTTGTTCTGAGGTGGGTCTCTGGTAGACAGCATATATATGGGTCATGTTTTCTTATCTATTCGGTCACTCGATGTCTTTTGATTGGAGCATTTAGCCCATTTACGTTTAATGTTATTATTGATAAGTACTTGTTTGTAGCCATTTATATTCCTTATGCCTGTGTTCCTTCTTCCCTTTCCCATTTCTTCTTTTTACAATAGTCCCTTTAGCATTTCTTGCATTGCTGGCTTGGTAGTGATAAACTCCCTTAGCCTTTTTTTTGTCTGTGTAGCTCCTGATTTCCCCTTCAATTTTGATTGATAGCCTTGCTACATAGAGTATTCTTGGATTTGCATCACTATGTATACTTCATTCCATTCCCTTCTGGTCTGATGTGTTTCTGTTGAGAAATCGCTTGATAATCTGATGGGAGATCCTTTGTAGGTAACTCTGTCTCTCTCTTGCACCCTTTAAGATTCTCTCTTTGTCGTTAATGTTTGCCATTGTAATTATGTTGTGTCTTAGTGTGAGTCTTTTGGGGTTCTTGTTTGGAATCCTCTGTGCTTGTGTGACCATTTTCTTCCCCATATCAGGGAAGTTTTCTATCATTATTTCTTCAACTAGGTTCTCTAATCCTCACTGCTCTTCTTGTTCTTCTGGAAAGCCAGCAGGAGGGGGATGCGCTCTGTGACTCACAGGAATCTGTAGCTGGGAGGGCTGGAGTCTCAGTGTCTGTGGGTCTGCAGTTGTGGTAGCAGGTCTTTGTCCATTGTGGCCTGTTGGGTTCCGGTTTGTGTCTGAGGGCAGTCTGGGTGGTTCTGAGTCACAGCAGTTCTCTAATATGTTTTGAGACTCTTAGCAATGCTTGATATAAGTAAGTACTCATTAAATATTATCCCTTCCATAACTGAAAAAAGAACAAGTTATTTTCTCAATTTAATTCTATAAGCTATCTATTGAGGTATTTCAGTAGCAAGAATTTCATTGGTATAACTCCAGTTGTGATATTTTAAGGTTGTGAATATTATAATTGTGCATTAGACATCATGATGGTTGCTATTTGAGTTATTTAGAACAAAATCCTACTGGGTGAGTGTGGGAAGAAAATACTAGAATCTTTGTCAGCTGTTTAAATTTCATCTATTTTAATTTCTATTTTTATATTAGCTGATGTTCATAATATGTCAGTACAGTGGTATGACAATATCTAATTTGTAAGTAAATAAAAATATGTTGAGGATGCTTGACCAAGATTTCCTCACTGCTGGGGTATGAGATCAACATCTGTTTTGGTTATCATTGATCAGGAAGGTAGCTTTTTACTGTTTCTATGATTTAGGATGGAGGAAAGGAGCCATAAATCTATGGCTGTCAGAATCCCCACAATTTACTGAGGGTTATTTCAACATCGTTATGCATGAGGTTTCATCATTCTTGTGGCTTTCAATTACAGCAGAGGTATATTTTAAATGTTCTCACTCCATTCTTTCTTTCAAGATTGATTGAAGTAGGGAGCAAGATGAATGATTTCCCTATGTCACTGATGGCACCTTGGAAGATTTTATCTCCGTGTTTTGAAGATGGAAAATAACATATAAGATTTTAACTTTCTTTTTTGAAAACCAAAGCTAGATATTCAGGGACAGCAACTTCCAAATTAATCCTTCTTCTGTTCCTTCCTACAGTTCTCCCTTGAAATAATGATATCTAGAAGATAATGGAAATGAACCATAAGATTGGAAACATGTAAATGATATTAGGGTTCAGAAGATGTTGGGAATGGTGTGTCTATGTGTATGTGTGCTCCCCACCCCCCCAGTGTTTGAATAGGAGAAACAAGATTAATTGGATTCCTGATGTCTTGAGAAGCTTTTTATATTGGACATTTATATCATCCATTTTTACCCTCATACAAGGTAGAGAGTGGAAAAAAGAATTTATTTCCCTTTGCATGGTAAAAATGTTTAACAAGTAAAGAAAAGATAAAGTAGGAAGTTAAGGTTTTATTGTATTCCACATTGGTCTTTTCACTCCACAGACTATCGGTATTTTGTGAGTGCTTCCAAAAATTTGTGAATATAAGGGGAAAATATGTATACTCTCTTTTCACAGATGAGAATCATATTGTATATATTAGTATCTAAACTGTTTTTCCTCAATTTGTAATATAATTGGGATATTTTTAATATCAGTATATATAGATTTACCTCATTCTTCCTAGAGGCTTCATGGCGTTGTATTGCACGATTTACTATAATAAATTTAGCTACTTCCTTATTCAACTCTGTAATATCTCTATGTTTCTTTGAATACTTCTCTAGAGATACATTTATAGAAATGGAATTTCTGTTTCAAAATGTGTGCATGTTTAAAATTTAGATCCAACAAGAGTACATCAATTTATCCTCTCACAAGTGAGAAATTTTCCTTTAAAAAATTCATATTGTTTAAATTTTATGGGCAACAAAAAAGACATATAGTTTTTCTCTTATTTTTTTCTTTTAAATAATGGGTGATATTAAGCATCCCAGAGAGTTTTATAAACGTTTTTTATAAACGTTGCTGAGGTCATTTTGTAAACGTTGCTGAGGTCAGTGCTCTTTCCATTGTACCAGTGTCATCCTAAGCTGTTTCTATGCTTAGGGTCATCAAGGAAGCCAGACTGGAGACTGTGGGCTGTTTGGATGCTCTATCGAGCAGGCTGATTACTGAGGAAACATCAAAAGCTTCACCCGAGTGACTCATCACCCAAATTCAACAGAGATAATAGAATAACTTACATTGCACAGCCTTATGGGTATTTAGTCGGCTGTGTGAGATCAACAGTGCCCGCTTTCTCTGTAGGATTTTGCTTTGGAAAAGAGATTTATTGGTTAGACCTCACATTACAATGCAGTCAGGGGCTTTGGGTCTTGATTCCCTAGGTTCAGAAGCCTAGAGAAAAATTATTTAACATCTTGGCCTCAGGTAACAATATCTACTTCATGGAGTTGGGTCAGGCATCAGAGTCTATGGGGATATGCTATTGTCCTCCGCATTAATCATCCTTCATGTCATTGTATTTTCTGAGGCTTTACTTTGTATTGGATTATGAAAAGCTTATGGCCAGAGAGAAACCACAGCGGATGTTTTAAGAGGCATGTGAAAAAATGTGACTGGTCATGCATGTGGATTATTAGATGTTAAATGTATAGTATGACTTTTTAGATGTAGTGGTACCTGGATTAGGCTTATGTGCTATAATTATGATTTTAAAATGTATTAGCATGTTTTCATGAAGCCTAGATAATATGACTAGTTTACTAGTATATTCTCTAAACATTTCTTGTTTTACTCTTACATCAGATTCCCCACTTAAAATTTACTACATGGTGTCTACAGTCAAGGAGCAAAGGATTTTTACTGCTGCAGCCTTTTATATTTATTTATTATTTTTAAAAATATGTTTTTATTGATTAAAGGGAGAGAGAGATAGAAACATCAATGATGAGAGAGAATCACTGATCGGCTTCCTGCTGCATGCCCCGTACTGGGGTTTGGGCCTGCAACCCGGGCATGTGCCCTGACCAGGAATCACAGTGCGACCCCCTGGTTCATAGGTTGATGCTCAACCACTGAGCCACACTGGCCAGGCTGCTGTGGCCTTTTAGATGTAAGGAAATCCACATTTCCTCTCCTTTCACCCTGAGATTGCCAGTGCTTTATAGTTTCCTACACACTTTGCTTCTCCCAAAGACATTTTCATGTTTAATAATACATTTTTAAAAAGTCAGATAATTTTCAGATAATAAAATTCTGGTACCGTGGGGACTTTAAAAGAAATACCGTGAATGAAAACAACCCCTCCTCTACAGAGGCATTTACCATGTCTATCTAAAAATTACAGCTACACATTTGCTAGTTATATTATTGCTAGAGGCCCAGTGCATGAAATTTGTGCACTTGGGGAAGGAGGAGGGTCCCTCAGTCTGGCCTGTGCCCTCTCACAGTCTGAGAGCCCTTGGGGGATGTTTGAGTGACAGCTTAGGGAGTGGGCCTAAGCTGTCAGTTGGACATCCTTAGCGCTGCTGTTGAGGCGGGTAATGTCAGTCAGACATCCTTAGCACTGCTGCAGAGGACATCCTTAGTGCTGCCGTGGAGGCGGGTGAGGCTCCCACCACCGCCGCTGTGCTTGCCAGCTATGAGCCCAGCTTCTGGCATACTGACAACAAGGGAGCAGCTCCTGCATTGAGCATCTGTCTCCTGGTGGTCAGTGTGCATCATAGTGACCTGTCATTCTGTCTTTTAGTTGATTTGCATATTAGCCTTTTTATTATATAGGATAGAATTGCTAATATTACCTACTTTTCAAAAGCATTAAAATAAACTTGATTGAAAGTAATGTTATTTACTAAAAAAAAGGGCAGGAAAAGTAAATCTAGTCTGATCAAATGGAATTACCTACTTCAAAAGTTATTGTGAAAGAAACCTAGAAAAGAACAAATTGCATGTGATTGTGGTAAAGAATAAGCTTTTATTGATCAGTTAGAAAATACCAAAGACGTATTCGCTTTCTGTACCTCTGTAATCAATAGTGGATTAGTAATTTTATTTTAAATAAAAAACATATTACATTGTTCTTATTGAAGGGCACGAGAGCATTGCATAATCTTGTAATTCTTGCTGGAGAGAGACTGTCACTGGCTGTAACTATTTTTGTATTCAACCAGCATTTACTGAAGCTGTGCTCTTATGCACTCTGCTAGATACAGAGCTGGGGGTGGTCCCTGTTAGAAGTGAAAAGGTCAGGAAAGCATGGGGCCTTAGGATTTTACAAGCTTGAGGATGGGAGAACAGAGAGAGGCAACCCTGTAAATATGAATAGTTAATACACAGAAGAACGAGAAGTATCAACAAAGGGAAAATGACAATAGTAAGTGATAAAACTAGTATTGTCTTCACTAATTGCTCATTATTGGCTAAGGACTTAATTGCCCACAGTGGGTGTTAGGTCATCTCCTCAACATCTGTTCCCCTCTCTTTCCCCATCTCATACTTACTATATAGTTTATGGGCAGAAAGATATCTTCCAGGGTTTGTAAAATCAAGAAAAAGAACCTAAATCTTGGATAATAACAGTGGGAATCTGTCAGGTTTTACACAGGAGTTGCATCCAACTCCTCAACGAGCACCATCAGCCTCACAGCTCCACTAGGGCAGGGCAAGCTGTGAAAAACAGCAGTTTTACCCCAGGAGAGGAATCTCTTGATTTGAAGGAATGGTCAGAAAAGTACTGGCAGAAAGAGAACCATCCTATTGTTAAAAGAGTGAAGAACAAGGCCATAGCATGCCTGAGGTGATGATCCTGGTTGGGTCTAGTAACACTCTGGCAGACGAGATAGAAATTTAGGAGGAAGAGAGAACGAGACACACATAGAGGGCCTTGATATGCAACTACTTATCCCTGGGAGTCTGAGAGGCTTTGTGTAAGTACAAGGTCAGATGAGAATGCAATTCACACAGCCCTGGCTGAATATGAGGCCACGCAAATATGCAGAGGTCAAACAAGAGAGCTGAACAGCAAGTAAAAGGGAAAACCTGTAAACTGAAGAAACTTTTAAAGCATTCCCTACACCACACATAGATCCATTGATAATAGGTAGAAATATTACCAACTTGAGCTGTTTGAGCATAAAGGAAATCAAAAGTTATGTCACCCTAAAATATGTTTCTTTGGCCCTAAGGTCATTTTGGACTGAAAGAATTTGAGAATCATATATTAGAAAAGCGCCCTGCCTGCTTACTATTTGCCTAAAAACAGGACACACATTTTCAAAGGTGCCCATCCTCCCCTCTCTACCAGGAAGGATAAAAGTTAATCACTGGAGACAAGGTTAGACCCTATCAGCAAGGTAGATTTTATCTACCATTAATTTCCCATATATTTACCTTCTCATAGTTTGCTGCTCTCAAAAGCCTAAAATTGCTTTCCTTTGTCCTGTCATTTCTTTACAAATTATTTTTTGTTGAAGATGCTATATAAACCTCAATTCTAACCCACCTCTTTGAGTGCTTGCTTTGGCAGTACATAATACTAAAATTGGAATGATACAGAGAAGATTAGCATGGCCCCTGCACAATGATGACTTGCAAATTCATGAAGCATTTCATATTAAAAAATAAAAAATAAGATAATAGACCACCTCTTTAAGTTACTCTTGCTGAGTTACTCATATATACACATTTTAATAAACTTCTGTTTGTCTTTTGTCTTTTTCTTGTTAATTTGTTTTTTGTTTGTTTGTTTATTTTCATTATGGAACCCCAGCCAAATATCTAAGAGGAATAGAAAAAAAATTTTTTTTTCTTCCACTACAAACACAACCTCTGACCAATCATTGACCAAATACCAAATCATGCTGATTCAATGGTGACCTCTGGGAAGCCAGATTTTAACAAAAAACAATAAAAAAAAATACTGACTAGAAACATCAGTGTCTACACATTAAGGGAGATATAGACTCCACAGAATTAGGTCAGGCAACTTACTAAACACATAAAATGGCAGCAACAAAAACTCCAGGAAGGGAAATAATCAGAATCCAGAATAGCTACAATATATAAAAAATGTCCAGTTTTTAATAATAAAACTAATGGGATGAAAAGAAATAGGAATGTTTGCTTCCTAAAGGTAAAAGAAAAAAACAGGCAATTGGAACTATTTCTAAGGGTGCCCAGATATTGGATTTGTTAGAGAAAGACTACAAAGCAACTGCCATCAATATATTCAAAGTAGTAGAAAAAAATTTTCACGAATTAAAGGAAATTATGATGACAATGACATATTAAAAAGAATTTCATTATAAATAATTTATTTTAATGGAAATTCTGGAGTTGGAAAGCATAACTGACTAAATTACTAACTCTGACTCTAGAAAAAATGAAATAATATTCTTTCATTAACTCTTCTATAAAATTTATTCCATGAGATTAGTATTAACAAATCCAGACAAAGACACACAAAATAAATTACAGAGCAATATCTCTCATAAACATAGATGTGAAAATTTCTATACAAAATATTAGGAAACCAAATCAAGTACTAGTAGTGATCTATTATATACCATGACCAACTGGGATTCATCCCAGAATTATAAAGTTGCTTCAACATGTCAATATCAATGTAATATGCTTATTAAATTAAGAGACAGAAAACACATGCCCATCTCAATAAATTCAGAAAAGCCATCTGAAAAAAATTCAACATATTCATGATTTAAATTCTCAACCAAGTTGGAAAAGAAAGGAACTTTCTCCAACTTGATAAACAGCATTCAAGAAAATCTATAGCTAACATCAAACTAGACTTTGCTTTCCCCCTACGTTTGGGAACAAGGCCAGACTGTCACTGTCTGTTTGCTTCTATTCAACATTGTACTAAAGGTTCAAGCCAGTGCAATAAAGCTAGTAATAATAATAAGCAAAAATAATAATAATAAATAGAAAGGAAAAAGTAAACAAGAAAGTAAACTATAAATTTTCATCTACAGAAAATAAAATCTTGTAGAAAATTCTAAGAAATCCACAAAAACACTGTTAGAACAAATAAGACTAACAAGTTCGCAAAATATAAGATTAAATAATAATTCACTGTATTTAATACAATAATAATGAGTAATCAGAAAAGGATATTAGGAAATGCAGTATAGCCTGGCAGGCATGGCTCAGTGGTTGAGAGTCAACTTTTAAAAGAAGAGGTCACTGTTTGATTCCTGGTAAGGGCATATGCCTGGGTTGTGGGCTTGATCTTCAGTGTGGAGCTGATCAGTGATTCTCATAATTGAAATTTCTATCTCTCCCTCTCCCTTCCTCTCTGAAATCAATTTAAAAAAATTTTAAAGTGAAGATTTGACTGATGCCAGTTAACATGAAAAGTTTGTATTCCACCCCCTACCTACGTATTTACTCACTTCTATCCAGAGCTACCTGAGAAGCAACCCATTACCTTTATATTGTTCCCATTTATAGGTCCTAGTCCCTGGCCCAGTCATCTGTGTTAATTTAACAAATACTCTAGCTCCCTAATGGAGCCTTCTGCAAGGATTATGGACTGAGGCAGAAAAGTAAATAGGAATAAAGAATATATGGAGTCCACTCTGTCTATTTGCTTGGGTTTCCTATGTATGAAGCCCTTACTATCACTAACTTCTTCCAAAGACCTTTCCCCCTAACTTCTCCAAACAAAACAAATATCAAATCTTTCTCTTTACTGAACCATAAGCTCATCTTTTATGCAGCACCCAGATTTCTCCCTATATGATTGACAATTCTTTTACCCAAGTTTTATTTGATGATCTATTCCCAGGAATCTGTATGATTCTGATCACTTTTAGTCCTTTTTGGAGGCATACATCTACTAATCTTCAGTAATAACTTCACTCAGAGAAGTATTTTATATTTTATACTAGAGGCCCAGTGTCCTCTCGCAGTCCGGGAGCCCTCGGGGGATGTCCGACTGACGGCTTAGGCCCGTGTAGGCAGTTGGACATTCTTAGTGCTGCCACAGAGGCGGGAGAGGCTCCCGCCACCGCCTCTGCGCTTGCCAGCCTTGAGCCCGGCTTCTGGCTGAGTGGTACTCCTCCTGTGGGAATGGACTGACCACTAGGGGGCAGCTCCTGCATTGAGTGTCTGCTCCCTGGTGGTCAGTGTATATCATAGCAACCAGTCATTCCATCAGTTCAGTTGATTTGCATATTAGCCTTTTATTATATAGGACTGGAGGCACAGCGTGTGAAATCGTGCGGCCCCGCCCAACCATGCGCACCCTGCCCACCTGCCCACTCTCCTGCCTTGACACCCTAACCTCTCCACCCAGAGCTCGAGCACTCATGGCCCCGCCCCCGACCCCTCTGGCCTTCTCTGGCTGCTTCAAGCCCTGCCCTTGATCCTGTGAGTCGCCTTGGGCTGGTCCTGCCTCCTCTGGGTGCCTGGCCCGGTCACCCCAACTGCCCTCCCCTGCAGACCTGGTCGCCCCCAACTGCCCTCCCCTGCTGGCCCCGGTCACCCAACTGCCCTCCCCTGCAGACCCAGTTCCCCCCAACTGCCCTTCCCTGCTGGCCTGTTCTCCCCCAACTGCCCTCTCCTGCCAGCCATCTTGTGGTGGCCATCTTATGGTGGGCATCTTGTGGAAATCATCTTGTGACAATGTGGGGGTGGCCATCTTGTGACTATGTGGGAGCTGCCATCTTGTGCCAGCCATCTTGTAACAATGTGGGGGCAGCCATCTTGTGATGACACGAGGGCGCAAGGGCCATGTAGGCTTTTATTAGTATAGCTATTCTAGAGCTTATTCTGAAAATCTCTGTCTATTGGCATATTTGATTCTTAATCTGGGTACTTTTGTAACATTGGACATAACAGAGAAATTATCAATCCATGTTCTTGTGATCCCACTTTACTCTGGAATAGGCAGTAGGCTTGTAAATTTTTCATTGAAACTTGCCGAGAACCAATCCCAGCATGTAATAATTACAAGAGTTCCATCAAAAGGTTGATGGGACTTGGGGGGCACAACAAGGGTGAGCCACATATGTAATTTACCTGTTGAAAACAGCTAAGGCACTTCCCCCAAACCTGACTAGAATGATTGTCTGCTGCCAGACAGCTCAGGGCATTTTATTGCCTCCTGTTGGCCAAACACCTGAACAGCTGTAGGCTGTTCCACAAACTGATAATGCTTCTGTATAAACCCTTTGATACTGTACCCTTTGAAGTGTATATTTCCACTTTGCCTTAGGATAAATCGTGTTGAATAAAAGCAAGGGTCCTTGGTCAAGGTAGAGTCTTCAGCTCCCTTTAGCTGAAGCTCCTCTGACCCCCAATGCCTTTCAAAAATACCTTTTGTCCTTGGACTCTTTAATCATCTATGCGCAGCCCCTTTCTCCAGAATGCTGAACCCTTTGTAAGGCTGGCAAAAGAACCCCGGCAGAATCTGATAAAGGTCATATCTTTGTTATGTCCCCAAAAGAATTCCGTACCAAATTAAAAAAAAACAACCCTAACCAACTATATGTTTCACTTTAGTTTCACTTTTAACCTGTAAGATAAAAAACATCCTTACCAAAGGCAAGATGAAGCAAAATAGGCAATTAAAGCATTGTCTTGGATTTTATGCACTCATCTTCAAACTTTTCACATTTCTTATAAATCTGTTGTGCTAAGAACCCTTTTTTTCCTGCTTTAACATTCAGGACAGAGCAATGTACATGTCTATAGACCTATTTGTCAGAAAATAAAAGTAATGAATGAGAGTCAGATTGAATAAGAAGAGTGGACTAGACATGAGAGAATAGAACAGGCCTAGGCAGCTTCAATTCTCCATCTTAAAATTACTTACTATTGTTGGGAATCATAGAACATCAAAAGGACAAATTCAAAACTCAAATTAGTTCCTGTCCTCCCAGGAGAGACCGCCTGCCTGATTCGGATCTGTCTTTCATGTGCCGTTCTCACTCAAACTTACAATTTCAAGGGCTAGAATGTCATTCAATATGCAGAGGCCTGTTAGAATTAATGAGAGTTATATTTAGAAATTCTTCTACTGTGAGATAGAATATAGCATTAAACTTTTCAGGTCATGACAAGGACCTATTGACAAGGGAGAGTTTCAAAAATATGTAAATTAGCTACTTGGGTAATCACAGGCTGTGCAAATTAAAAGGGACACATTTATTCATTCTTTCACAACTAAGGATCTGTCAGAATAGAGTTGTGTTATTTTCTGCTACAAACAATCCCAAAATCTCACTGACATAAAAATAAAGCTCTATTTCTCCCTCATACCACATAACTGCCATTCCTGGTCTTCTCACTCCCAGTGTCTCCATCTCAAATGTTGCTGGTCACTCTGACAATGGGAAAAATTAGTTCTAAAGTGTGTTGCACTAGTGATTAGCTGTTTCTGCCTTAAGTAGCTTTCTCATTTCTTTCACAACTCTTTAAAACAGGCCATATAACCCCATCATAATAGGCAGGAAAATGCAATCTCTCCAGATACCTAAATAAAAAGATTATTACCAGAGCCGTAATCCCAACAACAAAAGTCCCTGCTCTTAGAAACTTATTAGTGAAGAGAGTCACACAAATACAAAGTATACAAATAAATAACGAGGTAATTTCCCGTTGCAGTAAATGATATGGAAGAGATAACCAATGATGTGATAAAGAGTAACATGAGGAAAGAGAGGAAGGTCCATTTTAGTGGTTGGTTATAGAATAAAGTAGACAACAGGTACGTTTTCTTATCTTTGCCCTTCTAAGTCCACTCTCCTTCCATTTCCATCTTGTTCTGTGTCTTTAGAAGTTGACCTTGGAAAGGCCAAGAAATATATGCCACCTCCAAACGTGACTATAGATGTTCAAGACATGCCATTCCAAAATATGCCACTTTGGCATATTAATGATTTTGAACTATAAGTATTTGAAAAACAGCAAATACAGGGAGAGGTGTTCTCTGAACTCCCCTTATCTGCCTAAAGACAGATCATCCAAAATGAACTCAACTGTCATAAGTCCCCTCCCTGGAGTTTCATCAACCAGGGAAAATTGACTTTTATCACAGAAGAGACTAGAAGTCAACACTATACCCTGACAAACTGTCACAAACCGTCATACCTCCCATCCATTCTTCTAAGAGCCCTTTAGTCTTTCCTCAAAAGCATTTACTCTCCCAAGAGGCCTACATACTCCCTTCCCGTTCCCTATTAAGATATATTTCAGTCTAAATTTTAAGACACCTGTGGGAGTTCCTCATAACCCCCTAGGTATCTCCCATGGATACATGAGATATACATGCTAATAAACTTCTCATTGTTTCTCTTTTTATTAATATACTAGAGGCCTAGCATGTGAAGAGGCGCCCCGCCTCCCGCTGTGCAAGGAGGCATTCCTCAGGGGGCCGGGACCTGCACCTGACTTGTGCAGTGCCAGCCGCCATGGGAGTCAGTCCAGACTGGCTCTGCGGGAGGCCGTACCAGCTCTGTGCGGGGCCTGGATTCCCACCTGACTCGCAGTGTCACCTGGCCACCCTGCCTGTATCTGCTCTGGGGCAGCCCGAGCCACCACACTGGCTCAGGCAGGCCCCCCTGTTTCTGCTCCAAGCCTCACCTGTGCACGCAACCTCCTCCTGTCCAGTTGTGACCTGTTATGGCATCCTGGCCTAATTTGCATATTACATATATATATATCTATATGTATATATATATATATATTTTATTATCTTGTTGGCTAAAGACCTCTGAAGAGTAGAGGAAAAATTATTTTTCTTCCCCTACACATGTATGGACTCTATCAATGGACTTCTTTCCCTCTGGCTTCCAGTTAGGTTCCCTGAGAAGCACAGGACAAAATCCAAGGGGGCCAGGGTTGCTACTGGCTGCCTGCATTCCACAACGATGGTTACAATTCCTGTCCGGTGGCCCTCATCACATCCATTTTCTCTCTGCCCAGAGTAGTGGCCAAACCCTCGTCAGCTCCTTCTGGCTTAAGTGTGATAAATCCCTGAAGTTTCTAGCCTCAGGGTAATACACTATCCATTATTGTTTTCCTAAATGCTCTAGAGTGAATTGTGTCCTCCTAAAAGTCATATAGGAGGACCTAGCCCTCCCCACAACCAGACCATCTTAGCAACCTGACCCCAGACTTCCATGTGAGAAATAAATTTCTGTTCTTTAAGTCATCCAGTCTATGGCATTTTGTTATGGAAGCCCGGGAAAACCAAGGCACTAAGCTTTACTCCTCTAATAATCCCTTTATTAAACTCTTTTCAAATTGCCCAATATGAGTATACCATCTTTTTCCTGCTGAGATCCTCACTAATGTAAAATGTGTACTTTTGATTCTCATTAGTTTGTACCGATAATTTCTCTCCAACTTGTAATTTCCTATATCATGATGGCTTAATTATGACTTAGGAAATTAGAACAAACTTTTGTTTAAAAAGGCTAAATATTTAAGTAAGTATTTTATTTATGTTTTATTGAAGGCACTGTAAAGAAAAGAAGGCATAATATGGTATAATAATTCAGAGAATGGGACTGGAGATTTAGGCCAACTTGGGGTTCAATCCCATTTCTGCACATAGCAACAGAGTTATGTGGCCAGGTTACTTCTCTAATATGTTCCTCACCTGTCAAATTAGAATCACCATTTCATTTATAACCAATGTGATTATTACAAGATTACAGTAACAGCCCAAAATGAAATGGTGAAAACTATTATTCCTACTGTTAATTATTACATTTACTCTCTTATCAAAAATCCTTTTGTGCTACTGCTATTTTTGGAAGCTTCTTGAAACTTGAGCATATCCATGGTGCTGGTCCTCACAACCCTCATAGCCTATGGGATTTTTACATGAAGGAGAATGGATTAGTAGCCATCAACAGGCTCCAAAGCAGCATGAACTGAGGCCAAGAGGCATCCGGCATTTTGCCTGCAGAATATTCTCTTTAGAAGGGAAGCTAATCAAAGTCTTATTACCTGTAAGGAAATATTCATATGAAATGCAGGACACAATATAACTTATTCTAATTAGTTAATCTTCTGTGTTTAGAATAAGTTGATTGACAAGTTATTTGTTCTGTCTGTACATTTTATCTTTATCTCCTTTCTTGCCTGCTGCCACATCAGGTAGAGATGACTTATACAGAGAGCTGAAAATTCTAACAAGCATTAGCCCCTACCTCAGCACCTAACATAGGCTTATTCACATACCACCTCACTTAATTTTTCTTTGATAGCACTGAATTTTCTATAGCTCAGTCTGTAGTATTTTACCGGGAAGTCAAGCCAGGCTCTGAAGTCTGCACATATTATGAGCCTTTGCAATAGGAAAAAAGATATCTCAGCAGGCAGATTCAATCATGAAAAGTCTGAAAACCAACAATTTATGCAACAAGGTTATATAACAAAGAATTCTTAGCTTTCTAAATTCAATGTTGAAAATTTTTTCTAATAAATTGCTACTTACACACAACCCTGAAAAATACCTAGTTTGCCCATATTTCCAAGATGAGAGTTTAAACAAATGAGTTACATGACCTTGATCAACTTCCTTAACCTCTCTAATTTTTGATGCCTTATTTAAATGGGGGAACTAATAGTACATAGGGCAAGGGCTTCTAAGAAAATGAAATGAAATAAGGCATACAAAGTATTTTTCCTAATATATGAAAGCACTCAATAATGGTTAGATGCTCTATTATATCTCACATCCATTATAGCTATAAAAATTATGACCCACTGCCATTTCAAACATTTGACTCCTCCTATAATAGAAATTCTTATTGTTATATCACTACTATCATGTTTTAATTTTATTTGTCAATTATAATTTATATTCAATATTATTTTATATTAGTTTCAGGTATAAAGCATAGTAGTTAGACAATCATATACATTACAAAGTGGTTTCCCTGATATTTCAAGTACCCATCTGGCACTATACATAGCTATTACAGTATTATTGACTCATTTCTATGCTGTACTTTACATCCTCACTTTTTTAACTTAACGTTTTCCTGTAAGCATTTTTATCCCCAAAACAGTTGAAAGTTTTCAAGGTTATCCACGTGGGTATGCCCATGAAGATCATGGCTTATTAAATAATTCCATACTAATAAGCAGAAAAGATTTTTCTGATGTTTTGTCTCATTACAGTCTAGAATAAAAGTCGGGTGAATTTTGCTTTAGAAAGACCAGGAAACCAGGTTGTAAATATTAGACATCTACAAATTTGCTTCAAGGGTTCATTTTAACTGTAGAATTTATAACTTTTTAAAAAGGTAAGGAGAAGAGTGAACAGATAAAAGTTCTTTTTTTTTATTATTGAATGTCCATTTTATTAAATTTGTGCATATCCGAAGCTTATATAATTACCCTCATTCAACATTTAAGAAGTTCTTATTCATATTTTGAGGTTTCCGAATTTTCTTTCATAATCAGACAGTACATTTTAAATGGGAAGAGGTACAATCCCAAATAGCCCACAGGTGAGGCCATGTTTCTGAGGCGCATTCATGCCAGAGTCGGTCGTAGTACTGGATGAACTCATCTAAAGGAAAGTGTGTTTATGCAGTCAATTATCTCCCAGATCCCTTATATTTTCCCCAGCCAGGACCCAAAATGAAAGGAATTAAGCAAATAAACATACTGTTGTAAAATGGTATAACCACTTTGGAAAATAGTTTAGCAATTTCTTAAAAGGCCAAAATATGCAGGTATTATATGATTAGGCTATTCCAATTCTAAAAATATATCCAAGATTTAAAGAAAAAATAGATGTCCATATAAAACCTTTATTTGTAATAGAAAAGAGTAGGAAAAATTAGAAACAACCCAAATGTCCGTGAACTAGTAAATGAATAAACAAATTGTGATATGGCCACAAAAAAGAGTGCTATGCAGCGGTAAAGCCATGATTTTTTAATACATATAAAAAACATGAAGGAATCTCAAATAATGATGCTGAAGAAAAGATGTCAGATGCAAAATAGTACACACTGACTGATTCCATTTATATAAAACTAGAGGCCTAATGCACAAATTCATTCATGGGGAGGGGCCATGGGTGGTTGGCAGGCTGGCTCCGCCCCCTGGTCGAACTCCCTGTCCAACTCCAGGTCGAGGGGACAGTTTGCATATTAGCCTTTTATTATATAGGATGCTAGAAAATACAGTTATCTCCATTGACAGAGAGATCAGCAGTTGCCTGAGGATGAGGGTGGAGGACAGAGAGGAGGCAGAAGGGAAGATCAGAGGAGTGACAAAGCTTCAGGGGTGATGGATTGTTGTGATTGTGACAGTTTTGTGGTGTATTCATGTCTAAACATATCAAATTATACTTTAAATATATGTAGGTTTTATGTCAATTATGCCTCAATTTTTTAAAAAATGGATTTCTCCAGTTTAAAAAAGACTAAAAATTCATTACAATGTGTGATCATTTATTATACCCTTCTTTTAAAAATCATATAAGATAATTGTAGGACAGTAAAGGAAATGAACATTGGAATCCAAGAGATATATGGAATTCAGGATGTGTTTTTTTTCCTTTAAGTATAACAGTAGTTACAGAGAAATGTTGCTTTTTTAGAAGATGCACCTGAAAGGATTCAGGATGAAGAGTTAATTTCTACAAATTAAATTTTAAAAAATACTGAGAGAGTAACGATGTCCCTTCTTGAATCTAGGTTGAGATAATACAGTGTTCTTTTGACTATCTTTTTATGCATTTTTGAAATATTTTATAATAAAAAGATTAATATATTACTTTATTCCCTTTCATTTCACTCCATCTTCATTCAGTAATCAGTAACAATATATTTTAAAAATATTGTCCTATATAACGTGAAACAACAGTCAAAATAATCTTCAATCATTTAATTGGTAAACATTATTCTCTCTATGAGTTTTTGAGATCACATGTAATAGCCCAGACTGTTAATGAAGCAACTCAGTTGATCTGACAACAATAATAATGATCATAGCACCAAACTACCATAGGCACTAACCATGATTTACAGCCTTAATGTGTATTTAATTATCACCTCTCTTAATGTAACTCTTAACAATTCAAAGATGTAGATGTTATTATCATTATCTTTGTTTTACAGCTAAGGAAACAACACAAAGAGGATTAACTGTCTCCTGGAAATTTACATGGGATAAATGGAAAAGTGGCTATCATGCCTAGGCTGTTTGAGTCTAGATCTGTGCTCTCAAGTCTGAGGTCAGAAACCCTGATGCCTCTGAAGTCCAAGCCAAGTGGAAATGACCAGGTAGGTCTGTGACAAATCAGTGAAGTGACAAAGCTTTGGGAGTATGGTTTTGCTTTCTGCTTCTTGGCTGATACTGCCATGTGTTTGGATTTTTCAAAAAAGCCAGAAATACGGATTTTTATGTGAACTATTCTGGTTGTTTTTGTTTGATTACTTGTTTGCATTTTGTTTGACTACTTGTTCCTTTTTTAAAAATGTGTTGCTAAAAAGTAAACATTTTAAAAAGGTGAAATGGGCCCATAGCTTCCAGTTTGCAATCTATAATAAAACAATCAAAGCCCTTTGGTATTGTTGCATTAAGAACCACATTAAGAATTTCCAAGAAATTATTATTTTTGGATCCATAATCCAAGCTATTAGTTCAAAAACTGGTCTCAGTACACAGAGGTCAAGGAGCAATGGAAGAAAGACACAGACCTCTTTAGATTTGTGGGTGGCTATTTGAATAAGCAAGGGAACTTGCAAACAAGGCTTGTTCTGGCAGCCACAAGGTGAATAGATCTCTGTACTCACCTGCCAGAATCTTAAAAAGTTTATATAGAGGCATTAACTGGTTCAGTCACCTATATATGTCCAGATGGTCTCAACAACACATTGCTCTCCCAAGGTTGCATCCTTGAAACAGCTCTGGCTGAGAGAATGGTGGGCCATAGGAAATTCCAAGGATAAGGGAGGGTGTGGGAAGCTTCTGATTTGTCCTGGTCCAGCTCCAGGATTAACTGTCAGCCACATCCTCTCAATGACCTTCTCCAACACACACTAAGAGTTAAAATATTTACTCCTATCCAAGGATCCCTGTTCAATGATAATTCTGAAAATAGAAACTCCTTTCTAGAAAGAAGTTTTGTGGCATGCAAAAACTCAACCTTAACTCAACCATTTCCCCAAGTTTCTGTGTCAATTGTGCACGGAGGAGACACTGAATACAGAAGGGGTGATGTGAACAAAAACATCATTTCTAACCTCCATCCCCCTTCTACTCCACCTTGTTGACTTTCAAGAAGAAAAGGCAGATATGAAACAGATAACAGTGTTTACTTTGCCCGCTCAGTGCCCCAACAGACAACACAAATGTATACAGACACCATTTCTTTATGCTGTTCTGTGCCTTTCCTGTGAACACCTTATGTAAAAGCAGACGTCTCTGGAATCTCTCTGCCTGCCTGGTCTTTGCTCTCAATCTAGCAGCACTCCCCTTTCTTCACCTTATGACTGGGCTCAGCTCCTCACTAATAGATCTTCATTCAGAGCCAAAGTGAAAGGAGCAAAGGTTTGTGGTGAAGAGGAAAGAAATGAGGATTAGAAAAAAGATTTAAAACAACTTGCAGAGCAGGGATGGACACCTCCCCCTCCTGAGCTCCCACCCCCAGCCCACCAAGAAGACTTGAGCTATTCCTCATAACCTTACCTAGTATCCCAGCATCAGAATCACCTGGGGAGAGCATTTAAAATGCCTATTCCTGGGCGCTGGTCCAGCCCTAATGAATCCACAGCTCTAAGGTAGGGACCAGAAATTTTCCATTTTAATTGCACCCACACAGTGAATTTTAACCAGTTCTTCAGGCAAACCACTGAATTTGATAATTCAAAAAAGCAGCAAGGCATAGTTCAAAATAATCGCTAGGGCATATTCAGATTTTTAAAAAAGACATTTTAAAGTAATCCAAGAAGGAGCTTTTGCTCTAAGACTCATACAATTTTTAAATTTTTTAAGATAACAATTATTATCAACAAACGTCTGAAGGAAATGAAGTCCATTTATTTTACTTGTTTTGACATCTGCAGATAATGACAAGCTAGAGGGAAAAATAGGTTTAAGAATTATAGCAATTAGTTAATTTGTGACTGATTATTAAAAAATATTATATGCAGCTCTGTGCTTCTCCAGAGGGGACAGTTACAAATTACTATGGTTGTTGGTTTGCTGCTGCCACTGTTGGATGTTATGTTGTTTTTAAAGGATTGCAGCCTCCACATGTTTGTGAATGTTAACATTGTGTGATGTTTGTCAGATTGTCAGAGCTACGTTAGTTCCCTTCCGTCAGCAGGACACAATGCACAGGGAGTCAGAATTGTGAAGGAGCCCACATATGTAAATGTAACCTGGGGAGCAGTTGCATTCAGAAACCACCTCTTCCCTTCCCATGATTCCCTGCTTTTGTCCCATTGACCAAAATCACCTGTTTGCCCTCCTACATTGTTGTCTCCAGCTCAGTCCTCCTCCCCATCTCCCTCGATTCCCTCAGTACCCTTCACTGTGCTCTCTTGAACCT
Source organism: Corynorhinus townsendii (assembly GCA_026230045.1). Lineage (NCBI taxonomy): Eukaryota > Metazoa > Chordata > Mammalia > Chiroptera > Vespertilionidae > Corynorhinus > Corynorhinus townsendii. Next base: position 160,144,985 of record JAPDVU010000006.1, on the reverse strand, counting down.
TTGGACATACATGCTCACTCAACGTTTCTGGCAACATTTTATCTATCTTCTCTAAATGGAAACCTGGCTTTTCCCTGATAAATGGTAATACTGAACTCTTAAGTATACAAAGATCCTGGTGATGTCATCTTTTTATTTTCCTAACCCACCCCCAGTCCCTTCATCCCAGTATTTTAGGAACTAGAGGTAGGTCAGTGTCAATCTCAGTATTTCACTGTGTCCTTTCAAGGACTCTTCCCTCCTTTTAAACTCTTCCATCTAGTTATGCCATCTCTTCTGATCGTGCTCTGTTTTCTAACCTTTGGAGGAAACCCAAGCTTTCTTATTGATCCTGGCCTTCTCATCCCTCTGAGAGACTCTATGCATGGACTGGACTCCAGCTCCACTACTTTATCTCCTCTACTCCAAAGCTGTTCAGGTCTGGGCTTGGCCTTCAGGCTTTAGACTTTGCCCTTCGGGAAGGGCTTTAGCTGTTCTGCTCTGGGCTAGGCTATTCGGAGGTAGGCTCTGCCCTTTGGGTCTGGTTTGACTTTTCAGGTGGGCTCAGATCTTCGGATCTTCAGAGCTAAGCTCTGCCCTTAGGGACTGGCTAAGGCTATTTGTGCCTGTGCTTGACTCTCTATGTCTAGGCTCCGCCCTTCGGGATTGCCTTAAAGGGAAGGATCCTTAAGTGAGCATACTTGGCCTAGGAGCCAGAGGTTGAAATGGCTGCTGACTCTTGAGGGAGAGGTGTCCGTGCAAGTCACACCCAAGCACTGAGGCTGGCTCCTTTGGTCCTGCTGGAAGGACAGGTATTGTTTGTGGGTTTTGGCCAGCCAGTTCTGCAAAAATAGTCTAAGTTCTCAATTCGAGATGGCTAAAGATGGTCTTCTTCAGAGGACCATCTCCCAAGTTGTGGGAGACAAATACAGAATAATACACAAACTGGTCACACAGGGAAACTGAGGAGTGTACAGGCAAGGGCTGCTAACTAGAACAGCAGGTGTACTTCACCTAATGTCCACCAGCAAAAGAAAGACAGAAGGTGCTCTGTAGGTGAGGCTGCCCCCTGAAGTATGCCACAATACCCTGCATGTTCAGAAAACAGGCTCCCAGGAGCTATGTCCAAAGCCTGGAACATTAATGTAGACATGGCTGTTGGAACTCCAGAAGCAGCAAAATGATCCTTCTTCTGTGGCTACACTGCCAGGAGTATATGGGGGCCACCCTCTTCCCTGAGACCCAGGATTCCTTCTTAAGGCAGTGGCACCCAGTGACCTCTATGGTTATTGGTTACTGGACTGTGGGCCTTGCAAGTTCTGATCCCCAGATAGCATGTGACTGAGAGTTGGAGGTGCTGCATTTAAATCCCATCTCTGGCTGTGTGACTCAGGTTCATGCCTGCCTGGATCTCAGGCTCCCATTGGTTCAAAGCAGGGGTGGAAACAGGTAACCTGTCCACTGCTTCCTGCTGGAATATTCTAGGATTCTAAGCTTGCTTTTTGCTCCTATGCTTCTGCTAGCCCCACTGACATCGCTTCTTGTGGCTTCTTGATTCCAAACGTGTGCTGCTTGTGCAGTAGGATACAGTGCTTAGGAATGTGGTGTGAAGTCATGGCTTTGCCACTTACTACTTCTGAGGTTCAACCTTTTTAGGCCTCAGTTTCTTCATCTATAAAATGATGACAATAAGATCACCTATTGCATAAGGTTGCTATGAGATTGAAAAGAACAAATGAACGAACGAACAAACAACTCCTGTGCATAATGGTTGAAGGTAAGAAGAAACCCAACTCAGACTGGCAAAAAACCCAAAAGTGTCTTATTGGCTCACTGATCTCACATTCCACAGGAAAGGTAGGCCTCAGGTTAGGTTTAATTCAGTGGTTAGTTTACAGGATCAAGGATCTATTTCTTGGTCTCTCCTTCTGCTCTGCCTTTTAATGTGTTAGATTGTGTTTAATGCTGGTTTTCCCTCGTGGTTATGAGAGCTTATCATTGGGTTATAAGCTTCCTCACACAAAACAAAAGGGTGAACAAAATGATTACTTCAAAAATAATACCTTTTATTTTACACACTTTTCCTGAGGTTCTCAGAAAATCTATCATGTTCCATCATCCAGATGTGGTTAATATGCCCATTCCTGAACCAATGGCTGGAACAGAAAAATCCCTAATTGGTTCAGACTGGCTCAAATGGAGCGATGGTTTATAAATAAATGTAGTGATTGGTTATTAACATTTATAAACAAACATTGTTTATAAATAAACACTTCTCAATTCATGTATGCCTTTGATTCATTTCCAATGAAATTATACCTTTGGTTCATTCAAAAATTCTGAAATACTAGTTTTTAACACCTTTGTTCAGTTTTATCATTGCTTTTGGGGAAAGGATCTGTTGAGAACCCTACTCCAGCATTCTGAAAATCCTGGTCATACCACTTTTGTTTTCAGGGCCATAAAGATAAATTTACAAAAACTGTTTACTTGAGATTTAAAAGAAATTTTTTATTTTACACAGTTGATTTGTTGACTTTCTAGGCATTGGGCACATATTGCTTGCTAATAATCATCCTCTCTTTATTTTGAATTTACTTGTAGTTACTCAAAACAGTTGTCTGGTGTGATGACATTTTATTTAACATTTTCCTTATCAACTCTGCAGTTAATAGCCTTACACTGGTCAATAAAATGAACTTTTTCATTGAATTCTAGTATTTAATTTGCTCTCTGATATGCACCTACCTGACTCTTTATTTTGTAGATAGTCATGTGCTGATTTTATGGGGCGTGGAAATTATTAAGTGAAAATTTCTAGAGACTCATTCCCCTTCTACTCTTCCATTCTTCTCTGTGGTTAATGGCTTCCTGAGTCTCCCACTCAGGACATCTTTTCAGCCAGTTTCAGACACCAGTCTGGATCATCTGTGTTCAGTCCTTCTTCTTACATCTTTCTTTTTTCTTATTTCTATTCTTTTCTTTGCAGTTGAGAAAATATAATACTCCCTTAAAAAAACCTTTAAATGTTTAAAAATCTCTTGCTTAAATGGAATGGTAGAACAGAGGTTCAAGCCTAGAAAATATGAACTTGGTTCTGATTCTTCTCATCTATAAACTAAAGAGGTTGGACTAGTTCAGTTCAAGGATTACCTCTGGCTCTATAGATCTGTGATTCCATGGATTTGAATTCCTCTATTAATTATGAAATATGCCTCTTTAATGGAGTTGGTCTTACACATTAAAAGCCAATTAATATATATGTGCAACTAATAAGAAAGGTATGTATGTATTAATTAATTACTCATTTAATAAAACTCTCCTGGGAGGTGAGGTGAAATGTAAGGATCTAAATAAACCTTTTTCCCTTTTCATGCTATGTTCTCAAACACAAACTATCTTTTGGAGGCGATTAGTGCCCATCACCTTTCTCTTTTGCATATAAGGAGAGCACTGAGAAGTTAATGGGCTGGCAGACAAGGTCACAGAGAAGCTGAGTGTGAGAACCAGAAATGGAATTTCAACTCTAAATAGCCTTCCCTTTCCTACTCATCCATAAGCCTTTCCTGCTGCCTTTTCCTAGTTGTTTTTTGAAACACATTTAGCCCATTTTGAATTGTGTTAGTTATGCAGTACATATTAAGTATCAGTGTGAACATTGAGAATGAAAAATTTTGTCAGCTTGGCTGACGTGGTTCAGTAGTTGAGCATCAGCCAGTGAAACAAGAGGTCATGGTTGGATTCCCAGTCATGGTACATGCACGGGTTGCAGGCTCCATCCCTACTGTGGGGTGTGCAGGAGGCAGCCGATCAATGATTCTCTCTCATCATTGATGTTTCCATCTCTCTCTCCTTCTCCTTTCCTCTCTGAAATCAAATAAAAAATATGTATATTTAAAAATTGTCACTTATTTATTGCAACTACACACTGTGAGCACATTCTTGGTTTGTAAATGAGTTGCTGTATACTTCACCCTGTAGACACTGATACTTAAATTCAATTCAATTGTTATTTTGTAAGTTTATGCAAATTTTTTGCTTTGTTAATCCTCATCCAAGGATATATTTTACATTGATTTTTAGAGAGTGTGGAAGTGGGGGGGGGGGGGAGGGAGGGAGGAAGAGAGAGAGGGAAAGAGAGAGAGGGAAAGAGAGAGAGAAATATAGATCTGAAAGAGACACATTGATTGGTTGACTTCTGAATGTGCCCTGAATTAGGCCTGGGGCTGGAAAACAAATCTGCAACCCAGATATGTGCCTTTGATCAGGAATTGAACCCATAATCCTTTGGTGTGTGAGTCAGTGCTCTACCACTGAGCCACACTGTCCAGGGCTATGCTGATTTTTATTTAAAATATTTTAAAGCAGATAAGGTTATTTATTTACTCTCTGTTAGAGTAAGCTTCATATTTTCATATCTTTTCAACTCTCTGCTTTTTTTGCTTGAGATTTAGAATTAATCTCAGTTCCTTGGCCTCATCCAAATAAGAACTACCCTTTTCTGAACATATGTTACCTGGCAGTACCCATGCTAGGTGCTTTACAGAGAGAATATCTAATTCTTGAAATAATCTTGCAAGCTGGGACTTGCTTTGCAGGAGGAAAAACAGACTTAGAGAAATGACTGACTTAGCCACTCACTGTGTGTAGGTGGTGGGTACAGTTTTCAAAGATAAAACTTTTGCTCCAAATTTGCATTTTTTTCATTACCCCAGTTGTCTCCTCCCAGCCTGCCACTCATATTGGCTCTTTGAAAGGATATTTGTAAATGTTGGCTATTTATTTTTTACCATGTACTATGTAATCCAAAATAGTTCTTAATTATTTGCCCCTGAGTTCCCTTCCAATTGCATGGACATGTAACCCACACAGAGAAGGGACAATCAAGAGGCTGACACAGACATGCAGGGGTACTTTTTTCCCCCTGAATTTGCCTTTGGACAGTGAGGGCTCTCTGGGAGAGCAGAAATTAGGCAAGGAGCAAGAGACATTGTTTGAACCCTCAACCATCCATGCCTGAGGCCAGTCCACTCCCCTGTAACACCCAAGTGAAGTATCACAATATATTCCTGCAGTTGCTTCGACCAACTTCAGTTGGGTTTCTGATGCTTGCAACCAAACAATCCTAGTTGAGAGTTCCTAACACATACTTATTCTTTTAGGACTTGAATTAGTATTGTGAGGCTTGTCAGTGATATAACCTTATCTCACGTAATACTGACTCTTTGGTGGCTGGCTACATGGCTGTTACAGGTGACCACCCAAGCTTCTTACATGGGAGCCCCAGTGAAAGCAACCATTTGCCTTCTCACTCAGATATGCAAAATTGATGCTGACTGGGTAGAGATGCACTGTCATCTTCCACAGTTGGGAAGGGAAGTCTGAGGGGGCGAAAGATGCAAATGTCTTAAAAATTGATAAGCTCTTCTTAAGGTTCCATTTAATTTGATGTGCAGAAGCTTCTGTCCTTGGTGCTGAATATTCATGTTTAGCGAGGAGTCCCAGAGGCTTCACAGCAGCGTCATTTTCTACAATTTCAGAGTGAAGAGAAATGTGCTTTTTGCTGATAATGAACCTGAAGAGTGATGAAGGGGAGCTGTGGAATATTTTTTAGACATTTATGTTCTGACAAGTCATTTTCATAAAAAGTCTACAATTTAGAAAATATTAAGAGCATTATGAGGGCTTTTGCTTAATTCCTAGTAAGCTTGTTTTTAAATGAAGAAATGTGAAGGGCAAAAAGGCATAAGTAACCCATCATTTAATAAACCCTGATTAAACTCACTATGGGGTGCAATGCATTATTTCAAAGTTATTAACTTGACTCAGTTTAAATTGCCATAAATTACATCTGCACGAAGGACTTAGCCAACCTCTCCCCCCCCAGTAGTGCAAAATGTCACAAGATGATAACAGGGCTGGAAGTAAATTGAAGCCAGAACAGAGTCTTAATTCATGCAGGTTGATAGGATTCCTTATCACTACTCACTGTTAGAATGCAAAACTTGCTATCTTTTTACTTGGCAGCATTTTTGGTCATGCTAGGGATATTTCTTAAAAATACTATTCTTGAAGGAAGCAAAGTGAGTAACACAAAGTGAAAGGTGGTTAGAATTAGAAAAATAGAAGCAGATCTCTTACCCAAAGCAATTAGGAACAATGGGGGAGGTTAATTGAAAAAGTCATTAAGAGAAGGAATCATAACAAATGAAATACACATGCCTAAATATTTATTTATTTTTAAATATATTTTTACTGAATTCGGAGAGGAAGGGAAAGGGAGAGAGAGATAGAAACATCAATGATGAGAGAGAATTATTGATCTGCTGTCTCCTGCATGCCCACCACTGGGGATCGAGCCTGCAACCCAGGCATGTGCCCTTGACTGGAATCGAACCTGGGACACTTCAATCTGCAGGCCGACACTCTGTCCACTGAGCCAAAACAGCCAGGGCATTTATTTATTTAATAATCCTCACCCAAGGACATTTTTTCCATTGATTCTTTAAAAAATATATTTTATTGTTTTTTTACAGAGAGGAAGGGAGAGGGATAGAGAGTTGGAAACATCAATGAGAGAGAAACATCGATCAGCTGCCTCCTGTACACCCCCTACTGGGGATGTGCCCGCAACCAAGGTACATGCCCTTGACTGGAATCGAACCTGGGACCTTTCAGTCCGCAGGCCGATGCTCTATCCACTGAGCCAAACTGGTCAGGGCTCCATTGATTTTTATAGACAGTGGAAGGAAGGGAGAGAGCAGGGAGAGAGAGAAAGAGACATCAATGTGAGAAAGATACATTGATTGGTTGCCTCCAGCCAGGGCCCTCACTGGGTTTGGGGATTGAGCCTGCAATCCTGGTATGTGCCCTTGACTGGGAATTGAACCCATGACCCTTCAGTGCCCAGGCTGATGCTCTAACCATTGATTCATCCCTGTCAGGGCTAAATATTTTACTTTAATGTAAACTGTTTTAAAACATATTTATTTGCCAGTTTTACTAACATAATCTGAGGCCTTCTGATTCTGTATCACTTTTCTTGACTAAACTGCATCATGAGGCTGTGTCTCTCTCATATCTTATTTCCAGGTTCTGTTTCTTTAAAAATAGTCAGAATTGTAGAATATTTGTAAAGCTGCTTACTTCTGACTCTATGTAGACTTTTCTGATTCATCCATCTCATTCACACCTAATTTTTTCAGAGCATTCGACTTGAGTTTCATAGAAAAACACCTTTCATTCTTTTTGAATTCATATTTTAGTGGTTTACAGAATAGTTCATCAAACGCTTGAATTACCTTGACAAATTTAGTTGGTATAAACAAAGTAGGAACAAACAGACACAATAGAAACTTAGTAAAAGTACAACTCAACTGGTGGGCACATAATTGGGTAGAGTGCTAGAAAGATACCCATACGTTTATCACACCATGTATATTAGTCTGTTTAGTGACTTTATCAGAGGGAATGGAACAGGTCTATTAATCTAGTGAATAAGCTAAATGAAGGATCATTAGAGACTTTCTATCGTAAAATGTTCTCAGAGAAGGAACTGGACTGGACCTTGTACTCATTAACAGGTTGTCTTTTTTTTTTTAATTGCTGAGTTTTGCCTCAATGAGCAAAGAAAAACTAACAACAGCAACAACAAAAACACACCATATACCATCAAAAGTACACTCTCCTTCTATTTTTTGTTTTCTTTTCCCAGAGTGAGTAAGCCAATTAGACGTGCACTCTGGTTTCCAGTGCAGCCACCATGAGTGGGATGGAAAGGTGATAGGTTCCTGCTTCCGCTGAAACTAATGCAGAATACTGGACTGCTGGGATACAGGCTGTTTAAGTTCTGCTTTGAGAACTGACTCCATGCCAAAGACAATCTCTAGTGAGCTTATTCTCTCACAGATGCCATTGCCTTATTCCCTGTGGCCTTATGGGGAGGAGTGTCATAGTGATAGACTGGAAAGTTTTTGCTGCCCTTGACCATGTGCTGAAATCATGTTTCCAGCATTTTCTCACTCAAAATCCCATAGCAATTGTTGGTTATCCATCCTCATGTCCTAGCAAAGGAACCTAAAAATGACGAAATTGCTATTTTAATGCATTACCGAATAATGAGGACGCAATACAGTCATAGTTTTTCATAAAAAATATTGCCTGGGTGTACTTGCATATACAGAATTATTGAATATGTCATCTACTGAATACCTACAGGCTGTAACCTTAAAGGATCAAAGAGTAGAAAGCAAGAAGAGAAGGGATTATGTTCCCATTTTGGTAGATGCTGAGAGGCAGCTTGCTGTTCTAATTTATGTGTGTGGACAATTACTAGGGCTCACTACAATGGACATTTTAAGCTGCTGTCAGTATTTATACCACAAATGGAAACTCAAAAGGATTTCCATTTATCCTGCTTTCTTTTATAGGAACACAAATAATAAATAATGAAACCTAAGCCATGCAGTCCTCAGGAGTGATGGAAAAGGTAGGCTTCAGATAAAGAGGCCTTATTCTGATGTATGGTCAATGCACTCTCCATGCACTCCCCAAACAGAAACAGAACATGAAGAATGAGGAGAGGAGGTCTGAGCCAGAAGAAAAGCTTCTAGAATTAGTGAAAGGCTTTTGACTTATGTTATTAGCTTTGCATTTATAATATTAGGCAACATTATGGTGACAGAACTATTTTCTATTAATATGGATAAGAAAGTTAGGTATTTTTATAGCCTCCCTCCCCCCCCATATTTCCTGACTCATTTCCATCCTCACTTTTTGTTTTTGAGTTTTAGCTCTGACTCACCGATGAAATTTCTACTTAAGAAAAGAATGAGAAAAGCTAGATTTGGTCCCATAGGTACAAAACCATGATTAGAAACATTGATGTATTTATATTACTACATTTTACATGTGCAATTATGTATCAGCTAATTCTATTAGGGCATAATTATATTTCCAGTTATTTCTGTTGAAGTTACTTATGACAGGCATTTTAAAATTCTGAGCTTGGCCAGTGTGGCTCAGTAGTTGAGTGTTGACCTATGAACCACAAGGTCATGGTTCAATTCCTGTTCATCGCAAATGCCCACGTTGCGGGCTCCATCCCCAGTGTGGGGCATGCAGGAGGCAGCCAATCAGTGATTCTCTCCCATCATTGAAGTTTCTATCTCTCTCTCCCTCTCCCTCTCCCTCTCCCTTCCTCTCTGAAATCAATAAATATATATATATAAAATAAAAATGCTGAAATGTGTACTTCTGATATTTATGGGGATTAATAAAAATAAAATTTTTAATGTTACAAAACCTATTGCACTGTCTGTGCCTTTAGTGTTTAGTATTGGAGTGGTGTGGGCACATATATAAAAAAAGATATATTCTTTTCAAAATTATTTTATTTTTAAATTGAATTTATTGGAGTGATATTGGTTAATAAAATTATATAGGTTTTATGTATATATAGTTCATAATACATCACCTGTATATTGTCTTATGTGTTCATCACCCAAAGTCACGTCTCCTTCCATTACCATTTATCCCCTTTTACCCTCTTTTACCTCCCCACACCCTTTCAAAACAAGAGATACTCTCAGGTAAACAGAAGTGGTATTATAATCACTAAAAAGACTATTATAAATCTTCTCACGATACCTTCAGTGAAAAATAAAGATTGTGTCTTAAATAATTGAAGAAATATTAATGATTCATGCAGATTAGATCACTTGAAAAGGTCAACTTGTCCTTTGAAACACACTCTCTCCTGATTGTCAAGTGCTTGCATTTCTTTCAAATATTTACTGTGCTTTTCCAACGACATGTACTTTGTGCAGATTTGTGTGGTTATTAATGACTCAGCATGTAATGTACCAAAAGGTGACAATAGTGCATATTACATAATGACATTTCTTCTTTTCAGAACTAAGTATTTTATATTCTCATGTAGTCATGGTGAAGGATAGTGAACTCTATGATGGGTAAAGTTTAGGTTTGATTTATAAGAGCTTTCAATATTTGCAAGTTAATTTAATTTTGTATAGTGAAAAAGAATTGTTCTACTTCTATGGTAAATCTGGGCCTGCTAATTTGTAAAGTGACAAAAGGGAGATAACATATACCAGAAACAAAATGACCAAATCCTCACAACTATTGTAAATTAAGTAAGTGTAGGTCTTGGCTCAGCCATGGTTTTTGGATCAAATGTGAAAAATTTCTGGTTCTATATGGAAATATTAGATATTTTTAAATAGAGTTAAGATGTTTCACATTAAGATGTTTCACATTTAAGCTATCGAGTATTGAGAATATGCTGCCTATACTTGTGGTCTATGGAAAGATCAGCTTGCAGTTTAAGACTGAGTAGTTTCATTTTTCTATATTTTTTGTTAGCTCATCAGAATGAGAAATGCAAACCTCAGTTGTTCTCAAGGGCTTAGTGGCCAGTTTTGTTCAATTTTTCCTATAGCATTGATTTATTTTGGACGTTGATCAAGTCTGACCCTGACCCAAGATCTGATGCTTTAGCACTCTAGGGACTTCAGCATGAAGGGGACATGCAGCAAGTGAAGCTAATCAACTTTTGGAGTCCATCCAAATGTGCACCATTTCAGTGTATTATATATTTCTACAAATTTTTAAAATATTATTTTAACATCAAATTTACCATAATCCAGGGACTCCTAAGTCAAATTATATGGGAAAGTTGAAAGAAGATAAAGCATTGTTGACTAAGGTCACAATCAATTGCCTCATCCTAAGCTAGGACCAACTATAGTTAGAAGACAATAATACATTGTTGAGTTATGTAATTAGTCATATGGCTAACATTAAAAATAGTAAGGGTAGTTTCCCTGGCTAGTGTGGCTCAGTTGGTTCAGTGTTGTCCTGTGCACTGAAATGTTGCCGCTTAGATTCCAGGTCAGGGCACATGCCCAGGTTGCAGCTTGATTCTTGGCAGCTTATTCCTGGTAGGGGTCATGTAGGAGGCAGCCCATCGATGTTTTGCTTTCACATCTGTGTTCTTCTCTCTCTCTGTTTCTCTCCTCTTCTCCTTTCATCTCTAGCTAAAAATCAATAAAAAATCTTTAAAAAATAGGAGAGTATGCTCAAGTAGAAAAAAAGGTTTTAAATGTTGTTCCCTACTTCATTCATTACTAGAGGAACTGGAAGTCAAAATAATTTTGATTGACTACGTAACTAAATATTGCTTTTTTTTGTACTTTTCATTTCCAGCTCATTGAGGTAGCACATCTCTGTAAAACTATGTTCATTTAGAATGTGGATCCAGTTAAAATCCTCTAGTAAAGGCTCTCTGTGGAAAAACAAAAGAATGACGCATCTTTCCTTCCTCTCGCCCCCATTTTAAAAAATATACTTTATTTTTAATTCTTTGTTGTTGAAAGTATTACATATGTCTCCTCTCCCCCCCCCCCCCCCCCCGCCCATTGACCTCTCCCAGCTTGCTCCTGCCCCCCTCCCCCAGCACAGGCCCTTACCCCCCTATTGTCTGTGTTCACTGGTTATGGTTATATGCACGCATATGAGTCATCTTTCCTTCTTGTCAAATGGAAAGTAGATTTTTAGAGTGTTTGAGGTCTGGTATGGGGTACCATTCAATGCTAACACCTGTGTATGCCTAGATGCATTTCCATCCACTTGTCCTGATTTCCCTTCTGTTTCTATAGAAAAACTGTCTGTTCTATTTAACACCAACATTCCCCTGATCTATTGGTTCCCACTTTCCTATGCTTTTTCAAGAACACCGTTCTAGCAATTTTCCTCTCTCCTGTAATCAACTTTGCCTAGTTTTTCACCATCATAATGATATGATGGAATATTATCTACTAAAAATAAATCTCTTGGTTATACTTCCTCCACTAGCTACCATTAGTCATTTATTAGCTCTGTGTCTTGGGACCAGCTGTTTCTCCAGCAATATACCTTTTCTTCTCCCTGTGCCTTACTTTTTCTTAGCTGCAGTATTCTAGGACTATTTCCTTAAATCCCTGAGTCCTGTTGTCTATGATATTTCCCCCCCTTAGATGAGACAGGAAGGCTCAAGGACACTAGTGAGAAGAATGACCTCCCCCAACTAGGGTAAGGCTCTGAAACAGTCTTTTTCTCTGGAGAGAAGGTCTTTGTCTGGAGATGGCTCTGGGCATATTTACATTGATCACTCTTCCTCTTCCGTGGTAGAACTAAGAGAGGATCTTTCTCCTCTTCCTTCCCCCCTCCTCCTCTTCCTCTTCCTCCTCCTCCTCCTCCTGCTCCTCCTCTTCTTCCTCCTCCTTTTTCTTCTTTTTTGAGAGGATCTTTCTTAGATTTTTGCTGTGAGTACTTGGTGGAATTCCTGGTGGGAAAGCCCATGAAAGCATCTTGTTCCCTTGACTGAAGCTTCCGGGTCTTCTTACTCTCACACTGGACCATACTTAGTCTCCAGCAGTTTGTTAAAACTACCATTTATAGTAGATTGAATTGTGTCCCCTCCCAAAATGTGTGTTTGAGTCCTTGAGGCATCCAGATCCTGATAAAAAAATCATATGTGGTTTATCAGGCCCAAACACAGGCAATTACAAAGGTTTTACCTGCCAAGCTTCACACAGAAACAGTGACTTCTCCATGCCATACCTAGTGCACAATCTCAGAAGGAAGCTGCAGGCAAGGACTCAGGCCCTTTTGCCAACCATCTCCTTACACATAGTCTCATTATTAGCCTCAGCATCTGCATTTGAGGGCCTAATCCTCAGACACCTTTTGCTACTGTGACACAGTACTTTGCCATTTCTAGCCCTTTCCCTCATCCTTCCACTCCAGGGGTCCTCAAACTTTTTAAACAGGGGGCCAGTTCACTGTCCCTCAGACCGTTGGAGGGCCGGACTATAGTTTAAAAAAAAACAAAACTATGAACAAATTCCTATGCGCCTGCGGGCCCGGGACGAGTCGGCTGCTAAGCAGGACAGGCAGCAGCACCCGGTGGGCCGGATAAATGTCCTCAGCGGGCCGCATGTGGCCCGCGGGCCGTAGTTTGAGGACCCCTGCTAGACCTCAGAGCCACAAATTTATAAGAATTCTTTGTTGTGGGGCTTTCTCCACAGTGAGAAAACTCCCTATATCTGTGCTGACCCACCTGGTCCTCCACAAGAACCATTTCCCAAAGAAAAATAGAACAGAGGGGAGTCTTTGATTTAGGTTCTTGCCTTCAGTATCACAGAAAGTGATTAAAGATTGACTTTTACTTCATTTGGCTTGCTGTTTTAATTGGCTACTCCAAAACTTGGCAGCTCACCTCTCTGCATCTCACCTCAAGTCTGGCCAGTCTGAATCTCTATAGCTGTGAATGAGACTGTATTTGGAAATAGGGTCTTTGAAGATGTAATCAAGTTAGGATGAGGTTATACTGGATTAGGATGGGTCTTAAGTCCAGTGACTGGTCTCCTTGTAAGAGAAAAGAGAGGAAGATTTCTGATTTTATTTTATTAAATAAATATTTTTTATTGATTTCAGAGAGGAAAGGAGAGGGAGAGAGAGATAGAAACATCAATGATGAGAGAGAACCACTGATCGGCTGCCTGCTGCATGCCCTACACTGGGAATCAAGCCCACAACCCAGGCATGTGCCCTGCTCGGAAATCGAACTGTGACCTCCTGGTTCACAGGTCAGTGCTCAACCACTGAGCCATACCGGCCAGGTGAAATTTCTGATTTTAGTACAATGTGAGAGGAAAGAGATAAATTGAGGAAAGAAATGTGAAGCAACAGGGAACCAAAACGTGATGATTTGGAAAAATTGTCAGTCTATATTGCATAGAGAAGCAACACACAAAGGGATGTCCCAGAGACTCAGAGTCATACGGACATGTGAAGACAGAGGATTTTAAGTCATCCAGTTATTGGTATTTGTTCCAGCAGCCCAGTGAAATAATACACCATTTAAATTTATGGCAGCCTCTGTTTAGAAGATAAAGCAGGTCTTGGCTTTTTCTCTCTAGATGAGCCTATCTCTTAAGATTTCAGGCTGGCGGTTTGCCCTGCAGATTCAATTCTCTGATACGTCTAAGAGAAGTCATTGATTTTCAGTTTGTCTATATCTAGTTTTTATTTTTATTTGTAAGGATGAGAATGGCGACTTCCAAACTCTTTACATGTCAGAGCTGACCCTTAAATTCTATTAAGCTATTTTTGAGTTATATTCTATCCTTTCCTCCTGTTTGGCATTTCTTTCTGTCATTGGACAGATGTTCTGTGGACGACATAAGTTTGTTTACAGGAAGGCCTCTACCACAGGATACTCTGTTACTATCTCAGCTTCTGAAATGTTGTACTTATTCATTAAGTCCTAGATCAAAATGTCAGGTATTCCATGTAATCTCAGGTATCCTCTCTCTGTGTAGTTAGAAAAATCTTTCTCTCTACCATCTTTGTTCATGAAACACTTTGATATAGCACTCATCAAATTATATTATAGATATTCCTTTATTCCTAGATAAATATCCTTAGCATCTTCTATGTATTTAATACTATTTCAATTATAATTGGACAGTTGTTTTTAATTTGTTTAATCTTTGTTTTTCACTTTAGAATGTTATTTTCATAGGTGAAAGAAATGTGTTCTTATTGTTCCATACTGTATCTCCCTTCATGTATTGAACAAATATTCTTGAGTATTTACGAAGTGCTAGGCATTAAACAAGAAACTGGGTGTATTCGTCACAAGAACAATATGTTCCCAGCCCTCTTAGAGTCTAGCAATGGAGAAAAATTAACACACTCACACACACATGCACGCATGCACGCACGCACACGCACACACTGATTATATAAATAGTGACAAGCACCATGAAGGAAATAAGTGGAATATCGGAAGTAAAAGTAATTGTATGTGTTAGGACTAGTGAGGATAGACTCCTCTTTGAAAGTGACATTTAGACCTTGATCTGAAGGATGAGAAGAAAAAGACACACCTGAAGGTAGCACATTTGTGTCCAGCTTTTCAGGCTAAAAAATCCTATGTATGCCATTAAGGTTAGAAGGACTTTAACATTTTTCACACTGTCTACTCCTGAGTCAAAAACTGTATCCCACTTTTCTGTGTTTATAATATGTAGCAGCACATAGTAAGATAGGTTGGCTCCAGGAAAGGAAGAGGGGCTTATGAGTAGGTTGACAATTGTATTGGACTCAATGTTATTTAATTTAATTCCATAACAACTTTGAAGGGCATTCTCATTTTTATGTAGAAAAGGAAATAGAACCACAGAAGAGCCTGATTTCTTACCTTTTTTTTTTTTTTATAATCCTCACCCAAGGATAGTTTTCCATTGATTTTTAGAGAGAGTGCAAGAGAGAGTGCAAGAGAGAGGGAAAGACAGAGAGAAATCCTGATGTGAGAGAAACACATCAATTGGTTGCCTCTTGCACAAGCCCTGACCGGGGCCCAGGACAGGGAGGAGCCTACCACTGAGGTATGTGCCCTTGACTGGAATGGAGCCCAGTATTCTTTGGTCTACAGGCCCATGCTCTATCCACTGAGCCAAACCGGATAGGGCACAAGAGCCAGATTTATAATCCAAGGCCATAGAATTAGTTAGGCTGTAGAATTAGTAAGAGGGAGAGGCAAATATGAGCCCAGGATTATATGATACCAAATTTCTTGCCTCATTCACCATATCATGTTGCTTCCTAACAACAAATGACTGTTGAGCAAATAAGTAAATGAAGGCTGGAAAACCTGCC
Source organism: Corynorhinus townsendii (assembly GCA_026230045.1). NCBI lineage: Eukaryota > Metazoa > Chordata > Mammalia > Chiroptera > Vespertilionidae > Corynorhinus > Corynorhinus townsendii. The sequence continues at coordinate 160,129,280 of JAPDVU010000006.1, read as the reverse complement.
GAAAACATATTAAAATCACAATTATATCATAGTGGATTGAGAATTATATCTTAAATATCCTTGATTTGATATTGTAAGTTATATCAATTTTATATGGATGTATAAAATTGATATAACTTTATCTCACTTTTGCAATACTCTGCTTATTGCTATGACAGCCATTTGTAATGAACCAATGTTTATCAGGGCTAGGGTGGTCAGAAACTCGGGTTTTTCAATGTGGATATTTATATGGAGTGAAAATATCAACCTATGAACAACCATTAAACAGTGGAGTTTATAACCTAACCCAATATAGGAATGGATAGCATTCAAATAAAACCAAAAACCAAAAAACAAAACCACACACACAGACACAAAAAAAAACCCCACAGTGCATTTTGGGAAAAGTTGGAGACATTTTATAGTCAATGGATTCTAAAATGTAAGACCCTTTTTACCTCTAGCCTCTGCAGCTGATAGCATTCTGTTCACCAGCATGGAAAAATATGTTTCATATTAAGTGATGGCAGAAGCATCTGTTTCTGTCATTTCCACTGCACATCAACTTCATTTCACATATGCAAATGATGCAAGCTTTCAAAGGGGGGCCCTGTGGGGTAACTGACTTTGTATTAAGGATTGTAAAATTTGTTATTCTCCTAGATCTTGATTTGCAAATTCTGAATGCAGTTCATGGCCAGAGACTTGAATATGTGATCACTTTAGGAAAGGCCAAACCCAGATTGCAGGTGTGTAGAAAGATGATAGGTATAGTTTTGATGTTAGTTGGTGGAGATGGTTAATTCAGTGGACACAGCCCTGGGCTAGGATCAGAAAATCTGACTCCCAAGTTTTAGTCCAACCATTGAACCTGGGCAAGCCTCTTTTGTTTTTTGATCTTTATTGAGATTATTACAGATGTCCCTCTTTTTCCACCCATAGCTCCCCACCACCCAGTTCCCACCCCACCCCAGACCCTCGCCACCCTATTGTCTGTGTCGTAGGTACTGCATACATGTGTATAAGATCTTTGTCTAATCTCTTCCCGCACCCCCCCAAGTCCCCTTCCCTCTGAGAATCGTCAGTCTGTCCCATTTCCATGCCCCTGATTCTGTTCCATTGACCAGTTTATTCTGTTCATCAGATTTTTTATTCACCTGATTTTTAGATTCACTTGTTGATAGATATGTATTTGTTGTCACTTTGTTGTTCATAATTTTTTATCTTTACCTTTTTCTTCTTCTTTCTCTTCTTAAAGAATATCCTTCAGCATTTCATTTAATACTGGTTTGGTGGTGATGAACTCCTTTAGCTTTTTCTTGTCTGTGAAGCTCTTTATCTGACCTTCAATTCTAAATGATAGCTTTGCTGGGCAGAGTAATCTTGGTTGTAGGTTCTTGCTATTCATCACTTTGAATATTTCTTGCCACTCCCTTCTGGCTTGTATAGTTTCTGTTGAGAAATCAGCTGACAGTCGTATGGGTGCTCCCTTGTAGGTGACTAACTGTTTTTCTCTTGCTGCTTTTAATATTCTCTCTTTGTCTTTTGCCCTTGGCATTTTAATTATGATGTGTCTTGGTGTGGTCCTCTTTCGATTCTTTTTATTTGAGGTTCTGTGCACTTCCTGGACTTGTAAGTCTATCTCTTTCACCAGGTAGGGCAAGTTTTCTGTCATTATTTCTTCAAATAGGTTTTCAATGTCTTGCTTTCTCTTTTCTTCTGGCACCCCCATAATTTGGATGTTGGTATGCTTAAAGTTGTCCCAGAAGCTCCTTACACTATTTTCATATTTTTGGATTTTTTTTTATTTTTGCTCTTCTGGTTGGGTGTTCTTTGCTTCCTGGTATTTCAAATCATTGACTTGATTCTTGGGATCCTCTAGTCTACTGTTGAATCTCTGTATATTCTTTATTTCAGTAAGTGTATGCTTAATTTCTGACTGGTCCTTTTCCATTTTTTTTTTTTTTTGGCATTTTCAATAAGATCCTTGAAGGTCTCACTAAGTTCCTCGGAGGTTTCTAGAAGATTCTTGAGTAACCTTATAAATGTGGTTTTGAACTCTATATCCAGTAGTTTGCTTTCTTCCATTTCTTTCACTTGTGACATGTTTCTTTGTCTCCGCATTTTGTCTGTTTCCCTGTGTTTGTTTCTATGTATTGGGTAGCTGCTAATTCTCCTTGAGTTGATAGAGGGGCCTTGTGTAGTAGGTATCCTATAGGGCCCAGTGGCTCAGCCTCCCCAATAACCTGAGGTAGACACTCTTGGTGCACCCCTTTGTGGGCTGTGTGCACAGTCTTGTTGTAGTTGAGCCTTGATTGCTATTGGTATCACTGGGAGGAATTGACCTCCAGGCCAATTGGCTGTGAGGACCAGCTACAACTACAGTGGGAGAGCTGCTGTGCAGGAGACACCCTTATGGGGCAGGACTTGCTTCAGTGGGGCTTCGGTGCTACTGCATCTGCCCCTTGAGTGTGTCCCTTATGGATTTGAAGAGCTATAATCTGGTATTGTCTCACACTGACCATTGAGTACACTGGCTCTTGGATCTCCATGGAGGTGCAAAGTCAGCCACCACCTGGAGCCACCCAGCAGGAGCTACAGAGAGATCTGAAGATTCATCCTCTTTGTATCAGGTTTGGAAGTGCCCAGACGAGGCCCAGCTGTGAAGCAAGGCAGGCTGGTGCTGGTGTGGCCTTGGGCCTTTTATTGATAGCTTTGGGTCTCCCTGACCCAGCTGCAGCTAGTTTGACAGGTTTTAGCTGAGAAAGGACAGGCCATTCATATGCAAAAGCTGCTAAGCACAGCTTGGGTGGGGTTGTAAATTGGTAGGGCGGAGTCTCAGGGAATCTCCAGGGCAGAGCTAACAGAAATGTTTGCCAGTCAGCCCTGTACATGGGAGTTCCCAGCATGGGAACAATGACTGCTTCAAGCACCTCCATCTGGAAGAAAGGTGCTCCCGCATTCCTGCCCAGATGGCAGACAGACCAGTTTCTCCTCTTATCTGTCTGGGTCCCCCAGAGCCCAAGTGGGAGCTTGTATATTCAGTTTGTGGTGCTGGCCTTTTAAGAGGAGCAGCTGGGTCTCTAGCAGCCTGTATGTCACTCAGCCCCAATCCTCACTTGTTTTACAGTCCATAGTTCTTATGGCCCCATAGGGACTTCTTTCCCCAGCTCTGAAACCCTGGACTGGGGGTCTGGTATGGGGCTGGGACTCCTTGCTCCTCCAGGCGGCCTCCAAAGAGGTGATTTTCCTCCCGATTAAAAAAGTGGCACACCTGGATGCTGGACCAGCCCGTTCTGTGCCTCCACACCTCCTACCGGTCTCAGTGTCTTTCTTCTTTACCTCTCTATTTGTAGTACTTCCACTCAGCCTGCTTTCCTGTGGTTCTGCATGATAGTTGTTCTGTATTTTAGTTGCAATTTTGTTGTGATTGTGGGAGGCAGCAAGTACAGGTCTTTACCTATGCCGCCATCTAGGGCAAGCCTCTTTTATTCCTTATAGAGTCCCAGAATCAGAAATGTGTAAAGGGCTTAACTATCTAGTACCCCAATATGTGAAAAGTAACTACTATATGACATGTTAAGTAATATAATGGCATGGTATTGAATAACTTCAAATCTCATAAGCAAAAATGTTTTATCGTTAGTTTTCTCTCAATTACTTTGATTTTCTCAGGAGAAGAAAGTGAGTGTGATGCTGGTGTGTCCTTATGTCTTCTCCAATATATTGCCTTGCTAAAATTGGATTTAGCAGGCCAAGAAAAGAGCCCAAATGTTGGGGCAAGGTGGAGAAGAGGGCTCAGAAGAGCCTGTCTCAAGTTGGGTTAAGGAAAGAGTACTTATCAGCATTACAATTTAGAAACGTCACCCTGCAAATTTTATGGACAACTGAATGCACTGAAACACCAGTTGAAGCAGGGAGGTAAATAGGAAGTCATCTCAATGTTCTCTGTGAGAGGCAACGGTGGCCTGGTTTCAGGGCTGTTAAGCATAGTTGTGCAGGTTGAGGATTAAGTAGGGGATGAAATCCAGCTAGAGCTGTGCTCTTCCAGCTCTGTGCCCTGTCACAGAGTTGTTTTCACCTAAAGGAAAGAGACTTTTCTCAGTCTTTGCAAAGTCATCCTCTGCCAAGCCATGTGCCCACAGGAGTATGATTTTCTAAATCCACAGATGTGACCTAACTGGTTTGGCTCAGTGGATAGATTGTTGGCCTGCGGACTGAAGGGTCCCTCGTTCGATTCCAGTCAAGGGCATGTGCCTTGGTTGCGGGCACATCCCCAGTGGGGGGTGGGGTGCAGCAGGCAGCTGATCGATGTTTCTCTCTCATCGATGTTTCTAACTCTATATCCCTCTCCCTTCCTCTCTGTAAAAAATCAATAAAATATAAAAAATAAATAAATCTCACAGATGTTTCATTTCTCATCCAACTATATGCCTGCCCAGAGTGGGCACCTTTAAAAACTTTGCACAATGCCAATTTATACCAGTAGCATCCCTACTAGGGTTGTGGTGATGGAGGTGGTGAGAAGAGAATTATTTCAGGATAAGTTTGAAAGTTTAATCAGTAGGAGTCACTAATAGATTAGGTGTATGAGTTGAAGAAAAGAGAGAAGTAAAAAATGTCTCCAAGGTTCAAAACCTAAGGACTTGGTGAGCGGTGTTGCAACTTACTAAGATGGGGAAGCATAAGAGAAGAGGAAATTGGCAAGTTTTATTAGGGCAAATCCCTAAAAATCTGATGGTTTTTAAGTCAGAATAGGCGACTGAGGTGATAGGAACAGGAACTAATGAAGGAGAAAAAGATCAGAGGAGATGTTCAGTTCAGTTTGAATTATAAGTATAGAGCTCACGTAAATGGGAGGAATAAGAGAATTTCATGATGCCATCCCATAAAGGTGTGTGTTTAATCTATGATGATATAGTTAATACAAGAGTTCTCCTGAGTAATGGAAGAACAAGGGCTCAAAACAGTTTATCGAGAATATCCACACTAATTTCTTTGAGCTTCCGCTTCTACTCAACTGTGGTTAATATTACACACCCCGCATCCCATATTCACAGTGGTTGTGAGGTTTTCGGGAAGTGAACATTCTTTGAAAAAAGGTGGTGTTACTTCAGATGTAGTGTGAAACTACAATGACAAGTCACATAAAAATGACCAAATAGAATAGCATTTCAAGTTATCTAAAAAATAATGAGATTGAGAACACATAAAATTATACATAAGTAAAAGTGGCTTTAAGATGTGGAGAATGGCTGTTGGATCCTCCAGCAAATGAGTTCCCAAATTTCAATTCCAAACTTGAGCTTGAAAATGTAAAACAACTGTTAAAGAAGAACATTTTTCTAAATTCACATTGAGAGAAAGCAAGTTGTATAACTGTTGCTTTAAAGAAGCAGCTGGTAGCATATGTCAGGACAATTTGCAGCTATTATCACCCCTTTCAGATACTGAGAAAATTGAATTGCTGACTAATATAGTTGGGGGTGAAGGTCACCTTTCAAGAACCCAGTGACTGCAGTATGATCCTACTTTAAAAACCCATCTTGCAAACTTGCATTTGGAAAAGAGCTTTTCTCTTACAAGTTCCATTTTATTTTAAGACTAGAGGCCTGGTGCATGAAATTCGTGCATGGGGGGGGGTGTCCCTCAACCCAGCCTGCACCCTCTCCAATCTGGGACCCCTCGAGGGATGTCCAACTGCCCATTTAACAGGCAGTTGGACATCCCTCTCACAATCCAGGACTGCTGGCTCCCAACTGCTCACCTGCCTGCCTTCCTGATTGCCCCTAACCTCTTCTGCCTGCCAGCCTGATCAGCCCATAACCACTCCCCTGCCAGCCTAATTGATGTCTAACTGCTCCCCTGCCAGCCTGATTGCCCCTAACTGCCTTCCCCTGCAGGCCTGGTCCCCCCTAACTGCTCTCCCCTGCAGGCCCAGTTGCCCCCAACTTCCCTCCTCTGCCAGCCTGGTCACTCCTAACTGCCCTCTCCTGCAAACTTGATCACCCCCAACTGCCCTCCCTTGCAGGCCTGGTCCCTCCCAACTGCCCTCCCCTGCTGGCCATCTTGTGGCGGCCATCTTGTGTCCACATGGGGGCAGCCATCTTGTGTGTTGGAGTGATGGTCAATTTGCATATTACTCTTTTATTAGATAGGATAGAGGCCTGGTGCATGGGTGGGGGCTGGCTGGTTTGCCCTGAAGGGTATCTCGGATCAGGTGGGGGTTGCCTTGGGGTGTGGGGTGGCCTGCGCGAGGGGCCTGTGGTGGTTTGCAGGCTGGCCACGCCCCCCAGCGACCCAAGTGGAGGCCCTGGTATCTGGGATTTATTTATCTTCTATAATTGAAACTTTGTAGCCTTTAGCAGAGGCCAAGGCAGGCCAGGAAGCTTGGCTTCCTCCATTGCTGGGGAAACCCAAGCTTCCTGCTCACTCTGTGGCTGCCGCCATTTTTGTTGCGATTTATTTATCTTCTATAATTGAAACTTTGTAGCCTTGAGTGGAGACCTGGGCTGGCCAGGCTGTGTGGGAAGCTTGGCATCCTCCGTTGCTGGGGAAGCCCAAGCCTTCTGCTCGCTCTGTGGCTGCAGCCATCTTGGTTGGGTTAATTTGCATACTCACTCCTGATTGGCTGGTGGGCATGGCTTTGTAGGTGTAGCGGAGCTATGGTCAATTTGCATATTACTCTTTTATTAGATAGGATACATAATTTGGCTATATATATATCTATATATATCTACATAGAATATATTTGAATAACTGTAAGAAAAAATACACCCTCCTTAGGCCTTTTGCTCCCCATCTGCCTATAAAAAACAGTTGTGGAGAGTAGGGGTGGAGGAATTTGGATGATGGTAAAGGAAAAACAAAACACACAAATTATAATTTCAAGTATTTATTTTTTCAAGTCCTTTTGCACCTAGGAGTGATGATGTGAGGCAAATGTGTACATTGCTTGCACACATACTTTTGTTTGCTAGTTTCTTAGACAAAGACAGAGCCTGACTTGGCATGAGCAAAAGAGTGCATATAGAGGAAGTAAAACTTCTCTGCATTAAAATGTAAAATTCTGTCTGTACTGTGAGTGGGAGAAACTTTTTAGATAAATTTACATTTGGAAAATACTGTTTATCCACGAGAGAGAGAAAGAGAGAGAGAGAGAGAGAGAGTGTGTGTGTGTGTGTGTGTTGTGTTGCGACCATTAAAAGTATGAAAGGGCATATCTTCACCTTACACTGGTGGTGAGCCTTCAAAATGCATAGTGCCTGGCATGTAGTGGGGGCACAATAGATATTGTATGCTTGCTGTCTTAGTCAGTTTGGGCTGCTGTAACAAACAAAGACTGGCGGCTTATCAACAACAGAAATATATTTCTCACAGTTCTGGAGGCTGAAAGTGTGAAGTCAGGTGTGCATCATGGCACATGGCTTCCTCACATGGCAAAGAATAGAGGAAGAAATCAAGTTCTCTTGTGTCTTCTTATAGGGGTACTAATCTTATCCATGAAGGCTCAACCTCATGACCTAATTAACTTGTAAAGGTTACATCTACTAACATCATCACACTGGGGGTTAGGATTTTGACATGTGAATTTTGAAAGGACACATTCAATCCACACATTAATTTGGAAAAATTAAAAACCATTGAGATAAACTAGATTCAGAGTGTCGAAACTCTTCTGTTGAGCAGTGTTTTGCTGGAGCCCTCCACTGCCTTTAACTAAGAATCAATAATCGTCAGAAAATGTGCTGAAGGGCATAATTGTGTTTTAATGTGAGCTGCTGATGGGGGAAGGCAATGGATCCTGTGACAAGTTGAGCATTTTTTTTTTTCCAAATGAGGGTGAGGATTTGCACTTTGAAGGGTTGTTGAGGGACTTATCTTTAAGGATGGAGAGAGAGGAAGAATTTACAGAGAAAACAAAGCCAGAGCCTGGATCATTGTTTAAGAGAATCCTTGTAAATATCTAACTTTTTATTGTATTCAGTATCCAGGCCTATTTTTTTCCCTTAACTATAATGTGGTTATCTCCAGAACTTCAGAAAAATCTGATATAAACAGAGACTTTGTGTTAGAGTTGTTGGACATGTGTATGAGGTGGTACTGAGGATGTAGACAGAACCCACGGGCCATCTATCATAATTATTAGTTCTATCATATTCTTGACTTTATTATTTTTGAAATAAAATATAGATTAGTGGCTAGGGAAAAAATCATAAACAGAATTGTCCAGTAACATGTCAGACAAACTGACTTTGCTAAAACTTTTTTTTTGTGTTAGGATTTTGGCTTTGTCACTGATATTTTGGAGACACAAGGACATTTAATGTCCAATAAAAAGCCAAACCCATGGCACCATTTGGCTGGTATAAGGGTTACTTTCATGTGCCAATTTGACTGAGTCACAGTGTGCCCAGATATTTGGTCAAACATTATCCTGGGTGCTTCTGTGAGGGTGTTTTTGGATGAGATTAACATTTAAATTAGTAGACTAAGTAAAGCAGATTGCCTTCTGTAATGTGGGTGGGCCTCATCCAATCAGTTGAATGCCTAAATAGGATGAATATCAAAGGTGACCTGCCCTCCAAGAAAGAGAATTCTTCCTACTCGATGGCCTTTGAACTAGGGGTTTGGCTTCCCTGGTTCTTAGATCTTTGGACTTGGACTGGGATTAAACCATCAGCTCTCCTGGGTCTCAAGCTTGCTGATTCACCCTGCAGATCCTGGGACTTGCCAGCCTCATAGTCACACGAGCCAATGCCTCATAACACATCTAAGACTCTCTCCCCGCCCCCCCACCCCCCGCCCCCTACCATTCTCTGTTTCTCTGGAGAACCCTGACTAATACAACTGCCATCTTTAGTTGATCTTTTAAATATAGTTACTTCCTTCATTAGTGAGTTCTCCAAAAATACTATATTGTGTCCCTGCTATATTCCAGACTGATGCTAGCTGCTGAACATTAGGTAGACAACCTTACAGACATTGCCTCTGCTGCAAAGCTCACAGACTAGTTAGGGGTAGATTGATAATACACAAAGAGTGTATAAAGGATCTTATTGGATAGAAAATGGAGAAGGAAACTAAGAGACACACGTAACCTCTCCAGGACTTGGAGAAGCCTTCCCAGAGATAGTAGAATTTAAGTTAGGTCTTGAGAGATGAGTAGGTGTTACCCTGTGAAGGTGTTTGAAGGTCAGGGTGGAAACAAGTGTTTGCAAAGGCCCTGCACTCAGGTGAGACTTTGCATGTTTAAGGCACTGGTATGTCTGAGGTGTGGGTAGGGAGAGGAAAAGTGGTCAATGTAAGTTCCACATTATGCTGGGCTTTTAGGCTACATTAAGAATTTGAGATTAGATTCTAAGTACAAAGCTAAACCATGTAAAACCTTTACTCAGGAATGTGACACCATTAAACCCTGTTCCTTGAAAGAGAAAAGAAATCATCTGGCTGCGGTATGGAGAATGGATGCCAGGAGGACACAGTTAGCTGTGGAAACCATTTGGAGTGACAGAGTTGTAAGACAAGATAGGACGGTTGCTTTGATTCAGGAAAATAGAAGGAAGTAGATAGTGGCATCATTTACTAAGACAAGAAAAACTGGAGTGAAGCAAATATTGCGGGACAATCAAGCTTCTGTGTTAGAGATGATGCATTCTGGTGTCTGAGTTACACACACTGAAATGTGCAGCTTAGGAGATTAAAAATTTGGAGTCATCAGGGTATACCAGTTAATTGAAATGATGTGACTAGGCAAGGTTGGTAAGGGCAGGAGGGCTATGGAAGAGAAAGAAAAGGACTCAGGAATGAACCCAAGGGACTCCCAACATTGTCAGTCTGAGTGCTGGAGCGTGTTTCAAATAGGGCACTCACTTTTTCAAGAGCAGGAGCTTTTCTAAATGTGTGACTTGGGGTGATTTGCAGTGGTTGTTTAGGTGACCAATGGTGAACTTCCCCTCCCGCTTTGCCTTTCACCTCCCTTCCCTTCCTCAGTATTGCAAATTCATCTCATCATCCTCTTTTTCACCCCTAGATCAGAATAAACAGGCAGGTAGTAGGTTATCTGACTGTTAGTCAACCTGTCTCCACTCTGTAATTGAACACCCAAAGTCAATATTTGCTAAATTTTATCTAGGTCTGGTAAGCCCCTGAGGCACCATCAGGAACCAGTGGGAGGTGCTCAGCCAGGTCTAACTAAGATTGGTTCCTTGAGTCTGCTGATTAATGGACCTGGAGTTGAGTCAGGATCCAAAGGAGAGAAATGCTAACCCTTTTATCATCTGCAAGTATATGCGGTCTATGAAATATCCATGAACATAACTTTAAAAGTAGCTCCGTGCATTCTCCCACCACTGGAAAAGTACATTTTCAAGGGGAAAAAGAATGAGGGCTGTTTCTTACCACAATCAGAGTCCTATTATCAAGGTGAAGCCAGTTTTAAAATATAAGAATTTTTAGATACAGTAACCCCTGAGCATTTTTTATTTTTAACTTTTCTGTTCCTCACCCTTCTAACTTTGAAGATAACCTTCACAATGTAAATTGATGCGGCAAGGGTTGGAGCCCAGAACCAAAAATTCTGATGCATTATCTCAAAGAATGTTGCAGCTTCTTTTCTTCTATACAGATTGCTAAGAACACTGTCAGTACTTCAAATGAAATAACATTAACTCAGTACTTGCCTTGAGAGTTGAAGCTCCTCTTCCAGGTAAAAAGCTGTGTGTAGCCTGCTTTTCTGTGAACAGCTGCCTCTTTTATTCTGGCATTGGACTGAAGATCTCAGAGGGCAATATATCTTACGCACTTCAAGTACATAAAGTAGAACAAAGAGCTACGTAGTTCTGAATCCTAGAAGGAATCAGAGACTTGTAGGAATTTTTACATTCAGTTCCATTTACCAGCAATTGTTTAATCTATACTAATAAAAGGGTAATATGCTAATTAGATGGGGAGACTGGACATCTTCCTACCATCCAACTTCCTTCCAGACAAAGCCACAGTGGTGGGGGCAGAGGAAGAGGTGGTTAGGGGCAATCAGGCCAACAGGGGAAGGCAGTTGGGGGCCATGAGGCTGGCAGGGGAGGACAGTTGGGGGCCATGAGGCCAGCAGGGGAAGGTAGTTGGGGGCCATGAGGCCAGCAGGGGAGGGCAGTTAGGGGCCATGAGGCTGGCAGGGGAGCAGTTAGGCATCAATCGGGCCAGCAGGGAATGGCGATCAAGCAAGTAGGCAGGCAAGTGGTTAGGAGCCAGTAGTCCGGTATTGCGAGAGGGATGTCCCAGATTGGAGAGGGTGCAGGCCAGGCTGAGGGACAGCCCCCTCCCCCCCATGCACAAATTTTGTGCACCGGGCCTCTAGTATCTAATTGTATCAATATCTGAAGTCAGTATAAAAATATAAGACACAGTCACTGTCCTTAAGGGGCTCACTGGCCAGTGAAGGTGGGTAGGAAAGATATGGAAAAATAATTACCATGTGATATATAAGTATAATATATAAGTTCCAAAGTAGCAATGGACCTTTGGTTATTTGTTGTTGTTTTCTTAAATAATGAATTTTTTTCAATCATGGCTACCATTGAATGCATATTTTTGTGTGTTGGTATTGCCCTAAGTGCTTTAGACATTCTGCCTCAGTTAATCCATACAATAGCTGGCGAGGAGGAAACAAGCAGAGAAGAGAAGTAATTTGTCCCAGATTTCACAGCCAGTAAGTGGAGAAGGAGGAATTCAACCTCTACTCTGTTTTAAATTCCTTGCCTTAACTTTGAAAAATTGCCTCTCCAGAAAGATGAATGTCAGTATGGGATCTGGTAGGTGTGAATTCCAGAAAGACAATAACAGAAGTCTCAGGGAATGGAAGAGGATGCATTTTATGGGGAATTTTTAGAATCAATCCTTCTTCCCTCCCTCCTTCCCTCTCTCCCTCCCTCTCTTCCTCCCTCCCCCTCCCCCTTCCTCCCTTTCCCTTTCTCCCTCCCTCCCTCCCTCTTTCCTTCTTTCCTTTTCTTTTCTTTCTTTCCCCTCCCTCCCTCCCTCCCTCCCTCCCTCCCTCCCTCCCTCCCTTCCTTCCTTCCTTCCTTCCTTCCTTCCTTCCTTCCTTCCTTCCTTCCTTCCTTCCTTCCTTCCTTCCTTTCCGCTAGAGATTTCATAGCAACAGGCTTATTATAACCATAACTAATGACTCTAAGCTGGGCAAGTTAAGGAAGGATTTAAGACTTCAATGACATTATTTCATTGCAGCCTATTGATGGCTACCACTCCATGGAGGAAAATAAATATATACATAGTCATAAAAACAAATAGAAAACATTTGGCAGGTTTCCTACTGCTTGATGGTCTAAATGCTGCTGTATAATGAACTAAATTAGTTTTGTTTTCCCCTCCTCTGGAAGGTACTATTGTAAACAGCATTTGGCTTTTCTCTATAGTTGACTAAAAATAAATCAGTTGAATAAAAATAAATAATTTTATTTTTATTTATTTATTTACTTTTAATTTATCTTTATTGTTGAAAGTATTATAGATGTCCCTTTGTTTATTTTTTCCCCCATTGACCCCCCTTCACCCCACACCTGCCCCTCCCAGGCCTTCACCACACTATTGTCTGGGTTCATGGGCTATACATATCTATAATAATAAAAGGGTAATATGCTAATTAGACCAGATGTCTTCTGGATGTCATTCCAGATGTCCTTCCTGATGAAGCCAGGGCCAGAGGGAAGCCAGCCTGGGTCCCGGGTGCTGGAGGGAAGCTGGTGCCAGCAGCCAGGGGAAGAAAGGCCTACTCTTACACGAATTTCTGTGCATCAGGCCTCTAGTATGCATATAAGTTCCTGGTTAATCACTCTCCCCCCACTCACCCCCACCTTCCCTCTGAAATCCATCAAACTGTTCCATGCTTCTACTATCTCTGGATCTATTTTGTTTATCAGTTTATTTTGTTCATTAGATTCCATATATGAGTGAGATCATGTGATACTTGTCTTTCTCTGACTAGCTTATTTCGCTTAGCATAAAACTCTCCAGGTCCATCCATGCTGTTGCAAATGGTAAGAGTTCCTTCTAGTTGTTTAATTTTAAATAGAATATTGAAAAGGAAACATACCACAATCACACTTCTGTGTACTTGATTCTATTTACTCAAATCTAATGGAAATATGTGTTCATTTTTATTTTTTAGTATCAACAGATTCATAGCAGAAGGAAAATAGAGCTAAAACAATAAAAAAAATTCTCTTACTGTTAGTCTTTAGAAGCTGATATCATAATATATTTATATTGCTGTTTTTGAAATAACATATATTTAAGTAAATATTATCTATTGTTTTAGTTATTAACCCCAATATGAATATATTTGAACATCAGAGATTCTTATATTTGGTGGCAGCTAAAATTTAATTATTTTTATTATCCCTTAAAACTTTAAATTGTACTAATTATATCTATTATTTACCTAATTCATAAGAGAAAGCATTTTTAGTCACCTTCTTTTAAAATCATGAATGAAATTCTTATTTTGTACACAGATGATCTCATTTTTTATAATTTTCCTGAAATGGAAATTTGGTTTGGGCCTGGTAAGTAGAAGGGAATTCTCATTCTTCCAGTCTTACTTTTTCTTACTTACTTCTACTTGTGTTATTCTTTTGTAGTTGGAGTAAAATGAAGAATTAAATTTTGTAACAAATTGCATTAAAGATGTCAATGATTTTCCCTTTGCCTCCATAACTACCTTCAGGGAATCTGTCATGCCCCTGCCTTTAGAATGAGAAGTCCTTTGAGCTAAGTGACCTTCATTCTCAACTCCTCCACTCCTATTCCTACTTCAGACAACTCATCCAGGTGCCAGAAGTGGATCCCTAACCTTTGTTTACCTATTAGATCTGTAGTGGCAAACTGAGATTTTTGTGGGCAGCTCAGTTAGAAGCCCCTGTGCATTCTGGCCTTAAGTTCTCTATCTGAATGGCCTACATAAGATCATAGGTAAATCTTGGAATAACCGACCTAAGTGACAAACTGATTTAGAGTGAAAGATACACACAAATGCCAAAGACACATCCTATATAATAAAAGGCTAATATGCAAATCGACCAAACAGCAGAACGACCAGTCACTATGACGTGCACTGACCACCAGGGGGCAGACACTCAATGCAGGAGCTGCCCCCTGGTGGTCAGTGCGCTCCCATAGGAGGAGCGCCACTCAGCCAGAAATTGCTGTCATGGCTGGCGAGTGCAGCAGCGGTGGCGGGAGTCTCTCCTGTCTCCGTGGCAGTGCTAAGAATATCCGACTACTGGCTTAGGCCTGATCCCCATGCCGACAATTGGATGTCCCAAAGGGATCCCAGACTGAGAGAGCGCAGGCCAGGCTGAGGGACCTCCCTCCACCCCCGAGTGCATGAATTTCGTGCACTGGGCCTCTAGTAGAATATAAATGACATACCTTCCCTTCTACCCTACATGCCCTGCTACAACACCCTCACACAAATATGTACCTGCCTGGCAACATTTTGCTTTTCTGGAGACCTTGCTGTAATTCTTACAGTGAGATTGGTTGAGAACGAAATAAAAATTAGTTTTTTTCTTAAACTATATTGTATTATGCCTTGCACTCAAAATGGGCTGTAAGACAGACACAAAATGAATCTTTATCCTTAGTTTTAAATGGGTGCTATATCAACTAAGGAGTGCTTGCTATGCACTTAAAGCTGACAAGTCCAGTGTAGTGGATATCTGTTGTTTTCTTCTGTCCAACACCCAATTTCTTCTGATAGTTGCCATTCTTTTGATAATCACCTTCGATTTTCCTTTAGGAAAGTACCTCTTCTCAGTTCTTAACTCATATAATTTGTATAGAGTTGATCCCTATGTCCAGACTCGTTCAGAGATGAGTACATGGTACTTAATTCCAGGACTATGCGAAAATATATAATTGGGAAAGAGAAGTCAAAGGCAATGGTGCTGATTGCTATACTCATGGAAAGAACCCATCAAATAATGAAGCCAATACAGAGAAAAGTTGTGCCAACTGTGGAAGGACTGGCCCTTGATATCCCTGTTTGAACTTCCGAATCCAACTGTGTCAGAAGGAAGAATTATCACTGAACTCTTCAGTTTTAGAAGACAATAATATTCCACTTTGTTTCTTCCTAAGTTGGTATGAGTTGTTTCTGTCACATGAAGCTCATAATGTTGACCAAAATACCTTGTGAAAATTACCTGGGACACACAAGACCTGGAATCTGCCCTTAGATAATTTGTATACATAAGATAAAGAAGACTAACAGACATGCAAACATTAGAATATAATATATAATAATAAAAGCATAATATTCTAATTAGAGAGGAGGTCCTTCCAGATGTCCTTCCGGACGACCTTTGGGATGAAGCCAGGGCTGCGAGGGAAGCCCGGGTCCAGGGTGCCGGTGGGAAGCCGGTGCCAGCAGCCAGGGGAAGGAAGGCCTACTCTTGCATGAATTTCGTGCATCGGGCTTCTAGTATAAAATATATTATTAAATGTCAGACTGTGAAGTAGTCTCATGAGATGTGGTTAGTAAAGACAGTTTAGAATCTCTATTCAGTATGTAACATCTCTATTCAATCTTCAATTACCAACTTGATATTGGAAAGGGTTTCCTTATCTTCTACAGATATGAAGGCAAAGTACCTGGAGCATAACACAAGATCATGAGGCAATCTGAAGAAAAGTCAGAAAAGCATCTGCATTTTGCATTAGACAAAATAAATATACTGAGAAATCATAAGAGAAACAAGCAAGCAAACACGTCCACCAAAATCAACCAGTAAAGCAGAAACCTAATCAAACAAAAACTGGAGAGAAGAGAGATGCTTTTAAAATTGGTTATGTTAAGCCCTAGCCAGTTTGCTCAGTGGATAGAGCATCGACCTGTGGACTGAAGGGTCCCAGGTTCGGTTCTGGCCAAGGGCACATGTCCAGGTTGTGGGCTCGATCCCCAGTAGAGGGTGTGCAGGAGGCAGCTGATCAATGATTCTCTCTTGTCATTAATGTTTCTATCTCTTTTTCCCTCTCCCTGCCTCTCTGAAATCAATAAAAATATATTAAAATTGGTTATGTTAAGGTGTCCCTTGATACTTAATTGCCACTTAGAATTCTCTCATGTATTTTATTGTCTACCATCTGTGATCTAGAAACAAAAAAATTTTAATTCTCACGAAGGCCAACTTTATCTATTGGAATGTACATAGGTAGGCTGGTGTAGCAGATGTGGGAAACAGAACAGAAACAAGCCCCATTGAGTCCAGGGTGTTCTAAGAGGTTCATGAATGGGTTTCAAAGGCATCTGTGATTCTCCAAAAATTGTCAAAAATTGTGTAAATGTGTATATTTTTGGCTCCAAAAAATCTATATCTTTCATCAGTTTATCATAGTGATCTATGACCTACAAAATGTTGTAATTTCTTGTTAACTAGGACCATTTATAAGAAACTATCTTAGCTACATATTAACAAATGCTATCATATTAAGGTTATATGGGCATTTTGAAGTAAACTATGGGCAATGATAAAATCCTAAATAAATTTTAGAATGGAATACATTTTCCTACGTAAAATATACCCATGCAAGCCTCAGTCTATCAACCAAGTAATAACTGTCTCAGAATATTTAGCTTAAAAATGTATAGTAGTTATTACCTGTATCAAAGTTATATTTTGGTCAGTTCATATTTATTAACTATTTTTGCTCCTTTGTGGATTTAGCTTTATTCTGTTTGACTGTCTTCCTCCATTTTCAAAGACCAAGCCTTCACCTACCTTCTGACCTTGACATTTCTCAGCTTTTCACTAGTATAGGTCTCTTTTTAACATTGCCAGTTTAAAAAGTTCCAGGGCATATAATTTAGTTGGTTTCCCATACTCACTCTGGTTTCCCTGTGGCTGAGGGAGTGGGTTGAATGGTGAGCATGTTTGGAGGGAGGAGTGGGGATAAAAGAGCAACCCCCCTTCCTAGGAGATATGAGGGATGATGGGAAAATAAAATAATAAATATTGGCTGAGACCTATGTCCAGGATGTACTGGGAAATATGGCACAAATAATTAAAAGAGCATGGGAGTCTGTGAGTTGAACGAGAGCAGTAGCATTCCCTCTGGGATGTAAGAAGTAAAGATTATAGAAATAGGCACGGAACAGATTAGAAGAACTGTGGAAACTGCGATAAGGAATTGGAATTTTATCCCAATAGGCCAGTGTGTTGTAAATTGCACAGGCGTCACAGTGGGTTTTGTTAAAATGCAGGTTCACAAATTCACTGGGGCCCCGAGAACCAGCATTTTACAAAAACACTACAGGTGATTCTTATGCCCACAATACTGAGATCCACTACAGAGGAGAATAGAAAACTAGAGAAGAGACAAAACAGCATAAACAGAAACATGTTCATATGGCTTCCAGACCCAGATTAATTCAGTTCTGTGCTCTGTGGTAATGGGTGTGTTTGGGGCATGGGAGGGGGGTGCCTCTCCTGTGTATACATGTCAGAATGATTTTATTCTAGCTGAACATTTCAAGGAAAACACTATGCAGTAGCAGAGTTTCAAAAATGAAGATGACTGTGAAATATCCCTATTTTGAATTACTCAAAGGAAGCTTTAAAACCCCAGGAAACCTTGGATCCCTGTGAGCATGAAATATTCTGTGACTTTCTAAGAGGATGCAGACACTCTAAAAGACACATTAGTGAAGGGGACCAGAACCTGAGATGACAGATGAGAGATGCTATTAAATCAGTGTATTGTCTTTCATCAGGAAAATTCAAGTGTAAGTATATGCAGGTTTTCAATTTATAGTCTTTAACTAGAGGGTGTCAGATACATTTTATTGGCTGGGATGTCACAAAATGAATGCTGCATTTGGAATAAGAAGCAATAGGTTCAAATTCCAGCTCAAATACTCTATACCAGTAAGACCATAGATGGGTCAAACCTCTCCACCTCAGTTCTCATTGGTAAAATGAAAATAATAGTCTTATTTATTAGTTGGAAGACTTTGGTTGCAGCCAACAGAAATTATGGGTAAATCAAGCAAAAGACATTAAAGGAAAGTCTACCTAGAGGTGTGGAAATTAAAGAAAAGGTTGAGGACTAGCTTGGAACAAAGCCTAGCTAGTAGTAGGGACACACAACCAGTATGGATAATATCCAACCACCATTTTATTCTACTCTTGCAATAAAGATTAAAATTTCTGTGAGAAAGCATTTGTTAACCAAATATAGGCTATATGTTCAACTGCTGATGTACTAGGACAGTGCAGAATAATCCAGTCAATTTAAATTCTATTGGCAGACAGTCACCTGGATTTAAAATTCCATGGAGACAACAAACAATGGAGACAGATAATTCCCTATTAGGAAATAAGGGTATGGCTAGGAAGGTGGAAATGAGCCAGGATATCCTCCAAATGATATATATCTAGTTTAATGAGGCAGTGTATTTGAATGTAATTTGTGAAGTGTAAAATGTTAAATGGTGTTAAAAATGTTAAATGCTGTTAAAATTTTTCTAAGGTTTATAGACCTAGGACAGCTGGCTTCAGTGCCACTTAGTCATCAGAAGAGGTTAGGGCAAGGCAGAGAGTGAATGAAGCTAGGAATTTAAGACAAAGATATATATATATATATATATATATATATATATATATATATATATATATATATATTTTTTTTTTTTTTTTGATAACATGTTACCTATATATACTTACCCAGGTCACTCTCTGTGATATTTATATTTATATGTTATAGCTCTTTCATAAAAAGAACCATCCTTAGAAACATTCCTATTTTTTTGTTTATATTTTTGTCAGCTATCTTCTTTATCTTGTTCACTCCTCTGTTCTTTGAGTCAAGGACATTGCCTAGAACAGTGGTCGGCAAACTCATTAGTCAATAGAGCCAAATATCAAAGTACAACGATCGAAATTTCTTTTGAAAGCCAAATTTTTTAAACTTAAACTTCTTCTAACGCCACTTCTTCAAAATAGACTCGCCCAGGCTGTGGTATTTTGTGGAAGAGCCACACTCAAGGGGCCAAAGAGCCGCATGTGGCTCGTGAGCCGCAGTTTGCCGACCACAGGCCTAGAATATTGTACGAGTTCAGTTAATGCTTTTTATTTGTTTGTTTGTTTGATTTTTAGAGAGAGAAAGGGAGAGGGAGAGAGAAAAACTTTGGTGTGAGAGCAAGGAACATGAATCGGCTGTCTCCTCCTTGCCCCCTACCGGGGTTTGGGGATTGAGCCCACAACCTGGACATGTGCATTGATTGGGAATCAAAGTGGTAAGCTTTCAGTACATGGGATGACACCCAACCAACTGAGCCACACTGCCCAGGGCTCAGTTAATATTTCTTGAATAAATATTGAATAGTTTTGACCTGATTTTGGTCCAGTATGTGTGTGTAGGGAAGGCTCCCTAGGAAGAACAGACATGGGAATTAACCCAGTCTCTTTCTAACGCAGCAGGATCTACTGATTTGCATTGACTTCATTCACCTTTCCTTCTTCCTGGTTGAATGGCTAAGCACTGGCATTTCATTTAGACATTTCATTAATTTATGTACATGTTGAGGTCCATCCAGGAAAAGAATGCCCAGAAAAACATTTGGCCCATCTATTCCTTTGGATTCTTCAATCTTGTGTTTATTATGTTTAGACACAACATTTTTTCCTGGGAGATGGTAATACTCTCACTATCTAAGCAAGGTGTTTAGGTATTATATCACTCTAAGAGTGCCTCCAAATGGTATTTTTGTTTTTAAGATGTTTGCTTTATTTTGGAGAATAATATATAACATCTCATTGAAGAGAGAATGGCATATTGAGGCAATCATCTAATGGACTTAACTAGCCAATACTACATAGAGAATTTTTGATGGATTCAGTTGATAGACATATTAACTTTGTTTTTGAAAAGTTCTTTACTTGGTGATATTTATAGGACTTAAAATTGACTAGAAACAGAATTTTCAAAGAAGTGAGGACAAATCCATTATTTGGGTCTCAGGGTCACAATCTAAAAGGACAACAGAGGTCGACTGGTATAAGAAATTAGTGCTAAGCTTCTTGTATTTTTTCCATGTTTGACACCTATTCAGTTATATGTCTACCTCAGTCTACTGAGGCTGCTGTGACAGAATGGCATAGACCAGTGGTCGGCAAACTCATTAGTCAACAGAGCGGCAAACCGCGGCTCGCGAGCTGCATGTGGCTCACGAGCCGCAGTTTGCTGACCACTGCCATGGACTGTGTGGCTTAAATTACAAACATTTATTTTTCATAATTTTGGAATCTATAAGTCAAATATCAGAGTGCCAGCATGGTCCCATGATCATATTTTGGGTGAGGGCCCTGTTTTTGGATATGCCATCATTTGTCCTTCCTTAGTGTATGCACTAAGAGAAATCCCATGTTTTATCCTTTTTTGACAAGAGTATTAATCCCATCATGAGGGATCTATCTACCTTCACGACCTAAATTTAACGCTAATTACCTCAAAAGGACCCCATATCCAAATACCATAATATTGGGGTTTAGGGTTTCAACATATGAATTTTGGGGCCATACAAAAATTCAGTGTATAGCAATAACCTTTGCTTTATTTTATATTTATGTAGGCTATTCAATAGGCTATTGTAATTAGAAATTCAACATACCCCCAATTAAAATGAATTTATTCCACATAGGCAATATCTGTCAACTATTTTAATAGTCTGTTACACTGCCCATTATAACAGTTATCTAGACTAAACAACAAATGTTCTCAAGATTTTGCTCATGGGTTCCTAGTGTTTGACCCAGGATTTAGGCTGAGTAGACTTAAGAGGATTATATGGGAATGCTGACAGGTTTTTTTTTTTTTCTTTTAGAATAAATGAATCTGAAAGTTGGTTCATTTATTCTTAAATCAGAAGATTTGGGTTCTTGCCTCAATCCTCCTGCTGGATAGTTGTGTGCTTTTAAAAAACTATGCATTCTTTTTAAGCTTTATCTGTAAAATCAGGATAATGCCATCCTGCCCATTCCCACATGACAATGAGTGCCACACAAAATCATATAACGGAAAAACTCTACGGAAATATGTAATTCTGCATTATAAAGGCAATTCATTATTTAAAACAAAGTACAACTGGTTATATAAAATTAGTGTAAGATCTATCATTGCCTCTAGGAGTTTAAAATCTAAGACAATATATTGGCAAGAAAAAAGCACTCCCTGCAAATACCATTGTATCTGGGAAAATATTGTGAAATCTAGACATAAAATAACTACCAAATTTCTGGAAACGTGCCCATTGTTGACATAAAGTAGAATAATGATTCCATGTAAAATCCTGATAACTGCAATTATCTGTCCTTTTTTTTTTTTGAGAATATTGTTTTGTTTTCTGCCCTTTCTACTCTTTCATACAAGACAGATAGCAAAAAATTAAAAAAATATATACCTAATTGATTTTACAGAGAGGAAGGGAGAGGGATAGAGTTAGAAACATCAGTGAGAAACATTGGTCAGCTGTCTCAGGCATGCCTCCCGCCCCCGCACTGGGATTGAGCCCGCAACCAAGATACATTCCCTTGACCAGAATTCAATCCAGGACCCTTCAGTCTGCAGGCTGATGCTCTATGCACTGAGCCAAACAGATTAGAGCAGATAGCAAAATTTAAAAGTGGGTGTGAATGTGCCTGAATACTGAAATTAAATGAAGCCTGCAGAAGGACATCCACTCTTCCAAATCCTTTCTTAGGGTTTTTCTGATGCAACCTGATCTTCATGTTCAGAGCTTGGTCCTAACAAGGCCGTGCCTTTGGTTTCCTGGCCTCTGCTGTGTGGCCGTATTCTGCTCTTCAATCAGTTATGTTGCTTCTCGCTGCCATTGCATCTATCCTGTTTGGCAGTTTCATTATTCTTATCCTTGAGTTATTGAGTCCTTTGCATATAAGCCTGCCAAGATAGACTTATTCCTACTTGAGCAGAGTTATTTGGCCAGCTTTTCCTCAAATTAAGTGAAATATTAAAGAAACAAGTAAAACAGGGTCTCTGGCTTAAGGATTTCTTTTCAGAAGATTATCAATGTTTAGGACACAATTGCCACTTATTCTTGGGTTAAGGCTACCTAATGGGGATATGAGCCAGGCTGCCCACCTGGACTAGTTGGCATTTGGAATTTCTGAATCAGGTTCTATGGGATAGATCACTCATAGTTCCTTGTTTTCTCAGGCTGATTTAATAATTTCAGTTTAATACAAGCCTGGATACTCTTCTCTGCCTTACTCTAGACTCGCAGTGTTGGCACTCACATAGAGAAGCTGGATTAGGGAGGCAGGGAAGGAGAAGACCTTTCATGATATAACTTGGATAAGTAACTTGAGCAACAGAGCATTTATTTTCTATGATCTCTGCAAACAACTCATTCTCAGCCTGTATTGCTCCTCACCAGGGTTGCTACAAAAGCCAGTTTTTAAAGGTTTCTCATTCCAACTAGACTGGGCATGCGTCATGGGGGCAGGAGCTGAATCTTACTAACAGTTGCATCCTCCATACCTGAAAAAACAGAAGGCGCTCAAACACTTGTTAAATGATCAGTCTACAGGGAAGAAGGACTAGAAAGAGTGTAAGATTTTGTGTTTCACTGTTAGCTAATATTTTGTGACTAAGGCTGACAAAGCATAGGCTACTTGACCAATCTCACCTTTCCTAACAAATAAAGTATAGGCTAATAGGACACTGCATTTGCACTTTCTTCACATTTTAAGCAGATGGAGCAAACAGAATTTGCTGTGCTTTTCTTTTATTTTTCCCTCAGCCCTCATTGAACTGGGAGTTTACCCAGTGTCTGCTTAGCCCAGTCAGGGATCTCAACAGAATCAATGGTGCTCTCACCACAATTTCCTTGCCTCTTTTTTAGAGATTACAGGCTTTAAAAGAAGATTTAATTTTGAGACCAGAAAGTTATTTTGAGTAAGTGTGAAACTGGCTGACTGTATTGTGGTATTTCTGCTTCTAGTTTTATCTAAAGATGCTTAAGGAAAATAAGATTAAATATCAAGATGATAATCAAGTTAATTAAATAGCAATCATTTATTGAACATTTGTACCAAGAACTGTACCAACATCTGTACCAAGCACTTAACAGAAATGATATATTTAGTCTGTAACTTCCTTGTGAGTTAGAGCTGGACCCTGAGACTCAAACATGGAAAATAAATCACCCCAGGTGTACAAGTTTGTAAATGTCCATCTGGCTTTAAAGCCTGATTTCTTTCGATAACACAATATGGGACTGCAGTTTTTTCAATTATCTTTATAATTCAAATCCCCCTGTAAATAAATCTAGTAGCTCCAAAGTTCTCTAAATTAGGAGCAGTTTTAGGATTACAGAGCCCCCAACGATAAAAAGATGAAGGCAAGTTCTGCTCCTAGGAAATATGCTCTCGGAAAGACCTCCATTTTATAGTTTAATATCACTCTTGGTCTCCGTGCCTTTATATCTGCCTTCTGGCCAAATGCAAAGTAAACCTTTTGGCAATTGCAACTATTAATTCTGCTGTTGATTTCAGATACAACCAGCAACTTCCATTCACTTGGAACCTAGGATAAGATTGGTGTTGGGACATATTGGAGAGATTAACGATGCAATGTTTACTTCAATATTGAGTACAGGGAGAGAAGCTATATTGGGCTTGCTTACAAACATGGGATTTGATAACAAGCATACATACAAAGCTACTCTCCAGATATAAGGACTCTCGGTATATGTATGAAAAGTAGATGAATAAATATAAAGTGTGCAGCCTAGGTTGGGTATTTCTTTATTTAATCATTTGCATTTTAAATTATATTTTTAATAATATAGGCATTTGAAAGCCCTATCCCTGAGGGAAGAAAATTCTTTCAAGTATTTTTAGAGGTAAATTAGGCTAGACAAAAGGAAAAATAGTATCTATTGGGATAAATTCTATATAGAGTAACATGCCACATCAATCTATGTTGCCAAAGATTCCTAGATGTAGGATGGTATATCTATTGCATGGATCCATTGGAAAACTTTGCCCTAAAAGTAAGCATCTCAGCCTGGCCAGTGCAGCTCAGTTGGTTGAACCTTGTCCCATGCACCAAGATGTCACTAGTTAGATTCCCAGTCAGGGCACGTGCCTGTGTTGCGGGCTGGATCTCCAGTAGGGGGTGTGCAGGAGGCAGCCAATTGATGTTTTTCTATCATCAATGTTTCTCTCTTCTCCTTACCTCTGTCTCTGAAATTAATAAAAAACATACTTTAAAAGAAGTAAGCACCTCAGATATGTGACTTTTTCATAATTGTTTAAATATTTGTTTGCAATTACAAAAAAAGTCACTATTAGAAACGTTCATGTTATTGCCTTGAAATTTTTCTAACTGTTTGGAAAATTGTCTTACATAAGCAGATGCTTACTCTGGCAAACACAGAACCTCACATTTTGCACTGAAGACATAGGTGAAGTATTTTCCTAAGGCAGCATGAGTTTCCAAGCATTTACATATGCTTCTGACCCACACACTTAACTTATTCTAATCTTGCCATTGTAAAGTGGAAAGTGCAGAATAAAATTTAGACATAAAAAATTAAACTTAAACACAAAAGGGAATAAAAGGGAAGAACCATGGCAATTATTTTCTAAGATGTAAAGAAAATGCAAATGAGCTCTCTTTGTGAGCTTATGAAAGATACATGAAACAGGATAAGACAGCCATCTGTTAAAATTTAAAAGCAACATTTTGGTTAGTTATTGGCTGGTCTTAATAAGCTTGAATGTTGTTAGTTCACATGCAGAGAATTTCAATCTAAAGTCAACTCTTCATTATTTTTCAATCAGCATTTCATGATCAATGTCAGATCACTGTAGCTCATGCATAGCAGAAGGTGGACCAGATGCTGAACATTAAATTAGCAAAATAACAAGGCAAAATTCTCCTTGAAAGTTCTGATTCACTCCTTGCCTTCCTCCCACACATAAAAATTGGAGAATGTAAAACAGAGAGAGAAGGGGAAAATTGGAGAGTGCAGAAAGGGATAAGGGGGGAGAGAGAGATTGGAACAGACTGTAGTAGTAATATGGTACTGGGTCCTTGTTTATGTTATTTAACCTTGGTTTGTTTATGCATTGTGTAGGTGGCAAATTGCTGGTAGAAGATGCCTATATTCTCTAAAGATTATTTAGATTTTCTCAAGACTAGTTCACTTGACAAATAAACTGAATTCATAACTCAGATGCTACTGCCTCTCTTTAAAAGAGAATTTCCTGGGTTCTCTCTTTTCTTTGTAAAAAATGTGTTTTTATTGATTTCAGAGAGAGGGAGAAGGAGGAAGAGATAGAAACATTGATTGGCTGCCTCCTGCATGCTCCCTACTGGGGATTGAGCCCACAACCCAAACCGGTGACCCCTTGGTGCATGGGATAGCGCTCAATAAACTGAGCCACATCAACTGGGCTGGGTTCTCTCTGTTCTATTCTAGCTTTGCCACATTCCATACATATGTATCTCCTTTTAAATGGCTCTTGGCCTAATTACAGACATGGTCAGGAAAGAAAGTTGTTAGTCTTTTATGAATGGCAAATAGTTTATGTGCACACATATTGATAATTAAGTCTTTCATTCCAATTCAGTCATCCTAACTTTAGAAGCTAATCAATCTGATCCTTATGCTAAATCAGGGGTGGGGAATATCTGGCCCATGGGCCGTATACCTAAGGCCCTCCAGATCATTTGTTCTGGCCCTGCTAAGGCATTAGGAGTAGGTTAATTAAAATTTTGACCAAATATAGCAGACTAATTTTTAACTTGGTAATTTTGTATGACCTGAGAATGATGGTATAAATTTCCAAATGGCCCTTAGCAGAAAAAAGTTCCCCACCTCTGTGTTAAATGATGAAGTTCAGATACTTTCCCATTTTTAATAGTATACTGTTTGTTGAATATAACGAAAAAGGGGCAGAAATATGCACGTTACGGTTCCCAGAGCAGCCATTCCATTGTTTGACAAAGTAGACCAAGACTGTGTTCAGAGTTGACGTACTGGATTCCTAAATGTCTTTTGGAAACCTTGTTAGATGTGTAATGCATACTATTTGTCCTCCGAATTTATTTTTTTAATTGAAATGTATCCAGAATCTTCTCAACTCTGAACTGCCATATTATACTGCAGTCTGTTGATCAAGATTGATTCTGAGCATGTGGGACACATTTTAAACAAGAAAGAATCTTGTTTGTTGTTTGTAATGTGATGGCTAATGCACTGGAAACAGACTGTGCAGACATTAAACTTCTGTCCACACATCTATGTTCAACAGCCCAAATAGCAAATGTTTGCCTTGATGATTGCTTTTGCTGAAGAGCTACAAACTGCCATGGCTTCAATTTTTTTTTTTTGGCATTCTTGTTCTTTTTAAAAAGCATTCTGACTGGAATATAAACACTGTCACAAAAAGTTTATCCTTTTCACAGACATCTTTAGAGACTGGTTTGGTGCTATGTTTCTGGAAGAAACACTAGAATATAATCATTCTGCTTAATAGGAGCAGAAAGTCATTTCTTAAACTGATCCTACGGCCACCTCATTAATGCTCAGGATGAACTGAACAGACTGATTTGATCGCCTCTCTTTCCACAAGAGCTCTCAGTGCATGAAATGGCTTGCATGTGTGATTTAGCTTCCATGTTTCCCAGTAACCTAATGATGCACCAAAAGCTGAAATAAAATTCCCACATCTCTGCCCCCCCCCACCCCAGATAGAACATGCACATTCTCACTCTTTAAACATCTGTCTGTTAGAGACAAAAGGGTATTGTGCTTGATGGAAAGATGATAGCTTAGCGCCTGTTTAGTGGTTTGTTTTTCTAATAAATTATTTCAGAATTGTCCTGCTAGTGCTCTGGGGACCCATCATAATCATTGTATGTAGCTTCAGGATAGAAAGGGGGTTGGGGAGGCAGCTTAGCCTAGTATTACAGATGATATTTACTCTGTTCTACTCTACTCTAAGCTTATACCTCCAGACAAGTATTTGAGTGTTTTATATTTGAATCACAGCTCTGTAATTCAGCAGCATTTTATAAAATCCCATTTTCTCTCTCAATTTTTCACCATAGTGATGCCTGACCCATCATTTTTCCCTTTTGCTTCCTATCTTACCAACCCGCAAGCCATGATGTCCAATATTGTATGAAGCATCCCTTTCCTCCAATTAGATATCACTGCACTTATTCTGTAAATTCAGAAAGATAAAACCCTGTAGACTGGGCTTACCAAGAAAATTCACCTTAAAAGAGAGCAGACAAGAGGGAAGAGAAAGAGGATGAGCAAAAAAGACCAAATTCTTTATAACTGGAGGTGACATAAGAAGGCTAGCATCAGTCACAAATTAAATTTCTTTTGTCTTCATCAGAATAATTTTTACCTTGAATGAGGCCTATTAATATGAGTGGCACCATATTGGTTAAGCCAGATAAAAACACCAATGCCAGAACAAAATAAATTGACAGACAAAATAGACCCAGAGACACTGAAGCATGCAACAGACTGAGGTATTTCAAAGGGAAGCGGGGAGGGTAGGTATGGGAAGAGATTAACCAAAGAATTTATATGCCTGTATAAGTGTCCATAGACACAGACAGTAGTGCAGTGAAGGCCTGGGGAGAGGGTGGGAATGGGGTGAAGGAGGTCACTGGGAGGAAAAGGGGACATCTGTAATAATTTCAACAATAAATTAAAAAAAACCCACAAACAAAAACAACAAAAAAAACCCACCATGTCTGTAACCCATAGTATATTCATGAGCAGTTCAGAGATATGAAAACAGACATTTAGGAAGGTACAATTTTGACTTTCACATATAAGAATCAAGATATTACAACAGTACTTATTTAGTTATTCTAAAGGTAAAATAGACAGTTTACCTTTGGTTTGGATTTTATATGGAGGTGATGGATGTTTCCCTTTCTTTTGGAAAACCTTTGCCCTCCTTTCTATTATCTATCCCCAAGCTTCTGAAGGACAGTACACATGGAATTTTTGAACAGTTCTCTGTCCTAATTTGGTGGGCTGAACTGTATGACTTAGAAGAAACATCAAAAAAATTTTTTTAACTTTTCTTCCTAGAGACTTTGGTAGGGGCAGAAATAAAATATTGGGGACAAGCTATAATTGGAAGAAATATTAATCATGCTCTATTAACTATGATTGCTTTGTACTGATTAAAGAAGGCACATTTTAACCTGGCTGGGAGTTGTATGGGATCTGGGAGCTCACCTGGAAATGCAGTCCATCCTCCCCATCAGGGAACTGCCTGTTATCATGGAAAGATTAACAACCTTGTTGCAGAAACCAGAACTGCCTGCCCTTTGAAGACCCCCAGGCATGTGCATATCACAAACCCTTTGAAGACCCCCCCAGCCTTTGCATACCTGCATGCCTTTGCAAATCTCCAGCCTGCATTAACTCTTGACTGTCCATTTGGCATACACTTTTGCCTACTTCCCCATGTAATCTTTGTCCTTCTACCCAATATAGCAGCTGGCTTATGGGGGGGTGCAGAGTAGATTTTTGTGGATGACCTGCTGCTCTCCCATACTGCTGGCAGTATTGGAATAAAGGCGCATTTATGATTCAACCTGTCTCTGCTTAATTGGCTCAAGTAGTGACAGGCAGCACAGACCCATTGATTGTCTGGTTATAACTTGATCTTGTTATAGGATTAACTTCCTATTTCTTAGCTTCTAATTCCTGCTGACATGTCTTGGTTCTTACTTTATATTTACAGATCCTATTATGTTCCAACCACTCTACTAGGTTAAGCTTATATCCATGATGTATGTCTGCCAGGATTCTGCTTTTAGACTAAGAATCAGTGTTAGTTCCCTCACTTATCCTGATAAAATAGTCTGTCTAAGTCTTTATCTTTTTTTTTTTTTTTTTTTTTCAGAGAGGACGGGAGACGGGGAGAGAGATAGAAACATCAATGATGAGAGAGGATCATCTATCAGCTGCCTCCTGCATGCCCCCTAACTGGGGATCGAGCCCGCAATCCAGGCATGCACCCCCAAATGGAATCGAACTTGGGACCCTTCAGTCCACAGGCCGACGCTCCAGCCACTGAGCCAGAGCAGCCAAGGCTAAGTCTTTATCTTTGAAATTCTCCCGAGAACAGGAAAAATAGCTACATACCCCTCTTCCCATACCTCCATCCTGTAATTTCTTCATTTGTGAAAACAGATTCTGTTATGTTCTTTGCTTCCAGGGGGGAGTGTTAAATTTTACCTCCATATTTATTTTTCTTTTGTAAGTGGATATTGCTTTCTTGATAGCAAATACAAGATTCCTGTCAAGTTTGTTTCCAGTTTTAGGTAAGATAGTGTGAGTGTGTGTATAAGCAGGGTGGTGGAGGACCAAATCATAACTTATTTGAAGATTCCCTTGCATGATGAGATCATTCTGTTTCTGGTAGTCAGTTTGTGTTTCCCCAGAAGCAGGTCCTGAGACAAGATAAGGACTTGAGTGCAAATAGCTTGTTTGGCAGGCGCAGGACACAGGAGTGGGGAAGTGGGGGAGAGACACAGAGAAGGTGAGGTAGCCACTGCTATCAGTGATTTGATCTTAACATCTTTGTGAAATTATGAAAAATGGTGTAAAACACACACCTGTCTTGCATGGGAGGTAAGCCACTGGGCATGTATATAGCAACTCCATTTAGCTATTGGTTTAGGCCAGCGGTCGCCAACCTTTCAGACCTCATGAACCACCGGTTGGCAGCTGCTGCTCCAAAGGTTTCCTTAAACCAGCAGTCGCTAACCTTTCAGAAATCATGGACCACCAGTGGTCCGCGGATAGAAAGAAACATCAAAATTTTTTTTTATGAGTGGCAGCGGACCACTGGTTGGCGACTGCTGGTTTAGGCTACTCCTTGGGGTGGAGGTGTTAGTTCTGTAGCAACATAGGCTTGCTGGATGCGAGCATGGCAGTTACCAAGGCTTCAGAGTCTCCTGGGCAAACAGAAGTAGACACTGGCAGTTGTACAGAAGCAAACTGAAGTAATGAGACCTGAGGGACCTGGGCAGGGAACCAACAGCATCTGTTACAGATAGTTCACAGTTTTATTTTCATGATTTCCAGTTACCCGGCACATGTAAAACACACATATTTCTGGGCTCATTGTAGGTCCTCAGAAATGGACTTGCTTCTTATTCCTTTCAGTAAGTAAAATATCTATATCATGAAATAACCTTTGACTTGATTAATCTCCGCACCTGAAGACTTACCAATGACAGGGTTATTTCAAAAATAGTCTTGCCAAGTAATACTTAAGGGTGCTTTGTATTTGATCAAAATCATTTTATTAAAATCTATTAGAGCCCTGCTATTTGTGATTGGAATTCCATTTATGTTTTGTTTTTTCTTTTGATCCTCACCCGAGAATATGTTTTCATAGATTTTTAGAGAGAATGTAAAAGGGGGGGGGGGGAACACATTGATTGATGTGAAAGAGAAACATTAATTTATTGCCTCTAGTATATGCCCAGACCAGGGATCAAACCCACAACCTTTTGGTATATTGGGACAATGCTCCAACCAATAGAGCCACCTGGCCAGGGCTCATTTTATGGTTTTAATGCTTAGACTAGACATATGTTAATCATCCTATCTATACTAATAAAAGGGTAATATGCTAATTAGACCAGGTAGACTGGACTTCTTCAGGACATTCTTCTGGATAAAGCAGCGGCTGCAAGGGCCAAGGCAAGCTGCCATGGCTGAGAGGGCCCATCGCAGAAACCCCAGCTGGGTGGGCAGGGCCTCCCTTGCTCAGATGGTTTACTTTTTAAAAAAAATATATATTATTGATTTCAGAGAGGTAGGTAGAGGGAGAGATAGAAACTTCAATGATGAGAGAGAATCATTGATTGGCTGCCTCCTGCATGCACTACACTGGGGATGGAGCCCATAATCTGGGCATGTGCCCCAACCAGGAATTGATCTCCTGACTCATGTCGATGCTCAACCACTAAGCCACATCAGCTGGTGGTTTACTTTTTACTTTCAACATAGGCTTGAGTTTAATCATATGTATCTTTCTTGCCCTCAGTCTGTTGGCCCCATTTGACATTCAACACTCTTTTTGATGCTTTAGTTCTTATTAAGTTTACTTCCAGAAATTGGGCTGCCTTTGTTGCAGAAGACCAAAGAAAACCAAGGATGCTTCAAAGAAGAGGAGGGACACTGTTTAATACACTGGTGGACTCAGGGAACAGCCTCCAAATCTGAGTGAAGAAACATGCATGGGGCTTTCCTTTATATCTCCCTGTCGGCTTTGTCCTACAAATATGGATTACACTTCCGGTCCTTTTCGTGGGCCTTGCAAGAAGGCCTCAGGTGTTGGGGGTCTCCAGGCCATATCTGATGGTCTGGCCTGGCGCCAGTGTTAATAACCCTCCCTCCGGGGCAGTACACTGTTCACAGTAACAGGTTCTGCAAGACCAGTATCTGGGAAGGAGGTAGTGACTTAATTATAGGTTATCAAGGATGTACACTAAGCTTGCGGGCATGGATTCAGATTACTATCCCCCAAATATCAGGGTTACATTGGAATTAGCCCATTTTAGCCTTCTCACCTTCTATTATAAAGACTTATTAAAGCTGAAAGGAGTAAAGTGTAATAAACAAGTGGGAATTAGTTCTTCCCATCCTAATTCTAACTAGGTATTTAAAACTTATAACAAAGCAATATAGATAGAATTCCCAGATATTCAAATATGGACTCTCTTTTTATTTTACTCATTGTTCCATGCTTTTCAGCATTGAGGGCGCAGAGCTTGTGAAAGTATTTTTTTGGAAATTCTTAAAGTTCTATTAGAATTAATAAATTAAAAGGTTTCTTTAGAAAATATATATATATACCACATAGATACAGACAATAGTGTGATGATAGCCAGAGGTAAAGGGGTGGCAGGGGTGCAGGGGGAGGTGGAGGTGGGCAAAGGGAAGTGGGGGTGGAATAAGGATGGAAACAGACTTTGCTTGGGGCAATGGATGCATAATGCAGGGTGCAAGATGATGTTTTATTGAATTGTACACTTGAAACCCATATGACTTTACGAACCAATATCATCCCAATTAATTCAATAGAAAAAAGTTTTCATTGTATGGAAAAAAATAGATAAAAACTTTCCTTAGATGATGATGAATTTTTAACCATTAACAAAAAATATTTTTGCAAGGATGACTATATTAAAAGTTATGAATTTTCAAACAAAGAGAGTAATCCAAAAATTAAAAGATGATCAAGAACAATCTCAACTACATGGAATTTAAAGAATTCACTCCCAAATTATTCTTGAATTCCAGAGAAGATAATGAACATTGCAAACTTATTAGAAAACAGGGAAATGAGACACATTATACCCAGTTCGGACAGGTTATAGTACAAGCTACAGTCAAAGTCCTAATGCTTACATGAGAAGAGATGGCAAAAATAAAGGAATTAAGAAGTTAGGAAAAAGAAAAATGAAGGAAACAAGAAGAGAAAAATGGAGATAAAAGATGTTATTTATGAGAAAGAAAGTAAAATTGTAAAGTAGTAGAGAAGATTAATCTAATCCAATTCTTGGAAAATGATGGAGTAAATAGTAAAAACAACCAAAAAAGGAGCACATATATATTTATTGATTAATTAGTTTATAGAGTGGGAAATGTGTGCTGGCATTATACTAAGCACCTTATTTCATTTAATCTTCACAAAAACCCTTTGAGATGGGCACTACTCTCATCCTCATTTCACATGTGAATAATCTGAGGCTTAGGGAGATTAGAGAGAGTAAGGAATGTGTGCAAGATTGCGCAGCTAGAGCTCATACCCAGGCATTTTAACTTCAGCATCTTCATTCCGAACCATTGGTTGGAGATGGTGGTTCATATTTCCTTTATTTTAGTTCTAATGGGAAATTCCAGTATTGGTTTTATAAATCTCCTAAGAATTCTAGTGTGAAGTTTAAAGTACTTTTGAGTTAACAGACATTTCCAGGAAAACTCCTACTGAATGGCATCAAGCTTTTAAAAGAAGTTTATTGTTGCAAATGCATGGAAGCACCTCCTGCAAATATAGGAAATTTAGTATCTGCAGGGGGTGGTGAACTTGACCTCTCAGCCTCAAGGTTCTGTGGTTTTCTGGTTAACAGGAGGAACATTGTAGGAGGGAACACAGTCTGCAAAGTCTGTCCATAGCTCTGGAGGCACGTGCACAACTAGTGGGAATTTCAGTATCCTGAACCCCTCACAACTGCTTTTTTCCCTTCTTCCACTGAACAGTCTTTTTAGGACTAAGGGACAGACTAAGAGTCAGTGAAAAAAAAAAAAAATCCCATAGCCGTGGAGAAAAGTTTAAACGAGAAAGACTTTTTTCTAAAACCACATTACTTTTCACACTTAATATGTTCATTGCCTTGAACACACACAGGTTCTGAGTCTATTCAACCGTTTGCCTTTTTTTCCTGTTAATGCAGACCGCAAATATGATATCTGAACCTAATTTAACAATTTTAACTTCCTTAACACCACAAATAAAGTTGATGAAATTTCTCAGCACAACATATAACTCCTTTCAGGGCAAGGTATTATGTTTTAAGTTATGCAGGCACAAATTCCCAATATTTAAATATTTTTTGTTGATTTCAGCATTTCAGAATACTCTTTCATAAAAGATAGGGTTTTACATTATAGAAAGAAAGTTAAATAATTTTGCAAGGAACATAGATTATGTTCCTTGGTTGGGTGCCAGTGACCATCTGGCCTCAATGAAGGGAAATCTCCAAAGGAACAGTGTAGAGGGTGGTAAAACATTTAGAACAAAAGAGTAAAATGGATTAATCAGTTATTAATAGGGTAGGAAGTAGCATCGATGTTAAGTCAAGCATCTGATTAAGTAATTATTGAGTTAGCAAAAAATATTTAAGGAATCATTGTAGAGATGTAAGCTACTAATATAAGCTACTAAATTAAAAGGTACAAACTCTCAAATACAGTAGTCCCCAAATTAAAAGATGTAATGTAAGCTACTAATTCTTGTCTTGATTTTCTTTATGCACTTGAAGAGGTTGGCAAGAACTGGCACACAGTAGGTTTTCAAATATATGCTCAAAGGAAAAAAAGAGTACTTACACTACAAAGTATGTTAATGCAGAGCAAACATTGTAACACTAAGGCAGAAAGGATTTTCTCTGTTTATTGGTATCTGCTGAGAATGAAAGCATGTAATAAAATTAGGTGGGTTTTTCTCAAGACTTGAAGTGACACTGTAGAAAGGCCCAGATATAATCATGGGTTAGATATTCTTTGCAACACTAATGAAGCCAGTAAACTTGGAAGATTAAAAGAGATTCACTTCTAAATATTACAGTGGACTTTGTTAATTAAATTATATGTTTACTATGTATTAAGTCTAGTAGCAAGAGGCTTCTTTTTGAATTAGAAAATTTTCATTTAGATCACCATGACATAAGTTATGGAAGTATTTCTCTCAGGCTTGGGGGTATTTTAAATCTAGGTTCCTTTCAGTGGGATAGAGATTTTTTTTTTTTAAGGGCAAGTAAATATTTCTCTTACTTTCCTGGCAGTATGAAAAAAATCAAATGGCCTGTGCAGTAGTCATTAGAGATTCATTTCAGTTATAACCCTAGAGCTGTGCCATGGAAAAAGAATGGGTGAAGGAGGGAACTAAAGTTTTAGATTCCTAAATGTCACATTGCAGGTGATTATTAATTCAAAATATTTTTAGCTGAGGTCTCCATAATCGGAGCTAATCAGACTATTGAGTGTATTCAAGAGCTAAGTAATTAAAAGGAAGAACTCAACATCAAATTTACCTAATCTCTGTGATTATTCTTGCCATGTTGTTAGCTTTTATGACTTGCTGGGATGTAACTTTTATACTTGTTGACTTGCTATATCTTTTAAAATAAATTTTACTTTCTAATAAGCTTCAAATATTGAAAAGATCAATCTAAAGTGACAGTATTGGAATATTTTGTCCTTGATTGGAAATACTTAGCCCCAAAAAGTAACATTTCCACATTTAACTTAATTTGACTTTAAATTGGTATTTCAATAAATGATTAAGGTTTTAAATAAGAAAGCATTGTTTCCACACATTTCAAATTTAAGGCACAGTGGAAAGAATGGTTGGGATAAAGTGTCAGTGGGCAGAATTTCCACATTCAGTAAACTAATGTTAAACGAAATTTATTTTTTTCTTTAACAATACCAATAGTTTTCTCAAGACAATGGACATAGATCTAATCATGCTTCAGAAACTCCAGGAGCTGAAACCGAAGGAGTCAACTCTGAACACTCAGAGAAGGAAGAGCATTTCATGTAGAGGGAAGTGAGTTCAGAGTCAGAAAAGACTGAAGTTTTGAGGCATAATTATAGGATTTGAGCCTTAATGAATAAGCAAGTCCAGTTCATAGTCTAGAAGATGCTAAGGAGATTATACTTGATTCTTAGCATAATTTATTTACTTTAGGATCGTCCTCTTGTCTTTACAATAGAGATGACAGTATTACCAAACAGGGAGCCTAATATTGTTCCTATAAGGGTTGTCAAGTTATATTTTCAACTGAGAAAGTTAGAAACATCTACATGTTTGGTATATCATTAGTCCTAGCTGTCAAAGATACATCTAATTATATCCTAAATCACATCACAGGGGTACTATGCCATTATAGTATTGATAACACAACTTAAGTATCAGTCAAAAGCTATCAATTGTTTACATTGACTGACATTATTTAACTCTTTCAGACTTTTAATCATCCATCCAAAGTCACTTAAGACTGGCATATGGAGGCTAACTCAAGGGACTTTGGGAGGACTTTCTACTCCTTTACAATTTGGGGGAAAATTTAGTTTTTGTAAATTTCTGGAAAATTTCTCAAATTTATTTTTATTTCCATATTTTACTTCAGGTTCCCCCCCCCCCCCCCGGCTCTTTAACTTTTAATGATGATAAATTAGAACTACTTTGAACTCCCTTTGATTTCACTTCTGCTAAACTGTGGATCGTTTTATTTTATTAAAGGATTGAAATGTAAGAGAGGGAAACCTAAGATTCCTTTCCAAGAGTCTGCAGAAAAGCCAACCCAGGTACTCTTTCTTTCTGAATGCCATGTTTTTCAACATCTAGTCCCAGCATAGATCTTGTGCATATAAAGTATGAGTGAATCACAAATTCTAATGTCTTCCACATCCCTTTAAGGATGTAAAACCAACCAATCAACACCCTTTGTAATCTTTCTTTAGGTGCTTAGTTTGAGGAAATCAAAACCTGACCATTGTTAACATGCTTTTTTTGAAGTGATGATTTAAGTGGTGTATTAGGGTTTGAATGCTCAAGGGTAATGAGCTAGCTTCCTTT
Source organism: Corynorhinus townsendii (assembly GCA_026230045.1). Classification (NCBI taxonomy): domain Eukaryota; kingdom Metazoa; phylum Chordata; class Mammalia; order Chiroptera; family Vespertilionidae; genus Corynorhinus; species Corynorhinus townsendii. Next base: position 160,092,834 of record JAPDVU010000006.1, on the reverse strand, counting down.
CTTTTCCCTCCCTCCTTCCCTCCCTCCCTCCCTCCCTCCCTCCCTCCCTCCCTCCCTCCCTCCCTCCCTCTCTTCCTTTTTGTCCTCTTTGAAGTAACGCAAAAACTAGTTGGTGTTGACTGCATGGCTTGAATTGCTCAGCCCCTAGGAAGAATTTAAATGTTTAAAGGCTTAGATTGGTTGGTAGTGCTTTTAAAATATTGGTATCGACTCTGCCTCTATCTCAGGGATTAGCAGCTGACTTTTAATGAAAAGTCTGTTGCTTTTTTTGGCAAATGCTGTAACATCCCATAGAAATCCTCATTAGTCCCTTTGGCAGAGCCTTTCATGCCATTCAGTGTGCTCTGGAGTTGGTCTATTGCCTTATTTCCCAGGCTGGAAAGACGACCATCCTGTATCTGGGATCCTAAGATTTCCACACAAAGGTTTGCAAGTGCTCCTCATGTGCTGTGCTGATAACAGGAGGATAAAAGTGAGCTATGTGTTAAACTCTTACTTTCCTGAGTGTTAGGACTCAGAGGTAGTAGATGTTGACAATACAATGTCTGTCTTGAATATCTATTACTCCCCATGATCATGTTGGAACAGTGCTGTCATATAGGAGGGGAACCTAAGGACTTAACATTATCCCTTGATAATTCCCGTTGTAGGGAAACCTAAAATATAGGAATCCTTGCTGCAGCCTTTGTCTGAGAAGTTGAAACTGGACAACCAATGGGTCTGGGCTTTTGGTCACTACTTGAGGCAATTAAGCAGAATCAGGGTTGAATCATATATGAGCATTTATTCTAATACTGCTGGCAGTATGGGAGAGCAGCAGGTCATCCACAAAATCTGCTCTGCCCCTCCCCATAAACCAGCTGCTATATTGGGTAGAAGGACAAATATTACATGGGGAAGTAGGCAAAATGGGCAGTTTACAGGCAATGTGGGCTGGGGGCTTAGCAAGGCCTGGGGGTATGCAGAGGACTGGGGTTTGTAAAGGCCTGGCACCTCTGGTTTTTGCAACAAGGTTGTTAATCTTTCCATGATAATAGGCAGATGGGCCGAATTTCAGGTGAGCTCTGCAGGTCCTGTTTGCACAACTCCCAACCAGGTTAGAATGTGCTTTCTTTAATCAGAAAAACACAGAGCATGATTAATATTTCTTATAATTATAGCTGGTCCCCAATATTCTATTTCTGCCCCTAACCAAGTGATGCCAAGCTTATAGAAAAGCTAATTTTGTTAGCAGAGGTATGTAATGTCCCAGTAGCCTAACCTAGCAGCTTGGACAATCTATGTTAAACTCTTGACATTCCTAGGCTTTCTAGCTATGTAATTATCTTTATGGTTAGAGGTAGAGAGACAGAAAGGGTAATAGTCCACCTCTCCTTGGTCTCCAGTTTGATCACATTCCCTCTAGGTACATGGCTACTAATGTAAGGAATAGTTACCCTATTAGAATATCTGAGATCTTGTTCCAAGGACAATCAAGTAGAGTTGTATCTAGATGAGTAATGGAAATATGTGGAAAATTAGTAGTGGGAAATTATCTTGATTTTCTTTTGTGTAGTTTTTCTAAGATAGGCATGGATTACATTTTAAATAAGAAAAGCATTATATTTAAGATTATGTTCATCATTTTCTAGGAGCAAATTTCAGCTCCTGTCTCTTACCCTACCCCCTTTCCCAAGGCAGAATGCAAGGATTTCGTTACCTTATCTACTCATTTAAAAACATGCTTGAGATCCATCACAAGTAGCAGCTGTTATAAGACTCCCTTAAGCACTCAACCCCCAGTGACATATTCCATTTATCCTCTTTTTTTGTGGAGACTATAGCATTAGCTGCCCCATGTATTGAGGCTTTCTGGTTTTATTTTATTGCCCTGGATTGCTACTTTCAGATTGCTCCAAAAATGAACTTATTTAATAATGCTCAGTTTGTCATGCTCCCTCTTTCTCAAGTTACTATTCTAATGTCTCCTCCGGCATCTAAGAAAACTCTTTGTCTACTCTGTAGGGTTCTTGCTTTTTACTTTATACCTGCCAACCACTTCATAGTGGTAGTTTGTGCAGGTTTATGCTAAGAGTTTCTTTGAAGAGCAGGTAAATTAGAACTGCTTTGAACTCCCTCTAATCAAACCTGCTGTTTGAAGTTCTGCCTGTGATTTCACTTTTGCTAAACTGTGTTCAGCTTTGGTAAAGTTATCTTTATTCTTTCCAGTGGATGAAAATTTGGGATTAAAGGAGTGATCTTTTTATTTTCTATTTGTAAAGATACATTTATTTACCTGGCCAAAAGAATCACTGAGGTTCTGGAAATATCAAATTTCCAGAGATCACCTGGTCCAACCTTCTCATTTGTCTGAATGAGAAAAAGGAACCTCAGACCTCAAGAACATGGTAACTAAAACCAGAATTCAGCTGTCTGGCCTCCAAGTCCAGTGCCTCTTTCCTACTACTAGTATATCTGGCCTACTTTACTCTCAGTGAAAAATGCAATTTTATTTCTTAATTTTCAAGGCAAAGAAATGAAAGAAAGCAATCTTGGTTATTAGAGAAACTTTGGTTGCGAGGAACAGAAACAGACTGTTAAATTTATGCAAAAGGAAATTTACTGAAAGGTCATGAGAGGCTCATTTAATTTCTCAGCAGAGGTCTTCAAAATGGCAAGTGATCAGGGGGACTCAGAGGGAGAAATAGCATGTTCATTCGCCAAGGACCTGGGAGCTCAATGTTCCTCTTAGTTTGAAACATTAGACAGGATTTTCCTGACTATAGGCCCCTGAGATCTCTTTTCTTAGAGTACTTATTTTAGAAAGTTTGCAATGCTAAATTCTTTCTTTGCCCCTTTGAGATATAAATCTTCTCTCGGCCTCCTGCCAGTTTTATAACTCAGGCATGTCTTTCTTAAGGACCTGGGAGCTATCCTTTTAGAATGTAACCATCAAAAAAGATAGGACCCCTGCCCGACCAGTGTCATTCAGTGATTCAGCATTGACCTATCAAGTAGGAGGTCACGGTTCAATTCCCGATCAGGGTACATGCCCATGTTGTGGGCTCGGTCCCCACTGGGGGACCTGAAGAAGGCAGCCAATCAATGCATAAAATTCTACCTTTAAGAGTTTGTACTAGGGAATCATCCAGGTATGCATGCAAAGAGGTACACAGCAGCATGCGTATCACAGCATTGTTTATAATTATGTAGGCCTGGAAACAGGAATATGTACAATGGTAGGGAGTTGTATGAATAAGTCAAATGTTCATGCATTTGAAGGATATTTAATGACTAGAGGCCCGTTGCATGAAGAGATCCGTGCAATAGGCCTTCCTTCCCTTGGCTTCCAGCACCGGTTTTCCTCCGACACCCGGGACCCAGGCCTTTGCTCTGGCCAGAGTCTGCCTTCTTCGTCATTGCTTCAGACTCCGGACGGAGTCTGCCATCTTTGCTGCAGACTGCTGTCTTCGTCTTTGCTGCAGACTCTAGAGCAGGGGTCCTCAAACTTTTAAAACAGGGGGCCAGTTCACTGTCCCTCAGAATGTTGGAGGGCCGGACTATAGTTAAAAAAAAACAAACTATGAACAAATTCCTATACGCACTGTGGGCCCCGGGACGAGTTGGCTGCTAAGCAGGACAGGCAGCGGCACCTGCCAGGTAAATGTCCTCGGCTGGCCGCATGTGGCCCGCGGGCCGTAGTTTGAGGATCCCTGCTCTGGAGTCTGCAGTCTTGTCTTCGCTGCGGCACTCCACTCCTGTAGATCCCTTCACCCCCCCCACCTCCTCCCTCCCTCTCATAGCAGGCGTCCTGCCCCACCTGGCCACTTTGCACCTGAAGCAGCTGGGTGGCCCATCTTTGGCTTTCTAATTTGCATACTCACTCTGATTGGCTGTGGGCATAGCGGAGGTATGGTCAATTTATATGTTTGCCTATTATTAGGTAAGATTTGAGGGATATTAAAGGGTTCTTTGAAGAAAAGTAGGTTTCCAAAAGGATATCTGTGGGGAAAGTCCAACATATTAGGGATCATAATTTTTACATGTTAGGATTGCTATAGATTTTTCATGTTGTTCTTTATACTTGTGGGTCTTTTCCAAAATTTATACAATACATATGAAATACATTCTGTGAAAGTTATCCCTTCAATTTTGCCTAGGGTAGCACTGGAAACCAGTGTTGATATCAGATACAGTATCTGTGCTCGGCCATCCAAGCTTGTTTAACTGCCAATGTAGAATTTAACTTAAAATAGGTGACAGCTCAGGTATAGCTCCCAGTCTGTATATGAGGAAACAGAGGCTAGATAGGCTAATAACTTGTTCATAGTGCTGAGAAGAGGCACTGGCACATCTCACTTGGAAAACTATTCCTAAGCTAGGCCTCCCTGTTCATTTTGCCCCATCCACTGTTGTTACTTTATCATCTAGCAGTTGGATTGGACTTTTAAAAATCTAAGTCAGATGATGACACACATACTTCCTCAAACCTCCTAGTGAAGCATCCATCATTTATAAAAACTGCTGTTTGAAATTTTAACCCTGCTATTTTGGCTTCTGTAAACGCTTGCTTGCTTAAATAATAAGGAAAATAAGACTACTCCCATTCCAGAGAGGCCGTGGACTATGCCCCAAACAGAGTTGTCAGTGCTGACACCAGGCCAGGCCTTGAGCTATGGTCTCATGGCCCCTTCCCAGCACGTAGGCCTTCTTTCCCAGAAGGCCCGGAAGTCTCATTCCAAATTTGGGAGACAAAAGGGCTAGGAAAAGTATAAATAGAAAAGGGTTCCTCCATATGGGGGGCCCAGAATTTGAAAGGCACATTTTTCTCTGGCCCTGTGCTTAATAAAATGTAACTCCCTTTCTCGAAGCATGGCTTGGTTTTTTTCCAGTCTTCTGGAACACTAGGAGCTCGCATCACACTCAGTAACACTCAGGCCTTTGACCATGAACATCTCTCTTGTGATCATGCCTGCCTCATTTTCTACATGGCTATTTTAGTGTAGTCCCAATAGCTCTTTTTTGTTCCTTAGGCCTGCCTAACTTGTCTATCTTCAGGACATTTGTCCTGGCTGCTTGCTCCCTCTTCTGGAGACGCCTTTTCTATAAGATTTTCAGATGGCTTACTTCCTCACCTTCACTCATTTCTGTTCAAATGTGTTCTCCTTGAAGACTCCTTCCCTGACCACCGTATAACATATTTTCCATCACTCCTCACTTTTTCTTATGGATCCACATCAATTTTTCTTTATAACAAGGAATGTTGTACTTTGTGTTAGTTTGTTTGTGTTCCCTACTAGGATGTAAGTCCCCAAAAGGTATTTTGTCTTGCTTCCTGCTATATGCCTACTGTCTAGAAGAATGACTGGCACATAGTATGAGCTCAATAAAACTTGTTGAATAAATGTATCAATGAAAGAGTCTAGGTTTTCTCACCTCAAACACATGCTTTTTTAGTTATACCTTAATTAGAATATTTATGTAGTTATATTATATTTTAGACATGTATCAGTTAGTGAATAGAACATGTTTTTAAAAATAATCCTTAAAGCTAGAATATCAAAACTGTTAGTATTTCTTTTTGTAAAAAAATATTTTTTTATTGATTTCAGAAAGGAAGGGAGAGGGAGAAGGAGATAGAAACATCAATGATGAGAGAATAATTGATTGGCTTTCTCCTGCATACCCCCTACTAGGGATGGAGCCTGCAACCCTTGGATATGCCCTGATCAGGAATCAAACCTCCTGGTTTATAGGTTGATGCTCAAACACTGAGCCACACTGGCCAGGCTTAAACTGTTAATATTTCTCAAAACAACTATATACTGAGTGGCCAGATTATTATGACCACCTGATGTTTGTAGGCAAATTAGCCGTACACCGCATCATATGGGATATGGAAGCCGAATGCCTGTTCGAACACCTTTGCTGTCTGCAGTTACCAAGATAAAATGTCTCCAATTTGCACAGGAACACAAAGATTGGACAGTTGAGCATTGGAAAAAAGTCACGTGGTCCAATGAATCACATTTCCAGTTGCATCATGCAGATGGCAGAGTGAGAATTTCGTGGAAACAGCATGAAAGCATGCACCCCACATGCATGAGTACAACCCTTCAAGCTGGTGGGGGCAGTGTTATGGTTTGAGGCATGTTTTATTGGCATGATTTGGGCCCTTTAATTCATGTGGAAAAATGTCTGAATAGCACAACATACCTAAGTATCGTTGCTGATCAAGTTCATCCTATCATGTTGATGGCATATCCGTATCCCAATGGAGATGGCTTCTTCCAACAAGACAACACACCCTGCCACGGTGCTCATATTGTGCAGGAGTGGTTTCAAGAACATGAGGGAGACTTTACCTTGCTTAGGTGGCCCCCACAGTCACCAGATCTCAATCCAATGGAGCATTTGTGGGACAAAATTAAAAGAGCCATAAGGCAACTGGTTCCACAACCATCAAATCTCACAGAACTGGACAGTGCTATTCATCAGGCATGGTGTCAGCTTCCTCGCATCACCTTTCAACATCTCGTGGAGTCAATGCCAAGAAGAATCGCCACAGTATTGAAGGCAAAAGGTGGTCCAACAAAGTACTGATGGGGTGGTCATAATAATCTGGCCACTCAGTGTATATCCGAAAAGAAGAAAGTAAATATTTATATGCCTTAGTCTTCTGATAAGTCTGTTTTCTGAGTTTATTCCAATAGGAGGGACCATTTATACTCAACAAAAAGTCAGTTTAACTTGTCTGTAAATATTTATCACAATTTATTTTTGCCCACTGCTTAAGCTTTGCTATGAATTAAAATAGGTAATTAGGTAGTGAACTATTTATAATGCATTATAGCTATTAATAAGCTGTAAACACTCAAAGCATCATTAGTACCAAAGTGCAGAGATAGAAAACTTTAGTATGCTATTTGCAGTAAATTATGCAACCCTTTAAAGCCAAACAAATATTTCAGTAATATGTTAATTATTCCTGGGTATAATGTCAAGTGACTGAAATGATGGTAGGTGGGCAATGAGAAATGAGTTTGAAATTGATGAGTTCTTAATGATATTATCTTTTGTCCATATATTGCTCTTCAATTCAAAATTCAATTTGAGTTACTTCATTTCATTTCTCAATGATATATAGTCTGTTTTCATAATTCTTAAGTTTCAATTCTTAAACAATAAAAATGATAGCTATCATTTAGAGAGTACTTATAATGTGCTGGACAGTGTGCTAAATTCTTTGCACCATTATCTCATACTAGAGGCCTGGTGCACAAATTTGTGCAACTGTGGAGTCCCTCGGCCTGCCTGTGGGATGGGGCCAAAACCGTCTCTGCAACATCCCCTGAGGGGTCCCAGATTGCAAGAGGGTGCAGGCCAGGCCTAGGGACCCCACCGGTGCGTGATTGGGGCCAGGGAGGGATGCAGGAGGTTGACCAGCTGGGCGGCGGGGGGGACCACAGGAGAGCTCCAGGGCATGTCCGGCCCATCTCACTCAGTCCTAATCTGCTGGACCCCAGCAGCAAGCTAACCTATAGATCAGAGTGTCTACCCCTTGGTGGTCAGTGCATGCCATAGCAAGTGGTTGAGTGGCCTTAGAATATCATTAACATATTATGCTTTGATTGGTTGAATAGATGACCAGATACTTAATATATTAGGCTTTTATTATATAGGAAAATCCCCTCAGCAAGCATTTGTTCCTTCTATTTTTCTTTAGACTTTTTATTTTGAAATGATTTAAGACTCAGTAATTATAAAATAGTATAGAGAGTTCCGGTGCACTCATGATCCAGTTTCCCCCAATATAGTATTTTACATAATCATAGTACATTGTCAAAACTGGTTTTTGCTCTTTTACTTACAGTGGGTTCCGAATTCAGTAGATTAAGGCCAAATAGGCCCCATACACAGAAGGCAAGGAGAAACTGAAGAAAGAGGCAGACTACTCCAAATTGGTGGCAGGTCTAATGAGTAAGAGAGCTTATACCTGAGACTTGTCTTGGGCAGCTGGCCGCAATATAAGGTCTTTGCACCTATCTGCTGACAGTCATGTACACTATACAGGCAGGTGATCTCAACTACTTATTGACCGCTCAGACTGTGTCTTTGCAAATGCTCCAGCTGTGGGAAGGGTGAGCAAAACAGGCATTGGAAGGATAGGGAAGGCTGTGAGTAGCCTTCAATTACCAGGTCCAACCCTGAGAGAGCTGGTGGTCACATCCTTTCAGTACCCTCCAATAATTAGCCAGGATGACCTTTGAAGATACATGCCATGATTATCACTTTGCTACATTGTTCATTCAGGTGAAACATACTCAGCATTCATGATGTTCCAGTTTCTGGGTATAAGTTAGTAGATAAAACAAAGGCTAGGCCTCATAGAGCTCACAGTCCTGTTGGGAAATACCAAATAAGCCAGTAAACAAGGCAATCAACGTCTAATTACCTGTTGCTTTAAGTGCTGTGAAGAAATCACAGACCAGGCTGCGGGGTATTGGGGAAGAGCCGCTTCTTTCCAAATGGGATGACTCTGGAAGGACCTTGAGAAGATGACATATTTGCTGAGTCCAGAAAGATTTAAAAAACAATCCCAGATGAACGGAAAGAAGGCAGTTCCAGGCAAAAGGGACATCACGTGCAGAAATCCCAAAGTGGGAGAGACCTCAGTGCTTTTGACCAGCTTCTGACTTAGCCCTGTGGCTGGATGACAGTGACACCTGGTGAGTGGTGAAAGGGGAAGGGTGGGAGAGGTAAGCTGGGTTCTGTCAAGCAGAGAGAGCTTCACCTTTGACCATGAAAAGAGGTTTTCAAGTTCAACTGGATGTTAGTGAAGAATTTTAAGCAAGGAAAGAACATAACCAGGTTTATGTTTTTCTAATATCACTGTGATTATTATTAGTTTGGGTAGGGGGTACGTTAAAAGCAGGGGGTATAGGCAGGGGCTCATGCATTTGAGCAGAAGAGGATTGGTGGTGTTTTGGGAAATGCTGGTCATAGTAGAGTAGGAGACAACTGTATGGATTACATGCACATTTTGGATATGATAACAATAGGATTTACTGATAAATTTTATGTGGGGTGTGAATAGGCCCCATACACAGAAGGCAAGGAGAAACTGAAGAAAGAGGCAGACTACTCCAAATTGGTGGCAGGTCTAATGAGTAAGAGAGCTTATACCTGAGACTTGTCTTGGGCAGCTGGCCGCAATATGAGTTCTTTGCACCTGTCTGCTGACAGTCATATACACTATACAGGCAGGTGATCTCAACTACTCTGGCTCTCAAGTTTTGGATTTAAAATTATGGCATGAACACTATATAATGTCAAAGGGAAAGCTAAGGGATGGGCAGATTTGGGGGGAGAAGGTCCATACAGAGTTTCAGAGATTTCCATGGAATAAGCGAATGTAGTAGTAAGCTTGAGTTTGGAAGTCCAGAGGAGAGGTAAATTCTGGAGCTTTACATTTGGGGGCCCCTCTACATATGATCAGATGTTTGAGAAAATGTAATAAACAGAATCTAATAACATATAGGAAGTATTTCTACTAAGTTTTGGTTTCCTGGAAGCAAATTCATTTGTGTATTTCATTTGACTTTTATGTCAGATTTTAAAAAACTGTATTCTCCTCATTCATGTCCAATATATTTCCAAAATCTAAAATTGAGTCTGATTCTTGACATTTTATATCTACAGTCATTGAAGCAGGGTGAAGGGCTAGTTACAGGCTACTTACAGCTGGGCAGTTCTGTACCCTGTCTTGGCTGGAGTCAAATTACCCTGAATAACTAAAGGCTGATATGTCCTAATGAACAGATTCACTCTTGGATATAACTCATCAGCCTACTTTTCCTTATTTTCTTTCGCAATTCACGGATAAACAGGTGGTGATGACTCAGTAAGCTTCAAATATAAGCTTTGTATTTTAATTCTCCTGCTTATTTAGAGTAATGGCCCTTGGGTTAATCTACATGACAGAGCAGAGATTCATCTTAATAGAGAAACTCACAAGAAGATAAAAGTGAAAAAGGGTGGTTTGATGAAAAGAGCCCTGGCCTAAGACATATCCAGATCCAAATCCCAAGTCTGTTCTTTATGATTTGGGGGATATCACTTACGCTCACATCTATTTTCTCCTCTGTCATATGTAGGCTTAAAGGAACATTCAAGGAATATCTAAAGTGAAGTAAGTTTGAAAATAGGTAAAATTTTCTGGGGTTCCAGTTTATTTGGTTTTGTTTTCAATGCTGCAAATATCACTTAACCACTGTTTTACTGGTTGGTATGGTTACAAGATCCCCGAGATCAGATGCTTTACTGTATATTTATAATATTGCTAGATATAATATATAAACTCTTCATTTGTTGTGTATGTTCTGTTTCTGTTAAAAACAAATAACAATCTTTGGAAAGTTTTTTTTTCTTTGCTTTATAGACCTACGAGTAAACAGTTGTTTTGTTTCTGAGATTCTCTCTATTGGCAACTGTGCCTTTACTCCATTTAATTTTATTTGCCATTATGTCCTACTAAGTAAGTAACTCTGTATTTTGGAAAATGTAGAGGCTAAAGAGAGCTATTTTGAGGACACTGTTGAATAATTGTCTTATTTATAATAGTTCAAGCTGTGTTAAGCTTTATCACAGACTTTTCAAATATGAGACACACTTGTGTGTTTGTGTCTGGATAGAAATTATGGCTGAGAGTAAAACAAAATTACCTCTGAGGGACTGAGCAATCAAGATAATATAAAACAAAACAAAACAAAACAAAAAAGCAACACTGAAAACTCTCTTTTCAATTTGTTGATACCAGAATAACATGAATATTTGCATTAACTTTCAAAGGAGAAATTGATTTGCAGTTCTACATCAGTTTCAATTTGTGGACAGTCAGGTTCACATTAAATTACCTCCCCAGGCATCTCAAGCATGGCCAGGGTGTCAGTTATCCAATAAATGTGACTACCCCAGATTTACATCTCTGGACCAGACCCTCCTGTGAGCTATAGTCCACTCAGCATCTCCACTTGAATGTCTTAAAGGCATGTCCAAAGTGCAATAACCTTCCCTCTTCTGAATTTTCTCCTTCATTAATAGTTATGCAAAATTTATGTATTTATATATTTTAAACAGTTCTTTGCTCCAGGTACTATATCAGTTTCTGTAGTACAGCAATGAACAAGATACAGTGTATCCCTTTATGGGGCTCCAGTGAGCAAAAGCCAGAAGGGGAAGTAGAAGTATCTTTGTAACCTACTCTCATATTCATCATAGAGTTCTGCCAATTTTGTATCAGTTCATCTGTCTTTTAACTCTATGCCTGTCTAGTCCAAGCTACCATTTTTGCTCCACTTTGTTCCCTGTGTTCTCAAAGATACTGCTCACACCTGCTCTGCACTTTTTGAATCCAATCTCTACAAGATAGGCATAGAATTCTTCTTAAAACACAGGGTTTTTTATTTTTTGAGGTAGTTCCATACTGCTTTCCATAGTGGCTGCACCAATCTGTGTGCCCATCAACAATGCATGAGGGTTCCCTTTACTCCACATACTTGCCAACACTTGTTGCTTGTTGATTTGTTGATGACAGCCATTCTGACAGGTGTGAGGTGATATCTCATTGTGGCTTTAATTTGCATTTCTCTGTTGATTAGTGATGATTAGCAGTTTTTTATATGTCTTTTGGCCATCTGCATGTCCTCTTTGGAGAAGTGTCTATTCAGGTCCTTTGGTCATTTTAAATCAGATTTTGTCTCATGGTCCCTTCCCAGCATGTAGGCCTTCTTTCATAGAACACTGTCAGCTTTCTGAAGAACAGGATGACCCTGTGAATAACTTGGTCGTCAATGGCATGACTCTGACGTTGCTTGGGAAAAGCTGTTTTGTCTTGGGTTACTTGCTCTGCAAAAACAGGATGTGGTTAATGTGCTTAAAAGTGGTCAGGGCTGCTCTCCGGACTCCCTGCGTGGAGAATGGCAGAGCAGTCACCTGGCTAGCTCTAATAAAGGCTCTTTGCTATTGCATCGGACTCGGCTCCCTGGTGGTCTTTGGGGATCACGAAATCTGGGCACAACAAAACTCGTGCTTATTGGATGTTTTCTGTTTTCTAGGAATAGAGAAGAGGGAAGGGACAGTTTTTAAGAAAATTAAATGGTATCACTTTGACCTATTTGAATGTATTGTTTGTTGAACACAAAACAGTTTGGAATACTGTATGCTAAAAGGTTATGAACTGTTTGTAAACACAAACAGTTCATAACCTTTTAGCATACAGTATTCCTGACACCAAAGGTATTGGGTTTTAGTCCCCACAAACCTGACCACAACTCCAACTCTCCAGAAACCAACAGTGTCTTACAATCCAGTTCAGTTCTGACATAACCACCTTCAGTTCCCACAGGTGCCACAAGTAAAGCTCTCTGTCAAACAAGACTACTCCCTACTTTAGATCCCAATTGCAAGTTCCTGACCTCCTATACTTCTGATCAATTGGCTATAAATGAATCATTTGCTAGAATGGATCACAGAGCTCAGAAAGACACTAAGTTGTTATTACTGGTTTATTTTAAAACTAGAGGCCTGATGCACCAAATTCATGAAAGAGTAGGCCTTCCTTTCCCCGGCTGCCAGCACTGGGTTCCCTCTGGCACCCAGGACCCGGGCTTCCCTCCAGCCGCCGGCAGGCACCTGGGACTCTGGCTTCCCTTGCAGCCCCAGCTTTGTCCAGAAGGTCGTCTGGAAGGACGTCTGGTCTAATTAGCATATTATGCTTTTATTATTATAGCTATAAAAAAGGAACAGCCTTGATGAACAAGAATAGATCGATCTAGAGACAAATGGTAGGGGAGGGGGCAGTTAGAGAGCAACCAAAGGACTTATATGCATGCATATTAGCATAACCAATGGACACAGACACTGGAGCGATAGAGGCTTGCTCAGGCTGGGAAGGGATGGGGGAGGGGGTCAATTGGGGAAAAAGGAGACATATGTAAAACTTTAGACAATAAAAAAATATTAAAAATAATAATAATAATAAAAAAGGAACAGCCGCATGAAGAGATACACAGGGCAAAGTCCAGAAGGGTCCTAAGTATAGGAGCTTCTGTCCTTCTGGAGACTGGGGGCATTACTCTCCTGTCACAAGGATGTGTTCTCCATCCTGAACTGCATCATTTAGGGGTTTTTAATGGAAGTCTCTTCACCTAGACATGTTTGGTTAAGTCATTGGCCATTGGTGATTGATGATCATGGACTTTCATGTGGGGCTGTCAGGGCTCACAGTCTATTTTATGATGAAATTAGGACTGAATGGGTCTGTCTCTGTTGAAAATAAAACAATATTAACAGATTAAATTGTGTCAGGAGTATTCCAAAGCACTACTTAAAAATTATATCTTTTCTTTATAATTTAACTTTAGTTTCAACTTAATAAGTTGAATTTATGTTCTGACTTGTTCTGGCTTTTTCTCCTAGCATATCTTTACATGTCCAAGATGGTATACATTGAAATCAACTTAAACCTGCAGAGCCAGGCTTAGAATAATGAAATTCTGCAAAGACACAAGAGGTTAGCTAAGGATAGTTCATGAAGTGAAACAAAAGGTTGGAGGGGCAATTTCTGCCAAAAACAAATAGGCATAGAGCAATTAATCTAGACTACATACTTCTGAAAGTGTTCTACATGTGTACATACATTCTATTAGTTAATCCACACAAAAATTCTGTGAGATTCTTCTTCTCATTTAACTAATGAGAAACTGAGGCACATGCAGGTGAAATTGCTAATGGTCAAAGAGCAAGCAGTTACTGAAATGTGGCATTCAACCCCCTGTGGGCTTAGCCTCAAAACTCATTTGTTGCAGAAGACCAAAGAAAACCAAAGACGCTTCTAAGAAAAAGGAGGGACACTGTTTAATATGCCAGCGGACTCAGGGAACAGCCTTCCAAATCTGAGTGAAGGAACATGCATGGGGCTTTCCTTTATATCTCCCTCCCTGTGTTGTTGTTTTCTTTTTTAATAAATCTTTATTGTTCAGATTATTACAGGTGTTCGTCTTTTTTCCCCCCATAGCTCCCCTCCATCTGATTCCCCACCCCACCCCATGCCCTTACCCCCCGCCACTGTCTGCATCCATAGGTGTAAGATTTTTGTCCAATCTGTTCCCGCACCCCTCACACTCCCTTCCCCCTGAGAATTGTCAGTCCACTCCCTTTCTATGTCCCTGATTCTATTATATTCACCAGTCCATTCTGTTGTTCAGATTTTTTATTCACTTGATTTTTAGATTCACTTGTTGGTAGGTATGTATTTGATGTCATTTTGTTGTTCATAATTTTTATCTTTACCTTTTTCTTCTTCTTCCTCTTCTTAAAGAATACCCTTCAGCATTTCATGTAATCCTGGTTTGGTGGTGATGAACTCCTTTAGCTTTTCTTGTCTGTGAAGCTCTTTATCTGACCTTCAACTCTGAATGATAGCTTTGCTGGGTAGAGTAATCTTGGTTGTAGGTTCTTGCTGTTCATCACTTTGAATATTACTTGCCACTCCCTTCTGGCCTGCATAGTTTCTGCCAAGAAATCAGCTGACAGTGGTATGGGTACTCCTTGTAGGTAACTAAGCGTTTTTCTCTTGCTGCTTTCAAGATTCCTCTTTGTCTTTTGCCCTTGGCATTTTTATTATGATGTGTCTTGGTGTGGTCCTCTTTGGATTCCTCTTGTATGGGGTTCTGTGTGCTTCCTGGACTTGTAAGTCTATTTTTTTCACCAGGTAGGGAACGTTTTCTGTCATTATTTCTTCTAATAGGTTTTCAATATTTTGCTCTCTCTCTTCTTCTGGCACCCCAAAAATTCGGATGTTGGTATGCTTAAAGTTGTCCCAGAGGCTCCTTACACTATCTTCATATTTTTTAATTCATTTTTCTTTTTGTTTTTCTGGTTGGTTTTTTTTTTGTTTCCTCATATTTCAGATCTTTGGTTTGATTCTTGGGGTATGTTGATCTACAGTTGAGTTTTTGTATATTCTTTATTTCAGACAGTGTATGCTTCATTTCTAACTGGTCCTTTTCCTATTTTTGGCATTCTCATTAAGATCCTTAAAGGTCTCATGAAATTTCTCAGCGGTTTTTAGAAGATTCTTGAGTAACCTTATAAATGTGGTTCTGAACTCTATGTCGTCCAGTAGTTTGTGTTCCTCCATTTCTTTCATTCATGACATGTTTCTTTGTCTCTGCATTTTGGCTGCTTTCCTGTGTTGATGGAGTGGCTTTGTGTGGTAGGTGACCTATAGGGGGCAATAGCTCAGCCTCCCCAGTTACCTGAGGTGGACAGCGTTGGTACACCCCTTTGTGGGCTGAGTGCAAAGTCTTGGTGTAGTTAAGCCTTGATTGCTGTTGGTACACTGTGGGGAATTGACCTCCAGGCCAATTGGCTGTGAGCACTCCCTGTGTCTATAATGGAAGGACTGCTGCGCTGGAGAGATGCTTATGGTGCAGGACTTGTTTCAGTGGGGCTTTGGTGCTCACTGAGTCTGCCTTTTGAATGTGTCACTTATGGATGTGAGGAGTTGAAATCTGGTGTCTCACACTGACCACTAGGTACACTGGCTTCTGGATCTCCAATGGGATGCAGGTTAGCTATTGTCTGAGTCCACACAGCAGGAGCTACAGTGAGAGCTACAGTTTTCTCCTTTTTGCTTGGGGTTTGGAGGTTTTGAAGCTGTCTGACCCAGGCTGCAAGTTTTCTAGGTTAAGCTGCGATAGGACAGGCCATTCTTATGCTAAAGCTGCTGCTTGGAGCTTGGGTGGGTTTGTGTGTTGTGCCGGGAGGGGTCTCAGGGCGTCACTAGGCTAGGGTGTGGCAAACAGCGATGGCTGCCAGTTAGCCAGCTCTGCATCTCTGACCATGTCCCCGCATCCTGCGCCCCAGCGCAGTAAACAATTATTCCTGCACTCAGCTCTGCAAGCAAGCCCCCCTCACTTTCTGACCCAATGGCAGACAGTTCAGCTTCTCCCCGTAGGAGTTTGGGTCCCCCGCGTCACCCCAGAAACTGGATTTCAGAGTAATTGGGGGCTTGTCTCCCTTCGGGTTGAAAAAGCAACGCCTGCTGCCAGTCCGGATTGCGTGCCTCCGTACCTCAGCTTTTCAGTGCTTGTGCACATCTCAATGCTCTTTTCTCTTTTCTTCTAGTTGTAGAACTTCCACTCAGCCAGCTTTCCCATGGTTCTGGGTGATAGACGTTTTGTCTTTTAGTTGTAGGTTTGAAATTGTTGTGTGAGGCAGCAGTTTAGGTGTTTACCTACACCGCCATCTTGGATCCTCTCCACTCCCTGTGGTCTTTGTCCCACAAACATGGACTATACTTCTGGTTCTTTTCACGGCCCCCAGATGTTGCGGGTCTCCAGGCCATATCTGATGGTCTGGCCTGGCACCAGTGTTAATAATCCTCCTTCTGGGGCAGTGCACTGTTCACAATAACAGGTTCTGCAAGACCAGTATCTGGGAAGGAGATAGGGACTTAATTATAGCTTATCAGGAATGTACACTGATCATGCTGGCTTGGATTCAAACCACTAAACCCAAATATCAAGGTTACATTGGAATTAGCCCTTTTTAGCCTTCTCACATTCTCTTATTACTAACTGTTGGATTGCCTCAGGAATTTTAAATTTTTTAGCAATATAAGGAAATGGAATGACTGGTTAATTCTCCAGATAGGTGGTTGAAGCGGCCTATATTTACATTTATTTGGTGCTTTGTACTTTTCAAAATGTTTTCATAGTCTCTCTATCTTCTGTTTCTCTGCTTCTCCCTCCCTCCCCCCTTGATGATTGAAAAGACCATTGCATAATTGCTCTCTGAAATATAGTTGAAATGAGTAGATGAATGACTACTTTTCAGGTCTGTCTCTTTTCTCTTGACTAAATTGGTTCATATGAGACCGCATTACTTTATTAATAAAAATTTGGTGGTAATTGGGGCAGGAGCTAGGCTATGTTAAAATGAAAAATGCCTTTTGATATGTAAATGCTGTCTTCCTCAGGAAAATTAATGACATACATTTGATTTCAGGGGAATATTTAAATGACTTTAGGCAGTAGTCTTCAAGGACCTTTAAGGCCTTCATATACTTAGTTCTAAAAGTGGAGCATTAAACAGCTGAATAGGCCCTCAGTGAGTATTTGGTTTGACTACTTCATTTTGCAAATTTGAAAACAAGCACGGAAAGCTGACTTGTGCAAGCACACAGTTAAAAAGTGGCGGAGATTTGAACCTACATCTGCTGGTTTCTTTTCTAGAGATTATTCCACCAAACCACATGGACATAACATACAATTCTTGCAAGTCCATTTGTAGTTCTGAAGAGCATGATAGCTGAATTGAATTATTACATCTACTTCTAAAAACGAATGCAATATTTCTGATTCCCATAATCCAGAACTTCGCCTAATTTGCATAGTACTCTACCCTTGTTTTGTTAGAACACGTAGGGAATTAGTTTACTGCCTCTACAGCTGCTGCTGTTGTCATTACTACTGACTGCTATTACAAGTTACCTTTATTGAGTGTCTTGTGTGCTAAGGACTGTGATGAAAACTTTTTGTGTTTATCCGTTAGGTTAATCAAGAAAACAGATACCATTCTAGGAATTTTGAGAAGAAAGGAATTTAATATAGGGGATTAAGTGCTTGCAAAATCATTGGATGGGCTTGGGAAGTAAATGTCAGAAAAAACTGCCATTGACTTTCTGTTTGCTTCAGATTTTTAGAGGATCAAGAAGTCGCTGTTTTTGCCTTGATAGGAAAACACAGAGAACTTGTAGCATGAAGGTAGATATCTCAGGGGGAAATATCCAGGGGCCACTGTACAACTTTATGACTTCCAAGTTCACTTGTCTGCCTGTCACTGTCAGTGGAAGGGTAATCTGCCTCTGTCTTCTTTCTTCCTAACGCACCCAAATTGGCAGAGCCTGAACTGTACCTAGAGCCATGTTGCCAAAAGAGTCTGATTAATATAGTTCCCGAGCTTTGGTCTCTGCTCTAAAGAGGGAAGCCTAGAAGGGGATGAAAAAGCTGTCAAATGTCTGCAGTCAACACGCACCAGAATATTTATTGTCTGCTTTAATTCTGTAAGAATTATAGAAGAGGAAGCCCGAGACTTAGAAATTTTAAGGCACTTGTGCAGGTAGCTCCTGGATTACATAATGGACAGGCTGGCGGAAGTTTTAAAAAGCCAACTATCCCCTAAAAGGTATAATAGTAATGAAATAATATGTTATTTGATATTTCAAAAAGAAGCATTGAGGGAGTAATCATGGAAAACCAACCCAGCGGGTTTATTCTTCGTGTGTATGTGTAGTACATTGATGTTTCCATCTCTTTCTCCCTCTCTCTTTTCTCTGAAATCAGTAAAAACATCTTTATAAAACAAGAAGACAAAGTCTAGAAGGCTGACTCCAGTGCCTGACTCTTAACCACCAGCCAACTGTGTTGAGTCATTATGGGAGCTCCACTTAATATGATCATACCTTAATTAGAATTCACTTTCATAGCTTCTCTTACCCTAGATCTGAAAAAATGTATTTTACTTACTGTCGCCCTATTTTGGATGGAAAAGAACGAAGGTTGTATTATGTTTTAGACCTATTGACTCAAGCTAGAAAGCAAAAAGTCAAGTCTTGTGCTCTGTGAGGAGATAAAGACGCCAAAGTAAACAGCCTTGACTTGCTTAGGGTGAAGTGGAACCTAGAAAACACAGATGAGGAAAAGGGAGTGAAGGTTCCATATTATATAAGCAATGGCACCCACCTGGCTTGGAAGAGAAGGAACTGTGGGAGGCTGCATGTTGATATGGAAGGGGGTGGCAAGCTCTGAGCAGGCAGGCAGCACCCTTAGGATCTAATTCCAACTGCCCTTGTCCCTTCTGGAGAATAACAAACTGTGGTTATGTTGCACAAATGTGAAATATAGAATTTGGCTTTGGTGGTTGTGGAGATTCTTTCTGCTCTGAAATGCAGATTTTGCGGTTTGCAAAGCATTACCATAATATAAAGTTTACTCTTGCTTGCCTTCAACTGATGACATTTTTCTTCTTCCTTTGAGATAACCAGTGGTCACAGACAACAGGGGGGGTGGGGACGTGCCTGGGAGGGGTTTGGGATAGGAATGGGGGGAGGAGGACAAATATGTAATACCTTAATCAATAAAGAAATTAAAAAAAAAAGAAAGTTTAATAAGTTTGAAATTTATGGTCAAATGATGCAATTTTAAGGTAACTTATTTAAACATGGATTTTTCACATTTCTAAGTATATTTTAGTCAGGCAAATTTTTCATTTTTAAACATCTCTATATCTGTTGCTTATGCTTTTAATACCAGAGGACAACTCTCAAGTTATTTAAAGAAAAAGAATTTTAAAGATAATACTAAATTTGCAAGTTTATTGGATGCATATCAGTCTCAGACTGGGGAAAGCTAATTAGAATCTGAGGTGGAAAAATTCTGTGTCTGCTCAATACCTGATTATTTTGAAGTTCAAAGCTGTATTTTTATTTAGATTGAACTGCTTTTGTGTTTTCCTCTATTTTAGCTTTAAAATTGATAAGGTAGAAAACTTAACCTTCTTAACCAGTTCCCATTGAAGTGATGAATTCAAGCAGCTTATTCTCATCCAAATTAAGTTAATATAGTAGAAGAAATGGATTACTTTCTTTGTTGGTTACTTTTTAATGGTTCCATTTTAATAAGTGAACATTAATGAAGTTTCTGAGTTTATTTTGGTATGAGGTCTTTCATTCCAGTTCCAATATTAACTTGTCACCCTAGGGCAAATTCATTAGTCAACAGAGCCAAACATCAACAGTACAACAGTAGGATTGAAATTTCTTTTGAGAGCCAAATTTTTAAACTTAAACTTCTTCTAACGCCACTTCTTCAAAATAGACTTGCCCAGGCTGTGGTATTTTGTGGAAGAGCCACACTCAAGGCGCCAAAGAGCTGCATGTGGCTTGCGAGCCTTGGTTTACCAACCACTGCCCTAGGGCATAGCTGCTTTATACTAGTACAACTTCCTGTCATTCAATGGAATAGAAACTTCCTGTCATTCAGTGGACTAGAAACTTACTCTTATGTGTCAGTTCTTATTAGGTAGGGGATGCATGGGGTACTTTGTAGAGGACTATTTAAAAAAATATTTTTATTGATTCCAGAGAGAAAGGGAGAGGGAGAGAGAGATAGAAACATCAATAATAGGGAATCATTGATCAGCTGCCTCCTGCACGCCCCCTATTGGGGATCAAGTCCACAACCTGGGCATGTGCCCTGACTGGGAATCAAACCTGTGACCTCCTAGTTCCTGGGCCGATGGTCAACTGTTGAACCACAACCAGTTGGGCTAGAGGACTATTTTAACGTATATCTCTACTCAGTGAGAAATTGTACTGTGATAGAAAGACATTTGTCTATCATGAGAGAGGCAGACAAGGAGAGAGTGTGTGTTGGGGAAGGCATGGCTATAAGAAGCAGTATTCACCATTTCTGGTGTGATACATTGGAATGAGAAGAAAGTTGGCCTCATGTTAGAGTGGAAATTTTTGGCATGCTTCCTCCTAGTGGACTTCGCATTGAGTCCCAGCTGCATCTCACAAAATAGCCTATGAGAACAGGATGTCAGTAAGCCTTACAAGATAGACCACTGTCAGCTTTCTTGAGAACAGGATGCCAGTAAGCCTTACAAGATAGATCACTGTCAACTTTCCTGAGAACAGGATGCAGTTACTTACTCCACCAGGTGCCAGGACCCTGTAAATAACATGCTGACATTACTTAAGAAATTACTTTGTTTTAAATTGCTTGCTCTGCAAAAACAGAATGTAGTGAATGTGTTTAAAAACTGTCCTGCACACAGGGTCGGGGCTGCTTTCTGGATTTCCTGGGTGGAGAAAGGCAGAGCAGTTGCTGGCCGGCTAATAAAGGCTCCCTGAACTTTAATTTGGTCTGGACTCCAGTGGTCGTTCACTTGCGTTTGCTCCTTAACACTCAGAGTCTAGTGAGTCACCAGCTACACCTGTTTTAAAGGACGAGCTACCTCATTTCTCTGGATCTCATTTTGCTCACGTAAGAAATGAAGGTTGACCCTGGTGATTTTGCCAGCTCTGAGATTCCATGATCCTCTTTTGTTCAATTGCTGTGAAATTGACCACAGTCAATTTAGTCCTTGCTAGTTCATTTCAGGCCCATCTTCTTGAATGTTTTGCTAAGAAAAATAAGAAAGAGGCTTCATAGGAATTGAGAGAGACTCATTCAGGGAGACAATCTTATTCTTTAATAATACCAATTCCATCCACTTTAGAAAGTTTGGATTAGTTTGTCCTGCAGCTCTTTGCCTGAATCATTTTTTTCAGAAGTTCTCTCTCTGAATTTGCTAAAAAGTTGTTCTATTCTTATAATATTCATATACAGCATGTCACAAAAATAGCTGATAGCTTAATTTTGAAAATGAAATGCATTTTAGTGAACACTACCATTATAATTATTCAAAGTGTGTGTATACAATTTTTGGCGAAACCCTATATATTGAGAATAAATGTTCATCTTTCCCATGTATAAGTTTTTAAGGTATTTAATATTTGAAGGTACATATTTATAGGATGCTATTTTTATTATTTAAAAATTCATAAATATAAAAATATATTTTTTATTGTTGATGGTATTACAGATATCTCTCATTTTCCACCTTTTTCCTTCCCTCCTCCCAGCTTTTACCCACCCCACTAGGTCTTCACTATCCTATTGCTTGTGTCCATGGGCTATGCATATAAGTATGTATGTTCTTTGGTTTATCTCTCTTCATCCCCCAAACCCACATACTGCTTTTAAAAGGCAGGCACTGTTGCTATTGAATTACTTTAATAGAATTTTATTCTTAATTGCTATATCTGAAATATTCATTTTTCATTTTCCTCCACTAGAATATTTTTAACTTGAGTGGTCTCTCTTTATTGCTATAGATTTGATTCTTCTTCTTCTAATACTTGTGTGTACATGTCTTTTTCTTGTGCAGTGAGCAGGATGTTATTTCTCAGAGAACACATCCCTAGCTTGGCTCCTGGCTTATGAAGTAATTATTTTGGCATTATCTTCCATTGCTCTGCGTTTTCCATCTGTTGGCCACATCATTGAAATGATCCAAGTCTTCTGTAAATCTGGCAGTATTTTATCTTTTTATTGGCTTTACCTCCAACTTAAGTTCTATCTCAAAAATAATAAATTTCACTAATTTTAGGAGTAGGCTTGAATATCTTGGGTTTTTATAGGAAATCTATACTTTGAAATTTGGGATGTTATCTATTTTACTTTTTAAAATTACACTGAACATGAGAGAAAAGAATAACTTAAAGAGAAAAAAAAAGTCAGAATTTTGTGTTCATTTTGGTTTATGCTATTATTTTTATTAACTCAGAACTATTCAAAGAGTGACCTATCTTTATGATTTCTACATTGGGAATGGAAATGATCTATGACCACTGAGAAAAATTTAAGATAATCTGTGCTTTATAATACTTCAGCTTACAGACTGTCCAGTTTTGAATTCTAAGCCAATTTCCTCATAGGTCTTCCAGTTGCTTGATGTTCTTTTAAAATGTCATTCTCCAGGGCTATTCACCAGCATGTGTGCATTTCCAGAATCACTGGTCCTTGGGGTCTTCCATGTCACACGAAGGATGCCTTCATCTCTGTCACAACCATCTTTTCCTTGCACATTTATATTTTATGGGAATCTATGCCAAAGATGCCTGTAAATCTTAGCTGAGTACCTCTTAGTCTCTGAATTCCCTTTATCTGTCATGGCAGCATATTCTTAAAGGACTCCAGGAGGGCAGTTACAGTGAGTGATCCTCTCATTTTCCTCAAGCTTTCCTTCAGAACTGCCAGGGAAATGGTTTCTTCCACAGAAGGATAGTGCGGGCTAAAAGCTGCTGTCTGGAAATGGAGGGCTTATTGCCATGGACAGGTTTTTTTATTTGCATTTTATTAGAGCTAAAAGGTATGACTATGAACTATTAAAAATATTAACTCTGAATCATTATCGGTATTGTTTCTGTTTTGTTCTCTATAGTGTGTTACAAAGGAATATATCAGCATAAATTAAATATATATTTTTGCTTATAACTTAGAATTTGACTATTCACTTGATAAAAGCTACAGCTATCCTTTTGATAAGAACTCAGTAACCAACTGACTAACTATATAGATGGATAACATCTAATGTTGGTTAAAGTGTTTGGGAAGCAGTTATAATCATTTTTACATATTGCCAAATAGTGATAATGGCTGTAACAGTTTGGGAAGGTAATTTGACAGCATTTAGACACATTTTGATAATCTCCCCCCCCCCCTTCTTTATTCATTTAATGAAAATCTATCTAGCACATACTTTGGAGCAGATACCATTCTAGTTATTGGGGACTTGGGAGTGACAAAATAAAATCCTTACCATCATGAATTATACTTTTACTAGAGTCCTGGTGCACGAAATTCGTGCATGGGGTATTGTGTCCCTCAGGCCATCCTGCACCCTCTCCAATCTGGGACCCTTCGAGGGATGTCCAACTGTCCGTTTAGGCCCGATCCCAGTCAGATATCCCTCTCACAATTCTAGGACTGCTGGCTCCCAACTGCTCGCCTGCCTGCCTTCCTGATTGCCCCTAACTGCTTCTGCCTGCCAGCCTGATCACCCCCTAACCAGTTTCCTGCCAGCCTGATTCCCTGCTGGCCTGATCACTCACAACTGCCCTCCCCTGCTGGCCTGATCTCTCCAAACTGCTCTTCCCTCCTGGCCATCTTGTGGCGGCTATCTTGTGTCCACATGGGGGCAGCCATCTTTGACCACATGGGGTCAGCCATCTTGTGTATTGGAGTGATGGTCAATTTGCACATTACTCTTTTATTAGATAGGATAGAGGCCTGGTGCACGGGTGGGGGCCGGCTGGTTTGCCCTGAAGAGTATCCCAGATCAGGGTGGGGGTTCCCTTGGGTCATGGGGTGGCCTGTGCGAGGGACCTGTGGTGGTTTGCAGGCCGGCCACACCCCCTGGCGACCCAAGAGGAGGCTCTGGTATCTGGGATTTATTTATCTTCTATAATTGAAACTTTGTAGCCCTGAGCAAAGGCCAGGGTGGGCAGAAAGCTTGGCTTTCTCCATCACTGGGGAAACACAAGCCTCCTGCTCTCTCCAGCTTCTTGGCTGCTGCCATTTTTGTTGGGATTTATTTATCTTCTATAATTGAAAATTTGTAGCCTTGAGTGGAGTCCAGGGCCCACTAGAGTGTGCGGGGAAGCTTGGCTTCCTCCATTGCTGGGGAAACCCAAGCCTCCTGCTCGCTCCATGGCTGCAACCATCTTCGTTGGGTTAATTTGCATACTCGCTCCTGATTGGCTTGTGGGCGTAGCAGAGGTATGGTCAATTTGCATATTACTCTTTTATTAGATAGGAGGGTTTGGAATGGGAATGGAGACAGAAAATAAATAAACCAGTAAATACAAAGTATGTCTGATGGTGATTGATGCTCTGGGTAAAAATAAAGTAGGATAAGAATAAGAATAAGATCTCTTTCTGTGAAGGACTATGCTATTTATTTTATTTAGAGCGGTCAGGTAAGACCCCACTGAGAAGGCGATATTTAATACCTGAATTGGAGGGAGGGAGAGAGGGAGGGGAGGAGAGAGAGAGAGAGAGAGAGAGAGAGAGAGAGAGGGAGATGTGGAGACCTGAGCAGAGTTCCAAGGAGTGCGAACAGTAAATTCCTTGCTCATTTGGTTCAGGGACTTGTGCTTAGAGGCCAGTTGTGTCTTTTTTAATTTTTTAAAAGTCTTTATTGTTTAAAGTTATTACATAAGTCTCCTTTTCCCCCACTGACCTCTCCCCAGCCACCTCACCCCCCAGCACATGCCTTCACTCCCCTACTGTCTGTGTCCATTGGTTATGCTCATGTGCATGCATATAAGTCCTTTGGTTGATCTCTTACCCCTTCACCTCCTCACCTTCCCTCATAGTTTGGACAGTCTGTTTGATGCTTCTATGACTCTGGTTCTATTTTTGTTCATCAGTTTATGTTCATTATATTCCACAAATGAGTGAGATCATGTGATATTTATCTTTCTCTGACTGGCTTATTTTGCTTGGCATAATGCTCTCCAGTTGAAGCCAGTATGTCTTTAGTAAACATCAATAATGGCATTTTACTAATTAAATTTCTGAAATTTTTATGTTTTAAAATCTATCAGCCTCTTTATTTATAGTTATTTTGTTGTTGTTGTTAATCCTCACCTGAGATGATTTTTCCTTTGATTTTTAGAGAGAGTGGAAGGAAGGGGGAAAGACAGAGAGAGAGAAGCATCAATGTGAGATAAACACATCAACTAGTTGCCTCCTGCACACACCTGGACCAGGGCTGGGAATTGAGCCTGCAACTGAGGTATGCAACTGTGGACTGAATTGAACTGGGGACCCTTCAATCCGCAGGCTGACACTCTATCCACTGAGCAAAACTGGCTAGGGCTATTTATAGTTTTAGACTTTAAAGACCTTCCATGGGCTTATAATTATGGAAAAATAGTTTCTTCTTTTAAACCCAACTGATTAATATGTTCACACCTGGAAATTTTTGTGAGTAGATATTCAGTATGAAAATCATCTTGTGGTGATTTGGTATTACTACAGGGTATATTCTAAAGTCATCTGTGTTTTGGTGATAGATTCTTTGCTTGACAAATCTTTAGTCTGGCTCCTGAATGTCCTCTGGGCTCAACAGTGCACTTCCTTGTAAATTCCAGTTTTAGCAAAAAAACTGTCAAATCAATTTAGCAAGAGTGTTTCATTCTTAATATCTGATCACGCTCTGTATCTGATCAAGTTCATCATCATACATCATCTCCCAGGTGATGTCTTATCATCTTGTCTGTCTTCAGCAGAGAATACTGTTGGTTTAGCCAGAATTCCTTTTACCCCTGATGTTTCCTCTTAGCATTTTTCTATCCACTGTCCCCCCATCCTGCTCCTCCACTACAAATTCCCACTTGCCCATGATGTATTCAGAATCGACCCTGGTTTGATACTGAGTGCCTTTTGCCCTATTGCAATAGTCCTGAATAAAATGTTTTCACTTCTTTTGCCACTTTCCAGTTTTGTTTTTTATTTGAGATTGTTTAGTCTATAATTTAACATCTGAATCACTCTAGATTTTTATAGGTATGTTAATACTAAGAAGATTATTAGCTGTTATAAATTTATAAATCTTTATAAGAGTAGATGATTATGTTGATTTTTGTTGCATTAGTATCAATAAGTATCTATACTAATAAAAGGGTAATATGCTAATTAGACAGGGTTGACCGGACATCTTCCGGTTGTCCGGTCCTCCTCCTGGACAAAACCACAGTGGCGGGGGCTGAGGCAGAGGCGGTTAGGGGCAATCAGGCCAGCAGGGGAGGGAAGTTAGGGGTGATCAGGCTGGCAGGCAGAGGTGGTTAGGGGCAATCAGGCAGGCAGGCAGGTGAGCGGTTAGGAGCCAGTGGTCCCGGATTGTGAGAGGGATGTCCGACTGCTGCTGGTTTAGGCTCGATCCCTGTGCCCCTTCCTTGACTTTTCCAAACAAGGCTGATCCCCTGGGGTGTTTTGCTAGAATCTCTATGTTTAGTCTTTAAAGACCTGACCTTGTAGAAGCATATACTTTCTCAAGGATGCTTGCCCTGCTGATTATATCTACAGGTTAATTTGAGTTCAGACTGTTGTTACAATAAAAAGCCAACAAGGCAGGCGAACAGGACTGCTTTTACTACTCATGTAAAAGAATCTCTTAGCCCTCTTTTTCACAGAAACCCGTGTAGGAGTAATCTGTTCATCCATCGCTCAGGGTCTGCTGGTCAACCCTGGCAGTATTCAATCTTGGAATTGTGTGGACTTGATACTTAATCATTAAGACACAGTAGTTGCTCATCTACTGCCTTAAACTGGAATCTGAGGTCCGTCTGTGTTCATTGGTGTAATATATTCAATGACTTTAGAAGCTCCTTGAAGGGACGGTGCATGGGAAAATAGCATAACGTAGCTTTTAAGTGTGATATGGCAGTCTACATTACAATTTGACCCATAATTTTGGAGTAAAATATGATTATCAGCAAGCGAGCCATCGTGTTTTACCATTTCTGTTATTTCAGGTGTCTACTATTTCTCTGAACTTTGCAGAAAGGTGGTTCAATGTCTAATATAAATAAACATTCATTGGAAAATGCTAATTAAAACAAGTCTGGTTATTCAAACAATGCATTATTCAAGAAAGTTCTCTAATGTTTAATGTTTATTTCCTTCTTGGATATCAACAATCTCTGTGACCCTTTGTTATTAAAATTAATAAGTGATTAATCAAAAGCACAAATAAGCATGAGTCTTAAGATCTAATATCACCATTTATAAAAACACATTAGTAGTGATAATACATATCAAATAGGTATTGCTTTACAAAACCTGATGCTAACATTCTTTGTGTTGCTGAAGGGCAGCAATTCTTCAACTGAATCTTTTTATTATGATAATATTTTTTGTTTCTTGTTGTGGTGAGCATTAAGGTTAAAATAATTTGTGTTCTTAAAGCAATTCCTTTGAAAGAAAATATAGTGAGCTAGTAGTTCATCTTCATACCCAATGGCCAAGGGCAACTTTCTTGTCTCTTCAAGTGATTTTAATGAAATATCAATTTCATTTTGATCCACTACAATGCCTATAAATACCTGCATATTCTCTAGGAAGGCATGTGGGAGACTATTCAAGCATGTCCTTTGTTAGAATGCAAAACATTGATGTCTGTTTTTAAAAACTATTTTCAAGTTTGGTTGGAGAGAGCCAAGTTTTAATTAAGTAAAAGTGTTAGAAATAATGTACAAAGATAAAATGGGATAATAATATACCCACCTGGCAGATCTTGCTGATTTGGAATTAAAGGATTGTATTTAAGATCGAATTTCAACAGCATTCTTTTTTTTTTATACACTTTTTTTATACACTTTTTTGTTTTTGTTTTAAATATTACAAATAGTAGTACATGTCTCCTTTTTTTTTCCCCATTGACCTCCCCCGACCTCCCCTACTCCACAGTACATGCCTTCACCTGCCCGCCCTACCCCCGCCCCAGTGTCTTGTATCCATTGGTTGTGCTTATATGCATGCATACAAGTCCTTCGGTTGGTCTCTTACAGCCCCCCTCGCTCAACCTCCCCTCTCTTCCCAATGTAGTTTGACAGTCTGTTCAATGCTTCTTTGCCTCTGTATCTATTTCCCACCATTTCTTTCCTTTAAAAAGTTTTGCCTTTGCAGACTAGAAATAAACATATAATAACAAAACAAAACAAAACAAAACAAAAAAATGTTTGAGTCTCAATTTCCATGTCTAATAGTTCTGAGTCCCTGTTTCAATGTCTAACAGTTCCTTATGTGTACATGGCAGCAATGATATCTGGATGGTGGGCACATGGTGGCAATGCAGGTCCGACCCTCTCTAGTTTGGTCCTAGGTAACCTGCAGCGGTGCACAGCTGCTGACTGCTCTCGTGGCAAGGCATTGTCAGCGTCTTCCATCTCTGGACTGTTTTTTCCTCTTGTCTTAGTGGTTGGAGCACACCTGTCAATTCCTCTCTGTTGTAGGAATCCACCTGGTCTTGGGGTTGTTTTCTGAAAATATACAAATATATTCTTGACCACAAGTTAATAAAGGAATCTTTTCTATATAATTGACTTGGGATCCTTTTTATTTTTGTTCAAATGATTTTTCTTTGTCTTATTTAGACACCATGTGTGTTTTTAATGGCCGTCTTGCTGTTAGCATTACAAATGAAAATTAATTTGGTAAAGTAAAAATTTTCTAGATGTAATTTACTTATAGGATATTTTTCCTTATATGATATTGCCCTACTATCCCCTCCCCCTTTTTTTTCCATTAATGGAGGTTTTTGTAAATTTTATAATGCAGTCTTGATAACTTTAAATTTAAATTTTTTTTTTGCCCCCAAATATGACTGCTTTAGGTTCATTGCATATTCAGGAATTTTACCATTCAACAGCATTCTTTATAGTGTGACCCAGTAAAGAAATATCCTTCACTGACTAATTTTCTTCTAATTTGCCAAACTAACAGCCAGTAAAATGCAGGAATAATGCTGCTATTTAATTTTAGAATAACTTAGAGCATTCTCATTAGCATGTCCACTCCACAATATGCTTTTTTTTTTGGAGTTGCTACCATGATGTAGAAAATTTAAAAATTTTTGAGTGAGATTTTCACTAGTGTTAAAATCATTAAATCATCCAATCAAGTTAAAAAAAGAAGTGGTGCCCAGCTGGCGTGGCTCAGTGATTGAGCATTGACCTATGAACCAGGAGGTCACAGTTTGATTCCTGGCGGGGGCACATGCCTGGGTTGTGGGCTCGATCCCCAGAGTGGGGTGTGCAGGAAGCAACCCATCCATGATTCTCTCTCATCATTGATGTTTCTATCTCCCCCTCTCCTTTCATCTCTGGAATCAATAAACATACATTTAGAAAAAAAGTTGGTTTTAATAGAAATACTGGCCTACCTAAAAGAACAAAAAAGTCTATTAGTGGACATTTGTTTTCTGGCTACTCAGAGTCTATTCATTCTTTAGGTACCTATGTTTCTGATCCTTCTAAATCAGTGGTTCTCAACCTTTCTAATGCCGCGACCCTTTCATACAGTTCCTCATGTGTGGTGACCCCCAACCATAAAATTATTTTCGTTGCTACTTCATAACTGTAATTTTGCTATTGTTAATGAATCGTAATGTAAATATCTGTGTTTTCTGATGGTCTTAGGTGACCCTGCTAGCGGTTCTCAACCTGTGAGTCGTGACCCACAGGTTGAGAACTGCTGCTGTAGAGCCTAAGTCCATTGGAAAACACATTTTAACATTAATAAGTTTTCCATCTGTATCATTTGCAATCTACTATCTACTTGGTTATGTGGCTTATGGGGACTGTGCCTTTTGAGTTTGAGGGCTGTTTAGGGAAAAGTAACTAGTGCCATGTGGATGAGGTTTCAGTGGGCTGAAACTTCCTGTGGTATGAGAGAAATCAAGCAGTGGTGTCTGTTTCCTCAAACTGCAATCCAGAAGAGAGTTATGACAGAAAGAGGCCAAATTGCACACTGAGGATAAAGTGGGTGCTGGCTGTCTGGAAGAAGAGGCACTTTAATTGGTGATGCTACTGTCAAAGTTTGCCAGAGGCTATCACCATGGGAATGGCCACTCATGAGGAAGGTTAGGTCAAATGAGGGAAGAAAAATATCTTTCTCAATACGTTGCCCTTTTGGAGCCATGAAGTACATATCAGATAAAGTAAGAGTTTCCTATTATGGGTCAGGCTCAATATTTATTTTTCTTTACATTTGTAGAAAAAAAACAAATTCTCCTTTTTAGTATCTGTCTAAACGGGATTCATGTTGGGGCTTAGTCATTTATATGGTTTATTTATTTTTTTATGGTCTAAAGTTTTACATATGTAATATGTTTTACATATGTCTCCTTCCCCCTGCCCCTTCAGTCATTCCCACCCTAGGCAAGCACCCACCGCCACAGTGTATGTGTCCATTGGGTAGGCTTATATGCATGCATACAAGTCGTTTGGTTGCTCTCTAACCGCCATTCCCCTACCATTTGTCTCTTTATCTATTATTGTTCACCAGTTTATGTTGATCATTATATCCCACATATGCGTGAGATCATGTGATATTTATCTTTCTCCAACAGGCTTATTTCGCTTAGCATAATGCTCTCCAGTTCCATCCATGCTGTTGCAAATGGTAAAAGTTCCTTGTTTTTTATAGCGGCATAGTATTCCATCGTGTAGATGTACCACAGTTTTTTAATCCACTCATCTGCTGATGGACACTTGGGCTGTTTTCACATCTTAGCTATTGTAAATTGTGCTGCTATGAACATAGGGCTGCATATATCCTATCTGATTGGTGTTTCTAGTTTCTTGGCATATATTCCTGGAAGTGGGCTAACTGGGTCAAATGCGAGTTCCATTCTCAACTTTTGAGGAAACGCCATACTGTTTTACACAGTGGCTGCACCAGTCTGCATTCCCACCAGCAGTGGATGAGGCTTCCTTTTCCTCCACATCCTTGCCAGCACTTGACCTTTGTTGATTTGTTGATGACAGCCATTCTGACAGGTGTGGGATGGTATCTGGTTGTTTTGATTTGCATTTCTTGGATGATTAGTGACTTTGAGCATGTTTTCATATGTCTCTGGGCCTTCTGTATGTCCTCTTTTGATAAGTGTCTATTTAGATCCTTTGCCCATTTTTTGATTGGATCATTTATCTTCCTTTTGTTAAGTTGTATGAGTTCTCTGTACATTTTTGAGATTAAACCCTTATTGGAAATATCATTGACAAATGTGTTTTCCTATGCAGTGGGCTTTCTTGTTGTTTTATTGATGGTTTCTTTTGCTGTGCAGAAGCTTTTTATTTCGATGTAGTCCCATTTGTTTATTTTTTCCTTAGTCTCCCTTGCCCTAGGAGCTATGTCAGTAAAGATATTGCTACCACATATGTCTGCTATTTTGCTGCCTAGGGGGTCTTGTAGGATTTTTATGGTTTCCTGTCTTACATTCAAGTCCTTTAGTCATTTTGAATTTGTTTTGTGTATGGTGTAAGTTGGTGGTCTAGTTTCATTTTTTTGCATGTATCTGACCAAATTTCCCAGCACCATTTATTGAAGAGACTGTCTTGAGTCCATTGTATGCTCTTGACTCCTTTGTCAAATATTAATTGAGCATAATGACTTGGGTCAATTTCTGGGTTCTCTGTTCTGTTCCATTGGTCTATATGTCTGTTCTTGTGACAGTACCAGGCAGTTTTGAGAACTATGGCTTGGTAATATAGCTTGATATCTGGTATGGTGATTCCTCCAACTTTGTTCTTCTTTCTCAGGATAGCTGTGGCTATTTGGGGTCTTTTTTCATTCCAGATGAATTTTTGTAGAGTTTGTTCTAGATCTTTGAAATATGCCATTGGTATTTTAATAGGGATTGCATTGAATCTGTAGATTGCTTTGGGTAGTATGGAAATTTTAATGATGTTGATTCTACCAATCCATGAACATGGTATGTTCTTCCATTTGTTTATGTCTTCCTCTATCTCTTTTTTCAATGTCCTGTAGTTTTCTGAGTACAAGTCTTTTACATCTTTAGTTAAGTTTATTCCTAGATATCTTACTTTGTTTGGTGCAATGGTAAATGGGATTGTTTTTTACATTTCTCTTTCTGTGAGTTCATTATTGGTGTACAAAAGGCCATAGATTTCTGGGTGTTAATTTTGTATCCTGCTACTTTGCCAAATTCATTCATTAGGTCCAGTAGTTTTTGATGGAGTCTTTGGAGTTTTCTATGTATAGTATCATGTCATCTGCGAATAAGGACAGTTTTATTTCTTCTTTTCCAATTTGGATGCCTTTTATTTCTTCTTCTTGTCTGATTGCTATGGCTAGCACTTCCCGTACTATATTGAACAGGAGTGGTGAAAGTGGGCATCCCTGTCTTGTTCCTGTTCTTATGGGAAATGAGTTTAGTTTTGCCCACTGAGTATGATGTTGGCTGTAGGTTTGTCATATAGGGCTTTTATTATGTTGAGGTATGATCCCTCTATTCCCACTTTGCTGAGAGTTTTTATCAAGGAAGGGTGTTGGATTTTGCCAAATGCTTTTTCTGCATTGATTGATATGATTATGTGATTTTTGTCTCTCACTTTGTTTATGTGATGTATCACATTTATTGATTTGTGGATATTGTACCATCCGTGCATCCCTGGAATAAATCCCACTTGGTCATGGCTTATGATCTTTTTAATGTATTGCTGAATCTGATTTGCTAGAATTTTGTTGAGGATTTTAGCATCTATGTTCATCAAGGATATTGGCCTATAGTTCTCTTTTTTTGTGTGTGGTGTTTTCATCTGGTTTTGGGATTAGGGTAATGCTGGCTTCATAGAAAAGCTTGGAAGTATGCTTTCCTATTGAATTTTTTGGAATAGTCTCAGGAGGATAGGTTTTAGTTCTTCTTTGAATGCTTGGTAGAATTCCCCTGTAAAGTTGTTAAGACCAGGGCTTTTGTTTGCTGGAAGATTTTTGATCGCTGTTTCAATTTCTTCAGTAGTTTTCAGCCTATTCAGGTTTTTGATTCTTCTTGATTGAGTTTTGGAAGGTTGTATTTTTCTAAGAATATGTCCATTTCATCTAGGTTGTCCATTTTGATGGAATAGAGTTGTTCCTAGAGTTTTTTCATAATCATTTATATTTTTGTGGGATCGGTTGTTACTTCACCTCTTTCATTTCTGATTTTGTTTATTTGGGTCCTCTCTCTTTTTGATGAACCTCTAGCCAGGCTCACCAAGAAGCAATCTTGTTTATCTTTTCAAAGAACCAGCCCTTGGTTTCGTTGATCTTTTGTATTGTTTCTTTGGTCCCTATGCCATTTATCTCAGCTCTGATCTTTATTATTTCCTTCCTTCTGCTTATGCTGGGCTTTTCTTGTTGCTCTCTTTTTAACTCTTTGAGTTGTAGGGTTAGATAATTTATTACCATTGTTTCTTGTTTTTTTGAGGTAGGCCTGTAGAGCTATGAACTTCCCTTTCAACACTGCTTTCACTGTGTCCCATAGATTTTGGATTGTTGTGATTTCATTGTCATTTGTTGCCATGATGCTTTTTATTTCCTCTTTGATCTCTTTGGTAACTCAGGCATTGTTTAATAGCATGCTATTTAGCCTCCAGGTGTTTGATTTTTTTATTGTTTTTATTGTAGTTGATTTCTAGTTTTATGCCATTGTCATCTGAGAAGATGCTTGATATGATTTCTATCTTCTTGAATTTGAAGAGACTATGCCTGTGTCCTAATATGTGGTCGATCTTTAAAAATGACCCATGTGCACTTGAGAAGAATGTATATTCTGCCCCCAACTGCCCCCCCCCCCTGCCGGCCTGATCGCCGTCAACCAACTGCCCTCCCCTCCTGGACTGATTGCCCCTAACTGTCTCTGCCTAGGCCCCACCAACATGGCTTGGTCTCGAAGGTGTCATGGAAGGTCTTCCGGTCTAATTAGTATATTACCCTTTTATTA
The DNA here is from genome assembly GCA_026230045.1 of Corynorhinus townsendii. Lineage (NCBI taxonomy): Eukaryota > Metazoa > Chordata > Mammalia > Chiroptera > Vespertilionidae > Corynorhinus > Corynorhinus townsendii. The sequence continues at coordinate 160,058,667 of JAPDVU010000006.1, read as the reverse complement.
GTATAGATTTTCTTTGCATAAAACAACTTATCATCAAAAAACAAGTAAAATAAGACTCTTGTGTCTGCCAAAATGCAAACCAAAAACACTTCCCCACCTTGTTAATTATATTTCTTTATTTCTTCCTTTGAGAATTTCTGACATTCTTTTACAGGAAAGTAGCTTATTCCTCATTTATTATGGTATATCCTATTTTAAGACTTTGAAATTTGTTGAAAGAAATGTTAATTTTATGTTGGTATATGGGTAATCAAGTGTTCAGCCAAGTTAGTAAAATGCAAATTGTTACTGTCAAATACAATTACAGACTTCTTTATTTAATGAACAATTCTGTTCTTATTAAAAGCATTAAAATCCCTTTAGAACATTGATAAATGACAATATATAAAGAATATATAGAGCTTTTAATTTAGTTTTTCTAAAGAGATAAGCAAAAAAAATTATTTTTAAGCGTATAAAATTGAAAATTGGGAGAAGTGATGTGTAGTAAAGAAAACAATAGAAATTTATGTGTGACATTCCATTTTTCCCTAAATATTCTACTCTGGTCCTCGTGTCTGGTTTCTTATTCTTTGATAATTCTACTCACATATTTGAATCCATAAGTAAGAATAACTTCTTACTTTATCTCAAAGGGAGTATCCTTCAACCAAAGCCGCTTTTAATTTCTCAATAGTGTTACCTCTGTCTGAGAGTTGGTTTAATCTTTTCTTCTTGAAGAAATTGGGAATGCATATTGCTCATTTGTAGTGTAGTGGCTCTACTTTATAGTATTATTGTCTAAAACATGATGCTTTTAGTTATTAAAATACTCTTTAATGTTTGTTTTCCAATAAAAACTAAGTGAGATTAAAACTGAATTTATTTTCATTTAATTTGTCGGGGGCCTTATGAAGATTTTTTGTTTTGGAAAGCTTCTTCAAGAAAAAGTTAATTGTTTTAGAGTTTGAATTTTAACTTTGTAGAGTCTCAAGAACCCATTGATAAGATAAAACAGGTGGATTTCAACATATGAACATTTAATGTATGCAACTTCAGTTGGAATGAGAGAATTAGAGAGGGAAGAAAGGAGGAAAAGAGGAAACAGAGAAAGTCTATTGGAAGAAAAATTATTTTTTTGGACTTGTTGATTATTCAGAATTTTTGGACTGGAACCCAGATTCTTTGTCTGCTGGAGTGGAAGAACGAATTCACGGACAGAAGATGGTATAGCAAAGGTGGAAATTTATTAAAGAACAAGAACAGACTCCCATGTGGGGCAGGGAAAAGTGTCCCACTGAGTTCCTTCTCCCTATGGCTTATAAAGGCTGTAGATCTTGGTGCATTGATATCCCCTCTGGTTGGTCAGTATTCCCTTAGACTGGTTACTATAGTAACTCCTGAGCTCAAAGGTCAAACCTCACAAGGGACAGGTGAGGCTCCCACCCCTCTCCCCTTCCGCCCCTCCTTATTGTTTTCCTATTCCCTTTGGGCTTTCTTTTTCTTCTTCTGGATGAAGGATTTCCTTCTCTTTATTTTGTAAATGTAGACCCATTCCTGTTCCCAGCTCCCTCATTCTATGGAAATATACCTGTTGCAGCTTTTCAGCTTCCCTACTCTATGGAAGTATACCTTCTGCTGCTCTGCAGCCCTGTGCTTCTTCCATGGTCCTTTTAATTTCTAAAATTTCCTAAAACCTGTCTTATTCACCCCCCAAAATTCCTGTTTCATTGAGAAGATAGAAATGAAATGAAGAAAGAAGTGAAAGTTGTGCATTATGCCCTAGTTTTAAATGTTAAAATATTTTACATGCAAAGATCAAATTCTATGTGTCCCATTAAATTGCAAGAATTGTAAGGAACCTCAGTAATGTTTTCAAAATGTGATCCCTTGATACTTTTATCAGAATTACCTACTGGTACTTGGTAAAAGTGCAGATTCACTAGTCTGCTGCAGACTATTGAAATGAGTCTTTGAAGGTGAGGCTCAAGAATCACATTTTTATTAGATTCAATAAGGGGTTGGGATATATTTAAATTTAAGAAGCATTGTTCCATTCATAATATAGAAGACCACTTTTATTTTTAGAAGGGATAGCTCTGATGAACAGAATGGTGAAGTAACTTGACCAGAGTTGCACAGCATGTTAATGAATATTTAGTGTTAATTGATGCCAAAAAGTGTACTTTTTGCCTACCCACGATTTTAAGCCTCCATGTATCACCTCTAATTAAGAACAATCATACGTTGGTTATATCTACTGAATCCCTGTAACTAATAATGAAAGAATTGAGATTAAATGCAATTTTCAGTGGGGCACTAGGAAAGGCAATAAGAGTAGACAAGGGAAAAATGGAAGAACAGTCAACATATGATAAGTAAATGGCTCTATTGACTGGGTAGGAAAGACTAAGGATTCATCTTTTGTTAGAACCTGTCACCCTCGTTTACTACACCTTAAACTAGGCTTTTGTTCCTAGAAGACACAGAAAAAGCTTTTGCCACATTCACAGAAACCCCAAATTCCAAAATACTATCCAGAAATTCCCCCAAAGTACTATAATCTGTGTTCAACTAACATGCAGAAACAATCTCTTTTTCCCTAGCTACACATTCTTTGGCAATATTTTCTCAAAAACTGTACCTTGGTGGGTCATTCTGCTCTGCCACTTTAGCTACTGAGCCTACAATATGGATTTTTTAGTACCAAAATATGTCTTCATATCATAATCATTGCTGTAATAAATGTGATAACAGAGAATATCTATTGAGTAAGGCTTTGCTAGGCCCACGGGAGTTGTACATTATGTAAAAACAAAAATGAATTCAAGACTGAACAACATAAGACTTCCTTTCACAGCAGAAATATGCCAATCTGTAAAAACACAAACGTAGTTGTTTTCCACGAAGTCTAATGCCAGTCCCTATCATTATTTCAGCTTCCTAAATAGAAGTGTTTCTTCCCTTTAGGTCGATGCAAAGATACCTGTTGTCCTGTAGGGGAACATTTATAATCTTTTGCTTTCTGTAAAATGGTATGAAACTCGTATCCTATTTTGTGCTCCTAAGGGCATATGTGTTTTCTTATAAGAGACTCTTAAGTTTTTATGAGTAGACTAGAGGCCCGATGCATGAAAAGTCATGCAAGAGTACGCCTTCCTTTCCCCAGCTGCCGGCACTGGCTTCCCTCCGGTCCCTGGGCTCCGGGCTTCCCTCCTCCGGCTGCTGGCTTCCCTCCAGCCCTGGCTTCATCAGGAAGGAAATCCGGTCTAATTAGCATATTACCCTTTTATTATTATAGATATTGTGCTAATTTAGTAGCATTCTGGGTAAGCAGGCTAGTAAAATATTGGGGACTAGATATAAATGTGTAAGTTCTTAAAAGTTAAGAAATTCAGTTGTCATTTTAAAAAAATGTAACTACTTGAGAAATAGCAATATTTGATATTATTTATTACAAAATGATATTTCAGGTTACAATGAATACTTCTACATAAAATTAGTTGAAGTTGTTAGAATATATTTTGTTAGCAAAAGCAACATGGTGAATGGGTAAATTCACATGCAAACATTTTACTGCTTTGTGACTTGTTTTTCTTTAGTTCAGGAAAAAAATGCCCAGAGTACAAAATAGTTCTCAAACCACTGCCTAAGTGTCCACTTGCTTTCCATTTATTCATTTATAACTTGTTCAGTTTTATAGCAAGTACTTGAGGATCTACTTTATTTTTTAGGTGAGAACATTTAAGTTCTACTCTCTTGGCAAATTTCCATTATAAAAAAAAATTAACTGTAGTCATCATGTTTTACATGAGATCTTCAGACCTTATTCACCTTATAGCTGAAGGTTTATACTCTTCTACCAAGTCCTCCTATTTTTTCCATCTCCCAGTTCCTAACAACCACTTTTTTTAAAGAAATATATTTTTATTGATTTCAGAGAGGAAGAGAGAGGGAAAGATAGAAACATCAATGATGAGAGAGAATCATTGATTGGCTGCCTCCAGCATGCCCCACACTGGGGATTGTGCCTGCAACTCGGGCATGTGCCCTTGACTAAAATCTAACTTGGGACCCTTCAGTCCACAGGCCAATGCTCTGTCCACTGAGCCAAACCAGGCAGGGCAACAACCACTTTTTTATCCTCTCTGTTATTGTGAGTTTGACTTTTAAAAAAATTTATTTTAATCTACTTAATTTTAATTTTTTATTTCACCAATAGGTGTCAAAGTACTTGTCTTTGTCTGGCTTATTTCATTGAGCATAGTGGCCTCAAAATCCATCCATGTTGTCATAATAGTATGATTTTCTTCTTTCTCATGGCTGAGTAATATTCTATTTTATATATACATGGCACATTTCTTTATTCATCAATCCATTGATGGGCACTTAGATTATTTTCATATCTTGGCTATTGTGAATAATGTTGCAAAGAACCTCGGAGTACAGATATCTCTTCAATACCCAATTTCATTTTCTTTGGATATATACCCAAAACTGGAATTGCTACATCATATGGAAGTTCTATTTTTAATTTTTTGAGCAACCTGCGTGCTGTTTCCACAGTGGCTGCATCAATTTACCTTCCCAACAGCAGTGTACAAGGGTTCCTTTTTCTCCACATCCTCTCCAGCATTTGTTATCTCTTGTCTTCTTATTGTAGTTTTTCTAAAAGGTATGAGGTAGTATCTCATTGTAGTTTTTATTTGTATTTTCCTGGTGATTAGTGATGCTGACCACCTTTTCAAGTACCTGTTGGCCATTTGTAAGTCTTCTTTTGGAAAAATGTCTTTTCCATTTCTCTGCTCATTTTCTGGCTATTGAATTATGTAAATTTTTATGTATTTTGGATATTAACTCATTATCAGATATATAATTTGAAAATATATCCTCTCATTTTGTAGATTGTCTTTTTGTTTTGTTGATGGTTCCTTTGCTCTTCAGAAGCTTTTTATTTTAATGGAGTTCTGCTTATTTTTGCTTCTGTTGCCTTTAGTTTTGGTGTCAAAACCAAAAATTCATTGCCAAGACCGATGTTAAGGAGCTTACCCACCATATTTTCTTCTAGGAACTTTATGGTTTCAGGTATTATATTCAAGCCTTTCATGCACCTTCAGTTTACTTTTGTGTATGGTATAAGGTTGTGGTCCAGTTTCATTCTTTTGCACCTGAGGATCTACTTTAGAATGCATCTGAGTCAACCAAAGTGATTATAAATGAAGATTATGAGGCTTCATTCTCTACATCTTCCTTGGTAGGTCAAGGATAAGGTATTTTAAAATCCCAGTTTTACCAGGTTTTGCAGGTATTTCTGATTCGGGATTATAAGCCATATTAGGAAAATATTGACTTCCTATGTGCTATGCATCCTATCTAATAAAGAGGGAATATGCAAATTGACCATCACGTCATAACAAGATGGCTGCACCCACAGTGGAGGCAGGGATTCTGTAACACAAGGTGGCTATGCCCACAGCAGAGGTGGGGATCCCATAACACAAGATGTCTATGCCCACAGCGGAGGCCAAGTTCCCTTAACAGCCTTAACAAGCAATTAGCAGGGACCTGAGGCTGTGTGGTGCTGGGCCGGGGCAGGGGACCTCAGGCCATACCCCCTGCCCCAGCACCAGGCTGGGGGACCTCAGGCTGTGCCCCCCACCCGGCAGGGCTTGACAGGGGACCACAGGCCACGCCCCTTGCCCTGGTGCTAGGCCTGACGACCTGAGGCCGCACCTCCCACCGGGTTTGGCAGGGTGGGGCCGGCTGGGTCTGGATCTAGCCCAATGGGTGTGGGGCCAGCTGGGTCTGGGTCTAGCACAATTTTGAGGGGCATGTGGGTGAGCTGGGACTTGAATCTGGTTCCTGTGGTGTGCCCCAGACTGCGATAGGAGGAAGATTTTCATATACATTTTACGAATTTTCTTTCATCTCTGACACTTCTATTATAGAGAAAGGGCAAACAGCAATATTAAAATATTTCCTCTAATTAATTCCCTTTTAATATGCACGAATTTTGTGCATGAGGTCACTAGTCCTAATATAAAAGGTGGTGAAATTATCAAACTACATAAACCAGGGCTGGGTGCAGCAAGGTACTGAATGTGCAGAATTTAAGGGGGCACTGACTCTCAACCCTAACCCTGCTCTGACCTATGGATTCAATTAACCCAACGATTTTGTTGTATAGTTTAATCCCCACCCCTACTCCCACCCCTACTGTACCCCTCAGGTGGGCACTTTTATTTCATCATGGCTTTGGCTCCCTGGGTTCTTAGAGAGGGCTACTGCAGTCCAGCTGCTTTTTACATAGGTGAGCATTATGTAACGTTCTCTAACACTAGGTTTGCTTCCAGATCATCACTGAGCTAACTGAACAAATGGCAGAGATCTTGCCAGAATCTTAGGACTAGTCAGTCCTCTGACTTTGCAAGTAGTATTTTTTTAAAAAATTATATGTATCTTATTTATTTCAGAGAGAAAGGCAGAGATAGAAAGATAGAAACATCAATGCTGAGAGAATCATTGCTTGGTTGCCTTCTGCATGCCCCCTACTGGGGATCCAGCTCAACACCCAGGCATGTGCTCTGACCTGGAATCAAACCATGACCTTCTGATTCATAGGTCGATGCTCAGCCACTGAGCCACACAGGCTGGGCCCTTGCAAGTAGTTTTCAATGCAATTTCATTTGCATATCCCAGAAGCCTTGGGATAAATGCAACTTGGCAGATAAATAATATTTGGGGAGGGTACGAAGGGTACAAACAGTATATAACAGATCCAAGTAAAGTGGCTATTTTTTTCCTCATAGAAGAAAGTTGTATTAATTTGTATTTTCAAAGATATCACTGTTCGTACTGGCATTTACCCATATGTTAAGATGTTTAGATTTATCTAATACATCTTGATGGTATGTTGATCCTAGTGGCAAAACTTCACAATGGTGTGGCCTGCAAGCAGAGGGGCCTGGATGGGACCAGCTGGAATAATGACGTGTTCCTTCTACAGAGGACACTAGAGTTATTAATTGCCGGGTGCATTAGAATATATGTGAATCTTATGCTTCAGGGGTGCTTGTGTTTTTACTCTTGAAGTTCTTCAGTTCCAAAAAGGTTACAGATCTATTCCCCGACAAAAGAGAGTCTGCCATCTTCAAGTCTGTTCTTCACTATGTACTAAATGTTAGTCTTCCTGTTATAATGAGCTAGTTGGGGAAAGAAGTGCACTCTTACATCTCTGATGCCACGACTTTTCTTAACTGTGTCTGAGGATGTTGTGTGCTTCTCAGTGTTTCAATTGCTGCTAATCTTATTTGAGCATCCCACTTAATTAGAATTGCTACAAATTCTGATTGTTCAATCAGCTCCTTTATGAAGTATGCTAAGAGACTAGGAAGTGGAGGTGGACTCCCTGTGTTCTTGCCTTGAGTCTAAAGGACGTTAAATATAAACATTCAGGAAGTGTCTGAATACACCTACATTTTAGTGTGATCCTTAGTATATTCCCCTGAGGTTGGCAGAGAAATCTGAGTATGATTTTTTTAACCTATCCAATTTTAACTTACAATTTCAAGTCCTAAAATTTTCCTCTACTCATTGAACTGTGTGCCCTAGATTATAAAGGATTGGAGAGAGAGAGAGAAACAAAACTTGGCATAATCATTTGCTATTTTGTGATATTTCATATCATATGCAGCTAATCTCACTAAAAGTAAATATGTTAATCCAAATATCCAGATATAAGAAAGGCACATGGAATGGAACCCACTAAATTCAATTGAAGACACATATAAATACATTGGGCTTCTGCTCCCAGCCTTTCCAAGGCAGGGACACAGCCCCTATTCAGAACCCTGACCATCCCCAGATCCTGGGGTTGGCTAAGGGCAAGCATACCTCGACTACTCGCCTTCCTACACACACACACACACACACACACACACACACACACACACACACACACACACACACACACCCTCCCCACCGCCTGCCATCCCAGGCTGCAGGGGTACCTGAGGACTACAGGAGAGGAGATGGACAAGTGGGGGCCCCCACTCTTTCCCTCCTGCAGTTCCATAGTTGGGGCCTCCTTCCGTCTCAGGGTCTCCCCAGCCTAGCCCTCCTGCCCCCATCCCACTCGGTGCTGTTGAATAGGAGCCCTGCCAGGAACTGACCAACTCAGCGAGGAGCCATAATGTGTATATGTGCACAGGCAGGGACGAGCATGTGGGAGGGGGGGCGGGTTCTGCCCAGGTGTTAACCCCTAAACCCTGGGGAGGGTGAGGCAGGGCAGGGACAGTCTCTGGGGTCAGTCCCAGATGGGTGGTTACCTCCCCTTCCTCCACTCTAAACCCTGGGGCCTTCAAATGGGGTGGGAGGACATGGGAGGGGGCCCTCCTAGTGGGGTTTGGGAGGTTGGGTTCCTGAATGCACCATAATCGCTGTATGAAACATTAAAAAGTCTGAAGTGAAAAAAATATACATTGGGCTTTGAAAAACATCTGGGTTTTGGAAAATTATCCAAATATATCTGCTTTCAGAGGGTCTCTTAATAGATGTAATGAAGAAAACTTTCTCTGTTTTTATTATTATCTAATTTATCAAAGGAGTAGAATTTATTTCCCTAACTCAAACCTGGGAGTTTGGTTCTGAAATATAGCCCGGTTATAGACATTTGTGAACTTGAACTTTTCCAGAGATTTTGGAAGTACAGGTAAATAATGACACTTGAGATCAAGAACTCCTGATTATAAATGGTATGAACTCTCTTTTCCTCACATTTAGGAATTTTCTGTAATCATTCGAGAGGCTATCTCCATCAAGCTTCTGTTAAAATGTAAAATATTGTCCCGTGAGGTGTTGATCCTAAAAACACATATCAATTCTTGATTTAGCAGAGGCCTTGTTTTTTTTTAAATAAATTTACCTTTATTGTTGAAAGTATTATAGATGTCCCTTCCTGTCCTCCATTGACCTCTTCCATCCCATTCCCACCCCTTCCCCAGTTCTTCCCCACACTATTGTCAGTGCATGGGCCATGCATATCTTACCTAATAATAGACAAACATGTAAATTGACTGTACCTCTGCTACGCCCAAAGCCAATCAGGAGTGAGTATGCGAATTAACCCGCTAGTGGCGGGTTAATTTGCATATGCAGGCGTGGAGTGGCCGGGAGGGGCAGGATGCCTGCTATGAGGGAGAGGTGGGTGGTGGAGGGAGCTATAGGAGCAGTGCTCTGGCCAGGAGCGAGGGCTTGCAGGCTCCCGGATGGTCGGGAGCAAAGCCAGGGGAAGGAAGGCCTATTCTTGCATGAATATCGTGCAACAGGCCTCTACTATGCATATAAGTTCATTGATTAATCTCTTTCTGAGGCCTGTTTTATGTTTAAATATATATTCTTTTATTGATTTCAGAGAGGAAGGGAGAGGAGAGGGTGAGAAAGAAACATCAATGATGAGAATCATTGATCGGCTGCCTCCCCCATACCCCACACTGGGGATCCAGCCTGCAACCTGGGCATGTGCCCTGACCAGGAATCAAACCATGACCTCCTCATTCATAAGTCGATGCTCAACCACTGAGCCATGCCATCTGGGCCTGAGGCCTTGTTTTAATAGAGTATTGGAAAAAGTTTTAACATTGGAGAACTGCCAGTAAAGAAGGGAAACTTCATGTCGTCCAGAAGAATCCTGGGTAACTTAGCATTGGCCGAATGAGGACATCAAGCTCAGAGAGGATAAGAACTGCCTCAGATATTGCTTAGTTCAGTTTTTCTTAGGACTGCCTACACAAAAACTTTTGTCAGTGACTCATCAAATTTCATTCTCCTAAATGTGATGCTATTTTTGTCTATTTTAAGAAATTCAATGAGGATTTTCTGCCAGTGAATATATTTCTGGTCAGCAGAGGTGCATAAGCATTTTTGTAGCATGTTAAAGATATAACACAAAACACCTAAGGTTAAAAGAAACCAATTATTAAATACTAGAGGCTGGGTGCATGAATTCATGCACCCGTGGGGTCCCTTGGCCTGGCCTGTAGAATCTGGCCAAAACCAGCTCTCCCTCATTCCCTGAGGGGTCCCAGATTGTGAGAGGGCGCAGGCCAGGCCGAGGGACCCCACCGGTGCATGATCCAGGCCAGGGAAGGATGTGGGTGGTTGGCCAGCCAGAGAGGGACCGCAGGAGGGATCCAGGGCGTGTCTGACCCCTCTTGCTCAGTCCCAATCAGCCGGATCCCAGCAGCAAGCAAACCTACTGGTCAGAGCAACTGGCCGACAGGTCGACTGTCTGCCCCCTGGTGGTCAGTGCATGTCATAGAGAGCTGTTGAACAGCCTTAGCATATCATTAAGATATTACACTTTGATTGGTTGAACAGATGACCGGACAACTGGACACGTAGCATATTAAGCTTTTATTATATAGGATAATTATCAAAATATAAGAACAAGTTTGTGACATAGAAATTTTCGGTTTTCCATTTGTCTTTCACCTTCAGTGTATTTAATATTCAGATATATTATTAACCTTCATTTGAAGAAGAGGTTAATGTAAAAGATATTTTGGATTATTTGCAAAAACTTGAGTACAATATGAACATATCTGTGATTTCTCTTGATGACTGTTTACTGATTCTATTTATAATACTGGAATTTGTTGCCTACATTTATAATTGAGGGAAAGGTGAAATCAGTTACAAGTTAATAGGAAAACAAGAATACAATTTTATTTATCTATGTGCACCACCCTCCTGAATTCTATCTGTAGTCTCCTTGGTGGCCTGTGTTCTTCAGGTTAACAATTCTTGCTTATAGATTAAGACAGATAAGATACATGATTTTTTCTTACAAGGCAAATGATAGTTTCAATATAGTTCCAAAGACATAAGTTATAACAACTGAATAATTATCTTTTGAAATGTTATTTTTATAGGAAAATTGGGACTAGATTTTATTCTTTTTGCTTTTGATTATTTTTTATTGTAAAACACATTGTTTCTTTGCCAAACTTACCTCAGTTAAATGCATTTAATAAAATCCCTGTGGTATTTGTACATTCTGAGATTGCTGGGAAAGGATGTCTATTCATGAAAATAATGTTGTTAGACTAAATAACTAAATAAAAGACTATGATGAGTCAGAAAAAACAAATTTTATGATAATATTAGGTGTCCTGGTTAATAATGTGGATTTTTTCAATAGATGGAGTTACACATATGTTGATATTATGTGATTTGATACATATGCTATTTTGTTGTGTTGACAGCAAGATTCAAAACTTCATATGTCAAATTTGCTTCATATGTTAACATCATAGATATTTTTACACTTAAAAATGTCAACTTTTGTGCCTGAAAAAGAGCATTTGCAGGAAGTTTTAATTCATTACTTCATTTTGAAGAAAAGTGCTGCTGAAAGTTATCGTATACTTTGGGAAGCTTATGGTGAACATGCTCCATCTCAAGATACTTGTGAATGCTGGTTTAAATGGTTTAAAAGTGATGATTTCGATGTGAAAGGCAAAGAACGTCCAGGTCAACCGAAAAAGTATGAAGACCAACAATTACAAGCATCATTGGATGAAGATGCATGCCAAACTCAAAAACAACTTGCAGAAAGATTAAATGTTGCTCAGCAAACAATTTCTGATCATTTACAAGCAATGGGAAAGATCTTAAAGGAAGGAAAACGGGTGCCACATCAACTGAACGAAAGACAAATGGAAAACCGAAGTCAACAGTAAAATGTTGCTTCAACGACATGAAAGTTTTTTTTTTTCCATCGAATTGTGACTGGTGATGAAAAGTGGATTTATTTTGAGAATCCCAAATGCACAAAATCATGGGTTGATCCAGGTCAACCATCAACATCAACTGTAAGGCCAGATTGCTTCAGAAAGATGACAAGGCTCTGTGTTTGGTGGGATCAGGAAGGTGTGGTGTATTATGAGCTTCTAAAACCAGGTGAAGCCATTAATACTGATCGCTACTGACAACAAATAATCAATGTGAACCACACTTTGATCGTGAAACAACCAGAATGTGCCAGAAGATACGGCAAAGTAATTTTGCTTCATGATAACGCACCATCACACACTTCAAAACCAGTTAAAGACCTGTTAAAAGATTTTGCCTGGGAAGTATTAACCCACCTGCTGTATTCACCAGACCTTGCTCCTTCAGATTACCACTTGTTCTTTTTTTTTTAAATTTCTTTATTGATTAAGGTGTTACATATGTGTCCTTCTTCCCCCATTACCACTTGTTCTGATCAATGGCACATGCATTTTCTGAACAGCACTTCAAAACGTATGAAGAAGTGGAAAATTGGGTCTCTGAATAGTTTGCCTTAAAACAAGAAAAGTTCTATTGGGACGGTATCCACAAATTACCTGAAAGATGGGCATTACTTTGAATAAAGTGCTATTGATGTTTCTCTTAAAAAATTACCGTGTTTTCTTTGATTACAAAATCCGCATTATTAACCGGTACACCTGGTATACCAGTAAATCAGAGGTCTCCACTACTCTCTTCTCTCAGATTTGATTAGTTTGCTTGAGCAGCTCACACAACTCAGAGAAACATTTTACTTACTAGCTTGCATGCTTATGATAAAAGGATATAACTCAGGAACAGCCAGACACAAGAGATGCCTGGGTTAAGGTGTGGTGAAAGGGTTTTTGTGCCCTCTCCAGGTGCACACTCTCCCCAAATCTCCACGTCTTCAGCAACCCAGAAGTTCCCTATCCAATGCCATTTGGGTTTTCCCGGAGCTTCATTACATTGCACATTTCATTAAATCATTGGCCACTGGCAAGTGAACTCAATCTTCAGCTTGGACTTATATATTTCTGGGTCTTATATAGGTATAAACTAATGCCCTTGGTTCTTGACTTTCTTCGCCTGTAGATTCTTAGAAAGATATTTCTAGAGTAAAGCAACACTGGCCATGGTTGGGCAGAGTGGGTAGGGAAAGGAAATGTACTTCCAGCCCCATTGGACTGGTCTTCTCTGCTTTGGCAAAATTGACTTAATTGATCTTTCCTTTTGGTACATTCTTATCACACTGATACTTTTATATTGATTTATTAAGTGGCAGTTGACTTCCACAAAATAACTTACTCATTGATTTCCCCTAATAGATTGTGTATCAGTTATTCATTTTCCCATAACGATGCTGCAAAGTATACAAAAAACATTTATTTACCTTCAAGGCTATGAGGTGTCTCTGATTTGAACAGGGCATAGCTGACATGGCTCTGCTTGGTTGATCTCATCTGGGCTCCCTTGTGCCTCTGCAGTCGTAGAAAGTCAATTTGGGAGCTCTGCTCATCTTGGCTGGGCCGTTATCTAATCTAGAATGGTCTACAACCTAAAGCTGCCTATTACCTAATCTAGGATGGCCTCATCTGGGATTACCTGAGCAATTTGGCTTTGTTCCTGAGGCCCCCTTCTCTAAATTGCACACCTGAGCACATTCTTTTCATGTTACTGGCTAAGGGGAAGAGTTAAGCATAAGTACTTTTTCAAGCTTGTTCTGGAGTTGTTGTGCTAATATTTCATTGACCAAAGTTAGTCACAAAACCAGTCAGATTCGAGGGTAAAGGGATAAATTCATTCAAGTCAAAAGCACAATGAGATACCATTTCACATTTCTTAGTTTGGCTATAATCAGAAAGGCAGAAAATCACAACTGTTGGCAAGGATGTGCATAGCTAGCTGGCAAGAACCTAAAATGGTGCATCCATGTGGAAAGCAGTAGGGTGATTCCTCAAAAAATTAAACGTAAAATTATTGTATGATCCATAAATTATACTGGGTATATATTAAAAATAATTGAAAGCAGGATCTCAATGAGATATTTGCACACCCATGTTCATAACAGCGCTATTCACAACAACTAAAAGGTGGAAGAAACCCAAATGTTCATTGATGGATGAGTGGATACAACAAATATGTGTACACACACATACATACACCACACAGGAATACATCTTAAAAGGAAGGGAATTTTGACACATGTTACAACATGATTTAACCTTGAAGATATTATATTAAGTAAAATAAGCCAGTCATAAAAGGACAAATACTGGAAGGTTTCACTTACATGAGGTTCTCATAGTAGTCAGATTCATACAGACAGAAAATAGAACAATGGTTGCCAGGCATTGGGGACAAAGAGGAATGGGAAGTTAGTATTTAAGGTGTACAGAGTTTCACTTGGGGAAGATGAAAAAGTTCTGGAGACAGATGGTTGCATAACAATGTAAATGTACTTAAAATGGTTATAATGGTAAATTATATGTTATGTGTATTTTACCAAAATAAAAAAGTACATGTAAAAGAATAAGGGAATAGATTTTTCCACATTAGTAATTATCACTCCTATGTCATATAGCAAAATAGGCATGGATGCACAGAAGGGAAGTAATTGGGGGCATACAGCAGTCTACAACTGAGGGCATTTTTAAAGGCAGTAACATTTTTTCAAAGCACAATAAATCATTGCAGAATTCATTTTTCTTCAAAATGGCTTTGACATTTATAACAGATTTTAAAAAATTGTAGTGAGGTGTTATATTCATCTTAGCATAGCACTCGGTATGTAGCAGGAACTTGAATTTTGGAACTGAGTTCAGGAATACCAGTGACAGAACACCCAGTCCCCTTCACACACAACAGACTAGTTACAGGGACAAACTCGAGTTACAGGGAAGTCAAACCCCATTTTTCATGTTTGCCTTTGCTGCCTATAATCAGCTACAGAATTAAAGTCTTCTATATCAAATGGATAACATTAAAATAGTTGAACAGCCCTAGCTGGTTTGGCTCAGCCAATAGAGCATTGGCCTGCGGATGGAAGGGTCCTGGGTTTGATTCTGGTCAAGGGCAGGTACCTCAGTTGCAGGCTCCTCCCAGGCCTGGGCCCTGGTCAGGGCTTGTGCAGGAGGCAACCAATCGATGTGTTTCTCTCACATCAATGTTTCTCTCTGTCTTTCCCTCTCTATTCCACTCTCCCTAAAAATCAATGGAAAAATAACCTTGGGTGAGGATAAACAAAAACGAAAAAAAACAAAATAGTACCTAAAATAGCTGAACAAATCAGATGTCAACTTCACTTGCATTTCAGCAGTTACATAAAGCTAGAATTGCAGCGATAGCATTGTTTATCTGTCTCTGTGATATAAACATAGAGTATTTTGATGTTTCTTAAAATTCTGTACTATTATCTGTAATTTTCTTCATAATCTATGCTATTTCCAATTTTCTGGTAATGAAAATGATTATGGTATTTATAGCTAAGGCATCTGTTCAATATTTAGACCCAACATCATTAAATATTTCCAATTTATTAAAATTCCTAGGCTTGTTATTTCTGAAATATTGGATAATGATTCTATTCATAAGGGACATTTGTGTGAGATGTAACTTCACTGAGAGAAAATGGAACATCACAGAGTATATTTTTTAAAACCATCACAGTAGAAGTGCTAGCAGTGATAGTAGTAGTATTATTGTAATAATAATCCTTTCAGTGACTTAATGTTTTTATTATTTATTTTGGGAGATAAAAATCATGACACTAAAGTAAGATTGAAGTCATTTTTTTTAATAATGTGAAATAGTTTGATTTATTTTTAAACTTATCATTTTATTCTTATAACTTTCCAAGGCAGATAAGATGGGTATTATGCCCATGTCACAGATGACAAATGAAACTTTAGTTTAAGTGAATTTTTCAAGGTTGCAATTTGTTTAGTGATGGAGACAGAACAAGGTGCCAACACCTCTTCCTTCTAGAACTGTGGAGGTACAATACAGCAGTTACCTGTCCCACATGCTTATTGAGTGCTTGAAATGTGGGAATTCTGAATGGAGATGCACTGTGAGAGTAAAACACACACTGAATTTCAAAGGCAGTACTAGAAAAGGAGTGTGAAATCTCTCATCAATAATTTTATATTGATTGCATGTTGAAATTATAAGACCTGGGATATATTAAGTTAAAGCAAATCCATTGTTAAAATAATTTACATTTAAACATTTCTTTTAATGTGGCCACTAGAAAGCTTAAGCATTTTATATATGGCTCTCATTAAATTTCTCATAGGTGGTGCTAGCCTAGAACTTTATTTTTTATTTAAAAAAAATATATATTTTTACTAATTTGAGAGAGGAAGGGAGAGGGAGATAGAAACATCAATGATGAAAGAAAATTATTGATTGGCTGCCTCCTACACACCCCCTATCGGGAGGTCAAGCCCGCAATCTGGGCATGTGTCCTGACTGGGAATTGAACCATGACCTCCTGGTTCATAAGTCAACGCTCAACCACTAAGCCATGCCAGTTGGGCTAAAACTTTATTTTTTTCTGCTGCTTTGGTTAAGCAGCTGAGTGTTAGGTCTGAACTAAGGGTCTAATTTCATATGGTGTAGTTCATAGTTTAAGAATTAGGATTCGATGTGATTATTTCTATGTGAGTATAATGATCATTACTAGGTATTGCTCAGTGAGTTCAGAAATGGTCACAATTAATAGTTAAATGTATTGCCTGTGCAGTTATCAGTTCTAAGGACAGGATTTTTTGCTTTTTATCACAGATTTGTTAAGTTCATTGAAGGTATGCATTTTAACATTCTAACTTTTGATTATCATCTTTAATATACAGTACCTAGTGGACTAATAGTATTCAGAATTTTTCAAAAAGCTTACCTGATTAAAAAAAAAAAGCATTCTGATTCCCCATTAATAAGCTTTTCTCAAATGCCCAGCTCAAAGAAATAGAAAAAAATAAAGTTCTAGAATAGCACTATCCATGGGAAATATATAAGGTATTAAAATGTTGAGTCACTGTATCATAAACCTGGAACTAATATAACCAATATAAGATTTATACCAACTATACTTATTAAAACATTTAAAAAGATAAAAAAGTGATACCCACATATAAAATTTTAAATATACTAGTCATAAAAAAAGTCATAAAAAAAGAGTAAGAAAAGTGAAATCCTATATAATAAAGAGCTAATATGCTAATTAGACCAGACAGCAGAATGACCTTCTGGAACAACCTTCTGGAATGACCTTCGGTGATCAGTGGGTGAGGGGTGGGGCCACAGGGCTGCAAGGCAGCCGGGGCTGTGAAGGCCTACCCTTGCATGAATTTTGTGCATTGGGCCTCTAGTAAGTTTAATAATATACTTTATGTAATCCAGTATATCCAAGGCAACCAGAATAGCAGTTATTTAAGCAAACCTATTTTTATCTTCCACTTATTACAACTCACCCATACCTTTTTAGTGTTCTTGGGGTAAGTTAAAATTTTGACCACAGAAAAATTCTTACCATGATTCATTTCATGTTTTGTACTCTGTTCTCTCAGCTTCCCTCTCCAGTCCCTTCCCACGAATAGGGCTGTGCTGTCTTTTTTCCATGTCCTCCAATACTCCAGCATCCTCTTAATCAACCCAGGGGCCTGAGTGCTTCCTGCCTCTAGAACACTGCTCTCTCTTTGCTGGTTAAATTTTATTAATCTCCTACATCCCAGCACAAGACTACCATTTTCTTGTGGATTATTTCATTGACTCCCACATGTAGGTCAGTCATTTTTCATTATTTGTGCTCATAACACCTTGTTTCTTTACTTTAGATAAATTATTTTAATTTAGCATGATATATTTATTAACAAGATTATTTCATTAATATCTCAATGCCCCAGTGGACTCCAAGATTCATGAGAGCTGGCTCTGTATTTATGTTTGTTCAGTACTGTATCCCCAGTGCATAGTGCTGGACACATAGTAGGTACTCAATGTTAGTTTAATGAAGGAACAAGTAAATACATGGATGAGTAAACGAATAGACAATCTTTGATTGATGCATAATGCTTCATTTAAAATAGGACTCATGATATTTAAGTCTTTTGACATTTTAATAACTATTATATCTTCCCTATTTGTTTTGCAAGTATTTCAGATTTACTATTATAACATATTTGTACATTTGAACATTGTCAATAATATTGCTTAACATAAATCATCATTAGTTATTTGGTTTATGCAACACCCCTAAGAGGAAAATATTGATATTCCTACTTTTGGGAAGAAAAGACAAATTATAGGAAAGGCAGATACATACTCAATCTAAGGGGATAATAATAAGTATGAAAATAATTTGGAAATGGTACTTTGTGTATGTGTATGTGTGTGTAAGAGAGAGAGAAAGGCAGAGAGACAGACAGACAGATAGAGACTTGATTTTTGAAATACTATCATTTTTGTGTCAATTTTCCACATTTGTGGGGTATTTTTATGCTTATTAAACACTACTTTGCTTAGAAATTCAGATAACATAATGTTAACCAACTTAATTGTAACCCAATGTTTTACCCTTAAAAATAGAAGAAAATCATAGGAAAATGGTGTGCTGCTAATTTTGACTATAGACTACCAAGGAACTCTCTCAGAGACATTATATCCTGGGGTCAAAATAGCACCTGTGCTTATCTGTTCTATCTAAAATTCTCAAAAATGAGAACGGATGTCCAAATGGTGACTTAATAACGTATATATATGTATATGTATGTATATATATATGTTTATTAAAGAAACATTAAATTAGGTCTGGTAAGCATTCTAAAGAATGCAGGCCACTCCCTTTTAGAAAAATTTTCATTAGCAATTAAAATTTTTTTAAATTATTCATAATAAAATTTATAGTTGATAATAAAATATGCTTAATTAGACTGATGGTTTTCAAAGTGTGGTAGCTGATCAGGAGCAAAGGGATCACCTGAGGTCTCATTAGAAATGCACATTTTTGAATACCTACCTTAATCCATAGAATCAGAAATTCTCATAGAAAGGCCCAGAAATTTGTGTTTTAATAAGTTCTCTATATGATCCTTATGCACCTTAATATATGAGAACAACTGAACTAGGATAGCATAACTAAGGAAAATTCTCATTAATAGCCTTAAAAATACTTGGTGAGTGCACAATATTATTGAGCCATACTATAACAAAGGGAAAATTATAAATCTTAGAAGATTTCTGTTGTTTAAAAAAAAACAAAAGTATACCTAATTTTTGTTGTTTTCAAAGTCCTCTCTATGATTTCTATTTCAGGTGCCAAATTCTTAAATATTTTTACAAGACTAAGGGCCTTTAATGATAGGAAATATTTAAAATATGTAGTTACTAACAGCAAATTGACAAATTCATTGGCAGATTGATTCTCTGAAAAAAGATGGCAAAATGTGTAGCATTTTTCTAATTTCTATGGTGTATATTCTCCCAGCATGTCCAGTTTCTAGGTTCTAATATAATAACATTAGAGGCCTGGTGCACGAATTCATGCACGGGGGGGGGGGGGGCGGGGGGAAGGGAGGGGATGGTCCCAATGCCCAGGCTACACTCTCTCCAATCTGGGACCCCCTGGGGGATGTCCAAGGATCGGGCCTAAACTGCCAGTTGGACATCCCTCTCACAATCCGGGACCACTAGCTCCTAACTGCTCACCTGCTTGCCTGCCTGGTTGTCCCTAACTTCCCCCCGACCCCTGTGCTGGCCTGGTCACTCCCAAATGCCCCCCCCCCCCTGCTGGCCTAGTTACCCCCAACTGCCCCTCTCCCCCACTGGCCTGGTCACCCCTTACTGCCACCCCCTGCCAGCCTGGTTGCCCCCAATTGCCTCCCTGCCAGCCTGGTCACCCTTAACTGCCCCCCCCCTCTGCCAGCCTAGTTTCCCCTTATTGTCCCCCCTGCTGGCCTGGTTGCCCCCAACTGCCACCCCTGTGGGCCTGGTTGCCCCACGTAGCCTGCTGCTCGGTCATTTGGTTGCCCCTCACTAATCCCCCTGCTGGCCTGGTTGCCCCACACAGCCTGTTCAGTTGGCCCTTTAGTTGTGATGGTCACTTAGGCTTTTATATATATATAGATTAGTGAAAATAGAGGTGGGGAGAAATGTTCAAAATAGGTGTTCTGTCTTTTTTGGAGTGTGGGGGGGGAGACTCTTTAGTAAGGTCTACCTTGTCCAATCCTCTTACTTTGTAGACAATGATTTTTTATTACTTAATATTCTTTCCTGCCTTTTTAAAAAGAAGTCACACTGTTTCTAAGATTCTTCACATTAAGAGTTATTATACAAGAGTGTTTTGGTTTTTAAAATAGGCTACCAGACACTGATTAATTACAATGTCCTTTATCATAAAAGATGTGCTGACTTTTAAAAAATGTATGTGTGCAGAAGAGTCCTTTAAATGGGAAGCATTTTGCCAGGCCAGTGTGGCTCAGTGATTGAGCATTGACCTATGAACCAGGAGGTCACAGTTCAATTCCTGGTCAGGGCACATGCCTGGGTTGCACATTAGATCCCCAGTGTGGGGCGTGCAGGAGGCAACTGATCAATGATTCTCTGTCATTATTGATGTTTCTACCTCTCCCCCTCTCTTCCTCTCTAAAATCAACAAAAATTAAATAAATAGAAAGCATTTGGAACATATTAATTCAGGTCAGATTTTAGGTAGGTATCCCAATTAATCTCTTTAACTTAGGGACTCTTTTGGTAACCAGGGTCAATCCTCAATACTTTTGTACTATAATAAAAGCAAAAACTTTGGGGTAGTTAAGAATACACATTAATTTTTAAAAATTTTTCTTTATTGTTGAAAATATTACAGATATCCCCCCCTTTTCCCCCATTGACCCCTCCTCTCCAACCCCACCCTCCTTCACCACAATGTTGTCTTTGCTCATGGGTTATGCATATATGTATATAAGTTCTTTATTTAATGTCTTCCCACCCCTATCTCACCTTACCCCAGCCTTCCCTCTAAGATTTGTCAATCTGTTTCATGCTTCTATGTCTCTGGATCTATTTTGTTCATCAATTTATTTTGTTCATAAGATTCCACATATAAATGAGATAATGTGATACTTGTCTTTCTCTGATTGGCTTATTTCCCTTAGTATAATAGTCTCCAAGTCGTTCTATGCTGTATCAAAGGGTAAGAGATACCCCCCCCCTTTTTTTTTTACAGCTGCATAGTATTTCACAGTATAAATGTATCATGGCTTTTTTATCCACTCATTTACTGGTGGGAACTTGGGCTCAACATTTTAATTTCTCAAAATATTATTGAGCATAATTATAATTGAAAATGGTACCCATGAGTAAAACAAACATTGAAAGTGAGGGTATTTTTTTTCATAGCTGGTAAGAAACAAATCTGGCGTGTTGTTCATGGGGATGAGGACTCCTTAAACAAATCTGGCTGGTTATTATTTCAAGTGTAGGCTGCTGTCCTGGATTTCAAAATATTTCGATGCCTCTGTGGGTCGTTTGCAGTTTTTCTTTTTTAAAATTCCATGCTCCTGCCAGATTAATGTTAGTAAAAGTCTGTTTTGAGTCTGTTGCGGCTATGCTCAGAAAGCTTGAATATCTTCCACTACCTACAATGTAAAGTCCAATACTTGAGCTTGGTACTCAAACTTTGGCCTTTTGGCCCCGTTATAAGTTTTCATCTTAATTTTCTAGTAATGTTCTAGTGAACGCATGCACTTTGGCATCCCTGCAAAATGTCATGTTTTCCTTATATATCTGCAATATCGTCTCTCCACCTATGCTATTCCTTTAATTTCTCATAGTGCAAATACTATATATACTTTTATATCCTAGTACACATCTCATGGTCTCTCCAAAATTGTGTCATCCTTCCTACTATTGTGGGGGAGAAGTAGGGTATAATAATTGAAGTCACTGCCTGGGTTTGAACATTTAGCAGCTATTCTATCTTGTGCTCATTACTCAACTGCTCTCAGTATGTCCTCATCTGTAAGTGATTTAATAATAACTGTTTTATAGAGTTGCATTGTAAGGATTATATGAAAGAAGATCTGTAAAGCATTTAGGAAAGTGCCTAGCAAGAAATATTAACTATGGCTTTTTTTCCCTCTTTTGAACTAAAAATCTCCATCCAACCACATGTTTGGCCCTTATTTGCTTTCTTGTGTTAAAGCTTTTGTGTACCTATTATCGTATTCTATATATTTTAAGAACCTTGGCCATGGGGACCAGACTTTCTGTCCTCTCCATTTGTCCTAACACATGTCTTGCAAATAGTAGGTGCTAAAAATAGCTGATAAATCAATAAATTGGAAGAGGGAAGGAATCACTTATTTAGGTACTGGAGTAACAGGGTCCTGGTCTCAGCTCTGTTAATATCTTATTGTATTGTATTAACTAATTAAGTGTTTTGACCTTCAGTGCTCTTTTTCTGAACAAAGATTGACTACTAAGTAATCTCTATGGATCTTTTTAACACTAATTTATGATTACCTGGGGTATAGTTTAAGCCCTCTAATGTAAATATAGGCTACTTGTTATGATTCATTATTAATGTTTTTATTGAAAACTATGACTTTATTTTATTTTGTAAGCCCTCAGATACTCAGAATTGAGATAATTATTCTCCTTAGTTCAGGACACATAATTATCCTTGGTCAATGGGAGAACCTTTCGTTTAAAAATTGTATTATATGATTTTCTTTTCAACTTATGAACTCTATGTGAATTAAATTTTATAAATAAAATTATAAAACAAACACAGAAAAATATAAGGCAGTGTATTTGACCTTGAGTAGAACTCACAAAGGAAAAGCCATAAACAGAAAAAAGTGGTTTTTCCTATTTTATAGTAGGCATTATTTTGTATAGGTTACCAATTTAATGTAGATCATTTCTCTTGCCTCTTTAATATGGCAACTTAACTTTTTACATATATTTTTGCATTTCATTTAAAATTAATCACATATTCTTAGGTCAGAAATCATAGGTTTAATCCCAGGTCTGTCATTGTCTATATGAACTTGGGCAAGTGGTAAACTCCCTTGGGTCAGTTTGCCAGGGATCTAACTCACTGTATTACAAGATGAATTGAATGAAATGTAGTGAAACCCCTTTTGCAAGTCACGGAGAACATCAGAGATGTGTGTGTTTATTGTTTTGTATAGCACTCACAGTGCAGAAAATAGAAAAAAGCACTCATATTTATTAAATAAATGGGAGTCTTTTGTAGTCTTGATGAAAATAGGGAATAATTGACTTCTATTCTAAAAGATGAATTGAGTTCTTAAAGTACTTACATATATTAGTTAAACTAATTAACTTTCTGTATCAAGTGACCACAGAACATGGACATCAAGAATAGAATGTGGTGAGGTTTCAGGGTATTATATTTTCTTCAGAGAATTTTAACATCTATTCCCAAACTCTGTTTATGTTGTTTTGAAGACTTTATTAAACTATCAGGTAACTGTTACTTTTTACTCTTCAGACAGGAATGTGATTTTAATGTGACTTATTTGTGGTCTAAACTGAGCCATAACACAATATATACAATGTCATTAGTTTCATACAAATAAGAATTGCTTAGCTATCTCTTCTGGGAAAGGGATTAATGAAAAGAAAATAATTTCCCAGGACATTTATTCTATAAGATGCATCCATTTAAATACTTATTTGTCTTCCTGACTTAAATAATTTAGCCAAAATAATTTCCATTCATAGCTCAAAGGGACATTTGCTAACTGAATTTAGAGCTTCATAAGAAAGTAGCTAAGTAATAACTAAATAAAAAAAAGCTAAGATGTATTATTTTTCTGTTACAGTAAATAAACAGCATGTTAACCGTTGAAAAGGAAATTATTCCAGTTTTAGAAACCAAATAATCTTGAACCTAGGTAGGGCACATAGAAATAATTCATTTAGCAATTTTGGCCTCATATTCTTTTCCCATGATGCATTTAAAATATGTACGTCGCATTTGTTAGCTAATGTTGCAACTGTGCTTTGATATTTTGTAGACTAAAACATATTATCTAATGAAGAAATGTGACAATAAATTATCACATCATATTTATATAGAAGCAAATTTATTTAAAAAAGACATGGTAGAAATATATTTCCTAATACAGAGATGCAATATTTTCTTGAAATTCAAACAGATTTTCAAATTATGCAAAATACTTACAATTACTTATTAATGTTATATAATGGAAAATCTAAATAGTGCAAGAAAAATATAATCTCTAAAATATGACTCAGTATTGCTTGACAGATTAGTAAGTCAAAACATGATTTGATTCCGTGCTGGTTTGTGCTCAGTGCGATTGCAGAACCTGAAATTAAGCAATTAGAATGTGCCTTATCTCACTAAGCCAGTAGAAGAGGTTTATTATGATTCAAGCAACAGACTTATGGGTCTGTGGTCATGCAGCAGAGAGAAGAGCTGAGATTGTGTTTAGACCTTCACAGTTTTGTCATTCTTCATTGGAGCTTCAGCACCATGGATAGCACATTCCCCCCCCCCCCCCCCCATGGTGGTAAGGGTCTAAAATATTCAATTAGAGCTGTAGTTATCTTTAACGAAATCCTTTAAAAAATATTACTAAGCTGATTTACTTGAGGGTGAATGAAATTTTAGGAATCTCTATCAGATTATTAATTAGATGCTATGCAAGCTTGCTTTAGGATATTGCCACTGACACAAACTTGGTTTGTAGGCAATTTTTTATCTTACTATCTGCCCCGATACATGATCTAACTCATTTTCACTCTTCTGGATTCCAACAACTTTTAATTTTATGTTTGTTTGGGTGTCCTTATAATGCTGAGCAAAAGAAATATTAAAAGAAAAGTCTACTTTGACAACCATAGGGAAGTAAAGATTGCTTGTGGAACTCTAAGTTATTGATATAAATGAGTGTTCAGCCATATATTTATTTTCATCTTTTTAAAATTTATCATATGGCCAGAGATGCATTTTGATTTAAACCATGTTTCTAAGTCAGTGAAAGTTAGTGTCAATTCTTATTCATTTGGTCATCCATTCAACAAATATTTATTGGGCCTCAGTTCTGTACTAAGCCTCTAATATGTTCTGGGTTTAAAAGAAGCAAACAAACTGATGTACTCTCACCTATGGCCAACTCTAGTGGGAGAGGAGGCATTAACAAAAATTATATAGCACAAAAATTATACATCTATAGCTGTGATAAGGGTGATGAAGGAAAAATACAGTCCTATAAAGTAAAGAGGTAATATGCAAATTGACCCTCAAGACCTCACAAGATGGCTGACCCCAAATCATCACAAGATGGCCAGCAGGGAAGGGCAGTTGGGAGCGATTGGGTCAGCAGGGGAGGGCAGTTAGGGGCAATCGGACCAGCAGGGGAGCAGTTAGGCGTCAATCAGGCTGGTAGGGGAGAGTTTAGGGGTGATCAGGTTGGCATGCAGAGTGGTTAGGGGCAGTCAGGCAGGCAGGCGAGTGGTTAGGGGCCAGCAGTCTCAGATTGTGAGAGGGATGTCCGACTGCCGGTTTAAACCAGCAGTCGGACATCCCCCAAGGGGTCCCAGAGTGGAGAGGGTGCAGGCTTGGCTGAGTGACACCTCCCCACCCCCCAGTGCACAAAGTTCATGCACTGGGACTCTAGTCTAGTAATAATGTACCTAGTGGCTGCGGAAAAAACTTTTTTTGAGATTTGGTATTGATCAGGGAAGACATATATGAAGAGAGGCCTTGATTTCTTGCCCAAAGTTCAACAATAGCCTCTGAATAGATTTCACACACTTTTATCCCCCACTGAACTATGCTGCATACTGTGGTTAGAGTGATCTTTGCCGTGTGTAAATAAGACTATGCTTGTCTCCTGATTAATTTTCTTCATCATCTTAATGACTTCCCATTCCTTTTTTTAAATTTCAAAGTGTCTTTTTCCACTCAGTTTTATTTATTTACTTATTTTTAAATTTCTTTATTGATTAAGGTATCACATATTTGTCCTCATCCCCCCATTCCCATCCCAAACCCCTCCCCATGCATGCCCCCACCCTCCTGTTGTCCATGATCACTGGTTAGACTTATATGCATGCATACAAGTCCTTTGATTGATCTTTCCCCCTTCCTCTCCCCTCCCCTACCTTCCCTCTGAGGTTTGACACTCTGATCGATGCTTCCCTGTCTCCGGGTCTGTTTTTGTTCATCAGTTTATGTTGTTCATTATTTCCCCTAGATAAGTGAGATCATGGGATACTAGAAATACACTTAGACGAACTGAAAATGAGACAAGCAATAATGGTTATGCTGAGAGGCAAATGAATCAGTCTGTAGTGAGTTTCTTTCTGGGCCAACAGTTCTTTTGAGTCCCAATTTCAATGTCAAACAGCTTCTTATGTGTACATGTCAGTGATGATATTTCAGTTCTGGATGATGGACAAATGGTGGTAATGCAGGTCCAACCCTCTCTGGTTTGGTCCTGGGCAACCTGTTGTGATGCACAGCTGCTGACTGCTAGTATGGCAAGGCATCCTCAGCGTCTTCCATCTCTGGACTGTTTCTCTTCTGTCTTCATGGCTGGAGCAGTCCTGTCAATTCCTCTCTGTTGCAGGAATCCACATGGTCTTAGAGATGTTTTCTGAAAACATACAAACATATTCTCGACCAAAAGTTAATAAAGGAATCCTTTCTATAAATTTGACTTGGGATCCTTTTTCATTTTTTGCCCAAACGATTTTCCTTTGACTTGTTTTGACACCATGTGTGTTTTTCATGGGTGTCTTGCTGTTAGCATTATAAATGAAAGTTAATTTTCTAAAGTAAAAATTTTCTAGATGTAATTTATTTACAGGATATTTTTCCTTACATGATATTCTTCTACTATCCCCCCTTTTTTGATTTAAATATTAGGAGGCTTTTGGAAATTTTATAATGTAGTCTTGATAGCTTTTAAATTGTAATTTTTTGCACTAAAATATGACTGCTTTAGGTTCATTACATGTTACCCAATTTTACCATGAGATGAACTACCAATAAAAATTTTAGTTAACACTTTAGGAACAGCTTTTTGTTTAGTACCATTAATTTTTCTAGAATATTCGCTTATTTCACTTCACCAATTTAAATTAGTCTGAGAACTTGACTACTATTTTACTGTCCAATTTAATACTCTAACCACAATCTTATTTTACCCTGTAAATATTAGTGGAAAGGATTATTTGCCTTCTTGAGTAAGCCCTGAGCATTCCTGGTGCCATTACTCTTAAGATAAAGGCTAAATCCTCGCTAGGAATGATCAGGAACGGAAATGCCTGCATCTCTTTATCCTTGGGGTCCCATTTCTTCTCTGTTGGCTACATTCTCAGGCACACTCTCTCCATGTGGAGGTAAAGTTAATCTCCATGAAGTTCTGTGCTTATGCAATCTTAATGATTCTCAATTTCAGTTACCCAAATTACATGGAGTGGGGGAGAGAAAGGTTCCAAAAGAAAGAGATGAGCAATGGGTAAAATAACACATATCCTCATTAGTCATATAAATAAAACAAAATTATTCTGCATATGGTATAATATTCCAATGGTTAACTAAAGCTTCCTATAATATTTAAACAAGTATATAAAGTAATTTGCTATAGTATATTCCGACAGAGTGAGATAATATTGAAGTCTCTTGGAGATATTTGGATAGAGATTGGAAGTTTATGAGGTAAATTACTTATACTTTATATTCTGGTTCTAGAAAATGAGTGAATTTAAATGTTGATATTTTAAGCTCATTTAGTAAATTAGAGTTAACATTATTTATTACCTACAGGCACTTTCTTACTCTTGTTCTTACTGCTCCTTAATTTTTTATGGGAACCTATGGAGAATTTCAAGCTTTCTAAGATATCACTAAAGTACTGCTTTTTTTTTTTTTATTGTTTCTGGTCTATAACACATACCTGAGCATTCATTTTTACATTTTTAGAAACATAACTTTCAAATATATTAACTGCTTCCACT
The DNA here is from genome assembly GCA_026230045.1 of Corynorhinus townsendii. NCBI lineage: Eukaryota > Metazoa > Chordata > Mammalia > Chiroptera > Vespertilionidae > Corynorhinus > Corynorhinus townsendii. Next base: position 160,030,851 of record JAPDVU010000006.1, on the reverse strand, counting down.
GAATTTTAAAGTACTGTTTTTTAAAGTATGTGAATTTTTATTTATTTACAGGGGATTATTACAGCACAAAAGGTGTATTGGGCAAATTCTATCACGGAGTTGCTTTTCTACTTCTTTCATTAGTTTCTAGGAGGAAAAACAAGGCAAAGATCATCGCTAATATTGATATTATGATACATGTAACAGATTGGGCATTGGAAAGTATAAATCATTTGAAGGTTTTAGGTTTAGCTACTCACTTGGAACAATAAATCCTGTGTGTATATTGATTGGGTCATTGGTGCATAACTGGACAAAGAGTGAAATTGCCTTCAAGATAGTACTGAACCCTATATATACACCATTTTCCTATATATACATACTTATAATAAAATTTAGTACTTTAGGCACAGTAAGATATTAATAATAGTAATAATAAAATAGAACAATTACAACAGTATACTGCAATAAAAGTTATGTGAATGTCGTCTTTCTCTCAGAATATCTTATTGTATTGTACTCATCCTTCTTCTTCATAATGTGATATTATAAAATTCCTACATGCTGAGATGAAGCGAGATAAATGAGACATTATTAAGTAAAATTAGGTTTACTTGAATGCAAGCAGTATGACACTGCAACAGTTGATCTGATAACTGAGAGAGCAACAAAGTGACTAAAGAGGAGTAGTGTACATAGTGGGGCTAACTCTGGAAAAAGGGATGATTTGCTTCCTGGGTGTGATAGTGTGGGACAGCGTGAAATTTAATCATGCTACTCAGACAGCATGCATTTAAAATTCTTTAAGTTCATATTTCTTAAATTGTTCATTTAATATTCTTGAACCGTGGTTGACTTTGGGTAACTGAAGCAGTGGAAAGTGAAATCATCTACATGGAGGGGCTGCTGCAGTAATAACACTATGGAAATCTATGTATCCGTGACTCTATTCTTTGTGACAAAGGTTTTCCTTTATATCAACATTAACAAAATTGCCTGATTTAGAGTCAATGGTAAGTAATACATAAGCTTTCCCCCTGTCTTTCCGTATGTTAATGGTTTAAATTGATTTCTTACTGAAAGTCAAAATTTCTAGGAGACACTTTAAACATAGAAAATTCCCAGGGTTTTTGTCTCTCAATCAAGTTTCATCTTGTGACACTTTCCTAGGTTAACTTGAGCAATGTCATTATTATGCACATTCATTGAGTATAAGCTGTTAATGTCCTAAATATTTCGATATGCACCATTTAATTTAACTTTCCCATAAACCATCTGAGGTAAATAAAATCACTATTTTTAGGGGAGGTATGTGAATCTGAATTCCATAATAGAACAGCTTGTTTAAATGGAGCTTGGACTTGAATCGTGGTCTGTCTGACCAGATTTCACACTCCTAATACTAAATTACAAACCATAGAACAACCTATTTTAAGACACCCACAGCTGCTTCTAGCTATTACATAACAATACTGGTTTTCATTGAAATATGGTTTGGTTGCTCAGTCTCTTGCTAAACTGCCAAGTATAGAAAATTCCTCATAATACACTATACAGTAATGTTCTTTGTCAGTTCAAATACAATCATTCTCTGCATAACAACATTTTAATCAATGATAGACCACATGTAAGATGGTGGTCCCATAAGATAATGGATCCGAAAAATTCCTTTTGTTTAGTGACATCGAAGCTGTGTTGTAACATCTAGTGCAATACATTACTCAGGTGTTTGCTGTAATGCTGGTGTAACCAAATTTATATTTATCATTTTGTTACAATATTTAGGACAGTAAAATTCTATACAGGCTTATAGCCAGGGAGCAATATGCTGCACCATAGAGCCTAGGTGTTTAGTAGGTAGGCTTTACCATCTAGGTTTGTGTAAATGCACTCTATGATGCGAAAACAAGGATGAAATTGCCTAGGTATTTATCAGAATGTATCCCTGTTGTCAAGTGGTGCATGACTGCATGGATAAAATTCTCAAAGCCTGCCTTGGATTCCTCCAGAGTGTCATCATGGATTTGGGATTATACTGAAGAGAATGACAAGAGTTTCTCTTCACTGACCCTCATGAATATGTTTCCCAGATAAAAAAAAGTTAATTGGGTGTCTGAAAAGTGGGAATATTTCAAAGTTTTTGTCAGTTTTCAAATGTATTGACATTTTCAGGATTCATAATGATGTCTGTTTTAATGTCCTGTAAATTTAAGATGATGCTTTTTGGTCCCTATGAGGTTTCTCGACCTCCTACTTACATTTTAGACAGATAATTCTTTGTTTTGGGAGGCTGTCCTCTTCCTGGTAGGCTGTTTCACAGCATCTCTGGCCTGTAGCCAGTAGATATCAATGCAGCACTCAATGGTGACAAACAAAAATGTCTCCAGAAATTGCGAGATGTCCCCAGGGAGGAGGCAAAATTGACCCTAATTGATAACCACAGATTTATATGTATACACTTCCCAGAAATTCAAAATATCCTTATTTTATGGAATGCAAACAAAAGGCCAGTCTTTTTGAGTAATGTGTCCTGATTTCATTGTTGTAAAAGGGAAACGTCTAAGTGATCACTATTGTGTGCTCTGAAGTACGGTAGATACATTTATTGCAGTATTTTCTCAAGTCAATTGTTATCATTTAAAAAACCACAGAAGACATTTGGTGTGTAGATGTTCAAAGGTTCCATCTGAAGTAAAATGGCAACTTTTTTTCATGTGACAAATCAATACAGGAAATATTTCAGAAGAAGTAGCAGCTAATGACAATTTTTTTCCTATGAAATCTCCCCCTACAATCTCATAAAAACTTGTGATGAGGCAGTTTTCAAAGTGATTCTATTTTATTTTTTTTGTCTTACTATTGCACCACTGTTTAAGTTATTCTGGATCGTTCCTCTAATTTCTTAACTTCGGACCTCACACGCCAGGATTTCAGGTATGACTCCTCTCCTAAAGGCTCCAGCCTAATAAGGCATATTAATCCATTCATTCTGAGAAACCAACTTGGAATATCAAGGATTGAAGCAGATTTGCAAAGGCACTCAAGAACATAACAACTGACACCCACTTCTTTATGCATAACAGAAGCATTCAACTGACATTTTGGAGAACCAAAATTATCCTCAAGGTGACTTTCTACCCATTCCCATACTATAAAATGCCAACTTCTTTCTCCAAGAAACAAATGATCTCTTAAGCTAAACAGTAAGGAGTTGTTTCAGATGTCAGAATTTATACCACACAGAAATGCCATATCCTTTCAAAAACAATCTGCTTTTCTAATCAATTGCAAAAGTTTAGTTACCACAAATGGAGAAGAGGGCAGGGAAGACCCCCCCCCAACCTCCAGCCCCAGGCATGGTTGTCCTTGTTTGAGAATGTCATTAAGAAGCCTGTTCTGGTTGGTGGACAGATGGTTCCTGGCTGCCTTTGTGGATGGCAAATCCACTCCTTTGGATTTAGTGATACAAAGAGCTATGTTTATTGTTGAGTGTGATTGGCTCTACTTAGAAGTACTTAAAACATGCATGTGCTCTTTCTGAAAAGCTATTCAATTTTCATTTTATTAAATGATTTATTGGATGGCTCCCAAAATGATTATCTAGAAATGTCAGGTAAAGGTTAATTTAATACCATGGGGCCAAGTGGTATAAAACTTGTGTGGGAAAGTTGATAATCCATTTGTTTTAGGAAAGGAAGGGGAATGATTTAGTGTGACACTGAGTACCTCATATTATTTTCAATTTACCTGTTGGTAAAGAAATACTTTTTTAGTGTCTCTTCATCAAACAAAAAGTGAGAATGTTTTTTTGAAAGAATGACCTCACTTTGCTATTTGAAAATAAGTGTTGGTATAGTTTAGGAATATTTCATTTCTGCTGAAACACGGTCTCCAAATGATATTGCTATGAAAGAAAGAAGCAGGATATGGGGAGCATGATGAAGTAAGTTTTTGCAAACATATTATTACATAGTGTTTTTGAGTGTATAGAGGCTCTGAGTCAGAAAATGTGGGCTCGATTCTTGGCTCCATCATCTACTTACTAAATACATGACATTAAGAAAGTCACTCAACCTCTTAAGCTTTAGTTTCTTCATTTGTAATATAAATGCAGACCATAGTTGTTTGCACACTAATATGGTGACTCTATCTTTTCCCTTATTCAAGAAATATTTATGGAGCAACAGATGTGTGCTAGGAATGTTTCTTCCCCCAGCTTTATTGAGATGTAATTGACATAAAACATTGTGTAAAATTAAGGTATATGATGTGATGATTTAATACACTTATATATTGCAAAAATGATTACCACAATAGGGTTAGTTAACATCTCCATCATGTCACACAATTACCATTGATTTTTTTGTGTGGTGAGAACATTTAGATCTATTCTCTTAGCAAATTTCAAGTGTATAATACAGTATTATTAAATGCAATCACTATACTGTGTATGAGATCCCCAGAACTTATTCATCTCAGAACTGGAAGTTTATATACTTTGGTCAACATCTCCCCTTCCCTCCAAACCCCAGGCCCTGGCAACTACCATTCTACTTTGTGTTTCTGTGGGTTTGGCTTCTTCAGATTTCACATACAAGTGAAATCGTGCTGCATTTGTCTATCTCTTGTCTGATTCATTTATTTATTTACTTATTTTAGAGAAAGGGAGAGAGGAGAGAGGAGAGAGATATGCATTCATGGATTGATTCTTGTATTGTCCTGACTGGTGATCAAACCCGCAACCTTAGCCTATCTGGATGATGCTCTAACCAACTGAGCTACCCAGCCAAAGATAAGCTATTTTTTTTGCATCTATATTCATCAGGGATATTGGCCTGTAGTTTTCTTTTCTTGTAATCCTTATCTCCTTACTCATTATTTGCTGTTCATATTTTCTATTTCTTCATGATTTAGTCATAGTAGGTTGTATGTTCTAGGAATTTATCAATTTCTTCTAGGTTGGCAAATGTGTTTTTTATTTTTTATTACTTTTAAAAATTATATTTTTATTGATTAAACATCAGTGATGAGAGAGAATCATTGATCAGTTGCCTCCTGCATGCCCTCCACTGGGGATGGAGCCTGCAACCTGGGCTTGTGCCCTGACCAGGAATGGAACAGTGACCACCTGGTTCAGAGGTCGACACTCAACCGCTGAGCCACACCAGCGGATAAGAAGGATTTAGGTTCTTTCAGATTGGAGTATTTGCATAAAAAACAAAATTTCCCTTGTAAAATTGAACACCTCTTTACTCTGCCCTAGTCAAGACCTTCCTCTGTGAAAGAGAGAAAAAGGAGGGGAAAATAACTCTTCAAATGTAAGACCTGCAGTTATTTGCATATTGTGTGTATGAGGGTGTGAATACAATCCATTTGCCAAAATAAAATGGTACATCTCTGTTCTTCAGTTTTTCTATTAAATAAATTATCATTTCTTCTTGGATAGGCAGGAAAATTTCCCTTCTTTGTCTGATCCTTTTTTCTTTTTAATATATTTTATTGATTTTTTACAGAGAGGAAGGAAGAGGGATAGAGAGTTAGAAACATCGATGAGAGAGAAACATGGATCAGCTGCCTCCTGCACAACCCCTACTGGGGATGTGCCCGCAACCAAGGTACATGCCCTTGACCGGAATCGAACCCGGGACCCTTCAGTCCGCAGGCCGACGCTCTATCCACTGAGCCAAACCGGTTTCGGCTGATCCTTTTTTCTAATCCCTTGGACATTTTTCTTCTTCACCTCCCTGGGGTGGGGATGGGGTCTCAGTTTCATACTGGAGAGGTGCTTCCAGGCTTTTGGGGGGAAGGCAATTTAGGTGCTTGTTATTCCTTAGGGTAAAATTTAAAGACAAACCAACATTTCTTTGAATAATAAAGAGTTTTTCACAAACTAATTTTGATGAAAGATCTAGCATATAAGACTCGTGGAAATACATATGCCACCTGGGCAGAACTTCGTTAGCTCATTATGGATTTCCCAGCTCTTAGTAAGTGCTCAGGAAATACTTGCTAAATGTATGATTAGATGTATGCTATTATTCTAAGAAAGTATCTGTTCTTCTACTCTGTTTTACCAACATTGAAGGAAGGTGAGCATGTAGGAGGATGCAGAACAAAGAAGTCTGGGAGAGGGAAGGACACTCCTCCTGCAGCAAATAAAAATGAGAGGAACTGAATTTTTAACATGTCTTCAGTGTTGCCAAACTATTACCTCTGTTAGATACCACTCTTATTATCCCTTCAAATAGAGCGTGATGGATTTAACCTGTCACAATGCCATTCTGAAAGGCTTTGGTTTTTGAGAACAAGAAGCCCAAGCCTTGTCTCCTGTTTTGTTTAGGGTAAATTTAACAGTACAATCTAAGCAGCACCAGAGACTTACCTGTGGGCAGTGTGCACCCCCTGACCCTCACCCTTCATTGCTTTTTCATTCAGAGAACTTTCAGAAAGCTTTCCCCCTCTCACAGTGAGGTTCCTGATGCTTTTTGCTTTCGGCTTCTTCAAATTGTAGTTGAAAGCTTTGCAAATGTAAGACATTTCCATCAGTTTGGGCATTATACGATTTGAGTTTTTTTGATAAAATTTTATTTTTCTTACCTGGCTTTGCTTGAAAGCAATAGCTCAGACTGCTTTAATGTCAAAAGGTATTGTGCTTATATATTGGGCTTATGTTGTCCCATGACAACAAGGGGGACTTTCAAATTGTTCTCAGCCTATGTAGAGGGAAGCAGGAACTTGGTCTGTTCTAGCAGAAGCTAAAATCAAGGAACCCATCTAACTCTCCATCTGTATCTTTTTTTAAAAAATATATTTTATTGATTTTTTTTACAGAGAGGAAGGGAGAGGGATAGAGAGTTAGAAACATCGATGAGAAAGAAACATCGATCAGCTGTCTCCTGCACACCTCCTATTGGGGATGTACCCGCAACCAAGGTACATGCCCTTGACCGGAATCGAACCTGGGACCCTTCAGTCTATAGGCCGACAGTCTATCCACTGAGCCAAACTGGTTAGGGCCATCTTTATCTTTAAAGAGTTTTTGCCAATGTTCCCAATACAGTAGTTCCTCCATGGGGAATACGTTGAAGACTCCCAGTGGATGCCTGGAACTGCAGATAATACCAAGCCCTATATATACTATGGTTTTCCTACACATACATACATATGATAAAGTTTAATTTATAAATGAGGCACAGTAAGAGATAGACAGCAGCAATGAACAATAAAATAAAACAAAAATCATAACAATATACTGTAATAAGACTTATGTAAATGTGGTCTCCCTCTCTCTCAAAACATTGTACTATGCTCACCTTTCATAAAGGAAGCACTTTATGGCTTCTCCTTAGCATATTGAAATTGCCAGCATCACTACTCTTGCACTTTGGCCCCAGTGTGGAGTAAAATAAGGGTGACTTGAAGACAAGCACTGACATACCACAGCCGTTGATCTGTTAAATGAGATGCCACAAGTGACTACTGGCAGGGAGTATGCAATGTGGAAATGCTGCACAAAGGGATGATTTACATCCCAAGTGGGACGGAGAGAGACTTCCTCACAGTACTCAGGACAAAACACAATATTAAAACTTAAGAATTATTTATTTCTGGAATTTTCCATTTGATATTTTCAGACCATGGTTGTCCATGAGTGAACAAAACCAAGGAAAGTGAATCTGCGGATAAGGGGCTAACTTTACCTTTTTGTTGAGGCTATTAGAGAGTTGAGTTGTTGCTAAAATATTTTGTTCGAGAAGTAATGTCTGATTTCATTCCATTCTTGTCTCCTCTGAACCTTATTGTCTACCTGATCCTGTGACTTCTGTTGTATTCTGGGCTTGAACTTGAGATAATATCTGTGTATTATCTTCCCGTGGATAGAGCATCAGCCTGCAGACTGAAAGGTCCCAGGTTCGATTCCGGTCAAGGGCATGTACCTTGGTTGCAGGCACATCCCCAGTAGGAGGTGTGCAGGAGGCAGCTGATGGATGTTTCTGTCATCGATGTTTCTAACTCTCTATCCCTCTCCCTTCCTCTCTGTAAAAAAATCAATAAAATATATAAAAAAATAAACTGCTCTTTCTCTGAAAGCACGAAGTCAGTGTATACATATGTGTTGGAATATTTGAAACAGCCATTCCAGGCAAGGCAGCAGTGGGGTTCACAGCCGGCCACAGACAAAAGCTATTAGGAGCTCTTCCCAAACAGGCTGTGAACAGTTCTAGAACTCCACTGTGGCCTTGCATTTAAAATTAAAGGCACATTCATATCATAGCCCAGAAGGACTTCCATAATTTGACCCTTCCTTACCACTTCCTCCGTATCCTGGACCAATTTCCCCTCGTATATACTATACTAGTAGCCCTGCACACAAATCCGTGTGCCAGCAGCTCTCTGCAGGGCCTGGCCGCTCCGCGCCTGCTGCCCAGAGGCTCTCCACGGCCCAGAGGCCCATCTGTGGCTGGACGACACAAGTGTTCACCCACCCCCTCACCCCCTGCTCTGTGCCTATTGCCCAGAGGCCCTCCGTGGCTGGGGTGGAACGCTTGCCTCATCACCACGGTGATGAAGCAAGCATTCTGCTAGGCCACTCACGCTGCCCGCTCTCAGCGGCCACCCCCCAGGACTGGGGGACTCTGGCGGGGCTCAGAGGACTGGGCGCTGCCATCTTGTGGTTATGGGTGCCACCATCTTTGTGATGGAGTGATGGTTAATTTGCATATTACCCTTTTATTAGATAGGATACTATCCCCCAGAAATACTGGCTTTCTTTCTTTTACTGGCATACCAATTTACTTCCCATTCTGGGTCTTCCCAGGGGCCAGAGATATTTTCTTGGACTGCTTTATCTGGCTCACTCATCTGTACCTTTTAATTCACATTTTGTGCCTTAGAGAGGATGTCCTTGCCACCCCAATCTAAATGATATAAATTTGGTTGTACCTATTATCCCAATTTATAGCTTTTTTCTTTATTTCATACTCTCACAATTTGTAAAAGTGTGCTGATTCATTTTATTATTAATTTAAAATATATTTTTATTAATTTCAGAGAAGAAGGGAGAGGGACAGAGAGACAGAAACATCAATGATGAATGAGATTCATTGATGGGTTGCCTCCTGCACACCCCACACTGGGGATCAAGCCTGCAACCTGGGCATGTGCCCTGACTGGGAATCAAACCATGACTTTGAGGTTCATAGGTCTATGCTCAAATGCTGAGCCATGCCAGTCAGGCTGTACTGATTTATTTTAGAAAAAATGCCTTATTAAGGGTAAGGACTGAAGTTTACTGCTGTATTGAGAACACCCTGCATGATGTACATAGTAAATCTCAGTATATATTTTTTAAATTTATGAACTGCCAGGGAAGAGTAAGGAAAGATTGAGGCCTAAACTATGTAGGCCAGAGGAAGGGGTTGTTTGTTCTTGGCATAGAATTTAAATGATGCATCTAAAACAAATTTATGCAGAGAATTTCTCTTCTCTGTAAACATCAATGTGTATTCTTTACAGAGAATGGGTGGTAATTTGAAAATGATAAATGGGTCTCCAGGTTTTTTCACATCCTGCTAATTCACTTTGTCCTGTAAGCTATCTCCAACACTGTCACCTCCCTTTTTATTTTCTCTTCATATTGCCCATTTTAAAATTGGGTAGCTTCCATTTATCTCCCAGACTACAGTTTAAATTAGTGTCTAGAGAGAGATATTCCCTAACCCCCAAATCAAGTGAAATCTCTTGCTATTTACACTTAAAGAACTCTCCTCTTCTCCTTTCATAACATTTGTCACATTTCATTCACTCAGTAGTCAGCAAACATCTACACACAGTGAAGGGTCAGCTCACCGCACTTGGGGATGTTCAGACCCTGAAGGTTCAAAGAGAAGACCAGCTCCTGACAAGCTCCTGAGAGAGAACCCTGGAAATATCCTGCCTGATAAGAGTATCTTTTTATACCTGGGGCTTTGGGCCACAGCAGATGGTTTATACTAAATGTGTGATTTATGGGGATTGGGCTTGAGCAATGCTGTTTCAGTAAAACCGCTCAAGGGGCTGGACACATACTGAATAGCCAGTGTCAGTTACATGGGTGTTTCATGCCTTTGTAATTGACCCCCAATAAAAACCCTGGGCAGCAGGCTCAGAGGAGCTTCCTTCATTGACAATATTTAATGCCTGTGGTCACACATCCTTGGTAGGAGAATTAAGTGCTGTATGTATGGGTCCACTAAGAAGGGACAACTGGGAGCTTGTGCCTGGTCTCTCCGGGGCTCTGCTGTATGTGCCCTTTTCCTTTGCTGATATTAATCTTTATCCTTTTGCTGTAATAAACCATAGCCGTGAGTACAACAACTTTTTCTAAACTCTCTGAGTTTTTCTAGTGGAATCATGGAAGCTGAGGGTGGTATGGAGACCCACAACACAATCTATTACATGCATAGCATGCCAGGCACCCATTAGGGCAGGATATACAGTGATAAATGAAGCAGGCATGAGCCCTTTGTTTATGGAGGTTTCAGCAGATGATGGAAAAGCCAAATGACAAACACGTTAGCAGTCAGTGAGTTTAACAGTTTTGAGATTATCATGCAGTGAACTCAGTCTAGATTACCACATGGTGGTCAAGAGGGGTTGAGTTCCCTATTAATTCTGATTTTGATTCTTATAGTGAGGAGCATGTTCCCGCAGGCATCCTAGCCTAAGGCATCAGAGAAGCCTGGGCAGGAAGTGAGAAGGTCCCAGTCCAGTCTGGAGGCGAGGGAGCCATGGCTGCATCCATGGCTAGACTAAGGTGTGAGGCACAGAGGATTTGAAGTGATGCATGGCATTTCGGTTCTGATACTACAGTGGTTTTATAGAAAAGAACAGTAATTTTCCTTCTTCCTCTGTGGCTTCTTGACAATGTACATACAGTGAGGCAGAGTGTCTGCCAACCTTCGACACCAAAGTGGAAACATTAGCTTTGTATTACAAATTGAAATTACTGTTTTGTTTTTAAAATTTATTTGTTAAGCTTTTGAATACTATAAAAAAGATATTATGTGTTGCTTGGATGGATATGAACATTAAATGGTTGAAAACATTAGCTTATGTATTTAAACCAGTAAATAGAAAGAATTCCATAGTACAGAATTTATTGTAGGTACTAGGGAGCGCTTTAAAATTTATATTTCATAAGGCTCACAAATTGGGGAGGGACTAATTGATAAAGTATATACGGTATGCTTAAAAGTTACAAAACCTCAGCATCAAGTTTTTGAATTTTTAAAAATATGGGTCAAATAATGTTTTTCTTATTATAAAAATATAAAGACATGCTATAGAAAGTTATAAAATTCTGAACATTCAGACAAGCAAAAATGAAAGAAATCTACCACCAATGATTTCAGATATATATATATTTTTTGCATCTTGGTATATATTATTAGACTTAGTTGCAATTAATGAAAACAATGTAATATATACTACTGTACATAATACGTTATATATTAAACATAAGGCACATAGAGAGACTCAGGTATGTGCACTATAGTTGAATATATTTTCCCGCTAAGCAATTTTCCCCCAGTTACTTAGCTATTATACACAGTGTTTCAAGCACATTTCTGTGAATAACTCTTTGTACAGGATCTTAATTATTGCTTAAGAAAAACTTATGGGTGTAAAATTTCTAAGACAAGGAGGATCTAATTATTTGAGAGTCCTGCTTTTATTTTTCAGTAAAATTGTAAGTAGATAAAGTATCTTTATAGCCTTTATTTTTTAGAAAAGCAAAGAAAAAGAAAAGCCCATTTATCCCTTTCCTCATTATTTCAAAAGCAAGACATCTCTCTAGCAGCAGTGATCTTGTAACATTTATGTCTTGCTCAAGGGTAATCAAATGAAATGTATGTTTCGGAAGGTAATTAATATCCCATTGAGTACTGATTTCATAGTAGGTCTTAAGGATTTCATTGTAGCTAATGACCTTTTACATTTGTCAGAATTTATTTATGATTTTGAAAAGTAAAAACATTTAGCAGTACACTCAACTGATGAAACATTAGCACTAGTATTTAATAGATATTGGATAAGATACTGAAATGTTTTATAAACATGGATTCTTCAGACTGTTATGCAGTCATCAAAATTATTTTTATAGTTTCTTCAGTGGGTACTTTGAATAATTGTATATAAAAATTGCTTAGCATTGGAATGTTTTAAAAAAATGCCTGGCACGTTCCTTGATACATAATGAGTTTTTAAATACTCATTTGAATAAGTTATTGAGTGAATGAATGGTTGAGTCTCTCCCAATTTTACATGAGCAAATTATGTATTATATAATTTATAGGTTGGGGAACTATCTTTAAATACAATAGATTTAAAATTCTTTAAGTAGTGATTGTCCTAATAGCAGATAATGAAAGAGGCATTTGACTTGTGTTAAATCTGAATATATGTATATACAAACATACTTTTTGACACATAAACTAACCAAATGAGAGGCATAAGATTATGCCTGCTGAAAAAAAAGCTGTTGCTGATTTTATGTTTTCTTTCTGAGTTCCTGTTTTAGATAGTCAGCTAGATGCAGTCTCAGCAGAGCCACTTGCTTGAGAATTCACAATGTTTTAAAATAATTTTCTTAGGATCATGCAACTATACACCACATAGATTCTGGCATGAGAGCCTGAAGAGGACGTATAGAAAGTGACCTGACCTGTGAGCGTGCTCCTCATCCCAATTCTTACTGTTTGGAAAACAGGCACAGTTGCTTCAAGTAGAATGGAAGAGCCTTTGGAAGGCATGCAGATTTATCTTTTTCACTTGAGTGTATTTCCAGGCCTAATACCTTATATTTAGTTATTTATTTTATTTATTTTTAAAAATCAAATTTATTGTAGTGACACTGATTTATAACATTCTTTTTATTTTTCATTGATTTCTTGAGAGAATGAAAGAGGGAGAGGAGGGGTAGGGAAAGAGAGAGAGAAACATCGACATGAGAGAGACACATTGATTGGTTGCCTTCCGCAAGAGCCCCTACCAGGACTAGGGAACCTACAACACAGGTAAGTGTTCTGGACTGGGAATTGAACCCATGATCCTTAGGTCCATGGGCTTACGCTCTAACCATGGAGCTAAACTGGCCAGGGTGGTTTATAACATTTTATAGGTTTCAAGTGTCCATTTCTGATACCTGATCTGTATTGCGTTGTGTGCCCACCATCCAAAGTCAGATAATCTTCTATTGCCATATATTTGGCCTCCTTTACCTTTTACTACTTCCACACCCTTCCCTCTGGTAACTACCATACTGTTATTTGTGTCTATGAGTTTCAGTATTATATCCCACATGTGGGTGAAATCATAAGGTGCTTAGCTTTTTCTGACTGACTCATTTCACTTAGCGTGATATTCTTAGGATCTATTCAGGTTGTTGCAAATGGCAGTATTTCATCTTTTCTAATGGCTGAATAGTATTCCATTGTATATATGTACCACATCTTCTTTATACAATCATCTACCAAAGGACGCTTTGGTTGTTTCCATCTTGGCCACTGGGAATGAACACAGGGTTGCATATGTCTTCACAAATAAATGTTTAAATTATTCAGGAAGATACCCAGAAGATGAATTGCTGGTTCATATGGTAACTCTATTCTTAATTTTTTTCTAGGCATTTTATTTTATTTTACTTATTGAATTTATTGTTATGTTGATTTGCAAAATCATACAGGTTTTGAGTCTATAGTTCAATTTTTGAGGAACCTCTATACTGTTTTCCATAGTGGCTGTATCAATTTAGATTCCCACTAGCAGTGAATGAGGGTTTCTCCACAACTTCTTCAGCTCTTGTTATTGCTTGTCTTGTTGATAGTAGGCATTCTGATAGGTGTGAGGTGGTATCTTTGCAGTTTTGATTTGCATTTCCCTAATAGCTAGTGAAATTGAGCATCTTTTTATATATCTGGCCACTTCTATGTCCTCTTAGGAGAAGTGTCTGTTCAGTTCCTCTGCCTATTTTTTAACTGGATTGTTGTTGTTTTTTGTATTGAGCTGTATGAATTCTTTATATATTTTAGGTATTAACCCCTTGTTGGAGCTTTTGTTTACAAATATCTCCCATTCGGTTGGCTGCCTTTTTGTTTTGTTTGTGGTTTCTTTTGCTGTGCAGAAGCTTTCTAGTTTGATAAAATCCTATTCACTTATTTTTGCCTTTACTTCCCTTGCCTTTGGGATCAAATTCATAAGATGTTCTCTATGACCAAGGTCCGTAAGTTTAGTATGTATGTTTTCTTTTATGTAATTTATTATTTCACTTATACTGTATACTTAGGTCTTTAATCCATTTTGAATTAATTTTTGTACAAGGGGACAAACTGTAATCTAGTTTCATTCTTTTGCATATGGTTTTCCAATTCTCCCAGCACCATTTATTGAAGAGTCTTTCTTTTCTCCATTTTATATTTTTGGCCCCTTTGTCAAAATTATTTGCCTATGTATATGTGGGCAAACTTCTGGGCTCTCAAATCTTTCCATTGGTCTCTGTGTCTGTTTTTCTGCCAATACTATGCTGTTTTGATTATCATTGCTCTGTAGTATAATTTGAAGACAGGTAGTGTAATACCTCTGGCTTCGTTTTCCCCCCTTGAAGACTACGTTGGCTAGTTGGGCTTTTTTTTTTTTTTTTTTTTGTGGTTCCCTACAGATCTGATGGTTTTTTTGCTCTATTTCTTTTTAAAATGTCATTGGGATTTTGATGGGGATTGCATTAAATATGCATATTGCTTTGGGTAATAATGGGCATTTTAACTATGTGCAACTTAATTCTGTTCAATTGACATATGGCTTCTGGGAGTTTGAGATGAGAAACAGGTAAAAATGCCAGTGAGCTTTATCCAGAGGTCTCTTGTTTCAGGACCATGGATAATGCTTGCCCCCAAGCCCGCCAGCTCATAAGTGTTTTCTCATGTCAAAAGAGGTCACATGAGGTTGTGTGCTTGGAGTAGTATTAATGCTCTAAGTGAAGAGAAATGCTTCATGGTTTGTGTTTGGTTTGACATAGTATCTGCATATGCTTGGATTGCATCGTATCTGTACATTGGATTGACATAGTATCTGCACATGCTTTGTGCAGAACACATTAGATTATTATAAGACCTTTTAATACATTTATATTACATAAGAAAAGACCATTCATTTTATAGATGCTTATTAAGCACCCACTGAATGAAAGCCATGGAGATAAGCAGAAATTAATGAAATAGATGTGGCTCCTTCCATTATGTCTTGGTTACTACATACTATGTTACTCTTCAATTGGCTCTGTCATCTCTCTCAAGATATAATATTTCCTCATTTTTTAAAATCTCTTTTTATTGTTGACACTATTACAGATGTCCACTCCCCCCCTCCTTCCTTCTGGCTATCACAACATTGTTATCTGTGTCTATGGGTTATGCATTTATGTTCTTTGGCTAATCCCTTCACCTTCTCTTAAAGCAGAGAGTCTGCTATATAATATTTAGTCTTTTGTAATATTTGCAGTGTGGGAATGCTCTTGTAAATGTGTTAAATAGGCTATAAATATTAAAAAGTAATATTTTATAGTCAAAGCCTAAACTGTAGAGCCAGACTTGCATTCAAATTAGCTTCTGCTACTTGGTAACTATCTGACTTTGGGAATAATACCTAACCTCTCTGAACATTAATTTCCTCACCTCAGGTAACTGATGTTCATAGTTTGGGAAATTTTTTTTTATAATTCTTTATTGCTGAAAGTATTACACATATCCCCTTTTTTCTCCATTGATCGCCTCTAGCCTGCTCCTGCCCTTCCCATTCCTTTACCCCCAACCCCAGGCCTTTAGCACCCTATTATCTGTGTCCAAGGGTTATGCATATATGCATACAAGGTCTTTGGTTGATTACCTCCTACCCACCCACCCTTTCTCGCCTTCTCTCTGAGACTCTACACTCTGTTCCATGCTTCCATGTCTCAGGATCCACTCCATTCATCAGTTTATTTTGTTACTTAGATTTTGGGGAAACTTTTTTTTCATACTTTTTATATTATTAAAAAATGGCTTATGCACATATTATAGAGTGATTTTTGTTCATCTTTTAAAATAGAATTATCACCTAATTTCCTTTTTTACCTAATGATGTAACTTGGAAAACTTTATATTCATATACTGAAAATATTTCTTCATAGCCTTATGTCCTACAGTATGTAATTAATGCATATATTCCTCTACTGGAGAATAAAGAGATTGTCTTTGGTTTTTCAAGTTCTGCTGCTGTACATCATTATCAGGTCATGTTAAATACTTTTCTCTTTTGTCAAAACAAAAGTAAACCTGGGGATGAGGTGGGAAAGTTTCTTTAATGTGCTAATGCTTATGGCCATGATATTAACAACATCCTCATTTTCAGCAGTGACCATTAGAGTTAATGATGCTGCTGAATTACAACGAGTTTTTGGTAGACAAATGCACACACAATTAGATAACTTAATCAATGCCTAGAGTTTGTTATATTCACTGCATTAAAAATTAATGACAAGATTCAGACTTTTAATTCTTAAAGATATCATTAAACATGTTTGTTTGGAATGAGTGTTGATGAATTCCCTTGGTTAATTGAGCTTATTTAAAAGTACATATATAGAAGTGCATTACAATTACTGTTGTATTATTAAGTGCCATAAATGCAATCTATGTCAAAGGTATATGATCTGGTTGATTCCTATATGTATGTATTCTGCATGCTTTAATATTTTTATTTATCTTGTTTTGCCCTTTAGTTTCATAAACCTAATATGCCACTGAAACTTTTTAAGATTTAGCAATAAGATTTTGTTTGTTGGCTGTGACGGACTCTGACAGGTCCATGGATGTGAAGATGAGACTGGGATGAGAGGAGGCTGGATTCAGCAGAGTGGCATGAAGTGATTTATTGTTTCAAAAGATCACTCTGGCTGCTATTTGGAAAATGGAATGGGCAGGGGCAAGGATAAAACAGTGATGTATTTCACAGAATACTGCAGTTTGCTGGGCAGGAAATGATGGTGGTTTGGCCTAGGGTGGCAGCAGTGTGGATGGAGAGAATTATATTTTACCGCTAGAACAAACAGGACTTGTGTGGAGAGGATGAGGGTAAGCACGGAATCTGGGACAACTTGTAGATTTTTAAATCTGTGCTATAGAGTAGATGGTAGCTCTTTTTTTTTTTACCCCAACATAAACAATTAGTAGAGGAGTGAATTTTACAAGTTGGAATAGTTGACTTTTGGAAGTATTAAGTTTAAAATATTCATTAGATGTATACGCAAGTGGAAGATTCAGACTAGAGGTTGAGTGAGTGGAAACAGAGAACAGTGGAGAGGGTCAAGTTAGAGAAATAAACTTTGGAGTCAACAGCATCACATAACTGGTATTCAGAGACATAGGACTAGATGACAGGACCTGGGAAAAAGATCCAAGCCTGAAAGCTCTCACTGTTGATATCACATCTAAGTTTCTTAAAACTTTAAACTTTAGTGGTATTGAGTGTGGATGATCCTATCTAATGAAGAGGGAATATGCTAATTGACCATCACTCCATCACAAAGATGGCTGCACCCACAGCTGAGGCCAAGTTCCCTTAAGGAGCCTTAACGAGCAATCAGCAGGGACCTGAGGCTATGCCCTCCCCCGCCCCCCGTAGGGCTTGACAGGGGACCTCAGGCTGCGCCCCCCACCCGGCAGGGCTTGACAGGGGACTGCAGGCCATGCCCCCAGCCCTGGCGTCAAGCTGGGGGACCTCAGGCCGCGCCTCCTGCCTTGGCACACCAGACCGGGGGACCTCAGGCCTCGCCCCTGCCCCGGTGCTAGGCCAGGGGACCTGAGACCATGTCCCCTGTCTGGCGGGACTTGATGGGGGACTTCAAGGTGCGCTTCCCGTCCTGGTGCTGGGCTAGGGGACCTCAGGCTGCTTCTCCCGCCCCAGTGCCAGGCCAGGGGACCTCAGGCTGCGCCCCTCAGCAGGTGGGGCTTAACAGGGGACTTCAGGCTGTGCCCCCCCACCCCGGCACCAGGCCAGGGGACCTTAGGCCACACATCCCGCCCCAGCACCAGGCCAGGGGACCTGAGGCTATGCCCCCCTGCCTGGTGGGGCTTGACAGGGAACTTCAGGCCATGCTCCCCACCCAGCAGGGCTTGACAGGGGACCTCAAGGTGCACCTCCAGTGCTGGGTTGGGGGAACTCAGGCCACGCCCCCGCCCAGTGGGGCTTGACGGGGGACCTCAGGCCATGTACCTCACCCAGCAGGGCTTGACAGGGGATCTTAGGCCATGTCCCCCACCTGGCGGGGTTTGACGGGGCACTTCAAGGCATGCCCCCTGCCCCATCTGGGGGACCTCAGGCCATGCCCCCCATCCTGGCACTGGGCTAGGGGACCTGAGGCTATGCCCCATGCCCGGCGGGGCTTGACAAGGGTGGGACTGGCTGGGTCTAGATCTAGCCCAGTGGGGGGAGGGTGGCTGGGTCTGGGTCTCATGCGATTTTGAGGCGCATGTTGGTGGGCGGGGACTTGACTCTGGTTCCCCCTTTTAATGTGCACGAATTTTGTGTACTGGGCCACTAGTTCACTATATAAAAAGGGAGTTTAGTCAAAGTGCATTAAGGTAGTCATATTAATTATTGATAAATTTCATGTAGATAATTACTTGGTCTTCTAAATAAGGACACACTTCAGGGCACTTAATTCCTTTAATGCTAAGACTAATCTCATAATACTATGGTCCCTTTCTTGGTGTTTCTCCATAATCAATGTATTAATTACTTTGTGGTGATAAAAAAAAACCTGCATTAATTTAATATAATGATACTTGATTTCATGGAGAAGTTTTACTGTTTGCATTTTTTCAAGTCATATGATAATTTAGAAATATTTGGGGATTTGAAAACATTTTTGGAATTTCAGCAAGAAGATTCTCACAGAAGATGCATTGTTTGCAATAGGGAATTACTCAGAATGAGAAATGAAACATGCTTCCCCCACCCATGTAAGCTGGACTGATTATTATTATTTTTTGAGCAGGCATGAAAAATAAATGGACTATTTTGCCTCTGAGTTGACAGGTCTTTTAGCCTAAAGATTGTGTCAGAGTTAAAGTTGCACAACCCACACAGAAATTCTTCCCATGGAACCCACAGAGAGTTTTCATGTAGAGATTTAGGGATTTCCACACATGGCACTGTAATTGGGAAAGCGTGGCTCTGGCTCTTGGGGGTAAAGGGACAGGTTTCTAATATCAGGTGGAAATTTAGGTGAGATTTGAAATGTTCATCTGAGTGAGTTTTATGAGAAAAGTTGGGTGACTAGCTGAATTTTCAAAGTGTGGTTGTTGCTTTCCTTTTAAATACATTTATTCATAAGTATGAACTTGACTGGTAAGATGGTTACATGATAACTTATTGTTTTTATATTCTTTTAATTTTTTAAATTTAATTTTTTTATTTTTCAATTATGGTTGACATACAGTATTATACTTCCATGAATTAGTTTCAGGTTTACACTATAATGATTAGACATTTATATAACTTACAAAGTGATCATCCTGATATGTTTAGTACCCATCCATGACAATTTTTTCTCTACTAATTTAAATTACTAAATTGGTGGTAACTTTTATTTAGCTCTATTTAGAAAACTCTTTCTTTATGAAGATTGCTTGTTTTTATAAAACAAATATATTTTCAGGAATCTTAAAGCCCTAGATTGACACACCAGTATCTACTGAAAATTAATAGAATAAATTTCATATTACTCTTATCTCTTCACTGAAGAAAAGATAAGAACTCCTTTTATCCTAGTTTGTATTATGTACTACAAATAATACAATTGTAGGAATTAAAAAAAATTCAACATATGGACATTTTAAATCAAAAATTTTAAAAACTCTACTTGAGAAACAATAAAATTTTATCATAAAATTAATACATTTTTTTACAGAAAAACTTAACTTTCTTCAAAAACTTATTTCTAGGGATCATGACATTTGGAGTTTCCTTTTCTCCCCTCCCCTCCCCTCCCCTCCCCTCCCCTCCCCTCCCCTCCCCTCCCCTCCCCTCCCCTCCCCTCCCCTCCCCTCCCCTCCCCTCCCCTCCCCTCCCCTCTCCTCTCCTCTTCTTTCATAAATGTTTAGCTGTACGACCCTGCTAAAACTCCTGGGCATAAAGACTTTTTTCTCCCTTAAGTATTTCAATATTTTATTTTATTTTTAAATTCTGACATTGC
The DNA here is from genome assembly GCA_026230045.1 of Corynorhinus townsendii. NCBI lineage: Eukaryota > Metazoa > Chordata > Mammalia > Chiroptera > Vespertilionidae > Corynorhinus > Corynorhinus townsendii. Next base: position 160,010,600 of record JAPDVU010000006.1, on the reverse strand, counting down.
TGAAAACATTCAGTCCTTTTGCAGTGATGTTGAGCACATGATCCTTTATCTCATGTACCTGTGAATAAGAACCAACAAAAATCTTATGTGTGCCCCGACAGGAGATGGAACCTGCAACCTTGGCTCATCAGGACAACACTAACCAACTGAGCTACCTCTGCCAGGGCTTCATACCACTTTTTGTAACTAACTTGTGAAGAGAATAAGAAAAACAATTTTTGATTTGTTAGAAAATACCTAACTGAGAATGCAACTGATATACGTATATACAGTTAACTTTGCTTAATTTCAATTCAACATGTAGTTTGTATATTTTGCCTATGAATTTTCAGGACTTTGAAATAAAACTCAAAATAATGACTTTTTCATAATATAGCTTATAGTTTGAGAAAAAATTACCTACTCTCTTTTCTTTTCACCCCTTCCCCATTTAAATAAAAGGGAGGTTGATATTTTTGGCTAAAATGTTTTTATTTCTAAAGTCTCTTAAAGTATATAGAGAAAATAGCCATAAATTTTGGTTGTTGAATCTAGGTATCAGATAATTTTGAAATCTTAGGATTCAAAATCAATGCTTCTAAACCCACCTCTGTGTTATATACTGTGAATCATTCTTCCTCACACATGCATACATTGCTAATCAATCAAGACATTGGGTACCACATTTAGAATTCCCACAATTCTTTTGAGCACAGTCCTCTAAGAAGTTACATCAATATTAGACCTGACACATGAGATGAAATCTATTTGCCAATTCCTGAGGCATAAGAAGAGTTTAAAAAAAAAAAAGCATGGAAATATAAAAATAAAGGTAATGGTTAAAGATGAAAATTATATAAGTGAAAGGATTATTAAGAAGACACAAAGATAAATTATAGACTTGATACAATATGACTAACAACTTTCTTAGGTGTCACCGAGAAGCTGTGAAGTACTTTGCTACTTCTGTTGCTAGGGATAGGAGAAATTTTAGACATTACCTGGTATAATTCATATCAATTCAAAAGAGGAACAAACTGGCACAGAGGTTTTCAATGACTTGTACAGTGTCAAAAAACAATGAACAGCACTCATGTATACAGAGTTGACTGCAGTATTTCCATTCTGCTATTATCCTATAGCCTTGTCTACCCGTCCTTCTTCATTCCTTGCCAGATATATGAAAAAAATTTGATTACTTTTTTCATGGTACTTGAAAAGAAAATGCACTTTTTTTTTAGAGTAGTGGGTTTAATTAAATTCTTATTAATTTTACTGGAGGCCCAGTGCACGAAATTCATGCATGGCAGGGGGTGTCACTAAGCCCAGCCTGCACCCTCTCCAATCTGGGACCCCTTGAGGGATGTCCGACTGCCCGTTTAGGCCCGATCTTGGTGGAATCAGGCCTAAATGGGCAGTTGGACATCCCTGTCACAATCCAGGACTGCTGGCTCCCAACTGCTCTCCAGCCTGCCTTCCTGATTGGTATCTGGGATTTATTTATCTTCTACAATTGAAACTTTATAGCCTGGAGTGGAGCCAAGCCTTCTGCTCGCTCCATGGTGGCAGCCATTTCTGTTGGGATTTATTTATCTTCTATAACTGAAACTTTGTAGCCTTAAGCAGAGGACAAGGCAGGCCAGGGCTTCAGAAGCTTGGCTTCCTCCATCGCCAGGGGCAACCCAAGCCTCCTGCTCTCTCCAGCTCTGTGGCTGCCACCATTTTTATTGGGATTTATTTATCTTCTATAATTGAAACATTGTAGCCTGGAGTGCAGGCCTGGGCTGGCCAGGGTATGCGGAAAGCTTGGCTTCCTCCATCACTGGGAAAACCAAAGCCTCCCTCCTGCTCTCTCCGTGGCCACAGCCATCTTGGTTGGGTTAGTTTTCATACTCTCTCCTGATTGCTGGTGGGCATGGCTTGTGGGCGTGGCTGGTGGGTGTAGCAGAGTGATGATTAATTTGCATATTGCTCTTTTATTAGCTAGGAGTTTAGTCAGCTCTCATGCAATTTTTGGTTATTTTATTCACATTGAGAAGAAGAACTGTGTTAAAACACCTAGCTACTGATACCTGTTTATCCCTGAAGACCCAGATGTTTTGACTCATTTGTTTCTATGTTATTCAGCATGTAGATAAATCACTAATATTTTCACTACATGCAGTTGTACCCTTCACCATTATAAAAGATGCTCTGGTTCACACTTAATTTAACTATTATTTCAACTTTAAAAATAATATAGTGACCACTGAATATTTAACCATATGTATTATACTAGAGGCCCTCGTGCAGCAGTGGGGTCCCTCTGCCTGGCCTGTCCACTCTCCCAATCTGGGACCTCTCTGGGGATATAGTAGTATGCAAAGTGGCAGGCGGCTGGGGAGGAGCCCGAGCCAGGGCCGGGTGCCATGCTGCTCCCACTCACCCTGGCCCACTGCGCCTGCCGCCACTGCTCTGTAGGGCTGCCAAGGAGGTGAGAGAGGCTCCCGCTGCTGCAACTGCGCTCGCCAGCCATGAGTCCAGCTTGTGGCTGAGCAGTGCTCCTGCTGTGGGAGTGCACTGATCACTAGGGGGCAGCTCCTGCATTGAGCGTTTGCTCCCTGGTGGTCAGTGTGCATCATAGTGATCTGTCTAGCAGTGGAGCAGTTGACTGGTCATATTGGTTGCTTAGGCTTTTATATTTATAGGTATTATTTAATCACAGCAGGAAGCCTCAAAACCTGACACGCTGTTGATACTCCAGTACAATGGTCGGCAAACTCATTAGTCAACAGAGCCAAGTATCAACAGTACAATGATTGAAATTTCTTTTGAGAGCCAAATTTTTTAAACTTAAACTTCTTCTAACGCCACTTCTTCAAAATAGACTCTCCCAGGCCATGGTATTTTGTGGAAGAGCCACACTCAAGGGGCCAAAGAGCTGCATGTGGCTCCTGAGTCGCAGTTTGCTGACCACTGCTCTAGTATTTATTTATAAATACATGAATAAAAATTAGGTTACTGGATTATGCATATAGTTCCTTCAGTCTATTGTTTCACCCAAGGACAGGCACAAAGGCAAAATTAGACGAATATGTCTATCTGAAGTTAACTTTTTGAAAACATCTCTAAGATAACCCATGATTTTTCACAGAAAGATGATGTAGACTTTTCAAAAATCTGTATTTTGGGTCAATATTTATTTTCATAGGTGATTTTTGTTTGAAGTATAATTTATTTTATCTTTCTTTGAAATAATATTTTTTATTGATTTCAGAGAGGAAGGGAGAGGAAGAGAGAGATAGAAACATCAATGATGACAGAGAATCTTTGATCGGCTGCCTCCTGCACACCCCACTCTGGGGATTGAGCCTGCAACTCAGGCATGTGCCCTGACCAGGAATTGAACTGTGACTTTCTGGTTCATAGTCCAATACTCAACCACTGAGTCATGCCAGCTGGGCTGTTTTATCTTTCTTAATTCAACAAGCTTAGAGTCTTAAAATATTCAGTCTTAGTTTATAATCATTGTTCAAAGTTGTCTAGTATAATAGTATTCTCCCAATTGGGAGGCAGGTCAATATTTATATTGAACTTCGCTTTTTCCTATTTAAAATATGTTTTATTATTTACTTTTTATTTCTTTAATCACCAGTGTTCTCATATGTAATGTTATTTGTCTAAGAACTTATTTAGTAGCATTTCAATAATTGAAAATATCTCATTCCATAAACCTGGGGCTATTCTTTATTGCTCACCTTGATCAAGGTATAGTTGGTGTCACTGGACATTGCTGTCAGATGATGAGGTGTGTCTTTGAAGATTTCTTTGATCTAATTTTCAAAAGAAGAATCTTTTAGGGTATTGTCCCATTTAGATTTTTGATATCGTGGTGTGTGTTTTTCTAATGCATTTTATTGGAAATCAAGTACTAATATTATTGGATATAAATAGATATGATTTAAAATATATGATTTTATGATGTTTGAACATATGTTAAAAGTCCCCGTCACAATTACTTATAAAAGAAAAGTTGAGCACCACACCTGAAATTACTTTAGTGCAAACCTGTCATAGAAAATCTTTACTTCCCATTTCAGTGACTTTCTAAATCTCATGAGGCTCTTAACAATTGAATGATTTCCAACATATTTCTAGTCATTTCCTCTAAAACTGATATGTGTTCATAGTTTATTTTTGCTTGTAATAGTTGGAACATGGAGCAGTATTTTAAGAATTCTTTCAAATAATTGTAGATTGTCTTCTTTTATTCTATATCAAAAATGTACAAGTGATGGTTTCTTAAAGATTGGTTGCAATCGAGAATTCGAAGTCATACAAGTGAACTTTTCATATATATTACATTACCTATTACTTTCCCCCTCAGTTTTACTTGTGTTTCACATATAACATTGTGTTTCTCTAAGGTGTACAGCATAATGATTTGATATATGTATATATTGCACAATGATTACCATAAGATTAAATTTTATTACCTTGCCTAATTACAATTTAAAAAATTTGGCATTGTAAAAAATGACAAGTTTTTAAAAAATACATTTTTATTGATTTCAGAGAGGAAGAGAGAGGGAGAGAAAGATAGAAACATCAATGATGAGACAGAATCATTGATTGGCTGCTTCCTGCACACCCCGCACTGGGAATTGAGCCCACAACCTGGGCATGTGCCCCTGACTGGAATGGAATCTGGGTCTTTTCAGTCTGCAGGCCAACACTATCCAGTGAACCAACCAGGCTAGGGCAAAAAAAAAAAAAAAAGACAACTTTTAAGATCTATTTCTTAGCAAGTTTTAAATAGACAGTACATTTAACTATAGTCACCGTGCTGTGCTTTATACTCCCACCCCCTGCCTCTGGCAACCACCAATCTGTTCTCTGTTTCTGTGAGTTTGGTATTTTTTAGATTCCACACATAAGTAAGGTCATACAGTATTTGTCTTCCTCTGTCTTATTTCACTTAAAATTGTTTTTAAGTGTCCTTATATCGCTTTACTTATGGAATTCCAGTATAACTTAGGCCTGGTTCAGTTTGCTTAAGCAGGAAGCTCTGGTCAGCCTGGTTCCCTGTCACCTCATTTTTTGTGGCATCCATTAATGATTATGAGCCACAGTGTTGGGTGTTACAGAGAAGTCTCCACACTCTCCTCCCTCCTGCTCTTCTATTGGCACAGAATCTAAATTTTATTCTTATTTTTATGCAAGCATATTATATCTTTATTTTTCATTTGGACACTATTTCTTGATAAAGTGTGCTCAGGATGGACTCAAGGTTGTGATCCAGGGCTGAATATCTATATTTTTCCCCCACAACGATCAAACTCATTTGAGGAAAGAGGATAATCATATTTAGGCCAAATATAATAGCTCAAACTCAATTTTAATTAAAAGGAACCATGGGCCAATTTCTTTTCTCCTGACTCAGTAATTGAACTATGGAATGAGTTTGAAGATTTACACAATCTTTTTTGTTTAATTGTCTGTCTCTCCCTTTATATATACTTACCTATAAAATATGTATATACTTTCAGGAGTGGGCCAAAGTAGGCTTACAGTTCTGATTGTTTAATCTTGTATTATTTATTTATTTTATTATTTTTTATTTTAATATTTTATACATATGTGTTCTTATTCCCCCATTACCCCCACTCCCCACTCATGCCGCACCCACCTGTTGTCTGTGTCCATTGATTAGGCTCATATGCATGCACACAAGTCCCTTGGTTGATCTCTCCCCCTTACTCCCACCAACACCCTCCTTCCCTGAGGTTTGAGGTTCTGATCAACGTTTCTCAGTCTCTGGTTCTGTTCTTATTCATCTGTCTATGCCATTTATTATATTCCACAAATGAGTGAGATCATGTGATATTTATCTTTCTCTGCCTGGCTTATTTCACTTAACATAATACTCTCCATCTCCATCCATGTTATTGCAAATGATCGGAACTCCTTCTTTTTTACTGCAGTGTAGTATTCCATTGTGTAGATATACCACAGTTTTTTAATCCACTCATCTGCTGATGGGCACTTAGACTACTTCCAAATCTTAGCTATGGTGAATTGTGCTGCCATGAACATAGGGGTGCATATATCCTTTCTGATTCATGTTTCTAGTTTCTTGGGATATATTCCTAGAAGTGGGATCACTGGGTCAAATGGGAGTTCCATTTTTAGTTTTTTGAGGAAACTCCATACTGTTCTCCACAGTGGCTGCACCAGTCTGCATTCCCACCAGCAGTGCAAAAGAGTTCCTTTTTCTCTGCATCCTCTCCAACACTTGTCGTTTGTTGATTTGTTGATGATAGCCATTCTGACGGGTGTGAGATGGTACCTCATTGTTGTTTTGATTTGCATCTCTCTGATGCTTAGTGTCTTTGAGCAGGTTTTCATATGTCTGTTGGCCTTCCTTCTGTCTTCTTTCGAAAAGTGTCTATTTAGATCAGTTGCCCATTTTTTGATTGGGTTGTTTATATTCTTTTTGTTAAGTTGTATGAGTTCTCTGTAAATGTTGGAGATTAAACCCTTATCGTTGATATCATTGTATTATTATTTATTAATTATTGTATTATTTATTTGTATTACCACTACTTTGGCTCACCCTTGTATTTTTATGTATATATTTCCTATCTGTATCTAGATATATAGATATATTTAACATTAAACATATTTAATAGGTATATAGAGAGATAAGTAAAAATTCTGATAACTTTCATGGGCTCACAGTTTGATAAACTAACTCACAAAGTGGTGTCTGAGTTTAGAGTATTGTAGAATTGAACTATGCATTTTGCCATTGGTGATTTTTATTATTGAATTCTTATTGCTCTTGTATTTACTCTTTTCCTTACCTGTAAAAGGAGCATTTTAATATATGCCTTGCTATATTTTCATTTTGATATTCTGGAATGTGCCTAGAATATGGAACATAAATTTAAACTCCTTCCTCTCAGCTGTCTGCTTCTTTGACCCAGTTTCATCTCAAAATACTCTGGCTTCTGTCACTTCGAGTGACCATTGGGCCAGCAAAGATTTGCTCTTCGTAAAATGGAGATAAATTGCCACATTTTCTCTTTTCCACTTTTAATTTCACCCAAATTTTATAACAGAGGGTGGAGTCCTGCTTTCAGCGTGATGTTCTCAATTTGTACTCAGTGAAACTAAATATTCAAACATTCACATTTGCTGTGGTCAGTCCTCTTCCATTTGGAGTGATCATTTCTGCCTGTAGAATCCTCCCACTTAGCATTGCTCTCTCTCTCACCGTGGTTTATTAGAAAGTGTCTGCTATTGTCCTGTCCATCCACAGATAAGGAATGGAATAAAGCTGGCCTGGAAGAATTCTCCTAAGGAGTCCTCCTATTCCTATAATTTCTCCCAAAACTGTTCAGCCCATTGCCATAGGGGGAAAGGATTTCAGGTCTGTTTTTAGTGCCTCAAAGTGACAGTAACATATATGGAGAGTCCCATGGTACAGACAGCACTGTTTTAGTTTCTCCCTCTGGACTGTGGAATAACAGGTTTAGACATGTAATGTCTATACAATTGTTGGATCAGAGAAAGACATCACAAAATGTTTTTAAGCCATTGTTTCAGAAACAGGATGAAATTTTAGATAATCCCTGACAGTTTATAATATAATAGAGGCCTGGTGCATGCAATTCGTGCACTGGAGGAGGCGGGGGCCCCTCAGCCTGGCCTGCACCCTCTCGCAGTCTGGTACCCCTTGGGGAATGTCTGACTGACAGCTGTGAGTTGGACATCCTTAGCACTGCCACGGAGAAGGGAGAGGCTCCCGGCACTGCTCCTGTGCTCGCCACAGCTGCTGCGCTTGCCAGCCGTGAACCCTGCTTCTGGCTGATGCTCCTCCTGTGGAGAGCACACTGACCACCAGGGGTCAGCTCCTGCGTTGAGCGTCTTCCGCCTGGTGGTCAGTGCACATCACAGCATCCACTGTTTGGTCGATTTGCATATTAGCCTTTTATTATCTATATTATAAAAGGCCAGTGGCCATAACACCGTAATGCTGTAATGCCCAAACGACCGGTCACCAGGAGTGCAACGATGGGTCCCGCAGTGGCAGCGGGTGGGACTCTGGGTCTCGTTGGATTTCGCACGCTGGGCCTCTAGTATAGGATAACACAAAAAAGGATTTTCAATTTTTAACAGTTTGTTATGGCTAAAATCTGAATGCTGGATAATATAGTAAACTTGAAACTGTGGCTACCTAGTTAATGTGCCTTTGTAACAGAACAAACAGAAATGTACAGCACTGTTTTCACTAAAATGAGCCATTAAAGGCCATGAATGATTGACAGCAAGTATGCAGGTCACCGTGTGTGTTTGTTTAATATATGCCAGGACTGTGTGTTGAATGACATACTCAGTGGGCATACCCTAGAGACATCTTTGATATGTATTACACAAAACATAGAAAGAGCTAAGGTATAATTCTCAAAAATAAGTATAAAAAATAAACAGATGATGTTATAGAATTATACACCTGCAACCTATTTAATTTTATTAATCATTGCCACCCCAATAAATTCCATTAAAAAATCTTTAAAATATAAGTATAAAAACCCTGCCTGTTAAGCTCTACAATGGAATTCAGCTTTACAAAATCCAGTTATAGTAGGGTCCTTGGCACTCAGGTTATTATACTGAACTCTTAAAAGAGACATACCCCTTCGATTTCTAAATATTTTTATTTTAAATAGCCCACCAGCTTATTTCATATACTGGACACAGAAAGGCACAGTAACAATATATTTTGGGGAATATATTCAAACCCAGTTTGTCCTTTATCTATGATGCAGTACTCTTTTAAATTCAATTATCAAGACCTCAGTCGCACTTAACTGACTGATAAGAGAATTATTATCCACATTTTAATAGCTAAAGGCATCATAGATGTCAGATGGGAACATTTTAAAATCTCTTATCCAACACTGGATTCCCACATAATCTCACATCTCATTTGGTAGTGGGAGGTGGGGTGGGGCGTGTTGTGGTTATGGTAACAATGTTATTCTGTGTAGGAGGAAATTTGCTTTGGTTCACTTTTAATGGATCAAGAAACATCTGCAATATGGTGCAGCTAGATTAGTAAACCTGCAATTTAGGACTGAAGAGATCTATTGCATTTTTCTCTTCTTGCAGTTTCTCCTTTCTTTTCTCAGTAGTTTCTTACTCATTATATTTAATTTAGGCAAGGTCACAGCCACTGAAGGGCGGAGACACTGCTCTCTTCAGAGACAGTGCTCTGGGGTGGACCTATGTCCTCTCCACTGCAATTATTTATGCTTAACCAATATTTTGTCCTCCGTGAAGATTTCAAAGATAATTAGGAGTCATATGTATTCTGTTTTCTTTTTAAACATTATCATTTAGAGATTTAGACTAAACCACATTTAAATCCTTTGGGCTAGAACACAGTTTTTAAATGTAGACAAACTACACAGAGACAGTATTTTAAAGATCTTTTATATTAAACTATCAAAACATATATAAAAGGTATTGCTGTGCATGATTAAAGATTTTGCATGATAAAAAGAATAAGAATAGAGAATGAGGGAGGGAAATATACATACCAAAGAGAGAAGAATAAATGGCCAGGTAAAGGCCTATATATAAAAATTAAACATGATTTGGCTGGGAAGTAGGAGACTTAAAATTACAGCTTACTACTAGTAAATTTTCCTCTCTTGGTATCTGTTTCTTCAGGTCTGTAAGTCCAGATTAGGCATTTTTATTGGTTATTTCTACCTTCATTTCTGTGATAGCAAAAGGCAACCAGTAGTGTAAGGAATAGGTATCCCAAAGGGTCATTTGTGTTCTTAGAGGAAAAATACATTTTGTCTAAAAACATTTTAGACAAAAAGAGGTGAAGACCATTAACCATTCCATGTTTTGTATGTAATCTTAATATAGCATACAAAATAAGAAGTTTATATGTATAAATTCTAAGACAGTGGTTCTCAAAGTTGGATCGGACCCCTAGGGAACTGTAAGATCAGAGAGCAAGATCAAAACTATTTTTATAATAACATGAAGACATTATTTTCTATTTCGGTGTTTGGAAATTGCCATAATGGTACAAAAACATTAGCAGGTAAAATTGATGGTTCCTTAGTACAAATCAATGCAGTGGTGGCAAATTGTACTAGTAGTTGTGTTCTTAACTGCTCATCACAGGAAACTGGAAAAAGAAGTTCCAAATTAAATCTAAAGTAAACAGAAAAAAAAGAGATAATAAGTATGAATGGACTGAATTCGAAAACAGGAAATCAATAAAGTCAATGAAACTAAAAGCTGGTTCTTTGTAAAGACCAAGGAAATTGATAAGCCTCTAGCCAGGCTAACTTAATTATAGATAGATAAGACCCACATAAACAAGGCTATTAGGGGTCTTCAGTAATTTTTAAGGGTATAAAGGGATTTTAAGACCCCAAAATTTGGGATCAGCTCTTCTATGTGGCCTCATGAAAATTAATAGCAGCACATCTAATTTGCCTTTTTTTTTTTTTCTGGAGGTGCCTTTTCTATAATAAAAGTTTTCCAGTGTGTTGCCTGGTTGGCATGGCTCAGAGGTTAAGTATTGAGCTATGAACCAGGAGGTCATGGTTTGATTCCTGGTCAGGGCACATGCCTGGGTTGTGGGTTTGATCCCTAGTGTGGGGCATGCAAGAGGCAGCTGCTCAATGATGCTCTCTCATCACTGATGTTTCTATCTCTCTCTCCCTCTCCCGTCTTCTCTGAAATCAATAAAAAATATGTTTAAAAAAAGTTTACCAGTGTGTTTTCTCTGAGGACAGAATTTGAGGAAGAACCATCATCTGGAAGAGCTAAGCCTTAAATTGTGTCAGAGTCCTGGGGATGCACAGAAGCCAATCTTTTAGGCTTGAGGAGAAGTAACAATGCTATTATCTCACTGACCTTAGATTCTTGTGGTACCTAGAATCTCCCGTTCTTCCTTTGGTTTTATTTTTATTTTCTTTCAAATCATAAAAGTACCCTGGAGGTTTTAAGTAGAGTTCTATACAGTGAAAATTGTTAATGCAGGGTGGCTTATTGGGAAGTAGAAATTGCTACTTTTGTCTTGAAATAACATTGAAATAATAATAAAAGGTAAAACCAACTGGTGGAAATAGGTGTAATGGATTGTATAAATGAAGTATAACATATGCATTATTGTTGCTAACTACATGTGAAATGCACTTAAGCCAGACCATATTGCTAATTTATCAAATTACACTGCAGAGCTGACCGAAAGCCCACAGATTACCCGACTGCTCTGAGCTGGGCAGGATGCCAGGGAAGGGATGGGGATTTGTGGGTGTGCATGCCATTCTTTACCTCCTGGGAGTAAATTCTGGTTGGGAGCGCATCATAAATGATAAACGTGTCCAGAAGCCTCATTTGCTAGTGTCTCTCCTCTTCCTTTGTTTTCACAAAGGACTTTCTGATATGCTAAATTAAACAGCACTGGTTGTTCCTTTGATGGAACTAGAACAGTCCCGCACGAATGTTATCAGTGTAACTGTGGAGACAGATAAAAAGCCACGGAACTGGGCTCTGTGGGGGACATTGCAAGAAGCCAGAAGAAACTAGTTCCTCCCCTGCCAGGGATTGCAGCAAAGTAGGGCATCATGACATAGCAAGGCGTGGAATTCATACTCTTCTAAAGAAAAGTACTTGATAGCAGATGGGATTCACAGAGTAGTAATTAGTTAGTCTGGGTATGACAAGGACTGGAATGACATGTTTTTAAAAAGCCTTTTAAAAATTATGAAAAAATATATATATACAAAAATGATCAGTCAAAAATCTGATAGTCTTTTCTGTTGTCACTGTGTTTATTTTTAAAATGTTAGTATTTGTTTTTTTCCCCTTCAAAATATTATCTATACCTGAGCATATATTCTTGTGTTTTGTTTTTTTTTGTAAATATAGGATCATACAGAATGTGATGATACCATATAATCTCTCAATCCCGATCCTGCTCCTCTTCAACTCTCTTCCATCTCTGTGAATGCCACACCTTTATCTAGTAAATTCTAGTTATACACACAAAACACAGTGTCACTTATAATATCTTTCCCTTCTCTCCTCAAATCTAATTCACCACAAGTCCTGTTGATTTTGTTGCTAAAATCTCTCCCAGATCCAATGAATTACACTCAGGAGTACTAAACCTGTGGCTGTCAATAGTCAATATACCATTGCATTTCATTGGACTTCTGCAGCAACCTTCCAATGGTTGAATGACCATGCACATGTTACCCGCCAAAGCAGTCTCCACACTGTAGCCAGGTTTATCTTCATGAACCACACATTTGATCCTAAAACCATTCAATGGCTTCCCCTTTTACTTCAGATGAAGATAAAGCCCTTCACTGTACATTTTAAGACCCTGCAACATTTCACATTTTTAGCATCATCTTGCATAACACTCTTTCCAAGGCTGCTACGAATAGTTGTATATATTGGGACTGCATGACTCCCACCCAGCAAATACTTAGTTATATCTGAAGAGAATTATATTACAAGCCTGTTATTGAACCAACTATTGGAAAAGGGATGGACTTACCATTGTTGGTTTAGAACAATCATTAGGAGGGGTAGAGCTGACACAGAGTAGTCAACCACAAGAAGCAATGCAGCGAATAACATACATTAAAATGATATAAAGGGAGAAAGTTATTGGAAAACTGATTAACGAAGATGAATTATGGTAAGGTTGATAAGAATTAATTCATGTAGTTTTCTTTGTTAAAAAAGATGTGATTTGACTTTGCATGAGTTTTCACATTATAGATATTTTGGCAGTGTTATTTTAATTATTTCCAAATTTTCTTCCTTGTAGTTTGTTTCTTCAAGTTAATCTACCTTCAAATCACTGAAAAAAGAGACTCTACTTATTTATTCTTGATTTTAGAGATAGAATAGTGAACAAGCCAGAGAAGAGTCTGTCTTTATGAATTTTATTCTTAGTGAAAGGAGGTAAAAAATATAAAAGCAAAAAAAAAAATCAACAATATAGTTTTAAATATTGATAATTATCTTTAAAAAAATCATATCATACGAGACTCTCAAGTATCTACTCCATCTGACAGATATCTCAGTAATAGTACATATCAATTGTAATTAAAATAAACTAAGATGTTGATCCACATTTGGCTGTGATCATGTTTTGGCTGTAATTAGCATTTGCCTGTGAAGAACTTGTAACATACCACATGGATTGAGAACCACTAGATGTATGACCGTGACCAATTGTTTACCCTCTTGACATGGTCCAGTTTCTTCAACTGTAAATTAGGATAGTAATGCCACCTCCTTTAAGGCATTTCCCTGAAGATTCTAACTATAAAGAGTTTAGAACAATGCCTGGCACATGTAAGTGAAGTGTGTGTATAAAATTAATAAAATAAATGCATCTTGTTAACCAGGAAGTAAAATTAGCCTCTGCATTAGTTCTTTTCCATTATAATGTGTGGATTAGAATCAGGCTTTAGGTGTATTTAGTTCAATGTTTCATGCTAAATGGGAGGAAATGGAGCCAGAATTAGACTGCAGGTCTTTCTCATGCCTATACACTGCTCTTAATAGTGTATTGCTCTGCCATGATTTCCATTCACTCATGCTTTAAGTATATACACCCTCAGGAAAACAGAAACCTAACCTCCACCTGAGGGGCATTAAATAAGGAACTGTTAACCCTCTTTCCTGGTGGTGTAGTTGCCCCTTCACTCTTGCCCTGGCGGGTGCATGTGGAGTTCATTTGGTAAGAAGTGGATGTTTTCAGAGTCAAAATACTGTGATTACCTCAGTGAGCAGTTCACATGGTGGTGTTTTTAGCGAAAGTCCTAATTAGCCTTCTATAGCTAATGAGCTTGTGGGTTATAAATCTACTCATTATTATGAATGATAGGGCCAGTGCTTAAAATTGGCCAGTTTTGCTTTAAGACATAATTATTTATGAAGAGGCCTTGCCCCAGAAATGGAAATCATAATAATTAGATTTAATCTTTCTGTGGCTTTTGTACTTCCTCTACCCCCTCCAGAAGCAGATGTCTAGAGGGTACTAATTACTAAGTAGTAGAAAGTTTCCTGCCCAAACAAATCAGAAAGTCAGGAGGCTAACCCCTGGAACTTTTAGCCACCACTTAGCCAGGTGCCTTTAGAAAAGGAGCAAACGGCGCCCCCCGACCCCCACCGACCCCCACCCCGGGGTTTGTCTGTTACTGGCAGATTTATGCTACATAATGTCACCAGCTGAGGAGCCTCGGGGCTTTGTTTCTTCAGCAAGCAGTGGATATTTTTGTAAGATGTTTTTCAAAAATAGTTAAATAGCCTAGCCGGTAGGGCTCAGTGGTTGAGCATCACTGAGCATCACCTATGAACCAGGAGGTCACAGTTCATTTCCCAGTCAGGGCATATGCCCGGGTTGCAGGCTCAATGTGGGATGTGCAGGAGGCAGCCGATCAATGATTCTCTCTCATCGTTGATGTTTCTATCTCTCTCTCCCTCTCCCTCTCCCTTCCTCTCTGAAATTAATAAAAATATAACTATTTTTAAAAATAGTTAAATAGATATCACAAACTTGCCAAAAGTTTATTAACTTGATTAAAACCAGACCATGGATAATTTCATATCAGGAAAAGAATGTGGGAATTACTCCTTTTGATCGTGACACGAGGTTCACAGTCAAGCACTGGCTGGCCCAAGAGTCCTACGGCTAGCGGCCCAACACAAACCGAGACACAACTACTCAGGTTCCCAGACTGGATCAAAGTTACGTCAATTCAATTTTTTGAAATTAACAGTATAACATGCATTCTTTAAACTTAATGAAAAATTTAATTTAAAAAATCCCATTACTAAGATGAAAAGATATTCCTATTCCTGGTGGGTTTTGTGGCTGAAAGAGGGTGTCTGAATTTTAATAAAATAATACAATACAACTAGAATTGGGGCAGTCTTTAGAGACTATCAGTCTAAATTAATTTGGTCTAGATGCTAGGCCTAACACTTTGTTTTAGAGGAGGACACTGAGGTGATGTGATAGGTTCTGTGAGGTGCAAGGTCACACTGCTCATTAGTGGCAGAGCTGGAACAAGGGCACAGACCTCCTGACTCCTGGTTCAATATGCTTCCAACTATACCTCAAAGCCATAAGGTTTCCTTTGGCGAGTCAAAGTATTCATCCTTGTCTCAACTCTTCCATCTCTCTCTGCAACACAATTTCTCCCTATCCAGCCCCGCAGAGGAAGGACAGAAACATATTCCAATATTAACAGTGACCATAAAAAAGAGGTGTGAAAATATCTAGCTATATCTGCTTCATAATTGCATTCCAAGCTTTTATCCTTGGTATTGTGGCTGAATGGATGAGTATGGATTCTGAAGTCTGACTGCTTGGTTCAAACCCTCCTGCCCTCCTTTATTATCTGTGTTACCTTGAGCAAGCAACTCTCTGCTTCAGTGTTCTCATCTGAAACAAAGAAACACACAAAAAGAGAGGGTATTAATAGTAAATGGCTGATAGTTGTTTGTGAACATAAAATAAGCTGATATTCATAAAGCACGGGGGAAGGGGCCTGGTAGACAGTGTGCACTTCATAAAGTAAATGGTAGCTGTTCTTTTTTATAGTATTAAGTACAAACAAGTCAGTATATAAAATAGCATGAATTATAAATGTATTAAGCTTAGAAGCTTAAGTGCCATATGTAAATAAGTCCATACATATAGTTTAGTTAATCCTCACCTAAGGATATTCTTTTCCACTGAATTTTAGAGAGAATGGAAGGAAGGGGAAGAGAAAGAAAGAGGGAGACACTGATGTGAGTGAGACACATCCATTGGTTGCTTCCTGCACGCACTCTGACCAAGGCTGGGGATCGAGCCTGTAACCAAGGTACATGCCCTTGACTGGAAACAAATGCAGGATCCTTCAGTCCATGGGCTGAGGCTCTAACCACTGAGACAATGGCTAGGGCAGTAAGCCCTTACATTAATTAGAGTCATCACAACAACCTAACATTGGACTTTATCTTAACTTTATAGAGTAGAGCACCTAGACCCAGAAAGATTATGTCCCTTGCTCCAAACCACACAGCTAGTCACTGACAGCAGCTTCCCTTCATAACTCTGATTTTTGGTACATTCGAACTTCCTGTTTTTGCTTGTCAATCCAGATTCCAGAAATTGCCCTCTAAATTTCCTAATTGCAAACCTTTGAAAGGCTTTTTATCTTAAAAAAGGAAAGAGGATGATAATTGATTGACAGTAGTGCTAGATGGGCAGTTTATTTAGGAGCTTTCAAAAAGGCTAAGGTGTGCTATTGCATGATGGGGGTGTTATAATGCTTTGGTGGAATCTAAAATTCGGGCGGGGGAGGGCACTTTAGCATTGGAACACACATGGCCTAAGTGATGGCAGGAGATGGGTATGAATTAAAAGGCCAATCACCTCCATCCCCTGACTCAGGCCACCCATTAAGGCCTGCACTGACAGGGTTGCTGTCTAATAAACATCACGCACAGAATGACACCATCTGGCAAATGTCAGAGGAGAGGGTACAGAAGCAACAGCTGCAGCCATCTGCTTGTGTTGCCAGCAACTCAAAAATAAATGGGTAGGGAGGGTCCGTGCTTCCAACTGAGTGAATATGCTGCCTTGCCCGGTTCCATCTTTTGTTCAGATTTTCTATAGAGATACTCACTCCTTCAAATAGTCCTAGAATGTACATGTAAACATGTATACTTCATGTGTGGAAGTTAAATTAATAGCTGTAACTGCAGATATTCTGAAATTGAACCCATGGTGTCCTCACTGCACTCCCTTCAGTTGCCCAAACCAGGTCTCCTCTCAGTGTTCCTGCTTCAGCAAATGACACTCTACCAGGGGTCCTCAAACTACGGCCCGCGGGCCACATGTGGCCCGCCGAGAACATTTATCCGGCCCGCTGGGTGCCACTGCCTGTCCTGCTTAGCAGCCGACTCGTCCCGGGCCCGCAGTGCGCATAGGAATTTGTTCATAGTTTTTTTTTAAACTATAGTCCGGCCCTCCAACAGTCTGAGGGACAGTGAACTGGCCCCCTGTTTAAAAAGTTTGAGGACCCCTGCGTGGGAACACCAGAAATGTTTAGGTATTCTTGCCTCTTTTCCACTCCTTATGACTCCTCAAGCTAAGTTGAGTCCTGTTTTGTACTCTCATAATATTGTGATTTTTCATTTACAGAATTTATCAACATTGGTAATCCTGGATTTATATTTGTGGCTATATTTATGTCACTTCATTAACCTGGCTTGCACTTGGCTTTCCCACGAGAGGATTGTGCCCTCTCGTTAGTCCAAGGCTTGAACCTGTCCAAATGCTATAGCCGCTCTCCACAGATTGGTATAGTGAGAGCTTTGCATTGGAGTGTCAGGAGACTTGGATTTCAGTCTAGATCTCAGTGTCCATGAACTACTCACTTCTATTATCAACAATCCTGTTACCTCATATTTAAAACAGGGTGCATAGTGTAGATGGATTAGTAAGTCACCTTATGAACTCAGGAGTTTAACCCAACAAAGTTAACTTTTCACTCATGTTGCATGTCCCCTGTGGGTGAGCAGAAGGCTCTGCTTCACATAGTCACGTAGGGACCCCGCTGATCGAGGCTTCCTTCTCTTGAAGTTGAACCGTTGCAAACCTCAGTCTTTCCCACATGTCCTCTTATCTCATCATTAGAAGAGAGAGATTGGAGAACTGTGCATTTCATTGGTTAGAAACAGAAATGTAGAGACCTGAGAAATATAGAAGAACACATGTAGCATTTGCTGAGTATGACTGTATTTTCCACATTTTTGATTTTGTGGGATTTTTGATTTTTTTAATAGTTTTCTTGACCAGTGGAAACATTTCTTGTAATGAAATGCTATATAAGTCCATGAAAGAAATAAGAGTGAAACTTTATTAATGGAAGCATAGCTGGAGAGGTCTGAGCCTCTGCCTGTTCTATACTTCATAAGCAACTATGCCATGTAATACACCCCAGGCACCTCTATGGACCATTGAGGGCCCTGCTGCATGCAATGTGAAAACTGCCTGCCTGGATGATGTCTAAGGTTGCTTTCAACTTTAAAAATTATATTTATAAGTGATAAGTTCTTTTTCAAATTTATTAAGCTACTGTATATACTGTTAAAAGTCTGTAGCCAATTCTAATGGATTTTAAATGACTTTTAAAATTGAAAACATGGTATACTACTATTAAAAAAGGGAAACAATCTATCCAATAATCCCTAACAAAATTATTTTTTATTTGCCTTTATGTCTTGCCCATAATTGTATATATTTTGCATAGTTGCATTATTGTGCAATTTTTAATCTTTTTATTTTCCACTTTATCATAAATTTTGTCAATTATATTTGGGCAATATAATGATTATTTTTATAAATAGAATATATTAGCTAAAGCAATCATAAATGCAATATTGTAAGTCTTTAACTTAGTAGCTAGAAATGTGTTAGTTCTCAAAAATGGCAATAATAATTAATAATAATGGCAGGTTGAATTTTTAAGAGGGAAGTTAGGTCAATAACTTAGAACAGTTTTGCCTGAAGGAAAATTAGTAAGCTGAATAGTAGACGCTCTATGAACCAAACATATTATCTGAGCTAAAACCAGAATTATGTTAATATCTTGTATAGAGTGCACTAAGCATCAGGCTTTGTCTCTGCACTTCTGTGATTATCATTCTTAATCCTCACAACAACCTATGCACAGTAGGTAAAATTATTTTGCAGTTCATTTAACAGTTAAAAAAAATGAAGCTCAGTTTGTTTAGCAATTTGTCCAGAGTTAGCTGACTAGATAATGCCTGATCCTGGATTAAATCAGATCTGTCTCCCAAGTTAAATGAGTTGTTTAGAGGCAACTGTCTCTGATGAGGCAAAGAGGTACTGCAATTCTCTTGCCAGTCTTCTCCAGTCCGACTGTTTGTTTTCCTTTTAAAATTATTAGCACTTAAAAAAGTGCATGGAGTTTAGTTTGAAGATATAAAGTATAGGTAAGAATGTTAAGGAAAACTATTAATGCCAATATACTTTCTTACAGTTTCATGGTTCATTTTACCATAGAATTAATGCGAATGCACAAATAGCAAACTATTCTCTGGGTTAATATTAATTCTTTATCCTGACCCAGTAAAAAATATCTAATAGATTATATAAATCTAGCCCAGCAAGGAAACAACGTATTTAAACTGCCTTTAAGCCAGTGTACATAATAGTAATGTTGCAGAAAGAGAAAGGGTATAAACAAATACTAATTATTAATTATTTACAAAGTTCATACTAAAGGACCTTGACTCTATATGTAGCGCTAACAAGTGCATGTAGGGGCAAAGACTGTAAAACCAAGTGGCCATTTTCTTTTTAATAATACATTTATTCTCACACCAGTTAACTTAGAGAATATCCTATTTTAAATGCTATTGCACAGTATTGGTTTTGTTGATAACATGTATCTCCTAAAATGGAGGCCACACAGGTTGTCCCTGAGTCAAGATGTGGACCACAAACATGTTTGATCTGGCTCAAGTAGTGTGGATAATTATTTGTCAACATTTTAAATTTGGGATTGTGGGAGGCAGAAGAATGGTTCCCAGAGGTGTCCATGCCTGCATCCTTTGAATCCGAGAATGTTTCATTACACAGCACAGGAGACTTCGCAGATATAATTAAGGTTATGGATCAGAGCTTTAAATAATAATAATAAAATTATCCTGGCTATCTAGGTGGGTCCATTCTAATTGCATGAACCCTGAAAAACAATCTCTACCTGGCAGGCAGAGCGGTATGGCAGCAGGGGAAATCTGAGAGTCAAAGTTTACTGAGATTCAACTCATTGTTGTAGGAGGGAGGCCACTTGGAAAATAAGAGAAGGAATGTGGGCAGCAAGGAAAATGGGATTTTGTTCTACAAGCCAATGGAATTGAATTTGGTCAAACTTGGAAGAGTGGGGAAGCTGATTAAGTCTCAGAACCTCTAGAAAGAAATGTAACTTGCCAATACCTTCATTTCAGCCTTCAGAGACCCGAAGCAGAGGTCCCTGCTGAGTCACACTGTAAGTGGATTTCCAACCTAAAGAAATGTGTGATAATAAGGGTGTTGTTTTAAGCCCCTAAGGTTTTGGTAAAAAAATAAATAAATAAAAGGCAGAAAAGGAAACTGATAGAAGTATTTCACATAGAAATTCATGCTTTTGAGCACATTTTTTTGTTTGGCTGCATTGGATTGGAGCTGAGTAGTAGAGGCACCATTTGGTTGAAGCCTGTGACTCTTATTTAGACAAGTTACCACCGGCCTGTATTCATTTGCATAATGAAACTGCCCTGTTGGCTTTTGCATTTTCAACCACTGAGCTAAAATTTGAAAGCGACAGAACTAGGTAGGAACAACCATGGCACACTTCAGCATTACTAATTGTTGCTTGATACGCCTTCCCGTTTTATCCCACTCTGGCCTTCATGGCTGTCTCTCTCTCTATTTCTTTCTTTTTTTTTCTTTCTTTCTTTTTAATAGAGCTTAGTGGACCCAACATAGCTGGTTGCTGTGGAAACATAACCCTTCCTTTTCACAGATGTTTTTCAGGGATAAGTGTTATCATGCAATTCTTTTATCAAGTTTCCTTCATAGCCTCAGTTGGTATGGAGTTTCCCTCCACCATTTATTGAACCATGTTGGACAAACATTTTTTTCCTGCAGAATCCAAGTAAAGGCACAGTTCCAATATTTTACACTTAATTGCAGTTGCTACATACGAGGACAGGGCAGTAGATTATATAGGAAGAGTAAATCAGTACATCTGCTTCGTGGCAAGGAATTATTTTGCACTAGAAAGAACAAGACTAAATAATGAAGCAAACAGTTGCCTGGGCATCTGTTAAAGAAATGCCCCTGCCCTCAATATTTGGATGGGTCTATTTCAAGTGATTGGGTATACCAGTAAAACTTAATTTAAAAAAATCTTGGAGCAAATAGTCTGAGGTGAGCTGTGTGGGGTAAGAGTGGGAGAAGAGCAATTTCTAAAAGGGGATTTGCAGCTGAGAATATAAAAAAAATGCTTGCTCTGGATGTTTCTTAAGTGACCCCTCTGCCTTCTAGGGCCACCAACCTTCTTTTGATACTTTTCCAAAAGGAAGGAAGGACTTTTGAAGAATCTAGTGACCCCACGGTTTTTCAGGGTGTTTTGTCTGATTTCTTCATTGCATTCCTCTGTCTGATAGAGCAGGAACGTGATGAAGATTCCAAGGAATTGCTGGTTTACTGTTTTGCTGATTTATAATATATAAATCAATATATATATATTTTTATTGATTTTAGAGAAGAAGAGAGAGGGAGAAAGAGATAGAAACATCAATGATGAGAGAGAACCATTGATTGGCTGCTTTCTGCATGCCTCACACTAGGGATTGAGCTCGCAAGCCAGGCATGGAAATCAAATCATGACCTCCTGGTTCATAGGTTGACACTCAACCACTGAGCAACACCAGCTGGGCTGCTGGTTTAATTCTTGTGTATTGCTGCCCCAATCATGTTTTTCCTCTTTATTCATTGTAGAACAGGGGGAACAAACCAGATGTTTTCAATGTTTGAATTACTTGGAATATAGAACTTTGTAAATACAAGTTATTATCCTATAAATTACCCCTAAGATAGCAAGAATCCAAAGACAGATCTATATATACATACACATATATATATGTGTGTGTGTGTGTGTGTGTGTGTGTGTGTGTGTGTGTGTGTGTGTGTATGTATATGCTAAGTGACCAGAACGACTGGAATGACTGGTCGCTATGACGGGGGTCAACCGGCCCTGTTAGGAGTGGGGCCAGCCAACCATCCACGGTCCCTCTCCACAGCCAGCCTAGCCCCGGATCACCCCCTCCCACCCAGATTAGGGTGGGTTTGGCAGCCAACCTCCTGCATCTCCTCCCTCCGGCTGGCCCAGCCCAAGTCACCCCGATTGGGGCAGGCTGGCTGGACCCCACCTGCATAGTATATAAATAATTTTAAAAGCTATTCTTATGGCACCTTATGCATCTCCCTAATTTTTAAATTAATTTTCACACCTGAAATTTGATATTTATTAGTTTAATTTTTCAACTAGTCTCTTTCCCACTACACATTTAAAATTTATTATGGCAAAGTTTCTATATCTTGATCCCCATTTTATACTAAGAATTTAGCACAGTGCTTATCTTATTAGAAGCTTTCAATAATTCTTTGTTGAATGAAATATGTGCCTTAATTGTCATTTTTATGGATGTAAATTTCTAATTCTGAATCATAACATGACAGGGCATTAGAGCCAAAGCATTTAAGTGTAAGCGTGATTCAGAAACCATTTGTTTAAGAAGTTGAAAGAATTTAAAGTCCCACATATATCCACCTTAGGGTAATACCTCTGCCAGAGAACTGGGTCTGTTCCATATCCTAGTTAAATAGCTGCCAGATAGTGCCACATGTAGGAGGCCAGGAAAGTGGAAAGTGAAGGAATAAAAGTAATTAGTGATGGACTCCAAGCTGTCTTGTTGCAGATGCCTAGTGTCTGATAGTGTCCAAGCTTTGCTCCTCAGAATCTTCAGATAGCCATCTTGACTGGCAATTGGGATTCGTCTTATCTAAAGATCTCACTAGTTGCTCTGTAAAAAGTTTGGACCTTCTTTCAGCCTCATGTTGTCTCTGCCATCTTAGTTTCTATGTGCCCGGACTCTTCATTGATCTGACATTTTTGTCTACTTACCTGTTTCACTGTTTGCAGTTTCTTTTCTGGTCTTACCCACTGGATGTTGCTCATGACCCATCTGTCATTTCATTCTCACTTCAGAGCAGAGGCATACCTATAACTTATGACAGATGTTTTCCTCTAAGAAGGGTTCCTAAAGTTAACCCTAGAAAAAGAAGTCAGTTTCTGGGGCCAGGGGAACTGCTCCAAGTCACTCTCTTCCAAGATGTAAAGCACATAAGAGTTTTTCCTTACAATTATTTTTAATAGATACATTTATTTTCTATTTAATTGACATTTACTTTCTATTTTTGAAATAATGCATATTTACTATAAAATTTAAATAATGGAGATTATAGAAAATGACAATTGTTCCCTTTAATGCACTCCTTAATTCTACTTCTCAGATAGAACCACTGTTGTTACTTCGCAAATCTCAAGCCTATCTTTCTTATGCAGTCTCTGAATTTGGTCTGACCCAGGCTAGAGTTCAAGCTCTACCATTTCATTCCTGAGTAAAGTTATGCAAGTTATTTAATCTTTCTGAGCTTTAGTTTATTCATTTATAAAATGGAATTTCTAATAGCACCTATTTAATAGGCTTAATATAAGATTCCAGTGGTGTAATAAACATAAAAATGCTCATTAAATTATTTGGTATTTAACACATACCAATTGGTATTAGTGAGGAATTCCTATTCACTTCATTAATATTTTACTAAACATCTTCTATGTTAGTACATAAAAAAAAATTTGAGTTAAGTTTTAAAGTGACCTCAGAATATTCTAATAGATAAGATACCATGATTTCCTTACTAATGAAAATTTCTCTTATTTTTAATGTATCTTTCTGTTCCAGTTGTTTGACTATTTCTTATAAATATAAAGTAGATTAATACTACTTAAAATTTTCTCTAGACAAACCCTTGGTACTTAACTAATTCCAGTTATTGGCTATGATGTCTCTTGCTTACCTGGTTGAATGTGATCAACTGTGATTCCAATTTAGATGATACCTTATTGAACTCTGCTGGCACCTTAGGGATATAAATGCCTATCAATAGGCCAAGTCAGTGTCTCATTTTCGGTTCTTATAAGTTTATTTCTAGTATCACATGATCTCACTAATCTAGGGGAAATAATGAACAACATAAACTGGTGAACAAAAACAGACTCGGAGACAGGGAAGCATAGATCAGACTTTCAAACCTCAGAGGCAAGGTAGGGGAGGGTGGGGGTAAGGAGGAGAGATCAACCAAAGGACTTGTATGCATGCATATAAGCCTAACCAGTGGTCATGGACAACAGGGAGGTGTGGGCATGTGTGGGGAGGGGTTTGGGATGGGAATGGGGGGATGAGGACAAATATGTGATACCTTAATCAATAAAGAAAAAAAAAAGCCAAGTCAGGGACTAAAAATTATGAGCTCTGAAAAAAATTAACTAGCTGAACTAAATATTTAATCTTTTGCATGTTGTATGAAAATGTCATTCGATATTATTGTCTAAGAAAAGAATAGGAAATTTACATCACCTACCTTTTTAAATATTAGAGTTACCATAAGAATTTCATGCTAACTTCACATCTAGTTGCTAGAGTAATCCCTGACACAGGTATTCATTCAATTAAATAATTTATAATTAATACACATAATTTTATACATACTTGAGCCATAAATTTTAATTTTTATACAAATCAGTTGAAAGTAAGAGCTCATGATAGTAAATTTCTGGTTGGTTAGATTTCGCCCAAGTCATCAAAGCAAAGACAAGAAAGTTTCTGGAATCTGTTGAAACTTCTTTGACATACATCTTTGCCTAAAGTCAATCCTATATAATAAAAGGCTAATATACAAATTGACCGAACGGCAGAACGACTGGTCGCTATGATACGCACTGACCAGCAGGGGGCAAATGCTCAATGAAGGAGTTGCCCCCTGGTGGTCAGTGTGCTCCCACAGGGGGGTACTGCTCAGCCAGAATCCGGGCTCATGACCGGCGAGCAGAGTGGTGGTGGCGGGAGCCTCTCCCATCCCTGTGGGAGCGGGCCTAAGCCAGCAGTCAGACATCCCCCAAGGGTTCCTAGACTGCAATAGGATGCAGGCTGGGCTGAGGAACCCCCATCCCCCCAAGTGCACGAATTTCGTGGATCGGGCCTCTAGTAAGTAAATAAATAATTTTATATGCAAGAAATTGTACAAACTAGTCTTTACAAATAAAGTTATAGACAAGCAATGATGAGAGAAAAGAGAATGGAATTTGGAGTGAAGGAAGCTATAATTTCTCAACATAGCAGAAAAGCTACATTTTTGTCATTAATGGTAGAATCTTGCCTTTCCACTTATCTTTTCTTTCTCACATTACCTGCCTACTATATTTACGAGATTTCTAGGGGCTTTATTTTTTTATATTATTATTGATATTTAAAAAGGTAACTTAAAATTAACTATTAAAGATTAGAGAATGAGTAACTTTCATCTTGAGGGCATATTATAGATCTCAGACTAGAAGTCTATCTTAATTTTAAAGTTTAAAGTCCATTGTTGGATAGAGCAGTTGTTCTAATTGCAGAAATAAAAAAGAGAGCATCTTAAAGCTTCACACAAAATCCCATTTCTGAATAAAATGCCAATTAGGATGAAAGAAAATTGTTTTAAATGGTCATTGAAATCCCAAGATAAAGGGTATGAGGGAAATACTGCAGATTCACAATAGTTCATTGACTTTAGGGCCTCTTGCCTCAAATACTTGGATTGCTGGTTTGTGGCCAAATGGATATAACCTCATTTTCCTCGTTTTCTCTCAGAAGTCATCTGCAATACTTCCGCAGAAAATGTGTGAAAAATATTACTGAAGACTTCCTAATATAAAAAACAGAATGTAGATCGAGAGACCACCTGGCTTATGGATGAAGGCAGGACTGCGAGGGAAGGAGCAATGCAGGACTAGAAAGCAAGGATTGTGACATCACAGCACCGCTGAAAACATGAATTTCTTGCCACAGGGTACAGGCCAGGAGAAGGTGCTCCAGTAAGCAAAATATAGTCACGTTTAAAGGATGATCACTCTGGACAAAAGTGGGCTTCACAAAGAATAGGAAAAGGATACTCTGGGGGGAGACAAAATGGCGGCGGAATAGAAGGACTTGTCCTGAGTCTTCTCCCGGAGCAAATAGAGGAGGCAGCTGAGACGAGCGGAATCCAGCCCGAATTGGCGAAGGAGGCACAGCTGGTGAGACAGTTTGCAGCTGGGAAGAGCTGGGATCCCCCGGATAAAGGTAAAATCTAAGATCTAGGCAGTAGAATCTCCCGGACCTCTGTGCCCAGAAGGTCAGGGAGAAACTACACAGTGCCAAGCCGTGTCCCTGAGGACAGGCAAGGTCTGAAGGATTTTAGACCATAGAGTCTGGATTTGGGATCTGAGCTCAAAGGCAGCCTTTAAGAGCTGCCGGACCGCGGAGTGCCAGCAAGAGAGGAACTGGCAGAGACGCGGTCCTTCCTCACGCTAGGGCCCGCACCTTTCCCCACTGAACCTAGTTCTTGGGACCTTTTGGAGACAGGCGCTTACCTGTGACAGAAGTGCGGGAGAAGGGGTAGAGCTGTGGAACCTGGGCAGAGTGGGCAACGGACGGTCCAGGAGAAGTGGTAGCAAGTCTGGTGCTGAGTCATATCTAAGCCCACAGAATCCATTTTCTCCTGAGAGATAGCCCCTTCCCCCAGTCTCCAGGCAACCAATATAGCCACACCCAGATTCCACCCTGATTAACACCAAGGAATCTGAATACTCCCTGAGGCCATAGGATCTATTCTAAAGAGAAATCTTTAGAAGCTAAGCACCTCAATTACACTAGATAACCAAGCTCTGGAGAACAGAAAGATTTCACCAGTAGCACCATCACCAAAAGAACCTGGGTAGCAAAGCAATTGGATCTACAATTAAAACATTTCAGGAAAACATGGGGAGACAAAAAAGCAATACCCAAAGGAAAGAAAAAGAGGAATCACCAGAAAGGGAGTTAAATGAAATTGAGGCTAGCAGCTTAACAGAGAGAGAATTCAGAGTAATGGTTCTAAGGATGTTTAAACGGATGGATGACAAATACACACAACTCAATGAGAACTATAAGGAGCTGAATGAAAATGTCACCAACATGAAAAGAAACCAAGAGGAGATGAAGAACGACATAGCTGCAATAAAGAACACATTGGAAGGCTTAAACAGTAGACTAGAAGAGGCTGAGGACCGCATCAGTGAATTAGAAGACAAGGTAGGAAAACACACACAAACACAGCAGCCAATGGAAAGAAGACTTAAAAAGCAAGAGGAGAGCCTAAGGGAGCTTTGGGACAACACAAAATGAAACAATATTAGAATAATAGGGATACCAGAAGGTGAGGAAGAGAAGCAAGGAATAGAAAACCTGTTTGAAGAAATAATGACAGAAAACTTCCCTGATATTGGCAAGAAAAAAACTATGCAAGTCCAAGAAGTACATAGAGTCCCAAACAAGTTGAATCCCAAAAGACCAACACCAAGACACATCATAATTAAATTGGCGAATACCAATGACAAAGTAAGAATCTTAAAGGCTGCCAGAGAGAGACAGAAAGTTACCTACAAGGGATCTCCTATTAGAATATCAACTGATTTCTCAACAGAAACATACCAGGCCAGAAGGGAAGGGAATGAAATATACAAAGTGATGCAAAGCAAGGGACTGAATCCAAGAATACTATACCCAGCAAGGTTATCATTCAAAATTGATGGTGGAATCAGGAGCTTCACAGACAAAAAAGGGCTAAGAGAGTTTATCACTACCAAGCCAGCAATGCAAGAAATGCTAAAGGGACTGCTGTAAAAAGAAGAAAGAGAAAGGCAAAAAGAAACACAAACACTAAGGGGGAAAATATGACAACAAACATGTACTTGTCAATAATAACATTAAACGTAAATGGATTAAATGCACCAATCAAAAGACATAGGGTAGCTGAATGGATAAGAAAACATGACCCATATATTTGCTGTCTACAAGAGACCCACCTCAGAGCAAAGGATTCACACAGACTGAGAGTGAAGGGATGGAAAAATATTTTTCAAGCAAATGGAAATGAGAAAAAAGCTGGGGTAGCAATACTTATATCTGATAAAATAGACCTCAAAATAAAGGGCATAACAAGAGATAAGGAAGGCCACTACATAATACTAAAGGGAGCAATTCAACAAGAAGATATAACTCTGGTAAACAAATATGCACCCAACGCAGGAGCACCCAAATACATAAAAAAACTCCTGGAAGAGATCAAGGGAGAGATCAACAACAATACAATCATAGTAGGAGACTTTAATACACCACTGACATCACTGGATAAATCCTCCAGACAAAAAAATCAGCAAAGAAATAGCAATTCTAAATGACACACTAGATCAGATGGACCTAATTGACATCTTCAGAGCATTTCACCCCAAAGCCTCGGAATATACGTTCTTCTCAAGTGCCCATGGGACATTTACAAAAATAGACCACATATTGGGTCACAAACAAAGCCTCCCTAAATTCAAAAAGATTGAAATCCTATCAAGCATTTTCTCAGACCACAATGGCATAATATTAGAAATAAACTATAATAAAAACATTCAAAAAAATTCAAACACGTGGAAACTGAATAGCATGCTATTAAACAATGATTGGGTGATCAACGAGATCAAAGAAGAAATTAAAAACATCCTGGAGAATAATGACAATAAAAACACAACAATGCAAATGCTATGGGACACAATGAAAGCAGTCTTGAGAGGGAAGTTTATAGCTCTACAGGCCTACCTCAAAAAACAAGAAAAAATGGTAATAAATCTTCTAACTCAACAACTCAAAGAATTAGAAAGAGAGCAACAAGAAAAGCCCACAGTGAGCAGAAGGAAGGACATAATAAAGATGAGAGCAGAAATGAATGACATAGAGACCAAAAAAACAATACACAGGATCAACAAAACCAAGAGCTGGTTCTTTGAAAGGATAAACAAGATTGATGAACCTCTAGCCAGGCTCACCAAGAAGCAAAGAGAGAGGACCCAAATAAACAAAATCAGAAATGAAAGAGGTGAAACAACAGACCCCACAGAAATACAAAGGATTGTTAAAAAATACTATGAACAACTCTATTCTAACAAACTACACAATCTGGAGGAAATGGACACATTCCTAGAAAAATACAACCTTCCAAAACTCACTCAGGAAGATTCTAAGAATCTCAATAGGCTGATAACTATGGAAGAAATTGAAGCAGTCATCAAAAAGCTTCCAGCAAACAAAATCCCAGGGCCTGATGGCTTCACAGGGGAGTTTTACCAAACATTCAATGAAGAACTAAAACCTATCCTCTTCAGACTACTCCAGAAAATTCAAGAAGAAGGAACACTTCCAAGCTCCTTCTATGAGGCCAGCATCATCCTAATACCAAAACCAGACAAAGACAACACAATGAAAGAGAATTACAGGCCAATATCCCTCATGAACATAGATGCCAAAATCCTCAACAAAATTCTAGCAAATCGAATCCAGCAGTACATCAGAAAGATTATACGCCATGACCAAGTAGGATTTATCCCAGGGATGCAAGGATGGTACAATATTCGCAAATCAATAAACGTGATACATCACATAAACAAATTGAGAGATAAAAATCACATAATCATATCAATTGATGCAGAAAAAGCATTTGATAAAATCCAACACCCTTTCTTGATAAAAACTCTCAGCAAGGTGGGAATAGAAGGATCATACCTGAACATAATAAAAGCCATATACGACAAACCCACAGCCAACATCATACTCAATGGGCAAAAACTAAAACCATTTCCCCTAAGAACAGGAACAAGACAGGGATGCCCACTCTCACCACTCCTGTTTAATATAGTGCTGGAAGTACTAGCCATTGCGATCAGACAAGAAGATGAAATAAAAGGCATCCAAATTGGAAAAGAAGAAGTAAAACTGTCCTTATTCGCAGATGACATGATACTGTACATAGAAAACCCTAAAGACTCCATAAAAAAATTATTAGACTTAATAACTGAATTCGGTAATGTAGCAGGATACAAAATTAATGCCAAGAAATCTATGGCATTTCTATACACCAATAATGAACTTACAGAAAGAGAGACTAAAAAAGCAATCCCATTTACCATCGCACCAAAAAAATTAAGATACTTAGGAATAAACTTAACTAAAGAGGTAAAAGACCTATATGTAGAAAACTACATGACACTGAAAAAAGAGATAGAGGAAGACATAAACAGATGGGAGAACATACCATGTTCATGGATTGGTAGAATCAACATCATCAAAATGTCCATACTACCCAAAGCAATCTATAAATTCAATGCACTTCCCATTAAAATACCAACAACATATTTCACAGACCTAGAACGAAATTTCCAAAAATTTATCTGGAATAAAAAACCCGAATAGCTACAGCAATCCTGAGAAAGAAGAACAAAGTAGGTGGGATCTCAATACCAGATATCAAGTTGTATTACAAAGCTACTGTTCTCAAAACAGCCTGGTACTGGCACAAGAACAGACATATAGATCAATGGAATAAAATAGAGAACCCAGAAATTGACCCAAATCAATATGCTCAATTAATATTTGACAAAGGAGGCATGAACATTCAATGGAGTCAAGACAGTCTCTTCAGCAAATGGTGTTGGGAAAATTGGATAGATACATGCAAAAGAATGAAGCTAGATCACCAACTTACACCATACACAAAAATAAATTCAAAATGGATAAAGGACTTAAACATAAGACGGGAATCCATGAAAATACTAGAGGAATCCACAGGCAGCAAAATCTCGGACATATGCCGAAAGAACTTCTTCACTGATACTACTCCTAGGGCAATGGAAGCTAAAGAGAAAATAAACAAATGGGACTACATCAAAATAAAAAGCTTTTGCACAGCAAAGAAAACCATCAATAAAACAACAAGAAAGCCCACTGCATGGGAGAACATATTTGCCAATGATATCAATGATAAGGGTTTAATCTCCAACATATACAGAGAACTCATACAACTTAACAAGAAGAAGATAAACAACCCAATCAAAAAATGGGCAACTGATCTAAGTAGACACTTTTCGAAAGAAGACAGAAGGCAGGCCAAGAGACATATGAAAACCTGCTCACAGTCACTAATCATCAGAGAGATGCAAATCAAAACAACAATGAGGTACCATCTCACACCTGTCAGAATGGCTTTTATCAACAAATCAACAAACAACAAGTGTTGGCGAGGATGTGGAGAAAAAGGAACTCTTGCACTGCTGGTGGGAATGCACACTGGTGCAGACACTGTGGAGAACAGTATTGAGCTTCCTCAAAAAAATAAAAATGGAACTCCCATTTGACCCAGTGATCCCACTTCTAGGAATATATCCCAAGAATCTAGAAACAGGCATCAGAAAGGAAATATGCACCCCTATGTTCATAGCAGCACAATTCACCATAGCCAAGATTTGGAAACAACCTAAATGCCCATCAGCAGATGAATGGATTAAAAAACTGTGGTATATCTATACAATGGAATACTACGCTGCGGTAAAAAAGAAGGAGTTCCTACCATTTGCAACAATATGGATGGAGATGGAGAATATTATGTTGAGTGAAATAAGCCAGGCAGAGAAAGATAAATATCACATGATCTCGCTCATTTGTGGAATATAATGAACGACATAGACGGATGAACAAGAACAGATCCAGAGGCTGAGAAACGTTGATCAGAACATCATACCTCAGGTAAGGTAGGGGAGGGTGGGGGTAAGGTGGAGAGATCAACCAAGGGACTTGTATGCATGCATATGAACCTAATCAATGGACACAGACAACAAGGGGGCGGGGCATTAAGAGAGATTGTTTCATGTGACAAAAATTTTTAAATGAAACTCTCTGTAGACTGAAAATTATTTTGGAAGGAAACAAAGAGAAGTTTCCTTCAAAAGTCATAAGGATTGTAATTGAAAGTCAACATATTTGGCCTCTTGAACTAAAGTAAATAATTTGTGTTTTTGCCTCCCTGACAAAGTTTATATAAAGCTACAAAAAGAAATTGACAGCCAGCTTGAAATGGAATTGCCAGGGCCTAGGGCAAAGAATATCCTTACATGATATTATTCTACAATGTCATTATAATTTTAGATATTTTACAACAGCATATTTTACAATTATCTCAAACAAACTTACAAACTAATTCTTTGAATGGTTGGCAGCAATTAAAAAAAAGAAAAAAAGGGACATGAAAGGATTTAATCCCTTGCAGAAGGAATTAAGGCACTGGGAAGGCACTTGAGCATCCTATATTGGCCCCTCTTGCCCTTTGTGCCAAGAGGGACCCTCTTCTCACAATCCAGTTGCCCACAGCTGTTACCTCAGCTTTCTGTTCATGCTGAGCTTGAAGCCTCATGGGGGCTGGTACCATGGATCTGTCTCACATCCAATTGTGTGAGCTGGGCCCTCACTGGAGAAGAAACCCGAGTTCCCCGAGATATGTGATCAGCACCGGGACCCTGCCAGCAGGCCAGGGGTTCCCAAGGCAGGTGCTGGGTGTGGAGGCCACGGGGTCATAGGCTACCAAGGAGACAGAACTGAACCTCACAGCACCCTGCTTGGCCCCGGAGGATGGCTGGTTAGCCAGAGACAGGTAAGATTCCTCAAGGAAGGAACAACCTAAGACAGGCACAGTTGCAGAGGGGCCATCAGGAGAGAATTTGGGGGGGCAACAGAAGTGGGGCACAGACCCTCACCCCCCCAACATTGCAGGGGCTTGAAACCTCACCCCCTTCTAAAGGAGGTCTCCTGCCCCCATGGCTGCTTCACGCTTCCCACACCCAGCTCAGATCGGGACCCAGGCAACAGAAAGAGACCCGGCCCAGCTCACATCGAGATACAGGTGACAGACAGAGACTTGGCCCAGCTCAGATCGGGACCCAGGTAACAGACAAGAGACTTGGCCGACAGCAGTTGCCCTATATCTAAATTCAGCGAGCATTTGGAATGCTCAGGGCCCACTCAAGAATGCAAATAATCCTTCCCACTAATATTTACAGGGTAAACTAAGATTGTTGGTAGAGTATTAAATTTGACAGTAAAATAGTAATCGAGTTTTCAGATTAATTTAAATAGCCTAATTGAAATAAGTGAATATTCAAATACTGGACAAAAAGCTGTTCTTAAAGTAATAACTAAAATTTCTATTGGTAGTTCATCTCATGGTAAAATTCCTGAATATGCAATGAACCTAAAGCAGTCATATGTGTGGGGAAAAAAAAACATTTTTAAAATTTAAAGTTATCAAGACTGCATTATAAAATTTACAAAAACCTCCATTAATAAAAAAAAAGGGGGGGGGATAGTAGGGCAATATTATGTAAGGAAAAATATCCTATAAGTAAATTACATCTAGAAAATTTTTACTTTACCAAATTAAGGTTCATTTGCAATGCTAACAGCAAGACGGCCATTAAAAACACACATGGTGTCTAAATAAGACAAAGGAAAATCGTTTGAACAAAAATAAAAAGGATCCCAAATCAATTATATAGAAAAGATTCCTTTATTAACTTGTGGTCGAGAATATATTTGTATATTTTCAGAAAACAACCCCAAGACCAGATGGATTCCTGCAACAGAGAGGAATTGACAGGAGTGCTCCAACCACGAAGACAAGAGGAAAAAACAGTCCAGAGATGGAAGACGCTGACAACGCCTTGTCATGGGAGCAGTCAGCAGCTGTGCACCGCTGCAGGTTGCCTAGGACCAAACCAGAGAGGGTCGGACCTGCATTGCCACCATGTGCCCACCATCCAGATATCAATGCTGACATGTACACATAAGGAACTGTTGGACATTGAAATTGGGACTCAAACATTTTTTTGTTGTGTTTTGTTTTGTTTTGTTTTGTTATTATATGTTTATTTCCAGTCTGCAAAGGCAAAACTTTTTAAAGGAAAGAAATGGTGGGAAAAAGATACAGAGGCAAAGAAGCATTGAACAGACTGTCAAACTACATTGGGAAGACAGGGGAGGTTGGGCGAGGAGGGCTGTAAGAGACCAACCGAAGGACTTGTATGCTTGCATATAAGCACAACCAACGGATATAAGACACTGGGGTGGGGGGCAGGGTGGGTAGGTGAAGGCATGTCCTGGGGGGTAGGGGAGGTCGGGGGGAGATCAAGGGGGAAAAAAAAGGGGACATATGTACTACTATTTGTAATACTTAAAACAATAAAAATAAAATTAAAAAAAAAACCCAAAAAAAAACCAGAATGTAGGTAAGAAATAAAAGAATCATAGAAAAAGCCCAGCTTGGCTAATTTCAAGTTTTTAAATTTCCTCATTCCAGATGTTTTTTTTGTACAGCCACTCCAAGCCAACTCGTTTCTAGTCTAGGTTATATTCTTTCTAGTTTCCCTAGTCCTGGTTCAGGGAATGTTTTTCTCCCACAAACTTAATTTTTTATTGGAGAAAAATCATGGACTTAATATTTCATTCATTAAACACATATGTCCTGAATGCTTACTCCCAGGCACTTTTCAAGGTGTTTGAGAATAAAACAGATAAAGATCCTTATCTTCATGAAGCTTATCTTCTATATGGCTAAGCATCCAGCCATCTGACTGGTAGCTATGACACACACTGACCACTAGGGGGCAGATGCTCAATACAAGAGCTGCCATGATGTGCACTGGCCATTTAAAAAGAAACGGCACCATGGACCTGGCACCAACAAACCAACACTTGGCTTCTCCCAAGTGGGATACAGGCCCCACCACCACCCCGGAGTGACACCCCACCAAATTGCAGCCAACGCTGCCAAGACTCCGTGGCACAAAATGCGGCCCACAGACTAGCCCAGCCTGGAAACAGTTGCTGTGGGTGCTGGGTCATGAAGCAATACCTGGCTTCCTCTCCTTAGCGACTAGCCTCCTTGGAGTTTCTTCAGCCCAGGCACACGACTTGCTTTATAGTCAGGTGCAAACACTTTACACTTTAACCAAATGTTTGTGAAGCGCTTTCATGTTCCTCATCTCATTTGATCCTCACAGAAGTTCTGGAGTAGGTAGACAGGAGACTTGGTAGAATCCTAATTTTTTTTTTTTCATTAGCCTGAAAACAGAGATTTTAGAAAGTTTAGAGACTTGACTCGACTAGAAAGAAGTAAGAAATAGTGGAACTTGAAAATGACCTCAGATTTTCTCACTGCGCAGAATATAGTCAAACACTACTGCAGTTAAATATTTTATTCTTTGTTCTTGCTGCATGGTCTACAATAATAATCTGCTTCATGTTGATATTTACTGCTGTGTTGCTGACAATTACCTGAAAGAGAAGTTGGAGTACTTCACTGGGCCAGAAAAAGTTTAGCTAAATCAGAAAGCAGGTCTAATTAAGCAAGTTTATTCTATGCATGTAAAAGGCTAAGTTGACTCAATGCATGTGCGACATATATAAAGCGCTCGCTGGTGCCAATTGTATGTGTGTATTTTGATCTGTCATTGTTGATCGTGAATTTGGTTAACACTTCTATTATAGAGAAAGGGTGAATAGCAATAGTAAAATACTTCTTCTAATTAATTTCCTTTCAATGTACACAAATCTGTGCACTGGGTCACTAGTATTCTAATAAGGGAAGGAAGTAAATAAACAATAAATACAATAAAGAAGTAAATTATATGGCATGTTGGAGAGAGCTAATAAGCATCATAGAGACAAAAGGGAAAATTAGAGCAAGGAGTAGGGGTTGTAATTTCAAATGTGGTGGTTAGAATGGTCTTCCTTGAGAAGGTGACATAAGAGCAAAGACATGAACTAGTTTGGGATTCGTTCTGTGCATATGGGGAGAAAAGCATTCCAGGCAACGGAAACAGCTGAAATAAAGATTTTTCTGGTGGGCATGTGCCCGTCATATTCAGCAAGGAGACCACCATGGCTGGAAGGGAGTGAAAGAGGAGGAGAAGAAGTCTCAGGCACCATGTGAGTTTGCTGTGGGTTGGGAAAGGTATTGGGGAGGGGAGGGAGACAGATCACAGAAGGTCTTAAAGTTCCCTTTAAAGAGTTTGGTTTTGATCCTGAGTGAGGAAGAGCCATGGCAAGATTTTGAGCATAGGAGCATCAGGATCTGACTCACATTTTAAAGGGGTTACTGTGGCTGCTGTGTTGAGAATACTTCCTACTTTGCATTGTATTCACTCTTAGGCTACACACTAGAATATATATCTATATCTATCTATATCTATATATCTATATCTATATCTAATCTATATGTATCTCTCTATATATCTATCTATAGCTGTATCATCTATCTATATCATCTATATCATCTATATCTATATCTGCTAGAAACCCAGTGCATGAATTCATGCATGGTTGGGGTCTGGCTGGCCCACCCTGATGGGGGAAGATTGGGGGTGAGGCCGGCGGGCCAACCACCCGTGGCCCCTCCCCCCAGCCAATTCTGCCCCAGATCGGGGTGGGGGGGCATTCGGGGGCTGGCTGCAGTGCGAGTCATAGTGACTGGTCATTCCGATCGTCCAGGTGTATCAGTTGCTTGGCTTTTATATATATAGATATTTATATCTATCTATATCAATGATCAAGTTTACTTTTGGACCTTTCAAATAAATAGTTAAAAATATGTTGACTTATTTCTTTTTTAACGGAGTACAATGAAAAATATAATGATTTCTCCTTCCCAAATCCAAATATAAATGGACTAATTTAAGAAAACTTTCTCTGACTACTTATTATCACTCTTGTGTTTGAGATGCCTCAGGCAGGTTTTGCAGATTCTACTATTTTTGCAGTTCATAATCTGCTCTTACTTAGACTATAGGAGTTAATTAATTCTTAACAGTTTTCTGCAACTTACTTTGAGTACTAGTTTTAATTGGTAACTTTAAAAAAATGTTAGTTTTTTTTTTTTAAGGAAAATGCATGCAATAGAATTGACCCAAGTTCCTCTTAATTCAACTAAAAGTATTATATAAATCCAATCACCTGGTTTGAAATCCTGCCAAAAAAGAAATTATTAAACAAAGGGGAGAAACCAAGATGGCGGCATAGGTAAGCACCTAAACTGCTGCCTCGCACACCATTTCAAAATTACAACTAAAAGACAGAACGGACACCATCCAGAACCACAGGAAAGCTGGCTGAGTGGAAATTCTACAACTAGAAGGAAAGAGGAAAGCTCACGGAGAATTGGAGGAATGGCAAAGGGTTGAGGTAGAGCAAAGGGTCTTTGTGCATGCAGAAAGGAAGGGCGGCTGAGAGCCTGGCTGACTTTCTCTGGTGGGAGGGGGAAGGAAGCCCCTGACTGCACTGAAGCCCAGTTCCAACTGCACTGAAGCCCAGTTCCGGGCGAAACCCTGTGGACCCAGGCTCATACAGGGGGAATATGGATTGTGAGGTAGAGAGAAAGGCACTTGGAGACTCGGACACCTGGGGAGACCCGGGGAGCCCCGGCGGGCAGGGGTCTGGAGGCATGCGCAAGCCAGTATGCACAAAGACTGTGGAGGTTGCCACAGGCTTTCCCTAGCAGAAGGGAGTCGGAAGCTCCTGACTGCACTGAGCCCCAGTTCCAGGTGAGCCGCTGGGGACCCACGCTCTTGTGGAGGGGAGGGGAATCTGGACTCTCAGGTGGAGGCTCGGGAGCCAGGGAAGGCAGAGGACTGGAGGCACGCATGCAAGGGCAGGGCTGATAGGAAGCCAAGACTGTCTGCTCCATCCTGAGACTCCACCCCATCCAAGCTGAGCACAGAGGCTTTTGCAATTTGGCAAGTCTAATCCTATAAGGCTGTCTCCAGCACTGAATTTCTCCCAGCATAGACACAGCTGATCCTCATAGCCAACTGGCCTGGAGGTCAATTCCTCCCAGTGATACCAACAACAATCAAGACTTAACTACAACAAGACTGTACACACAGTCCACAAAGGGGTGCACCAAAAGTGTCCACCTCAAGTTAACTGGGGAGGCCGACCCACTGGGCCATATAGAAAACCTAGCACACAAAGCTACCCTACCAACTCAGGGAAACAGTGAAAATGTGGCGACAAAGAAACAGATCACAAACGAAAGAAATGGAGGAAAACGAACGACTGGATATAGAATTCAAAACCACAGTTATAAGGCTTTTCAAGAATATCCTAGAAAAGGCTGATAAATATGAGACCCTCGAAGATATGAAAAAGGACCAACTAGAAATTAAGCATACACTGACTGAAATAAAAAATATTATACAGAGACCCTACAACAGACTAGAGGAATGCAAGAATCAAGTCAAAGAATTGAAATACAAAGAAGCAAAAAACACTCAACCGAAAAAGCAAAAAGCAAAAAAAAAATCCAAAAAGTTGAAGATAGTGTAAGAAGACTCTGGGACAACTTCAAGCATACCAACATCAGAATTATGGGAGTGCCAGAAGAAGAGAGAGAGCAAGATACTGAAAACCTATTTGAAGAAATAATGACTGAAAACTTCCCCCATCTGGTGAAAGAAATAGATTTACAAGTCCAGGAAGCGCACAGAACCCCAAACAAAAGGAATCCAAAGAGGACCACACCAAGACACATCATAATTAAAATGCCAAGAGCAAAAGACAAAGAGAGAATATTAGAAGCACCAAGAGAAAAACAGTTAATTACCTACAAGGGACCACCCATACGATTGTCAGCTGATTTCTCAACAGAAACTATACAGGCCAGATGGGAGTGGCAAGAAATTTTCAAAATGATGAATAGCAAGAACCTACAACCAAGATTATTCTACCCAGCAAAATTATCATTCAGAATTGAAGGTCAGATAAAGAGCTTTACAGATAAGAAAAAGCTAAAGGAGTTCATCACCACCAAATCAGTATTATATGAAATGCTGAAAGGTATTCTTTAAGAAGAGGAAGAAGAAAAAGTAAAGATAAAAATTATGAACAACAAATACATATCTATCAACAAGGGAACCTAAAAATCAAGTGAATTAAAAACCTGAGGAACAGAATAAACTGGTGAATATAATAGAATCAGGGGCATAGAAAGGGAGTGGACTGATAATTCTCAGGGGGAAAGGCGTATGGGGGGGGGGTGCAGGAAGAGACTGGGCAAAAATCATACACCTATGGATGAGGACAGTGGGGGGAGGCAAGGGCAGAAGGTGGGGTGGGAACCGGGTAGAGAGGAGCTATGGGGGAAAAAGGAGAAACAATTGTAATAATCTGAATAAAGATTTAATAATAAAAAAAATTATTAAGCAAAGGTAAATAAGTCTATTCACAGGTACCTTGCTTTAAACAGTGGATTAATTTTATATTATTCTTTTTCTCCCACTTGTTTTTAATTTGCAGCAGGATACAAAAAATGACCCATTGAGAATAAAAGATTGTCTCAAATTGAATTATGATAACAGACACAACTTTATTCAAATAATTTTTTAATAAAATTTTATTTTTGTTTCTTGAAACACTATTCTGTTGAGTTACACCAAATCACTTAAGATTTAACTTAAATCAAGCTGAATTTGATGGCACAGGCTTCCTCGAAAACTGACTTTTATCCTAAAGGAGTAAATTACTTAGCATGTTAGAAGATAAGTGGTGTGGATGTTAATGGTATATGGTCCTGTATTTGTGTTCAATGTATCCAGTAGTGTTCTCAGAGATTTCAGAATACAATAGGTGAACTTTATTTGCAACTCTGAACTCCAGTAAACTTATTAAAAAAAATGAAAACATCAGGTAATATTGTATTCTCCAAATGTTTTAAGCATAAACATTTGCTTAAGCATAAAAATCTGAAAGGTGTGAGATGGTATCAATATTACCTGATGTCTATAGCCAGGTGATTTTTTCTTTCTTTTTGGTTTGATATTGTTTAATATTATATAAGTTTCAAGTGTACAGTTCTACAATGCATCATAATCTGTATATTGCATTGTGTACTCAGCACCCAAAGTCTAGTCTTCCGTCACCATATATTTGACTCCCTTTATCCTCCACAAAAAAATATGGAATGCTTCCTTTTTGTTTGTCATCCCTGAGCAGGGGCCATGCTAATCTTTGTATCATTCCAATTTTAGTATATGTGCTGCTGAAGTGAGTACGAAAGGATTTTTTAAGTGGCAAAATAATAATTTATAGTAAGTAAAAATTGTAATTTTAAGATTTATTTATTTATTTATTGTCTAAAGTTTTACATATGTCTCCTTTTCTCCTGATTAACCCCCCTACCCTCACCTGCCTGGCCATTCCTACCCGGGACAAGCCCCCACTGCCCCAGTGTCTGTGCCCACTGGTTATGCTAATATGCATCATACAAGTCCTTTGGTTACTCTCTAACCCTCTCTCCCCCCACCTCCCCTGTCATTTATCTCTGGATCTATTTTTGTTCATCAAATTATGTTGATCATTATATCTCACATGTGAGTGAGTCATATGATATTTATCTTTCTCCAACTGGCTTTTTTCACTTAGCATAATGCTCTCCAGTTCCATTCATGCTGTTGCAAATGATAAAAGTTCCTTCTTTTTTATAGCGGCATAATATTCCATTGTGAAGATGTGCCACAGTTTTTTAATCCACTCATTTGCTGATGGGCACTTAGGTTGTTTCCAAATCTTAGCTATGGTAAATTGTGCTGCTATGAACATAGGAGTGCATATATCCTTTCTGACTGGTGTTTCTAGTTTCTTGGGATACAGTCCTAGAAGTGGGATTACTGGGTCAAATGGGAGCTCCATTTTTAACCATACCTTCGTTATGCCCACCAGCCAAACAGGAGTGAGTATGCAAATTAACTAAACAAAGATGGAGGGTTAATTTGCATAAGCAGGTGCCAAGGGGCTGGGGGGGGCACGTGGGATGCAGTCGCTCTGGGCCTCTGGACAGCGTGGGAAGGCAGAAAGGCAGCTCTGGGCCAGGGGAAGGAAGGCCCATTCTTGCATGAAACTTTCTACATCGGGCCTCTAGTTTTAAATAATGCTTCATGAACATAAGGTGCATATAGCAGGGTGAAGGGATTAAGTAAAGAAAAAACAAAGACTCATGGACATAGACAACAGTATGGTGATTGCCAGAGGGAAGAGGGTGTGAGGGGAGATAGAAGAAGGTAAAGGTGGGATAAATGGTGATGGAAGGAGACTTGGGGTGGTAAACACACAATACAATATACAGATGATGTATTATAGAATTGTATTTCTGAAACCTATATGATTTTATTAACCAATGTCACCCAAATAAGTTCAGTTAAAAAAAGAAAACAGGTATGTGATTCATACTTTGGAAGAAAATTCTGGGCTAGATTTGAAAGTATTAGATGAAAAAGAACAGGCATTGGCTGTCTCAATGGAGGACTGTGTTTGTCAGCTTGAGCTGCCTTAACAAAGTACCATAGGATGCTTGGATTCAATAAGAAAAAGTTATTTCTCAGTGTTCTGGGGGCTGGGAAGACCAAGACCAAGGCCAAGGTGCCAACTGATTTGGTTCCTGGGAAGAGCTCCCTTGCAGACAACTGCCTTCTTGCTCTGTCTTTTGCATGGTGGAGAGAGATAATCTCTTTTGTATCTTCTTATAAGGGCACTATTCCATCAGGAGGTGTCTACCCTCATGACTATTACTTCCCATTTGCCCCATCTCCAAATATCATCACATTGGGAATTAGGCCTTCAATATATGAGTATTGGGGGCACACAAACATTTGGTCCATAGCAAAGAATAAAATTTACTCACAGAGATTTGCCACCTGGGATTGCTTTCCAACTCATTCCCTGTGGTCTGGCCCTTCTGTTATTACTAGTTTCACCCTCAAGCCACTGTTCTTTAGGAAATCATAAGACACCCCATACCCCATACCCTTTGGAGCTGTAACTGATACAGACCCATATTCTTTCCTTTCACTATAATATTTAATCCTCAGTTTTCTTTATCCTTCTTTCTTTAGACAGTGGTTGTGTTGAAATGTAATACCATTTTCCTATAATATAATATAAAATGTCTTTAAAGAATATTTACTGTAATAATACCCTCCCATCACCACCTGCGCTTGTTTATAGATAAGAAAAGAAGAGAAAGTAAAATAGTTTCCTCAAGTTCTGAGAACTTGTAAGGATCATGCAGGGTCTTAAATTTGAGTCAGCTGATAACAGCTTCTGTGTTTTTTAAACCATCAAATTCTCCTTACTTAGTTTTTATGTCTGAAATAGTGTTTCACAAATTAACTTTAGATAAAGGTTAGGTTATATTGAAACTGAAATAATCTAAAACATTTGATTTTCTAAGCTCTGCCATAAACTAAATTCCTCTTAACCTCTG
The DNA here is from genome assembly GCA_026230045.1 of Corynorhinus townsendii. NCBI lineage: Eukaryota > Metazoa > Chordata > Mammalia > Chiroptera > Vespertilionidae > Corynorhinus > Corynorhinus townsendii. Next base: position 159,968,485 of record JAPDVU010000006.1, on the reverse strand, counting down.
GATAAGTAAAAGCTGCTTTTAGAACTTAAATAAAATCATAATATTTTAAAGCTGGAAGTACTTTAGAAATCGGTCCTAACTCCGGCCCAAAGAAATGATGGATCTTCCCCAAGATCATGAAACTTGCTGGAAGAACTGGCCAGGCTGGAAATGATTTTCTCTAAAGTTTACTCTAGAGCTTTCCTCACCAGCCTTCTGAAGCAGTGAGCACCAGGCAGTGGGTGGTAACTTTCGTAGAGCTACTCTGTGCATAAATTACTGATGATTCATTGTTAGATGCTTAGTCCTATTGTATTGACCCTTTCAGAATATTACTTTTCTGTTGTGTCTTGATAAAAGATTTTCAGAGTTTATATGGAATGAAGTGCTTTCCACTAAAACACATAAAACCGCCATGCCTTACCTTTGTCAAAATAATTTTGGACTTATTTACTGAACACCTGTTCTGTGGCCAGCCCAGACAAGAAAATCATTAAACACAAGCTTCTTCCCAAAGCGCTCTTCATAATGGTGAGAGGATATTGAAGAATAATATGAAAAGGTTTATTAGTCAGCTATAGGCCTATTTTATATAGATTATAAGTAATGGGTAGCTCAGAGAAGATTTAGGTTAATATAAACTAATTAAGGCAAGAGAGCCCTAGCTGGTTTGGGTCAGTGGATAGAGCCTCGGTCTGAAGACGGAAGGGCCCAGGTTTGATTCCAGAAAAGAGCACATGCCTGGGTTCGATCCCAGTCGGGGGTGTGCAAGAGGCAGCTGGTCAATGATTTTTTAAAATATATTTTAAATAAAAATATATTTAAAAAACCAACTAAAAAAACAAAGCAAAACTCTTAAAAATTAAAAAGAAATAATTCAGGCAAGAGAGAAAAATCAGAAATTAAGTGGCTTAAAAATGGTACTTTTGACTAAAAGTGGATGATTCTTATAGATTTAGGTTTGCAGGTTTAATTTGCATGAATTTTATTTGTCTTTAGATAATTGGTTCAGCATGTTGTGTATCCACCTGTCACATTTCAGCAATTCCCTGTGGTTTAAGTATTATCAGACTATAAATCTAGTTAATATAGCTCAGCTTACTCATCAAAAATTACTTTCAATGAAAATAGCCAATTTAAACATTACCAAATGTAAAATGAAAAACTGAAAAGTTTTTTAATATCCTGTGTAATTAACAACTCTCACTAATATTTAAACATTATCAATTCCTATTTAACCGAAACCTGGTCTGATTTTGAAGTTAGATTCCTTTGGGGCTTTGTGCTTCTTTTCAGAAGTCAGTCTATGCATACATCCTTTCTTTCCTCTTTTGAGGACAGTAGGGTGTAAGGGGAAGCAGGCTGTTTAGAAATACATGCAATTTAATCCAGGTCAAATCACTAACTTGCTGTGTGATGGTGGGCACATCTCTCAGCATTTTATATGATTTGATAAAATGAGGGGTTATACTCAATATTTTAAAGAGCATTTCCATGTCTAAAAATCCATGAATATGATAGTGTCACTTTTCATATGCACAACTCTACAGTTTCAGTTGCTTAATTAAAAAAAGCAAAATCAAAAAATATCTTTGGGAACTCTTATGCTTTTTCTCCTGAAGATATTTGATTAGATGTTTCAAGAAATGGTTCCCTAGCAACTGTTCAGCACATCTACAAATTTTAACCAATTTTAGAAAATGAGGCATATACATTTCCACAAAACATAACAGTCAAAAACAACAGAGGCCCTAGCTGGTTTGGTTCAGTTGGCCTAGAGTAGTGGTTCTCAACCTTTCTAATGCCGCGACCCTTTCATACAGTTCCTCATGTTGTGGTGACCCCCAACCATAAAGTTATTTTCCTTGCTACTTCATAACTGTAATTTTGCTACTGTCAATGAATCGTAATGTAAATACCTGTGTTTTCCGATGGTCTTAGGCTCTACAGCAGCGGTTCTCAACCTGTGGGCTGGGACCCACAGGTTGAGAACCGCTCACAGGGTTGCTTAAGACCATCGGAAAACACAGATATTTACATTACGATTCATTGACAGTAGCAAAATTACAGTTATGAAGTAGCAAGGAAAATAACTTTATGGTTGGGGGTCACCACAACATGAGGAACTGTATGAAAGGGTCGCGGCATTAGAAAGGTTGAGAACCACTGGCCTAGAGTGTTAGCTTGCAGACTGAAGAGTCCTGGGCTCAATTCTGATCAAGGACACATGCAGGGTTGTGAGCTCGATCCCCAGTAGGGGTTGCACAGGAGGCAGCTGATCAATGATTTTCTCTCATCATTGATGTTTCTATCTCTCCCTCTCCCTTCCTCTCTAAAATCAATTATGTTTAAAAAGCAAGAAAACATTATGAATGTCAGTTACCAGGTTTTAATAATGTACTATGGTTCCATGAGATATTAATGTTGGGGGAAACTGAGGAAAAATTATATGGGAATTCTCCACATTATATTTACAACTTGTTCTGAGTCTAAAATTATTCCCAAATAAAAAGGCTTTAAACACACACACACACACACACACACACACTCCTTGAATGCCAAATAGAGGAATTTAACTTAAAAATTGCCTTCAATTTTGAATAACTTAGCTACAATTACTTTACTCTCACTAGCTTCTATATCGTTTTAGTTACTTCAGACCCATTAGTATTTTTTTTTAGAAAAAGAATAAACGAGTTAAGATCCGAATCAAAGATCTGCTTACCTTCTCCTGCTCCCAGGTACTTGTTTTGTATGCAATAATGCGGTGAGGGAAGATTTTGGAATCAGACAGTTTACAATTAATGGCTGGTTTAACCATGATTCACTTTCTCCATTTGGAAAGAATGGATGTGATAACAGTACCCATCTCACAGGGCTGTTGTGTGACTTAAATGAGGCACTACATGTAAAACCCCTATGAAAGTGTTTGGCATTTAGTAAGCTCATTTTACAATAAGCCAGAAAATACCATGTATTTAAAGCAACAGAATAATGAAGCTTTCACTGCCAGGGTTTTTAACTGGGTGGGGAACCAGACTAAACCATGCCATGCAGCTAAATGCTAATCCCTGTGCTGCTCTCAGAGCATAATAGGGACAAAGAAAAATGAAACCAATGCAACTAGAGTGATCAAGGAAGAGATTATGGAAATGGATTTAGCAAATGTTATGCATTCTTGGCAACAAAACAGATCTCAGTCAGTTACTTTAATCCTAATCTATAGAGATAATATCATTTGTAAATGTTACAACAGCTACTTTGTAAAGTACCGTTAGGGTTTTAATTTTTGAAGTCCCTTCATATACAAAGCACTATTATTAGTATTGTATCCACAAATTATAGCGGAATCCCAAGAATTTGAATGAATATTTCTGCTAAGGACTCCATGGTTAGCTGCAGGAAATTAAAATGAATGATAATAAAATCTATAATAAACCCTGAAGAGAGACATCCATATTTTGAGCTGTGATAGCATTTTTTATAACAGCAAAATATTTATGAAATTATATTTGGCAAAGGAAAGTTGATTTGTGTTGCTCTGCTTATGTGGTTCATATTATGTCATTCTTTGAATTTATAGCTCATAAAAATTTACTCTAATTGGCTCTTTTGCCATTGACACATTTTAGTTGGCTACGGATATATTAAGGGGAAATTAATTTTCTCTTTCAATGGATTTGGATAAGCTTTGCTTACAGGAATTCCTGTTTAGGATTTTATCTTCATTATATGGCTCTTATTTATAACATAAATTTTACTTAAACCAGTCACTATTTTTGTAAGGAAGTCTTTAGTTTCATGGAAGAAAACAGGTAGTAATTGAAGTATTAAAATTAATTGGGATGGCTGGCCACTGTGGCTCAGTGGTTGAGCATAGACCTGTGAATTAGGAGGACAAGGTTCGAATTCTGGTCGGGGCATGTGTCCTGGATGTGGGCCCGATCCCAGGTGAGGGGTGTACAGGAGGCAGCCAATCAGGGATTCTTTCATCATTGGTGTTTCTGTCTCTTTCTCCCTTTCCCTTCCTCTCTGAAATGAATAAAAAAAATTGATTGGGACGGATCCAAGTATCTCCATTTCTTTGTTTTTCCTATATAAATTGCTCAAAGCAAAAAAGAAAGCTATGTTTGGACATATAAAGGGAGATAATTCACCATATTTTTTAATGTAAAGGATTTAAAACTAATACGTATTCAGTAGAGAATACTCAATATAAAAAAGAGGGAAATGGAGAAAAATAAGGACAATGTAATTTTCTTAAGAAGTTGGAATATTTTTTCTTTCATTTTTTCCTCCTTTCTCCTGTCTTTTTTTTTTTTAGATTTTTTCTTTAAAGGCACGAAGTTTCTTCTTATACCAGTGCCTGTATTGAGAGATGGAGGCTCCAGAAGTAAATAAGACAGAAGTAATCCTTTTCCTCATGGAGGAAATAGAAATAGGAATATGTTTTTAAAATACTTTATCACTAATATTTCTAGAACATATTTGACTTTAGTTTATAGCTTTTATTTTTATTTTACTGTTAAGTAGTTCTTCCCTTTATGTAATTATCAATTTTATGTGTCAACCTGGGTGGGATACAGTGCCCAGATACATGGTCAAACATTATATGTTTCTGGACAAATGTTTTTTGGGTGAGATTAGTATTTAAATTGATAGACTTTGAGTAAAGAAGATTGCCCTCTCTAATGTCGGTGGGCCTCATGAAAAATAGTTGAATAGCAATCATTCCCCCTCATCCAATTAGTCCCCTGAGCAAGAGGGACTCTGCCAGCAGACACCTTCAGACTTAAAGTGCAACATCAGCTCTTTCCTGAGAGTATGGCTGCAGCAGTTTTGTTTATTTTTATAAACAAAACTGCTGCAGCCATACAGCATTTTTATTTTTATTTTTTAAATGTTATTTTAAAAAATCTTTATTGTTGCAAGTATTACATATGTCCCTTTTTTCCCTATTGACCTCTTCTAGCTGGCCCCTGCCCTCTGCCCCAGGCCTTCATCACCCTGTTGTCTGTGTCCATGGGTTATGCATATATGCATGCAAGTTCTTTGGTTCATCTCTTCCCACCCACCCACCCGCCCCCACATTCAGCAGTTTTAGATAGGGAGATCAGGTATACTCTAATATGTGACAGTTGTGTAAGGTTCGAGGTGCAGGAAACGGGAGTCGGAAACCAAGATACATTAAAAGGGAGGTTTATTCTGCAGTAATGAATGAGATTCCTTATGGAGGAAGTAGAGAAACCAGGAAGGGGTGGGAGGAGAAGAAGGAGGGACCCAAGTGGACTGCCCCCTGCAGAAGGAAGGGAAAGACAGTAACACATGCATGGGTGGAGAGTCCTTTTAAGGGAAGGGAGGGAAGGGGTGGGCCCCAGGGCACTCGGTGTGCGCTGATTGGTGTTTGAATGTCCCAGGATGTCTCAGTGGCAGATGCTGGTAACATCATAACTCCGCCCACCAGCTGGGGGGAGGGAGGATCTCACAAACTGAACAAGGATCTGAATGAAATGAGGCCACAAGACCTGGGATATCTGAGCGAGGGAGTAACAAGTGCAAAGGCTGGAGCCATGATCATACTCACTGTGTCAAAGGGAAATGCAAGATCACAGAGGGCCTTACAAGTCATAGTGAGAAATTACGCTTTTATTTTGTATAAGAAGGGAACTCATTGGAAGGTTTGAGCTGATCATGTTACTCTACTAATTCAAATATCATCAACTTTTCATTCTCTCACTTAAGAACATTTCTTTAGCTTAGAAGTGCTGTTTTCTGTTTCTAGAACATTGTTTCATACTTTTTTTTTGTATTAATGTGCTCTTGTGCTCTTATTTTAGGTTTGGTCATGTTGTTATCCTTCCCCCCAGAATCTCTAATACCCTAAGGGCTCATTCTGTTTGTTCATTTCCTCTTTCGTGTTGATGGTGTCCCACAGAGCTTGTGGTAATTTTCCTATGGATGCCAGTTGCTGGGTACCTTAAGTATTGGCATCCCATGAGTGGTGTAAGTTGCAGGACTCTCTGTACATGTTGGTTTATGTTGTAATAGTTGGCAAGTTGTCATTCACCTCTAGATGCTTCCCTTCTTCCTGTTCTCTTCATGGTCTTTAAGTATAATGGATGAGGGGAGGGTCTCAATTCAACTTTTCAGCAGTTAGTGTTTGAGCTCCATGGAGAACAGGCCTGCTATAGCAATATAATTCCTGTCTCAGGTCTCTCTGATGCTATACTCCAGACTCACGTTTTGTCCAGAGAAACATCTATGTCCATCAGGAAGAAGACTGTTGGGACCCCACTTTCACACTCCTGGGCCCTGCTTATCTGTTCTTCCCAGTAGCTGCTTGCTCATTAAAGGTGCACATGTGAGAACTGAGAGGCTAACCAGGCTGAGAGTTATTCAAACCACCATCTCCCAAGAATCCCTGGGATGCAGAAATGATATTGCATTTCTATGGAACTTTAACTACTGGATGAAATTAATACTTCTCGGACATTGGCGTATACTAAAAGTGGGTTTACTAGTATAAGTGCATTTTCATTCTATATGTTTACTTTGCAGTCATGTAGAACTCAAAAAATATAATAATTAGTAACTAAAGTGTTAGGAAAAGGATCTTTGCTTCTAGTTTTATTAAATGAGCTACACATTTTTCTCTTTTCAAAGTTTTTACCAACCAGTTTTTCACTTAGGCGTTTTAAAAGCTCGAGAAAAATAATGACTCACTATTTTCACAATTCTTTAGACCCTTGTAATTGAATTGAATTTTGTGAATGTGGTTCAAGAGCTTCCAGCTATGATAGGTTTACTTGTTAACACCTCGCCCCTGATGCGTTAAAATGTTTCTACAACCTTTTGTATGCATTTTGTGTAAAGTCACATAGCACAACTCTGCATACCAAAAAAAATCCACTTTGAAGCCATAACCATGACTAAATAAAAGCATGTTACCTGGCCACTTGCAACATCTGCATAGAACTGATTATTTTCAAGGGCCCTTCTTGAAAATCCAAGCCACACTATTTTCCAATGGTCTTAGGCTCTACAGCAGCGGTTCTCAACCTGTGGGTTGCGACCCACAGGTTGCGAACCGCTAGCAGGGTTGCCTAAGGCCATCAGAAAACACAGATATTTACATTATGATTCATAACAGTAGCAAAATTACAGTTATGAAGTAGCAAGGAAAATAATTTTATGGTTGGGGGTCACCACAACATGAGGAACTGTATTAAAGGGTTGTGGCATTAGAAAGGTTGAGAACCACTGCCCTAAAGCATGAAGCCAGACCATAGAGCTGTTATGATGTAATTTCCAACTGCATTTTTTTTCATTTCATTTCATTTATATTTATTTCAGGTACAATCAAAAGTTTATTTAGACACTGGCGGGGGGGGGGGGTTGGGTGAGAGCATGCAACACGGGGTAGGGGAGGCTGGGGGAAGGTCAATAGGGAAAAAAGGAGATATATGTACTACTATATGTAATACTTTAAACAATAAAAAATTAAAAAAAGTTTATTAGAAAGTCACAGAAGTAGAAAAAGTGAACTAGCTGGGCTATGTGGACTCAGGAAACAAGTTACAGAGGCAAAAGAAGGGCCCTTGGAGCTGAGAGAGAGAGAGAGAGAGAGAGAGAGAGAGAGAGAGAGAGAGAGAGAGAATGAGAAAAGGAGGAGGAGGAGGAGAAGGAGGTGGGGGAGAGAAAGGGGAAGGGGAGGAGGAGGAGGAGGAAGATGATGATGATGGGGGAAAGGCTCTGTGTGCACTGCATTTTTTCCCCAATTTTAATGTGTTTTTCTCTTCATTCCCAAAGGAACTCGTTAGGCAGCGTGTAGGTTTTATTATAAAAATAGCTCCAAAGTGATGAACAATATACTCTTCAGAATTCTGGCTAATATTCATTCTTTATAACATGTCTTTTTCTCTGTAAAATAGAGGTTCTATTACTATACAGCTATACAATATACATAGATACATTTTACATTATTTTTGATTGACAAAAAGGAATATAACCAAGTGCTTAATCCATATAATGGAAAAATATGATTTTAAATTTATTTATTAATGATGTAAGGGTGAAAGAATGAGGTATATTTTGGAAGGTCTAGAGAACATGTTTCTAGACAGGTATTTCTTAAATGTAACTATTCAGTTCACTTCCTGTACCATCTGGAGTTAGTTATTTCCAACTACACGTCTCCTGGACCTGACCCCTCTCCTGAGATCCACTTCTGTATTTGTAACAAAATGTCTGCATTTCTAATAGATGTTCCTCAGGAAATTCAAACTTGAAGTGTTGAAAATAGAATTCACTATCTTCCTGTCAATTTCTTATTTCTATTTCCTGTCTCAGTTAATGGAATTACTATTGACTTTAATTTTGTGCAGGAAAGATTAGTGTCATCATTAACTTCTACCTTTCCCTTCATTTCCCCAATGTAATCAATTATAAAGTTTATTGATTAGGACCCTTAATACTATCCCTATTATAACTGAATTTGTGTTCAACCTGCTATCTCTTGTCTTAACCATTGAAAATATTTAAAATATGGCAACAAATCCTTCTTCAGGTATATTAGCAGCATCTTTCATTGCATTCTGTGCTCTGTTAACACTGACTTTTTCACAATTCTCAGATCATCTATGAGTTTCAAAACTCCAATCCTTTTCCCAATTTATACTCTTTCCATAGATTGTTTTCTAATATTTTCTGAATATAGCAAACTTGTTCATCAAGACTACGTTAAAATGTCACTTCTTCTGTGGCCATTCTCTTGGCATTCCCACCTAGATCAGACAGGCTTCCTGTGAGCATGGTTCCATTGCTGGGTAATGCAGTCTTTTTGTGTGCCTGGCTTCCCCACTGTTCGAGAGTAAGGAATGTGGTTTATTTATCCATGTAAACTCCTACTGTAATTATTAGCCCATATTAACTACTAATAAATGCCTTTTGACTGAATTGGGAACATTGTTTTAAAATGAAACATTTGCCATTATTGAAGGATTATGGAAAAACTTCTGTGCAAACTTCATTTCACTTTTACCCTTAGAATGGGTTCTGGAGATCTTTTCAAATGAATGTATGGATGTTTTATGTTTGGAAACATAAAGTTAGTCAAAATGACTCATTTCTAAGGGTTTGTTCTTCAGAAATTACAAGATTTTCTAGGATCTTGAATTTTTATAAATAAATCATTTCAATGCCTTTGGCTACATCTCCTTTTTGGTTGTGTTTAGAATTCCACTTTGTGATCTAATTCTTGTGTTCTGGGTCATGTTTGCTACATATTTAGAATTTTAAGAAACACTAACACTTGTGGCACAGTGGTTCTAAGTTTTCATTTGGACTCAGCAACTGCTTTCATTAATCATTTTGTTGGCAAATATGACATGCCTGAAGAAAATGGTTTTAATTTACCATAAGGTTTGACAAAGAATATTTTTATGAGAAAGATGACTGGCTTTTTAATTAAATTCTCATATACACTGGAACAGATGTGGTTTAAATGTTTTTTTTCTAGGTCCAGTATGACCACACGGTCAATAGGATATGGTTGGCTATTTGTCAAAACTGACTTCTCAAAAGGAGGCAAGAATATTTTAGTAAAAATAATCTTGTAGCCCAAGGTCAGTGAACAATGGATGAGCTATGTGCAAGTTTTTAATCTTTTTTTATCTCATAGCTACACATGAGTATCACATTTTTTTTTGGTGTGAATTATAATTCTTCATGCAGAAAAATGTTTCATGCGGCAACTTCAAAGACAACCTTCTGAGAAACCAAGAGAATATTTAATAATGCTCGTGAGCAATGAGGCATGAATGATCAAATGAAGGTCCCAGTTATCTATTGATTATTCTATTGTGGCAGGTAACTTCAAAACCACACACAGTCTTTTGAACATTACTTTCATTTCCTAATATTTATCCCTATCACCAGAAGATTACTTTTCTTGACTTTCCCTAACAGGCAAATGCCTTTTGTATTATCTATTGATCTTATGATATAATATTCATAGGAAGGTGAATGAGACTCATCAAGTTCAAATGAGTTATAATTGCAAGAACCTTAAAGGTAACTCACTTAAATCCTCTTATCCTTTATTCAGAACAAAATTCAATTTCTCAAAGAAAGGCCTTCCAGAAGACTTTAGGACTTAAAACTTCAAATTAAAAATGATGTTTCCTGTTAGATTCTTTAATATCATATGGAGAAGCTTGCCATTTGGCAAATATCCCTTAACATGCAGGAAACTAGTGAACTGTAACTGGATTTCACCTTAGCTTATCAGTTGTCATGGTTACCACCTTTTTCTGTATGACAAAAGAATTCTAAAAATTAGATTTGGAACAAGAGAGGAAAACATACCATGCTCAATAAACACCACTCAGATATTGTAATAGGCTTCAAAAAGGCATTAATCATAAAGGCAATAAATAAACTGTTTAGTTTTCAATGAGAAGGGCCAGCATGGCACAAACTACTACCTTACTAATCACAGTGGGAAATTATTTTCACTGACTAACTGTAGCTATTAGATATATTCTGGATAAAGCCAATTTAAAGTTATATAATTTGATAAGCTAAAAATAACAAAAGTGTAATTAAAAAATATACCATCGAAAGGTGAGGGTTATTGTTGTTCCTTGGTGTTCATTTTCCATCTGGGAAATCTGATCCTATGCTGTGGCTTTTTTTATTGTCCCAAATTCTGGTCAATAAACATTTTATGCAATACTTTTGAAACTGGCTTTGCTACCTTATTGCTCACTGCAGTTGCCTTATTGAGTTCATAGATTTGTTATCTTCTTTTTTCTTAAGCTTTTTAGTTTGTTTAAAAAATATTTTTATTGATTTCAGAGAGCAAGGGAAAAGGCAAGAGAGAGATAGAAATATCAATGATGAGAGAGAATCATCAATTGGTTGCCTCCTGCACACCCCCTACTGGGATTGAGCCAACAACCCAGGCATGTGCCCTGACCTGGAATCAAATGTGATCTCCTGGTTCATAGGTTGACGCTCAACCACTGTGCCACACCAGCTGGACCATAGATTTGTTCTTTTTTTAAAAATTCATTTTATTGATTTTTTACAGAGAGGAAGGAAGAGGGATAGAGAGTTAGAAACATCAATGAGAGAGAAACATCGATCAGCTGCCTCCTGCACACTCCCTACCGGGTATGTGCCCGCAACCAAGGTGCATGCCCTTGACTGGAATCAAACCTGGGACCCTTGAGTCTGCGGGCCGATGCTCTATCCACTGAGCCAGACTGCTTAGGGTCATAGATTTGTTCTTGTTTCCTCTTAAATCAGAAGCCTACAGAAGCAAAAGCTACTTTTTAGAAAAGAAATTTGATTTATTTTTATAGGTGTCAATTCAATTATTCTATTTATGATTTTATTTATTGCTATTGGGCTTTTTAACAAGAGCTGAATGGTATAGTTGAAAATAAATAGGAAACGCTTATGAGGCTGAGATTGGACAAGTAAATGTCTATACATGTATAAGCTAATTGCTGTTATATTAGTTCAGAGGTTTTACGGTTTATGATATATTCACATAACAGTATATAGAAGTATTCTTCTTGTATCTGGTTTGATTCATTGCAGCAACATTTTTTATTTTTTCACAGCACTTACAAAACATAGCCTGGTTACAAACTACAATAATTAACTTTTCTCCTTTTCTATATTATCTTCTTTATTCTGAGAGTTACCAATTTTAAAAAATTAAGAAAAATATCCCTTCCTTCCATTTTTGCAGCACTATTGTTTTTAAAAGCTTCATGATTCAATTTGTGCTTATTTCCATGGCAACCATGTAAGTCAGATTTGATGAAACAAAGGAAAACAGAAAATCCACATGAAGCTTTGTTTGGATGCTTGCTTACCTGGGAAGATCAGTTACATCTGACATGTGCTCCAAAAGTCAATACTTTGCTAAGACCTTTTTAGATCAAAGAGACTGTCTATGTTATGGTGTCTGCTTTCTCAAGGAAAATGATCTCTATCTTTCAAAAATACGAGGTTGGAGAAAAATAGCAGTTTCTTGACCCTTTCCTAGCTAGCACCTCCACTATCACTAATTCCTCTTCCATCCATGGGAAAACTTCACAAAAGTGTGTAGATTCAACACACTCTCAACATTTCTTCATTTAAACAAATAAATACAATTGGATACTAATGGGAGGTTAATGAATGTTCTACATATATTTGTTGAGTGTCTACCATGTATCATGCGCTATTCTAGGCACTGAAGATGCAGCATTGAGCAAGAAAGATTCTTTTTTTTCTTTCTTGGTAGTTACGTTTTAACAGGAGAAGCAAACCATATTAAAAACGATTAGTGCTAAGGCTTACAAAGAAAATGATAACAGGTGATTTGGTTTGAAGAGGAAACATGAAACTTGATATTAAGAAAACATGGCATTTCAGAGATATTAAATATATACTGCAAGTTCATTTTTTTTCTAATGCTTCATGAATCTCTGACACCTGTAAATAATACCTGTAAGACACAGTGAGCTGAGGAATCAATGGCTTGGATATGGTACCACAGAAGTTGGTGGTAACCATTTATATTCAAGTCTCACTCCCAACTTCTGCCAAATCAACTAGACAGTCTGGTCTCTTTCTATACCTCTACTCTCAAGTCTTTCTCCTTTTCTTTGATTTTTGCTTTCTAGCCATGTTGTATGATTGTAATATGAGGGCTGGTCATACAGTTTCTCCTGCTTATGAACTTGCACATGCAGCTGGAATTCTTTGCCCACTACCTCATACTTCTTTAGAAATCAAATCAGGTATCACTTCCTCTGATTTTTCAAGCCTTTAAAAGGTATCTTTTATTATTGGATCCACTGACATACTCTATATATATTCTCACCATTATTTTTATTTTTACTATATAATTGTGTGTTTGATTGCACTCTCATGATAAATAGTATCTCAAGGACTAAGATTGTTTATTATTTATTGTAGTACCCACCACTAATAATTTGTATGGTGACTGAAAAAAATTGTATTTATTGATTAAATACTTAAACATAAGAGAAAGGGAAAATGGAACTAAAATTTTTTTGGTAACATCTTTATTGATATATAATTCATATACCATACGATTCTCTGTTTCAATGGTAGGATATTCATGAAGCTGTTTAATAATCACCATACTCAGTATTTGAACATTTACATCACCTTCATCCCTCCCCAAATTCCATACTATTTACCTATCAGCCCTTCACCACTATCCTTTTATCCCTCCCAGACCTAACCAACCACTTCCTGTCTGTTTATGGGCATTGATAAATAGCAGCACAGAACACGTTGTCTTTTGTGACAGGCTTCTAGCACGTACCATATTTTCAGGTATTAACTGTGTTGTAGCATGTATCAGGATATAATTTGTTTTATTGCTGAAAAATATTCTAATGTATGATTGTATTTCTAAATGTGATCGTCCCAATAATACAATTACACACATATTTCTTTATACAATTGCTTTTTAAAATAGTTAAGAGAATAAAGGGAAATAAATATTTATTTATACTCTCTTAAAATTACTTATTAATACCTTTATCAGCGCACTGTGATTTTTAAAAAAAATGTGGATTTAAATTACTGTTTGGGAACATTTGTTTTTAATTTGAAGAATTTCCTTTATTTTTATAATGCATATCTGCTATAATCAAGTTCCCTCAGTTTTTGTTTACATGGGAATGTATTTTACTTTCATGTTTTAAAAAAGGAGTTATTGTGGATATTGGATTCTTGGGTGGTAGTTTATTCTTTGATTACTCTGACTATATTTTTCGACTTTTTTGGTCTCTATTGTTTCTGAAAATAAGCCTGCTGTTAATTTTAAGGGGTTTCTTTATAGAAGAAAATTTGTTTTTTTTTTTTGGCTGCTTTTAAGATTTGTCTTTTCAACTTTGCTTTCAGAATGTTTACTAAGCCATGTCTGTGTGTAGATATTTTTGTGTTTATCCTATTTGGAGTTTGGTAAGCTTTTTGGAAGTATAGGCTATTATTTTTCAATAAATTCAATAAGTTCTCAGGCATTATTTATTTGCACATTTTTCTCCTCTTCTTTATATTTCTCTTTTTCTGGCAGTCCTGTTATGTTTATGTTGGTGTGCTTACTGGTGCTCCAGGTTTTCTGAGGTCCTTCCCTCTCCTCCCCTCCCCTCCCCCATCTCTCCCCTCCCCTTGCCTTTCATCTTCTCCCCTCCCCTCTTCTGATTTCATAAACTATATCTTCAAGTTCACTAATTCCTATTCTTTCAGTCAAATCTACCACTGAGCCCCTTCAGTTAAATTTTCATTTCAGTTATTACATTTTTTTAACTCAAAATTTTTCATGTGTTTTTTTTTAATAGGCTTTATTTTGTAGCAAATACAGTACTCTGACTCTTCAGAAGTAACATGAGGGCTCTGATTTATTTGTATACAAAATTCATTCACCTGTTTGAAATTTAAAATATACATGTATGTATATGCAAGACACATATACTAGAATTAACCTATCTAATAAAAGAGTAATATGCAAATTGACCATACTTCCATGACACCCACAAGCCATGCCCACCAGCCAATCAGGAGCGAATATGCAAATAAACGCAGCCAAGATGGCTGCGGCCACAGAGAGAGCAGGAGGGAGGCTTGGGTTTCCCTGGCAATGGAGGAAGCCAAGCTTTCCACCTGCCCTTGCTGGCCCAGCCCTCCACTCAATACTACAAAGTTTCAATTATAGAAGATAAATAAATCCCAACCAAAATGGCAGCAGCCACAGAGCTGGAGAGAGCAGGAGGCTAGAGTTGCCCCCCGCAATGGAGGAAGCCAAGCTTCTGCAGCTCTGGCCTGCTTTGGCCTCCGCTTAAGGCTACAAAGTTTCAATTATAGAAGATAAATAAATCCCAACCGAAATGGCTGCCGCCACTGAGTGAGCAGAAGGTTTGGCTCCTCTCCAGGCTACAAAGTTTCAATTGTAGAATATAAATAAATCCCAGATACCAGGGCCTCCACTTGGTTCACCAGCCTGCAAATCACCTCAGGCTCCTCGCCCAGGCAATCCTCATGCCCCAAGGGAACCCCCACCATGATCTGGGACACCCTTCAGGGCAAACCAGCTGGCCCCCACCCATTCACCAGGCCTCTATCCTATCTAATCCTATCTAATAAAAGAATAATACACAAATTGACCATCACTCCAATGCACAAGATGGCTGCCCCGATGTGGACACAAGATGGCCACCACAAGATAGCCAGCGGGGGGGGGGGGGGGCAGTTGGAAGGGACCAGGCCTGCAAGGGAAGGCAGTTGGGGGCAATCAAGCCTGCAGAGGAGGGCAGTTAGGGGTGACCAGGCTGACAGAGGAGAGAAGTTGTGGGGGACAAGGCCTGCAGGGGAAGGCAGTTAGGGGTGACTAGGCCTGCAAGGGAGGGCAGTTAGGGATGACCAGGCCTGCAGGGGAGGGCTGTTAGGGGCAAACAGGCTGGCAGGGGAGCAGTTAGGCATCAATCAGGCTGGCAGGGGAGTGGTTAGGGGGTGATCAGGCTGGCAGGCAGAAGTGGTTAGGGGCAATCAGGAAAGCACGCAGGCAGGCGAGCAGTTGGGAGCCAGAAGTCCTGGATTTTGAGAGGGATGTCCGACTGCCTACCGGGATCGGGCCTAAACAGGCAGTTGGACATCCCTCGAGAGGTCCCAGATTGGAGACGGTGTAGGCTGGGCTGAGGAACACCCCCCCACCCTCCATGCATGCATTTTGTGCACCAGGCCTCTAGTATCTTTATAAAATCAGGTTGTTTCCAAAGAAACTGACATATTAACAAATTAACAGGCATGATTTAGATTTTTTTAGTATTTGATTGATGATATTAAAATAATGGAATGATTAAATTTTAACAGCAAACACATTTTAAATGTTAAGTAATCAGGAATTTAAGCAATGAAGTTAATAAAGTTAATGTAGTTCAAGAAATAGTGAGACTTTTTTTTTAGCTTAGTTTGAAAATTACATTTTCCCCATTAGGTCATTTAAATGAGCATCATTGGCTGTTAAGCCATTTATAAAGCTTTTCTTTGTGTTTGCAGAGTGTTTGGTATCATTCTGGTAACCTTTTTTTTAAATTATGTGGTTTCTGAATCTGTACTTTTTTGTGTGTTAGATAATGAATGCTAACATTCATGAATAGTGAATTTGAAAGGTGATATAATATTTTCTCCTAAAGAGTTAATATTTTATTTCTCAACATTATTTTTTTTTTAAACTCAGGTTATTATGGTTAATGGAAAAAAATGTTTTTCTTTTGTTGCTTATAAAACAGTCCTTACACTGTTAGTGATGTGACTATTGCTTGCTTGCTGTAATTTTAATTTTGGAGAGTCTTTACTTTTATGGATGGGGTGAAATTTGTGAAATTATAAATAGTAGGAGTTAGCAATGAAAATGAATGAAGATGCAAACACAGAAAAGTATAAGAAAAATTTGTATAGCCCTTTAGCTGACCATTTTGATTTTAGTGTTTCAGCAAGAAAAAGGTGGTTCATAATCTCAGCAGACAAAAAGGTGAATAGGGAAACACAGTCTTAGTATTTATATTAGGAAATATCCCAAGGAACTCATTATGCTGCTTTTACTTATTGAGTTGAGAATTAACTATCATTACTTTAATTTGTCAATCAAGGTATGGTTTTTTTTGTGGAAATTATTCCTCATCAGTTGCCAGTCATGTGCTAGTCATCCTTTTGCTTTCTTCCTGGAATGCCTCAGAATAGGTAATACCTGCAATATAAAAATGATTGACTTGAAAGGGTTAAGTTCAACATGACTCAAGATTCCAAATGTCTTTGCCTGCAATTCAGTAAGTGGCAGTCTTTCATTGTGACTAAACCTAGGACCTGAAATTCACAAAGACTTAGAGGGAGGAGGCAAGGCTGGTATTAGGCATAGGGGAAGTTTCCATGATGATTCTGGGACATTGCAAAACAATTGAAAATTTTTGTGTGTGTATTAACAACAAAAGTAGAGCTGAAGTCTTAGCATGCACTACATTGAAATGATAACAATGCTTTTGGGCCTGGAAATGTTCCTAGAGGTTGTCTATCATTATTAGAGCCTCAAATAAAGTAATTGAATGTAAAATATTTTTGAGCACTTATGTTAGAATTTATAGACTATATGTTTTCTATCCATGCTTTTAAGAAAAAAAACAAGAAGATTTTGACAGGCATTAAATCAAAGCTAAAACTATCATGCAACTAGAGAACATCTCTTAGTTGTTATTGCTTTGGTAAAATTAAAGTTTTTTGAGTTTGGTTATTTAGCCATTTGGAAATACATGTAGCTCATCTGGACATCATACAAATTATGACCAAATGCCTGGCTGTAATCCACATACATTTTCCATCCATCCATCCATCCATCCATCCATCCATCCATCCATCCATCCACATTTCCATCCATCCACCCATTATTTATCAAACATTTTTTGAAAGCACAGTAGGTATACAGAATGATTGACATGGCAGATAGGGTCTCTGTACTCCCACAGCTGATATTCTACTAATAAAAAACAAACTACAATAAATCCTATATAATAAAGAGGTAATATGCAAATTGACCATCACACCCTTGCACAAGATGGCTGCCCCCATGTGGTCACAAGATGGCCACCACAAGATGGCCGTCAGGGGAAGGCAGTTGTGGGCGATCAGGCCAGAAGGGGAGGGCAGTTAGGGGCAATCAGGCCTGCAGGGGAGCAGTTCGGTGTCAATCAGGCTGTCAGGGGAGTGGTTAGGAGGTTGTCAGGCAGGCAGGCAGGTGAGCAGTTGGGAGCCAGCAGTCCCGGATTGTGAGAGGGATCCCAGATTCGAGAGGGTGCAGGCTGGGCTGAGGCACACCCCCTTCCCCCATAGTGCATGAATTTCGTGCACCGGGCCTCTAGTAAAGTAGATAAATGCCATGATTTTAAAGTGATATATGCCTGGATATAGTAAATATGTCTGAATATATGACTGGCACCATTTTTAGTATTTTTGGAAGGTCTGTTAGGGAGGTCTTCTTGTGGAGAAAATAATCAACCTGAGATCCACATGTTGAAAGAGTGCTTCCTTTAAAAAAAGGGGTGGGGGGAAGGGTAGACAGAGGGAACAACATGTATGAAGATCTTGAGGGAGAAATAAGCTAAAAGGCTGTTTATTCATCCACTCAGTACATATCTGTTGCATACTGAGTATGTGCAAGGCACCATTCTAGGCTAATTCTTAGGTGCTCCACACTTTGCTAAAAGCATTTTGATTGTGTATTTTTTTTTTTAACAAAAGTAGATCAAAAGTGCAGACTCTGGAATCCTGCTGCTTGAATTCAAATTCTGACTCTGCCAATTGTTATTTGTATGATTTTAGAGAAGTTATTGAACTGATCTATGTTTCACTTTCCCATCTGTAAAATGAAGATACTAATAGTATGTATTCTATAGGATATTTTTAGTGTTAGCTGAGTAGTTTTATATAGATGTTAGAATAGTGTCTGGTAAATATTCAATAATGTCAGCTATTCTAGTTATTACTTTAGTGACCCTCTTGATCTAATTTGCTTTCTGTGGAATTATTTGTCCAGTGCCTAGAATAGAGTTGGTGCATAGTGCTTGCTTAATAATATTTGTGAAGCAATAAATCAATATGTCATAGCATTTTCAGAATTTAGTTTTGAATGGTTCAACATTGATAAGAGAAAAATGCATAAAATATTTTAACCTCAAATTTCTGTGTATTTAAAAACTATTGACTTTTGTACAGTAACATAAAAAAGTGGGTTTACTAGAGATAGGATTCATATTGTGTGCATAAATATAAATATATGTATGGCTTATATTCCTACAAGATGCATATATATATATATATATATATATATATATATATATATACACACTAGAGGCCCAGTGCATGAAAATTGCACTCCATTGGAGGTGTCCCTCAGCCTGGCCTGCACCCTCTCACAGTCGAGGACCCCTCAGGGGATGTCCGAATGATGGCTTAGGCCTGCTTCCTGTGGACATCCATGGAGGCAGGAACGGCTCCCGCCACCACCACTGCACTTGCCAACCGTGAGCCCCGCCTCTGGCTGAGTGGTGCTACCCTTGTATGTATGTGTGTGTGTGTGTGTGTGTGTGTGTGTGTGTGTGTGTGTATATATATATATATATATATATATATATATATATATATTTTATATATATATATTTTTTAAACAGAGTTATATTATGTCTTGTGGGATTTGATAAAGCAATCTAGAGGAGAACTATCCTTTTCATCCTTAACCAACTACTAAATTAAGGGAAGTAAATTTATTCAGTTTTAGTAAATGAATATTTATGTGACTCTGGAGTCAAATACTTCATCTTTAAATTCTATCTTTGACATTTAATAGCTTTATGACCTTGAGTAAGTGGCTCCATCTCTCTGCATATAGGTTTCCATATTTGTAAAATGGGAATCATATTAGCATAATCCCATGGGCTTGCTGTGCAGATTACGTGAATTAATGAATGTCATGTGCTAAGAACAATGCCTGGTATATAGTAAATTATTTTTAAGTTTGCTGTGATGGCTAATATTTCTGCTGCTATGTGTATGCCAATCACTGTATTAGGTTCTGGATTCAGGAGATACTTGGCAAATATGCAAGATGAAAGTCCATGCAAGAAGCAGAAAGAAAGTTGGCCTTTGATTAGCAAATGTTCCCTGTCAGCTCACAGAGGCACATTTCTTTGTGGCTCTGCTTCTCTTAGGTGTGAATATCAAAAAGTGACAATTCTGCTGAGCCTAATGAGTTATTTCTGATACCGGAAGTCATATGTTGGCTTCTATATATGACGAAAAGAATTGAATGTTAATGTTTATCTAAAGTTCAGATTATTTTTTATTGGAATTTTAAAATATTTTGAAAGAATCTCAGATTTGCAGGAAAGTACAAATAACTTCTTGTCCCTGTAACATTAGAGAGGGGCTGACTTGACTTGATGTCCTCTGACCACCTGAGAGTGTAGTGTGTATTTACTGTACTTTTTGTTTAATGTATTACTTTAGAATATTTCCTCTGATATCTGTGGTTTTGAACACTTATCTTTTTTTAAAAAATAAATCTTTATTGTTCAGATTATTACAGGTGTTCCTCTTTTTTCCCCCCTGCATAGCTCCCCTCCACCCAGTTCCCACCCCCCCCTTTGCCCTTCCCCTTCCCCCTATTGTCCTCATCCATCGGTATACAATTTTTGTCCAGTCTCTTCCCGCACCCCCCATATCTCCTTCCCTCTGAGAATTGTCAGTCCACTCCCTTTCTATGCCCCTGATTCTGTTACATTCACCAGTTTATTCTGTTCATCACATTTTTTATTTACTTGATTTTGATTCACTTGTTGATAGGTATGTATTTGTTATTTGTTGTCATTTTGTTGTTCATAATTTTTATCTTTACCTTTTTCTTCTTCTTCCTCTTCTTAAAGAATACCCTTCAGCATTTAATATAATACGGGTTTGGTGGTGATGAATTCCTTTAGCATTTTCTTATCTGTGAAGCTCTTTATCTGCCCTTCAATTCTGAATGATAGCTTTGCTGGGTAGAGTAATCTTGGTTGTAAGTTCTTACTATTCATCACTTTGAAAATTTCTTGCCACTCCCATCTGGCCTGCATAGTTTCTGTTGAGAAATCAGCTGACAATCGTATGGGTACTCCCTTGTAGGTAACTAAGTGTTTTCCCTTGCTGCTTTTAATACTCTCTCTTTGTCTTTTGCCCTTGGCATTTTAATTATGATGTGTCTTGGTGTGGTCCTCTTTGGATTCCTTTTGTTTGGGGTTCTGTATGCTTCCTGGACTTGTAAGTCTATTTCTTTCACCAGGTAGGGGAAGTTTTCTGTCATTTCTTCAAATAGGTTTTCAGTATCTTGCTCTCTCTCTTCTTCTGGCATCCCCATAATTTGGATGTTGTTACACTTAAAGTTGTCCCAGAGGCTCCTTACACTATCTTCATGTTTTTGGATTCTTTTTTCTTTTTGCTTTTCTGGTTGGGTATTTTTTGCTTCTTTGTATTTCAAATCTTTGACTTGATTCTTGTGATCCTCTAGTCTGTTGTTGGATCTCTGTATATTTTTCTTTATTTCAGTCAGTGTATGCTTAATTTCTAGTTGGTCCTTTTTCATATCCTTGAGGGTCTCACTGAATTTCTTGGGAGGTTTCTAGGAAATTCTTGAAAAACCTTCTAACTGTGGTTTTGAACTCTATATCCAGTAGTTTGCATTCCTCCATTTCTTTCATTTGTGACCTGTTTCTTTGTCTCTGCGTTTTGGCTGCTTCCCTGTGTTGATAGAGTGGCTTTGTGTGCTGAGCCTCTCTAATTACCTGAGGTGGACTGTCTTGGTGTACTCTTTTGTAGGCTGTATGCACAGTCTTGTTGTAGTTAAGCCTTGATTGCTGTTGGTATCACTGGGAGGAATTGACCTCCAGGCCAATTGCCTGTGAGAATCAGTGGTGTCTACGATTTGAGAACTTCTGTGCTGGACACGCCCTTATGGGGCAAGACTTGCTTCAGTAGGGCTTTGGCACTCACTGAGTCTGCCCCCTGAGTGTGTCTCTTATGGATGTGAAGAGTTGTAATCTGGATGGTCTCACTCTGACCACTGGATACACTGGCTCTTGGATCTCTAAGGAGGTGCAAAATCAGCCACTGCCTGAGGCCATCCAGCAGGAGCTACAGAGAGATTAGCAGATTTCTACTCTTTGTTTGGGGTTTGGAGGTGCCCAAATGAGGCCCAGCTGTGAAGCAATGCAAGCTGCTGTCCAGCTTTGGGCTCTCTTTTGGAGGCTCTGGGGCTCTCTGACCCAGCTGCAGTATGTTAGGTTTTAGATTGCAAAAGGCCAGGCCATTCATATGCAAAAGCCTCTGTGCACAGCTTGGGTGGGGTTGTAAATTGGGTGGAGCAGGGTCTCAGATAATCACCAGGGTGGAGCAATCCGCAATGGCTGACTGTCAGCCCAGCCTTGAAGGGGACCCCGGGTCTCTGTGTTCTGCGACCCCACGCAGGAACAATGATCGCTGTAAGAACCTCTGATAGAAAGCTGCCCTCATGTTCAGGCCCGATGCCAGACAGTCCAGTTTCTCCCCATTTGAGTCTGGGTCCCCAGAGTCTCACCCGGAACTGGAGTTCAGAGCATTTGGGAGCTTGTATCTCCCTCCCGACTGAAAAAGACAACAGCGTACTCAATTGCCAGCTCTTTTCCGCAAGCGCCTCCGTACCTCTGCGCTTCACTTCCTCACCTCCACTCCTCCTCCCAGTCTCAGTGTGCTTTTCTCTTTCATTCTAGTTGTATAAATTCCACTCAGCCAGCCTTCCCGTGGTTCTGGATGATATTCATTTTGTCCTTTAGTTGTAGTTTTGAAGTGGTTGTACGAGGCAGCAAGTTCAGGTGTTTACCTATGCCATCATAATGGTTCCTCTCTGAACATTTATCTTTTATTCTTTTGAAGCAACCATGACATTAGCTTACATGTAGTACATTCCTCATTTTCTTACCATCACAATAAACTACCCAAAGCAGGAAATTAACACATACATTACCATCATCTAATCCTGGAATCCTACTCAAATTATAGAGTTGTTCTAATAACTTGTTTTATGCAAAAAGAATCCAGTTCAAAACCTTTCACTGCATTTTGTTCATGAAGCTTTCTTCACTCTTCTTCCCTTTGGAAACAGTTCCTCAGTTTTTTTCCTGACTTTCATGACCTTGATCCTTTTAAAGATGAGAGTGGTAATTTTTCAAATACCCTTCAATTTGTGTTTATCTTTTGCTTACTCATGATTACATTAAGTTTTGCATTCTGAGGAGGAATACTGCAAAGGTGATGGTGTCTCCTTCCTGCAGCTTATTAGAGGGCGCACTGTTTTGATCTGTGGTTCTGCTAATGGTATTCACTTTGATCACTTCATTAAGCTGCTGTCTGTTTATTCTTTTCGCTTTTGAAATTAACAAATTTCTAGGACCTATCTTATAAAATCATGCACTCATGGTTTCCTATTTTTTGTCAGTGTTTTATAATCCATGACTTTGCTTATTTATTTTGATACTCAAATTTCTTCCAATTTGGTCAGTAAGAGTTCCTTCAGGTTGTCCCCTATGATTTTTTTTTGACATGGCCTAATTATTTCTTGAATATTTACTTGCATTTAGGCAGAAATAATATGTCCTGTCTCATCTTGCACTTTTCCTGCCTCACCTCTTGAAGTAATCATTTCTATAAAGAGTCCTAGATCCTTTTGGTGGAGAATGGTATTTAGAAACCAAGAGCTGGGTATTAGGTATACTTATTGCTATGTGTATTGTTCACTCTAGGCCATTTCTGTGAACATAGTATGTGTATGCACACATATATGTACAACGGTGGGCCAAAGTAGGTTAATAATAAATACAATAATAAATAATAATACAAGAAAAAAATGTTTTGCATACTTACAACTATAAACCTACTCTGGCCACCCCTGTATATATAGTGACTCCATGTTGTTTATTTCTATATCTTATCTCCATATGTTGAAAACCATGACTTCACACTATATTTCCAATTTCAATTCCCCACCACATGGAAGGTAGGAAGAATTCTCCTTTTGTGTATTTGTAATTCCAGTCTCTGAAGTTAGAAGGCTAGCTCACATTATCTTAATGTATTTACTTATTTGACAGTTGCATTGTATAGCCTATCTTCTGTGCCATTATCACCCCTTCAGAGGGCTGATGCCGCTTCACTCAGCTCAGCTGCCTCCCCACTCCTGGATGTCTGCTCATACTATACAGACACGCTTCACAGCCTGTTTGGGTGTGAATTTATGACTAGAGAAATGTTTTAATAAGAAAACAATAGAAATGGGATGAAAAATAGTGCTTATAACATAACACAATTTAAATTTTCAAATATGTAAAAATATAAAATAAAAGTATTAGTATTGTTGTTCCCCCAAATGTTTATAAGTTGATAGCCTTTCTTTTTGGTGTTGAGAGGTTATGTGCAATTTTAAAAATATATGGTTTTAAATAGTTTCCAAGTGATATCAGCATCAACTGCTTTTATGCTTAGATAGAAGAAAAATTTTTTTGAAAAAAAATAGAATTCTGATAGATATGATAATATTAAAAATGAAATATTAACTGAAATGCTTCATTTATCAGCAGCATTAAAAATGATCTTGCCCTTTAACATATATTTAAGCATGTTGGACTTTATTGCTAATGCTAGTAGTATAGTCACTAATGATTGTGACATTAAAAAAACCTCCCTTCTCACCACTTCCCCTTCCTAATATTTTTTTCCTTCCTCTGTTGTGGAATATAAACCTTGGTCTTCTTATCTTTGTCTTGGAATTTCTATAGACTCGAAACTGGCTCATGCATGATTTACTGTTCACAGGTGTTCCGCATTCTCTACCTTTTTCCCCTCCCCCTTTAATTTCTTCAAGGGCCTAGTTGTATGCTATTCACAAACCTCTTCAGGGAATTTAGGCCATCAACATACTGGATTTCAAAAGCTCTGCATTTCTCTATGACTAGAGGAATATGTATTTATCCTCCATGTTTCTAATTTAAAATTTTGCACCTTAAATTTTATTCCTTCTGCTTAAAATTCCTATTCTAAATCAGCTGTGGTATAGTTAATTTTTCTAATGAGTCCTTTTCTCACCTATTTCTCTTTTCACATATTTGAATTCAGAATAATTTTTTAAAATGAATATACTGCTGCTTAAAAGGATTTATGTCATCTCCTATAAGTCAAATCTTGCAAATGTGATTATGAGAGGGCCATGAATTCCTTTCTCTAACCATGCCCAATTAGTTTGTTATAGATCTCTTTATTCTGTTGTGATGAAAACACACACACACACACACACACACACACACACACACACACACACCTTTTCTATTTCCAAATGATTTTTGAAGAAAATCATTATTAAGGAATGTGATTATAACTCCTGAATCATGCAGAATGAGAGAAACTAGAGATTAGTTAAAGATGCAGTGATGCTTGACTTAGATTTATTTAGGTGAATGTGATGTTATTGATCTGAATTGGTGTCCCTACATGTTACTTATGACAAGAAAGCAATTCCTTAAAGGTCAAAATTAAATGATGATAAAAATCATCAATATATAGAGAATTTCCCTAGACCTTGAAATGGAATTGGTCTGCAATATTTAAAGCAAAATGTTTGCTCAAATTAATTTCCTTCAATTATATATTTCTCCTAGGTAAAAGAATAAATATTAACATTTGAGCCCTTTGCTTCTCGTATGAAGCCTTTATTAAAAATACAATTGCCTGGCTGATGTGGCTCAGTGCTCCTTTCAAACTTTCCCCTAAAATTTTCTCACATTCATAATAAAGTGAATGTTAATCTTTCTTCTTTTTTTAATCTCAGGCACAACCTGGAGACCATTCTTATTCTAAAATAGGCCCAACCCAGATTGCTTCTATCCATAAACCTGATTTATTTGCTTTTTAACATTTATCACAATTTTAATATTCTTGGTGTTTTACTAGTACATTTAACTTGACTTAATTTTTTGTTTCTTGACACTAATTTTTTCTATGACAGATTATGCTTTTTGTTGTTGTTGTTCCTCTGTATATTTCTAGTACTTAATACATTCTCCAGAATGTAGAAGGCACCTAATAAAAGTTTATAGATGAATAATGCATGTAACTCTATGTTTTTAAGTTTAGTATCAAAGGAGATTTCCCCTGTAGATGTAATTATGAATCTTGCCTTTAACCATCCTGCTTGAGCTGCTAGTTACAAGAGATATGGACCCTCTTTGTACTGTCTGAAGCAAGGGGCAAATTATGAAACACACATGTGACTAGTGTGGGGGAGGAAGAAATTTTCTTCTACCTTTCAAGATTCTTCCAGCTGGTCTAATAATCAAATCAACATGAGACAGATCAGTAAGAGAAAATAACCAAATTTAATTCCATGTGTAATTATGGTAACACCACATACATTAGGGTCAGAGATCCTACATTTATTTTTAAGAAAAATGGTGAATTTTATGTTTGTACAAAGAATGATCATGAAATACTGCCTTTATGCACAGAGATAAAGTCAGTCATCTAAAGCCACTTATAAAATACTTCCAACTGCAATGCTGGTCAGTAGAAGATTAATTTTCTTTCATTATTATTAGAACTGCACAGATAATAGGTCTATTCCTCCCCTATTGTGTATAGGTGTTTTCCATTGTCATTAATTGGAGTTTCATGTGTAAGGAGAAAGGGAAACAGTTAAACTTCATGTGGGAAAAACTTTACCAGCTCTCCACAAGGCCAAATTCTCTCAAACAGTACATGTCATTCTATTTCTATTTTAATGTGAATTTTTAATGTCTGCCTTTAGCTATCTGCTCTGAAGATATGTTATGAAAACCAGTTTCAATTTCAGTCTGTGCTTCTCTTGATTATTGTTCCAAGTTGGTATCTTTTCCCCTTCCATAATAGGAAGAGTGGCAGAGTGTGAAATTGGGACAGTTTGACAGAAGTGACAGTCCATAAGCTTCTGTTTTCCAGTCACTTAGCCCTTGGTGTGGGATATTTATCTACTGATTGCTCAATTCACAGTAAAACATTGATTAACTTGAAAGAGAGAGACATCCTGTTCTCATCTTTCTTTCCAAGTAGGGCATTCTATGATGTTTCTTGGTAAAGATAAACAGGTAAAAGCTATGCATTGTTTTGTCAAGGTGCAAGGGAGCAATTACTCAGGAAGCTCTGATCCTGAGTGCTGCACAGCACTATAGAAGCTGACAGCTGGAAATGTCACCTCTCCCTGCAGGTGACTCTGGCTCACCAAGACCCAGTTAACTGCCTCTCTTTTTGTGCTCTCACACCAACTGTAATGGTGCATTTATAATTTTGCAGGACCCATGTCTGTTTACTTGACTTATTAAAGAGTATGTGTTTGCAAGGTAGAGACAACACCTTGGCATTGACTCAATTGCTAAGTTTTTATGGAAATCTGATTATTTAAGCACATTTTAGGCAATGGGAACATAATGGTGAATGACACAGCAATTGCTTGTAGGATACTGGGGGACAGTGAGAATCCAGACAAGAAAATAGCCAGTGACCATGCAGAATAAAATTATTAAAAAGGAACTAAATAGAAAGCATTATGGAAGCATATGAAAAAAGGACATCTTTTAGTCTTAGGGGATCAAGATATTTCCAGAAAATATGATATCTAAGCAGAATTCTTAAGTTTTAATAATATCCAGAAGAAAGGGGATAGGGAAGGCTAGCAAAAGAAAAAAAAAAACAAACAGGAAAAGTGCTTGGCTGCTGTGGTTCAGTGGTTGAGTGTGGACCTATGAACCAGGAGGTCATAATTTGATTCCTGGTCAGGGTACATACTCGGGTTGTAGGCTGAATTCCTAGTGGGGGGTGTGCAGGAGGCACCTGATCAATGATTCTCATCTTTGATATTTCTACCTCTCTCTCTCCCTCTCCCTTCCTCTCTGAAAACAATAAAAAATATTTTTAAAAATTAAAAAAATATGCTGCTCTCAATGACTATAATGGTAGCTCTGGTGTGCATTTTAAAATTCTGAAGGATTTGGGGGCTAAATACATGAAATAGGATTATATACTTTAAACATAAATCATGCCATTTATTAAGCTCATAAGCCCTTAATAAGTATTCACCACATTTTTTTCTATCTGGCTTATGAAAACCAGAAAAAATTATTATTTTGCCTACATAGGTATGTTCATGATTCCATTATTCATAAATGTCAAGTCTTGTCTATCAGTTTGGATAGGTATTCAGCAGTGTTCACTCCATTTTTGTGGTGTCTTTCTAGTCAACTAACTATAATTTAGATTAAGCATCCTTAGTGCTAGTAATATGTATTTTAATGAATATATAAGTTGACAGTCATCAAACTTTTTAAGTTTAAATGACTTGTGTAGTTGTTGAAAAGTTAGGGAGAAAGTAGTGAAGGGAAGCAGAATTTGCCACCAAAATATGCCTCTGGCATAAAGATTATTTTGAACTGGTTATTTTTAAGTTCAAGCCCCGATAGACACAAGCACCGGGGCTTCGTGGGGATTGGCACACAGATTCACAGCTTCCACAAAGGCAGGCTTTTCAAGGAAGCATCACCATGACATGAGGCTGTGGCCTCAAACACACCTTCCAAATGTAGTTCGATACTGCGTAGGTCAGTACAGGGGGAAAACTGGAAGGCACAGGTCCCTCCATGCCAACAGCAACATCGATGTCGAGGACGTACACACCGGGAAGAGCAGATACCTGCCTAGTTCCCCTCCTCCTCCTCCTCCTCCTCCTCCTCCTCCTCCTCCTCCTCCTCCCCCTACCCCTCCTCCTCCTCCTCCTCCTCCTCCTCCTCCTCCTCCTCCTCCTCCTCCTCCTCCTCCTCCTCCTCCTCCTCCTTTACCTCCTCCTTTCCGATCTGTACACATAGGACACTCATTTCATCCCCAAAACATACTTCCAGCAAGACTCATTCAATCAACAATCTGTGCACTAGATGAAGAATCCACCAACACCCGCACTGTGTGACCACATAGGGCAGACCCAAGGAAGGCATACCTGACATAGATGGCCAAACAGGGAATTCCAGGTTCATTGACTTTGCACACACACGAGCTGGGTCATCGGCTTTTGGCCTCACACCTGAAAACCCATGCTTTCCGCAACTGTACTCTCCAGGGTACCTTCACTTTGCACACTGTCTCCCTCACTTAACCATGAGGGAAGTATCAGAGCACATTCAAAAAATGAGGTCTAAGTTCCACAAGTCATGCACACACTCCTTGCTCTTCTCTATTACCACATGAAAGGTTCCCAGAAGTCTTTGCTCATCTCCTCCAGCAGGTCCCTGGACTCATCGCTCGGGCACACAGGACACCCGCACAGGTGTCCTACCACCCACATGCCTCAGGGCATCATCCAGGTTCCGTCCGGCCCAACAACACAACCGAGTGCTGCGTGGAGACTGTCGCATTTGTGCAGTTTTATCTACTCTATAAGGTGTTTGAAACATCTAAAAGGATCCAAAAGAATTCAGGTACACCGGGGTAGGCCAAATAATGCCCCCTACCCCTCAAAAATGGTCAGTTCCTAGTCCTCAGAACCTGTGAATATGTTACCTTACATGGCAAAAGGGACTTTTCAGATGTGATTAAGGTAAGGACCTTGAGATGGGGAGAATATCCTAGATCTTCTGGATGAGCTCAAACTAATGGAGAGCACTGAAGCTCTGAGATTTTCCTGTTGCAGTCAGAGGGCAATGTGACTAAGTAAGAATAATTAGGGATTTGCAGTGTTACCGGTTCTGCAGGTGGCCTTGGGCCAAGTAATGTGGGTGTCCTTGAAAAGTTGGAAATGGTAAGGAAACAAATTCTCCCCATAGCTTCCAGAAAGGAACAGCGTGCTGCTGACACCTTGATTTTAGGTCCCTGAAACCTATGTCAGAATTCTTACAGTCAAATGGAAAGAGAATACATTTGTACTGTTTTAAGCTTATGGTAATTTGCTGCAGCAAAAATACATCAAATGTTTACTATAGTTTAAATTATTCGATGAATTTACTTAATTATAATTATACCTAATGCTAAGATGCTTAAATAAAATTTACTTCTAATGTTTTATTTATTAGATATTTATTATTTATTAGGTATTTATTTATTATTTGTTATTAGACATATAATGTGCCTAATAACCTGGAGTTCTAGGTGAAGATGTTAGAAAACAGAATGTTATTAGGGTGTTTGCTTATTATTGCTTGCCTTTAATGAGGAACTTCAAGAGATAGATAACAGAAAATTATTGGTCAGTATGTGAGCATAAATAAAAGGGACAGGATAGGCTCTGTAGCAAATTAGAATTTACATGATTTCTTTTGGCCAATGAACTGAGAGGGGAGGACACGTATAATTTGCCAGATTCTCTCTTCCCCAGCTCTGTGATCATGGAAGCCTATTTCAACATAGAGTTTCCTTAATCTTGAATCCTGGAGACATAACATGGGCAGAGGCTCCTTGCCAACATAGAACATAATCTAGTTTATCTTTGTGGATAGAGTCAACTTCATTAACAGTTTACAGAGGACTCCTAGAATTGAATTTTTATGGTTATAATTGTTATCACATGTGCCCATCCTTGACCAAATCAATCACTATTATCAAAAGAATAAAGTACGCCGAGTAGTTTTTTTTCTTTTTTAAAAATTCTCACTGGAGGATACTTTCCATTGATTTTTAGAGAGAGTGGAAGGGAGGGAGTAGGGGGAGAGAGATATAAACATTGACGTGAGTGAGACGCAATGATTGGTTGCCTCCCACACGTGCCAACCTGTGACCCTTTGGTCTGTGGCTGACATTCTAACCACTGGGTAAACTGTCTAGGGCTATGCTGAGTAGTTTAAACACAGGCTGTAGGACTTTCTGGGAGATGATGGTACAATACATTATCAGATCAACCAGTGTGGGATGAAGGAAGGGATTTGGTTTTCACAAAGTCTGGCATTTAATGGATATTCTGATTATTGAATGGTTGAATATATGAGAGACAGTAAAATCAATACCTGTCTGATCCACCAATAATTCCACATCATCTGTATCAACTATACCTAGCTCCTTGATAGTTCTATTTTCTTTGGATTTTGTGGGATATACTTGTATCCTGCAAATAAATTTTTTTCTTGCATGAGAAAAATTGAATTTCCTTTTAGTCCCTGCTAATGTGACAAAGTTACCCAAGTCAAAACTTTAAATTCTTAAATTAAAGCTCACTAAATTAGATGACTATGTTATAATGACAAATACTGCTGTCTCCCACTATTTTGTAAGCTGTACAACATAAAAGAATTTCAGAAGATGACTGTGCCACATGACTTACCACAGATCACCTTCAAATAGAGAATTTATATTGGATTTCTTATAGAATTTTTAAACATTTGAACTACTCCAAAAAGTCAACTCCTTTTTTACTTCCTAGTTTATACTAACTCTGAAAACGTCAGTTAGTTTGTGCATTATAACTGTGAAGAATACTTTCCTTGGAATTAATTTTCGTATTCAATATAGCAATGATTATGGGTTATATATTGTACTCAAACTTCCCATTTCTAAAAAAAAAAAAAACTTATTAAAAAATAAACCAGGATAAATGGATAAATGCTCTTTTCAGATTTATTCCAGCCCAACTCTGAAATGATGTGGATCGGGAATTTATCTCTGAGTTGTAATAAGAGCTTCAATATGACAACAAACGGCCATCCAAACAAGTTGATTTTATTGAATTGGTTTGAGCAATGAACTGTATAATTTGCTTCCCTGCCAACAATATTTTGTTTGGTTAGGCTTGTCAAAGGAAGAACCAAGTAAAACCCTTTTCTCGGTAGAGGATTATTTAAAGGATGGAGAGGCTTCTTTAACGTCTACTTTAGGAATGCATCTGAGCTCCACCCTCTCTTGCAAATTCAGACCTTTACCACACCCCTTTTTATGTTTTTCCTGTCAAATTATCCCTACTTATGCTGTAAGTTTGTTGGTGATCTTGCTCATAGTTTTGCGACCTTTTGTTCTTTGTTTCAGGTAGAATCAATGAGCCCTTTGCTCAGGAAAAAAAAAGTGTTTCTGTAGTACCAGTTCTCACGTTTGCAGATAATGTGCTCTGCAACCCCACCGGAAGGGTGAGCGGAGGTGAGCTCTGGGAGGTTATGGAAAGGCAGCCAGGCTCTGCGGCTTTGTTTCTCTTTCTGGAATGCTGATTGCCGGGAGACTGTGGCCACATCTTCTGTGCTTTGTCCCTGCCCAGGTCACAGGGCTTCAGCTACAGCTCATACTGTCCATGCCTGCAGGAATGCTCACTGAATCTTTTTGCTCCTCCAAGCTGAAGGGGGTTCCACCCACAGCCTGATTCCTCCCCTCTCTGGGCTGAGCCCTCCAGTTAGCTGTTCAGGCTGCAGGGCTGTGTTGGTGGCTCCTTTGAGCTCTTCTTCTTTCTGGCCTCCCAGGTTACTCCCACTTTTCCATCTTTAGATGTTTCAGTGAAGAAATCTCAGACGTGTTTGTGCCTTGAGCATGGAATTCTTTATTGAATTATAGCTGTTCAAATTGTTGAAACTTTAAGGGAAGGGACCAAGGAGATCTCTCATGCTGCCATTCCTCTGACATCACTCACTTAAAATGAACATCTACCTTAAATATGACTTTTATTTGTAACCCAACAGTCTATATAATTACCTTGCTTTTATAGTCTAGAGAGGCCAAAGGATTTTGACAGCTTTGAACTAATGCTTTGACTAATAGAGAACAGTCTGAATGCTCCTGAATGCTTTTACTCAAATTCAATTTGAAGATGTATCTTGTAGGTTTAAATTTTGCACTAGCCTTCTTACTGACATCTTGGTCTTCAGTTCTCTCTTAGCTTAATTTCCAAATTGGAGCTAAGTATAGTCACATTTCTGCTTAAAGCCTGTTGGCATTTCTTCATCACCCATGGAATAAAGTTTTAGACTTTTAACCTTCCATGACTTTGTCTCTATTTACCTCTCCAGCAACTTTCTGCCTTATAATTCTGCTGAAATAATGCCACCTTATTTTGAATTTTTTGCATACTCCATGGTGTTTAACTCTACAAATATCTGTTCAAGTTGCTCCTTCTGCAGGAATGCCCTTCTTACTTTTTTTTTTTTTAATTAGCCTCATTAGAACTCTTCCTTTAAGAGATAGGTCAAATGTCCTAAGTTCCAGGTGGTTTCCTCTGAGATGTCTGTTCTTTAGGCTTTCATAGTAAAATACGGGTACTTACCCAATTGTATTGAGATTATCTATTTGTATCTCTCACTCTCTGAATAAAATCCTTGAAGATCTTGACTATTGAGTACCTTCTCCATCACCCAGTTCTGTTCACCGGTAACTCCTACTGCCTCCTCTCCACCCTTGCCTACACATCTACACATTCCCTCGCATAGAGTCTAGTATATAAAAAGTGCTCAATAAACATTTCTTGTATTGAATAAAATAGATTTACCTCAAGACATCCTAGAACAGTAGCCAAGCACTGGAATTAAAAGACTGATTTATACAATTCAACAACAAATACAAGAGCAGCACTAATGAATTTGATGCTTAAAATATCAATTTTCTGACTATATCTGACTTGGATTCTTTGTATCTTTGAAAATAAGTTCTTGATCTACTTCCTATAGTGGGCAAGTTTCTGTTCTTTGTTTAATTATCAGTTTAGGTATTATTCCTTCTGGGAAATCTCACATTCTCTAGATAACTTTTACACTTTTCTCTTACTTTTAGAGCACACTATATATAAATAATTTTAATATAATACGTACCATATATATATATATATATATATATATGACTAAGTTACTGTTAACAACCCAGTCGACTGAATGACCGGTCGACCGGCTGCTATGATGTGCACTGACCACCAGGGGGAAGACGCTCAATGCAGGAGCTGCCCTGGTGATCAGTGTGCTCTCACAGCCAACTTCCCGTGGCTGGCCAACCTCCTGAGGTTCCTCCCCATGGCCGGCTGGCCCTGATCTGCCCTGATTGGCCCCAATCACCAGCCAGGCCAAGGGACCCCACCTGTGCACGAATTTGTGCACTGGGCCTCTAGTTATATTATAATTATTTATTCATGTGTCTCTCTGTACTTTGTTTAATTCTGTGCTCCTTGAGGGAAGGATTTTTCTTTTTTCTTTATTCTCCCTTCTCCTTCTTTTACCCACTGTTTATTTAATACAGTGGTCCATTTTGGATATTGGATATACCAGTTAGTTTCACTCTACTGGTCTCAGCCACTGTCTCAGAATTGTGTTCCATGGGTGATAAGGAGGATTGAGATTTAGAGTACAATGAACAAATTATCACTAACTAGAGGAACAGAAATGAAGTAGAATGTCTTTAAGGACAGCAAACAGACTCTCATGCCAACTTGTTACACATGTGCTATGGCATCTGGAGACCTAATTTTTAAACCACTCATTTAGGTAACATTGAGTAATTTTTACAATCTTTGGTTTGGTCTCTTTTGTCTACAAGTGCCATACATCTAAATCTAACCATATTGACCAGAAAGGGGAGTTGATTGGTCATATCACAAAAATCCAAGTGGGTTGGCTTTAGGCAGTTTAGTGCAGAGGTTTAAAAGATGTTGATAGGACAGTGTTTCTTTTCTCCTCTTAGATTGGTTGATATATGTGCAGCTTCATTCTCATATTCTCCCTGTATCAAACAAGAAAGTCTCTATCATCTCCAGACTTATATCCCCACATTAGGAACAAGGATTGTTGTTCCCAAGGCCTGGGCAATTATCTGGTTGATTTTACTTGGGTTATTACTGTGGTCAGACGGATGATGCTATTCTCAGTGGCCAGTCTGAGATTTGTACTTCCTCCCTTGGGTTGGAGAAGGAAGGGAACTCAAAGTACCCATGTGACCACACAGAGTATGGGAAGGATAACCCAAAGGTACTACAAGAAATGAGGGAACATGGTAAACAGAGAAAAATTATTTTTCCCAGATATAATTACATTTATTTATTCTAACAAATATTTATTAAGCTCATCCCTTAATAAATTTCTGGAGGGATTAGATATTTGATATCAAGTCCTCAGCCCATAATTTACCACACAGTAAAACTAAAAAACAAAGGTAACTATTAGTGCCATTAATTAATTGAGTCAAATAGAATATATTACATACCTAATAAGCTGGTACCTGCTACTCATTTACATTAAAAAGTTTCTGAAGGAAAGAGTGATTGAAGATTGACTTCTAAACTGCTGACACATATAGGTAACGTTTCGGCTATCCTTACCATTCTCAGTGTGGTCCTCTGGGTTTTTAAATACTTTTGCCATTCAGATTTATTTATTTGAAAGCATTAATTGGCTCTATTTCATTAAGAATATTATAACAGCAACAATAACATTTCAAAGTCTGTTGTCTCTTTGCATCTAGAAACTTCCATGCATTATTTTTTACTCTCATAGCAGTCAAAGAATAAAGCCTCTGAGTATTTTGGTGTAGAAATGATTCACATTATGAAGCCCTGTCATCTTTGAAGCAACCATCCCCTGTAGTATCTCACATGAATTTAATTTTCTCAGACTCTATAAAAAGGTCACATAGTCCAAAGTCAAGATGTCACTCAATTATGCCGAAGCGTAATTCTCTGAAGGGCTTTTGTATTTGTCCCATTGCTAGCTTTAATCTGATTGAGAATCAATGTGCTAAGATAAAAAAGAATTGGAAATATCTGCTAGGCTCAGTGAAATGTAGATTCTAGAAGGAAAGTAGGAGCTGGTTCAGAAACCTACGGCCATCTGCCCAGCAAAGAAACAGTCTACCAGTCAGGAGAGCATATTTTTAAAGCTGTCTTCCACTTCCATCTGTGGCTTTGAACTAGAAACATAACATATCTGGTCATTACTCTTCCCATTTCTAAAATGGGAGAAGCTAACTGCTAGAGTTAAAAACAAACAAATAATGCTCTTAAATATACATTCTGATCTTTCTTTTGAGGCTTTTACAAAACTGTAGACACAACCTCTTAAGTAAACTCATTAAACAAATAAAATGGTTGCAATAATGCTGCACTTTTTTCTTTGATAAGGTTACACAGGGTGATGGCCCATAAAACTCTTAATTTAGAAAACCAAATATAGAGCTAAAGATACCCTGTTATGAGGAATTTCCTACCAGGACATTAAAACCTTTATCAGATTTAATGGAATTTTTAATCCTATGAGTTGTGTTAATAAATCATAGAGCAGATATTTGAACCCTGCTCTTCTCTCAGCTTTCATTTCCCCATGTGCTCCCTATTCTATCCTTGTATAAGGAAATCTATATATATAAAAGCCTAAGTGACCTTTATGACCGGACGACTGGATGACCGGCTGGTAGCTATGACACACACTGACCACCAGGGGGCAGACACTCAATGCAGGAGCTGCCCCCTGGTGGTCAGTGCGCTCCCACAGCCAACCTCCTGTGGCTGGCCAACTTCCCATGGTCCCTCCCTCAGGCATGCTGGCCCTGATTGGCCCTGATCATTGGCCAGGCCGAGGGACCCCACCCATGCACAAATTCGTGCACTGGGCCTCCAGTAAATCATAAAAGAGAACAAGTAAGAGGGGATGAGAGTAATAGTTAGAAATTAAGCTATATTATAAATGAGTCAAGAGGAATGTGAGCCCCTTGTAGATACTGGAGGTTTTCCCACAGTGCATGGACAGGATCCACCTAGTCTGGACCCTGCAAATGGGACCCCCAAAGATCAGAGGACTTTGAAACATCTGAGTTACACATAGATTTTTTTTTTAATGAGTGATGTAGTGTTATAAATAAAATTTCATTCATACCCACTTTTGATGCCTCCCTTATTTTACAGGCAATAGGCTTTTGCATCACTAAAGGGTGTGGGACTATTGCTACAATTCCAGAGAACCTGGGCTACCTGTGTGGGTTTGAGCACTGTGGTTCAGCACCCTGGCGGTTTGCCTTACTAGGCCTGTGGGGCAGAATCTGTCTATTCCTAAGTCCTCCATACTAAACCTGCTTCTATTGGACTTGCCCCTCATGTTAGCATTGCAAAAGATCAAGTGGGAGGGAGGAAAATAAACCCAAGCAACTCCATCTTTGCCTCCCTTCAGACATGTTTCTTACACTTTCTTTTTCCCCCCAGTTTGGTTTCTATTATTCAGTTTGATATTCTGAAAGCACAGACTCAAGAGGGAACAGAACTGCAGGGCTATCTTCTGTGATGCCTATTAAAGTCACCTCTGTGAAAAGGAGCTAGAATGTGCTGAGGTTTTAAAAAACAGGAAATTATCATATCCACCTCACTGAGTCTACCAGCACCATAGCCCATCTTTGTGGGAAGCTGTTGATCTCTAGGTCTAAAAGGAGTCTTGCTGAATCTGTGGCTCAGTTTGTGGCATTGACAAACAAGCTTCACAAGACACTGATCAGTGGTTGATCAAATTGCCACTCCCCCCTGTATTTTAAAGTACAAAAAGTAGTTTGCATTTGTTGATAATTTGAGTGACTCAATACAGGTTATCAGAGATGAATGTCATGTCATGCAGTAAAAATTAAAGTACACTGCATTGTTTTATGGAAATGTGCAGTTCCAAAGAAAAGAACTGGGGCAAAAAGGATCGATTTATATTTTCAACAAGGGGATGCTTATTAAGTAACTAGCACATGTGAATAGGACACATTAGTTTAATTTAAAAAAAAAAGCAGATGCTGTCAGGCCTTACTACATTTTGATGACCTCAACACAAATGTAGTTAAAGAGAAATGGCTATACAATCAGGAATTGAAGAGATAAAGCCCACTTTCCCATAGAAATCTGGTGAAAGGGATCTGATACCTTTGGTTATTCATTTGGAGACAATTTTTTTTTCTTTATAATATGTTTTTATTCATTTCAGAGAGGAAGGGAGGGGGAAAAAGAAAGATAGAAACATCAGTGATCAGAGAGAATCATTGATTGGTTGCCTCCTACATGCCCCGCATTGGGGATCGAGCCCACAACCCAGGCATGTGCCATGACTTGGAATCGAACCATGACCTCCTGGTTCATAGGTCAGTGCTCAACTACTGAGCCATGCTGGCTGGGCTGGAGACAGATTCTTACCAATTTCCACAATCTTCAAACGAGATGCTAGAGATACCCTTTTTTGTTTCTTTTCTGACTTTCACTTCCTCCTTTCCTTTTCTGAATGTATTTTCCTTATGACATTATGAGTTTTCTGTATCTCAGAACTAGGTAGGTTATTTGGCCATGTATTAACACTGAATTCTGCAACTAAGACTTTTTTGTTTTTTTTTAAAGTTTACTGGGTTATAAGCATAACCCATGGACACAGACAGTACGGGGGGTATGTGCTGGGGGGTGAGAGTGGCTGGGGAGAGGCCAATGGGGGGAAAAGGAGACATATATCATACTTTAAACAATAAAGTATTTAAATTTTAGAAAAGCTACTGGGTTTTTATCTTGAAGCTTTTGTTACATGTTAATTGCTTCTGTAATCTTATTAAATAAAGTTTATTCTGTCATATAAGTGTTTACTTCTACCTAGAGTTGTATTTGATTGCTCCAGGTATCTATATATATAAAAGCCCAGCGATCGAACAGTGGAATGACTGGAACGACTGGTTGACTGGTCGCTATGACATGCACTGACCACCAGGGAGCAGATGCTCAAAGCAGGAGCTGCCCCCTGGTGGTCAGTTCGCCCCAACAGTGGGAGTGCCACTTGGCTGGCCAGGATGAGTGGCTGCTGCTCAAAGGGCGGGTCCACAGCTGCTTGGCTGACCAGCCACACCTCCCACCAGTGCATGAATCCGTGCACTGGGCCTCTAGTTTTATATAATATTCTATTTTTAACACTAATAAAAATCTATGCCTTATTGACTGCCTTTCATAGTGTAGGGAATTATTAGGTCCTGGGAATATAATAATGAGTGATTGGATGATCAAGACAGGGTATTTGATTTCAAGAACCTTAAAATTGAGCTTATCTTAACTTCATGGTAATTGCTCAGAGTGTGATATTATATCCTCATTTTTGAATAAGGAAAATGTCTCAAAATTAGCATACAAATCAACACAGGGAACATTTTGTAGAAAGAGTCAAAGACGGATCTGATTCTAAAGTTCATTTTATTTGCTCTCTGTTATATCTATTAAAACCCTTTCCAGCCCAGCCAGTGTGGCTCAGTGGTTGAGCATTGACCTATGAACCAGGAGATCACGGTTCAGTTCCAAGTCAGGGCACATGCCCCGTTGCAAGCTCAACCCCCACCAGTAGAGGGTGGTGTGCAGGAGGCAGCTGATCAATGATTGTCTCTCATCATTGATGTTTCTATCTCTCCCTCTCCCTTCCTCTCTGAAGTCAATAGAGTATATTTAAAAAATGAAAAAACAAACGAACAAAAAACCTTTTCATACATGTGATAGGTAAAATGGATCTCAAATGGCTCAGGCTGAATGCTGTAAAAGGAAGGAATTTGAAAGAATAATTTTTATCCTCCAGCTATCATTTTATATGACAATCTGCATTAGATAGTTAAATGTAGCTCATCTGGAATATGCCATGGAGATATGGGGAACATGGAGACAAATTAGGAGATGGTGATAATTCATATGAGACGTGCCTCGTTTCTCTGAAAGGATGATAGAAGCACATGCCAGATCTGCTAAATAAGTCAGACAGTTGAGTTACGAAAGGAGCATTATGCTTACAGGTACATGGAAATAAGATTCATGGTGTCTGAATATGGCAGGAGTTGCCTTTATGCCAGGTAGTATAAATGATCTTTTTATGTGTATGTAAGCAAAGATGTAAAATGATTTTATGTGTTTGCTTTGGGGTGACAAACGCTTTACAATGCAAGACCAATGAATACCTTGGCTTTGGAATTTCTGTTGTGATCTGTTAAAATCTGAGACTACAGTTTGAATTTAAGCCTTGATTTAAAATGCACACATTTGGTAAAATCTATGATTTAATATTTTTGATTGGGTTAGTGTGAACTAGATAGGGTGGATTCTATATTTTTAGCTATTTTCTCTTACTGTCTTTCAAGTTGACCTGTCACTGAAGGACAAAAAGGCTTGTAGCAGGAAAGCCTAAGGTGATGTTGTAGTAGTCCACAGAATACATAATAGAAATCTGCATTAGGGAGGCTGGATAGACGCACGATGAGTGTTTATACACCTGTCAGTTGGATAAAGAGATAAGAGGGAATCAAAGTTGGTTACAAAATTTTGTGCCCAGGAGCAATTGTTTTTCCAATAATGGAACTATCCCTCAGGCAAAGGGCTTGAAATGAGTGCCAGAGAAGATCATGAACTTGGTTTTGAAGATATTGAGTAAAATACCTAAAACCTCTAAAACTAAAACTTATATGACAAAGACTAGAAATGGTAATGGCTACCTTACTTAACATTTATTTGTGCCACAAACTCTGCCAACTCATTTTTATATATTAATTTATTAATTACTAAACGTCAAATGAATGGAGTATTAGCTGTGCTTTAGAGAACAGAAAACTGAGAATCGGTGAACTTAACTGACTCTCCCAAGCCCATACATAACAGGTAGACATATACCACATCTTTTAGTCTGGTCTGTCTGACTCACCTGTTATACACTGTCTCCTCTGTGCAATGGAACAGCATGAAATAGAATAACTATTGGCCACTGATTCAAGGTTGAATTCTTAGTTCTCCTGTATAAAGCTATACCAACATTTTGATTTCATTTTAAAATTGTGTCTCCTGATATATTGATTTGGAATGATTGATCCTTTGACCCTAAACCAGTGGTCGGCAAACTCATTAGTCAACAGACCAGCAAACCGTGGCTCACGAGCTGCATGTGGCTTGCGAGCCGCAGTTTGCCGAGCACTGTCCTAAACTATTAATATTCTGCCTTTGAAATCCTGTTGTCAGTCCAGCTGAACTTGTTTGTACTCTTGTTTATTTGTGCTGGAAATGACTTAGTGACCATCAAAACCCTTCTCCCTGTTCTGTGTCAATAGAAGCATAATTGTGTGGTGGCTTCTTAAACACGGCCTACAGTTCATCTACACAGGGCCACGCACCTAGTTTTCATTAATGTGAGTGGAACTGCCATGTACCTCTTCTGGGCTATGGCCTTTAAAAAGTGGGTGTGGTCTTTATCCCCTCCAGCTGGTGGCCTATAGGTATCGGCAAGGTTCTAGAGATGGCAGAATGGAAGAAGTACCACTGTGCAGAGCCAACTGCCATCACCCGCTTTGCACTGAGAGGGAAATAAGCAACTATTGTGTTTGAGACATGAGAACTAGGGATTTATTTTTAGAGTATTTTATAGCCTAATGTAATTAACATTTTTACTATTAACAAAATGGGTTCTCTTTTATAATAATAATAGTGAAACATACTTTTATATTATCTCCTGTAGAACATGTTCAGACACTTATTGGCTCTTGCAAGCAACTTAGAAACCATCTTTAGTTCTTCTATGGTGTGGATTTAGAATTAGAACTTAGCTTGCATACTTAAGTCAGACTTCTTTCTGCTACAAAGAAATTTTGATGAAGCCCTTATTTATCATGTTATGTTCCGTGGTGTAATGAATGCATGTTACTGAAGTCTTGGCATGTGCCTAATCATGGAGTCTGAGATATGCTCTGTAGTGGATCGGTCTGAAAAGGAAAAAAACACTTCTGTTTTTTTAACAAATGTCCCCTGATCTTATGCAACATAAATTTTTTTGTACAACCAGATAATTTTGTTCTTTCTAAATTGCTATTAGTCTTTGGAAGTTTAATTTTTCATATGTGTATAAGTTATCTTACCACTGCAGATGTCTCTGAGGGACAGGCTTATGGCAGATCCTGAGAGGAATTCTACATCAAGGCTTCTGTTAGGAGCGCTGTCACTCAAAGCAGTCTTTCAACAATATTTAATGTTTTCTACGTTGCATACATCAGAAGGGTGGTCTCTGATTCAGGCATTGTGGATACATGCTGAAAGAAGCTATTGTCAGACAAGTTCTCCAGAGGTCAGGAAAGATAAAGGGCAACTTTCCATTCACCTTTCTTAACATGTAATCATGTATTCCTTTTGGTTGTTGTCTGGCCAGTAACACTGCCCAGTACTGTCTGTCTGTCTAAAGT
Organism: Corynorhinus townsendii; assembly: GCA_026230045.1. NCBI lineage: Eukaryota > Metazoa > Chordata > Mammalia > Chiroptera > Vespertilionidae > Corynorhinus > Corynorhinus townsendii. The sequence continues at coordinate 159,926,725 of JAPDVU010000006.1, read as the reverse complement.
CTTTAGTTATTGCCTTTTTCAGGTAGTGCGAGAGGATAGTATTTGCAAAACAAGCTGTGAAGGCTTAAACAATTAATCTACCTAAAGACTGGACCAAAAGCCTTTTGCTAGAGAGCAGCTTCTTACTTTAAATATCAATTACCAAATCATCAGAACAGAAGAGAAGCAAAAAGCAGAGCAGGCCAAAGAGGCAGTTGTATAAGTAAACCCACCTCCCCTTTCTTGAGCCTCTGAAGGTTTTCTCATATATATTTCTGTCATTTTTTGGCAAAACAATCTCACCATCAGACCAAGACCTAGAAAGGTCCAATCTATATTTGCATCTGGATGCTTTATTATTTAATTTAATTTTTTTCTACAAGAGGTAGAATTTGTTTTCTTTTAATTTTGATGATTACTGAGTTGGGTTAAAATTCCAGCCATGAGTTTCTCTAGCTCTATGGTTTTTATTTTTAAAATATATTTTTATTGATTTCAGAGAAGAGTGAAGAGGAAGAAAGATAGAAACATCAATGATGAAAGAGAATCATTAGTTGGCTACCTCCTGCAAGCCCCCCACTGAGGATTGTGCTCACAATCCAGACATGTGCCCTCAAGGGGAAATGAACTGTGACCTCCTGGTTCATAGCTCTATGCTCAACCACTGAGCATAGTTCTGGGTTTTTAGTTTCAGTTGACTCACCTATAAATTATGGGTAATATATTTATTATAAATAAAGTTACTATGAGAAGCGAATGAGTTATTGCACATAAAGGGCTCCACTCAATTTTTTTTGCTTCTAGTAAACAAACGGTTAATAAATATCAGCCCTTCTTGTGTTGTTGGTGGTTCCTTATAGAAAGTGTGTACTGTTTGAATTTCCTCTTCTCTTTAATACCTTCTTTTCCTTTAGAAGTTGCAATGCATCTAATCCAGTTTTGTAGCACTGGGAGCTTATTTATTTTAATTTTATCTTTATTGTTGAAAGTATTACAGATGTCCCCATTTTTCCCCCATTGACCCCCTCCACCCTGCTCTTGCCCCCTCCCCAGGCCTTCACCACACTATTGTCTATGCCCATGGGTTATGCATATAAATTCTTTGGTTAATCTCTTCCCACCCCACCCCTTCCCTCTGAAATACCGCATGCTTCAGTGTCTCTGGTTCTGTTTTGTTCATTAGTTTCCACATGTAAGTGAGATCATGTGATAATCACCTTTCTCTGTCTGGCTTAGCATAATACTCTCCAGGTCCCTCCATGCTGTCTCAAAGGGTAAGAGAGCCTTCTTTTTTACAGTTGCATAATATTCTATCGTGTATATGTACCACAGTATTTTGGGCACTTGGGCTGTTTCCAGATCTTAGCCTTGTACATAAATTGTGCTGCTATGAACATAGGGGTGCATATTCTTCCTGATTGGTGTTTCAGGTTTCTTAGGATGTATTCCTAGAAATGGGCTCACTGGGTCAAATGGCAGTTCCATTTTCAATTTTTTGAGGGAACTTCACACTGTTTTCCACAGGGGTTGTATCTGCATTCCCACCAACAGTGTACTAGGGTTCCTTTTTTCCAGCATCCTCGCCAGCATTTGTTGTTTGTTGATTTATTGATGATAGCCATTCTGGCAGGTGTGAGGTGGTATCTCATTGTTGTTTTAATTTGCATCTCTCTGATGATTAGTGACATTGAGCATTTTTTATAGGATTATAAGTAGTTACGTTTCCTGCAAAATAAAACAAATCACAAAATTTTAATCTGCATTCTTTTAAAAGGATATTTGGCATTTGCTTGATTTCCTTCTTGTGATACTGAACTGCAAAACAGGACATGTCCCAGGTACCTGCCTGGTCCCAAATCAGAAGTATTGAAAATATATCTTCAGTCAGATTATAAGACTAGAGTCACATGGAGACAAATTAAGAGGCATGGGCAAAGGTTTGTACTGATATTCTGGACCTCTTTTTTATTATTGATATATAATTGACTTAAAATATTCCATTAGTTTCAGTTGTATATTATAGGGATTCAATATTTATGTATATTGCAAAATGATTCTCATGTTAAATCTAGTTACTATCTGTCACAGTACTAAGTATTACAATATTATGAACTACTAGAGGCCCAGTGCATGAATTTGTGCACCAGTGGGGTCCCTCGGCCTGGCCTGTGGGATCAGGCTGAAACCAAATCTCTGATATCCCCCAAGGGGTCCCGAATTGCGAGAGGGTGCAGGCCAGGCCGAGAGACTCCACGAGTGCACAATTGGGGCTGGGGAGAGACATGGGAGTATGGCTAGCTGGGGAGGGCCCACAGGAGGGCTCCGGGGCATGTCCGGCCTGTCTCACTCAGTCCCGATTGGCCAGACCCCATCAGCAAGCCAATCTATCAGTTGGAGCATCTGCCCCCTGGTGGTCAGTGCACCTGGTGGTCATAGCAAGCAGTTGAGCAGCCTTAGCATATTGTTAGCATATTATAGTTTGATTGGTTGAACGGATGACCAGATGACTGGACACTTAGCATATTAGGCTTTTATTATATAGGATATTTCTTAAGCTGTACATTATATACACAAGGCATTTGTTTTATAACTAGAAATTATAACATAGTTACCTCTTAACCCCCTTCACCTATTTTTCCTGCCCCTGTATACTTACCCTCTCTGATAACCACCAGTTGGTTTCATGTATATATTCTTTTACCTACTTGGTTTTTTCTATTTCTAAATGTTTTATTCTGTTTGATGCAATTGTAAGTGGGATTGTTTTCTTAATTTCTCTTTCTGATAACTTAGTATTAGTGTATAGATACACAATCAATTTCTGTATATTATTTTTGTATCCTGTGACTTTACTGAATTCATTTATTACTTTAATAGTTTTTGGTGGATTCTTTAGGTTTTTAAAAAATATATAAGATTATGTCATTTGCAATTGTGGTATATATACTCTGAAAACTCTAAGACATTGATGAAATAAGTTGAAGACAACACAAATTAATGGAAAGATATACTACACTCATAGATTGAAAGAATTAAGGTTGTTGAAATGTCCATATTACCCAAAACAATCTACAGATTCAATGCAATCGCATTAAAATACAAATGACAGAACTAGAACAAAGAATCTTGAAATTTGTATGGAATCACAAAGACCCTGAATAGCCAAAGCAATCCTAAGTAAAGAAAGAACAACACTGGAGGTATCACATGTGTAGTATAAATTTCAAAGCTATAATAATCAAAACAGTATGGTACTGTGACAAATACAGTCACATCCTATATAATAAAAGGCTAATATGCAAATAGATCGAACAGCAGAACAACAGGTTGCTATGACATGCACTTACCACCAGGGGGCAGATACTCAATGTAGGAGCTGCCCCCAGTGGTCAGTGCACTCCCACAGGGGGAGCGCCACTCAGCAGGAAGCCAGGCTCATGGCTGGTAAGCCAGCAGTCAGACATGCCCCGAGGGCTCCCGGACTGGGAGAGAGTGCAGGCTGGGCTGAGGGACCTCCCCAAGTGCATGAATTTTGTGCATCGGGCCTCTAGTAGATCAATAAAATAGAGTAGAGAGTTCAGAAATAAACATGCATATATATGGTCAATTACTCTATGACAAAGTCGACAAGAATGGTGAAAGGAGAGTGTCTTTAGTTAATGACAGTAGGAAAACTGGACAGGGACATGAAAAATAATGACTCATAACCACTATAGAACATATTAAAAAATAAACTTAAAATATATTAAAGGATTGAATGTAAGACCTGATACCATAAAACTGCTAGAAGAAAAGTGAGGCAGTAAGCTCTTTGACATTGGTCTTAGCAATATTTTTGAACCAGTCTTCTCAGGCAAGGGCTACAAAAAACAAACAAAAAACAAATGAGATTACATCAAACTAAAAAGCTTTTTCACAGCAAAAGAAGCCATCATCAAAATAACCAAAGCTTATAAATGGGAGAAGATATTTGCAAATCATACATTTGATAAGAGTTTGATATACAAAATATATAACAATATGAAACAACTTATGCAACTTAATATAAACTAACAACAACAACAGCAAACAACCTGGTTGAAACTGGGCCTATGTTGCAATCTGTCTTTTCAGTCTTGTACTGATCATAGCCAAAATATGAAGGGCAGTGCGGTGTGTATTTATTCCCCCTCCTCCTCTTTTATAGCAGCACCCCTTTTCCTTTTCAGGCATCACCTCTCCTCCCTGCAGTTTTGTTGGGATTGACGATCAATGCCTTGTGACTTCTCTTACCACAGTGTCCCAAATTAGGCCAATCAGATACATTCTATTGGAATTTGAGTGCATATTTAGTTTCTCTGATTCTTGTTCTTTTCTGACTCTGGCTCACTAGTATTATCTTTGAATTTGTGTACTACATGACAACCTTTTGGTCCATTTCTTGTCTTCTGTGGTTATTTAATGTTGATTTCTGTTTATTATAACAAATAAAATTCTAACTAATACTGGAGGCTAAACAGTTAGTTTTGGAAAAAAAGCTATGCCATTGTTAATATTCTAGATGAGAATACCTAAGTATGTCTTTAAAAGTTTTAAGTGAATAGTTTTACTTCCATTATGATAGAATATCTCATTCAGTTCTTCACAAATCTTTTCCATTTTTCAAAGACTCTTTTGCTTATATCAGAGCATTATTCAATCAAACAAAGCATATTTTTGTTGCAGGAACACATTTATTCCTAATGCTTTGAGTTTACAGTTGCCAAAAAGGAAATTAAGCCGACTCACTCATACAAATAGATTGGGCTGTATGCTCTCATCTTTCATCATTGTGTTGAAGGTAGAGCTGTGCTACTATTTTAAGAATCAAGAAAAAATTTTCAGAAGAGATACATTTTTATTGAAGAATTTCTACAGAATCATAAGCCTTAGAGACACACAATAATTATAATTTGGACCCAGAGATTGAAGCCACTTCAATAATGATACTCATTATATATTCTTGTCTTTCTTCCTCAGCCTATTGAGGAACAACAATTGCTTAATGTCCTGGTAGACATAACCAACATAAACCTGGTATGATGTCATTCTGGCAGATCACCAGGTGAAGGCTCCAATTGCTTGCCATCTTTCATCTAATCTTGAAAAATAAATCTTTCCTAAGATGCAATGACACATGTTTAGGTTGTGCAAAAAGCAAACAAATAACAAAGAAAACGTGTTATGATAGTCTATCTGCAAAGTATTTGTTAGTAGGCAAACATTTATTAATTCTTTGGTTTGTCTTAACAAAGTTTCTTTTATTAATAACTGACTGTGAAGATCCATGGCAGGAACTACACAGGAGATTATAAGATGGTTTATGTGTTCCTCAAGGAAATATCTATGCAAATATAAAAGAACTAGATATGAATAAAGGATATGGTAGGCTCAGTTTTCATTATTAGTTAAGTTTGCCTCTCAAAATAGAAAATTTTGGTGTTTTGTAACTTACAAAGTAGTGTAACTTTCCAACCGAAAACTTAGAGGGATATCTGCTGAATATGATTATAAGGTTTTTTCACTAAAGTGTGGAAAGGTTTTCTTGTTTGTTTTTAAAATATCATTTTATTGATTTCATAGAGGAAAGCAGAGGGAGAGAGAGACAGAAACATAATGATGAGAGAGAATCATCAATTGGCTGCCTCTTGCATGTCCCACACTAGGGATTGAGCCCACAACCCAGGCATATGCCTGACCAGAAATCAAACTGTGACCTTCTGGTTCATAGGTCTAAGCTCAACCACTGAGTAGCACTGGCTGGGCTCAATATAGTTTTAAGCATATTTTTTCCAATAATTTATTTGGACAGTAACATTTTGAACTTAAATACAGAACTTTACATTTGTTTACTACCTCATTTCTTCACCCTTACAGTGATCTTGTGAGAAAAGGAGGAAATATATTATTAGTTCCATTTTTATTGGTAAAAATGGTGTCTTGCAAGGAAACTTGCCTAAACGTAAATAGCAAGCTAGTGGTCCAGTTAAATACCAGAACTTGGGAATTTTTAATTTGGTGACACAATGTCTAACACTGATTAATGACTTAGAAATACATTTATATGGTGACTTCTACTGAAAACACATAGTTAAGAAAAGAAATAGAACTAGTATTTAATTTATTCCCCTCTTTTTACTTCATCCCTATCAAAGATTCCTTCAAGTATTTGTGTAGCTCCTTCGTTATCATTATTGTGCAGCCAGCTATACACATCAGTCACGTAACAAAAAAGATCTGCATTTGTTCTTGCTTCTTCACATAATGATAGAGGCATTTCATTTCTGATCCACATGGTTCTTTCCAAATCTCTGGCTATAACATGCACTTGTCTTACTAAACTGAACATTTGCTCAGTTTGAATCTCAATTTCAGTTGTTTATATCCAGTGTTTAAATGAGAATTCTCTGGTGACCAAGCTGGGAATTACTGCACATCTTAGCTTTTACTTAAAAGGCACAATTAGAAAATGAGAAAACAGAGTTTCCAGAAGCATATCCTTTTTTTCCAGAAGATTCTCTAAATATTTTGCTTAGTTGTCTCTTCTGCAGATATTTCTGTAGTAAATGGCACCTTCCTCTGAGGTGAATTGAGCCTCTGATTATGGGTCTCAAAGCAACAATGCAGGCTAGGCTCTTTAAGGACCTGAAATAGCTGAGAAATGCTTACCTGAAAATACCTTTTTTCCTTTATACTGTCATGTGTAACCCTGATGTGATGGTTTATTACCTATCCTCATGTAGAGATTGGTGTGGGCAGGTGCTGCTGACAAATTTGTCATTTCCAGCCCAGAGCTACAAAATTCCTTGTCCAAGGGCATGGAATCCACTAACTCAGTATTAACGTTCAAAAAATGCCAAGACAGTTCTGTTCTCTCAAGCGTTCCACTTGGTCTAATTGAGCTTCGCTAACCTTTTCTCTGTGACAGAACAACTTTGAATGTGTGTCAGGAGGGAGCTCTATAAATATTTATTGAATAAAACAGCTTGTTTGGATATGAAATGAGTTTAGAGACAGGAATTAAGGCCAGTAAAACTCGAACTTTCTGGTGTGGAAAATGTGTGCTGAGAGAATGCCCAACATCACATTTTAAATAATAGCCACTTTTGTTTTTAGTATTCAACTTAATGTAGTGTTATATTAAAAAAATAGAACTTCCAAAAAAAATCTAGGGGGATGGAAATCTTAAATTTATTCATCATTCATTCATTTGTCTGTTCATTTTTTCATTCCTCTAAGTTTTTTAAGAGTTAAGGTCTCCTATAAAAATACATCTGATGTATTTTTAATTTTTTATAAACAGATTTTTATTGATTTTAGAGAGGAAGGGAGAGGGAGACAGATAACATCAGTGATGAGAGAGAATCATTGATCAGCTGCCTTCTGCATGCCACCCACTGGGGTTTGAGCCTGCAACCCTGGACCTGTGCTCCCACTGGGGAATACCATAACCTCCAGGTTCACAGGTTGATGCTCAACCACTGAGCCACACCAGTCGGGCCATATGATGTATATTTAATTACATTAAAGATATCCACAAAAAGGAAGAAAAATATAATAAATCCTGAGGATGATGATAACTACGTCCTGAGTTTTCTAATAATCAGCACAAAGAGGGAATGCTGACCAATTACATGTTTCATTTTCATCTAATTAATTTGTTTTCATATAACAAAAGCAAATCATTTATTAAAAGCAACACAACAGTTTTCTGGATGCGAGAACTCAGAGAAGATTTCCCTCTAGATATTGTAAGACATAAGAAAAAACAATTGTTGGGGAAGCCAGAAAAATGAAATTGGAAGTTGAAAATATATTCATCCCTTTTATCATTAGCAAACCATGTGATTATGCTATTACCTATAGCAACAGATAGTCATATCATGACTGAGCTAGTAACCCTAGGAAAAATGGGAAAATAGAGAATTAGTGTTAGCTGCCTAGAATTGGCTCTGAAAATGTCACCTCTCCACAGAGGACTTTCATCTTCCCACTCTCTACGACTTAGCCTTTCATTCTGCTCTCTATCACTTTATATTACTCACCATTATCCTAAATTACAATGTTCTGTTTACTCAATGAGGATGTCTCACTAGAATAAAATCTAAAAAGAGAGTCCTATCCTCACTGGTGTGGCTCAGTTGGTTGGAGCAACCTCCAGTACACAGAAATGTCCACATGAAAACTATATCATGCCTATTAACCAATGTTACCCAAATAAATTTAATAAAAAAGAGAACCACCTTGTGACATAAAAATCTAGTTTAGAAAAAATATTCACCTTTACTAGGTAAAAAGATTTTATAAAGCAGGTATATCTTCCTATCACTAAGTCAAGTATAGAAAATGTTAACAAGAAATAGCATATGGCTACAGATATAAAAAAGCACACTTTGAATACTAGTAAAGTCAGATTTGTACATACATCAAGAAACCCTACCAACCATTCCCACAGTTACACAGGTTAAATCTTAGGAATCATCTTTGGTTTTCTACTTTCCCTCACACCCTTACAAACCACCCATCACCAAATCCTGGGCCTCTATTTCCAAAATACATCTTTAATAGAGGTGAGCATTAATGTTCAACAAATGTCCCCAATCTTTTTCCCATTTCCCAGTCCCTATGCAGTTAGGTTGAAACCATGGAATTAATTCAAGTCCACTGAGTGAGAACAATAGTGAGCATCACTTCCAGTCCAAGATAATTAAGAGCTGATGTCCCTCCAAAGGCTTTGGGTTTGATCCAGGCTTGGGACGCATATGGGAGGCAACAAATCAACGTTTCTCCTTCACATCGATGTTTCTCTCTCGCCCTTTCCCTCTCTCTAAAATTAATTAACATGTCCTCAGTTGAGGATTAAAATAAAGGAGAGAGTCCCAGGTATACCACTTCATCAGAATCTTTAAGAGTGACTGCCACATAGCAACAAAAATAAATGTTAAACAAATGAAGGTGTCTTAATGCACATTGGCACTGTCTTTGTTTCTCTTTCTGTCTCTCATTCCCCTTCTGCTTGTTCTCTCTACACACTGGCTCTTCTTTTTCCTCCACGCCTTTGCTTTCTATTTTTCTCTTAAAGACTGGTTCCGAGTTCACACAGCAGCCCCACAGCTTCCTAAGTAATGTGTTCTCTCACAAAACTGTAATTCCATCACCATATACTGTATTTGGCCCCCTATACTCTGTATTTAGGGTTAAGAACCACCAGTATCAACCCTCGTAGATAATTGTAGCAACAAACACACACAGAAAGACGAGGAAACTGGGCTTTACTTCAGCTGAGAGGAGAATTTACAGGGTGATTTTGGGGAGAGGAGTGACATGATTTGGTGTTTTAATATTAATTGCTTAGGCTGCTCTATTGGAAACACATTGCATGGTATTTAAAGAAACAAGTTTAGCTAATGTCAGCACCAGTGTGGGGAGATGAAAGGGAAAGGACTGGCATGTGCGTCCTGGGGAAGTTAGGGAAATGACAAACAAGAGGAAGAAATCATGGCCAGTGAAATAGATGAAAAAACCTGAAGACTATAGTGTGTTATAATCTGTGAATAATGTGTTTTAAGGACTATGAGCAATAAAGTGTATGTCATGACAGGATGGATTCTCTGAGAAGGGGACTCTGAGACCAGTTTCCCATCTTCAGAGTTTATTAAGGAATGCTGGTGGGAGAAAACCCGTGGGAGAAAAAGGGAGGAAGCAACACGGGACAAAGAAAGATGGAGCTGCAGCGCAGATCTGATGACACCTTTGATTGATCTCACAGAGTTAAAATGGCCCATCAAAAATCTCCTCTTTGGGCTGAAATGGCTTAGCTTTTAAAAAACACAAAAATATTTACATCAGTATAGTTTATAATAGTGAAAAACTAAAAAGAAACGAAATATCCCATTGTAAAAGAATAATTGAATAAGTTTATATTCATTTCATAGAAAATAGGCAACTATTAAAAACGTGAAAATTATTCATATTGCAGATAAAAATATTAGGATACTTGGTGTTTACTATGTGTCAGAAGTTTTTGTGAACACATCACATATGTAAGTGTGAATCCTCATAACAGCCTTGTGCAGATGAGGAAACCTAGGCACAGAAAATTTATGGTATCTTGATCGAGGTCATAAAGAAAGTAAATGACAAAGGTGAGATTTGAGCCCCACATTGAGGCTTCCGAAGCTATACTCTTTTTTAAAAAATATATTTTTTTATTGATTTCAGAGAGGGAGAGAGAGATAGAAACATCAATGATGAGAGAGAATCATTGATTGGCTGCCTCCTTCACATGCCCCGTGGGGATCGAGCTCGCAACTGAGCATGTGCCCTTGACCGGAATCAAATCTGGGACCCTTCAGTCTGCAGGCTGACGCTCTGTCCACCAAGCCAAACCAGCTAGGGCCAGAACCCATACTCTTAACTGACAGGAGATGCTGCCTTCTATCTAGAGTACCGTGACTATGTTTGGTGAGGTAAAATTTTATTTTGTCTGCTTGAGGAAAGCTTTGGTTTCTGTGACTTGAGGGAATTAATGGGTTCATTTACATAAGGAGCAAGGAGCTTCTGGGGAAGGAAAGGACTGAGACCTGGCTCCTTTCCCTAAGCCAGTTGTACTGAGGTATCTCTGAGTGAGGCTGGGATCAGGCCAGAGCAATAGAACTCCAGAGATAAGCTTTCAATAAAAAGCAGAAAGGTACAGAATGATCAGGTGAGCTCTCCACTGCTCTAAAGTAACAGGTCCAAAGGGAGTGACGTGATTCTATGGGTGATAGAGGAATGGGAAACAGGGATATGCCCTATGCTAGCCATGCTATGTCCCAGCAAAGTAGATTTTGTGACTGAATCCAAATAGTTATAATCTTGGGATCCAGGGCTAATGATAGTGTGAAACATCCTTCGCTCCCATAACACTATGGAAAGGTTTTCCTCTCTCTACCTGTGCCTGGGCGGGTGGAGGTGGTAACTATTAATCCTCCTCCTCCTCCTCTTTCAATTCCTCCTCTTCCTTCAAAAAAAGCAAACAAATAACAAAAAAAGCTCAGGCCCAAGCATAAAGCACTGGAAACGTACAGGATGGTGATGTATTCCAGCATCCACAGTAGCAACTCTGCCTTTTTGCAACGTTTGACTCAACTCCATATGTTTTGGGAACTGTTTGGACCAGACTAATTAGCTCTGGTAGCTATTATGGAATCTTTCATTTCAAGGGAACACATATATAAGGCCGGCTAAAGTAAGGCAATTAGAGCAAACAGGATCTGTCCTTCAATTGAGAGAATTATGGGTGAAGTGTGTGTGTGTGTGTGTGTGTGTGTGTGTGTGTGTGTGTGTGTCTGTGCGCGCGCGTGCGCGTGTGCATGTGTGAAGAACATGGTATGATTCAAACTTCAATATTGTGCTTTGGGACCAAACTATAAAGATAAACAGTATGGTTACAATAGATGATTGATGCTTTGCAAAACAAAAGAAATTATATGAGAAATAAAAAAATGTTAATGTTGATTGTATTATGATGGTGGTTATTGGGATATTAAAATATTTATATCCAAGCTTTTCTTTAAAGAGTAAGTAGGCATTGCTTTTAAAACAAAAAAAAGGTAGCCTTATTTATCATTTTATCTATAACTATTGTTGGGGAAAGACACGCTGTCTTATGTTTTCTTCAAACCATTTCTTAAACATATTGTTTCAATCCATCATTTAAATGTATTTATTCATTAATTCACTAGATCTTTTGAAGAAGAAGAATCATTTTCAGAAAAAAATTATTTACTGTCTGCATTTGACTTTGGCATTTGATTTGTATGGTGTACTGCCTTCTAAACAGGACCTTGGGGAAACACTAAGGATGTGCATTTATGATGTATGTACACAGTGAAATCTTTCAGAAGTCAGCCTTTTGCACACTTCATCTCAACATGCCCACATCAACTACGCATTAAAATTTAGTGGTTCAGGGAAGTGCTCACCAAGTTCATTCCCATAATCTCTTACAGGGAGCAAGGATAATTCTATAAAGTTGTTCCCTGCATTCCTCTTTAGTCTGTACTTTTGGCATGTGAAAATCAAATTAAGGGAAACAAAGTAAATTGCCAAATTCTCATATGTTAATTTTTTTTCATTCTTCTAAAGCTAAAATGATTTAGATTTTGCTTTAATGGTTGCTTGGGGTTGTTTCACTAAAGAAGATCACCAAGATGAGCATATTTATTCAGACAACAGTCTGTGACTTCTACCAGCATACTGGTTACTTTTCAGAGAGGTAACTTGCAGGTGTCAGGAAAATGCCTTGCTTTTCCTAATGCTGATTTCAAGGCCTTGGGAAAGGATAATAGAGTGTGGGATACATGCTAAATCTCAATAAACAAATTGGAGTTTGTGTTACTTTTGGGAAGTTTAAGTACTTAGTAGTAGACCTCTTCTACCCTTTGGAGCAGTGGTAGAGGGTTGGATCATTGTGGATAGTTGTTCATGTAATGCACTGCACAACTCCAAGGGGGTGCCATTCACTGTATTCTCTTGTGAATGCCACCTTTTGAGGTTGTGTGATACATCTGGAAAAAATATCAACAGTCACAATGGTATAATGAAAAGAACATTGTTCTGAGGGCTAAAAGCATGTAATTCCTTCCCTGACTTTGCTAATGCTGAGCCATTATCTTGATGGAAATTTTAAAGAATAAAAGCATAATCTGGGTGATCACTTTATATTAGTAATGGCTGTCCTACTTTAGTACATGTTTTTCCAATTTGTTTAACATCATGTCAGCAAGACGGAGACAGTTGAAATAACAGCAGTTTGCATTTTAAAAATAATAGCTTTGAGATAATCCACATGAAATACCATTCACCTATTTGAAGTGTACACTTTGTTAGTTTTTAGTATATTGACAGTATTGTACAATCATCAAAACAATTTTAGAGCATTTTCATCACCCCAAAAGAACATTTTCATCACATACCAATTGGCAGTCCATCCCCATTTCTCTCCAGCTTTTCTGCACCCACATCCCAGCTATGGGAAACCACTAATCTACTTTTTGTTTCCATAGATTTATTCTGGACTTTTCATACACATGGAATCCTACCTCAGGTAGTCTTTTGTGACTGACTTCTTTCATTTAGCGTAATATTTCCAAGGGTTTTAATGTTGTAGCATATATCCATACATCTATCTTTTTTACTGATGAATGACACTCCATTGTATGTATCGGCCACCATTTGTTGATCAGATCATCAGATAATGGACATTTTGGTTATTCCCACTCTTTGGCTATTATGAATAATGCTAGTAGTACATTTGTGTCCAAGTTTTTTGCATGAACATATGTTTTTATTTCTTTTTGGTGTATATATCGTGGAGTAGAATTGCTGGGTCAAATGGTGACTCTGTAACATTTGGGACAGAGTTCAATTGTTTTCCAATGTAGCTGTACCATTTTACAGTCCCATTAGCAGTGTATGATGGCCTGAATTTCTCCACATCTTCAAGAACATTTATTATCTGTGTTTCTGGTTATAGTATTCTAGTGCATATAAAGTGGCTGGTTGGGTTTCTATTTGCATTTCCCTAATGCCTAATGATATGCTCATTGGGCATTTGTATATCTTCTTTGGAGAAATGATGGTATCAGTGTCAGTATTCTAGTTTGGATACTATACTATAGTTTTACACATTGCTACCATTGAGTGAAACTGGATAAGGGTGCACAGGATCTCCCTATATTATTTATAAAAACTGTATGTGAATATAAAATTATCTCAAAATAAAAGACTTAAAAACATACAAAAAAAAACCCTTCAGCATTTCCTTTTATATTTATCTATAGAGTGATGTTTAAATAAGCTTATACTCATAATATATCTGAGCAATGGGGTTTATGGTCTGAGTGTTTATGTAATAATCATTTTTTTAGCTACCAAGTAGAAAATACAGGTCCAAGAATAATAAAATACAAAAAAAGAAGTTATTTATTTCTCTGAAGGTTTATGCAAGCATTTTATTTGAAATTGGCAGTTTAAAAGATATAATTTTGCATTGTTTTGAGTACAAAAATGATTTAAGTTATATTCTTTCCTTTTAATCATATTTTGTCTGATCTAAGTATGTCTGTTGAACACAAAAATCCTCCTGGGAATCTTCTTGTTACCATAGCAACCAGAGTGCAGTTTCCAATATCTATGTAATGAAGTGCAGACATGTTTTCAGCACAAAGTGCTAAATTGAAGTTTGCTTCACTAATTAGCTGGCAAAAATAATCAATTCCTCCATGATTAATGATGTCACAATTTATGCAGTAGACAAATCAGAAAAACTTTCTTAGCTAGTACTTTGTATTTTAGAGGGAGGGGTAAAATAATTAAAATCATTTTTTAATTCTTTCGGGTAACTAGTAAGATAAGCTTAAGTTTCTGGGATCAACTTATTCCATAATGTGCTCCTTGCATTGCTCAGTTTTTAAAATTGTTAGCTTTGTTAACATTTTATGTGATTTAGGATCAAAAGAATGGCCATTAGAGTTTTATGTTTGCTTTGGTGGCAGAGGACAGAGATGGATTGTAAATGTTTCTTAATTTTACTGCCTTCTGAAGTTTATTGGACTTCCATTAGCCTATACTTTCTCTTATCTAAATAAACTTCCACCATTAAATATGTTTTTGATGAATGGCACATCTTGGTTAACTGAGTATATTGCTTAATAGGGATTTACAACTAAGGTGAAATCCCAAGATACATAGACATGGAAACCATTTTTATGAAGCCCTTCCACATATCATATGGACCAATGCCTCTTAATTTAGAGCTTTTGGGAAGAACTACATAACAATTACTAAACTGAGACACCTGGACTTCAGGGACTTCTAAGTCACCGAGACTGCTGAAACAATGGGTCATCTGTTCATTAGGATTAGGACCACTGGTGGAGTTGCCCTTTCCACTCTGCTCCCTAGTCCTCCAGAATGGAAACTTTTCTTCTTCTTTTTTTTTTTTGTCACTCAGGCTCTCTACTCTTTTCCTCTGTCTCCTACTGTGCTTTTATAATCCCTGCTTTATTAAAAAACAAAACGAAACGAAAAACCCCAAAACATAGAAGCATGGAACAGACTGCCCAATCTCAGAGGGAAGGAAGGGGAGGGTGGGTGGGTGGGAAGAGATAACCAAAGAACCTGTATGCATATATGCATAACTCATGGACAAAGAAATAAGGTGGTGAAGGCCTGGGGAGATGGGTGAGGACAGGCTAGAAGAGGTCAATGGGAAAAAGAAGGGAACGTATGTAATACTTTCAGCAATGAAGATTTTTTTTTAAAAGCTCAGCATTTAGCATCTTGAAAGGAAATAAAAAGGAAGCACACTTTTGAAACACCTAATAAAACATATAGCACATAATATTTAAAAACTGAAATCTATTGTTAAAAATAAAAGTGATCAAGCCTGGCTGACCTGGCTCAGTGGTTGAATGTTGACCTATGAATCAGGAGGTCACAGTTTGATTCTTGGTCAGGGCACATGCCCAGGTTGCTGGCTGGATCCTCAGTATGGGGCATGCAGGAGGCAGCCAATCAATGATTCTCTCTCATCATTGATGTTTCTCTCTCTCACTCCCTCTACCTACCTCTCTGAAATCAATAAAAACATATTAAAAAATAATAGTGATCATGATAAAATGATATGAGATTAACTATATATAGTGAAATAATATAGGGCAGACCATGCATAGGCAAATGATTTTTGCAGATTGCACATGGTTTAGGAATTCAGAGAAAGAAGAAGTCACTTCAAAATGGATATATTACCTTAATTGTTTCAAGAAGGAAGGGCATTTTAATGAGCAGAGGAGAGCTTAGAAGGGATGGCCTAGCACGTTAGAAGCAGGGAATGAGCAAGGTTTATATGAAAGACAATGTCAAACAGAGCACCGGTATGGTCAATATGAGATGTTGCATGTAAGATTGTTTAGGTCATTTCCTTTACTCTGAATAGAATAGGGCAAGACACAAGGCCAATTTGGCTACAGTATCTTTCATCCAAGACTGTGTAAGCTATACTGGCTATCTAGATGGATGACCTCTTCTTTTATTACTTCCTAGGATTCAGGCCTGAACATGTGGTCTTGAATGAAGAGGATCATCTTACCAAATGCAAAAGAACCATGTTTGGTCAAAGCATATTCCCTAGAACAGGCTATGACCACACCAGTGACCCTCAACTCAGGATTTCCTGGACATGCAGTGGACTGCTCAGGTACTATTGGGTCTATGAGTTATTATCAATGTCCTGGATCTCCACTGAAGACCATATATTACACACTGTCGGTAAATATTATAAATGCATAATATTTGTAAAACTAAAATCCAACAATTCTTTACTGTAGTTCGTGTGATTTAAATTATGCAGAGTAAATATGTCCTCATGGTTTAAAAAATTGATAATACATAGAGTTTGAAAGATATTTTACAAAACACAGTGTGCATGATCTAGAAAAAGGAAACATAGTAGTGAAATTTGTGGAATTACTAATTTATCATTCCCTATTTCATTCAAACCTTTATTCTGCAAAAATTCATGGAGCCACGACTCTGTGCCAGGCACTTTGCCCACCATTGGGAACTCAAATGTGAATATGGGAGAGGGTCTTGTTATCAATGGACTTCAAATCAGCTTTTTCATACTCCTTACTGTATCTTAAAATCATTCAGCTTTATTCATGCTTATCAAGACTAAGACTGACACTGACTTAGGGGTTACTCTCTGAAGGGAAGGGGAATGAATTGATTGAAAAATATGTCAATAGTTATTCTTTTCAGACACAGTGTTAAGAAGCATTAATATGCATTGTCTGAGTTTCCCCTAGCTGATTTAGTTAGGCAGCAGATGGCACTTGTATTTTTTTAATAAAAAGACCCCCTCCCAAAGAAATCCAATTGAACTAAAGGAAGAATTACCATAAATAATTGTGCGTGTGTGTGTGTGTGTGTGTGTGTGTGTGTGTGTGTGTGTGTGTGTTTGCATGAGCACGGGCATCTCTGTTTATACATGCCTGGGCCTCACAGCTGCTTTGATGTGTTTACTCGCATGAAAGAGACAGATTCCTTGGCATGGCTCAGCGGTTGAGCGTCAACCTATGAATCAAGAGGTCACACAGTTCGATTCCCAGTCAGAGCACATGCCTGGGTTGTGGACTTGATCCCCAGTAGGGGGCATGCAAGAGGCAGCCAATCAGTGATTCTCATCATTGGTGTTTCTATCTCTCTCTCCCTCCCCTTTTCCCTCTGAAATTAATAAAAATAGATTTTTTTTTTTAAAAAGAGACAGATGTGGGCTCAGAAAGCAAGGCTACAAAAGCCATACAGAAAATTGCTTAGTTGGTTTTCAACTGTACATTGCACCTTGTTTAAAACAGTGCCATGAACCCATAGGAATATGCATTGGAGACCAGCAAATTCTTCAGCTTGAAAAACTCACCCTCTTTTCACCTATGCTTTGTCTTCTCTTCTTTTATCAAAATTAGTATGAAAGTTCTTAGATGTGAACACTTATAAATACCCTTTATCATTTTAATTAATCTGCCTAATTTTAAGAGCAAGTTTTCAAATTTTCAAAAATTTAATTGCCTATTGTTATAGTACTAAGCTGGCAAAATACAAGGAGACAATGAAATGTCACTGCTTTATGTGGAAGAGAAAGGTCTTATGATAGATTTCTAGTCTACCTCAGGTCACTCTGGCATCATATTTCCTGAAGACCTCAGTATCAGACAGAATTCCTTCAAATGCAACTGTTTTAAAACTCCACTAATACTGGCTTTCATATTACTTCCCATGGTGAAAAGTCTGGTGGCATGTGGTTCCAAAGTTAGTGGTTCTGAGGCAGTTGTTGGTGATTCTCTGGGCCATTCCTTCATGGTTGGAAATTGGTAGTAGTCCCCTGCCTGAGGTCTTCCTGGGACAGATGTTTCACAGGAAGTAAGGTGGGTATATATAAAAGGGATTTCTCTTTGTGTTTCTTTTCAATGAGCAAAATAATTTTCTAGGGTGCATAACAGATTCTCCTTACTTTCATTGATAAGAACTGATTTAATGTTTATCCCACAACCAATTGCCAGTAAGGGAAAAGTAATTTGCACAGGCCAATCATAATTCATTCCCCAGAACTGGGAACATGGTGGCCCACACAAAATTGGAATTCTTTTAGCAAGGAAGAAGGAGAAATGGCTGTTGTATGGGCAACTGAGAGCATCTACTGTTTGGTTCTGATCTAAACAAATGTTTTTCTTTAGTTGTGACATCGTTAGTTCTTTATACATAGTTTTAGGATTATCACAGTTTAGCACTATATTCTGTAATGTGGTTAGCTATTTATGGTAAGCTTCTTTGATATATTTCTATTTAGCAAGCACCAGAGCAGTAAATCAAACTTAAGAAAGACAATTTTAGAGTATGTAATTTTGGTTGCATATTTTTAAGGGATGAACATATTAAAAATGTTAAACAAAATGCAACTAATGTATGAATTACAGAATACATAGGGTTCCTTAAATAAGATATTAAAAATACTCTATTCTCTGAAGACATGTATCATTTAGTAACTCAAATAATTCTGTAAGATTAGAAGGTTTTGAATATTCTCCTTTTACTCTATATCCACATGCAAACACCTCATATATCCTCTGCACACTAAAAGTAAACCATGCAAACCACCGTATCCCCTTATATATCTAAGGTATATATATCCTGATCCATCACATCATCCTAAAAAAGGCTGTATTACCAGATCACCATATGCAAGAATGTTTGTACAGTTGTAGCTTCTAGGAAATAAAAATTAATATAGTTGCATGTTAAGCAATAAGCACTGTCTGGATTGGTATCCATGTAATATTCTTTGGAGAAATTTCAACCCCTGTCTACTTATATAGAGAGAAATAAAATCATTATCACACAGGTGGAGGAATCTAGGCCTACATGAGAATGGCTCCCCCCCTTACTCCCCCCGCCCCCCCCCACCACCACACACACACACACACATTGCTCAAAGACAGACAGCACAGTACAGTTGTTCTTATCAGGCACAGATTTAACCTCAATATTGTAGTTTGTATGTTTAACATTTATGATATAAACATGTGTGGCTTTCCATGGAGATGTGTTTCAGAACTTGAACTCTGTAGCAACATGGGCCTGGGTTCAAATACCAGCTTTATTAGTTACCAGCTGTGTAACTCTTGGCAGATAACTATTCTCTCTAAGCCTCAATCACTCCTTTTGTAAAACTGGAGTAATGTGGTATATGTAACTTTGAAGGTTATTTTGAGGACAAACTCACATAAAGCAAATACAGTGTCTAGCATAAAAGTTATTGTTAGGGTCTTTTTTGCCATGTTTTATTGGGTAAAACAAAAAAGGGAGCTTTTTTTTGAGGAATTGAAGTAGAGTTCTAAGTTACTTGTTATATTTTCCCTTAACATAAATATGGAGATATCACTTCAATCATTAAGATGCTGAAGAGAAGTGAGATATATTACCATGAGTGTTATGTTGCTTTGTTACTAGTTTTATAGGAAATCTATTTTGTGAAGATGTTAGATTCAAAGTTAATGAGTTTGTTAGCTGGTCTTTTACAGGATTCAGTTTGTTTACTGAATGGACAGAATATCAACATAAAAAATTAACACAGTGAAATGTGTGAGAAAAATGTGAACACATGCAGAGTGACATGAATATTTGTCAGTGATTTTGAAAAAAATCACTGCATTTATGCATCTAAATAAGCCAATTAAGCCCATAAACACGTATTATAATTTCAAGGTTAATCATGGAAGATCTAAAAGAGGATGAGCTAAAAGAGTACCAAGTTTTAAATGAAAGCTTTGGAGAACATACTCATCCCCTCTAATGATAATATCTTGCTTTTATGATACTAGGTGATATGAGGTTAATAATTAATTTTCTATTTGAGTCAAATTGGAGATTTCGCTAAGCTTCATTTGTTTATATAAATCTAGTCCCAAGTACATATAGAGTTTGTCATTCCAAGGGTACAGTTGACTTCAGAGCTCTCAACTAATTTACATTTTTCAATGACTAAGCTGTAGAGAGTGGCATTAGCTTGGCAGTTACGACATATTTTTGTCTCTTCTTTCCCTCATGGATCCTACCAAAAGAAACATCTAGAAATCCCATGAGAATGGGAGGAAGAGAAGCTGCGTTATTGTGGTTTGGCTGATGACTGCTGTTTTTAGAGTGCCAGCTCCCGTGGGCAAAACACAAAAAGGAAATTATGCTTAAAATAGTGTTCCACGTGATGTGTGGAAAAGTTTGGAAACCCACTTAGGTCTCATGGGAAATTAAAGAGCAGGAAAAAAATGGACCAAAGAGATTAAGACAATTTTTAGATTATAAACACTTTCTGGGAAAGGATTCAAACCAATTCAAATAAGTAGCACAGAGGAGAACAAGGGAGGATTCAAGGACGACTGGGTAAAACTAAATTGCAGGGTTAGGTTAATTGGTATGGGCGGGAAGGCTTCCTATCAGGTTTAAGCAGTGAGCGTGTCTAAATAATGCTGAGAAAATTGAGTTAGAGAGTGTATACACAACACTTAGGAACCACGATGATTGCATTTTTGCTTAAACCGGAGATCTAGCTAACAGAAATCATTTTCCTATTTATTCGCATGTGCAGGAGAGAAAGGACATCTAGAATTAAATCTGAAGGCAGACTCATGAACCTGAATTGGTTGTCTGCAACTCTAATACAATGATGCTGGTTGCAGATCTCTTTAAAGCTACTTTTACTTACTTAGCTCCTCACTTACATCAAATAAAATTTAAACAGTGAGAGTACATAAGCCCAATTGTGGAAGATTAGGGATGAAAGCTTAATCAGTTTTCTAAAACTATATATAATGGTGATGCAGTCAAAATTGATTTTATAAATATTTGCTTAGGATTTTCTTTTTTAAAGGGTATATATTTGCTAAATCAAAGCTTTATATATGTCTGAATTGTTTACTTTAAAAAAGTGGGTGATCTTACTTGCAAAAGAGAATACTGAGAAATTTTCTTTGAGTCATTTCAATACTATTTTAAAAAGGAGATGGAAAGGCAGGGGGTTTTCAGGTAATCGGTTAGTGTCTGTAAGCATGGCAGCAATACCTTTTGCATGCCTTTCACCCACACATCCGATTACTTTTTCTGAATTTCTGGCACCATTATGAATAGTCAATACCATCTTTTAAGCCTGAAAAAATATATGCTAGGGCTTTTGAGTGTTAGTTTCTTTATTGCAAGGAACTGAAACCATTTTTATCTTGAGAAAAAAACATAAATTTCACATAAAGCTTTATGAAATTCACAGAGTAGAATAAAGACTGGAGACCCAGACTCTTTAAGGTATATATGTGTGTAGGAGGGGAAGAAAGAAAGCTGGGTAACAAGCATATACCAGTAGATTTGGGACCTTGTATGATGATATAGTTTATGTACTCACCTATGGTTTCCAGTAATATGGGTGGAATAAGGATTAAGGATTCTATAGTGCTTCCCTGTCCAGATTTCTATAGAGGGATACGATGGGAAGAATCTTGCCAAATATATTTGCAGTGGAGGGATTTCCTCAAGGATGAAGGGAATTGAAAACTAAACTGACTTGGCTCAGTGGATAGAGCGTCGAACTTCAGACTGAAGGGTCCTGGGTCAAAGTAAATACCTTGGCTGCAGGCTCCTCCTAGGCATGGGCTCTGGTGGAAGCATGTGCAGGAGGCATTCAATGGATATGTTCCTCTCACATCAATATTTCTTTCTGTCTTCCCCTTTCTCTTCCAGTCTCTCTAAAAATAAATGGAAAAATATCCTTGGGTGAGGATTAAAAAAAATACTGAACATATACACACACACACACATATTGATACCATACACTATAGTTATTGCTCAGGAAATATGTATTCATTACAATTAAGATAGGTAGGAGTAAATGAGTTTAATTTAGCAAAACAGCCATCTGAAATGAGTTGCTAATAAAGGTTTGTATAGAGGGAGTGCAGGCATTCTTTTTCTATGGATTTTAAATTGCCACAAAAAATAGTGTTTCTGGTACAAGCTTCTTTTGAAAAGGTTGGGGAAAAATCATAATTCACAAAGGTGTCATGCTTTAAAGAATTTTTTCATATTATCATGATCTTTAAGACTGTATCTAATAATCAGACAGGTGTAAGTCAAGGAAATCATGTCAGTTAGACCCACCAGGCGTATTCAGAACCAGACTTTGTCTTACGGTAGGATAGAGTACAAAATATGTTCCAGGTAACTTTACTATCTAGCCAATATCTAAAATAAAATGAAATTGAATCAATGGACCATAAATATCAGTGTGTGATTTTTATGTTCTTTATCTTTTTTATTTAATTTTCACTGGCATACATTTATAAGAAATGTCTATCTCCAGTTTTACTCCTTAATCAACATTTTGGAGACATTGCCAGCCCCTGTTAGGTAGGTATTTGGGCTCTCTTTAGCTCCATGTGATCTACAGCAAAAGAAGGAAGGGTGGGAAACAAGTATAAAATATGCATGGTATAGCCAAATGTGTGATTTAGGCCAGGTACAATGTTTATATTGACTTTTTATTGTTGTTCTATTGCTCTTGTATGAAACTATTTTCAAGGCTTCATGAGAACATGCAAAGTTCAATTTTAGTCTTCTAAATGAAAAAGTCCATTTTTCATTAAAGGAAAAATATGCATGGTATTCCATCTGAATTACTGTGACTATGAATTTATTTCACTGGAATGCAATTTAAAAATCATTGCACTTCAAAACAACAATGAGGTACCATCTCACACCTGTCAGAATGGCTTTTAGCAACAAATCAACAAACAACAAGTGTTGGTGAGGATGCGGAGAAAAAGGAACTCTTTTGCACTGCTGGTGGGAATGCAGACTGGTGCAGCCACTCTGGAGAACAGTATGGAGTTTCCTCAAAAAACTAAAAATGGAACTCCCATTTGACCCAGTGATCCCACTTCTAGGAATATATCCCAAGAATCTAGAAACAGGCATCAGAAAGGAAATATGCACCCCTATGTTCATAGCAGCACAATTCACCATAGCCAAGATTTGGAAACAACCTAAATGGCCATCAGCAGATGAATGGATTAAAAAACTGTGGTATATCTATACAATGGAATACTACGCTGCGGTAAAAAAGAAGGAGTTCCTACCATTTGCAACAATATGGATGGAGATGGAGAATATTATGTTGAGTGAAATAAGCCAGGCAGAGAAAGATAAATATCACATGATCTCACTCATTTGTGGAATATAATGAACGACATAGACGGATGAACAAGAACAGATCCAGAGGCTGAGAAACGTCGATCAGAACATCATACCTCAGGTAAGGTAGGGGAGGGTGGGGGTAAGGTGGAGAGATCAACCAAGGGACTTGTATGCATGCATATGAACCTAATCAATGGACACAGACAACAAGGGGGCGGGGCATTAAGAGAAATTGTTTCATGTGACAAAAATTTTTAAATGAAACTCTCTGTAGACTGAAAATTATTTTGGAAGGAAACAAAGAGAAGTTTCCTTCAAAAGTCATAAGGATTGTAATTGAAAGTCAATATATTTGGCCTCTTGAACTAAAGTAAGTAATTTGTGTTTTTGTCTCCCTGACGAAGTTTATATAAAGCTAAAAAAGAAATTGACAGCCAGTTTGAAATGGAATTGCCAGGGCCTAGGGCAAAGAATATCCTTACATGATATTATTCTACAATCTCATTATAATTTTAGATATTTTACAACAGCATATTTTACAATTATCCCAAACAAACTTACAAACTAATTTTTTGAATGGTGGGCAGCAATTAAAAAAAAAAAAAAGGGACATGAAAGGATTTAATCCCTTGCAGAAGGAATTAAGGCACTGGGAAGGCACTTGAGCATCCTATATTGGCCCCTCTTGCCCTTTGTGCCAAGAGGGACCCTCTTCTCACAATCCAATTGCCCTCAGCTGTTACCTGAGCTTTCTGTTCATGCTGAGCTTGAAGCCTCTTGGGGGCTGGTACCAGGGATCTGTCTCACATCCAATTGTGTGAGCTGGGCCCTCACTGGAGAAGAAACCCGAGTTCCCCGAGATATGTGATCAGCACCGGGACCCTGCCAGCAGGCCAGGGGTTCCCAAGGCAGGTGCTGGGTGTGGAGGCCACGGGGTCATAGGCTACCAAGGAGACAGAACTGAACCTCACAGCACCCTGCTTGGCCCCGGAGGATGGCTGGTTAGCCAGAGACGGGTAAGATTCCTCAAGGAAGGAACAACCTAAGACAGGCACAGTCGCAGAGGGGCCATCAGGAGAGAACTTGTGGGGGCAACAGAAGTGGGGCACAGACCCTCACCCCCCCAACATTGCAGGGGCTTTAACCCTCACCCCCTTCTAAAGGAGGTCTCCTACCCCCATGGCTGCTTCGCGCTTCCCACACCCAGCTCAGATCGGGACCCAGGCAACAGAAAGAAACCCGGCCCAGCTCACATCGAGATACAGGGGACAGACAGAGACTTGGCCCAGCTCAGATCAGGACCCAGGTAACAGACAAGAGACTTGGCCGACAGCAGTTGCCCTATATCTAAATTCAGCGAGCATTTGGAATGCTCAGGGCCCACTCAAGAATGCAAATAATCCTTCCCACTAATATTTACAGGGTAAACTAAGATTGTTGGTAGAGTATTAAATTTGACAGTAAAATAGTAATCGAGTTTTCAGATTAATTTAAATAGCCTAATTGAAATAAGTGGATATTCAAGTACTGGACAAAAAGCTATTCTTAAAGTAATAACTAAAATTTCTATTGGTAGTTCATCTCCTGGTAAAATTCCTGAATATGCAATGAACCTAAAGCAGTCATATGTGTGGGGGAAAAAAATTTTTTTTTTTAATTTAAAGTTATCAAGACTGCATTATAAAATTTACAAAAACCTCCATTAAAAAAAAAAGGGGGGGATAGTAGGGCAATATCATGTAAGGAAAAATATCCTATAAGTAAATTACATCTAGAAAATTTATACTTTACCAAATTAAGGTTCATTTGCAATGCTAACAGCAAGATGGCCATTAAAAACACACATGGTGTCTAAATAAGACAAAGGAAAATCGTTTGAACAAAAATAAAAAGGATCCCAAATCAATTATATAGAAAAGATTCCTTTATTAACTTGTGGTTGAGAATATATTTGTATATTTTCAGAAAACAACCCCAAGACCAGATGGATTCCTGCAACAGAGAGGAATTGACAGGAGTGCTCCAACCACGAAGACAAGAGGAAAAAACAGTCCAGAGATGGAAGACGCTGACAACGCCTTGCCATGGGAGCAGTCAGCAGCTGTGCACCGCTGCAGGTTGCCTAGGACCAAACCAGAGAGGGTCGGACCTGCATTGCCACCATGTGCCCACCATCCAGATATCAATGCTGACATGTACACATAAGGAACTGTTGGACATTGAAATTGGGACTCAAACATTTTTTTGTTGTGTTTTGTTTTGTTTTGTTTTGTTATTATATGTTTATTTCCAGTCTGCAAAGGCAAAACTTTTTAAAGGAAAGAAATGGTGGGAAAAAGATACAGAGGCAAAGAAGCATTGAACAGACTGTCAAACTACATTGGGAAGACAGGGGTGGTTGGGCGAGGAGGGCTGTAAGAGACCAACCGAAGGACTTGTACACATGCATATAAGCACAACCAATGGATATAAGACACTGGGGCGGGGGGGGGGGGGAGGGTGGGCAGGTGAAGGCATGTCCTGGGGGGTAGGGGAGGTCAGGGGGAGATCAAAGGGGGAAAAAAAAGGAGACATATGTACTACTATTTGTAATACTTAAAACAATAAAAATAAAATTAAATTAAAAAAAAATAAAAAAATAAAAAAAATAAAAATCATTGCACTAATTTTCTATGCCAGTGTGTCAAAAATTGGCAATTTTAGGTTTGCTTATAACTCATTGAACACCTAGTCATAGAAAAAAAGTGACTTGCTATCAAGACAAAACAAAATAGTAATTAAATTGGCAATTTCAAAACACATAGTTAAAAATTTTCACATGAAAGTTCCTGGATGAGTGGTAGAGATACATGAGGGACAAGGCTGTATTCCACTCTCAAAATCTGAGCCATGGATTACAGTAAACCAGCCCCCTCTGTGAAGTGCCATTAGCTTCTTCAAAGTCTCCATTAGCACATTTGATGTTCGTTCTACTCAGTGTTCTTGGTTGAAAACAACCAAAGCCAACCCTGGCTGAGTGAACAGACAAAAAGAGTTTATTATACAGTCATTAGGAATTCATGGAAATCATGTCAAACTAAATCACAGAGCTAGTTTGTTCATAAAACTGGAATTTTTTGCTGGGATCTATTATTTTCAGGAGAGATCCTCACCATCTTGCTGCTCCGGCTGCTAGCTCTGATGCAATTACCAGGCTGACTCTAGGTCACATGCCTGTGTCATAGCATCAAAACCTAGGGCAAGTGAGTATTGGGCATTTTCCAGCTTTTATGTTAGGACTAGAGGCCCAGTGCATAAAATTCATGCAGGGGGGTATCCCTCAGCCTGGCCTGCCCCCTCTCCAATCCGGGACCCCTCTGGAAATGTATGACTGCTGGGGATTGGGCCTAAACCAGCAGTCAGATATCCCTCTCATAATCCAGGACCACTGGCTTCTAACCACTCATCTGCCTGCCTGTCTAATGCCACCAACTGCCCTCCCTGCTGGCCTAGTCACCCCCTTCTGCCCTCCCCTGCTGGCCTGATCATCTCCAACTGCCCTCCTCTGTCGGCCTGATCTCCCCTAACCCCCTGCCAGCCTGATCTTGCCCCTAACTGCTCTTCCCTGCTGACCTGATCGCTCCTAACTGCCTCTGCCTCAGCCCCCACCACCATGGCTTCATCCAGAAGGATGTTGGACATCTGGAAGATATATAATCTATCTATACTACTAAAAGGGTAATATGCTAAAAGGGTAATTAGCATATTACCCTTTTAGTAGTATAGATAGATTATATATAATAGGATTGCTTAAATGAGGGGGGGCTTTTTCAGCAGGAGGAGATGCTCTTGGCATACAAAAATACATAAACCCCATATCTGGACTGATAGCCAGCCATATGCACTATACTGCCAAACCAGTTATTAAAAAATTGAACCGCTTTCTTACACCTTATACCAAACAGCTGTTGCCCTTAAAACACCTCTCAGCTCCCACCTTAGGTTCTGCCTTCGCAGTTCACCCAGATTAAGTTCTGATTGGTTGGTTTCTATGCCAGTCAGTGTCAAAAGCTCCACCTTCTAGGCAGCCATTGGCTCCTCACAGCTCTCCCAGATTTTGTTCTGATTGGTCAGTTTCTATGCCAGTCAGCATCAAAAACTCTGCCTCCTAGACAGCCTTTGGCTCCTCTGGGAAATCCAGAATGGCCCTGCCTTCACATCAGCACCAGCCCTTCAGTCACGTCCCCAGTCCACTACTGGTTGTATCTCTGGCCGCTATGAGAAGAGGCACCTCAGGTCTGTGCTGGTGGCAATTTTGAATTCTCATCCCTGACTTAACCTTCTTACAGTGTGAGCTCCATGAAGGCAAGCATTTGTCTTGTTCATTCTTAGTTCACTCATAGACTTTACCTGTGTCTATGCATCTATGCTAGCACTGCATGGTGACCAGTTGAACACTCGTTTTGGTTGTCATGGTCACTGCCTTTTTATATATATACTAGAGACCCAGTTCACGAAATTCGTGCATGGGTGTGTGTCCCTCAGCCCAGCCTGCACCATCTCCAACCTGGGACACCTCGAGGGCCATCGGACATCCCTTTCACAATCCAGGACTGCTAGCTTCCAACTGCTCACCTGCCTGCTGTCCTGATTGCTCCTAACTGCTTCTGCCTGCCAGCCTGATCACCCCCTAACCACTCCCCTGACAGCCTGATTGATGCCTAACTGCTCCCCTGCCAGGCTGATTGCCCCTAACTCCCCTCCCCTGCAGGTCTGGTCACCCCTAAC
Organism: Corynorhinus townsendii; assembly: GCA_026230045.1. Classification (NCBI taxonomy): domain Eukaryota; kingdom Metazoa; phylum Chordata; class Mammalia; order Chiroptera; family Vespertilionidae; genus Corynorhinus; species Corynorhinus townsendii. Next base: position 159,898,684 of record JAPDVU010000006.1, on the reverse strand, counting down.
TGCCCTCCCCTGAAGGCCTGGTTCCCCCCAACTTGTCTCCCCTGCAGTCCTGGGTCCCCCCAACTGCTCTCCCCTGCAGGCCAGGTTGCCCCAACTTACCTCCTCTGCTGGCCTGTTCACCCATAACTGCCCTCCCCTGCAAGCTTGATTGCTCCCAACTGCCCTCCCTTGCAGGCCTGGCCCCTCCCAACTGCCCTCCCCTGCTGGTCATCTTGTGGTGGCCATCATGTGTCCACATGGGGTCAGTCATCTTTGACCACATGGAGGCAGCCATCTTTTGTGTTGGAGTGATGGTCAATTTGCATATTATTCTTTTATTAGATAGGAGGATTAGATAGGATAGAGGCCTGGGGCACGGGTGGGGGCCAGCTGGTTTGCCCTAAAGGGTGTCCCGGATGAGGGTGGGGTTCCCTTGGGGTGTGGGGCGGCCTGGGTGAGGGGCCTGTGGTGGTTTGCAGGCTGGCTATACCCCCCCGGCAACCCAAGCGGAGGCCCTGGTATCTGGGATTTATTTATCTTCTATAATTGAAACTTTGCAGCCTTAAGCGGAGGTCAAAGCAGGCCAGGGCAGGTGGAAAGCTTGGCTTCCTCTATTGCTGGGGAAACCCAAGCCTCCTGCTCTCTCTGTGGCAGCATCTTAATTGGGTTAATTTGCATACTCACTCCTGATTGGCTGGTGGGTGTAGCTTGTGGGTATAGTGGATGTATGGTCAATTTGCATATTACTCTTTTATTAGATAGGATAGATATACTAATTCATAAGGTGAAAAACTCACCAAACATAGAAAAGAAGTTCAGTTTTCAAAAAATAATGGAGTTCAGAATCTATCCTCTGCATACTGGCATGATAACTCAAACAAGGAAAGAGCATAATAAAGTTTGAGAAAAGAAGTGAAGGAAAAAAGGAGTGAAGAAATAAATGAAGAGAGAGAAGAAGGCAGGGAGGAAGGGTATGTTTTTTGTGTGAGAAGAGATCTTATCTTTAGCTTAATCAGAGCCACTTGTACCACTATAGGACAGGACTTAAGAGGTCACAAAGCAATACTGAATATCACAGTCAATATGAAGTCAAACCAAGTCTTTGGAAATGAATGCAAAACTAAGAATATTAATAGTTTTTTTCAGTAATGGGGTATGGAATCTGTATATATATATATGTTTGCTGCATGAATTGTTGGCATATGATTATTGAATGTATGACTTAAAAGTATTGTCTTATATTTTCTTTTAGCTAGATATTCTGCACAACAGTTCATGAAGTAATTTTAGTGAAATTAAACTTGAAATGCTGATAATTGTGTAATTAATTATAATAATCTTTGAGTACATTTGCTACTTAGCGACACCTGTGCAGTCAGTCACACAGCAGGAGGTGTGAGAAGGATGGTGATTCATGTACAGCAATAAATTCAAGTATCCTCCTTCATGGTTTGTTCTGAAAATCTCAGTTGGGTCACTTTAGCTTCCCAAGACTGTGTAGGCAAAGGGTAAAAGGTCATTTGGGGAAAAGGTCATAGTCAATTCAAGTGCTACTGAAGCACATGTAAAGAAGTGACTGTCAGTGGAGTAACAGAAGGAAGGAAGCCAAGCCTGGAAGTGGAGTGATGTGAACAGCCAGTAGCATTTACAGAGGACAACCATATAATTTATCAGAATAAGGTAGGAACCATTGGAAAACATCACTAATCAACTTTGGGGCTGGGATCTGGGACATCTGCTTTTAGAGGCTCAGAGGTGGCAGGGTTCCCAACACACAGAAGGTATACATCCTTAATTTTCCCTCTTTATTCAAGTGGCTGGTAAACTCAGGAGGCATGAATTATACAAGCAAAATCCTCTTAAAAATTTCAAAAAATATATTTCTGTTGGGATAGTAAAAAATGATTATTACAACAGAATGCTGATTTATGATATAAACTCAGCATTCTGTTGTAAAATAGACAACAAAGCTTTGCTGTTTATGGGTTGCCTCTTTTCCAACTGCTCATATATAAATACTCTTTTATACTTATCAATAAACCTGAGTAGCACATAGAGAATATTTTAGTACTTTCATTTTATAGATGAGAAAATTGACAACCAGAGAGGAAAATTTTTGTAAGAATTTAGGACTAGGTCTACTGACTCTTAACTTCAACTTTGGGCATTACTTCTTGTTTGATGATGATTTATCTCCTTGCCTTGTGAGGAAGCTAGGCTTTTTCAGTTAATAATGTTATATTTTCATAATAAAAATAATTTATGGAATTTTTAAATTTTGGGAATTAACTGTAAAATAAGTGAATATGTTTAACCATGTTATATTGGGTGTATGTATCGATTTTAAGGGCTAAGACTTGAAATCAATTTTATACAACTTCTACCCTTAGTTCCAGAGAAGAGAAATTCTGCATGAAGGTTGGTTTTCATCAGAAATAAGCAATCCTCTTAATTTTGCATGTGTGTCACATCTTGGTGAATATTTTCTTCCTTTGGTCAAACTACATTAGTCCAGTGGTCAGCAAAGTGCAGTTTGCCGCTCTGTTGACTAATGAGTTTGCCAACCACTGAGATAGGGGCTTAATCACAAGGAACAACAACAGCCTGTAATTATTGGAATCGAGAGTCTAGGTCAGTGGTCGGCAAACCCATTAGTCAACAGAGCGTCAAACCGTGGCTCGCGAGCCGCATGTGGCTCGCAAGCTGCAGTTTGCCGACCACTGCATTAGTCAGACTCCTTCAGGTACAAGTGCTAAAAACCCAACTCACACAGCTCACACAAAGTAAGAAATTCGTAGGCTCAGGAAATGGAAGTCTATCAGGAAAAATCTAAGCTTCTAGAACAGATGGATCCACATGTTCAAAACTGTCTTTAGGTCTTTTTCTTTTCTTGTTTCTGCTTTCCTAGAGGTTGACTTGAATCTCTGGCAAGCTGTCCTCTAACGTAGTAGAAGGATCAACAGATTCAAGCGACTAGTAACCCTTTTGAAAGGAAATTTATTTTTCAGTGCTACCAACCAACCAACCAACCAACCAACAAAACTTATAGGCTTTAGCTCACTGACAGGCACTGTATCAGATTATTTGGCTATATCTAAACCATGATCTATAGCTCTTATTGGCCATATGCTAAAATCTCAATCCCTGGGTGAGTCTCAGACCGTTTTAATCACATTGTCTAAGCATGGTAGGGAATGGTACACCAGAATGAAATAAAGGTACTGCTTAGAATCAGAGAAAAATGAATACTGGACATTCAAACAATGATGTCACTACCTTCAGATTACAAAAAGTGATGGATTACTTATAGGGGAAAGAAGAAAAATGTGATTTTACAAGGTACACTTTCTTGAGAGACAAAAATTGATAATACTTATGTGGTATTAATCAGTTATTTGTATTTAATAAATTGAAATATTAAATATTTGTTGCATAACAATATTGATCACAGTATTCCAAAGCCTAGTCTTCCTTTAGAAAATGGTAAAGAAAGAATAAGTATTAGCAAACTGGTCGATTAGTGTCATGTCCTCACTTAATCCTATACTTAATTTTCAGAAGCTATATATTCCTTGTCAAAATATATACTCAAAGTTATGGAAGTTTTTATTTGATATATATTTTTTAATTTCAGTTTTTTCTTTCACCATGCTGTGAAGAGATTTCACAAAGGACATGTCTGTAAGAGTTGACATGTTGGTATTCACAGACTGGAACTGTTACACAAACAAAAGAGCTCTGGGTGAAAAGTTTGCCTGCAATTCAGTCTGGGTACTGGGTACAGGAAGGAGTAATTGAGCAGGGCCATAAAATGCAGTGGTTAGGCATTTAGGGTCTTAGGATCAAAGAGAATTGGGTTGAGCAGCTTCATCACCTACCAGCCATGTGACTTCAAACAACTTATCTTCCATTTTTTCATCTCAGTTTTCATCTCATTTCTTCTCATTTATCTTCCATTTTTTCATCTTTGAAAGGAGGACCAAATAGTCTTCAAAAGATGCTTAGGATTATATGAGATTAAGCATTTAAACATTTATTGTAGCTCCTGGTATAAATCAACATTCAGTTAGTCATGCTTTATTTTCTTTTTGGAACCTACTATGTAATGACTTATAAACTCTAGTGATTCAGGCCATAAGCGTCCCCAGGTGGCAATTTGAACCATTTTTTTTTTTTAAATTTGCTCTGTTGGAGCACTACCTTCTCATTATTGAAGACATTTGGAAATATACCACACAGTCCTAATAGAAGTGAGTTAGGTTTTTATTGGATTCAGTGTGCATAAGATTATAATTAACAAGTAAAATGAACATAGGCCATTTAAAATTCATTAAAGTATGGGAGAAAAAATGACATTTGATCATAAGTAAAACTCTCTGCATGTTTATTTACTTAGCAGGAGGCATTTGGGGAGAAGTACTTGATTCACTGATGTGTCAGGAGATGGCAAATGAAACTGCTTATAACCTGCTGCTGCCATCATTGTGGGCTGGAGTTAACATTAATTGCAATATCTGAGTGTTTGGCATCACAACCTGTGAGCCAGACATGAAATCTTTTTGCATATTTTATTATGTTCCCCCCAACCCCAGTATGAATATTAGAACACTGGGTTTTCATCTAACACTCATTCTGTTTTGGATAATTATTGTAGTAGGTGGCATCTCTAAGATGTGCTGAAGAGATACCCATGAGGGAGTTAATACTCCAGTCTCTGTGCAGGTGGACACAGGGGATCAGTGTTTGCAACAAAGGCCCCAAACTGGACACCATTAATTCTATCACCAGCCTTAAAGGGAGCACCATTGTGAGACTGAATGGAATCCTATAATGTTTTGAAAAAGGAAAGAAAAAAAAGAGGCAGTTTATATTCACTGGGCATGATGGAGAGAGGGATTTGCTAGTTACTGCAAAGTCAGTTTTTGTACCTGGCTGACATGATGGCTTAAAAAGCCCACCGGGCCTTTTGTGGTAAGTGCTCTGCTGAACTCTACCTGCTCGTACTCTGGATTTGGAATCTAAATTGGTTGGGGAAAGAACTGAGAACAGAGGTGAGAAGGGTCAACAGATCCGAAGTCTATGTGGTTGAGGAATTGGTGATGTCAGGCTATTTGAGGGAAATGAGATTTCAGAGGAACAGTTAGAGAAAAGGGATTTGGCGCTGTGGGTAGGTATTAGTATAGAAAGGTCTGGAGTAGACCTTCTTTTTCAACTCTAACTTAAAATTAGCATACCTTGGGAAATTTATTTATTGGTTTATTTATCCATTCATTGTAACTATTTCTTCTTTATTGCCTCCCTACTTTCCTCTTTTTTAGTATGTTAAAGAACACTGTTACCTAGCCCCGTTTCCTGATATTATGACATTAATTGGTCTGAGCTGTGGAACCAAAACACAGAAATTAAAATGGGTTCCCAGATACTGTTCATATGGAGAACCAGGGGTTTATGACACTGTTTTGCAGTTTTATTTGCATGTTGGAATCACTTAAAGTCATTTGAAGTGAGAAAATTAAATTATTGGTTGCATTGCTTTAACTTGTGAAATCACACATTAATACAATAGGAATAGGAGATGTGAGCAAGTATTTGAGCAAGGTGCTAAAATCCCAAAGGAATGATGTAGATGGCAGCAACAGGTTGGGGAAACATATGCCACAGTCTGACACTCAGAGCTGGGGGGTTATGTTGCAGATTATGGAGGAATAGCGATTTAAATGTGGCAATGTGAGGCAAGGTGAGCAGGATATCACAGGTGAAAACACCACCAATTCAGAGACCTTCAGGGGACCACAAGGGAAAGCTAGTTTGTTGGTACTAGAAGGTGAAGGAAATATTAGAGATGGACTTTAGGTTTCCTGGAGTTTGGCAGCCAAACATTATGTGGCATTCAATGAATGTTTGTTGAGTGAACAAGTACTTTTTATTCAGGTCAATGTTGTGTGTGTATAACAGTGACCATATTATGCTGTATTAAAAATAATTATTTGGAAATTTGTTCATTCTAGTTATTGGATTAGAATTTATCATTTTATTTAAAATTTTTATTGAATTTATTGGGGTGACATTGGTAATAAAATGATACAGGTTTCAAGTGCACAATTCTAGAATACTAAATATATTTTAGTAAATATATTTTTATGCCATGGACATAAAAATTGCTAAATATATTTTGCTTCCATGAATGTAAGGAAATCAGAGTTTCTGAGTTTAGGGGTTGGGCAGTAACCTATGAAGACTGCTAGTATTTCTTTTTTAAAGCTTTACACTTAATTGGGTAATCCAGTCATTTTACAAAAACTAAAGAAAATTGGAAATATTATAATTTAGGAACCTTCAAGAAATAATTCTCAACCCTCTGTTTCATTATGAAAAACAGGAAGTCTTAATTCTTTTAGCAGTTACTTTAGTTATCTCCTTTACTTCAGATACATAGAGTAGGCATCTTAATCTTTATGGGCCAGGCTGGTAACTTGATTAAAGCTGGCCGCTAGAATACTCATTTCTGTGCAGAAAATGGTTTTCTTCCAGTTACACAGAAATAGGTATACCTTTCATTTTGTCAATAATTTTTCCACATTGACAATGACAAGGGAACAAAGAATGCATCTCATTCCTTCTAATTCTAGGACAACAGCAATGCAAGCACAAGGATGACTATGAACAGACACTTTGACTCAGTGTTAAGAAGCTGAGAGAGAGAGAGAGAGAGAGAGAGAGAGAGAGAGAGAGAGAGAGAGAGAGTTAGTGTGTGAGGACCTCAGTGTTGGCCTAGCATAATGGCAGGGAGGGGACCCAGTGGGTAAGAAGGAACTCCTCTCAGCACCTACCAGCTGTGCTCATATGTGAAGCCGACAGTGTTTTGGCTTCTAATCTCCCCACGATGACAGACCAGAAATCAAAATCTTCACCTACAATTTAAAAAAAAATGTATGTGGTATCAACACTTGATATGGAATTTGCACTGTTGAATTTTCAGAGTGTATAATACCATTTAACTATAGGCTGTACAGAAGATCTCCAGAACTTGTTCATCTCACAGAACTGAAACTTTATACTTTCTGAATAGCAACCCCCATCCCTTCCAGCTACAGGCAACCACCATTTCACTCTGTTTCTCTGAGTGTGACTCTTCTAGATATTTCATATAAGGGAAATCATATTTGTCCTTTTGTGGCTGATTTATTTCATTTAGCATAATGTCTCCAGGTTCATTCATGTTGGTGCAAATGGCAGAATTTGCTTCTTTTTAAAGACTGAATAATATTCCCTTGAATTTACATGTAACATTTTCTTTATTCATTCATTTGTTGGTGAATATTTGGGTTGTTTCTTTATGTTGGCTGTTATGAATAAGCTACAATAAATATAGAGTGCATGTATATCTTTGAGATCCTGATTTTAATTTCTTAAAAATAACCTCAGAAGTGGGATTACTAGATCATATAGTAATTCTATTTTTAATGTTAAATTGACTTAATGAGACATGCAGTCTTTGATGGTTGGTAAACTCTATGTAGAGTTTCATTCAGGTAGGAAGTGAACTCACCATATTCTAGTTTATCTTGGAGAAAAAAATGTGGAACAGGAGGGTGAGGAGTTCCCCCTCCCCCAAGATATATACATTGTGTATTTCTGAATCAGAACTATCTAATATTCCTAATCAGACAAAAATAATTATGTGCATCTTATCCTAAAATGTTAATCATTCCATATTTTGTGTTTTAACCAGCTGAATTTAGAAGTTATATTATGTTAGGATAGCTAGATAACTGTTTTAAGCAGCATATACTTATCTAAAAGCTTAAAGGTAGCCCTTAAAAATATCTAGTTTACTTACTTAAGGAAGTTCAAAAGTGAAAAGTTTTTACAAAATTCCTGTTTTTATCTTCTATGCCTACATTCTACTCCTATTTCTCTTTCCATTGTGGACATCAATGTTAACATGTTTACTGAGTTTCTTTTTGTTTATATATATATATTCTTGCTAAATAGGTACCATTGCTTTATAGACATGATTCTTAAAAAATTTTTTTAAATTAATTTTAGAGAGGAAGGAAGAGAGAGAGAAACATCAATGATGAGAGAGAATCACAGATCTGCTGCCTCCTGCATGCACCCACTGGGGATTGAGCCTGAAACCTGGGCATGTGCCCTGAGTAGGAATCAAACCGTGACCTCCTGGTTCATAGGTAGATGCTCAACTACTGAGCAACACCGGCTGGGCTAGACATTATTTTTTTAATCACATAAAATTAACTGGGTTACATAAAAACTTCTATATTGTAAATTACTGTACAATCTTCAACTATGTTTATCTATAAAGTGATAAATTACAGTTATTTAGGCAAAAAATTTCCACCTCTTTGAGATGCAGTGAAAGTTAAACAATTTTATGAAAGGCTTTGACAGTTTTTAATAGATTTATGATCTTTAAAAGAAAATTTTAATTTCTTCCTTAACTTTTCATTTCTTCATAGCAGCATATTTTTGAATAGGCCCTGAATTTTTAAAAATGAGCAGTTTTGCAGTTTTTTCCCGTTGATTTGAGGGTGAATATGTTTAAACTGCTACATGTGTTAAATGTGTTTAGTGAAAGCTAAAAAAAATTACGTTATTTTTTCCTTTTAAAGTCTCATAAATAAGCCACTCAAATATTTGAAGCTATGTACTAAAATGCCAGGTAACATGTATAAAAATAACATGAAGTTTAAATTTAGTTTTTTTTCCAGCCCTTGATTATTAAGCTTATTTCATTTAATAATTCATTTAATAGGTGATAATACATAGACATACAAATGGAGGTATTATCAGACCATGCTGCATAATGGACAATTATTATTCTGGAGATATAATAAAAGATTTCCCCTGTGTCATTACATGAACATTTTCTCTTACTGACAACACATTTTCTCTCTTTAGCACTCCATTTCTTGGCTGTCATTTTTGCTGCATCTTTTCTTTTCTGGTTTTTAAATAATCTGTCAATCTTATATTCCCCCAATAGGACCCAATCTTCTAGCTATGGAAAGGAGTATAGTAAAACAGGAAAATGAAGCACATTCAGAAATAAGCAAGGCAATATTGAACTATAAAATTGTAGAATAAGCTCACTTCTGAATATGGATATAAATATAGTCACTAAGTTATTTTCAAAGTGTATTTAGTTGTATAAGACATAATTCGTGTGACTTAGTTGGCTTTATCTCAGGAATGTAAGGTTGGTTTAACATCTGTCTAGGGAATCACTTCAATAAACAGAATAAAATTATCTTTACTCTAGAAGGATTTTTTAAGGTTAATAAGTAGTTTCTATATTAAATAAAATGAAAATATCAAATGTAACAATGAAACATTACATATATTTCTAATAACATAAGAACTAAAAATAAAGATTCCCTGTCATTAACATGTTATGTAATATTGTTTTAAAAATCCTTGCCCATGCAATGAAAGTAGACAATCCTATATAATAAAAGGCTAATATGCAAATCGACCAAACGGTGGAACAACTGGTCGCTATGATGCACACTGACCACCAGGGGGCAAATGCTCAATGCAGGAGCTGCCCCCTGGTGGTCAAGGCGCTCCCACAGGGGAAGCACCGCTCAGCAGAAGCCAGGCCCAAGCACTAGCGAGCATAGTGGCGGCAGCACTAAGGATGTCTGACTGCTGGCTTAGGCTGCTCACCATCAGTAGGATGTCCCCCACCCGAGTTCATGAAAATCGTGCACTGGGCCTCTAGTAAAATAATAAACATATTGTGAAAGTTAAAATGTCATTAGTTGTTACAATATAATTAGCTTCACTATGATTCTCATCTAGATGAATATACCCTTTCTCCAATGTATTACTGAGATGATGCCAAGTAAAAGAAAGAGGCAATGAAGAAATGCAACCACATGCTTTTAACCACCAATTGGGCCTAGTCTAGTGGGAAAAATAATACCCTGAATGCTCACCTTAAAGTTCTTTTATCTTCTTTCTCATATAGTCTCACTCATTTTGAGGACCAGTTGTTCCTAGATTTCTTCCAAAACTTTCCTCAAGGTGAATCTGAGATGTGGCTCTGTTTCTATTTCTTGCCATGATGATATGGGGTTGGTCAGTGGGTTATTGCAAGGAAAATGTGAATGCATACATGCATCTCAGTCTGAACTTAAAACTTAACCCTACAGTCAAACTCTCTTTGTGTCTTTAGCTTTGCTCATTCTTGTGTTTCAAATAATGCATGCCACTCTAATTTTCTCAAGGCTTCTTCCTCCTGTTTTGTTTTTCCTCAAGATCTTTGTAGCATGCACACACCTCCAGGTTCACACATTTTACATTCTCTTTCTCTTTTTTTGTTTTTGTTAATCCTCATTGGAGGATATTTTTCTATTGATTTTTAGAGAGAGAGTGGAAGGGAGGGGGAGAGACAGAGAGAGAGAAATATTGATTTGAGAGAGACATTGATTGGTTGCCTCCTGCATGTACCCCTGGGGATCGAAACTGCAACTGAGATACTTGACTGGAATTGAACCTGGCACCATAGGACAATGCTCTATTCCCGAAGTCAAACCAGCTAAGGCTACATTCTATTTTTTCTGCCTATCATTGAGAGCTTTCCATTTGCCTTTAAAATAAGTTGCTGTTTAGATTAACTTTGCCCAATCAACAACAAAAAGCCTACATATGCAATGTTATTCACTCCTTTCAATCACAGAAATTTCACATTACATTTCCTATTCTTCTAGCTTCATAAAATTTTCCTTTCACTATCATGGCTTTGAACAAAATGAGTAAAGTTATGACTTGACAAAAACACTCAGTACAACTCCAGACAATGTGAAACAGAAATTTCACTTAGTTTTCTAAAGGTGTGGGCGCAAATGTATATTTTAAAAGGTTTTCTGCAACAAACCAACCTTTCTTAGTTGGCATTGAAAGTATATTATAAGATATATTGCTTCCTTGTCTAAAAATGTTGCTGAAATAGGTTTAAATAGACCTATTTAAATGGGTGAAAGGGACAAAGTGTACAGACTTCCAATTATCTATATATATAAAAGCCAAAAGACTGGGATGCTGGATGGACCAGAACAACCGGAACAATTGGTCACTATGATGCCCACTGCTGCAGCCAACCAGCCTGATCGGAGCCCCAATTGGCTCCCCCCAACATCCCATGGCCCCTCCCCCGGCTGGCCCAGACCCCAATTGGCCCCCCAACTCTGATCAGAGACAAGGCCAGCCAGCCAACTGCCCGAGGCCCCTCTCCATGGGAGGCCCCTCTCTGACTGCCCCCCTCCACATCATGACTGGGGACAGGGCCAGCTGGCCAACCTCCTGTAGTCCCCCCCGCCAGCCCGGCCCGATTGGCCCCCAACAGGGCGGGCCAGCCAGACCCCACCCATGCACAAATCCATGCCTCTAGTAGATAAATAAGTTCTTAGAATATAATGTACAATAGCATGGGCACTGTAGTTAATAATACTATGTAGTATATACACATGCAAAAGTTGTATCCAGGTGAGGTGATGAGAAAGGAGCAATAGGAAGAGTAGCCTGTCAGTTTAGCTAAAATTGTAATGGGTTTGATAAAATACACAAACATCCCGCAGGCTTTGCAGACAGGCCCCCTGACTTTGGGAGTGGCCCTTGTGTTTTTCTCCCTGAGACAGGTGTCAATTGAATGTGAATGTCACTGACCACTCTTCTATTCCAGGCAATCTCCTCAAGAGAGGTTTCCTTGGGCAATTCTGTTCTTAGGCAGGAACAATTCTTTTGTTGTTGTTGTTTTTATTTTTAAGATTGATGAGTTTTTATTTTATTTTTTTATATCTCAGAAACAATTCTTAATATGAAAATAGTTGTGACTTGAAGTACTCTTCCATGCTTCCCTGAGATAATCAGGAAGTAGACTACGTGAATTGTCTCCTGAATTTCAGCTTTTTTCCCCTACTTTTTTCTCAAAACTTCGATAGCCTCCTTGTAAAGAATAATCACTGAAAGATAGCATTATTATCATTGTGGCTCGACTGTTTGTAATAATTATATCTCAAGACAGATGAACAAGGGTTTGAAAGTAAGAAACTAGTTTGAAATCCAGTTGTCTTGAAGTATTAATGTTCTGTGCTGGTGGCCTGAAGCTTTGAGACCATTGTTACTCAGAGATACATTAAAACTAGAATAGAAACTTCACACAAAGAATTGAATAGCAACAACAACAAAAAAAGTGCTCGTTATTCTAGGTCTTTATTTAGAAGGATTTACAAAGATTAATTTTATTTAGCACTATGGCATTAGTTTCTCACAGGAGTTAGTTCTCCTGAACAAGGGTGTTAAGGAGGAAATAGACCCATTAAACCATTAATCTTAAACAGCCAGTGGGACAGCTGTCAGAAATTTTAATTAATCTGGCCTATTAACTGAGACCAAATATTAGGTCATATGCAACTCAGGGTAAATCTGCCGAAACAAATTATTTAGACAGATTTAACCAGATGAGTCAACTTCATCAAAAACAGTCAAATCACCTTTCCAATTGTTTACTAAAGAGTATCAAATACTTAGGATGGAAATGGGGAAACAAAGTTGATAATAGGAATAGCTAACATTTTTTGAACAATATGCTAAACATTTTGCACATGTATCTCATTTAACAGTAGCAATCATGCAAAGATAGAGGTTTTCATATCATTTCCATTGGAAAGGTGGGAAACTGAAGTTTAGAAAAGCTTCATCAATTGTCTGAGGTCATGTGGTTAGTCAGAAAGATTATTTGAGATTCAAACTTTTCTGCATACCATACTATTCCAAACACACAAAGCAAGAGGGAGAATTACTCAAACATACTACTGTTGTCATCAGTGGATTCTTATGTTAATGAATAAGGCAGATTTTATTTTTCTACTCTATAGTGGTCTCTAACGCATTTATAGGCTAGTAAAATTAGTCATAGACCCAGGGCTATACCTTCTAATATGACTATTTTCTTCTCTGATTCAACCTTTTGTGTTTGCTTCCTGTTTTGTTAATGATTTGAATTGCTGATAAGATGTGACAATTTTTCAATGTAGCTATTTCTCTAGGGAAACCTTATATGTAAGAGTCTTAATTTTAAATAGTATAGGTAATTCCTATAGTGTTTTAAAAATAACTAGAGGCCCAGTGCACGAAACTTGTGCACGGAGCTGGGTGGTCCCCTCAGCCCAGCCTGCACCCTATCCAATCCGGGATCTCTCAGGGGATGTCTGATTGCTGGTTTAGGCCCAATCCCCAGATCTCACAATCTGGGACTGCTGGCTCCTAACTGCTCACTTGCCTGCCTGCCTGATCACCTCTAATTGCCCCCCCTCTCCGCTAGCCTGATCACCCCTAACCACCTCTGCCTGCCAGCCTGATCTCCCCTAGATGCTCCCCCCCCACAACTACTAACCCCTGCCAGCCTGGTTGCCCCTTACTTCACCCCCCTGCTGGCCTGGCCACCCCCAACTGTCCCTCCCTGCCGGCCTGGCCACCCCCAACTGCCCCCCTCTGCTGACCTGGTTGCCCCTAACTGCCCCTCCTGCTGGCCTGGTCATCCCTAACTGCCTCCCTGCCAACCCGGTTACCCCTAATTGCGCCCCCCCCCCCACTGCTGACTGGGTTGCCCCCAACTGCCCCCCCTGCTGGCCTGGTTGTCCTCTACTGCCCCCCTGACGGCCTGGTTGCCCCACACAGCCTGCTGTTCAGTCATTTGGTCGTCCTTCACTAACCCTTGCCAGCCTGGTCACCCCAAACAGCCTGCTGTTCAGTCGTTTGGTCATCCCTCACTAACCCCCCTGCTGGCCTGGTTGCCCCACGGAGCCTGCTGTTCAGTCATCTGTCTGTTTATTTAGGTTGTAATGGCCCCTGGCTTTTTATATATTAGGATGACGATGATAATGTAGTTAGGTAAATGCCACATAATAATAATGATGTGGTATTTAATTAACTACAGTTGAGTTAATTAATGACCACTAGTATTTTTTAATCATTGCTAATAAAATACTGTTTCCAAGTTTGAGTGTTAGTCATCAACCATTACCCAGAATGTGAGAAATATGATGAACTTAGCGTACTTGCTCAGCAAGCTTTTTAAGTGACTTTGATTTCTCATCGTAGTGGAAAATAACTTACCTCATAGCACCAACTTCATCTCTTGTTGATAATTTATTTTTATCCAAAGCAAATCTTAAGGTCTTTTCTAATCAATGATGAGCACCTCACTTGTGCTGACACTGAGCTCTTCAATAGGCACTTTGCAAAGTGAAGCTCATTTGCATTCAACGACACATCACTCTGTTAAGGTGTAATTTGCATTTCTGATCACGAGTATAATTTTCCATTAACTTTGTTGCAACATAGAACATAAGTACTGATATTACTTTAACTCTAATCTATTCATTTTAATACATGACATAATTTTAAAAAACCAATCCAAATTCCTATTTGCGTCTTGTGTACCATAATTTTTATACACTTTTAATTCTGTTATTTACTAGCTACAGAAATAGAATAATTTATTCTCAAACCAGACAGACCTCTGTTTATATATCAGTTCTGATTCAAAATGTACTACATTAGGCCAGCTACTGAAATACTCTGAACTTCAGATTTCTTATTTGTAAAAGGAGCAAACCAACAGTCCTCATGGCACAGGAATTTTGTGAGGATAAAATGAAACAATGCATGGAAAATATATTTGTTTTCTCTTTTTTCAGTTATCATCGTTGTACTTTTAATTTTTCTCTTGGTTTCTTGATTATCCCTCACTATGAAAGCAAGCTACAGTCAATATATTGTCAAGCCTGCCATAGATAAGATTTGACAATAGATATCAGAAGTGTCTCACATTTTTTTCCAGCTTTTCCATCCACCTTAATACATATAACTTTTGTAAACAATAAGACAAACATTCACATGCAAGGTTATTTGCAAAAATTAATATAAATTTACATATAGTTATGTATGGAAGCTTGAAAATTATTGTTTAAGATTATGAGGTCTTAAATGATTTAAGATGATGAGGTTGTTAGAAGTGCAGATGCTGAAACCAGACTGATTTTGAACATGGTGTCACCACTCACTAGCTGTCTGACTTTGGCTGGTTTTGTGACTTCTCTGTATCTTAGTTTCATCATTTGCAACATCTGACTTACTTTATAGACTTGCTGAGAGGATTGAATTAATTCATACAACAAAACTTTGAACATAACCCAAGTGCATTGTAAATACTTAATGTTAGCTACTACATCATTGAGTGAAATGGTCCAAGCCATTCCTTACATTGCTAATTTTTAAATTAATGCCACAATGTGATATGTATTCTATATTTTTTAATTACCCAAATATTTTATCTATTCCTAAAATTAGATCTTTGAACGTTGCAGACAGAAGCTCAGGATGTTTTGTTTGGGTTAATAGACACCCACTTGAATGGTCATAATTTGAATATCCTAGTAAGGATATATATATGTTTGGAGTTTTGTGAGGTTCATCAAAATGAAACTCTTCTTCTAGTTTGTTGAGTAGGTCCTAGACATTGGAAACTATTTTTAAATATATGACTTACAAATATTAAGCCATGTCATCATGATGATCAACTTACACAATTTATCTTTCTGATGACAATGGCAGGCGAGGTACTGTGAGGGTGGGTAGTAAGAAGCAAAAGAAGAAAATTGTAGTCTATGCTGAGATGATCAAATAACTCTAAGTATCACTGAAACTGATTAGAATACAAACTTACTCCAAAAATGCAGCATGCATTTTTAAAATAGTCACACAAATAACCCATTTACATACAGTGACCTTCTGGATGAAATCATATTAAAAATCTGGAAGGAAAATACGTCCTTTTTCTCTTTTTTTGTAGCTTAATTTGCAGATAAAAAATGGCATACATTCAAAAAGTAGGTGCTCCCTGCCTGTTATCCCACTGTTTATTTGCAAATAAGAAGAATTATTCTTATGGAAATATTTATTGGGCACTTACCATGGGCTAAGCACCATACTAAATCTCATCTGTTATTAATCATTTAAACTTCTCAATAATGTTATCAATTATGCATTTTTAGCTTTCGTTTTCCCCTGACATTTTGCAACTATGGCTTAAATTAGTTTCTTACCCAAGGTCACACAGCTAATATGCGGCAGACCAAGATTGAACCCAGGTCTCCATTCTCAGTTTCTATGTAATACAGCCCAGAAATGGAGTGATGGATAGTGAGAGCTGGCCCAGAGCTCAAGGATCCTCTCATCAGAGTATATCTTCTTGATTTGAGTATGTGACACTGAATATTCATAAGAATTGTGTTTAAAATCATTTAATTCCTGGTCATGGTGTTCATTAACTAAGAAATAAGGGTACTTCTTCGAATGAGTGAGAAAAAGTCTTTTGACAACATGTGAACATGAGTGTCATATTATAGTTCTCATATAGGTTGCTCAATTCTGACCATATAGGGTAACTTTAGTGGTTTGTGGAATTGGCATTAAATAACAGTGAAGGTGGGAAAATCATTCCCTTTTTAATTCTTGCTCAACCAGAATTATCCCCAGGAGAAAGTACTTGTCTGATGATCATTGTTCTAACTTCTTTGAACACAAGGTCATTTTTACTTTTTAGAGTGGTCCTCAAAATTGGTGGTCCTCAGAATCAGGTAACCAAGAGAGTCAAGGTAAAATCAAGCAATATTATTTTCTTTAATTTATTATTAGTGTATTTTTATCAATAGCATTCTTTTTTTCATGTATGGGAGTGATATAAAGTGAAATTTATTTAAGTAACGTATTACTGGTATATTAGTAAGTTACATTTGGATATAGCAATATGCTAATAGGAGTACAGTTTGGAAAATACTGAATTTCAAACAGTGTTTTGGAGTCACGCAACTGTGAGTTTAAATTCTGCCATTTGGTCAAACCCTCACCCCCTGCCACATTGCCCTAGCTTTATGTACTACTGTATAAGCCCCAGAAAATCATTAATCTCTTAGATTTATGCTTGAGAAATTGGACATGAGAATATAAATTTTACAAGATTCTTTTTGTATTCAGTGTTTAAATATATGTTTAGTGTTTACTCAGTTGTAGATATCTCAAAGTCGTCATGTAGGTAAAACTGTTGATATTATTTTCCAACTTTTTATTTTTTCTTATTTGCACGTCTCATATTATCTCTGTATCAAAAATTAAATATCACATTAACTGAACTCTGAACCTAAAGTAACTGAACTCCCTGGAGATTACCAGTCTCCTTCTGTGAGTAGAGGTTAGATCTGTTTGTTATGAGACTAAAATTGGTCACAAGAACAATTATTGCAGTATCAAATATCTAGTCAAATGATGTATTTGAATTAACTTTCAATTATTATGTTATGAAATTATTTATTTATTTTTCTTACCAAAAGTCAGTTTAATCATGAAAATCTTGTATACCCTGAGTCATGGAGGTCACCAGAACATGACCATGTAGCTTTGTCATCAACTATAACAAGCGCCAGGAAAATAAATTTATTTACAGACACTTCTTAGAACAGATAGTCTAGGGTTTGCTAGGAAAATATTGAATGGTAATGGGCCATAATTTTACATTATTAATAATAGCAAGTGGTGAAATAGTTTTCTCATTTGCTTCTTTTGGGACTATTTCTGGGGGTGGGGAAGTAAATGTTTGAGTTCTATGGAGACTTAAAATAGACACTAACTTTTTCTGATTATATATGAAAATTTACCTGACTATGTCAAGACATTTCACCATCTAGATGGATGTTTTTGGTTTGTTTTACTTTACATGAGTGCTTCTTACTGTACTTACAAATCACCTCATATCTGAAGACTTTGTTCAAAGGCAGGCTCTGATTCAGGAAGTCTAGGAGTGCTCTGAGGTTCTGTATTTCAAAGCAGCTCCAAAGTACTGCTCATGTTGTCGATGCACAGAGCACACTTTGACAAGCATTATATCTCCTTAGATAGAAAGACCTTTCATAAACTTGACTTTAAAAAATAGTTCTCTCCCTCATATTCCTATTCCACTATCTTGTTTGTTTTCTTAACTAGAGGCCTGATGCATGAAACTCCTGCAAGGGGCTCGGCCCTCACAGCCCCAGCTTCCTCTGGAAAACCTTCCAGACAGTCAATCTGCTATTCGGTCTAATTAGCATATTAGCTCTTTATTATATAGGACTAGGGGCCTGGTGCACAAAATTCGTGCACAGGGGAGGGGTCCCTCAGCCCAGCCTGCTCCCTCTCACATACTGGGAGCCCTCAGGGGATGTCCTACTGATGGCTTAGGCCCGCTCCCTGTTGGAGCAGTCTGTCCTCCCTTTGCGGGAAGCGACTGGTCTGATCAGGGGAAGGCACCAGCCCCATCACCCCGCTACTGCAGCCACTGCCAGTCACCGCAGCCACCAAGACAGTTTCATCAACATGGACTTCAGTCCCTTCACCATGAAAAAATGACAACTTTCTTTAGGCATTTTCAAGATGTGCCTTTCATAAGATAAGACATTTCTTTCTTTATTTTTCTTTTTATCCTCACCTGAGGATGTGTTTCCATTGATTTTTTTCCCCTTTCCTCCAATCCCAGGCTCAGTCCCTTCCCAAGCCTACAGCCTCCGCCCCAGGCTTTAGGCTTGGGAAGTGGGTACCCCCATCCCACAAGCTTAAAGCCTCTGCAGGATGGTGGCTGGGAGTGACCTGGCTGCCGAGGAGGTTCCCGGGACCAGGTATGTATGCAAATTAACCACCATCTTTATTGGGTTAACTTGCATACTCACTCTGATTGGCTGTGGGCATAGCAGAGGTACGGTCAATTTACATGTTTTTCTATTAGAAGGAAAGATGGCCTTCATGTCACAACTTTAATGATTTTGTTAATTTGCTTATTTTTGCTTGTCTACCATTTCTGGATTATAAACATCACAAGGTCAGGGTGCATGCTATATGGCTCCCAATGTCCCTAGGGCCTGACCCAATTAACAGATAAACAAATGAATGGAAAGCTATCTCTAGATTATACCAGAGTGTCAGTGTTACCAAAACCCAGCGTTCTCAAATTTTCTCTTGCAACAGAATCCCCTGAAGGGCTGGTTAACAAATGGGATTACTGAACTCTCCAGTGCAGAGTTTCTGATTCAATAGTAAGTCTGGGGTGGAGCCTGTGAATTTGCAAATTTGTGAATTTTCAACTGTAAATTTCCAGGTGTTGCTGATGCTGCTGGCTCAGTTTGAGAACTGACCTATAATAAAAAATATAGTTTAACAATAATCTCAAAAAATTATGCTGAAAGACTGAGGGTTTCCCTGAAAAAGTATTTAGCCATCTAATTTTTCTACTTACTTAGCACTGATGACTCAGTTTTTAGTAATCCCCTAACAGTGGTGAATATGGAGTTGATACATGTGTAGTTATAGCTCATTTTATTAACCTAATCATTGTGGATGAAAAGGGGCCGCATGCTAACCTTCCAAGTTAAGAGAAGGCTTGTGCGGCAGCCTTGAAAGCCCAGAGGCATAAAGTAACCACAAAGGATGGTCTGAAATTAAAACCTTTTAACTAAAAGCAGTTTATGGCAGATATGCATGTCCTAAGCTAGAATCTTACTTGACAAAAGTCAATCTTTATCTTAACTGAGTCTGTCAAAACTCAATCTTTTATCGTAACTGAGTCTGTTTTGTATCTTTAGTAACATACCTTTGGAATGTCCTATTAATTGCTGGCTATTAACTATCCTGTACCCACCTATATAAAAAATGTATCATTTTACTTTTTAACCAATCCCAGAGGTCTCACCTCTTTGCTTTCTCCTGCCTTCCTAATCTATCACCAATGAATTTCATGTAATCCACTTACATCTCTCTTTTGATTGTAATGTTTAAAATAAGGTGCAAACTGCCGTTCTCTTGGAGCATTGTCTCAGTACGTTCAGATTTTGCTTCTGAGCAATTTCCACAGTTTGGCTCAAATAAACTCACAAAAATTTTCTATAGGTTTGAATGTTTCTTACATTGACATACACACACACACACACACACACACACACACACACACACACACACACACACACACACGTATATCCTTGAAGAAAGGAAAGGGAAGAAGAGCTGTCCCTGACTCAGATCTTCTTGTGGATTGCAGTCACGCCAGCCTCCTTTTAAGTCTCATGTCATGTCCCTTGCTCACTGCCTTCTCCTGACATCTTGCAAGCATCAAGGCTGGCCCTAGAGATCATTCACTCTGTTTGACTCCCCGGCTTGGTTTCCTTCACAATAGCTCAGAGTGCAACAGAACTTCTCTTTGTTGTTTTCTTTTTCTTTTTCTTTAATGCAAACAAAGCCTTACCTTCTTGCTCAAATAGTATTTTCTTCTCTTTCCTTTTTGCAATAATGAAGCATCAACTAGAAAATGGAGGCGGCTGAACAATTTCTGCACACACTCTCTAGTGCATGGAAAAACATTGCAGTCATTTTTGTAAAGGGCATTGTGGATTTTAAGGACTCTATGATACCTCGTTCTTCCTCTAATTATCCCCAGCAAGTAGTAACTGGGTAATGAGAATCAGAACTTTGGCCACAGGCAATGGCATTTTCATTTAAATATTGATTAATAAAAAGGTATTTTAAAGGGAAATTAAGTTTTATTCATTGTAAAAGCAAGTTAATATCAGCAAGCAATTTTTAGGATATATATCTTAAGAAATGCTGAATTAAAGTTTGATTTAAAGCTGTCAGAAACATTTCTCCGTGTAAATGCAATTTAAATAAGTTCAACGACATGCATTATATTTTCACACAAAACCCCACAAGAATAATATAGACAGCGTTAATTTTAGTTGTAAACATAAATTCTTATCATTGTTTTAAATTTCCATGCTATTTTTTCTCTCGAAAGTTCTTCACTACATAAAGATCTGACGAAGTTCTGATGAAGCATATTGCTTAAATTGGCGCTGGTGGGGAGAGGTCCTCATCCCCACTTGTTGCTCATGGGAGTGGAAGTCTTGTGATGTCCTAAGGAAAAGAATATTCTGAGACTCCCATGGGAGAACGAGTGACTCTTATTTCTGCGGAATTACATCCCTGAGTTTCCAAGGTCCCATTTCCCCTTATCCTGCCAAGGAAGAAGTATAGCTGGGGGTTTGATTGGGCTAGAATCAGAGCAGTGTCCAGAGTTTCCTTTCCATATTGGAGCAGTGTCCAGTCCAACATCAGGCAAGCTTAGCTTATGTTCTGCAGTCCATCAGTCCATTGCGTGTGGGGTCTGCAGGGCCACTTGGCTATGGAAGAAACAGGGTGAATGCAAGAGAGCAGGAGCAAAACCAAAGGAACCAGGGAATCAAGAGCGAATCAAGAGAATGAATTCCTTTGTTCATGGGGTTATGTATTCCCCAATTTTTGTGGGCTTGCAATGGCTACATCCATTCTGGCCAATGACTTTTGTTCCCTGGTGTTACTGATAGGCACTTTCCCTGTTCACCCCAGCTTCACTGTGCATGAATCTGTTTCCCCTTCGTTGCACCCCTTCTCAGTGATCTGTTGGGAATGGTCTAGTGTTTCCCTGAAGAACATGAAGTTGCAGCTTCCTGGTGAAGCCATCCCTTTGCTCCTTGCCTGTTATTAGTAACTAGCTAATTACAATGGTATCAAAATTATACATGAAAGTATTAGAATATTATCAAAACTTAAATAAGAAATACTTTAGTCTGTTGATTCAGTTATCTGATCTGTATTTTATTTCGTGGCAAGAAATTCTAGCATTTATTCTTTTGTAATCTTTGCTATAGAAAGTAATGGCTTTATAGATTGAGATACATGGATTTTAGAATTTAAGACACATAATGTCACTTTGAGGAAATAAAAGAGACATGTCTTTGGCACTTAATATTTATTATCTTATTTTGGAAAATTTTCATTGCTCTGGAGCAGCCAGTGATATGAAAGAAAATGTGAAGTAGAAGTCATAGGTCTGCCATAATATTACAGGTTTGTTTGCACTAATTACAGCATAAATGCCACATTGGTTTTCAGCAATTCATTTGCTGGAAAGTTCTTCAAGCAGCCAGTTTCAGAGGTGCTGAGACTCTAATTAAACTCTGGCTGATGTTCCAAATCCTCTCTTCAGAGCCTGGGGGAATAATAACATTTATTTACAAGGCACCTCTTACCCTAAAGCTATCAGGTATCCTTCCCACAATCAGTATTCCAGTCTGTCCTAGAAAGGAAGGCCAAGCATTCCATTTGGTTTTACAGCAAGTGCATATACTTTTGTACAAATGAGAATTTTATTGATTAAAATACTCAGTGGAATACTACTCAGAAATAAAAAGGAGTGAGTATGGTTGCATGCAAAATCATGCATGTATCTCAGAGGCATTATGCTGAGGAAAAGTCATCAGTCTTAAATGGTTATATAATAAGTGATGTCATTGACAATACTTTCTGGAAGAAAACAAAACAGGTGAAGGAGAATAGATTAGTGGCTGCTAGAGGTTGGGGTATGATTGCAGAGAGGTAACATAAGGGATTCTTCTGTGTGATAGAACTGTTCTGAAGCTTGATTATGGTGATGCTTACACAAATATAAACTTTGAAATGCATAAAATATAAAACCAAAAGTCACTTTTATTGCATGATCATTTGATTAAAAAATAATAAAATATCTACACATTGAGAAGAATTGAACCACAATTTTGCCTCTGAGTTCTCCATAGGCCAAAGAATATAATAGCGCCCATAGGTAAAATCAAGCTTACTACTTAGGGTCATGTCTATTCCTAATAGAATAATATAATACATATGTCTAATATAATAAGAATGTATCTTTTAATTATGTGCAGTACATGTCAGCCAGAAATCATTGTACCTCCTGCATGTCTGAACATCCCTCTTTGTCTTCTTCATGCCTCTTTTCCCTCTACTTACTTTAAAATATATGTATTCCCAGGTTGTATCTTAAATCTTAATTTCTTCAGCTCAGCATCCTCTCCAGGGAAGATCTCCCTCAGTCAGTGACTTGACCTACAATCTCCTTGTTGAAGATTACTTCTAAATCTGTACCTGCAGCCCTAATATACTTTTGTCCCTAATTATATTTTTGTGTGTAATACCTTATTTTGAATATCCCAATAGCCCCCAAAAATCACCACAGCAAAAGCAATTTAATTAGCATTTCTTCTGAAAGCTAAGATTATTCTAAAATCACTGACTTCTTGGTCACTAAAGCTAGAAATATTATATTTTACCACCTCCTTATATTCAAAAATTTTGCATTTTTTCCCTCGTAAAAACCTAAATTATACCTTGATAATGGTCACTTAGAATATTACAATAACATTCTCTGTGATCTTATTCTCTGTGATCTTATTCTACTGTTATATCTCTCTTTGACTTTTGTACTCTTGTTAGTATTACTTTGTAAAATCTGATTAAGTCCTTCTATCTGACCAGAAATCTTTTTCTCACAGAAAGGAAAATCTAAATTTCTATGGTATTCTGAAACTTTAATATTTGAACCTCCCCCATTGTCTACCATCATCCAGCCCAGCAAACACAATTCTGTCACTAACTACCTGCCAACATGCCCTCCTCTTGGACTGTAGCCACTTCATATGTTTTGTTGTTCCTTGAAACCATCCTATTTCATGTGGATAACTTCACTTTACATGGGCAGTGCTTAGTATGTGTGTGTCTCTCCTGTCCATTAGAATCCCATTCATCCTTCATGTCTCTTACACTGTATCTTCCAGCAAGTCCCTCAATCCAGCAATTTGGAATTCATCCTTGCCTTCTGTGAGCTTCCATGGAACAATTACCTTCTTTATTTTTATTTCATTTGTTATGCACACACATCTTTCCATTCAAAAACTCCAGCTTTCTTAAGAGAAACAATCATATACTCATCCTACTTCCTTACCTTAAATGCTTTTTGGAATAAGGTACAACACAAGCATACATATCCTATATGATAAAAGCATACTATGCAAATTGTTCCCTCAACTGGGAGTTGTCTGGGAGTTCGACCAGGGGGTGGGGCTGGCTGGGGGAAGGGAGGGAGGCATGGGCCGGCAGCCAGTAGCGCTAGGGACCCTGCCAGTGCACGAATTTCGTGCATTGGGTCTCTAGTAAACAAATAATCTTCACTTTCTTGTTAGATCTGGAATGATGCCTCTCACACATAAGATATACAGTAGATGTTTGCTCTGTGAATAAATGGATAAATGCATAGCAGACAGACTAAGCAGCTAGGGAGTGTTGGAAATGTTATCCCATACATTACAATTAGAGGAAAATTAGCATTAATGTGTTATTAAAAATACCATTCTTCATGATCAGGTAATTTCAACATTTATTTATGGTGCACCTGCACACACCACCCAAGGCCAAATTATGTTTTCATCCTATCATTCACCTGCTCAAAATTCAGTGTCTGCCAGGATGTGTTAAAGATTGAATTTAAGGTTTTATTTTTTGCATTTATGGCATTTTTATTATCTTGTGATCTTTATCCAATAAAGCAACACACATATCTGAATATATGAATATTTTACTTCTTGGCATTTCCTATGATTCTCCCTCCCTCCCTTCTTTCTACCCACCCACCCACCCACCCAGCCTTCCTTCCCCAGGTCCTTGTTGTTTATTTTTTCCTATTTTTGGCTTTCTCTCATTTCTATCTGTCCCTTCTCCTTCTTATATTACCATTATCCCTTCCACTCCATATCTGATATATAACATTCTTCTTTCTTCTTTTTCCTTAACATTTCTTGTTGATTACTGTGTACTGCATCTGATCTGAGATTACCACACACCGTGAAGTAATTATAGCACTTGAGTTCACAGTCTAGAGTGAGTCAGGTCAGTTGTTTTTTAATTGTTGTTGTTTTTGTCATTATTGTAGTGTATTTGTTTACTGTTCTCAGAATCATACTTATTCTCACTGTGGTACCACCCATCATTATCTTTACTCAGCTTTTACCTGACATACGCAATAATGTCATCCTGTCCCTGCTTCATTCATGCCTTCTCTGGAATGGAGAAGCCTTTCCTAAGCATCCTCACAGTTGGTGACAGCACCACTCCATTAGCCGCTCTGCATTTCACTTCTTTAGTTGGGAATCATTCTTGCAAAGCCAGCCTGCCATGAATGTTCTTTAGTAGGTTTCTTGTGCATGCTTGTCATGTGTTGCTCAAGATTATTCTGCAGTTTTTCTGAAAGTCCTCATTGCTTCTAGCATGGGCCCTCATGGGAGATTTGCTTAATCAATGAAATACTTAAGATTATTAAAAGGAACCAATCCAGAAAGAAAGAAAATGCACTTAGATGGTGTGTAAAAACAAAAAGTTTACTTAAGAATTTTGGTGACTTTTTTTAGTGAACTCTGGAAGTATGTCACCAGTATTTAGCTCTGGGTATAGGATTTGGGTGACTCTTATTCTCTTCTTTGTACACTTCTATATGGCACAGTAATTTTTAAATACATGTATATTATTTTATTAAAATAAGTAAACTCATTTTAATAAGTCATATTACGTTTTATTTTGTGCTGAAATATGTATGCCAAAATAAAAATATTTTCTAATGGATTTTGAATTTCCAAAACAAACCACATATGTTTTGCCTTCTAGGAAATACTCTAGGTCAGTGGTTGACAAACTCATTAGTCAACAGAGTGGCAAACCGTGGCTCGCGAGCCGCAGTTTGCCGACCACTGCTCTAGGTTATCAATATATATATAGAAGACAGATATATATATATATGGTCACGTTGTAAAAGATATTTCATTCTATATTTCACCCTGTTCAAGGGCATTATTATTCACTGTTTAACAATAGAGGGCAGTAGAATAATGGTTCATAGACTTTATTTTAGATAAAGCTAACCAAATCCCTCATTCTAACATCAAGAAAAATGATCAAAATAGGTCTCACATTGATAAAAGAAGAAAAGTTAGTGTCATGATTTTTGCTTCTTATTTGCCAAAAAAAAAAAAAAATGTTTATTCTGAGAGAGGAAAAGTCAGCCTGAGGTATTCAAAACCTGGCAGTCCTCTGACCTTATATTCACTTTCTCGGGCTTTCAAGTTCCATCAGAAGATTAATAAGCAATGTTTATGTTTTTCATTGACCTTGTCACATGGAGTATGTCTGTCACAAATAAATTTAGAGGAAAAGAAAAACAATCAATTTGATCTACTAAGTACTTAATGGTTTTTGACACAATAACACCTTCCGTGACTGAATTAAGCCTTTTGTGTTCAAATGTGCTTGGTCATAGAGGTTAGGTAAACCTCACCTATGGCAATGTCAGTGTTCTCTGGCTGACTGAGTGCTGCCAGGGAAATGCTGATTGAAGAGGCATCTATCAGTGCCTTAAGCGCCCTATTGGATCCCAAGGCAAAAGAAAAGTTAATATGTGATTCTGCCGTTATTTAGAATTTTTATGTTTTGTTCATCATGGATTTTTATGTTAGTTTTTATTTTTAAATTTCATTAAAATATTGATTATCTTTATGTATTTTTTTTTTGCACTGGCTTAAATTCTGTCCCTGAAGTGAATACCTCACTCTCTTCACCCTATTCCAGCTATGATAGTTACACAAACCAAAATTTTGGTGAGTCACAGTAGCAGAAGAACAACTGGGTTGAGGTGGAATGATAGGGAAGTAGAAGGTGGGGTCAATACTCAAACTATCATCACTAGAGTGTCCTGCTGTGCTGAGTTCTTGATCTGATATATAGTGAAATATGTCTTAATAAATCATCCTTCAGGCCTATTTGGAATCCAGCTCTGTCTCCTTTAGGAACAGGTATGAACTACTATCTTGATCATACATTTTTCTGTCTACATATAGTATAGAATGCACTGATTTAATTTCTTATTTCAGAGAAAAAAGGACTAAAGGAGATCATATTGGATCTAAACATAATCCTCAATTCATATCTTCCTTTAGTCATCTTTTGTCCTTTTTGGAACCTGGATCACCATCTCAGATCATGTCTGTCCTAAGAAGAATGGCTTTAGTGCCAATAATACGGTACCTTTTGGGAAAAGTCTAAACCCTCTAACCTCAAGCAACCTGGCTCTGTGTCATCTGCCTTTCTCATAAGTCTTATGAACAGAATAATAAGAAGGAAAGGGAGAAAGAAAGAAAGGAAGAAAGAAAATAGAAAATAGTTATTGGTTTAAAATAGATATACTTGGTCCTGGCTGGTGTGGCTCAGAAGTTGAGTAGGGACCCAGAAACCAAGCGGTTTAATTCCTGGTCAGGGTGCATGTCCGGGCTCAATCCCCAGTGGGGGCCGTGCAGAAGGCAGCTGATCGACGATGTTTCTCTCTCATTGATAATTCTATCTCCCTCTCCTTCTCCCTTCCTCTCTCTCTGAAAATCAATAAAAACATATTAAACAAATAAAATAGACTTACTTGTCAGGAATGGCAATTGAATGAATTCTAGCCTGGTAGCTCCTTCTGAGTTTAGATTGCACATCTTAGAAAAATTAGTTTTCAGTGAACTGACAATGTAATTCTGGGCTCATGTAACTTGTGCAGTTGCTATGTCCTGTAACTGGAGAAATATGAAAGGCTCAGGAAAGTCCTGCAGATATTCCCAAATGGCCTAACCCAGCCTTTTCCAACCATGTTTGTCACTGAAACTTTTCTTTTAAAATATAACTCTAATATAAATATTTCAGAATTAGTTCTGAGAAATGTCATTAGGGAAATGTTGGTCTTTTCTCAGAATATAGAGGTCTAAAATATATCTTGATATATTTTAGATTTTAGGATTTTGGGATGGTTTTTAATAATGTTAGAAATAGTACTGATAATAATAATGAATACAGTAACTGACATTTATAGAGTACTGAGTTGTTATTTTCTGGGTTGGCACCTTTAGAGAACAGACACCTCTACCAACTTCCTCTCTCCTCCCCTCATATTATTCTCTTCCTTTGTGAACGTGTTAACATTTTTTTAACCAGTTAACTGCCACGTGTTCAAAACAGGACGATACTGGAATTTCTTCCGTATGTGCTGGAATATTTATGAATTTAAGTTACCATCATTTTCTTTACAAACCCAGAGGTGTCACTAACAAGTCTGATTTTAAAATTGGGCGACCAGAGTTGATATGCGAGGTTTGTGGCTATAGACATGCGTGGCATGTGGGGAAGGTCCGCCGCTTGCCTCTATAGACGCTTATAGCATGTAAAGGGTTAAAATGTGCCGACCACAAGTTAGAAAATATTTGACTTATATACCAGAATACAAGTTTGCAAAGTATTTGTGATGGATGTCTGGTGCCTAAGTGGGTATTTCAAAATTAATAGGAACTGCCTCCTTCATTACCTACATATGTATTCCATTACCTACATATGCACCACTCTTTTAGTTCTGAACATTTATGTCTTCATATCACAGGTGATATCTTTCCAACTAGATGGATAGTTCCATGAGAGCAGGGTATTCCTATTTCAAATGCATCACATCATTACTGATATATTTTCTGCGGTTCTTCTTAACACCTGATAGAGAATAGGTCTGCAGAATGTACTTACAAATAAAAAAAAATCTAGAAACTTGCTTCCTAAAATTGCAGAGATTGTGCTGTCTTTTAAAAGTTAATTTGCTTATTAATTAGATATCTGAGTTGCATTTATTCAAATAGAAACCTGTGGTGGAAAAGGATGACTCAGTAGATCTTAAAGTTAGTTTTACATTTAGAAAAAGGAATTTGTGTAGGGAGAGGGTATCTACTATTACTTCACTTACCACAGATAGAGACTGATTTATAACCGATAAATAAAGCCTAAAGTTATACATTTTTTGCCATTTCAGAATTTTAGTCTGTACCCCACATTATAAGTGACTATGAAGGGGATACTCATTCTCTGCTTCTGCCATAATTATTTTTTTTTCTGAATGAGCAGGGAATGTAAGGCCATAATGTGATTGCCAGAATATTTATGTATATCTGTCAAACATTCAGTTGTAGGGTTGAAATATGATGGTCAAGATAATGGAACTTTTTAGTTGGTTTTGTA
The DNA here is from genome assembly GCA_026230045.1 of Corynorhinus townsendii. Classification (NCBI taxonomy): domain Eukaryota; kingdom Metazoa; phylum Chordata; class Mammalia; order Chiroptera; family Vespertilionidae; genus Corynorhinus; species Corynorhinus townsendii. The sequence goes on along the minus strand of JAPDVU010000006.1, from coordinate 159,869,656 downwards.
ATCTTTGCTATATCTTTCTTGAAGCTTTATCTGTAAATACAATATCTGGTCCAATGAGGGTGGTCACAAAGACTCTTTTTTCAAAAAAAAACTTTATTGTTGAAAGAATTACATATGTCTCCTTTTTTCCCCCAATTGACCCCTTCTAGCCTGTCCCTATCCCACACCCCAGGCACTTACCACCCTATTGTCGTCACAAAGACTCTTGCCAATGAAGTGAAATAATGCTTTTGGGAATCTATATTTACAACTTCGGTGGCTCTTGAGGTTGTCCTTTTTCAGCTCATTATTGTCATCACCAAATGTCTATCACCTTTGGTGATATTCTTTCTTGTTTGAGAAAATATAAGCCTTGTGGGGTTGTATAAAAACATTTTTCCCCCTGATAAATGATCTCACCTAACTTAAGGTTAGCTTGGCTGTATAAGTAAACACCACACAGACACACACACACACACACACACACACACACACCATATCTATCTATCTATCTATCTATCTATCTATCTATCTATCTATCTATCTATCATCTATCTATCATCTGTAAAATAAACCAGCTCATAATTCCACTCATTGCATGTTAACCTACTTTGAATATTATTTTCTTGAAAATAATTCTTAGTCCTATTTTCAAGAGGCAATTCAATTGTTTTAATTTATACCTTATTAAATTTTGCTAGAAAGGAGCAAGAGAATCATTAAAAGTATAAACTGACTCATAAATATATTGACCCAATATCTAACAACATTGACCTACTCACAGTGTATATTTAATTAAAATAGTATTAGACAGAACAAAATTAACTTCAGAGACTAACCAAAGCATTGACTGTAATAAATACAATTACATATTACTGTTGTTTTATATTATTGAAAGACTTTTATCAATGTCTTCTGGAAGATAATTACATTTCAGATGTAAAATATTTCCCCATGAGCACTTAATGTTTCCTTATCTTCAGGGTAAGAGTAGATTTTGTTTCCATGCTAATAGAATTACGTATAGGGCAGTGGTTCTAGGTCCTATTTTTTACCAATTATATCAATCCTGATAGGGAGTTTTACGTATGATCAGAGGATGTTTCTGGCCATGATCAAATTGGTGATTAAGAAGTATCTCCTTGTATGGTTTGCTGGGCCAAGTGGACATTGCTAGTCATCCTTCATGTAAACTTAATTGGGTAGTATAGTTTATGATGACCACCTTTGAGTTAATGGGACCACCATCCACTCACTTGTTCAGAACAAAACCTGTGGTTTATCTCTAACCACCCCCTTTCTCTCATTGCCCACACCCATTAGCAAGTCATGTCTACTTTACATCCAAAACCTATCGTGGATCGATTTTCTTCATCTCCTCTTCTACCATTCTAGTTATGTCACCATTATCTGGTGGAAATACTGAAACAACCTACTTTCCCCAGTTGATACTGCTTCTACTTTTTGTTGCCTCCTTTAGTCCATTGTCCACTAAGTTGCTTTCATGATCTATTAAAAATAGAAAACAAAGCATTTCATTTTCCTGGTTAAAATACTTCAAATGACTTCTTATTATGATTAGAATAAATTGTTAGCTTATTACTGTGCCTACTAGGCTCTGATATCTTCCTCCTATGCATGCATCAGCTCACCCCTTGTCATTGCACTCCTTTCTCCTTGCATTTAAAAAAAATATTCCTTAACCACACCAACGTTATTTCTGCTTCAGGAATTTTGCTTTTTACTGTTTTGTCTTCTTGGGATTCTCTGCTCCTATATCTTTGCACAGGTACTATTAACTCATCATTTAGTTGTCATCTCAAGCATCACCCCTTGGAGGACTTGTCACCCTACCTAAAGGAGCCCCTTGTATTCGTCACTTCTCTCCCATTAGCCTTTTTAATTTCCCCATAGAATTTGCCACTATTTGAAATTACCTTATTTATGTATTTGTTTATTATATTTCTTACCTTTAACTTATTCAAGCTCCAATAGACTTAAGAGCCCCATGAGGCAGGGGCCTTCTCTGCCTTGCGCATTACAGGAGTGTCTGCTTAGAGTATGTGCTCAGTAATAATTATGAATGAATAAACCAGAGTTGGGATGAAAATTAAAGAAACCAGCATAAAAAACTGACTTAAGTCCATTTCTTAGTATTTGCTACTATAACTTTTGTACATCCATATCTATTGCACTTAGAAACTCAGGGAATAGATTTTAATTATCTTCACTTAAAAATTAACATTACTGCTTTGGATGTGTGCATGTGTGTGTACTTTCTAGGGTAGAGAAATTTAACCCTAGTTGCACCTTGGCAGTATCCAGGGAGGACTGACATAGTAACAGTGTGTCTGGGTCTCATCTTCATAAATTCTTAACATTTTTGTTTTCTTGTTTTGGTTGGAGTCTAGACATGGTTATGTTTTAAAAAGATCCCTATGGGTTTTCATATTCTATAAAGGTTGAGAAAAACTGTTTTCAGGAAAAACTATTTTCACTTGGCTTTGCCATCCTTAAAACTTTCCCAGTGTTGCTAAATTATATTTTTGTATGGATTATATTGTCAGGGAAATGGTAGAGAGAAGTCCCTATATAGGACATGCCTATTTCAAACCCCAAATCTATAACCATGATCCAAATTTAGTCCCCAAGGGTTGACGTGAGAATAGTCTTTCAGTGCATTTGTTTCAATCATTAATACCATATATTAGCATGACGAGATATTGGAACAGAAGTTTCACACAAAATAAACCTTGATTTGACTATGTTGAACAGTCATGTATAAAAGTGGTATTTCCATTTCACAGTTGAGAAAGTGAACAGAAAGGATATTTGACTAGTGGCTAAAATTCATCTCTTTAAATCCCGCTAGGATTCACTAGATATGCTTTAAGACTGACTTTGCTGGCAAGGAACCAGCTTCATATTGACATAAGCCAATAGGAGAGGCTGATCTTGAGAGCAAATGCAAAATGTTAATTAGTAAGGCAGATGGGTAATGCAGAAATTAAATGTCACAAAGCAAAACTTTCTAAGTTTAGAGACAGAAGGATTTACATTTAATATGAGTTCTGCTTCTGCTTCTTAAATACTTCCCCTAATCACTTGTGTCTAAATACCTGATTGCACTTGACTTTTCAGTGCACCTTGGCTGATTAGCAAACTGGCTTCATCAGGAAGAACATGTGTATGCTTTTCAGAGAGGAGTTGCAAGAGCCTCCAAGAAAAAGAAAATATTGTGGCTGTGTTAATTTTCATGACAAGAGTGAATGAGAAACACTGTGGACTCAAAATGATCAAATTGCTTTTAGGATTTAGTCACCTCCCTCCTGCCATATTCCGCTGGGATTCCCAAGGTATATCACTGATCTTTTCAATCTATTCTATTGGGATTCCGGTCATCTACGGAAAAATACATAAAATGTAGCTCTCTACTGAGGCAGCAGGAATTCTAATCCCAGTCAAGGTAGACCAAGTTCCCGAAACACTGCAGAGAAGGAGAGAACCATTCAGGAGGAGGAAAATAAATCCCCCTCAAGACTCACTAACCAGTTTTGCAGTGTTTAATAAGCCTCTAATTGTGTTTTAAATAAGTTCTGCTATTTTATTACTCTTAATTATCAATATGAATTAAAATTTACTTAAAAAGTCACAGAGAGTGCCCTGGAATAGAAGCAAATATTGAAGTTTAATAGGCTGTGAGTTTCTTTATGCACAAAAAATATTGATTTATTACTTTGAAAATACAAGTATTGCTCATAGCACATAGTCCAGAAATATATTTTCAAATATTTTATGTGGCTTAACTATGTTGTTTGGCAAACATTCAGGGGCATTGTATAGATGGATTATTTTAGAGAACTCTCAGAGGGTGTATTTATATATGGGAAAAGATATCCCTACATACATGCACATGCACACACCATGATACTACAGGAAGTTTCTTATTATCTTCAATATTCAAGAAAGTTGATTTTGTTGGTGGTATTTCTTCCCTCATGTGTTAGCAAAGTGATCCTCTTTTCTTCATTAGGAGGAGGAATAATCTGACAAATAGGAGTGAGTGCACCAGGAATATTATGACAAAAGAAGGTAGCCAGCCTTAAATTTGACTTTATGGTCAAATCACAAACAACTATTGCTTTCCAGTAGTCAATAGCCAGAGTGGCATGCAGGGTGGGCCCCATAACATTTATTTCACTAAACATCTGTCTTCCCTTTTTTTTGTAGAATATTGCAAATTCCTTCATCAAAAATTCCACTAGCCATATGCATCTAACATATTTCTTATACTGTAAACTTATTTGCCTTTCCTATTTATATTAGCAGTGTCCTGAGTTCAACAACTTAATTTAATTTTCAATTCTCAATATATATTAGAGGCCTTGGTCACGAAGGGTCCCTTGGCCTGGCTGGCAATCAGGGCCAATCAGGGACTTCTGGCTGCCGGCCAGGGTCTTCCTTCATTCTGCACCGACCCCTGGTGGTTAGTGGTGCACATCATAGCAAGTGATGGAACTCCCAGTCTCCTGGTCAAACTCCAGAGGGGACACTTTGCATATTAGCCATATATATATTACCTGAAGCATGTACAATATAGGGTTACCATTGTAAAACCTGTTTAGTTAGTCTTTGAAATTATAAGAAAAATAAACTATGGATTATTTTGTAGAAAATAAGTTTATTGAAGAATATCTGCAAGTGACAGGCAAGCTATCCAATTATAAGTTCCCTTTTTTTGCTGCATAGCTTCATTAAGTTAATCTCTGGGGGGCTCTTAAACAAAGTACCTATGCTCAACCGGCCAAGAGATGGCATGTATCCCAAACCCAGGTATTCCTCCTGGAAACTGAGTCTTGAGCAATTCATGGAAAGATGGCCTAAAATGATTATCCAATTGTTTCTGCTCTATAGATAGGTTCCCAAAGTTTTTCATTGCCTGCCACTTACGAAGTTTTGTGTGTGTATTTATAATTTATTGCATAAGTATAAGTATATTTTAGCTAGCCAGAGAAACTTTCTACTTGCTTGTTACTCAATAACTACTGTAGTTTTTCTCTCCAAATGTCTACATTTTTTAATCCCTTTGCCTCAAAACAAACTAAAATATTTATAAACAAATGAATACATTGATTACTTCTGCAAGATCATACAGAACATTGTCATTCTGTCTGGTGATCTATTTGTGACAAAAAAAATCTTTTTGTTTTGCTAATCTGTGAATCTAGCTGATCTGATACTGATGATTTTTTATGTTAGTTGATGTTGAACTTTAATTTCCAGGAAAATTACTACATGTGCTACTGAATGGTACTCTTGCTAATTAAGGCCAAGACTGTTTTTGAACAAGTGTATGATATATGATAAGCTTGGTGAGTCATTAAAAAAAACTCAGCAGCTGAGAGTGAAACCAAAATCTGCTATAGTAAGGTCAAGTCTCCACATTCAAGTGGAAGATGATTGCAATGATTTATATGGTTTGCATAGAACTTATTTTTAATTATAGGATTTTTTATTTGTTTTCTCTGCCTGAATGTGCTATAAGCGATATAATAAGGCTTAAGTCACTATCTTTCTCCAATTGTAAAGGTAGAGGGTTAGATTAACTCATAAGCAAAAGAAATTTTTATTTTTCCAAAATGATAGAGTTGGCTATACTTTAATATTATAACTTTCTTTTTAAAAAATTTATATTTGTTGTTGAAAGTATTACAGATGTCCCACTTTTTTCCTCATTGACCCATTCTATCCCCCTCCCCACAAGGCCCTCAACACACCATTGTCTGTGTTCATGGATTATGCTTATGTTCTTTGGTTCATCTCTTTTTTTTTTTTTTTTATTTTTTTATTTTTTTTATTGTTTTAAGTATTACAAATAGTAGTACATTGGTTCATCTCTTTCCACCTACTCACCCACCCACCCCCCCTTTCCCTCTGCAGTTCATCATACTATATTTTTAAGTCTCTAGATCTATTTTGTTCATCAGTTTATTTTGTTCCTTAGATTCCGCATGTAAGTGAGATCATGTGATACTTGTCTTTCTCTGACTGGCCTATTTCACTCAGCATAACACGTTTCCTGCCTTACCTAGTCTTATTGCTCCATGACTATGCATGGGTAGTTTCATGTATATAGTGTCTCCAAGAACCCAGGGTCATGGAGTAGCCTATAGGGAACATTGGCTGGTTTTGCAATGCCTTTTACACTTGCCTATACTGTTCAATTTACATTCCCTTTAAAATAGGGGCAATTGTAGTCATTATACAACTGAGTCCACCAGTCCTGTGCTGTTCTGATTTTTTTTATGGCTTCCTTGGCTGCTGAGGCTGGAATATGCCAGGTTCATTTGTTTCTAGGAAGTTCCCAAGTCTTTTCTCTCTCTCACTCTTGGGAGTTCTTGTTCTTAGACTAGATGGTGTGTCCTACAGCCAAACATGATATATTGCATTACCTATCAATGCAATTATACAGTGTTTAAAACCTTCCAAAAATATCTTTAAAATATACACGAGCACTATAAATAGGCCACTTTAAAAGACCATTTTTTTTTAAAGATGAGCCATTATTTTGTCAATTTGTCAAGCCACAAATTCCACCATGTGGTTGATGGATTGTTGGTGATTATTTGGCTTTCTTTCATCTATCCAAGCAAAGATATGTGAAGACATTAAATATTATTGTGTGGCTTCTTAAAATTCTTCATTTTAAGTGAGAACTGTAAGGTTATTTTCAGATTGCTGCAAGTCCATGTCACTTTTGTTTCCATCTGTCATAATGTCTTTGGATTGAATGTGGAAGATACTTATGGTCTTAAGCCACATAGTAGCAATATCTTCAGTATTCTTTTTGAGCACTGGTTAAAACAACAATGGAATTAATGAGCTACTCATAAGTTAAACGTTTATTGTGTACTGTATAATTTTTTTTATGAGAATATGAGACAGTTGTATAAAGCACTAATTAATCATCTGCTGAATTTAACCCATCTGTACTTGAATGCTGTAATTCAGACCCCCCACCCCCAAAATGCTTTTACCTAGAGATTAAAGTATATTTCTAATATACTTGTATTGCAGAGGACATCTGCCTATTTATATTCTTAATAGAGTAACTTCCCAAATATATTTTCAAAGTTCTGTTGAAGGTTTCACCTCTGGTTGTCTTTCTTTTTGTAACTAAAGTATATTTTATATTCTTTTAAAATATATTGAGTACAGGTTTACTGAAGAAACACAAAGAAATACATATAAAATACAGAGGAATCACAGTACATTTGCTCAACTGAAAAGAAAATAAGTGGGTGAAAATAGTACATAGGAAAATAAGGTGAAAAAGAGAGAAAAAGATAATATTTTTGTTTTGTGTGTTTGTGTTTTCATAGTAACTTACTAAGTTGAAAGATCATACAGTTTGGAATTCTTGCCTCACTTATTTTCCCATAAAACTGAGATGTGTCTGTTTGTAAATTCTAAAAGTCTGATGAGAGAGTGGCATGTCTGCTTACCTAGTCTCTCTTTATTTTCTACTTTTCTTAAGGAGACAGATAAAATTATTTAATGCATGACTGTTTCAATATAGAATCTTTCAGGAAGTTTGAAGCAAAATATACAAGGAAGGAATAAGCTGTGCTAGAACATTTACATATATGAAGATTCAGTATTGCTGATGGCAGTGGTATACTGTATATTTTTCAACACAGAGAAAAAGATAACACTAGTTTCCGTATATCTCCACTGTGATCTCTGACCTAATTATTTATTAACAATTCACTTTCTCTTCTAGATCTTAATCTCTCCTTCTGCCAATGTCTTGCTAAAAGAATAATATAAATATGCTCAAACATGTATTAACTTAAACAAATATAAAGTTATAGTTCTATTCATATTTAATTTTCCCAATATAATACCTCTAAACCACCAGAATCTTTCATTGTTCCCTTCTAGGGTCATGTTTCTTCCAAGAATGTCTACTTGTTCACCTTTTATTCACCATACACTCAACACAGGACAATTTGTCTTCAGCACTTACCACTCCATTGAAACTGATCTCAACAAAGATATGAACAATTTTCTAGATGTTAAATGTCATGACCACTTTTCAGGCCTTATTGTACTTGACTTCTCTACATTGTCACTTTTTTTGAGAACAACTAGTTCCTCCTTGAAACATGTTCTTGTCTCCTGTGATACTAGACTCCCTGTTCTTACATCTTCTGCTGTGGATATTTTCTTCTGTTTTCTTTTCAGGTTCCTATGATCATATGAATGATGAATGATGATATTACCCTAAGCCTGCTTTTTTTTTTTTTTGTCTCTGTACTTTTTAAGAAAACTCCTTTGCTCTCAGGGTCTCAAATTCCAAAGATATGCCGATGATTCACATATCTTTCTTTTTGTTGTTGTTGTTAATCCTCACCCAAATATATTTTTCCATTGATATTTAGAGAGAGAGTGGAAGGGAGAGGGAGAGACAGAGAGAAACATCAATTGGTTGCCTCATGCATGAACCCTTACCAGGGCCAGGAACCTGTAACCAAGGTACATGCTGTTGACTGGAATTGAACCCAGGACGCTTCATTCCACAGGCCGACGCTCTATCCACTGAACCAAATCAGCTAGGGCAATTTACAAATCTTTATTTCCAGAACTCTGGAGCCAAATACCTAGTATTTATTCTTGGATATTCTACTACATCATTAACCTTCCCCTACTTCCCCTCCCCCAACCAGCTGCTCTTTCCATGTTTTCTCTCTTAGTGAGACTCTCCTGTGTATGCAGTTTCCGAGTGTATCCTTGTCCACTTATGAGAACTTCTAGGCATCCCTTTGGTCTTGTATGCTACCTCCTCTAGGAAGCTTCATAGAGCCCCTGGATTTGAGTTATGAGCCCTCCTCTCTGCTCCTGTGCCCTTATAGCAACACTTGATATCTATTCCCCTTTATGAGGAAGCATGTTCTGCCTCCCTCACTAAACAAAACTATGTGAGGGTCAGGACATTTTGATGTTGTTCATAGACTTGTACTACTTGTGATAGCACAAGTCCCTAGCACATAGTAGACTTCAAATATGTCCTCAATGAATGCATAGAAGAGAAGATAGGATATAGACCCTTGGTGGCAAAAGCCAAAAGAAAACCAGTATTATCAATAGCAACGGGTCTCATGATATATAGCAGGTTGATTTCATACCCTACCAATACGCGCGTCGTAAAGTGTAATTGTATTTGCCACATGTTTATATTGCATGCAACTGAAACACAAATAAAAGAGACTAACACTGAATTCAAACTGTCTTAAACAAAATAGGGAGATTTATTGCTTCAAGTCACTTAACAAGTTTGGGTCATTCAGTAGTAACTGAAACTAGTGATATCAAGGATAATTTCTCTCTCCATCTTTGGACTCTGATTTTATTGTTTTTATAATATATTTTTATTGATTTCAGAGAGGAAGGGAGAGGGAGAGAAATGGAAACATCAGTAATTAGAGAGAATCATCAATCGGCTGCCTCCAGCTGGGCATGTGCCCCAACTGGGAATCCAACCATGACCTCTTGGTTCATAGCTCAATGATGCTCAACCACTGAGCCACTGCGGCCAGGCCAGCTCTGCTTTTCTTGTGTGTGTGTTTTATGTGTTGGCTTCACTCTCAGACAAACCATTCTCCAAGCTTCTAGTCTCACCTCTCTTCTTTATGCCCACAAATGTCCTGGAATTGAGCTTCATTAGTCTGGGTAGGATTATGTTTCTATACCCAAACTGATCACTTACACATGGGGGTCAGTGCTCTGATTTACAGGCCATGGTCACGTGCCATCCCCTTGGACAAGAGGTACTGTCAGATAAATTACATGAACTATGGGTGGGGGATATGGTTTCCAAATAAACTGTGTTCTCTTACGAATCACAGTGGGAATGGATTCTGTGCAGGCAGGATTGGTAAATCAGACCTGTGCAGAGGGGAGCATCAGCCATCCTCTTGATTGGAATACCCTGTATGAGGAGCGAATTTTAAAATCTTTTAAAGCTGGTGCTCACTTTTTGTATAAACAAAGAAAATATAAACTGTTGGATGTTTAATGATTTCCCAATGTGTATAACTTTATATCCCAACCCCAGTGAATTCATTATTTCAATGAGGATTTGGTATCTATAATTTCTATCTGAATGCTTTAAGAAACAAAGTTTTATTAAAAGGTAAAAAGTAAAATTGTAATAATTTTTCCAGCTTGCTGTGGACTATACCCCTTGAATTCTTCTCCCTTCTCCCAGGGTTTTTCAATTGAGTAGTTATATATCTACTAGAAGCCCAGTGCACGAAATTCGTGCACGGGTGTGTGTATCCCTCAGCCTAGCCTGCACCCTCTCCAATCTGGGACCCCTCGAAGGATGTGCAACTGCCCGTTTAGGCCTGATCCCATTAGGTAGGATCGGGCCTAAACGGGTAGTCGGACATCCTCTCACAATCCAGAACTGCTGGCTCCCAACTGCTTGCCTGCCAGCCTTTCTGATTGCCCCTAACCACTTCTGCCTGCCAGCCTGATCACCCCCTAACCACTCCCCTGACAGCCTGATTGATGCCTAACTGTTCCGCTGACAGCCTGTTTGCCCCTAACTGCCATTCCCTGCAGGCCTGGTCCCCTCACCCAACTGCTCTCCCCTGGAGGCCTGGGTCCCCCCACAACTGCCCTCCCTTGCAGGGCTGGTCCCTCCCAACTGCCCTCCCCTGCTGGCCATCTTGTGGCGGCCATCTTGTGTCCACATGGGGGCAGCCATCTTTGAGCACATGGGGGCAGCCATCTTGTGTGTTGGAGTGATGGTCAATTTGCATATTACTCTTTTATTAGATAGGATAAAAATAATTACTGCATTTGCATAGCTACTTGCTGAAAGCATAGTGGTACCTGCAGGTCTACCGAGTAATCACTTCTGAAAGCTGCAAAGCACATAAAGTGAATTTTCCTCCTGGGTGTGGGATGTTTACATATGTAGCTTAGGAAATGCAAAGCCAGCTACAAGGTATTCTCCTTCCTCATAGCAAAAGCAATTAGTATGCTAAGAAGCACATGTCCTTCTAGGTCATTTCAGTTGCAAAATTTTTGCATGCAAAGCTGTCTTTTTAAAGATAAACAGGGCTTTCTTGTGAAAAGACAGCAACAATTGCCTTAGTTTCTGATATAGTTTCTTGTCCAGAACTGATATAACCAGACTTGGAAGTTATAAAAGCAACACAATTCATAACATTTCTGAATCCAGTGGATGTCATTTGTGCTGAGATATATTTTTCCAAGTAACTATAAATTGAAATCCATCTTATGAGATGTGATATGAAACACCATTTTAAAAATGCAACATATTTAGCTACAATTATGTAGGACATCTGGGTTAATGAACACGCCAGCAAAGCATGCTGTTTAGAAAAAGAATAGATACCTTTATTGTTTTGTCTCTTTATGATTTCCAAGAAAAGGCAAGGCCAGGTAAATTTATTGCTGTGCATTTATTATAAAGACACATAGAAAGCAAAGTAGCAAGGCCTTGGCACCTTAACATTTATTTTGGATCTTAGACTTTCCAGCAGGCGTAGATGGTCTCATGGAGAAGCGGAACCCGCTCTCAGCAGTATTCTAAGAATTAGGTCTGAACGCCTGTAGCTGTTTCTTCCTGTGCACCTGGACTTCATATTTCCCAGAGAGAGGATCTGGGTAATGTGCCACTTCAGAGAGCAATGACTTTCCTCTTGTCGAATCTTCTCAAAGTGACTTTGGCTTAGGCAGTCTTCACTGGTTTCACCAAAGAAAGTAGGGGTGTTTTATTGATGCTGTGCATGTGACATGCGCAAATTCAGGAGGAACCACTTGGAACTGCTTTCTTGCAAGAAGCAAACTGTGCAAAGTTCTAAGCTCTGGCATAAAACTGAACTTCTCTCAGAATTACTCAACTCTTTCACAAAATTGCAATTCACTATGATGTGATTGGGAAACACCATTTTAACATTCAAATATTCATTAGGGTATGTTAGGCTATGTTGTGGCAAGAAATAATACCCACATTTTAGTGGCTTAATTCAACAGAGTTATTTCTTGCTCATCTAATCTGATGCGGATTGGTGATGACTCCACGTGAAGCCAGCACGAGTCAGTCTTGTAGCTTCCAGGGAAAGAAAGAGCTTAGCAAACTCTTTATACCCATTCTAAGTATTTGGAGCAGCACCCATCAATTCTATACATGGTCCCTTGTCCAGAACTGATCACACAGCCCTGCTTCCTTCAGGTGCATTGGCATTTGGGGGGAAGCATATCCAGTGAGTATGCAGTTTTTCTGTCAGTTTACTTATGTGTAAAATGGGCATGCTCACAATAATGCAGAGGGTTATTACAAATTAGTGCTATGTAGTAATTTAGGACCACTGCAAAACAAATGAAATCATAAATCTAATTTGCTTAGCACATGTTTGTCATATAGCAAGTACTAAGGAAGTAATAGCCTCATTGTTCCTGTCCCCTCAGAAAAAGGAACTATTGTAGGCAGGTACTTAGAGTTTCATAGACTCTTTCTATAGTACTATATAATAGCTTTTAAGATCACTTCAAAAGATTGTCCTGAACTTCAGATACTTTTTTTCTTTCCTCTGCCTTTTTTTCCTGGCGATTCAACTGTAATCCCATTGAGTGGGATTTTGACAATAGCTTGAACCATTTCAGCATTTGATTCTGTCACAATAACACAGGATATTTTTATTCGATATGGAGTTATGTTCTACAGGTACCCATGTGTTAAGATCAGCTTTAGCTGTAGGGATCAGGGTACATTTAATCAAAGTTCCATGTGCTTTCCATAGTTTTAAGGGGGCTCTATTCAATTCTATTCAGGACAACGTGTTTATTTTGTGAAAATAATTGTATTATAAGAGCTACAAGAATGAGTCAGACGCATCTTAGGCTTCAAAAGCTTAAACTACTGATGAATAGGTAGAGCAAACATATGCATAATCATAACACATGTAAATTGAGCTCTAGGTGTCAGCAAGAAGATATTATAACCAGTCAGGTAACCAGGAAGGCAACCTGAAAGGTTTTGAGACAAAGTCAGTGGGCATGGAGGATTTGAGAACACAGATATGAGAAAAAAGGCAAAATAAAGCAAAAGGAAAACACGAGCAAGAACAAAGCAGGCCCTAATCTATAAGCAAAGAATGTTCTGACAAACAATTTTAAAAAATCAAGCTCATGGAATAGGGAACATTAAAGACTATAATAATAATTTTTCTGTTAGTGTCCTTATTGTTAAATGGGAAATAAATAATTCTTAGCCTGCTAAGTAAAGTGGGTCTGCAGAAGGTTTATTTGTTTTTTTCTACATTATAACCAGGTTTCACCTACATAAAATTTGTCATCTATTCTCTAGTCTCTAGAAGCTTTCTCCTGCATTGGGCATCTGTTCCAATATAAAAATATGAAACTTTTTATCTTTAAAAACCTGTTTGACCTTGTGCTGCCACCTTTCTTCTGAAATACTTTTTCAATTAAATTTCAATCCTTTCTAAACCGATAAAAGAGTGAAACAATGTTCAATATAGATGGTAGTAGCTGATATGTATATAAGTTAATGGAATTGATCTTCACTTTCCATTTTTAGATTTTTGGGAGTTTTGAAGGAGTGAGAAAAATATAAAATGGAGAAGGATTTAAACAATTTGTCAAGGTTTTCCAAGTAGAAGTTAAAGCTCTTTAAATAAATGAATGGAAGGCTTGATTCTTTTGCATGTATAAGTACATTTCCAGGAAGATTGCTTTACTTATTGGAAATATCTGATAGAAGAACTATGGGGTTAGTACATTCAGTCTTTGTATTCAGAAAAATAAGAAGATTAATGGAACATGACAATAGTTTGAAATTGTATTTGAATGATGAATTCGATGTTGATTAAATTTTAAAGAGGAATATTACTAGAAACATTTTTGTTAGAACTGGAAAAATGATAATTTAGAAAGAACACTTTTCAGAATAACTATTTAATTATAAATATGCATATATATAAATTTTATTTATATAAATATAATTAAGTATTTAATTATAAATGTGCTCTTCTTTGTCATCAAGCCACTGGGAAGATATCAGTTATAGATTTAAATAGTATTTAGCTTTTTAAAATAGTTCTAGTTGAATAATTTTTTTAATTAACTGCTGATAGCAGTATCCTGCAAGAAACAATAGACTTGTGTTTTAAAATAAGTAATAACATAAATTATAAAAAGAAGTCTTGTTATATTTGCATCTGCCAAAAAAAACAGAGCCACATAGGATAAATATTGTTTTCTAATCTGTTTACTTGTTCATAGGTGCCTGGAGTGAGTAAGTGCTCAGATGAAAACAGTATACATAAATGTGTCAGGCTTCACACATTGATATGATGCTGTAGGAACATAAGCAAATATAATGAGGGTTTTTTTTCCTCTCATATTTTTGCAGTGGATTATTTTCTGCTGTTCACTTGGCAGTGGCCTATAACGAATGTGTTTTTGGCTTCATTGCAGTTCAACACTAGAACTAGTGATTGTTTTCGTGCCAGGTAAAGCCATCTTCCTTAGAAATACCATGCTCTGGCCATTTTTTTGCAAGACTATGTCAGAAAATTGAAATTATTCTCAGCTTTCCTGGATATGCAAAAGCATTTCTATTTTGATCTAAACAACATTAAGTTCAATTTGTACTCAGTGTAAATGCAAAACTAAAGATGGTGCTATTGATAAGTATCAACTGGCTCTATATTACTAAGGAATATCTATGGAATGTTTTATTATGATTGCTTTCATTATCATAATTTATAAAACTCTCTTTACCAAATTTAGTGTATATTTACAATCTGAGATATATTAACGATTGTCAACCTGAGATTAATGCAAACATCATTTTTTTCTAAAAGTGACTGTGTAATGAGAAAGGTATTTCTATATTTTTTCTATCTAATTTATATCTTTTTTCTTTTGTTTGGTTCTATAGTGAGGAAATCCAAGCTTCCCAGAATAGAGACATGACTTCCCAGAATGAAGATTTGGAGAGAGAAGGAAGCCTAATGAATAAAAGGTAATTGCAAGGGGATGCCCTCAAAGCTATGAATTATTTGGTGAGTTTAATATGTATAGTCCCAAAGCCAGGATAAAAACAAAAAATGGAATGAGGACCCACAATTGCTAAGTCTTTCTCCAAGGTCATCTCCCAGGGCTTACATCATTTTATATTATGTTTGATAATATTTTTAATAATAATAACCACATAAAGTATGTTTTACCTATCTGATTTCTGCTTCTTGAAACAATATATATTAAGTTGAATCAAAATTCCCCCATTATTTTCATATATAATCAGTTATTTTTCTAGAAACTTTGTTTTCTTTCATTGAGTTGTAGGTCAGTTCTTCCTCAGTGTCATACAGTTTCAATTACTATCCTAATATATAAAAACCCTGAGTCCATCACATCCACAACGACCGGCAGGCTGGACCAACTGGAAGTCAGTCCTGCAGTCAGCGCTGGGTTGTGGTGGTGACCCAGCACTGACCGCTATGGCTGCAGGCACAGTGACCCAGCACTGACTGCTAAGGGGGCTATGAATCAGGCCCAGAGAGAGGCCTAAAGAGAGAAGCAGGGTCTGATCTGTAGCCTCTATGACAGCTGTTGATCAGCACTTGCCTCTCTCTTTAGTTCCAGGCCTGGTCAGCAGCTGTGCCTCCATTTCTCTCAGGCCCTGATCAGCCCCACCTTTCTGATCAGGCCCCATCTTTTTGATCATGCCCAGAGATGCTAACTGGCATAGAAACTGACCAATCAGAACCAAATTGGCCAGCAGAGGAGGGTAGTTGGGGGCGAGATCAGGCCTGCAGGGGAGGGCAGTTGAGAGCGAGTTCAGGCCAGCAGGGGAGAGCAGTTAGGGGTGATCAGGCAGGCAGAGGTAATTAGGGATAATCAGGCCAGCAGGGGAGGGGATTTGGGGGGAGATCAGGCCAGCAGGGGAGCAGTTAGGTGTTAATCAGGCCAGCAGGGGAGTGGTTAGGAACCAGCAGCCACAGGGATCGGGCCTAAACTGGCAGTCAGACATCCCCCAAGGGGTCCCAGATTGGAGAGGGTGCAGGCTGGGCTGAGGGACATTCCCCTCCCCCCCCCCCAGTGCACAAATTTTGTACACTGGGCCTTTAGACTATAATAATAAAAGGATAATATGCTAATTAGACCAGATATCCTTCCGGATGTCCTTCCTGACCAAGCTGGGGCCCAAGGGAAGCCAGCCTAGGTCCCGTGTGCCTTTGGGCAGCCCGGGGGAAGCCAGCCCGGGTCTCCCAGTGGCTGGAGGGAAGCAGCCTGGGTCCTAGGTGCCTGCTGGCGGCCGGAGAAGAGAAGCCTTGGGCCCAGGGCCTGGTACTGGAGGGAAGCCAGTGCCAGCAGCCAGGGGAAGGACCACTCTTGCATGAATTTTCGTGCATTGGGCCCCTAGTAGGCTTATAATGTGCTTGCTTTTCAGTGAACTTAGGCTAGCCTGCATTCTCTCTGTCTCTTTTCTTTCTTTTCATAGAACTTCCTCCTCTCACCTGTTCATCACAAAGCCTAAGGTGTGACAAAGGTCTCATATTCACATTAAGTCATTATGATATATATTTCCATGCAGACATCAGATCTGACTTAATGCTGTGAGGAAGCCACATCTTTCCTGATCATCTGCACATTTTCCTTCATCATTTCTTATACCTGGTCCAACATTGATGGTTCTCACTCAAACCCCTTCCTTCTCCCAGACTTTCTAGCTCAGGATATTCTAATAGGTGTGAGTCATTCATTGAGAGGAATAAAAATTCAATAGTGCTCAAGGAATGGCTAGGAAAAGAGTGGAGATCAGAATTTTTTTTCCAAGTAATAGGAGAAGAAACATGAGAAAATAACTCAAAGCAGACCAAGTTTCATGTCTGAATGAATGTCAAATTCATCATTATCATCTTCATGCTCAATAATTATCATAAAGAATACCTTCAGAACAATTCTGAAATCTCTTTAATGTGTAAGTAGAATCTTTTATCATTTAAATACACTAACCAGTAGATTACTCATGAAAACCAGCTAGCCAAACATACTTTTCTATTAGATATCCTAAACATGTCTTCCTGATTTTTCAAAAACAGCATTTTCTTATGAAAGTACATTTGTTGTTGACATACTCTATAGCACTTTTTCATAGGAAAAGTTATTTGAAAATTTCCTGGTAGTCTGCCCCTAGTTTGTTGAATTACCATAGTTGTACCTGTAGGCAACTATTCTGTTCAGAATATTTTCTTCAAAACAAAAATGTATTTTCACATCAGCAGTCTCCAGGGAGTTTGATAAAAGCTGGACAAACAGTTCTCTAAACCTAGTGAATCAAATCCCTGGACTGGGGACCATAAGCTGAATTTGTACCCAACTGGACAAGTTTGTTTACCTGAGTATGAAATGCACTGTTCTGAATATTTTCTTGATATGCCCATACTGAACAGATCTTAAACCTGGATAGCTATCACAATTACCTTGGAAGATTTTAAATACTTATATTCTCTGGTCTCATCCACAAAAATTTAATTATGTACCTCTGAAGATGAGCAACTGAAATCCATATTTTGCAAAAGGTTCTCAAATGATTCATATAAGGGTCACACTTGGGAATGACTTTAAAAAATATATTAATAGTTTCATTTTCATATGCTGCAGTTTGGGGGAAATCTGAATTTAGCAATTATCTCATTTTAAAAAATAAAACAAAGTTGGCTTAAAATATATATTTAAAAAATAAATATTAAAAATTATTTTATTATTTTCCATCACCTATACCCTCTTCTACCTCCCCCACCCTCAATAATCACCACTAAATGCTTGAACATAGGACAACCCTAATCTACTTAAAGGATCATTAAAAATGAAGTTATTAGACTCGTGTTTGTTTTTAAATGTGCTAAATTTCTACTGAAACATTCAGTATATCTAAATATCTAAAATGGCTCCCCCTTCCTACTTAACGTATTATCCTGCTCAACCCCTTATCAAATTTATTAAATTTTACTTATTTATGTCTTCCTCTGCTATAACATTAATTCCATAAGGATAAGAACTCTCTATGCTCTGTTCATCACTGCACTCCTAGGGCCGAGAACAGTGGCTGCTGGTACATAGTAGGTGTTCAATACCCACCTGTTGAATAACTGTTCAGATTCATTAAATACATACATATACAGGATACATATACACGATTTATGTATAGATCATTATATGTGTGCCATATATCTGTATATGAGATTGGCATATTATCCAATAATTCACAAACATACACGATACATGTGTAATTTCTTAGATGCTAATAAAAGTACATTTTATTATTCATGAAAGCTGTTCTCTTATAGTCAAAGGCAAAAAGAGAGTTTGGTACTCATGAATAGCCTCATCCCTTTTATTTGAAAGGGACCTGGAGGCCTGGATCTGGATTTTTATTAGCATTTCTTTTC
This sequence comes from Corynorhinus townsendii, assembly GCA_026230045.1. Taxonomy (NCBI): domain Eukaryota; kingdom Metazoa; phylum Chordata; class Mammalia; order Chiroptera; family Vespertilionidae; genus Corynorhinus; species Corynorhinus townsendii. The sequence goes on along the minus strand of JAPDVU010000006.1, from coordinate 159,851,159 downwards.
AAGAGGAGTCACGCTGCTGCTGCTTAGGTGCTATGAATCACTCTCACTTCATGTACGTGAAAAGCAGCTGAGTCATGCTGGAGACAACGTCTGGAATCAGGAATGTGGCAACTACTTAGCCTTTATTCACATGATGGAAAATGCAGTTAATGGCATTGTTATATCATCACATTGGAAAAAAATTTAGAACCAAGTGGCTGAAAATATTCTCTCACTGTGTAAGATAGTGAAGACACTCAAAGCTTACCTTTAAAAAATATTTCTAGAAGATGAGGCTTTATAATTGCATCTTTTCTTTCTGGGTAATAGCCTTTTCAAGTGAAGAGTGCAAGAGCAGGATTCACTTTATTTTATTCAAAGAATTTTGCCCCCAAAACAACCAAAGCTAAAACACAAACAAAGGGTCTTTCAATCATTGTCTTCACTGAACATTATGCTAATTAGTAATTTCAGAACATAACCAAGAGTGATGGCTTAGAAACTCATAGGAAAAGAGCCTGAAACTGATTTTTTCCCATCTTTAAAAAAAAATTATTAAAGGAGAGGAGAAAGTACTTTAGCGATAGTCATTAAAATGTTTGAATTTAATTTTGCTGTTTTTAACTTATGTAGACACTTTTGATCTCATAGTTTTATTGTTATTGGGTGTTTTTTTTTTAATTTTCAAATGTCAGCTCATACTTGGCTCAATGTAGCTGTAGAAGACTGTAATATACACAAAACCGCATGTGGAATTACTGCCTTTCTAACTTTTTAGTCGACAACAAACTTTTCTATTTATTACCTTCTAGCTATAACTACTCACTCTTGTCAGCTTGTATTCCTCTCTGCCCATCTCCATTTTCAGTACATTTTGTTCTCACTCGGTATTGATTGTGCTGAAATACAGCACAATCATGAGATCTGGGTTTCTAGTCTCCAGCAATGCAAGTGGTTAGTCATGTGCATTGGGGCAAAGGTTTTCATTTGGTTTATAGTCTAACAGGGTAATGGGCAAATCAGTCTCTGGGCCTTTACTCCAAGGCAAGGAACTGATGTTTAAACAGAGAATGAATGGAATTGTTCGGGCAATTAGAGCGAAGAAGAACATTCCCAGTGAATAAGGGAGAGACAGGTGTTCTTGGCAGGGAGAAGAGGCATGTGCAAAGATTCAGAGAATTAAAACTTTATGATCCAACAAACTACTCTTAGTTGTGCAGGCTACAGTGAAGTATAAATACAAAAGGAACAGAAACAAAGACATCAGTGTCTGTTTTATTCAGAGAAAGAACACAAGATATAGGAATAGGGAACATTTGTAGCTTTGGCCTCTGCCACTTCCCATTCCTGTTTCTTTGAGCAAGTGTTGTATCCTCCTTTTCATGGGATCCAACTTCCCTTTAGCCAGCTGATTTGAGAAAGAACTAAATCCCTCTGACAACCAGCCTTCCTAGTGTTCTGCTAATTATATCTCCTTTGTCAAAGTGACTGGTTTAGAAATGAACTTATTACCCAATCAGGGACAGTGACCTTAATTCCAGAACCTTTGCCTGTATTCTTGGGAAGAAGGTATCACTCTGTTAAATGTAACTGGAGTTGGAACCTTTTAGGGTGGCATGGCGAAGGCTTAACAGGAGGAAATCCAATAGGGAAGAATACAGAGATTAAATAAAGATGAGAAACTACAAGCACACACAGACATGGTTTGAACCTCTGGGCACATTCTGTCTCAAGCTACAGTACTTTCAGTTACATGAGCCAGCAATTTAATATTTTACATAAAGTAAGCTTGAGTTGAGTTTCTGTTGTTGCAATGAAAGTGTCCTGAATAACATAAGGTTTATTGGGGAAGCTTTTCTTGGTCCAAATCTAAAGCATTTAATATTTCTGGGGCTTCTCAGATTAAATTCAATAGCACACTACAGGTAGCTTTGGTCTTAATGAACCAAGTTGAGAGATTTGCATTATATTTGACTTACCTTCTTTTTTTTTAATTTTAGATAAAATCAACAAATGTTATCATTTATTAGCTTTCTAGTTCCTTTCATCCTAGAACTTGTATTAACTTCAGAGTAAATGTACTTTTATTTTGAAGTGTCATTTCTACCTCAAAATCATACATAGTAAACTGAGTTTTAAAAAATTCCTTGCTTGTGGGATATAAAACCAAAATTCATAGTTACAGACAACAGTATGGTGTTTACCAGGCAGAAGGGAGTGGATGGGGAGTAAAAATATATGATGATGGAAGATTATTTGACTTTGGGTGGTGGGCATACCAATGCAAGATACAGATCGTGTATTTTAGAAATGTATATTTGTAACCCATATAATCTTATTAACCAATGTCTCCCGAATATATTTAATTTAAAAATTCCTTGCTGGGAAAATTTTTATCTCAATCTTCATGCTTGCACACAATAGATATTTTATTTTTAGCATTATCTTTTCTTGGTTGTTCTACAGACATTATGTCCTTCAATTGATATTCCAGAATGTTAAGCAATTTTTTTTAAACCTTTCGAAAGCCATTGGAGATTTAGCTCCTCAAATGATTGCCTAGAGCCTACATAATCTCCTTTAAATCTTCCTACTTATTTGATCTGCCATTTCAAATAGTTTCGTCAGCAGTTTTTTTTTGTATTTTATTGATCTGATAACCTAACTGGAACAGAAACTGAGATAGTAATGTGATCAAAATGAGGAAGTTTATGAGGCAGCACCTAGATTGGGAGTTAATAAATATATTTAAGAAGATAAAAAGTGCTGCTGTATTGAATTGAGGATTTCATTTCTAATTCCTATACATAATTCATCTAATTTTCCTTAATTTCACACATAGCTTGAGATATACTAAGGAAGATCCTAAACTGAAATTTTATGTGGAGTTTTGTAGAGGTATAATAGTGATGGTAAGTTTGAAATAATGAGAGATGCTTTGACAAGCCATGCTAACATAGGGTGATTGAAAAAAAGAACTCTGCCTCAAAGACCACCCTATCAAGAAGATTCATTCCTGTTTCTTACAGGGACATTTGGACAAATGGCCAAGTCAGCAGGCCAAAGTCAGGCTTTGAAAATGATAAGGAATGTGTCAATTGTTGAAGGAAATGTGGGGGACTGGAGAGTGAAAAAAAGAGCATTTATTAAGAGACAGTATTTATTAAGTTCATAGTCAAATGTAAATTGAATCTTGAATCCACAGCTTACTGAGTGGTCTTGGTCAGGGACTTCACCTTGAACTTGGACAAGTAACATATGGGATCCTCAATTCTTGCATCCTGGCCAGTGGTTTACCTGTATATAGGTGTCAGTTTCTTCATGTATATAAAAAGTAGTTGTTTAAATGAACATTGTAGAACTTCTGTGAAATGTAATGAGATAATTCATGTAGAGCTCTTAACAGAGTACTTGGTACATAATGAGAACTCAGCACATGTTAATTATTATAATGGTTATGATTAAGATGGTGGATAGCAAATTGTGATTCAGAATGTGGGAAGTGAAGAGAATATAAGGAATACAGAATAATATTGAATGCAAACTATAACTGAAAAATAAAAAATAAATAAATAAATTGATATCACAGAAAAAAATAAAGAGAATCTGGGGCATGAGACTTTGTTATTTAGGGAAGAACTAACACTTGGATCAATATTATTGGGCAGGGCTTGAGGGAAGGGGCTCCTTGACATCATGGTAATAATTTTTTTTTGAATTTGACACCAAAAATTAAAGGCAACAAAAGCAAAAATAAACAAGTCTACATCAAAGTAAAAAACTTCTGTACAGCAAATGAAAAAGCAACATACAGAATGTGAGAATATATTTATAAATTTTTACCCAATAAAGAGTTAATATCTAAAATATATAAAGTACTTACACAGCTTAATAGCAAAAAAAACAAACAAAAAAAACAACAACAAAATATAACAACAAAAAACAAATTCCCTAATTAAAAAATGGATCAGGGGCACAAATAGACATTTCTTGAGTGAAGATATACACAAGACCAACAGGCCCATGAAAAGATCAACATCACTAGTCATTAGCAAAATGCAAATTAAAATAATGAGATATTACCTCATACCTGTCTCCTTCATATACTAAGAAGGCTGAAATATCTCTTAGTATTTTTGGAAGACTATAAAACATCAGAAAACAGATGTTCAAAGTTTGCTAGTGTGAAAGTTTAGAAAAGAAAAATGGTTGGTCTGAGTATAGAGTTGATATAGATTATAAAGTGTAAATGGTAGATATAGAGTATAGAGTCTATATAAATTATAACGTATATATCAAAGAATTAGTGTCAGCTGGGATTCTAATCATAAAAGTGCACTCTTTATATTAATTGATACATCATTTCTTAATTCCCATAGTAGTCTCGCTGTTGATGACATTTTAATTCGTGCCTTGTGAAAATCAATGAAAGCACATAAAGTAATCTGCAATAAAACAGAGTTTAGTTGAGTCAGGTAGATATCTTTATTTTTCCTTTTATATTTTCTCATATGTTAAATTACTGAAAAATAGAAGTTATACTACTTCAGTTATCAGATATCTCAAAGACATAAATGTTTCCTGAGATTTAGGAAAAGTGCCTTTAAATATATTAGTATACTTTTGCCCTAACTATTTTCGATCAGTGGATAGTATTGGCCTATGGACCGAAGGATCCAGAGTTTGATTCCAGTCAAGGGCACATACCTTAGTTGCAGGCTCCTCCTGGGCCTGGGCCCTGGTCAAGGCTCTTGCAGGAAGCAACCAGTCGATGTGTTTCTCTCACATTGATATTTCTCTCTGTCTTTCCCTCTCTTCTATTTTCTCTAAAAATCCACGGAAAAATATGCTCAGGTGAGGATTATAAATAAATAAATAAATAAGTACACTTTTATGTAAAACAAAATGAAAACTGTTGAAGCCCTTTCACTGGATCACTGTAGGAGAGGCAGCACTAGGGAAGCTGGGGCAGGCTCTATTGCATGGCAAGAGAAAATTCTGAGCTGTCCCAATTAATTACAGCAGGCCAGAGAATGGGAAAGAGGGAAGGGAGGTTAATCAGGTTGCAGAGCCAAGGGCCAAAACCAACAAATGACTGTTCATATTCCCAAATGTATGTGGAAGTTTTGAATCAACGTCCAGGCTGCCCTTTCAGCTCTTACCTAGAGAGAATAGATGACCACCACATGCCACCACATCTTGGCTGCTGCCCACAACCAATCCAAAAGCAGCAAATACTTCTCCTTCCCCATCCTCCCATGCACCTATCCCAGAATTTATTGGATTTACATCTCAATCCCCTTACCTGTAGTCAGTGTAAATTCTTTCAAATCAACTTAAGTCTTCCTTCCCCAAACTCATTGGATAAAAGAGCCTCAGGATGGTGGACATGTCTGTCTTCATCTAGTCCTGCTGCTGGTGGTTTAGATTGCATGTTCCAGGACCTGGTGCTTATTCTGGCTAATATTTGCCTCAGTAAACCCTTTCAAAAAAACTTGCAGCCTCGAAGGTCATTGTTTATCAAGCACAAGAAGGCAAGGTTTTGAGAACTAATGCCAGCATCTGGCCAAATGACTGTGACTAGATAGATTTTTAGGTCTATGGTCTTTGTTATTTGACTTTTGTAGGCTCTCAACTTGTTTATTATTTTTTATGGTAATAAATTTATTATTTTTTTAGTTTTTAATACAAAGAGATAAATTTAAGTTGAATTTCAGTTAGATTTTTACCCAAATATTTAACTTGCCTCTTTTTGCTTAAGTTACAGCATGAGCCACTACCACCTCAGAGACCTTCCCATTTATTTAGAGCTCACTTATAAAATAATAGGTACCATCTCCCTAATTGATCATTGTGTAACCAAACCAACTCTCAAGAGCTTATACCCCATCAGAAGTGAATAAATTAATGCTCCAGTACATTATTCGCAGTCACTCCTCCCTGAAACCAATTTAACACCATTCAAGTAATACCTTGGAGTTGAATTGTTGGATCATATGGCAACTCTATGTTTAACTTTCTGATGAAGTAGAAAACTTTTTCATAGTACCTGTACATGTTTCCACCAGTAATGCATGATGGAATTCAGTCTCTCTCTTGTTATTGTCCCACTTGTGGATTATAGCCATCCTGATGGTTGTAAGGTCTGATCTCAGTGTGGTTTTGGTTTGTATTTCCCTAATGTTTACTGACGTTCATTGGGCATCTTTTGTGTGTTTATTAGCCATTTGTGTTCCTTCTTTGGAGAAATGTCTATTGAGATCAATTGCTCATTAAAAATTTAATAGAACTTAAAGAAAACTAAATGAAAACTAAAGAAATCTAACAATTTAAGCATCCTTGTGAAGATTAATTAATGACCCCTGCAGGAGCAAAACAACAATGACACATGATTTATGACAGTATATGTATTTCTAATAAATTATACACTATAGCCAGAGGGTGCAGTGATTGTTGATCTGTGACTGCTTAGATAATGCTCTTTCCAATGCCCCAAATTTTGCAAAACAAACTGTCACCCTTTTTCAGACAGAGGAAATGTGTAATCATCCACAGCCACTTACCCTATGTTTTTTCAACTTGAAAATGATAATGTCATAATCAACATGACTTCTGTGTGAGGCAATAGATGTTTTCATCCTTACTTTGAAGATGTTTTATGTAAAGCAGTGTGAGCTCTGCCAAGCATGCTGTTGTATAATAAGAATTTTTTTTTTATTAGAAGTCATAATGAGAGGCTAGTTAGCTGACTTAGAGCACAAGACATATAGGACTCAGATGTCAGCCTCCAGTCAGGCCTAGGTGAGCAGACACTCATATCCTGTTCTGTGAATCTGGACCTCTTTTCCAATCTTAGAAAGCCTGTTTTTAAATGTGATTGACAGATGGAGAATCTAAGATGATGGTGTAGGTAAACACCTAAACCGCTGCCTCGCACAACAATTTCAAAACTACAACTAAAAGACAAAACGTCTATCACCCACAACCACAGGAAAGCTGGCTGAGTGGAAGTTCTACAACTAGAAGGAAAGAGAAAAGAGCATTGAGACGTGCACGAGCCCTGAAAAGCTGAGGTACGGAAGCGCGTGATCCGGGCTGGCGGCAGGCGTTGCTTTTTTCAACCCAAAGGGAGACAAGCCCCCGATTACTCTGAAATCCAGTTTCTGGGAAGATGCGGGGACCCAAATTCCTACGGGGAGAAGCTGGACTGTCTGCCATCGGGTTGGAAAGTGAGGGGGGCTTGCTTGCAGAGCTGAGAGCAAGAATAATTGTTTACTGCGCTGGGGCGTGGGACACAGGGACACAGTAGGAGACGCAGAGCCGGCTAACTAGCAGCCATTGCTGTTTGCCATGCCCTAGCCTAGTGACACCCTGAGACCCCGCCCCGCACAACATGCAAACCCACCTAAGCTCCAAGCAGTGGCTTTAGCATAAGAAAAGCCTGCCCTATCGCAGCTTAACCTAGCAAACTTGCAGCCCGGGTCAGATAGCTCTAAAACCTCCAAACCTGAAGCAAAGAGGAGAAAACTGTAGCTCTCACTGTAGCTCCTGCTGGGTGGACTCAGACAATAGCTGACCTGCACCCCATTGGAGATCCAGAAGCCAGTGTACCTAGTGGTCAGTGTGAGACACCAGATTTCAACTCCTCACATCCATAAGTGACACATTCAAGAGGCAGACTCAGCGAGCACCAAAGCCCCACTGAAACAAGTCCTGCACCATAAGCATCTCTCCAGCGCGGCAGTCCTCCCATTATAGACACAGCAGGTCCTCACAGCCAATTGGCCTGGAGGTCAATTTCTCCCAGCGTACCAACAGCAATCAAGGCTTAACTACACCAAGACTTTGCACTCAGCCCACAAAGGGGTGTACGAAGAGCGTCCACATCAGGTGATTAGGGAGGCTGAGCTACTGCCCTCTATAGGTCACCTACCACACAAAGCCACTCCATCAACACAGGGAAGCAGCCAAAATGTGGAGACAAAGAAACATGTAATGAATGAAAGAAATGGAGGAAAGCAAACTACTGGACGACATAGAGTTCAGAACCACATTTATAAGGTTACTCAAGAATCTTCTAAAAACTGCTGAGAAACCTGATGAGACCTTTAAGGATCTTAATGAGAATGCCAAATAATGGAAAAGGACCAGTCAGAAATGAAGCATACACTGTCTAAAATAAAGAATATACAGAAATTCAACTGTAGATCAACATACCCCAGGAATCAAACCAAAGATCTGAAATATGAGGAAACAACAAATACCCAACCAGAAAAACAAAAAGAAAAAAGAATCCAAAAATATGAAGATAGTGTAAGGAGCCTCTGGGACAACTTTAAGCGTACCAACATCCAAATTTTTGGGGTGCCAGAAGAAGAGAGAGAGCAAAATACTGAAAACCTATTAGAAGAAATAATGACAGAAAACTTTCCCTACCTGGTGGAAGAAATAGTCCAGGAAGCACACAGAACCCCATACAAGAGGAATCCAAAGAGGACCACACCAAGACACATCATAATTAAAATGCCAAGGGTAAAAGACAAAGAGAGAATCTTGAAAGCAGCAAGAGAAAAACAGTTAGTTACCTACAAGGGAGTACCCATATGACTGTCAGCTGATTTCTCGGCAGAAACTATGCAGGCCAGAAGGGAGTGGCAAGAAATATTCAAAGTGATGAACAGCAAGAACCTACAACCAAGATTACTCTACCCAGCAAAGCTATCATTCAGAGTTGAGGGTCAGATAAAGAGCTTCACAGACAAGAAAAAGCTAAAGGAGTTCATCAACACCAAACCAGGATTACATGAAATGCTGAAGGGTATTCTTTAAGAAGAGGTAGAAGAAGAAAAAGGTAAAGACAAAATTATGAACAACAAAATGACATCAAATACATACCTACCAACAAGTGAATCTAAAAATCAAGTGAATTAAAAATCTGAAGAACAGAATGGACTGGTGAATATAATAGAATCAGGGACATAGAAAGGGAGTGGACTGACTGACTATTCTCAGGGGGAAGCGGGTGTGAGTGGTACGGGAAGAGATTGGATAAAAATCTTACTCTTATGGATGAAGACAGTGGCTGGGAGTAAGGGCATGGGGTGGGGTGGGGGATCAGGTGGAGGGGAGTTAGGGGGGGGGAAGAGGAACACCTGTAATAATCTGATCAATAAAGATTTATTTTAAAAATGTGATTGACAGTGGTAAAAAAGAATGAGGAATAGCAGAGATTTTTAAAAGAACTTCTCAGGGGAAGGTCTTTGAATCACCCTCTACTTTTTTTCTGCCTTAGCTCTTTGTCGTACTTCAGAGATATGCTCATAGAAAATCAGTTTGGAATTCATTATGTATATTTGGAATAATAAAAGAAATCCTTCAAGCTACCAAAAAAGATTATAATGTGTTTGACTAATAGTTCACATTTTCTGAGAGTTCGAGCCCTTTATTAAATGGCCTTAAGAACTGTCAGGCTCTTAGTGGAATGTTCTGAAGTACTTCATATTCATACAAAATCTGAATTTTATAAAAACTACTTTTTATGAATAAAATTTGTGAAGAACACATACCCATTTCCACTTGTTGAATTACAGTAGTTTGAGTTCTAGGATATGGGTGAGAATAAACAATCCCCTGTAAGTTTGATGTCAGAGCTAGTCAAGTTACTAATGATAGATAGATGGTATGGTGAACTGGTGGAGTGACTTTGGAGTCAGTAGGATTGTATGACTTTTATTCCTACTTACTTGACACATTACCCAAGTGTCAGTGTAAATACATGTAATGTGAGGATATAGTGGACACATATTGTTTTAGTCTGTGTAACATCCATTTAGCTCTCCTCCAGCAACAGCTTCTTGGGTTTCTTTTGGGAACCACCTCCCTTAGATTCATGATCATGCACTCTGCTATGTGGGCTCAGAGGGAGGCATGTGACCTACGTATGGAAAAAAGAGCATCAAGGAGCAAGAAATGGTGCTAGGATCTTAGTTGGGATTATTAGAAAATCTACTGGAATGACAAATCTGGAAAAGTGGTTAAATTTTTTTTAAGAATTTGCTTCTGATAAAATCAGCATAGTGGAAAACAAAACAACTATGGAGAATGAAGGAATTCATACAACATTGTTTAGGAATCTGAATCCTGCTGTTCTTTTTTAAAAATATATTTTTACTGATTTCAGAGAGGAATGGAGAGGGAGAGATAGAAACATCAATGATGAGAGAGAATCATTGATAAGCTGCCTCCTGCATGCCCACTACTGGGGATAGAGCCCACAACCCAGGCATGTGCCCTTGACCAGAATCGAACCCAGGACCTTTCAGTCCACAGGCCAACACTCTATCCACTGAGCCAAACCAGCTAGGGCTGAATCCTGCTGTTCTTGAAGCAAAATCACTCCCTTACAATTTCATGAACAAATAGTTATCACTTTTTTCCCCCCAAAAGAATGCTAAATGTACAGAATAAGATTAGAATATGTTCTTCTTTTAGGAATTTTGTGCAGCTATATATATAAAAGCCTAAGGAACCACGAATGTTTAACTGTCCAACCGGTAGCTATGATGTGCACTGACCACCAGGGGGCAGATGCTCAATGCAGGAGCTGCCAGGCTGTGGTGACTTGGCAGCTGTGGTTCTCGGGTGATGCACCCAGAACCAGAGAGGAGGGAGCCCGATTCTGGAGTGCCTCACCTGAGAAACACCTGGATTGTGCCCTTTCACAATCCAGGACCCCTTGGGGAATGTCGGAGAGCCGGTTTCGGCCCAATTCCCACAGGCCAGGCCAAGGGACCCCACCAGTGCATGAATCCATGCACCCGGCCCCTAGTATAACATATTTGCCATAGTACCTAGAAAGTATGTACTTAAGGGGATTTGTGGGTCTGTTCTCTGTGTCTTTCTTAATCAATGGCTGAAAATCATTAGCATTGTTACCTAAAGACTGAGGGACCATGACAGTCATCCACAGAGTATTTTCCTGCCAATAAAGAGCAACTTCAGTAAACAGAACAAATTATTTTGAAAAAGTTCGGACCCATCATCCCACAAAACTTTACTGGGATGCATTTATGGAACACACTCCACGTATCAGACATATATCCATGCTCCTAGGCACCAACCATGCTAAAGCCAGACTCCCCACTGACAATATCAGTACCAATTCTGGGACAAACAGTACAGGTTCATAAAATAACTTATATTCATAAGATAACACATAAATAACATATATCTTTATTTTTTTATTTTTATTTTTTTTAATAAATCTTTATTGTTCAGATTACAGGTGTTCCTCTTTTTGTTTTCCACCTATAGCTCCCCTACACCTGATTCCCCACCCCACCCTACCACATACCCTTACCACCTGCCACTGTCTTCATCCATAGGAGTAAGATTTTTGTCCAATCTCTTCCCGCACCACTCACACCCGCTTCCCCCTGAGAATAGTCAGTCCACTCCCTTTCTATGTCCCTGATTCTATTATATTCACCAGTCCATTCTATTCTTCAGATTTTTATTCACTTGATTTTTAGATTCACTTGTTGGTAGGTATGTATTTGATGTCATTTTGTTGTTCATAATTTTTGTCTTTACCTTTTTCTTCTTCTACCTCTTCTTAAAGAATACCCTTCAGCATTTCATGTAATCCTGGTTTGGTGTTGATGAACTCCTTTAGCTTTTTCTTGTCTGTGAAGCTCTTTATCTGACCCTCAACTCTGAATGATAGCTTTGCTGGGTAGAGTAATCTTGGTTGTAGGTTCTTGCTGTTCATCACTTTGAATATTTCTTGCCACTCCCTTCTGGCCTGCATAGTTTCTGCCGAGAAATCAGCTGACAGTCACATGGGTACTCCCTTGTAGGTAACTAACCGTTTTTCTCTTGCTGCTTTCAAGATTCTCTCTTTGTCTTTTGCCCTTGGCATTTTAATTATGATGTGTCTTGGTGTGGTCCTCTTTGGATTCCTCTTGTATGGGGTTCTGTGCGCTTCCTGTACTTGTAAGTCTATTTCTTTCACCAGGTAGGGAAAGTTTTTTGTCATTATTTCTTCTAATAGGTTTTCAGTATTTTGCTCTCTCTCTTCTTCTGGCACCCCAAAAATTCAGATGTTGGTACGCTTAAAGTTGTCCCAGAGGCTCCTTACACTATCTTCATATTTTTGGATTCTTTTTTCTTTTTGTTTTTCTGGTTGGGTATTTGTTGTTTCCTCATATTTCAGATCTTTGGTTTGATTCCTGGGGTACGTTGATCTACAGTTGAGTTTCTGTATATTCTTTATTTTAGACAGTGTATGCTTCATTTCTGACTGGTCCTTTTCCATTTTTTTGGCATTCTCATTAAGGTCCTTGAAGGTCTCACTAAGCTCCTCAGAAGTGTCATCAAGTTTCTCGGAGGTTTTTAGAAGATTCTTGAGTAACCTTATAAATGTGGTTCTGAACTCTATGTCATCCAGTAGTTTGCTTTCCTCCGTTTCTTTCATTCGTGACATGTTTCTTTGTCTCCGCATTTTGGCTGCTTCCCTGCGTTGATGGAGTGGCTTTGTGTGGTAGGTGACCTATAGGGGGCAGTAGCTCAGCCTCCCCAATCACCTGATGTGGACGCTCTTGGTACACCCCTTTGTGGGCTGAGTGCAAAGTCTTGGTGTAGTTAAGCCTTGATTGCTGTTGGTACGCTGGGAGAAATTGACCTCCAGGCCAATCGGCTGTGAGGACTCGCTGTGTCTATAATGGAAGAACTGCTGTGCTGGAGACACGCTTATGGTGCAGGACTTGTTTCAGTGGGGCTTTGGTGCTCGCTGAGTCTGCCTCTTGAATGTGTCACTTATGGATGTGAGGAGTTGAAATCTGGTTTCTCACACTGACCACTAGGTACACTGGCTTCTGGATCTCCAATGGGGTGCAGGTCAGCTATTGTCTGAGTCCACCCAGCAGGAGCTACAGCGAGAGCTACAGTTTTCTCCTCTTTGCTTGGGGTTTGGAGGTTTTGGAGCTGTCTGACCCAGGCTGCAAGTTTGCTAGGTTAAGCTGGGATAGGGCAGGCCTTTCTTATGCTAAAGCCGCTGCTTGGAGCTTGGGTGGGTTTGTAGGTTGTGTGGGGCGGGGTCTCAGGGTGTCACTAGGCTAGGGCATGGCAAACAGCAATGGCTGCTAGTTAGCGGGCTCTGTGTCTCCAACTGCGTCCCGTGCCCCAGCGCAGTAAACAATTATTCTTGCGTGCAGCTAAGCAAGCCCCCCTCACTTTCTGACCCAATGGCAGACAGTCCAGCTTCTCCCCGTAGGAGTTTGGGTCCCCCGCGTCTCCCCACAAACTGGATTTTAGAGTAATTGGGGGCTTGTCTCCCTTTGGGTTGAAAAAAGCAATGCCTGCCGACAGCCCAGATCACTCGCCTCCATACCTCAGCTTTTCAGCACTTGTGCACGTCTCAATGCTCTTTTCTCTTTCCTTCTAGTTGTAGAACTTCCACTCAGCCAGCTTTCCTGTGGTTGTGGGTGATAGACGTTTTGACTTTTAGTTGTATTTTTGAAATTGTTGTGCGAGGCAGCGGTTTAGGTGTTTACCTACGCCACCATCTTGGCTTCTCCCCAACATATATCTTTAAATATCTGCATCACACAAGAACTATAGACAGTCTCTGAATCATGTCTGTCTAAAGGTTTTCACCAGTATCTTTGGAAAGAGGAACTGTAAAAAAATATAATTTATTATTGAAATCCAGCATATCTTAATTTTTTAAAAAAACTCCCATCATTTCCAGAAACTTCTGCATTTAGAGTACCTTTAATTTTATTATATTTAGATCTGGACCAGGAGGCAGAGATCCGATCTGACAATTTCAGATCAATGTTCCAGCTCCCAGTGGGGGCACCCTGGGTAAGCAGCACCCCTTGAACAATGTCACATTACAGAGACCCCACCATCTGGGTCTGCTACACCTTCTGTAGACATTTGCATGTGGAAAGTGTATGGGCTCATTGGTATCTATCCCAACATTCCTGTACAATACTTACTTAACATGGAGAATTCAACTTCACAAATGGCATAAAAAATTGCATCTTTGAATGTCTTATAATAGAGCTGTTAACATATTAGCAATCTGTTAGCAGTCTGGACTGTCATGAGCAAGAACCTACGCACAATATGAGCCATCGTTTATTTCAGGGCACACCAAGAATGTACAGCATTTATTTTAATAAACTAAGACATAAAAAGGCCATGTTGAGATGCACCAAATGGGATACTGAGAGACAACAAAAGGATAACTCTCTATAAGGGCAGAGGACAGACTAGGAGCCTGCAGTTTGTTTTTAATTTTCACAAAGATAGGCAAGCCTTTCTCTTGGTCACTCGGGGAAAAAAAGTCTCAATCTCTGTGTTACCTTTTCTTAGTGGTGATTGGTTGATGCCATTATTTACAATCCACAAAGATTGTTTTCCAGAAAGATACTCTGTTTGAAACATGGCACCGTATGCTCTTAGCTAGTTGCTAAACACAAAGTTATTTTTATTCCTCTGTGGGGATAAGAAGGTGAGTCTGCATGCATGAGTTCATTATTCTGGGAAGACATTCTATTTAGAGTGAATGTGCATGCGTCAGGGTGAAAACTGGGCATTTCCTGCAGAACATCACTGACATTGTCTGATCTCTGACAGTTGATATTAGGAAGGAGAGAATCCCATAATTCAGTTATGCATATGGCACATACAACTCTGTTGTACTTGCAAAAGCATTACATATTTTAAGTGGCTTCCTCCAAACTCCAAATGTGATGGAATTTTTGTAAGAGAATGGGCATCACAGATGGGAAGCGATTTCAGGCATAATAGATTGCTCCAGAGGCAGGACCAAAGTAAGAGGTATCAATAGTACCAAAATCTGCTGAAAATTGCGGAGCAGAGGGCTCCACTGATTTTCACGCAGGACAAGTAATTCTTCTGTTTGCTTTTCGCGGCATTGCAGAAGTAAAAAGTACGTTAATTTTCCCCTTTTTATCTGATTATTTTCTGTTTTGCAGAAACCCACAATAAGACATTGCCCACAACCATACCTGACTGTTTTCCCAATAATCACCTATTGATTCCATTCTCTCTGTTTGATATGAAATTTGGGTGAACTTCATGATGAGTCATGAAGGGATGGAGCAGGCGGTGGGAATGCTTTGGTTTGCAAACTGGTCTCCGTATACACAGAGGGCAAGGGGAGACTGAAGAAAGAGGCAGACTACCCCAGGCTGGTAGATGGCAGTTTTAATAAGGAAAGGTTTGTCTTGAGCGGCAGTAGATGCGTAGACCTCCACACCTGCCCACCAGAACCTTAAAAGTAGATACAGAGGCATTAAAGGAGTTTAATCTTATATGCAGTCCAGATGGTGTCAGAGACACCTTACTCTCAAAGTTCTGTCCTGGAAGCAGCTCCAGTGTGGGAAAGTGGGGGAGGGTGCAATGTACATTCCAAGGACAGCAGGTGAGGAGCCTGTGGCTGCCCAAGACCAGTCTGAGCACCAACCACAGTCATGGCCTCCTAATAACCTCCTTCAACAAGTGTCCCAAGTTCATAAGGCATGAGGAAAAGAACGGAGTTTCATAGCTGATAAGGGCTAGAGTTCCAAAGAGTGTACTTGTGAGATTTCAAAATGAGATGCGGGTATCTGGGACTGCCATCCTACTGAGCTCTGCAGTGACCAGAGAAAGAAATGGTGAGCTCACATGGTCCGCTGGTGAGTAACTTCTGGCCTCCAGCCTTTTTCAGGGAGCTGTTGCATGGACAGGGTAAATTAATTTCAAAAGCATAATTTATAAAGAACACTTAGTCCATGTAAGAGTGCTAGGGACACAGCTGTGGATAAGGAAACACCATGCTTATTCATGGAGCTTAAAGTCTCAGTCCAGTTCTTATTGATGAGGTATTTGTTTCTCTCAAGTAATGCTGTGGTCATAGAGTTGATCACAGTGGCAACGATGTCAGATTTTGTGCTTGTTTTAAATAAGTCAAATAGAATAGTTGGCAGTAAAGGACTTTATTTTGCTCTTTCACAAATTCATCATGAAAATGAGCTGATCAAACATTTTAGGCAAAAGTGTAGATTTTTAGATTGTATAAAGTGATTAATTTTCTGGAACTATATTTAATCTTCTGGAGATAAACTGAGAAGATGACTGTTTCGGTTGGCAGGACTAGCTGCTCATTCATCTCTGTTGTCAACATTTCAAAAAAGAATAAGTGAAGAAAAGAAAGAAAAGACTCCTAGAGGTACTTTGTAGAAATTTCTCTCCTTGCCTTAATGTGGTCAATAGCTACAGCTTTATTTAACTGTGGCTATTGGCCTAATTAAACCAATTAAACTACCCTTGTAGTTCTTATTTCTCTAGGAAATTCTCTTCAGTTTATATTCCACACTTCGGTAGCATCTTTGCTACTTAGATTACCATTTTGGCTTGTTTTTTGACTATTTGCACCTTTTGAAACTACTAATATAGTTCCCAGAGATAACCAGAATTTTTATTATAAAAATATAAATCAGCACAATATGTATCTGTTTTAAAAGCACACAACAAATAAATGGTTTAAAATATGTTTGTTGTTATATTCTATTAGATAGTTGTAATCTCTAATTTCAGGATATCAAAAACAATAGCTATTCCTATCATACCAAGTCATGTAGCTTATACAAATAGTGACTTTTGAAACTTGTCAAAATCATTTCTCAATCTTTCTTTCTTTTTATTGGAAAAATTGGTGTTAGACCTTTCTGGGAGAAGCAGGTAGCCCCCACAGGCCCTCTTATGTACAGCTGCTTGGCTAGCTTTTCTTTGTGTAGACATCTGTGAGAGACACTGCTTTAGAAGGAACTAAGAAGAATAATTTAGCAATTACGTGAGGAAGTGGAATTAGTCCAGTGAACCTTGTGGAAAAAAAACAACAAACTTAATTGGAGCCTCAGAAGATAGAAAATAGATATGCCCTGTTACAGTAATATCACAGGTTTTTTGTTTGTTTGTTTTTGGTTAAGGCGTAGGTGTTAATAAAAGAGTCTCCACTGAGTGTAGGAACATCCACTTCATTGAATTGATAATGCATTCACACTGGCTACAGGGCACTATGTATGAGGATATCTTGCCATTTACCAGCTATATAATCTAGGTTAAATTACTTAAGTTCTTTGTACTGAATTACTTAAAAATGGGTGTAATAACAAAATCTACTTCATGGGGTTATTATACAGATTAAATAACTTAATATTGTAAAGCACTAAAACATTAACATTTTAAAAGCACCTCATTACTGTTGTGCTGTACAAAAGTATTACAGAGGCACCAGAATAAAGCAATAAAGTGCCTTAGTGCACACTAGTCTTAATTAAATATTAGGTCCATACTCCCAATTCCTTTTTCCCATATGAGAAAAGAAATGGCATAGGCAGTTTTCTTCAAAATGAATGAATGTGCTCACTGGTTTTCACACTGCCTAGGATTAGTCCTGACTACTGTGCATGCATGTGATCTCAGGCAAGGACCTTATACACTGGGCTTCATTTTCCTCATTGCTAAAATAATAGTACTTAACACAGAGAGTTTACTATGAGGGTTAAACAAAATAATGGATGATAAGGGTTTAGCCATTACATTGCCACTATAAATTTGTAATGATGTTGTTTTTATTATTGTTGCTATGTTACAAGTAGACAGTTGAATAAAATATTAAGTTCATGTATGACAGAAGGGTAGCTTTTTTTTTCACCTCAGACTGGTTGAGTTGTTTTATGTTCTGAATTAAAGAATGGCTTCCCAACATTTTTCACTGTTGACACACTTATGAATTTAGTGAATAGTGTGGAAGAACTAAGTAAAATGAACGTAAAACAATCTAAAAAGTTAGAAATGATTTCTTCCTTGCTCCCTAAGGACTGATATCATTACAGACATACCTTGTTTTATTGCCCTTAATAGATGCTGTTTTGATTTTTACAAATTGAAGGCAAAACCCACCATGACTTGCTTTATTGTGATACTCATTTTATTGTGATGGTCTGGAACCGAACCTGCAATATCTCAGAGGTATGCCTGTATATTTAGAAATATACTGGTAAAGGTTATTTAATTACCTAGGTGATTTTCCTACTGGTTGAAACAAGCATTTTTTCCATACTATAATGTATATCACAATGAGCTTCTGAAATTTTGCCCTCAGATTACAGAGCTGAAGGAGGAAGTGCTGTGAAGACCAAAATGACATCAGGTGAAGATATTTAAGGTCTGAAATGTAGCCGGTAAGTGGCCGGGGTGGGAGGGGTCGGGGAGGGAGTTCCCTAACAAAATCTGGGCTGGAAAAGAGTTTGGTTTACTTTCATGAAAAATGTGGCTTGAAAAGGAATGGAAAATGTGTCCTTCTTCCTCTACTGTTTTTTATTTCAGTGTTGAAATATCTCCATTCCCTGGATAATAAAATAGGGGCACAGATGGTAGATGACTGTCCACAGGCAATATTGCTCTTCAGCACCATTAGCATTTAAGTTCACACTGAAATAGCAGGTGGGACTTTGGCTGAAGGGCACTGCTAAGTCCTGAAAAATGGAGAAGCGCTTTGAAGAACAGCACCCCAAGTTGTACCACATTATTGAATGATAATGCCAATTACTGTAACTTAATTCCAAAAATTAAAGGAACACCTATTTTCTTTCAAGTGTGGCTAGAGTATGCAGCATTTTTCAAAGATACTCCAACTCCTTTGTTACTTGACTCAGGTTGTACATGCATCACTTGCCCGCCCTTTGCAAACTCTGAAGTAGGTCTCTGACATGCAGTCACTGGGGATACAACGGTGTGCGTCCGCTGCCTAATTGTTCTGTCCTCCAAACCAAAGTGGGGCAGCCTTCTCTAGTGTCCTGGAGTTCTGAAAATTATATGCTTTATTTTAAAAACACAATGAGAATGTAGCTCTTTCTGTATTTCTCTCCACAGGGAGGCCATTTCATTAAGTTTGCTTTGGTGGATGCTTTGAAATGTCTGGTCATTATAATTCAGTCACCCAAAGCCTTTCACTGAAAAATTCTAGTTATGGAGTAATGTTGATGCCATAGCAACAAAATTAGGCAAGCTGTTTTTTTCTCATTGGGAAATGGAGTAAATGGGTGTGCAACTGGGAAGAGGGAAAGGGCAAGGGAATGAGCCACACTAGGTCATAGTAACTCATTATGCTGTTGATAATATCTTCTTAGTTATGCAGGGGTTATTAATTTTTATTAAGTACTAAAAATGGGACATTGAAATTATTGAACTCCAGTTGTTTGGTGAGTGATATAAAAACTAAAAAGTAACTAACCATTTAAAAGGCTGACTGTAAGGGAGAAAAAATAATTTCTTTCTACTCTTCTGAGTTCTTAGCTGAGACCCCTGTAATAAAAGAAAGATTAACAAAGACAAACAGAAGTATATTATTTTGTAAACCTCCTATAAACATAGGAGATATCTAGGGGAAAATGAGTAACTCCCCAAGGTGGCCTAGAATTTATTATTTAATTTTTTAAAAAATTAATCCTCCCCTTTAGGGTATTTTTCCATTGACTTTTTGAGAGAGAGAGAGAGAGAGGAAAGGAGGAGGAGAGACACAGAGAAAGAAACATGGATATGAGAGAGACACATCAATTGGTTGCCTCCTGCATGTGTCCTGACTGGCGCCAGGGATAAAGCCTGCAGCCGAGGTACATGCCCTTGGCTGAAATTGAACCTGGGACCCTCAGTCTGCAGGCCAACACTCTATCCACTGAGCCAAACCAGCTAGGGCTAGGATTTATTATTAAATACTATCTTACTAGGGAAAGGGAGGAGGAATGTAGGCCTCTTAGGGAAAGAGAGTAAATGATTTTAGGAAAGACTAATGAGCCTTTAGGAGGATAAGTGGGAAGTACGATAGTTTGTGACAGAGTTTTTGTCTGAGTGTGGTGTCAACTTCTAGTCTCTTCTGTGATAAGAGTTAATCTCTGATTGATGAAATTCCAGGGAGGGGATTTATGATAGTTGAATTCCTTTTGGAGGCTCTGTCTTTAGGCAGATAAGGGGAATTCAGAGAAAACCTATCCCTGTATTTGTTGTTTTTAAAATATCTACAGCTCAAAGTAATCAATATACCAAAGTGGCATATTTTGGGGTGGTTGTCCTGAATTCTTACACTTATATTTTGGGGTGGTATATTCTGCTACTCCTCTCTGATCATTGGCAAAATCTTGTGCTTAGGACATTATTTAATTCCCTTCATTTAATGTTTACAGTAGTCTGTGATGTAGGGTTTTGATAAACATTCAATGGGCTAATGCCTATAAAATACTTGCAATTAATGGGTTCTGACACATAGTAATTGTGCAACAAATGTAGTAGTATTTTTTTTCTTGTTTATTATAATTATTATGTGAAACTTGAGCACACCTGAGCATACTATATATGGTTATAAACACCTGCAATAGTCACAACAATAAAAAATTTCAAACATATTTGATAATTACATTTAAAATATAAACAGACTCCATGGATGTATTTTTGACCTGGACCCTTCAGTTGTATCCACTTATTATGTACTGATCACTGTGGTTAGAAATAGGAAGCATTTTTTTTTAAAGTGGTCTTTGACTAGTATGTAATTAAATTAATTAGGAAGATGCCCTAAGCTTGCAAAAAAATTACAGAATAATAGTTATTGAATTATAGCCAAATGCTAAACAATAAGATACAGACAATATGACTTAAAATAAAGTTTAGAAAACTGTCCTTGAAAAAATAAAACTTGCTTGGGTCTTCAAGTTTGATGAGAGTTTAGGTGATTTCATTTTAAAGAGAAGAAAGAAAAATCGAACTGTACGCAATTCCAAAAAGTTCTTTTTCTCCATTGTGAATAGTGGGAGATGAGTTCTTAGAGATGCCTAATTCTATCTAAAAATCATCATATAATTTATTGCCAGAAGTACTCTGCCCATCACACATATAGTTCCATACACTTCTGGCTTCCCTATGCTTCTCCTCCTTCACCTCCCACTCCCACCCTCTCCTCTCAGCAAAGAAAGATGAAGATGGGATCAAGTACAGCTATGGCAAATCAAGTCCTACTGTATGGACCTCAGTTTTCTCACTTGTACAATCATGGTAACATTCAGACGAATATCACAGTTATCAGAAGGATTATATGGCATAATATGTACAAAAATCTTAAGTGTCTGTAATCCAGTAAAATATCAACAGTGATAACTATTATTATTACATGGTACTTATAAATGTAAGAAGACAGAGCCTCTGATGTTTGATACGGTGATGCGCCCAGAATTTGAAGCTAAAATGTGCCGTATTTTTCTAGAGGTCCTAAAATTCTACTCCAGTGCAGTCTTGCAGAGCACTCTACTTAACATTACAGAAAGATGTGCTAAATTTAACTGTCACAGCTGGATATATATTAATGTAAGCATTTCATACACACACACTAAGTTTTGTGGAGATCAAAAATGGCATAAAGCAATCCATAGCCTTTTATATATATAAAATGATTGATGACTTTTGAGAACAAGACTGTATGTAATAAATTGTGAATTTTGTGCAACAGAAATCTAGAAAATAGCCTATTAATAACCAAAGTTTACTTTTGAGATTGAAAATGATATTTAAAATGGCTAAGCAAGAGAGACTAATGGTGGCTAAAATAACCTAAGAAGCCTTCATGAGGAACTAGGTCTAATTTGGGCTATGATGCACAATTGATAGCAATGGGGGTGGCAATTTCAGAAAGGAGAAATGGTACCCAATAAGGATTAGAGGAAGCATGACCATACTGAAAAAAGTGATACATTGATAATCATCCCTCTCCAAGGGAAGCTGGGGAGAGGAGATATCTAGGAATGTTTTCCATTTCAGGAAATTTTGTTCAAACTCCCTAACTACCACAAATAAGAACAGGATGGGCATTCAGTAAATGGCCTGCAAAACTGTGTGCTGTTATCTTTGTCACAACTTTGGCTCTTCAATTTATGGGTACTGTACTTCGACTTTCAGTGAAATGAAAACAAGTGAAGTAAAAAAGAAAATTGGGTTTAATCTTAAGCCAACCATGCCTTCTTATGTCTTCTCTGAAGATGTTTAGGGTTATTTTCTACTAATAGTGTGTGTATATATATATATCTTACCTAATAATAGACAAACATGCAAATTGACCGTACCTCCGCTATACAACCAGCCAATCAGGAGTGATATGCAAATTAACCTAACAAATATGGTGGTTAATTTGCATACACAGGGCCTGAGTGACGGGGTGGGATGCTTGATTGTCGCCATGGCGATGACGCAGGCATTCTGCCCCACCCCTGGTCTCTCAGGGCCTCTGGGCAGCGTAGGAAGGCGGGGCCAGAGCAGAAAGAGGCAGCTCCCAGAGCAGAAAGAGGTGGCTCCCAGGCCTGAGCAGAAAGGGGCTGGTCAGGAGTGGAAAGGCGGTGCTGGCAGCCAGGGAAAGGAAAGCCCATTCTAGCACGAATCTTTGTACATTGGTCTTCTAATACACACACACACACACACACACACACACACACAATTTGTTCAGAAAGTTTGTAGGTTTGTGCTGGAGAAAACATATTAATGAAGAGCAAAATGCAGATGTTCATTAATTAGGTATGTATTGACTACTTGCTGTGCCTCAAGGGATTGAGGGAGAGATTAAAGAGGTTTTATTTTATATCAATATGTCCTGTGTTTTTTTTTTAAGTTTTATGATAAGGCCAAGCAATATTATTTTTTAAGTATTCCAATCTGGGTTGGATAAAACATCATCATTTTCTCAAACTTAGTCATTTTTACTATTCAACTGAAGGCATATATACTGGTAGTGTCCTGAAAACCAAGTGAAGAAAGTATTCAATGAGAATGGATGGAATGTTAAATGTGCAGAAAGCTCAACAATGTTGAAATCCAAGGATTAAACATTCTGTTTGATTAAAAAAAAATGAATTTCATTGGTTGCATTGACAATAGCACTTGTAATGAAGAGTTACAACAAACTGGACAGAATCAATAGAGAATCTATAAAGAGGCATTCAAAAAGGGAGCTTGTAAGACTTTCAGAGAGTTTTGATGTAATTGAGAATATAATGTTACTTGGAGGGTGAAATGAGGTCAGGATAGGGCTTGTTTTGCATGGTGGAAGAAATTACAATGTATATGTTAGCTGAGGAAGGTACCTAGAAGAGAGTAGAAATCGTGTTGGAATGATGCGAGGAAATTGCTGGGTCCATGTCCTTGAATAGTCAAAAGAATAGGATCTAGTGCTTAAGGCAGGGTTAGCTTTCCTACGAATAATCAGCTCTTTTGTAATCACAGGAAGAAACAGGAGGAGCGTGTGGGTTCCAGTCGCCTCTGTTCCATGACTGTGAGTCATTCTTCTGTTTTACATGTTATGTAACTTTCAGTGGACTTTTTGTGCTCTCTGTGTCCCAGCGTACCTTCCAAGACACAGATCAAAGTTTCTTCTTTTAGAAGCTTTCTTCAGTATGAATAACTCACACTTTTTTTTTGTCTTTCTTGAATTCTAATAACATATAGTAATTGATACAACACATTTCAGTATTTAACATAAAATAACATCTTGTACAATCTTGTTTTGTCTTCTGTGTCGAGGGTAAAACCTGAAAATCACTATAATGTATGCACACAACTACCTTGTAAACTCATATGCATTTTAAGACCCCACTTACGTTATTGTTTTTCTGAGATGCCTCCTGTGACTTCTCAAGTTAAATCATCCCCTCCTTTGGACTAGCATATTTAGTCCATATTTTCAGAAGGCCAAGTCCATCGCCAATGTTTTTGTTGATCTCCCCTATTGACTCTTTAGGACAGGGATTGTATCTTATTTATATTTGCATTCCCAGCTGCAAGCAGATCATCTTATACACCAAAGGTACAGAATTTATGAGTGAAAAAATAAAACAAAATGCTAGTATTATGTTTAGTATGTGAGTATGTATTGTTTGGATCAAAGTAAATTATTGCTCCCTACAATTTAAATTATGACTAAAAGTAGTGATTTAATTTCCTAAGAAATTATTAGATAGGATTAAGACACAGGAAAGTGGGTGATTTATCTCTGACATGAAGCAGAGTCTTTGTATTCTTGTTTATTATGGTAAATATAAGTTGTTTAATGGTGGTCTCAGTCTAGGAACATGCCATCCTTGGGTATTTACAAATAGCATTTTATATTCATTAATATTTATGTTTTCTGTTTTCCTGTACAGTTCTTTTCTTTACATGACCCTCCAATTTTCCTCATTTTAATAGTTGGTCTTCTGTCTTAATTTTGCTTTGTTAATTCCATTGAATCACACACTTGACAAAAGTTTATTATTACTGCCTGTGTTATAGTGGTGTCATTATGTTATTGCTGGGCTAATATGTTGCCTATCTCATTTAATCACATGTTAAAAATTTTTAAAGAAATTAGAAAAGGAAAAAAGGAAATAAAATCACAAGTAGGTTCTATCTTGTTTGCCAATGTAATTCTACTGATAGAGGATTGTTAGTTGAGAAGATTTATGAGGCAGCTTCTGCCTCAGTGGGAAAGTTTATTTAGATAATTTATATTCGTCATACAAGACAACTCTATCAACCTTCTTTCAAATCTTCTAATGAACTACACGCTGGAGACTTTTGGAGCTGGTTTCTCTGCTGGTGCCTTAATATGTCAAGGACACTCTAACTCTTTGCTTTTCTGGAAAAACTTTATTTTAACACTAGGGGCCCAGTGCACGAATTCATGCACCTTGAAAGGAATTGTGGGCCATGAGGCTGCTGTGGGCACAGCGGTGGGTCTCAGCCCATCCTCCATGCCCCCTCCCAGCCCCTCCTGCTGCGGCCCCCAGTTCCCTCTCTGCCAGCAGCCCCGCTCCCACTGCTGCCGCTCCCACATACTGAAGGTGCCAGCCTTGCTCGCACCCACTGACAGCGCAGATTGATTGGGGCCTGCACCAGCAGCGGGTGGGAGCGGGGCCAATGCTGTCAGTGGGTGTAAGTGGTGGCTGCTGCCCCAGTCACTCCTCAGGAATAGGGGGAGGTGGATAAGCCCTCAGGGATGATCAGGACTGGCAGCCGCTGCTCACATGCACTTATGGTGCCAAGCAATCCAGCAGTGGGTGTGAGAGGTGGCTCCGACACTGGCTGCAGGTGTGAGTGGAGCTGGTGCTGGCATTGGGTGTGAGCAGCAGCTCTGGTGCCAGCAGCAGGTGTGAGCACTGGGCGGGACTGTGGTGTGTGGGAGTAAAGAATTTTCAGTAACCACCAGAGGCTCACCCTGATGACAGCAACCACCTTGGTCTGGCACCTCCGCTCACCTGCTCCACCATCCCACCGCGGCCGACGCTTGCCATGTTATGCGTACTCCCCCTGGTGGTCAACACACATCATAGCGACTGGTTGTTCTGCTCTTCTGTCTATTTGCATATTCTCCTTTTATTATATAGGATAGGCTATTGGTTCAGATGTCATTAATTCAAATAAAAATTGCAACATCCCTACCCACCCTTTTCTCATCCCCACCATTCTATCTTAATCACCACATTCTTTTAAGATTCCTTTAATAAATAATGAGTGGCATTTATTTTTCTGTGCTTAAATGGGATTGATCTAGCTCAGTACTTGGCATAGTTTATACTTTACCCATATTTTTAATGAATGAATAAGTACTGCATGGATATATGAATAGATGCATGAGCGGATAGATGGTGAATATGAAGGTGGATGGCTCAGATCTATTATCTTTCACCATGAACTTAACATATGTAAAATTATTAAGTTGTGGGTTTTTTGGAATTAGAATAAAACAGGATACTTATTAGCTTTCATAAAAAATAATTTAGCCTGGCCAGTGTGGCTCAATGGTTGAGCATCTACCTATGAACCAGGAGATCGAGGTTCGATTCTGGTCAGGGCACATGCCCAGGTTGTAGGCTCCATCCCCAGTTAGGGGTGTGCAGGATACAGCTGATTAATGATTCTCTCTCATCATTGATGTTTCTTTCTCCCTCTCCCTTTCTCTCTGATGTAAATAAAAATATTTGAAAAATAATTTTAGCAAGACAGCCATTAAAAACACACATGGTGTCTAAATAAGACAAAGGAAAATCGTGTGAACAAAAATAAAAAGGATCCCAAATCAATTATATAGAAAAGATTCCTTTATTAACTTGTGGTCGAGAATATATTTGTATATTTTCAGAAAACAACCCCAAGACCATGTGGATTCCTGCAACAGAGAGGAATTGACAGGAGTGCTCCAACCACGAAGACAAGAGGAAAAAACAGTCCAGAGATGGAAGACGCTGGCAACGCCTTGCCATGGGAGCAGTCAGCAGCTGTGCACCGCTGCAGGTTGCCTAGGACCAAACCAGAGAGGGTCGGACCTGCATTGCCACCATGTGCCCACCATCCAGCTATCAATGCTGACATGTACACATAAGGAACTGTTGGACATTGAAATTCGGACTCAAACATTTTTTTGTTTTGTCTTGTTTTGTTATTATATGTTTATTTCCAGTCTGCAAAGGCAAAACTTTTTAAAGGAAAGAAATGGTGGGAAAAAGATACAGAGGCAAAGAAGCATTGAACAGACTGTCAAACTACATTGGGAAGACAGGGGAGGTTGGGCGAGGAGGGCTGTAAGAGACCAACCGAAGGACTTGTACGCTTGCATATAAGCACAACCAATGGATATAAGACACTGGGGCGGGGGGGCAGGGTGGGCAGGTGAAGGCATGTCCTGGGGGGTAGGGGAGGTCGGGGGGAGATCAAGGAGGGAAAAAAAGGGGACATATGTACTACTATTTGTAATACTTAAAACAATAAAAATAAAATAAAATTAAAAAAAATAAAAAATAATTTTAATTATTATCAAGGTATCATTGAATAGATATACCATAGAACCTATACTGTAAGGCAAACATGGTAAAAGTTACTTTATCCATGTATCAGTTCTATTCCTCACAATAGTCATGCAATGTAAATAGTATAATCTGTATTTTGAGAATGGGTAATCTGAGACTTGGTAAAGTCAGTCAAGCCCATTAATATCCTATAGCTAATGTGAGGGAGAGCTGAGCATTAAAGCTGGAACTGTCTAACTCCAATACCATTGTTCTTTCCAATCATGCATGATACAAAACCGTCTTGCTGCTCTGTGGGTAACAGGTTCTGGTTGCTTATTTTGTGATATTTTCACAAAGTACCTTATCCTTAGAGAATTCTAGGTAATATATTAGCTGATGAGTTTGAGTTACTGCTTCCTTTGGATAAATTTGTATATGAATCAAAGATCTTTCATACTAAAACAATTTTAAGGACTAAATGTATACTTTAATTCCCATGACATTGTCTTCATAATAATTTGTGTCATGTCAAACATTTCAGCTCTCCACAATTGCCCGTCAAAAAAAAATAGTTTGCATTTATATTGAAGAATAATGCCATCATCCTCTGTGACAGGAGAATTTCTGTGGCAGACACTTTGTGAAAAGGCATGCTCTTTACTTTGCAAGACTTGGCTATCTGCACATACTTACCAGTCCATTCTAGGACTGTGGTTTTTATTTTATTTGAATACATTTAAGCCAATTTGTCAAACTCTCTTCCAATTTGAGATCATTCCTTCATCAATGATGGTGAAAGCTTATTTGATGTAAAATATAAAATGGTATATAGAATATCTAAAAATAAATGAATACTGTATTGGATACATTTAATATACTAAAAAGAAAATCTTAAAGCATGGATGTATGTCATTTGAAGGTTTGGAATCTGAGGTTTGAACAATGAAAGGATTTATTCTTCTTACTATGTAGCTACTTCTGAAGAAAGTCTGACTGTATTTAAAACAGCAGCAATGAAATAAGCCAGTTAGAGAAAGACAAATGCCATATGATTTCACTTACATGTAGACTCTAATGAAAAAAATAAATAAACAAAATAGGAACAGACTCGTAGATATAGAGAACAGACTCATAACTATCTGGGGGTGGGGAATGGGGGCTGGGTGAAATAAGTGAAGGGATTAAGAAAAACAACAACTCATAGATCCAGACCTAAGTATGGTGATTACCAGAGGGAAGGGGGAGAGGAGGAAGGTAGAAGAGGGTAAAGGTTGGGATAAATGGTGACGATGACAGAAGGAGACTAGACTATAGGTAGTGAACACAGAATACAGTATACAGATGATATGTTATAGAATTGTACACTTGAAACCTATTTAATTAACCAATGTAACCCCAATAAATTAAATTAATAAAAAAAGTAACAGAAACAAAAAGAGGAATAAGTGTTTTAGATGACATGGGCGGTGCCCATAAAAATGTCTATATTTGTTTGATATCTGGGTCTTGCCAGTTTTTAACATTTCATAAATGAGGATTTTTTTACAAAAGTGTCTATTTTTTACTTCATATTTTATAACAGGACCTCTGCAGTTGCAATTATTTTGGGTAATGGGATGTATTTTAAATGATAGGGAAATTGTGAGATGAGGAGCTCTTATGTAAGAGCATTTTATATGCTCCTCCACTAAGATTTTGTTTGAGATATAAACACAATCAGGCTTTACAAGGCCCGTGAATTCCTCCCAACTCAAATGTCAGTTGCAAGTATAGGTGGAGAGCCCGGTGGCTGGGACACTTAAGGTAGCAGAATAATGAAGTGACTACAGTGTTTCAGGAAGAGACTTTGCATAGAGTTTGAGCTCTGTGAGTTGACTGAATCTTTAACATCTTGAACAGTGGTCGGCAAACTGCGGCTCGCGAGCCGCGGTTTGCCACTCTGTTGACTAATGACTTTGCCGACCACTGAACTATTTAAAATCCTTAAAGCAACCACTGATAGATCCTTCCTAACATGGGTATAGAAACCATGGATTCATTGAAGGACTAATGGCTGGACCAGCAGTCAAAATTGCTGGGCTTTAGACCTCGTTCCCTGATCAACTAGTTCAATTAACCTTTGGCAGGCAGCAATTATTCTGTCTCAGAGTCCTCTCGTCAAAAATGAGTAACAAATGCATATTATGGTGTGGAGTGCCTATAAGGAGTAACTCTGAGATTCACTTCTATCTTTTACATTTATTTATTTAATGTTTTAAATCTTTGTTGATTGATTTCAGAGAGGGCGTGGGAGAGATAGAAACATCAATGACGAGAGAGAATCATTGATTGGCTGCCTCCTGCATGCCCCCCTGGGGATCAAGACTGCAACCCCAACTGGAATAGAAATGTGACCTCCTGGTTCACGGGTCGATGCTCAGCCACTGAGTCATGCCAGCCAGACTCTGAGATTCACTTCCAGTTGGTTCTTTTTAAAAATTATGCTTGAAACCATGAGGAGGTTCTCAGCGTGAGAATGCAATCATTGAAGAATGATGTTACTGTAATCTCCATTGGCAGCAAGCATAATTATTAGGAACCATTGTAAAACTATGCATTACATTTGCACAACAAAATAACACGAACCAACAGTTATATAGTGATTTTTTTGCATTTCCTATTATTAGAATTTGTAAACATGTTATCATTTCATACTTACAAAAACTTTGTGAGGTAGATTAGAGAAGTTCTGTTGCAGATAGTAAAAGAAAACAAGGCTTGAGAATTAACAGGGTTAGGCTAGTATTACGGAGCTAGTAAGTTGTAGATCAAATATGAACCCATGCTTACTGACTGTGGGGAGCAACTTAGGATATCACTGTTACCAAGTCTAAGTTTCTTAGGCAAGATATAAGAAGTATTTTGCCATTCAGTCACATCCAATTTTAATACTAGCATGTTTCTCACCCCACCTTCAACTGACATTTCCTTCAAAAACAAATAATCAGCAGCATTTGAAATAAAGAGCTGTCGTTCGTTGTTTTTTATGCTGGACATAATGCCTATTTAATGTTGACACAATGGAGACAGACTAGCGTAGGTTAAACAATTGTCATTGCAAGAGATTCAGAGTATATTTGTGTGTCAAATGAGGCTTTAACTGCATGAGCTCCATGTGGCCACCAATGAGAATAAACCATGAGACAAACTAATCAAGTGGGAAGATTGTTGCCATGCATTTTATCCATCTTTAATTAGGAATATTGTGTCCTCACCCAGACTTCACATGATGACTGTTATTTGCATCCCTCCCACCGATAACCTTTCTGTACATCTAGGAAGAACTGGGTAGAAAATGAATAGGAAAATGAGCTATTTTGTGATATGTGCTCAATCTTGAAGACCCAGCAGCATGGAAAGGAAAATATGATTTGCTTCTCAGCACAGCAAAGTCTCTGCTTATCAGAAAGAAGTTCCAATCAGCTGACTGGAGATGACTCATAAACTCTGACCATCCCCAAAGGGAAAAATCAGTTTCAAAGTGACAACTAGACAGGCCATGTGCTCTTCTGCAGTGTGATTTCTCTGCCTGCCATGACTCCTATTTCCTATTGCCCTCTGCTCTGCAAATCCTGGTTCTATTTATATTTAAAGGCCATTCACTCAAAGACAGAGGCAATAATGATAACAAAAAATCATTAGATAAATCTTTGACTGAAAACTCCAGTAACTATATGGAAGAGGGGATAGAATATGGATGATAGCATAATATATTATTCTTGTACTTTATACTGTGGATAACAGACGGTTAAAAGTTTAGGCTCTGGGTCTGGATCCTCTCTTTCCTGCTCACAGGCTCAGTATCCTTGGACAACATAACCTCTCAGTTCCTTCAGTTTTCTGATCTCTAAAGTTTATAATTAGGATGCATAACCAATAAGGATTTTTGAGGATTGAATAAAGTAACATATTTAACATGCTTAAAATCATTTTTTATATTAAAAAGGCCATTAGTACATTCTAGCTATTATAATTATAAATATCAAACTGCCGGTGGCCCCTAGCCCACGCCGGCCCAGCTCCCCAGAGGGGACTCTCGCCATGATCGGAGGTGTGGCCGGCCTTCAAACCTCCCATGTCCCAAGCCCAGCATCTATAGGAATTGCTGCAAATTTACTTCTCCATGGAAGAACCTTTCATTCCCAATGAAAATTGCCAATTCCATTAAATGAAACTTCCATTTCTAGACTCGATATAAAGAGTGAAATTGCTAAAACCATCGAAAAGGCCCAACTTATTATTGATGATGCACCGTGGCATCCAGTCATGCTATAAATGCTATAGACAGATTACTAGGAGAAACTATTAATTTGAATGTTGCATTTGGTGGGAAAGTTCTACTTCTTAGAGGGGATTTTTGACAATGTCTCAGTGTTGTGCCACATGCTATGCGATCAGCCATAGTATGAACAAATTTAAAGTACTATAGTGTTTGGGGATGTTTCAGAAAGTTGTCTCTTAAAACAAATATGAGATCAGAGGGTTCTGATTATAGTGAATGGTTAATAAAACTTGGTAAACTTGATAGCAGTTTTCATTTAGGAATGGATATTATTGAAATCCCCCATGAAATGATTTGTAATGGATCTGTTATTGAAGCTACCTTTGGAAATAGTATATCTATAGATAATATTAAAAATATATCTAAACGTGCAATTCTTTGTCCTGAAAATGAGCATGTTCATAACTTAACTAAAGAAATTTTGGATATACTCGATGGAGATTTTCACACCTATTTGAGTGATGATTCCATCGATTCAACAGATGATGCCAAAAAGGAAAAATTTCCCATGGAATTTCTTAATAGTATTACTCCTTCAGGAATGCCGTGTCATAAATTAAAATTGAAAGTAGGTGCAATCATCATGCTACTGAGAAATATTAATAGTAAATGGGGTCTTTGTAATGGCACTGGATTTATTATCAAAAGATTGCAACCTAATATAATCAAGCTGAAGTATTAACAGGATCTGTGGAAGGAGAGGGTGTTCTTATTCCAAGAATTGATTTGTCCCCGTATGACACTGGCCTCCCATTTAAATGAATTCGAAGACAGTTTCCTGTGATGCCAGCATTTGCAATGCCAATTAATAAATCACAAGGCTTGGGATTCCCCCGGCGATGGAGGAAGCCAAGCTTCTCACCCGCCCTGGCTGGCCCAGGCCTCCACTCAAGGCTACAAAGTTTCAATTATAGAAGATAAATAAATCCCAGATACCAGGGCCTCCGCTTGGGTCACCAGGGGGCGTGGCCAGCCTGCAAACCACCACAGGCCCCTCGCCCAGGCCGCCCCATGCCCCTAGGGAACCCCCACCCTGATCCGGGACACGCTTCAGGGCAAACCAGCTGGCCCCCACCCGTGCCCCAGGCCTCTATCCTATCTTGTGGCATGGGGCGGCCTGGGCTGACCGGTCTAATTAGCATATTGTTCTTTTATTATTATAGACTAGAGGCCCAGTGCACGAAATTGGTGCATGGGGGTGTGCCCCTCAGCTCAGCCTGCACCCTCTCCAATCTGGGACCCCTCGAGAGATGTCTGACTTCCCGTTTAGGCCCGATCCCTGTAGGGCTCCAGGAGCCTTCCTGATTGCTCCTAACCACTTCTGCCTGCCAGCATGATCACCCCCTAACCACTTCCCTGCCAGCCTGATTGATGCCTAACTGCTCCCCTGACAGCCTGATTGCCCCTAACTGCCCTCCCCTGCAGGCCTGGTTCCCTCTAACTGCCATCCCCTGCAGCCCTGGGTCCCCCCCAAATGCCCTTCCATGCAGACCCGGTCATCCCCAACTTCCCTTCTCTGCTTGCCTGGTCACCCCTAACTGCCCTCCCCTGCAGGCTTGATCACCCACAACTGTTCTCCCTTGCAGGCCTGGTCCCTCCCAACTGCCCTACCCTGCTGGCCATCTTGTGGCAGCCATCTTGTTTCCACATGGGGGCAGCCATCTTGTTTCCACATGGGGGCAGCCATCTTGTGTGTTAGAGTGACAGTCAATTTGCATATTACTCTTTTATTAGATAGGATAGAGGCCTGGTGCATGGGTGGGGGCCAGCTGGTTTGCCCTGAAGCGTGTCCCGGATCAGGGTGGGGGTTCCCTAGGGGCATGGGGTGGCCTGGGCGAGGGGCCTGTGGTGGTTTGCAGGCTGGCCACGCCCCCTGGTGACCCAAGTGGAGGCCCTGGTATCTGGGATTTATTTATCTTCTATAATTGAAACTTTGTAGCCTTGAGTGGAGGCCAGGGCCAGCCAGGGTGGGTGAGAAGCTTGGTTTCCTCCATCACCGGGGGAATTCCAAGCCTCCTGCTCTCTCCAGCTCTGTGGCTGCTGCCATTTTTGTTGGGATTTATTTATCTTCTATAATTGAAACATTGTAGCCTTGAGGGGGAGGCCAGGACCAGCGAGGAAGCTTAGCTTCCTCCATCGCTAGGGAAACCCAAGCCTCCTGCTCACTCCATGTCTGCAGCCATTTTGGTTGGGTTAATTTGCATACTTGCTCCTGATTGGCTTGTGGGTGTGGCTTGTGGACGTAGCGGAGGTATGGTCAGTTTGCATGTTTCTCTTTTATTAGTGTAGATTACACATACATTAGTTACCTTTACATGATCTCCACTCTCTCATTTAATGTTGCACTCAAGTCTCTGTCTCATCTATCTTTGTATTTCTAAGTGTATAACATAAGGCATCTTACAGATTAGAAGCTCAGTACTTGTTTGTGGGCCATAAGCTGATTTCTCACTGAATTCCTTTACTGCAGTGATTCTAAGTCAGGGCAAGGAGAAATCCAGCAGAATTACATGGGCACTTTTTCAAACCTTACACACAATCCTAAGAGATCCTGATTTTTCCTAACACAGTAAGCTGATAGTACTCATGGGGATATGCTGTGCTCAACTATATTGGTCTTGATATAGTTTGAGAAAGACCATTCTTGTTAAAAAATTATTTGAGGCTTCAGCTGTATCATTATTTTAGATCAGTTACAGCCATGCTACTCAAACTGTCTCCTGTGACCAATGCCATGCCAGCTCTCTGCCATCAATGTAGGAATTCAGAGACAGGGTTTAGAAACTTTAAGATATATTTGACATTGCCTTGACAGGCTTGTGTTTTCCTTTGTATTTTGTTTTACTATTCATTCTTTAAAATGTATATGTCTTAGTTCAATTCATATACAATAAATTGGATATTAACAATAAACAAGCTGGCATGGCTCAGTGGTTTAGCATTGACACATGAACCAGGAGGCCACAGTTCGATTTCCAGTCAGGGCACATGCCCGGGTTGGGGGCTTGATCCCCAGTGTGAGGAGTACAGGAGGCAGCCGACCAATGATTATCTCTCATCATTGATGTTTCTACCTCTCTCCCTTTCTCAAATCAATAAAAATATATAAAATAATAAAATAAACAAGCCAAAAACCTCACTGATATTTTACCATAGATAGTTTGAGAAGTGAAAAATAGCATCTTCTTGACATTCAAGATTCTTCATCTCTTATTAATGTTGCTGTGGACATTTAATAGATAGAATATGCCAAATGTATTGATACTTTGTTTCTCAGAACATGAAGAATAGATTTGGAACAGATTTACAGAATTACCTATAATTCTTTGTGGAATAGATTTGGCTATTAATATGTACTTAGTCATAGTCAGTTTTATTTAGTCTGAAAGGGGATCGGACAGGGAAAAGTATGGAATGAAAACTGCCAACAACATTACCCTGGCCAGGAGCCTTATCTACCTCTGTTCCTGATTATCATTTCAAAGGACTATTTTGGAAGGAGGAGCAAATCAAAATGTTTTAACTTCTTTTCGACATCCACCCACCAACCTTCCATCTTAAACACTGTATGCAGTTTGAGTAAAGACAGCTATATTTCCCAAGAGATTTCAGAAATCAAGAGACTAGAGAGAAATATGTTTACCCTACTGATGTAAAGTTCATTTTTTTAAATAATAAAATATAATAGTTGTATAATTACATACATGTAGTCAAGCGCCCCCTTTCACATTTCTAAGATATAGGCCAACTGCCCCTTTCTGAAAGGCAAATTCCTGGTCTAAGATTGTAATTCCTGGTCTAAAATTGTGAAAGCCTTTTAATAGAACATAAGCTAATGCACTATCTCTAGGAAAGATATTAGGCCAAAAAAATGTTAAATGATTTATAATTTTATCTCATGTCTATTCTGAACTTAAATGACACAGAAAAATGTGAAGAACAACACAAAGCACAAGATAAAATGTTGGTATTGAAAAGATAGTGCAAAGTCCAAAAGTACAAATAAAAACATAAATCAATAAACACCTGATAGTCTGTTTTCCCTCTTAAAGAGGAGGCAGAATGCTTGAAGAAAGACTTTCCTGATGTATACACCTTATGGAGTGCTTCCATTCCTCTGTCCCCAGAAACATAATCACCACTTCTTTACAGATGCTGCCAGCAGAACATTAAAAGTCTGTTAAACTATATGCCGGATAGATAATTTGGTTTAGACTTTCTGTTTTAATAAAAGTGCATGAGGCATAACAGTAACAATCTCTACTTCCCTTTAAAGTGAAAGGAAGGAAAATAACCTCACCTTATTCTCAGTCCCTCTGCACATATCAGACTTACTGATAAACTGTGCAGGACGTCTCAGTACTTGTTGTGATTGGAAACAAGAAAAAGAGAGGGGTGAGGGGGAGGAGGAAAGGGTGCTGTAAGCTAGGTCACAGTACAAGTGCATGCTGATTAGGAATCAAAGACTTGTTACTAACCAAAGACATGATTTAAATGGGTCATTTTACATGAACCCCAAATTATTACTTGTCAATAAAAGCAGACAAACACCTACATCTAAGGGTTTCTGATTTCTATTGAGGGTTGTAAGCCATTGAGAGTTAATTGACAAAAATGTAGGACAAAAGATAAAACCCATGCTCTGTGTTGCATAGCAACAGTGAATTGAGAAAACATCCCCTCATACCTGTCAGTCACTAGTTCCCACAAAGGCCAAACAGAAGCACAGAACTCTTTGGTACATCTATAATAATAAAAGCATAATATGCTAATTAGACCGGACAGCCAAATGACCTTTTGGACATCCTTCTGGACGACCTTTTGGACGTAGCTGGGGCCAGGTGGTCTGAGGCAAGCCTCCATGGCTATGAGGGCCAAGCCCCTTGCACGAATTTCCTACATCGGGCCTCTAGTAGATTATAATAGCACGGAGACTTCTGCTATAACGTGTCCTACCCAAGGAATCATGCCACCAAATTAGGAAAAGCCTTTTGCTCAGGAAGCAGCCATACTTAACAGATATAATGCCAATTTGGGAAGATGATTCACAAATCCATTTTGAAAATATTCATAGGAAAATTACCATAGAAACAAGTGAATAAAATTCATGCTTTCTTCTTTGTAGACTATTCTGGTCATGTAAATTGAGGATTGGTGTATTTGCTATTTATTGCTGTGTAATAATTTACTCAACATTTAGTGGATGAAAACAACGGAAGCTCATGATCTCACAGTTCCTTAGGCTCCAGATTCTGGGATGAACTGAGTACCTCTGGCTCAGTAGTCCTCATGAAGCTGCAGTCTCTCTCAAGGATCTAGGTTAGGAGACCCACCTCCAAGATCACTCACCTGACCATTGTCATAAGGTTTCATTTCTTTACCATGTGGGGCTTCCCATAGGGCTGTTCAAGACATAGCTTCTTGCAGAAAATGGGATCTGAGAAACAGGGAGAGAGGGAGGAAATAAAGGAGGAGGTAGGGAGGTGGAGGACGTTAGGAAGAGGAAAAGCTGCCAAAAATGCAAAAAGGACACAAAAATCCTGGTTCAAAATAAGTTTCTCCTTTCTCTCTCTCTCTCTCTCTGACGGTAGTTATGTATCACACCCCCCTTAATCATTCCAGTTCGAAACTGGTATTGGATCATACCGGTTTCATAATCATTTGCCTGAGATATCCTGTCAGCAAGATTGTTGGTTCACTAAATGGGACTTTCAAGAATCAAAATCACAAAGACTTAGTAAAACCACTGAAGATTTTTCCCCACGATTTTGTATGTCAGAGTTCATGAATGTACAATGTGAGAATTGAAAATAGAACTGGAGGCCAAAAATGGTATAAAATAGTGTCAGTGAATTTGAGGAATATAAGATTTTATTTTACTTGCACTATAACAAATAAGACTTTCACACTTTTATTTCCTTTTTTTTTTTTTTAGAATATGTTTTTAATAATTTCAGAGAGGAAGGGTGAAGGAGAAAGAAAGATATAAACATCATTATTGAGATAAAATCATGGATCAGCTGCCTCCTGCACACCCCTACTGGGGATAGAGCCGGAAACCAGGCATGTGCCCTGACTGGGAATCGAACCATGACCTCCTGGTTCATGGGTCAGTGCTCAACCACTGAGCAATACCAGCTGGGGTCACATTTTTAAATGATTCACCCATTGATACCAAAGAAGCCTAGTGTAATCATATGATTGCTGCATGTTAGTAAAGCATTCTTAAAAAGAGTTTTTTTAAACAGTCCAGTTAATGTTACAATTTCACTAAAATAAAAATAAATACTTTTCTTCCTGTTTGACTTTAAGAACTCACTGCGAGGGGGAGAGGGGAGTAATTTCAAATATGAAAAAAACTTGATATGTATTTGGTGGACAGACATTATGTAAACAGAGTAGATGGTAAGAGTAATTGTAATTTTAACACATTCCAGGTTTCTGCAGTATATTAGGTATTAAAATGTGTATACTTCTATCTTCCTCAATCACATTAATTTTAAGCTTTTTAAATTCTCAACCATATATAGTATGGTTTTTAATATAAAATAGAAAAGCGCTCAGCCTCATATCCAGTTTTAGTCACAAAGACACACAGCCACCTCCTCATTGTAAATACCTCAGGCAGTGGGTCTGGTGCATTTTAATGCTTTCTGATGTTTTTGTTTAGTGCCCCAGTTTCCTATTTTAAATATTCCTGCTAATTTATGAGCTTACCCTGAAATGGTAAGTGAGTAACAACCACAGAAGCCTCCATATGCCTATTTTGTCGAGAATATCAGGATATCCAGGAGGCTATTTACAAACTATGGAAATTCTACTTTAATTTCCAAAGCAGGTGGCAGTTCTGTTTTAAGTGCAGGGTGTTTTATAACCAGAAAGAGAGAAAAATGGAAGAATTTATATCTTACTTTATATGATTTTGATTTAGAAATGAAAATTTATTTTGATTCTTTCTGATGATTGTTTTACTCCCCTTTCCTTTCTTTTTAGCCTATTTTGTTGAGTTACTACTTTACACCCCTCAGTGAAAATGTTGAGGATTTTTTAATTATTATTTCATTAATTCAATTCAAGTGAAACAATGAAGCTGAAAATAGTAGCTCTAATGACACCAGAAATGTATGTTTCTTCGCCCAATTCTTGTTTACCTTTCCCTTTTCTCTGCAGCATGTTGTTGGGGGAGAAAACAGTCAAATTCTTTTTTCTTTCCCAGTTGCCATGGGCATGTGCACACCTTATACATTAGTGGTTGTAAAGATGTGGTGGGGGTGTTTGCTATCTTCTGCTTTAGGTTTCATCTGTTGAGAGTAAGCCTTCAGAGACTATTTGTTTCCTCTTCAATGATCTCACCTTGTCTGCTCTTTCCAGATTCACAGAGAACAGAAATGCCTTAGATAATCCTCTGATCAATAGAATCAAAGTCCTTTCTTTTTATCTACTGGCTAGAGAGTTGCTAACTTGTATAATGGAGAAATTGAAATATTTCTTTCTCTTATAAGACTATGAGGCTTAAGGTTTTAAAGGTATTTTTACTTGGAAAATAAGATAAATAAAGCAAAGGAAAATGATGTTTTCAGAAAGTGTGGATGGAATGAAAGAAAAGCTCCTTCCTGCAACCCATGTCCAATGTTTGATATTTATCAGTGATTTTCAGACAGCTGGTCCACCTTGCGATGCATCATGTGGTACTCCCTGGATGACCATAGTACCAATCAAAATCTGACCTGTGCCCTTGAACTCTTTTTATTCCACCTGGTCTGTGTGTCAATTCATGAACTTTATCCTATTCATTTTTCTCCCACATATGCCATGATCCAAATATCAGTTTTGGATTTAGCCAAAATTTGCAGGCTCTGTCTTTGTTTAATAGAAAGTGCTTTGGAAAGAAAGACCCAGGTTTTTTGCTCTAGTGAACTGGTTTTGAAAAAATAAAGGAGTCCAGCCAGCATGGCTCAGTGGTTGAGCATCGACCTATGAATCAGGAGGTCATGATTAGATTCCCATT
The DNA here is from genome assembly GCA_026230045.1 of Corynorhinus townsendii. Lineage (NCBI taxonomy): Eukaryota > Metazoa > Chordata > Mammalia > Chiroptera > Vespertilionidae > Corynorhinus > Corynorhinus townsendii. The sequence goes on along the minus strand of JAPDVU010000006.1, from coordinate 159,811,978 downwards.
CAGGGCACATGCCTGAGTTGTGGGCTTGATCCCCAATTTGGGGCATGCAGGAGGCAGCTGATCAATGATTCTCTCTCATCATTGATGTTTCTATCTCTCTCTCTCCCTCTTGCTTCCTCTCTGAAATCAATAAAAATATATTTTTTAAAAAAGGAATTTAGGTCTTGATACATCTACCCTTTTCTTCCCATAGGAGAAGAAGGCAGTGGTTGCATCTCACAGTAGGCATATGACTATTCCTTGAGGAATCATCAAATTTAATGATGATCATTCAAATTAAAAATTTTAGAGGAATGAAAGAATACAATCATTTAAAAAATCATGAATATTGTATACCAGCACTCTGAGAAGTAATAGAAAATTATAAGCAACTAAATGGGGATGTTGGTCCTATATTTTTCAGTTACATTGAGGAATCTGTTCTATATAGCATTTATGTAATAAATAATAGTAATAAGGAACATTTATTGAGTGTTCAGTACTGGTTGATTTATGTCCAGGTGAGGAATAACATTCGTAGTTTTCCAGAGTCAAAGAATGATCACCCTATCCCCAAGAAAATAAGAGGAACACTGGAGGGTACTGACCCAATTATAAAGGCAGGCTCTGGAGAAAAGAGAGACAAAGGTTTCAATCCTCGTTTTAGAAGTTTTACTACCAAGGAACCTAATAAAATTAATCTAATAACAATTTTCTGGAAGGGATGGGGAATTAAAATAGAACCAAAGGTTTCTTTAGCATATATAGATGTAGTTATTACTGAAATATGTAGTGAAATATAAAAGCTGTAGATGGAATTAAAATACTTGGTTTGAGAGAAGCAAATTTCTCTTTATTTAGTCCCTACATTTAGTAGGGGGCCAGTAACATTTGATTTGAATTTACAATCTATAAAGACTTAAACCATTTAGGATAATCGCAATATATAGCAGTAGAAGCATTCTGCATGCTCTTAAGTAAGTTAGTAAGTAAATGCTAGCATCCTACTATCCTAATATTCTTTACCTACAAAGTGATTTATGAGAGTTAAAAAAAATTGAAATTTAATGCTTAGTATTTAAGAAAATACTCTTAAATACAAAGAAATGCTCTTTGTATTTAAGAAAACTATATATTTGAATTAATTACATGTGATATACAGACTTTATAATTACCATTGATTTTATAATAAAACTAGAGGCCCAATGCACAAAATTCGTGCAAGGGCCTCGGCCCCCACTGCCATGGCCCCTACTGCCACGACTTCATCCAGAAGGTCTTCTGGAAGGACATTTGGTCTAATTAGCATATTATCCTTTTATTATTACAGATATGAAAAGAATATAGAAACATATTTATATACTCAAAAGGCTTATCTCTGGAGTATGAGTGATTTTATTTCTTACACTTTGCTGTATTTCCAAAATATCCACAATTACCACATATTCTGGTTATAATAAACAACAACATTTATTTCATATCAAAAAATAACAGCAAAGAAAAGAGCTGCTGGGTTGAGAAAATAGAAAATAAAGTTAATAACAGAGCAGACATATTTTTGTTTTCTTCAGCTTCACAAGAGATAAAGAAATCTGAGTTAACTGAATTTCTTATTCTGTGAGTAAGTTGAAAGTTTCTAAGTGGTTAGTCAGACTTATGGAGATAAATGGGAGTATTCTGCACTGCTTTGGCAGGAAGCCATTTCTTGTATTCCTAGAGCATTTCTTTAACCTGTACATTAGGATGGCAGCAATAGAAAAACTTGTACAATGGGCTACCTTATCCAGATAAATTAAAGATGATCATTAATATAAACATCCAAGAAACTGCCTCTCTGGAATCAGAAAGGGGAAATGCATATATCCTGTGGTCCTTTTTACTTTATCATTGAAACAGGGAGACCAAAGTTAGCATATTTGAAACAATTCTAGAAGAGAACAAGACAGGGACATTAAGTATATGACAGTTTACCATAGACTTCTGGAAAATTAGAGATTCAAAGATTCAAATAAGAAAAATGCTACTGCTGTCTATTGGGATGACCATTGAAGGTCTTTTTTTTTTTTCCTTTTAAAGTATTTTTAATTGATTTCAGAGAGGAAGGGAAAGGGAGAGATAGACAGGAACACCAATGATGAGAGAGAATCATTGATTGGCTGCCTCCTGCATGCCCCTCACTGGGGACTACAACCCAGGAATCCAACTTTTGACCTCCTGGTTCATAGGTCTATGCTCAAGCACTGAGCCACACTGGCCAGGTGATCATGGTATGTCTTAAAAGGAGATTTGAAGCAAAGTTTTAGATTAGTGGAACAGAAGATTATTTTCTGAAAATAGTTTAGAATAGTTTAAAATGTAGCAGGAGAGAATTGGAAGTTTGCTTTAGCCCTTATTGGGGTTGGGAGAACTCATTAGAGTCAAAACATATGTAAATTTATTGATATTGAGCTTTGAATTTCACTGTCCCTTCTTTCTAGTAAAATATGACCAATCCTCAAGCGCATAGAAGGGGGGATAACAATATACACCCAGGATTGGCTCATTCAGTGTCTTCTCCCACTTCCTCTAGTTTGCTTCTCTGTGCTCAAGGGTGAAGAGCATCTGAGACAACCAGGTTGTCAGTGTGATTTAGCTTCCAACTCCAGAAGTGCCATGTGAAATTTGGAAAGTAGAAGACCAAGACTTTGAGGTGGAGACCACACTATTAGCTTTTCCTGTCAAGTACAGTCTTGGAAACATTTAGTTTCTTTTTTCTGAAAAAGCAACAGGAGATGTTTTGTACCAAGTCTCTAACTGTGATTGCTGAGAGTTAGGACATGGGAATTAATTTTGCTGGCAGCCGCCTCCAGATTTACAAATCAAAACAAGTTCATGCAGTGCAGCTATCAGAGGTAATGGCTTCTTTATTTCCTGAATCTCTCCTCAAGTGTGTGAGGTCTGTCATGTTGTTCTGGTGCTGATTCTGAAAACTCTTGTCTAAAACTTGTTCAAAACTTATATTAGACTAGAGGCCCGGTGCACAAATTTGTGCACATGGGGGGTGGGAGGTACTATGGGAGATTGGCCGGCTGGGGAAAGGACCACGGGAGGTTGGCCAGCCAAGGGGGAGGGACCGTGGGTTGGCCGCCAGCTCCATGGAGGGAGCTGGCCATTGGCCCGCCTGGGAAAGGGGCCACGTCTGTCACCACCCACTCCCGGTTCCCCACCCCAGCTCTGGCCCGAAGGCCCCGGCGGGGTCGGGAGAGGAGGTGATAGTCATTGGGCCAGGTGTGGAAGGAACAAATGTCAGACACTGGATGCCAATGCTGCCATTGGCACCCCACCACTGCACTGTTCCCTGCCTCACCTCCTCCTCCTTCCCTCGCCACTGCACCACCATCGTGGCAGGTGGGGGGGCCCCCAGGGAAGGGAGAGGATGGAAGAGAGACAAACCCTTGTGTCAAGGGCTGACTTTCAGTAGATTGCAGCGAGGGAACTTCTCTGATATGCAGGAAACCCTGACTCAGAAGTAGGTCTCTAAAAATGGTTTAGCACCAAGGGCCGATGGGGGCTGTCCAGCAAGGGAGAGGGGCTGCAGGAGGTTGGATGTGGGAGCACGCTGACCACCAGGGGGCAACTCCTGCACTGAGCATCTGCCCCCTGGTGGTCAGTGTACATCATAGCCCACTGGTTATGGTTGTTCTAACTGTTTGGTTATAATGGTCATTTAGGCTTTTAAATATAGACTAGAGGCCTGGTGCATGAAATTTGTGCACTGGGGGGGGGGGGGGGGGGGCGGGGAGTGTCCCTCAGCCCAGCTTGCACCCTCTCCAGTCTGGGACCCCTAGGGGGATGTCTGACTGCCAGTTTATGCCCAATCCCTGTGGGCTGGGATCCCTATCCCTAAACCCTCTCATAATCTGGGACTGCTGGCTCCTAACCACTTGCCTGCCTGCCTGCCTGATTGCCCCTAACTGCTTCTGCCTGCCAGCCTGATCACCCCTTAACCACTCCCCTGCCAGCCTGATTAACACCTAACTGCTCCCCTGCTGGCCCGATCGCCCCCAATTGCCCTCCCCTGCCAGCCTGATCTCGCCCCCCACTGCCCTCCCCTGCTGGCCTGATCTCACCCCAAACTGCCCTTCCCTGCTGGCCTGATCGCCCCTAACTGTCTCTGCCTGCCTGATCACCCCTAACTGCACTTCCCTGCTGGCCTGATCTCGCCCCCAACTGCCCTTCTCTGCTGACCAATTTGGTTCTGATTGATCAGTTTCTATGCCAGTCAGTGTCAAAAGCTTCACCTCCTAGGCAGCCATTGGCTCCTCACAGTTGACTCAGATTTCGTTCTGATTGGTCTGTTTCTATGCCAATCAGTGTCTCTGGGCCTATTAACAGGACCTGATCAGAAAGGCGGGGCTGATCAGCAGCCCAGGTGAAGGCCTGGAGAAAATTGGAGGCGAGGTTGCTGACAGGCCCAGAGCTAAAAAGAGAGGCAAGTGCTGATCAACAGCTGCCACAGAGGCTATGGATCAGACCCTGCTTCTCTCTTTAGACCTCTCTCTGGGCCTGATTCGCAGCCCCCTCAGCAGTCAGTGCTGGGTCACCATGCCTGCAGCCACTGCAGGACTGACTTCCAGTTGGTCGAGCCTCCCAGTCATTGCAGATATAACGGACTTAGGGTTTTTATATATTAGGATTCTCTTATACTTGAACTATTCAGAATGAATTGTGTTATGTAGAAAGAAACATTGATCAATCCTTGCCACAATGGGAATTGCCAACATGGAGAGAAAGGAAGCAGATGACTAAATAATTTACAACATAATTGTTAAAAATATAATCTGTATGTGGATTTTGTTAAGGATCTCTTGAGCTGCAGGCTAAATGCTTTGGCATTTACCTCCTTTGTACATAATAATAATATAACCTAATGGATTGCTCTATTTTAGGTTTATGGAGTTTAAAAGTAAAATGGATTAGAACAACTCATCTGGGCAAGAGAGATTTCTTTTTAGTTCTCTTCTATCTCATCATCAACTCTATAGATTTTACAGTTATCTTGAAGGCAGAAAGATTTAAGGGTTCAAAAATAAACAGATTTTTGGGGGATGTTCTTTAGATTAGTTTTATCTTGAGCCAAATAATTTCTCTCCCTAAGCTTCAGCTTCCTCATCTTTCAAATATCATATCAAGTTCATAAGGTTGTCATAAGGGATAAATGAGTTAATAATTGGTTCAGAAATTTCCAAGACCTCCCTCAGGCTCAACCATCACTGAAGTACTTACAAGACTCTAATCTTGCTAGAGCAAAATCATGTATTCACTATAAGTCATATTGTTAGGATCAGATTTTCTGGTCAAATTGGTACAGCATGATCTAAAGCCTCTGACCTTATCTTATCAGGCAGCAATATTTCAAGGATTTGGAGATTATCTCCCAGGAAGTACTAATGGGTCAAGGGAAGTAGGAGGTTGCAGAAATGTGCTAAGATGTGAGACATTCCACAAGAAAAAGAAAAAGCTGTAGAAAACCCTCATTCATCAGATGGTCACTGTTTTCTTTAGCATGAAAACTTGACTGTACATATTTCCTGCTGTATTGACATTAAATTTTCCCTAAGGGATTTGTTAGGGGTAACAGTAGAAATAGGATAAGCCCAGAGCTATTGAATGACTATATAGGCATAGATTGATACAGATGGATAGTAAATATTCACGTCAATAGAAAAGCAAGTTCACTCTTGAGGTAAGGAAGGTAAAATAATCAGAAATGCAAATTTAGGTGAAATTTATCATAAAATAATCAGAATATGTATTATCTCTTACTTATTGGGGCAAATGAAGATAGCTATTATTTATTGATTTATTTATATACTCATTGCTACTGAATGCCTATCATTCATTTATTTATTCATCATTTCACTTAACAAATATGTATGGTATAGCCAATATTTGATAGGCACTGTCCCAGGCACTAAAACCACCAAAGAAAACAAATTAAAGACCTGTCCTCTGATAATTTACATTGTACCAGTAACAATGGCATTAAGCAAATACAATAATTTCAGCTGGTATTAAATGCTACTCAGAGAAAAACAGTAATTGAAGCAATAAAGCACTAAGTTTTATACAAGCAATCAAAATTTCCCAATTTAACTGAGTATCTGGAAGCCTTAAGGCAAGGTAGAAATGTTATCAGTTCCTAGAAAATCTTACCTAAGAGTGTGTTAGTTTCTTCTTCCTCCCTCCCTCCCTCCCTCCCTCCCTCTCTTCTTTCTTTCTTTCTTTCTTTCTTTCTTTCTTTCTTTCTTTCTTTCTTTCTTTCTTTCTTTCTTTCTATTTCTTTTTATTTTTTTTATTGATTTCAGAAAGGAAGAGAGAGGGAGAGAGAAATAGAAACATTAATGATGAGAGAGAATCATTGATCAGCTGCCTCATGCATGCCCCACATTGGGGATCTAGCCTGCAACCCGGGCATGTGCCCTGACCTGGAATTGAACTGTGGACCTTCTGGTTCATAGGTCGACACTCAACCACTGAGCAACACTGGCAGGACGAGTGTGTTAGTTTCTTATTGAACTGTAAGAAAGTACCACAATGTGGTGGCTTAAAAAATTGATCTGAGTTCTGGAGATTAGAAGTCCGAAAGGGGTCTCAGTGGGCTAAAACCAAGATGTGATGGGCTGTCTTCCTTCTGGAGACTAGGGGACAATCTATTTTCTCAACTTTTGCACCTTTTTAAAAGGCTGCCTGCATTTCTTTGCTCAGTGCTGCTTTTCATTTTCAAAGCCAGAATGGTCAGTAGAGTTTTTTTCATGCTGTATCACTAATTCTTCTGTCTCCCTCTTCTGACTTTTCAGACCCTTGGATTACCTAAGACCCACCTAGGTAATTCTATTTTAAGGTCAGCTAATTAACAACCTTAATTTCATCAGCAACCTTAAATCCCCTTTTCCAGGTAACACTGTATTTAAAGGTTTTAGGGATTCAGATATGGGTATTTGAAGATCCACATGAGTATGTGGACAACTTCACACACCCATGTGGGTCTTCAAAAGATACCTAATTTATAGAGTAAGCAAAGTTTAGGATAGAGTTTGCACAGCCATTTTTTACTACATGCGAGAAATTCAGTAGGCAAAGCATTATTACATATGACTCGGATCATAGTTAGTCAGAAATAAATAGGAATGTTTTCTACAGTACTTATATGATAAAATAGCTAAGGAAAAAAAGGCTGCTATACTAGTAATAGCTCCTTCAATTGGAATTAGATATTTTGTACAATACTACTTGAGGAGGATGGTGAAGGCAAATCAAATTTGGTTAATAATTCTTCTTTTATATCCAGGATTAGGCATAGTTACTGGTAGATATGGTATTCTACCATTCTCCATATATTTACTAATCACAGTAATAATTTGCAATCATTTTTCTTCGAACACTTATCTTTTTCTTACCATGTAGTTAATATACAAAATTTGTAAAATATGCTTTTCATTTGATCTATTGAGAAGGGAGGACTTCCAAGTATCCCGCTTCATGCCAATTAATTAAGTAAAACCAAATTCCATCCAGCAAATTTTCAGTATTCATGGGCAGATACAGAAAGTGCATGGAACATATAAAATATATAATTTGAGAATGCCAAGGGAAAACATTTTTATTTGGACACTAAGCTCCCACTGATCTCATTTGCCAATCGTTCCTGAAAATGCTCAAGCTGCCTATAATGGGATGTGTTTTCATGGTGATGTGGGTAGAAGATTGTCACTTTTATTCAGGATGCTGGAGGGTATATATTTGAGTGTCTAACCTTTGAGATACAAAGCAAAGACTTATTAGTCAACTATGGCATCTCCTGATCTCTGTTCCTTGAGAGAAAATAGCTTGAAAATCTACCTACCTTTTTACAGTTGGATCCACCCTTAATTGTTTATTTTAGTAAAACTAGTTGGGAACTTAAAGCTAGCAAAGAATTGTGAGAGATTATGGGGTTCAACAATATCCTTTTGATTAAAGGTGAGAATATCTATAGCCTAGCTCCACAAATGTGACAAGAATTAGGCGTCAATTCAATCTAAGAAGAAATTGAGACTGGTTTTATCTTCTCATGTTGCCAGAGGACTCCCGATTTCCCTGGATATAGAATGATTGTTGTATCAGAAGTTATTGCTTTGGACATTATAACAACTATCTAGGATCCATTCCCCTGTGACTATGACCCTTAAATTCCAATGGAACATAATTTAAGACAAATGTTATTTGTCTAACAGAATCATAGGAGGGTTTTAAAACACATGTGATATATTCTGTGTCATTGAAACCAAGCAAAATTCAGGTCTTTGTTTAAGTCAAAAGAAATGCATTTGAAATACTGTGTAAACTCTAATATTACAGTTATGTTTCACATCCCCTCAAATCTGTTTCATCTCTCTAAACACAACCCCATAAAAACCCATCTCCTTGAAATGGGGTGGAAAAATGATGGTTAGTAAAAGGAAACTCAAAGAATGCTCTTTACAGCACATTATGTGCTCTTTTCTGAAAAAAACTTGCCTTTTTCTTTAATATTTCTAAATAGGTCAAACCCAGACTTTTTGAATGTCCTAATCTGAACACCAAATACCTCTAATCTTAGAGTTTACACAGAAGAAAAGGAAGAAGGAGTCACGATTTGCCCCTTTCCCTATCCTTGTTTATTAAGGACTTCTGCCAAGTCTTAAGGTCTGGAGATTTTTATTAAGGTATTATTTTCACCAAGAATGAAAAGAACTAATAGAAATCATTATCCCCAGGAGGCTTTAGATTTTCTTTAAGTCACTTGCAATATTATTTTAATAGCATTCATAAAGAGCCATTTAGACTAAAATGCCCTGGAGAGCTTTATCCATAATGCAATGGAAGCTCTAAGATGAAGAACAAAGCCCTGGACCAGGGTCAGAAGACCAGGACTCCAACAGAGTGCCTGCTAGCCTTGGTGTCTGCCCAGAGCAGTACCTTCTTCTCAGGGCCTCAGGTTCCTTCTCTCAAAATAGAGAGGATTAAAGGCTTTGGGTGACTTAGGAGAGAAGATGAAGCATTATGTTGATCTGATTTACAAATTAAGCTTCCACTTAAGAATACCATTCCTGAATCAGTGCTTGAAAGCTAGATTTTATGATTTTATCTGATGTGTTGGAAAGTTATTTGCTTCTATGAAATAGGGCTTTGATCCATTAGTTTCATTCATTTATTCAATCATTCATTCATTGTGCAATAAATATGTATTGAAAATATACTCTGTGCCAATTAATGTTGGATAATCAAGGAATAAACAATGGTTCTCTCCCACCTGGCTGCTGTGTTGATTTAATTAGCTTCTTGATTACTCAAAGTCTCAGGCATCCTTAAATTTAAATGTTGCTGATTATTGATGTCTGCTTTGGGTGGGGTAGATATATCTGTGGTATGTGTGCCTAATCTGAGCCACTCTTGTTAGAACGCATTCCTTCCTAAGTCAGAATCAAAACAATCAGAAATGTCCACAGAAATATTTTCCTCTATTTAAAATTAAATATCTTGGTTTGAAGAAAGATTATATATATGTGTGTGTGTATATATATATATATATATATATATATATATATATATATATAATTTTAGAATCACATTTTTCAGTGGTCCTTATCCATTGAAATCAACATTTTTACAATGTTGCATATGATATAGGAATGCAAATTCATTATGTAAGGAAAATAGAGCTTTATGTCAAGATTTATTTCTATCTAAATAATATTTACCTTATTATAGCTCAACTAGAGTTCTAACCATATTAATAACATGTAATTCAAAATATGTAAGTTGCACAAGTGTTTTCTAAATTCTATATTTTAATTTCAAGTGACTTCAAACCCAGAAAAGTAAAAAGAAACTAAAAATGGAAACTAAAGCCTTAAGACAATATTGCCATGGACTGTTTTAATGCCCTTCCAGGGCTGACAGACTTGTGGTATGTGAGACCTGTTTTAACAATACCTTAAGCAGGGTCAATTGCATGGAATTTTACCTATGAATCTGGGAAGACTAATTGACCCTGGCTATCATTGTCTGTGGGATTTCAAGGAGGTGATGCATGTCAAGTGTCTCTCACAGGGCATGCCCCATAGCAAGTGCTCAGAGAAGGGTAGAAGATTACAGTTTTGGAAAGCTCCTAACACAGTATCTAGTTATTATGAATTTAATAGAAAATATTTATTTTCACTTGCAAATAAATTCAGAGATAAGATTAGCTCAGTGTTTTTATGAAATAATGTACAGAAAATCTTAGGAAAGCAAAGCATAGAAGCATAGATGCTGAATTCAAATTCAATGGAACAAAAAAGAAAAATGTGGAGGTGAAGGAAGTCAAAACTAAAACTTCATTCTTTTAACTACCCCTTTCAGCCAAGTCCCTTGTTGATAGTGTGAAAAAATAATGAAACCTGCTCCATTACCAAAGAACTATCTTGCTATTGTCAACTCTCAACGTTTCTCATTTGAGAATCAAATTTGTTTTAGTTACTGATGTGTTCTATGCTCTCTGCCTGTATTACCATAAATTATTTCCACTAGAAATATCGAAATGTGAAACAAAAAGCACTGGGTGTTTTCATACAAGAGAAAGGAATCTTACCCAAAGGAAATAATGTCCCCATTACACCCTGGTGCGCAACCTTGTATATTCAAAATCTTTGTCTATACCTCACGTGGGGGACATTATGCTATTATAATACAGTTGCTACAAATGTTTAAACACAATGCTAATCTAATACTAAAGCAAAAGACCTCTGGATCTCCCATCTCAAAGCATTTAACCAACATCTATCATTACTAAACATTTTTTATTTTTTGTTCCATTGAACTTGAATTCAGCATCTATGCTTCTATGCTTTGCTTTCCTAAGATTTTCTGTACATTATTTCATAAAAACACTGAGCTAATCTTATCTCTGAATTTATTTGCAAGTGAAAATAAATATTTTCTATTAAATTCATAATAACTAGATACTGTGTTAGGAGCTTTCCAAAACTGTAATCTTCTACCCTTCTCTGAGTACTTGCTATGGGGCATGCCCTGTGAGAGACACTTGACATGCATCACCTCCTTGAAATCCCACAGTAAACTTACATGAGATATCCTCATCTAATTCCAACAGACAGCACATTATCCTAGTGGCTATTAATTCCCCATGCAGCTTGCAGTTAGTGGAGCAAAGTGCCTCATTCCAAGCCTAGCTCCTCTTTCTCATCCACAGATCCATCTCTCTCTGATTCTTTAAGACTCAAACTGAATCTCACATCCATCCACAAAACCTTCACTGACATTCTGGGGTGGTGCTACTTCTGTGACTTACACAGAACTTATAGTTGGTACTGTGAACATTATCATACCAATCTTGTTGTTCTGGTTTGTTTCTGTTACTCCATTTTAGTGTCATCAGTATTACAAAGGTGGCATCTTGGTGCTTCTTGTGCCTTTACCGCGCCTGGCTCCAAGTTGAGTGGCCACATGGGGGTAAGGAGAAAGGCTTATTTAAGCGCAGAGGAGGCTTTTTAGGTTTTCGTTCTGAGTATGTCTATTTTGGCATGTACCAAAAAGAGACCTTCTCACTGCATTGCCCTTCCTATCAAAGAATTAAAGTAGCCATTTAGCCTGATTGCCACATATTCTTTACTCCATTGCCTTTTAACATCATTTTCATAAACACAAGTTGAGGTGGAACATAATAATAGCAACCTCATCAGGCTAGTGTTGCAACTATAAAAAACAAAAAGCCCCTCCTCACGGGATACCAACTGTTCACTTTCCCACTTTAGGCATTATCTTTTCTGTTCCAGAAAATACACACAATGTACACTGGGTTGTCTTAGTTACTTACAGTTTTTCAGTGAGCACAGAGGACAGTGAGATCCAATTTTATGTAACATTATTTCAATAGATGTACAAATGAGAGTGAATAATAGCTAGTAAAGGACGATGATAATCATGATTATGAGACTTTTATATAATTTTAGATGACATTCAGAATATCATTTGAAGAAGGTTCAGTCATTATTCAAATATAAAAGGTTTTTTCCTTTACAAAATTATAGGTAAATTTTTCTTTTCCTGCCCTAGGATTTAGGGACTAAGAATGAGCACAGTTCATTTATATATTCTATTGCTCTTTATTGCTGCCATTCATTCATTCATTCATTCATACAATATTTACTGGTTTCATTAATATATAGATATTGTCACAAAACAATGTACCTTGAATCTCAAACCTCTATTGTAATTGATAAATCTAAATAGTAACACAACTCACGAGTCTACATATCTCAAGCCTGGTTTTGGTATGAGGAGGCAAGGAAATTCCATTGTCTTTGCACACCATTTCACTAGCTTTGTGAAAAGATGAAAATTCAGACATCATGCCTTATGCCTGTTTGTTATCAAGATTCCATGTAGCCAATTTGATGGATCTTTCCCCCACTTCAGTGACTTGTTTACTACACAAAATTTAAGAACAACAGAACAGTAGCTCCTTTTGTTAATTGCGCACCATATGGCAGACACTGTGGTATGTGCTTTGCATTTATTACCTCGTATAATCCTCAAGAGAGCTTTATGTGGCAGTCCTTGATTTTATATGTTAAAAAAATAGGGAACCTAAAAGAGGTTGAGATTACATAACTTTCCTCAGGTGGCACGTATGGCCAAATAAGGGGTAGAGTCTGTATTTGATTCCATGTCCCATGGACACTGAAGTCCATGACCGATTCACAGCAGACAAGGTACAATTGAGTCTACTGTGGCTAAACAGCCTTTCCCTGCTTTACTTCAATGAAGCCCTATTTTCTTGCTTTTTCTACCATAGTATTTACTTAACAAGCAGAACAACAAAAAAACTTGCTCTGCAGTTTTTGGAAGAAGGAGAAAAGATCAACACTACTCTTGCTTTCTAAATTTTAAGTCATGTTGGGGTCACTGTGCTCAATCACCCTCATCTCTATTTCCACTTTGAGTAATAGGACTATTATTTCTGAAAATCATTAACGTGGCTTTGCTTTCTCACTTCTTCCCATACCGTTAAGCACTTAGCTATAACTACTGTGGGAACCAAAGCAGATATTGTCTCTGTTAATTTAAAACGCCTAAGTGCATGATAATTTCAGTTATTTTTGGTATTGAAGTTGAAAATATTAGCTTTAGTATTTAACTAAAAATATTAACTTGGGGAGTCAGAAGGTCAATTTTATAATCTAGAACTGAAATAAATTGATGTTGGTGACTTCTTATGCCACGGTTGGAATTGTTCTGCCTACTAAGCCACTGCTATTGCTCCAGGAGCAGCAAGGTTAGAAGTGACTTTTCACAGGCAGAAGGGGCCTCACACACAAGTGACCTGATGAACAGTTCTGTTCCATGTCACAGCATACGGGAAGGGAACCTCTAAGTGTCCACTTCCTAAGAAATGAGTCTCATTCTGGCTTATTGATCTGTCACTGAGATTGCTACCACATGGATGCAAGCCACCATCCTCTCTTGCCTGAATAATGCAGCCTGGTGACTCTTTTGTTTCTACTCTTTCTCCGTTTCTTCTCTACTCAGCAGTCAGAGTGATCCTTTTAAAATACAAGTCAGACTAAAGTCAATAACCAACTCAAATTATCCCTGGGCTTCCCATTTCATTCATAGGACAGTCCACATCCACATAATGGCTTACAAGGTCCTTCATGATCTGTCTCCCCAATCCTCGTCTGATCTCAACCCCTACTATTCTCTCCTTATACTATACTCCATCACACCTGAGGTCTTCACTATTCTCCAATTATGCCAAAGCTGCTTCTGCCTCAGGGCATTTGCATTGTCTGTTCCTTCCGCATGGTATGCTCTTCCATCAGATATTCACCTGGCTGAGCCCATGACTCTGAAGATTCTGCTCAGATAGCACCTTCTCAGCAGACCCATCTCAAGAAGAACCTACTTAAAATTGCAGCATCCCACCACTCCTGATCTTCCATATCATACACCAATTTTTCTGCCATTATATTTGCTACCTTTTTATATCATGTACATAAATAGTAATTTACTTGTTAGACTATAAGTTCTAGAAGGTAAAAGGTCTTTGTCATGTGTATCTATTGATATACTAGTATATTGAACACTTAAGTAAGTGCCTGATAGTCAATATTTGTTGACTGACTTAAGTAAATAAGAAAACAGAACCCAACCAACAGAACCCAACCAACAAAACTCAGCCAATGTTTTTAAGATAGCTTGACTTATAACATGGGCCATATCGCAAATACATATGCATTTTGGGGGGACCATTTAAAGGGATAGGCAGTTATTTTTAAGAAAAATTTTATACTTTGGTGTCTACTTCAGTTTCCAGGTATATAACTTCAGACATTTAATTACATAGAGTTAAGTAATTATTAATAAATAAGGTACATATATATGAAATTAATTATATTCAATTACTCTATATCAGAGAAGTCAAATAGTTATCTAGTAAATGACATTTCCCTTTCTATAAAATATCTCTTTTATTTTACAGAATAATACATCTTATTACTGGTAGTAAATACATTTTTGGGGGGGAGCTAGAAGAGGATAAAGGGGGGAATAAATGGTGATGGAAGGAGACTTAACTTTGGGTGGTAAACACATAATACAATACACAGATGATGTATTATAGAATTGTATATCTGAAATCTATATAATTTTATTAACCAATGTCATCCCAATAAATTCAATAAAAATTAAAAATAAAAGAATAAATAAGTAAAAATAGGGAAATAACTTTTGGAAAAAAAAGAGTGGTGAGAAAGTTGCCTTGCCAGTTAAGATAAAATATTATAAAATCAAAATCACTAAAATAATTCTGTACCAATACCAATACAAAATATGTTAATCAATATTAATTTTGAGTAGTAGAAATATGAATGATTATGATGTTATTCTTTGACTTTTTTATAATTCAATTTTTCAAATATAATTTAAAAGAGCTAATAGAAAACATAGTTACCATTTAGAGAATAAATGGTTGAATCAGTATAGATAGTGCTTATAAATCTTAATAAATGAAATAATTTAATATATGATAAAATAAGCATCATAAAGCAGTGAAGAAGGAATGAAATATTCAAATTATGTCACTCATAAAACTAACTTTGCATGTAGAAACAATTATTTTGAATCCTCACCCCATATACTGAGATATATTTTAAACTGCTGTCAGAAATTCATGTAAGAGTAAAACTTTTAAAATATAAGAAAATTAAAAAGAATATCTTTTTTTTTCCCTGAAAAAATACTTCCTAACAATAAAACTACTGGAGTAACTAAGAAAAATGTCAATATATTTTAAATAGTTTTATGTTTAGAAATTCTTTTTATCAAAAATATAAAGTTAAAAAACATAAACCATTTGAAAAATATATGCCATGATATTATAAAAAATCAATATTCTCAAAATGTAAAAAACTCATAGAAATTGAATAACAAAAACATTATCTAAGAGTCAGTAGTATAAGTGAATATTGTAAAAGTAATTGAACAAGGTCATTAAACTGAGGTGACTGAAATGCCTTGGCAGTTTCCATAAGCAAACAGTAGGAAACTTCAGCCAGAGTCAATTCCTATAAATGCCTCAGGTTAAGAAATCAAAATTTAGGAACAACCAATTACAAACAGCCAAATAGGCTTTCCCTGATAAGGTAACCTTAAGCTAGGGCCAATCAAATAATTTTCTTGCTTTTCTTCCATATTTTCTCTACAAAAGCCTTTCCCTTAGCTTCTTGCTGGTGGTGCATTCTTAACTACTTTCAGTTTTGGCACTGCCCAATTTGAATCAACATTTGCTCAAAAACAGAAAAAGAAAAAAGAATTACATTTCATTATGCTGATCAGCTGCTATCCTTTAGGGTACCAATATATCCATAGTGTAATTGCCATGCCCTGGCTTGATTTCTTTATGTCATCTTGCTGCTTCACAGATGGTAGAGAGGAAGCAGCTGTCTTTTGGTTGAGGGTTCTTGGTAAAGTTTATAGTCTTTACACCTGGAAAACCTCCAAGTCATGCTAGCATCTGCTTTTGAAAGATAGGAATGTGTAATCCATGGTGCAGCGTCTTTAAATTGACTTTCCAGGAAGGAAAATATTGTCATTCTATGGCATTGACTTAATATAATATTCTCAGGTGTCTATAAAACCTATACAATATGTAACTAGCATATCCTTATTGCTTATGACTTCCAACTACTTTCTACAACCCTGTGGGTTTTCTTAAGTAGTGAAGGGAAGATGAAAAGCAGATGGCATTACAAATAACAGCAACAAAAGACACAGCCACTAAAGAAGAGGAAAAATAATTACCATAATGCAGGAGCAAAGTAAATTCATAATAATAAAAGTGTAATATGCTAATTAGACCAGACAGCCAAACGACCTTCCGGACGTCATTCTGGACGAAGCCACAGTGACTGGGGCCAAGGCAGAGGCAGTTAGGGGTGATCAGGCAGGTAGGTGAACAGTTAGGGGGGGATCAGGCAGGCAGGCAGAGTGGTTAGGGGCAATGAGGCAAGCAGGCAGAGTGGTTAGGGGTGATGAGGCAAGCAGTCAGAGTGGTTAGGGGTGATGAGGCAGGCAGGTAGGCCAGTGGTTAGGAGCTAGTGGTCCAATTACTTTTACAATATTCACTTCTTATATTACTGACTCTCAGGTTAAGAAATCAAAATTTAAGAACAACCAATCACAAACAGCCAAATAGGCTTTCCCAGATAAGGTAACCTTAAGCTAGGGCCAATCAAATAATTAGGCCCACAGGGATCAGGCCTAAACCGGCAGTCAGACATCCCTCGAGGGGTCCTGGATTGCGAAGGGGTGCAGTTTGGATTGAGTAACCCCCTCCATGCACAAATTTTGTGCACCAGGCCTTTAGTATAAGCATAATAAGAGATAATCATGTGAATGTCTAGTCTCCTTTTCTGCTTCAGGCAAACTCATAGGAGCCTTCCCACTTACTAACAATTTCAGGTATGAAATTGTTAATATCATGGCATAGGCATATATTTTTCTTATTCAATTTCTATGACTTTTTTACATGACATTGTAGAACATGGTCTGCTATGGTGAGTACTGTAATTCTACTGGAGAAACCATTCCATGTGTCTATAATTTGTAGCCTTTTGAATAAAAGACTGGCTTCTTTTATTTAGTATAATTTTACAGTTCACTTAGGTTGTACTAGTAAAATGAGTTCTACATTTGTTTTACTTATTAATAATTCATATTAAATTGCACAGGCATGCAACTATTTATTTACCTATTCATCAGTTTATGGATATGTGGGTTGGTTTGGGCTATTATAAATAAAACTGCAATAAAGTTTTGTTTGGACTAATGGTTAATCTTCTTGGTTATATATCTCAGAGTGAAAATGCTTGAGTATACGGTAACTCTGTATTTTTGAGAAACTATCCAACTGTTTTATGAAATGGCTGTACCATTTGACATTTCAACCAGCAATGTTTTCTCAACATTCTTGTCAGCCCTTCATGTTTTATAGCTTTTTAAGTGTAGCCATCCTAGTTTGCATAAAAAGAGGGCTCATCGTGGTTTTGATTTTTGTTCCCCTAATGACTAATGTTGAGCATCATTTCATTTGTGTATTGGCATTTGTATACTATATTTTTGGAAATGTTTATTTAGATCCTTTGACCATTTTAAAATTTTATTATTTGTATGTTTGTGCCTATGTTGTATGATACAAGAGCCTTATCAGATACATGATTTTTCAATAGGTTCCTCTTTTGTGTAGATTTTTTTTTTTACCTTTTCAAAGTTATGTTTGCAGCACAAAAGTTTTAAATTTTATATAGTCCAGTGTATCCATATATTCTTTTTTGCCAATTGTGTTTTTGGAGTCATGTCTGAGAAACCATTGCTTAACCCAAGGTAAAAATGAGATATTTATTCTATGTTTTCTCTAAGAGTTATATATTTTAACCTACTACAGTTCAATCTATGATCCATTTGATGTTAAATTTTGCGTATGATGTGATGTAGGACGTCAGCTGCTTTCTTTAGTATGTGGATATCCTGTTGTCCCAGCACATTTGTAAAAAGACTACTCTTTTCCCATTTAATTGTCTTGGCACTCTTTTTAAAAATATATATATTTTATTGATTTTTTACAGAGAGGAGAGGGATAGAGAGTTAGAAACATAGATGAGAGAGAAACATCAATTCAGCTTCCTCTTACACACTCCCTACTGGGGATGAGCCCGTAACCAAGGTACATGCCCTTGACCAGAATCGAACCTGGGACCCTTCAGTCCTCAGACCGACACTCTATATCCACTGAGCCAAACCGGCCTGGCCTGTCTTGGCACTCTCGTGTAAAATCAACTAGCCATAGATATGTTACTTTAGTTTTGAATTCTTAATTCATTCCATTGATCTACAAGTCTATGTTAATGTCAATACTGCATTGTGTTTTACTATCACAGATTTGTATAAGTTTTAAAATTGGAAAATGTGGATCCTCCAACTATGTTGTTCCTCTTTTTCAAGGATGTTGTGGCTATTCTTTGTTCCTTACATTTTCGTGTAAATCTTAGGATAAATTTGTCAGTGTCTGCAAAACATGAGCTGGAATTTTGATAGTGGACTGTGCTGAATCTCTATATCAATTTGAATTCCATTACCATCTTAAAGCATTGAGTCTTCTGATACATGAACATGAACATGAGCAGTCTTTCAATTTATTTATATCTTTAATCCCTTTCAACAATGTTTTATAGTTTATAGTAAACAAGTCTTATGGTTATTTTATGAATTAAGCAATCTATATATAATAGATAAAAAAGAACAAAATAATAATAATAATAATAATAATAATAATAATAATGGGGCAGGGGGAGGGGAATGGTAAGCCCTGTGTTCTTGGCTGCACCAGCCTACAGAGGTTTACATCATACTGAGCTGGATGAATGGAGAAGGAGAGTAGGTCATAATTCAAATACTACAGACACTCACTTTTTATACTGCAACTTAGTAGCTTTTTCTTGTGAATGTTTCTTCATTTGCTATATGATCTTAGGACAATTTCTAGAGACTTCAAATAATTGTATGGGTTTTTCAAAAATAATTTTGAATAGTAAAGTTTTTGTTTTGCTGAGAAGAGGATTCTTAGAGCTCCTTACATTGACAGTCCAGAAGCCCTTCCTCCTGTATAAATGTCTTGGCATATGCAAGTCATGCATTGAAATGCATGTATAATGTATGAGCACCCACATACATTTACGAATGAATGGGAAAGTATCTGGAAGCCTCCCCACACTAATATTCACAGAATAAAAAGTTGTGTAGGAGAAAGTGCAGACTAATCTTTATCCATTATTTCTATTGATATTCTTCTATCACTCTCCTGCTTCATACACCTTATTAAGTTCTGCTAGTCAAAATATTGTCATTCTGGGTTCCTCATAGTCTGTTTCCAAGTTATTTGCCTAATGTGTCCTGTACTTTCCTATCTACCTATAAAAATCCTCTTTATTTTTCAATGCTCATTTGAAATACTAGGTTCATTTCCTGATCATACCTCTGTCATTTACAGTCTTTTTGTATAACTTTATGGAATATATGTTCAGTTAACCTGATCTTTATGCCAGATTTTAAGTGTTTGGAGAGCAGAGATTTCCTTATTTCCCTCCTATCACTTTACACAGAAGCTGTCTCATAGAAGGAACTCAGAAGTTGGTCACTCTTGAATGAAATGCTTTTCATCATAATATGTGGCAGCACGAATCCCTGTCTAAGGTTATAGCTATGTACATTAAACATTAAATGGAAATGGGAATATGTACTCCCCGAGGTATCCAGTGAAAATACGTTCCCTTGAACACTTTGACTTACAGGGCACAGTCCATACAACTGAGGATGTGAAGGAAATAATCTGAAGTTCTGACTCCCAAAAAAGGAAGTCCTAAGGAGGCTATTGTTTTGTTTTTTGTTGTTGTTTGTTTGTTTTGTTTTTAGGCTCTACTCTGCTCCAAGAAGAATGTTAAGCACTTGGAATATATTAACTTACTTCGGTAATAACCCTAAAATTTAGGTATTCCATTTTATTGGAGGAGGGTTTGAGGTACACAGCTGTTAATAACTTACCCAATGTCACAAAACCAGTAGCTGGTGGAGCCTGATCCAAAGCTTGGTGTTCCTGACGTTTAATCTCAGTCCTGTAATAAAACTATTTTCAATTAATTATTGTATAACTGGCAGTGATCTTTAACTTCTGCCTTCCCTATTTGGGGGCATCTTAAAAATCAGTGGCATATTGGACCAACTGCATCTTCTGCCTCATCAGATACTGTCATGTACACATAGACACAGAGGTGTGACTTCAAACACCCAATGGCTGTAAACAAGACCAGCAAGCCTGCCTAACATTTCCTGAAGAAACAGCCTCCCTTGGTGAGAGACAGAGGTCATTGCCAAAGAGCTGAACAGATAGACCTATCTTTAAGGAGCAGTGTTGGTGAATGATCTCAAAGCAGAAACCATTTAACTATACCTGTGTATTAAGTGCACAAGGTTATCTTCATAGATTTTCCCTTTCCCTTTCTCCCAGTAACAGGTACATGGTGGGTATTTGAATAATGCCTCATTTTATTTGTTTCAGCATTTTAATGATACTGGATGCTATGAAAAACGCAGGTGGCAAAGTATATGTAAATACGTTATGAAGATTCCCTGTGTGATTAGAAATTATTTGTGTGCTTTTAGCAAATAACTGGAATTCAGCCTGCTAAGCTAGTGGTTTGAAACCAGCATGGTTTGTTTCTTAGTCTGGGCTGTCACTTTAAGCAGCACATCACCATACTCGCCACTGGAAGATTTCTAGAGTAGGGATGTGTTCATAAGCAGTCTTCTTCATTGAACTTAAATAACACAGTTCTATAAGCACTCAGCTACTTGGAAAAGAACCATATGGTCAATTTGAGCCATTGGAATTCTTTCCAAGACCTCTCAAGGGAAAGTCTCTTAATATGGGGATTCCTGTCCTGTCCATGGTCAACAGGTCAGGCTATGTAACTGCTAACTATAGGTAACGGTTTTAACAGCATGGGCCTTGGAACCAGATACACCTCAACTCAAATCTTGTCTCCACTTATGTCTAACAGCATGGCCTTGGATAAGTTACTAACGCTCTAGACTTCAGTGTCTTCATTTGTGAAATGGAAATAGTAACATCTAGCTCTTTGGTTTGTTCTAGGGCTTAAGTGAAATGATTAAGGTAAACATTTTTTTAAAAAGTTTTTGCTTGTTTAGCTTTGCACGTAGGTGGTTTCTAAAGTATAGTGTTGAGAAGCTTTCAGAAATGAGTCTTGGGCTCAGCATAGGAGAGCCCCCTGATGCATTGGTGATGCTTCTGTGGACATAGGATAGGGAATGAAGTCAGAGTTTGCAGTCTCATATTTCTTACCTTTAAATCTTACTCTGTCTGTGGTGTCTCCAACCCCAGTTTGGAGAAAAAACAGAGGAAAATATAGTTCTAATACACAGTGATTCTTTTTATAATAACTGGATTTCAAAAATTATAAATTTATGATAAAAGGAATTTAAATTTGATGTAATAAGTGATTTGTGATCATTGAATATATTAGCTCATGGGAATAAAACCCCAAAAGAGGTTTGAAATTATTTAGGAATTTTAAGAGTAAGCTAATAAATAGTCATCAATATCTCTAGAGTCTAAGAGAAATTAGTCTGGAATAAAGAGAACTAGACCATTGAGTCTAAATTAAAATGTCATTTTTTTCTGGCATTTTAAGTTATTTTTTTTTTATTTCACAGTAGCATGCACTTCAGTGAGTTATTATCATTGCTGCAGTTATAATTATTATTAATTCAGCCAGTTAGCAAGTTAGAAATGCTGTGTCTTGGGCACTGAGGATAAGTAAAGGGAGAGAGAGGGAGGGAGGAAGAGTCGAAGAGAGAGAGAACAGAGAGAAGAGAAACAGAGTTTCTTCAAGAAACTCATAGCCTTGAGGACCTGCTTTAAAGTTGTTTTTTTTTTAATTTAAGTAATGATTTAAAAATTATTGCAAGCAGTCCTGGCTGGATTGCTCAGTGGTTAGGATGTTGGTCTGCACAACAGAGGGTTGAGGGTTTGATACTTGGTCAAGGGCATGTACCTGGATTGCAGGTTCAGGTTCATTCCCTGCCCCTTAGTCCACACGCCTGTGGAGGCACCCAATTGACGTGTCTCTCACATCAATGCTTCTCTCTCTTTCTCTCCTATCTCTCTCCTGTCTCTCTCACCCCTCCCTTCCACTCTCTAAAAATAAAAAAAGACAAAGTTTTAAAATAGTTAAAATAACCTTAGCTTTAAAAAAATATTGCAAGTAGCAGACACAGATTAGGAAGGCAACTGCCAGCTTGTGCATACAAAATCACCTGGTTTGGCTGCTAAAATGCAGATTCTGACTGACTCAGGTTGGGGCCCAGATCATCTCTTCCTAACGAGTTCCAAGATGCTGTTGGTGCTCTGCCCCTGGAGCCACCCTGGAGTGACATGGCACCCTATGGGCCTGGCCTCCCCACCGGGGAGTTCATCCTGAGGCAGGGCAGCTTTGTGTGGAGACCGGTGAATATACTTAAAACAGCACTTCTGAAATATGGCTGCATAGTGGAATCTTCTAAGGAGTTTAAGAAAGTCTTGATGTGTGGATCTTGGCCTTTCCTCTTATATCCCCTAGAGATTTTCATGTAATTGATGTGGGGTGTAATGTGGGCTTCAGGATTTTGAAAAGGTCCCCCAGTTAAGTTTCTGTTGCTTCTGTGACAGTCTGCCACAAGCTCAGTGTTTTTAAAAAACACAAATTTACATATGTATTATCTTAAAGTTCAGGAGATCATAAATCTGCAGAGATCTTGCTGGGATAAGATTAAGGTGTCAGAAGGATGCATTCCTTTCTGGAGTCTCTAGGGGAAATCTCATTTCCTTGCCATTTCCAGTTTCTAGAGGCTGCTGGCTTTCCCTGACTGATGGCCCACTTCAAAGCCATAGTAAATCAGACCAAGGCTTCCCTCTGCTGCTGTGGACGATAAAGAGGACGTACTAAACCTGACAGTCTCAGGGAGGCCTGCATGGTGGCCTTACAAACTCACGAACAAAAGTAACCATATAGGATGAGCTGAAATTAAAACTCCTCAACTAAAAGCGAGTCGTAGTGGGTAATCATGTCCTAGGCCCTCATATCTTCCTTGACAAAGGTCAGTCTTTACCCAAACTAAGCCTGTTCATAGTCTTTCTGCATCTAAGATAACATACCTTTGGGATGGTTGAGTAATTCCATATAAGTCCATCTGCACCCCTTTCTCCAGACCCTTCAGGGCACAATCTCCCACCAAAGTGCAAGATCAGGGAACCTTTCATTGTTATCTTGTTCCCCCACTTACCATCTCTCTGTGCTATAAGTGTTCATTGTTAACTATCCTATACCCACCAATGTAGAAGAAATGTTTATCTCTTCATTTTACTCTATCCAATCCCAGAGATTTCCCTGCTTTGCTTTCTCCGCCTTCCTATTCTGTCACCAGTGAATTTCGTGTAATCCTCCTTATACATCCTCCTTTTTCAAAAATTTATCTTTATATTTTCTAAAATATATTTTCATCGATTTCAGAGAGGAGGGAAGAGGGAGAGGAAGATGAAAATATCAGTGATGAGAAAGAATTATTGATCAGCTGCCTCCTGCGCGCACACACACACACACACACACACACACACACACACACACACACACCCCCAGGGATCGAGCCCTCAACTGTGCCTGGATTGGGAATTAAACGTGATTACCTGGTTCATAGGTCAATGCCCAGCCACTTAGAAACACCGGCCGAGCTATTTTTATTTTTGAAAGTATTACAGAAGCCCCCCTTTATTCCCCTTAAGCCTCCTCCTTTGATTGTAATGTATAAAATAAGGTGCAAAACTGCCATTCTCTGGAGCATTTTCTTAATCCATTAAGATTTTGCTTCCCGGCAATTGTTGTCAGTTTGGCTCGAGTGAACTCAATAATTCTTACAGGTTTGGACGTTTCGTGTGTTGACACTGTCGTCTCTCTGATTGTCTTTTCAGAATCACTCTTCTGCTTTTAAGGGCTCTTGCGATTACATTGGGTCCACCACATATTTCAGGATGATCTCCCTCTTTTAATGTTAGCTAATTAGCAATACTAATTCAATCTGCACCCTTAATTTTCCTTTACTGTGCAACCTGTCTTAGTCACAGGGTCCCATCTTTGGGGGCCATTATGCCTATCACACCATGTAATTCTACTATGCAGCCAGTAATGGAAATCAGAATAGAGCATCAACATCTAACTCAGACCAGAGAGAAATAAAAATGAGCTAGAGGTATTAGGGCGAGGAAGACTTAACCTTTTACACTTGTCAAATATTCTTTAATAATGTATGAGTGTTTCTTTGTGCTTGAGGGTATAAAATCACCTCTTTAATATGTTCTCACAGTTAGATATACAGGATATAAGATGGACTGAGAGAGAAAAGGTCCTAAGTAAGGAAAATGGAAGGTGTTGGGAGAAACTTCAAATACCAATTTGATATTTGAGAATTGTTCACACACTATGGATTGAACCTTTTTATTTTATTCTTCGGGTATATGATCTTCACCCTTTTTTATGCCTCTGGCCACTGCCCAGTTTTAGATGTCTGACAAATCTCTTAAATGCCAATACCCTGGGCACAGAAGACTGTGCTGTGACACACAAGCTTTCAAGTGACAATTCAAAGTAAAGGTGATGCTAACAGAGCAATGAATCACCTTATTATTAATGTGTACCCTATTGTAATGCAAATAGAGTTCTTCTGAGTAGTCTGATCCTTCAGATTTTAAAATAGTGTAGTTTGACAGTTAAATGTGATATGAGAAGTAATGACTTTATAACTAAAGTAATCAACTTCTCAAATCTGCACGTTTACATGCAAAAATGAGTGAATAAGAATCTTGGGTGGGGAAAAGGGTAAATATTTGAAAATTCCAAATAAAAGGGACTAAATTATTTACATAAAAGAGTTAAATGTCTGATATAACATTAGTAGCTTATGAATTTCTTCTTCCTGATTTTTATTTTATAGCAAGTAAAACTCTCTGGATGCTTAAAGAATGCTCGATGTGACCATAGAAAACTAATATATAAAACATCCAAGGAAAACATTATTATAATAATTTCTAGTTTAGAAATTACTTTTTCCAGAAATACTTGTAGGTTTTATTGGTCCTCATTTGTAATTCTGTCAGACTCTTTACTAGCCCAGTCAAAGCCTTTGTCATATACTTGGTAATTATCTTTTTATTAATCTGCCTCCCCACCAAGTGTTGAGCATGGAAATCTCCTGGTCTTCTTTGCCAATGTATCTATTGCACATAGGGATCAGTCAATTAAAATTTGAATGAACAAACAAAGAAATTTATATTCCAAAGCTACTTCAGTTGAAGTCGCAAAGAAAAGAAAATATTTAGGTTTAGCTTGATAATGATAAAAACATTTTTTAAAATTCAAATATTGTTGAAGGCTTATTCTGGTGGCTGGGAATACAAACACCAGTAAGATCAGTCCTTGCTCTTCAGGAGCTCACAGTCTCAGCTAAGAGACAGATACTTAAACAGAAAGTTTCAGTATGTTCTGCTAAGGGCTATGGTGGAGATGAGCACAGCATGCTCTCACTGGAAAAAGGAGAAAAGAAATATTTCAAGACAGACCTCCTAGAAAAGGTGACATTTAAGATTAACTTTAAAAGTACTGTGGGAGCTAGCCATGTGATGGGTCGAAGGACTCTATTTCAGACAAAGGAAGAAATATATAATTATTTGAAAGAGGGGAAAGGATGGATATGGTCAAAAGTATAGAAAGGACATAGGGAGTTTTTTGGTTTAATTACCTGAGCTTGCCTAGCAGGATGCCAAGCCAAACACTGTCAGGGATAAGTCATACCGGACCCATGTATATTGTAATCATTTAACATTCAATATAATGTAGTTAGTTCTCTCTCATCACATTGAGCTGTCATAGTTTTCTATCTTGAATTTTGAAAAACAAGACTACACAGAACAACTGTGTTTGCATTATAATAGGGTCTGCATTGAATTTCAGTGAGTGAAATCCTATTAACTTATTTTAAATGTTTCTCTCAAGTGACTGCTCTCAAACCAACCCCACCAGCATCATCTGGAAACTTGTTAGAAATAAAATTTCTTGTGACCCTTCCCAGACCTACTTAATAAAAAAACCCTAGGGAGGGGTAGGACCCAGAAATCCGTGTTTTAATATAACTTCCTGGTGATGTTGGTAAATGCTTAACTTTAACAACTATGTTACATAAACACAAGAGCAACTTTGTAAGGAATCGGTAGTTTGCTGTTCCACTGTTGGTGGTGGTGGTTGGTAGTGGTGATGGAGGTGGTGGGTATAATGTTATGAGAAGGTTTGATCTTGGTGAATCTGTCTGGAGTTTGAATATCACTATATTTAAGTGAATTCTTTGCTTTGGGTTTTGTTTTGTTTTTTTTTTCTGCATGCTTTAGAGGATCCATGGCTTTCTCCCTGTATCCCCTCAATCACTTTCTTCCTGGAATCATAAAAGGACGAATTCTCAGAAGGTTCAGGGGTTAGAGGAAATCACTCCATTACAATGTAAGATAGTTCAAATTAAGACTGTGCCATATTTCCTTTGAATTTATGAAATTTTCTCCATCATGACCCAGCAGTTTTGATAAGAAAGGGAAAAAACTTATTTTGATCTAGCCTAGATTCTTTGGAGATTTATTTTGCTGTCTAATAGAAGCTGTTTAAATTTTACATTTTAATTATCAATTTAGTTGATAAGCACTTTAATTAACCAGCTGTTAGTAAGAACCACCATTGGCTTCCTACATTATTGATCAAAGGTTTGTTTTGAAACACCTGTCATTGTCTTCAAAAGTATAGATGTGAAAGAAAATATTTTTCTTTGCTTCTGCTTTTATTCTGCTCAGAAGAATCGGTCAGAGGCAATTTCCCTTTTTATAATGTCTCCTACAAGTTGAGTTGACATTGCAGCAACTTGTATAGCAGTGGCTTTGAAGATTTGTGGTAGATAAAGTTCTGTATTTTGCAAACTACATAATTGGGAGCCCAGCTAGCACAGGTGTGCATAGTGAAACAGAACATTTTCAGAGAAAATTTCCTTTTTCATAGCAGGAATAACCATGCCATAGAAAAGTGTCACTGAATAAACAGGTTAACCAGAAAGTTTTATTGAACATGTATTACATTTTCCAACCATTGTGGTTAAATAAAGTCTGTGGCAATTCCTACTCCAAACATAAATTTGGAGACAGTTTCAAGAGTTGAATGATTCCAGTCACCTAACTCTTATTAAGACTAGACTGGTACCTTCCCATTAGGTTATTGTCCAATGTTCATTATAATGGTATAATTTTGTAATGATTCTAAATCATTCCTTTTCAAAGTACATTTCTCAGAGAACTAACACTCCACTTGTGTCTGAGATGGAGGAGGGCTGGAAGAGGATGGCAGCTTTTCAGAGGTCAAATCATTTTAGTGAATGCACCGTACAACAGATTCACTCTTGGAGACGCTTAAGACATATTGACATATCAAAGACTTAATGTAAATTTTAAATTTTGATTAATGGAAGTGTCCAACACTTTTTTGAATGAGTCCTTTAATTTTAAAAGTAAACTGCTATAAGCACATCTTTTAAAATGTCCTTGTAAAAGATTTTCCATTATAGTTGCTAGTTTCTTCATCATTACTAATAAAAAAAGTCATTACAAATTTGGGCCTAAAGACTAATTAGAAAAATTATTAAGCAGAATATTTGTTTTACTTTTCTTCTCTATAAAATACTCCAAAGACATTTTATATAAGATAACCTGTCCATACCAAAAAACAGCTATTCTCATTCCTTTATATATTTTTCCTCACATACAGCACACAATATCAATGTGCCCTTCAATATGAAAGACTGGATTATGCCTTGTTCTAAATAGTAGAAACATACCTGAGAGAGTCTGTTGCTGTGAGACCATATTATATTTTTGCTTTGTGTTTTGTTTTGCAATCATTTTGGAGCAGTTACAATTTACCCAATCTCCTGTTAGAGTAGGTAATCTATAGTAGAGTCAGATAAATTCTAAAGGCTCAGTGACTTATCAGAAAAGCTTACTTCTCACTCCCATTAAAGTTTGAGGCAGGTGATGCTAAAACTCAAGCTATTTAAATCTTAGACTGGTGTCATGTTGAGGCTTCAAGGTCAGGCTAGCGTTATCCACCATCCAGGTTAGGCAGGAAGATGTGGGGTAGTGCTGACATTGGGAGGTGAACTGGATGACATTCTAATGCTAGACCTGAAAGCAGCATATATCACTCTACCCATGTTCTCTTGTCCTGAACCTGGCCATATAATCTAACTACAAAAGAGACTGGGAAATGTAGTCCTTCTGTGTTCCCACAAAGACAAAATGAAACCGATGAGCATCTAGCCAGTGTTTTCAATAGCAAGAAAGATGATCCTCAAGAAACCGGTTCAACTAATACCACCTAATGATAATAAACTGAATAGGACAAGCATACTGTGTGGGAGCATGTCTGAGTGTATACACATGCGTACAGACATTCATGCCTTTGAGCAAATACTGTGGACTTTAAGTCCTTAGCAGCTGTTCATCTTGTCACGGGCCACCTCTGCAACGTTGTTATTTCAAAAAAGGGAAGCTCCGTTCCAAATAGACATACAGACATGCTCTTCAAAAGTGTTCAACAGCCACAGGCTAAAGCCTTTAGCTACAGTGTTTCACAAAGTCATCAATAACCTTTTTGATGCTCACCCCTGCCAAGACTGTCCAGCAGAACTGAGGATGAGATCACACTCTCCACACGGAAATGTAAGGCGATGCAAGGAAAGAAAGGAGAGAATTCCCAATGATGTCTTCTATGCTCTTGTAGGGCCTGCTATTCTTTTTCTGTTTACTCACAAAGAATAGTCTAGGCCAGTGGATGGCAAACTGCGGCTCGCGAGCCACATGTGGCTCATGAGCCGCAGTTTGCTGCTCTGTTGACTGATGAGTTTGCCAACCACTGGGTTAGGGGCTTAATCACAAGGCACAACAACAGCCTGTAATTATTGGAATCGAGAGTCTAGGTCAGTGGTTGGCAAACTCATTAGTCAACAGAGCAGCAAACCGCGGCTCGTGAGCCGCATGTGGTTTGCAAGCCACAGTTTGCCAACCACTGGTCTAGGCTGTGGGGCTTCTTCATGGTTCTGACAGAAATCTGCCTTTATTTTTAAAGGTATGTTTCTTTAAAAAAAAAAAATATATATATATATATTCTATCTAATAAAAAGAGTAATATGCAAATTGACCGACCCTCCACTACACTTACAAACCATGCCCACCAGCCAATCAGGAGTGAGTATGCAAATTAACCCAACCAAGATAGCTGCAGCCATGGAGCGAGCAGGAGGCTTGGGTTCCCCTAGCAATGGAGGAAGCCAAGCTTCCCATACACCCTGGCCGGCCCTGGCCTCCACTCAAGGCTACAAAGTTTCAATTATAGAAGATAAATAAATCCCAGATACCAGGGCCTCCGCTTGGGTCACTGGGGGGCGTGGCTAGCCTGCAAACCACCACAGGCCCCTTGCCCAGGCTGCCCCATGTCCCAAGGGAACCCCTACCCTGACCCGGAACACCTTTCAGGGTAAACCAGCTGGCCCCCACCTGTGTCCCAGGCCTCTATCCTATATAATAAAAGAGTAATATGCAAATTGACCATCACTCCAACACACAAGATGGCTGCCCCCATGTGGATACAAGATGGCCACCATAAGATGGCCAGCAGGGGAGGGCAGTTGGAGATGATCAAGCCTGCAGAGGAGGGCAGTTAGGGGTGACCAGGCCAGCAGAGGAGGGAAGCTGGGGGCAATCAGGCTGGCAGGGGAGCAGTTAGGAATCAATCAGGCTGGCAGGGGAGTGGTTAGGGGGTGTTCAGGCTGGCAGGCAGAAGCGGTTAGGGGCAATCAGGAAGGCAGACAGGTGAGCAGTTGGGAGCCAGCAGTCCTCGATTGTGAGAGGGATGTCCGACTGCCCAGTAGGATCAGGCCTAAATGGGCAGTTGGACACCCCTTGAGGGGTCCCAGATTGGAGAGGGTGCAGGCTGGGCTGAGGGACATACACCTCCATGCACGAATTTCATGCACTGGGCCTCGTGTGTGTGTGTGTGTGTGTGTGTGTGTGTGTGTGTGTGTGTGTGTATGTGTATTTATTTCAGAGAGGAAGGGAGTGGGAGAGAGAGATGGAAACATCAATGATGAGAATCATTGATCTGCTGCCTTCTGCACACCCCACACTGGGGACCAATTGAATCATGAATTCCTGGTTCATAGGTTGACGCTCAATCACTGAGCCACGCCAACTAGGCTAAGGTATGTTTCTTTTTAAAACAAAAAATAAAAGAGATGTAGCTGTGGCTTTAAAAGTCACCAGTTAATAAGTGATGATTAAGTGCCTTTGTCACTCAGCCATTAGCCACATATTTTTCCATGTTTAGCAAAAATGAAATTTTCCCCATTAGTTATTAGTGACATTTAACCAAAATAATTAGCTCCCTTATACAATTGTGTTAGCAGTCTGAAGTTCTATTTTAGCTCTCTTCTGTGAAACTAGCAGAACAGCATCTTAATTTATATGAATCAGGTTGTCTGAACCTTGCCAAATAGAGCAAACTCATTTGTGTTTTCATTAATAAATAAGCACATGTTTCGTTAAGAGCAACAGTGTGGGTGGTTCTTTACACCTTCATTTTCTTCTCAACTTATGTTAAGCTTTGCAGCTTCCACACTTCTGAATCACCACCTCCGTGTCCTTTGCTGAGTATAATGACAGTTGAGCAGACCACCCCAAATTAGTATCTCTTGAGCTAATGGTTTAGTTGACAGACCAATGATCAAACCCTAGCTTTGTCTCACAGATAGCTAGAATAACCTTGGATCAGTCTCATTGCCTCTCTGAGCTTAGGTTGTTTTTGTTTTTGTTTTAATAAAATGGGGTTATAATAATATCACACCTGTCATATAATAAGTATTCAATAATATGAGCTGCCATTATTCAACATACATGCTTTCTTTCTAATCTCTTGTAACTTAAGACACATTTAAGACAAAGGTTATTGGAAATAATCACAAAAATATTAAATGTGTGAATGTATGCACTGCAAATAATCACATATTTAGCAGAGAAAGCTCCTCTCTCTAAACCCCACCATGATTTTTCTTGGTTTCTGCCCAAAATTTCTTGGATTATATCTTATACTTTCTATTATGATTATGCCACTGCTGTTGTTTAAGAGTCTGATAATGTTGGGCTTAGAGAAGTCTATTGGCTTACTAAACTTTGGATTGTTGAGAGGATTCAATAAAATGATGAATATACAGGATACATTATAACAGTAATAATAACAGTAATAATAAAAAAATAATGATTACTCTTAGTGAGTAATAACTGCATGTTCCATTTGGTTCCTTATTGCTTTTTTACATAACAACCTTACAAGGAATTATTCTTATCCTTTTATAGACCACACATCTTTAACCCAAGACCACATAGCCAATATGTTGCAGGAACCAAGATTGGAATCTATGGTTCTCTGCCTCAGAAACTTCATTGGTATACCACTTTAGAGTTTACAAAGCAATTAAATGCATTATTCCAATTAAGCCTCACAACTCCATAGTGTAGATCGATCTTTGAGATGAAAGAACTGAGACTCAGAGAGGTAAAGTGGTTTGCTCATGGCATATAGTTGAAATATGGTAGGATGTGCATTTTATTCCAGGTTTATTTTGCGCTACACCATGGTTACTCCACAAAACTGGGTTGGATAGGCTACCTCACTACTGGAATGTTGTAGTCAACTCCCAGTATTTTTTTCAGTAAGTCAAGCTGCACATAAAGGTTTAAGTAGGTTCTGATCAAAATTGAAGTCTATTGTAAGGTTAAATACTTTTAATGAAAAGCTTTTTTATTTTAATAAATCTCATCTAAGCACCAATCCATTATGCCCATCCACAAAGCCCCTTAATGAGAAGCACATTAAGTTTTAGAAAACAAACTCAGGAAACTGTGTTTTTCCATGGACCAGCAGCAGGGAGAAGAGAAAGTGATTGTGCCAGGCTGTTGGCTGACAAAAGGCAATGGCATCCAGTCTTGCGAAATGGATATTAATGATTCTACGGTTTAACTTGGTTGGCTCTTGATGGATTTTCCCCTTCTGAATTAATGTCTGTCTACTCTTGATTAATTTAGAGTGATTGTACTGTGAGTCAGTTAATTACATTTTCTTTCTAAAGTCAAATATCATTCATTGTGATGAAGGCAGTCGTTTTGATTTCTCACAAAAATAGTCCATAATAGCTTCGAGTATAGATCTTACAAAATTAGCAGGAAAAGTTCTTCTTCATCACAGAAGTCTGCACCAACACCAGATAAGCCTTGTCATAAATCTCATTTAGGATCCTATCCTGTAAGTCCCTAGGCAGAGCTATTTGAGGTGCACCAAAGACTTTCCTTAGCTGATGTACAAAATATCTTTAAAAATGTCCTGTAATTTGTTTGCTCCAGGACATGTATTTTAGAGTTTTAAACTAACTTAAGGTTGTTCTCAGGAGAAAGAAAATAGTATTGTAAGGGTAATGCTGAATTAAAAGTATGAGAAGTATAGATGTTTCTTCTAATACTAAGTGAATCTGTGATCTAACCTCTTTGATAAATAAAATAGGCATTGTAGTTAGTGTCTGCTCTCGAGTTTTAAACATTGTTGCAGGAATCATGTGACATTTGAAAGAGTATATTATACAATTTAGATGTGTGGTATGATTGTCACGATTTTCTTAGGTTCCTTTGCTATGAAGTATAGACATTATATTTTGCTTTGAAAATTGTAACTGCTCTCTTCTGACCACATTTTTATAAGATTGATAAATTAATGCATTTTCAATGCCTGGCAAAAGATTGGTGATTTATGATTTCAAATTTGTAGTCAGTCAGACCTAGAATCATATCTGAGGTCCTCTGTTATTACATGTAAGTCTTTGGGCAAATCACCTAAACTTACGAGGGCTATGTTTTCTAACATGCAAAATATGGTTAGGAACAGCAACTGCCTCTTCGGATTGTTGAGAGGATTCAATAAAATGATGAATATACAGGATACATTATAATCTCTTGTCTCAGACTTTGCTCAATAACTTATAGTTCTCGTCTTCACATAAATAGACAATTTATTTCGGCAGAGAATTATTTTTCAGATAATTTCAGTAAACTGAAACCTCCGAGTTGTCTAAGAGCCAGCTCAGCCTCAGCACTCATTATACGAATAAAAAAGATGGTGAAAGCATTGGTCTTGCCTTCTCGCTGTAGGATGTCTGTGCACTGCACCTTCCACTTTCCCATTTGTTATGTGCAGCAAGCTCTGCTGCAGATCACCACCACCTATGTTCCACGGGGAAAAGAAAGCTGCGTTTATTTTTCCCTTAGATGCCTCAGGATGTCTGGCACTGTCCTTGGTACTTTACATAACTTACCTCCTTTGATCTTCATCACCATCCTGCCAAACAAATAGACATTTTTAAAAATGGAGAAAGTAAAAGTTAATAACTGAAGTGATTGTCCAACGTCACACAGCTGGTAGGTAGCAGAGTTAGTATTCAAACTGAAGGCTCTTTACTTCGGCCCTTGCACAATTTCATTTTGGGGTGTGCATTTGAAACCATCCAGCTCCTTAAAGATACAGTTTGTTGAGAGAGAGCTGTATGGAAGGACATTTGCCCAAATGTTATCTCTGATTATGGTGTTTGGGAGGCAGGATTTCAAATGAAATTTGGATTATTCCTTATACTTTTAAAATATTTTAAATGCTCTTTCCAATGGGTGTGCATCTAGTTTTAGAAAGTAGTGTTTTTAACTATCTCATAGTGAAGTTTCATATCATGTCAGATGATCCACAGGAACAGCAAAAGCATTGTAGTCACTTGAGCTGGTTTGCAGCCTTACTGACTATCAAGCTGGGACCATAACTAGTGTTCATGTAAACAGAATTAGAAAGGGTGCTATGACAAGGCAATGTGATTTATTGTCCCCACAGTGTGAAAATAAAGATGGGGGGACAATAGGAAGAAGCCACTGGGCAAGCAATTTTTTTGTCTTCAAAATCTGAAAGCTCTCTTGGTTGACATTAATAGTACTTTCCTTTGCTTTTTCAAGTTGACAGTGGTTACTTTGTAATTAACTTATACATCCAAATATCCCCAATTCCAAGGAAGTGTGGGTTCTGTGAAGGCAGATGGTGAAAATGTGTCTCTTCTTTTTTCCTTTCTGACAGTAAAGGCTCTCTGGAGATGTCACCTCCTTACAAGGATCTGCCCATTTCCAAAGTTGGCCCATGGGGAGCCATGAAAAAGAACAGACTTTAGAGTCAGAAGACCAAGGTATGAGGCTTGGCCTTTTCATTAATTAGTAGTGCATTTAATCATGTCTCATGCTCTCTCTGAACATAAAACTCTCCATAATTTATTTACTCATATAACAGATACTTATTGAATTCATATTGCAAACCAATTATTTTCCATATGCAGGGGATATACTAGTAAAGCTGATAAAAATCAACATCATTCATGATCTCTTGCAGTCATCATTCTAGTGGAAAAGACAAGCCTAAGTAAAATAGACTGAGGAACAAAGATCTGAACAGTATAATAAATCTTCTAAAGGAAACATATCTGTAATGGTATTTGTGGATGGGGAGGCTTTTAAGGAAGAGTTTCTTGAGAAAGTGATGCTTAGCTGATATTTCAAGAAAATGAAAATCAACTAGGCAGAGGGGCTGGGGAGAGGGAAAAATGAATCTGATAGGAAAGAATATTCCCCACACAGGGGAGCCTGGCTTATTGAAGAAACCACGTATAGCTAAGAGCTCAGAGCAGTTTGGAGAGTGGTAGATGTAAGGATGAAGGATGAACAGGTAAGAACGTAAGGAAGGGGCAGTGTTGCTCCTCAAATGTTCATTTACTCATATACATATTCCTGTGAATAATGTTGCATTTGGGCTGAGGGACTTAAAGCTCATGCACAATTTTCTATGTGTTCTGTGATGAATGAGGACATCTTGTACTATATTGGCAAATCCTCCAAAGCTAAGCATAGGTCACTGTTTGGAGGGCAATTGATCTGGAAGTTTGGTTGAATAGCATTGTGGTAAACTTCATGTAAATAAAAAAATACAAATTTTCTCTGTTAGGACACTGATTTTGTTCATTAATAGGTTGTTTGTTATTGTAGCACAACATAGCCTAAGTTGACCATTATAGATGGTGTCAGACGGGGACCTTACAAACTAAACTAATAATTTTTCTGGGACTATGATAAAGCATTGAACAATTTTAAAAGAGCTGATCAAATACCTTTCTTTGAAAAAAAATTTTCTATGTTAGATGCTTGAAGGAATGATGAGGAAAGCAATGTGAAGAGAGTTTTGATAAGTATAACATAAGAATTGTTACTGCTATTATTATCCTCACAAGAACATTGAAGAGACGAAATATGAAAAATTTGGCATTTAGCAAAATACAAAGTATGACACAAATGTTCTGGATTTTTTGACATGTATTTTTTTTTACATTTTTTTACAATAATCTGTTGTCCCAGCTGTATCTCTCTTTGCCCTAGAAGCCAGTATCTTTGTTTGATCTGCTGTCCTCTGTGTGGTTGTAATCTGTGTACCAAAATATACTTCTGTGAAATTGGTTAGGCCGTTCTGCCCTACAGTAAGTGGCAATTTGGTATATATGGATTTAATTGAGGAAAATTGCTTAATGGGAAAATCCTCAAACGTTTGCGTTCAAGTATTCAATCTGCGCCCCTGTTGAGATGCCAATATGTGTTCTCTTCACTCAGTTCGAAATAAGATGTTCTCATTTCCTGTCTTTTGCTGTTTATTGGAAGTTGAACTGATAAATAAATTTGGGACCTGGTCGAGTAACATGGTAAATTTTAGAAAATTAGTTGTTTTTTTTTTAAACTGATATTTTACTTTGATGATATTTCTACAGGATAAATAAAGAAAAATCTTGATTCTATGCTCTGTTAATAAAGATGGAGGGACATGTACGCAACATGTACAAAAACATAGTAGATATTATGTTTTAGGCACTCTATCAGGGGGGGATATGCTGACCAGAAGCAGACACAGTCTAGTAAGGAGATTGGACAACTTTAGCTATCCTATTTGGTCAAATTTGCTTTTACCAGTGAGGGAAAGGTAACCTAACTTGTTACTGTTTATTAAGCACCTATTACATGATTGGGCTTGTAGTAGGTCATTATTGATCATAATTTAATTTTAATACTTCCCATTTAATTTTTATAGTAACAACACAAATTGTCCCCTGTGAACTAGACAATGACCTAAGAGTTTCTTAAACATTATTTCAGTGACTCCTTACTACAGCCCTGATTAAAAGGGGTTGTCAACAGTATTCTACAGATGAGGGGATTAAGTCTCAGAGGCATGCCTCAGTGTCCCTAAGATTATGTTCTTAGTATATGGTATGTGATATGCATCCCACCTCCACACTCTTTATCCTGCTACCATGCATAGCATACCTCCAGGGTTATCTCATCCAAGATGAGTGGATAAGATGACTTTTAGGCTCTTGTCTAAAAATGTACTCAGCACAGTGCTGGATGGCAGAGTGTTACTGGTATTTTAGAAAATATTTTTCCATGATTTTAGGAGAGTGATAATTGACATCTTCAGATATTTTTTAATGTGTCTACTAAGTATGAATTGCAGTGCTGACCAATCTCATCCTCTTTTGGAATAAAATTTTCACTTCTGGCAAAAGTACCCTTTTTGACTTCAAGTAGTTTATAGTAGTTAGTTTGATATATTTTCTATATTTTGTATATTTAATTAAATAATGATTTTGCTTATTGTCTAGTTACAAAAGTAATATGAGTCTTGCAGCACAAATAATTAGTATTGATAATGTAGTAGCCCATTTTCATAAGTGTACTCTATGTTATTTATATGATTTCTTCATTGTTTGATATTTATTTCAACATTAATCTTTGATTTTTGTAAGAATGAACAGTGATGTGATGAACATCTACTAAAAGTAAAAGTATTTGGTCAAAAGGGAAGTATATTACAAATTTTTTTGTATGTATTGGCTAAGTAAATCTAACATAGATTTTACCAACTTTAAATTTAACCCAGCTGGAATTCATTTAGGTATTTTTTTTGTAATTCAAGGATCTTACTATTTTTAGTAGTTAGGAAATTAACCTAGAACTATTAGGAAGTTTATCTTTCCTTCAGCAATCTGAAATGTCACCTTTATAACTAATTTAAATCCTATACTTATTTAAATCTAAATCTTCTATTTTGGTTCATGAATCAACCTGTTTATTCTTGTTCTGGTACCACATTGTCTTAATTATTGCAGTTTCAAGCCCACTTGACATTGAATAAATTACTTCATGCATTAAAAATCACATTTAATTGCATTCTTGGTCTGTATCCTTATCCAGATGCTACAGGAGGTCAGAAAGGGCTATGATAAGGGTATGTTCCATTCACACCTGCTGTTACACTTTCCAAATACAGCAACCTCACTTCTTGAAAGAATTTCACCTGCTGTATTCTAAATGCATGCAGACTACTTTTCATAATGCACAGAAAGTTTAAGCCTTGGCAAAAAGCTTTCTTTAGTCTATTTCTTAAAGGAAACAGAAGTGGGAAGAGTAGGAAAATCCTATGCAAGTTTTCATCTGATAGCTTTTAATTTTGTTGGAAACACATAGGTCATGGGTGGAGTAGCAGTTGAGTTCCAGTTAAGCCGCTTCCTAGACTGTAAGTTTGCTTAAACTTCTTAACCTTCTGAGCCTCATGCCCATAAAACAGAGATATGAATAGTTCTTATCTCATATCATTTTTCCTAGTAAGCACTCAAGAAAGGCACCTTTTATTGTTATTACTATGTGCCTTTGAATTCCCACGTTGTCACAGACCAGGAAAACACAGGTGAGAGGAAAGCACCTTGTCTTCTAAACATTTCGGATGGTTTCAATGGTGATACACTTGTGTTAGGAGAAAGTCAGAAAACAACAGTAAGAAAATTTGGAAACATTTTGGTTTAAAGCTTTATATGTATTTTCTGCTTTTGCAAAATATATTGTATAACTCATTTCACACGAATGCAACTTTAAAATATTTAATTGTCTCTGTATGTGTATTATAAGAGAAAAAATTATCGTGGTTTGATGGGGTGGTTGGGAGGAAACAGAGGGCTTCAGTGTGGGGAGTGACTGGCTATTCCTGAAGTTTCAATGTCAAGAGGTAGACATTTTTGGTATGTTTAAAATAAACCTAAACCTTTGTTTTTAAGAGGGGAGGGAAAAATACTGATGAAAGAAGGATAGAAAGAAGAGGCATGTCTGCATATTTATTTGCTTGGCTGAGCCAGGCTGGCCAGGGTTCCAGAGCAGACCTCAGCTCCTGGTCCAGGCTGCCATATTGATGGAGCCAAGACAGGTGGCCTCTGCCCTATTTTGTCAAGGAGACTTCAAAATCACAGTCTTCCGAGCCTTGGGACAGTAGAGAAAGCAGCTGAGCAGCATGCTCAATTTGTGGTGTGAAAAATAAATCCTTGGACAAAGGCACACTCTGCAAACTCCCTGCTAGCCCCACCCCAGCTCTGTGGAGCAGCTGTCAGCTTTGATTAGCTTTTCTGACTCTGAGATTCTGGACTCTATAAATTGCTCCATCCCCTTAGCCCTCTTTGCTTCTCCTATCCTTGGCTCTGTACTGTGTGATGAGCTGTCACAGCTGGCTGGTCAGACTGCTGCTGCCCAATCGGCTTCTCCTCATTCCCAGACCCTTGACTGACCTTGCTTCGTCTTTGCCCATCTTTCTGATCCTCCTGCCGTTGAATCTCCTACCCCTGCTGTCTGAGCCCACTGCTTGTCTAATCAGCCCGTCAGACAGTTTGATTAGCTGCCCCTTCCTCTCACCCTGCCAGCTCTTCCTGCCGCTGCCAGCTGTGCTCGGGGCCTGCTAGTAACTCACCATCAGTTCCTTCTGACCCTCCATTAGTGCTGCTGGCTGATCAACTTAATACTTTTCCTCAGCAAACTCTGATCTAATGCTGTCTCCTTCCACCATGGTCCTCTTATCAGCCTCCTGACAGCTCCCCTTTCTGTCTACTATGTGATCCTCTTGCTGTACATTAAACCATTCTGGTGATCTATGGAGGGCACTTTGTCATTAGGCTTTAGGCTGGGGTTACCTGGCTGGCTGCCTTTGGCAAGTAATAATGTTTCAGTGCAAAGTTCAAGTGCTCACTTTACAGCTTCCTCCAAATTTCAGTAGCTGGTGTTGCTATCTGACTCTGTTGACTGAGCTATATCAGTGGTTCTATCCTTCTTCATGGGACTGCCTGACTTCCAGTATTCTGTAACTAGGTTTCAAGGTGTTTCCTGAGCATTATCTTCCTCAGTGGGTAGGGCATCGTCCTGCACACCAAAAGGTGTCAGGTTTGATTCCCGGTCAGGTTACATATCTAGGTTGTGGGTTTGATCCTCAGTTGAGGGGTGTGTGGGAGGCAACTGATCCATGTTTCCCTCTCACATCAATGTTTCTCTCTCTCTAAGAATCAATAATAATAAAAGAAATAACTAATTGGAAACTAAAGAGTGAATGATGGAATTGACATCATCTCTAAAGCTGATGAACTAATAGGCAACGTACCCTGTGTGGTCAAATGTCTTGGACTCTGAGCTTGTTCAACAAGAGTGCACAAGCTCTTTGAGTGTGGTTTGAAAGATTTGATGAAACCAGGAGAGAAAACATCCTACTACATCTAAAATTGCTAACAGAACCTAGTTTGGACTTTCAGAACTTAAACAGTTGCACTGATACTACTAATCAGTATGAAGAAAGCTATAATAACCCTAATTTCAGCTTATGTAATATACAAAAATCTTCAGTTTTAGTAGGATTCTTGCTAGTGCCAATAATAAGAAAATAACACTTTAAAAAAGGGGAACTGATAATATTCTGAGCCAAAAAGCAAAAACTGACATGCTTGAACAAAGCATTATTCATCAATATTTGTCCATGAATATTTATGAGAGCCCTTATTCACTAAGTAGTGCCATTAGGTTCTTGAGATATAGAACAGATAAGATGTTGTTTCTGCCCTCACAGAATTTACTTTCCATTAGGGCAGATGGATAATAAACCAAAAAGTAACCCAGAAATCCTATTACTAATAGCAATGATTGGTTCTAGGAAGAAAAGGATAATATTGTGAAGTGGTTGTGTGGTGGAGTTAGGACAAAGCAGGAAGAAAGAACCTCTCTGAGGAAATGGCCTCTGATCCGGATTGGATGAAGTGGGGTTTGCTGAGAATCTCTGAGAAAGGACCTCCCAGAGGGGAGGCAGGGGGTGGAGGAGTCCCACAGACAATAAACAAACATTTAATACCTTTCTGGTACTTTTTTGTCATAGAAGTGATCATCACTCTTTTCAAATCTTTGTTATTATTTTCTTTGACTCTTATTTCTGAGTTAGATACTAGAAACTTCTCAATGTGAAAGCTCCCCCAAAAAGTCCATTTACGTTTATCCTGCAAATCCCACTGTTAATTAGAAAATTTCTTTTAGAAGCTTGAAACAGTTGTAATTACTTGTTATTCTTGTTTCCAATATATGTGCTCTAGCAAGAATACAAAAATAAAATAGAATACTCAGGCAATACCCTAAAGGAATTTAGGTATTTTTCCAGTTATTTTAAAGTCATACCAGGTGATACTGCAAAAAGAAGGAACATTTTGCATATAAATATACATTCATGTATATACACACACACATATATATATATATATATATATATACCCATTACATACATATAATGTATAACATAGATATTCATATATACACTCATTGATTTGAAAGAGCATAACTTTATTTTATTTTTTAATATATTTTTATTGATTTCAGAGAGGAAGGGAGAGGAAGAGGTAGATAGAAACATCAGTGATGAGAGAGAATCATTGATCGGCTGCCTCCTGTATGCCCCCTACTGGGGATCAAGCCTGCAACCTGGCATGTGCCCTTGGCTGGAATCAAACCTGGGACCCTTCAATCCACAGGCCAATGCTCTATCCATTGAACCAAACGTGCTAGCGCATAACTTTAAAAATGTATGCTGCCTCCTATCCACATTCACCTCTTTTCTTCCATCCATGCATTAGTGCAACACTTTCATGTTGATGTTTACTTTGATCTTTTGTAAAACAGTACTATAATACCACAATGCATAATTTAATTTGAAATCATTCAGAGATCATTTGTTGTTGATATTTAAAAGGAAAGGAGAGAAATTATAGAAAAGCATTTTATAAGATCAAGTAGAAAATCATTAGAATGTTCTTTTACCTAGAATGTTTACATTTTCTTTTCTTTTTTTTTACAATATATTCTATTGATTTTTTACAGAGAGGAAGGAAGAGGGATAGAGAGCTAGAAACATCGATGAGAGAGAAATATCGATCTGCTGCCTCCTGCACACCCCCTACTTGGGATGTGCCCACAACCAAGGTACATGCCCTTGACCGGAATCGAACCCAGGACCCTTCAGTCCGCAGGCCGACGCTCTATCCACTTAGCCAAACCGGTTTTGGCATTACATTTTATTTTCTGATTTCTCCTCAATTCCTTCATACATGAAGGTGGGGGTGTGGGGAGGAAATCACAAACTAAAGATGGAGGGATCATCTGCAGTGAAATGTGGTTTTTGTGATTATAGATAAACAAGATA
The DNA here is from genome assembly GCA_026230045.1 of Corynorhinus townsendii. Lineage (NCBI taxonomy): Eukaryota > Metazoa > Chordata > Mammalia > Chiroptera > Vespertilionidae > Corynorhinus > Corynorhinus townsendii. Next base: position 159,770,039 of record JAPDVU010000006.1, on the reverse strand, counting down.
GAAAAATTATCTCAGAGGAACTCATCCACTACGTTGGAGCAATTATTATTGAGAGTACAATGAAATAAAGATTGTGGGATGGGATGTGACTGATATACTCCATCAGGCTTATTTTTATTGAAGCCCAAAGTACTGAATAATTGTTGATCTTTGGCTTGCTTGTAATTTAGAAACAATACAGACAAATGAAAAATGCTTATGAGTAACTGATTAAACAGTGATAACAGTTGCCAAACCCAATGAATGTAAATTAATATTCAGTTCTGCCCCATCATGGGCCTCCCATGGATAAAAGAAAATGTTTATTCTGGGACTAGATAATTTGAATCTTCAGTTGGCTGATGTAAGATATTCTATTGACTCTACCAAATAAGGAAGTTGAATACAATAATTTTATTGTTGGTGTTCTTGTTGCCAGGGACTCATGATCCTCATTAGGTTTTACTTTAATAAGTATTAGTTCAGTGGCTCATACTTTCTGGCTTTAAACAAATGTTTGTTCAATTAGTTGATGAATATTATTAAAATCAATTTATATTTTCTGAGGATGTATCCAGATGAACCAGAAAAAGAAGGAAAAGTCATCCCTTGAGTAGAAGAGAATGTGGGAAAGGTATGTTGGTCTAGTGCAGTGGTCGGCAAACTCATTAGTCAACAGAGCCAAATATCAACAGGACAACGATTGAAATTTCTTTGAGAGCCAAATTTTTTAAGCTTAAACTTCTTCTAATGCCACTTCAAAATAGACTCGCCCAGGCTGTGGTATTTTGTGGAAGAGACACACTCAAGGGGCCAAAGAGCCGCATGTGGCTCGTGAGCCGAGGTTTGCAGACCACTGGTTAGTGGGATAGTAAAAAATAACATGCAAGTCAATGGTGTATTCTTGAATTCTTGAATTAACTATCTCATCAAAACATTATTTTTTATTATACTAGTGAATTCAATCCTAGGGCTGCTCTGGGCCTTGTGTGTTTTAGAGAATTAAGGTTAAGAAGAGGTTTTCGTTCAGGCCCTACTCTGCACTTTCTGTGTGACATAAGGCCAGACTTTAAATTCTCTGATTGTCAGTAATATGCTATCATAGGCTTGATAGCTGGAGGCAGGCATTAAAAATGGTATTTATAGAAGGGGTCATGACTCAAAATGAGTCAAACCAACTCCAGTTCATATTGGGGGACTTTGCAATGAAGTTAATTCTAGGGCTGTGTCATACATATACTCAGCATATAATCTCAAACTTTCCTTTTAGCAACAGAATTACATAGCACAGGCCAGACACTGCCTGTAAGGGAAAACATTGGAGGTACGTAGAGTCCTGGTATTTTTTTCAAGAGTAAAGAAATCTATTAAAAAGAATCATGTAATCAAAGAAATATATTCTGGCAATTTTTTTTATAAAAGAATAACCAATGGGCAGCATCACTCCATATATACATATATACACATATATATATATATTATATATATATATATATATATATATATATATATATATATATTTAAGGTGAAACCAAAGCTTTAGAACAGTGTGAAGTACTGTCTATAATAATAAAAGGGTAATATGCTAATTAGACTGGATGTCTTCCAGACTTCATTCCGGACATCGTTCCTGATGAAGCTGGGGCCTGAGGGAAGCCAGCCCGGGTCCCGGGTGCCTGTGGATGGCTAGAAGAGGGAATCAGCCTGGGTCCCGGGTGCTGGAGGGAAGCCGGTGCCGGCAGCCTGGGGAAGAAAGGCCTACTCTTACATGAATTTTCGTGCATCAGGCCTCTAATATACTATATAAAAGAAAACACATATAATTTGCATTTTAATACTTGTGTCCTCATACAGTCTAGCTCATTTTCAGTAGTCATCTAGTATACTAGTAGAGTGGTACTGGTTGTTTATAGCTGTCCAGTGTCAATTGATGGTCCTGGTATCATAATAGTTGCTGAATATTTAGAATATCACTTCTCTTTTCTTCCATCCATGCATTAGTGCAACACTTTGATGTTGATGATTTACTATGTGCAGGCAGTATAATTGGTACTGAATTTATAATAGTTAAAAAATAGATAGCACACATAGTCCTAGCGGTCTTGGAGATCACAATATGATATCCCAAGAACTGTACAAAGCACTTTACATTTATTAGCTTTTTCAGCCCTCTCAATTCCTCTAGATCATGTGAACCCCTAGGAGGAAAAAGGGACACTTTTTAGGAAGGGCTCCTAGTGGCTAATTGGACTCAAATATAAAAGCAGAGCCTAGCAGCCATTTCTGCACAGGGGCCTCTCACACAAACTGCACTCCACAGAGAAGCCCCTGTTCTAAACTGCCTGCCTGCACTGTGTGTCTACCTACCATCTGAGCCAGCCCTTGTTAAGGAGTTTCTGGAATCCTATTTCAACCAATAGGACTAAGACTTCCCCATTCACTTGGAGGTGCACAGCTTCAACCAATCAGAGCATTCTATTCTGACCAATCAGAATATTTTGGACCAATAAAATTATGATGATTTGGAGTCCTCATTTGCATGGAGAGTACACTTTTCCTTTTAATGGAAGAATGAAGACTGTATGTCCCTTGCCAAGCTGAAACCCTGAAGATGTTTCACCAAAGCTGAGTGGAGTACCATGGGGACTGGAGCAGACTATAACCATACAAATAAGCATTTGCTCTTTAAATGCAAACATTATTCAGAAAATTAGCAATTATAAGAAAAATTCCAAACATTTTACTAATTTTATTATTTATTTGTTATTTTAAAAATTGATTTCAGAGAGGAAGGGGGGGAGAGAGAGAGAGAGAGAGAGAGAGAGAGAGAGAGAAGAGGGGAGAGGGAGAGAAACATCAATGATGAAAGACAATCATTGCTTGGCTGCCTTCTGCACTCCCTCTCCTCCCTCTCCCCCTCCCTCAATGGGCATGGAGCCAGCAACCTGGGCATGTGCCCTTGACCAGAATGGAACCTGGCACTCTTCAGTCCACAGGCAGACACTCTATCCACTGAGCCAAACCAGCAAGGGCCCTTTTCTAATATTAATGAAAAACAAATTTTAATAAAACATCCATATAATATACTAAATCTAAAAGCTAAATATAGTTTCTAAATTACCATCAACAAATTATACTTAATATATTAACTCAAATTCTTAAAATAAAATTATATTTATATTCTTAATATAAAAACTCAAGCTCTTAGTGCAAATTGAATTTTTATTCTGTGGGAAAACGGCATAAGAGGCTAGCCATTTATTATAATGATAAGTTAGCATTTTGAGTGTTAAATAATGACCAACAAGATGTTGCAACTGAGAAAATAACAGAAGAGCATTAAAAATAAAAAACTGGATTTTTCCCTTGGAAATGAACTTTGAAGTTTGATCTAACTCAAATGAATTATATGTGCATATTTCTACACCTGTCTCTGCCAAATTATCAAACAGAGTATTATTACTGATGCTGTGGGTGTGAAAAAATGAAGTGGAAAGAGTAATCAGGGTTTGGAGTGAGCTTTGTTGGGTTACAATTCAGAAAATGAAGTGCTTCCCAAACTTTCCGGATCCAGAAGTAAGGCTATTGTCCCAAGGACAGGGAAAAGTGAGCATTCTAGCACTGACTGTTGAATTCTGTCACAGCCGCGCATGAAGCCTAAGATTATAAACAACAGGAGTTAGGGGGGTATTCAAACTCATTCCCCTAGGAAAGGCTGGCCACAGAAGAGACCCATGAAGGCATAGTGGTCAGGAATGGTTGTGAGGGAGACTGAGACGGGGGTATGGGTAAGTTCACTGGTCCTGGCGAGACAGTCCAGGCAAGGGGCACCTCAGGGGAAAGCACCGAGGCAGGAATTAAGGCAGCACTGGTGGAACAACCAGGAAGCAAGTCATACCAAACTGCAGTAGACTTTGCTTCAGAGAAGTGAGAAGGTTACACCTTCAGAAGCCAGCATACTTTAGTTTGGGTACCTGCTCTGTCTCTTATGAGTTCTGAGAACTTGTGCCAGTTGATCTAACCTAACTGAGCCTCAGTTTCTTTATTTGTAAAATGAATATATTGATGCTATCTCTACTAAATGTTGTTCTCAGACTCAATTCAGACATAACCTCCAATTATTTTTTCATACATAAGGTTAATTATAAGAAGAGGGATTAAGCCAGTAGAATTCAGAATAAGTTAGAGCACATAACCTACCAATGCTCATGAGTAGATTGAACATAGGAAAAAGGGTTTCTTTTTCTAAGAATTTTTCTTGCCCAAAGATTCACCTGTCTTAACAATATTTTATCTCTTCATTTATATGTATATTCATATTTATATATGCAGTTATGAACGTGGCTTCATCTTTCAATTTCTTAAAGTCTCAGCTGAAAACACTCCTTATCTGAATGACCTTCCTTGGTCAACCACCTCTTCTTCAATAGGGCATTTAACTCTTTAGCCCCTGCATTCTGATTTATTTTACTTAGTAGTATGGGCCACCAATCTAGAAATTATGTGTTTGTTTATCATCATTCTTATCCCACTAAAATGTTAACTCTTTTAGTGTTGCCTGTTTTATTCCCTGGTTTTGTTTGCTCTCACATTCCCATCATTTAATTACTAGCAAATAACAAGCGCTCAAGAAATCTCCATTAGTTTCTAGGGTTTTGAGAAATAAAACTATCATATACTATGTTTTAGAATAAATGAAATAAACATTCAAAATATCTTTTAGTTAATTGGAGTATATGTAGATTAAACTATTCATTTACCCAATACTGTGGATACTATTTCCTCCGATAAATATTCTGAAAAATAAATATTAGTAACAAACATGTACAGGACACAAAAAGATTATGCTTTTTGTTGTTCTACTATTTTTGTGTGAGATAAACAAATCAACTTCTTAGCTTGGAATTTTGCTGCCTGGGTCAGGTATGCTCATTCCTTTTCTGAGGTGGTAAATACAAATTATGCGCTCTGCCTATCCATTTCTGCACTCCCTGATCTTTGGCTTATACAACTTTAATGTGCTTCTCTGCGGGCTTCCTAAGTGTAATTTGAATTCAGTTTTATTACTTTTCATACAGAATGAATAATTTCATATTCATGGTTTATATGTCTCTCTTTCTCATTTTTCATATGGAGTTGGAAACAAATAGAAAGCAAATTACAGAACAATACATATAATATAACCTTTCTGTAAATCACAAAAACAAGAAAGAATATTATATATTTTTCCTGAAAACAGAAGTAGAGTAAAAAGTGTGCAAACATGGATAAGCATTAAATTTATTACAGTAATCATCCTTGGGAAGAGAAAGTTAATAAGGTGACAAGGAGTACATACATAGAGGATGTCTATCTTATCCTTAATAGTTTATTCCAGATAGATAGCTAGATAGGTAGACAAACAGGATGTGGCAAAGTAGGTTTATAGTGTCCATAAGGAAAATAATACAATATTAATAAATAATAATTATACAAGAATAAACTCTGTGTTTTGCGTACTCACAACCGTAAACCTACTTTTTCTCCACCATGTAGAAATGTATGTGAATCAAATATGGGACACTATATACATTTGATGATGGTTTTCAGATGCTTGTTATTTTATCCTTTGTGTTTCTCTGCAACTTAAATGGCTTTTCTAAGCTAAAAATGGAAGTCATATTATTATACTTATGTCTTAAAATATGTTTTTATTGATTTCAGAGAGAGGAGGGAAGAGGGAGAGAGAGATAGAAACATCAATGATGGGAGAAAATCCAACCATGATTTCCTGGTTCATGGGTCGATGCTCAACCACTGAGCTACACCAGCCAGGCGATTATTGTTTTCCTTATTAAGATAGAAAGACAAAGCATAGAAAAGAAGAAGATTTTAGTGCTAAAAGTGACTTCTATCTGTCTCAATCACCTTCTCCTATCAATCACTTCCTTTCTCTATTAAAAAAAAGGTAGAAGGGTTTACCAACTATTAATAAAACTATTAATGGAACCATGAAATAGTTTTATTTCCCTATTATAATTGTCCTCTATAAAATATTTGACAATAAAACTATGAAAATTATTTTAACATTGCCAAACAATATGAATGCCTTATAAAAATTTTAGTACTACACAGCTATAAGTGACTGGCAGGCTGTTATTATGTAAGTATATCCTCCAATATCCAAATGTAATATAAAATCACTTGTCCAGAATATGCTTTTATCCTTTCTCATGTCTATTGGTGTCAATTACAATGAAATTACAAGCTATCTATTTTTATCTAAACACCAGAGGAAGTATGACCTGTAATCAGGACTTGCTTATAGAAGAAAGATCAGAATTTTGTCTTCTTTTCATTAAAGGCATAGATAATCCTCTAAGCTCTGAAACTTTGAATGAGATTAGTCTAACTTTAAGGTCAGACAGCAATTTACAATTTTTAGAAGTAAGTAGATCTTATAGCTAGCTGAATTTACTTTCCATTTTTCTGCAACTGAAGGAAAAGGAAAAAAAGACTTTACCTGAGAAATAGTAAATAAAACATTTGTTCTTTGTCATTTTAAAACAAACAGGCAAGAAAAATATTAAACTGTCACTGGCACCAGCACTCTACCAGTTATTTGGAATTTGTGAACACACACACACACACACACACACACACGCACGCACGGAGCCACCAACACTCATCCATTAAGCTTATATAGCAGGCTGAAGATGCTAACCAGAGCTTGATCAGGAAATAAAATTTTATATGTAGAATTCTAATAAAACCTTAGTTTGTAATTCAAAGAATTGCTCTAAGTAGCTTGAAACTTGCTTGTCTTCCAAAATATGGGGCAATATAATGTTTAAATTTATGACAAAGTAATTGTGGGGAAATTGGTTAGCTTTTTCATACCTTCTCTGTCCACCATACTGTCTAAATATATATGTTTATGTCTGAAACAACTGTATGAAAGTACATTTAAAAAGTAGTATTGGAGCCTGTATGAATAGATCAGCAAGAGGAACAACTCACTCATGAAGGACTGTAGAATGGCTTTCTCATTAAACAATCCATTGGCTAAGGAAGCACTTTCAAATGGCAGAGTAAGGAAATCCAAAACTTGTCAAAATCAACTTTTCAGAACTCTGGAAATTAACCAAATACTTGTAGCAATCTGAGAAGTTTGCTTGTTTGTTTTCTTATGAAAAACAACCAAATCTTGGTAAGAACAGAGAACTTTGGGACTTTGTGCCTTTTTAACTAGCCCAATTATTACTCCCCTCTCTCCAGATCCATAGTCGCTCTGAAAATCAACACCCTCACACCCCTGGTACTTATGAAAACCTAGAAGCCACTGTGAAGCACAGGCCCAGTGTAAGTACGCCAGAAAATCCCATCGCCGTGCATTTTGACTATTTGACCTTTCTGGAAGGTCCCGGAAAAGCTTCATTCTCAAGGCTTGTCTTTATTTGACCTGACTCAGAATGTGCTCTGACATGGACAGACCTGGAAAACTTTATACTGTGTAAAAGAAGCCAGCCACAAAAGTCCACATGCCGTGTTATTTCATTTTTATGGAAAGTAAACAGTAGAAAAATATCCATGCAGATCTTATTCCCATGACAAGATCACATCGATGTTTGTAGCAGAGCTTCAATTCTGGTTCTAGTTTGGGTGTCCCTAAATTTTTCCAATAATCTGTCGTTGCATTGCTACACATTCAAAATGACTCTGCAGAGGATTGCAAACATTTGGGCTAATCATGACCACCTTCCAAAGGTGCTTTGTGTTTACAACGATTGAAGGGTGTGAGTTAATAAATACTTCCATAGCCAGGGACCTTAAGAACTTCCAAAGAATATGAACCAAGGGCTTTGTACTTGGTTCCATCATTACAAACAGAGCCTATAGCTAAATCTACAAGATGCCCAAAAACTGGCTTGGAGGTTAATTAATTTAATTGTTTCAAACCATATAAATAGAAGCAAAATAATTTTTAATGTGCTACTTTCCTAAGATCCAATTTTAATAAATACTCCATGACATATTCCCTATGTTCTGTATGCATAGTAAAGAGAAGCATATTTTGGGGCCCACTTTTAAGAATTTATAGCAACTTCATACCCGCTGAAAAATGCCTTTTTTTTTAAATGAATACATTTTTATTTTGTAAATTTATTGTCCTTTCATATTAAAATACTATAGAAATTTCACTTTTTCTGCTGGTGGTTTTTCCATTGATCATTATTTATCCTTCTAAACTCTTTCATATGATTGAAATGACTGTTTGAATGATTAGTAATCTCCCTCCATTTATATACGCAAAGGGAGAAAGAGCTTTTTATATAAACCTAATCTGCCCCATGACACTGGGATTGTCTTAGGAAATACAACTTTAGAAAAAAGAAAAAGGACAAGTAGAGTCTCTAGACCCAGAGGGGTTTTTACCATATTGCCTGTTACAAAATGATAAACTAATGTAGCACCTTTTACTTCCCAAGGTTTGCTTTCGGGGAGAGAACCATTCTAAAGACTTAATGGATTGTTTTTGTATTTGGGGAATATTTTGAGTCAAGTAATTCTCCTGCAATAGCATTTAACTTTGAATTTACTGTATTTCTAAGGAAGGCATTTTTTACTCTTCTCTTTCTCAGAGAGCTCTTTTTTCTCCCTTTTGCTTTTGTATGCCAAAATATATTGATATGTATTTATACATATACACTTAATGATACGCATTTATTTTACTGGTTTTCCATAAAGAAGTAGCTATTGGAAATTATCACAATACTACAGTGTTAATGGATTATAATTTAACTTTAAAAGGGAACTGTGGAATATCTAAATTGTACTTTGGCCTAAGTCACTGCTTTTCCACACAAGATTTAAAGGATAGTTCTGCAAAACATAAGGGGACAAATGGGGGCAATCCCCCTTTATATTTTTAGCTGGGGACTTTCCAAGTTTAAGGTAACCTATATCATATACATTATTCTATTACCTGAAGTTCTCTTCCTCCATTACCCAAATTCATTGAGATAAAATTTACTGGTCACACCTACTAAAATCAGAGTAAAAGGAGTCAGAAAGATGGAAAGCAAGGTAAAATATTTTCCTGGAATAGATTGCTAATTGAGTAATGGGCACTTCACATTGACTGAATAATCATTTCAGCACTCCCGAGGTAAGCAGAGTAGTCCCCCTTACCTGCATTTCTGCTTTCTGAGGTTCCAGTTACCTGTGGAAATCTGGTCTGGAAATGTTAAGTGGAAAATTCTGGAAATAAACAATTCATAAGTTTTAAATTGCACACCGTTCTGAGTGGTGTAATGAAACCTCGTGAGTCTTCCTCCAACTTGCCCTGGACGTGAACCATCCCTTGTCCAGCATTACCATGCTGTATACTGCGCCACCTCCCGCCCCCCCCCCCCCAACACACACATTAGTGTAGTCCTTACTCACCACCTTTTTATCAGAATGTGGAGGATTCACAGTACTTATGTTCAATCACCCCAATTTTGCTTAATTATGGCCCCAAAGTACAAAAGTAGTGATGCTGTTAAATCGGATATACCACAGAGAAGTGGTAAAATGTAACTTATTGTCAGTTATAGTCTAATGCTATGTCACAGTCTACATCATTTACCTCACTTTATCTCCTCACTGTGTATCATGTAGGGTGAGTAAAGTACAATAAGATATTTTGAGAGAGAGAGAGAGAGATATCACATTCACATAACTTTTATTACAGTGTACTATTATAATTATTCTGTTTTTCTATTAGTTATATTGTTAATCTCTTACTGTGACTGATTTGTAAATTAAACTTTATAATAGGTATGTATATAAAGGAAAAAAACATAGTAGATCTAGAGTTTGTTACTATCTGCAGCTTCACTGGGGGTCTTGGAACATATTTCCCACAGAGAAGGAGGGATTACTCTGTCACCTTTATGTGACAGGGGACAAAACTAAAGCTCAGAGAGATATACAGTTTCTTCAAGTTCATTGTCTAAAGCCTAGATCTACATCTGGTCTGTCTTCCCTCCACTATATTTTTCTTCCACTATTTTCCCTTGCAACCCAATTCTCATTTAGGGGCACATAGCCCCAGACCAGCTGTTATTCCTGAAAGAGGGAAGAAGAGGGCCTTTGAAGAGGTTAAAAGGTTTCCTGGGCTGCTGGAGCCCCAGAGTTCTATGTCGCAGGCCTTATGGAAGCACGAGGAAGAGGTGGCCACTGCTACCTTCATGCTTGCTGGGTCTTCTATTGCCTTGTTCATCTCCTGAAGTGTGGCCCATTATCATGTCTGGAAATGAGACCAATTATTCAATAAAGTCCCCTAGGTATGCAAATTCAGTGGTGAATAGGATAGATTGGTCTCTCCACTCAATAATTTATATTTAGTTGGACAAGGAGAGGGATAAATTCCTTAAATAGGTCAACAAGTACACAAGAATTTTACTTTTTTTGTTAGTCCTCACCCGAGGATATTTTTTTCCATTGACTTTTAGAGATAGTGGAAGGGAGGGGGAGAGATAGACAGAGAAACATCGGTATGAGAGAGATACATAGATTGTTTGTCTCCTGCATGTGCCCTGACCTGAGGCTGGAAATTGAGCTTGCAACCAAGGTACATGCACTTGACTTGAACCTGGAACCTTTCAGTCTGAGGGCTGATGCTCTATCCACTGAGCAAAACTGGCTAGGGACAACAATTTTAGATTGTGAAAGTACCAATCAAGAAAACCGCAATAGGATAGAGAGTGATGGGATGTGGGGGAAGAATAATGCAGATTTTAATTAGGTTGTTTCTTTAGGTGGCTGGTCAGAGAAAAAATTATCTGAGGAGGTGACATTTGACATAAGAACATCATATTAATTAAGAGAAAGTAGAATATTCCAGACAAAGAAAATAGCTAAGTGCAAATGCCTAAATGAAGCATCAAACTTGGAGAATTTGAAGGAAAGAAAGAAGGTCCATGTGGATGGCTATAGTGAAGGGACAGTGACGATCAATGTGAGATGAGCTAAGTAGGATGGAGTCTGATCAATGGGTCTTTAGGGAATTTAGGTTTCCTTCTGACTGTGATGTGAGATCTCTGATATCCAAATAATATGATCTGCTCTGTATTTTTGAAAAAATGACTCTGGTTACTATGTGGAAAATAGATTTGGAGAGAGGGTGGGAGGGTGATAAAAGAATTAGATAAAAATAGCAGAACTGATCCTTAGGAGACACAAGTGAGATAGATTGCACTGTGCACTCCCATTTCTCTAACATAATCAGGCAAACATTTCAGATTGACTGAACTTGTCTAATTGAGACCTTATATATACTTTAAGTAAGAGTTATTTCTGAGTAAAGAATAAAATTTTACTGAGTAAAGAATAAAATTATAATCAGCTGTTGCTCATCAGAAGCTACCTTAAAATCTTGTCATGTAGTTAAATTTTTTGTACAAAGCAGTGAAAAAATTCAGAGTGATTTGGGAGAAATGTGAGTTTTTTCTTAATGTGAATGGAATTGTATGTTTAAGAAGATGAGTGAGGTGTTGCTATTTGAAAAGAGGAATACTTTGAATAAATGTGCTTTCTGCGTAGCATGAACTGGAGTAGTCTATTATATTCTTTCTGCTTCTCTTAGTAAATGAAAAAGTGAGACAGCCTGGCCGACGTGGCTCAGTGGTTTTGTGCCTGCCTATGAACCAGGAGGTTGTAGTTCAATTCCTGGTCAGGACACATGCCTGGGTTGTGGGCTCAGTCCCCAGTGTGGGATGTGCAGGAGGCAGCCGATCAATGATTCTCTCTCATCATTGATGTTTCTCTCTCACCTTTTCTCTCCACCCCCCTTCCTTCCTCCCTCTCCCTTCCTCTCTGGAATCAATAAAACTATAATAAAAAAGTGAGATAAAGAAAACACTTGTGTTACCCAGTTATTACAAAATACCTAAAGAACAATGATCATGTCTATTTATGTGGAACATGTGCTTATAATGTGTTAGGCCCTATATTTAGTATAAAGCATGACTTCATGAAACCTTTAGAGTAATTCTGTGAGGAAATGTTCCTCCCCATATTAGGAGTGAGAAATGTGAACCTTAGTTAAGTTAATTTGCCTGAGTTCACATAGTTTGTGAGTGATGGATATAGCTTTTATTCCAGGCAAAAAAAATTGAAAATAAAAATTACCATTAAAACTTTAAAGCAACAGAATGTCAATAATTAAAAGCAAGTCAATATCTGTCTTGGAATTCATACCCTTGTATCAAAACATTATACTTCTAGCCATGTCTTCTACTGGTTTGAAGGAAAATAAAAGAAAGATCAGTTTAGTGTATGATCTGCTGTCTAACAAACAAAAGAAAGGCAGAAAGAGCAATTAGAAGGAACAAAGATAGATATAAAATATTAGGTTTTATTCCAAATGTTTTTGCAAATATGCCACCGGTGCATTGCCCAATGTGGAAACCATCAGCTAGGTGTGGCTATTGGATACTTGAAATGTGAATTGTCCAAATTGACATAGGCTGGAAGTGTAAAACACACACTAGATTTTAAAGACAGTATAAAAAAGTAAATATCTTATTATTAGTTTAAATTGATTACATATTGAAATAATAATATTTTTATATATTGGGCTAGATAAAATATATTATTAAAACTGATTGGCCTGTTTCTTTTTATTTAATGTGGCTACTAGAGATGAAAACTGACAAACGTGACTCACATTTGTGGTTGGCACTGTGTTTCTGTGGGATAGCACTGGTCTAGAGATTTCCTCTGTTCCATTCAGATCCTGAGAACCTGGTAACAGCAAAAGAAACAAAAAGCTTTACCCTTGTCTTTTTAAAGAGGGCGATATTAAATAGGTGAGGTTAAGTAAGAAAGGTGCTTAAAGAGTTCCAGGGGGTTGATTTTTATTCCCATGGCTCTAAAGAAATTGTGTTTTAATAATATCATGAGGCAAAAATGACTTTTATAAGGAGAGTCTTTATTGCATTTAAAGGCGAATGAATAGCTTCTATTTTCACTTCAAGGTCAAGGGATCACCATGAGAGAGAAAAATATAATTTCCAAGGTTGGAAATATTCTCAATCTGCAGATTTTACAAAACACATTTTGCTGAGAAAGATAGAATTGAGACCTTGAAACACTAAGGAAAAAACGATGGGCTGCTTTTCTCAGAACATTTTCAAATTAGAAATTTGCTCTTGTTTCTCTTAATTGTATAAAAACATGGTCAAATAGCATTTCTTAGATGTGGCATCTAAGTGAGCTAACAAATTGTGTATTATTAATTGACCAAATCTATATCTTGGTGCCCCCACCTTACTTAGTGAACCCCAACTTTCGGGGGGGGGAAAAGAGGTACGATTTTAGTTCATATTTCTGTTTCAGGAATGTAATATTTAATTTCCAGCCATGAAGATTACTGAGTTTCTGTCACATTAGTGTCTACTAGTACTTATTCAACATGCCTCATTTCTTCTCCATATTAGTTTGGAATAGTTTTGCCTTGGAGAGTATGATAACATGTGGAGTCTTTGGAAGTGACAAATATGTTCTTGAGAGATATTAATCAGATGAAATTTAAAAGACATTTGTGTCTGGCTTTAAAGTCTTTGGGCTGGAACAAATAGCAGTCAAAATCACTTAGTCTGATGTGTTGGAGAAGGATCAGGAGTTTGTGTGAGTGACCAGGCATCTGTTGTGAGTGAATCTGTGCATCTGTCATGAAGAAAAGGAGCATACTTTTAATTTCTGCCAAACTCACACGGGTGCAATTCACCATTTCAAAGGGGGATTCTTAATCGGTGAGAATAAAACACGTTGACAGCATGTGGGCATTCTGAAATATTGAAGAATCATGTTTAGTTTTCATTTTCTCAATTCTCTTTACTACACAGACAACAATTTTGGACCTTTAGTCCATTTCAAAAATTAAAAAAAAAAAATAGAGCTAGCCACTCCAACCCCTTTAAATTTTTAAATCATTAGAAATTTTGTTCAAGTGATCAAATGCTAAATGTGTTATATGAATATCCTCTCCAGTAACTTCATAGCAGTGGATAGTTTATGTTGTTTTACCAGTGAAAAGAAGATAGTTGGAAAATTTGGTATAGATTCTCTCTCTCTCTCACGCACACACTTGATATATTTTGAGAATTACTCAAGCCCAAATCCTGTAATTAAAACATTTTCTGTCTCTAATAAAAATGTAAGGTAGGATAAATCTATTCATTATAAGTATTTAGAATAGTTAGTAAGAAAAGATAAGGTATTTAAATATTATTTTTGATTCAGATGTATGTGATCACAAGGTGAGGTATAAGCTCATAATATGTTCAACTAAACCAACCCTGGCTCATAAGTGTATTATCCATGTGCTAAATAAGAGATCTGTAAACTAGAGCCTCAAACCCAAGTCAGACTTTGGGCTTGTATAAATAAAGTTTTATGAAAACAAACATACCCATTCATGTATTGTCAGTGGCTGCCCTGTTACTACACTGCAGAGCTTAGTAGTTGTAACAGAAACATGACTCATGAAGCCTAAAATGTTTACTCTCTGGCCCCTTAAGAAAAAGTTGCCAGTCCCTGTGCTAAGTGAATGATGACATAGATGTATAATAAATAACTTCTGAGAAATTGCCTTTCCTTAGTAGAGAGAATTTTATGTTTTCCTAACCATGCCATCAAACCCACATTCTGCTGAACAGGAATCTATATGAGGCTTGTCCTGATAATCATGGAATTAAAAAGCTCAAAAACCCATCTGGTAGTAAAGTCAGTATCTTGGCATCATGCACGATGCACTGAGCTACTGAGTTAACACCAGATTCATCATGGTACCTCTCTGTAGTCATTTTCTCCACCTTATTGTTATGACCCTAGAGCCTAGACCAAAGCATTATCAATTTTTCCTTTATTAGGGCAGTACACCATTTACTACTCTCCCAAATTCTATTCTTCCCATTTTAGTTCCATATAGTAACCAGAAAAACAATTTTTTAGCATACAGATTCGATCACATTAAGTCTCTGCCTAAAGCTTGCCAAAGGCTTCCTAAAATGTTTTGAATAAATCTAAACTTTACTGTCAAGGCCATGAATAATCTGTAGCTCTTAGCTTCATCTGATTTCACCTCTGTTATTCTGTTGTAACCAAAAAGCTCTCTCCCCATTCCTTGAAGTACTAAAACTTTTCATGCCTCAGGGTCTAGATTCAATCTATGCTCTTTGCTGAAAATAGTCTCATTATAACACAATTACCACAGGTCCTGGTTTACTCATCTTTCCCACCTCAGCTTAAATATTAAATATTACTTTCTCACAGAAACTTTCTGAACCTCCTTCACAGGACCCAGCTCCTGTCTGCTGTTACATTGCAGTGATCATTTCTGATATAACACTCATCAGAACACACACACACACACACACACACACACACACACACACACACGCACACACCGTTTTTTAGAATTTTATTTCCTCTATACCCCACTAGATGGTTAGCTTTATGCTTTATGGGGGAAGAGACTACTTGTTTTACTTACCATTGTCTACCCAGAGTTTAGTAGAGATTCTGAAATATAATAATCACTCAGTAGCTAATTAGTTGAGTAAATAAATTAACATATATACATGTGGCCATTTCCTATATGATGGCTAGTACAGATAACTGTTCTACAAATATGAATATGTTTGCATAAATATTCACCACTGATTTATAATATTAAAATGATATGCTGACTTTTTAATGTGTGGGATGTTATTAAACAAATGGGAATCAGAGTAAATTAAAAGAGTGATTTAATGGCAGCAGTGACTTAATGGAAAAGACTCTCATAATGTTAGGGTGTTCCAGATGCTACTTTTTCATTTATCCATTAAGCAAACATGAATTTAGCACCTGTTGCCTTCCAGGTTTTGTTCTAGATGGATGACTAAATCGTGGTCCTAATCCTTGAAAAGCTTAAATAATGTCACAGAAAATAGCATATAGATAGATCAGATACAAGTAAGTAAAATGCAATGTAGTTAGTGGTCCATACAAAGTACTATTAGAGCTCATTGAGAAACACTTTCAGTTATGCCATAGGTAATCAGAACAGGGTCGCCTATGTATGTAACATTTAAGATGGGGCTTAAACTATGAATAGAAGTTTGGTAGATTAAGGAGAAAGGAATCCTGGGTAGAGGAAACAAAAATGAAAAGGCAAGATGCTGGTGAAGAAAATGATACAGGTTTGTTGGATAAAGAGGAACCTTGAGTTCATGTAAGATACTGAGTAAGTTTAATTTAAATTAGTTTGAGGCTAGAATGTGAGGAGCTTTATACAAGATACTAATGTGTTTGTGATACGAGAACCAAGTCCGACTGCCTGTCGCTACCGGAGGCAGTAAGTAGAGACAAGGTTGAATCTGCGAGGTGCTTTTTATCCAGAGGCTGGCAATCTGAGTGAGCAGTAGACATAATACCTAAAATAGCCACTTTGACATCTCCTCTCAAGCCAGCCATTACATCGGTGTGGAGGTAGGAAAAGTCTAACACTACATGAATTCCCAGGGTCTGTGTTTTATCATTGTCTTCATAAAGATTAGCTCTCAGACGTTTGTCCCCTTCATACCAGTCCTGTCCTTGATTTGTTCTCAAAATGCACCTTCTTTCTGAGTGATGAAGTCGTGATTTGTCTTCATGACTCTGTTTAACACATCCTCCACAGTTTCCCAGAGTCTGTAAGAAAATCTCTTATTTATAATGAGTATAGTGAATAGTTATTAATTAACTGTGATTCTGTTCTAATTGTGTACCCTTCCCCTAACATTTGGACAATTTTCCTAAGCTCTAAAAAGCAAGTTTAATAGATAGATCTATTAAAGGTGAAGTGATTATGGTGGGACTGTAAGAGAACAGTCAAGAAGATGTTGCATTTGTTCAGGTTGATAATGACAAAGATGGAATGAAATAAAAATTCATCTATTTCAGAGGTAGGAATGACAAGAGTTGATAAATAAGAAAGTGGTATTAAAGCATAGTACATAGTCTAGACCAAGTATCCTCAAGTTTTTCTATATAGGGCCTGATAGTAAATATTTTAGGCTTTATGAGTCGTAACTTTTATTCAAGTTTACCATTGTGCATGAAAGAAGTAATAGACAATAAGTACAGGAATTGGTGTGGCTGTGTTTACCAAAAAAAAGGCAGCAAGCTGGATTTAGCTTGCTGGAGTAGTTGATTGACTCCTAGTCTAACCAAAGTTTCAGATTTTGATTTTTGACAACTTATTGTACAATAATGATTGGTTTATAAATATCATTGGTTTACTAGCTTTATGGATATTTAAGTAGAATGATTATAATTAAAAATTTTAAGTTTTAGAGGACAAAATTATGAATAAATATTATTCTGAATCCCTAGTATGGTTAAGAAAATAACATAGGTAGCTGGATACTGGGAAACCTTGAGTTAATGCAAAGTATTAGAAAGTTCATTCTCTAACAATTATTGTTATGTAAATAAGCTTATTTCTGTTTATCTTAACTACATTTAGTTAATACTTTAAAAGAATCAGATGACTACTATTAATGTACTGTTATAATAAGATATATGCAATCAAAGAGATATCCCATGAAGCATAACACAATTACAAAATTATTCATCTCTTTCTAATAGTGGACTTCAAGGATATTATCTTAATTCAGATTACCTACTGATATATTTAGAAAAAAATTATACAACTATGAAGTCAGATAGTTCCAGGGACCCCAGACACATGGTTTCTGCATAGTCAATTAATCTTCAAATAGCTCATTATGTACCACAGATTATTAATAGGGAAATATCATGTAGGAGAAAGATTTTACAAGATCACTATTTAAATAAATTTAAAATCTCTCTTTCCCTTCAAAGTAGTAAAGAGCAATTGCTCAAGAGAGAGATTTCCCTTCTTGTTCTCCTAGAATTGAAATTTCTGTTAGGGCCTCATATAATTTTTTTTTTTTATGATCAGTAAGTCTAAAAGAAAATGGTGGCCATTTTAAGCATTTGCTACCTTTACTTATTTTGCTCAATAAACTAACAAATGGCATCATATTCAGCAAACTAGATTCGTGCCAAAGGCAAAAACAATGGATATCCATCTCATGTTATACCTCAAAAATTAACAGGTTAATACCTGCAGTTTACACTGAGGTACATTTTGAGGTCATGTCTGCTTCACATTTAACTAGATGAAAAGTTGTAGGCTTTACAAGAGCCAATGGTGAATTCTCTGCTCATTAGCTCAATTATTGCTATGGTCCAATCCGCAGAGCTTTATTTAGCTCTGCAGTCATTTTCTATATGACTGCCTTTAGCAATTTATTACACCAACAAATGAATCTCATTCTAAATCTGAGATGCCACAACATGCATCAGCCTGACTTATTAGTAAAAGTTAACTTTATAACTCTTTTTGTTTCACTGTGTTAGTAACAAAAGTTTTGTATGTACAAGTCTCTGTCACTGTACTATGGTGATTTCATACAAGCCTTTGTGTATGAACTCGTAGTTGCCTATTGCAGGATCTGGCTTTGAATAAATGTTCAATAAAGAGTTTTATAATGAATGAATGATGAATGTATTTATCATCTTTCATTTTTTTGTCTACTTTATGAATGGTTAGTATATATGCTTCAGTTTATAGATGTAGACATTCCAATCATGATTGTTCTTTAATACTAGGGGCCCAGTGCACAAATTTGTGCACCTTGAAAGGAACTGTGGGCCTTGAGGCTGTGGTGGGTATAGGGGCGGGTCTTGGCCCATCCTCCACACCCCCGCCTGGCCTCTCCCGCCGTGGCCCCCAGTACCCTCTCTGCCAGCAGCCCCACTCCCACCACCACTGCTCCCACACACTGATGGCCCCAGCTCCGCTTGTACCTGCTGACAGCGTGGAGCAATTGGGGCCAGCACCAGCAGTGGGTGCAAGCGGGGCCAGTGCTGTCAATGGGTGCAAGTGGCAGCTGCTGCCCCAATCGCCCCTCAGGAGCAGGGGGAGATGGAGAAGCCCTCAGGTGTGATCAGGGTTGGTGCTGAGCGATCAGGGCTGGAGCTGGGTGCCTGCAGCGGGTGTGAGCACCGGGCGGGACTATGGCACACGGGAGCAAAGAATTTTCAGTAACCACCAGAGGCTCGCCTCGATGACAGTGACCACCATCCTCCTGCGGCCGACACCCACCATGTTCCGCACATGCCCCCTGCTGGTCAGTGCACATCATAGCGATAGGTTGTTCTGCCGTTCCGCTGTCCAGTCTATTTGCATATTAGCGTTTTATATATATATAGATGGGAACTGAATTGAAGTCCTCATCTGTGGTTTAATACCTGAGATTTCAGTCTAAGCTTCTTTTATTAATCATATTTTTGCCAACATATTTTTTTCCCTCTAGATCTTTTTCTACAGTTTAAAAAAAGATGGCTAAATCATATTGTTAAAACAAATCCTGGAAGAAAATTTTTGTGACTATTTGCAGTCAAACAACCTGAGGGGACTTTTGAAGGTAGAACTTCTAGAACTCAGGCCTTGAGATTGCTTATATACTTTTGAAGTAATAAGCAGTAGAGGAGAATTTTCTGCAGTTTATGTATTATTTCTCATTTTCCAGGGGATTAATATAGGAATTTTTTTTCTATAAATGGGATTAGGAAAAGTAGTATAGTGTGTCATTGGAAATTAGTGAGTTGCCATCCTTAGAGTACTCAAATAGAAGATGGATGAACATCTGAGAGGGATTCTGTAATGGAGTTTATGACTTTGCTAATAAATTTACTTTTACAACCCCCCCAACTCTGATCCAGTATTTCAATAACATTTACAATTTTAGAACTTTCTCAGTGTCAAAAAGAAATCTGCATCTAGAAATGGAAAAAAATGTATTTATCTATATTATTCATTTACATCATATGAATATAAATTCAACTATGTGGATGTTTAGCATTGTATAGACAAGTGAAAAAGAGCCATCAATGATAATTCAAATGTTTTTCTTAAATACATCTAATTTTTTCTCTCAAATATTAGCAAACTATTAATCCCCAAATAGTTCTAATATATTGACTTCAGATTTGATACTAATTGGATTTTTGAAAATGATTTTACCTTTACTTTATTATAGTTATTCTCCTTTTTTATAATTAAATATTTAATAATAAATTTATAATTTTTCAACTTGAATGCTAAATATTACTGCATCTACTTCAGTATAGCTAGACCTGTATCCTATCTGTATTTTTAAAAATTATGAGATATTTATTGTAAAATTCACCATGTATGCTTATTTTTTAGGATGTATTAGTATATGAGTCATTATTTTTCAATAAAATCTCTAGAAACAAATAGCTCTTATAAAGATAGTTAGTCATTATGAGGAAAAAACAATGTAAAATGAGCCTTATTAGAGTAAAGTTCTTAGATGATTATTTTGAAAGTTTGGTTTCATTTTTCTATTCTAGACCTCTATTGGATTTAGATCAATCCTCTGTTGCCTCTATATTATAATGTCTAAGTTGGAAGAAACCTATGTAAATAATATATAAGCCATGTTTTAATTAATTGCTATCACTAAATATTTCTCTACCATCTTAAAATACACATTTAAACCAAATGATAATACATTAGGATAGATTCTTACAGCAATATTCTCATTTTATATATAGCTTGATAAATACAGTTTTTATGGAATCCCAATGATCTCCACCTTTGGCCAACAAAGGAATAATATTGTCTTACTACTGAAGACTCAGAGTTCATAGATGTTTCTGTCTTCATAGGCTTTTCCCATGGCTTAAGATCACGGGGTCCTCAGTATTAATGCAGAGCCTAATAAGTAGGAGAAATATTTTAAGTACCAAGGACAAAGCAATAAACAAACATTGATAAGTTTGCAGGAAGGGAGATCACTAGGGACTGGGGGATGGTCAGGGAAAGATTCATGGATAGTTTATCACACAGAAAGCTATCTTAATCTTCAAATTGCATTTGGCTTCCTGAGCAGCCTCACTACCATCACCCATAATATTCCCTAGTCCTGGAAGGGAAAAAAGATGAGTCATAGTCAAAGTCCAGAGCTTAGCCAGGCTCACTGGTTGAAGAGCTGCTCTCCCGTTAGCCCTTTGGACTGGGAATAGGCAGAGGACGGATGGTCTCAGAGTCTGAAGAAACCTGTTCTGAAGAGAGCTGAAACAGAACAACTAGGAGCAAGAAAAGCAAGAAACTTATTTTGGTCATTCACTGACACTCAGTGTAACTGGCTGAGATCCAGCTGTGAAATTCTGGGAAACAGTGGCATTGCTAGGACAAGTGTTAGGTACAAGATATAGAAGAGATGTGAATCCCAAGATGTCTCCTAGACAAACCTCCAGCACACTGGCCTTCTTCTCAGAGTCTGCTCTCTATGAAACTCAATATGTGGCTGTGGCACAATGGAGGATTTATAAATGGTTAAATGTGACTGCTGTGCTGAATCTGGTAAGGCATGATATGGAGAACAGTGGAAAAGGATGTCAGGAAATGCAACCAGAGAAGTCATCAGGTTTCTGATCTTGAAGGATTAAGCTGACTATACAATCTCTGAAAGAACAATGCAAGGGAGCTCTTTGAAACATGACAAACATTCCCTCTATCACCCTATTTGGTTTTATATCACACATCAATCAATATTATGATTTTACAGTTGGTAAGTATTTGATCATCCAAGTGTAAACTCAGTGGGAGCAGCATATGAGTCTGTCTTGTGCACCATTGCAGCCTCAGGGTTTAGCACAGCGTTGGGCATGCAGAAAGAGTTCAAGACTAGTATACATTTGTTGAATCACTAAGTGAATGTTAGCCATCACCCCACCAAGGGAGGCATATAATTTTTAAAAGAACTTCTTGCCAAGCTTATGGGAGTCCACTAATGGGAAATTTAAAACATGTGACCTGTCAAGATCATTAAAAACAAATGTCATCTTGTATCTGTGTTAAAGCAATGCAGTTGCACTTTGTCAGTGAGCATGCCCTTGTAAAACTCAAGGGTGTAGCTTGTATCCTGAGAGGCACTGAATAGTTACATTATCAAGAATTTATAAAATCTGGAAATTAGTCTGTTGAAGGTCCTGAGTTGATGAAGTGAGTCTATGTTTTGAGGGCCCATGTCTGGCTCTAATATTTTATTAAAATAGCTTTGAATCCATGGTGACAAGGCCTTTCACTCAAAAAACCAAGGGGTCTCTAATAGGAATGTTATTATAAGCTGGAACTCTTCTTCTCAAGGTGACACTACAGTTCTTTTTTCCCCCAATTACATTCAATATTATTTTGTGCTAGGTTCAGGTGTACAGAAGAGTTGTTAGACAACCATATACTTAACAAAATACCTCCTGATATTTTCAGCACCCAACTGGCACCATACATAGTTATTACAATGCTAGTAGCCCTGCACACGAATCCATGCGCCAGTAGCTCTCTGCCCGCTGCCTTGCCCTTCTGTAGCTCCCCCTACACTCCCCTTCCCCCCATTTCCCTTCATAGGTTTCTGCCCTGTCTCCTCCTGTAGCTCTCTGCCACCCACTTGTAGTTCGCTGCCCCCACCCTCCTGCTGATCCGTGACCCAGTCGTTACGCAGTTGGTTGTTACGCAGCCGGTCATTACGCTTCGCGGCATAACGACCATTTGCATATTACATCTTTATTATATAGGATTATTGACTGTATATCCCATTCTATATTTTTTATCCCCATGACTATTTTGTAACTACCAATTTGTACTTCTTAATATCTTCACCATTTCCACAAAGTCTTAACCCCATCACCTCTGGCAACCATCAGTCTTTTCTCTGTATCTATGAGTCTGTTTCTGTTTTTTTTTTATATATATTGTTCATTAGATTCCACATATAAGTGGAATTGTATGGTATTTTTCTTTCTCTGACTGACTTATTTCACTTAGCATAAACCCTCTAGGTTCATCCATGCTGTTGCAAATGATAAGTTTTCACTTTTTATGGCCAAGTAATATTCCATTGTATTTATATGTATTACCACTTTTTTATTCTACTCATCTATTGATGGGCACTTGCATTACTTCCATATCTTGGCTATTGCAAATAATGCTACAGTGAACATAGGGGTGCAATATTCTTTCAAATTAGTGTTTTGAGTTTTTCGGATATACTATATACTCAGAAGTGGAATTGCTGGGTTTTCATATAGTGCAGTTTCATTGCACTATAGTTCTTAATTGCCGATAAAAAGAACCTGAGCGTTCTGCAGAATGTGTGCTCTTAGGCTCTGTAGAGCCATTATTGAAAGTGTGAGTCCTCTAGAATGTGACTGCTTAGCTACAAGAATTCATGTAAAGCAAGCACTTGGAGCATCTAGAGTGGGCACGTGATCATCTCAACGTTGTGAATTTATTGGGAAGAGCAAAGCTGCCATAAATGCAGAAAGGAGACAAAAATTCTGGCTCCAAGGAAGTTTTCCTTTCTCTTTCTCTGACAGTACTTATTAATTTCCCCCCTTTGATCATACCAGTTGCATGATAGTTGCCTCAAATATTCTATGAACAAGATTGTTGGTTCATTACGTGGAAGTTTGAAAAACCAAAATCACAAAGACTTAAAATAGCCACTGAGAACATTTTCCCATGATTTTGTGTAAGAAAGTTCATGAATTTACAGTATAAGAATTGAAAAAAGAACCAGAGACAAAAAATGGTATAAAAGAGATAAGAGATATTACCCTACTTGAAATCTAACAAGTAAGGCCATCACATTCTTATAGATCATGACAGAGAACACAAGGCATCTGGGTCAAAGACAAATGGGTGTCATGGCACAGCAGGTACTGGGAGCTTCCAGATTGCCATCAGTCCCCTTTCCCGTTGAATGAATGTGATGCAGAGGAGGACCCAGGTGGGTGTAACAGGTATAATGCATTAACATCAGTGCTGAGAAGCCTAGGTTTTGAACCCCAATTTTATAAGAAGGCTGCTGATAAAGATTCTCAACTTTTGCCCTAAAGGGAAGCATTGTTTTTATTACCTTAATCTGGAAATAAATATATACATGCTCTACAAGGGGGTATTTTCTCTGTCTTCCAGCACTTGTTTGCTATACAAATAGTCTTGAAAAGATTGTCTGGAGAAGAAGGTGTCCATGCCTCGTCACAAAATGTGTACAAATCCAAGAGACTAAGGAGAAGTTTCTCCCAACGAAAGGACTATAAGCTTAAGTGTTCTTTTTTTCTTTTAAAAAGGGGTATTTTTTCTATAGTTCAAAAATGTGAATTTCTACTTTGTTATATTACTACTGTATGATAAGAAATGCCTGGACACTGTAAAGCTTAGATATATGGAAAGAAAAGGGAAAGAATGAGTTGAAGAGGAGAATACAACTAAAATTCAGGACATCTAAGTTCTATCATCCTCACTTCTATCTTCAGTAGTGAAATGATTATGCTTAGTAATCAAATACGGTGCACTAAGTAAGCATTTATAGGCACTGTGTAATTTAAAGCTATAATCATAAATGCAATTTTTATGTACATATAAAATAAACTGGGTTAATTGAGCTCAAATATTAAATAAGTCATTGATATTTTATGAAACTTTGTCAAGGTCTCCATCTCTTTAACTCACTGCAAAAGACAAGCTAGATGGCATACTCCTACAAGAGCATAGAGATAACAGGTTGCTGTAAAGATGATAAAAGCTTAATGACAGTTTGCATTGCCCAGGCTGTAAAGCCTCCCAACCTCTCCTACTCAAGGAAGGATATCATAAGTGATTGAAAGTGACATTCTTATGAAGATAATTTTGAATACACTCTAAGCCATTCACAAATTTTTTTACTTTATAAGAAGTAGCAAATTATCTCTGGAACACATTGGAACTGTATGTGGTGTATCAGTGAATTATGCCTCTATAATTAAGGCCCTCCACCAGCAAATAAAAAGATGTAAAATATAATAACCACCAGTAGGTGGGTACATTGATGTAATTATTTGATATACACATTACATATAATAGGTTTCTGATGAGCTAAGGACCCTTTAATGTAGTAGTATGTATGGCTCACCTTTGATTTAATTGTGGGGGAGGGGAGCAAGAAAGGAGGTCACATAATTCTAGAAGAGAAAGTTTCCTGTTGCAAATGTAAACATGCCAGATAGCCCTTCTTCATGCATTTTCTCTTACTGCTTTTTAATCCTCTTCCTCCCCTTTCATTACTAGAATTCTTATTATAAATCACAATTAGTCTTAAAGCCATTAGTCGAGGTAGAGTGAAGTGTTGGAGACTGAGCACAGGAAGGAAGCTTTCCATGTAGAAACTCTGCACAGCATGAAGTTTTAGAGCCCAGGTGGTCAGGAGGCCATGCAGGCCAGACAGAGGCAGCGATAATGATTCGGGATGATTGATTCAATAATACAACAGGTCCTCAAATAACATCATTTATTTCAGCATTGTTTCATAATAATGTTGATGAGATGCTGTAGGAACTTAACTATTGTTTATATCCATTAGTCTATAGTAAAACTGGTTTCGTTATACATTGGTTCACTTAAAGTCACAGAACCTGTCAATGATATTATATTAAGGATAATGGGACCCAGTCTGCTCACTGTCAGAGAATGAAATTACAAATATGGAAAGGAGAAAGGTGTAATAAACTCTGTGGTGTTGACTTGGAATTGGAGGTATCCATGTGAATTCATAGTTTTAATCGATAGAAGACAGATGGATAGAAAGTATAATAAGGAATGGGATAGTTGCCAAATTTGAAAGTACCTTCCCACAAAAAATACATAAAAATAACAAATATAAAATTAATAGTGCTTTTATTGTAGTAAAATTATAGCTTTTATAGTAGAAAAGCCTGGCACACACCACCTTAGTCATAGAATCAAAGTAGACCTCATCAGTGATAGGGCAAACGGAATTTGTGTGTTACCTGATACATCGCGTTGAGAAGAACACAACATCACTGTGCTGCTCTTCACAGAGAGGTAGACTTAATACTGAAGAAGAAACATCACACAGCCTCAAACGACACAAACTTTATAAAACAACTGACCTGACAAATTCATAAAGGTGAATGAAAGACTGGGGAACTACTCCAAACTAAAGAGATCTAACCAAAGGCAATGCATGGTTCTGAACTGAATTCTTGTGCCACAAAGGACATCATTGGGACACTGACAAAACTTGAATGGGATCTAAGGATCTGATGATAGCAGTGTGTTGGTGTTAATGTCCTGAGGTTGATGACTATGTTGTGGTAGGCATTGGGATGACAGCATGATTTTAAATTGTCCAGGGAAAAACAATGTACTTAGATTTTACTTGCAACTTTTCTGTACACTTGAAGTTCCCAAACAGAAAGACAAAAGAATAAATAAATAAGTAAATGTCAAGGATATTGCTCCCACCAATTAAGGGCAAACAGCAGGAACTATCTAAAGGGGGCCCAAGCACAGGGTCATTGTAATCATTAGGGAAATTTGAGGCTGTCTAGGGGCTAGAAAATATCTGAGATCTGAAAAATAAACACATAATATTATCGACTTGAAATGTGAACCACAAATAAAAATTAATAAGTACTTAAGTAAACACATCAATCTCATTAATTAGATTTAGTTTTTATAGAATTTTCACTACATTTTAAAAGCAACTTGCATATTCAGTTTCTCACAGTGAATGATCTTCCAGACTTGTGCAATAATTGCTAAAAAAAATACCAGTCAACCATAAATGAGCCAAGGATTAACACATACCTTATGGATATAAGAACATCCTGGGAACATAAGCAAATGACCTAACATTGTAAATAATGTTATTAGGATAATATAAATATGGATTTATATTTTAATGCTTTAAGTTTGATTGAATTTTGGAATAATAACTGGAGTTTTTTACTCTCTTGAGATCAGAGCTGTGCCTACATACATTTGTCCTCTAAATGAGACTGTTGTTCAGTCTTCTCCCCTGAGCAGGAATAACAAAGGCATGCTCTCTCTGGCTGTGGCAAGGATGTTACATCTACAGACGCTCCCTTATTAAAATGCTGTCTCTCCGCTAATCAGAAAAAGATGACTCAGAGCAGTTGGGGACTTGAACGCTTCCAAGATGAATTCCAAATTCTTTCTTTTTCTGTTAGCTTGCAGCAGAGCTGGTGAGATGATTACAGAAGTTCCTTCTCCTAAGATTGTCCTTTATGGCCTTTTGTGAACCAACAAACAGGGACAAGAATCAATGATATGTTTACTTGTGTAAATATGTACATATGTGATCCTTGTTATTAGAAATGCAAAAAAAAAAAAAATTAGAGGACATGCATGGGACTGTGATTTGGGCGATGTTGCCTAAACATAATTAACCTATTTTCTAGTAAACCTTGGCATCTTTAACTTTTGTGACAGAATCTACAATGTTATTCTTCCCAGAGATTAGTTGGGTGGCACTAAACATGGATGATTTCCATTTGGTGAATAAATTAATGCAAGTGAGAGGTCTCTGGATACCACTGATGATAAAATCACTGAAGACCTACTTGTTAAAGGGTGCAAATCAAATACCAGTGGGTGGGATTGGCATATCTTAGTGCTTGAAAGGGCAAAATCTGCTTTTCTTCTCAAACTTGGCTGAGGCCTTCATAGCATCAGAGCTAACAATAGACCAAACACTTGAATCTCACCATTGTTTGAATCCTTCTCATCTTCCAGGTTTCAACTTAAAAAAATAACCTGAGGCCAAAGCCCTGTTTTCTATCTAGCACCCTATACTCACTCCTTGCTCTTATCTTGATCTTATGGCAAAAACAATGCCCCCAAATCCCATTCTTAATGACTCTATTTATCTTAGCTAAGCATCTCCTTCACCGTTATTTTTTTATTTCAACCTTTGACATTTATTGTATGGTATGTATCACAATTTGTTTATTATTTGTTTTTCTGGTTTTTAAATCATGCTCACTTTTTTCTTCTTCCTTTCTTTATATCTACAGCCCCTAGAAGAGTACCAAGTATAGAGTAAGTGCTCAAAATAAACGTAGATAAATTGATTTTTCTTTAAAAAAATATTTTTATTGATTTCAGAGAACAAGGGAGAGTGATAGAAACATCATTGATGAAAAAGAAGCAGTTATTGGCTGCCTCCTGCATGACCCCTACTGGGGACCAAGCCTGCAACCCGGGCATGTGCCCTGACCCGGAATTGAACCGTGACCTCCTGGTTCATAAATTGATGCTCAACCCCTGAGCCACACTGGCTAGACTGATTTTCTGACTGAGTGATTTATTGATTTCTTCAAGAATATTGAGTATCTGTCAACTGATTAATTCATTAAACTTATATTATTATTAAACAGGTAGGAAACTGAGACAAAGAAATTATATGACTTGCCCACATTCTTTCAGCGAGTAAGGGACAGAGATAGACTTTGAATCCAGAATTTTTCATTTCACATCACTATTCTAAAAGTATTTTGCTTACTGTATTCAGTTTATAGTATCCTGGGAAATAGCAAAAGAATAGAAAATTAGCATTTCTTGACCCTTTGCTGATAGTTTCAAGCATGATCTTGTGTTTTGCTTCCAACAATCTCGTGAGAAAGGCATGGTAACTCTCCTTTTGTGCATCCATGTCTCTCAACTTGGGCTGAGTAATACATTAGCCCATGAGGTTTTAAAACATGCATATACAGAGGCAGGCAAAAATAGGTTTACACTTGTTCATATGGAAAATAATACAATAATTATTAACACAATAATTAATAAATGACAATATAAGAATAAACTCTGTTTCATGTACTCACAACTATAAACCTTTTTAAACCACCCCTATATATCCTATTCCTTATTTCATAAGCTTTGGGTTTGAAACTGAATACCTCTAATATTTTTAAGTTAAACAAGTGATTCTGATAGAGTTAGGCTTCAAATATGTCTCCAAATATGGACAAAAGAGGCTATTAGAGGTTACATTATCAAAGCTTACAATGATAAATGGTACACAGTATTGGAACATCAGCTTACAAAGCTTGCCTATTTCTTTATGCCTATTATAGCACTCTATATGTTCTGTTTCCTATTAAAATTGACCTCAAAGTATGCATTAGTTTTACCCTCATTGTCTTCTTGTAGAATCTTATATGTAGAAAAAATATTTTGCAATGATTCTTAACCACATATAATCATTGTATTTAATCCAAATTAATAACTTTAGCTTTAGATGTTTAAATGCTCATAAATACAGTCTTCCTCGAGGGGACATACAGTAATTTTCAGCTGATTAAAATGTTCAAAAGGGTATATAAATGTTCAAAATCATATTTCTTCATCTTTTAGTACTTATTCATTGACTATTTATAAAATATAGGGTAGTGTACAGTTGCTGGAGATAGAATGATGAGTAAGAGCAACACTGACCCACTCCTAAGTGCAGTTAGTGTTATTGTTGAAGGACAGATATGTGTTTATGTAAAATCGTACAAGCACTGCAAAGAGATAGAAAATGCCAGAAATTACAGGGCACTAGGTACAGGACAAGGTCTGTGAGTTGTTTGTTGTATGTAGCTGGGAGAAGGGGTAGAAATTGGAGGAAGTGAAAAACCTTGCCAACGTGATATATTTCTAGCTTGTACAAATTCGTGTATATGGTGGTGTCATTTACTGAGCTGGGTAACAATGGAAAATGCCATGCTTACATGATAAAAGAAAGGCAATGTCAAGGAGATTGGTGTACATACTGAGTTTGAGATGTCTTGGAGGTTCCAAGTGAAAATATAAGTAGACTTCTGCAGTTCCATGATCTAGGTGAGCTTGTAGAAGAGCATCGGTTGTATAAATGCAGAGGTAGTCAGCATGAAGAAACAGGAGATGCAAAGCTCACCCTGATAATGGTATAATACTGAGTGATTAAAGCAGAAATTTAAGACTGAAGTTTCAGGAATATCACTAATTAAAAAGCCAGATGGAAGAGAAAGGTCCAGGAAGACAGATTGAAAGAATAGACAAAGAAGTGGGAAGATGAGATGTAGGGCGGTACTGTGAAACACAAGAAAAGAGACTTTTAAGAGGGTAGGAATTTTCCACTAAGTTCTGAAAGATCAAGAAAATGAGAACTTCAAAGTGATGTAAAGATTCCTCAGTGATCTTTGGAAGGGCCATTGTGGCTTTAGCGACTGGAGACCAAGCCAAATATTACAACAGGATAATGAATGAGTGGCAAGTGAGGAAAGTAAGAAGATACAGAATCTAGAGTGCAGATGGAGCTACTGGCTTTAGATATGAGATACTTTCTCTTTCTTTGTAGGAGGAGAAGTTGACAAGAGATATTAGATTCAGTAATTTGTAAGTATGGGAGCAAAAAGACAAGGAGGTTCCTGTCTGACAGCTTCTATTTTCTCTGTAAAAGGATATATGACCTTCTAAGAGTGATGGTATATTACCAGATAGCTATTGCTGAGTTTCAAACAATACTAAATCTTTGGGACTTAAAATGGCAGCCATTTATTATTGTATCCTATTATTCAGCTGATTCCATTGATTTTGGCTGGACTTATGCATGTGTCTGCAGTCAGCTGCCAGATTGGCTGCAGGCTGGATGACTTCAGTTGTTGAGACAACTCATTTCCTTTCCATGTTGTTTCTCATTCTACAGCAGGTTGGTCCAGGTTTGTTCTAATGGTGGTAGCAGTATTCTAGGAGAGAAAATCATTATGGACCAAATATTTGTGCCACCCCCCTAAAAGAATTCATATGTTAAAGCCATAGTCTCCAATGTAACTATATTTGCAGATTCTGGATGTGATCAAGGTAAAATGAGGTCATAAGGGTAGGGCCACGGTCTAATAGAATTAGTGTCCTTACAACAAGAGACCCCAGAAAGCTTGCTCTTTCTTACTGTGTGAGACAACAGCAAGAAAGGAGGCCATCTGTGAGCCAGAAAGAGAGCCTTCAGAAGGGTCACCTAATCGTGTTGGGACCCTGATCTCAGACTTCCAGCCTCCAGTACGGGTAGAAAATAAATATTTTTGTTTAAGCCACCCAGTCTGGCTTTTTGTTATGGGAGCCCAAATATATTAACATGGAAATAAACAGTAACCCCACATATATTCTTGTTCAAGTCTCTTTTTACATCAAGTATGCTACAACCCCATTGACCAGAGCAAATCATATATTCACATTTGAATTTTGAGGGGAAAAGGTCTCTCCAAAATTATAGGAGGTCATTCATTGCAGTCAGTTATGAGAACAGAGATGGAAAAATGCAATATAGATGGGGAAGTGGATTTAGATATTTGTGTAGAATGGACAGAGTTTAATTCATTCCCTTTGGATCATGGAAGAACTTATTGACAAAAACAATGCATTAGGGGTTTTAATCTGTGATGAGTCATACTAATCAACTTTGTGGTATAATTTTTTCCAGAAATGCTAAAATACCAGACATATTAGTCAGTGGGGGCTGCCGTAACAAAGTAGACTAAGTGGCTTAAATGGCAAAATTTTTCTTTCTCACAGTACTAGAGATAGGAAGTTTAAGATTAGAGTGACAGAATGGTCAAGTTCTGATGAGAGCTTTCTTCTTAGCTTTCAGTCTTAGCTGACTTCTCACTGTGTGTTCACATGGTCTTTACTCAGGGTTTGCACATGAGGGAGAGAGAGCGAGAGTGAGTGAGCAAGCGAGTGAGAGAGATAAGGACAGTCTCTTTTTATAAAACTACCAACCCTATTGGATTAGGTCCTCACCCTTATGACCTCATTTAACATTAATTAACTTCTAAAATCTTTATCTTCAAATACAATTATATTGAGATTAGGACTTCAACATATGAAGAGAAACATTGGAGGGAAATGTTCACTCCAAAGCACTGGGGTACAGGAAACAGAAGACTTGTTTTATTTGTTTTGTTTTTTTAAAAATTTTGTTTTCCCAGTGGTTTTGCCAAATAATGATGAAGGTACAGAGGTGCAATGGAATTAGAATTATTGGTTAGAAAATGTTTAAAATATAAACAGAGCCCTGGCTGGTTTGGCTAAGTTGGTAGGAGGGTCATCCCATACACCAAAAGGCCTTGTGCTTGATTCTCAGTCAGGGCACATACCTAGGTTTCGAGTTTGGTCCCTGGCCCTTTTTGGGAAGCAACTTATCAATGTTTCTGTTACCTGGCTGTTTCTCTCTCTCTTCCTTGCCCCCTCTCTAAAAATCAGTGAAAATGTCCTCAGGTGAGGATTAAAAAAATTAAATAAACTCCAAACAGAAAATAGAGGGTAGTAAATGAAGGGGGGAAATGGAGAGGATGAAAACAGAGATGCCACAACATTGGAAGTGCAATTGCTTCTAACAGCAGTGGTGGAGCAATCCAGCTAAAAAGATCTATGTTAGGCTATTACAGTTAATG
Source organism: Corynorhinus townsendii (assembly GCA_026230045.1). NCBI lineage: Eukaryota > Metazoa > Chordata > Mammalia > Chiroptera > Vespertilionidae > Corynorhinus > Corynorhinus townsendii. The sequence continues at coordinate 159,737,666 of JAPDVU010000006.1, read as the reverse complement.
ATTTGGGATATTGAGTGGTTTCAGCAGTGACAAGATTCATGGTATACGCATGAATACGGATCACAGGGCGGGTTGAGAAAATCTCATTGGAGAGGAGGAGGTAATGGAACTGAGGACAAGGATGCTGTGACAGGTGAACATGTGTGTGTTGGCAATGTCCATGAGAAACAGCATTGTTTTTAATAAAAAGGAGTGACTTGTAGAGATGTGGATGACACAGACTACGACATTTCCTGTAGCTTAATGTTTCTGAATAATCAATAGTGAGATAAACATGCTGGGCCTTAGAAGTTGTTTATACAAATAATGATCTTACATTTGTAGGGGACAACTCCCTTAGTAAGATCTGTACGATGCACCAGAGACAGAATATTCAGGCAGATCAGGTAGGTACACTTAGTTCTAATTGTTTTCTGAGTAAATGTTTTGTTTTTGGAAGCACTCCAAGAGATTAGGTAGATCATTTCTTACCTCTAACTTTAAAAGCTGCATTCTGATAGTCAGCTAAAGGAGAAGACAAGACTCAGGTCGTGTGTCTTGCTATTGCATATTTCTAGCCTCTTAGCTGAGAGATGGCTCTTGAATTTCTTCTCCACCTCACCCTTCTGCTTTGCTAAATCAGTCTTCCATTCTCACATCCCTGAGATCTGGAAGGGCTCAGCTGTCTGAGTTATTTTTCTTTGTTATATAGCACCTCTCATTGTAGTCTTTTTGAAGAAGGTTAACCATCTTCAAGAAAGATATCCTCAGTTTTTCCCCCTGTATATGCTAAATACAGGAGTAACCAAGAATACAGGTAAAATTCCCTGGCCAGACCTTACCCTGTGCCCTCTCCAAATCTCTTTATGTATTTTTCAGTTGGAAATAATATGACTTACTTTTAAGAGACATGGTTTCTGGTGGAATTTGCCAGATATTCTACCTCTCTCTCTACAGTTGCACATAGAAGAAATTATGAGCTGAGATTATGAGTAAAACAAAAGGAAGTCTTTTCAATATCCTCTAGTCAGATATTGATGTGCCTTTTTATTATTAATATAATAACCATTCCAAAGGACCATAGCAATTAATTCATTGTATCATACCTGTTTCCTCTACTAGATTATGACATCTTTGTGGGCAGAATGCTGAGCTTGTTAATCTTGAAATGACCCATAGCTAGCACAGATTTATTGAATATTAGAGGTCCGGTGCACAAATTCGTGTGTGGGTACAGGTCCCTAGGCCTGGCCTGTGATCAGGCCATCTTCCCCAGCTGCCCACAGCTGGCCCCGCCCCCTGCCGACACTCACCCCCAGTTCCCCATTCACCATTGGGTCATCAGAGCCTGATGGCCGGGGAAGGGACCAAGAGGTCAGCTGTTCCCGCCTGCTCGTCAGCCCTGCTCCCACCATGGGTCGCCCTCTGTGGGGGGGTGACTGGTGGGGCAGGGGACTTGGCCTGGTGCCACCCGCATCCCCCGCCACCAGCCCCTGATTCCGTATTCCCCATTGGGTTATCCGAGACTGCTGGCTGGGGAAAAGGGACCAAAAGGTGGTCAGTGCACCTCATAGTGATGGTCAAGTGGTTGTTCTGGTCATTCCGCTGTTAGGGTCAATTTGTGTATTACCCTTTTATTATATAAGACTAGCAAGCATTTCTTGAATGTTATTATGTTCCAAGAACTAGCTAAATACTTTATTATTGTTCACTCAACTCTTTCAAAAACCAAAAAGATAAGCATTATGTTTATCTCCATTTTTCAGATAGTAAGTAGAACAGCCCTTAAGAGGTAGAACCAGAATTCAAAACCCAAATATCTAATTCAAGAATGTATGCTCTTCACTACCACACTGCCATTCAAAAAAAAATTTATTTAGCATGGAACATGTCCTATATCTTGTGCTAATCACTAACAGTCCTCCAGTATCTTGTAAGACTTGTACTAATAGGGTTAGAAGAAAAAGTGTCATACATAAGGAAAATATAGGTTGCTATTGGAAAATATTAGTATCAATTAGGACTTTTTTTTGTTTCAATTAAGGGGAAGCCACACTAACACTGGCTTAATTTCTGAGTATATTTGCTATTAAGAAATTCAGAGGGAGGCAAGTCCAAGGTGATTTTTTTTGGCTGAGTGTCATGAATGACCCAGTCTTCTTTGATCTTTCCATTCTATCTCCCTTGGTGTGACTGTGATGTCTTCCTTCTTGGTTTTAAGATGATATCACAGGTTTAAATCAACATCACAACTGCAGCTGCATCCAGAGCAGAAAACAAAGGGAGGCAGGGAGCTTACAAAGAGCCTCCTATTCCTAAATCTCTTTCTTACCCAGAAGGATACCTTCCTTAGAATTTCCAGGTAATTTTTCCTCATATCTAATTGGTTTGGCAACTTACTTCCAAAGGGGACAGCATGTCCATGATAAGGTTGAATTAATCATTTTCATCCACATCAAAATATGTCTCTTTTCCTTAGAAAGAAAAGGCAGCATGGGTGCTGAGTAGAAAACAATAGTATCTGACATAACCAAACCCTGGTTGGATTTAGCAATTACTGAAATGTTTGGAACAACCTCCTATAAAGGAAATGACATCTCTGTAAAACTTCAAAAGTAGCAGAAATGGTTCAACAAGAATACATGTCGAGGGAGAGAATTCTGGGCAGAGGGATTGTGGATAAAGCCCAGAGTTAAGGGAAGATTGGCATTCTTGATTGTATTAAGGGGTCTGGAGTTATTTAGAATGCTTGGACTATGTAGAATTAAGAGCGAGCAAGCCGGCAGGGGGAGCCCTGGTCATTGTGGCTCAGTCGGTTGAGTGTCATTCTCTGCACCAAAAGGTTGCCGGTTCAATTCCCTGTCAGGACACATGCCCAAGTTGCAGATTCAGGCTCTGGTCAGGGTCTATGTGTGAGGCAACCAATTGATGTTTCTCTTTCTTTCTCCTTCTCCCTTCCTCTCTCTCTCTGAAAAAAATAAAATAAAATAATAAAAACACATTTTAAAAACAAGAAAGAAAAGTGATAGGGAAGACTCAGGGATCAGATTGTAGAGGACAGTATAAGTCACTTTAGGATTTGGGATTTTATATTAAGCAGAATGAAAAGCCATTTAGAGTCTTAGGAAATAATTACTGAAAAAACATTGAGTAAATAATGAGACAATATTAAAATCTATACTAATAAAAGGGTAATATACTAATTAGACTGGGAGACCTTTCAGGAGACCTTCTGGACATCCTTCCGGACAAAGCCATGGGGGCAGGGGTGAGGCAGAAGCAGATGGGCGATCAGGCCAGCAAGAGGGGGGGGGGGGCGGAGGAGGGGGGAGGGGTAGTTGGGGCAAGCAGCTTGACAGGGGGGGCAGTTGGGAGTGATCAGGCCAGTAGGGGGGTGCAGTTGGGGGTCAGCAGGCCAGAAGGGGGGGCAGTTGGGGGAGATCAGGCCGGCAGGCAGAGTGGTTAGAGGTGATCAGGCAGGCAGGCAGGTGAGTGGTTAGGAGCCAGCAGTCCTGGATTGCAAGAGGGATGTCCGACTGCCCTGAGAGGTTCCAGATTGGAGAGAGTGCAGGTTGGGCTGAGGGACACCTCCCGCCCCCCCCTACCCCGCGCACAAATTTCATGCACTGGGTCACTAGTATTTATAATATTATTTGAGGCACATCATAAGAGATTTCAGTATCTGTATAAAATGTTGGTTTTCAAACATGTAAATACATATTTCTTCTTAGCCCTATTAAAATAAAACACATTTTTATCCTGTGGCCCTCATGTAATAACCACTCAGGAAATTTATAAAGGAGAATCCAGGACTATTTTGAAGATGGGTGTCCCTCCTTATTTCCTCTAATTTCCTGATGAAATTTAGCAGGAAAAGCTCAATCTATAGGGAAGTAAGAGAAGAAGAAAGCTCTGATATGGTCCATACAGCTCAGCCTCCTGGGGTAGAGAAGGGGATGGAACAGATGGGGCAAGTCTGGAACTAGAGTGAGGACTTGAGGTGAGTGTATTATGAAATGTGTACTCTCACTGCCTTTCCAACATCAACCTTGTCCTAGCCCAGGGGCTGAGAGTGAATCTGAATTTATAGCTATCTGTAGCCAGAGACATCCTCACTAACAGAAGGCACTTACTAGTAATATACCTGAGTTTGACTAGTTTATAGTTGTGTGTCTTAAGGTAAGTTACTCCATCCTTTCTAAACCTTATTGTCCTTATCTATAAAATGTGGTTACTTTGAAGGGTTGTGTGGAACAAGTTAGGTAAAATGCTTAGGATGATAGGTCACTATCATTATAAAGCTCAGAAAATAGTAGAGTATCAGTTTTGTGCTGGTGATGGATTATAATTATACTAGAGGCCCAGTGCATAAGATTCATCCACTGGGGCCAAGGGGCCCCTCAGCCTGGCCTCTGCCCTTTCCCAGTCCAGGACCCCTTGGTGGACATGCCCCAGGAGTCCTTAGCGCTGCCATGGAGGCAGGAAAAGCTCCTGCCACCACCACTGCGCTCACCAGCTGTGAGCCCTGTCTTCTGGCTGAGGGGCGCTCCCCCTGTGGGAGCATACTGACCACCAGGGGGCAGCTCCTGCGTTGAGCATCTGCCGCCTGGTGATCATTGTGCGTCATAGCGACCGGTTGTTTGGCATTCGGTCAATTTGCATATTAGGGTTTTATTATATAGGATTGAGTTTTTACTAGGCTTGCTATATGTCTTGTCTTCCTCTAAAACTTGATGTCTCTACAAAGAGTATTGGTCATAGTGAGGACTTTAAGCCATCAAAGCAAATAGTGAGGAGACCTATTTTGGAATTGTGATGTTGTCATGTGGGTATTCATTGATATTGCCTTGAGATATGACATGTCCTCTTTTAGCAAAAATATATTGAAGTAGTGCTGTAGTTACTTGAGATGATACAAAAATATGAACATATTATCTGACCTTCTGGTACCTTTTAGGCTAATTATAAACATTAGGAAAAGTATCCTGTGTACTAATGGGAAATAAAGAAATGTTCTCAGAATTTATTTAAAATCACTTTTGAATTTTTCTTCATGGAGTCTAAGTGAGGAGCTTAAAAGCATAAAGTGATTAATGTTACCTTACACCAAAATCGAAGTCCAAGGTTTATAACATTTTCTAAATGAATAGGAGAATTTGGGATATATTAATGTATATTTTTGAAGAGGAATTAAAGACTATACTGTAATGTACAATAATATACTGTATAATGGTCTATCATAGTGCTTTGCTATCAGAGATAAATCTATGATGCTCAAACAAGTTAGCTAACAGTGCAGAGTTGGTGGAAAATGGATACTGTTACCATAGCAACCAGATTTGAGATTCACAAGGTGGGTTTTAACCTCGGCTTCTGTCTTGGGAATGAGTGCAAGCAAGTAATTAGATAGCTAAAATGCTGAGACAGCATGTGAGAAACACTTGTATATTTATTTAAGGAAAAATATATCCAAAATTTAAATCGTCAGTTGTCAGTAGAATCAGAATAATTACAGAATGCACTGAGGACTGATTGACTTGTATTTCAAATTGGTCTGTGTAAAGGTTTGGTTCCTTCCTTTTATCTAGAGCTATAACATTTCTTTTTAAGATTGTTATTGAATTGCATAAAATGTGGCTATCCAGAGAGCTTCCTTACCTATAAAATGAAATCATTGGGAAAATGTTTCAGTATCCTAGTTGAATGTTGTTGGTTTGGAATCTCAGAACTTTAGCTGTTAGTTTGAAAAAGCCTCTTTCATTCTTCCTCAACAGATTTAAAATGTTCCTCTCTTAGTTGTTTGGCATGTCTTGGGCACAGGATAATTTGGGCGAAATGCGCAAATAGCCTAAGCTACAGAACAGGAGAGTAATTGGAAGAAAACAAGTGTTAGCACATGTACTTCCAGGCAAGGGTGTGTTGTCATATCCACAACCGCCATAACCACTTTTGGAATCATTGCATTTACTGGGTTATACCGGCAAAGGGAAAGAGCAACTTGCTCTGTAGAATAGACCAGCTGCAGGGCTTTTTTTAAAAAAAAACAAACATGTTAAGAATCATAAGCAAATATGACCAACAATTAACGTTATTCCATTATATTTGAGAATTTTAAGAAAATGCCTAATTTCAGAGAAAATTTTATAATTTACCAAAAGGTATTCCAGAAGTAGAAAACCCAAAATAGACCAATTGTCATTAAAACAATGGAATCATTTTTTTAAAAATATTTTAAAAATCAATTTCTGTCCAGAAGTTTTATAGGTGAATTTTATCAAATCTAGAAATATGTTATGCTCCTCTTTTATAAAAGTATGTCATTCTAGTTAATATAAAAAGAAGGAATATCCTAGTTCATTTGGGAAATTATAATAGTCTGTATAAAAACTGGACAAGCATGATATGAGAGAGAAAAATTACAGGGCAATGTCACTTAACATTTTGAGAAACACATAAATAAAATACAAATAAACATAATTCAGTAATGTATTAAAATACATCATGAGCAGAGTGATGATTATTCCATAAAAATTTATTAGTGAAATTTACTTCATATGTCAGGGCTTCACTATGTCCCCTGAAATCTGTTTTCTTTCTTCCATTGACCTGAATTTGTAGCTGGGCATGTATCAGTCTAACTAGGAACTACATTTCCCAGACCTCCTTGCAATTAAGTGTGGCCAAGCATTTGTCAATGAAATATGGGCTGACAAGATCAGGGTAGGACCTTGAGATAATTGGTGCCCTTCATCTGGATGTGGCAAGGACCCATCTGTACTGGGCAGATGAGACAAACCCATAGAGGATGGTGGAGCAAAGTTGATTTCAAGAAAACAATGTCTGCAAATAACTGAGTAGAGCCAAGCCTTCTTCTAGTCTCAACTGCTTAACTTGGACTTTTCCATGATGGAGGAAAACTGTTTGTACTGTGATATATATGAGTAGGCACATATACAAATCTATATCCTCAGTTATTCACTAAAATAATTTTTTAAATTATTTAATTTCTATCATATTTTAAGTTGTCACCTAAGATTTTTCATTACAAGTTTAAATAGTTTCAAAATATATTTTCTGGTAAATTGCTTATAGCATTTTGGCTTTTAACACATATTTTAATTAAGAGTTTGATAAGTATATTTTCCTCATTGACTTTATAGATATACGTGTTATGTAAATTGAGTAGCAGATAATTTTAAATTCAGACTAACATGTCACATACATTAACCACTTTTCCATGTGTGAATTGGGGAAATAGATTTATGAATGGATGGATGGAAAAATGATAGATAGTCCAATGGAGAGATAGAAATAGTTAAAAGTCAGGAACCTCTGAAGGTCAGAATCTTATTGTAATAATTATGTATGGTGCTATGTGGGAAATATCGGGGGTGGTACATTTTGTAAAGTATATGCTATCCTGAAACTAATGCAAACGAATATTGAATGTATGCTGTAATTGAAGAAAGTTAAAAATATATTTTTTAAAGAAAGAATCATGGCAGGAGCAAAACTTCACTATTTCTCACTGACGTACCTTTTTTCTTCGTTCTCTTGGGTCTCTTTCTTAGCATTTATACACTCCAGTGCAGGGGTCCTCAAACTTTTTAAACAGGAGGCCAGTTCACTGTCCCTCAGACCGTTGGAGGGCCAGACTATAGTTTAAAAAAAAAAGAAACTATGAACAAATTCCTATGCACACTGTGGGCCCGGGACAAGTCGGCTGCTAAGCAGGACAGGCAGCGGCACCCGGCGGGCCAGATAAATGTCCTCGGCGGGCCGCATGTGGCCCGCGGGCCGTAGTTTGAGGACCCCCGCTCCAGTGTATCCCTCTGTTCAGTGCCTAAGGGCAATGCATTTGGGCAAGATTCATTAGCCAGGAGAAATGCTATTCCTTTAGAAAGTGGGAAAGGGGGAATTTTAAAAGCCCAGGAATTTATGGAGAACTGCTAGGAAACAGACTCTTTCAGGAAGGTCACCTTTAGGAAAATCTACATTCAGAAGCTGAAGATCTGGATATCTGTTTTCTTAAAATCATACATTCCAATTAGCTCTTAGCCTATTTGTGTGCACACTCAGGGGGCCACTTCCCCAATTTGAAGATTGACTTCTGGACTCAGTCAGTGCTTCACATAATGTGGTGTGTGGATCATGTGCTCTAGAAAAACCTAAGATGTTTATTAAAAATGAAGATATTATATATCTAGCTCCAAACATGATCTGAGACTCTAGAGATGGGCCACACAATCAGGCTTAGTGCTGTCCAGGTGATCCTGATGTATATGGTCTACTCTAAACACAAAGAGTCAATCTAAAAGGAGCAGCGATCTGTTTCCATCCTCTTAACACACATAAAAAGAGTCTTAGTTCAAAGCTTCAGTGAATCCCACTGGGATCTCTGGGGTGTCTGTAGACAGAGTTGTTCCACTTTGGACTGAAATGGCCAAGGTGGGTTCTTTATATTCCCAACTGTCTCTCTTTATATTCCCATGGGTTCTCTCTTTATACCATAGCCCTGTATTACCTCCTTGGTTCTGATCTAGGCTAGGGCCAACTATTCTATCAGTCAGCTAGTGAGTCAACAGCACACCCTGCTAATCATCAAGTTTCTCTTCCCAGCCAAGCCTTGACGGGCCCTGCGAATCCTTCCAAAGAAGCCAAGCAACTGATTGGAATTGGCCTGAAATCTATTTGTCATTCCAGAATTTGGAAATGAGAAAAATGATGTGGGTAAGGGCTAGAAGAATTAGGTGAGACTTCATGAGTGAGAGCAGACTTTACTTTAGCTTTGAATTATAAAGACACTGTAGAAAAAGAAGTCATTTCAATATTCTGATTCTAATATGTACCACCATGTAATATTTATGTTTTAAGTTATACCATCCTTACTGGTTGCTTATCCACATCTCTAATAAGGGAGTAAAGCAGGTTTGATACTAAATTAGTATTCACGTATTCTTGTTCTAGCCAAGACAATTTCATTTTCCTTCTTCACCACCCATGAGAGTGCTCATTATCACAGATGAGTAAAAGAGGGAACATAGCTGGCTTGATCCAACTAATTTCTAATGTTCTTTCAAGCAGCCAGCTCATGTTTCCAACAGTGGGGAATAACAAATAAGAGAAAAAGAGGATAAGTAGACAAAATTATGGGGCATTGGTACAAATAAACATTGGAGATTTTAATGATGTGCTTTTAAAAAATAAATATTATTACTGATTTCAGAGGGGAAGGGAGAGGGAGAGAGAAATATCAATGATGAGAGAGAACCACTGATTGGCTGCCTCAAATGCAGGAGAATGTTGATCATGGCATTGTCCTACCTTTTCTATACCAAGTAATTATTAGGTGTGCAGGATTTTTCTTTTCTGATATTACTGTGGAGATGGCTAAAATGGACCAATCTATGTTGGATGATAAGATACAAATTTCTAAAAGGAAATAAATAGTCAAAATATATTTCTTCCCCTTTAATATCCCCCTGCATACATAAACCAACAACAGAAAATAAGAACTATTTATTGAACATCTATTATGTGCAAGGCATTGTTAAAGAAACTGGAGATATGTTTGTGAACAAGAGTCAACTGATTTACCTTTCTAGAGGAGAGACAGACATTTAAAGGAACCACATGTGTGCGAATGTGTATGTGTGTGTGTGTGTGTGTGTGTGTGTGTGTGTAAAATATGATTTCAGCAAGTGATATAAACCACAAAAATTCTTAGAGAATAATGAAGGTAGATGCAGCCCATTTTATTTTATTTTATTTATTTTTTAAATACATTTTATTCATTTTTTACAGAAAGGAAAGGAGAGAGATAGAGTTAGAAACATCAATCAGCTGCCTCCTGCACGCCCCCTATTGGGGATGTGCCCACAACCCAGGTACATGCCCTTGACCGGAATCAAACCTGGGACCCTTCAGTCTGCAGGCTGACACTCTATCCACTGAGCCAAACCAGTTTTGGCAATGAAGCCCATTTTAAATTGCATGGTTAAGAATGACCTCTCTAGAAGTAACAATAGACTTTTGGATGAATTTAGAAAACTAGTGATGCTAATACTGTTGAAATAACAACAAACGAAAATACTCAAGAATGGGAATAAGCTTCATATTTTTGAAGATGAACTATATTTCTAAAGTTAAGTGGTAAAAAGAGAGAGTAAGTAGGTGATGATATTTAGGAGCAAACCATGTATGGTTTTATAAATCACGATACTGAATTCAAATGGTATTTTATAAAGTGGCAGTGAGCCATTTGATTCTTTTTTTAAGTGGATTAAAGAATACACACACACACACACACACACACACACACACACTAGTGACCTGGCACATGAAATCGTGCAGCCCTGGCCACCTGTGCGCACCCGCCCACCCGCTCACTGCCCTGCCTTGACACCTTAACCTCTCCACCCAGAGCTCAAGCATGCCTGGCCCCCCTGCTGACCCCTCCAGCCTTCTCTGGCCACTTCAAGCCCCACCCTAGGTCCCACAAGTTGCCTCTGGCTAGTTCCGCCTCCTCCGGGCGCCCCCTCTCTTCCATTCTGTCTCCAGAGCAACACAGCGACTCTGCCCTGCTGTGCACATGTACCCAGCCTCCTGCTGATCAGTCATTATGGCGTGTGGGCATCATGACCATTAGCATATCAGCTCTTTATTATATATAGGAGATATATATATGTGTGTGTGTATAGATATATACACATATATATGTGTATATGGTATCATTTTGTTTTACTTCTTAAATTTATTGGGTTGGCATTATTAATAAGATCATATAGGTTTCAAGTATATATTTCTAATATCTGTATATTGCATTGTGTGCTCACCACCCAAAGTCAGATCTTCCATCACCATGTATTTGACCCCCTTTATAGTTTACTACCTACCACCCTCCCTCCCTCTGATACCACCATACTGTTGTCTGTGTCTGAGTTTTGATCACAGAGTCATGGTCAGCTATTTCCTTGTTTCCTTTCCCATTAGACAGAAGACTTATGTGATCACTGGTTGATGTCTGTTTTGTTCACAGTTTATAGCCCTTTTACCTAGCATGATGCATATAGAAAACATTAAGCATTCATTAAGATCTCATCTGTAGAGTCCAATTGGATACAAATATCTATAATAATAAAAGAATAATATGCTAATTAGACCAGATGACCTTCCAGATGAAGCCGGGGCTGTGAGGGAAGCCTGGGTCCCAGGTGCCAGAGGGAAGCCGATGCTGGCAGCCAGGGGAAGGAAGGTCTACTCTTGCACGAATTTCATGCATCAGGCCTCTAGTAGTTCCATAATGTTAATGAAACTTCATGTTTAGTTTTGCTTAGAAGGGGAAAATACAAAAGTGATTCGAACTTGAAATCAAAGGTAAATATTTACACCTAAATAAATGACTGGGGCAGTAATATTGCCTTTCTTATTTTCATAAAGGAATTCAACCAGGATGTAAATGCTGTTTCTTTAGGCATTGTGCCTTTGTAGACTAAAGTTTGTCCTTCAAACACACTGCTAAACTTAAATAGAATAGAACAGTAGGAAAGATTAAATGCTTAAGATATTTTGTAGATTTACATTACTAAATATATCAAATTGAATTTGGCAAATTTCTATTTATAACTGGATTGTCTCAGCTTTTACTTAAAGCAGCACATTAAATGCAAAGTAAAATGGCTTTGCTGCTTCTTATATTCTGCAGAAAATCATCTCTAGATCTTTCCAACCAATATAAATAAACTTTATTTATAAAAATGAAACAATTATTGAAGCCCCTATTATTTTCATAGCTTTGTGCCAATGTTGGCAGAACTCTTTTCATGATTGTGCTGTTACTTCTGCCTGAAAATTTCTCTAATTTTTATATTATTATTTATTATTTTAGAACCTTCATTAAATATCTATTGACATGATCACAGTGTGCAAAACTAATTGCTCATCTTTTATATCCTCACAACTCTTTGTCTATAGAACTAATTGCATCTTCCTGAGTGTATCATGTCCCAAACTCATCATCTCCTTGATTGAGAGCTACCCTGGAGAATGGATTCAAATGCATATTTTACAAATCCTCCGAGTTAGCTAGGTCTGGCATCTGATGTGCTTTCAGTAAATGACAGCTCCAGGAGAGGGTGTCAGGCAACATGGGAAGGATACCGTCTTTGTTTTCAAGGGGCTCCTATTATATTTGAGAATAAAATGATGATAAAATAATGACAAAAACAGTGAGGTTCAAAATTTTCTGGTTATAGAGATTCAGAAAAGAGATTAGAGTTGTTGTAGAAAAACTTCATAAAGAAAGACAACTTGAGGTGGTTGTCTCCCATATACAAGGTAGAGATGTAACCAGTACTTTGAAGCTTGTTATAATAATCGGTATTTACATGCAATGACTTTAGTTCTAGGAGAATAACAAGTGACCAGGAAGATAACTGTTTAATTCACTGTTTTAATAATTAAACAAGGATTTTTTACAGAGTTTGGTGAGGGGAGAAATACGCTCCACAAAACACTGGGCACACATTCCAACAGATACTTTAACTCCAGTTAACTAAATAACTCGTCAGTAGTGTGTATTTTGCAGATTAATTTCTCTTGGGGAATAAAAGTAAAAATGTCCTTAGAGAGAGAGCTAGTTTCAGAAAAGAATAAAGGAGTAACTCCTGATTCCTTTTCTTTGTTTCCTGGTAAGAGGCATTACTTAGGCAGCCGAAATATTATTACTAAGGTATCAAAAATTCAACAAAGGGCTAAGGAAATCAGTTAGTACACATTTATATAATATCTTTTATTTGTCTAGATTGAGATCCAGGATTTTTTATTGTTTCAGAAGCATGGTGCCTGCTTCATGTTCATAGATAATTCTCAGCTTCTCTCTGGACATGAACACACACAAGGAGGAGAGGATGTTTATTATGCTGCTAGTTTGTGTATATTGACCACATTGGCTGATCAAATCCCAGAAGCTAGAAATAAAGCTATATTAGTAGAGATGGTATGAACTAATCTATTAAAAATATGAGGGTGGGATCTCTGGTGTAGCTTTGACTGGAGTTCAGGGCATATTGTGCTATGGGCATAGTTTATACTCTATAGTATTGAAATAAATGAACAGAATTAAATTTTGCATTTTTTTAAAGACAAGAAGAAAAAAACTGAATTCTTTAATCTGGATATTATCATTATCTTATACTCAGTAAGAGAATTAGATTTAGGGTAGGGACTCCATATAATTATATTGAGAAGTTAAAAAAAGTTTGAACTAATCATTCACAGATTTTCTTTTTTCTTCTTTTGATTGTTTCTTTGCCTTTTTCCTCCCATTTTTCTTTTTTTCCTTTCTCTTCTACTTAGTCTCCAAGCTGACTTTCCTTTCCTTTAAAAAGTTATCAGATAAAATAATATAAGAGCTGAAATCAACTTCAGTTGTCTGAATGACAAATTCATTTCAAATTACTCAGGTCAAAGATATCTTCTGACATAATGGTAAATGAGATTTTGAGCACTTTATGTAACATATTAGTAACTGAAAAGAAATATTTTTTGAAGAGCATTTCTTTTCAAGAAAATTCACTTTTTATTTTAACTTTTTATAAACCCAAGAGCTCTAGCACAAGTTCACTTTATGGTAATGTAGCATCAGAAAGTGCCTTGCCTTCTTTCTCCTCACTCTTCCCCATTGGAAGGCTTAGCTGGCCATTGTAACCCAGTGAGAGGATGGCGCTGACTCTGATTTCTATAGACATGGCAACTGGTCATGGACAAAGTCTAAATCGTGTTGTAGCAGTGGCATGTGGTCAGTGAGGATTCATAGGGTGCACTCTCCATGGGCGGATGAATCCGAGCATGCTGAAGACTGGTCCTGAGGATGCTGACATCACTTCGGCACCTGCTCTTCTGCACCAGGCTGGGCCTTCTTATTACTGTAAGTAGCTCCACTGAATGGCCTCTGTCGATCTGGATTGTAGCAGCAGCTGTGTTCTCCTCCTTCCCTAAGAATACAACTGACTGTATTGATGGGAGAGGCCTAAGTGGAAAGCAGGTTTCTCACTTCCCTTTTTTTGTCAGTGAGTTCACTACCCACATCCACACAAGGAGGTGGGGAAAGTTAGCCTATGGCCTATGCACTCTCACAATGTTTACTGAATTTTAAAGAATTGATTCAGAACCTCAGAACATGAAACTACAAAGCGATGGTGGGAGGCACTCAGAATGATCTTTGGTAAATCAATGAATGTCACCACCATCCAAGCCAACTTTCAATGTAGGGTACAGTGCCTAGGATCATATAGCTTTTGGAGTGCTTCTGAAAATGTTTGAAATAATATATAAAATGTACATACACATATATGAAAACATAAAAATTAAAATTACTGTCCATGAATCATTTTATGACTAGACAACTACATCTCAATGCAATTCTAATGTAGATATGGCTAAAATCAGGAAAAAAAAAAGAATAATGCATCTTACAATAAACTAAAATTTTGAAAAGTTAGAACATTCCACTTTTACTTACCCTATATAGTAAAAGGCTAATATGCAAATAGACTGAACAGTGGAATAACCGAACAACCGGTCGCTATGATGTGTGCTGACCACCAGGGGCCATGCGCGGAACATGGCAGGTGTCAGCCGAGGTGGGATGGTGGAGCAGGTGAGTGGGGGCAACAGACCAAGACGGGGCAGGGTACTGGTTGCTGCCATCAGGGTGAGCCTCTGGTGGTTACTGAAAATTCTTTGCTCCCACGTACCACAGTCCTGCCCGGGGAGCTGGAGCCACCACTCACACCCACTGCTGGTGCCTGGTGCCGGTCCCAATTGCTCAGCACCATCAGCAGGTGTGAGCAGCAGCTGTGCCCTGATTGCCCCTGAGGGCTTCTCCACATCCCCCTGCTCCTGAGGGGCTATAGGGACAGCAGCCATTGCTTGTACCTGCTGCTGGCGCCAGCCCCAATTGCTTGGCGGCAGTGGGAGTGGGGCTGCTGGCAGACAGGGGACCAGGGGCCGCAGTGGGAGGGGCCAGGTGGGGGTGCAGAGGATAGACTGAGACCTGCCCCTGTGCCTACCACAGCCTCATGCTCCACAGTTTCTTTCAAGGTGCACGAATTCATGCAGTGGGCCCCTAGTTTATTATAATTACTTATGATATTTAATGGGTTCATGTGTATATTTTAATACTCCTGATAACAGCATGGGGTAAGGATGCCAAAGGAGAAATATATGGGCTGTGAAGGCCCTATATTGGCACTACCATCATGTGTTCACATAGAAATTATGAATTCTTTATCTTTACTATGTCACTCATCTACTTCTTCCTATTCCCAGGCCCTAAGAGTCCACCTCACTGGTCTTTATCATCTGAGTCCCTCCAAATGTCTAGTTATTATTCTTTCAGCCTCCAGTGGTTTCCTTCTCTTGTAAATCATCCCCTCTCCAGCTTAATGTGATCTACCACACCACTCTGACCTTGTCTTCCCTCTCAGTGATACCTGACCCTTGCAGAGTAAATATCTTTTTAAAATGATAAAAATTAAAATTAACTTCAAGGTTCTGGCCCAGCTAATCCACCTCCCCAGACTCATCTGTCTCAATCTCAACATTGTCTTCCCTTTCCCTTTTCCATGTGTTTACACTTCCTTTCCATCATACTGAACTTTTTATGGTTCCTTAAATAATCAACATACTTGTCTCCTTTGGGCTTTGGCACATGTTCTTCTCTCTGCTAGAAAGGTTTCTATGTCCCTTACCCTGACAGTGCAAAGTGGGTAACATTTCCTCATCCTTAAGGTCTTAACTCATAAAACATTGTTTTCTGCTTCCCAAAATAAACTGGGCTGTGATTTTATCAGCTCCAAAATCTCTTCCCCTCCCATCCTTGAACCCTCCTTTCTCCAGCCGTCATACTCCATTGATTCTTCCTTCTTTATGTTTTACTCAGCCCTCTTTCTCTGTATTCTTTCACACTATTTTCCTTTTTGGAGTTCTTTAGCACTTTCTTTTACTAAATTTTAACCCATATGCAATTCCCAAATCTTTAATTCACACCACCCACAAGAAGCCTTCCCTGGTTACCAATGTCCACTATAAAAAATTTAACCCTCAGAACTCATAAACATACAATATCTGTTTAATTTATTCAATATTTACCATATACGTCTCTGACACATCACTGATGTCATATATGCTTATTCAGTTCCGGTTTGCACAGTTTTGGTATGGAAAGAACCAGTTGTAAGTTCTTTTAGGGCAAGAATTCTGTGTATCCCCTGAAGCACCTAGCAGAGTGGTTTATTTACATAGTGAGGCCTGGTAAAAAATAAAACAATTAATTGAATGAATAAGTGGTTATATGATAAAATAATGATTTTGTTGAATGAATAATAGTGGCAAGTGGGAAGGGGTTATTTTATACCAATTGAAAAAACATATTATGAAAACATTTAAAAATCAGATTATTAGAAATTTCAGAAGAACTGTGAGCCTTTAATAAATGTGGGGGAAAATAGTGGTAACTTGCTATGAATTTTTGAGCAAAATAAAATTGACTTTGATGGGGATCTTATCAGGGAAAAATGATTATATACAACATATCAGTTTTCTGTGCACATCTCCAATATCTCTTAGTTTGTACATTGTTTTCATGTGCTCAGACTCCTTTTCTATCTGAAATGAAAGGAATTAACATAATGCAACATCTGTTGATGAATTGTTGCTTGATCTGCCAGCTTTATAATCTCAGAACACAATACTGTGGTAATTGCCACCTGTTTTTGTATTTTCTGTTAGTAAAATACTGTTGTAACCTTTAGCCTTCATGTTTTGTGAAGATGGCAAATAGTATACTGCTGTGTTAAATACACCAGAGTAATTTAAAAAACAAGTATTCAGCATCATCTTGATGGGATGGAGCAGTGGTCGGCAAACCGTGGCTCTCGAGCCACATGCGGCTCTTTGGCCCCTTGAGTGTGGCTCTTCCACAAAATACCATGGCCTGGGGGAGTCTATTTTGAAGAAGTGGTGTTAGAAGAAGTTTAAATTTAAAAAATTTGGCTCTCAAAAGAAATTTCAATCGTTGTACTGTTGATATTTGGCCCTGTTGACTAATGAGTTGCCGACCACTGGAGTAGAGTATTGTAAATATGGGATAGGGGCATAGACATTGTGATTACATATGCCAACCCAATTTCACTTTGGGAGGGGTTCACACTTAAAAGTATGAGGAAGTAATAAAGGAACAAATTCAGATTTGAGACAGAAATTACAAAGGTCTATTATACTATCCCAGCCCAGGGTTGTATTTCCACATGATTTCAAAACAACAAATAACACAAGCAGTAAGAAACAGAAAACAGAAACAGAGCCACAAAAAACAAACTAGGTCAACAGGTTTTGGTTTCTGTGTTGTTTGATGTTTTGTTATTATGTCTTTACTGCAGGAAAAAACAAAAACACATGTTGAGCCTGAATTGTTCATTTTGCTGTCGATTTTCTTGGTAGGATGCACCTTAGCTTTTTGAATATTAGAAATAAGCTTACTGGAGGTTTTGCCTGCTATCTAAACAGTGTAGAGGCAGAAATCAGTAGCTATGCACCCCACATTCCTCCTTTTCCCACACATCTATATATAAAGAGGTAATATGCAAATTAGCTGGGACGCCTTAAAGCATCATGACTGGCTCAGGAGGAGGCTGCATCACGACCAGCTAGGAGAAGCTGTGCGCACAGATGGGCGGGAGGGGACTGTGTGCCCCCCCCCCTACCCCAGCAGACACCACCAGGGGTGGGGCCGTGCTTCAAGCCGTGCCATGGCTCGGAGCACACCCCCGGTGGGTGGCAGTGGCGGCCAGAGCAAAGCAGCCTGGGTCCTGAGTGCTGGAGGGAAGCCGGTGCCAACAGCCAGGGGCAGGAAGGCCTATTCTTGCACGAATCTTCATGCATTGGGCCTCTAGTAGTGTATAGCTGTGGCTGGCATGTGGGTGACTGGCTATAAGTTACATTTCCTTGCCTCTAGATGGGACCATATGACTAGCTCTTGCCAAAGGAATGTGAGTTAAAATGATGTGTTTCACTTCTGGACTAAGGTGGTTAAGATGGGGTATGCCTTCTCCATGCTCTTGTTCATCCCCAATTTGATTATATAGTGCAATGGATTCCCATCCCTAGAGATGGTGGAGCTATAAGATTGAAGGAGTCCCTGAATTACCCTCAGATGGAGAAGGGCTACTCACCAACTAGGAACATCTCCACAGAAATGATGTAAGCAAAGAATGTACTTGTATGTGTAACTTACTGAAATGTGGTGTTTTGTTATAGCAACTGGAGCTATTCTGTGATCATTAACACTAATATTGAGACCTCAATGTTGCCCTACTATTCACAATTAGATTCTTTGGTTTCCAAACTTGATTGCATACTACAAAGAAGTCTTACCAAACATAGTTCTAGAGTTAACATTCTTTGCAATTATTTTTTCAATCATCTCTGTACCAGTATGCCTGTAAAAAATATGTATTCAGTGCCTTTGATGTTAAAGTATTAGAAATATAGAAGTAAGTGATTTAGGCAGTGCATCTATTTCCAACTAACAGGGAAAACAAGTATTAGCCAATTAATCACAACTACAGTAAGTGCTATAAAGCAGTGGGGAGTGGGGAGGACAGGAGCTATGAAAGGGTGAACTCAGTATCCTATGATAGCCTGAAGGGGAGGCAATCAGATAAAGATTCTTGGAAAATGGTATTTAAACTGTTTAGGAATAGGGCAGATAAAAAAAGAGCAGTAGAGAAGGGCAATAAAAAGGACTGACATGTAAAAAGACTTTGAAATATGAAAAAGCCTGATACTTTGGAATTTCGTCACCATTCTAAGATAATCTGTGTGTTCGAGTAGCATAGTAGTCCATGATACTAGTAGTCCATAGCACTATATTGCTGCTCAACCAGTAAACAGCCGGTATGTAAGGATCAGTTATTATGCACACTACCCATTCCTTGGTGAAATAGGGGATATATAAGCATGCTATATAATAAAAGGCTAATATGCAAATCGAGAGAATGGTGGAATGACTGGTCACTATAATGAGCACTGTCCACCAGGGGGCAGACTCTTAATGCAGGAGCTTCCCCCTAGTGGTCAGTGCACTCCCACAGGGGGAGTGCTGCTCAGCCAGAAGCCCTGCTCATGTCTGGTGAGCATAGTGGCAGTGGCGGGAGCCTCTCCCATCTCCACGGCAGTGCTAAAGATGTCCTAAGCCGACAGTTGGACATCTCCCAAGGGGTCCTGGACTGCGAGAAGTCGCAGGCCTGGCTGAGAGACCCTCCCTCCTAGTGGATGAATTTTGTGCACTGGGCCTCTAGTATATAATAAGCATATATAAGCAAGGGTACAATTTGCTAGAGAGTCAATATTAATGCTCACATGGCAATGAATAACACAGATATCACATGAGCAGATTTGACTTCTAATTTATTATTTACATTCATGCACATACAGAGCTAAGGTGAGTACTTCCTTGGATTTATATACAGATTCTGAGACAAAAGAGGTTGACTTCCATTGGGATAACCAAACTGAAATCCTGTGACCTTTAATTTACCTTTTATTGGTTGATTCCCATATAAAACAGGGCAATATACAAAGACTTGGGGGGCGAGGAGTATAAACAAGACAATGGTACTGCTTAAATTCATTGTTCCAGGTATACCTAATGCTAACTATCTAATTCTTAATTCTCTTTTGCCTTCTTCTCTTTATTAATGTTCCTCTTCTTTTTCTTCTTTAAGCTGGTTTGAGTTGTGTCAACTGAAAGCAGGCTCAGCAAAATAATGCCAGGCTACACAGAGCCCCCCAAATCAGAAAAAGGAGCTTAGTAATTATAATTAGACATAGAAAGTAAAGTGGATTGACACTTGAAGTTAAATTTAAGAGTACAAGTAGACCATTCAATGGGATGTTCTTCATACATGAAGTCATTTTAGTGACCATATCTCAAGAAAAGTTTAAGAATGAGGATAATGAACTTTATAAAAGTTGTTGAAGCATAGCAATGCTTCCTAGAAATACTTTTACTTATTAATAGTTACATAAAACTCTGTGTGTCCTTTAATTAAAAACTCAGTAAAATGTAAGTCCTGAGGCATTTGTTCTATAAAATATAAATGACTTACAGTCAAAAGCATCTTTCATTCTTTCTCATTTTTTTAATGACCTACATATTGTAAACCAAAAATATATTTCTCCTGGAACCCAAGCCTAATGGCCAATAGTTTGACCAATCCTTGTGGTGTTTTACAGCTAACTTTTAATTATGACTCAAGCAACAGCCATGAAAAACGGAAGGCTGATGTGTAAAGCCTTAGGCCATACATTATAGGTTCCTACCAAAAAAGCCAAACTTTGCTGGAAAAAAAAATCACAATGAGTAACATGTCACACAAATTTAGACATAAGAAAGCAAAACTGAAGCATCAATGCCTTGAATGTGGATTGTGGCAAGCATTCTCTCAGTACAATCACTGGTGCTAACCCCAGTAGCAGGGGAACAGGTTTTTCTTGACTATCTGAGTCTCATCCTCCTACTGTGTATCCAGTACTGAGTTTCAGTGTTTACAATATACTGCATGCTGAAGGCTCCTTTGGGTATAATTCTCATTAAAATCACTCACTCAGAAATTTTATGTATTTTGCATCAAAGATATTGTCATAAGAGGTTATAAGCTGCTCTACTCAGAACATCTACCTCATTTGTGAATTTCGTTGGAATTGCCTCACAAGCCATAGATGAGTGGAAAGACATTCTATTAAAGGCTCTGTCTTCAGGGAATCTGCCTCCCCTCTACACTTCAGCTTTGCCAACAACTGTTTCCTGGGCTTATTTCCAAATTTTGGCTTCAGATTCATATTAACCCCCCATATTTTTGAGGAAGAAATTTTGAGCAATTCCAAATGACTCTTAGAGACAGGAATCAAACCAAAACTGGCTTGGTGAAACACTTGGTGACTTGCATACCTAAAGGCAGATAGTGATTTTCCAGCAAGTCCAGATTCAGAATTTCAAAGAATGCCACCAAAACTCATTTTCTCCCTTTTTGTGTGTGACTTTTCTCCATTTTGAACCCAGTCCATATATTCCCACATGGAAAACTCCAACATTATCAGACTTATAGATCAGCTCCAGGATACAAGAAAGTTTCATTTTCCTGACAGTTCCAGAAAAATAAAATTATTTGTTTCATTGGACTGGATGCCTTTGGTCATGTTTATATTCTGTGGCCATGAGAGAGATAATGTTGATTGTCCAGGGCTGCAGAACATGATTATAATTGGGGCCAGAAGACTGATAATGAGAAATGGGTGATTCCAAAAATGAAGGTCAGTGTGCTACTATCAAAACAAAGAAAAGTGAATGTTGGAAGACAAACAAATCAAAACAAAACAATTCAAATGTCCTTTATCTGCTCACTGTATATGAGGCATGTTAATTTTTTTGCGATAAAGTGTTATTTCTTTTTAAAAAAATATATTTTTTATTGATTGCATTTGGGGCACATGCCCCCACCCAGAATCGAACCATGACCTTCTGATTCATAGGTCAATGCTCAACCACTGAGCCACACCAGCCAGGCATCTTCTTAATACTTACTGTATTTAATCCAGACTAGAAATTGTAATGATTGCAGACTTCAAATTGCAATGATTTGTATAGCTCAATGTCAGATACAACCTTTTTCTAACTGCAGTCTCATTAGACCAGTGATGATTAATCCTCATGTAAATGTATCTCTAATGATGATTGTGCAGTCAATCCCAAGAGAAGCATGTTTAGCTTCAAGAGCCCAAATAATCACAGTGTCATTTTCCTAAACTCAAGGAGCCTATCCATCAATAGCTGAAGCCAAACTTATCCTGGGAGACTAAATGCAGGAAAGGAATTGATTCTGTTGGGTTTCCCATTAACATTAATTACCACTTTTTGTGTGTCCCCAATACTTCTTGACAGGGAGATGATCTACCTAATTTGGCAAATAGCCACTCATTTCCATCCATCACGAAGCTTGTCTTTGTGCTTGCTTTATATAGACTGGTGATGACAGTCACGTTATTTGAAAATGTGTCACCTGACCCTAAGGGATAGAGATTAATATGAAACGATATTTTTTTTCAGAAGACAATTTGATAAACTTAAGGTATACTGGTTGACTTTGAATGGGATGAAATGGAGATTCAATCAAATTATGGCTTGGACCACTATTATAGGATAGTATACTATATTATAGGATTGTATATTATAGGATCTAATAAGGATATAATACATGTGCTTCATAAAATCAGGAATTTTTGCCTTATACATGGTCATATTTATGACAACAGTGCTTGGAAAATAAGAGGCATTCAAAAATATTAATGAACAAATAAATTATGAGATAAAATAAAACTAAAATTCTTCAGTAGTCCAAATTCTAAATCATATTTAATCTGGTGAAAAATTAACTGAAACTCAATTCTTCCTGAAATTCAATACAACATGGACAAATAACAGACCACATAGCTAAATGATCAGTGAGTTGAAACCAGGTATGTCTGATTCCAGAGTCTATTTTTTTAATTTTCATTCACTTTGTTAGCACAGCAGATTTTATGCCTGAGGACATGAACTCCAGGAATGTACTGCTGGGTCAGATTCCAACATTCCTCTAGTCATTAGCAGAGTGACTTTAGGGAATATCTTAAACTTTTTATGTTTAATTTCAACAACTGAAACTGGGGACAATTAAATGAGATATTTGTAAGTGATTAGAATTCCTGACCTGTAGAAAAGTTTACACATTTTTTTGTTGTTGTTGTTAAATTAGTTCTAAAAACAACTGCATTTTTTAGCAAAAAAGAAAAAAACCCTAAAACTAAATTTTATCCAAAGTTACACTGCCCTAGCTGGTTTGGATAGAGCATTGGCCTGCAGACTGAATAGTCCCAGGTTGAATTCTGGTCAAGGGCACAGGAAGGGGTTATGGGCTCAATCCCCAGTAGGGGGCATGCAGGAGGCAGCCAATCCATGATTCTCTCTTATCATTGATGTTTCTATTTCTCTCTCTCCCTTTCCCTTCCTCTCTGAAATATATATATATATATATATATATATATATATATATATATGTATATATATTTTTTTTTTTTAAAACCAACTTATACTATATGTATTTTGTTAGCGCTTACTCTAAATCAATGATAAAACCAAGAATATAGAAAAGATTTCATGATCTTCATAGTCACATTTGTAACACAATAGAAATGTCAGAAGGCAAATAGCAGATATGTGCTTTGGGTTTAGTTCTTAACATAAACCATTAACCATTTTAGGTCACATTATGTCGGTTATCAAAATACGACATTACCTATAATAAAAACACAATTATGTAGGTTGCATCAATTCAAAATAACTTTTGATTTTTATGGCTTCAGGTTTTCTATATGCAAACTAACTTTTCTGAAATAAAGACAAGAAAAACCCCCCACAAAAGTTGCATAGAAGAAAAAATATTCACAACAGCTAATTTACCCTAGATACCTACAAAGCATTAGGACATTTTAAAAACAGCCATTTTCATTACTTTCACATCATTCATTATTCCTGAGGTTCAAATAACAGGGGACTAACATATCTGAGGACTGTCATCTGTGAAAAGGAAAGGTAACAGTCCCAATAGTTTTCTAGTGGAAATTGTTCTGATGAGAATATCATAAATTTTAATGATTTCACTATTTTTCATGTCCCAGAAAACAACAACACCAAGCATACATATTTTCCCCAAAGCACTATAAATTGGACAAGGCTTCACTTATACATCTGCTATCTGCTGTCTGGCTTATTTTCTGCCTTGATCAAACAAATAGGCATGAGACTATTAACTGATTTGGGATGTGTAAAGTTACCAGCCACCATTCCCAAATGCTTAGCTTTCATTTTATTATAGCCACTAATTCAATTAACTGGGAAGTGGTATATGCTAAACTGAGTGATACAAAGATAAAAAGCTGTTTTCTCCCAAAGAGCTTACAATTTGATAAGAAGAAAGATAAGGAAAGTGGCAATTAACATAAGAAATATTTGAATGAGTTATTAGCATTAAAAAATAGGTGTGTGTGTGTTTGATTCAGATGTTAAATAAAAATCATTTAATTGCGATGTAGTTGATATTAAAAAATCATAATGAAAACCTTTCTGTGGTTGAAATTATGAGTTTCACTCACACATGCACCTTTTTCATCTTTAGCACAAAGTTTTACCCATAGTAAACATTGAATTAATATATATTGTGTTGTTGAATTGATTTTCTATAACATTCTTGTTTTCAAGATTATTATATGCCAAATAAATGGGTCCATTTAATTTGAGTTCCCTTAGCAAGAGGACTTTCTAAGGAAAACTAGACGAGTATGTATAACATCTCCATAAATATATTCATTTTGAAATTAGTAAGTGAAAAAGAAAAAGAAAACTTTGGTATGCAAGAAGTCAAAATGAATGGAAGAAAACTGAATGTGGAAATCTGATTTTTTTTTTTTTTAAAAGAATAACACATAAAAACAACTGCATCAGTTTTCCTGATTGTGAAAGTGCCGTGTAGTGTAGTGAAATTCACTTAGTATTTTATAGTGGACTATTGTATAATTTCAGATTTATTATTCTGAACACCATTTTCCATTGAAAGGAATATTAGCTAGGTATAATAGATACAGAGAAAAAAACCCATAAAATCATTTAAAACAGGCCAAGATGCTAGGAGAGTTGTGCTCCTTAAGTTGTGCATATGCATGCTTTGTTATTCATGCCATAGTCACTGTTTCTCTTATTTGACTTTCCTCTAAAAATAGATTGCCCCAAATCAACTTTTTTTTTTTTTTTGGTCAAATTTCCAATCTAGTTTATTTTCTGTGACTCAAGTTTTATTGAGTACTAGAGGCCCTGTGCACGAGTTTGTACACAGGTGGGGTCCCTCAGCCTGGCTGGCAATCAGGCTGATTGGAGGGGGCCAGCTGGCTGAAGGGAGGGACCACGGGAGGTTGGCCAGCCGCAGGAGGTTAGCTGTGGGAGCGCACTGACCACCTGGGGGCAGCTCCTGCGTTGAGCATCTGCCCCCTAGTGGTCAGTATGAGTCATAGCAACCGGTCATCCGGTTGTTTGGTCGCTTAGGCTTTTATATATATAGATTAATAGTGACTTGACATTTAGTGAGATATTTTTAGGCATCTATCTCTTTATTCACATATACCTTACACACTTATTCCTGCAATTCATGAAGGAGAAAAATAAAAATAAATCTTTTATTCATCATATAGAATCACAAGGCATAATTGATATCATAGATGACCATATCAGCATTCAGAAGATTCCAAATATCTTGGAAGAAAAATATTGAACATTTCTTTCCCCTTCATACACATACACACAAATGAATGTTACACCAAAACACACATATAATATTAGATGGAAGAAATTGGGCTTGACAGAAATCCATAGTAACAAAGGACAATAACAAAGCATGGCTTTTAGATGATGCTAAGCTCAGTAAATATCGACACTGTGAAATGACTCAGAAAACTCCTAATCAAACCTGAGGATGAATAAACAGCACAAAGGAGAGGATTATTCCATTGTGCTGATCGACTGCCTCTGGGACTCAGCGCCTACTTCTCTATAAGGGCTCTTTAGAAAGGTTGCCGATCAACAAAACTACTGTGAAAACTGGAGATGTTCTAGTAAAGCATAAAGTCTTTTCTAGGAGAGGGGCATTTAGAGGCTACACCTCTCCTCCAATCATGATTGTATGTAAGAGAAATTAGATTTGTATATATTATCAAAGCAAGTGAATGAATAAGAAATTTGGCTCAAGCTTAAGAGTTTTATGTTATTTTGTATTTCTTGCGATGGCTTGCATACAAGTTAATGGGACCCATTACCTTTAGCAGACTCACTGTTAAAATATTTTGGAGAGTATCTTACACTGAACACCCCTGTATCGACTAGGTCCCTCAAGGCCTTTTGTAAGCCTCCTCCCATCAATTGCTTCTATCGCCCACATTCTAATGAACATATTCCTGGGTGTTCTCATTTCTGTGCAAGGGCAAAATGTCCAATCTGCTAGGACCTGAGGTTTTACCTTGTTTTGGTAGATCAAGTGACTTGCTTGAATCTGGGCTAATTGAAATGGCGTGACTCCAAGACTAGATTATCAAATCAATGATGGCATTGCATATACTTGTACAGAAGGCAGATTTAGATTCTAATTAGAAGCAGGGGCTGTGGCATATCGACTTACAATTGTCTAAGCCTGAAACTAAATTAAAAAATCATTTTTTGCAGAGAACTCTTAACAAAAACATTTTCCTGCTCAAACAACTTTATTTCACTTGAAACACTACCTTCCCTTGCTGTATTGTCATTACGAAAATAGAGTGTTTGTTGTACATGCCTTGCCCCAAAGTTTCTCCATATCACTTGGCCGGTGATGAACAGTTTATTGCACCTAACCACACAGTACAAGAATAACACTATTCAGAGCATTACTTTTAGGGATGAAAACAAGGGCATAAATGATCATAATTTAGCGACAACATACATTCGGGAACAGAGGGTCCTTTCACATTCCTAACAGATGCTGTGATCTCTGAATGTCTTCATGCAAGTGAACAGTCCTTTGAAGGCTGTTGCCAGGTTGAAAAAGAAAAGAGGTCCTAAAATAAACCTATTTGTTATTCAAGAAACCTATATTCAGCTATAAGAACGTAGAAGATTCTTCATCTACGTTGTTTTACATATCAATACAACTGCAGTATTAATGCGTGTGTATATACCAGACACACTCCCAAACCTTCCATATGTTAAATAAACAAACTACAAAAATAAAATTTAAAAATAATTTCTAATAAAATAATGATGAAAAGATTAAGCCATGTTTGCAGAGACCATGTTGGGAAAAATAGTTCTAAAAATTGATATCTGGAAATTATTTCCTTTGGGAAAACTACTTAGCATCTTTTGCAAAGTACACATAATTCTCCAACTTTTTAATCATCAGAACTCTCTCTTTTAGCTGACAAAGAAAGTGAGGACTACTTTTTCCAGTTCCTAATCAAGGCAGACTGAATTTAATGAGGGGCATTCCTATTAGTGTAGTGCAGTGGTCAGCAAACTCATTAGTCAACAGAGCCGCAGTTTGCCGACCACTGGTGTAGTGAAATTCACTTAATATTTTATAGTGGACTATTCTATAAGATTTTTTCCCCCTCTGAGATTAATTGAAACTCTAGATATTAAGAATTCATTGAGCCTACCTTACAAGGGAAATGGGTGCTTGCCCGAGCTATTTAATAAATAAATAATAGCCACATTCAGTTAATTCTTTGAAAAACAAAAGACTTTTCAAATAGAGATGGTCACATATAAGATGCATTATAAATATAAGGCTATTCATGTAAAAATGGGATTAACAGCACAAAGGAAAGAACTTTTACAAGATGGGAAAAATTCAGAAATTTCTCTCTTTGCATGTTATTAAGAAATATATTCTCACCTGGCTGACATGACTCAGTGGTTGAATGTTGACCTATGAAACAGGAGGTCACAGATTGATTCCGGGTCAGGGTACATGCCCAGGTTTCGGGCTCAGTCCCCAGTGTGGGGCATACAGTAGGCAGCCAATCAATGATTCTCTCTCATCATTGATGTTTCTATCTCTCTCTACCTCTCCCTTATTCTCTGAAAATAATAATAATAATAATAATAATAATAGTAATAATATTAGAGGCCTGATGCAGCATAGTATTCCATTGTGTAGATGTACCATAGTTTTCTAATCCACTCATCTGCTGATGGGCATTTAGGCTGTTTCCAAATCTTAGCTATTGTAAATTGTGCTGCTATGAACATAGGGGTGCATATATCCTTTCTGATTGGTGCTTCTGTTTTCTTGGGATATATTTCTGGAAGTGGGATTACTGGATCAAATGGGAGTTCCATTTCAGTTTTTTGAGGAAACTCCATACTGTTCTCCACAGTGGCGGCACCAGTCTGCATTCCCACCAGCAGTGCAGCAGGGCTCCTTTTTCTCCGCATCCTCCCCTGCACTTGTTGTTTGTTGATTTGTTGATAATAGCCATTCTGACAGGTGTGAGATGGTACCTCATTGTCGTTTTGATTTGCATCTCTTGGATAATTAGTGACTTTGAACATGTTTTCATATGTCTCTTGGCTTTCCTTCTGTCTTCTTTCAAAAAGTATCTATTTAGGACCATTGCCCATTTTTTGATTGGGTTGTTTATCTTCCCTTTGTTAAGTTGTATGAGTTGCCTGTAAATGTTGGAGTTTAAACCCTTATCGGTGATAACATTGGCAAATATGTTCTTCCTTGCAGTGGACTTTCTTGTTTTGTTGATTGTTTCTTTTGTTGTGCAGAAGTTTTTATTTTGATGTAGTCCCACTTATTTATTTTCTTTTTAGTCTCTCTTGCCCTAGGAGCTGTGTCTGTAAAGATATTGCTATGACATATGTCTGCAATTTTGCTGCCTATGGGGTCTTGTAGGATTTTTATGGTTTCCCATCTTATATTCAAGTCCTTCATTCATTTTGAGTTTGTTTTTGTGTATGGTGTAAATTGGTGATCTAGTTTCATTTTTTTGCATGTATCTGACCAAATTTCCCAGCACCATTTATTGAAGAGACTGTCTTGAGTCCATTGTATGATCTTGCCTCCTTTGTGAAATATTAATTGAGTATAATGACTTGGGTCAATTTCTGGGTTCTCTATTCTGTTCCATTGAACTATATGTCTGTTCATGTGCCAGTACCAGGCAGTTTTATATTACTTGTGGCTTGGTAATACAGCTTGATATATGGTATTGTGATCCCTACAACTTTGTACTTCTTTTTCAGGATAGCTGTGGCTATTTTGGGTTTTTATTTTTTTATTCCAGATGAATTTTTGGAGAGTTTGTCCTAAATCTTTGAAATATGCCATTGATATTTTAATAGGTATTGCACTGAATCTATAGATTGCTTTAGGTAGTATGGACATTTTAATGATGTTGATTCTACTAATCCTTGAATATGGTATGTTCTTCCATTTGTTTATGTCTTCCTCTATCTCTTTTTACAATGTCCTGTAGTTTTCTGAGTACAAGTCTTTTACATCCTTAGTTAAGTTTATTCCTAGGTTTCTGATTTTCTATTTTTTTGGTGCAATGGTAAATGGGGTTGCTTTTTTCATTTCTCTTTCTGTGAGTTCATTATTGGTGTATAAAAAGACCATAGATTTCTGGGTGTTAGTTTTGTATTCTGCTACATTGCCAAATTCATTTATTAGGTCTAGTAGTTTTTTGATGGAGTCTTTGGGGTTTTCTATGCATTGTATCATGTCATCTGCGAATAAGGATGGTTTTACTTCTTCTTTTCCAATTTGGATGCCTTTTATTTCTTCTTGTTGTCTGATTGGTATGGCTAGCACTTCCAGTACTATGTTGAACAGGAGTGTTGAAAGTGGGCATCCTTGTCTTATTCCTGTTCTTAGGGGAAATGGGTTTAGTTTTTGCCCATTGAGTTCAATGTTGGCTGAAGGTTTGTCATATAAAGCTTTTATTATGTTGAGGTATGATCCCTCTATTCCCACTTTACTGAGAGTTTTTATCAAGAAAGGGTGTTAGATTTTGTCAAATGCTTTTGCTGCATCAATTGATATGATTATGTGATTTTTGTCTCTCAATTTGTTTATGTGATGTATCACATTTATTGATTTGCGGATATTGTACCATCCTTGCATCCCCAGAATAAATCCCACTTGGTCATGATGTATGATCTTTCTAATGTATTGCTGAACTCGATTTGCTGGAATTTTGTTGAGGATTTTAGCATCTATGTTCATCCAAGATATTGGCCTGTAGTTCTCTTTTTTTGTTTTTTGGGATTAGGGTAATGCTGACTTCATAGAAAGAGCTTGAAAGTGTTCCTTCCTCTTGAATTTTTTGTAATAGTCTCATGAGGATAAGTTTTATTTTTTCTTTAAATGCTTGTTAGAACTCTCCTGTAAAGCTATCTGGACCAGAGCTTTTGTTTGCTGGAAGATTTTTGATTGCTAGTTTCAATTTCTTCGGTAGTTTTCATCCTATTCAGGTTTTTTGATTCTTCTTGGTTGAGTTTTGGGAGCTTGTATTTTTTCTAAGAATATGTCCATTTCATCTAGGTTGTCCATTTTGTTGGAATAGAGTTGTTCATAGTATTTTTTCATAATCATTTGTATTTCTGTGGGATCAGTTGTTACTTCACCTCTTTCATTTCTGATTTTGTTTACTTGGGTCCTCTCTCTTTGATTCTTGGTGAGCCTGCCTAGAGGTTCATCAATCTTGTTTATCCTTTCAAAGAACTAGCTCTTGGTTTTGTTGATCTTTTGTATTATTATTATTATTATTATTATTATTATTGGTCTCTAGATGTCGTTTATCTCCCTCTGATCTTTATTATTTCCTTCCTTCTCCTTATGCTGGGCTTTTCTTGTTACTCTCTTTCTAACTCTTTGAGTTGTAAGGTTAGATAATTTATTACCATTGTTTCTTGTTTTTGGGGTAGGCCTGTAGAGCTATGAACTTCCCTCTCTAGACTGTTTTCACTGTGTCCTATAGATTTTGGATTGTTGTGTTTTCATTGTTTGTTGTTGTGATGCTTTTTATTTCTTCTTTGATCTCTTTGGTAACCAGGTCATTGTTTAATAGCATGCTATTTAGCCTCCAGGTGTTTCTTTTTTTATTGTTTTTACTGTAGTTGATTTCTAGTTTTATGCCATTGTGATATGAAAAGATGCTTGATATGATTTCTATCTTCTTGAATTTGGAGAGAGTTTGCCTGTGTCCCAATATATGGCCTATCTTTGAAAATGATTCATGTGCACTTGAGAAGAATGTATATTCTGTGGCTTTGGGGTGAAATGTTCTGAACATGTCAATTAATTCCATATGATCTAGTGTGTCATTTAGGATTGTTGTTTCTTTGCTGATTTTTTGTTTAGAGGATTTGTCCTGTGGTGTTAATTGGGTATTAAAGTCCCTTACTATGACTGTATGGCAGTCAATCTCTCCCTTGATATCCTCCAGAAGTTTTTTTTTTTTTATGTATTTGGGTGCTCCTATATTGGGTGCCTATATGTTTACTAGAGTTATATCTTCTTGTTGGATTGCTCCCTTTAGTATTATGAAGTGGCCTTCTTTATCTCTTGTTATGTCCTTCACTTTAAGATGTAATTTTTCAGATATAAGTATTGCTACCACAGCGTTTTTTCATTTCCATTTGCCTGAAAAAACTTTTTCTATCCCTTCCCCATCAGTCTGTGTGAGTCCTTTTTTCTGAGGTGGGTCTCCTGTAGACAGCAGGTAAATGGGTCATGTTTTCTTATCTACTCAGCTACCTTACATATTTTGATTGGGGCATTTAATCCATTTACATTTAAAGTTATTATTGATAGGTACTTGTTTGTCACCATTTTTATTCTTTATGCCTGTGTTCCTTCTTCACTTCCTATTTCTTCTTTTTACAGCCGACCCTTTAGCATTTCTTGCATTGCTGGTTTGGTGGTAATAAACTCCCTTAGTCCTTTTTTTGTCTGTGAAGCTCCTGATTTCACCCTCAATTTTGATTGATAGCCTTGCTGGGTACAGTATTCTTGGATTCAGACCCTTCCTTTGCATGACTTTGTATATTTCATTCCATTCCCTTCTGGCCTGATGAGTTTCTGTTGAGAAATCAGTTGCTAGTCTGATGGGGGATCCTTTGTAGGTAACTTTCTGTTTCTCTCTGGCTGCTTTTAAGATTCTCACTTTATTGTTGGTGTTTGCCAGTTTAATTATAATGTGCCTTGGCATCCGTCTTTTGGGGTTCATTTTGTTTGGGACTCTGTGAGTTTCTTGGACTTGTGTGAGTTGTTTCTTCCCTATATCAGGGAAGTTTTCTGTCATTATTTCTTCAAACAGGTTTTCTATTCCTTTCTTCATTTCCTCTCCTTCTGGCACCTGTTTTATGCAGATGTTGTTTCATTTTGTATTGTCCCAAAGTTTCCTTAGGCTCTCCTCCTGTTTTTTATGTTTTGTTGTTCTTGTTTTCCTAGAAGCTACTCTGCTTGGTTATTTTTTCCTACCTTGTCTTCTAGTTCACTGATGTGATCCTTCACTTCTTCTAGTCTACTGTTGATGCTTTCTATTGAGTTCTTTATTGCAGTGATGTCATTTTTCATTTCTTCTTGGTTCTTCGTCACTTCCAAACTTTTTTCCATATTATCTGCACCTTTGCACATTCACACTATCAATGTAAGAGAATTCCATTGCTTATCATCATGTGATATCCCTGGTAATTTTATTTGCACTGAAAATGATACTTTGATATCAATAGAGCCACTCCAGCTTTCTTTTGATTAGTATTTACATTATATATCTTCTTTTTATTCCTTTAACTTTAATACACATGTTTAATTATATTTGAATTGAATTTCTTGTAAACAGCATGTAGATGGTTATTTTTAAATCCTTTCCTCTCTTTTAATTGGTATGAATCAGCATTTTGCATTTAATGAAATTATTGATAAATTAGGATATGTTATTATGAACTGTCCTCTCCCCAAATCACATTTTAAAGCTTTAACCCCAGTGTCACTGTATTTGGAGATAGGGCCTAGAAGGAGGTAATAAAGGTTAAGTGAGGCCATAAGGATGAGACTTTGATCCAATAGGGCTGGTGTTCTTATAGGAAGAGAAAGACACACCAAAGATCTCTTTCTCCATGTGAGCACACAAGGACGGCCATGGTTTTAGAGTTTTGGGAGTTTCATGCCAGAAACATGGGACAAAGAATAGTCAGATTATTTATTCTACAGCAATGACCTTTTGTTTCAACTGCTAGATGTATGGTACACATCTCAAGAAAAAAAAGAATAAGCTAATATCTTTACTCCAGTGTTTATCATTTTTTGTTGCTTTTCTCATTTCTGATGTTCCTAGTTTGTTTTTTTCCTGGTATTGTTTCTTTATATCTTAAGACTTTCCTTTAATTATGCTTTATGGCAGTTTCATTCATAAGTTATTTTACTCTTTACTTTCAGAGTGTTCAAGTAGCTATTCCATGAATTCTGTCCAGGTTTTATAGCTGTGGTTAGTGAAGAAACAGAATAGATGTGCTTATTTCTTCTTAGAGCCAGGGCCTAGACTTTTGGTAGCAAATATTTGCAGAGCAGATTTCATGTGACAGGTCCTATGCTAAGTGATTTATAGAGATGATCTCTTTATCTCTGACAACAGACCACTAGGCTGGTTCAGTTTTACAGATGATAACACTTAGTATTTGAGAAGCTAAATAACTTGCTCACAGTCACACTGCTGCTAAGAAAGAGCTCTCTGTGCTCAGACTTTGGGGCTATTGAGTTACACAGCACAAAGCATTTTCCTGGAATAATCTCATCTGGGGCAATGACCCAAAATGAGAATGGGATTCTGGATATAGAGAAATTTGTGTGAAAGCTCTGGAGTGGTAAATGTGAAGAAAATTACACATGTGTAATGCTGAAGACTAATTTGTCTCTTTCATTATTTTATTTGGCTCTAGTCTTGGTGTAAAAGTCTTTTCAAGGTTAGAATTATGGTTTGCTTCCTTACAGGAAGAAAATGTGCTTGGAGATTTCTTGAAGCTCTAGAAGTCTATGGGGAAAAAATCTTCAATAAACATTTTTAAAATAGAACATTAAGATGGAGAAAAGCAATGAAAAACTTCCTTGATAATTCTCTCTCTACCTTTGCCCAATTGTAGCTTAGCTTTTTGTAATAACTACTAAATAGTTAAGGTTGAAAGATGTTATTGGCATTTTAGGAGCCCAGAATCTTGTTTTAGTATGTGTAAAATGTGTAAAAGCTGATAAAATCATGTTATTGAGTTGATAAAAGCTTATCATCTGGAATTTAAATATTTGAGATTCTTTCAAGGAAACTTTTTTTGCTCTGCAAATGCCTGAGGGAGTCCTAAGAAATGAATTGTTAACATAAACTGGAGACAATTAAAAGGAAAATACATTTTAAGATAATGTAATCTTGACTTTGGGCCCAGTTATATCTGTCATCATTTGACATAATGAAATATGCTCTTTTGTATTTGTTGTTATTTGTTCAGTGCAGCTCCTCTTTTTTTCTTTTTAAACAAACAAACCTGTAAATACCAATAACAAAGGAAGTAAAGGGAACCAACAGCTGTGTGGTAGGAACCTATCTACACTAATAAAAGAGAAACATGCAAATTGACCATCACTCTGCTATGCCCACCAGCCAATCAGAGTGATTATGCAAATTAACCCAACTAAGATGGTGGCTGCCATGGAGCTGGATTGAGCAGGAGGCTTGGGTTGCCCCCAGCGATGGAGGAAGCCAAGCTTCCCGCCTGCCCTGGCCGGCCCTGGCCTCCACTCAAGGCTACAAAGTTTCAATTATAGAAGATAAATAAATTCCAGATACCTGCTTCCAGCTGGCCGTGGCCTATGCTTGGTTCTCTGGGGGGTGTGGCCAGCCTGGAAACCACCACAGGCCCCTAGCTTAGGCCACCCCACACCCCAAGGGAACCCCCACCCTGATCTGGGACACCCTTCAGGGCAAACCAGCTGACCCCCCTCTCCCATGCACCAGGCCTCTATAATATCTAATAGAAGAGTATATGCAAATTGACTTGTCACTCCAACACACAAGATGGCTGCCCCCATGTGGACACAAGATGGCTGCCACAAGATGGCCAGCAGGGGAGGGCAGTTGGGAGGGACCAGGCCTGCAAGGGAGGGCAGTTGGAGGTGATCAAGCCTGCAGGGAAGGGCAGTTAGGGGTGACCAGGCCTGCAGGGAAGGGCAGTTGGGGGTGACCAGGCCAACAGGGGAGGGCAGTAGTTAGGGGCAATCAGGCTGGCATGGGAGCAGTTAGGCATCATTCAGGCTGGCAGGGGAGTGTTTAGGGGGTGATCAGGCTGGCAGGCAGAAGCGGTTAGGGGCAGTCAGAAAGGCAGGCAGGCGAGCATTTGGGAGCCAACAGTCCTGGATTGTGAGAGGGATGTCCGACTGCCCATTTAGGCCTGATCCTAATGGGGTCCCAGATTGGAGAGGGTGCGGGCTGGGTTGAGGTACACACACCCCCATGCTCGAATTTCATGCACCAGGCCTCTAGTTAAAACATAAGTTTGCAACCTAATTATAACCTTTCCATTGGACTGAAGGATTGGGTCTGACTATTTGTGGAATCCACTTGTTTTTTTCATTTGATTTGTTAGCTCAAAGATGTTGGAAGTAAGATGTAGTTCTGTGGTAAGACCACAGGCACACATCAAAATTGAATTCTAGCAGGCTTTGGAAACAGACACCTATCCTAAATTAAAGCTTCCCCATAACAGGATCATTTTCTACTGGGGCCCATTAGGGAGGGATGTGATAGAAAGATCACCATAACTCATAAATCAGCATCTGCGATTCCTAACTTGGAGATGATTTATGTACTCAAAGTACATTCAGCTTTGTTATAACTATTAATACATTTTTAATGGGATGGTGATTGTATTAGTTTGGTAGGCCTGCTGTAAGAAAGTACAACAGAATAGATGGCTTAAACAACAGCCATTTATCTTCTTATAATTCTGGAGGCTAAAAATCTGAAATCAAGGTGTCAACAGAGTTGGTTTCTTCTTGGCTT
The DNA here is from genome assembly GCA_026230045.1 of Corynorhinus townsendii. NCBI lineage: Eukaryota > Metazoa > Chordata > Mammalia > Chiroptera > Vespertilionidae > Corynorhinus > Corynorhinus townsendii. Next base: position 159,701,945 of record JAPDVU010000006.1, on the reverse strand, counting down.
ATAGATGGCATCTGCTTCCTGTGTCTTCATGTGATCTTCCCTGTATGGCTATCTGTGGCCTAATATCCTCTTTTTATAGATTGGATTAGAGCCATTTGAACTTAATTAGTTCTTTCAAGACCTCATCTTTATTATACTCACATTTGAAAATATGGGGGATGGGACTTCAACATATTAGGTTTTGCTGATTTCAATAAGCCAGCCTATTGCATAATATTTAGGTTTCATACATATAAATCACTTACGTGTGTGTAACTAGATAGACTATAAAACACTACATGAAATTGGTTTCCTTTTAAAATTAGAAGATCTGCTTATATATTTCTTGCATTTACACAAGGTAACAATTGGTTAGATAATCTTTTCTTGGTCTTTAAACTTCCCCTAGCTCTAGCACATTTTTTTCTCACAAGCTATGGCATTTATAAAGGCAAGCAAAGAAGCCAGTGGCTCTGTGTACCTAAGGACAGGCGGTATGTTCATGTGTCAGCACAGTGCCCACTCCAGTTATTTAGGTTACCTGAACGGCTGCTCAGCATCTGAGTTTATAACAAATGCTCTGACCATGTGAATCATGCCAACTATTTCAGGCCTTCTCTTCCTGGAGGTAAGGAATTGTGTTTTTGATTTAGTATCTAATACATAAAGGTGTCCGAGGGCATGGCATTGATAAGGTTTATAGCTCAACATCAAGTAAAAAGGATTCAACATCCTTGATGTTTCCTTGTTTGATTCGTTTTCTCCTGTAAGTATATCTTTAAACACAGATAGCATCTATGTGTTTGACACAGCCATATCAATTTAGTGCTATTAAAACTGTGTCTATATAAAAACAATTGAACAGTAAAATTTTCAGCCAAACTCCTGTTTTTGTAACTTACATTATTCCATATAATTAGCTATCTCATTTAATTATTTTTTAATAAGTTGAGCAAGGTTGTTGTCTGTATAATTAGCTATCTTTTTAGAGGAAAGTGAAAAAAAATACTGGTGAAAGCTATTTATATGTGTGTGACATAATTTTGAAAAGCAATTTAGATAGATTTTTTTTTTCATTTTTTCACCAGTTAGCATTCTGGGTAAACATTACCACAGACACTTATGGTGTATATGTTCCATGAAAGTTGGAAATTGAACATACTGTAACCAGTTATGAATAAAAACAGATTATCATCAGACATAGAAGCTCTCTTAAGTTTAACACACTAAGAGTCAAGTAAATAATAGTAAATGAACCTCATTATAACATCACAAAATATTTGATGAGTCTAATTTTGTGGAATTCTAGGTCCCAACTGCCTTGAATGAATTCCTTAGAGACTAATTTATTTTTCAAGTCCTTCATATACCAGATTCATCATTCTTAGTTTCTTCATGTGGTGAATTAGTTGTGCATTTTAAAGTCAAATGGCACACAGCCAAGGTGCCCTCAGAGTTGATGAAAAATGGACACACTAACTTAGATATTTTTCTCTTTCTGCCATTTCTTATTTTTTCATTTTAACTTATTATTCTTACTTTCTGATAGTCTCCTTTCAGCAAGTGCTAGATAGCCAGTCACCCTCCTATTTCACCACTTTTATTCAGCACCTGTACACCTACATGTCACTAAGTGTAAAAGCATTACATTTTGACAGAATTACCTGGGAGGAAATTCAGTGTAGATCCTATTTATCCTGCCTGACCTCTGGCCTGCATTTTACCAGCATCCCTCCTACTTTTATTTATTGGTTTTTCTCACCCTAGGCATGTAGATTTGCAATTTGTGAGATACAGTGAGACAGGCAGCGTAACGAAGCCTTTGGTAAAATTTTCCACCTGTCGCTTCCTGCATTTAAGTTGTGCATCAGGTCCATTGGCTTCCATAGGGCCCATGACATGCCCCAAAGATGCTAGTTTAATTCTGCAATGACTTATGCTGCTTGTCTTATTTGAGGATTTGCTTGATTTAAAACTTCACATGACTTTGAGATATAGCGATAATCACTGTGCCTTTAGACAGCTTCACCTTAGGCCTACACATCCCAGCAAGCTGAAAGTCAACTCAAGTGTTTTGTTTCTGTATTGTGCCACTCACTGAGCAGGAAACCGCCAGCCGAGGGCAAGCATGTTGTTTTTTTTGTTTTATATTTTTATTGATTTCAGAAGAAGGGAGAGGGAAGGGAAAGAGAGATAGAAACATCAATGATGAGAGAGAATCATTGGTCGGCTGCCTCCTACATGCTCCATATTGAGGATTGAGCCTGAATCCCAGGCATGTGCCCTGATAGGGAATCGAACTGTGGCTTCCTGGTTCAGAGGTGGGTGATCCACCACTGAGGCCAGTCCAGGCAAGAACGCTTTATATCAACCGAGATCTGGTTCTTACTCTTTATCCAATCTTCGAAGAGCATCTCTATCAAAAAAGCTGATCAGTGATTATCTCTCATCATTCTTATTTCTGTCTCTCTCTCCCTGTCCCTTCATCTCTGAAATCAATAAAAATATATTTTAAAAAAGAAGAAAGAAAGCATTTTTCAGTGATCCTGACATGGGCCCAGAGTCTCTGGCAAAGACCAGATGTGTGACCTTGGTAATACTCTAGAGATAGGCCCTGGAGAAGTGCAAACCCTAAACTTTATAGGACTGGCTTGAAATGGAAGCCTTCACCACTGACTTTCCAATTGTTAGTTACCCTATTTTATTTTTGTGAATTAATGAACATCCAACTTAACTGCCAACTTGCTGTTCCTAAATTTACTTATAGCCTTACACTGTTTGATTTCTCATCCAAGCCCCCAGAGTTGTAACCTTCCACTAGTTTCAATCCCAGTTGACAGTTGCTTTTCTCTGTAATTCCTGTATTGTGTTTGTGTGTGTCATGGTGTGTGTGTGTGTGAAGCTGGTGGTTTAAAATGAAAGGTGATCTTGAAGAGAAAAGACAAACTTCTTTATAGTCTCAGCAGTACCTCCAGTCAGCACTTGGTTCTGATTCAAGGTGACTGCTTTTTGTGTTACATTTCTTAGTTTAACATTTGCTTCAGGAGTTATCAGAACATTAACTCATTTTTAAATGAATGCAAAAATCTGCAAAGCCTCTACAAGGACCACTGCTGCTCACTAATTAGATTCATTAAACAGTACTCAAAAGCCAAGAGTATTTGCCTCTTACTCTGTTTTGGGGTTTTTTTCCTTCCCCCCAAGAATACCTCTCCACACTACTTTATTAAATAACTAGAGAACCAGTGCACAGATTTGTGCACCATTGGGGTCCCTCGGCCTGGCCTGTGGGATCAGGCCAAAACCAACTCTCCAGCATCCCCCGAGGGGTTCCGGATTGCTAGAGGGCGCAGGCCAGGCCTAGGAACCCCACTGGTGCACAATTGGGGCTGGAGAGGGATGCAGGACATTGGCCAGCCCTGGAGGGGTTGTGGGAGGGCTCCAGGGCATGTCTGGCCCATCTTGTTCAGTCCTGATTGGTCAGACCCCAGCAGCAAGCTAACCTACCAGTCAGAGTGTCTGCCCCCTGGTGGTCAGTGCATATCATAGCGAGCAGTTGAGCAGTCTTAGCATATTATTAGCATATTACACTTTGGTTGGTTGAACAGCCTACTGGACAACTGGGCACTTAGCATATTAGGCTTTTATTATATAGGATTATATAGGATATGCTGTGTTGCCCAGTCAGTGTGGCTCAATGGTTGAGCATGAACCTGTGAATCAGGAGGTCATGGTTTGATTCCCAGTTAGGACACATGCCTGGGTTACAGGCTTTATCCCCAGTAGGGGGCATGTAGGAGGCAGCCGATGTTTCTATCCTTCTCTCCCTCTCTCTTCCTATTTCTCTTAAAAGCAATAAAAACATTTTTAAAAATAATATGCTGAGTTTAATATTCCCTTGTGCTAAAATATTGGGTCATAAATTGTTGGTTCATTAGACTTTTTGCCAGTGCAAGTGGTTAATGTGAGGGTTTTTCCTCCTTTTGACTGAATCTGATGTGCCGGTATGTAGGGGGTTATAGTCAAAATATGATTGGCATAATGTCTAATTTTGGAGCTGTAATTGTGCTGGAGGAAGTAGCATAGAAAATGTTATTGAGGTTTCTTTTTCTTTTAAACAAAAGGAAAAATTCTATTACTGTGTTGGCTTTAAAACTTGCACATAAAATAAAATGCACCTTTCTGAGTTTTAATACATCTGTTGACCTGTGTAACAACCAACAAAGTCAGGTTACAAAATAATTCCAACCAAAGAAGTCCCTCTTGGCAGTAAAAGCCTCCTCCTAGCTGAACTCTGGCAACCAATAACCTTCTCTCCATCAGAGTTCTTCTGCCTTTCCCTGGCATATCTATAAGTGTAGCATTGACACTGGCTCTCTTAACTTGGGATATAGCCTTTGGAGTTTGTTAGTGCTATTGTATATAACCAGATGTTCATCTCTTGTTTGCTGAGAGGTATCCCATTGTACGTTGGTATCAGTGTTTCGATATTTTCTCATTGGTGGTCATTTGAGTTGTGTCCAGTTTGGTAATTATGACTAGAGTGCTAGAAATATGTATATACAGGTTTTATGGGATTGATGGGTCAGATGGTAAGTGCAAATTTAACTTCTTAAAAAATGAGCAGATTTCTGGTTTCTGGATGAAAGGAGTTTAGAAGTGGCCGCTCTGTCCTAAAAAGTAAAAATCTGAACAAACTGAAAAATCAAAAGCTGTTCTCCTTTTCATTATAGAAGCGAGGTCCCAGGGAAAACCACTGGCCCCAAACTTAGAGACAGACAGGTGTATACAGAGAATCACAGCTTACTGGAGTTGAAACTTCCATGGGAACTGGTGCCAAGGGAGGAAAAAAAGCAAAACACACAAAACACCTAAACTGCAATTGGTGAATTTATAGAGGCTTGTGCGGGCAAGTAAGTCTGAGAATTTAAAACTCCAGGTTGGCTCCAATCATAGAGGGACCTCCATGCTTTTCTGAGTTTTATCTCCAAAAACTCTACTAGATTCTCATGGTGAATACTGGAGGAAAAAAATCCCCTAGCACTTCCATGATTCTCTCCGGCGGAGGGCAAATCTAACAATTTTGAAACATGCCAGAACTTTCCATTTTCCCACCAGCTATACATCTGTAATTGTTCCACTTACTAGCAAGTATTTGGTCTTCTCAATAGTTTTCATTCTAGGCATTCTAATAGGTGTGTATCCTTATAGCATCTTGGTTTTAATTTGCATTTCATTAATGACTCATAATATTGAGCATGTTTTCATATGCTTAATTGCCACCCACATATTTTCTTGTTGAAGTGGCTGTTCAGAACTTTAGCCTGTATTTTGATTGGATGGTTTGTTGTCTTATTCTATGAGTTATTTATATGTTTTGTATATCAAGTCCTTTGTTGGACTTTTGAGTTAAAATTTGTTTAGTGAGTCAAGGACTCAGTTTTTTCTTATGTTTTGTTCTAAGAACTTTATAGCTTGACATTTTACAATTTGTTCTACAATCCATTTTGAGTTCGTTTTGTGTAAGGCATTGGTCGTGTTGCCTTTTATTTATTTATTTATTGTCTAAAGTTTTACATATGTCTCCTTTTTCCCTGCTTGACACCTCCCCTCCCTTTTTTTTTTTTTTTTGGTAAACAAATGTCCAAGCAACATTTGTTAAAAGGACTATCCTTTCTCCCTTGAATTGCCTTTCCCTCTTAGTTAAAAAAAAGTCAATTCATCATATTTATGTAGGATTTTTTTTTCTGGATTCTATCCTGTTTCATCAATCTAAGTGTCTATTCTATAACATTCAGTCTTGATTGCTGTAGTTGTGTAGTAATTGTCTTGGCTGGTTCATTTGCCATTTCATATACATATTGGAATCAGTTTGTCTATGTCTACAAAAAATCTTACAGGAATTTTGATTGAAATTGACCTCTTAATTATATTGGATCTTCCAACCAATGAACACCACATATTTCTTCATTGCTCTTATAAGAAGAGACCAGAGAGCTAGCTAGTTCTCTCTCCATGTGAAGATAAAGCTAGAAAGCAGCCCTCTGTAAGTCAGAAAGAGGGCCCTTGCCAACAACCTGATCATGCTGGCACCTGAAATGGTACTTCCAGTCTTCACAACTGTGAGAAATAAATTTATGTTGTTGATAAGCTGCCCAGCTTATGGTATATTTTAATGGCAACCCTAGCTAAGACAGTGCTGTTCATAGCATTTCCTCATTAAATTTTAGTATCTGTGAAGTTTTTAGAAATATTCCCTATTTTACTCCTGACATTAGACATTTATATTTACTTAACTTATTGGTCAGACTTGCTAGACGTTTAATCAATTTTACTGATGTTTACAAAGAACCAGCTTTCAACTTTCAATATTGTTTTTCCTTCCAATTTCTTTGATACCTGCTCATATCTTTATTTCCCTTTTATGCATGCTTTAGGTTTCTATTACTCTTCTTTTTCTGGATTTTAAGTTTAAATTTGTGATTTGAGACCTTTTTTCTCCCCCCAATACAGTGCTATAAATTTCAATAATGCTTTTTTTTATTATTATTTGAAGTATTACAAATAGTAGTACATATGTCTCCTCCCCCCCCCCCCATTGACCTCCCCCCGGCCTCCTCTACCCCCCAGTACATGCCTTCACCTGCCCGCCCTTCCTTCCCCCCCGGTGTCTTGTATCCATTGGTTATGCTTATATGCATGCGTACAAGTCCTTCAGTTGATCTCTTACAGCCCCCCTCCCCACAACCTCCCCTGCCTTCCCGCTGTAGTTTGACAGTCTGTTCAATGCTTCTTTGCCTCTGTATCTATTTTCCCCCCATTTCTTTCCTTTAAAAAATTTTGCCTCTGCAGACTAGAAATAAACATATAATAACAACAAAAAATGTTTGAGTCCCAATTTCAATGTCCAACAGTTCTGAGTCCCCATTTCAATGTCGAACAGTTCCTTATGTGTACATGTCAGCAATGATATCTGGATGGTGGGCACATGGTGGCAATGCAGGTCCGACCCTCTCTGGTTTGGTCCTGGGCAACCTGCAGTGGTACACAGCTGCTGACTGCTAGCGTGGCAAGGCATCGTCAGCATCTTCCATCTCTGGACTGTTTTTCCTCTTATCTTCGTGGTTGGAGCAGACCTGTCAATTCCTCTCTGTTGCAGGAATCCACATGGTCTTGGAGTTGTTTTCTGAAAATATACAAACATATTCTCGACCAAAAGTTAATAAGGAATCTTTTCTATATAATTGATTTGGGATCCTTTTCATTTTTGCCCAAACGATTTTCCTTTGTCTTAATTAGACATCATGTGTGTTTTTCATGGGTGTCTTGCAGTTAGCATTACAAATGAAAATTAATTTTGTAAAGTAAAAATTTTCTAGATGTAATTTATTATAGGATATTTTTCTTTACATGATATTATCCTACTATCCCCTCCCTTTTTTTTAATTAATGGAGGCTTTTGTAAATTTTTATAATGCAGTCTTGATAACTTTAAATTTTAATTTTTTTGCCCAAAAATATGACTGCTTTAGATTCATTGCATGTTCAGGAATTTTACCATGAGATGAACTACCAATAGAAATTTTAGTTATTACTTTAAGAACAGCTTTTTGTCCAGAACAATTAAATTTACTTGAATATTCATTTATTTCAATTAGCCTATTTAAATTAATCTGAAAACTTGATTACTATCAAATTTAATACTCTACCAACAATCTTAGTTTACCCTGTAAATATTAGTGGGAAGGATTATTTGCATTCTTGAGTAGGCCCTGAGCATTCCTGACGCTAGGCTGGATTTAGATATAGGGCAGCTGCTGTCAGCTAAGTCTCTTGTCTGTTACCTGAGTCCCAATCTGAGCTGGGCGTGGGAAGCAAAGCAGCCATGGGGGCAGGAGACCTCCCTCAAAAGGGGTGAGGGTTGGAGGCCCCTTTAGGGTTGGAGGGGTGAGGGTCTGCACCCCATCTCTGTTGACCCCCAAGTCCTCTCCCAATGGCCCCTCTGTGACTGTGCCTGTCTTAGGTTGTTCCTTCCCTGAGGAATCTTACCCATCTCTGGCTAACCAGTCATCCTCCGGGGCCAAGAGGGTGATGTGAGGTTCAGTTCTGTCTCCTTGGTAGCCTATGCCCCCATGGCCTCCATGCCCAGCACCTGTCTTGGGATCCCCTGGCCTGCTGGCGGGGTCCTGGTGCTGATCACATATTTCGGGGAACTCGGGTTTCTTCTCCAGTGAGGGCCCAGCTCACACGATTGGGCGTGAGACAGATCCATGTTACCAGCCACCACGAGGCTTCAAGCTCAGCATGAACAGGAAGCTCAGGCAACAGCTGAGGGCAATTGGATTGTGAGAAGAGGGTGCCTCTTGGCACAAAAGGCAAGAGGATGCTCAAGTGCCTTCCCAGTGCCTTAATTCCTTCTGAAAAGGATTAAATCCTTTCATGTCCTTTTTTTTAATTTTAATTGCTGCCAAACATTAAAAGAATTAGTTTGTAAGTTTGTTTGGGATAATTGTACAATATGCTGTTCAATAACTCTTGATTTTGTGCAGACCACAGATTTTGATATGATAAAGTTTATTTTAATTCAGTTCAAAACATATTTGAATTTATTTTGAGACTTCCCTTTTGGTCCATTGGTTATTTAGAAGTGTGTTTGATTTTTAGATATATAGGGGATTCTCAGATGTCTTTTTGTTATTGATTTCTAGTTAATTTTTTTTATGGTGGCAAGATACAATTGACATTTTTTGTTGTTGTTAATTCGTGAATATTTTTATGTGACCTGGGATATATTCTATACTGGTGAATATTTCATAAGCATATGAAAAGAATGTGTAGTCTCATGCTGTTGAGAGTTCTATATATGTCAGTTAGGACAAGGTAATTGAAGGTTAAAGGTTCTGATTTTGATCCTACTTCTGATCATTAACTAAAAGGTTCTAGACCCGATTTCAATATTTATAGGATGGGGACTTCCCCACCAACCAGTTCTCCAGACACCAGCAGCACATCCTGTATTCTGACACTGTGGGCCTGGAGACAGTGTCAGGTACAGCAGGTTAAAGTCAGTTCTCATAGCAATTAGTTTTGGAATCGTTTCCGCAGATTTCATATATAGCTCTTCCTCTTTATCTTCTTACCAAACTTTCTCTTCTCCATCATTTTCTAACTTCACTGTCAGAGCTTACTCTTCTTGTTCTCTGTCCAGAAAGGCAGGTTTTTACATTCCCTACACTGTTGAAAATCTCCTGTAATTATGGTCTCCTCCGGGGCAAATAAGGGAATCTAGTTTTGGCTACCAATTTCACACCACAGGGTTGAAGCTTGGGGTCCAGTTTGTGCCCCAAGCACAGGCAGATTTGGGAGCGAACAATAAAAGAGAGGATATCCACCACTCTTTCGGTTCCAGAGATTCCCTCTCCTGGTCCTCGGACCAGAAAGAGAGGGTTTGCTGTGGTCACAGTATGCAGTCTCTGAATCAGACTGCTCCGAATCTGAAGGATAAAAAGGAAGCTGGCCTCTGTGTCTGTCTTTCTGCAAGACCTTATATTTCTTTCCAATCCACCAGCTATTATCGACTTTTCAGAGTCCTTGGATCATTGTTTTATGTACTCCATCCAGACTTTAAATTGTTGTAAGTAGAAGAGATAGGATGTTTATTCCATCTTAACCATACCAACCTGCTATATGGCATTTGAAAATTAACTTTGAACCAGGGAGAGAAGCAGGGCCAGAGAATGCTTACTTCAGTTACCCCATCTGTATGAAGACAAGTGGAATTAATTAATCTCCATGACCTGATTCTTACATTGTATTTGGTAGTAATGCTAAATGAAATAAAGGACACCAAGGTTAGTTGCAAACACAAAATTAATTAAAGTAGCATTACCTGGATTTCAAAGATACCCTTTTATTTCACCAACTGCATAGCCTTACCGCAGCAAATAGGTTAATTCTCCAGTATAGTAGAAAAGGTGGGTACTTCTGTATTTGATTCTGAAAGATGGCACTCAGTTCCACTTATTTCCCAAGCAGGAATGCCTCTTTTCCTACCCGTGGAACTATTTCATTCCCTTTCCTCCATTCCCACCCCTATTTGTTGGAATTTTCAGTTGAGCTTGGGTATAGGATTGCCGGTTTCTAACACAGAGAACATCCTCTAAGAGTTGCACATGAGACAAACTGCAGGAGGTTGATGTCAACCCTGCATTTTATTAAGGAGACAGCAAATGTGAGTCGCTATGTAGCAGATGTATGTATTGATGAGGCTCAATTCAGAACATTCTACAATTTCCTTCAAGAGGTGAAAATATGAATTTTAAAATAAAGTAAAAAGCCCAGCAATTTTTAAACTTGAGTTTCTAAAAATAGCAACCCAGTTTGCTCTCCAAAAACTTCCACATGCTTTAATTGGAAAATCTCACTGAAAATTGTTTTTCAGGCAGCTTTTTCCTGTAGAGTATGATACATATCTATCCACTTTTAAAAAAAAACCAACTTTAGTTATTTACCTATTTAAATGATAAATTTTCTCATACAGAACTAATGTGACAAAATAGTTTTCAGGAAGGATGAAACAAGACCTTGGCCTAGAGCTAGAAACAATCTTGACGGTCTTTTTAAAATCATCATTATCTGGCCCAAAGCATCAATAGTGCCAACGTTTAGAAACCATAGCTATCTGACACAGTAGATACCCCTTATTATAAGTATATTTTAATTTTATCTCTTTTTACATTATTTGAAGTGCAAAGAATGGCAAGGCTTAACATTCACATTATTAACTTGGTGTTTTCATTTTTGTTAATGATAACATTCATAGAGTGGCATATGGAGTAGTTACCATATGCTGGGAACTAAGCTAAATGCTATACATACATTTAATTATCAAAATAATGGCATGCATTGCATACTGTTGTTATTTTCACTTTTAAGAAAGATGAGTGAAGTTTAGAGAAGTTAAGTAAATTACCCAAAGACTCATAAATAGAAAGATCAAAGCCAGGTGAACATACAGTCTTGTAGAACTCCAATGTGCATAATCTTGACCACTATAGTATCCTTCCTTTGAATTAATACAAAATGTTAATGTATAATAATAAATTTTAATTATTGACCTACCAATAAAATGCCTTTGAACTTAAACCAGGCTCTCAATGTTGAAGGCTTTCAAGGCCTGGCTCTTGAGGGATTTCAAGCAGGTTAATAGAAGCTTTCATTTGAATTAGAGACATCTTTCAGTAGTTTTTACATCAGAAACACCAGGCAGTTGACAATTACACTCATGAATAGGTTCCATCTTGGTACCAACACTTCTGTCAAATTCCCAAAGCTGTGTGACACTGAACAAGGAATCTATCCCAAATCAGTATGGCTGTTCCTATGAATATAAATCAGTCATACTTATGTGATTTAGATGACACATATTTACTCCAGGGTTTATCAGAGTGTGAATTATAACTGAACAGTATGTTCAGTAAATTTGGTGCAGTAGATGGTGCCAACATTAAGAAATGTAGGCAGGGAGGGAGAGAGTAATGAGAAATTAGAAAATATAGTCTATATTGTCATAGTTGACAGTTATTGTTTTATAAAATCTTTGTTTAGCCTGGCTGGTGTGGTTCATTGATTGGATCTCATCACATGCACTGAAAGTTTGCTGGTTTTAATTCTTGGTCAGGGCACATGCCTGGTTGTGGGCTCAATCCCCAGTAGGAGGTATACAGGAGGCAACCAATCAATGTATCACTCTCACATCAAGGTTCTTTACCTCTCCTTCCTCTCTTTGTAAAAATCAATTAAAAATCTTTAAAAAAATATTTGTTTATATTACAAGTAGTAGTATTCAGTAAGTTTATACTAGGACTGGCTGAGCCAGTTGTTGCAATAATGAAGTGTTTGTCTATAATAGTTAAGAAAAAGTCAAGGATTTTTGGCCCCAAATGCTCTCTATCTCCAGGACACAGCAAACCCCTGGGTACTCGTATCAGAGTTTAACAGCTAAAAGGATTTCCTGATGCATTAGTGTTTTCTAGCATTACCACTACTGTCTATTTTGATTGATCAGTGTCCATGCCAAAATAAATTATATAAATATGTATCCCCATTTATATGTATACGTATATTTGGGTACTGAATGGTGATTTAAAATGTATATTTTACTCAGGATCATGGCGACAACAATTTTCAATCCCCCAAATTAGTCTGTATAATCCATGTCAATGATTTTCAATGAGGAACAGTTTGCCCTCTTGGAAAATATTTGGCAATGTCTGGAGATAGTTTTGGTCACAACTGGAGATGGAAGAGTGGAGGAGAGGGGTATTACTGGCAACTAGTGGGTAAAGGGCTACGGATGCTACTAAATATTCTACCATGCAACAACCATCTTCCCCTAAGACAGAATTATCTGGCCCAAAGCATCAAGAGTGCCAAAGTTTAGAAACTGGCCTATCTGACACAATAGAAATGCAGTTTTCCCTTTTCCTGTATATAATGCTCTATAATTATTACTCTCAACCCCTTATTATGAGTATATTTTAATTTTACCTCTTTTTTCATTATCTCACTTGAGTAAGCTGAGATTTGGAGAATTCTGTCCTTCACTTACATGTAGTTGTAATTTGATTTTCTGTTTTGAGTTTTGATTTGCAAGATAGTTTCCATAAAAATTATAGTTATTATAATCTGTTTGTCTCAAAAGAATTTTTATCACCTACGTGAGGAATAAGAGCTTGTTTTCCTGATGACAACTAAGAGTAACCATGCCACCGTTCCTCATATGTATGTGCTGGGTTTGCAGACCATAACTGAGTGAACATTCCCAAAGCGGCCCTGGACTACTTCTTTACACTATGCAAATTGTAATGTTATGGTAAGAGTGAAAGCTGTAAACCTGTGTTATTGAATTCTACAGTTGAATATTTTTCTGAAAGTAAATGAGCCGTCAATTTCAACAAGGAAGTTCATTTCTGATATCTATTGTGTTTTAATATTGTTCTTGTTGAAGACATATTTTTTTAACTTGAAAAGTAAAAATAATACATGTGCATAGCCAAAATATAAAGTATATTAGACATAGAGTGTTGGCCTCTGGACTGAAGGGTCCCAGGTTCAATTCTAGTCCCAGGGTTTGATCCCCAGTAGGAAGTGTTCAGGAGACAGCTGATCAATGATTCTCTTTCATCATTGATATTTCTATCTCTCTATCTCTCAACCTTTCTTTCTAAAATCAATAAAAATAATAAAAACCACGTTCTTGACCTTTTTGATTAGTACATCTTGGAGATTTTTTTCCCATATTAGCTTGTATAGTTCCACCTTGCTTTCATATTGTGATTATGCCATAATTTAACCATAAGTTAATCGCAGCATAAGTATACTATAACATATCATAATTTAATTTAATACACCATATCTCACACTGATAGTGTTCTCTGTCTCTCAATCTTTCTTATATTACAAACAATGCTTCATTAAACAGCATTTTATATTTATATTTCTGTATTTGTTCAGGTACATCTGTAGAATAAATTTCTAATAGTAAAACCAATATGTGAAATAAGATGTGCATGTTTAATTGTGATAGAAATTGCAAATGAATAAAATCTGATTTTTGACACCTAGGTTCATTAAAGCATTGACAATATTGAAGAACAAACAAGTGCATGGGGTTGGGATAAAAGGTTGATAATGGGTTGCTTTCTCTTTGGGTCTGGGATAAAAAAAATCAAATATAAAAAAAATCAAAAAAAAAAACTGGTATTACCTAAGTTTTCTACTGTGTTTTCATTTCTTTAAATCGTGTTCTAACCTGCCTTTTCTTTTTGAATAGGTCCTTAATATTTTTGTTCACCATTTCTTTAAATAGTGCTAAACAGAAGTGGGTGCTTTACCATAATCATAATCAACAAGTTAAGATTTACATATATGAATATGATTTCCATTTCAATTCAGACCATTGAACTATAACCTGGGCTCCAATGTTCTGTAGTTGGCAGCATGACCAAATTACACAAATAATATGCAGGAGAAAATGAATAGTCTCATGTGTGCTAGAATATTAAGGGACAGCAAACAGGATAATTAGTGGTTAAGTATTTTCCTTACAAACTTCAGTGATCTGAAATCTAACAATTTCCTTCTGATTTTATTAAATGTTGCTAATTATAAGATTTGCTTTTAATAAAAATAGTCTTGCCTATTGGGCTGTAGGAGGCATGTTTATTGGAAACTTAACTATGGTAACAAGGAAACAAGATTGCTGTCTTTTTTCTCCTCTTCTTTGACTCAAATATTTGACAGTGTTTTGCTAACTATGTTTAGTCCCAGTTTGTTAAAAGATTATAAATCTATTGACAAATGTATCAACCTGAATCAAACATACCCAGGAAGTTCAGGGTAAAGATCAGAGTTGTATTCCTTATAATGATTAATGACATCTACAGATATGTTGAAACTTAAGGAAACACAAATTCCCATTCAAAGCAAAGGAGCCTACAGAATGACGCTAAGCGATGTTTGCCCAAGTGTATGTATTCATTTTGTTTACTTGCTGTCACAGGACCAGGGTTTTTTATTTGTTTGTTTGTTTGTTTGTTTTGCAGGATTTGTGAAGAAGGCTTGGATTGTCCTTGATTGTCCTACTGAGTATTCTATTTCTTTCTTAAACACTTTTCTTTTCTTTTTCTAAGGCATTCTAGTTTAACTACCATGCGTTCAGGATTTGATTGTTATCCCTTAGCAGCACTTTAAAATAATCTGGAAATTTTGGTTGCAGCAATCCAAAGTTTTTCTCCCTTATCTCCCAATAGTCCTTTCATGATGGATTTTTCATTGAAATCTCTCAGAGGGCAACAGCTTTGTTGCTCTGAATTTTCAGCTGTGTGCCTAGACTCATGTCTTTGCTAGGTGACACTTCACTAATTATTTCTCCCTGAGCATTATGAATTGTCCACGTATCTGGAGGAGAAGGACAAGATAAGACATGTGACTTCTAAAATTAATGTTATTAACTGCTGGCACATTATGATTCTAAAAAGAAGATTAAATTAAAACCACAGGGAATGCAACATAATTTTTTAGAGAATGTGCTTTTTCATAAAGGACTTTATTTTTTTGGAGACGTTTTACATTCAGAGCAAAACTGAATGGAAGAGCCACAGATTTTCCATATACCTCCTGCCTCCCACATTATTACTATCCCCCATCAGAGGGCTCTTTTGGTTACGAATGACATACTGACACATCATTGTTACCCAAAATCTATAGTTTACATTAATATTTACTCTTGGTATTGTACATCCTATGGGTTTGGAAAATACATAATAATATACACTGAGTGGCCAGATTATTATGATCTCTGAACGCATAATAATCTGGCCACTCAGTGTGTGTGTGTGTGTGTGTGTGTATTAGAGGCCTGGTGCATGAATTTGTGCAAGGGTGGGGTACGGCCAGCCTGTCCAGGGGGAGGGGACATGGGCGGTTGGCTGGCCTGCCTGCTGGTTGAACTCCTGGTTGAGGGGACAATTTGCATATTAGCCTTTTATTATATAGGATATACACTGAGTGGCCAGATTATTATGCATTCAGAGATCATAATAATCTGGCTACTCAGTGTATATCCATCAATACAGGTTCATATCCAATATTTCACTGCCCTAAAAACCCTTTGTGTGCTGCCTGTTTGTTTCTCTCCCCTGAATTTCTGGCAACCACTGATCTTTTTTTACTGGGTCTATAATTTTGTCTGTTCCAGCATGCAATGTAGTTGGAATCATATAATATGTAGTCTTTTCCGATTGGCTTCTTTCACTGAGTAATGTGTGTGTAATTTTGGCCAATGATTGGAGCTTGGATGTTTTTCAGCCTTCTTAAGTTAGCCATTAGGTTGTAGAAACTGGTATCAGATAATGAATTTTACCCTTCTCCAATAGAGATGATCATTCCAAAGAAGGTTGTTTATTTTTTGGTAGGCTATCAATTGTTTTCTAAAACAGCAATCTTATTTGAGCAGTCCTTTCCCCCACTAAACATATATGCCTGTTTCTCAGATCCTTTCTGCACCATTTCTTACATTTGGATGATTCTCTCATTATTAACTCAAGTGCAACTTTGGTCCATGCTTACATATTTGTATGAAAGTTATGTGTTTAAAAATTTGGAAATCATCCTTTACTATTTAGTATCTTTAAACATTCTGGTTGAGTACACAATTAAAAAAACAAGAATATAACCAGTACATGTAAAAGACAGGGTATGCATGTTTATAATCTTACATTCCCTTGGAGAAGCTATGAAAGAGAGAGTAAGCATGATTTTTTAAAAGTATCTTTGGATATGAATTTAATATATTGAGGAGTTGGTTTATTCATATCTTTGGTCATATTTTGATCAAAATTCTCCTGCTTCTAGAGCCCTTAGAGACAGACACCAGTATTACCAAATATTCACATGCATACCTATCACCACCTGGCACCTGTGCATAGTAGATATTTTGCAAACATTAGAGGTTTTTAAAAATTATGAGAGAGTGGTAAAAGTAGCTACAGCTTTTTTAGGCTATTACCTCTCAGAAGAAACTTTATTTTAATTGAGAGAACAGTTTATTCCACTGTTAAAAGCTGCCATACAACAAATTAGAAACACATTTCTGAATACCTCCCTTATTTGAAGGGCATGTAAGTCCCAGGCCTGTGGGACTGGCTAAGTCTAAGGTATCGGGCTCACACAATCCCTTCTTTCTTTGTCCCCCTATAACCACACAGGCCACCCTGTTAAGTCACTTTTGAGTTATAGTGAGTTCATCAATCATCATTACACTTTCTGTGAGAAGTAATGTTGATAGGCACATTCTTGCCTACACCAAGCCAATCACTAATACATTCCCTGATTACAGATACTATGTTCTGAGGGAGGGAAAGCAACTAAAGAAACATAAGCAAGCCATGGCAACATAGTCAAGGACAGGAAAATTATGAAGTCAAGTGGGCAATTGAGAGGGAAATTTTGCTACTTACGTCCAGTCAGTTCCAGTTATTTGAAGACTGGGGGATTTTAACTTCCATTTCTATGCTTCTGTTCATTTTTAATATTGTCTTTACTTCATTACTCATGAGTCTTTTAATTTTAAAATACAGTAACCCACCTCAAAGCAATTTAAACCAAAAAGGAAATCCATGTGCCCAATGAACAGACAGTCTGAGAGCAAGTTCATTAGACACACCTGGATTAGTAAATTCAAAGTGTCAATAGAGTTCTTCTTCTTTGTCTGTTAGCTCTGCCTTTTCTCATCTTTTTTCCTCAGGTGCATACCTTTCATGTCATATGTGACCGCAGATAGTCACAAATCTCCTTGATCCTTAACGCTCCTTTTCTGAGAGCTGTGGCAAAAGTTTCAGGAAGAATTCTAATTGACCCAATGTGAGACTATGGCCATCCTAAAAGCTGTACCTGTGGCCAGAGGGAAGGAGCTTTCTGGTGAGCCAGAACTGTGCAGCTTACCCAAAATATACCTATGGAGAATCACATTCTAGAAAACAGTCCATGCAGATGCGGTGGATACCATCAAAGAGATTTCAATAGGAATTTAAGTTTGAGAGGGTATAAAATTAACTCTGCTCCCAAAGGTATTTTAGAAGAGATGGCATTTTCTAGTTTAAATATATATATCTTTATAATAATTTGTATATATGTATATGTCTCACACACACACACTCAGCAGCACCTGGTGAATAGTAGGCATTTTGGAAAGTTTCAGGTTAATTTAAAAAAAGGAAGAGTGAGATCAATGGTAATGGTAAAGTAACTATAGCATTTTTAATCTCAGTATGAGCCAGCTCTTTTATTTATTAGCTGTGTGTTCTTGAGTAAGTTGTATAGCATCTATAAGCCACCATTTTCTAATTTGTAAAATAGAAATCATATGTGTACTACCTTTGTCATGGGATTATCTTTTTCAACTATGAAGTATTTTATAAATGTTAGGTGATATTATGTTCCCTTTTTCAAATTTTCCTTAATCCTTTAAATGCCTTGAGGCATTCTTATGGGGCAGGGTTAACATTTTTAATCCTTCATTTTTTATTTCTTTTAATCCTCCTTTTTAAACCTTTGTTTTCTTAAGTCCTCACATAAGGCTGCATAAAGACAAATCAAATTTGTGAGCATACAAACACATAGAAGTTATAATATGAGATGAAGTTTAAGAAGCAAAGAAGTGCTTTATTTGTCTTATATAAAGTTGCTCTGAAATATCTGTAAGTTTCATCTCATTCTATAGAGACTGTAGATGTATAGATATACTTCAACTTCCTGCAAGAATCCAAAGGCCCAAGGGAAGTTAAGGCATTGAAGAAAAGAAGGGAGATCAAAGAGAAAGGGGCTCATTGATACCCATATGAGCCGACTCCATATGGACTGAAATGATGTAAAATGTTTACACTATCTGGACTATGCATGCAAGGCTGCCTCTCACATATACGATGGCTTTGATCTGCCTCCTTAGTCCATATGAATTCGAAAAAGGCACCTTATCTTGGTTTACACAGGACCATGAAATACAGGTTGGCCAAGAATGGGAGGCCTGGATTTCATTCCTCATTCAGTCCCTTTGACATGCAAGTGATAAGTCTGCACAAGTTTGTGTGAGTGTCTAATAAAATATTGTCTTCTCTGTGCTAAGAATCTCTACCTATTTGCCTTCCTAGATGTCACGGGCATAACTGAAGGTGTGCAGTGAAGAAGGTAATTCAACTTTCTCCTCCGTTCCCCTTTTCCTCAGTTGGTTGTTTTTCTCTCCTGCATATCCCACATTCTTTCAATTCCCCAGCCTCAGGAGCCACCTGCTCTCCTGAAAATGAAAGGCAGCATTTACCATTTACATTTGCTATGTTCAGCAGTGTCCTGGAAAACAAATATAAAACGACAGCTCCACTCCACACTCTCTCTGGGTTTCACACTTCTATTTCCTTTTGCAAATCTGGGGACAATTCAGAATTCTGGTGAGAAAAGTTATTGATGGCAAATGCTCCTTCCCACTTCTGACTTTTAGAAGACTCAAAGTACCTCTCTCTGGAGCAGCAACAAAATAATTCCAAATGCAAAAGAAAGCAACCACACAGTTCCCTGGAGAGAAAGGGGAATGTTATTATGCCTAGTCTATCATCATTATCATCACCAAATAGGTTTAGCTGAGCCTCCAGGAGCACGAGGCTGTGGGGTGGTTAAATTGGCATCTTTTCCTCCTCCCAAGACCTTGCAATTTAAATAGAAACAGAGCATCAAAGACAAACAAATACAAGGTCAGGCTGAGACCAACACTAACACATTGACATATTCATTAAAATGGAATAAAGCCCATTATAATTCAGTAAGAATGGGAGGCAGCAAGACATACTGTAATACGAAAAATGTCCTAAACTAGGAGTCAAGGGACTTGGCAGCCTACTGGACATCAGGCTCTGGGCAAGTCACCTTTCCACCCCTCAGGTTGAAATGCTTGGGAAGATTTCCAGAAGGAAGTTTGGGAAGGTGAACCAAGCACAGAATGGAATCAGAAAACCACACAATTTCTGTAAATGTGGCAAAGTGATTTAATCTTTCTGAGTCAATTTGACCTGCTTGTAAAATGAAAGACTCTGTCTATAAAAATGAAGAAACGGAGGCTTAGGAAAGGCAAGTGCTTGCTCAGGCATCATTTGATTGGAGGGAGCAGAAACCAAACAAAACTAAAGAAGAAGGAAAATTTTAAGGAATAGAATTACAAAACGTTGGCTGGAGTGGGGGGGTGGGGCAGTAGCAAAGTGACCAGACTGCTCTACCTGGATCTTCTCCCCTTAGGCTTTTTGATCAATTGGCTCATACTTTGTGAAGTATCTTTTAATATATTCAGCAAATATTTATTGGAACATCTACATTGTGCCAAAACACGGATGTGTCCTTGGGATCCCCTGGTGTACATGGATGTGGTATAAGCCCTGACAGGTTCCTCGGTTTCACAGAACAAATGCCTGACTTAAGCTTTGATTGCATCCACTTCAAAGTGGCTCTCTTGAATAAAAACGTTGACAGTCACATGTAATCCCCCCCTCCCTCTCCACAAGGTTCCTTTGTTTTAAAGATCTTGATTGGTTTCCATAATTGGCATTTGAGTTACTTGGGTTTTTTTTGTTTGTTTTTTTTCTTCCTAAGCTCTAAATTCTTGCTCTTATGTTTTAAATTCATCAATAAAGAGTGAGGCCATGAAACCCTAGGCCCAACCCTTGAACCTAGTAAAAGCAGAATCCCAGGCCTGCATTTTCTCTCTCTCTCTCTCTCTCTCTCTCTCTCTCTCTCTCTCCCTCCCCCTCCCTTCGCCCCCACCCCTCTTCCCAACAAATAAGCCTTTAGTTTTCAAAGTTTCATGATGGTTATTGTTGAAAGGTGTCTTACAATCATAATAATAACCACAAAGGCTGGTCCAGGTACTACACTGGTTATGTATAGGCTGAGACAGGCACAAACTGGTGAGCTGCTGTTATAAGAAATGGGGAGAGACAGGTGATACCCAAATAAACACACAGATAAAAGGAAATCTCAGATAAAAGGGAATGTCAAATAGAAAGGATTTCATATTAATGAGTTATTAGGTTACTTCTGATATTCAGGAGTCAGGGACAACCTCTTTGCATATTTAACATATAAGATAAGAATTAAATCTAGAAAGGGAGAAGTTGAAGATGCAAGAAATATAGAAATCAACTGGAAATAAAATCCCTGAGATAAGAGAGTTTCTCCCTTTCACAAAGCAGCAGCCCTAGAAGGCTCTTAGTTTGTGTGCCAGTGTACCAGGCTACCTGATTAGCTAACTGTAGCTTATTTCCAAACTTAAAAAAACAGGAGGATCTGGTTAGTCCAGATTGGCTCCATATAGCAGGTAGCTTCATAGAGCAGAGTCTTTGTCCATCAACACAAATGTGTAAAGAACATGTGGCTTCTTACTGTTTATCTGTATCATAGCTGTGCTTTTTTATTTGGACAGGAACTCATCAAAATTATAACTAATTATAATAAATATAAAATGCTTATATCTTTTTTAAATTTTATTTTTTGATAACAGTTTAAATTCATTATTATTATCCAGAGCAGCCACCTCCTAGTTAGTGGGGGACACAGAACAAACTAAAAGACAACAATGTTAGCACAGCCAGGGTAGTCTGTTTGGTGCAATGATGGACATACAATATTTTAAACAAGACAACCTTGTTTGTGTAGACAAGACATCCTTGTTTGTTAGAACACTGGCTATCAGAATGCTATGGTATTTGAGGGTCATCCTATCTAATAAAAGGCCCCATCGCCCAGGCCGCCCCATGCCCCAAGAGAACCCTCACCCTGATCCAGGACACCCTTCAGGGCAAACCAGCTGCCTCCCACCCATGCACCAGGCCTCTATCCTATCTAATAAAAGAGTAATATGCAAATTGACCATCACTCCAACACACAAGATGGCTGCCCCCATGTGGACACAAGATGGCTGCCACAAGATGGCCAGCCGGGGAGGGCAGTTGGGAGGGACCAGGCCTGCAAGGGAGGGCAGTTGGGGGTGATCAAGCCTGTAGGGGAGGGCAGTTAGGGGTGACCAGGCCGGCAGAGGAGGGAAGTTGGGGGCAACCGGGCCTGCAGGGAAGGGCAGTTGGGAGCCAGCAGTCCTGGATTGTGAGAGGGATGTCCGACTGTCCATTTAGGCCCGATCCTACCTGGGCAGTCAGACATCCCTTGAGGGGTACCAGGTTAGAGAGGGTGTAGGCTGGGCTGAGGGACACACACCCCCCCTCGTGCACAAATTTCAAGCACCGGGCCTCTAGTATTATAATAAAAGTGTTTGAAGAGTGTTAACATTTTAGTATTGGGAATATGATGGCCTAAAATAAATAAAACTTAAGAAATTTAAAAAAATAATTATATAGTACATTCATTAAAAACTTGTAACATCTCCCTTTCCCCAACTCCTTGAACAAATAATACACATCCTTGGGTGATTCACCTCTTGAGAATGTTGGCTTATCCTCAAATTATGAATGTTCAGTTACTTTGACCCCCAATTCCAGAGGTCTTATATGTGTTACTCAAAAATCATTCCTCTTTGTGGTGGTCACCACCAATGATGATGTCTCTCATATCTTTGGTTGCCAGTGGAGATGATCATGTTTTTTTTAGGATGACTATGGTAAGTGATCAGAAACACTGTCCCTCAGAAACAATAGGCTCAGAATTTCATCCACCTTCTGTCTTAATGTCAGAAACAACATAACTATTTCTCCTTTCATTATTGTGAATATTGTTATAACAATTTAATTCCTTGCCATCAACTTGATCCTGCTCTGTGATAGCTGGATGCCTTGGACCCACCAAGGAGTGTGTCAACTACAGACCAATGTTAAAGAGGAATGCAAACAATATATTTTAAAACATCACCCTTTTTATATTGTTTCTATCAGGAATTGCCTGAGAATAGGGGAAATTATTATAGAAGGTTACTCTTTCCAGGCATTACACAAGCAGGTATTTAAAGAGGATATTCATTTGGAGAGAACAATATGGGCATAGGCAGCTCACTATGTTTTTGTGTGTGTTTTTTTTTAAATATGGCCTAGTATTGCCAAGTGATTAGAAAAGCCATAACCTTAGAAATCATCACCTCTTGTGCTAGATTTTGCTATTAAATTGGAGTTCTCACAAGAAAATGTCAGACCATTAGAGGGCTGGATTTCTCCCTATGTTTATTCATATAAAGGGATATATAATTGGGAGTTGGTAATTAAGAGGTTTCCAGGGCAGGGTGAATGTGGAGGGAAAAGAATGCATTGGAAGGGGTCAGGTATCCATGAGGAGGTCAGAAGCTGAATAGCTGACATTCAGGCTATTCAAGAATTTTGCTTACTTCACAGTCGTGAACGAAGCCAACTCTGCACCAAACTCGGAGGTTTTGAGCAGTAACCTTCTTGTTTTTGAAAGTTATCAGGAGCAAGATTCTTCCTCCAAAAAAACTGGAGCCAAGGGACCGTCTGATAAGAGCTGGAGAATACAAGTCCCTTGGGTTGACAGAAGCAGACCAATTAGCATCTCATTTTCTACCAGAACTAATTAAGGGAGAGCTTGCTGCATTCTGCCTCAGCATCCTTCTGTCTCAGAAGCACAGGGCCTGCCTGTTGAGCCTGAGGCTTGATGTCCTTTACCCTCTGCTTCCCTCTAGCTAGAAATTGATTTTCCCCTTGAAAATAATGGGGTGAGACAGGCTCCAGAAGGGTTGGGAACTTATATGTAATGAAATCCTTCCTAGGGTGCTGATTCCCACAGAGATGCAGCAATTCAACTGAGATTGGGGCAAGAAAGGATGTTAAAGGCAAGTTGGATGTTTAATTTCAGGTGACCCCATCATCCTTGGATAGCAATAATATCTGGGGTGATTGAATGCTTAAATAATATGTACTGAACACTATACTAAGAGTTATACATTCATGAGGTAGAGATTCTCGCTTGTAGTGTAGGAACAAGTTCACAGCACTAGGAAGTTATAGCCTGAATTCAAAACCAAATCAGTCGTTGTTCTTATTATCAATTAAACTCCCTTTCTCCCAGTTCTCTTTAATCTGAGAGGCAATGACTCTTTTTATGCTTTTTAGTTTACACTTAATAATGGATGATATACAAGAACTACTAAATCCACTCTATCTAACCATTTGAGATCTATCCACCTACCTCCCTATCTATCTATCTCAAATAGTATTCTACACTGTGTGTGTGTGTGTGTACACACACACATATTTTTTTTTCCTGTCACATTTACAGGAGAAAGAGGTAAGAAAAATCACAGCCACATCAACGAATGCAATTTTCATGATGACTGGGTAAAGTCAGTTCCTTTAGGTTCACCCTGAATACTTCTTCAGGATGATCCAGTTCCAGCTCATGTTCATGATAACACTAAGGCTTGCTAAGGTATTTAATCATCAAAGGTAATATTAAATTCCTTAGAAGAATTTCAGCATAAGACTATACGGCTTGTGAAGATTTTAAATCATAATTATTGAAGGACACGTATAGTTATCTCTTCAAGACTCTTATAATCTCATTCCCACACTCCATTTCTAAAGCATTCTAGAAAATTAAATCTTATTGTATATAATTTGAATGATGCATTTAAAAATCTTTCCTCTTCCTTCAAATAAAAGGTCCTGTGGTGTGTGGATACACACAAATATTTGCATGTATAAATAAGTGTGTCTGTGTGTGTAATAATTAAGAGATCCAACTCTAGACAACATCGGATCTCAGCATAAATCCCAGCTCTACCACTTACTTGCTATGTAAATTTGGGAACATTGCTTAAACTTTGTAAGTTTCACTTTCCTAAAGTTGTTAGAGTCACTGGAGGGATCAAATAAAGTAACTACATGCAAAGCACTGAGCTAGTGCCTGGCTCTTGATAAGCAAACCTTCAATAGCTGTTGCTATTACTTGTACTTTTCCTCTGGAACCACAGCTTGCTTAACTGGTCCATCTTATTCATCCTTTAAGTAGCCAGAAAGGAGTAAAAGGGTTTCTGTACTTTGTGTTTGTTTTTTCACTTGTGATGGCATCACTCCTCATTTATTTCCTTCTCTGGTCATTTGAATGATCTTCATCTCTCTGCCTATAGCGCTAACAATTTTTGGTATTGAGCATAAAGGAAAAAAACACCACATATGAGTGCATTAACCATGTTTTTTGTTTTCTGCATTCTGCTGCTTTGACATCAAGGGCCTTGCTGACGCTAGAGGGACTGCTCCTCGCAGGGTTAGCCAATTCCTAGAGGTAGTAAACAAGTTGCCCAAGAGCTTGGTTTTGCAGTGTACACCAACCATCCAGAGCCCACCCACACCCTCACCCACATTCTTTATGAAGCTCCCATACTTTGGGCCACTATCCACTTGCTTTAGATACCCCAGGGGCAGGTACCAGATGACTAGGGACAGTCCCTTTGCCTTAGAGCCCCTAAAATTATTCAGACTATCCAATCTTAAGCATATTTCTTCTGCCTTTCCTATTCCTTCCCTTGAAAATCACTATGTAGATTTAGGTAAGATGATATAGACTAGAGAAAAATATGAACTAGGAATTCAGACAAATCTGCATTAAGCTGCACTGACATTAGCTGTGTCATATTGGTCTCTGGCCTCACTTTCCTCACCTCAAACATGGAGATGATGAAAATAATACCTGGTAAGTTCAGATTAAATAAAAGAATGCAGGTACTTAAAAAATTAGATTCGATATAAGGAAAAATTGTGAAAGACTTTGAGTGGATCAAAAAGATTACTGAGTGTCCTATCTAGTCCTCCTCTCCAGATTATAACTAGCTTTTTGTTGTTTTTGAACTGTGTTAAAAGTCTGTCAGTTCTAGGAGACTGATAATTATGCAGACTCTTATCTATAACAATGTAAATTTTCCAGTGGAGATTCAGTTGATTGAATCCATGTGGAGATTGACAGTTTTGCCAATTCTGCATCTATTTAAGCACATTAATTTCAGTATTTCTGATTGCCCAATATAGTCACCTTCTCTTTAGATTTTCCTTTGAGAATTTAAAGTAACATATCACTGGTTCTCTCCTTAATTAATGAGTTTTGTACAAGCTTTGACATGTGTTTATTTTGTAGCTTCATGATTATACCTTCTTTGGAAAATGCATCTTTTAAATACCAGTATTATAAAAACAAAACAAAACAAAATGCCTGGGGAGGAGATTAGATAAGTAACAAAGGCATGTCCCCTAGTACTAAGGCCT
This sequence comes from Corynorhinus townsendii, assembly GCA_026230045.1. Classification (NCBI taxonomy): domain Eukaryota; kingdom Metazoa; phylum Chordata; class Mammalia; order Chiroptera; family Vespertilionidae; genus Corynorhinus; species Corynorhinus townsendii. Next base: position 159,676,155 of record JAPDVU010000006.1, on the reverse strand, counting down.
ATCTAGATGACTAATGCGATGGAGTCATAGACTCTCCCAAGGCTCAAAACAGGAGTATTTCCTCCTACTGGACAGTGAAGCTTTTCCATTCATTCTTCCAAGGGATGTTCATTATTTCCTCAGCAGCTTCTTTCTAAAGGACTCCCTGGAGTTAAGCCCCTATAGCTTCCTTCCCAGGCTGCAGCCATTTCTTTGGTGTCCCTTGAAACATTTCTTTTCAACCCTTTGAATAATTTCTGTAATTACCTTGCATTTAGAGAATCCCACCAAAAAAATAAAAATAAAAAAAATACACTGCATTGCATTGCTTTGTGCACAACACTCTTCTATTTCAGCAGGTACAGCACCAATTACCAAATCAATTCCCCCAGCATATTCATTTTAGAGATGGAACATAGTAGTTTTGTTTCTACTTTGTATAGTTATTTATTTATTTATTTATTTATTTATTTATTTATTTATTATTTTGTATAGTCTTTTAAACTGCTGTTGTATTCCACTCAATTGTGCTTGTGAGTACTTGTGACAATCTTCAATAATGCTTTATGAAGTGGTGCATTATTTGTTCAATGAAATTCAAAGTCTGTTCTAAACAACTTCAAATCAGAGGTTGCTGACCACCTGCCACAGTGACAAATACCCCTGTCCTTAGCTGGTTAATGAACTAGACAGCCACCTCTAGTGCTTGCTACGGTATTTAATGCAGGATAAACTACATTTCCCTAAAATACAATGTGCTTTTGCCTTAAATAGAATCAAATAATTGAAAAAAAAAAATTAAAACTAACCAGAGGCTAAGAGAAAGAAGTAGCAATGACCGCTGAAATGATATCCCAAGTAATGCAATATGTTTCTATATTCTGGTTGGGAGTTGGTGGGTTCTGACCTTAGATGATCTTAGGTTTAGTTTATAAACCTTCTGCTTACTAATTGTGAAATAAAGATGTTTCTAACTATTTTAAGCATCAGATTATTCATCTGTAAAATTAAGAAAACAATATTAAATTCATGAAGTTTTTTACAAGAGTGAATTTAAATAAGGTATGAAAATGCTTAACACGGTGTTGGCATACACTAAGTGTACAATAAACACTAGCTATTTTAATTTAATATATTACATAAAAATTCAGATTTTAAAGTCTCTGATTAGGTGGTTCCATGGATTTCCAATGCCCAATGCAATGCCTGTACATAACAGACACTCAGTAGTATTTCTTGGCTGAATGAATTATTTACTCCATTCCTGAATATAAGAATACATTTTATTCCTGAGTATAAGAGGCCAAGCAATGCTGGGGAATGACACTGAAAGAAGAAAGAGAGAGAAAATGAGACAACGTACAGTAAGTCCTCAATGTTTTGCCACTTTAAGCAAAGAGATGTATGATGAAACCAATTTTACCATAGGCTAATTGCTATAAATAAGAGTTAAGTTCCTATGGCATCTCATTAACTTTATGACAAAACATCTTGAATGAAACTTTATTCAAGGACTTGCTGTACAAGTGTGAAGAGCAAACCAATCGGTTCCTATTGAGGCTGGAGGCTAAATTCCCCAAATTATCATCTACGCGTAATTGCATGTGTGAGAAAGTCCCTCCGAGAAAAGATATAAATGTGAGTAAGAGGTGGGTGAAAGAGAATGAAAGGAATGAAATACAAAGCATTTCTATTTTGGGAGTGAAACACTAAAACAGAAAATGACTAACTAGATAAATTATTATAGACTGTAATCGGAGCAAACTTCATGATTTATAAATAAGTTCATTGGGTAATGAGGCCTACACATGAGAGCTGACAGAGTTAACAACGATCTGAAAAATCCTTCTGCCTTTTGGGTTTGTGTGGTGATGGTCCCATTTTCCTATCCTCAACAGAACACACAGGTAGGACTCTAAATAGAATGTTAACAAAGTAAATGGGAAGGGGGAGGGATGAGTGGAGCAAAGAACTTAGAGGTAAAGGAATCAGAACTATAAGTATCCTCTATCCCCTCCCCAGTTGTACCATTTAGTATACTTTGATTTCAGGAAAGACCCTGGCAAGGACCAGAGTCTAGAAAGCAATAATAAAGGGTCACCATAGCAATAAAAATATTGCCAGAAATAAAACTGCATGTCACTATGTGGCAGAAAGGATAGTGGATCCCTTGTTTCCTCTACTTTGCCATTTTTTTAAAAAATATATTTTGATTTCAGAGCAGATGGGAGAGAGAGAGAAACAGAAATGTCAATGATGACAGAGAATCATTGATCGGCCGCCTACTGCATGCTCCACACCTGGGACTGAGCCAGCACCCCAAGTATGTGCCTTGACAAGGAATCGAACCTTGACTTTCTGGTTCATAGATTGACTCTCAACCACTGAGCCACGCCACCCGGGCTACTTTGCCTTTTTAAAGAGGATCACAGCCAGCCTGGCAGAGAGAGAACTTTCAATGCTAATAATAATGGCATTATTACATGTTATGAGATGTTTTAGTCCTTTGATCCTCTCTCTCTCTCTCTCTCTCTCTCTCTCTCTCTCTCTCTCTCTCTCTCTCTCTCTCCCCCTCTCCCCTTGAACCCCTCTCTCTTTTCTGGGGCATATACCCAAACAAAACATCTTACTTGGTTCTCCATTATATTTCCATTGCCAGCATCTAGGCCCTACTAGATATGCAATTTTTATTGACTGAATGAATTGAATGAATAAAATGGCAGTGCTTTGTCTCAAAGCAGGTGCTGCAACAAACAGAAAACCTGTTCCGAATGGGCCTCAATAGCTACTTTGTTCACAGTAAGTTCAATATTACTGAGTAGAACTTCCTGTCAAATTCTCACTACAGAAGGAAAGTGTGGGCCTATGCAAAATATTTACTATAGCCCACAGAAAGGGAAAAATCCTAAAGAATCAGAGGAAAATTTTTATCCGAAAGTGATTTTGTTCTAAAAAAAAGGGATTATAAATGATGTCTAATCTTTGAAATTAGAGCAAGCAGATGTGAAGTGGGGGGAAGTGTAAAATTTAGAAAACTATATTTGATGAGCAACACAATTACTAAATTACAAATAAAGATAAAGTTAAGCAAGTATAGAAGGCAAAATTGAGGTATTTACTGAAATCCACAAGATAAGAATCTATAATAATAAAAGTGTAATATGCTAATTAGACCAGATGTCCTTCTGGATGACCTTTGGACGAAACTGGGGCTGCAAGGGCCAAGCCCCTTGCACGGATTTCATGCATCGGGCCTCTAATAGTGATATAATAGTTAAAAGGCGTTGCCTGGCTGGTGAGGCTAAGTTGATTGGGTGTCATTCCATGCACTGAAAAGTTGCTGGTGCCGTTCCTGGTCAGGGCACATGCCTGGGTTGTGAGCTTGATCCCCAGAAAAGTGTGTGCGGGAGGCAGCCAATGTTTCCCTTTCATGTTGAAGTTTCTCTCTCCTTATCCCTTTCTCCCTCTCTAAAAATCAATACAAATATTTTTTTACAAAAGAAATACATTAATAGATACAGGACTCCTGGTTTCTATGTGGGGATTACTAGATTTGGGGTAGGGGTAGTATTGGAAAGAATGGACAGAGAAGGTGAAATACTCAGTGAAGTAGTAATTAATAATCTACACTAATAAAAGAGTAAGATGCAAATTGACCATACCTTCAGGACACCCACTAGCCAATCAGGAGTAAGTATGCAAATTAACCCAACAAAGATGGTGGGGGATGCTTGTGTTGTTGCCATGGCAACAACGCAGGTGTTCTGCATTGCCCCAGCTGCTCCAGGAAGGCAGAAAGGCAGCTCCAGCCAGAAAGGTGGTGCCAGCAGCCAGGGTAAGGAAGGCCCATTCTTGCACAAATCTTCGTGCATCGGGACTCTAGTATGAATAACAATTAAGTTTATCCTGAAAGAAACATTTGAATGTAGATCAAAAAGAGTCCACAAAGTTAAAAATATTCAGACCTAAATATTACATTCAAGAATAAAGGAAATGTAACCTTTATATATCAACAAAGAGGAAAAAAGCTATATATATAGGGAAAATAGCTCTCTTATACTTTTCCTCTATAGTATGAAACACCAGAAGGCAATGCAATGATGTTGACAGTTTTGAGGAAAAAAAGAATTGTGACTCAAGGAGTCAATACTGACTTAAGTTGTCATCTATATGCAAACATTATATATGCGTGTGTGTGTGCGCACGCGCGCATGCGTGCGCACGCACACACATGCAATATGTAAAGCATGTGTGTGTTTATTTGCAGAAATTTTAGGAATAAACAAGTAAACAAAATCCTTATATCTGCTTTTAATCCTTTACAATGGAAATACACACACGCATATACAGCTGTCTTTAAAAATGAATTTAAATATTCAAGATTAGGTAAGTGACATTTTAAAATAATTGATGCTCAACGAAGCCAGTTATTTCAAGTGTAATGTTGTAAATCTGAATCTTCTCTGGATACAAATGTTTTAAATTCAAGAGGGGAATGGGGAAGGAAGCCTTATTTCAATTTCCAACTTAAGCCACCTTGTCCAACATTCAGAACCCCCTTGTTTAGTGAGCTAGAGAGTACTGTTCTAAAGTAATAAAGTGGAATTCTATTTCTCATATCCATATTCATCTTTGAATATACTTTCTCCTAATTTAACAATTCCAGGGAGCACAAGAATTGAGTGTTGCCCCCCTTAACTGCAAGCATGAAGTTGATATGGGACTGTTCTATTGGAAATATAAGTTCACTATCTCTATTGAATCAAACCCCTCTCCATATCACTTTCAATATTAAGAGAAAAAAAACAGCATTTTAAAATTAGAGCTTTAAATTATGCATTTTTGAGAGTATGTACATTAAAGCTGGGGACAGTGTAACAAGGGCCTAGGTAGAAGAAGCAGCAGGAGAGACTAAACAGGGCTGCTTCAGCTCTCTAGAGATGTTGTAGGAAAGAAATGAGCCTAGGCTGGGCTGCTTTGGCTCACTGGGAAGTCAGAGAAAGGAGGCCTTGGGGACAGGTGCAGGGGTTCGCCCAGGATGAGCTGCTGCTGCCCATTGCTCCCCTAGCTGCAAGTCTCATGGGGTCCTTTAGCGTTTACAAGATGCGTGCCTATGGGGGAAGAAGAAAGGGAAGGGAAAAGCACAGTTGTGCTCCCAAGAGGGAGAATACACCTAAATCATGCATTTTTAAAATGTAGCCTTTTCAGTTTCCCTGAAACTCTAGGGGTCTTGCCATGAGAAAGGACACTTTTGGTTCAAAGGGGACTGAAAATGCTGCATTGACCCCCTCTGGCAGCTCTGTGAAAAGATAATTAGCCATGAGAATATACTATATAGAAAAGGGCTTTAAGCATTTATTTAAAGTAAGAGATTGCAATGAAAAAGAGCTTGTTCAATGTATACTTCTTAACAGGGACATTGTTATAAAACATTGCCCAATAACTTACCTGAATATTTTGCATTCATGGTGACATCATACCAGGCTACAGAGTGTGAGAATTCTGTCTCCCTTGGTTGTGTAAAGAATTTCTGGTTCTGAGAGAGACAAAATGGCGGCGGAATAGAAGGATGTGTCCTGAGTCTTCTCCCAGAGCAAATAGAGGAGGCAGCTGAGACGAGCGGAATCCAGCCCGAATTGGCGATGGAGGCACAGCTGGTGAGACAGTTTGCAGCTGGGAAGAGCAGGGATCCCCCGGATAAAGGTAAAATCAAATACCTAGGCAGTAGAATCTCCCGGACCTCTGTGCCCAGAAGGTCAGGGAGAAACTACACAGTGCCAAGCCGCGTCCCTGAGGACAGGCAAGGTCTGAAGGATTTTAGACCATAGAGTCTGGATTTGGGATCTGAGCTCAAAGGCAGCCTTTAAGAGCTGCCAGACCGCGGAGTGCCGGCAAGAGAGGAACTGGCAGAGACGCGGTCCTTCCTCGCGCTGGGGCCTGCGCCTTTCCCCACTGAACCTAGTTCATGGGACCTTTTGGAGACAGGCGCTTACCTGTGACAGAAGTGCGGGAGAAGGGGTACAGTTGTGGAACCTGGGCAGAGTGGGCAACGGACAGTCCAGGAGAAGTGGTAGCAAGTCTGGTGCTGAGTCATGTCTAAGCCCACAGAATCCATTTTCTCCTGAGAGATAGCCCCTCCCCCCAGTCTCCAGGCAACCAATATAGCCACACCCAGATTCCACCCTGATTAACACCAAGGAATCTGAATACTCCCTGAGGCCATAGGATCTACTCTAAAGAGAAATCTTTAGAAGCTAAGCACCTCAATTACACTAGATAACCAAGCCCAGGAGAACAGAAAGATTTCACCAGTAGCACCATCGCCAAAAGAACCTGGGTAGCAAAGCAATTGGATCTACAATTAAAACATTTCAGGAAAACATGGGGAGACAAAAAAGCAATACCCAAAGGAAAGAAAAAGAGGAATCACCAGAAAGGGAGTTAAATGAAACTGAGGCTAGCAGCTTAACTGAGAGAGAATTCAGAGTAATGATGATAAGGATGTTTAAACGGATGGATGACAAATACACACAACTCAATGACAAATACACACAACTCAATGAGAACTATAAGGAGCTGAATGAAAATGTCACCAACATGAAAAGAAACCAAGAGGAGATGAAGAACGACATAGCTGCAATAAAGAACACATTGGAAGGCTTAAACAGTAGACTAGAAGAGGCTGAGGACCGCATCAGTGAATTAGAAGACAAGGTAGGAAAACACACACAAACACAGCAGCCAATGGAAAGAAGACTTAAAAAGCAAGAGGAGAGCCTAAGGGAGCTTTGGGACAACACAAAACGAAACAATATTAGATTAATAGGGATACCAGAAGGTGAGGAAGAGAAGCAAGGAATAGAAAACCTGTTTGAAGAAATAATGACAGAAAACTTCCCTGATATTGGCAAGAAAAAAACTATGCAAGTCCAAGAAGTACATAGAGTCCCAAACAAGTTGAACCCCAAAAGACCAACACCAAGACACATCATAATTAAATTGGCGAATACCAATGACAAAGTAAGAATCTTAAAGGCTGCCAGAGAGAGACAGAAAGTTACCTACAAGGGATCTCCTATTAGATATCAACTGATTTCTCAACAGAAACACACCAGGCCAGAAGGGAATGGAATGAAATATACAAAGTGATGCAAAGCAAGGGACTGAATCCAAGAATACTATACCCAGCAAGGTTATCATTCAAAATTGATGGTGGAATCAGGAGCTTCACAGGCAAAAAAGGGCTAAGAGAGTTTATCACTACCAAGCCAGCAATGCAAGAAATGTTAAAGGGACTGCTGTAAAAAGAAGAAAGGGAAAGGCAAAAAGAAACACAAACACTATGGGGGAAAATATGACAACAAACATGTACTTGTCAATAATAACATTAAATGTAAACGGATTAAATGCACCAATCAAAAGACATAGGGTAGCTGAATGGATAAGAAAACATGACCCATATATTTGCTGTCTACAAGAGACCCACCTCAGAGCAAAGGATTCACACAGACTGAGAGTGAAGGGATGGAAAAATATTTTTCAAGCAAATGGAAATGAGAAAAAAGCTGGGGTAGCAATACTTATATCTGATAAAATAGACCTCAAAGTAAAGGGCATAACAAGAGATAAGGAAGGCCACTACATAATACTAAAGGGAGCAATTCAACAAGAAGATATAACTCTGGTAAACATATATGCACCCAACGCAGGAGCACCCAAATACATAAAAAAACTCCTGGAACAGATCAAGGGAGAGATTGACAACAATACAATCATAGTAGGAGACTTTAATACACCACTGACATCACTGGATAAATCCTCCAGACAAAACATCAGCAAAGAAATAGCAATTCTAAATGACACACTAGATCAGATGGACCTAATTGACATCTTCAGAGCATTTCACCCCAAAGCCTCGGAATATACGTTCTTTTCAAGTGCCCATGGGACATTTACAAAAATAGACCACATATTGGGTCACAAACAAAGCCTCCCTAAATTCAAAAAGATTGAAATCTTATCAAGCATTTTCTCAGACCACAATGGCATAATATTAGAAATAAACTATAATAAAAACATTCCAAAAAATTCAAACACGTGGAAACTGAATAGCATGCTATTAAACAATGATTGGGTGGTCAACGAGATCAAAGAAGAAATTAAAAACATCCTGGAGAATAATGACAATAAAAACACAACAATGCAAATGCTATGGGACACAATGAAAGCAGTCTTGAGAGGGAAGTTTATAGCTCTACAGGCCTACCTCAAAAAACAAGAAAAAATGGTAATAAATCTTCTAACTCAACAACTCAAAGAATTAGAAAGAGAGCAACAAGAAAAGCCCACAGTGAGCAGAAGGAAGGACATAATAAAGATGAGAGCAGAAATGAATGACATAGAGACCAAAAAAACAATACACAGGATCAACAAAACCAAGAGATGGTTCTTTGAAAGGATAAACAAGATTGATGAACCTCTAGCCAGGCTCACCAAGAAGCAAAGAGAGAGGACCCAAATAAACAAAATCAGAAATGAAAGAGTTGAAATAACAACAGAACCCACAAAAATACAAAGGATTGTTAAAAAATACTATGAACAACTCTATTCTAACAAACTACACAATCTGGAGGAAATGAACACATTCCTAGAAAAATACAACCTTCCAAAACTCACTCAGGAAGATTCTAAGAATCTCAATAGGCTGATAACTATGGAAGAAATTGAAGCAGTCATCAAAAAGCTTCCAGCAAACAAAAGCCCAGGGCCTGATGGCTTCACAGGGGAGTTTTACCAAACATTCAAGGAAGAACTAAAACCTATCCTCTTCAGACTATTCCAGAAAATTCAAGAAGAAGGAATACTTCCAAGCTCCTTCTATGAGGCCAGCATCACCCTAATACCAAAACCAGACAAAGACAACAATGAAAGAGAATTACAGGCCAATATCCCTCATGAACATAGATGCCAAAATCCTCAACAAAATTCTAGCAAATCGAATCCAGCAGTACATCAGAAAGATTATACACCATGACCAAGTAGGATTTATCCCAGGGATGCAAGGATGGTACAATATTTGCAAATCAATAAACGTGATACATCACATAAACAAATTGAGACATAAAAATCACATAGTCATATCAATTGATGCAGAAAAAGCATTTGATAAAATCCAACACTCTTTCTTGATAAAAACTCTCAGCAAGGTGGGAATAGAAGGATCATACCTGAACATAATAAAAGCCATATACGACAAACCCACAGCCAACATCATACTCAATGGGCAAAAACTAAAACCATTTCCCCTAAGAACAGGAACAAGACAGGGATGCCCACTCTCACCACTCCTATTTAATATAGTGCTGGAAGTACTAGCCATTGCGATCAGACAAGAAGAAGAAATAAAAGGCATCCAAATTGGAAAAGAAGAAGTAAAACTGTCCTTATTCGCAGATGATATGATACTGTACATAGAAAACCCTAAAGACTCCATAAAAAAATTATTAGACTTAATAGCTGAATTCGGTAATGTAGCAGGATACAAAATTAATGCCAAGAAATCTATGGCATTTCTATACACCAATAATGAACTTACAGAAAGAGAGACTAAAAAAGCAATCCCATTTACCATCGCACCAAAAAAACTAAGATACTTAGGAATAAACTTAACTAAAGAGGTAAAAGACCTATACGTAGAAAACTACACGAGACTGAAAAAAGAGATAGAGGAAGACATAAACAGATGGAAGAACATACCATGTTCATGGATTGGTAGAATCAACATCATCAAAATGTCCATACTACCCAAAGCAATCTATAAATTCAATGCACTTCCCATTAAAATACCAACAACATATTTCACAGACCTAGAACGAAATTTCCAAAAATTTATCTGGAATAAAAAAAGAACCCGAATAGCTACAGCAATCCTGAGAAAGAAGAACAAACTAGGTGGGATCTCAATGCCAGATATCAAGTTGTATTACAAAGCTACTGTTCTCAAAACAGCCTGGTACTGGCACAAGAACAGACATATAGATCAATGGAATAGAATAGAGAACCCAGAAATTGACCCAAATCAATAGGCTCAATTAATATTTGACAAAGGAGGCATGAACATTCAATGGAGTCAAGACAGTCTCTTCAACAAATGGTGTTGGGAAAATTGGACAGATACATGCAAAAGAATGAAGCTAGATCACCAACTTATACCATACACAAAAATTAATTCAAAATGGGTAAAGGACTTAAACATAAGACGAGAATCCATGAAAATACTAGAGGAATCCACAGGCAGCAAAATCTCGGACATATGCCGAAAGAACTTCTTCACTGATACTACTCCTACGGCAATGGAAGCTAAAGAGAAAATAAACAAACGGGACTACATCAAAATAAAAAGCTTTTGCACAGCAAAGAAAACCATCAATAAAACAACAAGAAAGCCCACCGCATGGGAGAACATATTTGCCAATGATATCAATGCTAAGGGTTTAATCTCCAACATATACAGAGAACTCATACAACTTAACAAAAAGAAGATAAACAACCCAATCAAAAAATGGGCAACTGATCTAAGTAGACACTTTTCGAAAGAAGACAGAAGGCAGGCCAAGAGACATATGAAAACCTGCTCACAGTCACTAATCATCAGAGAGATGCAAATCAAAACAACAATGAGGTACCATCTCACACCTGTCAGAATGGCTTTTATCAACAAATCAACAAACAACAAGTGTTGGCGAGGATGCGAAGAAAAAGGAACTCTTTTGCACTGCTGGTGGGAATGCAGACTGGTGCAGCCACTGTGGAGAACAGTATGGAGCTTCCTCAAAAAACTAAAAATGGAACTCCCATTTGACCCAGTGATCCCACTTCTAGGAATATATCCCAAGAATCTAGAAACATGCATCAGACAGGAAATATGCACCCCTATGTTCATAGCAGCACAATTCACCATAGCCAAGATTTGGAAACAACCTAAATGCCCATCAGCAGATGAATGGATTAAAAAACTGTCGTATATCTATACAATGGAATACTACGCTGCGGTAAAAAAGGAGTTCCTACCATTTGCAACAATATGGATGGAGATGGAGAATATTATGTTGAGTGAAATAAGCCAGGCAGAGAAAGATAAATATCACATGATCTCGCTCATTTGTGGAATATAATGAACGACATAGACGGATGAACAAGAACAGATCCAGAGGCTGAGAAATGTCGATCAGAACATCATACCTCAGGTAAGGTAGGGGAGGGTGGGGGTAAGGTGGAGAGATCAACCAAGGGACTTGTATGCATGCATATGAACCTAATCAATGGACACAGACAACAAGGGGGCGGGGCATTAAGAGAAATTGTTTCATGTGACAAAAATTTTTAAATGAAACTCTCTGTAGACTGAAAATTATTTTGGAAGGAAACAAAGAGAAGTTTCCTTCAAAAGTCATAAGGATTGTAATTGAAAGTCAACATATTTGGCCTCTTGAACTAAAGTAAGTAATTTGTGTTTTTGCCTCCCTGACGAAGTTTATATAAAGCTACAAAAAGAAATTGACAGCCAGTTTGAAATGGAATTGCCAGAGCCTAGGGCAAAGAATATCCTTACATGATATTATTCTACAATGTCATTATAATTTTAGATATTTTACAACAGCATATTTTACAATTATCCCAAACATACTTACAAACTAATTCTTTGAATGGTTGGCAGCAATTAAAAAAAAAAGGGACATGAAAGGATTTAATCCCTTGCAGAAGGAATTAAGGCACTGGGAAGGCACTTGAGCATCCTATATTGACCCCTCTTGCCCTTTGTGCCAAGAGGGACCCTCTTCTCACAATCCAATTGCCCTCAGCTGTTGCCTGAGCTTTCTGTTCATGCTGAGCTTGAAGCCTCGTGGGGGCTGGTACCATGGATCTGTCTCACATCCAATTGTGTGAGCTGGGCCCTCACTGGAGAAGAAACCTGAGTTCCCTGAGATATGTGACCAGCACCGGGACCCTGCCAGCAGGCCAGGGGTTCCCAAGGCTGGTGCTGGGTGTGGTGGCCATGGGATCATAGGCTACCAAGGAGACAGAACTGAACCTCACAGCACCCTGCTTGGCCCCGGAGGATGGCTGGTTAGCCTCACAGCACCCTGCTTGGCCCCGGAGGATGGCTGGTTAGCCAGATATGGGTAAGATTCCTCAAGGAAGGAACAACCTAAGACAGGCACAGTCGCAGAGGGGCCATCAGGAGAGTACTTGGGGGGGCAACAGAAGTGGGGCACAGACCCTCACCCCCCCAACATTGCAGGGGCTTGAACCCTCACCCCCTTCTAAAGGAGGTCTCCTGCCCCCATGGCTGCTTCGCGCTTCCCACACCCAGCTCAGATCGGGACCCCGGCAACAGAAAGAGACCTGGCCCAGCTCACATCGAGATACAGGGGACAGACAGAGATTTGGACCAGCTCAGATCGGGACCCAGGTAACAGACAAGAGACTTGGCCAACAGCAGTTGCTCTATATCTAAATTCAGGGAGCATTTGGAATGCTCAGGGCCCACTCAAGAATGCAAATAATCCTTCCCACTAATATTTACAGGGTAAACTAAGATTGTTGGTAGACTATTAAATTTGACAGTAAAATAGTAATCGAGTTTTCAGATTAATTTAAATAGCCTAATTGAAATAAGTGAATATTCAAGTACTGGACAAAAAGCTGTTCTTAAAGTAATAACTAAAATTTCTATTGGTAGTTCATCTCATGGTAAAATTCCTGAATATGCAATGAACCTAAAGCAGTCATATGTGTGGGGGGGAAAAAAAAATTTTAAATTTAAAGTTATCAAGACTGCATTATAAAATTTACAAAAACCTCCATTAATAAAAAAAAAAGGGGGGGATAGTAGGGCAATATCATGTAAGGAAAAATATCCTATAAGTAAATTACATCTAGAAAATTTTTACTTTACCAAATTAAGTTTCATTTGCAATGCTAACAGCAATACGGCCATTAAAAACACACATGGTGTCTAAATAAGACAAAGGAAAATTGTTTGAACAAAAATAAAAAGGATCCCAAATCAATTATATAGAAAAGATTCCTTTATTAACTTGTGGTCGAGAATATATTTGTATATTTTCAGAAAACAACCCCAAGACCAGATGTATTCCTGCAACAGAGAGGAATTGACAGGAGTGCTCCAACCACAAAGACAAGAGGAAAAAACAGTCCAGAGATGGAAGACGCTGACAACGCCTTGCCATGGGAGCAGTCAGCAGCTGTGCACCGCTGCAGGTTGCCTAGGACCAAACCAGAGAGGGTCGGACCTGCATTGCCACCATGTGCCCACCATCCAGCTATCAATGCTGACATGTACACATAAGGAACTGTTGGATATTGAAATTCGGACTCAAACATTTTTTTGTTTTGTCTTGTTTTTTTATTATATGTTTATTTCCAGTCTGCAAAGGCAAAACTTTTTAAAGGAAAGAAATGGTGGGAAAAAGATACAGAGGCAAAGAAGCATTGAACAGACTGTCAAACTACATTGGGAAGACAGGGGAGGTTGGGCGAGGAGAGCTGTAAGAGACCAACCGAAGGACTTGTACGCTTGCATATAAGCACAACCAACGGATATAAGACACTGGGGTGGGGGGCAGGGTGGGCAAGTGAAGGCATGTCCTGGGGGGTAGGGGAGGTCGGGGGGAGATCAAGGGGGAAAAAAAAGGAGACATATGTACTACTATTTGTAATACTTAAAACAATAAAAATAAAATAAAATTAAAAAAAAAGAATTTCTGGTTCTTTTCAAAAAACTAAATAAATAAGGAGATGTATACTAATTTCAGAATCCTGAGAAGGCAATTACTGCAAGGTTTCTGGCTTTTAATAGAATTGCTTTTGGATGAAGAAGATAGAAAAATGCTGAGGGAAAGGGAGAGGAAAATGATGATGGAGAACTCGAAAGTTGTTGAGAAGATAACGATGATTCCTGCTGGTAAAGAGCTATGCTTGGTCAAAATCCAAAGGAAATATTTTAAAGCTTGGTTTTATTTAACACTATGAAAACTAAAATTGAGTATAACAGAATACACTGAAAAATATGAATGGAGGATAACTACACTTCATGTAATTTATCTTGTTAGTTTTAAAAGCAATCCTGAGAATCTTCATAAGTCTTCTCATAAATAAGAAGATGATAGCTTTCCAATGATGTTTCTTAGCATCTGCTAGATTTAATTGCAGTTGGGCAACACTAAACTCATTGGCAAATAATGTTGGCATATCATGTATTGGTATATGATGTAGTGAATGATGTTGTTGACCTTCAGCCTTTGAGATGCATAAAGTGTGTGTGTGTGTGTGTGTGTGTGTGTGTGTGTGTGTGTGTTAATGAGGTAACGTTTGCAAAGCACCTAAGGATGGGAGCTGGTGGCTAGAAGAACCACCCATGTGATTAGAGAGTTAAAACATTCAGTCCCTACCACCCCCTGCCCCCTAACTGAGGAGGGGAGAAGAGCTGGAGATTGAGTTCATTTGCCAGTCGCCAATGATTTAATGAAATGTGCAATGTAATGAAGCTCCGGAAAAACCCAAATGGCATTGGTTAGGGAACTTCTGGGTTGCTAAAGACGTGGAGATTTGGGGAGAGTGTGCACCTGGAGAGGGCACAAAAACCCTTTCACCACACCTTGACTCAGGCATCTCTTGTGTCTGGCTGTTCCTGAGTTATATCCTTTTATTATAAGGATGCAAGCTAGTAAGTAAAATGTTTCTCTGAGTTGTGTGAGCTGCTCAAGCAAGCTAATCAAATCCGAGAGAAGAGAGTAGTGGAGACCTCTGATTTACTGGTATACCAGGTGTACCGGTTAATAATGCGGATTTTGTAATCAAAGAAAACACGGTAATTTCAAGAGAAACATCAAAATTGCTTTATTCAAAGTAATGCCCATCGCTAGCTACACATTTCCCCCATCTTTCAGGTAATTTGTGGATACCATCCCAATAGAACTTTTCTTGTTTTGAGGCAAACCATTCAGAGACCCAATTTTTCCACTTCTTCATATGTGTTTGAAGTGCTGCTCAGAAAGTGCATGTGCCATGGATCAGAACAAGTGGTAATCTGAAAGAGCAAGGTCTGGTGAATACGGTGGGTGGGTTAATACTTCCCAGGCAAAATCTTTTAACGTGTCTTTAACTGGTTTTGAAGTGTGTGATGGTGTGTTATCATGAAGCAAAATTACTCTGCCGTGTCTTCTGGCACATTCTCATCGTTTCACAATCAAAGCGTGTTTCAAATTGATTATTTGTTGTCAGTAGCCATCAGTATCATTGGATTCAGATGGTTTTAGAAGCTCATAATACACCACACCTTCCTGATTCCATCAAATGCAGAGCTTTGTCTTCTTTCCGAAGCGATTTGGCCTTGCAGTCGATGTTGATGGTTGACCTGGATCAACCCATGATTTTGTGCATTTGGGATTCTCAAAACAAATCCACTTTTCATCACCAGTAAACAATCGGAAATTGTTTGCTGAGCAAAGTTTAATCTTTCTGCAAGTTGCTTTTTAGTTTGACACGCATCTTCATCCAATAATGTTTGTAATTGTTGGTCTTCAAACTTTTTTGGTTGACCTGGACATTCTTTGTCTTGCACATCAAAATCATCACTTTTAACGTGTTTAAACAAGCGTTCACAAGTATCTTGAGATGGAGCATGTTAACCATAAACTTCTCGAAGTATACGATAACTTTCAGCAGCACTTTTCTTCAAAATAAAGTAATGCATTTAAACTTCCCGCAAATACTCTTTTTTTTTGGCACAAAATTCGACATATTTAAGGGTAAAAATATCTATGATGTTAACACCTTCAGCAAATTTGACATATGAAGTTTTGAAGCATGTTGTCTATACAACAAAATAACATACATATCAACTCCCATATATATCAGCATATGTGTAACTCCATCTATTGAAAAAAAATCCACATTATTAACAGGTACATCTGGTAGCTGATTGGTCAGAAGCACAAGTAACATCCTGGGCTTGCAATTGGCAGCTGAACTGGGAGGAGGAGAGGAGGGACTCATTGTAAGACTGAATCCTTAACCTGTGGAATCTGATGCTCTCTCTGGGTAGATAGTGTCTGAGTTGAGTTGAACTCTTGGGGTGGGGGCGGATAACCTTCTTCCAACATTGGGGTTTAGTGATCAGGAACCCAAAAGACTCCCCAACAAAATAAAGAGAATACCTTAAGCTTTACTTACTTTATCGTGGTAGAAAAAAGACAAAATATGGTAAGGATATAAGAATAGAATATGAACAGAATATGTACGAAGAGGGGCAAGTTTAAAACCTGCTCTATGATAATAATAAAGACTGTTTATTTTGTATTTATTATATATCATGGATAATATACTGAACTTAGCTTATGGTCTGGATAGAAAGTAATTCCTCAGTCTAGACAATGGGAAATGTTGGCCACCGTCTGTTATAATAGCCAGACTATCCCTCCAGAGTCACTTTCTATGGTTAGTATTTCCAATGAACCAAAGGGAGAGCATCTGACCTCTTTGTTGAAATCTTTCAGTGTCCCTTTAATGTGGGATTGGCTCTATATACCTTGAAATTAATCTAGGAAGCAATAGATGAATATCAAATTTAGAACCTCAGAGTTATCCAATAGAAAAATTGTTTCTGGCTCTAGTCCTAGTATTTTTCTTGGCATCTATTATTCTTCAACCATGGAATGTCTCATTTAAAACTGCATGGCTTTCATCCGCAAACATAGATAGTGAATATGTAATATCTGGCAACAATACTAGCTGTGCTAGATCAGTTTTATAGGACTATAAAACATTTCCTGCTGATTAATTTTATTGTTTGGTGAGGTCTATAGTATTTTTTCTAAAACATGGTAATCTTACAGAAGAGATTAAAATGGACTCAGCCGATCCAATGATTTCCCCAGTGATTATGAATAGATCAGCTAAGAGGCCTGTAATACAGACTCAGAAGAATTAGAAAGGCATAATTGAACCCCCCCTCACACTCCCTCACACACATGTGCGCACAGGAGAATTCTTTAATAATTGCAATTCTGTCATAAGAATTGTAAAGAATTCTTTTTGTAAAGAATTTCATAAGCAGTGCAGCATGAAGGGTTAGAAAATAATTAAGTGGATGCATGTGAATTGGTCCCCTTTCTGATTCATGAGTTACACTGTGCTGGGTAGCTTTCTTATGTCCTAGATCATTCATTCCCTATTGCCCTGCTCTCTGCCTCCCAAAGACTGGCCTTTATGGATCTTTTTGTCTCTTCCATTGGATTGACAACTGAAAAGAGAGAGAGAGAGAGAGAGAGAGAGAGAGAGAGAGAGAGAGAGAGAGAGAGAGAGAGATCATTCAGGGCATCTATTCTCCCAGCTGTATGGTTTTCATTGGCCTGACTGCATCCCTTACCTAAAGGTCAGATCTCCTCCCCAGGTGGCCTTCTCCACATGGTTCTCTTTAAGAATATCTATAAATGTTCTGCCTACTCCCTGCTTCAGGGGTGCAAACAGCCCTGGTGTTGACCTGATCACATCTTTGTAAATAGTCCCTTTGGTAAACTCCTTGAGTTATCCTAATTGGAATGTGCCATCTGTTTCTTGCTGGCACCCTGACTATTTCCAGATCTCAAAAATCAGTGACACTAGGGAGCTTCTGGGTGAAAAAGGTGAAGGGATTAAGCAAAACAAACAAAACAAATAAAAATACCTCATAGACAGACAACAGTGTGGTGATGACCAGAGGGAAAGGGGGAGTGGGGATAGAAGAAGGTAAAGGGGGGAGAAATGGTGATGGAAGGAAACTTTACTTGGGGAGGTGAACACACAGTACCACATACAGATGATATATTATAGGATTGTACATCTGAAACTTATGTAATTTTATTAACAGTGTCATTCCAATAAATTCAATAAAATATTTTAAAGAAGAGAATTTCCATAATAAAAAGTTAAAAAAAGCTGTCTTTAATGAAGTTATAGGTTAAGGAATAAAAAATAAAGGGTAAGTTAATACGCATTATTTTGTGGGAGAGAAAATACTTTGTAAATGAATATATGTATTCATCTCTCCAAAAGTAAGGTTGAATAGCTTTGTTTAAATAATTTATAGACTAACTGTAAGAGGTTCCTTGTATTTCACAAGTCACAGCTAGTACAGCAAGGGTCTACTTGCTTTGCTAATTACATACTAACATCCTGGTCCCTTTATTTTGGTGTTACAAGGTTTCTAAAATTACTCTTTTTGAAATGAAAAAGAATTGAATAGCCTACTTCATGCCTTCTTATACCAATCACAGGCCCCAAACACCAACCTTCACAATTTTACTTCTTTCTCTTCCTCCTTTAGAATTGGTTTCAATGTTCAATGTGTTGGGGGTTCTAGGCGAATATCATGAATATAGCTCATTGAACTAGTGTTGAAGTAATAGGGAAAGTATAGTGATTGGATGATTGTTTTTATAGGATGTTAATTCTGTTACTGTTCCAAAATTTTCTGAAAGAATTAGAATTCCTTTATTTTTCCTATACCATTATTTCATGGGGAACATATTTTATTTTCAGTTCCTGCATAAATATTAAAATATACTTAATCCTTAATGAGAGTTCTTCTTTCAATAGATAAACAGTTCATTCTGCCTAGCCAAAAAATAGATATGTGACAAAAATTTTTAAATGAAAGTCTCTGTAGCCTGAAAATTATTTTGGAAGGAAACAAAGAGAAGTTTCCTTCAAAAGTCATAAGGATTGTAATTGAAAGTCAACATATTTGGCCTCTTGAAGTAAAGTAAGTAATTTGTGTTTTTGCCTCCCTGACAAAGTTTATATAAAGTTACAAAAAGAAATTGACAGCCAGTTTGTAATGGAATTGCCAGGGCCTAGAGCAAAGAATATCCTTACATGAAATTATTCTACAATGTCATTATAATTTTAGATATTTTACAACAGCATATTGTACAATTATCCCAAACAAACTTACAGACTAATTCTTTGAATGGTTGGCAGCAATTAAAAAAAAAAAAAAAAGACATGAAAGGATTTAATCCTTTTCAGAAGGAATTAAGGCACTGGGAAGGCACTTGAGCATCCTATATTGGCCCCTCTTGCCTTTTGTGCCAAGAGGGACCCTCTTCTCACAATCCAATTGCCCTCAGCTGTTGCCTGAGCTTTCTGTTCATGCTGAGCTTGAAGACACGTGGTGGCTGGTACCATGGATCTGTCTCACTCCCAATCGTGTGAGCTGGGCCCTCACTGGAGAAGAAACCCGAGTTCCCTGAGATATGTGATCAGCACCAGGACCCCGCCAGCAGGCCAGGGGTTCCCAAGGCAGGAGCTGGGCGTGGAGGCCACGGGGGCATAGGCTACCAAGGAGACAGAACTGAACCTCACAGCACCCTCTTGGCCCCGGAGGATGGCTGGTTAGCCAGAGACGGGTAAGATTCCTCAGGGAAGGAACAACCTAAGACAGGCACAGTCGCAGAGGGCCCATCAGGAGAGAACTTGGGAGGCAACAGAAGTGGGGCACAGACCCTCACCCCCCAATATTTCAGGGGCTTGAACCCTCGTCCCTTCTGAGGGAGGTCTCCTGCCCCCATGGCTGCTTCGCGCTTCCCACACCCAGCTCAAATCGGGACCCCGGCAACAGGCAGAGACTTGGCCCATCTCCGATCGGGACCCAGGTAATAGACAAGAGACTTGGCCAACAGCAGCTGCCCTATATCTAAATTCAGCCTAGCATCTGGAATGCTCAGGGCCTACTCAAGAATGCAAATAATCCTTCCCACTAATACTTACAGGGTAAACTAAGATTGTTGGTAGAGTATTAAATTTTACAGTAAAATAGTAATCAAGTTTTCAGATTAATTTAAATAGGCTAATTGAAGTAAGTGAATATTCAAGTAAATTTAATTGTACGGGACAAAAAGCTGTTCTTAAAGTAATAACTAAAATTTTCTATTGGTAGTTCATCTCATGGTAAAATTTCTGAACATGCAATGAACATAAAGCAGTCATATTTTGGGGCAAAAAAAATTTAAATTTAAAGTTATCAAGACTGCATTATAAAATTTACAAAAACCTCCATTAATAAAAAAAAAAGGGGGGGGATAGTAGGGTAATATCATGTAAGGAAAAATATCCTATAAGTAAATTAAATCTAGAAAATTTTTACTTTAGATAAACATAATTGTTATTGAAAGGACAGATTTCCTGCTATTTATCAATTTAGTGTACCATAATGAGAGGTCAGGACTCAGAGGGTTAAAAGCAAGAATAATGGTGAAAACCAGCTGATTGCCTCTCACTATCTTTATGGTCAGGATATTAGGGTCGATGATGAGAATTAAGCTTGATCACAGTTATAAAAATAGAACTAATGACAATGATCAATGCTACCATACTCTTCTAGCTGAGTACAGCACAGGAGATTGGGCCTTAAAGTTGAGATTAATTTTAATGTGTCCTCACTTATTTTAGAAGAAAAGTATCTTCCTTTCATAATACAGAGTAATGCAAGAAGCCATCGAGGTGCGTAATGCCCCAATGCAGTTCCTGTGGCAATAGGGTGGGAGATGAGTGGCAGTCAGCAAGAAAGGGTCTCTGTTAGGCCCCAAGATGATACTATTTAGCTGGGAAATCTACAGAAGAGACTGTTGTCAAACTTTACCCCCCCACACACACCTGTTTTATTTTGCTAAGATATAACTTTTAAAATCAAATTTATTGGGGTGACATTGGTTAATAACATAAGTTTCAGGTATACAGTTCTATAATACATCCTCTATACATTGCATTGTGTGTTCACCACTCAAAGTCTAGTCTCTTTCCATTACCACATATTTAACTGCCTTTAACCTCTTTCTCTTCCCTCCATCCCCTTCTCCTCTGGTATCTAGCATACTATTGTCTGTATTTGTGGGGTTTTGTTTGTTTGGTTTGGTTGTTGCTTTCTGTTTCATATCCTACATATGAGTGAAATCATGTAGTTCTTGTCCTTTTCCATCTGACTTGTTTCATTAAGCATGATAATTTCAAGATTACATTTTATAATTCTCAACATTACATCTTTTTTTATGGCTGAGTGTATTCCATTGTATATATGTGCAACATCTTTATCCAATCACCTGTCAAAGGACACTTAGGTTGTTTCCATGTCTTGGCTATTGTGAAAAATACTTCAGTGAACATAGGGGTACATATATCTTTACAAATAAGCTTTTTGCTGAAAGCAGCTACATAGGTTAAAAGACAGAATATTGCAATCACATTTGAATAAAAGGAGCCCAAACGTCCTAAATATGCATGATGTTTGAGGCAATCCTGGGTGCATCTGGTTAGGACTTGATTTAGGAATCTTTGGTTGTTTGCCTAGCAGGAATTAGTACTAATAAGAACCAGCAGTAAAAGCTAAATATATTTAGGAGGCTGGGACTTCCTCTTGCAAGGACATAGGATGGATGATAATGCAGTGGGAGTTAGGGCAACAAAATTGTAGGTAGGAAAACTGTGTTAACAGTGTGGTTGATATAACTTGATAGTGGTGATAGTTAATATAAACACCGATTTAATTTTATTAGCTATTACCTGTTTAAGTGCCAAATGAATGCATATTGATCATAACTTAGGTAGATTCTTAACATTAAGTTTATCTTTTGAGAAAGTTTTAAGGTCAATAATTACTACATTTGAAGATGCTCTCCTTCTTCCTGAGAAATAACACAATAAAAACAAAAAAATATTTTTAATTGGTCTCTCTTTGAAGCATGACAGAATGTTCAGCACATAGTATTGACAATGTTTATTTAATGATGGAATATATGATTAAAATATTGGATATATCACAAAACTGGAATGGATTGGATAATTCCATTTTTTACTTTTAGTGAGCTTGATTGCTAATATCATTAAGGACCCATCCATTAATAATGTCATAATGTTCAGCAATGGAATATGTTTCTGTCCCTCTCTCATCACCCCTTGCTCATGAATGGCTTACAAGGTATTTAATTATTCTGGATTCTGTTCTCCACTGATGCAACTGTTCCTCCTCTCCCTCCTATTTTATTCCTCCTCTTCCTCTTCCTCCTATTCCCCCCCTTTTACCTCCATCCCTTTAACATTTGTTGACTCCTACAGTTACCCATGTTGCACATTCTATTAATCTCTTTATTTGTATTACTTTTTAAAAAAAACAATCACATGAGGTAGGCCCTATTGTATCTAAACACGTGCTAAGACAATTATGTTTAGGAAAATCAAATACTAGTCCATGATAATAGCACTCATCAATAGCTCCCAGAAAACACAATTTTGCTGGATCAATCCATGCGTCATATTTGTAAGGAGACCTCATTGAAATAACTTTCTACTTTGAATGTTTTCACATATTAAGAGAATAACATATTGCAAAAGAGAGGGGTGGGGATCCTTTTCTCTTTTTTTTCTTTTTAAATATATTTTTATTGATTTTTCACAGAGAGGAAGGGAGAGAGATAGAGTCAGAAACATCTATGAGAGAGAAACATCGATCAGCTGCCTCCTGCACGCCCCCTACTGGGGATGTGCCTGCAACCCAGGTACATGCCCTTGACCGGAATAGAACCTAGCACCTTTCAGTCCGCAGGCCGACGCTCTATCCACTGAGCCAAACCAGTTTCGGCACCTTTTCTTATTTAATAAATTTAGTTTCCCCTCTGGCTGTGAAAACAGGAGCTAAAGCTATAACAAGTATTTAATTGGAAAAAAATGTCTCTGGTTTCTGTTTCTTCCTGGGCACAATATCAGTTTCCTCTGGGGCATTCACAAAACACCAGTTGGGAAGGCCAGAATGAACAAATAAAGAACTGGCAAACAATCTAATCATATTTTTATATTGTGTGAGTGTTAGTGAAGTCATCTAAGAAAATGAAAACTGATCTCTGTGGAATCTGAAATCCATCTCAGTACACACAAGGCCTTCGTAGAGGCATACTTGGCCATTGGGTATTGGGACATATATTTTGACAGCATTAACTGAGTCAGAATACACCTCATCCTGGCCTGGCAAAGGGAGGAATAGGGGTCAGTTAGTTACCGCCAGAGGTAAAACTGTGACCGTGACTCCCCACCCTCCCAGAGTTCAATCCGTGTGTGATAGTTTAAAGCTGTGTAATCTAACTCATGTAGCTTGCCCCTGTAACTTTAGAAACCATAGTTTCATTTTACCTACAGAGCTGATCAAGGACGAGGTCCAGCTGAAAGTGACAAAGGGAGAAAGACCAAAGTATTGAAATCAGTGAAAAGTGTGGCTTCTGGGAAAATATGCTTTTCATTTCCAAAGTGTTGTCTTCAGATGGTATAGAGCAAAAAAACCTTTGACTTTTTAATGTTTCCTTGACAAAAAAAAAAAAAAAAAAAGCTATTTCAGAAATCATCTCAATGCTGTTTGCTCTGTCAATCATTCACACCAGGCAGAAATTCTGTCAGAACTTGTCACTTTTATTTAAGCAAGACCCTGACACAGAGCAACTTTATTCTAATCATGCTCACATTCAATTTGACAGTTTTAGAATATCTTGTATGTCTGTTGTACATGCTCAGATAGATAATTTATCACCAAACATTTCTCTTTTGGCAACTCTGATAGATTCTCACCTTCTTTTAGCTCATTTTCTGGGAAGCAAAAGAGCCTACATTAAAAATATCACTATTTTCCATTTCTCTAAGGATAGTGTGAGAAGACATATATAGAGACAAACACAATTTATTTAGTAGAAGGGGGAAAGCCAATGCGAAGTAGCATAAAAAGATGTAAATCTCACAGGGAATTGAATCCTGAACTTTTTGATTTTCACACTGAATCTGATTTATCCAAAGGAATAAATTACATTCACCCAGTTGGTTATTTGGAGTTTACAAAACACCTTAAAATGCAATTTTAAGTGCTATATTAACAATTATATATAAACTTAATCTTCTAACCATATTTAGCATACCAAAGACTAAAGATTAGAGAAAAGCATTACTGAATAATTTGCTTAATTGGTGTTCCGTGAAAACCGTTGTCAGGATCATGCTATTAGCAGTTCTCATTTTTTGAATGTGTATTATGGCTCAAACATTTGATTTGTTCTAGATACATTATTTCATATATTTCTTACATCCACCCTAGGAAGCCTTCTCTCTCTTTGCAGAAGAGGAGAATGAGCCTCAGAGAAATGAAACATCTCAATGTGGTAGTATTTGAAGATGCACCATTGGGGTGGTGATTAGGTCATGAGGATGGAACCCTCGTGAATGGGATTAATGCCTTTATAACAGGGGTCCCAGAGAACTCCCTTGCCCCTTCAGCCATATGACGATGCAGTGAAAAGATGGCCAGCTATGAATAAGAAGAAGGGTCTCACCAGACAACAACACTACTGAGCCCTTGGTCTTGGATTTCCCAGCCTCTAACACTGGGAGAAATAAATTTATATTGTTTATAAGCCACCTAGTCTAGGTATTTTGTTATAGCATCCCAAACAGACTAAGACACTGACAATAATATTAACAGTTTTGATATTGATATGGATTGGTAAATTTGTTGACTAGAAAGCTCTCTAAAATGTTAATTAAAAAGTAAAATACTCTCCTTCCGAGATCCATCAGTTATGTTATTGTCTTCTTGACAAACCACCTTCATATATTTCATCACATCTGCACTTATTTTTTTTACTCCTTCTTGAGTTATGATATGAAAGGTGTTTTTCCTTCGCCTGCACACAGGATCCCTTTGTAGTATTCTTGAATTTGGATCTTAGTGATAAGATTTTCTTTATCTTCAACCGTTGTTTTTTCTCTTTGTCTCCTTCCCAACAGCACTTAAACCTGTGAAATTCTCTTTTATCTTTAAAAGATAAATATTTCCATTCACCTCTTTTAGACCCCCTGGAGCTATTTTCTTATCTCTCTTCTTTCCCTTCAATACCAAGTATCTTAAAAGAGATGTCTACAATTATTGTCTCCATTTTTTCACCTTCCATTTGTGCTTCAGACCACTACACTCTGACTTCTACCACCTCCACTAAGATGAAATTGTCGTAGATAAAATCACCATTGACTTCTTTGTTACTAAATTCAATGGAAACCTCTCAATCCTAGTTTTAGTTAGCCTCTGTGCAGAATGTAATCTGCTCCTGAACTTCTCTTTGCCTTGTCCTCTATTTTAGAGGAGGCAAGGGTACTGTGACACCACACATTTGGCTATGTCCTTATTGGAACTTCCTTTTGTTTTCATCCTAGTTACATTCTTTCTCTTTCTCTCTTATTCTAAACACTTTCCCTCAGTAATACTATCCATTTTCTGATTTTCATGTACTATTTTATATTCTAACTAGAGGCCCAGTGCACGAGATTTGTACACTGGGTAGGGGGGAGGGAGGTTCCTCAGCTCAGCCTGTGCCCTCTTGCAGTCTGGGACCCCTATCGCAGTCCGGGACCCCTCGGGGGATGTCTGCCTGCTGGCTTAGGCCCAATCCTTAGGCCGGCAGTGAGACATCCCTCTCACAGTCTGGGACCCCTTGCTCCTTACTCCCTGCCGTGAGCCAAGCTTCTGGCTGAGTGGCGCTCCTCCTGTGGGAGTGCACTGACCACCAGGGGGGCAGCTCCTGCATTGAGTGTCTGCCCACTGCTGGTCAGTGCACATCATAGTGGCCATTCGGTTGATTTGCATATTAGGGTTTTATTATCTTACCTAATAATAGAGAAACATGTAAATTGACTGTACCGTACCTCCGCTACACCCACAGCCAATCAGAGTGAGTATGCAAATTAACCCAACAAAGATGGAGGTTAATTTGCATACATACCTGGGTCCCGGGAACCTCCTTGGCACCCAGGTCACTCCTAGCTGGCCATTGGAGGGGTGGGGCCCCCTTCCCAAGCCTAAAGCCTGGGGCAGAGGCTTTAAGCTTGGGAAGGGGCTGAGCCTGCAATCAGAGGAGTGTGGGGGGTACCCCTTCCCAAGCCTAAAGCCTGGGGTGGAGGCTTTAGGCTTGGGAAGGGGCCGAACCTGAGATCAGAGGGAAGGGCAAAAAATCAATGGAAACATATCTTCAGGTGAAGATAAAAAGAAAAAGAAAGAAAGAAATGTCATATCCTATGAAAGACACCTTTCTAGTCATCAATATGGAAATGCCTAAAGAAAGCTGTCATTTTTTCATGGTAAAGGGACTGGAATCTGTATTGATGAAAATACCTTGGCGGCTGTGGTGACTGGCACTGGCAGCAGTGGTGGGATAATGGGACTGGTGCCTTCCCCTGATCAGCCGGGTTGCATCCTGCAAAGGGAGGCCAGACTGCGATTTAGGTCCCCTCCCAACAGGGAGTGGGCCTAAGGCATCAGTAGGACATCCCCTGAGGGCTCCCAGTATGTGAGAAGGGGCAGGCTGGGCTGAGGGACCCCTCCCCAGTGCATGAATTTTGTGCACCAGGCCCCTAGTATAGGATAATCCTGTATGAAAAATGGGTTCTACAGAAAGTAATCTCAGAGTGGTTTGATCATAAATTCCTAACTGGGCAGGTCATTGTGGTTGGTCATGCCCCAAACATATAACTTCTTTAGTAAAAGGTTTATCTTCTGCTTAAGCAAATCCTGTCCATTGTGCTTCTGTGCTAACACACCTTTGAAATAAGCTAACTATCCTCAAGAGAGTGCATAATCTTGTTAACTCTCCTGTAATCCAGTCCCTGCCTTGTTTTCTCCTGGAAACTTCTTGTAATTTTTCTTAAGGCCCCTCCTTAATTTCAAATGCATAATAGAAACTGCAAAACTTTTATTCTCAGGAGCATTTGAGATCTTGCTTCCAGGTAATTATTGTCAGTTTAGCTAAAATAAAATCTTATAAAAATTATTTACAAGTTTGGACATTCCTTATATCAATATACTGTAGATTATATTTTCAGTTTATATTTTTCTTTGGCCCCACTCTAAGTAGCCAAGTATCTAATGTATATCACAACCTGGATCATAATACTGCTATTAAATGTAAGAATCATAATAATTGAGAAATACCTGTGGACCAGCCTCTCTGCTAAATCCATTACATAAATTATCTCAAAGTTAAAAAAAAAAGCTTCAAATATTGTTCCCATTTTAAGATGTGTAAACTGAGGCTTAAAGATATTTAATAAATTACTTAATGCATGCAATTAGAATCCCAGATGTGCTTGATTCCTAATCTCATGCGGTTAACAATTTTTTATACCACTTTGACTCATATATATGCAAGGCATTCTCCACAAACATTCAAACCCAGCAGGCCCTAAACTGAACTCTTTCATTTGACTTATTAACCCAATGATTTTCAAACTCTGAATCAATTTACACAATGAAGAAACTGGACTTTTTGTTTTATAGATCATAACTAATAAATCACAACTTTTTTCTCTTTATTACAAAATAACTTCTACTTCTACTTCCTTAGCACCTAAAACTACAGCACTTTCTACCTACCCCCACTGGTCAGAGCACCAGAATCTTCCCCTGAATCAACCTAACAACTTTCTGACTGGTGTCCCTGCTTCAGGTCATGGCCCCTCCCATCCATTTCTCATAATGCAGGCTGAATGTTTTTCTGAAGTGAAATCTGTTCATGTCATTTCCTGGCTCGCTTAAAGCCTGTCAATGCCATTGGTCCGCTCTCAGGATAAAGTCCAAACTTAGGGCATGCAAGGTCGTTTGTGACGGATCCTCTCCAAATCCATGGCATCCTCTATCCAAACTACTCACGTCACTCTGAGTTCCAATTATGAACAGATCTGTGAGCAGGCTGTGCTTTTATTTTGATTCTAAGATTTAAAAAATTCTTTTTGTCTTGCTGAAAAATTGTATCTTTCTTTCCCCATTTAATGAGTTTTAACTGCATCTCCTCCTTTACAATTCTGCTTAGATGGAACTTACTCTTGTAAGCCTTCTCACTCTCACCAAGATCCCCTATGTTCTCCCATGGCGCTTAGGTATAGTGAGCTTAGGCATCATCATTACCCATTTGCTTGTCTGACTGTCACTACACTTTATTATGCCCCTTCAAGAGTAGCCATCATGACTTTATTTTTGTTTTCTCCACAAGCAGAGTCTGAGGGAATGGCTCAATTATAAATAACTTTGGAGGTGATCTCAGTAAACACTGGAGGCAGAGTAAGGAAGTGAGGCAGGGAAGGAAAGGTAGTCCATGAAGAGCTCAAGTCCATTATCAGTGTGGGTTAGTGGAGCTTAACGTGCTGAGGCACTCTGGGTCCCGGTGTTAATAAAAACTGCGCCTCAGAGTTACCCCATATGAGAGTTAGCATTTTCACACACTATCCTGGTTCCACTGACAATTATAGTTTTAGCCCAGAGTAACCCCTGTCCTGAACAAACCAGGGAAGTTAATCACCCTACCACCAGCTACTGTCAATTACTGGTTGAAGGCAGCTAAGGGGAGAGCAGGTAAGTGGAGGAGAGGGTATTGATTCTCTGACACTTCTAGCCTGCTATGTAGGAAGCACAATTAACTCCAATAACACACAGGCCCCAAATAAAGAAATTTAAGAGCTGGCAGCTGAAGACTGAATTCATACACCCTGGATTATGGTTCTAGACTTAACACCTCACAGTGTCTGGTATATAGTAGGTACTCAAAAGTATTTATTAAATAAGTGATTTTTTTTTTCCTAAAAAAGAAGGGAGAAAGTTTTGGTGACGTATTTATGGTTGAATCCCCAGTTTGTAGCACTTAGTAAGCTTAATAAATATTTTGAATGAATGAATAATTGAATCGAGTTCTCACTGAATGAAGTAGATGATCTTTAAGGTTCTTATTGTAAGCTGTGAGATTTTATAATAAAAAACATCCAGGTGCACCTTGCATAGTGTCCTCTTGAAACATGTCACTTTATAGTCTTGGTGTGGGCACTGTGGAGAGCAAAGCACACTACTGAATCACCCTTAACCTTAGGGAAGAAGAATGCTGCAATGCTTTTTCATCGCTCTCACAGCAGAGTAGCTCTGACCAATTGGAGGAGGGCCACCATGACCCACTTTTGTGGCCCTGTCACTTGAGAAACGTTTAAAACCACACTGTGGGATGGTGCAACACAGACAGACTACTGCCTCCTGAGCTCCACTAATGACAGAAATGTTATGATCCATTGTTCTGACACTCCCCATGAACATCTTCTGTTTAAAAAAATAATAATAAAAGGAATTGAAAATGAAGGTGTGGGTGTGGGATGGGCTACATCTTAAAATAGCTTCCTGAAATGCCATTTGAAACAAGAAAGGCTTAGAGAAAAGGACATCAAAATGCCTTTAAACAACAAGAGAAAGTGAATACACTTTATTTATTGATTTTAGAACATTTAACGTTAAAAAAATTTTTGTGGGATGTGTGTGTGTGTGTGTGTGGTATATGGTGCATATGTACCACTGAGGCCTGCTTTGCAGGTAGTAATTTTTTAGGTAGAATTTCTTGTTCTCTAAGGTTCCTATACTGACCACATATAATGTATTTTTTTTTTTTTAATCCAGATACTTATAATAGCAACTAGAGGCCCGGTGCATGAAATTTGTGCATGGGCACAGGGTGTCCATCAGCCCAGCCTGTACCCTCTCCAATATTGGACCCCAGGATCCAGGATCGGGCCTAAATGGGCAGTCAGACATCCCTCTCACAATCGAGGACTGCTGGCTCCCAACTGCTTGCTTGCCTGACTTCCTGATTTCCCCTAACCGCTTCTGCCTGCCAGCCTGATCCCCCTAACCACTCCCCTGCAGGCCTGGTCGCCACCAACTGCCCTCCTCTGCCAGTCTGTTTGCCGCTCATTGCCCTCCCCTGCAGGCTTGATCGCCCACAACTGCCCTACCTTGCAGGCCTGGTCCCTCCCAACTGCCCTCCCCTGCTAGCCATCTTGTGGTGGCCATCTTGTGTCTACATGGGGGCAGGATCTTTGACCACATAGGGGCAGCCATCTTGTTTGTTGGAGTGATGGTCAATCTGCATATTACTCTTTTGTTAGATAGGATAGAGGCCTGGTGCATGGGTGGGGGCCAGCTGGTTTGCCCTGAAGAGTGTCCCAGATCAGGGGGGGGGTTCCCTTGGGGCGTGGGGAGGCCTGGGCTAGAGGCCTATGGTGGTTTGCAGGCTGGCCACGCCCTCTGGCTACCCAAGTGGAGGCCCTGGTATCTGGGATTTATTTATCTTCTACAATTGAAACTTTGTAGCCTGGAGCGGAGCCAAGCCTCTGTGGCAGCAGCCATTTCTGTTGGGGTTTACTTATCTTCTATAATTGAAATTTTGTAGCCTGGAGTGGAGGCCTGGGCTGGCCAGGGTGTGCGGAAAGCTTGGCTTCCTCCATTGCTGGGGAGACCCAAGCCTCTCTCACCCTGATCTCTCTGTGGCCGCAGCCATCTTGGTTGGGTTAATTTGCATACTTGCTCCTGATTGGCTGGTGGACATGGCTTTGTGGGTGTAACGGAGTGATGGTTAATTTACATCTTACTCTTTTATTAGATAGGATTTCCTAATTTAATAGCATATCCCTTTTCTGATTACTAAATTAATTCATCTGTATAACTGAGGATTTTAGAAAATACTTGAGGATTTTTGAAAGAAAAGCACCAATAATCTGTAATGCTCCAAACAGCATAAATATATTTAGCTTTTCCCCCCTCATATCTATCTGTCTGTCTATTATTAGTCTAGCTATCTATCTACCTATCTATCTATCTATATCTGTCTATCTTTATCTTTCTCTCTTCTTTTCATCCATTTATCTAATCTATGTACCAAATTTGGAAGCTGTCTTTATGATTTTCTGATTTAAAATATGCTAGGTGGCGTAGTTAAAATATACTCTGGGGAGCCCAGAGTTAGAAACCCAGAGAGATTGCAGGTCATGATTTGCTTCAAACATGCATGACTTTTGTAGCCCATTCTCAGACAGGTGGCAAAAGACTTTAGGTTCTCATTGGAGAGTTCTCTTTGGGAGCTGGCTTTCAAAGCAGCTGAGATCTAGGCACAGCTAGAGGGCCATGGGACTCTGGTCAGGGGACCTAAATAAACATAACAACGGCTCTACTAATACTCAACAAACCATATATATTCTTCATTCTTTTTCAAATACTTATATAAGATATTAGTGGCCTGGTGCACGAAATTCGTGCATGGGTGGGGGGGGGAGGTTCCTCAGCCCAGCATGCACCCTTTTCAATCTGGGACCATTCAAAGGATGTCCTACTGCCAGTTTACAGGGATTGAGCCTAAACCAGCAGTTGGACATCCCTCTCACAATCCAGGACTGCTGGCTCCAGCCACTCACCTGCCTGCTGGCCTGCCTGATTGCCCCTAACCACTCTGCCTGCCCGCCTGGTCGCCCCCAACTGCCCCCCGCCACCAGCCTCTTTGCCCCCAAATGCCCCTCCACCAGCCAGATCACCCCCAACTGCCCCCCCTACTGGCCTGCTCACCCCCACCTCCCCTCCCCACTGGCCTGCTCACCCTCAACTGGCCCCCCTGATGGTCTGCTTACCCCCAACGGCCCCTGCCATCCCATCCCGGCCTGATCACCCCCTGGCGACCCAAGGTCTCAGGCCCTCCCTTTTTTTTTTTATTGTTTGAAGTATTACAAATAGTAGTACATATGTCTCCTTCTTTTCTCCCACTGACCTCCCCCTGGCCTCCCCTACCCCCCAGTACATGCATTCACCTGCGCCCCCCCCCCCCCCCCAGTGTCTTGTATCCATTGGTTATGCATGCATACAAGTCCTTCGGTTGATCTCTTACAGTGCTCCCCCCAACCTCCCCTGCCTTCCCACTGTAGTTTGACAGTGTGTTCAATGCTTCTTTGCCTCTGTATCTATTTTTCCCCCATTTCTTTCCTTTAAAAAATCTTGCCTCTGCAGACTAGAAATAAACATAATAACAAAAGTAAAATTACCCTATTCTTCTGTTCAACAGAGTTAAATCGGGTCCTAAAAAGGACTAGTTCCTCCACCTTTTATGGGAGTGGAGGCTATTCAATGAAGACATCATAGTCTTGCATTCTGTTGTACACTGGGTTCAGAGTGTCTCCTGAGCTGATCTGGTCCAGCTAATGTCACTTTAGGTTAAGTTGTACCAGTTAAGTTTTAATTGTCCCTGTAGTCATATTGTTTACAAAACCAGGACTCCTGATATTGCTATTTTTAGCCTTAAACCAATTGTACCCTTGGGTTCCCACTGACTCAGAAGCCCTGTCTCTTTTAAAACAGAGCAGATGAGAAGTATTGGCTCAGAAAGTCCACCCTTTGTTAAAACAGCTCCAGGCTGCTTTGACTGCAAATCACTGACTGACTTGGCACCCTTGCATGGTGCTCACCAGAGGGCCATGGCTATTAACCCACATTAACTCCCAGAAAGCAGTTTTCTGGAGGCATTTGCTTGACTGTTATAAAACCAGTTGGAAAGTCATTCATGTTGAACAGAATACATCGTATAACATATATAAATCTCTGGTATTCCAATGTGATTACTGTTAAAGACTGCTTTTTTTCATGAAATAGGAATCAATTAAAAGACCTAAATTTTACCTTTATCATCAGAGTTATTATGACTACCATGCAAATAAAGAGGCTCTGTCATGCACTGTATGTGCTAATTTTTGGGAAGATAAATGATGTGTTTAGTGGTTAACTTCTGGTAGTAGATGAAAGATGATGTGTTTTTTCTTTAAAATGTTCTATAAGGTTTTCATTTATAGTCTTAGAAATGGAAGTTTTAAAGCAGGAATAGGAATTCTTCACATATGGTGGAATGCTCTGTGTGCCAGAAAAAAATACTTTATGGTTTCACTCACAATTAGAATAATGATTTCTTTTGCCTATATATTTATGCAGCCCCATTAGGAATACTTGTATTCTTATCTTACTCCTCTATCAAATTATGGGCATCTTACAGCAGAGAACGCCCTACATTTTATTTTGTCTTATACTCATAGTGCAGGTATGTGAGAGTTGCAGTATGTGTTTACAGAAAGCTTTATACTGAATTGAATTTATAAATGCTTAATTGAAACTTATTTCCATATCCATAAAAATGCAAGTAACAGAAGGAATTATGAGGCAAATTTATAAAACCAGGAAATACACAGAAGATTGGTAAGATGCAAATGAATAGTGAATTATTTATATCGTATTCTTGTCACAGAATTGTTCATTTAAAATATGTTTACTCAGAGGATTGGATGAATGTAACTACAGTGCTGAGGTAAACGTTGGGATTAGGCTACTCAAAAATCACATCAAGTATTGGGAGAGAGAAAAGAAAATACCCTATTCTACTTCAGTGAAATTGGAAAGTTTATGGACCAGGTAGAATCTTTAATTAGTGACTGTTCTGCCTGTTGAGCAGAGCGAGACATTCTAGGAATATGGCACTCTTTTGGAGAAAATTGAAGGAGAAAATAGGACCAATGAGTGAAGATAGTAGTGTGAAGATATGAGTTTAGGAGAGTCTGAATGTTAGATGATAATTAATAGCATCATACCATAATAAAGCAGCAGAAGAGAGATAGAGTTAAGATATGTCAGAAGAATTTGGAAATAGAAGAATATAAAGGGGGGATAAATGGTGATGGAAGGAGACTTGACTTGGTGTAGTAAACACACAATACAATATACAGATGATATATTATAGAATTGTATACCTTAAACCTATTTAATTTTAACCAATATCACCCCAACAAATTCAATTAAAAGGAAAATAAAGATATGTCAGAAGGAGAAGTGACTAAATATCCTCATTTATATATGAGACTGAATCTCTTGAGATAGGGATATTTAGGAAAATCCCAGGTGTGACTTGAATTAAATACTTGTAGCCATTGTTATTATTATTATTTATGGAAAGAGTCCTCAATAATGATTAAGCATCCTCATGTTCATTTCATTAAGGATTTTGCAAACTTAGCTACAAATAATGTACTGATATAGTTATATTCCAAAAATCACTACATTAAAATGGCACTACACATCTATTCGTAACGTTATTTATTTATTTAGTAATTCAATTAGGCATTTCTGTGTTTTTAAGGGAAGTCATAATGTTTACTTTTTAAAAATACCTACTTTTATATCTTCTTATATATCACATACAATAATTTAAATGATATACAGTTCCACTTGGAAATAGTTACTTAGCTCTATAATTTTCTTTATGTACATGAATTTCCCAAGTATGGCATGATGTCAGTAAAGATGTTTATTTAAATGCATTCATACATAGTAGACAACTGTCATAGTTAACTTCATAAATAATAACTATTCTTAAACAAGGTCAACTATGATTCTTGTGCCCTTTTATTTCTGACACTTCATATCTATGCTGAGGAAAATTACTAACATTCAATCATCCTTTAGTAGTAACACAGTTATTCCTTACAATAAAACTATGAACCATCATTATCCCCATTTTTCAGATGAAGAAATTGAGGCAAAATAAAGTTGGACACTAGGTTTGAACAGTGTCAGGATTTGAACCCAGGTAATCTAGGGCAAAAGCCTCTGCTTTTTCATTTTGTGATACAAACAATAATAGGGGAAGACTTTTATTATCCTAACTAGAGGCCCGGTGCATGAAATTTGTGCACTGGGGTGTGGGGTCCCTCAGCTTGGTGTGAGCCCTCTCAGAGTCTGAGACATCCCCCTTGCAATCCGAGATCCCTTTGGAAGTCTGGGACCCCTCGCTCCTTACCGCCCACCTGCTCGCTGCTCCTTACTGCTCGGCTCGCAGCTGCTCCTTAGCGCTGCTGCAGAGGCAAGAAAGGCTTCTGCCGCCACCACTGCGCTCGCCAGCCATGAGCCCAGCTTCTGGCTGAGCTGCGCTCCCCCGGTGGGAGTGCACTGACCACCAGGGGGCAGCTCCTGCGTTGAGCGCCTGCCCCCTCATGATCAGTGCGCATCATAGTGACCAGTCATTCCACCAGTCGTTCAGTCTATTTGCATATTAGAATTTTATTATATAGGATTATAGCGAAAGTAAGTGACAATTGGATTTTGTAAGTAGCCTATAATTTCTAACGTCAGAATGAATGGTTTAGATCACTCGCACAACTTTCCTATTTCAGTAGAAAGAATGAGCCTATGGACCAGCCAAAGGAAACTGCATGGTTATCTAATGTCCCAATCCCTGAGGGACAAAGGCCAACTCTTATTCTGCAATTTTTCATACCACAGTAGATCCCATCTTTCAAACAGAATTTTGAAAACTGTGGGTACATTAAATATTGACTAGTTATTATATTAGAGAAGAAATGAAATGCAAAATCTATTAACTTATTTCTGTTGCTAGGTATTTTAAAATTGGTCTTATTGAAATTAAAATAATGAAAGTGAGGTCAAGATCAGAGAAAGAAGCCATCCTCAAGTTTGGCAAATCCTAAAGACAGAAGGATAAAGTGTTTCAGAATTTTACTTCCCAATCCTGAGACACTGTGAGGTTCAGTAGAAAGAGCAATGTCCAGGTGGCTTTTCCATGTTTGCCATTAACTGGTTGTGTGACCTTTGGAAACCTAATGTGTACTAAGAAAATATAGCAGAGCTCTTGGCCTAGGTCAGTCTCCCTTTCTCCTACATGTTTGACAAAAAACCACAGTGACAAAGCATAGAGAGAGCAATTTTTGACAAAATTCCTAAAGGCCACTTCATTTAGTTAATGTAATTTGACCTTCACCACATAAAAATGGTTGCTACTTGTCAGAATAATGTTGCTACTTTAAAACAGTGTGCTTGTGTGTGTGTGTGTGTGTGTATAAAGGCCATACCATGAATATCCACTCAGCTAAAGAAAAGGGCATTAGCTAGAGAATAGACAAGACCTAGGTAAAAACTCTTTTTCCTTACACACCTGAGAGGTGAGAAATAGATGTTTAAATTGGATGCAGGAAGCCATGAGGGGCCAGGATAATGACAGGCAGAGGAAGGTTAGAGCAGCTGTGTTTGTAAAAAAATGATGCTACTTTCTTTTGAAAATTTCAAAGGACTTCAAGAAAACGGGGTTCTGGAGGACAGCTCCCTATGTTTCTAAGTTTCAGGGATACAGAGAAGGGCTCTTTGGCCTTAAAACTAACTAATCTAATGTGTGAGGGTTTTTATGTGTGTTTTTACCAACAGTAGACTTAGATATTCAACCTAGATTTTTAAAGAACGTTTGCAATGCGTACCCTTTAAAGATCAAACATTGTGACAAAGAGTTACATTAAGGCTGGGTTCCTTTAGGAGAGCTGACACAATGGGGTGCATGGCTAGCCGAGCACTATAGGCACTAGAAGTGAGGGAAGGGACTTTTGCCCCTTTGTTGAGTGACACTACCTTGGTTGGCATTATTGTACCTAATTTATAGCAGGTAAAATGGAGCCTCATTAAGGCTGAATTGACAATTGTGAAATAACTAGTAAATCTAGAGTTGGGCACTAATCGGTTCGGCTCAGTAGATAGAGCGTCGGCCCATGAATTGAAGGGTCCCAGGTTTGATTCTGATCAATGGCATGTACCTTGGTTTCGGGCGGGCTTGATCCCCAGTCAGGGGCATGATGGAGGCAACTGGTCAATGTTTCTCATGGATTTTTCTAACTCTCTACCCCTCTCCCTTCCTCTCTGTAAAATTCATAAAATATATTTTAAAAAATGTAGAGTTGGGACCCCAACTATGTCTGACATTGTGTCCATATTCCTAACCACACCACAAGTTTTGAGGTACAGAAGGCCTGAGCTTTATTACATCATGACCTTTCTACCTTCTGTCTGCACTCCACACCCCAAATGCATCTCTCAATCCTTGTGAAGTGAGGGGCATCGTGATGCAGAGGATGATCACACTGCTTACAAATGAGTCTCGCAGAAAGGGAAGGCAGTGTTGGGGAATGAGCCAGGAAGAAATGGTCACAATCTTTAAGACATACACGTCCAACCAGACCACTGGGATGCCACCATGGATGACAATGCAGCATTTTTATTGTAAAAGTCCACATATTAGGCATTTCCCTTTGCGAAAAGGTTTTCAAATACATAGACAAGGAGCAGTTGATAATTAAGATTTAGGGTATGTATAATATATATTCATATTGCCAATACTATGCACACATTGGAAAGCCAGATTTTCTGAGTATCCCCATTATGGAATACATTTCAAGTTGACAATAATAACATGTGTCTCACCATTGAAAATTTGCCAACAACTCTCCCAAGGAGTCAACATTTAATATGTTAACAATCCAAAACAAGAAAATAATTGATTCTATTTACATGTGGTTGAGGTTATATACTAGAGCACTGGTATATTAAACGTTTGTAAAATTGGCAGCTAAATGTGTTTCAAGATTCATCCAGATGACTTGATGATGACTTTACGTGGATTTATATTAACAAAGTCACTGTCTCTTTTTTTCTACTCTTTTTTAGGTTATCTATAAAGCTTTACTAGCTATGATTGAATTCTGACTTAGAGCAATGATTGCCATAAAGAAGAACTGACAAAGGATGCTAACTTAGAAAAATAAGGATTTCAGGATGAATCCATAAAGATGAAGCTCTACTCATGATATTTTGAAGTCTGTGACAACCACTTTATGTGATTACAATCTACTTGAATGATTGCATAAGCTCAGCCTCCTTGTAAGTCATTCGTTATTTCATTTTTTAAATTTAATCTTCAGTACATTAAATTTTTTTCACAGAGTATAGAATACTATATTCTAAATGCTAGTCAGGTATGAGTATTGATAATGCCTGTCATGTGTCCTCAAGGACAATTGTCATAGGTCAAGGTTGACTCACTTCTAAACATGAAGAAATAATATAGAACTTTTAATTATTCTCTAGCAGACTAATTTTTTGTATACAAATAGAGGACGTAAGTATTGTTTTAAAGGAATATAGACATTAGCTAAAATAAACTTTTGGAAATGAATATAAATAGCCTTAGTTCTTTGGATCCTTCTGTTTATCTCTACAAATTCAAATATCACTTGACAATGCCAACATGCAAAGATGAGTCTCTGGTTCCAGGCCAGCACAGAGAGATGCACTGGCATGATATGGGGCCAGTTCACTCCAAACCATACTTGTTGAGCACCAACTGTGTGCGAAGCACTATGCAAGGTGCTGAGGACCCAAGAGGACACTGCCCCCGAGGCACTCACTATCACTACAAGCAGATCTTGCGATGGAGAGTAAGTTCTGTTAAGATCTATAGTCCTAAAAGGAAGGAAAAATAGCAGCAAGCACAAACATTCACTTTATACTCTATGAAATTGGGCATATTTAGAGGTGGCACATGTCTATATTCAGTCTATATTTTACTTAGTGTTCAATAAGTCATACGAGGAAGTATAAGCTATTTCAATCTTTATGCATGAGGGAAAAGATAGTGAAAAATTTCCCCTCCAATTCCAATCCCAAATCTTTATAATTGCGTTCATGATTCTTTTGTAGCCCAAAGACACAAAGAGTAAAAGACAATGCTTTATGATGTTAACTCCAATCCATTTATTTTGGCTCTAAAGAGATGCATGCATTAAACTTGAAGCATTCTATGTTATTGAAATATTTACATCATTGTACATGTGATATGAAGGAAATTTTCTATCTTGGGATCGAGGTATAATAGGTTTCTTGTCTAGGTTCTTATATTTAAAATGAGTTGTGATTTGTCTCAAATGTGGGAGATACTCTGTTGGGATCAGTTTACCACAACTTGATCCCAGATGGTCTTAGGGAACAGTTTGGGATATTTTGCATCTAACTGTATTTTGAATGGGATGAGGACACCACCACTACAAATACTCATTGCTTTTCCTATTTCAGTTGTGTAGCTGGAAATATCTTGTTTGATTTCAATGTTCTTGCTCTAATTTCAACTTGCCCTGCAGGTTTGCAACACAGAAACATTATAGTTTAAATTACACTTATCAAAGGCGAGTTGGGTGCAAACAATATGACATTAATACAATTTACCAGGTTAGAACAAAGAAACAAATTCAGATCATTATAAACCGCACAGAGGATCATTTAAGTGGACTTAGAAATGACATCTTCTCTCCATGAGATTTAGTAAATAAGACCCTTATAACAACAAGACCCCTACCTCTTTACAGGTAGAGGTAGGAGACCCAATAAACCAAATTGAACAAGCAGAAGGCCGTGGGGAAGAAGATCCGTGCATATGAGTCCATTTTGGCAATACGAATATGTATCCTCCCATGTCTCCAAGCTCCTGTTCGGCAATCTTCAAAACAGCAGAAAAAGCTGGCACAGTCCTTGCCATCCAGACACTCATACCCATATTCTTCATCTCTCTCTTGAAGGTGCGTGGCATTGTTCATTTGAATGGTTGCTGATCTTGGGCGAATATCAATAGTAGGGGCCTGAGACAAGGGGAGGGACAAAGAGGGATCAGAGTTAATTCCACTTGATAAATCCTGGGCTATTTCTCCACAATGTTACCAATGTGAATGATGAATCTGAAAATGAGTACTCAGGAAATTGCTATGACATCGTGATCTACAATGGTGAAATTGAACTCAGAAGGATAGCACATTTGCAGATTTTGAATTTTGAGTTTAAGCAGTGCAGCTGAAAATAATACCATCAAGCTAATAGCTGGAGCAAGAAGATTAAACACCAAAAGAACGCAAAGTTTAAAGATTTAAATCAAACAACTACATGGAATCTTATTCTAGTAAATATTAGATGCGAGCTGGGTTACATGAAGGCATTTAATGGTTTTGCATGTGAGTAGAACAGAGAAATAAAAAAATGTATCGATTTTGAAATCAAATTTTGTGTCATGCTTACCTATCGGCAAATAGTAAACCCCATTATACTGAGCAAATTTTTTAGATGCTTTTAATATAAAATGTTAAAAACATGTATAATATAGAAGTTTCCTGAGTTTATACCACAAGAGTATGTCTTATGTTTTAGAGGAATATGGTACTTTGTGTAATATTCACAATGTCAGCAAGATTTACCTGATTGTGAGTGAGATTCAGAAAAATATGCTACTGCCTGTCAAACATTATTTATCATTTGAGAAAAAATTAGTACTAATCAGCTGAATCCTAATCTAACTTTTGCTTTGGGATGAATTATAAAATTGCTTTAAGACTCAGTGGTCTATTTGATGTTAATTTGGATGATTTCGTTTTACGATAACATAAATACAAATCCCAGTGTCTCCAAATCAGCTGTCAGAATTCAACAGGGAATAGAAATCTTATAATATTGCAAGACAGAGCCAAAAGGCTCCTGGTCATCCTAGAAGGAAGGGATGGGTGTTTAAACTAAAGCATTTTAAAGAGAGTATTATTTTTACAGAACTGACAGGTAAAGCTTAGGCCAAAGGAGATTGTTTTTGCATTAGGATTTACAGAACTAAAATTTAAGGGCACATAGGTTATATGTGGTATATGGCAGATGCAGGCAGTGACACTGGATTTCATTTTCATCTGCGAAGAAAGGGTAAGTTTTGGCTTTGATGTTTAAAGAAGCCCTCTTCACTAACGACATCTAGTGCTTATAGCTTTTTAGCTTCTTGTAAGGTCAAAACCTCTGTGAATTAGCGTAGGGTTGCTGAATCAACTCTAGAAGTAAACAGAACTTTCTCATTTTAAATGTTTTATCTTTAGTAGAATTCTTAAATGTCTATTCGTAAAAAACAAACAAACACCATGTAAGCGTTAATACTTAAATTCAGCCGTTGCATGCAGTGAATTTCCATTCCAAAAACATTATACCTTGAAGGAAAACATCCGAAGAAGCTTTGGGTTTGTAGACAGAAAAGAGAATGCATTTCATTTCATTAAAAGAAGAGGAAGAAAAAGGAAAGAGAAAAGAGACAAAATAAGATAAATTAAAAATGCATTTTGAAAACATAGTAGGTGAAATAAACTAAAATTATAAGCACAGAAGGACAATTTTGAACATGGAACAACGTATATGCCTAACGTTGAAAAAGAGAATTTGGTGATTGCTAGTGAAATCTTCTATAAATTAACCCACAATTATCTAACTACAAAAGCCAGGGTTATTCATTTGTGAGGAATCTTTTTATTATTTTATTTTCTAATGATCACTAAGAAGGTCTTACTAAGTGCATCCTGACATAATGAATCAAAGCACATATTAAATGGGCAAATTAAATTCAGCTTCTCTTTCGTACCTTATGTTCTTGCCTGCTCTGATAAAGCATCTAATTGACTTAAAAGGGGGAAATGCTTGAAATTCCCAGGTAACTTTATTTTCTCAGTTTCTTTCATCTTCTTTCTCTTCTGCCTTGTTTTCTTCTGTCATCTTCATGACCTGGGATTAAGGAATCCACGCGTTTCTATTTCTGAAACAAAATGTGCTCTGCAATGACCTAGCTGTTACAGAGGGGCAAAGGGCTTTTTTCCAAGGGCTCAGAAAAAGAAAGGGAGGGAGAGAGGGAGGGAGGGAGGGAGGGAGGGAGGGAGGGAGGGAGGGGGAGGAAGAGAGAGAGAGAGAGAGAGAGAGAGAGAGAGAGAGAGAGAGAGAGAGAGAGAGAGTGAGAGAGAGAGAAAGGACTCTTCAGATTTGTTTGAAAGCCAGTCCTCTTGTGCCCTTGTAATTGCTGGCAGGTAATTATGCTAAGTATCTGTAGAACCATCTTCTTGGGGGGTGTGGGGGGGATGAAATGAAAAGTGAAGGAGAGGGAGAAAACAAAAACACAATTAGGAAACGAAAATAAGGAGAGAGACGATGTGAAGGCAAAGAGAGGCAGAACAGACAGGGAAGAGAAGGACTGCATAAAGCGTAATGAGTATTTGGGGAATTAGAGATAAGCATTTATTTTTTTATTAATCATAAAAAATGATGCTTCTTTCTTTACCTGTTATAAATTCTTATATTCAAATAAATATATAGCATGTAGAGAATTTCACTGGTGTTCTTGGAGATGCATCGGGATACAACCTAGAACCAGCCAGACTTCCTCATTATAATTCAGTCTCCCAGAGTTCACGGGTCAGACAGTTAGTCACTATCATCTCTCTCATGGCCCTTAGAGCAGATCAGGAAAGGCTATCAATGGGACGAATTCCTTGGCCCCTGCCGTGGAAGGGACTGGGCTTTAACTTTCATGGGCCTCCTACGAGCCAGATATTGTGTTTAGGTGGGTGAATGGGTAGCTATATGCTCTCTTCAACATTAATAATAAAAGACAATTGCTTTCGGCATTCAAGTTTGTGCTTTATCATCTCTGTTTAAAGTTTGGTGGCAAGGTGAAGTCATTCTCTCTGGTTCCAAACCACTGAAATCAATCCAGGTTAGTACTTATATAATCATCCACATCAACCATCATTGTCAACTAGTAAATGATAAGAACTTTCATGTGTAAGGTACTATGTAATGCTTTTTACCACTGTTACATTTATTTCTCACAGCAGCCCTATAACATATTTTATAATATTCTGTTATATATGACAATATAAAAACATAGGAAGGCTAAGTAACTTGTCCAAACAATAGATGAGATATTTCTTTTAAAGTAAACAGGTGCACAGAGTATGAAAGCAATAGAAGTCCTCTGGTGGCAATACACACACACACACACACACACACACACACACACACACACACACACAGTTGCAAAAGTGTGGTGATTCTTGAAATTTAAAGATTCTTATGGCTTCTTGGTAGAAAGCTTTGGATAGAAAATCTTAATTTAAAATATCAATAATTTTAAAATATTATAGTAAGGGACAGAAAGGTGAAAATCAATAAAAGCTGGAATAATAGCAGTTAGAAGAGAGATGCATCTCTCAGCAAGGGTTATGGTCCCCGTGAAATGAAGACAGCAACAGTCTGCCTTAGTGAATCAGGTCTCTCTGAACTAATAACCAAAATGAACCCTTATGTTGCGGTCAAAGTCACACATTCAGTTTTCATCTCAGAGCCCAAAGTGTTGAGGCATAACCTGCAGATAGACTAAACAAGACAACACCAAAACAAAATCAGGTGGTCTTTCTGCATAAAAATTTCAGTGGTCCCAGTGGGAAATGATACATACAGGGTTTTTCTTCTTTTTGTCTTTATCCTTGCTTGGTTTCCGATTGCTGACAAAATAATGCAGGGTGCCATACTCCACCAAAGCAGAGAAGACAAATATGAAGCAGACAGATACAAAGAGATCCATTGCTGTGACATAGGAGACCTTGGGCAGTGACTTCCGGGCGATGGTGCTGAGTGTTGTCATTGTCAGGACAGTTGTGATACCTGAAGAGAGGCACAGTAGAAAAGGCCATGTGACCACATCAGCAAGTTGGGTGACTCGGTCACGATGGAAGCTAAACCTGTTTTGTGGCTTCTGATAAGCAATCTCAGTAATGGGAAAGGAAGTATAATTAGAATCATGGACTATGCCCATAAATATTTGTTGCCTCTTAAATGCCATTTAACCTTGCAGCACCTCTGCTTTCTTAGCTCTAAAAAAAATGTGATAATTTTTGTAATTATTACGACTTCTACATGCTTTAGTTGTGAAGAGTAGAACAGGCAAGGGGACCATATTGAATATGTCTGATTTGTCCTCAATGATCAACTGGTAGTCAATGACCTGCTTTTTGCTCAGGGGTCTCTTCCTCATTCTTAGCTAACTCATCTTGCTCCCTTCTCCCACCATGGTCTTTTGCCAGTGAGCACTCATTTAATGAGTAGTTAAGTGAGCTACCAGAGTGGCCATAAGAGGGATTTTGATCAGCAGAAGTGTGTACTTCAAGAGAGGAAATTGATTTGAAATATTTTCCTTAAAATATTTGTGGGATGGATAAATTGGAATGCAGCAATCTATTTGTTCCATCTTATATAATAGAAGGGTAATATGCAAATAGACCTAACTGCAGAACCGAACAACCAATCAAAGTGTAATATGCTAATGATATGCTAAGACTGCTCAGCCACTTGCTATGACGTGCACTGACCACAAGGGAGCAGATGCTCCGACTGGTAGGTTAGCTTGCTGCTGGGGTCCTATTGAATAGGACTGAGCGAGATAGGCCAGACACACCCTGAAGCCCTCCCATGGTCCCTCCCTGGCCCGATCGTGCACTAGTGGGGTCCCTCAGCCTGGCTTGCACCCACTCGTATTCTGGCAGCGCAAGCC
This sequence comes from Corynorhinus townsendii, assembly GCA_026230045.1. Lineage (NCBI taxonomy): Eukaryota > Metazoa > Chordata > Mammalia > Chiroptera > Vespertilionidae > Corynorhinus > Corynorhinus townsendii. Next base: position 159,631,987 of record JAPDVU010000006.1, on the reverse strand, counting down.
TCTCCTGATCAGGACTGATTGGGCACAAGTCAGCGGCAGGCACAGTGGGGCCGGGATGAGTGGGAGTGGCAGGTAGGAGCTGTAGGTGGCGTTGGACTGCGGGTTTTGGCCCGATCCCTGCAGGCCACCCAGAGGGACCCCACCCGTGCCCGGATTTGTGCACCGGGCCTCTAGTTTATTCGTAAGTATACATACATTACACAAAAATAATCATTGTGCTACCAGCTATGTGCCATGCACTATACTGGGAATAAAAGATATTTGCATGCTGATGTGAGAGACAGACATAGCATGTTATATAACACATTCTACTCACGGTGACAATTAATTATCCTCAAGTAATAGGCTCACACTATTTTGGGTTTGTTTTAGCATGTAGCATTAGACACTATTGTTGAATAGTACTTGTAACATAAAGTACCACATATAACAGGAAAAATCAAAATAACTTTATTTTGAAACAAATGGGAGACTAAATTAGATTTGACAGAGCACAAATATGCAAATGATATATTTTTAAAAATTTGCCCAGTAATCACTCTGCCCTCAGGTTTAGTAGCCTGGGACAGATCATTTTGTCAGAAAATGACCACAGTTGCTAACATTCCTAGGTCTTACTATCATTTGTATTCTTTGCATTGAATACCTTATTTAACCTAATAAAACCCCATAAGTTAGATAAAGGAAATGATATATGTTTTACATGTGAGGAAACTGTAATGAATAGAGATTAAAGGATACTTCCAAGTCCATACTATAATTGTGAGTTGCAATTCAGATTTGTTAGATATCAAAGCCCCAGCTCTTAACTATTGCATGATACTGCCTTCCTAGAAAAGACTGAGCAAGAAATGTGGTTCTCATTTTCTCATAGCTGATGAAAGGCATAATGGTTTAATAATTCATCTTTCAATAGCTTTATTCTTAGTTAAGTCTTTAGGGAATTTTATGTAGCATAAAATTTTTATTCATGGACCTAGACTCCAATGTCCCTGTGATTCTGTGGCTTATAATCTCTGTGCACCTTCTTTCTCATGTGAGAAAAAAAATATGTGAAAATCCGAGACAAAAAGTGGGGAGATGGATTCTCAAAATTTCACAGGTAATCGTGTCCTCCCAAAAATAATCTTCCTAGTGGCTCGTAAGTAGCTAATTAACATGCATGTATGTCCTCTAATGTCATCATGATTATGCATGTTGGAGTTAATTAACAGCCCATGGTGTTCTGGTAAAGGTGTAACAAATTACTCTAGAAAAAAGTGAATGCCCTGATTTTTAGTGTTTGCCTATTTCGATGGTTTAGTGTTTGCCTACTTTCACCTTGGCTGATGTCAAGCTGCCAATGTGACATCGCTAGACACACTATTGGGAAAGGACAAATAATCAGCTCTCATGAGTGGCTCCAGCATACAGAACTGCCCAGAGAGCAAAACAAAAGTCTATTGAAATTAGAAGGGGCTTTTTGTTTGTTTGTTTTTAGCTAACTTAAATTTATTAAGATAATTTACTGGGGGGGGGAGGGGGGAGCATATTAAGTTTGTTAAGAAAAACAGAATTAGGAAACTTTAAACATATTTTTTTTTCCTTTTTAATATACCAGTTTTCTTTAAAATGACACAAAGAGCATTTCTATGTAATTGCTGACTGGATTAAAAGCAAATCAATTTGGAAAGGGGGATAAAGATTATGTGTTGTGGGTATTTACCTTGGCTAAGTGCTGTAACACGAAGGAACTGTGTCTTACCTAGAGAAGTTCTGGCTGGCACAGCATCCTTATTGATCCAGAAAGACACCCAGGATAGAACAACAATGAGTGTGCAGGGGATGTAGGTCTGGATGGTGAAGTATCCCATTCTTCTGCTCAGGTCAAAGTAGACACACATGACCACATAATCTCCTGGGAACAGACCAAAGATAGCACTATGCAACCCCTTATCAGAAACGGAAAAGCATTTAAAAATGAGCATATATTCAAACCTCTCACATTTAAAATGAGAATTCCATACAGGGGTATGTTGAAAACCATCTTCTACCAACTTGGGTTAAAATAAAAAAATAAAAGCAAAATCCAAATGAAACTGAAGTCTGATCCCTCTAGAAGCAATGTGACTACTAGAAAGAAGGAAGCATTTTTGAGCATATTCATCATATTTTCTTCTTTCAGGTGATTTTTGATGGTGCCTTTTCTGCCTCCGTAATACACACAACATACATAGTTTTTCTGTTTGTTTGTTTGTTTGGTGGGGAGAGATGGAGCAGAGCTTTTATACTTGCCTAAAATGAATCCTAAGATTTGTAACAATTTTCTCTTGTTCTCAGGACCTATCTTCATACAAACCAAAGGGTAATATGCTGGTGCTTAAAACTAGTAAATGACTACTTGACAATGAAATTCCTATGCTGAGATATTTTTTTCTCATACTTTCATAGAATCATATGGATTTGCTTCATAGCAGTTACTTCGATTGGTAATTTCTCATTTGTGTAGTTGTTTTTGTAATGCTTGTCTCCACTATTAGACTTTAACAGCTTGAGTCCAAAAAGTGCCTATTTTAGCCCACCATTACACTACTAGTAATTAGCATCCTGCTTGATTCTAAATAGGTATTTCATAACATTTGTTGAATAAACGATTAAATAAATGAACACACTTAAAAAGGTAAGCATAGCCCTAACCGGTTTGGCTCAGTGGATAGAGGGTCGGCCTGCGGACTGAAAGGTCCCAGGTTCGATTCTAGTCAAGGGCATGTACCTTGGTTGTGGGCACATCCCCAGTAGGGGATGTGCAGGAGGCAGCTGATCGATGTTTCTCTCTCATCGATGTTTCTAACTCTCTATCCCTCTCCCTTTCTCTCTGTAAAAAATAAATAAAATATATTTTTTAAAAAATGTAAGCATAAAGCAAAAATACAAGATATCCAGAGGCTGCATTTTTGAACATTTGGATTAAAAAAAGGAGTTTATGTAAATAATCCAGAATAGAGTCATAAAGGAACCAAGGAATAACCATATAGCTATGCATGAGAACAATTAATGGGACACAATTTGAGGTCTCTGATTTTTACAATCAGGAGTCATGCATTGCTTTTAAAAGTCCACGCCCTGCATTTTGCATGGTTCTAAGTGAAAAATTTTAGGGAATTTTGATTGTTAAGTTTAGAAAACGTACTATGGGAATATATCCCAGTTATCACAGATTTACGTTTTCTTTATATGCTTATAGAACATCATTTTTAAAGACTATATCTGCTCTTGCAATGGGAAATGAAGACATGAGAGATGGGTTTTCAAATATTGCTTCTTTTCTCTTTACCAAAGTATAATTTGTCCTAAAATGCAGGGAGAATGAAATCCAAATTATGTGTTTCATTTTAATTATTTGGCTTCATGCCCACGTCTCCCTGCTTACTTGGCTGATTTAGATCTGATTTGAAAATAAGGTACTTTAGAAGCCTCATGCAGACAAGACTGATTTAGCAGGATGCGATATTACTGCTCAGCCCAGTTCCTCCTCCCACTCTCAAGCTCAAGGCCACACCCTTCCAAGCTGCTGAGACAGAAAGCCCTCATTGGCTCCTTTTCAAGGAAGTAAAGACTCTCCCTTTCTAAGTGGAGTTATGAGTAGCTGCTAACCCTGTCTTTGGTGGACTAATGTACTATTACTTGTCTAAGTCGGGCCTGGCAAAGGCAGTGACAATGACCTGGACACTGGGGAATTTGGCTCCTATTGGAACATCAGTTCCCTCTCATAGATCAATAAGTAGCAATTATTTAGTGATTATCTCTTAAAACTTGAAAGTACAAATTTATTTTATTATTTTTTTAAATCCTCATCTGAGGATATTTTTCCTTTTTTTTTTCAAGAGTGGAAGGGAGGGGGAGAGACAGAGAGAGAGAAACATGGGTGTGAGAGAGACACATCGACTGGTTGCCTCCTGCATGCACCCCGATCAGGGCCAGAGATCAAGCCTGCAACTGAGGTTCCTTCGTGCCCTTTACTGGAATTGAACCTGGCAACCTTCAGCCCACAGGCACAGGCCGAAGCTCTAGCCACTAAGCCAAACCAGCTAGGGCAAAGGGACAAAGGTAAAAATTTCTTATTGATGTCCACTAGATTTTGATTAGTTCCCTGAGATTATGCTTCTCTGTATTGATTTCTCTGGACTTAAACTATTTAAAGTCAAACATTTTATAAATTAGTTTGGGCCTCACTTTTGTTTTAATTTTGAATAGAATATACACAGGCTATGGTTGAGGATTAAAGACATTTAGGATGATCCCTACTAATGGTTATCTTTTCTTCACTCTGTTTCTTTTATCTGAATACCAGAGGCAAATGCAAGATTGGGGAAAAAAAAAAGTTTCTTTTAAAATAATAACATTCTAAAGATCCTTTTTCTCCCTTTGAGAAAGAGTATTTTCCAAGTCCTAGAGAGTTTTCTGCATATTTTAAATGTGTTAAATGACACTTTACAAGTTATACTATTTTAAATAAATCTGGGCAATTTTAGTAACTTCTTTTTACTCCTTATCATGAAAGAGAATCTACACTTTGGCATTAATGATCTGACTCTCTGAAAGGTGAACTTTAATTTTTCCTCAAGTAACAAGATAATTATCTCAATTCAATTCTCTTCCCTTTAGGCTAGCTTCTATATTTCCATAGCTTTTTAATCCATCGACTTCTATTTTAAGATAATAGCTTCTGAGCATCTTTCATCTTTACCAGCAAATCCAAAGCTTTTTTACCACTAGAGTACAGATTCAAATTTGGGAATGGGCCATTTAAAAAGAAAGCAGCTTCCCAGTGATAGCCTGATGCTTGTCTTATCTCTAAGGCCTTATCACTTTTTGTATTTTTAAAAACTCTTGGGCCCAGGAGCCTATGAAATCAAATTCCCTGAGGGGGCTGCATCCATGATTCACCAAGTCAAAGGGTTCAATGTCAACCCAGTCTAAGGTGGTTGTTTCAGCCACTGCCAATTTATTCTTTTTATTGAATTATTCTAACATAAATATTTAAAGTGATAACATATTATAAATTATTATGTTCCCTGCTCTTATCCCAAGTTAGGATATAATAGGCAAGCTATGATTGAGGAGAGAAGACAAAGAATTTGAAAAACACCCATTAATGCCTATTCTTTATTTTTTTGTAAGCTTCTTATGTCTAGTCTCAGGACGAGACTGTCAACATCAGTGAACAATGAACTCCAATTATTATTTCTTTGGAGTGAAATAAACCATATGAAAGTTTTAAAATTCAAATTTACTAGAGCACTTAGGCTCTATTTCGTACATGAAACTACCTCTTAAAAACTTGAAGATTCCATGATAGAGAAATATGCCCCTCCATTGAACACCTAAAATCAGAAAAAACTAATTACTTTCTAGTTACCAGTAATGTAGCTCTACTATGTGCAGACACTGGGCTGAATGATGTGCATATATTATCTCTAAACATCCTAATCACTTTGTCAAAATAATAATAAAGACTTTATTTTGTTACTCTCTTGATTCTTCTTCCACTTAACTATAGTGAATAGTGTATGTTTTATTCCACCAGGTTAACTTTGAAGACATAATTACTATTGTACTCTTTTTTACATTCCTTTCTCTAGTCTCATCTTTATTTAAATCAACAAATATTTTTAATCTCTGCTATACATAGAACACTTATTTTAGGCAATGTGGAAGTTAGCACCAAAGGAATTGCACAACTAATTATAAATTAAATGGATTAAATGAGAACAAAAGTATTTTATCTCTAACTACAACTTAGATAGGGTGCTATGCTGAGACAATGCATTATATCTACCTTTAGTCTTTCTTGTTAAACTCTTGAATCTGAGGCATAATTCCTTGAGGTTCATTTGACCACTAGCAAGTAGGATAGTTGGTTGCATTTTCATTTGGGGAAATTTCTAAAATTAGATCTCTACCATACCTAACACACAAAAATAAATTTAAAATGGATGGACCAATGACCCAAATTTAACTGTGAATTTAAATACTGCACATGGAAAATTAAATATTTTTATTGCATGCTTCTATATTTTTTCTGTCTTTATCGGTCCTGGAATCATATCTCACCTAGATCCCTAATTCATCTCCTATTCCTTTTCCTCATTCCAACCCTCCAACACTTCCCTTCAACCAAAAGACATACGTACTCTCTACTGTGACCCAACCTGTGCTAAGATTAAATAAAAGTTAAAACTTTATTTCCTCAGTCGATCAAGCTACATTTTATGTACTCCATAGTTACACATGTCTAGTGACTACTGTATTGTGGTATCACAGATTATAGAAAAGTTACTTCATTGTGGACAGCTCCGTTGGACAGTGCTGGTCTAAATTAATCTTTCTGGAATGAATTTCTGCTCATTTCCTTCAAGTTCCTGAGTATAGAATCCACACGGCTTAGCATATGATTGTGGTCCATTTTGCCCTACACCATCACAGCTGTGTCTGACATCACTTCCCCATTTTATGACCACCCAACCGGATTTACTTCCTGCTGTCCCAAGGGGACCTGCTCATTCGTTTGTCCATCATGGTACCTTGAATTTCTACTCTACTCTGTGCTCCTCTAATCATGGCATACACATATGCACACCTTTAAACCATCACATAATTGCCAGTTGATGTCAGTACACACTAACATTCTTTAACTTGTCCCATAACTCTCTGTATGGTCGTTTCCCTGACCACATCTCCAGCCTAATCTTAAATAGTATTTCTTCACACTCCATCTGTAGTTCTCCTAGTTCCTCCAATGCCCCCTGCTGCCTCTTGCCTAGAGTCTTTTCACAGGATGATTTCCTTGGTGCAAACTCTAATACCTCCATCTTAACTGACTATTCTTTCTCAGATCTCAATTAATTTATATCAACATTAGCAACATTAGCAACATCCTTATTAGATCAGATGTCCTTAGTAAGATCTAACAGCACCATCTAAGACCACATTAGAGCTGATTATACCTAAAGGTATATGATTGGTGTGCACGATGGAATATGCTCTAGTTTATAATTAGTCCATGAGCTCCATGAGCAAAGTAGCTGTATCTTCTTTGCGCACTGATTTTACTCTAAACATCTAGTACATGCCTGATATATAGAGGGAATTCAACAACTATTTATTGAACTAGAAGCCTGGTACACGAATTCGTGCATAGGTGGGGATCCCTGGCCAGCAATCAGGGTCGATCTGGGCCATCTCGCCCAGTCCTGATCAGAGCTGATCAGGGCCGGCCAGCTAGGGGAGGGACCACAGGAGGTTGGCTGTGGGAGTACACTGACCACCAAGGGGCAGCTCCTGTGTTGAGCATCTGCCCCCTGGTGGTCAGTGCATGTCATAGCGACTGATTGACTGGTCATTCGGTCGCTTAGGCTTTTATGTATATAGATGAGTATATTTAGCTAAAAGGGCCTTGAAGAAAATTCTGGGTAAATTATACACCAAAAGCAATTAAAATCAAGGAAGCGATCAACACAAACTTCTAAAATATTAAACTTTTACTTTAGAAATTATTGCTTCTGGAAATAACTTTACTAGATACTTTGCTGAAGCCTGCAGATGTACATATAAGGTCAGAGAGAGCTGTTAGCAATATTAACTGCTTGCCAAGGAGAAAAGAGGGAAAGGAAATCAGCTACATTAGAGTGGCTACATTATGCTTATTAAAGAATCGATTGGCGATTTCAGCTTCTCAGCCAGATCCAATTAGTGCCAGACGAGAACAAAGGGCTTGGCTGCTGAAACAGAACCATCAGTCTGTCACATCAAGCCTAATAGGTCCATTTCCATCTCAGAAATGCACCATTTTTATTTCATCTGTTGCTTGTTTAAGCTCCTATGTGAAACAAAGAACAAAATAACAATTGGGGAAATACAGTGGAAATTTAAAGTATAAAATATCACAATTTCCAGGCTAAATCTATCCCCAGTGAGGAAAGAGAGCATAGGATGGTGATGAAAAGCAGGGGCCACTTCAGGTTAGAGGCAGAGCTGGAGTCCAGGGTTCTTTCAAGGCTGACTTGTAGGGGGTTGATCTGTCACGTAAAGGGGATGAAGGAAGCAGGAGAGATCAGTGGGAAAAGCTAAGCATGGCTTATTTCAGCCTATGCAGTAGGGCTTCCAGGAGGTTCTGGAGCAAACTGCACCACAGAGTTAGTCCCCCCTGGAGGCAGAAGAAGCAGTCATTTGTATTCTATAGGCTGGAGGAGATGGTTCTGTGGTGGCCAGAGGCAGTTCTTCAGAGAGGGAGTCAGTAGCTGGCTGGTAGAGGCCACCTCTGCAGCTCCCAGGGTTAAAAAAATCCTAGTCCTTCACTACCTGGTTGTGTGGCTTGGGGTACATTCCTTAATGTTCTGTGTCTCAACTTCTTTGCTAGAACTCAGGGTTATTGTGAACATAAGAAGAGTTAACACTCTTAGTATAATTCCTGAACTCCTAGTAAAAGGTCCATGCATGTCAGTTATCACACACTAGTATAATGTTATATAAAGGAAGCCATTGGAATTCATGGAAGAAGATGCATGTTTTATCTTAGGAGATGAAACTGTCAGACCCAAGAACCCTGCTGCCCAAACCAGTACTGCTTCTGGAGTCAACGGCCTGTTCATTCTGATCCAGTGATCAGGATCATAGATGTAAAACAAAGATGGGTCATTATTAAGTGTGGTTAATACACAAAGCTGGTTTGGATAACTGGGAACCCCAACCACACAGAGAAAAATTCCTTTCATTTCTTCTCGAACCTTATGTAACAAATGTAGTGCTTTTAGGAGGATGAAATCTCATTTGTCTGGAATACCAGACGGCCTGACTCAACAAACGATGCTAGAGATTTTCTCTCAGAGAATAGCTTTAGACAAAAGGAAGCTCAATATTTACAGCCTCCAGAGATTAGTGGTTTTCTCTAGGTTCACACAGTGAACCTATTGGCTAATATCTCAGTTCTCCACGCTTTTACTAGAGAAGTTTATTAGTGTAATAGCTTCTCTTCCTTGCCCTATGAAAAAGCCATCAGATTATTAGCTCAGTGTGGCCTTTTGTAATACAATTCATTATTGTGAACCCATCATAAAATTCCAGCAATACAACGAATAAGCTCACCTTGGGATTTATGGTAATAAAACAACTTCGGCTCGGAAGTCTAAAGTCAAAGCTACAAATAAATGCATTTGCCACTTGGATCCATCCAAAGGGAACGCTATTTCCCAGCATAATTAAATCTGACTCCTACAAACATCTGACTAGATACTAAAACATGTTTTTACGTCAGGGCAGAGTAGTTCATGGTTGCAGAAAATATACAGGATTCAGACCTGGGATTCAAATCCTAGTGATATTAACGAAGTGCAAAGACTTGGGTAAGTTATATTCTTCCAGTAAATAGGGATAGCATACCTATTGCTAAGGCTCTGGTGAAAACCACATTTGCTAATGGTTGGGAAGGTGTTTTGTAATCTTTCAGAGACAATGTATAGATGAGGTGGTACTTGTAGCTTCCTAAGCACAGTTGTTTGTTGTGGAGAGCGTCGACAGTGTTTGGACAGGTTCAAGCCTCGGACTAATGAAAGGGGGCAGTCCTAACATTGCCACGTGCAAGTCCCAGCTTGGAGGGCAGAGCCCTCCTAGCACAATTATAGCCAGAACCTATAGTTGTAAGCTTGAACCTATGGTCCAAACATGTGGTCCCACGTGCCTGAGTAATGTGGGCTTGATGGAATTCAGGTGCATGTAATTGAGTAGATTTGAAACCCATGAGAGCGTTGCAACCACGCCCTTACTTTGCCTCGTGGAATCTGGCTATAAAATAAAGAGACGGCTTTCGGGCTGTGGCGCTGTTGCTATCTCTCCACCAGAGAAGATGGTGTGCCAGCCAGACCCAGCTTTTATTCTCTTGTCTGTCTTTTCTCAATCCCTCACCGTCCCCTCTCAGGCTCACCGAACCCGGCTGAGCTGGCGCACATAAGGTGCCCTGGGGCTGAGTGTGCCATGGCCATACCGGCTCGCCATAGTTACTAGGTAAGTTGCCTGTTGAGTGTGTTTTTGTTTTACTTGTTTGTTTGTTTTCAGCTCTTGTTATTCTTGATCTGGAACTGTCAAGAATAATAGTAAAGCAGTCAATTTTATTCTTGTTTATATGAACATCAATGTATCCATGAACACCATTAATACCATCACTTAAATATAATTCATAGGCTGGGTCACAAAAGTTATACATTCTTTTCTGTTCAACTTGAACTCTGAAGCATAGAAGAATTACATTTGAACATAATACTTAAAGGCAACAAAATGTCCTTTTATGTGTGGTTAATCTCTGCTTAGAGTATTATTGTGCCACCAGCAGATCTGTTATACATTTTGTAAGCTCTTCTGAGTCAAGGCCTGGGTTAATTTCTAAAAGTTAATCTAAAAGTTTGTCTTCCTCAGCCCTCTTTTTAGGAACTCAATAGATGCCAGCGAGTATTCTTAGCAAGTATGTCGGTCTTGCACACTCACCTGTGCTTTGTATATTAATACCAAAGATTGGATTTGGATGATGAAGAGTAAGAATCCCATCTGTGACAATAGACTTATCTTCCAAACCAGTACTACTAAGAATGAAGATGGTATTTAAACTCTATTTAATTTATGAATGTATCTTACAAATAGTTCCAAAAATAAGCAGACAAAAATAGAAATGTTGTTAATGATTATAAGTCAAAACTCAGAAACCTCTTCTGGAGAAAGAACATGTTAATGGAAATACTTCATTTTCTTCTTATTTTCACTCTTTCAATGGGCTTGGCATAGCTTTGTGTTTGAAGCGAGACCTGGTTAATCTAAGCCAGGCATTGACATTTTCTTAAAGAAAAGAATCCACAGAGCTTGAGAAACTTAATGTTATCAGAATACCATGCTTTCTGAAATGGCTTTGAAAGCAGCTGGAAAGAGAACGTTTAAATTCAGTCAACTGCAGGCAATGGTTGCAAAAGGTCAAATCACAAAATGTTCCCTGAGATGTGAAGCCACTGCTGGGGATACTCTGCAAAATTATAGGCTTAAAAATTTGACCTCACTGGCTCTTTGATCTATGCCCAAGCACTCAATTTCAAAGTATTTTTTAAAAATTTATTTTTTATATATTTTTGTTGTTGTTGTTTTTCCCTGTTGGAATTCCCTCACCCAGAAAGTCTTTCATTTTGTGTTATTCAAGGTAATTTTTAAGATGTCTGTCAAAAATAATTACTATTGTAAAAAAAATATTTGTAAATCACATCATACTACATAAAGTTGGTTCTCAAAAGGCTCAGCTTCCCTGAATGAATAAACTTCCTCTGTTGATGGGGAAAGGACTAGACTCAAGTCAGTAGACCTGGTTCTGATTCCTGCCTGGCTATGATCTTGGGTGATCTTGAGTAAATCCCTTCTCCTTTCTGCTTCTCTTTATTTCTTTTTTACAAAATATAGCTAATTCAATTAGCTAATAGATCTTGAGGAAAGCAGACAACTACATCCATTTTCTGGTTACATTTGGGATTCAAACCTCAAGGCTCTTTGAATTTTCAATTTATATGTGAAAGAATGGATCCTAGCATTAGTCTGTTTGCCTCATGGTGAGTTGTGTGTCTTTCATTTTATAAAGGTCAGTCTAGATCAGGAGGTTGATCTCCAGCACACTCGGTCCACAGGAAGGATGAGGACAGTGTTTTATTTTTTGAGTAAAATGGGCCTCTGGGAGCAAATGCTTTGAGTGAAGGATCATGTGAACCAATGTATGTGGTATCTGCCTCACATCTGGCTTCTGCTATTGCCGGATTGAAAGATTATCAGAAAGCCCTCCAAATCCTCCCCCACTTTTTTTCTTTAGTTGGCATTTGCTTTATTTTCACAGATGGTATTCCATTAAGAACAATGGTGTAACACTCTACTCACCAAAACTGACTCATTATACAGGGAGTTTTCAGGGCTTCTCTTATTGAATTAGAATTGGGATTTTGATTCTGAGTGTCAGAGCTGAAAGGGAATGTAGAGATCAGGCCACTGTCTTTGCTTTACAGGCAAGAAAGGAGAACTTTGAGGAGCACAGGAGCTTGCTGAGGGCCACCATTCACCCAAAGCACCTGCACCAGAAGCTGGGGGTCTCAGTTTTCCACTGAGTGCTTTTTTATTTCCATTAACACCATCATTTGAAGAACTAAACTTTGAGCTGTAAAGTTGAACTGTGGTTTTTGCATTAAATATTTAATTAGATTCTCTCTCTCCTTTCCCACGCTTGAGTTCCTGAATATACTCCAAAGTTAAACAACCCTTGCTACAGAGTAAACTGCTCTATGATTTGCAAAGAATAAGATAGAAAAATAATGATAATGCTTAATTGTAAAATCTGTATTATTTGCTGAAGTACTATTGTTCTCCCAGCACCAAGACAACTTCTCAGCCAGCTGGCCAGGAGAGATTTCTCAAGGAAGATATGATATTGGCACTAATAAAAATGTAACCTGCTTCAAATCTGTTTAAGTAGTGAGAAAACTGAAGTTTTTTCTTCCCCTTTCTAGTCTTCCTTAAAGGGGAAAAATCTCTCTCTCTTTTCAAGCAGTTTCCATAGGATGTGCACTTTGTAGAATATATTAACACTAATGCATAGGTCTTTCACCCCAACTAACTTCTTAACAACCTATTTGATTTGCTGGCATGGAACTACTAATGGGAAATATTTGTAAAAACCGGCTTGCAGGCTTTAGGACCTTATAAAACTGAATAACGCTGCTTTAGATTAAATATTAGTATCTTCAGTTTTTTAATGGAAGATACCCTTGGTGATGTTTCCAGACTTGTGTTCTGAAAAAGGAGAAGATCCTCCTTTCCATGTTTGCCATGTGTCAGCTTTGGTGAACAATCTGTAATATACCCCGATGACAAACTCACCAAGCTTATGTGTAGCCCGTCTTTCATAGAGCAGCAAAGAAAATTCTAGTGATGTAAACATTCCCCATAAACTCTCATTTCCCTCCTGTAGTATTTGGCCCTTGTTCACACTAAGGAAAGGCCCGGATAAATACAGAATAGACTATAAACAGACTGCTTTCGTTGCAGTTCTAAAATCATTCCTTTAACCACGATCACTTAAGGGTAAATAAAGTATATGTTAGCAAGAAAAGAGAAAGCATATAGTTTAAACAATGTAGAATTAGAGGGGATCTCCAAAATCACTTAACTCAGCTGTAACTAAAACTCAGAGTTAAAATTATATACTCAGGGTCACACCATTAATTACTAGGAGATACAAAATATAAAATTTCAGTAGCTTGGTTCTTTAAAAAAATTTTTGGAATTTGAAATTTTCTCATAGTGATTTTCCATTAAAAGCACGGCATGCCACGGAAATAATACCACGCCAACATAATCATAGAGATATGCAATGTTAGTTATCAACTTGTTCAATTCCTTCATCTTGGAAATGAGGAAACTGAGTCCAAAGAGAAGCTGCTCCCTCCCCACCCTTCCTCCCAGAGAACCGAGAGCTGTCAGTGTCCTTGTCAGGTTGCCATGTGTAATGTGGCGGAAGCGGGAGAGCCGAAGAGAGAGAGGAGCTTGGCATTGGGGAAAATTGATGATCTGCCTGCTGGGAACTGAGCTTGGAGTAACAGCATTTGCCAGTGCCAAGGTTCCCTTGCAATGTGTCAGGAGAAGGAAAGCCAGGGCAGTTTCTAGCATTGCTCTTTGAAGAGCTGTGGCATGTTGTTATGTAAAACAAACCCAGACAAGGGAAGGGATGCCAACAAACAGGCTCGCCACACTTACTCAGCTGCCCTCCCGGGAGAGACTGACAGTGGCTCTGCCTCCTCTGCCTCTAGGAGTAAAAGGCACGCGGCTTGCTGAGTGTAGGTTGAATGACCCTGATGAAAATCTGAGCTGAAATCAATGCACCTCCTTGCTGGGTCTCAGCCAAGGAGGAGCACTTGGGATAGCTCAGCAGAGGAGCATCTTGGCTTGGCATGGAGCCACGTTCTTTAATCACCAGGAAGGGAAGGGCATTCAGGAAACTGGACCGGCAGTTATAAGAACATGAGGTTTTCCCCTTTTCTGGTTAATTCTGTGGATCTAAGCAAAAGCATAATAAAAGCTGAGTTTCTATCTCACGGTTCCCCTGTCTCTGCTCTCTTGCCTCTTGATGTGTTCTGTCCTATGTGACCCACCACCTCCTGTCCTCCCCCCTGCCTAACTTCACACATGGGCTCTTCTTGCCCAAGGCAATGCTCTGTGCTCAACTCGTGTTTATGCAATGAAAACAGTGTAGGCTTTGAGAGCAAATCTGGGTGTGCACCCTGACTCTAGTTCTTACTGTGTATATCATGTCAGGAAAGTTACTGAGCTCCTTGGAGTATCAGTTTCCTCATATCTACACTCATTTCTCCTCTGTGTCACATTCCCTCCCGCAGGTTTGGCCTCCTTGGTGAATCCCAGACTTCCAGGCAGAGCTGACCTTCTTGCTGTTCCTTAGACAGTCCAGCCATCCTCTTGCCATAGTAACTTGGAGGCAATCAGCAGATAGTATCTAGAAATCTGGGAATCCTTACTTTGCAGAATGGTCTACAGCAGTGGTTCTCAACCTTCCTAATGGCGCGACCCTTTAATACAGTTCCTCATGTTGTGGTGACCCCCAACCATAAAATTATTTCCCTTGTTACTTCATAACTGTAATTTTGCTACTGTTAATGAATCGTAATGTAAATATTGTAATGTAAATATCGGAAAACACAGATATTTACATTACGACTCATTAACAGTAGCAAAATTATAGTTATGAAGTAGCAACGAAAATAATTTTATGGTTGGGGGTCACCACAACATGAGGAACTATATTAAAGAGTCGCGGCATTAGGAAGGTTGAGAACCACTGATCTACAGGGTCCCAACCAGCTTTATAGTGCAGCTGTTCTGTGCATTTGCACTGAGGGCTCTTCAGTGTCTGTGTCACCCACACTGTTGGTGGGAAATGGCTTGGTCACTAGAACCCAGGTGCCCACTGATTATTTTATACCTTCATAAGAAAAAACAAACAAAAAAAGAAAATCTAAAATGATTTATAAAACTTGACTCTAAGGCAGAAAGGATATGTAAGTCAGCAAGATAACATTGACTATCCAAAGGACTAAATAGAACTCCAGCATCAAATATAGCTGGCCCGGAGATTCAGCCTGAAGCAAATAGATACACATTTTAGGAATTAGAAGAAAAAATTAGAGGCAATAGGTTCTTGTAGTTGTTTCTCCACCAAAAAGTGCAAGTCTCTGACATCTCGGGATACAGCATATTTATCCCAGGGTCTTATCTTTCCAACTTTATTTCTTCAAACTATTGAACACAATGAGGTATAGTAAAAAAAATAATAGCACGATCCAAGGTGAGGAATGTTGTCTTGCACACAGTTTTTCTTATGCTTAGGTGTAAATTCACACTCATATTCCTCCATTGCAAAAGGAACAGACTGTTCCTAATTTCAAGACTGTACTTATGTTTATGAAACGCCCTTTCTAGGTGACTTATAAGCTCTCCTGAGCCATTTTGCAGAGAAGTATTTATTTCAGTTCTATTTCATTGCTACTGGGAATTTTTAAGAGGAGCCAGTGCATTTTGGTTTTCTTATCTGATATTTTGCTAAAAAAGTAATCCAAATCTACAATGGGTTGAAGACAGTCTTCTGTTAAATAAAATATAAAATGTCAAGTACTGTATTTTGGCCTTCACTTATTTAATCCAAGTAAACTTCAAGGTACATTTTTCTCCATTTTATGGATAAAGAAATGTCTGTTAAAAACAGATAAAATGAATGACTCACTAAACTGCTCCATTGTGAGTTTGTGGCTTAAACCTCAGTTTTTCCAACTACTGAGCCATGTTTTTCTCACTCTGGTTTGAAGAACCAGGGCCTGTTGGAAGTTAATGACTCTAAGGTAACAAATTAATATCTATTTAGAGGCTTCCCTTCGAAACATTTGAAGCTCCATAGTATTATTTGACCCTAGAGACCACTTCTTCACCACATGCCTCTTACTAACTAAGAAAGAAAGCACACCTTTTGTCACATTCCTGCCATTGCTAAAAAGAGAATGATACTTTCCTTAGTATCCCTTGCTTTCTCTGGATTAATTTTCTGAGGAAAGTTGTGCCTTTTCCTTCTGCAAGGTGCTGTTTCAAGACCTCTCCTTGGAAACTAGGCCCAGGTGGCAAGCATTGGCAATAAGAAAGGTCCAGATAAGTATGCCAGGAACTAAGTAGCCTATCAAATGCAATAGACTTCCAGTGACACTCCTGGGTCTAGGAATACAGAATGCATCCACAGTGTCACGCCTGCAGAAATTTGTTGCGGTGAGACGGAATCACTGGTGTAAGAGGAAATAATGAGGCCAATGTATCCTTCATATCTGAGGCAGCACTTCTCAAACTTTATGATGCCTAAGAATCACCCTAGGTCCTGTTTCAAATGCTGATTCTAAGGCTACCCTTCTGGAGATTCTAAATCCACAGATTGAGGCGGGACCTGGAAATCGGCACTTTGAATAAGGAACAGGAATGATGTTGAAGTGCCCATACCGTCCTGTGAGAAATCATGCTCTAAAAAAGTCCAAGGGGGAAATGGGCACATTGGTAACAGTATAAACGTTAAAACTAAAGTAAAAGGAAAACCAGACAGGTCGAGGACCATTTAACAAAGGTTAGGGACGAAGCAACAGCTGAGGGGTTCCAGTGCTACCTCTTTTTCTTTCAAAGCCCCGTCATTGCTCTTAAGGGGAAGAGAACCAATTGTCCCCGTAAGGCATTTTAATGACCAACAGGAGTGGATAACACAGTCATCTGGATCAATGGCAGAGCTTTAAGTAATGACATAAAATCCTTTATTCCACACCTCTTGGGGATAGATGTGTTTTTGAAGCATTTTAAAAAATGACTTTAAAATGGTAACACTATGCATGTGACATGGGTTATGTCTTGTTCACAATTCAGAAGAGTCTGGGACAGTAGCCATACTCAAACATGCCAATGCTTCTGCAGGAAAATGCATGACTATTCATACGAACTGAGAGATAAAGTCTATCACAAGCTTTGTGTCCTTTCGGGTCAGTTCTTTCTGCCATATGTGTTGAGATCAGGTCGGTTTAATGGCAATGAAGTAGAAGGTTTAATCTTCAGATTAAGGCTGTCACTTGAGATTGAATACTGTAGATAAGACACTATAGACTTTTAATAGCAACAGTTTATTAAATACTTAATATTTGCCCGGCATTTTATTGTGTTTCACACATGACCAGTTGTTGTTGTTTTCACAATATTCCTCTGGGGGAGGAAAATGGCTTATTGCTCTCATCTCATCATAAAAGTGAGGAAACTAAGGCCCAGAGGTTTAAAATGATTTTCTCAATGACAGGCTAGGGAGAGCAGAGCAGGATAAGAACGTGGCTGATCTGACTATAAGGACAATGAGATTCTTTACACTGTGCTATACTGCCTGGCTCCAAAATTGTCTCGTTCACTATTAAATTAAGAAAGAAAAACTGCACTTCAATGACAATATAAATGCAACTTGAAAATTTCTTTATATGAATTCCTACAATGTTTTGTTTGTATGCATTCATGTAGTTCTTTAGTGCAGCTCACAAATATTCGCCTTCTCCTTGTATTCTGGATCATGGTAGTAAACCACTCCTTCATCCCGATTGGAGTTAGGTATGGCCATATGGTTGCTAAGGTAGCCTAATCCTGATTGTTACAACACTCACTAATCTGCTGTTACTCAATTTTACTGCTTTGCATCTATGTTATTTACTTCAGTTTCCATCCCTAATCTCTAAAATGACCAAAGTAAGCATCCTATATAATAAAAACCTAATATGCAAATCGACCAAATGGCGGAACAACCAGTGGAATGACCACTCGCTATTATGTGCACTGACCACCAGGGGGCAGATGCTCAATGCAGGAGCTGCCCCCAGTACACAGGCCTTAGGCCAGACAGGGCTGGTGCCAGTGGGGGGACCCCTGATCACCCCACAGATCAGCCCTGATCACCAGCCAGGCCTAGGGACCCTATCCATGCATGAAGTTCATGCATCAGTCCTCTAGTCAATTAATAATGTTGTGTATTAATTTTGCTGTTGACATTACCACTGTTTCCTACCCTGGGCCATTTCCACCAACAATATCTACACTAATAAAAGAGTAAGATGCAAATTGATCGTACCTTCGCGACGCCCACCAGCCAATCAGGAGGGTGTATGCAAATTAACCCAACAAAGATGGCAGGTTAATTTGCATACACAGGTGCTGAGTAGCAAAGGGTGGGGTGGGACACTTGCATTGTCGCCATGGCCATGATGCAGGTGTTCTGCACTGCCCCAGCTGCTCTGGGTCTCTGGGCAGTGTGGGAAGGCAGAAAGGCAGCTTCGGGCCAGAGTGAAAAGGCGGCTCCAGCCTGAGCAAAGGCGGTGCTGGCAGCTAGGGGAAGGAAGGCCCATTCTTGCACGAATCTTTGTGCATCGGGCCTCTAGTAAAAATATATTCCTATATATTTTTGGTCTGATACCAAAGATTGCTCCAAACCTCTAGGCTTACTTTTAAATATTAACACAATGTAGATTTGATGATAAACTATTTTTACACTGATTTTTATTATTTATTTTTCTTCATATTAGTGAGATTCATTCTAATCTTTTCTAGGTTTAAAAAAATGAGCACCATTGTAATGGAAATTTACAGGCCATTTACTCAATATCTTATTCCTCCCTTTCTCTTTGACCAAAATACCCTAATTTCCCTTTAGGAATTTACTCTTCTCTTTTCTCAGCCATTGGATTTGGGTAAGCATCTCACTCCAGATCCTGGGGTCAGGATTAGAATGCCTACCCCTATGGCTAGAGTGATTCAAGGGTGTGATTCAGAACAAATTCAGAGCCAGTAAAGGGACATACCAGAAGCTACAAGGGGAGGTTCTCTTATTAGTGTGGTGGGAAGATATGAGGTCTGGTCTCATTGGGTCATTTTACTACTACTAAGTGAGAAGTTGGATCTCCATAGTGGATCATCCACAGACTACAGTCTGAGGATGGAGCCAAACCATGGATAGAAGAGGAAAGACAAAGACAGAAGTCAGATCTTCAGTAAAATTTTTTTGAGTAACTGAATCTGATACTCGTGACTTAAATAATTCTCCTGTCTGATACAGATCTTGATGCTCAAAGTAAATTTTGCTTAGAGTACTTTGAGACATAGGGAACGTGACTATCTTTAAATAACTTGGAAAATATGGACCGTTCTTTCTTGAGTGGAATCAGTGACCAACTAGGCTTTAGAACTTCCCCAAGTGTGCACTGAGCTTCCCTTACGTATTCACTCAAAGTCGTGCCACAAGCGGGGCGGGGGGGGGGGGGCTGTGCTTAATACGTCTGTTTTCAGTGAATTTATAATCTATTTGGAGAGGCAAGAAACATGTGCAATGATTAAGGTAACACAAAGTGCTTAGCTGCATGGTAGTGACTATCCGTGCGATAAACACCTTGAAAACAGCAATGTAAGAAACAAGAGTCAGGGAAGATGTCACGCACACAGTATCACTAGATCCTGGCTTTTGAAAGGTTGTGCATGATTTGACCATAAAGAAAGGAGCTGAGTATTTTAAGGAGGGGGAATAGAATTGTAGTGGATGGTAATGGAGAAACCAACACCACCCTATCATTCACGCAGTCAGCTATGAGGCAAGGCTCATTTCCCATAGTGTATCCCTTGGCATCGCAGGATAATCCTGTGATGTAGACAATATTGGTTCTCTTTTATAGAAGAGTTGGTTTAGTTTTGCTTTGGTTTGATTTGGTTTTTATAGGTACAACATTGCAGTAGAGTTCTAACTCTATGAATTGCATTTAAATATTCAACTCCCTGCTTAATTTTGATCAGTGTAACTTTCTTTTAGCTCTGCATAAACCAAATTACTTCAAAATAAGTAAGTACACTTTTGTCTGATTTTAAAATGTGTGTGTGTGTGTGTGTTCCTTAATATGTCAGCAAAATATTTCAAGTTCTAGGCTAGTGGAATAAAGATATATATGAAACTCATCTCACTCAGTGCCACAAATTCTATTATGCTTCTTTGTATAATTTAAAGTTAAGAACTTTTTAAAACCTGACTTTTGCCCTCAGTAACACTAAGACATTACAAATCCAGCGAAAGCATTAATTTATTCATCCATGCATAGTTCTATCTGACCCTTCGATTGCAACTCTTCCACACTTACAAGAACAGGCATTTAAATGCCAAACTAAGATCTTTCAGCACAAACAGGAATTAATTTTCCTGATGTCATCTTCTCACTCTCTGTTGAAGCAAGCCTGGAATTTTGAAATAGTTTTCTGCGATAAGCCTACAAATCATAATTACATTAAGCAATACTCCCTTGCTCTAGAGAGATCACATTGATGTTCTTTCTGCTCTGTCCACACCTCTATGCAACCTAATTTTTCCCTGTTTTCAAGATTCAGTCAAATGCTTGTATGTCCACAATTCTTTGTTTTAGCTCCCTTCCTTTAATTCTACAGCAGATGGTCATAGAACACCTACTATGTGCCAGGTCCTGAGCTGGCTGCCAGGAAGATGACCATGGAGTTGGGCTTTCATGGCATTTTATCTGCACTCAGGCTTATAAAGGAGAGGCCCTGTCATCAAATACAAAGAATCTGCAGGTCAGTTAATTAGAAATGGTCTTTTATCAGGTATTAATAAATATGATTTATATAATGTTTTAAAATGCATTTTAACCTAAAAAATACACACTTTATCCACCATTAAAAAAAACAAACAGATCCAAGGCTTTTTTTCTTTGAAAAGGAACCTGCCAATTTGTTATCAAAGTATCACTTTTCATACATGAATCACATATGAATTCATCCAGTTTAAAAATATCAAGTGTAAGATTTTAAAAAATATGTTTATTTTATAATAATTTATAATTAGCCCACAACTAAATATATGCCTCTCTGTAGTATTTAATATATCATTAAAATAGTTTAACTTTTATAAACAGATCTGGTTAGAAATTCAGCAGACTGGCTAAATATTAAATTCAAAGAATTTTAAGGATGTGTAATATAGTAACCCATAAGCCTCAAGTATCCAAATTGCCTTGGACATCAATCAGTACTTGCTGCAGAGGTAATAGAGAGGATAGCTGCGAAGATTAGTTTGATGTGAATTAAATAAAGGGAATAAAGAGCACTTCTACAGTTTTATAATTATTTGAATAACTAACTAAAATAACTAGTCCTTACACTTCCTAAAAGTGAGATGCATGCCTCATATTACTTTTAACCTGTTATCTCCTGACACAGTGTTTTATTTATCATATGTGCTCAGGAAATACTAAACGAATGTTGAACAAAGTAACTAACTGAAGAACACCTTGGTTAATGAAAGAAACATTAGATTTTATACCATGTTTAATAGGAATTCTTAATATAAATTGGCAAGCTTTCTTGCTGTATAATGCTGAATAAATGATCCTATAGAGTTATGTATAATGCTTTGCAATTACAAAGCCATTTTCACATACTTTAACCTCACTTAATTATTATAAAGATTCTAAATAGAATATTTTAGTCCTTATTTATAAGCATGGAAACCAGCTCAGAAACGTACCCTAGTCCATGTAGTTTGCAGAGATGGCACCAGAACTCGGTATCTGCCTCCTCGTCCAGAATTCTCCCAGGTCTCCCTCTTTAGCTAGAAAGATGCATCCTTCGAGTAAACGCTACAGCACTGGAGTGCTGATTGCAACTTCCTAATGTCACCATTGCACAGAGAATTCTAGCAGTTATGGTTTTCTGCCAGGCATGGGATTTCAATCCTAGAGTGATAGATCTCAAGAAGAGCTCAATATCAATACTCTGCTTGACTATGACCTATTATATTCTCCTAGGCCACAGAGAAGAACTGTGGGTCAAAGGTTGACTGTAGCATCAAATGACTATCATCTCTAGAGATCAGAATTGTCTGGATGCAAAGCTCATTCCTGGCACTTCCATGGGAGAGGAATGCAAAAAGTAGGGGAAGACAAGCAGAAACCTTACAGCATCTCACTCACTGAGCCTTATGCTGACACAGCTACAGAAACCTCACGTTGGCTGAGTTTTTAGTGAAGGCTCCCCAAGCAAACTCCATTTCTCAGAGTGTGGTTGGCAGCTGGTCTCTGCAGACACCTCTCTCCCACCAGCTTCTGTCTGGGAGGCACTAGGCATTGCAAGCATGGGGGCGAGCATCCCTACTGCCAGAAAGAGGGGTGGGTGGAGGTAGGCACCTCGCAAACATAAGCCCCTGGAGCAGTCACAATTAAGAACCACAATAGCTCTTAAACCGGTTAATGACTATACCGATACTTTCCAATGATATTCCAAAGTAGACTAAGGTATTTTAAAAATTTGAGATATTTTTAGGATAATAGTTTCTTCATTCAGGAATAAAAAAAGAGTGAGGATGACACACTGTACTACTGAAGCATGTATGCATTGATGTGCTCTGGTGCAGTAAAAAGTATGGATTTCTGTGCGTGATGCTTCATTAGGCTTGTCACAGAGATTCATGTAAAATTATTTAAAATCCACTTAGATACAGCTCATTGTCATCCCATTAGACTGTCAGCTGCTCAAGGGCAAGAACCATGTCTAATTTATCGTGGTGGACCCTATTAATGGTGCTGAAACATCTGAGGTCCTGAATGACTCACAATGAAATGAACATAGCTGACAGCAAAGAGAGGAGCCAGCCAGGGCTTTGGACCACTCTCAGCAGAGCGAAGCCACGGTGCACAGAACGTACACAGGCAGGCTTTGCAATCTGAACTGAGTCTGACCCACTCATTAGACCTGTGACCTTGGGCAACTTACACCTCCTTTCTGAGCCTCTCTTTTTTCATTTGTTAAATGGCTGTATTAACACCCACACTGCATGGGGTCATTGACAGAGTTAAATAGCATTGACACTATTTACTATTTCCATAGCAAGAGTAAATAGTTGCCGATCTCAGATTACAGTGGTTTTGAAGTACATCATAACTGCAGAATTATTTTTCCCCCATATCTTCACCCCTCCCCCTCACTCAAGGCATCCTCATAAAGGAAATTTACAGAGCAGAATGTTTAAGAACCTGGTTTGCTATGATTTCGGACCCTTTATTTCTCTGACTGAATGTCAGGGCTTGGACTAGGTATCTAATTTCCTTGAGTTACAGTTTCTTCTCTCTCAAAAAAGGTAGTAATCATATCTAGTTGGAGGTTTTTATGAGGATTAGAGATATACTTTATAGAAATTGCCATGTGCATTTTGTTCTGCAATTTGCTTTCAATAAATAAATCATGTTGTTCATTATTTCATTGACTAACTGTATTACCTTAAAATAAACAGCAATTATCCTGAGAGAAATGTTCAACGAGGCTATCAGTTTTAAAGAACTAAGCATTTGTTTCTCTCATCCCAACCAGAATAGAGCCTAGCACTCATGCAAAGTTTGGTAATGCTTCTTGCATCCCCTCTTAGAGGCAAGAGACTGTACTCAATGTGTTAAAATGAAAGCATACTTCTCTTAAAATGTGTTTCTAAAACTCTACATGAACTCTATGTTTTTCGCCCTACATTCCTCATATAAAGGTTTAACTTTTCAGTCCCAGAAAAGTTAAAGGACTAGATTAGCCCTGCTCAGCACTCTTGCAAACCCCTACGGACTTCAAAACTGTCAAATGCTACAGGTTCCTTCTTGGCATTAGATGACAATGCATTAGTTGTAGGGACTTCCATCTCCCTTTGTATGTAACTTTATCTTTTCATTTCCAAATTTAGCCTTGATTTTTTTTTTTAAATAGCAATCCCCCTGCCCAAGAATAGCAAAAAAATATCAGAAGTTTACCTTTTGTGTTGCTTTAATAATTCCTCTGATTGTTATCAGATTATTATTCTCATGAAGTGCTAATGACAAAATCTGATCATGGAACCCAAGAGTGAGAAGCAGAACCTGAGTCACACTCCCAGGCTTGCTCCTTCTGGAACTGGGATAAGTGATTCATTTTTTTCCCCATGTCTTCATTTCCTTACTGGCACAAATATTAGTGTGTGTGTGTGTGTGTGTGTGTGTGTGTGTGTGTGTGTGTGTATGTGTGTATATATATATATATATATATAATGCTAATGGTCAGGACGCCGTAACGTGTAATGACTGGACCATTAGTGTATTAGCTCTTTATTAGTGCCTATCAGGAGGAGTCTGCCTGTGTGAGCCGCGGGGCATTGCTCCAGAGATGGAGCAGAAATGAGAAATGGGGAGGCGCCCAGAGGAGTCGGGACCATCCTGTGCCAGGAAGGGTGGGGGTGAGAGCCCGTGGCACCCCGTTCACCAGTCCTTCACCACTCACCACTTGCACTCAGAGCACCCCGCTGCCCACCTGCCAGGGGAAGGAGCACAGTGCAGAAAGTGGAAGGCTTCCACGCTCTCCTCCAGCACCATGATGTGGCAAAGCCGCCACATTGCTCAGGAGACAGGGCAGAAGCAGGGAGGTGCCTGGAGATGGGACCAGCCCAAGGCGACTGAGGGACTGAGGGCGGGGCTTGAAGCAGTCAGAGAAGGCCAGAGGGGTTGGGGGCTGGACCAGGCGCGCTGGAGCTCTGCACGGAGAGGTTCAGGTGTTAAGGCAAGGCAGTGGGTGGGTGAGCAGTGCTGTGCAATTGGCTCACTGGGTTCCTAGTATGTGTATATATATATATATGTATGTGTGTGTATATATATATATATATATATATGTATGTGTGTATATATATATATATATATATATGTATGTGTGTGTGTGTGTGTGTATATATATATATATATATATATATATATATCCTATCTAATAAAGAGGTAATATGCAAATGGACCATCACTCCAACACACAAGATGGCTGCCCCCATGTGTTCAAAATGGATGCCCCCATGTGGATACAAGATGGCCACCACAAGATGGCCAGCAGGGGAGGACAGTTGGGAGGGACCAGACCTGCAAGGGAGGGCAGTTGGGGGTGATCAGGCCTGCAGGAGAGGGCAGTTAGGGGCATCAGGCTGGCAGGGGAGTAGTTAGGCATCAATCAGGCTGGCAGGGGAGTGGTTAGGGAGTGATCAGGCTGGCAGGCAGAAGCGGTTAGGGGCTATCAGGAAGGCAGGGCAGGTGAGTGGTTGGGAGCCAGCAGTCCCGATTGTGAGAGGGATGTCCAACTGCCCATTTAGGCCCAATCCCACTGGTATAGGGCCTAAACGGGCTGTCAGACATCCCTCGATTGGAAAGGGTGCAAGCTGGGCTGAGGGACACCCCCGCCCCATGCACGAATTTCATGCACATTAAAAGGGAATTAATTAGAGGAAATATTTTAATATTGCTATTTGCCCTTTCTCTATAATAGAAGTGTCAGAGATGAAAGATAATTAGTAAAATGTATCTGAAAATCTCCCTCCTGTCAGAGTCTGGGGCATGCCCCGGGACCTAGAGTCAAGTCCCTGCCCACCACCCACACATGCTTTGAAAATGCAGGAGATCCAGACCCAGCTGGCCCCATCCCCATCAAGCCCCTCTGGGCGGGGGGCACAGTTTCAGGTCCCCCATTCAGCCCCGCTTGGGGGGTAAGGAGTGGCATGAGGTCTCCCAGACTGGCACCAGGGTGTGGGGCATGGCTTGAGGTCCCCTGTCAAGCCCTGCTGGGTGGGGGGCACGGCCTGATGTCCCACGGCCCAGCACTGGGGTGGGGGCCATGGCCTGAGGCCCCCCATCAAGCCCCACTGGGTGGGGTGTGTGACCTGAGGTCCCCTGGCCCATTGCCAGGGTTGGGGGTGCAGCCTGAGGTCCCCGTCAAGCCCCACTGGGCAGGGGCCATAGCCTGATGTCCCCTTCAAGCCCCATGGGGTGGGGTGCATGGCCTGAGGTCCCTGTCAAGCCCTTCAGTGTGGTTGGCATTGTCTGAGGTCCCTCGCCCTGGCCAGGCGCCATGCAGCCTCAGGTCCCTGCTGTTCGGTCATGACCTTATGGCATTCTGGCTAATTTGCATATTCTTCTATTATATATACTAGTGGCCCAGTGCACAAAAATTCGTGCACAGCGGAGGGGGGGTGTGTCCCTCAGCCCGGCCTGCACCCTCTCTAATCTGGGACCCCTCAGGGGATGTCCAACTGCCGGTTTGGGCCAAATCCCTGTGAGATCGGGCCTAAACTGGCAGTCGAATATCTCTCTCACAATCCAGAACTGCTGGCTCCTAACCAGCCTGCCTGCCTGATCGCTCCTGACCACTCTGCCTGCTGGCCTGATCACCTCCAAATGCCCCCCCGCCAGCCTGCTCTCCCCCAACTGCACCCCCCCCTCCACTGGCCTGATTGCCCCTAACCGCCTCTGCTTTGGCCCCGCCACCGTAGCTTTGTCCGGAAGGACGTCCAGAAGGTCTCCCGGTCTAATTAGCATATTATTCTTTTATTAGTGTAGATATATCTTAAGTCTTAACTCCAAGGTTTTAGACATCAGATTTCTAGGGGCCTTATAGATAATTAGTAAAGCAATGATGATGATGAAGCTTTGTTATAAAGCATTTTCACATCCATTGTCTCATTTGGCTCTCTCTACACCTGTCTGAGAAAAGATGCCTGCTAATGTCATGTAGACCTTACTGACAAAAAACTGATGCACCAGGGGTGAAAATAATTTGATCAAGGTGAAGCCAACAAGTTAGAGGCAGGCCTGGGAGTGAAACTGGATTTTAAGAAATACGAAAACTTTTCTTTCACCACTCCATGATATTGTAACTAAGGACTTAAATTTCCAAGCTACTATGAAAAATACTAAAGCACATGCAATTTATCCTGCAGAAAGCAATGAATGCCAAGGTTTTCCAGAAAGCATAGAAGTAGATATATGTCATCTTTATAACTCTGCTGCATGTTTGTGAATCTTGAAAAGCACCTAGCACAGTGCCTCACATAGATGTGACATGCTCAATAAAAGCTGGCTTTAACATCCACATTATCAACATCAAGTCATTATCAACATGACTTATCTGTGTATAGATTAATAATTAATAGTAGCAGATTTTTAGGACCAAAATATCTCCTATTACTTACTTATCCATTGGCAGCCAGTGAAATGGAAGTCCTTTTTTAAAATTAGACTAGAGGCCTGGTGCACAAAATTCATGCACTGGAGGATGGGGTTCCTTCAGCCCAGTCTGCACCCTCTTGCAGTCCAGGAATCTTCAGGGGATGTCCCTGCAGGGAGCAGGCCTAAGCCGCAATTGGACATCCTTAGTGCTGCCGCAGAGGCCAGAAAGGCTCCCTGCCACTGCTTCTGCGCTTGTCAGCTGTCAGCCCAGCTTGTGGTTGAGCAGTGCTCCCCCTGTGGGAGTGCACTAACCACCAGGGGGCAGCTCCTGCATTGAGTGTCTGCCCCCTGGTGGTCAGTGCACATCATAGCGACTGATTGTTCTCCCGTTTGGTGGATTTGCATATTACCCTTTTATTCGATAGGATTAGTCTTACATAATGATAAGGAGACAGGAGCTTGGGGACTTAGATGCTATTGTTTAATTCTAGTTTTACTAATAACTGGACAAAAGAAAATATTTTAAATTATTGAGATGAAGTACTTCGTCTGTCAATAGAGAAATAACTAATTTAAAGAATATTTCATAGAGGAAGGGTTAAAATTTTAGCTCATTGTTATGATTAAATAAAATAAACATAAATTTTATTTGCAGCTACTCTATCTGCACTCTTTCTTAGGGCTGTTAGAGACATTCAGGATTTTTTTCCATACAAAAAGTAACAGCAATAAAGACAGACTGACCTTTGCATTACTTTATGGTCATTCTTTATTAAATCGTGTTCAATTACTTTCTCCTACTGACATGAGGATGATTCTGGTTTATTGTTTCCTAGAAGTCACCACT
This sequence comes from Corynorhinus townsendii, assembly GCA_026230045.1. NCBI lineage: Eukaryota > Metazoa > Chordata > Mammalia > Chiroptera > Vespertilionidae > Corynorhinus > Corynorhinus townsendii. The sequence goes on along the minus strand of JAPDVU010000006.1, from coordinate 159,604,000 downwards.
GCCTAATATCTGTAAAATTGAGTTTATTACGGGACCAATATTTATGGACTTGCTTTTTGTTGTAATTAATAAGCTGTCCCAGCAGTACAGCAGAGGAAATCTTGCCCATGTTTATAAAACCTGACAGTTCCTATCACCCCAGAGTCATTTTCATGTTAATATTGTGTCTTCTCACCTCTTCTTCTGAAGCCAATTTTACATAAATAGGAAATCATGGCTCTAGGTCATTGACAATGAAGCAGGCTTAACCTCAAACAGTCTTTTTTTAAGAGGATAATTCTCAGAGTGAGAGACATGTTATGCCTGGGCTCTGTTTTCTTCGACAGGTAGTCATTCCTTTCCCTGGCTGGGATGACATCCTGACATATGATCTTGATCTGCACTTACTCACGTGGCCAGCCACATGGCCATGTGTAGCGTAAAGGATTATTCTAATGGTAAATTGTGTAGTTCATACTCTTTGCTATCTTTTTCTACCAAGTTCATACCTCCAGAGGCCTTTCCTGGCGGCCCTTTGCTTGCCCCTGTGACTTGCTTTGGCGAATAGAATGTGTGTCAAGTGACACATGCCTATCATAGCAGACATTTCAAGAATCATTTTTAAAAATTATTTCTCCCTTTGACAATGAGAATGGAAAGCCACAGAATGAAAAGAAATGGGGAAGAGTAATACAATACATATTAGTTTTAAACTACTGAGATTTGAGGGTCATTTGCTTAAAGTGGCCAGTACTATCTAATTTTGCCTTATTTGTATACAGCCAACTTTAGATAGACAGATGACAGAAAGATATAAAGACAGACAGATGGACAAATAGATGCCTTAACAATACAAAGAAAACAAATTACATACCAGATAAAGATAAATGGCCAAAGGCAAGCCTTTCTGCAAATACAAATTCAGAAATAGCTCTAGCTTTCATGTCATCACTGGATTGGAAGATCAACCTGTCAGTCAGGAAAATGGGTGTCTGTTTAGTAACTTGCTCTGGTTTGGAACAAGGTCCTTACTGTCTGTGGGTACATTTCTGCAAGATTGGTTGTGTATGATAATCTCACCTGGAAAAAGAGCATCACATTATAGAATTACTGAGGTGATCTATATAATAAAAACCCAGTGGTCATGATGCCAGAACAACCAAAGACTGGTCACCAGGAGGCTGTGTGTGTGGTGAGGCATGCGCAGGTGGGCGGGGCCATGTGATTTCACGCTCTGGGCTTCTGGTGTTTATATAAAGGGCTTACCAATGCTGGCACATCATGTCTGTCTTATTATTGTAGAAGGGTTAGTATCAGAACTGTGTGTTTTTTTGTCGTTGTTAATCCTCACCCCAGGATACTTTTTTATTGAATTTTAGGGAGAGTAGAAGAGAGAGGGAAAGACAGAGAGAAACATCAATGTGAGAGAGACACAGCCATTGGTTGCCTCCTACATGAGCCCATCCCCAGCTGGGGAAGAGCTTGCAGCCAAGGTACTTGCCCTTGACCAGAATCCACCCTGGGTCCCTTTGGTCTGAAGGCTGATGCTCTATCTATTGAGCCAAACCAGCTAGGATAGCATCAGTACTACTTTAATGGACTGCCAATTCACAGCATATATACTTCAGTCAAATTTATGTAATTAAGCTTTTAAAAATAAAATAATAAATTAAGGTTACGTTAATCACTGCTGATTACAAGTATTCTCTCTATTTAAGGTCAATTACTGTCCTTTCTCCTTTCGAACGCATTGTCATAATCATTGTCCTATCCTGACCCTCTCTTAATTTCTCATTCACAGTAAATTCACTTGACATCCACCCTTGCTCCTCACACCCACAGCGGGCCTATTTTTCCTGTGCGAAATTCACTTTTCAGATCTTAACTAAGTTATCAACAATCTCTATGGCAACACCCTGGGCCTCTTGCCCCCACAGTTGCCACCAAAGTTCTCTATACATGATAGATAAAATAGATCTGTGAATTTATGAGTTTCACAGAATCAGAAAACCAGAGGAAATTTCTGTTAGGAACTCATGGGGATATAGAAAACCTAAATACCCACCAGAAGTTTGCTTTTCACAGAGCTGCTAAATGTAAGAAAATACAACACAACATTTCAGGGACAAACCTTCAATTTAAATCTAGTCTGGTGTTTTATTTTGAGATGAAGAAATCAAAGGGCAAGAGAGAAAATCGCTAGTTCAAGGTCATTCACCTATATGGTAGCACAACCTCAAAGGCCATTCTTAAATAGCAGTCATAGTCTTTTGCTTTATATCCAGCTCTCATTTTATCAAAGAAAATGGAGAACAGGGCTTTATTACAGAACAATAACTGTACTAGTATTCATCTTTAAAGAAGTACAATGGGAAAAAGTGTTAATTGGCTATGCAAAACTGCTAATCAGTAATGTGCAGGAAAATTGCAACAAAGCTTTTGGTTGCTTGGATGTGGGCTGAAGAAGCAAAACACAGAGAAGTCTAGATGCACAGATGTTTGTATAGGAAACTTCAGAATTTTGTATTTACTTTAAGTCCATCTTCCATGAAAGTGGATCGCATAGCTAAAGTGAATGAACTTAAAATCAGTTTGAATCGTATGTACTAGACAGTTATGATAAATAAACGCAATTTTGGAATGTAAAAATCAAGTGAGACCTAGGTCAGCCAGGTTCCGGCACTTCTCTGTAACTCACTGTATATTCTCAGGCAAGCCTTGGTTGGGTAATACATATCACATTCATCTCTTAGAGCATTGTTTTATGATAGAAACTCCCTTTACCTATCAAAGATAAAAATACTTATTTTCACAGACACATATGTTTTTCCATTTGATCTCATTATCTTTCATATTCCCTATTGTTATGTAGAGATATAGAGGCACATAATTTTCTAAAATAAGGAAATAGTTATTTAAGAAGAAAGACATATAGCCCTGGAAATACAACAGGAAGTGGTAGGGACTCTGATAAACCCGAGATTGTGCCTTACCTATTGGGACAGGTCACAATTCAGCTCTGCCCAATCATTTTCAAATGCCAGTGAAGACCCCAATGTTGACAATGGAAAGATGTTTAAAATTCCCATGTGAAATTTCTCAATTGTTCAATGTTGACTGAAATAAATAAAATTTAACTCTGTCCTTGTCTAATGATCAGTGATCTAGGCTAGAGTTAGACAATTTATTACAATCAACTTTGCCTCTTTGGAGTAATTTTGTTGTAAGTAAAATTAAAAGTGGGTTTGCTCTTCAAGATTTAGCCCTAATTTTTATTTTTCTATAAGTCTAATTTTAGTCTCTGTCACTAATCCTGGTAACAAGAAACCACCAACTAAGAAAAAGTAATTATTAGGTGGTTACAATTTCTGTCTATAATTGCATTATCTCTTATCTCTTTAACAAGTAGCTCTTACACAGCTCATGAATTACACATTTCCTTTTATATTACATAGCTCTTCACCACTTAGCAATGAACAATAGATATAATGATGGAAAACAAGGTGTGTGATACTGTAAGTAATATGAGTGTAGGCAGATTAAAAATTGTTTTTGGAAATTATTCCAGTGAACTCAATTTTTTAAATTGTGGCTTTCATATTATCAGCAATATCACTTATTGTACTTCAGTATTCATAAATAAAGATATATTGCTGATAGAAAAGCACTTATGGGTAAAACAATTAGGTTTGTGGTGGGGAATAGGAGAACTGTAATTTCAAAAAACACTACTTGTTAGGATTTCTTTTTTTCATAATTCTGAAAGATGGTTTATAGCAGGAGCAGTTAATTTGGGGTGGATAAATGAGAAGACAAATGTGAATAATTATACATTTGTGATGTGATTTATATGTTAAATGTGAAGCATTGTCAATTTTTGAACAGCACAAACACCCACATACATAAAAGTAAACAAAAATATTATACTAAGTCATGTTTAGCATATTTGTCAATCTCTTTTCCTTGAACTTTTCTGCCTTATTGAATGTATTGATCGATTTTCCAAAGGCAATAGATTACGGGAGTGGCAGATGAGAGTGGTAAACAAATTCTGGTCAGTACCAGTTTGTATGCCCAGTAAATTCTTTCCTGGGCTGTTAAGTACTGCTGTGTGCTATGATCCTCATAATGGCTTCCTTTTGAAGAAAGAAAGTTAAGTTTTAAAAAATGAAAATTATTTTCCTTATTGCTATTCACTGCCCATTGCAGTCTCTGACATGCTTAAATTTACATATCTCAATGCTGGAGAGCATTATTTTCTGAAAATGCAAAAATAAGGTGAAGAAATTATTCAATTGTGTCCAATAGAGTAAAAGGAATGAGTCGAGTACACAGCATGGTGTCTGTAGATTTGGTCTCCATCATTTCATTCACATTTCTATATTTTTAAAAAAATACTACTGTTTTACATTTATTTTGGGGTAGCAGCTGGACAGGAGGGCTCTATTATATCAATCACACTGATGAATGTGTCTTTTGAACACAGCAAAATGGGATTTTTAATTGAGTTAGGAAAACACCAAAAACTTGGATAAAAATTAATGTTGTTTTGATCTGGTTGGTTTTGATAGACTGTGAAAATAAGATATTAATCCTCGAAAATACTGTAAATACAGTCATGCAAACCTTTTATTGTGTTTTATTTCTGATGAGATTTCTCTTTGAAGAAAAAGTTTTATACAAATACAGTGAACCCAACAGTTCATTAAGTCCAGATTTGGGTGGTAACCCATAGGTCTACTTTACTCATGTGCAGTAAACATGTTTTGGAAAAATGAAAGAATATCATTGCTTAATTGTTTCCCACTTGATCTTATTGCTATGTGTAAATATAATCGCTATTCCTACAGGTTAACATTTAGTTGATGCCTGCATGCATTTGTCATATTAAGTGCTGTTATTGAATTTCATTTGCTTCTGTAAAATTAGCTCTTATAAAGCTTAGAAATAACTTTTAATTAACGAGAGAGAGAGAGAGAGAGAGAGAGAGAGAGAGAGAGAGAGAGAGAGAGAGAGAGGGAGAGAAGGGTGCCATTCCCCCTAAATTAAAAACTAATGGAGTTTTGCATTAGACTTGCTTTAAAAACATGTTGAAAAGTTAATGAAGGAAAACATTTCAGGAGAACATTAATTTATAAAGAAAGTCGCTCCTACATTATACATGTATTGTGTGACCTTGGTTGCATCAGAGGTTATGGATAGCTCTAAGGACAAAGACTTTAAAGGAGCATCTAGTCAAATGCATTTATTTTAAAAATAAGAAAATTTTGCCCAGCTGGCATGGCTCAGTGGTTGAGCATAGGTCACTATGAACCAGGAGGTCATAGCTTGATTCCTGGGTTGCAGGCTCCCTCCCCAGTGGGGAGCATGAAGGAGGCAGCCAATCAATGATCCTCTCTCAACATTGATGTTTCTATTTTCCTCTCCCTCTCCCTTCCTCTCTGAAATAAATAAAAATATATTTTAAGACAATAAACTTTCATCCTAAGCTTCTTCCCATGGCTATTAGAGGCCCAACTCTCTTTATATAATTTATACATTTTCCTCTCCTGAAACCATACTCGTTTTTCTAAATTAAAGCTTAAAGAAAATAAAACTCTATTATTATGCAGTCTTCCATTGATTTATTTTAAGATAGTATGCTGCTTCAAGTAGTTTGAAAAGTTGACTATTGACTAAAATGGGCTCACAACTTACTGTGACTCAGAAGTGCTGGGAGACTCTAGGATTGATACTGTAGTTATTTACTTCTCTCTATCATTTAGGTTCCTAATTTATTTTCTTTCAACATCTTCAGTGAAAAAAAATTACCATTAACGTGTATCTTTTTAAAAATTTCATTTTTCTTTCCTCCAACTAGTTCACTTCAATAATGAGTAAAAATCATCTTATTTAAAATACAGCCTGGCCTGGCTGGCATGGCTCAGTGGTTGAGCATCGACCTATGAACTGGAGGTCACTGTTCAATTCCTGGTCAGGCATATCCCATGTTGCGGGCTCGATCCTTAGTGTGGGGTGTACAGGAGGCAACCAATCAGTGAATCTCTCTCATCATTGATGTTTCTATCTCTTTTCCTCTCTCTCTCAAAAAAAAAAAAAAAAAAAAAAAAAAAAAAACAACGAATAAACATTAAAAAAAAAAGAGGCTATAAGCCTCTTAATTCTTAAAAAAAAAAAAATACAGCCTGGAAGATGGGAGCTTTTTAATTTTTTCCTATTTGGAGAGTTATTTGAATTATTTGACCAGTATACTAGTATATACCCTGATATAAGCAGAGAAGTTTGGACTTGAGCTTGGTATTAAATAAGGCAAATTGGGCACAAAGACCTGGAGTACAACTTACACAGAAAAGGGAAGGAAGGTGGGACAATAGTAGGAAAGGTTAGGAATCAAACAATGAACAGGGACTTATCCATGGAGCTGACTTTTCTAAAATTGTGGTCTACATGTTACTGTTGGAAAGTAAGATGAATTTAGTGGTATGTGAACTTTTTAATATTTATGGATTTTTTTGCATTGGAAACCAGGAATATATAACTAGGACATGGAATCTAAGTAAAAAAGATGTTAAAGACAAAAAGGAAGTAAATAATAGTTAATGTATATGGGTTTGTCAAAAAATTATGAAGATATTTTATGAAATGCTGATGTTTGCATTGCTAAAAACAATATGGGAGTTTTAAATTTTTATTCATTGACTTTTAGCAAGAGAGAGGAAGGATGGGGGAGAGAGAGAGAGATTTGTCATTTTACTTATTTATGAATTCATTGGTTGATTCTTGTATGTTCCCTGACTGGAAACTGAACCCACAACCTTGGCTTATGAGGATGATGCTCTAACCAACTGAACTACCTGACCAGGGCCACAATATGGAAGTTTTAATGGCATTTTTATGTGGGAAGACTGGGATATATTATTTAATACTAGAAGCCCGATGCATGCATGAAGATTCATGCTAGATTGGCCTTCCTTTCCCTGGCTGCCGGCACCACCTTTCCATTCAGGCCCTGCCTTCCCACCCTGCCCAGAGGCTCTGACAGACCAGGGGTGGGGCTGAATGCCTGTGTCGTCGCCATGGTGATGATGCAAGCATCCCGCCTGCCTCTGATTGCTAGGTGCCTCTGTATGCAAATTAACTGCCATCTTTGTTGGGTTAATTTGCATATCACTCCTGATTAGCTGGTGAGGTAGCAGAGGTAATGTCAATTTACATGTTTGTCTATTATTAGGTAAGATGGGAAGACTGGGATATATTATTTAATATGGGAAGACTGGGATATATTATTTTTAAGTCAATGTGATGGCATTTGGATCCCAAGAACATAGATAGATTCCCCTATGAAACTAATTTTCCCTCTTTTCTAGCCCACATTTCACATTGAAAACATGAAGGAACAAAGTTCTGCTTGATACTAAAAATTGGGTTAGATAATTTAGTGAACTGGAAATGGGAGCATGACCAAAAAGAACAGTCTTCTACTTTAGAATAATCATTGAGTGATAAAAAATACACACTAGGATCCTGCCTTGTTTATTAAATTGAGGGAAAATGTACAGTTTTATCCATGTAGTTGTCATAAACAATCAGTTCTATTTACCTACTAATTAACAACTCTAGGCAAGCTACCATGCTAAAAGCATCATAAATACCAAGGTAATTATTGAAAGGCTTCTGTATTGAAGTTTGCAATTTATTGGAGTGAGGAGGTAGAAAAGGAGAAAAATGAATGCCCAGCAACATTAAGCAGAAATTATGATTTCATATGGTGGGTGAAAATGCTGTGAGGGGAATTAATGGGATAATGATGATGATGATAATGCCTTTCATATACTGAGTCAGTTGTATGTGCTAGACAGAGTTTTCAGCATTTTAATGGAGTACCTTACTTAATCCTCAGAGCAACCCAGCAATATTATTCAACTAAATTATATCAAATCATGTATACAAGCCAGTATTCAAACGTGGGCTGCCTGACTCCAAGGATGCACATTCTTAAAAATTGTTTTACTTTGTTTTGGTGATAGGGTCAGTGACAGCCTCACTGAGGAGGTGCTGCTTATTTAAACCTTAAAGTCACAAAGAAGAAGGGGATGAGTGGAGAAACCATTCGAAAGAGAAGGGAGGCTGAGATTCAGCGAGATTGGCTAGTTATATTCAAGAAAACGTAACAGATTAGTTTTATCACATGGTGGCAAACTATAGAAAACAAAGCTGGGAAGTTTTTGTTATCAGGTGCTCACATATTAGGAACAAATAGCTTGTGCTTCATGGAATGTACTGAATTCTTGAGACAAGATGCAAGTTGTGCTTCAGACGACCTGGGCCATGGTGGGGGTAACATAGTGTAGTGATTAGGAGCCTGAGTCTGCCGATAAGCCTCTTGAATTTATATCCCATCTTTCATAATGATCCCTTCTCGTCAATGAACCCCTAGACATCTCAGTTTCCTCACCCACAGTGTTACTCTCAGTGTTAATGATGGTAACTATGACTATGAGTATGAGAATTAAAGTAAGTCATTTATGTAAAATGCTTGCTAAGATGCATGTAGTTAGTACTCAGTACGTGCTAGCTTCTATGGTTAATGAGTCAATGATAGACTGTAGAAGAGACTGAGAACAGTGATGGACTTAATAGGCTTCCGCCGCAGTCCAGGTGATAACAGACGACATCGTGAACTAAGACAGTGGCGATGGCAACTAAAAAGAGGATAGTTACACAAGATATTTCATAAGTGCCTTCATGATTCATTAGGTGTGGGAGGCAGAGACATGACTCTTTGAGTGCTTGTGCCTGGCTCGCTATTTCCAGATATAGACTAACCAGGAAGACATGATGATTTGGAGAAGAAATTATGGACCCATAATCTGTTTTGATGTATTGACTGTGGATTAAAGGTATTCTTCAAGTTTTATCAAACTGTCACCCAGGCAATGTTTTAATCAAGTGTGATATAGATCAGTTGGTGGTAGGAGATGAGCCAGGTGGTGAGTCTCCATGGTGAGAAAATTGTTTCCTATGAAATGCTCTCTCCTGTTTACATCAAGTATGTTTTTACTTTTGTAGTAGCTGCATTTTCCGGTTTTTTTATTTTTTTCCCCTAATACCTCCCTTTCTGTTTCTTTTTCAACATATTCAGAGTCTGGGGAACACAAATATACATGCACTTAACATTTAAGAACATTTTAAGTAATATAAAAACATTTGTTTTTTATGAAATTTTGATACAAATTTCTATTTATATCAAATGCTTCTAGTTTATAATTATGGCCCTAATATGAACCTTTTTAAAAAAATCTTATAACTAAAAACAATGGATCAATTTACAGAAAAAAACACTAAGGAACCAGCAGTAGAGTAACTTAGCTTAACAAAGTCATGAAAGGTAGACTTGAATGACTGAAGGTTAGAAATCCCCTACAGTAAGCTAAGTACCAGTTTAAGCAATATTTCCACAGAGGCTGTTAAGGAAAAACATTTCATATAAGTCTAGGACAGTGGTCGGCAAACTCATTAGTCAACAGAACCAAATATCAACAGTACAACGATTGAAATTTCTTTTGAGAGCCAAATTTTTTAAACTTAAACTTCTTCTAACGCCACTTCTTCAAAATAGACTCGCCCAGGCCGTGGTATTTTGTGGAAGAGCCACACTCAAGGGGCCAAAGAGCCGCATGTGGCTCGTGAACCGCAGTTTGCCGACCACGGGTCTAGGAGAAAACCATATTGTAGTAAATGGCTAAGATGAAAAAGGACTAGAACTAGAAATTTGTATATTCCAAGAAAGTTGTTAACATAACTTTGTAGATGTTAACTAATTATGGAGCTATGCTTGAAGACAGGAATGACATCAAGGCATCAAACAAAAGAGCATGTGGAAAATTCCAGTCATTACAAAATCAACCATCACAAGAATCGGGCTGCCTCTCAGCATTGGTGTTCAGTTTCAGTTCAGCCCTCTTCACAGAGGCAAGTGCAATAGGACTGCCCACAAAATACAAACCAGCAGGAGCAGGGAATGGACAAGAAGACCAATGCAAAGGTTAACTACCGTATTAAAATTTGCATCAAGTAGAAGTGATCAATTAGATGATGCTACTCAGTATCAAATCTGATAAGAATGCAGTTTTGCTTTGATTTCCCTAGGAAGATTTATAGCTTTGTGACACCTGGATGATATTTCTTGCTCTGCTTTCAGTAAGTGGATCACTTCCTTCTGGCAGCATCTCTTAAGAGACAGTAAATACTCTAGATGGTCCTCAATATGAGACAGTGGGAAGGGGATGATGTTAGGCCCTGTGATATAAGCCAACCCCTTCCTCATCACCTTTTGGTTTTAATGCAGCTCTGAGCTCAGATGACTGCACAAAAGATTGGCTAGTCATGACTTAGTGGGTTCTGTTTTAGGGTGCTGAAATAATTATAGATATGAATATACAACAGAACTTGATGTTCAGTTTCACATTCTGGAAGTGTGCAGACTTGAAGATTATTTTTACACATGTTCTTCCTTCCACAGATGGAAGAGTTTACTTCTAAGGCAATCCTGAATCTTTTTTTGGCACCAAATGAAACACAGTTCTAGTACTTGATTGTCAGGGTTTTTAGTGAATAATGGAGTAGAAGGCCCCTTTTAAAAATATGTATTTGAGCATTTCTTTAAGCCTCATTCAGGTTCTTTTTTTAAAATAAAAGAGTATTTAGGAAAAATCTCAAAATGCCAATGACAATGTGAGGGCCAGATAGCTCTTTAAATTTGAGGTGGTTTTTATGAAGGTAGAATCTTAAATTTCCATTTTTGTATAGGCCTTAAATTTGCTTCTGTACAAAAGACCAAGGCCTTATTCTCCATAAGTCAGCACAAAACTGGGTCACTGTGTCTTACAAATTCCAGGTTGGGCGTTGTGGCGGGGGGGGGGGGGGGGGGGGGGGGGGGAGGGGGGCGGGACAGGTATATGTGAGTAAATCAACAGAAAACAGCTCAACTATGGAAAGACATGTCTTAATAAATGGTAATCTGAGAACACAAGGTTTATATATGAAATTGGAAGCATTTTATTATTTTCCTCCTACACATAGCCTGTGGTACAGCTCTTTTTGTTCACATTGGTTATCTGGGAAAACTGATGCCCTGAGAATTTCAATAATTTTCTCAATATCAACAGCTGGTAAATGATGGAGTTGGGGTTTGAACACAGACCTGTTTGATACTCCAGTGATGGAGTCAGTTCAAAAGATTAACTTATTGAATGGAGAATTAGTCCATATTCTCCATGGTCACTTTTCTACATTTTTGCACAATTGATTTTTTTCTGTATAATTACTTTAAACACTTCTATTTCAATATGTTATGAAACATTTCTTAAAAGAAGCATTATATCTGTACCTAATATTTTCTTTTTAAATAATCGCTGCTTATTCTTGCTTAAAGAAAGTAAGCAAATAATTTACTAATCCAATTTGAATTCAATTTGCTTCAGATTGAAGTAATCCATTTATATATATATTCTATTATACAATAATACCAATTATCATTTTCTCTAGTAAATTAAAACACTTTAATTTTCTGAATATCACCTGTAGACAGCTACTAAAATGCCTTCTGGATCATATACACCAGAATTTTAGCTCTTAAAGGGTCATTTAGAATTCTGTTTAAATGTATCTTACCAGAAGTTGTCTTCACTACGTCTGTGGTATTTCTCAGCCCAACAAATGAAAATTGATAAAGCCTCCAAGATCTTGTGTCACCCACTTCAACAGAGTTACGCTTCCATTGATAGACAATTTCTTCCCGTGGATAGCCATCTGCCAAGAGATGGGAAAGCACATGTTTAAAATGATTATAAATGAACATATATAGCAACCACCTCCCAGGAACAAGACACCAAGGAATGTGCTGAGAGAGATAAAATTATGACCTAATGAGAACCCTGGACTAAGAAAATAAATACACACCACAGAGAAAATAAATACAATGACATCCTATCCTAATGGGAAGTTAGATTTAAAAATTATGAGGTTAAAATCATCCCTGAAAGTACTTAAATTGCATAGCATATATACTATACATGGCTTAATATATACCATATGTGCAGTCTACATTGGGGTAAGATGTAATAAGTGATCAGTATAAATAGATAGTACATATGTAAGATATTGTTTCAGCATGAAGGGGACTCAACCAGGGCAAAATTTTGAGAGTCATGCAGAAACAGAAAATATTGAGAGAAGAGCAGCCTTAAGTTCCTCTCCAGAGCATGCACCCTTAGTTAGAAGGTGGTGGGGAAAATAACCTCAGAACTGATTTTTTAAAATGGTGGTTATTATGATTTAATTGGCTCTTAGGAGTCTCCTTCAATCCCTGGCTGGGAAATTATATTTATGAAAATAAAAAATTAAAATTTATAATCAGTTTTCATTGCTTTATATGTACAGTTGGCAGATCAATAAAAAGGAGGAGATGAGCAACCTAACACATTTGCTGAATGAGTGGTGAGACAAATATTTGTTTTTAATTCAGGCAGGAAATATGTAAAGGTTACTAAAGCTTAATGCAATTTGTGCTAGAGTCATCATGGATCTTTTTACTACAGTCTATTATCTGATTTTGGTAATAATAAGAAAAATAATAGAGCTTTTTATTGAATCTTGTGTATTGAGATAGCATACCAAGCATTTTACAAACAAAAGAGTATTGTGCTGGGCATGTCTTATAATCTCTGTTGGGTACCTGGGAATGTGGACTCACTAACTGAGAGATTTAGTAATTTGCTCAAGTCTATGGTGACAGAGTTGGAATTTGAACTGGACCTATGGAATGACCATAATCTGTCTTACTCACTGGTGGATATCTAGTTCTAGGTATTACTAGAACTCCAGGACAGGGAGGTAATTATTAATTTTGTTGTCTTTAACAGGTATACAGAACTGGAATGTGCAAACCACGCTGTTGGATCTCTGTGCATGCTGACAGGTAAGGGAGAACATAAGTAACAAATGTGCTGCTACTCTTCTCCTGGGCCCATGGAGAGAGGGAGATGTATAACCCACCATTACCCCTTTCTATTCAGCATAGGCCTGGTGTTACAGTTCTTCTCAACTAAGGGCTCCTAGCAACCACCGCCAATTTATCAAAAGTTTATACATCAATGAAACTTATTTGTGACTCCTGATAAATTAGACCCTTTCCTGCAAGAATCACTCTAATAGGACCAAGCTAGTATTATGATGAAAGAAACTGTCAAAATCTTTAGAGAAAACAACATTGCTTAATGCAATTTTGTATTTTCTGTAAATCTCCCAATTAATTGACAATGCAATTAGACTATTGGTGAGAGGAGATACAGACTACAGAGTGAGTGTTACTTACAACTGGAGAACTCCAAGGGGCAGGAGTGTTCATCCATTGGAAAATTGTGCAACTGTAATTGGCACTCGGCATCAATCGTCAACCTAAACAGAAATACATGAAAGATAACTGAAAATATTTTAGACATAGTTTTAAAAATGTACATTAGCACATTTTCTAATGACCATTCTTCATCTGTATTCCTGGGGAGTATATCTCACATTCTTATGGATAACACAAGATGATTCTCACTGAAGAAATCCACCAAGTCCAGGAGAACAGCATTTAAGACTTAATGTGATCCCTTCGTTTTCACAGGCTGAACAGTAGATTCTCATTGACCCCAACTCCATTTTTTTCAAAACTCAGGATCAGAATATATTTTTTTGGCAAATTAATTGCACACATGAAATTGTTCAGTGACTATATTTAACTTAACAGAACAAACTGTTTTAAGAACTTAAGTTCATTTACTGTTTGCATATAAATGAATGCTGATAATTCTCAGATCTTATCTGCTAATTAAATCAGAACCTTCTGTTTGTAAGTGCTTGTTAGCTGTTAGCATTAAATTACTACATGTGAGTTTAAAAATACCTGTTTCACAGTTGGGTATTACGCATTTTACAATGGGACACCGTGATGCCATTAACTAGGGTTTTATAAAGTAGAAAAATGTCTAATGGTAAATAGGAAATATTGAATAAATATACACAGACATACTAGAAATATGTCTGCCAATGAGTTTCAAATAGTTTATACCTGGTAATACTTATCAAACATAGGTTTTCTGCATCTCAATGGGCTGGAACACTAGGAGGGAGAAAATTTAAAGGTGTTCAGATGTTTTGATCACTTTAGGAGAAAGTATGAACATATTCTAAAATTGTTCTAGTGATGGATTGATATTTTAAATTTCACATTTGTTAGCTATATTTCTTACAATGATATCAACCTTGAAGTAATAAAAATGTTATTTTATGATCATTTGTTAATTTAAAAGATTTTGCAGTTAGCATGCTTTTTAATTTGGGAGATTTTATTTTTCTATAATATAATAGAGCAATTACTGATCTTGAAAAATAACTGATAATTACTGAGCCATGAATTGTTTATATGGCATGGGGTAAAGGTGAATTGTTCTATCATTTAATAAGCATTATTATGGCTTTATTTTCTTTGAACTTGCCCGAAGTCACAAAGCTAATGGCGCAGCTGAGATCTGAACCCAAGATTATGATGTGTCTCCAAAGCTGGAGGTTTTAATCACTGTCACTCAATAATTTTATGCTCTTTCAAAGAAAAGATTAGTTTTAGTCATATGTAAAACTTTAATTAAATTTTATATATTTAGTATAATGTTTCCAAATTAAACTAGAATTATTAAAATTGAAAACAATATAGATAATTTGCAGAAACAAAGTACATACATATATATCTATGCACACACACATTCATAATGCATTATAAATAAGAACAAGAATAAAATTATCTCAGCATAGATTGGCAACTCATTCAAACTTTGAATTTTATGAGTGACATTTTTGAGATGGTTTCCATAATTAAAAATTGTATAGTGATTCTGCAAATTAAGGGAAGTGAGAAAAATGACTATACTGTTATAAGAATATAAAGGAACTTGAGATAGTACCACTTAATACTACAAAAGCTAGACCAAGTCCTGATTTATCAAACTTTGATTTTCACTAGATTCTAATTACAGTCATTGCTGTATCTCTAATTTAATAAAACGCATGATGAATTCAAACTATATATGATGACTTTCTTCTATGCTTGTAGCTATTTTTTCCTAGTGATCAACTCTGTTAAACTGATATAAAGGTTTGAAGCCATTTTAAAGTATTTTATTTTGTATGTTGACTATTATGTAAGGCATTACATATATGTCACAAGGGCATTTAACATGAATCATTTGGAAGCTAAAAGTTCTAGGATACTAAGACCTAGAAGAATCATATTTATATCTTTTACTAAAAATATTTATAAATAAATTTAGTATCCACTGTGCTTACTATATATCAGAGTCTAAGCACTTTCTTTATCACCCCGTTTAGTCCTTCTAACAACTCCATAAGATAAGAATCATTGTCTCTATTTTATAGAAATCAAAGAAATTAAATGTACGAGTTAGCTCAGTTGGATGGGTAGTGTGTTGCAGGGTGGTTATGCCTTCTTTCCCAATAATCCCCATTATTTCCTACCTAAATCCTCTAAATAAAAATGTAACCAACTAAAAGCATCAAACTTACTGTACAAATAAGGCTTTGAGATATATCTTCTATCTAGCACTAAGACCCATGCTATAGATAGCTGCCCCCAAGTCCTGTACATAGAAATTTTGAAGAGTTGCCCTATAGATAGTATACTATAGAGCTAGGAACTGAAGCCAGGTTTGTCTTAATTTTTAAGCCTATGTAGTTCTCTATTATATTGTTTAGTAATATATGCTCACCAATGAAAAAAAAATCCAGCATAGAATTATTTTAGATACATCTAAGTATAATATGCTAAGATAATGGCATAGAAAACCTCCCAAATATTACTTAATGTTTAACTTCAGAAAATAAAAAAAGCTCCAACTTTTCCCTAAAGATGTCTTTCAAAATAGCCAGTAAATTAATTCAAACAGCCTACCAGTGTAGTGGGGAGTTGGTGCTGGGAGATTGAATTCATTCTAGGCACTTGCCTTTGTGCAGCTAAAAAGAGAAAGATATACCGGAGACTTCTGCATAAAAAAAAAAAAAAATCTTCTTTTGCAACAGTTTCCTTGGAAACGGAGACATTCCAAGCATAACAACTGGTAGTCCCAAGGATGACTGTGTTTTAGTTTCCATATTTTAAAGTAGCAGGACACACACACAAAAGCCAAGATTGATGTGAAAATCAGGTGATCTTACAAAGGCAAGGAAAATTGCATGTGCTTGTGAGGGAAAAAAGAGTTCTCACATCAGTCATAGAAAATAAATTTCACCCATTTCTAGTCCTTTGAAAAAGATTACTGACAACAGAAGGAAAACTAATTTTGTGGCGCCACATACTATTTTGTTCAAACATGGCAACCCTGATGTTGGCTTGATGTTTTGTTGTGTGTGTGTGTGTGTGTGTGTGTTTGGTCTCAAGGAGAGTGTGGTTGATCTTTGTTTTATTCTCGGCAATTACTCTTTTTTTTTGAAAGAATACCTTAAGGTATAGAGCACTCGACCATCATTCCAAATTCTCAGCATCCTGTTGGGGGTGGTTATCCAATGTGCATCAGCCTTTTTTGAATTTCTGAAGAAAGTGTCTGGAATCCAGATTTTCCCCACCATGTTGCTATTCAATCGGAGGACTTTAATGGTGCTGTTAAATTTCAAACGTCTGTCATACCATGTTTGGGCAAAAAATATATCAATTGTATATTCCTGTTACAAAGAAAAAGATGAAACACAATATTTGTAATACAGTAGGATTGTATTGTAGAGCATTTTTTTTTTTTTTTTTGGTATTTGTCATCTTTGTTCTCATTGCTATTTTGAGCTACACTTTGGCTTTGAATAGTCCAAAAGAAAGCAAAGACTTTGCTAAGGAGACTCGCTATCTCTTGTAGACAAGTTGATATTTTTATGAAAAAAAGAAAAAACAATAAAAAAAGACTGGTCTAAATAAATTCTGGCAAAAGATCAGAGCCCTGGTACATTTGTTTGCATTTGGTGTTGATAGAGCAGAGTTTCTCATGTTATTTGGGCTATCTAATTTTTTGTTGTGGGGACTCTCTTGTGTATTTTAAGATAGTAGCATTCCTAGCCTCTACTCACTAGATGCCAGTAGCACCAACACAAACCTCACCCACCAACTTGTGACAACTGAAAAATGCCTCTCGACATTGCTCAATGTCTCAGTGAAGACAATCACCTGGGTTGAGAACCACTGCTGTAGAGTGAAAGCGAAGAATACTTTAAAAAGTCCTAAACTGGAGCTGTGGAGCCTCAGTCACCTCATAATAATATGGGGACCCTAAAGAATCTATCTTGCTAGGTAGTGTGAGGACAGAAAAAGAGAAGACACATTAAGTGCTTTACAGCGTGTCTGGCAGATAGCAAACACCAATACAATGTACAAGGTAACCTTTAAAAAACAAACAAACACAAAACTATTATAGTTGTTGTCTTTTCCCAAAAACAAGAAGAAATGAACCAATTCCAAATAATTTTTAACACTTTACTAATCTCTGTCACAAAGCATATTCTCAAAATGCCAAATTGCTGTGGTGATTAATTACTCTGCAATGATTACCCTCAAGGGCATACCACTAAAGTGGCAAGTGATTGACTGTAATCAAAGAGAATTGAATATGATGTGAATTCAGACCATGAATGAGGCCTGGCACCAGAACAGCCAAATTCTAGTTTTGACTATCATTACTTTGCCTCATCCATACTGTTCTGTATTATTTCCTAGTACCTCCTGCTGCCACACCTCATTGCACTTAACTACATTTCCACTGGGCTAAGACATGCCATTTGGTTCTCCATTTAATTCCATATTTGCAGTCTACACATAATGAGAAGGGAACCTAGCTAATGAAATTTTTTTGTCAATGAATTAATAATGTGCCAGTAAGTAGAGTAATTAAACAATTTCTGATGTACATTTTGGCAAAACACATACAAATAAATAAGGAAAATTAAAAATAAGAGCTTTAAGATTATTTAAACCAGTAGCTCTGGGGACTAGTATTCTGGAAAGTAAAAGTTCTATGCCTTCTTCTTCTTAGATTTACAGTGTGCATCAAAATGTTAAATATTCTGTGATTTTTAGTTGGAAAGAAGAAATATGTTGGCATTTGTTTAATGGTTAAATAAGTAAGCTTATCTACACTAATAAAAGAGAAACATGCAAATTGACCATCACTCTGCTATGCCCACCAGTCAATCAGGAGGGAATATGCAAATTAGAAGGACAAAGATGGCAGCTGCCCTGCTGCTCCAGGTACAGAGTGGCCAGGTGGGGCAGGACACCTGCTATGAGGTGGGGGGGGAGGGGCGTCGAAGGGATCTACAGGAGCAGCACTCTGGCCACAGTGCAGACAAAGATGGCAGACTCTGGCCGGAGTGAAGGCCTGGGTCCCGGGTGCCAGAGGAAAACTGGTGCTGGAAGCCAAGGGAAGGAAGGCTTATTGCACGAATCTCTTCATGCAACAGGCCTCTAGTTTTTGTGAATTATGCAGGTGGTGATATACTTTTTAATCACTCCAATTGAGAGCAATTAAAGTTTCTCATATCTCTGACTTAATAGAGTATACAAATTGCTAACTTGGTAAACACTATTTTAAGGTCTTAGTATTATGATGTTATGTTATATTATGTGATGTTATACTATAGACTCCAATTTAGTTTCTCATTTCAGATTTGGATAGAAACTGTTATATAATAATAACTTGCATTTATTTTTACATCTAATCAATTATTTCCTCTGAGAAACAGTTCTGATTTGAAGCAAACTATGCCTTCTCCACACCAACACTATTCTAAAAAGTAGTGGAGCCCTATATTGTATTTTGTAATAAGCAGTACTTACCAAGTAAACTATTATTGAATTTTAACTATGACATTTTATACAAATTATTTTTATACATATGATCACATTTAATTCTCATAATAAATCATTAAAATTATCCTTATGTTGCAAGAGTGAAAAACTGAAAGATTCCCCCTTCTGAATTTTTTGTTGTTGGCATATTTATTGCTATTTTCATCATACCACATGGGCCCTTTAGTATGCTAATAATATAGACAAACTATTAGAAACTTACCATATTGATAGCGTTCACTGGACCGATACTATTCACATACATGTCTGTGTGAATTAATGTTGGCTTCACTGTAAAGAGAACCACAGAGAAGTACAGTATTTTAATCTGTGCTATTCTCGAAATACATTTACTTTGCCATTTTAGAAGTGGTTTATTTACAACTAATTTGGTGCCAGTGACTAATTCTCTTTCTTTTAAATGACTGTTTTCAACGAAAATATCTCCATTTAGCATGTAAATGCTATAACTAAGCATAGTAGCGTTTCAAAACTGGTTATCCTCTCAAGACTATGTAAAGATGAACAAATAAGAAAAACTCCTCAGATTTTCTTTTTTCCCCCCTTCAGATATCCTGAATTTTACCATTTTCCCTTCAAGCTCTATTTGGGCATTATTACCTGACTTGCCCCATATAGAAAAAAATAACTACTTAGTGACCTAGAAAAACATGCATGAGAAACATGAAGTAGATATAAAGAGCAACAAGTATTGTGAATTGTTTTGGAATAATTGCACCTGCTGGTTCCATTTATGATCACTTTATCCAAATATGCCTCTAGCCAGCACTAAATCAATCTTTCTCAGTGACTTCATGGATTCTGTGACTCATCAAATAATATGAGGAAACCATATGGAAACCCAATACACACCTATTTGTCAAAGAGGACTGATATTAAAAATCATGCAGTGTTACATTTACGACTAAATGCAAATGCATATGCTCCATTTTCATTTCATGTTTAATGAACAAGGATTCATAATACCATTCCTGGCTTCAATTCAACATGTGTCTCATTTTTAGCCACTTTCCTTGAAAGTGTGCCCTAATTCTCAGTGGTGGATTGAATTCTTTGCTATTCCCTGTATCTACAACCTTGCTGTCACCTCATTGAGGCTACTTCTCTCCTCTGAACTTTGGGCTTGACTATCTGATTTGGCTTGGCTAACAATATATAGACAGAAGTGGGTGTGCTAGTTCCAACCACAAGCATTTAAGCCTAATGAGCTTCTGCTTTCTCTCTTGCTCTTTGCTATTATCATGAGAAGAATAGTCCTAGCTAGTATGCTGGTCCCAGGAGTAAAATAAGAGAGAGTACAGATTTCCTTAATGAACAGCCCCAGTTTGGCTTACATTAAATCATCACCCCTAACAGGTGCTAAGAAAATGCCTGTTGTAATTTGCCATTGAGAATTTGTGGTTGTTTGTTACACAACAGTAGGTAACAAGTATATCCTTCCTTTATCATAATATGCTTGTTGTTTTCTCTTTTTTTATGTCTCTTCATAAAGAACTTGTCACTTTTTCTTCTACAGCCTCTGTCTGGGATAGCTAGCAAAAATGGAATTTCTAGCTCTCAAGTCTCACTTGAAAATCATCTTCCCTCATTTGAACTTATCAATGCCCATCCTACCCTCAAGCCAGAGTGCTACTTATATATTGTTTTTACCTATTTTTATAACCTATAGTGAAGCTTTTATTTAAATAATTCTGGTTATTGAAATGTGCTGGTGGTGCCTTCTAATGTGGTAGGCATGTTTATGAGTTTCTATCCGCACCACGGTAGAAAAGACTTCAACATACCTCCTATATCAGGTCGGAGTTTATTGTCATATCCTTCTAGGAGGTTGTTTAAGATAATAGTGACATCACCCTCAGGAACTTTTGGCGTCAAGACCCATGTTTTGTTAGAAGCATAATCTTCATAGTCATCATCAGATTTTTGGCTAGTAAGGCTAAGCAAACAAAAAATATTGGTTAAAACATATAGACTATACCCAAATTAACTTTCACCTTTGGTGGAAAAAGAGAAATGACGCTAGGTTATAGGAATACATTAAAATGGGTTAGAGTGAAAATTTTCACCTGAGGATTCATCTAGATAATTGAACTGCACAGATGTACCTTATAATTTATAAAAGTAAACTCTTCCATTTTGCAGAATGCTCTGCCCTCCCACCTCTAAGTAGACTATGTTTACCAGTTTTTGCCCTTTCTGTAGTGGTTCTTTTAGCCCACCTGCCCAGCCTTATGAAGGATGGATAAAACCCCACACACTATTTTTGTGAAAGTGATGCTTAAACAATCCTAATGTAGTCTAAGAATTCAGGCATAATGTCTAATTCTTTGTCCTTTGAGAAGTTAACTTGCTCCAACCTATTAATGAAAGTAAGAGACTGATAATTAGATTCACTCCCACAAACCGCCAGATGAGCCTCTCCCTCCTCAATTGAACTACTGAGGAGAGCTCAGGCTTGCTGCCTTTTCCTCCCCCAGGGTGTGTGTATCTGCATTTTTTCTCCTCACTTGCACTGAAGGCAAGGGCGGTTCATTTATCTTTGATTGTTAAGAACCTGGGACTATGAAAGAAAATGTAGTCGTAGACTTTAAACCACCTTTTACTACAGCAAAAGTTCCTTAGCTGGAAACTCATACTATTACTTATTGTACTACAATCGTAGATATGAAATTACCTATTTTGAGTGATCAGAAAGCCACATAATATCCTGACTCAGTTTTTCATGCCCCCAAAATGCCCCACGATTAAGCCAGAAGCTAAGGCTGACTTTGGAAAGATATTAGAATTCTATAGCTTGTCTCTCCACTGCTCCAAGTTCCATTTCCCCTCACCACCCCCCACACACAAGATAATTGTATTTTCCAGACCTAGGGGCAATGCAAAACCTTGCAAAGCTGCCATTTTCATTTTTATCAGCACTCAGTGAATATAGGTACTTTCTATGATTTATTGTGAAAAAAATTACAAATGTAAAATATAAAATTTCCCACCCCACCTTCAGTTTCCCCCCCCCCCCAAATATTTATGGTATAGACTGGATCTTGTTAGAAAATAAATCACTGCCACAATACTATGAATGAAAAAAAGTATATATATGTGTATGTATATATATATATATATATATATACACACACACATATATACACACACACACACACACATACACACACACACACACACACACACACACACACACACACACACACTGAGTGGCCAAATTATTATGATCTCTGAACCCATAATAATCTGGCCACTCAGTGTATATCCTATATAATAAAATGCTA
The DNA here is from genome assembly GCA_026230045.1 of Corynorhinus townsendii. Classification (NCBI taxonomy): domain Eukaryota; kingdom Metazoa; phylum Chordata; class Mammalia; order Chiroptera; family Vespertilionidae; genus Corynorhinus; species Corynorhinus townsendii. The sequence goes on along the minus strand of JAPDVU010000006.1, from coordinate 159,581,773 downwards.
ATATGTAAATTTTCCCCTCGACCTGGAGTTCGACCAGCAGGCAGGCCAATCAACCGCCCATGTCCCCTCCCCCTGGCCAGGCTGGCCGGACTCTACCCATGCATGAATTCATGCACCGAGCCTCTAATATATATACTGAGTGGCCAGATTATTATGTGTTCAGAGATCATCATAATCTGGCCACTCAGTATATGTGTGTATATATACATATATATATTTTTTTTTTCAAACCTTTCTTCAGTCATAAACATATATATGGCTGTGTTTTATATATGTAGCTTGGAGATAAGTAGATGGGTGGATAGATAGATGATTGAATATGGTAGAAGAAAGCTGATAAGTAATTAATGTGGTTTGAGAATGAGTAAGGGAGATGGAGTTTTTATTATTTTTAAATACATCTTTACTAATTTTAGAGAGAGAAGGGAGAGGGAGAAAAAGAGAGAAACATTGATGTGAGAGAGAAACATCAATTGGTTGCCTCCTAACCAGTGATCAAACCCACAACCTGGACATGTGCCCTGACTGGGAATTGAACCTGTGACCTTTTGGTGTATGGGAAGATGCTCAACCAACTGAGCCACACCAGCCAGGACAGGGAGATGATGTTTTAAGAGTAATAACTGACATAAATCAACTTAGTAAGCAAGTGATCTTTTTTTATATTCTTTTAAAGCTTTATGAAAAGGAAACAAACTGAGTCACACATCTGCATAACACCTAGCATAGCCTGTATTTTACATCTTGCACTTTAGTAGCTTTAAACAAAATGTGAATTTCATAGCATACCTATAGAGGATATGAAGGTCTGGACAAGCTCCAACTAGCAGAGACCAGTTCTCTTGCCAGGAATATCCCTCTCGGGCCTCAATTCATCATTTCTACAGAGCACTGTGAACTCTGCCTAATGGAACTCTAATCCTATGACCTAAATCTTACTAGTTTAATAAGAAAAAAACTGTCTAAGAAAATTTTAAATCCTTTCAATAAATCACTGGGGAAAAGAATATATTTGTCCCATTAGATGTCGTCATAATGGATTTTTACTCCTATTTGATTTGGTCATGCAATAGGGCCTTTAAAAAATTATCCCTCTTTCTTTGCCTTTCTCCCTCTGTGTCTGTCTCTCTTTCTGCCCCCCCCCCCCGACAAATACACCCTATTAAAGTTTCTCCAAGGGAAGGGTGACATATATAGTAAGTTTTTTGGTTGCTTGTTTATAACACTGCTTCATACTAAGAAAGAAATGATCCAAGCTTCAACGTGCTGTTTTACTGACATTGCTATTATCGGGTCAACTATGAGGAAAAAATACATCAAAAGAAAAGATAAGGGATACTTGCTTAGAAGGAATGCTACTTTCCAGAATTGCACCAGTAGTTCTCTTAATATTATCATCTATTGGATGCCAGAACAATACTTAAATTGATTGCATTTAAAAGTGTCAGTGATGGGATTTTTTTTTCCAGACTTCAGGAAACCAACTTAGCCACAGAGTGGTTAAACAGAGTGGATAAACTAAGGACATATACTTGGGATTGAGAAATTACCAGGTCTGTTTATTGGATTCATGTCTTGCCTCTGTCACTGTTTTTATGCCATTGGGCAAATTATTTAACCTTGCTAAACAAGCCTTCTCATTTTATTTTATTTTATTAATTTTTTTGTTAATCTTCAACTGAGGATATTTTTTTCAATGATTTTTAGGGAGAGTAGAAGAGAGAGGGAAAGACAGAGAGAAACATTGATGTGAGAGAAACACATCAATTGGTTGCCTCCACACAAGCCCTGACTAGGAACTCAGCTGGAGAGGAATCTGCAACCAAGGTACCTGTCTTTGACTTGAATTGAACCCAGGGCCCTTTGGTCTGCAGGCCAACACTCTATCTGCTGAGCCAAACCAGCTAGAATGAAACATTCTCATTTGAAAATAACATTAATACTAGAGTTTATATAGAATTTTGGTGTAAGATTATTAATGCTTAGCATGATGCTTGACACATAGTTTTGAAAACAGGTTTATTATAATTATAATTATTACTAGAGGCCCGGTGCATGAAATTCGTGCATGGGAGTTGTGTCCCTCAGCCCAGCCTGCACCCTCTCCAATCTGGGACCCCTCCAGGACTGCTGGTTTCCAACTGCTTGCTTGCCTGCCTTCCTGATTGCCCCTAACTGCTTCTGCCTGCCAGCCTGATCACCCCTAACCACTCCCCTGCCAGCCTGATTGATGCCTAACTGCTCCCCTGCAGGCCGGGTCACCCCTAACTGCCCTCCCCTGCAGGCCTGGTCCCTCCCAACTGCCCTCCCCTGCTGGCCTGATTGCCCACAACTGCCCTCCCTTGCAAGCCTGGTCCCTCCCAACTGCCCTCCCTTGCTGGCTATCTTGTGCCATCTTGTGTCCACATGGGGGCAGCCATCTTGTGTGTTGGAGTGATAGTCAATTTGCATATTACTCTTTTATTAGATAGGATAAAGAGACCCTTGCTAGGTTTATAATAATAGCATCAACCATGTAACTAAAACCTGATTCTACAGATGCTGCCTTTTAACTAATATGGCCTGAGAAGGACTATAAAAACAGATGTTTTACAGGAAGAAAAATAATGAGCCCCTCCATTATAAATAAATGGAGTTACTATTCTCTAGAATTTTCCTAGCTGAAGTATAAAATAATAGGGCTGACAAATCTTTAAAAAAGAAAAAAGAACTTCTCTCATTCAATGTTGCCTGTTTATCATTCTTTGGAGTCAAAAACGTCTACATTTACAGGTGAACAATCTATGGGGGTAATGAGGTCTGACCATTCAAGAAGGCATTCTATAGAATTGTGAACCTCATGAGAATTCCAGGGTAGGAATCTATTCTAATAAAAGGGTAATATGCTAATTAGACCGGGTCAACTGAATATCTTCTGGATGTCCGACTTCCTTCCGGACAAAGCCACAGTGGCGGGGGCGAGGCAGAGATGGTTAGGGGTGATCAGCTGGCAGGGAAGCAAGCAGTTAGGGGTGAGATCAGGCCAGTGTGGGGGAGCAAGCAGTTAGGAATGATCAGACCAGCAGGGGAGAGCAGTTAGGGGGCGATCAGGCTGGCAGGGGAGGGCAGTTGGGGACAATCAGGCTGGCAGGGGAGGGCAGTTGGGAGTGATCAGGCCAGCAGGCAGAGGCAGTTAGGGGCAGTCAAGCGGGCAGGCAGAGGTGGTTAGGGGCAGTCAGGCAGGCAGGCAGGCAAGCGGTTAGGAGCCAGCAGTCCCAGATTGTGAGAGGGGTCCCAGATTGGAGAGGGTGCAGGCCAGGTTGAGGGACACCCCTCCCCCTTGCACAAATTTCATGCACTGGGCCTCTAGTTAAATGGTAAAGATTTGAGAAAATCCACTTAACACTTGAGAGGGCTAAGAGCAAACACAAATTCAAACTTCTAGCTGAAGGCACCTATTTAAATAAATAGCCTCTAGAAGTGATTACATGTAGATCCTCTTGAGTGATAATTTCTGAAAGACAGTGACAGAAAATGTAAAGCTTCCATTTATGAAAGCTTTCAAAAAATTGATAGAAAGCCATCTGACCCAGCACTTTGGACAGCAAAATGAGCATCTCCTGGAAAATTGCTAGAAATTCAGAACCCTGAGCCCCACAAAGATTCCTGAATCAGAATCTTTGTTTTAACAACATCTTCAAGTATTAAAATCTGAGAATCCTAATAGTAGAATGTTTCAATAAGTGGCTTTCACTCTGGTTTCACTCTGGTGTGTGTGTGTGTGTGTGTGTGTGTGTGTGTGTGTGTGTGCGTGCGCTAGGGTGAGCTCTTTTAAAAATATAGATTCCCGGGTTCATACCTTAGATATGACTGTTGATCACCATGTTATAAGTTAGATTATTAATTTTTATTTTCACATTTATAGTTTTATGCATGATTTAAATTTATGCATGAATACTGATATGTAATGAGTTCATGTTTATAATTAGAAACAAAAAATGATTTTATTTAGGACAAGTGGCTTATAAAAATAAACCAAATACTGGATAGACATAGTATAATGAGAGATTGCTCTCATTAATGTAGACAATTCTAAATATTTGAATTTCGTTACATTTTCTGGATATTTGACACTGTGAACATTAATAATGCAGTTATTGAAATTTTCAATTTCAGGTATTTCAGATTACCATAGATTAAGAAAGGCCCTAAGTTTTGTGAGGGAAAATCTAGTCATTGTACTCTCCCCAGGTAGTACAACAGCAAACATTTGGATGAATATACAAACATTTCATTTAGGTACCTTTAAATCTATAGTTTGGCTTCATAAAGACAGAACGCATATATATTCCCCCAAATTTATACACATCTTTTAAATAATTATAAAGGCATTGTTTATTAAAATACATTTCACTTTCAAAATTGAGCTATCAGCTGTTAAAGTGTGTATACATTTTTGAGATACCCTGTATATAGAGATATGGATAGATATTCTCTGACAGAAGTAGAAAAATAGTTGAATAAACAAAAACTCATTTATTTTTATACTTGAAATGTTTTTAAATGATTAGTATTTGATTCCTTTGAACCATTAATATTTTTTATTGGTACAATTTTTGGATTACTTTCATTTTATTGGTGTAATGAGTCAAAAGCATAATATTTTAGATGTCAACATAAATCTCCCAATACATATACTAGTATGTCAGCAAAATGAAACCTTTTGAAAATTTTATATTAAAAATTCCTGTGCACTGGACTTTCTGTTCTGACAGTGTTACCTGTAGGCAGTCCTCGGGTTATTTCAGACTTGACGTACGTTGTTTTGTGGTTACATCGCCATATCCCATTTACAGCATTTACTTAAAAAAAAAGTTCCATCATTTCAACATATGTGCATATGTGCTTTATGTTTTTTTATTATTTATTTACCACAAGTAAAGGTCAGGAATTGTTATCTGTCTTTTAAATTTTTTTTACTGTTTCACTTCATTACTGCTGTGCATGTGCTCCATGTAAGTGACTTAGGTGCTTAGGTAGGTGGGTTCCGACTTACAGCAAAAATCGCATTACATTGGGCAGTAGGAACGAATCTCCGACGTAACCTCAGGACCTACTGTATTGTGTATCTCTACTATATAACATAAAATCCATTCTTTCCTTTTACTACAACCACAGGGATCCCCTGCTACCCTAAATTCTCATCAGGCTGTAAGATCCTGTTGGGATTCTCAGTCCTAAAGCATCAGTAACAGGAGAATGTGTTGTTCCTTACATCAGAGTGTTACCTGAGAGTTGGTGGAGTTCCAGAAACCTGGCCAAACTCCTGTACTTTTGCATATATTGTCCTTTCTACTGATGATCTTTCCTTCTCTCCATCTTCCAAGACAATACTTGGCATGGCTTCTTCCTTCTTCCCTTTCAATTTTCAACACAAGCATCACCTTCTTATGGAGGCCATCTGTTACTGTTTAATGACCTGTGTCAACTGTTCCACCTTTGTATGTTCTATCCAATCCCTTATTTGCTTCTTAGCATTTGTCATAATGTGTTTGTTTGTTTTTATTGTCTGAAGTTTTACACATGTCTCCTTTTTCCCTGATTGACACCCCCGCCCCCCAGCCATTCCCACCCCGGGCAAGCCCCCACTGCCCCAGTGTCTGTGTATATTGGTTATGCTAATATGCATGCATACAAGTCCTTTGGTTGCTCTCTATCCCCCCACTTCCCCTGTCATTTGTCTCTGGATCTATTTTTGTTCATCAAATTATGTTGATCATTATAGCCCACATATGAGTGAGATCATGTGATATTTATCTTTCTCTGACTGGCTTATTTCGCTTAGCGTAATGCCCTCATAATGTGTATTTTTGATTGGCTTATCTATTGTCTGTCTCTATTACTAGATTATATATTCCATGAGTACATGCTTAATTAAGATTTGTGGGAAGAATCATTTTAAATTGATTTTTAGAGAGAGAGAGAGAAATTGATTTGTTGTTCCACTTATTTATGCATTCATTGGTTGATTCTTGTATGTGCCTGACCGGAGGTCGAACCCACAGCCCTGGAATATTGGATGACACTCCAACCAACTGAGCTACTTTGCTAACTAGTTTTCCTAAGGTAAATAATAAAACCAATGCTAACGACTGGTAAACATTCACTGTGTTCTAAGAATAAGTTGTGGATTCACATACATTTTTCCACTTAATCCTTAAAACACTGATATTTCTATTATTATCCCTACTTACATACCTGTGTCAGAGAAATACATGTGTTCTGTCTTCATGATGCCAAACACCATTAGATTTGAAGGAAAACAATGATATTTACCAATAGTCACTTTAGGTTGCCAAAACCACAATGTCATACCATTATGCCGCAAGGCTTTGAAACAGGATTTGGGGCCAGAGAATCTGCCACTGGACATTCATCAAAAAATAGGCTCAACCAAAATGAATGGTTGCTTAAGCTAATTTTCCCTTAGGGTAATAAATTAGTTTATGCCTGAGCTCAATAAAAGTATGGCACCCTCAGCACAAAGTTAATAACATTCGAATTTCATAAGCTTGCCATTGCAGATAACAATGATTTGATTTCCCCACGCTGAGGAATAAAAGCAGAGCTCACAATTTACACTTAATGGATATGATAAGATGCCTCACTAAAACAATTTCTGGGTTTAGAAAGCAATGCACACTGCAGGGGCAAGGCACACATGTAAGCAAGGTCATATCATAGGGCTCCTCCAGCCACTGCAAAAGGTGGATTTCAGTAGAAAGTATAGGAGCAGGTATGTACTAGTAAGGTGAGTAAATATCATCAGAGTCATCGGTCTCAGAGTCTGATGATGGGAGGAGGGGACTGTACTGTCTGGGCTCTGGAGGACTGGGAGCTTTTGAGGGACATTGTGGTGTTGTTCAGTGAATAGGAGCATTGGGGCACCCATGGCACTTCATACAGGGCCTTTAGTAGCCTTTGGGATTCTATACCTCCCAGGAAGGACATGCATACACTACACAGAACTCTTGGGAAGGTGTTCAATGCGCAGGTGATCATTATGCAAATATAATAGAGTTAGGGCAGGGAAGTAAATCCTAAGTATCACTTCTGATACTGATTTATCCTACTTATAATTATTTCCTTAGCTCATGCCTAGGTCACTTTTTAATGTTAGAATAACAGCTGTTGCCAAGTGTGTTTATTTGACTCTCAGAACTATATATTTTCAATATGTGCAAACAGTGTATTTTACTAGCAATCACGAATGGCCCATATCAAATAAATGTGTGTGATTTTATTAGCTAAGATGAACTTTATTGCAAGAATTAGGACATCTGAACTAAATTGGGAGGCACTGGCATATATAATTACAAAGCCTATCTCATTTTGAATATCATTAGCCTGAATACTTTGAAACTGATATGTTTGTTTACAGTATTGGACTATATTAATTATTTAGTCTAATTTCATTTCCCACCACTGGTATCAAAGATGGAATTACCTTCTCAAAAAGCAAATGGGTTTCCCAAATACCAAATGAAAATTCGGATAATTAAGGAGGTGAGGAGGGAAAGTGTGGAGAAGGCAGCGGCAACATTCCCTGGGAGCAAGAGGTATAAACAAGAAAAGACCATCAGTATCAGGTCATGTTCTAGGATTATCACTGAAGTCCATTTTCTTTGGGTTAGCCCCCTTTTTGTAGCTTTATTACAATTTCTTGTTTGTGTTAGCCTTCTTCAATAAAAGTGGGAGAATGTGAAGCAGCTAGGACTCCAACGCTATTGGAGGGACAACGTTTTGGCATTATCTTCTAATAATGAGCACGCAGGTAATCCAATCACCCAGAAAGGCCATCCTTAGGTTTCTAAAAGAAATGCATGCATATGTCTACTCAAAAACACGTGTAAGAATGCTCACAGTTGCATTATTGGTAATAGAAATGACTGGAATCCAAATCAAGAAAAGAATGGACAAATAAGTTATGGCATATTCACACACTGAAATATTATATGACAATACAAATTAGTGAACTACTGCAACATGCAGCAAAATGAATCTGAAAACTAAAAATTTGCGCAAAAGATGCTACACATACATATGAACATATATACACAGTATGTTTCTGTTTTTGTACAATTTAATGAGCAAAATTCAACCATAGAGCTGAAAGTCAGAACAAAGATCCCTTTGAGGGAAGAGAAATAGGCAAGGAATTCAGATGGGTCTCAGGGTGTTTGCTGGGATGTTGGCAATATTTTATTTTCAGATATGGTTGGTGATTATATGGGCTTTTATTTCAATTTGTGATAATTTATGAAGCCATATTTATGTATTATGAATTGTTACACATTACCTCACATTAAAAACAGCAAAAGCATTTAAAAATAGGTTCAGGTGTGAGAGTTAAAAGTAGAACATTATTAGGTCCCTGAGGGCAAGAAGTGTTTCTGTCTTCAACGTCTTTTCCAAACCTTTACAAGTGCCTGGCACTTGATAAGATAGCAACGGAATGATTTCCAGAGTATTAAATGAATCGACGAGAGTATGGGTTATTTTTAAAGATTCAGTGTTGGTGAAAATTAACTTGATAAAACTCACTCTTTACAAATATGCATATCTAAGAGTTGTAGCTAATATTGAAATGAGCTGCCTATATAACATGCCATCATGTGATTGCCATCAATATTTATGTCCTATTAAGCTTACCCCATATTAGTCTTTTCCAAAGTTGAGAGTACCTGCCCCTGATTCCCAAGACAATTTTAAATGTTACATAGGCATAGCATTAAAAAGACATGAAAACACATAATTAGAAAAATGTTCCCTTTTTAATTTTTTTCAGCACCTCTAATTATATTAAGGACAGAGTCTCATTATATTTGCAATTTGCCTCTAACCACATTTTCCAATTTGCTAACCTAATTTCTAATGATAGCCAAATCAAGCTCAGCACTTCTTACAGAAAACAATATATAATTACAACATGATCACATTATTCTGGTTTCATTGTATTTTGTAGTTGTCTTCTGTTATAAAAGTGAAACTGGGGAAGTGGCCGAACTTGGGTAACAATCCCTTATAGAGTTAGATTTCTTCACCCTTCTGTTAATCAGCGTGTACTTTAGACTTTTTTGTGCAAGATGCAGTCACAGATGGGAAGAAGTGCAAACTGCGATATTGGTATCAAAACACCTCTCATCTATTTGAGGAGACAAATATCCTAACAGCTAGAAAAATGCAACTCGCATAACAATATAAGGCAATAATAGAAAAAACGTTGTCATAGGGTAGACTATGACTAATCTCTGTCTACCAGCATCTCCAATTTGCTATTAAGGTTATTTCAGTGTGCCTCTGCATTCACTTCCAAATTTCAATTTCTGAGGGAAGAGGAATATTTTTTTCTAGAACATAAAACATTTTGGGGAACTGCTAAAAGTTCTTATTCCCTCTTCTAGAAAATAGAAGGTAATATAGTACATATAAACATTTGAAACAGTTCACTCAATTATAGGGAGGTCACAGGTGGATCGCAGAATCCCTGTACTTTCTCACGGCCCATGAACAGAAGATGAAACTATCCCAGATTTAGAGTAGTCTAAAGGTCACTGAGAGCCATGGAATAAAAATGAAGGCTGATTCTATTGCACGGATATGTACATATATTTAGGTGTATACTCACCTGTATCAAATTCAAATATATTAAACATACGTTAAAAGTGAATAATACGTTAGGTACGTGTTTAATCTTAAACGAGATTGCAAACTTTTTCTCCATTTTTAAATTCCCACTCGCAATGTATCAAAGTTCCAGTTGCTCTACATCCTTCCCAATACTTGGTCTTGCCAATATTGTTTTTATGTTGCTCATTCTGATAGGTATATAATGTTGTCATACTATCGTTTTAATTTGCATTTAACTAATGCTGTTAATGTTGAACATCTTTTAATGTGGTTATTAACACCTCAGTAACTTAGATGAATTTAAAAGCACTCTGCTGAGTGAACTATATGATTCTACTTATATAACATTCTTGATAACGAAAACAAATACAGCGAGAAATAACACACCAGTTGTTGCCAGAAGTGTAGGAGAGAGTGTGACTACAAACAGGTGGCAGAGGGAAGTATTGTGGGGAGGGGTGCTAGAACTGTGTAGTATCTTGACTGGGATACGGAGCTACAAGAATTTATATGTGTGTTAAGATTCACAAAACTGTACACCCATAAAGGTCAATCTTGCTCTGTACAAACTTAAAAATAAAAGCCCAGTCAGTGTGGCTCGTGGGTGAGTGTTGATCTATGAACCAGGAGGTCATGGTTCAATTCACAGTCAGGGCACATACATGCCTGGTTGTGGGCTCGATCCCCACTGTGAGGGTGCAGGAGGCAGCCAATCCATGATTCTCTCTTCATTGATGTTTCTATCTCTCTCCCTTCCTCTTTAAAATCAATAAAAGTATATTTAATAAATAAAGAAAAACAAAGCTATCATGTTGTAAAGTGAATCACTGAATTTTAAAATAGTCTTTGACATGAGATTTAGATGAAATTCCCCGATACTAAAGTATGAGGTAATTGAGCCTAAAAATTTAAAAATCTCCTGGTGAGAAGGAAAATGGTATTGTGGTTTCTTTTCAATTTGGTACATAGATTTTTGTGTCTTTTTCAGGCTTATATGGGATATTACCCTCCCTGGTTCTGCTGTACACAAATTAACTCCAACAACATATGCTATGGACAAGAAATAAGTGTGCTTTTGTTAATTCTCTGAGAATTTGTTAAAATTTTAAAATCGGTTATTCAAACAATTGCTCCCAAATCATATTGATTGATTTGGAATTTAGGAACCTTCTTTGCCATTTCATAAATGCAAAGTATTTATGTTCATAAAAATATACCAGTTTAAATACATTAGTTACATGTAGTGCAATAATTTCATAACAATTGCATAAAATAATTACTATGCGTCAAATAACTAATTCTTGATCCTGATAAAATTTTGTGACTATATATATATATATATACATATATATATATAGTCACAAAATTATATATATATAATATATATATATAATATGTGTGTGTGTATAACTATGTATAAAATCATATATAAATATATAAAACCATATATATGTAATACTATATATAACTCTAAGGAAGCTAAAAGTCAACCATCAAGTTAATTACCAAGCTATTGAATATAGATAGGTAAACTGCAACCCTCACCATTTCCCAGATTATAAAGGCACACTTCTTCCTTAAACAGGAAACTGAAGTATTTCTCATGATTCTAATCCCTTACCCTAATATAATTCAAATTCTTCACTATGACTGCAAGGCTGTGCAATAGGAAGCAGTTTTTTGTCCCCCAAACCCTATATCCTGACTTCTTCATTCTTAATCATTGTCTTCCAGCCATCAGGGACATCTTTTAGTTCCTTAATCAAACCAGGCTTTTACGCCTTTCCGGGTCCTTGCAACCTACTGTTACCAATGATGACAACGTTCTTCCCTTCAGTTTTTTCCTGGCTGATTTTTTCATCTCCTTGTAATCTCAACTTCTTATCCATTATTCAAGAGTCTTTCATGATCATCAATCTAAAGTACATTTTTATTGATTTGTCTCCATGACACCACACTTTTTTGATGATTTCCTCAGCATTGATCATATTTAGAAGTTTGTTTACTGTCTGCCTGTCTTCAAACTGCAAGGTTAAGGGATTAAGAAGATGTCTGTTTTTCTCACTGTTTTATCTCCAGTACAGTGCAAAACAAGTATTAGGAACTTAATAACTATTTATGGCAAGAAGGCCAGAAGCATAAAGAAAGAAATTTGTCCACTTTGCATTGATTTTTATTCCACATTTAACATAACAAGAGTCAAATGATATTCCATGTTAGCCCACTTAATAGGGGAGAAGGACAGAATCACATAAGTTTGTGGGTTAAAAATGGTTGAATATAAAATGCGTATCTGATTACACAACTTAAATCAGAGATAATAAGTGAAACAAATCAATATAAAGGTAGAACACTGCTTATCAGTAAAAGTATGGTTACGATATATAAAATATTTTGCTACCTATAATAATAAAAGCATATTATGCTAATTAGACCTGACATCCCTCCGGATGAAGCTGGGGCTGTGAGGGAAGCCCAGGTCTCAGGTGCCTGCTGGCAGCTGGAGGGAAGCCCAGGTCCCAGGTGCCGGAGGGAAGCCAGTGCCGGCAGCCGGGGGAAGGAAGGCCTACTCTTGCATGAATTTCGTACATCAGGCCTCTAGTATTAATATAATGTATGTTTTTATAAAAGCATGTCTTTATTCTAGATTACAAATTCCACAGAAACAAGGACTATTTTTTCCTTGTTCAATGCTCTTTTCTGTATCAGGTATAGTTCCAGGAACATAGTGGATGCAGATTAAACCAAATGTGATTCACAAAATAAATAGGAATTAAACAGGTCACTATTTAGATCACCTAAATCAGAGTGTGCCACCTCTCTATCTCCAATTTTCTGCTTTATGTTCATCTGCAATTTTCTGATCAATTTAATTGATACTTAAATATCTATTAAGAATATGTTTGAGAGATTATACTTAAAGCCTGAAGTCAAGGAGAATAAAATTGAATGAGGAAATCTCTCCTTCCCCCCTGTGATTCTCTGCTGAGTTTACTCTGATGCTCAGTCATCAGAGAAATTGATCTGCAAAAATACAAATGGCAGCAGGTCTACAAAAAGGAACTCCTGGCATGGACCTTGGAAATTCTGTTCAGGGCCTTTTGCCCACAAGGGTACCTGGGAAAACCTAGTCACTGTGATGGATGTTTCTAGCAGTATTTGAGTGCCAAGATATCCTTGGTTTTATGGCACCGAGCTGACTTTATTTCCTGTTAATCTTATTATATAAAGGATTTTTTGTCAAGTGACGTATGATATGAGTGGAGAAAATTTTAATCTATTCAGAGTCACGTTTCCTGTTGAATATTTCTCATGCTCTCAAAAATATTAGCTTAATTTAACTTACTGTGTTCTCTCCTTTTTAACCACAAACAGAAAAGATTTATAATAAAAATACCTCACAGATCCAAAAGCATCTCTCAGATAAAAATTCTGTATTAAAGACTAAAAAGTTTAAAACAAAATGGGAGCAGGGTTAGAAGCTCTTAGGGTAGCTGGAAAGAAGTTTGGAAAATAATGCTGATATTTATAGGAATCTAATGAAATACAGTGAGTTGACAGTTGACTTGTGTCTGAGAGAGGGCAGGAGCTGATGCTGGAGAGGCTGTCAGGGATCAGATCATAAAGGACCATATTGAGTGATCATATGCCCAGTTTGCCTGGGAAAGTTCCAGTTGGCACCTGTGGTTCTGACATAATTATTCATAATGATGCCCTCTTTCACTAGAAAAGTTCTCCATTTTTGCACAATAAATATATGTTCATATTGCCTACAACTCTAGATAAGACAATTGGATATTAAGAAGAAATGGGAGTTATTTCCAAGCTTTAATACAACAATATAACATGACCATATTTATGTTTTAAGAAGTCATTCTGAAGTGAAATTGTCTTTATTTGCAGATGACACTATCTATATATATAATATATAAAAGCCTAAGCGACCATTAGGACTGGACAACTGGATGTCCGGATGACTGGCTTGTAGCTATGATGCCCAGTGTCCACCAGGGGGAAGATGCTCAATGCAGGAGCTGCCACCTGGTGGTAAGTGTGCTCCCACAGCCAACCTCCTGAGGCGGTCCCTCCCCCCGGCCAGTCTGATTGCCTAGATCGCCGGCCAGGCCGAGGGATCCAACCTGTGCATGAATCTGTGCACCAGGCCTCTAGTTATATATAAAAATCACAGACTCTACAAAAACTATTAGAATTAATTGCTAGAACTAACACCACAGGATATGCATTAACATACAAAATAAATTGCTTTTCTGTATAATAATGATAAACATTTGGAAAATAAATATTAAAATAGAATAAAACACACAAGATACTTAGGAATAAACTTGAGAAAAATGTGCAAAATTTTGACACTGAAATATACAGTAAGTTAGTGAGAAAAATGAAAAAAATATAAAAATAAATGGAGAGATAAATTATGTTTAAGATTGAAAGACTTAAAATTGTCAAAAATTTTTATACTTTCTAAATTGATCTCTTTATTCAATACCATTTCAACAAAGATGTTTTGTTCTGGTATAAATTGGCAAAATTTCTAAAACATATAAGGATATAAAAGATTTAAAATAGACAAATTGGTCTTGAAAAAAACACATGAATATGTTGCATGCTTCTTACCTGATTTTAAGATTTACTATAAAGCTACAATGATCAAAGTTATACCGTGCTGACATATGCATAGACAAAAAGTTCAATATCATGGAATACGGATTCTAGAAACAGATCTAGACATATATGCTAATAACATTTTGGCAAAGTTACTGTGGAATGTCAATAGAAAAAGTAAAACCATTAAAAAAAATGGGGCTGGAACAATTGGATAAATGCATGGGGAGGAATGAATATCAACTTCTAACATGTATTATATAAAAATAATAATTTGAGATGGACCATAGCACTACATGAAAAACCTATAGCTACATTGCTTCCGAAAAATATATCTTTGCATACTTAGGAGAGGGAAAATTTCTTAGAGAATACAGAAAAAAATACTTACCATAATTTTAAAAAAATGACAAATTTTACTTTCTAGTAAGTAAATAAATAAATAATCAACCCCAAAACGGGGAAAGTATTTTCACTATAGTTATCTGCCATGGATTTTTAAGTAAAATCCATAAAGTACTTCTTCAAGTCATAATAAAATATAATAAAATAAAACCCAAAATCTAATAGATACAACTTTAGCCCCACAATAATGACTAAAATCCAAAGTCTCTAGAGTTTTTAATGAAACATCGAAAGGTTACAGATTTGCTTGTATGTGCATAAGGACAGGACACCTTGCTTTTAGAATGCAGATTATTTGAAAGGAACTAACTGTTCCCTTATTCTAATTGAATAAGATGATAAAGGGGGATACTGAAAAAAAAAGTTAAATCTATTTTTAAAAGATTAGCTGGCAATTTATTAGTATACTAGAGGCCTAGAGCCTGGATTCATGCACCGGTGGGGTCCCTTGGCCTGGCCTGTGCCCTCTCGCAACCCAGGACCCCTTGAGGGATGTCGGACTGCTGGTTTTGGCCAGATCCTGCAGGCCAGGCCAAGGGACCCCACCAGTGCACACTGGGCCTCTAGTATGCATACAAGATCCTTGGTTAATCTCTTCCTGCCCTCCCTCCTTCTCCCTTCCCTCGAAGATTCATCAGTCTGTTCCATGTTTCCATGCCTGTGCACTGAGCACCTGCCCCCTGGTGGTCAGTGAGCATCATAGCTACCGGTCAAAGGTTGCTTAGGCTTTCATATACATAGATAATTACTATGATCTATGCTCCTACCAAAGATTATAATGTATCAATACTGAAAAATTACTGAGGCACTAAAATCTTGTTCTGTATGTATTTTAATAGTCGTATGCAGTGTATTTTGCACTTAATTTTAAAAAGCTTCAAAATGTTCACTGTGTTTCTTTATCCTATTACATCTAAGTTTTCAAGCTCTAATATTTCTGAAATTAATTGAAGCTCACAACTGGTATGTATATTTAATGTGGTTATGTTTTTTGGTTTTGTTTTACAGTTAAAATTTTTATATTTAGAATTAGGCAGCTGGACTCAGTTTAGATGATCTCAATTTTGTTGGCAACATCCAAAGCATCATAGTCAGGAGCCAGTCAAACATATGCCTTCTTCTCGCCATCAGGCCTGATCAGGGTTTTGACCTCGCCACATCAATGTCATCGACCTTCTTCACAGCATGTTTGACCTGGTGCTTGT
The DNA here is from genome assembly GCA_026230045.1 of Corynorhinus townsendii. NCBI lineage: Eukaryota > Metazoa > Chordata > Mammalia > Chiroptera > Vespertilionidae > Corynorhinus > Corynorhinus townsendii. The sequence continues at coordinate 159,565,871 of JAPDVU010000006.1, read as the reverse complement.
TGGTCTTGACATCCACAATGAACACAAGTGTATTGTTGTCTTCTGTCTTCTTCAGGGGGAATTTGATGATGGCATAGTGGTCAAGCTTGTTTCTCCTGGGTACACTCTTCTGAGGATATTTGGGCTGCCTTGGGAGCCTTAGTGTCTTTAGCCGTCAGAAGGTGGGTGACCTGCAGATCTTTTTTGTGTGGCTGCAGATGCCTTTCAGCACTGCTTTCTTTGTCTTCAAGGCCTTTGCTTTGGCTGCAGCTTTAGGAGAGGAAGGGGCTTCCTTCTTAGCTTTTGGCACCATCTTTGTACAAAGGGCAAGGTGGTTACGTCTGTGTTGTTTTCCCCACTGCTTTACTGTATTTGACTACTTAGATTGACAATGACTCAGAGAAGGTGAATCAGTTGCAGGTAATGAAGGGGGGGATAGATCATTTTTATGCATGTAACTTGAATACCTATAAGATAGGAAGTAAATGGAGCAAAAAGCCATCAACTGGCATTGATTTGTAAATTTAGCCTATGTTAAGTAGTGTCATATATGACCATATTGCTTTATTTAAATGTTTTTAATATGGTCTTTGTTTATTATGTAGATGATGTTTAAAATACTAAAGAAAAAATAGTTTTCAGAACGTTAAAAAATTACATCACTCTTCAAAATGCCATTCATTTTCAAGTGAAAATCTCTCCAATTGAAGCTAACAAATTCAGCAAAAACTATTATGACCAAGAAAAGTGATGGACTATTAAAAATCAACCAATTAGATGATTGAGGATCAGTTTCAGCAGGATTGTGGATCTCTGTTTCTCTGTCCTTCGCTTTCACTATGCTAGAGAGCTGTTATAGCACCATGTGACTTTCTCATGCAGTATTTACCTGAGTTAAAATAATTATTTGTACACCTCTTTGATCATTGCTATCTCCTGAGATTCAAACTCCATGATGGCAGAAATCATGGCTTCTGCTGCCTCATAATTATGCATCCAGTTCCTAGGCAGACCTAGCTGAAACACTGAACCTAACTACATTTTGTATCTAGAGTAGTTCTACTCAATGTATTTCAAATGCACCTCAAAAACAGTTTATAAAAAAGGACTGATAACCTCCCAAATATAACATAAGTAAGTCATGCACTTATTTTTCTACCAAGACTACATTGGCAAGTTATATTCCGTTTGTTTCAGCCATTTTATTTAAATACGTCCAAATAAATTACAGAACTCAGTATGTATTTGTCTAAGCGAATTTTGGTTGTACAATTTTGGTTGTGGCAGGGTTTCAGTAATTACAGAGATCTTTGCTTTAAAAGGCTTCCTTGTTTTTCTTACTATGTTATTTGGGATTCATACAGCTTTCTTTATGAATGGGTGGAGAGTGTAATATCAGCACTACTTATTTAGCATTTACATAGCACTTTATCTGTAGAGTTATACAATGAGTTTCATAATGATATAGAATTATTACCATATTTTGTACCCATATCATAAAAGTATACAAATTAATATGATTTGAAGTTAAATTTTATTTTACCTAATGTGTAACTTAAAAGAACTTTTTATTTCCTCTTAAAGGGTATTTATTCTCTAGAATAATAAAAACATGCATAGCAAATAACATTCTACTAATGTAAACTGAAGAGGCCTTTTATATCTCAAGACAATCCAACTATTTCCTTACTTTTAGAAAGAAAAGGGCTGAATATACTGTGTGATAAGGCATATAGACTAAAATAAAACTGGGGAGGCTAAAATCTGCTTTATAGATAATATTCAAGGAGCTGTGGACAAGTCCCTTAGGCTCTTTGAATCTCAATTTTTATAGCCATCATCTTCTTTATCTAACTCATAGGCTATAGAGAGAATAAGAACATGCATGTAAACATTCTCAGAAAAAATAAAGCCTCAGTTTCTAGAAATTATATCTTCGTATTCCTCTAGAAATTAAGCTTGATATTAAGTTATCACATGCCAAAGTTATCAAAGCAGTTGCATGTATAATTAAGGTGATTAAAAACATTAACCTTGAATATCTATATATCGAAGGTCCAAATATCCAGATGTTAAGGTAGTAATATTATCTCTATTTTAATATTCAGTATAGTTGCCTTGATTTTGTCTTTCACTTTTCAAAGGATTTTTTTTTTGTAGGAAAACTGCAACAAATTATCCTTAAATTTACTCAGTGGAGGGGTAAGATCTCTTCTTTGAAAATGGGATGACATGCAGAAGCTAAATGACTGAATTGCAGATTAAACTATGCTTTATATACACAGACTTAACCATTAAGAAAATGTATTCTCTAAGTATAATATTGATTTGGGATCTAAATAATGCCACTTAACATATTTTTAAACTTATTAAAAAAACAAATAGTGGATTATTCCTAAACATTTCTGCTTAGAGCTTTCCAGAAAAATAAGAAGATAAATTTAAGAATGGTATACTTGATGGAGACTGGGGATCTCAAAACATGCTGCTATACAGATTATTTTAATTTATTCAGTGGGCTCATTGGAAGTAAGGTATCTGTTCTGAATTCTACTGTCTGAAGATAGAATCAAATAATTATAAAAATTAGTGCTATACTAATTTAGTGCTATACTCTATCTATAATTATAAAAATTATAGATAATCTAGACTGGTTAAATACTCTTGTGAAAAAAGAGTATTGATAGGGTAAAACTGGTCAAAAAGTATAGAAAATAATTAGTGGCAAATCTAAAATATAAACTATTCTCATGATCACTTGGAAAAATACATATAGTGACTCCAAATCATCTTTTACTTATACATAAAAAAAGCATATTTAGAAAAGAACACACTGAGATAGAGTGGCTGTGGCCCAAGAGATAAAGCAAAGAGGTGGTAGGCCTTCTGAGGCCCTGCTGGAGAAGGAAGGGGTCTGGATAAAATGGTGAGAAGTTCTGTTTGAGTGAGTGGTAGGACCCACAGGATGGAGAAACTTCAGTTTGATCAGCACTGTTGATAGTTCAGGGGAGGGATTCACAGTGACCTTGCTGAAAAATTTTTAGGGGACCCCATTAGTGCTGCTGACTGGAGTGAGAGCTGCTCCCTGGTTTCTGGAAGGCACCCCCTAGGGACAGGGAACTGGATGCCTAGGATGGGATACACACACACACACACACACACACACACACACACACACACACACAGGCACACACGGCACACACATATACTCACATGTGTATATGTTTTTAGCATTAGGCATCTACTTCTATATCTATCCACAAACATACTACTTTACCATTTTATTACTTTATAAAATAAATGTTTTATACTTCTAATTATCTGTTGCTTTTAAGCAGGTCATTTAATCTCTCTGCAATCTTGATTTCCTAATTTGTTAAATGTGGTTGACAATAACTACTTCACAGATGTTAGTAAAAATTAAGTATATATAATAGATATTAATCATATATTAATTCATTAAAATATCTCATATGTTAAATATATTTACATATATTAATTAAAATATATATTCTATATTAATATTTATATGTAAAATTTTGGTTCAATGTGTATGTGTGCATGACATGAGTAGCTTTGAATGTCTGAAATTGACATTATATTGTGACTATTTACTTTCTGATGTAGGTATTCAGAACAAATCACCCAAGTATGTGCTTCTGTGGTATGTGGATTACTTTGAGCTAAAGTAAACTGGGACCCTCTGGGCTCAACCAAAATTTCTGCTCCTTCCCTTTCCCCAGATACCTAGAAAAATTTGAATTAGAGGCCTTTCCCAGAATAAGAAATTACCAGAGATAATTGTGATCTATCATAGAGGAGGGCAAACGATCAGTTACTGAACATCTACTCTTCTTGTTGTCTGACAGTGACCCTCTGAAGCCCCAAGGGGCCTTATCTCATCCTTAGTTCAGAATATCATATATACCACATTTTCCCTTTCTGTCTCCGAAGCTCTCGTGTATGTGGGGTCTTTGACCCGCTCAGTTATGTGGGGTTGTCATGGTTACATATGTCATTAAATTTGGTTATTTTCTCTTCTTAATCTGTCTCATGTAGATTTAATTATTAGACCAGCTGAAAACCTAGGAGAGTAGAGGAAAATTTCCTCATTACCCACACTAACTTTGAAGATATCACATAGGTATAACCTAGTAGTAGAATTCTTCTCTTTATATCTGTCTGAATAGGTTATCATATCTGGAATGCTCATCCCAATTGAAATACTGAAATTTAAGCACATAAATTGGGCTGACACCCACAGTGGTCAAACAATTTCAGAACTGTGCTAATTATAACTTTTAACCAATTTTCTGTGATCTGTAAATTTAGCAGAAGTACTTCGGAGAAACATGCAGGGGAGGAAAAATAATTTTCTTTCTAACTCTCTAGGTTCTTGGCTGTAATAAAAAGATGGGTTAAACAGAATTTTGGTAACATGTATAACCTCCTGTATGGATGGGAGGTATCCAGGAAAAATGAGTAGGTCCCTGGAATGCCCAATCTGTCACCTTACATATCATCTCCAGCTAAAAATAAAAGATTATTTTAGGGGGAAGGCAAATATAGGAAGTTACCTAGCAAAGCACAGTAAACTGGGGGCATGGTTATTTTGAAGATCTAAATTCCTACCTTCTCAATTGATAAGATTTCCTACAGATTTAGTCATTCTTCTCTTCCAGGTACTGGGGAAGGAGACACTCTTACAAATGGAGATTTCCCATATAAATGTAAATGGCTCTTCCCAAAAGGGTAACTTCTACTAGCTTTCAGAGCTTCTCCTGGGTCTGCTATTTAGTAAAAATAATCAGCCTAAAATATTCCTTATGCTAAAGAGGCATATTATGGGATGGCAAAGTCTCCCTTTCACTATAGCTATTTGTAGTTAAACTGTGGAAAGTCTGTCTTGAAATGGCTAGGAAAATGTAACTGAGAAATAGCCACAACCTTAGTAATGTAATATTTACAGCAAAGATAAAGTCTATAAAGTTAGTCCTAACTTCATTTGAACTTGAGCAGAAATCCTTGCATGAAGCACATTTTTAAAATATGTACAACAGAGGCTTCGAGAATTAAATATTCTGTAATTCAATGTTTTGAGTAGATTGGCTCTTAGCTCTTCTAATCGGAGTCTAGCATATCAAGCAGATATTTATTTATGTAACTAACTATTTAAATTAAAAGCCAAGTTTTAAATTCCTGCCTATCATCTAGAGGTTTTGTCTACAGGGTAGAGGGTGGCTGGATTTTGGAAGTACTTGGTGACACTTTTTTTTTTTCTTTGTGTGTGTTTTTTTTTTCCAGGTAGATGTTTGCCTCAGTGTAGATTATTTGCAATATTATGTCTAAAACTAAGCAATTAAATTTGCTGAGTAAACTTTTTTTTCTAAATAAAACCAAGTAGAACATTAGGAAAGATAGGAAATAGCAAGTTTGTCTGTAGAGATTAATGCTGCAAATGAACAGGGTTATAGTGAAGAGTCACAGTATCCCCTACATGCATGTTAAAAGTTAAAAATTGAAAAACTAGTTAGAGGATAAAAAGCTTTAGCAGCTGATAAGAAAAGTCACCTGAAGTATTCCTGTTCAAGCAATAGAAAACATTTACAAAATTGTAACTCAGTGTCTTTTTAAAATTAAATGCTACAAATTTAAACAAATTCACCTCTGTTCAATCTATCCTTTAACATTAGTTCTTTATCACTCAAAGTATACTATAAAATCTAATTTTATTCTAAGAAAAAAATAAACCATCTTTATTTCTAGCATTTACTCCTGTTTACTCTAAATAATTTTCTGTTTTATCTCCATTTCTTTCTTCTTCTTAAGGTGTTTCTACTCTGAGATGAAATGTAGTTACATCAAAAAAGTTTATAAAAGTAGGAAATTTGTCTTAAAACCTAAGTGTATGAATATTTGTATATGGAGTGTGTTGTTAGGACTAAAGGGACCTAACAGTGTATATAGTTTGAAAATGCAATTACATACACAAGCATACATACCTTTAATGAGAGAAGTCTCTATTTTTCAACCAATGTTTTTTTAATACGTGAGGTGGGCTTACTAAAATTTTATAGCTATTTCTGACCCTTATGGTTTGTATAATATACTCAATGACTTATCTACAAACAAAAAATTCTGAGGTGAAGTTGACTCATTGTGCTCAGCTGATGAAAAAAGTGGCAATAATCCAAGCACTTGTAAACATTGAATATGGTGGTGAATAAACTTCAGAGATTAGTGAGGCATACACCACTTTTCTTCAATGGTGGTCCAAGGTACTTGTTGAAAATGGATACTCCTGGGCTACACCCCGGGGATAATGGTTCAGAATCTTCCAAAGTATGGTCCAGGAATTTCCATTTTAGCACATCTTCAGGAGAAGCTAATGACAGCACTCTATACAAGATGACAGTTTAGGTAATTTTGAGTTTTAGAAATGAACGATTTCACACATAAGAAGAGAGATTAGCTATTTATATCTTCACTCCAACGCTTCTATTCCTCCTTAGGTGAACACAAACTAATGAATTTAGTCAACTTAATGAGGAGGAAAACATAGTCTTTGAAGTTATATAAATGAAAAAGTCAATTAAATGTTTTTAAAATGTCCCTTACACTTTTCAGGTGGTTCTACTGCCACTATTTACCCCCAGAGCCTTCTTTAGATTGTCTCCTAGGATCCCACGTTTTTCCAGTTACTTCTGGTCCTTCTTTAGGAGCAGCTTCAGAGCAAAGCCTCGATTTCCATCCATCCCGATTCAGCCACGCAACTGGCGTTTTTATGGGACTGCAGCAAACTGAAACTCTGAGCTCATTCTCTGCACCGACATGCAATGCCTTGTGTCTGTCATCACTGAGGAAATGTGAAATCCCCCTATGGGAGAGCTCGCATGGCACGTGGCTACCATTATTAAGAGCTATTTAAAATACTCTGCCAAGAATTGAAAAGTAAGATGTATTTCTAAATGTTATGTTTTCTATATTGGAAAAGAAAAAGTGGTACTGTTGCAGAAAAGTAAGACATCTTAGATATTCTCCCATTCACTATAGCTGTTTGTAGTTAAACTGTAGAAAGTCTGTCTTGGAATGGCTAGGAAATTATAACTGAGAAATAGCCACTGTTATGAGTAACTATAAAATTACAGATTTTTTTTAGGTTGAAATATCTAAGAATGTCCTTACCTATTTAGTTGCAAAATTGTTTATTAAGATGGATGGAAGGTGAATAGGAAGGAAAGACTTATTTCCCTCTGTTTTGTGTAGATTTTAATCCACAGGTTTCATAATAGGTAGGGATATGAGAATGATATTTTCTATCCAAAATCCACCATCAACTGTCTAATTTCTGAAACAAATTAAGAGCCACACACAACATTAGACAGAAAAATCTGCCTGCAGATTTAGAATAGGAAAATGTTTTTCCAGGATTCCACTAAAATGTATTTGTCCATAAACCATTTCCAGTAAAAGGACCTCTCCTCTTCTAAGAAATATACTTAATATGATATTCTTAATGGAAATGCACTCTATTTTTATAGTGCAGGAGGAAAGTGAGAAAAATGCTGGAAAAATTAAGTAGGTCCTCTCTCTGCTTAGACTCTCCAAGAGAGGCTATCACTCCTTGTTTTGCCTGAGTCTCTTCTGTATCAGAAATCTGCATCTTCCATTACCTGCCCTAAAAAATGAAGCATCAGAGAAGTTAACTCATTAATTTTAATAAAATCAAATAACAGTTTCACCTCCATCCTTCTTATCTCACTTTGTTACAACTACTACGTAAGAGTGTCAACTCCCACAGAAATCTCAGGGCAATGGCTTGATATATTCTGTAGCTACTTTTTTTCCCCTTTTCTTAAAGGGGTGTAGAACTTCCCTAGATATAGAGTTTTATTTCAAAATGACAATACAGGAAAGTTCAAGTACTGTAAATAGTGGATCTCTAACTTGCACTTGGTCCTTGCTGGAAATCCTGAGGTGTGTTGTGGGGGGTTGTGGATATGTAGGTGGGTAGACCAATGGTGAACTATAGTTGGAGGAATAATCCTCTGATACTTGTGGTGCAAGGAAGTTCAACAAATGCAGGTGAAAGCACTTCAGATCACACACCTGCTCAGGGTTTTGGGGAATCCATACTCCCCTCCCATCTTTTCTGTTCAGTGAATCAAGGCTCTAGGGCATTAATGCATACTTCACAATGTTGACATCACATTCCCTTGGTTCTGCATAGTTTTCAATATTGCAGCAAGGCCAACTCTTTCCAGACCTATATTCCTCCATGCATTTATCAACGAGGTTCCTTAGCCCATGTCCCACAGCCCCCCTCCCATCTCAAGGAGGAGGTAGGAATAATCAGATTAGGGTCCTCGGATGTCATTAGTGCTCCATGGCTCTGTTGGCCTTCTGTCTGCACTATATGGATGTCCTGTGCGAATTTAGGGATGTCCTGTGGGTTAGCCAAGCCTCTTTCCCTTTGGCTGTAAGCGGAACTGCTGTCCCTGGTGCTGAACCGTGCTTGTGTGGCGCGGAGCCTGCTGCTAGGTCACTGGGGCTGGATAGAAAACTGATCTTAAGAATGCCAAAGTGCAGGAGCAAGCAATACTTTGATGTTTAAGAACAGAACCCCTCCCCCAAACGTGCATCTCCAGGGTGTACGCCAGGACCTCATTTGCAGTTTTCTTCTCTAGACCCCCACCCCAAACGCCTCCTCCAACATGGCCTCAAATGCCAGCATGTATCAGCACAGCCCACCTAGACATCATTTTGCAGTAATATCAGCATGCTACTCCTCAAACACAAAGTCTTTAATACATTAGCTTTCCCACTCTAAAACAAAACACAGCAATGCGATAAATTAATAAATAAACGAAAGTGACCTTCCTCTTCCCTCCCTCCCTTACCTTCCACACACATTCACATCCCCCTAATTTACAAAGCCCCAAATCCTAGAAGAGTGTCTTAAATCTGGGTGGTCTCCGTAGTGCCACATCCTCACCCTTCCCCCACCTCTCCGGAACAAAATGAAGCTGAAAACGGCACATCTTACCCTGGGTAGAGCGTTAGCAGGAGCAGGATCCACACCGTCATTTTCTGTGAAGATACAGGAGTGCAGTAGACGGAGCTTCCTGTGCTCCATATATTTGGCGAACTCATCGCTTCCCCCCCACCCCCCTGCTTCTTGCCTCTTGGTTGCAGAAGAATCCCTCCCCTTTGTATTATTATTATGCTTATGATCTGGTGGTGGCTCCCCCCACCTGCCTCTAGTAGGTCCCGTCACTGGGGAGATATATTGCTACCAGCTTCAGGAATTAATATTCAGAGGGCAGAAATAAGATCAGCACACACGCTTGCAGATACCATCAGAGCGTCAGCTCAGGGAGCTGCTTCCAAGTCTGGGGGAATAATATAATTGAGGTAGGGGGAGGGTACAGGGGAAAACACTCAGAGAAAAATAAGAGGGCGGTGAGAAAGCAGGGACCCTGATACACACTCTCCTGTCCCCGACACTCACACATACTCCTCCAGTTCCATCCTTGTAGGTTTATTTATTTGCTTTGCTTTTATTTTTCTTTTAGAGGGGGCAGGGCTGTGTGTGTGTGTGTGTGTGTGTGTGTGTGTGTGCGTGTGTGTGTGTGTGTGTGTGTGTAAAAGACATAACAATCACGAGAATCTCTGCATGATCAACTATCACGCAGATTAACTATGAGGTCAAAGTGGAAGTGATGCATTCTGCTGCTGCAGCAGGAATTAACACATGCCTTGTGTCTCTCCAGTGCTTTTTAACCCTTCACTGCACGCACAAGTATGCAAGGCTGGCTTTCATTCCCATGAAAGCCAGGAGATGCTTTAGCAAACCCATAAACTATACACCAATGGCAGAAGGTTTGTCTCCTCAGATCTGCCCAGAATCCTTGTTTAAAATCGAGCAGACTTAGAAATCCTGATTACATTGTGGGGGGAGGGAGAGCCAAGTAGGGGGAGGGAGAGCTGAGTGTGGGGGAGGAATGGCTGTTTCACTGTAAAACCATCCTGTTTGAAAACAGATTTGATGGATTTTCAGTTTGACTGAAGGAAACAAACATTGATAGATTTGAAAGACATGAAGAAATTCTGTGTCCCCAGGATGCACTCCTCCCTTTTCTGTTCTCCACCCCCAGTGACAATGTAAAGATACAAACTACTTGAAGGCTGAATAATGTAATTGCATGGGGATAGCTGCCTGGGTAAAGAATATAAACCATAAAACAGGAGGGGACTTTTTGAAGGGAAGTTGGATAAAGGGAGAAGGTCAAGGGGGCATTTTAACAATATAAAGAGATTTCTGCTGTGCAGGATTGACTTTCTTTCTTCATTCTGCTTTGTGACAATCCTGAAAATTTCTGTGGTGAATGAGTGGTGGTTAGCATACTTCCTTCTTACCTAGAATGTTACCATGGATACTGATACATGGGAGACACCCCTCTATGACAACCTAGTTCATCCACCACAGAGGGGACTCTATTCACTGACCATGGAGAAAAAAGTAGAGGTGTGTTTCAAGGTTCCTGTAGAGTCCAGTCCAGAGCAAAGATGTTCATGTAGAGATGCAGGTGAAGAGAACCAATTGGACTCCTTTCTGGCGCATAGCAGGAAGTTATATCAAAGCCAGTGCCTTTTCTATATGAGCTAAGTCTTCCCAGAGGCCAGGAGGCGATATGATTAAGGAGTCCAGGAGGTTTAGGAATAGAACCTGAGATGAGTAGATCCACACTCCATCTCCAACCCTAAAATATTCCCAAGGAAAGCAGAGATAATTACTGGTGACTTCTGTTCATGACAAGAGGCTGAGGAGACACATTCTGACTGGGAAGCAAAAAGGGCCTAACAGACACACCTGGACACCTGCATGTCTTTAGAATTCTGCCTTAGACAGTTATTTATGGGATTAGAGAATAATCCAATTAAAGCAACACCAACATTCACTACCCAGTCAATTTACTTCTTTCTATAATGATTTAATTGGAGGCAATACAAATGTAAGCCCCTTTCTTTGTAAATGTCTTGTTCCTTGCTATACTGTGCGAAACTTTAGCCCTCATTTAGCCCTCTTTCTATTTAAGGTGTGTTTGTGTGTGTGTGTGTGTGTGTGTGTGTGTGTGTGTGTGTGTGTGTGTGTTTGTTTGTTTTTTGTTTGTTTGTTTTTTGTTTTGTTTTACAGAAAACCCCACAAAACTTAGGTGGCTTATGGCTCTATATTTATTTTTTTTTAGTGAGAGGCTCAAATTGAGGGGCAAATCATAGAAACAAAGTAACAACCAAGAGGTAAAACTCCAAATTCACATGCAAACTTTCCTTAGATATTTGTTTTGGGGTGGAAAGAGGGAAAAGACACCAAAAAAATCCCAGAAGAAAGCAAAAACTAAAATACTGAAAAAGCTGAGCCAACATTTTAGCTGCCACTCATTGCAGGAGATCATGAGATTGGAGTTTGAATCCCACCAGAGAGAGGGTCTTAATAATAAGCATTTCAGACTTTCCTTTAAAACCCTGAAAGTATCATAACCCTTCTCTGTTTTAGAACTAAGAATTTGCTGGAAGCCTAAGGGCAAAACTGGGATTAATCCTGCACAAGATTAAGGTGATTTGTTAATATTTTAACTCCTGTTAGAACAAATACTGACATTCTTCAGAGGTGTACTGAAAATCAGAATGATGATAATATATAACATGTTTGACACATGGTAAAATAATAATGAGATATACAAAGTACAGCATAATAAGACACATTAAAAAATAGCAGCCAAGCCTGGTAAGTTTGGCTCAGTAGTTGAGTGTGGACCTATGAAACAGGAGATCATGGTTCAATTCCCAGTCAAGGCACATGCCAGGGCACATGCCAGGGTTCAATTCCCAGTCAGGGCACATGCCAGCAGGAGGCAGCTGATCAATGATACTCATCACTGATGTTTCAATCTCTTTTTCCCTCTCCCTTCCTCTCTGAAATCAATAAAAAATAGGAATCATTATAAACCAACCAAACCTGAAATGCAACCAGCAAATAAAGGCATTCAATTAACTATTTCTAATAGTTCAAGTACTTAATGGTCACGATGTTTATATGATCAATGAGTATATAGTAGAGAATCTCAGCAAATATATGAAAACTATTTTTTAAAAGCAAAACAAAGAATTCTAGAACTAAAATTTATAATGCCCAAAAGAACAAGTTTGTGCATGGGTTTTATTTTTATTTTTTAATATTTTTGAAATTATAGTTGACATTCAGTATTATATTGATTTCAAGTGTACAGCATAGTCATTAGACATTTACATAACTTACGAAGTCACATACAGAGAAAAAATATTCACAATGAAAATATCTAACAAAAGGCCCTAGCTGGTTTTGCTCAGTGGATAGAGCATCGGCCTGTGGACTGAAGGGTCCCGGGTTCGATTCCAGCCAAGGGCACATGCCCGGGTGGAAGGCTCAGTCTCCAGTGGGGGGCGTGCAGGAGACAGCCGGTCAAATGATTTTCTCTCATCATTGATGTTTCTATTTCTCTCTCCCTCTCCTTTCCTCTCTGAAATCAATAAAAATATATTTCAAAAAAAGAAAATATATAACAAAGGACATATATCTAGTACACATAAAGAAATTCTAAATCTCAATGATGAACATGTAAAAAAACAATATAAAGGTCAAAATACTTGAACAAACTGTGAAAAAAAGTCATTTGTGTATCTAATAAGTACATGGTAAGATTTTAATAATCATCTTTCATTAAGGAAATACAAATTAAAACGATAATGCTATCTTTTTATATGCACTATAATGGCTAAAATGAACAAAACTGATAATTAACAAAAGTTACAATATTAACAAAAATTTTTGAGGATATAGAGTAAACAAAACTCATATATTTTCTGGTGAGAATGTAAAACAGTACAGCTACTTGCAAAATATTTTAGCAGTTTCTTACAATGTTAAACATTCTCTATCCATATGACCAATTGATTCTTTCTCAAGATATTTATCAAAGAAAATAAAAATATGTGCCCAAACAAAGCACAGAACAAGAATTCTGTAGAAGATTTATTCAATATTGAAACAATCCAACTATCATCAATAGTAAAGTAGATAATTAGATTCCAGGGTATTTTTATAAAAACACATATATTGTTCCCCAATAATGTTATGAATAACACATATAAATAAATGCACACCTATAAATATGTAAAATACATATACATACAAACATACATTCAACAACATGGTCAGATTTCAAAAATATTATGTTAAGCAAAAGAAGTCAGACAAAAAACAGTACATACTGTCTGAGGATGCCATTTATATTGTCTTCAAGGGCAGCAAGAGAATTCTATGTGATTAAAATAAGCACAGAGTGTGCCTATAATAGTTGAGGCACAAGATAAATTACAGAGGAAAATTTTAAGATATTCTATATCTTAATTTCACAGCCTTATACCACTGATAAAAATTAGGAAATGATATACTTAAAATCTGAACATGCTAATTTCACCTTAATAAAAATTCTATTGATAAAATAAATACTATTCTTATCAATAAGCATAATCAGGCACAGTGCTGTGTGACAGGCCTTATGGGATCTTCATTAATAAACTACAAGGTGGGTACTATTAATATCAACATTTTAGACCTGGGAAGATTAAAGTTTAGAAAGGCTACGTTACTTGCCTAATATAATCTAGAGTTCATTATATAGTTCATGGCAGAACAGATTTTAAATTCAGGCAATCTGATGGAAGAAATTGAACTCTTATGAATGGTTGTAAACCATTTCTCAATAACATGATTCTGGTAATAAATAACATAGCTATTAATTCACTTCTTTAACCATCAGCTATAATAAAACTTTAGAGGCAACATGATATAATACAAAGAGCATACAGTTCGGAGCCAGAAATCTTGGCTTTGTCATTAAAGCTGTGACTTTGGAAAAATTACTTCATTTCTCTCTGTCTTATTTTCTCATCAATAAAATGATGGGTGATACTTTTAAGTTTTAACAGTTAGTGACTATAACTTGAATAGCATTTCCTTGTGACATGGGAAGATATATCTATAGCTCTTTCAAACGTTAGCTTCTTTAATTGCAGCATGATATTATAAGGGTTAATGGCCGTTATTGCATACAGTATTAAAATAACTGAAAAGAAAAAGTTTGGCTTAGTTATCTCAGTCTTAATCTTCTCAAATCTCATAGGAGAGTGAACATACCTCATTGCTCAGGATACTTAGATGAACCAGATGTAGAGGTTGGGTCTGTTTCCCCAAGCTTGAATTGGGGCTGGCCTTATGATTCATTTTGTGCAATGGAATGTATGTATATGTGAGTTCTGAAGTCTGAGCCCAAAGACATCTCCACTTCCATTTCCATCCTCTTGTAATGATCCTACCACCATGTAAGAACATCAGTTCTCCATGACAGCAGGGTATTTACTTGCCATATCTAATGCACTTTCCTCAGCACCCAGAAGAGGTCCTGGCACATAGTAGATGCTCATTGAAAATCTGTTGAAATCTAAAAGTTGAATCTTATAAAATATCTTCCAGATGTTTGTCACTGTGCATTTGAAAGCAATGTATGGATCTTAAGATCCTAAGTTGACCAATCTTTTGAAATCATTATATGTATGTGTGTATGTGTGTTTGTATGTGTATATGTATGTATATATATATTTTAAATGTCAAATTGTGGTTTGAAAATTGTAAACATTCTCAACATTTATATATGATGTAAGAACTTTGATCAAGGCTGTGAATTATCTTGTAATGATTCTCAGATGTTCTTGGCAATCATGACATGGTAAAACTAACTTTCCTCAGGCAGATGTCTCTCACTGCTAATAATATGCCTCCCAGGGACTTTCTTTTAGACTTTGGAGTCACAGGAGTGTCATGAAGTGTGACACTGTTAGTGGATGGGACTGCTAGAGCAGGCGGCCTGGAACTGGAACATGAGTTGCCTTCTCTGTTGGCTTTAGAACCCAACATTCTAAGCATTGAAGGATTGTAAATTGTGAGTAAAGGACATGTGAACATGGTAGCAATAATTTATAATATTCCTGGAATGTTTTTTTTAATAATTTCATATTTTGTGGTTCCATTGAAAGGTGAATCAGTTCTTAAATGTTTGATTTCATTTTTTTAAGTTTAATTGTGGTAACGAAAACACACCTATATATAAAGTCATTATTGCAACCATTACCATTTATTTGATACAGTTTGCATAAGCAGAAAACAAATGTGAAAACAGAAAACACAATATGGATCTACCAACTGTAGGAAGACTTTCAGTTTAAAATCATAAGACCATTTCATTGAGAAAACTAATGTTAGCATCTCAGATTAATACTTTAAAGAAAACAGGTGTTCTTTAAATTTACAGAAAATATGTTTTAAAATTCTACTCTCTTTGTCAAAAGTGAGAGCTTTAAGCAAGAAAACTGATTCACTTTTTTAAATATATATATTTTATTGATTTTTTTACAGGGAGGAAGGGAGAGGGATAGAGAGTTAGAAACATCAATGAGAGAGAAACATAGATCAGCTGCCTCCTGCACACCCCTTCTGGGTATGTGTCTGCAACCAAGGTACATGCCCTAGACCGGAATTGAAACTGGAACCCTTGAGTCCACATGCCAACGCCCTATCCACTGAGCCAAACCGGTTAGGGCGTGATTCACTTTTTAAGTCTTATCAGAAATTTTAATATCATGCCCGGGTCACAACTGTTAAAGATTTTTTACATTTCTCTCATCTGCATATAGCCTAATCTTAATAATACTGAGCTCACAGAGCTCTCTGGATTAAATGAATTAATATAGGTAAAAAACTTGTAAAATTTCTGGCTCATATTAAATGTTCAAATATTATCTATTATTATTATTACGTATTGTTCTATTATTAAAAAACAATCAGCAACATTTATTAATACCTAATTGCTACCAGGCCTCAACTGAAGTATCATTTAAAGCTTCATTAAACATATTTCTTATCCTTGAATAGATAATAGTTCAGTGACTTAATTTTCTATTATTCTAACTTTTTTTGGAACACAAAATAAGCACTTTCCCAACACTCTTCCAGGTTTCATAAACAAATATCCAACTGCCCAGTAGACCCCTTCTCTTAGCAGTCTCCCAAAACAACTAACTCATTGTATCTAAGACATAGATTCTTGCAAGATCATTCTCACAAAAATGCATTTCAAGTCTCTCTGTGGACTCTCTTCTTTCTCCCACATGAAATCTCAGGCATATCCCACAGCTCTTCCTATTCAAGCTAATAGATGAGTAGCTTATTTACCAAGTATTAACATGTGCAATTCAACTTAGCATAAGACTCTAACACTTTGCAATTTAGAACGTTCTTGTGGCACTGAAAAGATTTATTTCAGGATAAGAAACCTGATAAGGGAAGGGAGAAATTATTTCTTTCTTGGCATACTTTCCCTCATTCTGTTGCTAGCTCAGAACTCTCTGCCCCACCACCACATTCACACCCAAACACGTACGTACCGTATAGCTGCTTTTTAATAAGGGTGAGGAAGAGAAAAGTTACCACTTGACCGGTACATTATAATCTGGTGTCAGGACCTTAGATACACAACTACTGTCTTTCTCTTGTGAAGCTCTTCTGACAGTTCCTAGGAGATACCCATTAAAGGCCACCATAAGCAGTTTTCTGGTGCTGACAATGCATCTGAGTGGTAGCGATGATCTCCCGCAGTTTCTGCACCTCTAAGTAGGTCTCAGTATCTTTGTCCTTTATGTGGACTCTATCAAGATAGCCCATAGCCAACCCCCTTTCCTGGGAGTTACATCTGACTCATGGTGAACACACAATTTTGTTGCCAAGCTCTGAAAGTGCAGAATGTTTCCAATACATCCAGGCTCTTCCTCTGTTACCAGAAAGCTCTAGTCACAGCCTCTTGCCTTTAGACTATTATAGTTCTGAGTCATGTGTAGATCCCCAAGTCCTCCACATATCATTCTCTTTGAGTGCTTCTCTTGAACTCCAAATCTGTGGCTTAAAATGAGGGGAAGAATTCACGATAGCTAAAAAGGTGAAGCAATCCAAGTGTTCATCAAAGGATAAATGGATAAGAAAATTGTAGTATATGCATGCAATGAAGTATTATTCAACCTTAAAAAGAATGCAGTTCTGACATATGCAACAACATGGATGGAACCTCAAGGTTGTTATGCTAAGAGAAATTAGCCAGTCATCAAAAGACAGACACTGCATGATTCCAAGAACATGAGATACTTAGAGCAGTCAAAATTATAGACAGGAAGTGACAAAATTGCCGGGGACAGTGTTGTCGGGGGAATGAAGATTAATGGGTATAGACTTTCAGTTTTACAAGATGAAATGAGTTCTGGAGCTGGATGGTGGTGATGGTTACACAACATTATGACAATAAATAGGAGAGATAATTCCTTTGTCATTAGCTCAATTCATATTAATAAGGCAGCTACTTACTTCACTTTTTTATGAGGTTTATTTCTACTTGATGGAATCCTGTTTCTAATAGAAATCATTTTGCACTTAATCTTCAGAAACCTAGGCAAACCAGATCAAATCAATTTATCAATCCATTCACTCGCTCATTTAACAGATACTACTGATCTTCTATTACAGTTTAATACGCTGTGCCAGGTACTGGGGATATAAAAGTGAGCAAGCATGATTTTTGTCCTCAAGCCTCACACAGGTTCACCAGGAAGGCAGTCTGGTGTTCACTTTTAAGGTGCTATATACACATTTTGAAAAAAAAATGTGTATATAGCTTGAATAAGATGTGTATAAGATGGTGAAATATTTGTTGGCATTCTAAGAAATTACACATGGCTGGTTGTGGGATTTGATATTGAGAAGAATGTCAATACAAACT
Organism: Corynorhinus townsendii; assembly: GCA_026230045.1. Classification (NCBI taxonomy): domain Eukaryota; kingdom Metazoa; phylum Chordata; class Mammalia; order Chiroptera; family Vespertilionidae; genus Corynorhinus; species Corynorhinus townsendii. The sequence goes on along the minus strand of JAPDVU010000006.1, from coordinate 159,547,971 downwards.
TTTTGAAAGCACCGTAGTTTGTTGATGTTGTATTGGTCAAATTAGATACTTTCATACTTTTGTTACTTTCCCTCACATTTTCATTAGTCAATGTCAAATTAATTACTCAGTGAAAGTTATGTTAGACATGTTACTGACTTTAGAAAATACTTAACCAATGATTCTTTTTGTAAAAGACAATAATTTAAGTCCAGAGAAATTTAATGACTGATACCAAATTACTGAGTTGATTTATGACAGAGCCAGAATGAGAAATGCAGATATTCTGTTTGCTAGGCCTCAAATATCCCCCCTGACCCCCAACTATTTACTTCCATGAAAAATAACACTTACTTGTAGTTTAAGACAAAGGTAGAGATTATCCCCATAAAGTATTTATATTTTCGTTCTTATGTTTTAATCTTTTAAAATCCTCACCTGAAACCATGTTTTTATTGATTTGAGAGAGAGAAATGAGGGGCGCAGGGAGAGAGAGAGAGAAAGAGAGAGAGAGAGAGAGAGAGAGAGAGGAACATCAGTGTGAGAGAGAAACACCAATTGGTTACCTCCTGTTTGTCCCCCAACTAGGCGTCAAACCCACAACCTGGGTATGTGCCCTGACCGACCACCTTTTGGTGTACTAGTGTACAGGACGATGCTCCAACCAACTGCATCACAGTGGCTAGGGCAGTTCTTCTTATTCAGTACTCTGCAATATATGAGATTGTTTCCTCTTTATTTAATCCAGTCTTCAAAGGATGATTTTCTTTATTTGAATCCTAACATTTAACTATTTGATATAGCAGTATGATGGTTATCAGCTATGATACTGGGGATGCAGAAGAAGGGAATACTTATTGTGAGGCATGGGGGTGGGATTCAGTTAGGTGGTGTTGGTAGGTTAAAGTCTAGTGTAATGATAGAACTTGATTTGAACCATTGAGTTGGTGACATTCTCAACCTCCTACTCTTCCCTTCAGAGAATATTATTTCTTTCTTGGAATCTTGATTCTACCCAGGTAATTAGTGAACTGACAGCCAAACCTTTTATTGTGGATACTTTTTAAAAAGTACTCTGTGTGCCTTACATCTACAGAAATGTAAGCAGTGATTTTAAGTTTTATTTCTATTTGAGAAAAATGCATTCATTTCAACTGGGTTGGCATAGAAAAATGAAAAATATGCACAAAGAAAAATGAAAAATATAATTTCATGCTTTCAACATTTTTCATTTTTCTTTAGAGCATATTAACTTTGTCATGTCCATCTGCCTGAGGAGAACCCATTTTAGTCATTTATCATTTTATTTTAGACTTTGAGCTTCAGTTTTAAATGAATGAAAAATTCCTGGGAAATTCAAATTCTATGTGATATGTAGCTACTAAATTAAAGGGGCTGTTTTAAATGAATTATGTATTTATAAATTTATACTTAATTTATGATTACAGAATTAAATTCAGGACCATATTTGACTTGTTTTATGAATAATTCTTGAGTTAAATGCCATGCTTTTCTGTTTATTTTTTAAGAAGCTAAAATATTAATTTGTGTTGAGTTAGGTTTTAAGTAAGAAGAAAATAAAAATATCACAATCCACTTTGATAAGAGAAGTAAGATAATCTTAAAAACAGGGAAATATATATATGTTTCGCCAAGACTATTCACTAATATTAAGAGATATGGGAAATGTCTGTGATATTTTCCTAAATAAGTAAACAGGATGAAGGAGGTATGCATTATATAATTATATATATGTGTGTGTGTGTGTGTGTGTGTGTATGTATATACATATGTGTGTGTGTGTGTGTATATATATATATATATATATATCTGAATAAAGTGGGTGTATTATGGCATACCACCAAGTTCTATGGAGTATACAAAGATGAAAATGAATAAGGTAGAAAGGACTATAATGTTTAGGTTGAAAAGTCTTAATGTCAATACATTTATTTAGTTATTTATGGTATGATCTCATTTCAAATAGAATCATGCATTAGAAGAGTTTTTAAATCTTAGACTTAAAGGGAAAATTGTGATGAAATTTTGAACAGGGTTTAATCTGAAGGGAATCTTAAAGATCATCTGCTCCAACCTTCCTATTATATGAATGGGGAAAGTGAGTTCTGAAACAGGAGTGTGATCTGCCTCAGATCTTAGTATCCTGAATTTCACATCGACATATGTCGAAATTTGTCCCTGATGGTGAGAGAAATGTGGGACAAATTGGCTTTCCACATAGTGGGGGATCACAACAATATTATTTCAGGGTTCCAGAACACCTCTTCCACATTAGGTACTTCTAGTTTCTGTAGAATCATCATGCCTTAGTACTTAAGATTTTGAGTGCTGGAATGAGAAACATTTGAATTGGATTTCTGGATTGGCCATTTCCAGTTTTGAAATCTCTGTTAGTTTTCTTAACCTGTCCGAGGTATATTTTCCTGTTGTATATAATGGGAATAACAAGCAGAGTATTCTGTAAGAATTGTTTCAAAGGCCTTAGTAACATGGAAACATTGGAATTTACCCTCCTACAGTTCTGTAGTGCCAATGTCCACCTAATCTTTTTTAGAGGTGCAGGTTGCAACCAGAGATTTGCTTCAAGTTCTCAGTTGGCAGAGTAGTCTTAGCACAAGATAGGTCTTCCCCTATATTTTTCTACACTTTGGGTAATACTTACAATTTTAACACCTGATTATCCTTTGCTCATGTGTACAATCTTTGTGGAAGTTGCAACAATCATTATCATATATACTTGCCATTTGTTTACCCAATAGCTGACATTGCCACCAATCTTCATTTTCTGGGGACTTCATAGCACAAACTATAAATCTCATCCAATCAGTAGATAAGAATTATGGAATCAGGCATTTCATTATTTGCCTTATTTTTATATTTGTTTAGTATATTTAATCCATCCAGCATCTTAATGTCATTTTAGTTTGTTTTGTGTACTTGTAGCAGGCAGGATTCCACCTATTATAAACATAGGCTTTAGAATTTCTGCCTACCCATTCCCAGGCAAGTAGGGCACAAATGAACCCCAGGTAAGTCCACACATGCCATCACATTTGGTCTAAAGATTAGTGGCTGATATAGAAATTAATCAATGTGGCAAATGGTTAGTATCAAGTATTAAGACTCTTCCTGAGATATGGTCTTGGTTGTATTCAACATTGCTATATCTTCTTGATATTACTGGAATATAGTATGACCAGAAAGAACATTATTATAGTATAGAATCCAATAGTGTTAAATATAAACTCATCTCTTAATGTTAATTTAATCCACTCATTTTATGAATGTCATACTATTCCCTGTAACTTTATACAGGTTATCTAAATTTGTTGTCTTGCACATTTCCAGTCATTACATAGAAATAATAATCCTATACATCCAATAACCTCAATAAACTTGTGGAGGAAATTGGTGGGCATGAAATAACTTTAAAATTCTGAAAACCCATAAGTCATAATAAAAGCATGATAGCTTTTTTTATCCCAATTTCACATTTAAATAAAGTATAGTTCCATGGAGTGTAAAATAATGTTTTATTCCATTCCATTCAGGACATGCACCTGACTTTTCTCACTTCTTGATCTTATTCTTTTAATGAGGACTAAGAATCTAAAAACAACCAAGTAGGATGTGGATCTCATGATATTTGTACAGAAGCACGAGTGAGACACATTTCTATATTTAAAGTGAAAATCCTTTGGCCTGATTAAAGAGAAGGTGAACCTATTCAAAGATTTCTGTTGTTACTTTTTTAGATCTAGAGACCAGATTAAATTTAATCAATTAATTTAGCATCTAGATGGTGGGGGATAGGGGGAAAGATAAAATAGGATGAACAGGTAGTATTACAAGAAGACAAAGAGAACCTTTAATAGCACCTTATGTGACAAAAAATATAAAATATGCTTTTATAAAATGATTTTTCTAATAAGGTATATGTATTATCAGGTTCATTTCAGTTTGCTTCTCTTCTCATGCTGCCATCCCGAATAAGTTCTAAAAATCTATTGACATAGCCTAAGTTTTCTAATTGCCATATATTTTTGGGAAAAGGTAGAAAACAGAAGAGAATAAGTTTTAGCAGCATTTCTCAAAGTCTATTACACAAATCACTCACCCCATGGTGTGATTCTCCAAGGAGGAAAAAGTTATCATCCTCAAATGAACTTGAGGGACAATGTGTATGATGTCTCCCACTTAGAGGACAATCAAAGTGCAGTTTAGTGTTTCACATCCTCTAAAATGTGCTGAGGTAAACTTACCATGTTTGGTGGATAATGTATTTCCCAACCTTAATTGCCCAAAAAAGCTTGTTTTAGATGGAATCAACTTTTTGGTAAAGAACTAGCTGGTTGTGACTGTTTAGAAAGTAGTGAGGTTGACCTTGCACATTTCGCATATAATATGGGAACAAAAGCCTCTGTGAGTTGATGTTACTACTTTCTACTTCCCACAACTCTTTCTGGGGGCCTGGTATTGTTGACTTCCCTCACGAGGGACAATTCACAATGTAATAATAGTGACATATCATCAAGTGGTCAGGTTTCATTCAATTCGTCAAGCATATTTCGTAGCTCCTGAAACAAAAATAGCTTCTCAAGTGAATCAAAGTGTTAAACCAGTTATAGTTTTCAGTGCCTTGCTTGCTTGTGGTGTGTGTGCATGTGTGTATAGTATGTGCACATGTGCATGTATACACACACACATACACACACACACACACGCACACACACACACACAATCTACCCCCAAAAACATACAGACTTAAGCTTGGCTAAAATCCTAGCTTCTGTGAGAGTAAAAATGATAGCATTTATAATTCTTAACAGTTCTCTCTTTTTTTAAAATCTCATATATGCCACAAATAAGATCTAGAGATAGGCAAAAGTTGTGTCTTTACCGCAACATATCACAGGCAGCAAAGAGGTAATCATGATAGTAGCTAAGGCCAGGAATATCAATACATACTGTTTGTTTTGTTTTATCTCTTTTTTAGATTTTGGTTTGAATTTTTATTTACTAAAAATAAATACCTATTTTAAACACAACTATTATACCATTTTCTATCATTATTCATTAAATGATTTTTAAGTTAAAGATTGAGTAGATACAAAAGAATATTTATGGAATATTTGTAAAGGATAAAGAATAAAGACACGGTAATTCCCTATGGGCACACCATTCAATTTAATTAAAAGATTATTATCATCAGCCTGAAGTTCTTTATGTACCCAACCCCTTTTCCACCTCCTTGTCTACATCCTCAGAGTAGCCACTAAAGTATGTTGAATTTCTTTGTTTAGTTCTATATGTATATCCCTAAATTTTTTCTGTTTCATTTGAAATATAGCTTAATAGGATAATACTATATATTCTTTACTTTTTACTCAGTTTACATATTATGATTTATCCTTGTTATTTTAGGTAGCTATTACACAATTGTCTCTGCTATGGACTAGTCCATTGAAATAGTATACTATATACCACTGACCTCTTCTAAGATTGGTGGTTGCTTGGAAAGTTCACTGTTGTTGTTTTCTCAATTCAAATCATTATTTTATAAACATTTTTAAAGTCTTCTTGAGAATGTATATGGCACATACTTAGGAATAGAAGTGCTGAGCTTCAAAAAGTGTGTCAGTATTCTTTTTTAAATTTTTTTTATTGTTTTAAGTCATATAAATAGTAGTACATATGTCTCCTTTTTTTTCCCCCATTGACCTCCCCCCGGCCTCCCCTACCCCCCAGTACATGCCTTCACCTACCCGTCCTCCCCCCCGCCTCAGTGTCTTGTATCCATTGGTTGTGCTTATATGCATGCGTACAAGTCCTTCGGTTGGTCTCTTACAGCCCCCCTCGCCCAACCTCCCTGTCTTCCCAATGTAGTTTGACAGTCTGTTCAATGCTTCTTTGCCTCTCTATCTTTTTCCCACCATTTCTTTCCTTTAAAAAGTTTTGCCTTTGCAGACTAGAAATAAACATATAATAACAAAACAAAACAAAACAAAAAAATGTTTGAGTCCCATTTTCAATGTCCAATAGTTCTGAGTCCCCGTTTCAATGTCTAACAGTTCTTTAGGTGTACATGTCAGCAATGATATCTGGATGGTGGGCACATGGTGGCAATGCAGGTCTGAATGTCAGTATTCTTTTTATGAGGTATTTACTAAACTACTTTTCAAAGTTATTTCATCAATTTACTCTTCCACAAGTAATAATATATATTCTAGTAGGTTGACACTGTCTCTGACATTTGATGTCTACTTACGATTTTTAAAGAGGTATTAAGATTACCCATTTATAGTCTCTAAGCCATGATTAAGTACAGAATCTTTATCATTTCTAATCAGTGATTAAGTGCATAATCTTTGTCCTCTCATTTAGAAAACTTTTACATTCATCACATATTCCCTCACAAAATATTCATATAGCAATTTCTGTGAGTGCATGGAGCTAACTTCCTACGGTATATGTATAACCTTAGTTCTTTTAACTAATGAATGTATCATATATAATGATTGAGATATATTTAATTATTGATTACTAAATATACCCTAAAAATCAAAAGACACAAAATGAGAAATGAAAATGCAAGGTTAGTAAGCGTGTATCTTTAGCATGAGAAAAATCACAATCAATCAGTATTCCTTTCTATCTGCTTTAAAGACTTCTGTATTAAAATATATTAAAAATAATGTTTAAAAAGATATTTTTAAAGTTTACTTGCAACTTTTTAGTCATAGATATGTTCTTAAATGAACTAATGATGCAATTATGGCTGGTATACCTTATAATTAATGTATGTTAAGAATATGTTCTACCTGGCGGGCGTTGCTCAGTGGTTGAATCTTAGAGAAGAAAATCTCACATTTTTTTTAAATTCTCACCTGAGGATATTTTTCCATTAAATTTTTTTAGAGAGAGTGGAAGAGAGAGGGAAAGACAGAGAGAAATATTGATGTGAGAGAAACACATCAATTGGTTGCCTCCTGCACACGCCTCAAACAGGGCTGGGGCTGGGGAGGAGCCTGCAGTGGAGGTACAGACCCTTGACTGGAATTGAACCCACAGGCTGACACTCTATCCACTGACTAGGGCAAGAAAGTGTCACTATCTAACACTATTACAAAGAGACAGCAAGTGTGTGGGTGGGGGGAACAGGAAACATTTATTCTTCAAATAATTATCCCTAATGGACTTTACAGAGAAGGTACAACAGAAGCAGAGGACTGAACATCTGTGGAACAAAAACTTGGGAGATAGAATGATTATTCAAGCAAGATATGAAGGAGTTAACAAAAAAGTAATATTGGTTAGCAAATCCTGCCTTCAGCAGTCATGCCTTGTACGTGGCACCTGTCATATCTTGTCTCTTTTCTAGATATTGAGCTTTGTTTTGGAAACACAGCTACTTCAAAATGATGTACAGAAACCAGAGAGAGTTGAGGTTTGGCCATGCTTACACAATCAGGCCTAAGCCGCAGAGAAGTGAAATTGTTTGCAGTAAATCTCCAATAGCACCTTGTCTAAGCTAACACAAAATAATTGAAGGAAGTGGAGAAAGCAGATGGTTCTTACTCGCACCTTTAGAGATTATATCACTTCAATTAATAGGAAGCAAAAGAAAAATGTGCTGTGCCTTTCTGATAATAAGAATATAGATATTCTTTTAATCATAGTTTGCCATAGCAAAACAATATGTAATTACAATTTGCAATGCTATTTCAGAGTTTTAATAGGATATCTTGTCCTCCAAACAAATAATATTCTTAAAGCCTTTCTCATGAGTGGTCCATTCTCCCCAGTGTTAGGCAAGTTCCTCACTACCTCTACAGACAGCTTTTATTTGATACTCTCAGGCAACACTGCAAATAAAAATTTAACTCAAAGGTTACCTTAATATAGTAAGCAGACAATAAATTTGGCAGTGTGTTGTTTTGGCGATAAGAATTTTGTGATGTCTTTAATTTTTGTAATTTTAGCCTATACTATTTTTTGTTGCATTACAGGTAAACATTAGGGAAGAGTTTGGTTCATACAAGCTGTGAACAATTACTCCATTTGGGAAAACCAACTACACAATAGTGCCCAAATGACTATTGGGTATTCTGACTACATTTCCCCCATTTTCTTGGTTGATTATCACTTTTCCTAACATATCAGTAAAAAAGAAACTCACCACCATGATATGAATGGACACACCTCTTCCACTAAGCAGATCACTCTCACTATTTGAACCATGTTCTAAGAGATTAATGATGGGAGAAGGGAGCCTTTGAAATGGTAAGGAACAAGTAAGGAAAAAGTATCGTTCTCTTTGAAGTTACACTATGATAGGAGCCAATTATTCTTTTCAAAACATGTTCTTACTGTAAAGCAATAGCCATGATTAAAAAGAATATTAGCAATAGAAGGATGCATCTCTATCTGAAGAATTCAATGCCTCTCCCTCTGAATCAATATTAGAGAAATAGATAGCAAATTTGAATTTGAATGAACCAATCTCAAGGCTTGACAGACATGGAATCCAGGCTTCAAAATGTTCAGTGTGTTATGCATTTTATCAATTCCAATGTTAATTCTGCAAAGAGGAGGGGTGTCTCCTTTTTTGCAGAATTAAATTAGATTTCATTTCTGTTATAAAGAGTGTCCCAAAAATGTATATACACTTTAACAGCTGATAGCTCAATTTTGAAAATGTAATGTGTTTTAAAAAACACTATGTATTCAAAGTGTATATATACATTTTTAGGACACCCTATATTTAATTATTTCCATAAAATTTATCACTATTGGAAATTATCTTATTTGTTTATTTTTCTTTATTATGCTTATTGTCAGTCATCCTCACTAGAATGTGATTTCCAGAAAGCAGGTACTTTATCTGTCTTGTTTTAAATGCCTAATGTCCAAGGAATTTGCACTCAATAAATATTTATTAAATGAATTAACAAATGACTGAATAAAATAATAAAAATGAACACCACTTTGAGGTAGATTAGAAGTAGTCTCACTCTCTCTGAGCTTACAGCTTAATTGCTAGTCAAAAAATTATTTAACTGAGTTTGCATAACTCTTTTTTAATATTGTATGATAACTATACTTTATTTCAAGCAATCCTGCTGTTACATATTTTTATTTTATTTTAAATTTAAAATAAAATAAAAATATGTAACAGCAGGATTGCTAAAAATAAAGTATAGTTATCATACAATATTTATTAAGGTATTACAGATGTGTCCTTATCCTCCCATTACCCCCCTATCCCCCCACTCATGACCTCGCCCCCTTGTTGTCTGTGTCCATTGGTTAGGCTTATATGCATGCATACAAGTCCTTTGGTTGATCTCTCCCCCTTACCCCCACCCTCCCCTACCTTCCCTCTGAGGTTTCACAGTCTGATCGATGTTTCTCTGTCTCTGGATCTGTTTTCATTCATCAGTTTATGTTGTTCATTATATTCCCCAAATGAGTGAGATCATGTGATATTTATCTTTCTCTGACTGGCTTATTTCCCTTAGCATAATGCTCTCCAGGTCCATCCATGCTATTGCAAATAGTATTTTTTTACAGCAGCATAGTATTCCATTGTGTAGATGTACCACAGTTTTTTAACCCACTCATCTGCTGATGGGCACTTAAGCTGTTTCCAAATCTTAGCTATGGTGAATTGTGCTGCTATGAACATAGGGGTGCATATATCCTTTCTGATTGGTGTTTCTAGTTTCTTGGGATATATTCCTAGAAGTGGGATTACTGGGTCAAATGGGAGTTCCATTTTTAGATTTTTGAGGAAACTCCATACTGTTCTCCACAGTGGCTGCACCTCTCTGCATTCCCACCAGCAGTGCATGAGGGTTGCTTTTTCTCCCCATCCTTGCCGTCACTTGTTGTTTGTTGATTTGTTGATGATTGCCATTCTGACAGGTGTGAGATGGTACCTCATTGTCATTTTGATTTGCATCTCTCTGATGATTAGTGACTTTGAGCATGTTTTCATATGTCTCTTGGCCTTCCTTCTGTCCTCTTTTGAAAAGTATCTATTTAGGTCCATTGCCCATTTTTTGATTGGGTTGTTTATCTTCCTTTTGTTAAGCTGCATGAGTTCCCTGTAAATGTTGGAGATTAAACCCTTATCGGTGATGACATTGGCAAATATGTTCTCCCATGCAGTGGGCTTTCTGGTTGTTTTGTTGATGGTTACTTTTGCTGTGAAAAAGCTTTTTATTTTGATGTAATCCCATTTGTTTATTTTCTCCTTATTCTCTCTTGCCCTAGGAGCAGTATCAGTGAAGAAATTGCTTCGGCATATGTCTGAGATTTTGCTGCCTCTGGATTCCTCTAGTATTTTTATGGTTTCCTGTCTTATGTTTAAGTCCTTGATCCATTTTGAGTTAATTTTTGTGTATGGTGTAAGTTGGCGGTCTAGTTTCATTTTTTTTTGCATGTATCTGTCCAATTTTCCCAACACCATTTATTGAAGAGACTCTGTTGACTCCATTGTATGTTCATGCCGCCTTTGTCGAATATTAATTGGGCATAGTGGTTTGGGTCGATTTCTGGGTTCTCTGTTCTATTCCACTGATCTATATGTCTATTCTTGTGCCAGTACCAGGCTGTTTTGAGAACAGTGGCTTTTAATACAGCTTGAAGTCTGGTATTGAGATCCCACCTACTTTGTTCTTCTTTCTCAGGATTGCTGCAGCTATTCGGGGTCTTTTTTTTATTCCAGATGAATTTTTGGAAAGTTCGTTCTAGTCTGTGAAATATGCAGTTGGTATTTTAATGGGGAGTGCATTTAATCTATAGATTGCTTTGGGTAGTATGGACATTTTGATGATGTTGATTCTCCAATCCATGAACACGGTATGCTCTTCCACCTGTTTGTCTTCCTCTATCTTTTCTCTTATATTAGCTCAGAGGCAAAATGGCAGAGGTATTGAAATCCTCAGCTTTGGATTCTGAGAGACCTGGGGTGAACACTGCTTGCATAATGACTAGCTCCCAGAATTGTAACAAATCACTTAACCATCTTGGATATCAGTTTAATTTGCTACAAAATGGAGATAATTCTTTATAACGACATAGTGGGAGAGTTAAGACAGTCACCTATGTGTTTGACATAATAAATGTTTGACAGCATATGAAGATTCAGTAAGTGGCAACTCTTGGAATTTATAATAGGAAATCTGTGGGACTCCTCCTCCTGTACACAGTGAATTCATCTGTCCATAGATTATCACTTGCAACAAATGTCAAATAGGATATTCCTTCATATCCTTTAATCTTTAATTCTACATGTCAGAGTTTATATTTAGAATGGGAATATCAGTTATATGACAAGTAAGGAGTTGACACTATACTCAGAGAAATTCTATATACTTTCTTCTCAGAGGCAATTTACCCACCTATATTTTGGAAATATTTCAAAGCTTTCTTCTCTATAAATATAGCACGGCAGTTGCAGCAAGGAATGTCTGTATATGCCAATTGAGTACCCTTTATTTCATATTGGATTGAGCTCACTGGTAGTAAATTATAAATCAAGGACATTTCCTTGCAATAGGTTTGTGATTTTACAAATGTAGTTCTGGCAAATACAAAACACTTGGCTTTATTTTAACATTCACAAACATTGCTTTAGAGTGGAGAGAGGATGTGAGTTGAATTAAGTCGGAATCAGAATGCCACATGACCTTGAGACATAAATACTGTCTATAAGTTTTGTGAGTTATTTCCCCAATACTTTCTATAGAGCTACTTAGGAAATACTATCACTTATTTTATTTTATTTGGGGTTAGAAAGTATCCTTTGGGGAAAAAAAATAAGTTCTATGTTAAAATATTTGACCTTTGAATTAACTGAATTGCCCTAGCAGGTTTAGCTCAGTGGATAGAGTGTTGGCCTGAGGACTGAAGGGTCCTGGGTTTGATTCCTCACGTGCCTCAGTTGCAGGCTCCTCCTAGGCCTGGGCCCTGGTCAGGGAGTGCATGAGGCAACCAATCGATGTGTTTCTCTCATATTGATATTTCTCTCTGGCTTTCCCTGTCTCTTCCACTCTCTCTAAAAATAAATGGAAAAATATGCTCAGGTGAGGATTAATAAACTAAAATAAATCAACTGCATTAAATAACTTTTATTCTCAAATGTTATTATTTAAATCCTAGAACAGAACACTCTCAGAATACATCTTTTCAATGTATTCTTAGATACAGACACTCTTGCAGAAAAAAAGATCAAGAGACTATACCAGCCTCTAATAATTGAGTACCTCTTAATAATACATGTTAATGGAAATGGGAAATACTTCAGAGAGTTTCAAACTTCAAGCAAGCTTCAAATTATTTATATATTACTCTGAGATATTTGTATATTTCTCAAATCAGAGTGTATCTAAGATTTGTTGTGAATTGAATAAGAAATTACTCAAGGCGAATTAGAAATTCTAAGCAAACATACTTGCTATTCACATAAATGTTCAATTTGAGACAGAGTGACAATGTAACTTCTGTGGCTGAAGCAAAACCAATTTTTTATAGGGATTTCCCCACTTCTTTTTTCATTTGCCTTCATTTCCACCTCTTTCTCTAAACTTTATTCTTCAAATTTGCCTTTGATATCAAAGCAGAAATTTATCACTACAGTATAATTGATATTTATTTTTGTTATAATTAAAATATAAACTTCATGTGAAAATAAGAATAAGAAGAAAAGATTACTGGTCCTGACAAAGATGAGGATCTATCGTCAGACCATCTCAATGTAAAAACAAAACAACACTTTAAAAGCTAAATGGATATTTTAAAATACCAGTTGTTTGTTCTTTTCCATATTTTGGATGGCATAAAAATATTTTGATAGAAGGGATGTGTCAGAATTGAACTCCATTTTTACTTTGTTTTCTAATCTGAGAGCATGTTGTGAAAAGGGGGTCAGCAAACTATACCCACCATCTCCATTCAGAATTTTCCTCAATCCCTATTCTAAAAAGTGGTGCAGGAAATAGATTTCAAGTAGGAAGTAGTGGTCACATCAGGCAGAGCAGGAAGAGTTGGAGTTGCGGACTGCCCAGCAAGCTGGGATTGGGAAACCTGGCCACAAAGGGAAGGAAGTGGGAAAAGAACATCAAAGGTCATCTTGGCTTCTGTGCCAACTCCTAAGCGATATACACACAGGGAAAGCAGACTGCAGGCTGGAGAGCTGGGCAGATGTGTCACTGTTTGCTCATTGTTGGGTGATAGAACCTAAAAACTGAGCCCAGCTCCAGAGACATCGAGTAGAGAGGCATAGCCTAGGAATAAGGATCATGATATAGTTTTGAGGGGAAAAAACTAACAAACATGAAATAGATGCACCAAAAAAGGCTAAAACCAAAGTTTGACATGGTCAAGGTGATGCCTATAATTTAACTGCCTAACTGATTATAACACTTTTTGAACACAACATAATATATATCAACCATATGTCTTTCATAATGCCCAATTGTTGGAGTCAGTTCCTCCTTGATCCTGCTCAACTATGCCAACTGTGGGGGCCTTAGTTCCCCTGCCAGGAACTGGACCTTCATGGACCTTCATTAGACAGAGAAGATAGGAGAAGTTAGAGGCCTATAGGAGAGGCTTATTGCAGGCCAAGTAGCCATTGCTAACAAGGAGCCATCAGACAAAAACAGTTCTTCGAAGTAGCTTACAAAGCAGTAGCCACACAAAGCAGCCTCAGCAAACACAGGAGCCATTGCACACACAGCAGCCCATAAAAGTAGCCTCATACCAGCTGGTCAGCAGCACACTTTCTACCGACTTAGACAGAAAGAGGCTTCTTGCCAAATGGTGACATCAGTATTTGGGTGATAGAAAAGTAGGCTTGTGCAGTGCCTACAGTACAATCACGGTGTCCTTGCTTCTGGATCTGTGTATGGCAACTTGGCCCTGAACATCTAACATACTCTGGACCAGGCCCCACACTCAACTTGGCCTTGAACATCCGGTGTGCTTTGATTAGGTTCCTGCACTAGTGAACATTAAAAAAATATATATATGAGGAAAAAAGAAAAAAATAACAAATAATCAAGAGGGGCATTGTGATAAAGGAGTAAATTCTCTAAGAACATGTAACATTCCTAAGTGTGTATGTACCTAGCAAAAGATGTCAAACAGCGTGAGGTAAAACTGACAGAAATAAAAAGAGAAACAGACAAATCCACTATTATAATTGAAAACTTCAACCTCCACTCTGTCAGTAATTGATAGATCGAGCAGACAGAAAATCAGTAAGGATATAAATGAAGTGAACAATACTACCAATCAGGCTGATATAATTGACATTTAGGGAATACAACATTTTGTAACATTTTTCTCTAGCACACATGGAATATTCACCAAATATCACATATTAGGCCATACAACACACATTGACACATTTAAAAGGCAGAGATCATACAAAGTATGTTCTCAGACCCTAATGGAATTAACCTAGAAATTATCAAAAAGAGTTGGAAAAATCCCCAAATATTTGGAAATTAAGAAACACACTATTAAATAACCCATGGGTCAAAGAAGAATTTCAAAGATGAATTTTAAAAAGTGTTTTGTTCTAAATGAAAAAATATATATATAATCACATTTTGTAGAATGCAATGACAACAGTTCTTAGAGGGGAATTTATAGCTTTAAGTACATATATTAGAAAAGAGAAAAGATCTGACATTAATAATCTTTACTTATAAAATCAGGAGAAAGGATCAATTTAACCCTAAAGCAAGTAGAAGAAAGTGGGCATTAAAAAATAGTGCTAAAATAAATGAAAAAAGAAAACAATAGAGAGAATAAATGAAACCAAGTGAAGGAGGGGTTCTCATTACAGATCCCACGAACATTAAAAGTATACTAAAAGCATACTACAAACAAATTCATGGCCACAGATTTAGTAAAGAAATTGAGTTAATACCTAAAATGCTCCAATAAAGAAAGTATCAGGCTCAGATGGTTTCACTGGTGAATTTTATTAAAATTTAAGGAAAACAAATATTACCAATTCTCTACAGTTTCTTCCAAAAAATAAAATCAGAGGAAAGCTACAGTTAACATATTTAGTCGTAAGAGACAGGATGAATGCATTTGCTGTAATCAGGAACAGTACAACAATTTCCTGTTTTACCACTCAAATTTAATATTACTTTGGATGTTCTATCTAATGCAGTAAGATATCTAAATATAAAAGGTACACATATTAAAAGGAAAAATAAATTTGTCTTTATTCCTAGAGGACATAGATGTTTATGTAGAGAGTCTCAAAGAATCTAGAAAAACAAAACAAAACAAAAACCAAACCTTCTGCAAGTATTAAACATGTATCATAAGACTACAGGATACAAGGCTAATATACAAAAATCAGTTGCTTTTCTGTATGCTACAACTAACAGTGGAATTTAAAAAATTTAAAAGTCAATATCATTTTAGCAATGACAAAAAATGCAATACTAAGGTATAAATCCAACAATGTAGGTAGTCTATATGTGGAAAACTACAAAATAGATAAAAGAAGTAAAAGATCAAAATAAATGGAGTTATTCTAGTTCATGGATTGGAAGCAATATTAAGGTGTCATTTGACTGTTTTTTAATCTGTAGATCAAATATAATTTCAGTCAAAATTCCAGTAAATATCTTATCTTGATGTTGATATGATATTGAAGAAACAGGAAATATTAAAAGACACTATCTTATTTCAAGACTTAACTACAAAAGTTTTTCAAACAAGACAGCTGGAATTAGTAAAACAAGAGATACTAGGTTAATGGAACAGAATCCAGAATCCAGAAATACAGCTGATTTAGCCAACGGATCTTTGATAAAGGCAAAGGCAATGTAATGGAGAAAGAAAAGTCTGCTCAACAATTGTACATCCATATGTAAAAAAAAAAAAACCACAAACAAACCAGATGCAGACCTTATACCTTTCATATAACTTAAAATGGAGTATATAATAAATTTGAAATACAAAACTATAAAACTTCTAATAGAAAACAAAAAAGGAAATCTATATGAACTTGGATGTGGTGTTGAGTTTTTTTTGGATATACTAAAACCAGTATCATAGTTTATGAAAAAAAAAAAAATCCACACCCATAAGTTAGAGCTAATTAAAATGAAAAATTTCTGCTCTACTAAAACATTAGGAATAAAATGAAAAGTCACTGCGACATAATGTTTGCAAAATATACCTGATGAATAACTTGCATATAAAACATACTAAGAAATATTAAAACTCAAAAATAAGAAAGTAAATAACTGGATTTTTAAAATGGGAGGCAAAACATCTGAATGGACATTTTATCCAAGAGGATATAAAGATGACAAATAAACATTTGAAAAGATGATCAAAATTGTTTGTCATTAGGAAAATGCAAATTCAAACAGAGTCACCCCAATGCACATGAGAATGGCTAAGATCCAAAACACTGACAAAACCAATTGTTGACAAAAAGTGCAGAGTTCTGGGGTCTCTCATTTATTGGAGATGTAAGTGCAAAATAGTACAACAGCTTTGGTGTTTGTTTTTAAATTAAATTCTTTATTGTTTAAAGTATTACATAAGTCTCCTTTTTCCCCCATTGACTACTCCCCAGGCGCTCCCACTCCCCAGCATGTGCCCACATCCCCCCCACCCCCGCCCGCCATCTGTGTCCATTGGTTTTGCTCATATGCATGCATACCAGTACTATGGGAAACCATAAAAATCCTAGAAGAAGCCATAGGCAGCAAAATAGCAGACATTTGTTGTAGCAATATATATATATATATACATATATATATATGATGTGTGTGTGTGTGTGTGTGTGTGTGTGTGTGTGTGTGTGTATATATATATATATATATATATATATATTTTTTTTTTTTTTTTTTTTTTACCAATACAGCTCCTAGGGCAATGGAAACTAAGGAGAAAATAAACAAATGGGACTACATCAAAATAAAAAGCTTCTGCACAGCAAAAGAAACCAGCAACAAAACAACAAGAAAGCCCACTGCATGGGAGAACATATTTGCCAATGTTATCTCCGATAAGGGTTTAATCTCCAACGTACAGCAACTTTGGATAACAGTTGCTAGTGTCTTATAATGCTAAACATGTTCTAGTGAAGCCAACAGGTTGTTTTTCAATAGGTTGAATGGATAGTCAAATTGGTGCATCCATGCAATGAAATACTACTCATCAGTAAAAGTAACAGGGCATTAAAAATAATTTAAAAAATAATAGAGCAAAATGACAAACCACTCATCGCTAAGAAAAATAAAAACAAAATTTACTAAGTAATTAAAAATATTGTTTTAATTGGCCAAAGCCCCAAACAAGCACTTCTCAAGGTTGTCAATTGATGGATCAACACAAAGTGAGCAATATCATTAATAATCAGAGAAATACAAATTATTAATATAATACAACTAACTATGCATCCAACAACCATGACTAATATTAAAAAGATTGATAATGCCAGATGTTGCCAATGTCCCATTACATTGCTAATAATTGGGTATTGCCACTTGGAAAACCATTTTACAGATTCTGAGAAAGTTCAACATGTGTATACTCTATGTCAGCATGTTTAAGCTGTTTTCTTTTTCTACACAGTCTAAATTAAAAAGAGCTGAAAGGTCTAGCCACAGTAGAATTGATGCATTGTTAAAATATCTTGAAAGCGTTTTTACACAGATTCTTCAAATCCTTGAGGAGAGTCTCAAGTTCATTGAACTTTGAAGCATTAATGCCAGGGTGTGGTCACCCTGTGAATTTAAGAGCCATAATGATAGATGGCAAGTATAATTACAGTCTTTGATTTAGAAATGACACAACCACAGCCTAAACAATCTCTGCTCCCTCTTGAGAAATGCTAGGAACAAGGTACCATCTGGTAGGTATTCGTGCACATGTCAGTGCATAAGAATTCATGTTCCTTTGAAAACAATGAAGTGACTGAGAAATTGAAAGTTCACATGTCGAGCAGTGTATTTCACAGGTCTGTTGACTTTACACCAAATGTTCTTCCTGGAGTAAAGAACAAGAGTTTACAGAATACATTTCACAGCTCTAATTAATCATGATAGTAAATTTGAGTAAAAATTACACACATCTTAAAATATTAAATGCAGTCTCAATGGGTGGCCACACATATTTCTAAATACTTTTAACGGATATTTTCACAATAAGGTGATAAAGGGTCATAAATGACTTCTAAACATAAAAAATAAGAATATTTACTTTTCATAAAAAGTAATAAGAATGCTTACATAGAAATAATTTATATAACACGAAATTCATGCAGGGGGGAGGCGGCGTTCCCCTCAGCCCAGCCTGCACCCTCTCCAATCTGGGACATCCCTCTCACAATACTGGACTGCTGGCTCCTAATCACTCACCTGCCTGCCTGCCTGTTCACCCCTAACTGCCCCCCGCTGCTGGCCATGTTGCCCCTAACTGCCCCCTCCCTGCTGGCCTGGTAGATCCTAACTGCTCACCCTACTGGCCTGGTTACCCCTTACTGCCCGCCGCCTCTGCCAGCCTGTTGCCCCCAACTGCCCCCCCACCAGCTTGATTGCCTCCAACTCCACTTCGCCCCCTCCTCGCTGGCCTGGTGGTGCCTAACTGCCCCCCTGGCCTGGTCGCCTCTTACTGCCCCCCTCTGCCGGCCTGGTTGGCTCTAACTGCCTCCCCTGCTAGCCTGGTCACCCCCAACTGCTCCCCCTGCTGGCCTGATTGCCCCTCACAGCCCCCCCCCCCCACCACCAACTTGTTCGCCCCACACAGCCTGCTGTTCAGTTGTTTGGTCATCCCTCACTAACCGCCCTGCCGGCCCGGTTGTAGGCAGCCATCTTATGAGGGTGTGAGGGTCAATTTGCATATCACCTCTTTATTATATAGGATTTGACTACCTATATTTTATCTGCATATGCTTATTAATATATATGTTTTTCCAAGCTTCTTTATGAATGCAGCAATATCCTAATTAATAGAAAACTAAAACCAACAACTTAAAATGAATAATAAGCAATTTACAGGCATGATAGAAGATAAAGTGGGTAGTTTAACTTTAGAAAATTAATTGATATAATCCACCAAGCTAAGAGATTAAAATAGAAAGCCCCTGATGTTAAATTCAGAAAACATTTTGATAAAATTCAATATATTTCATGGTTTGTTTGCTTTTAAAGTAACAAACTAGGAAAGTTATGATAACATTTGTTCACACAATTTCTACCATATTTCTATAAGACCAAGCCAAATTATAACAAATATTATCTTTTAAAGGGACCAGAGGACAAATGCAATGCAGTGACAATGGGATGCGCTGGGGACCAGTGGTATTTCAGAGCCAGCAGCATCTGTCTGAGGTGAGTGAATTGCCTGCTGGCCACTGCTTTCCTTGCTGTTGCCATTTTGGTTAACTTTCCTGTAGGAAATTTTGTTAATTCTGGGATTAGGTTGAGAGTCTGGTTTATCCCAGGCCATGTGGTTTATGTTGGACACTGGAAATATTTCCCTGAGAGTATGGGACAATAGTGACAAATTTAGAAATTGGGGAGCCTAACAGTCATCTGCACTTGGACACTGCCTGGGAGGCTGGGGAGCTAGGACTGAAGCATGGAGTGAAAACACTGGCATTCTCACTGTGATGAGGTCACAGAGAACTAATGGAGGCCTGCCTCAAACTCTTAGTACTTCTCCCTCTCAAGGTATTTGCCAGATGTTGAAACTGTGTGGGTAGGAGGCTGAAGAGCTAAGCTCAAAACTTCCCAAGGGCAAAATGGGATCTCTGGATTATTTTCATGGCAGAAAGATGCCATGCAGATCCACCCAACCCCTAATAAGAAGCCAGTGGGGCAGGGGGTGGAGGGCACATGCTCAGGATGGGAATGATGATCAGAATTCAGGAAGTAATGACCTCCATTGATAGAAGAATGAGTTGATCAAGGGAGGGAACTGGGGACCTTCTAAGAAATGTTTAATATATTTCTTCATAGTACTTTGATGAATGCTACTTTTTAATTAAACATAACTTATGTAACTAACCATTAATGTTTGACACATTCACATGTGGGCAAAATATGTCACAATAATGAGTTGGCGATGTTAGAAAATAAAATAAAATACTTAGCCCAGTCGGCATGGCTCAATGGTTGAGGGTTGACCTATGAACCAGGAGGTGATGGTTCAATTTCCGGCCAAGGCACGTGCCCAGGTTGTGGCTTGATCCCCAGTAGGGGTGTGCAGGAGGCAGCCCAATGATGATTCTCTCCTCATCATTTATGTTTCTGTCTCTCTCTCCCTCTCCATTCCTCTTTGAAATCAATAAAAATGTATTTTTAAAAAATCACTTAGGTTCCAGTAAAACTTAGAATTATAATCAATCTCAGATCACTTACACATCAGTTTTAGGTCACTGACAGATAACATAAGATGATGTTAGAAACGCATGAAAATTCTTTCAATGTTGCAGATAAACTCTAAACTTTCACCTGGTTTGTGGTTTTGCAGTGTTCTGGTTTGCAATTCTCACCCCACCCTCAAGCCCCCGAATCACTTTGGAAGAAAAAGACAAACTGAGAATAATACTGTAATATCGCTTAATCATAAACTAACAAAATAAATATAAAATAATCATCCAGAAGAAGAGTTTTTCATTGTTATCAACCTGACTCTGCCTTTTATAAGTAGCCTAGGTTATTTGGTGTTGGCTAGTGTCTGCTTGGGCTGCTATAACAAAATATCCCAGACTGGGTGACTTAAATATCGGAAACATGTTTTCTCACAGACCAGGAGCCGGTAAGCTCCAGATAAGGGTCTGGCAGGGTGGGTTTCTGGTGAGAATGTTTTGTCCTCACATGGCCTATTCCCTAAGTAAGCTGGAAGCAAGAGAAAGTGAGTTTTCCAGTGTCTCTTATAAGGACTCGAATTCTAATTGTCCAGGGTCCAACCCGTAGAACCTCATTTCACCTTAAGTGCTTATATATAAGCA
Organism: Corynorhinus townsendii; assembly: GCA_026230045.1. NCBI lineage: Eukaryota > Metazoa > Chordata > Mammalia > Chiroptera > Vespertilionidae > Corynorhinus > Corynorhinus townsendii. Next base: position 159,526,958 of record JAPDVU010000006.1, on the reverse strand, counting down.
CTTATATATAGCCAGATATAGCCATGCTGTGGGTTAGGCCTTCAACATGTATTGGGGGTGCTGGTGGTACCCAAACATTCCATCTGTAATATAGCAAGATACTTTTTCCTTTTTTTTTTTTTAAAGAAAAAAGTGTGCTAATAAATAAGGACTAAAATTCTTAAACCAATTTACATTTTATGAATGATCAGTTGCATATCTGCCCTTAGGAAAGATGAGTGACATTCATCCTTTTGTTGGTTAAGGTTCACTTTTGGTTAGGAGTATTCCTCGCTTACTTTTTTGATAAATATGTCTCTATAAATATATTAGTGAGAAACTTGGTTTCATAGTATTTAAGATACTCTAAAGAAGAAGTTGTCATTAGATTGTGTTATGGACTCAGCTTGAAGAACAGAATTGCAGTGCACTAGAGCCTGCTGGAGTCTTGGATGTGAAAGTTTGGCAATCACTATTCCCTTCCCTCAAGCAAATAATAGCTCCAGCTGTGAGGTCCTTACACTTCCAGAAATTCAAGTAGAGCTTTAAAAGCGATAAAAGTCACATGTGGAAAGAAAGTGGGCATTGCAGTGGAGTGATATGAAAACTTTTGTCCACTCTGCCTGTGGAGTCCTGAATGTCTCCCGGTAGTGACAATGAACCACAGTAAGGTCTAAGAGCAGGCAGGTCTCTTCACCATCCAGACAGCCCAATGTAAGGGCGGATTCTGAATGACATTTTTTTTTGGAGTTTAGTGTTAGTATTTGCTTCTCTAAATTTCCACCCTTTTGTTGTTGTTCAGATGAGTAGCAAGGAAGACTATAAATTTCAGGTTCTAGCAATGTGTGTTTATTTAATACTTGTGGTTTTGCTTAAAGTAAAGGAAAAGAAAGAGGGAAAGGAGATTGTGACTTCAGGAGATGAATAAAAAGTCAACCCATTTCAAAAATATCCTTTTTTTCTCCTTAAGCTTTCAACCATTTTGGAGTTTCCTGTTCATTCTTTAAATGATGAAAAATGTTCTCCGCAATTTGGACAGTTAGCTAAAACACTGACATTTTCAAATGATGTTGAAAAGGCTCTATAACTTGAAACTTAAAAATGAACCATCAATTTTAGTCTCACTGTTGTTTTAAGAATGCAATTAAACATGCCATATGATAGCTAATCTGCAAATAATACGTCTGATTATTTGTGGAATTTCCCTCTTCTGGACTTCTATTCCAAGAAGAATCCTGTGACTTACAGTTACCACACTTACCTTCTATGAGCTGAAGATTTTGAAGGCTCCCATATAGCCACGCATAAGCATAATGCATAATCTGAATTTAGCATAAAAGGATAGGTTAATCGAGGAGAGACAGAGGAATAATATAAATTTTATCACCTTTTCATCAATAGTCCAACTCTCCCCTTGCCCCCCAAAACACCTAGTTTTTGCTAAGTGACTATAATTCAATATGTATCTCTGTTATGAATAATAAGTAGGTATAATACATAATTTTACCTTCAAGGAATATATCATATGATTGAAGAGACAATGTATAGATACCACACACAACCACAAATCGTATGACGTAATAGATGCATGGGAGACAAGGATGGATTAGAAGAGTTAAGAGAAGGGAAAAACCATATCTTTCAGGCTAATTTTTTCTCCCTCTGGAAAACTCTTCACTCTTCCAACATTTACTTTCCTGGCCCACTCTTGCCCTTCCCCCACCCACAGATAGGTGGACATCTCCCTTTCTCTGTGTTCTCTCACCAACTAGCACACATTGCCAGGACTCCCATGCTCTGAGCCTTTCCCGTCAGCCTGTACCTACAGAAGATGACAACCTCACAAAAGCTATTTGTTTTTTCCTTCCACAACATGGAAGAAAGTGTTGCCTCTTTTTGGGGCAAGTGGTTTTGGTCTTGAAGAATCTAGTGAAAAGTAGGATGGGAGAAGGACAAGAGGTCTTTGAACCAGGTTCAGAAGGGGTTCAGATGCATCTCCCTGCTTAATGATGAAAAAGATATACTAGAAAATTCGCTAGGCACTTATGAATCAGACCATCTATAATGGCCTGTAGAACATACAAAATGAAGAGAACACCCCTGTTAATTAATATTTGGTTGTAAAGGTTTCATAACCACATAGCAATGGATATTATACTTTTCACAATGCATTGAAATAATCTATTTAAATTTGTAGTGGGGCAATATTGTGACATAATAGCTTATGAAGGTATCTTTCCCTATTAACTATCCTCTATTTGTTTGAAAAAAAACAAAAACAAACTAGTGTCTTGATGAAGACCACTTGGAATGTGACCATGGCATTTTAGGTAGTGAGATACTTGGTGTCAGATGCTGGTAGGAACACAGGGGAGAACACTGAGTTAGCAAGTATATTCTTTTATTTATGTGGAATTTGGGCTTCATCTTTTGAAATGTTCTTCAAGCCCCTAGAATTTCCCAAGAGTTAAGTGCATGAATGTTTCCCTTGCCAAATGCCAGATGGCTCTTGTCTTAATTATGGAATTAAAAATAATTGAGCAAATCACACTCCAATTGTTTTGCCCCATCTTCCAGCCCTCAAGTTTTCTTCCAGACAATGAACAGATAAACAAGTGCTGAAGTTTTGCATGTCTTTCTTTAGACTCCAGACCTCAATATATCCTGCAGTCAGAATTTGCGGCTAAGTTTGCCCAAAAGTTATTAAGCAAACTTTATCATAAATATGTCCTTCTCCACTACTGCTGGGGAAGTGATGGAATGAAAATACAATTATTTCTCTGTTAGAAATATCTTCTTTTAATTTGTATATTCAAGAAATAAAAAATAAACATTTTCTGCAAAAAAATATTGGTATCTGTCTTATAGAGTTTTGGGGAGCATTAAATGAAGAACATATATAAAGTTTGTAGTATGGATCAACGGACTGGCATTGTCTGTCCAGTAATACCTGGTAGCTCTTATGGGCCAAATTAGGCATCTTATATTTATTACTAGAGGCCTGATGCACAAAATTTGTGCAAGGGGGCTGGCCCTCACAGCTGTGGCAGCTGCCTCAGCCCTGGCACCCCCAGCTTCATCCGGAAGATGGTGTGGAAGGCCGTCCAGACAGTCCATCCCAACGGTTGTTCCACTGTTCGGCTGTCCGGTCTAATTAGCTTATTATGCTTTTATTATTATAGATATATGTGAACTACATTTTTCATAGTTCTGAAAAAATAGCCTATGCAATCTGCACTCTATAACTTAGAAACAAATGCTTAGTATGATAAACTAAAATGTGCTTGGTAACATAGCTAATGGGAGGAGAATTGAAATTCAAATTCATATCTGTCCAACTTCAAAGTAATACTGAATTTCTCACTTCTACATGAAACTACATCTTCTGTTAGACCTAACTTCTAACCTTTCATATTATTACCATTCACTTCTAATTATCTATTATCATAAGTTCTTAATTTTAAGTAATTGCTTACTACAAAAAAATACTAAATACATAAACAGTTAGGTAAAACAACAGGTTTGTCCAAATACATTTTTATTAGGCACCTATCATGTGTTAGGTTCTGCACTAGTTTAGAACTAAGACAAAAATGAACACAAAACTTAAAAATTTTCTAAAGTTGCCAAATTAAAAAATATGATTAATTCAAATATTGGTAAAGTTTTAGTTAAAAAAGTAATCTAATTCTAGCTTGCTGGGATTATAAATTGACAAAATAACTTTGGTAATTAGGTGTTTGAATATCTGATCCTACTTCAAGTCCATAGTCCAGATATTCATTTGCACCTATGGAAGGAGACACAAGGACGATATTTATTGCAGCATTATTTGAAGGAGAAAAAAAAGTAACACCCTAAAGTTCAGTGAATAGGTGAATGGTAATATGGTAATTACTAGAGGCCTGGTGCACAAAATTCATGCACGGGGGGAGAGGGGGTGTCCATCAGCCCAGCCTGCACCCTCTCCAATCTGGAACACCTGGAGGCATATCCAACTGCCTGTTTACACCCAATCCTGGTAGGATCAGGCCTAAATGGGCAGTCACATGCCTCTCACAATCCAGGACTGCTGGCTCCCAACTGCTTGCATGCCTGCCTTCCTGATTACCCCTAACTGCTTCTGCCTGCCAGCCTGATCACCCCCTAACCACTCCCCTGCCAGCCTGATTGCCCCCAACTGCCCTCCCCTGCTGGCCATCTTGTGGCAGCCATCTTGTGTCCACATGGGGGCAGCCATCTTGTGTGTTGGAGTGATGGTCAATTTGCATATTACTCTTTTATTAGATACAATGGTCTATCTATGCTCTGGAAAATAGTATGAAGTAGTTATGGAGATGAGGGAGATTTAGATTTACTTTTCCAGAAAGGCTGCTAAGATATCATACAGAATGTTTCAGAAAAAGGGTGATAAGATTTAAAAACACAGAGACATTTATTTTTATTCCCCCTATTTTGCAAAAGGGGGAACTATCTGCCAAGAGTGATTAAATAACTTTCCAAGGATCACACAGATTCCTGAATACAACCTAAGATCTCTTGGTTCCTATGGACCCCACTCCTAGACTAGAAAGGATCAGAGATGTTAGATATGGAGAGAACCTGAGCGCTGGTCTAGTTCAGTGGCTTTCTCTATATATACCTAAGGGCCTGAGAGGGTCTGTGGGGTTGCACCCTGGTTTTGCTCTTCCCAGCCCCCACTGTCACACCTGTTTTAACTGGAGTAGCTGGAAATTTGGGGTGTTTTAGTTAAGAGTTGGATGGGAACATTTTTAAAAAGTGTTCTGTGCTAACACAGGTGAACCCAAATGCCTCAAATTAAATATTAAAAAGGTGAAGCCCAGAGTGGGAAGCTAGGTTGCCCAGAGTCATAATGCAAAGAGCCAGAAATCAGAGTTTGTCCCCAGGTCCAGAGAGCTTCTAGTGCATGTGCCATGCTGCCTCTATGAAGTCTCAGATCTGACCCTTGGAGCTTCTGAACTATGACCAAAAGCACCACCTGTGACATTGTCTTAGGGAGGCACCAAATACCAAAGAAATGGAAGTGGGGCCGGAAGCAGGAGAACTGAAGCTACAGACGGGCAAGAAAGGGTGATGAGACTTTCTTCAAAGCAGTTTGCTTTCAGCATACATTTTCAGAGGTTCTGCTTTTCTTCCCGGAACTGGCATACATTTTCAAAGGGGACTAATTGCACTCTTTGAGGGGAAAAAAAGTAATTGCTTCACAGTTTAATTGAATGTGGCTAGATGAGCTTCCGAGGATGGTTTGTTTGTCTTCGTTTAGTAAGGGAGACTCTGAAAGAGCAGCGATGAGCAGAGGAAACCAGCTTTTGGGGCCCAAGCTGATGGGCGTCCAGAATGTAAACACTGCTCTCGTTTTCTCTGTTGACACTTCAGGGCATATTTATCGTCGTTTGTTCACCATTCGGTATTAGTTCCTGTGACCTTCACAAGTCACCAAGAAGCTTCAAAGTTGGAAATACTATTTTTTACAATGTGTGGGAAAATATTGGACTAGGAAACAGAACACCTGCTTTAAATAAACTTGGAGGGATCTCCTTTAACCTCACATAATTGCCTTTTTGCCATCTGGAGTTGGATCTAAAAAAATGGATTCATTCCAAGAATATTTATTGATCGATATTTTGGGTATAATGCTTCTCTCTCACTCTAGCTGTTTCCTTCCATGGGAAGGAGATTAGTTAATGTACCTGTTGGTTTGTCTCTGTCTCTTCACATAACTGTTTCTTTGGGGGCTGCAGTGACTTTATCTGGTTAGATTGATTGAAAGGAATAAACTGGCCACCCAACTGGTGTGGCTCAGTGGTTGAGAGTCAACCTATGAACCAGGTAGGGTTCCATTCCCTGTCAGGGCACATCTCTGGGTTGCTGGCTCAATCCCCAGTAAAGGGCATGCAGGAGGCAGACGATCAATGATTCTCATCATTGATGTTTCTATCTCTCCCTCTCATTTCCTCTCTGAAATCAATAAAAAAAATTTTTTTTAAGGAATAAACTGGCCAGGCTCAGTTCAGCTCCTTGTTTTTTCACTGTAAGCCAGGAACCTCATCTGGTCCTCCAGGAGTATATTCTATTGCAGTAGGTCAGACCCAGTCTGGTGTGGCATGAGTCAGGGAAGGAGAGTCAGCTAATTCCCATTGGATTCTCACACTACCCTACCTGTAAAGTAGATAGTGGTTTGACCTTTATCTGCACACTGTCTCTGTCTCTCTCTTTGTCTTGGAACACGTCTGAAAAATATGTCCCCTCAGGGACCCTGAGACCTTCAATGTGTCAGCCACTCTTTTAGATCTGGGATGCAGTGGTGACACTGAAAGATAAAGGCTCTTCAAGTAGAACTTGCATGCTAGGGAAAGAGACACATAATAAAACTCAACGAAAAAATATAATTGTTTTATGATAATGTTATGAGACAGAGTAATTAACTGAGGGGGGTTAACTTCAGACTGAGTAGTAACAGACATTTTAACTGGGCCTGGTTATAGAGAAGTGGGCAGGGATGTGAAAATTTGGGGGGAAATTTCAGGCAGTAGGAAGAGCTGTTAGTGTAAGGAACAGGAAAGAATGCTAAATATGACTGGAGCAAGTCAGATGGGAGAAAGAGAAGGGACATTAGGGTAAAGTGATAGGCTACACTAATAGTGTAGAGCTAGAGTGAGAGAGAAGCATTATAGTGATAGGTTCAATATCTTTCTATTGAACATTTATCTGTTCAATAGAAAAATATATTATTTGATAAAATATCACAAGCATGCAACTTTTTTTAGGTGATCATAGGGAGATAGGTATTTAGATCTTTAAAGTGAATTTTGAAAGTTTAGAACAAGGAGATTGGTTACTAAAAGAAGACTTAAAATGATATTGTGTTTGTTTTGTTATTTTTAAAAATCTTTATTGTTGAAAGTATTACATATGTTCCCTTTTTCCCCCTTTCGTCCCTTCTAGCCTGCTCCCACAACCCACCCCATCACCCTATTTTCTGTGTCCATGGGTTATGCATATATGCGTACAAGTTCTTTGGTTGGTCTCTTCCCACCCACCCACCTCTGCCTTCCCTCTGAGATTCCACATTTCGTTATTTTACTGATTTTTTAATGCCTAACACCCATTATCCATTTTTCATTTGCATTTGCAGATATTCCTATGATCATGCACTAAAATGAGTTCATCTGTCTGTAACATTTTGTCACCTTACTGTGTCACACACACACACACACACACACACACACACACACACACCCGCCCCCGAGAGAGTCAGAGGGAAAGCACCTATTGGAAGTTTTAAAGAGATAAGCAACTGACCTCTGGGAGTCAAAATGCAAAATGTCTGGGTTTTTTTTAGGTCTATCTCTGTCATCAGTTGTGAATTTAAATAAGCCCCCTTGACCTCAATTTCTTCATTTAGTAACAAGCGGGACAATCCCATCCCTTTCTTTCCCTCAGCTACCCAATGGAATTAAATAAACCCTTTCAATTCTCCCTCTGAAACGTGTCTTAAGTGATCTTTCACCTTTCATTCCCACGTTAACTAGACAGAATCTTTCTGATCATTCTTCTACTTTTTTTCTATTCTGTTTGCCTCTTCCTTTCTTTCACAATTTATGGAGGTTTAATAACAGTGCTACAGAGAAAGAGAGCAAAGAGAAATGATGAAGAGCAAGATTACAGTATGCCGCTCATTTATCTAATAAATAGTACTATGCTTCTGTGAAATTATTCATTCTAGTAACAGCAGGTTAAGAAAGGTGGAGTAAACACACTTAATTCTGCAGTGTTGACACTGAGTGCAGGGCTCTGAGCTATTTAAAGTAGCAGAGCACACATGGATAGCATAAGAAATATTTTGTGTTAGCCCTCAATTTATTTTAATTTTAATAAATTGAATGCTAAATTTAAATTAGAGGACATTTTACAGAACATTCCAGTATTTAGCCTCTCTTTAACATTTGGAAGATCTGGCATTTATGGCCTGCATTTTTGCACAGCAACAATTATCTGACATTGAGGAGAAGCTGTGCCCTCTGGAGAGAAGACATAAGTACCTGTGACTTTGTTCCTCTCCACCCTGCTCTCTCCATGAATTTATATCACCTACCTCACTCCTATAGGCAGTGAAATTTATGTCTCTAGACTTAAGGGAAGAGAATGCAGGCCGATGTCCCTAAAATAGCAAGGTAATTAAATTAGACAGACAGGGCTCTGTGTACTTGCTCAATGTCGTACTTGCCCTCTGGCCATGTGCAAATCTCAGGTCTGCTTCGGGTTCCTCATCTGCCAAGGGAGATGGTAGTAGTTTCCTCACAATGCTGGCATGTAAATGAAGCGTTTCAACGTGTTTGAAAGCACACTGTGAAACTATTTGGGGCTTACTCATCAAGCAGTAGTTGCTGAAGATTTGACAGGCATTGCAGGAGCAGTGCTGGGGGGTTTCTATAGCAAGAGCTGGTGATCTGGAGTCACAACTGCTGTCAGCGGTGTAATGAATCCCTATTTTGGAATGTTCCAGTTATCCATACAATCTTCTTCTTTAAAAAATATGTTTTTATTGTTTTTTTTAGAGAAAGAGTAAGGGAGAGGGAGAGAAAGATAGAAACATCATTGATTGGTGGCCTTCCGCACACCCCCTACTGGGGTCGAGCTGGCAAACCAGGGCATGTGCCCCGACCAGAAATCGAACCAATGCATGGGATGGTGCTCAACTAACCGTCGCACCAGCCGGGCAATACGTTCTTCTTTTGATAACATCTTTATTTTTATTTCTATTTTTTTTTTTGCATGGGGGTGGGGACCCTTTTATAATGACAATCATTTGATTTGGTTCTGGTATTGAATTCACCTCAGGCTCTCAGAGTAACTGTGTGACTCAGACTTGACCAGTTTAAAGAATTGCAACCCTTTCTGTCATACACAGAAAGTGGTTACTTCAGGGATGGGCATGTAACCAAGCCAGAACTAGTGCTGCAGATGATATAGTTATGGGATTATTTTTTTGAGATGATTAAAGGGATCTTTTTCTCAATCCTTGTCCTTGAGGTAGGGAGGATGTAACCTTGGACAGTCAGGGACCACCTACTGGACACAGCTTGAAAGAAAATGTATGGAACACGAGTCCAGCAAAGCTGACTGAAAATGGATACATAAGAAGAAAGAAGAGAGAAAAGACCTCATGGTATTGTTTGAATAGGGATTCAGCTGTATAATACTGAAAATAGCGCCTTTTGCTTTGGGAAATTATTCCTCCACCATGATCCATGTTTTCCAGCTCCAGAAGAGCTGGAGCCAGGCCTGACTGGGTACCAGCATCTTCTTGTTTCAAGGTGAGCATGATATACAAGATCAATGCACACATTCTTCTCTTGCTACATTTTGAGTTCTCGAGTCAGGAGATGCCAATAACAATTTAGTCAGTTTACAGTGAGGCCCTCCATGAAAATGAAGCCAATGCAGAAAAATAATTAATAGGAACATAGAGTGAAATTGATGACTAATGAAATTGTTTGATTCCCTTAATCCAGCCATACCTGATATCTTCCCTGAGTCTTTCATTTATATAAGACAATAAGTGCCTATTTTTACTTCATCTAATTTGAATTGGATTTTGTACTTGCCTCCAGAGAATTTCTTATCAATACACAAAAACATCAATACTTTAGGCCTTGATATGTAGCTTTTAATTTTGTAATTTATTATATTATTCTTTAGTAACCCATGTGAATTAGTCTTCTCTAATTCAGCCCATCCATGCCTTATAGCCCTAAAATACCTCCCATTGGACCTTTACATATTATTTTATTACATATTATTAGGTAGTAGACACTAAATAGACAAGGGTTGCTAATAAATATGTTTTGATTGATGGGGAATAATTGTGCATAGTTGCTCTTTGTTAAAGTATATTTGATGGATAAACTAGTGACAACAGGGGAGAAAACTTCTCACTGTGGGGCTTAATACCTTCTATCTATACCAGTATTATACAGAAGTCCAGTTTGGTTTATTTCATATTTATTTGTAGTCAATGAGCACTAACAATTGTCTTAAGAATAATAGTGATACAGATAACTAACTAACTAACCTTAATCAAATACTTTCTATATGCCAGATTCTCTGCTGGCTACTTCGACTACATCATCTCATTTAATCTTTTAACAATCCTATGAGGTATATAACTTACTATTGTTATCATTTTACAGATGAGAAACTTGGAGCTGATCACAATTGAAGACTTGTCCTAATGTCTTAGAGTGGTGGCACTTCAAACTCAGGTAGATTCCAAAGACTGTGCTCTGAAGAAAGTCCATGAATATTTTTACAAAAGAACAGGAATTCAACCACCAAGGACTTGCCCTTTATCAGGTAAGGAAGATGTTCCTTTAACATAAATAATTTCAAATATTCTTCCACATTTAGTAAACATTGGTCCAGCACTTTTTACATAAACTAGTGATGGAGAAATATAGCAATATATATTTCTAGAGGGAGGGACCTGAATAAAACAGTGTCTTTTTGACTCTGTAATCTGTTTTTTTGGCAAAAATTGGAAATACATAGCATTTTGGAAAACAGGATCTTTGATAAATTATTCAGAGAGTAACTATTCCTCATGTCTTCAGAGCACCACGTTGGCCTTATGTTCTTTACAGGACATGAACTTACACAGTGTGAGAGTTCATTAGTTTTCTGATGAATTAGAAACATCTGTGAGGCTGAAAGATTGCTCACCTAGAAAGGACAAAATAAAATAATATTAATTCCTTATTAAGGAAAAATGTATCCACATTGCCTGAAAAACTGACATATTTATCCAGACAGCTGAAGCACTATGTTCACTAAATGTGTTGAATGTTATTTTTTATGTTGAGATTTAATGTATGCCTCTGTAATTGGTTCTTTAGAAATAAGTAAACATTTGTTTTCATTTATTAATAGCTAAGTATACGTTCTTTTAAAAGGGAATTTAGTTCATTTTACTATTATAATATGTATCTATTACTTTACCTTGAAAATGAACATATGAGATAGTAATTATACAGAAATCTAAGTTATTTTGAAATAACTCAACTGGAAGAAGAAAAGAAAAACTATATTTTGAGGGTTAAATCTTATTTGCCTTCAACTTCTTTAGAGAACATTTGGTTCTTGAAACAGAAAAGTAAAAAGATGGCTTAAAATGTTTTGAACCTTAAAAGGCCAAACTTGATTGGTTTACGGAGTTATTTTTACCTGTGCTTTGTAATATCTTTAGCAATCAAAAAAATAGGAGATTTATGCTTCTACTTTTATCTCAGACAATACAAAGACCAAAACTTGACATTAAATTTTTATTTTTAATCACAGTATAATGTGTTTTTATAAAATTAGAGTAAAAAATGAAACCTATTTGAAGAAAAGGATCTATAATCTATTTAACTTGGTATCATAACTTGACTTTTCTTTTGTAATACCAAAGCAAATAATTTTTTAACAAAGCTTAGACAGATTATGGATCCTTTAATTGTGTAATTAAACCTGTCTTATAGTCTAAGGTCTGAGAGACAAATCTAGACTCTGGTACAGTGTAAGACAGTCAACATTTTAATAAGGATAAAGGCCATGGAAAATCTGATTAAAGGAGATTTTTAAAATTTGGATTTTAAAACCTTATAGGGCATGAAGCAATGCCAAAAGAAAATGAGTATTGTGAGTGTAAGTCTTGGGCAAGAGGATTATGACTTATGCCACATGTATTTCTGATTTGGTAGGTATTGAGGAGTATGAAGCAAAACATTTTTTTTATAAGGGATATGCATTACAAAGAGATCTGTAATCTCTTTCCATAAAGCCTGTGAATATCTTCATGAGATGAATAGGCTCCTGATTCAGTATCTCCACTGTGAATATAAGAAAACATAATTTATAGGAAAACTAATGGAAAGGGGTGCAGATTGGATATCCAGGCTATGTATATGAGAGCAGGCCTGGGAATTGCCCAGAAGCAAAGCAAACTACTGTATCCAACCAGTTGAATGTGGTTCCATTTGAATCCTGCAAGGTTCACATTCTTTAATTCTCTACATTCACACTTTCTTTTAGTTAAAATGAAACCCAACAGAGCTGAAACAGAAATAGAAGAAAGGGTTGTGGGAATGGAGGGAGAGTGCTATTGACTCAGTGGAACCAATCCCTGGGCTTAGCAGTACACACACACACAAAATAGAAGAACTTGATTGAAAGAACTTTATTTTTATTTCATTTTAATAGCTGAAGCCTCCATTATCACAGTATTAGACTTATAACCTCTATTTACACAAAATATACAAACAAATATCAGAACTAAGTCTATTATCTGGTTAATTCTGCTAATAGTGAGCAATGCATATGCAAAAGGCTCTGTTTTAAGAACATAACATTATTATGCATTGTTATATAATCGTTACCCTTTGAGGTGGGTACTATTATTTCTCCAGCTTATCCATGTAGGGACAGTATTGAGCAACTTGACCAAATATTCAGCTCATAAGTGGCAGAAATGAGCCTGAAAACCAGACATGTTCCAGAGCTTGTGTTCTTAACCAGGATACTGCACTGCCTTGCTCATTTTTTTTTTAACATTTAAAAAGAGAGTTGCTTCTAGCTAGCTGGTGTTGGCTAGGAACAAACACGTGTCAAAGTGACACTTGAAGAATACAAAGAAATTTAGCATCTTCCCAAGATGACCATGAAAGTATCTGGCATTAAAAGATTTATTACTAAAACCAAAATTGAGTTAGGAAATTCCAGATAGGATGCAGACATGTACCTAAACTTTTTAGAGAATCTATGATAGGTTTCATTTATTTTATTATTATTTTGTAAAATCTTCATTTAGGAACAATGTAAGGTGAATTCCCTACAAAAATGCCTGGCACACTGTGTCTCTCAGTGACTATTGCATATACCAGAACTACCGTGGTGTAGATTTTGGAAGATGATGGGGATTTGGGAAGATGACAGGTTTTGAGTACATTTTTAAAAAATGTTACTCACTTCTGACATTTAGAAGCAAAACATCTTTTGAGAATTTTATTTGAAAAGAGTTTTATGAACTGGTGAATAGATGTAGAAATTGTGATATGTCCAAACTGTAAAATACTACTCAAATAAAAAAAGAAGGAACCACTGACACATTTAATAATATGAATGAGTTTCAAAGGCATGATACGAAGTACATCCAAAAGACTGCATATTATCTGACTCCATTTATATAAAAGTACGGAAAAGTCAAGGCTATAGTAACAATTGCAGATCAGTGATTGCCAGGTGTTTGAGGTAAGGGGAGGGGATTGACTGAAGACTAGCAGGTGGGAGACTTTTGAGATTTTCTTGTGTGTGGCAATGGTTACTGTGACAGACTATCTATCCATCCACCCATAAATCCATGCATTTCTACTTATGTATATACATACATACATACGGATGACTAAAGAACATGTGGTATATACATGCAATAGACTATTATTCAGTCTTTTAAATGGAGGAATTCCTGACATATGTAACATGGATGAACCTTGAAAACATGATGTTAAATAAAATAAGCCAGTTACAGAAGGACAAATACTGCAACACAAACACTGATATGTATGGTACCAAAAACAGTCAAACTCACAGAAATAGAAGGTGAAATGCTGACAGGGACTAGGGGTAGTAGGAAGTGGACATACAATTTTAATTATGCAAAATGAAAAGAGAATTGTGCAGTACAACGTTTTGCCTAATGTTAACAATACTTTATTGTACACTTAAAAATTCCTTAAGACGGTACATCTCATGTTAAGTATTCTTATTACAATACATAAAATTATAACTAAAATTATAAATAGGTCAACTGCATAATTATAATGGAAGATAGCTCATTTTTTTAGTGACAAAAAAAAGAACATTAAAAAATGAGAAAGAAAAATGATCTGCATGAAAAAATAGTCATGTAATGCAGAATTAATAATTATCGAGTGCTATAGAAACTCAATGCAGAATAAATAATGTGTTTTAGTGTATTTAGTGAATTTACTAAAATATACCATATGGTGGCAATAAAGAATTCTCAGAATGATTTAAATATTAGTAATTATGCAGAGTGTATTTTCTACCCACAGAGAAATTTAAGTATAAATAACAACAGAAAAGTAATTTAAAAATTCCCGCAAATACTTGGGAAATAAGCAATACCATTACTTATAATTCAAGTGTTAAAAAAATTCATATGGAAAATTAGAAAATATTTTGAACTAAATGATAATGTAAAAGCAACATATTAAAATCCAAGGATTGTAATGCCATGTATATTTAATGGAAGTTTATAGCTTTATAATTATAAAGTATACAAGTATAAACACACAGATCTTCTAATTCTTCTCTACTAGGTCACTTTAATGATGCTATTTGAATAATAATCAGTAGACTCATGATTTCACTTGTTGAAACTATCCATAATAATTCCTTGATTAAATTAATCATTCTAAATTATGTCTTTTTACATTTTAAATAGAAATGTGTCTAATTAAGGTATATAATTGAGCTCTTAGTTCTCCTACCATTGCTAAATGTAACACACTCATTGAAAAAATTTAGTTACTATATAAAAATTATGTCACAATAAAGCCAATTTTTAAAAATAATTAAAAATTCAAATTTTAACTCAACTAATATCTTACTCAGGAAATTAACTGGACTTTAGAGACAAATGTGTGCATGTTAACTCAATATTTTAATTTAATAGTAACACTTTTTTATTTCAATAAATGTTTATCTTCTTACTATCAAGTTAGATTTAGGGCACTTTTTATTCTTCATCACAACACAACTAGAACATATTAGTAGAAAAAATAAACTCCATCCATGTAAAAAGATATATGCTTAAATGTTAATAAATTAAATGTCCATTTTATTAACAAAAGGTCATTGAAAGGCAGAAGTCAAATTGCATGTTAGAAAAAGCAGTCAATGCTCTTAGTGAATATAAATAAGCCTCTGTTTAGCTAAAGACAAATTTTACTGAGAACACTGGTCTTCTGTTTTCTTAAAGTTTTAATTATATTTCTTTTCTTTTGTTATTTTTCTTTGGTTTCTATTTTTAATTTAAATTCTTTATTGCTGAAAGTATTACATATGTCTCCTTTTTTCCCCCAATGAGCTCTCCCCGGCCGCTCCCACCCTCTAGCACCTGCCCTCACCACCCTATTGTCTGTGTCCATTGATTATGCTCATATGCATGCATACAAGTCCTTTGGTGGCCTTAGGAAATCATAAATGCTTTCCTGGATTAGATTGAGGAGATCTGTATTCTGTATGTGCACCATTATAACTAACATTAAAACTTTGCTCGGCATTTTATTACATTTGTTGTTTAGGATCCCTCTTTTGATAAAGAAAGGTTTCATAAGCCTTGCTTATGCCACAGTGGTGTCATGGTCAACTGATGCAACGTGAGGAACTTGGCAGTTTTTAATTTAACGCTGCTCAAGAAGTCACCATGAAATTTTAGACAATATGATAATACAGAAAAAAAAATTTTTTCCTTAAAAATTGTACTAGCAGTCAGTAATTACAGCATTTTTTAAAATAATAGCTATGTTTACTAGGAGAAACAGGGTCAATACCAACCAAAGGAGTCTGGCCCTGCAGGAATCTTTGATAGAAATGCCCCAACTGTACTGTTTAGACCTTTACTGTTTAGGGTAAACAACACCCATAGGCAGCCTCTCAGATTGTAATCTATCATAAAAGCACATTTTACCATCAACATAAAATCTTCACAAAATGCATCAATACTAAATCCAATCTAGTGCCCTAACCGGTTTGGCTCAATAGATAGAGCGTCGGCCTCTGGACTGAAAGGTCCCAGGTTCGATTCCGGTCAAGGGCATGTACCTTGGTTGTGGGCACATCCCCAGTGGGGGGTGTGCAGGAGGCAGCTGATTGATGTTTCTAGCTCTCTATCCCTCTCCCTTCCTCTCTGTAAAAAAGCAATAAAATATATTTTAAAAATAAATAAATAAATCCAATCTAGTAAGTGAGTTAAAAATGTATTTGGAAAAGATACCTTTGACTTTGACTTTTATTTATGTAATTGGAAAATAACAAGAGTGCGGCCATTTCTCACTGAAGTTAATGTTTATTTATTTGCAGGATTAGTAATTTTTCCCCCCTTCAATTAAATCAAGTGATTTCACACTCCCTTATTTGCTTTGTTCATCTGGCCAGGAATGAACAAAGACTCAGTAAAAATATCAAGCCTTCCCTGACTTTGCACAGGTGGAATTGATGGGTTATTTCCCATATGCCCAATAAATGCTTTCCACTCTATTACACTTTATTTCACTAGATATGAAATACCAGGATCTGTTACAGACACTTCAGTTGTATTCTCATTTAATCCTCCCAACAATCCTCCCAATCTATCCAATGACAGATAGATTGTAGTATCAGCACTTTAATTTTCCCAAGGAGGAAATTAAGTACATCTCCTAAATTCTAATAAGCAAGAAATACCATAGAGAAGTTTACAAACCAGGTGAATTGAGTCCAGAACTGATGCTCTTGTCCACAATGCATGCATCATCTACTCATCTGTATGCTAGGCAAAAATACAAATATTGATAGAAATCATATTACATATATGTATATCATATATATAGTCTGACAGATATATATATATGGTTGTTTCTGCTGTCATGCACACACACCCATCTGATTTACTATCTGATTCTCTGACTTTTTAATCCTCTATGTCCAAAACATCATCATATCTCACCTGGAAAACCTATTGCAATATACCTCTTAAGTTTCAGTCATGCTCTCAAATAATCTACTTGTATGATACAGCAAGAAGGGATCTTTTAAAATGTAAATTATGCTATACCATCCCAAGTTCAAAGTTGTCAATGGATTTCCATAGCACTTTGTGTCAGTTCTGACGCAGTTTCCTTTTCCCACATCACCCCATGCCACATTGCCTCTCATTTACTGTTGTCCTGCCTGGAATACTGGCCTCCTTTCTTTTCCTCCGCGGTTCCAAGATCCCGCCATCCTCCAGCTTCCTGCTGTTAGTTTCAAACATTATCACATTCATTTACACTCCTCCAAATAATCATATTCCAACCCACAGATGACAATCTGTTTTTTGGTTTTTGTTTTTAACCTGTCCGATGTAAACTGAGACACCATCTCTGAAAGAGGCCTCCATTGTTTTCCCTAGCACAGTGCAATGCTCAGTTCCTCAAACTCTTTAAACCAGCTGGTGTTTGCAGTGTGTCCCAGTGCCCAGGAACTCATGGGCCAGCCCACAGTATCTAACACGCGGAGGAGCCCTCTCCACACACAGATTTGCCCCGAGAGTGTGTCTTTCCCAAGAGGCTTTGCTCCATCTGTCTCTGTCCAGTTGTTGGTTGGAGACCGGGAGGCTTCCAGGGTGTAATGGGAAACTGGCTGCCTCCGCGGAGGGCCAGAAGAGACCAGGGACAGCAGCAGAGCCCTCTGGACTTGCAAATAGCGTTTTAAGGAGCAAGGGGACATGCATATGGGGCTCGGCCTGGCCTGTCCGTGGCAGGAGGACTAGACTAGGCACCTGCCCGCCAGAACTTGAAAAGTTTATGTAGAGGCCTTCGTAGGGTTCGTAGGGTTCAGGCACGTTCTCAGTCCATGTGGTCTCAAAATACATTTCATCTGATTCTAATACAGAATAATATTGCATGTAAACTGTAATTTAAGACGAAAACAGCCCTAGCCCATTTGGCTCAGTGGATAGAGTGTGGCCTGCAGACTGGAGGGTCCTGAGTTTGATTCCGGTTAAGGGCACATGCCTGAGTTGCAGGCTCAATCCCTAGTAAGGGGTGTGCAGGAGGCAGCCGATCAATGAGTCTCTCTCATCATTGATGTTTCTATCTCTCCCTCTTCTTCCTCTCTGAAATCACTAAAAAACAAAAACAAGATAGGACACATTGTGCTCTGAAGGCTGCATCCTTGAGACTCCACAGCTCCCTTGGGAACAGTGAAGTGTCCATCCCAGGGCGGGGAGGGGAGCGGAGCCTCCGTTTTCTCGGGTCCAACTCTGGAATCACGTGGTGGGCAGGTGTTCTAGGTAACCTCCCCCAACACCATGGCTCTCCTGGGCATTTATCCCAGAAAATGAAAACTTGCGTCTGCCCAAAAAGACAAATCCTAGAAATAACCAACTGTTCTCAACAGGTGCATATTTTAACAAACCGTGGTAGAGCTATGGCTTGGAATATTATACTGTTCATCAAGAAAAAGAAACAAATTGTATCACGCATGCTGATCTAAAACAAGATAATCTCAAAAGGTCCACTACTCATATGATTTCATGTGCTAGTATATGAAACACTCTTAACATTTCAAAATGAAATATAGGAAAACATAGGAGTGGTTACCATAGGTTAGGGATAGTAGAGTTGGAGGCCCCTTGGGTATGATTATAAAAGGGTAGTATCAGAGAGATCTTTGTGACCCTGAAACAGTTCTATATCTTGATTGTGGTGGTTATACCAATTACACATATAATAAAATAATATAAAATGGAATACATGCCCTAGCCAGTGTGGCTCAGTGGATAGAGTGTTGG
The DNA here is from genome assembly GCA_026230045.1 of Corynorhinus townsendii. Lineage (NCBI taxonomy): Eukaryota > Metazoa > Chordata > Mammalia > Chiroptera > Vespertilionidae > Corynorhinus > Corynorhinus townsendii. The sequence goes on along the minus strand of JAPDVU010000006.1, from coordinate 159,508,363 downwards.
CCTGTGGACTGAAGGGTCCCGGGTTCGATTCCGGTCAAGGGCCCATGCCCGGGTTGCAGGCTCGATCCCCAGTAGGGGGTGTGCAGGAGGCAGCCGATCCATGATTCTCTCTCATCATGGATGTTTCTCTCTCTCTCTCCCTCTCCCTTCCTCTCTGAAATCAATAAAGAAATATATATATTTTTTTACATGGAATACACACATTGCAATAATGTCCAATTCCTGGTTTTAATATTGTATTTTAATGAATCCATTAGGACCAAGCTAGAAATGGTAGCAATGGGAGTGGGAAGAATTACATGGTTTTGTGAGATGGTTAGGAAAGAATTAACAGGAGATTATGCATGTTTAGATACCAGCAAAGAGGCTTCAAAGTTTCAAGGGTGATGTTCAGGATTTTGCTATGGCATTTGTTGTACCCACTGGTTCAAGGATCAAACTAAAATAATTCATGAAAAAAGAAGTAACAATCATATTTGGAAGCAAACAATTAAACAGTTGTGTGTGTGTGTGTACACATAAAACTGGAGAGAGAAAGAAGGAGGGGTTGATTGATAAAGGGCGGGGGAGAAGGAGGGACAGAGGGAGAGGGAGCTACGGGGAGTGGGGAGAGGAAGAGAATTACTTTTGTTATTAACCTGACAGCAAATCGTTGGAAAATATGAAGTTTTCACGAGGATGAGGATTGTGGGAAGGTCTGTAGAAGAACAGTTTGTTCTTATTGCTATTCTACATCTGCACTTATCTCTCCTGTCAAAAATAGCATTAAGCCATAGTTTTCTTTCTGAGAATGTTCACTCAGGACAGGAATGTGCAGATTCTGGACACAGAGCAGGCCAGAATTGCCAGGAAGTTAATGCCCCAGGAGTTGTCTTCCACCAATGAGGGACAGAATTGGTGGGAAAATAAACCAGCTGCCTACCATCAATTCTAAGTTATGCTATTCACAGTTTAAGTGCTCTTTTGGTAGAGAATATTTGGTATGTACACAAAAAAAAATGAATAGAGGGGGAAGTTCACTTTTGTTCTGTAGGAACTTTTCACCCCCTTTACCTCTAAGCTTCTAAAATATGCCTGGTTCTTCTTTGGATGGTCATTTCTTGTTCTGACCAATTTCAAGTCCTTTCGTGTTGACTTCCCAGTGCTCTGATCCCCCAGGATCTTGGATCTGTTATTATGCCCTTACTCAGGTGGGACTTAACGTTTTTTGGGGGAAGTGCTTTCACCTGATTGAGTGGGTGGTGTATGTCAACATCAACTTGGCATGTTATGGCATTTTTTTTTTGCCTTTGGCACTGCAAAATTGTATTATTGAGTTGGATCAGGATAGTTTGCCAGATTTTAAGGTGACAGGTATTGTCAAGAAGCTGAAATGATTATAGTATCAGGCATATAAAAGTCCTCAAAGGTTTAAAATAATTAACCATTTAATAAGAAAACAATTAAGTGACAATACAAATGTGTGTATGCTTGCCGAAAGGAAATTCATAAGAACAATAAATTACCCATTAAAATAAAGCTAGAAGAAATGTAGGAATTTTACTTCAAAAACGTGCTAATAGTAAAAAGAACCTAAATGGTAGTTGTGATTTCCTTTTGTATTAATAAATGAAAGGATAGGGTTAGCACAAGGGAGAAAACAATGCTTTGCTTCTCAGTAGTGGGTAGATAGCACATTCCAAGATGGTTTGATTAGGCAATGCATCATAGATGATATAACAAATGTTGAAGGGAATTAACCTGAAAGAAGAGAAGGTTCAGAAAAAACTTGGTCTATATCTTCCAGTTTTCATTTTTTAATTTTTCATTATGGAGAGTATATGTGTATTTGTGTGTGTGTGTGTGGGGGGGGGTATTTTGTCCAAATGTAGAGATTATAGAAAGGTACCCATGAAAGAAAACATTTTTCATTCATTTGTAAAACTATTTCAGATTATGTAACATCAAAGTGACTGTAGAGACACTTTATTAAAAACAGAGGAAAATAATAATGAAGTAATCTTACAAATGAAGGGCAGAAAAAAAATGTATTTTATTTCCTCTCAAGAGACTGTTAAAAATGGAATTATTGTTCAAACCTATTTAAATAATTTGAGCTATAAAATGTAAATCCACTGTAATAAACTGGCATTTGACAATTGCAAATAATTAATGTCATAAATGAAGGTGTGAGCCATATTGACAGGACAATAAGTCAGATTTGAATACCTTTGAACATTTCTGCCTCTGCAAAAATGTATTTTACTTATGATAACTAAAGAACAAATAATAGGGAGTGAAAAAAAAATGGCTTTATGAAATGTGTTTGCATTTGGTTAATGTTGACTGCAAATTCAGTCTGGAGACAGAGAGGGAAGAGATGGATTCTGAAAATCCATGTGTCACTCCAGCTGCTTTCTTTACCCAAACATTGCTCTTCCACCTCATTTCCACTAATTGTAATAGGTCCATGGGATGGAGTAGGTAAAATGGTAAATTTGAAGTTACCATAGTAGAGGAATACTATTTATCTTGAATAAATGGACTTTCTTTCACTCTTTTATTATGAATGTCACACCTCATTGGTCTTGCCTACAGGTAATGTGTCACCATGATGAATGCCACCCACTTCTACAGACAGTGTAGTCTAGTGAAATGAGGGCTCCATTACAAACTATAATTCATTTCTGATTTTAGCACAGATTGGTTGAGTGACCTTGAGTAAATTGGGTCATGTCAGCATATTGAAGCTTTTTGGCTGTGTCCTTGCCTGCCTTGTATGTAATGAATGCATTGCATATGGTAGCCTTTCGATATGAATAATCAGAGTTATCAATAAGACAGTAACAATATTGTACTATTTTATAACTAACATTGCTAATGTTAGTTTCTTTATCAAGATTGTAAGAATGCTTTCTTTTGTCTGTGTTACATAGCTTTACTTTTTTTACATTTAGCTTTTTTATTGCGGTATAAACAAATAAAATGGTAAGCTATGTAAAATGAAATGTACATGATGATTTGATATATGAATATATTGTAAAAAGATTCCTTCTATTGAGTTTATTAACACATCCATAATATAACATATTCACTTTGTGTGTGTGTGAGAGAGAGAGAGAAAGAGAGAGAACATTTAGTTCTACTCTCTTAGCAAATTTCAATTATGCAATACTGTATTATGTGTGTTATGTATCTTTTATTGATTTGCTACAAGTTATTTGTAAAGTTTATCTTTGAAAAGTGGTTCTGGCTCTGGCTGGTGTGGCTCAGTTGGTTGGAACATTGTTCAGGACACTGAAGGTCACGGGTTTGACTCCCAGTCTGGGCACATACCCACGTTTTGGGTTCGATCCCCAGTCAGGGTTCATGCAGGAGATAACAGATAGATGTTTTACCCTCATGTCAATGTTTCTCTCTCCCTCTCCCTTCCTCTTTCTCCAAAATCAATGAAAAAATAATAAAATGGGTTTGAACATGATTGCACCAGTAATTTTTGATGTTTAGATGTTATCCCCAGAGGACTTAGGTACAAATGTTTCTATTTAGACAGATATTTTTTCTCTCAAAAGAATAGGATATTTCCTTTTTGTATAGATTATTAAAAATAAAGGTACCTAAGTGTATAAAGTAAAAAATGTCTACCACCATACTGCCACTAATTCCTTTTCTTAAATAATTTTCACATCTATTAATATATTATATCTCTACAAGGGTATGTGTTTATTTTTTTATTAATTTCAGTGATATTCAACTCTACCTGTTTTTATACAAGTTGCTTATTATCACATAATAATATAACTTGTCATGTAGATATGCTTTATTGTTTAGTGACTGCATATTCTTTTATTGTAATAATATATCATAATTTATTTACTCAATTCCATGTTAATGGATGTTCATATTTTTACAAACTATGCTGCAAAGACTATATACATATAGTAATTTTAGAGAATTACATATATTTAATTTTAGAAAAAACTGAATGATATTACAAGTTTTTCTGCAAAGTGTTATATAAATTTATCTCCCATCTGCAATGTTTGAAAATACCTATTCCTCTTATGCTCATCAATAGATATTGAAGATAGAAATCAAAGATATATGATTTTTAAAAAACTATATTAATGAACCATTCCTAAGTTTTACTATAAAGTAAATTTTATTTTATTTTTTTATATTTCTTTATTGATTTCAGAGAGGAAGGGAGAGGGAGAGAAAGATAGAAACATCAATGATGAGAGAGAATCATTGATCAGCTGCCTCCTGCACGCCCCCTACTGGGGATCGAGCCCACAACCCGGGCATGTGCCATTGGCCAGAATCAAACCTGGGACCCCTCAGTCTGCAGGCCGACGCTCTATCCACTGAGCCAAACCGGCCAGGGCAGTAAATTTTATTTTTAAAAAGTAATGTACAGCCCTGACCAGTTTGGCTTAGTGGATAGAGTGTCGGCCTGTGGACTCAAAGGTCCCAGGTTCAATTCTGGTCAAAGGCATGTACCTTGGTTGCAGGCACATCCCCAATAGGGGATGTGCAGGAGGCAGCCATTTTTGTTGGGATTTATTTATCTTCTATAATTGAAACTTTGTAGCCTTAAGCAGAGGCCAGGGTGGGCCAGGGCTGCAGAAGCTTGCCTACCTCCATCGCCGGGGGCAACTCAAGCCTCCTGCTCTCTCTAGCTCCCTGGCTGCTGCCATTTCTGTTTGGATTTATGTATCTTCTATAATTGAAACTTTGTAGCCTTAAGCAGAGGTCAAGGCTTGGCTTCCTCCATTGCCGGGGAAACCCAAGCCTCCTGCTCACTCTGGGGCCGCAGCCATCTTGGTTGGGTTAATTTGCATACTTGCTCCCGATTGGCTGGTGGGTGTGGCTTGTGTTGTAGTGGAAGTACTGTCAATTTCCATATTACTCTTTTATTAGATAGGATATAGATTTATTGTTTTTGTCATCAGCATTCATTCTCTTTCATTTTAAGGGGTGTGTAAGAGGACCTGATATCCCCTTTATCTTCAAGGGTAATCAGAGCATAACATTCTCTATCCACAGTTATTGGTTTCCAGACAAATACATGGCCCAATCAAAGCAAATTCTTGTCTATATTTCCAAGGCTTATTCAGGAGTAGGCCATGCATTCTTTTTCCTAGAGTCTTAAACCTGCAAATGTAGTCACAGACCTGCAAATGCAGTCACTGCAGGCAACTCTCACTTTCATGGAGAGGCTGAGAATAAAGCCATTTTGTCTGAGCATCTGAATCCAATATGTGAAAAATAAATCGTCCTCCTTTTTATTTGCTTAAGATGATCATTCTCTCTGCATTCCTAAATATTATCTTTTATTTTTCAATGTTTAATTTAGATTTTAACAACACACTTCCTTCTTTGAATTACTAGAGCACTTATGGCTGAGATTACACACATTTTCCTCCTAGTCTACCTTGGATGCTACAGCTTAACATTTGTGCCTGTAACTCATCATTATTCCCGGAACTCCCCATCAAACACACAAATGGCCACATATACATTCTTGATTGAAAAGTCAACCAGTACAGGGAATGTATTTGTACACATTTTATTTCACCACAGTTAACACATGTTACTTTCCTGACCAGATGCTTACATGTGTTTCTTAAAATTTCTTGAAAATACAAGAATTTGCCAAAACGATGAGTTTGATTTCATTGTAAGCTTTGATATATTCAATAGCCTACATGAGTTTATAAAAGGGCATATGTTCTGTTATTAAGATTAACGTGATGAAATGAGAATGTGTCATTAAATATTATGCCAAATGTGATGTGAAGAGAGAGAGAAAAACAGAGACAGAGAGACAGAGAGACAGACCCACAGGCCAATAAATTTACTAGTTATAGGCAACAAGTAAAATTAGGAAATGTTATTTGAAATGTATTTGGGGGCAGGGAGAAAAGTTAGGGACTGATACTTTCTTTGGAATAATGCTACAATTATAAATATATAAACATCTACATTATTTCATTACTATATTTACTACTTTGTAATATTAAGTTATTTTTAGACTAAGAAATTTGGTATCAATGAACCTGCACAAACTCAAGAGATTGAGAATGCTATATAAAACATTTGTGTCAGAGAATGTGTCTGTGATGTTTCTGTGGAAATTAAGAATAAAAAATATTGCAATATTAAATATAGTTAGGCTTAAATGTGCTATATTTACTTGCTATTTTGAAAACATTAGCTGGAAAAAAATGTATTCTACTTCCTGTCACTTTTATTTTCCACTTTTTTGACCTTCCACCAAGTTGGATAAAAGCATTGATCAGTAACACTGATTGTAGCTGAGTCTTTTTGTTGAGGTTGTATTTGATGAGATCTGTGCTACTGATCTCATTGATATCTTCCACAAACTACCCAATTTAGAGGTTGCATTTAAAGATAACCCTAAAAACAGAACATGATTTTTAGATGATACTCAGCTAGATTTTTATTTGAACAATCCTAAAGACAAATCAATTGGAAGTTAAACAATAGTTTCTACTCCATCAAATTTTCGTGAAAAGTGCATGTGTTTTAACAAAATTGCCAATAAAATGTTTATGTTTTTGTATGAGAAGTCCAAACACTGCAGATAATATTGTCATCTATCCTTCATGCATACAGGTTATAGTATTAACATGCATAAATAACTTCTCCTCAAATTGTCTTATAGTGACACACAAAACCATGCTGATGTTAGAAGTTGTACTATATTCCATGATCACCATTGTGTTTTAGAAGACATTTTTTTATGTACTGCCTTAAATGGAGTTCATTAGTCATTAATACATTTCAAAAGAGTTACAAAATATATTACAAATATTAGTGTACCTTTATATAAATAATTCAATATTTGCATAGCAATTTTATTTCTTTGAGTATTATATTTATTCCAACCACTTAGCTGCTTTACTCTTTTTTTTTTTAATCTAAAATGTGTTTATTGAGATGGTTCCTCACTCATTTTGATTCAGGGTGCTTTTAGTGCTACTTCTTTCTGAAGGAGCATCCTTCTGCAAGCCTGGCTTTTCCTCCTGTTGCTGACAGAGGATGGGGAGCAGACAGCACACAAAAGGATTATTTGTGAATGGCCAAAGACAGTGATGATGTAAGAGAATTTCATGCCCAGGGAGTAGGAATTGGGGCTGTGGACCAAATGCTTCTTCTTGTGTCTCCTCTTTGCTTCTGGAGAGGGATGAAGAAGATCTTTAGCAAGAGGCATGTTGTCATGGCGAAGTTGTCAGTGCTGGGGAGGTCAAGTTCCTGGTTGAAAATCACTCCAAAGGAGAGCATTGCATGGATTTAGGAATTAATCTCAATTTTGTTAAAGATAACGACAATAATATAACTCAGAATTTATTACACATGTGTTCAAAGTGATTCGCCTCTGAGTGGTACTAATTATAGGTAATTTTATTTTTGTCTTTCTTATAACCTTTCTATATTTTCTGTAATATGCATGCATTACCTTTAAAATAAGGTAAACAAACGGAGCAAGAAAGTAAGCAAACAGCAGAGACAAATGATATAATGACTTAGAAAAGCCTTCTTGGGGTGTTTGTAAATGGTAGTCAGTACATCATAATTGCTGAGGCAGATTCAGGCTTTGAAAGGATCAGTAGTGTGTAATGTCCTCAGACATGGACCATTTTCGAGGCTGGGTGACATTTAAGGAGGCTAACTTTATATTGTGGGTGAGGAATGATGACTCCCTGAACTGAAAAGGACATGGAGATGGTGGAACGTTAGGCCACCAAACAGCTATGGCAGGAGAAAAACGTAACCCAGCAGAAATAAGAAACAATAAATGTCTAACTGGAATGAGTTTCAGCCTAAGGTTTTCAGTTGGCTCTCAATATAAAAAATAAAATAAACAAATGAAAAACAAAACATAAAAGAAAGAAGTAGTGATGTGCCGGAAGCCAATCTTTGTCCCACCAATAGAGAGATGTGCAAGGGAAATGGAAGGCCGTCAACCTTAATTGCTCTGAAAGTTCGGAGCTAATCACTTACTGTTTATTTAAAACATTGTTAGGGAAGCAGCCTCCACTTCTGTTTGTCTCATGTAAATTTCTGTTACTGGAATTTCCTGCCTAAAGGTTGTGGGTGTATCCCATAGTCTCAATAAAAGGGATAGCAAGGCCAGAGCAGGGGGCAGTCTTCCCACTAGAGGCTGGCTTCCACCTGGCCCCCAATATTCCCAAATTAATACTTTTCTAGTCTCTTCTCATTTGTGTGCGGCCTTCTCCAGAACCCGAACCCTGAACCGGGACCCTGAACCACGCGGGACGTGAAAGGGGTTCCCACAGTGATGTGTTAATAATCCTACAGAAAAAAGTGTTAGTGTCTCTAGGTATTTTAATTGAAGCCCTTGAATTCTTCAGAGAAAAGTTTTCCAATCTGCTCCCTGGGATGGGCTGAAAGTGGGGGTTGAGGGTGCCGCTCTATGCCTACAGGCCAGCTTTCTGAGAAATTAGCAGAAGAAAGAGGTTGGGGGTAAGGTTCAGTATTTCACCTCTGTGTAACATACATTGTTGTTAGGTGGATTTCTCTAGCCAGAGGGAGAATTTCCTGGCTTCGCTCTTCCCGTCACCAATTCCATTGCCTGATCAGCACCTTGAGTTCTCTGTGCCTTACATTTTACAGTGGAGAAGTCTACAGGGAAGCCTCGAATTTCACAGTTCTGATTTTGACAGAGTAGAGGAGTCAATGCAATCCTTGGAAAAAGAATTAATCATGCCTTTTGTGTTGTGGTTGTTTAAGATCTAAAGGCATATCTTACCAAGTAGTCCATGTCCATCATAAGGCTTGTATTTTGCTTTTCACTTGGCTAAAGTATGTCTGTATCTCAGAGGATTCTAAAAGCAGGTAAGGAAAGAGGGTTGTTATTTATTAGGACTTCTCAAATCTTAAAGCCACCATTGTTAAGATGTTGCCACACCTGTTTTGTGGTGCTTTAGGATAGAGCTCACCAGGTTCACTTTCTCCAGAGAATGAAACTGCTGTCTGCCATCTGGTTGGAGAGGTGACTTCTAGCTGCCTATGGATGTATGTGAATGAGAGAGAGGAAGAATGTGAGTCATGAGAACCATGTGGGCCTAACCCTACGTAAATTAGATTTCTAAGCAAATGTATGTTTCAGATCCATTCATCCAGTCCTACAATCATAAATGTCTGGTATCTTCATTCATGAAACTTTTATGGCCTTGTGTATACTGGCTGGATTGCTTCTTGATGAGAAAAATTATGGGCTACATGTTTAGCTTTCTCTGCTTGGTTATGCAGTTACTACCTGACCATCTGTTTTCTATCTTCTAGAACTCTGTTGACATCGATAGCCTATAGTTGTGTTTGTTTGTTTTTCCCCACTTATTTTTGTCACTTTAGACGTGTCTGTATTATGTTTTTACTGAGGCTTCAGTGGGAGTGTGGAGAGGCACCAGTGTTATAACCCCATGTTGAATCTGCCATATTTTCCCTGCAGTCCCTAAGTGTCATCACCAAGATTAGCTAGCTAGAATAAAATTCTTCTACAAATGATCACACATCTTAGCAATTATTCAAAGTATTTTATATCTGTAGAAATGATGTTCATATGAATTATAATTTATCATTCTCAACTACTTTCTTAGGAGTGAATTACAATCTATGATTCATTAACAAATATATCTAACCATAAATAAGAGAAGATTTATGGCAAGAGTGCTCACCCTGGAATAGGTTTCATCCTGGTCCTCTTCACCGACTGCTGTGCAGCTGTGAAATGTTGAATTGTAAATGTGCTGTAATTACAAAAGGAAAGTGGTAGGTGGCTATAAAAATTGGTCACAGGTCGACTTTCAGTTTTACATTTCTGTGTTGCCTTACCCTTTAACATTTTTGTAAATGTGCCTAAATAAAAAAATTTGAGTGCAAATTACATACTTGTCAATAAACAAAAACTAAATAATGTAAATGAACACTTACTTAGTAACCGCTTATTTAGTACTAGCTATCTATCTATGTGTCTTGTCTTCTCAGGCTGCTATAACAAAACACCACAGATAGGATGGCTTAAATATAGACATTTATTTTGCAAAGTTCTGGAGGCTGGCAAGTCTAGGGTGCCAGCATGGTAGGAGTCTTTATGAAGGCCCTGTGTCCTTACATGGAGAAGGGAGAAAGCGCTGGGCTTTTTCTCCTTTGTAAGATCACTAATTTCATTCAGAGTGCCCTGCCCTCATGATATCATCGAAACCCAATTACCTCCCAAAGGCTCTGCCTCTAAATACCATCACATTGAGGGTTGGGGTTTCAATATATAAATTTTGGGAGGACACAAACATACAATTCATAAGACTATGTGCTTCACATGTATTCATTTATTAATTCTCATACCAAACCTATGGGGCCAAGAATTTTTAATATTCCCTTTTAGAATATGAGGAAATTGAAACAGAGAAAAGAAGTAATTCATTCTAGATCACGCAGCTGGGAAAGCATGTACACAGAAATGCAAATTATAAAAACCCACATTCTTAACCATTGTGCTGCACAATTGTGATTGATTATATGTTGTAGGTACTCAGTAAAGTAAGTTAAATCTGTACCTTTCACATTAGGATTGCTTATAATATACTGTTTTATTAACTAAAACCATTGACTAGTCTCAGGGACAGGAATGATCTTAGATGTTTAGTATGCCATGAAAATAAAATCTTATTCTTATTTTAAACTTTGTGCTTTTCTGAGATGTTCAGGTAAATTTTTAACAGTAAAAATTCCCCAAAGTAATGATGTTATATTGTAACATAAAGCTCAAAAATGATAAATGTCTCCTCTAATACCACTTACCGGTGGGGTAAGAGGGAAAATCACTGTGATTGTGTGTGAAAAAATACTTTAAAGAAAATAATTTCCTAATATCTAAAAAATACGTAATCTGTGTTTGTATTTAGGAAATATCAGCAACCATCTGATATTTACTTTAAAGCTATTCAAGAAATGATTGCTAAATTTCTTGTGGCCTGCATTGCTCCATTTAGTTATGGGTTTAAATGCTCTGCACCTCAGCTTCCTGAGAGTCTGCAGTAGAGGAGGCTGCAAGAGGAAACCTTTTCTTCTGAACTCGAATTTTATTAGTTTTCTTTTTCTCTCCTCTCTCTTCCTTGCTCTCTAGCTCTTTCTCAAAGAACAATTTTCAATTTTGTGTTATTAATTCCCAGATCATTCAGCCTGACAACTCAATTTACCTTTAAGGGAAATGTTGAAATTACATGATTTTTTTCATTGATTTCTGAAAAATGCTTCAGAAATGATTTATAGTATAATGATAAAACATTTTTTTCAAAACGTTATAACCAATAATGGAATCTGGGGCAGTAGAACAAGAATTAAAATATATGGTGACTTGATGATACAATGAGTAATTTAAAAATCAACATTTAAAGTTGTATAAAGAAGCAATTTATCTCCAGATGCTTGAGCTAAGTATATCCATTTTTAAGTCTGGCTAAAGTATAGAAGAATTAAGGGAAACAAGAAAATCTACAAAAAATAATGAAGGCAAAGTTTTAGTAAAATTAATTGATATTAAATTTGATTAAGGGACTAAACATTTTATATTAGTACTTAGTAATGTCAGTTCAGTTTTAGTATTCATATCTGATATAATGCATGTATATGTGTATATGAATGTAAGATGAACCTGTAATTGTGAAGTATACTTGATACCTATGCTAGAAATAAGACTCATTGTTTTAGAGGTAGTAGGATTAGAAACATAAGTGCTACTAGGGCCAGCAAGTAGATGAGTAAATAAATTGGTTCCAGTGTAATAAAAGACCTGTAAAGTTTATATGCCTAGTCTTTCTTTGCTTTACTTTTTATAGATATACTAGAGGCCTGGGGCATGAAATCCATGCATGGGGGGATGGGTGTCCTCAGCCCAGCCTGCACCCTCTCCAATCTGGGACCCCTCAAAGGATATTAGGATCAGGGCTAAATGGGCAGTCGGACATCCCTCTCACAATCCAGGACTGCTGGCTCCCAACAGCTCGCCCACATGCCTTCCTGATTGCCCCTAACCACTTCTGCCTGCCAGCCTGATCACCCCCTAACCACTCCCTGCCAGACTAATAGATGAATAACTGCTCCCCTGCCAGCCTGTTTGCCCCTAACTGCCCTCCCCTGCAGGCCTGATCGCCCCCAACTGCTCTCCCCTGCAGACCTGGTCCCCCGCAACTGCCCTCCCCTGCAGGCCTGGGTCCCTCACCCACAACTGCCCTTCCCTGCAGGCCCAGTCGCCCCCAACTTCCCTCCTCTTCCAGCCTGGTCACCCCTAACTGCCCTACCCTACAGGCTTGATCGCCCCCAACTGCCCTCCCTTGCAGGCCTGGTCCTTCCCAACTGCGATCCCCTGCTGGCCTGATTGCCTACAACTGCCCTCCCCTGCTGGCCTGATCTCTCCCAACTGCCCTCCCCTGCTGACCATCTTGTGGCGGCCATCTTGTGTCCACATGGGGGCAGCCATCTTGTATGTTGGCGTGATGGTCAATTTGCATATTACTCTTTTATTAGATAGGATAATATAAATAATTATGATTGTTAAGGTAAAACTTTAATATTTTAAACCATTCCAATTAATAATATAAATACCTATGATTCAACAGATGCTTTACAGAATTTAACATTATCAAATATATGCTTCAAATGTCATTCAAATAAAAAAGTAAATATTAAAAGAATTGAAATTATCACCTTCTCAGATCAATCAGGCATTGTTCTAAGACTTTATACATATATTACACATATACCTGATCTAATGTTCATAATATTTTTATTAAGTAGCCTTAATCATTATCCTCATTTTATAAGTAAGAAAATCAAATCAAGAGTTTATGATAATTGGGTGAGGAGGATTTAAACACAGGCAGTCTGCATGTGACATTGTGTACATAGCTCATTGAGGTAGATCCAGAATCTACCAGATATTGCCCCCAGCTGTTGTGCCAGTTAAGAACCTCATAAGTCAGATATGAGTTTGTGATTCTCCACATCTTTCTCCACAGTTGGTATTCTCAGACAGTTTAATTTTTGGTAATTTGATTATAGTGTACTACTGCATTTCCCTAAATCCTACCCAGGAGTGGAATTTGTGGCTATGTATGTTCTCTTTAAATATCTGAGGAATCTTTATACTATTTTCTATAATGGATATACAATTTTACATTCCCACCAACAATGTACAAGGGTTCCCATTTCTCTAAACCCTTGCCAATAATTGTTATTTTTTGTCTTTTTTACAATACCCATTCTGACAAGTTTGAGTTGATACCTCATTGTGGTTTTGATTTGCATTTCCTTGATTAGTGATGTTGAGCACCTTTTATGTGGTATCAGTATTTTTTTTGTACTACATCTTGTTTTTATTTTTTTATTTTTTAAAAACTTTGTTGTTGAGATTATTACAGATGTCCCTCTTTTTCCCCCCATTGCCTCTCTCCACCTGATTCTAGCCCTGCCCCAGGACTTCACCACCCCATTGTCTGTGTCCATAGATAATGCATATATATATATATATATATATATATATATATATATATATATATGCGCCTAAGCAGCCCTTCGACCGGTAGCTGTGATGCTCACTGACCACCATGGGGCAGATGCTCAACGCACAGGTATGGAAACATGGAACAGACTAATGAATCTCAGAGGGCAGGGGGGAGGGTGGGAAGAGATTAACCAAAGATCCTATATGCATACTAGAGGCCCAGTGCACTGGCAGGGTCCCTCAACCTAGCCTGTGGGGATCAGGCCAAAACTGCAGTCCAACATCCCCCGAGTGGTCCCAGATTACGAGAGGGTGCAGGATAGGCCGAGGGACTGCACCAGTGCATAATTCCATGCACTGGGCCTCTAGTATGTATATAAAATCTTTGTTTAATCTTTTCCTGCCCCCCAACCCCCTTCTTCTGAGAATCATCAGTCTGTTCCATTTCCATGCCTCTGATTCTATTTTACTCACCAATTTATTCTGTTCATTAGATTTCTTATTCATTTATTTTTATTTTTAGATTCAATTGTTGCTAAGTACGTATTTGTTACCATGTTGTTGTTCATATTTTTTATCTTTTTCTTCTTCCTCTTCTTAAAGAATACTCTTCAACCTTTCATATAATACTGTTTTGGTAGTGATGAACTCCTTTAGCTTTTTCTTGTCTGTGAAGCTCTTTATCTGACCTTCTATTCTAAATGATAGCTTTGCTGGGTAGAGTAATCTTGGTTGTAGGTCCTTGCTATTCATCACTTTGAATATTTCTTGCAACTCCCTTCTGGCCTGCATAGTTTCTGTTGAGAAATCAGTTGACAGTCATATGGTATTCACTTGTAGGTAGCTAACTGCTTTTCTCTTGCTGTTTTTAAGATTCTCTCTTTGTCTTTAGCCCTTGACATTTTAATTATGATGTGTCTTGGTGTGGTCCTCTTTGAGTTCTTCTTGTTTGGGATCCTCTGTGCCTCCTAGAATTGTAAGTCTATTTCTTTCACCAGGTAGGGGAAGTTTTCTGCCATTATTTCTTCAAATAGGTTTTCAATTTCTTGCTCTCTCTCTTTTTCTGGCATCCGCATAATACAAATGTTGGTACGCTTGAAGTTGTCCCTGAGGTTCCTTATATTATCTTCATATTTTTTTATTCTTTTTTTTTTTTTTTTTTTTTTTGCTCTTCTGATTGGGTGTTTTTTGCTTCCTCATATTTCAAATCATTGATTTGATTCTCAGAATCCTCTAGTTTACTGTTGAATCCCTGAATATTATTCTTTATTTCAGTCAATGTAGGCTTAATGCCTGGCTGGTCCTTTTCCATTTGTTTGGCCTTTTCACTAAAATCCTTGAAAGTCTCACTAAGTCCCTTGGAGGTTTCTAGAAGATTCTTGAATAACCTTATAACTGTGGTTTTGAACTCTATATCCAGTAGTTTTCTTTATTCCATTCCTTTCATTTCTGACATGTTTCTTTGTCTCCACATTTTAGCTTCATCCCTGTGTTTGTTTCTATGTATTTGGTAGAGCTGCTATGTCTCCTTGAGTTTGTAGAGTGGTCCTGTGTAATAGATGTCCCATAGGGCCCAGTGGCTCAGCCTCCCCAATTACCTGAACTGGGAACTCTAGGTGTGTGCACCCCTTTGTTGGTTGTGTGCACAGTCTTATTGTAGTTGAGCCTTGATTGCTGCTGGTGTCACTGGGAGGAATTGACCTCCAGGCCAATTGGCTGTGGGGACCAGATATAAATACAGTGGGATAACTGCTGTGCAGGAGACACCCCTATGGAGCAGGACTTGCTTTGGTGCTCACTGAGCCTTCCCCTTAAGTGTGTTGCTTATGGATGTGTAGAGTTGTAATCTGGTATGGCCTGACACTGACCACTGGGTACACTGGCTCTTGGGTCTCCAGGGAGGTGCAAAGTCAGCCACTGTCTGGAGTCACCCAGCAGGAGCTACAGAGACATCTGCAGATTCCTCCTTTTTGTATCAGGTTTGTGTAAGGTTTGAGGCGTAGGAAATGGGAGTCAGAAACCAAGATACATTAAAAGGGAGGTTTCTTCCTTATGGGGGGGGGGGGGTGGAGAAGGGGCCCAGCCAGACTGCTCCCTGCAGAAGGGAAAAAACAGTACACATGCATGGGTGGAGTGTCATTTATAAGGGAAGGAACAGGAAGAGATTGGGCCCAGGGAAGAACGGGAAGGAGTGGGCCCCAGGGCACTCGGTGTGGACTGATTGGTGGTTCAATGTCCCGGGATGTCATAACTCCGCCCACCAGTTGCGAGGAGGGAGGATCTCACATTCCAGGCTTTTTGTGATACTATATAAAAAAATTGAGAGTCTGGGCAAGGTCAGGGGTAGGGGCTGAAGGTCCATCTTCCATAGCTGCTTCCTGATAGGAGGGGGCATTGTCAGGGGCATCTACCCAGAGTCTCAAGGATTCTGATGCTAGGTTCCTAGTTCAGGGCCAGATCGATCTCTTCCAACTTCTGGTTGGTGAACGCCTGCATTCTGTTCTGCAAAAGACTAGTGAAACCGTGCATGAGAAAGGGGGTAGAAAGCAAATTAAAGAAATAAACACCAGTTGGCCTAATTATGGGAGGCTGGATGAGGAGTGCAGCAGCATAATTTCCCAAGGGACTGACTGGTGAAGTCTCGAGAGCGATCCTGTTGAGTCACTTGGGAGGTAAAGGCTGGTCCTGAGGCTGCCACAGGGTCACCTGTCTGGTTTTTCTGCTTTTCTGGGACTGGAACTGAAATACAACCGGGGGGGTAAAATTCTTGAGGAGGAATGAGTCCCCCAGCTGGAGGGCTGGTCCTCGGGAGTCTTGGTCGGCTGGTCCAGGCCTGGGCAGAAACCTGTCAGCATGTTCCTGGAGTAGTTGCCTGAGTAAGGGCAGGTAAAAAGGTGGGGCTCCTTGGTGTAGCCCAAGTTAGGGCCATGGGCAGGAGGTAAGGCCAGGAGCTGCAAATTTCTAGAGAGAGTTTAGTTAGATGGTCTTTAAGGAGGCTGTTGATCCTCCCTATCTTACCTATTGATTGTGGGTGGTAGTGTATGTGCAGTTTCCAGGAAATGCCAAGAGAGGTGCTAACCTGCTGAAGGACCCTTGATATAAAAGCTGGGCCGTTGTCTGACTGTATGGAGGTGGGAAGGCTGAGCCTAGGGATTATGTATGTTATTAGGGTCTCAGCCACAACCTCAGCAGTTTTCTTGTGGGTGGGGAAGGCCTCTATCCACCCTGTCAGGGTGTCTACCATGGTAAGCAGATATTTGGTCTTCTTGTGGGGAGGCATATGGGTGAAGTCTACCTGCCAGTCCTGCCCTGGGAGGTGTCCCCTCATTTGATGGGTAGGAGAGTTGAGGTGCATTCGTCCCTGGGGTGAGACAGCTGCACACGTGGAGCAGGAGGAGCAGGCACTCGTGACTGCCTCTCACAGTGTGGGTGAGGTGAAGAGGGGTTCGAGGAACCTCCAAAGTGCCAGCGGTCCAATGTGCAATGACCAGTGGACCTGTTGGGCAATGGCCCCTACCTGAGCCTTGGGAAGGGCGATCTTGTTATTTATGAAGGCTGCCTCTAGGGTCCGCTCGAGTGTTACTACCACATAGGAGGCTTTCTGATGTCCCTGGGGGTCTAGGCACGAGCTTCCATCCACAGAGTTAAGTCAGGATTAGAGAGAGGAAGATCTGAGAGTCCCACCCAAGGTTGAGTGAGGGCCTCAACGACCTCAGGGCAGGAGTGCGTTGCCGCAGGTTGGGTGGAGGCAGTGGGAAGGAGAGTGGCCAGGTTCAGGGCTGGGGACTGAGTTAGGGAGATGTCAGGATTCTCGAGGGATGGGAGATGGAGTTCCTGAATGCAAGAGGGGGCAAGGAGAGATAAGGATCAGTGGGACAGAAGATCCTGTAATCTATGGGTGGAGAAGACCTGTAAGGGTTGCTGGAGGCAAATCCTCTGGGCCTCCTTGATGAGAACAGCGGCTGCAGGGCTGCCATCCCCAAACTGTGGGATCAAACTCTCTGGACAGGTAGGCTACAGGGGTGAAAGCTGGCCCTAGGGGCTGGGTGAGGACCCCCATAGCTATTCCCTGTTTCTCATCAGTAAATAGTTGGAAAAGCTTAGAGATGTCCAGGAGGGAGATAGAGAGAGAGAGAGAGATGCCAGAAGGGTATCGCAGAGCTTAGAAAAAACAACAAACAAAAACAATAAACAAAAACAAAAAACCTGGCGAACGAGGGAGGGTGAGGAGAGGAGGCCTGGTATAGTGGATCTTTCTACAATTCTTGTCAACAGTTAACTTTAGAACTTCTTTCTTTCAGCATACCTTCCATTAAATATTTCTAAACATGTCTAGCAATTAAAATATTTAGAAAAGTCAGGGGGAGGAGGGAACAGGCCTCTAGCTGCTTGAATTCAAAACTGAGTTTCTGATAAGCCTGTGCCAGCAAGAAAGTTGTTCTCTAGGGAGAGTGGAGTGCGGAAGAGGGCGGGGTGAGAAGGCGCTGAGGCCAGAGCAGTTTTCAGAGCATTAAAAGGTGATTTGCTATCAGTACCCATGACCAAGATCGTGGAAGGGAAGAGTGGCCTGGAAAAAGGAGGGCAGGACAGAGAAGGTAGCCTCCATGTTGACCAGAAAGGAGACCTTTTTACCTGCTACCTTGAGCATTACCCTGGGTTCGGTGAGGGTGATGGGGGTCGTCGAGTCCTGGCATCTGCAGTCTTCAGCCAGTTCCAGCATGGCCAGCAGCAGGTCATTACCTGGAAGGGCAGCCTCTTTACACTGAGACGCAGAGGGCCGTCACTTTTCCAGGGGCAGTTTCGACCGCACGCCAGGCAGGGCTTGGTTGGAGTCTGGGGCTGGGGGCACTGCTTTTGCCAAGTGGTCCTCATTCCTGCATTTGAAGCATCTTCCAGGAGGTGTTCATCCTTTTGTTGCACCCCCACCATGCACAGTCCCCTTTGGATCATGCATGGCTGCTGTCAGCCTCAAGGTAGCAAGGCTTGGGTTTGCAGACTTACCTCCTGTCGAAGGCGGGCTTACTCTGCCTGCTTCTCATGGGCATTAAAACCTTAAATGCCGTGTTCACTGGATCTCAGACCTGGGTCTGAGAAGGCGTTAGGGGAGGTGTGGTGGCGGAGCAGGAGGCCGCCGTGGGCCAGAGGAGGAAGAGCATGGTGGCGGGTGGCCACACCAGGCCTGGCCTGTGGGGGCGGGACTTTGTGGTTCAAGATGGCGGCCCCCACGGCAGACCATGTGGTCAGAGAGGGGCGGGACTAGTCATTTCAAGATGGCGGCCCCCCATGGGAACCACAGACCACATGGCCACATAGCTGCTGCCTACCCACAATACACAAGGGAAGAACAACCCAAAACAGAAATCTCACTTAGCTGTTTGGAGCTGCTGGTGGGATGGTGGGCTCTGCACTGTGTGGCAGCCTCTGATCGGCTTGAGGCCTGAGGTGGTGACAGTGGTTCCCACTGCGGCAGCGGTGGCAGCCGCAGGGATGAAGGAGGAGGAAGAGAGGGAGCAGAAAGCGTGCAGTGGGAATGAGAGGGATGGAAATAAGAGAGCGGCTGGGTCCAAAGAGAGACAGAGGGGGTCAGAGACTGGCTGAGGACCAGTTTGAGGGGGTTTCTCATGAGCTAGGAGAACCTGGGCTGTGGAACAGAAGGAGCAGAGGGAGGGATGGGAGAGCAGATAGTATAAAAGCCTGGCCATATGGAACCTCGCGCCACTTCCCGGCTTTCCAGCAGAAATTACTGAGGTTATGTTAGTCCCGCTTTCAGGGTCATCTGGACCCACTGAGTAACCAGATGGGGAGGAGGACACCCTAGAGGTGTCTTTGGTGAGTGCTTATTCCAATTCCTGGGGTCGGGTAGCAAAAGGTCAAGGACCAGCATCCCAATCCCTGAGCCAATGCTACAACTGGGAACCCAAGGGACAGTAGAGGACGTCTCCTCTACTTCCTGGGGTCCAGATGGAGGCCAGAGGCCGGGAACCGAGGGGTACAGGAATGTCTTCGCTGCATCCCCAGGTTCGGAGCCTCTCCTGGAGAGGCCCGGAGGGCTATGCCCGGAAGGCAATCTCTGATACGGCCACGATTTACGGACAGAGACGCCGGAAAAACCACTAGGAATTAGCACGGGTTGGGGCTTACCGCCGACGTTGCCTAGCCAAGGGAAGAAGGCTGAGTATCCTGAGCCACAAAGAAAGAAGAAGGGGGAGAATGGGGGACCCCGGACCATTAAAGGTCAAGCAGGGAGCTCGCCCACACCCGGGTTCGGCACCAGATGTAAGGTTTGAGGTGCAGGAAACGGGAGTCAAAAACCAAGATACATTAAAAGGGAGGTTTATTCCTTATGGGGATGGGGGGCTGGGGGGGGGGGGAGAAGGGGCCCAGCCGGACTGCTCCCTGCAAAGGGAAAAAATAGTACACATGCGTGGGTGGAGTGTCATTTTTAAGGGAAGGAACAGGAAGGGATTGGGCCCAGGGTGGAACGGGAAGGGGTGGGCCCCAGGGCACTTGGCACATGCTGATTGGTGGTTCAATGTCCCAGTGGTTCAATGTCCCGGGATGTCATAACTCCGCCCACCAGTTGGGGGGAGGGAGGATCTCACAGTTTGGAAGTGCCCAGATGATACCCAGCTTTGAAGCAAGAAAGGCTGGTGCTAGTGCCAAGTCTTGGGTCTTTTATTGGTAGGTTTGGGACTCCCTGACCCCGCGGTAGCTTGTTTGAGATTTTCAAGTACAGGCCATGCATATGCAAAAGCTGCTGCAGGCAGCTTGGGTAGGGTTGTAAATTGGATGAGGATGGGGTCTTAGGGAATCACCAGGGCAGAGCAAACAGAAATGGCTGCCAGTCAGCCCTGCATAGGAACAATGATCCCTGCAAGTACCTCCATCTGGGAGAAAGCCACCCCAAGTTCCTTCCCTGATGCCAGATAATCTAGTTCCTCCTCATTTGTGTCTGTGTCCCCCAGAGCCTCAGAGGAAGCAGCACTTTGTTCAGTTCAATTTCAGTTCATGGTGCCGGCCTTTTAAGAGGAACAGCTGGGTCTCTAACAGCCTCAATGTCACTGAACTCCAATCCACACTGGTTTTTACAGCCTGTAGTTACGGGGACTTCTTTTCCCAGCTCTGGGACCCCTTGCTCTTCTGGATGGCCTCCACAGAGACAATCTCCCTCCTGATGAAAAAAGCAGCCCACGTGGGTGCAGGACCTCTGCACCTCCTACCAGTCTCAGTGTGCTTTCTTCTTCACTTCTCTAGTTGTAGGACTTCCATTCAGCCACATTTTTGCATTTCTGGATGATGGTTATTCTGTATTTTAGTTGTAATTTTGATGGGGTTATGGAAGGCCGCAAGTATAGGCATTTACCTGTGCTGCTCTTGGTTCCTCTCCTGTACTTGGCATTTTTTGTCAGTGTTTTGAAGATACTAATTTCATATACCCATCTATTTATTTCTGCCAATATATTCTTATTGATCTTATCTTTTTCCTAGAGGCGCAGTGCATGAAATTTGTGCACAGGGGTTGTGTTCCTCAGCCCAGCCTGCACCCTCTCCAATCTGGGACCCCTTGAGGGATGTCCGACTGTCCGTTTAGACCCAATCCCAGTAGGATCTAGGTCTACTCTCACAATCCAGGACTGCTAGCTCCCAACTGCTCGCCTGCCTGCCTTCCTGATTGCTCCTAACTGCTTCTGCCTGCCAACCTGATCACCCCTAACCACTCCCCTGCTAGCCTGATTGATACCTAACTGCTCCCCTGCCAGCCTCTTTGCCCCTAACTGCCCTCCCCTGCAGGCCTGGTCACCCCTAACTGCCCTCCCCTGCAGGCCTGGTTCCCCCCAACTGCTCTCCCCTTCAGGCTTGGTCCCCCCACAACTGCCCTTCCCTGCAGGCCTGATCGCCCCCAACTTCCCTCTTCTGCCGGCCTGGTAAACCCTAACTGCCCTCCCTTGCAGGCCTGATCCCTCCCAACTGCCCTCCCCTGCTGGCCATCTTGTGTCCACATGGGGGCAGCCATCTTTGACCACATGGGGGCAGCCATCTTGTGTGTTGGAGTGATGGTCAATTTGTATATTACTCTTTTATTAGATAGGAGGATAGAGGCCTGGTGCATGGGGGGAGGGGGGCAGCTGTTTAGTCCTGAAGGGTGTCCCGGATCAGGGTGGGGGTTCCCTTGGGGCATGGGGCAGCCTGGGCAAGGGGTCTGTGGTGGTTTTCAGGCTGGCCATGCCCCCCAGCGACCCAAGCACAGGCCCTGGTATCTGGGATTTATTTATCTTCTATAATTGAAACTTTGTAGCCTTGAGTGGAGGCCTGGGCCTGCCAGGGTGTGCGGAAAGCTTGGCTTCCTCCATCACCAAGGGCAACTCAAGCCTCCTGCTCCCTCCAGCTCTGTGGCTGCTGCCATTTTTGTTGGAATTTATTTATCTTCTATAATTGAAACTTTGTAGCCTTGTTGGAGGCCTGGGCCTGCCAGGGTGTGCAGAAAGCTTGGCTTCCTCCATTGCCAGGGAAACCCAAGCCTCCTGCTCACTCCATGGCCTCAGCCATCTTGGTTGGGTTAATTTGCATACTCGCTCCTGATTGGCTGGTGGGTGTGGCCTGCAGGTATAGCGGAGTGATGGTTAATTTGAATATTACTCTTTTATTAGATAGGATTAGTTTGTATGATGATTTTGTTAACCTCAATGTTCCATAGATTGACTGAGAGCAGGGAGAAGAATGGTGGTTACCAGGGTGGAAGGGCAGGGAGGATGTGAAGATGTTGGTCTTAGTTTAAAAACTTACAAGAATATGACTGGGTTCTAGAGATGTAGTGAACACCATGATGATTATAGTCACCAACACTGGGTTATATTCTTCAAAACTGTTATGAGACTAAATCTTAAATGTCTCACCACAGAAAAAGAAATGATAATTATGTGACATTATAGAGGTGTTAACTATGGTGGTGATCATATTACAACATATAAATGTATCAGATCAACTATTTGTTCCTTAAACTTACACATTATTATGTCAATTATGTCTTATGAATTAAAAAAGCAAGAGAGGGGAGTCAAAGAGAGGAAGCAAAGGACAGGTTTCCTGGAAGATTGATTGATTATATTCTTTCACATTTGAAGAGTTTATTTGAATCTCAGCACTGTGCCAAAGCTGCCCTTACAATCATATTTCCTTAATCAAGAGTAACCTTCAGGCCCTAGCTGGTCTGGCTCTGTGGATAGAGTGTCGGCCTGCAGACCAAAGGGTCCTGGGTTTGATTTCGATTTCGGTCAAGAGCACGTATCTTGGTTGCTGGCTCCTCCCCAGCCCAGGCCCTGGTCAGGGCTCATGCAGGAGGCAACCAATCTATGTGTTTCTCTCACATAGTTGTTTCTCTCTGTCTTTCCTTCTCTCTTCCACCCTCCCTAAAAACCAATGGAAAAATATTCTTGGGTGAGGATTAACAAAAAAAAAAAAAAAAGAAAGAAAGAAAAAAAAGGGTAAGCTTCAGTGTGAGAATAAATCATTTTTCCCTCTCTGAGGTCAGCTTGTTACAGATGGAACACTGCAGCACTGTTTATACTGAAATGGATTTTTGAGCTGTGCAGGAGGAGGGTGGTAATACATGGCATGATTACATTTAATTTACATTTCAATTCTAACTCTCTAGAGCCCTGGCTCTGCTTCCTCACTTTCCTTTTTGTGTGACACTGGTGCATAGGGTGATGACTATAGATTATCATCAGTAACTCCCAAATCCCTCCTTCTCTCTACAATAATTCCTTTTTGTTTAGCTTTAGAAATTTGGTGATTTTCTTTCCCTCATCTCTCTCTGTTCCAGAAACATGAAATTATCTGAAGTTTGGGCTGCCATTGAACTAATTTAACAAGCAGAAGTATTTAATTAATTTAAATCAGATTATATAAAAACTGTCTCAGGAATTGGTAAAGGACATTGTTCTATTTCTTATGGTTGTGGAAGATAGAAAAGCTGAGGTCTGAACTTTGCAAAAGCCTCCATCGTTGACAAAGCTAAATTTTTTGGTTATTTATCAAAATCACTGTTATAGGTCCACTTACTAAGAATTTCTACCTTTCTGCATTTTAAACAATGCCTGCAAGTTTGGAACACTGTTTTCCTACATGTTATTTTTTCTTTTCAGAAAAAGATTCTCTTTTTTTTGAAATTATAAAATTTGCATAGAGTTTATTTAACAGTTTATAAATATGTATTATGAATCTATATTGAATGTGATTTTATTTATTGACATTTTCTTTTCTTTTTAAATTGTATTTTGGGGTGACACATTAATGCGATTATATTGGTTTTGAGGGTGCAATTCTGTGATAAAAGGAATCAAGTATATTGTGACAAAAGAAGATTTGACTTTGGGTGGTGGACACAAGGCAATATACAGCGAATCACGATTCTCTTTCAAATGACATGATTTTATTATTCCAATGTCTAATGTGTACTAATAATTAGGCAACAAATTATAAAATTGTGGAATTAAAACTAAATACTAGAAATTATGTGCAAAATAAGAATAAGTTAAAAAAATTTGAGATATTGTGATGTGTAGAATGTATACAAATGCCAAAATTTATTAAGAATCTTCTAAGTCAGAGAGTTCTGCATTTAAGTCATGTAAATAGATATTTTGTGAGCTCCTGTTTTGTTCCTGGAAATATGCTGGCTGCTATGATACCATATATATATATATATATATATATATATATATATTCCTATAGGTAAAGATATAGCATCCCCTTGTTTGTTTGTTTTTTTATAGGATTAAAATCTCTTGAATTAGTATTATTCTCTCTGTCTCTCCTATTACTTCCTTTGAACAAATCTCCAGCCATCATCTCAGACCCGTATGTTTCCAGGACAGTCCACTTCTAATCCATCCTTCCTTGTGCTTTTCCTTATATGCAGACCTGCTAATGCTAGTCTCCTGTATCACCTGTTCAGTGTCACTCTATTTCCTTCAGTTTAGCATTCAAATTTCTAGTCATGATATAGTAGACATCTCTTGAGTTTGCTCTTTATAGCTCCTTTTACCAACATAGCAACCCCAACCCCCGCCCATGCATATATTTTTTGGTAGGGAAACTCTCCAAGCAGTGAGCACAGACTAAAACTAGATTAATCAAACTCTTCCAAGAATTGACTCCAGAGTAGAGTGACAAAAAAGACCTAAGGTGGTTAGAGCTGAGTCAATGCAATGACTGTGCTCTAAAGAAAATGCCATGAATTCTTGCTACTGAGTTACCTGGGAATCTTTTTAGTTTTTGTATTTCTTGTAATCTGGCTACATAGCTTCTCCGTCAATTATGTGTTTTAGTCAGTTCAATAAGTTCTTCATTTTCTAAAATGTTGTCCACAATTAGTTTTTATTGCTTTTAATGACTTTATTAATAGACCTCTTCATAGATCTTCAGACTCATCTCTTATAATTCCCCACTTTGTATCTGAGATTTAATTCTCTGTTCTTCATTAATTCACAGGCTGTTTTTTACCATTGTTCTCACAATATGTCCCAGTTGTTTTTCATCTGACCCTAGATATTTGCTCTTCATGACCCTTCTCCATGAAAACCACATTCCTCTTATCTATACATCTCTAATTCCTAAATATCCTCTGGAATTCAACTTTCATTTCTCCAGGAGGACTTCCTTTATGTCCCAGATCCTTCTACTATGTGCTCCCATAACTCACTTACCACATTTTGCAGTTGTGGCTTATCTGCTGTGAAAGAGGAAGTCCCATAAGTGTAGAATCTGTGTCTACCTTATTCATATTTTATTCATAGTGCCTAGCTCAGTGCCTAGCACATAAAAACAAATTAGCGCATGTTTGTTGAATAAAGAGTGAATGAATGAACAGAAGAGAAATTCATTTCATTCTTTAAGACATTGTATAATCAACTCCAACTTGAATATAACCATGGTTCAGGCTGTGAGTCTCTGGCTATAACTGTGGTCCAGGCCGTGAGTTTCTGGCTAACTAAAAAAAAAGATAGGGAAGGAGGCAGGAAGAACAGGGGCTTGATTTGGTCCTTGAGGATGGATAGGATCTAAGGAGTTGAAAAAAAAAAGTGAAGAAATTTTGGCCCCAGCATTGCGAACTTTGTACCTCAAAATGTTGCTTGTGAAATCTGCAGCTTTTTTCCTAGTGTGGCATTTCATCACTATGTAGATGTGTTGATAAATGTTTTATCTCACATGTCAATTCTGACTTTTAGTGAGACAATGAGGCCTCATCCAGTCTTGACATAAATGAGTAGGATAATTAATTAGCAATATCTGCCTTGGAAGAGAAATGAGGGAGTGATAGGTATTTTTCATTCATACATAGACTGATATAATCCATTACCCTCTAGTTGCCTTTTTAAATCATTCTATGAATTTTCCAGGGAGTATAAATTATCCCAGGAATTTTCCAGGGAGATGTAGAAAATGGTGGTTGGACTGAGAAATCTATTGAGGGCTCATCTAAAATGATAGGAAACTCAAATTGTTAACCTGTCTCAGACATATCTACTAGTATTTACTTTTACTTTACAGATTCCTAAGTTAAGGGCTGGAGAGGAGAAGAGGGCTTGCCCAAGATTAACCACCTATAAATTAGCAAGAATATTATTTTTTTCTATTTCTGGTCTGGAGTTTTCAGTTTACATAATCAAATTTAAGTTTTATCTTTAAACCAAAGACTATGATTTAGGTCAATTCATGTGTTGTGACAGCTTGCCTAATTTACAAATAGCTGGCTTTTGTTCAGCTCTCATTTGGATAGGGATGGTGGAGGATGTTACCCTATGTGTGAATGGATGTTATCCTTCCATTTTCAAATAAGTAAAAATAGTTAATAATTAGAACACACCATACTATATGTAATATTTAGCTAATACCTGACACATAGTAATAAATTAGTAAGTGCTAGCTAATATTTCCTCTGAGACATTTTAATTTAAGCATAACATTTAAGGGACTAAACTTCCAAATTTTTTGGAAGAACCGTCTGTGTGTTTTCAAGATTTTGTAAAATCTGTTGTTTAAGGGAATAGGACCGCATATGATAAAGGGTTACTAACCCATTCCACTATAACTTCTTTACAAAACCTTTTCCTCTATATCAAATAGTACAGGAATGAAGACAGTCTAGAAACTTGTGGGTAGGACTTGGATCATGAAAGAAAGTAAAGAACTAGGGACAGAAGCAGGGCTGAAGAAGGAGGAAGCATGGATGAGAGACAAGAGATAAATTATCATGTGTGATATTTTAAACAAGGTGTTTTTTTTCTCTAATTACATGGCTTTTGTAATCATGTTCTATTTTCGAGGTTAAGTTTTCCTTGACTCAGTATAAATTTTATGGATGATTACATTTTAGTTACACAACAGAGGTAGTGACAGCAGCAGGTATGGCTTTGTTCTCTGCCCCACACTCTGAGGTCAAAGTTATTACCATCAATGAAATGAGAGATAAGCCGAGCTAGCAAATACTAGTACAGAGTCCTTCTTGTAGGCAAGTCACTGAGCTAATTGCTTATTTACATGATCTTAATCACCGTAGTAACTCTAAAAGGAAAATCATTTCCATTTTACGGAAAGAAACAGGAGGTTTGCAGCACTTAACTTGCTCAGGGTTGCATAGGTAACAACCAAGTATAAAAGTACAAAACCTCCATGTCAACAACGTCCATGCCTTTAACCATTACAATGGACTGCAAGGAAGCACTCACCCCCCTTCTCTTTCTCCTGGTGGTTTTCACACATGGGGTAACATCCTCCACCATCCCTGTTCAAAGCAGAGCTGGACAAAAGCCAGAACCTTGGGAAGCCCTCCAGCCCCATCTCCTGTCCTGGCTGGACGGGAGTGTGCTCCTGGAGCACTGCTTGGCTGTGCTGCTCTGAACTATTTGTGACACCTTTGCCCCTGCTGTTCCCTCTGCTTGGAAGGTCCTTCCTCAGTCCTGTCAGCTCATACTTCTATTTCTTGGAAACATTACCTGACTTCCCAGGCATGAATCAAACAAGGTCCTCAACCCTTCCGCCCCTGGGACTGCTCCTTCCACTGTGGCCGACCAGGGCCTTAGACTTACCTTAGTCACATTATATAAGGCTTGGCATTAAAACTGTTGGCTAACTTCCCACTTCAATCGATAATGAAATGAAAATAGAAACTCAGTTTTATTCTACTTCTATCCCCCATGCCCAGCACAGCATATACAACCTAATAGATACTCCAAAAAAAGTATTGCATGATTTAATGATGAATAATAATAATATAATTTCTAAACGATTCTATGAGGTAGGCATTATACTTAGTTTTCCCATGTGTTACCCCATTCAGTTTTTCTAATCAATCTGGGAGCTAAATAATAATATTTCCACTCTCAATCAGGAAAATAAGACCTAGAGAGGACATGGGATTTTCCATTGTTTATACAGATAGTTTGTGCCAAAGGAAATATGAACTTTGGTCTCTCAAAAGTAGAATTTATACTTGTAAGCATTGCACTATTTTAGATTCCTTCATGATGGAAATAATGCAAACTTTAAGACACATGATCTTGCAATGTCAACTTCCACTATGGCTTTCCCATTTAAAAAAAAGAAAGGATGGCTTAAAATAGCCCCATTTCCTGGCGTTCTCACATTCTGCCCCCCCCCCCCTTGTTTCTAAATCAGCGCCTTTGTTCTTGTGTTCTCCCTCCCACGATGCTCATTGCTTTCTGCCTGCTTATTCAGACCTTACCTGTCCACTGGGGACAGCTGAAGTAGTGTTCTTCCCTGATGTCCTGAGCTCAAATCTACACTCATCTTTGAATCCACAGTATATTCTGTCACTTCCAGGAACCCTTTTTCTTGTGTTTTTAGAGAAATTTTGTAAGATTAAGAGTAGTTTTTGGAGTCAGAGTGTTTGTAGATGACTCAACAGTATACGAGCTTTGCCTTAAGGTTAGTATTGATTTCACATGATTGATGCCTCCGTGGTGATTCACTTGGCTGGTAAGAATCTCAAGATCCATGGGCAGGCATGGGAGTGGGCAGATTAGGGCCTCAGGCTCTGGGTGCCGGGCAAGGCAAATGAAGGCTGAGTTCCTGGTGAAGAGAATAAGGAGAATAGGAAAGCCTGGCCAGCATGGTTCAGTGGCTGAGCATTGACCTATGAACCAGGAGGTCACGGTTCAATTCCTGTTCAGGGAACGTGCCTGGGTTGTGGGCTTGATCCCCAATAGGGGGTGTGCAGGAGGCACTTGATGGATGATTCTCATCATTGATGTTTCTATCTCTCTCTCCCTCTCCCTTACTCTCTGAAGTCAATAAAAATCTGTAGAAATTGTTTGCCTTGTGACTCTTTCTACCCTGTCTGCTTCTGACAAACAGGCTTTTTTGTGGTTGTTTTATTTTTTGTTAGGTTTGTATTTGTTTTCTATTCTTATGGAGGATATTTGACCTCTGCAAAGCAGATACCCTTGGCTCCCTGACATTTGTATTGAATGAAGAAGAGCCAAATGGAACAGGTGGAAAGGGAACATTCACTTATTTCTCCTGTGTCCTACTAGGATGCCCTAATCTCCATGCCACCTGCAGCATTTAGCAGTCCTGATTAAAGAGCATGGGGCCTGGCAGTCTGCGCAGGGCTGCTCCCTGAAGCGGCCTGGACTGCCGTGGGCTGCTAGCTGTGTTCTGGTCTCCAGACAATCTGTCATTTCTGCTTTGTCCCAATAACCTTTGGCAACAATAAAAGCAAACAGGTACCCGAAAGCCAGGGATGCTGATAGAGAGAATTTGCCCTTTCTTTTTAAAAAATGCAGGTGTCATTGGCACCACAAGAAGTCATTAGGTCTTGAGAGAACATTTAGAATCAAGATCACCTATGGGCATGTAATAATTTTAAACCAATATATATATATATATATATGGCACCATCTTTGTTATGTCTTTTACCCTCTCTTTATAAGGTTCTGCAAATAGGATGAAGGATTTGGGGAGATGATAAATACATATGTATGTGTTTGTCTGTATCTTTCTTTTACTTTATTTATGTAAGTGTGAAAATAGAGTTACAGACTCACATACTACATAACACACACACACACACAGTTATTTCCCCAAATATAAGAAAGAGTTAAATACCCAGATATATGAAGAAGGCACTGCACTGAAAGTCTAACAACTGCCCAGCCGGCATCGCTCAGTGGTTGAGAATCAACCTATGAACCATGGTTTGATTCCCCGTCAGGGCACATGCTCGGTTTGTAGGCTCATTCCCCAGTGTGGGGAGTGCAGGAGGCAGCTAATCAATGATTCTCTCTCATTGTTGATGTTTCTATCTCTCCTTCCTTCTCCCTTCCTCTCTGAAATCAATAAAAACATATTTTTAAAAAGACTAACAACTCAGTTTCCATTGAGATGCACACCATGCTTTAGACTAGGACCATCCACAAGCACGCAAGGTTGAGAAAGATAATATCAATGACTGAAGCCAGGCCTGTGTCTGGGTGATGAGGATAGCACAGTGCAGGGGGTAAGATTATGGAGAACTGAAGGCTCCATCTAATCTGGAAGGGGCAGCAGCCACTTACCTTCAATTAGTTCACTGTTGCCTTGCCGGGTGCAAGTTCATTGTTGCCAGATTTTCCTATGTCAATAAAACTGGAAAAATATATACAGGGTGTCCCAAAAATGTATACACACTTTGAATAATTATAAAGTCAGTGTTTGTACTTCAACTTCTTTTTTTTTAACTTCCAGGAGTATTTTAAGATGACTTTTCTTTGTTCAAACCTTAGTCTGACTGAAACAAAAGAAATATCAATTGAGCTATCTGCTGTTAAAGTATGTATACACGGTTTTTGGGACACCCTGTATATACAAAATTTTTTTAAATACAAAAAATTGTGGATGTCTAATTTTCCCATCCCAAACTCAGATTTATATATTATCCATTACTCAATTGTCCCTTTGTCATTTGCTGTTGCCAGTCTTTTTTTTTTTACATATCTAAGTTACACCCTGGGCAATAGCCTCATTTCATAGATGAAGTCACAAAACCATAGAGATGTGAATTGCCAATTTGCACGGTTTATGGCAGAGGTGGTAACTCAAATGTGATCTCAACTCCCCAGCCAATGCAATTTCTAAGGTGCCTTTTTCATGCATGTTTCTGTCTGAACAACTGAACTTTATTATAGTCATTGGATGAGGGAGAAGTTAGAGAAGATTGTTTTATTATGTCAATAAATTTCAAATCATTATACTTCCCATGCAAATGGTGGCCCAAATTATATTTGCCAGTCATGGATATTTAGAAGTTATTTTATTGGCTTAAAAATTATGTGATGTGTCAATAAGCTGTGTTTTTTAATAGATGGTATTAGAATATTACTAAATCCCCACTTCTATCCATTGAAAGGACATAGAAGGGTTCACAGTCAAAACCTGGCCAGGCTCTTCTGGGATCATTTATTTGAACTATACATTCTTACCAAGTTATAGTGAGGTTTATGGTTCTTTATGCATTCTGTCAAATATAAGAGTTACAATGCCAGCTATATCCTTAACACGAGAAAATTACTTAAAGTACACGTGCTAGAATATAAATATTACACTAGTGCAAACTACTGGCCCATTGTTTTTGTGAAAGACCACATTTCTAGAACAGAGGGCAGGATCGGTAGAAGAAAGAATTTGTTCTTTCATTTAGAAAAAGGGATGGTTTTGGTAAGCATTTGAAACAGGCCTTACAGATAGTTAAGTCTCATGTAAGAGTATGAGAATTAGAAGTTAAAATGTGAACATGATATAGTGTAATCCCTGACATGAAGAAAGCAATAATTATTGAGAGTTATTAATTAGTGACTCTTATGCCTGTTATATTGTACAATGGCTTATTTTTCTGTGGAAAACTTTATTTAAGATCTGTGAAATAAAGAGAGGTGATTGAACATCAAGAATGTACTTTTATTCTGGGGCACAAGCCAAAATTTGTTGAGAAAAGTCCCTTTTCTTTGGGTCACATATCATTTTAATCTTACTTCTGAATAATCTCTAACCCAAGAAACTATTTGTTGAATCCAAAATGTTCCAGAGAATACTTCTGTAATCAGTACTCCCTAAGGCTTGAATTTCAAAACAGTTTTGGTATATTTCTTCTGTTTATTTCTTTCAATTTTTTTCAGTGGCCATGAAGGAAAAAGGCTGAATTTACATGGACAACTGACCTCCAATATGTGGATTCAGTTCCTATATGTCAATTCTTCAACTCCCCGTGGTAGTCTCTGAAGAAATAGGACTGTTAAGGACCACCAATATTAATAAAAATAATTTAAATGTTTATCTTTTAGTACTTGAATAGCTTTGTTAAAGAGAAGTACTCTACAGTAATTTGAAGAGAGCCTGTTGCAACCCTCACCCTGAGATAATTATGATTTCAGAAATCCAAATGATATTCAACAATGTGGTTTCACAGCCTTCACTTATGAACACTGAGGCAGTGTTTCATTGTAGTATGCACATTGGCCACCCTCCAAAGCTAGATCCTTCTGAGCATGTTATACTTCATCTTTCAGGATTGTATAATATCCAGAGGCCTTTCTCCACTCTTACATCAGTTGCACACTAGAGCTACTGGGCAAAGTGGAGATAGCCACAAATAGCAGGAGCTAGTGTTATTGCTGGACCTATGAGTAGCTGTTCTATAATGCAGAGAGGAGGATATAGTCTCATTTATAATGTCTGAAATTGATCTTCCTCTTTAAAGGACAAAGACGTTTAATTTTCAAAAATATTTGGGTTTATTGTCTAAGGAAAAAAACTCTGATTTAACAGGTTCATTGAATTTTATTTCATCACTTTACTTATACTCACATTTTCCTTTGTGGGTAGAATTTATTGAAGTTACTGGTTTTATACTGCATAAGGTAAAATCTCCAAGTTTATTTCAATAACATTTTTAATTCCTTGTCATTGTCAGTAAAATGTATATATTTTCTTTTCTATCTCTCTTTTTCCTTTATATTTTTACTACCAATGTTTTATGGGAGTAAAGTCAGATTTTATTGTTTAAATCTTCAGTTTCCCCACTACTTTCCTCATATCCATGTGTTATTTTAGTTTCTGAAAAGAAACCAATGAATCAATAAACATAAACTGTACGTAATGTTAATGCCACAGACAAATAATAAGATAACACCTCAAATATTCTTTTGAGCTCCTCTAGTAACTTAACCACTGTAATTATTCTTTTTTTCCAAGTCTAAATATTCCCTCTGGTTTTAATTTTTAAATTATTTCTATATCTTTCTTGAGATTCCCTATTTAGTATATCATTGTAATAATATTTTAGTTTTATTTGAAAATAGCTTATTTCATCCTTTGAGCTTCATTATTATACAGTGGTCCCTCTTTACCCATGGGGGGTACATTCCAAGACCTCCCCAGTGGATGCCTGAACGCACAGATATCATCAAGCCCTATGTATAGTATGTATTTTCTTTTACAGACATACCTATGATAAAGTTAAATTCATAAATTAGGCACAGTAAGAGTTTAACAATCTACACTAATAAAAGAGAAATATGCAAATTGACCATCACTCTGCTACACCCACCAGCCAATCAGAAGAACGTATGCAAATTAACCCAACAAAGATGGTGGCAGCCATGGAGCTGGAGCAAGCAGGAGGCTTGGGTTGCCCCAAGCAATGGAGGAAGCCAAGCTTCCCACCCACCCTGGCCAGCCCTGCCCTCCGCTCAAGGCTACAAAGTTTCAATTATAGAAGACAAATAAATCCCAGATATCTGCTTCCAGCTGCCCTGGCCTTCCCTCAAGGAAGCTCTGAAAAAAAAAGAAGAAAAAAAGGAGGGGAAAAAGATCTAATACTGGAGAAACCAAGATGGCAGCATAGGTAAACACCTAAACAGCTGCCTCACACAACAATTTCAAAACTACAACTAAAAGACAAAATGGACATCATCCAGAACCACAGGAAGGCTTACTGAGTGGAAATTCTACAACTAGAAGGAAAGAGAAAACCACACTGAGACTCAGAGGAGCTACAGGAGGCAGAGGTACTGAGACACGTGTGTGGAGAGGGCGGGCAACTGAGTACGTGGCTGGCTTTCTCAAGTGGGAGGGAGACAAAAGCTCCCGACTGCACTGAACTCCAGTTCCGGGTGAGACTCTGGGGACCTAGACTCATTTGGGGAGAAATTGGACTGTCTGGCAGTGGGTGGAACTCAAAGGCAGCTTTCTCTCAGAGGTGCTTGCAGTGATTACCACAGGGCACTGAGACACAGGGGCCTATTAGGGCAGGGCTGATGGGAAACCAATGCTGTCTGCTCCACCCTGAGACTCCGCCCCATCCAAGCTGAGCACAGAGGCTTTTGCAAGTCTTGTCTCATAAGGGTGTCTCCAGCAGAGAAGTTCTCCCAGCGTAGACACAGCTGATCCTCACAGCCAATTGGCCTGGAGGTCAATTCCTCCCAGTGATACCAACAACAATCAAGGCTGAACTACAACAAGACTGTGCACACAGCCCACAAAGGGATGCACCAAGTGTGTCCACCGCAAGTAACTGGGGAGGCTGAGCCACTGGGCCCTATAGGATATCTAACACACAAAGCCACTCTATCAACTCAGGGAAGCAGCCAAAATGCCGAGACAAAGAAACAGATCACAAACTAAAGAAATGGAAGAAAGCAAACAACTGGATATAGAGTTCAAAACCACCGTTATAAGGTTTTTCAAGAATTTTCTAGAAAGGGCCAATAAATTTAGTGAGACCCTCGAGGATATGAAAAAAGGACCAACTAGAAATTAAGCATACACTGACTGAAATAAAAAATATTTTACAAAGATCTAACAGCAGATTAGAGGACCGCAAGAATCAAGTCAAAGATTTGAAATACAAAGAAGCAAAAAACACTCAACCAGAAAAGCAAAAAGAAAAAAGAATACAAAAATATGAAGATAGTGTAAGAAGCCTCTGGGACAACTTCAAGCGTACAAACATCAGAATTATGGGGGTGCCAGAAGAAGACAGCAAGGTACTGAAAACCTATTTGAAGAAATAATGACTGAAAACTTCCCCCACCTGGTGAAAGAAATAGACTTACAAGTCCAGAAAGCTCAGAGAACCCCAAACAAAAGGAATCCAAAGAGGTCCACACCAAGACAAATCATAATTAAAAGGCCAAGAGCAAAAGACAAAGAGAGAATGTTAAAAGCAGCAAGAGAAAAAGTTACCTACAAGGAAGCAGCCATACGAATGTCAGCTGATTTCTCAGCAGAAACTATGCAGGCCAGACGGAAGTGGCAAGAAATATTCAGAGTGATGAGTAGCAAGAACCTGCAACCAAGATTACTCTACCCAGCAAAGCTATCATTCAGAATTGAAGGGCAAGGAGAAACAATTTTAATAATCTGAATAAATATTTATTTAAAAGAAAAAAGAAAATGTTCTGGAATCAGGTGATACTTGCATAATCATATGAATATACTTAAAACTAATAAATTTTTTAAAAGTTTGGTGAATATAAAATAAACAAACAAACAAAAAAAACAGAACTGAAGGGCAGATAAAGAGCTTCACAGATAAGAAAAGGCTAAAGGAGTTCATCACCACCAAACCAGTATTATATGAAATGCTGAAAGGTATTTTTTAAGAAGAGGAAGAAGAAGAAAAAGGTAAAGATAAAAATTATGAACAACAAATACATATCTATCAACAAGTGAATCTAAAAATCAAGTGAATAAAAAATCTGATGAACAGAATAAACTGGTGAATATAAAGGAATCGGGCATAGAAAGGGAGTGGACTGATAATTCTCAGGGGAAAAGGGGTGTGAGGGTTGGGGGAAGAGAATGGACAAAAATCATACACCTATGGATGAGGACAGTGGTAGGGTGGGTAAGGACAGAGGGTGGGATGGGAATTAAGTGGAGGGTAACTATGGGGGAAAAAAGAGGAATAATTGTAATAATCTGAACAATAAAGATTTCTTAAATTGAAAAAAAAAGGGAGCTGGGAGCCTGGATCACCTGGTGGGCATGGGCAACCTGAAAACAGCCCTCATCTCTTCACTCAGGCTGGCCACACTCCCATGGGGTGAGGGTCCCTGCTGGGGGGTTTGGCCAGCCTGCTAACAGCAATCAGCCCCTCACCCAGGCTGGCCACACCCCTTTGGGGTGAGTGTCCCCACTGGGGGGCTTGACCAGCCTGCAAACAGCCCTCAGCTCCTCACCCAGGCTGGCCACGCCACCCAGCAGGGACCCTCACCCCATGGGGGCGTGGCCGGCCTGCAAACCACCACAGGCCCCTTGCCCAGGCCACCCCACACCTCAAGGGAACCCCCACCCTGATCCGGGACACCCTTCAGGGCAAACCAGCTGGCCTCCACCCGTGCACCAGGCCTCTATCTATACTAATAAAAGGGTAATATGCTAATTAGACTGAGAGACCTTCCAGGAGACCTTCTGGATGTTCTTCTGGATAAAGCCATGGTGGCGGGGCCAACGTAGAGGCGGTAAGAGGCCAAGAGGGGAGGGCAGTTGTGGGTGATCAGGCTGGTGGGGGGCGGGGCCATTGGGGGGTAAGCAGACCAGCAGGGGGGCCAGTTGGGGTCAAGCAGGCCATCAGTGGGGATCAGTTAGAGGTGATCAGGACAGCAGGGGGAGCGGTTTGGAGTGAGCAGGCCAGTGGGGAGGCAGTTGGAGGTGAGCACACTTGCACAGGGGGCAGCTGGGGGTGATCAGGCTGGTGGGGGTGCATTTGGGGGTGATCAGGCTGGTGGGGGTGCATTTGGGGGTGAGCAGGCTGGCAGTGGGGGACAGTTATGGGCGAGAAGGCCAGTAGGCAGATTGGTTAGGGGCCATCAGGTAGACAGGCAGGCAGGTGAGTGGTTAGGAGCTAGCAGTCCTGGATTGCAAGAGGGATGTCCAACTGCCAGTTTAGGCCCAATCCCTGTGAACCAGAAGTAGGACATCTTTCGAGGGGTCTAAGATTGGAGAGGGTGCAGGCCAGGCTGAGGGACACCCCCCCCCATGCATGAATTTTGTGCACTGGGCCTCTAGTACTAACTAATAAAATAGAACAATTTAAGAATATACTATATTAAAAGTTATGTGGTTGTGCTCTTTCTCACTAGCAGAATTTTCTTTTTCTTTCTTCACAATTTTATGGATAAAAGATTCATTTCTTGCCATA
The DNA here is from genome assembly GCA_026230045.1 of Corynorhinus townsendii. Taxonomy (NCBI): domain Eukaryota; kingdom Metazoa; phylum Chordata; class Mammalia; order Chiroptera; family Vespertilionidae; genus Corynorhinus; species Corynorhinus townsendii. The sequence continues at coordinate 159,471,629 of JAPDVU010000006.1, read as the reverse complement.
GATCTTAGCAACCTCCCCAAGATTTTTTTTCTTTCCTTGTTAAATTGAGAGCTTTCATCTTTTCACTTAAAGGAAGCGCTTTACAGGTTCTCTTTGGCATCTCTGAATTTCCAGCATCACTATTGTTGAGCTTTGGGGCCATTGTGAAGTAAAATAAGGGTGACTTGAACACAAGCCCTGACAATACTTTGACAACCAGTCTGATAACAGACAGCTACTAAGTGACTAGCAGGTGGGTTGTATATGGTGTAGAACTGCTTACACTGGATGAAGGGCTACAGGGATGATTCACATCCTGGGCCGCTCAGAGTAGGACAGTATGAGATTTCATCATGCTACTCAGAATGGTGCACAATTTAAAACTCCTGTATCCTTAATTTCCAAAATTTTCCAATGCTGTTTCAGACTGCAATTGACTGTGGGTAACTGAAACTGTGGAAAGCTAAACTGTGGAAAAGGGCTTTTTTTGAAGTTAGCCCTCTATGGATGCCTTACTTCCCTCATCTTCCTGTTAAATTTTCATTTCTGGCTCTCTGCCAGTCTTTTGCTTACACCAGTAACTTCTGCTTACCCTCAGTATTGGCCTTCCTGTTCATTTGCAGGCAAAATTGCTACTGTCTCCATCAGTTTCCATGGGTATGGAACTGGTGCCTACTTGGCCCCAGATGAAGTAAGAAGCCCTCAGTGGTGAAGGTTTTTGCCTGTACAGCTTGTCCTTCCCTGGTAGCATTATTGCAAAAAATGGAGCAGAAAGGGTCCTGAGTACAATCCCAGGTTAAAACATTTCATATAAACATTCTTACAAAAGTTTCAGTAGTGCTTTTTGAATAAGCACTGCTTACTTTGTTGGATGGCTTTGGTTGATTTCTACAATCCTGGAATTACTGCTTTAGAAAACCTGTCAAGTCTTTGCTTTTGGGGAGTGGATTTGCTCAGGTCTTTACTCTGTCATTCTAGAAAGTCCACATTATTATTAAAGTTCAGGAGGAACTGCTCAGTAGGCCAGTATATAAAATGAGATCTCTGATTCCAGTGGCCTTGCTCTTTCTGCTACAACGGCAGAATATCAATATACCAAAGCGTATCAGAGAATACCAAAGTGCCCTTCACGGCCCACCTCATCATCTCCAGCTTATTTAGGATGACTTTTCCTTACTCCAAAGACTGTTCTTTTTGATATGAAATGTCTATTCTTTTCATATTGTATGTCATCTATATATATAAAAAGCTAATATGCAAAATGTCCTCTAGGGAGTTCAACCAGGACACCAGTAATTCTTTCGCTCACTATGACAGGCACTGACCACCAGGGGGTGGCGCAGAACAAAGATAGGCCCTGGCCAGCAGCTGGAAGGCCCCAGTAGGCCCTGATTGCTGGTCAGGCCTAGGGACCCTACCCATGCATGAATTTCATGCACCGGGCCTCTAGTATTTTATAAGATTATTACTTTTTCAAATAAAGCATGTTTATTTTCAAATAAAAGATGTGTTTTAAAAATATCAGCTTTATAATGAACACATTTTAAAAAGTCTGTCAACATCACTTCCAGTTTTTGTTTGTTTGTTTATTTTTGGTAATCCTCACCTGAGGATATTTTTCCATTGATTTTTTGAGAGAGTAGAAGGAAAAGGAAGAGACACACAGAGAGAAACATCAATGTGAGATAGACACATCAATTGGTTGCCTCCTGCACATGCCCCGACCAGGGCAGGGATGGATCCTGCAACTGAGGTATGTGTCCTTGACCAGAATCGAACCTGTGGCCCTTTAGTCTGTGGGCCGGTGCTCTATCCACTGAGCCAAACCGGCGAGGGCACTTTCAGTGTTTTAGGCAAATCAACAGACCTATATGAATTTCTTCTTTTGTAATTGCACTGCCTATGGTAAGAATAAAAAACATAATATGCATTATACTTTGATGGACTACTAATGAGGAAAACATCCTTTCAACCTGTTAGAGTTTGAGAAAGGTGGATTATTAACAAAACCAAAATGAACCTTCATATTTTACAACTTTATGGAAACTTTGACTTCTCTTTATACTATGTTTTATTGACAAATAATGTGACTTTTGAAAATGTAGATAATTAGCATTGTTTTAAATATCACTTTTAAGTTTGCTAATTAGCAATGAGGAGGACCACCTTACCTTCTCTGTGAAATACTCCTAACACCAAACATAACTGATCAATTAATGATGATCACATGAATGTGTGAATCTGCATAGACATTGTGAAAACAGAGATCACTTATCAGTTGAATTAGCTAAATTCAACTAATTCATATACACTGAGTGGCCAGATTATTATGATCTCTGAATACATAATAATCTGGCCACTCAGTGTGTGTGTGTGTCTGTGTGTGTGTGTGTGTGTGTGTGTATTTTAGAGGCCCGGTGCATGAATTTGTGCGTGGATGAGGTCCGGCCAGCCTGGCCAGGGGGAGGGGACATGGGCAGTTGGTTGGCCTGCCTGCTGGTTGAACTCCTGGTCGAGGGGACAATTTGCATATTAGTCTTTTGTTATATAGGATGTACACTGAGTGGCCAGATTATTATGTGTTCAGAGATCATAATAATCTGGCCACTCAGTGTATTATGCTTGACAGAGTTCTTTTAAAATTAGAGTCAGAAAGAATTTCAATAGTAAATGTTTTTCTATAACATTAGAATATATAGCGATGCACAGCTTCTTTCTCCTTATGGTACCAGATAGCTGGACCTGAGGCTACAGGGACAGGTTGCACTGTTTTCCACAATCCCCAACACTTCCTTTAGTGTTCACACACATATGCTAATTTCCTGGCAATAGTCTTCATGACTCTCTGAGTTAAGTTTTATTTATTTATTTATTATTTTTTAAATGTATTTTATTGATTTTTTTAGAGAGGAAGGGAGAGAGACAGTTAGAAACATCGATGAGAGGGAAACATCGATCAGCTGCCTCCTGCACGCCCCCCACTGGGGATGTGCCCACAACCCAGGTACATGCCCCTGACTGGAATCGAACCCGGGACCCTTCAGTCCGCAGGCTGACGCCCTATCCACTGAGCCAAACCAGTTTTGGCCTGAGTTAAGTTTTAATGTATTATATTTGAATGCAAGGTTTTCCCTCTCACTAGCAATCAACCCCAACACTAAAGTGCCTGATAAATGCCGAGTCATCCGTGAAAACATAGCTCAGCTGACACTTTCATTTAAAGACTTTCCTCATACCAATAGGCAAGGATAAATCCCTATTTATTGGTAGTTGTACATCTAGTGTAAAGAGTTGTAACTTCAGGTTCTCTTGGATTCCCCATGAAATTATGAGTTTTCCAAGAGCATACTGTCATCTTTATCTCTGTCATCTCAGGACCTACCACATTAACTGAAAGATCTGTGGGTCTCAAATGTTAGTCAGGGATTAAATGGCTAGAAACTCATAGGGCTGGTACTATATCCAAGTTCCCCGACTTGTGGTCCAGGCCATTTCACCTCTTATATTTTATTTCATTTTGATATTATTAGTTCCTAAATATTCGATTATGTAACCTTATGCAGAATAGCAAAGAACCCCTGTTGTGTCTCTGATCCTCTACTTTACTCACAATATTTATGTTGTCTTTGCCTGATTCTCTTTTTTTCCCATCAGAACTGTGATTTTCTTAATGAAAATGGCCATGAAATGTTTGTCTCTACATCCCTATATTTTAGCACAATGCTTAACACAGGGTAGGGATTCAGCAATATTGGTAGAATTTAGTTTAGTTAAACTGCATTCACATTTGGAGTCAACGTATTCAACCGAATTGTGGCTATAAGGTAATCAAGTGAGATAATTGTTCTTGCTGTTCACAAGGGCTGGATAGATTTTAGAAACCTCCAACGGAAGGTCTAACAAACAGGTATAGTGAAATTCAAACAGATGGCCAGCAATCATGCCAAGTCCATCCTTGCTTCCACTCCTTAGATAATTATTATGGTGAGCCCTGGCACTGGTGGAGTTTGATAGCCAAAATAATCATCGTTCACTAGGTTCATTTTTAGGAGAGCCAAGAAGTCAATGAATGTGATGGTTTAGCTCATTTATAATGGGCAGTTTTATGTTGGTTGAATCAGTCAAGTGAGTTGGAGGATTTTAAGATTATTAATTTTGCTAAGTTATGAATAACTTTTTAAGAAGATGCATACTTTATCTATAGAAATACGATATACTTTGTTTTTCCCTGGCCACCACTGACACAGAAAGATGTGATCTTGTCTGTAGAAACCAGGTACAATTTTATGCCTGTCATTTAAATGACTTTTCTATTATCTTTCAAATAATTGTAAGTATTCTGTGCTTCCATCTGACTTTGTGGTTATAGAAACATTAAGGAATGTAACAGCTCCTGGGGAGCTTTTAAATAAAACTACAATACTCAGATTCCTACCCAGAAACAATTAAACCAGAGTCTCTTCGGAGTATATTTTTTTAAAAAACACAGATTTCCTGTATTAACAATAGATATGACCAGACTCTACTCTCATTTAAGCATTTTTATGCTGTTCTGTATATGCTTTATAAATGTTGAGTTAAAGTGCTACTGGTAACACCAGATACCAGGTGTTTAATACTTTTTCTTTTTTAAAGTGATTCATGAAAAATGATAGGTTAGCTCTGCTGGTGTGGCTCAGTGGTTGGGTGTGGATCTATGAAGGAGGAGGTCACGGTTGTGTTCCAGATCAGGGAAAATGCAAGGGTTGAGGGCTCGATCCCCAGTGGGGGGTGTGCAGGCCACAGCCAATCAATGATTCTCTCTCATCATTGATGGTTCTCTCTCTCTTCCCCTCTCCCTTCCTCTCTGGCGTCGATAAAATATATATATTTTAAATGATAGTTTAGGATTATACGACTGATACATATTCAAAAACCTTCTCTATAGCCTAGATTCCTGCCAAAAATTGGCACTTTTAGGTACTCCTACCTGAAAATGTTTTAAAATAGGGGAACAGCATGCCCTGTTGACAATATGAAAAGACAGTCAGGCATTCTGTTTTGTTATTTAATAATGTTAGCTTTATTACTATAATAGAATACAGGATGACATGAAATTAAGAGCTTTTGCGAAACGCTGTAAAGCGATACATGCATCTGCGATAAACAACCCCAATTCATCTTAGGTTTTATTGCCACTTCACTGCACTCATGTGCAATAAACATTCAGCGTCATCTTTAGAAATATTCCTGGTAATGAACAGGAACTGTCCTGTGTAACAGCGTAACTTTATGTTCGAGGAAGACTTAACTAGTATTACATGGTTTAGCAAAGCACTGTAGAAAAGCTACATAGAATTATTTGTCTTCCATAAATTATGTGATCAATTAATACAATAGAATATTATCCACATATACTAACAAACTAAGAAATGAGAGAAATGCCATCATTGCATAGCAGGAAGCTGACTAATAAGAAATATTCACATCTAATGAGCAAAATACAGACCAAACGTTAGTCATGATGAGTCTGGAAGATAAAATACTTGTAATAAACACATTAGATTGACAGAAAAATAACAAGATAAACAGTAACATAGAAGTTAGAGCCATATTTTACTTTATTTTCTATACATGATATCTACACACGATACCAGAGGATGAACACCCTTGCTTCAGCCTTTATTGGCCTAGCTCATGGAATTTCAGCAGGACTAAATCAAACAATAAAGCACATTTAAAAAGAAAACCAGAGTTTGTTTAGGAAAACATGGTGTATTTTCCTACATCATTGGATAGCAGCTTTTTGAGAAAGACATAGCTCCAAACCTGGGTGTGGATCTCGACTATCTCATTTGGCAACTAGCCTGCCAGGCTTATGTTGTGGTACCCTAAATGTGTTGCTTAGACCATGACCTGTGGATCCTGGATGCTAATTTTAAATACATCTGAAACCCTATCAGACAAAAAGGAGACTTCAAAAATACCTTCTGCATAAATATTTATCTCTAAAACATCTGGGAAGTAATGAAACCGCCTAGAACTTTCATAGGGAGTATTAATGGACCTCTTGTCGTTAAAGCCCTTACATAGTATACCTACAAATATATTGCTACAGTATAAATGAAATGTAATAACATTACTCAATAAAAGCTATTTCCTGTACATTCTTTCATGAATTTTTATAGTTGGTGCTACATATGGTATAGCACATCGAAATAGTTGATATCAGCAAAGATAGCGATAATATACAGTTGATTTTCTCGCTCTCACTAATGCGTTTCCATTTCATTTCTATATTACAAGAGCCTAATTTAGGGAACTGTGGCAGGACTGGAGCAGATAGCAACTGATTTACTACTGTACGCCAGACAGCAGTTTGCAATTATAAGCTTTCTCTACGTAAATAAACTTTATGCCCACATATTTGACGTTCCACCTGATTCCTGCAAGTTGTTCTGATCTTGAATGCAGGCTCTAAAGGTATTTCCATAGCACTTAAAACATTCTAACAGCTAAGAGCGGTGAGTCTTACACACTATTTTAAGAATACAACCTTAAAAAAAAAGTAAAAAATGTACAATCTCATGCTGTATATTTACATAGATAATTTATATATTCTATTTTTTGTTCACTAGTCATAAATTTCAATCTAAAGCTTTTAACATACTGTATATAAAATACATTCAACAATTCTAGAGCTTGCAAAATATTTTGCCCCTCTAAAACATCTTTATAATGGGAATGAAGTGATTCATGGGACCCATGTGCTATCTGTAAATAGACATGATGAGAAAGGGAATATTTTTTAATTATTTTATTTCATTTTCAAAATTTTTGGCTGTCATTGAGTATTTATGTTTTTGTGAAAATGATTCTTCATCAAGTCCAGTGATGAAAGCGCAGATGATAGTGAGCATAGCCTGTGTAGAGCATTTCTCTCCTTGGACGAAATGTGCTCTACAAGGAGGGACTGCTCCTCTTTGAATTTTAAAATAGCACTTAGCAACAAAATAGCCTGTTAGGCATTTTAACAGGAGAATGAATGGGGGTCCTTAGCTTTGGAAACAAAAATATCGAAGTTATCCATCAGTTTAAAAAGCAACACAAAAATGTAAGCACACCATAGTTTGTGCAATAAAGATATAGATTCTTTGAAAATTTTCTCCATTAAACATTTATAATTTTTTCTTTTAAACACCTTCACATAAAAATATTTTTGACATATATAGTATCTTCTTTGTTTAGAATAGTTGGAAATATATATCTACAAATTATCTAGAGTTATAGTTGTTTTATTTTTCTTCCACTTTACCTCCTACCTTGGGAACTATGTCCCCCTTCTTCCCTCTCTCTTTCGTTCTGTCTCCTTCCATTGTGATTGTGTTTGCTCTCTCGTTCTCTCTCTCAGCATCCTGTCACTTAGCTGTGTTCTCTGCTCTGCTCTGCACTGCTGGACAGGGGTCTGTTCTTGTAGGAATCATGGAAATAAGGGAACCCTCAAATTCTTTAAGACAGAGGCAAGAAAGCAGATGGGAATTACTGCGTTAAGAACAGAAAGCAATTTCCATTGCAGAGGACTGGACAGCAGAATATAAATGAAAGGACCTACTTATGTGGGGTGGGGGCTTTGAGCTGAGGCTCTCTGTTTAAATAGGTAGCCCAGTAAACCAAGTTGAAGATTCCAAATAGCAGCGGGAAGGCTATTCTTGACAGGCGATCAATTTTGCTGACACTGTTAAAGGTTTTCTTGGGTTCTGGAGGTTTGACTTCTGGCTTGACTTCTTTTGGTTCTATGGTTGCACTTTTAGCAATGGTGGCTAAGCCAGGGTCACCCCTGGCCATGTTGGGGGTGTAGCTGGTTGCTGTCGGAGCGTAAGTGTTGTTTTTCTTCATAAGAGGATCCTTCACTTTCTTTGGCTATAAAAGAAAGAGTAAAAACATTATTAAAAACGTTTATAAGTTGCTGAGTAAAAGTGACCTTCACTTTGGAACCTAAATCTGTGCTTTATTTAAAATCTAAGAAATGTAATTTATGACTGTATTATTGGGATAAATTAAAATAGCAGACACGCATATCCAGTCATAAGATTAACACTTTGGGAGATATAATGTGCAGCATGGTGATTATAGCTCATAATACTATGTCACTTATTTGAATGTTGCTAAGAGAATAGATGTTAAGTGCTTTACTACAGAAAGAAATGGTAACTATGCAACAGGTGGAGATGACAGTTAATGCTACAGTGGTAATCAATTCACAATATGTATATGTATCAAAGCAATCTCACTGTACACCTTAAACTTCCCCAATGACATGTGTCAATTATATCTTGACAAAGCTGGAAAAATGCCGACATAATATTTCCCCCACTTTCCTATCAAGCGCAGCGCTCCATTTCCCGCCCGCTGAATCTGGAACGGACTTGTGACTCTGGACAGAGTAATGCTGTTGCAGTGTAGGAGCCTAACATCAAGAGGCTTTGCAACCTCAGCCTTTACCTTCTACAGACATGCCACTGCGAATGAAGAAGGCTGGACCAGGCTACTGAGTCGCAGAGATCATGGGAGAGGCCCAGCAGCATCAGGCCCCAGGCATGGGAGAGAGGCCACTGGGCGTCTTCTCACCCTGGCGGAGCCTGCAGTGAACTGCAACCTTGTGAGTGAGCCCAGGTTAGACTAACGGAATTATCCCCAGGGCTGTTCTCAGCCCCAAATGCTTGGTTGTTATTTTAAGACCTACACCTTGTTGCCGGATGGTTTGTTTTTCAGCAATACGTTGCTGAGCCAGTTAGTATTACTTACTCCTTCTCCCCAGGTTTCAAGTAGGCAAATGATAAAACAGAATTATTCAGAATATCCAGAATTCAATTCTTGTTCATGTTAGCTGCTCATCAATGTCGCCTATGCAACAATGGATAACTGCAGCATTTCCTAGGGTTTCTGTCATGTAGACATTGTCAAAAAATTGAGTAGATCATTGTTTATAACTGTGTAGCCCAATACAATTGCCGATAGCCACATGTGGCTACTGAGCAATAAAATGTAGCTAGTCTGATTAGATACATGCTGTAAGTATAAAATATACATAATATTTTGAATACCTAGTGTAAAAAAAACAATGAAATCTATCTCCTTCATCATGTTTTGTATGGTTTCCATGTTGTAAAGATAATATTTATTATATATGGGCTAAAATATATTATTAAACTTAATTCCACTGGCTTATACTTAAAAAATAAAGCTACTAGAAAATTTCAAAGTACATATTTGGCTGATGCTTGCTGTGTACTTATATATTTGCTGGTCAGCAATAGTCTAGAAGAGTAGTCCTCATTCTTTGTGTACAGTAAATTACTAGTAACATTTTTTTAAAGTGCAGTGTCTTGGACACAGTCTCATATTTTGATTAGGATTCCTCAAGATTTGAACCTGGTTATTGACATTGCAAAAACTCAGCCATGGATGAGCACCTAAACTTGAACCACCAGATGCAGTACTCTCTGAATAATTTTTATTCTTAAATTATTAAATCAGGATAAATTATTACTTCCAGAAGACCTGATGCTTTTTCAGTGAAAAAGCATCAGGTCTTCTGGAAGTAATAATTTATCCTGATTTAATAATCAGGAATAATAACACAATAATCAGGAATTTTAACAGGTAAATTTATTTATTTTCCAGCTATGTGCCCTATCTGCTACCTTTTTTTTCTCTCCAAATCCTTAAGCTATTTTGAGACTAAAAACAAATATGTTATTATTTTTTCCAGTATTACTTCATTAAAATAAGGTCACTTTCTCTAAGAATACACTCATTTTATAGTGAAGGCAGAGGTGGTTAAGCCTTATGAGGAAGAACAGAAATTTCCATGATTTAAGTGAAAGTGATTCTCTCTGAATGTAATCCAAATGACTACAGGTCAGAAAGAGATTATGATTTATTTCAACACCAATAAAGAGCCAACCTGACCTTATGTAGAGTTAACGTCTTTAAAAATGAGAGTTTTAATATTATAGATGCATTAAACAGCTCACTATGCCCTTTATATAACATGTATAATGTACTCTGGTGTTGAAGAGAGGCCCAGGGTCCAGTCTACCTGAAACTTGTTAGTGACAGACCTCCTATTAGGTAAAGCGAAATAAATAATCTTCTAAGAAAAAGCTCATGGAGATTTCATCTCTTCCCATGTCAATTCATTATAACTCCACTACTAAAAATTCTCAAATTAAGTGCTTTTTTTGGGCAACATCATGATGAATAGAATATTTAGAAATAACTGTTTGGTTTATCGGGGAATACTAATTTCTGAAAATATTGAGCTCCCCATGTTCTTAAGAAGTTGGCATTTCTTTTAGCAATTAACCATAGAAGGATGGATTGTAAGAAGGCTGCTGTATGCTCACTGGATAATGTGATGACCCTTTAGGGAAGTTCTTTTGAATATTAAATTGCACCTTGTTAAGAGGTTGGAAATTTAACTCTCCTAGAAACAATAACCTAGTACCAGAAAAAATATATTCTTCTTCATCTCTGAATGTCAAGATGAGACCTAGATTAGAATAAGCAAATCAAACTGTCAAATCCTGTGGGAAGATTTTTACAGAAGCATAAAAAATTTATAGAAAATATTATCTATTTAATGAGGATGATTGATGTAAATATAGATGTATTATTACATATAGATGTATTGCAATACATAAATATATACTGACTAGTATGGACTAAAGATGGATAGAGATTAAAATATTTTCTTTGAGACATAACACATGAAAGACTAATGTAGGGGTCAGAATGGGATAAATAACAATCAGAACTATGAGCTCACCAATGCCTCAACCAAAATTCTATGGTCTCTATAAAAATTTCCATTCATCCAATCACTAGTCACTAACAGCTGATACTTAGGAGCCAGAATCAGAAAGACGTTGGCCTCTCACAGCTTGTAAAGAAAGTAGGAAGCTAGGAAAGCAACTGTTCCCAATGTTTGCACCCCACGTTCACTGTATGTCACCCATGTTTGCATATCACTCATTCTGAATAATTTCAGTAGAATATGTCAGTAATCCTAAAATGTACAGTTAAACACTTTTCACAGCTCTGTCTCTGAGCTGTGTCTTACAATTATCAGTGTTTTGTGATAACCTGTCTGCTGGGTTGGCTCTCTCTCCTTCAGGCTGCCCTTCTGGGCTAGGACAAAGGGAGCCATGGATGACTAAGGCACATATTTGATAATAACTTTGTCTCTACCTTCTTGGCCTTCTCTCCAGCTGGCATATGCAGTCCCTGTATCTTGTCTCTTCTCTCTGCTCAACCTGAGTCCAAGTTCTTGGTTTGCGAATTCGAAGAGCGTTTATACTGGGCAAGAATGTTTCAAGGCAGGCTGGATTTTCAGGGACCGCTTCTGGTACACTTTGGCTATGGTAGTGCATCCTGTACAGAACCCTTTTGCTTTTACTTATGGAGCTCACTGGGGTGTTGAACTGTCTCATCTGTTGCTGAGGGGTAAATCTAAAAGAATTTTACCTTAGCAGCATATTTTCTTCTAATTGTATTGGACCATAGAGCTATATTTTCAGGGACCATCACAAGAAGATAGCATTCAATGGAGTGGAATTCGGGGAAAACTGCTGAAGAGTGACTCCTCCTCGATTACTTCTAGAGGTCTTACAACCTCTGTCTCTGACTTTGCCCTTCTTCCTACCGTCCCAAGACTCACTTGCGTTTTGATATATTTTTTCCTTCAAACCTCAGAAGTAGAAATAGCCTCTCCAACTGTTTTCAAATCCACTCTAAAATAGTTTCTGAGTGATATGCTCTCTCTCTCTCTCTGTTTTTTTGGGTTATTGTTAATCCTCACCCCAGCATATTTTCCCATTGTTTTTTTAGGGAGAGTAGAAGAGAGAGGGAAAGACAGAGAGAAACATTGATGTGAGAGAAACATATCAATTGGTTGCCTTCTGCACGAGCCCCCACCAGGACCCGGGCCAGGGAAGAGCCTGCAACCAAGGTACATGCCCTTGACCAGAATCAAACCCGGAGCCCTTTGGTCTACAGGCCAATGCTCTATACACTGAGCCAAACTAGCTAGGGCTCAGTGATATTCTTTTTTTTTTTTTACTTAACTCCCTTTATTTATTTATTTTTATTTTTTTTCTTTATTGATTAAGGTATTACAGATGTGTCCTTATAGCCCCATTGCCCCCCCCCACCTCCCCACTCATGCCCTCACCCCCTGGTTGTCTGTGTCCATTGGTTAGGCTTATGTGCATGCATACAAGTCCTTTGGTTGATCTCTCCCCCTTACCCCCACCCTCCCCTACCTTCCCTCTGAGGTTTGGTGGTCTGATCTATGCTTCTCTGTCTCTGGATCTCTTTTTGTTCATCAGTTTATGTTGTTCATTATGTTCCATAAATGAGTGAGATCATGTGATATTTATCTTTCTCTGACTGGCTTATTTCGCTTAGCATAATGCTCTCCAGGTCCATCTTTGATAGTTTTCTATATTTTTCTGTGATTTCTGTGTGTTATGAACCTTAAAGCAAGCCTCTATTTTGGAAAGAGAAAATGTTTCCTGCCCTTTGTTTCACTGGTAATTGGAGATAATGCATTTTGCAAACACAGTTAAATTGAGGCATTATAGTAATGATGTTTATAACCAAAGGGATTAGGTTTAAAAAGTAACCAAAAGCCTATGATTTTCCAGTTATAAAAAGTATAATGCTGTGTGTCAATTTATTTGCTCCCAATGTCAGGCTTGTTAAAACTCTTCTCAGATCAATTGAAGCCATAGAAAAGTATATTTGAGTAGAAATACTAATTTTTGTCTCCTTTATCTTCTGCATCTACTCTGCACATCTGTCCACTCAACCTTTCTTTAACAAGAATGAAATTATCATAGCACTTATTCATTGATGACATAAGAATTACAATCCTCATTAAGCACTCTCTGCGTTCTTCATCCATTTCCTCAAGTCCAAACATGCCATCTAATATGTTTAAAAAGACATATTAGTGCTATACCACAGGGGGTATTAATGCATTTACCTTTTCTGGAACCACGCTTTTGCCATCCCAGGCATAACCCCTCTTGGTAAAATAGTTTACGGTGGCAAACTCAATCAGAGCGGAGAACACAAAGGCATAGCACACTGCGATAAACCAATCCATAGCAGTTGCATAAGCCACCTTAGGGAGTGAATTCCTGGCACTGATGCTCAACGTTGTCATGGTGAGCACAGTTGTTACTCCTGTAAAGAAAGAAATTAAGTGAGTTTGTCAATTGCTACTACACAATGGCATCGCTGGATGTCATGCTACTTGTACAGAGGGAGAACCCTGTACCGCAGAGTATAAGTTTTCTTGTTCATCCCATTTTTATATGGAATGGGTGAGTTTTAATTTAATCCCAGTGTAGTTTTCAGTTGATGGAATGGCAATTTGAAGGGGAATCTTTTCTAGGGATAAACTACTTTGCTGTTGAGCTGTTAATAAAATCGTGAACTTTTTTTAAATGAGCATCTTGAACATGGTGTCTTGGTTAGGAAAGAAAATAATATTCTCTCACTTTCTCCAACTCTTTGAAATAGAAAGCATAGATCACTATCTCTGATCCACAAGAAAGCTCTGAATCCTCAGCTCTGTTTGGTATTCTTCCCGTGTATCTCAAACATTATAAACCGAGAAGATAATAGTGTATTGATGATTGATAAGTGATAGATAACTAAATTATCTTTAGATAATACTTTGTTACATTATTAACTTTTCTGCTTTTATACTTTTTTTTTTTTTGCTGAGTTTAAAGTAGCCACTCTTTTGAAGAAATTTCTGAAATAAGTTGCATGTAACTTGCCTGAGGTTATACATTTCAGAAGGAGCAAAGCCAAAATTGAAACACATTTTGAGATTTAAATGTCCACAATCTTTCCTTTTCTGTTACTGCTGCCCCAATGCCATCTTTAAGTCCATTGTTTTTAGTTAATTTATGTAATTATATGAGTTGGTATGTAAATAATGATATCCATGAATGTTCACATAACAAATTAATATTATCAGCCTACTAAATGTCATACACCTTATAGTTACACTATTGCAAGGTTCCTTATAAACCATTTGAGAAGTATTTAGAAATTCACCATAATCCAGTAAGGATGACTCAAGCTGCATGATGTGGAAAAATCGTGACCTGTTCCAGTGACTACTCTCAACCTGACCACTTATTAGCTCCATAACCTGAGTAAGTGAATTAACTTTCAGGGACCTCCGTCTTCCTATCTGTGGAGGCTCGATTGAAACTTCATTTTCTTGACTGTCTATATCATGGTGAGGTTCTAAGAGAGGAAAATTTCCACACAGTCATTCACAAGATTCTTTGAGGATGAAATGTGGTAATATGTACAAGCATTTTAGAGATGTAAATAAATTATTGCCATAGAAGAAGCTATCTTCCAATGGGTCTAAAATTAATACCTATACTTCCCCCATTTGATGACTTTTCAGAGAATTGGTAGGAATACAGAGATGGGGGGGATGGCTAATTTTTATGAACTGCTTTAAACCATCCAGTATTTCCTAGTTTTCCATGAATTTCAAGGTAGATCATCTTGGCAACTATTTTAGAAAGTAATAGGATTAAGAAGGAACACTGAGACTTTTGTCGAGTCATAGTTATTACTTTGAACTTTGATGGCATTACAGAAAGTTCTGGGGCCTTGTCTATATTACCTAACCAACAAATGGCTTAAAAAACAGACCCGGAGACAGGGAAGCATCGATCAGACTGTCAAACCTCAGAGGGAAGGTAGGGGAGGGTGGGCATAAGGGGGAGAGATCAACCAAAGGACTTGTATGCATGCATGTAAGCCTAACCAGTGGTCACGGACAACAGGGGCTGGGGTATGCATGGGAGGGGTTTGGGATGGGAATGGGGGGATGAGGACAAATATGTGATATCTTAATCAATAAATAAATTTAAAAAAAAAGAATATCGGCTGGAAAACAGCTCTCAAATGTACATGTCGATATTAACTTGAGCAAAGAGCAAGGTAACTAAATACCAGTATCTAGGAAACAGAGCAACCCAGTTTTAAATCTCAGTTCTGTAATTGCTGAGTGACCTTGGGAAAACTGCCTCACAATTCAGAGCTTCATTCTTTAAAAATAATTCTTTCTTTGTAAATTCATGTCAATAAGTCTAATTCAGAGGAGTGTTGTGACTATTAAATACAATACAGTAGTAGAGTGTTTAGCACTTAGCCTGATATTTACTTAGGGCAAGATTAATTACTTATTATTATTATTGACAAATACAGTCCTTTTGGATAAATTCCTGCTATAGTGAATTCATTTATTATTTTTGTGAATTTTGGTTTATGTAAGCAGCATAAGGAATTCGGGAGTAGGTGTTCTTAAATCAAATGCATGCATAAATTAAAAGCAGTGGAGAATAGCATAAAGAGGTGTGTGTATGTGTGTGTGTGTGTGTGTGTGTGTGTGTGTGTGTGTGTGTGTGTGTATTCTTATAATTCCTGCTATAGGGGAGGGGAAAAGAACAAAAGTGTGTTGAGCATCTCTTAAGTTCCAAGAACTAAGCCTGAAAATTTACATATTTTATTTTTATCACTTAATCTTTTAAACAGTATAATTTGACATTAATTGTACTCACATTTTATTGGCAACTGAAGCTTAGAAAAACAGATTAAAACTAAAACTTGAATCTGTCTGGCAGCAAAATTCCATGACCACAATGTCTCCAAATGTGCGTATGGAAGGTAAAAAATATGGTATTTTAAGACATAAAACAGGCTTCTGCGTTGTTGCAGTCTGGGTTGCCTTTTAGTAAGTTGTTATAAATTACAACCCATGACCCTCTCGGGCATCTTACACAGCTCAGAGAAATATGCTGAGTTCAGACAAAAAAAAGAATAGAAACATGTATACTAAGTAAATGTTAAGAGGCTGGGTCTTAGAAAATGGTATTTGTGATTTTATTGAGCTTGAAACATTAGAAATATAAAACTTGATAGACAGAAATACTTGCCACAGCTAAGGTTATGTATAGGTAGTTATGTTTACCAAAAAGGCATGAGTTGCCTGATTGTTGAAAGTGTTAAAAGCAAGGTTTTTAAAATAAATGGACACGTATTTTTTAAAAAAGCAAAGTTTTTGATTTATAAAACAGTCCAACATGTTTTAGATAGTTTCCAAACTGGAAGGATCAGATATGTTGGGGTAAACTGGGGGAAATGACATTAAAAAACATCTTTCACTGTAGTGCTGGATTCATTCTACATAAAATATAATGTAAGTATCTTATGTGTTCTAATTTTTTTTTTAAATTCTTGGGGGGGAAAAGGAGGCTCAAATTACATATGCACACAGAAGTGAGTGTTTTCATTTCTAACAAGTAGAGTCAAAGCTGGTTAATATTGACAAATGGTGATAAGGAATGTTTGGAGTGATCGCCTTTGCTCGGTAGCTGACTCGTTCTGAATCTTGATTTAGTTGTGTTGTTAGATTATTGTCAGAGGAATGATTCGGTGGTTTCCAACCTAGAAGCACCTTGCAACACTCAGAAGGAAATAGTCTTTTCTGGGCACTTGGAGCAGGCTTGCTTTTTTCCTGAGATAACTGATTTTCTCATACCTTGCATATTATTGGAGGATGGTGTAGGGATCTTTGCATATGAATGATCCCCAATTTAGATTTTAAGTTTCTTAAGGCTTTTATTCTGTAGTTCAGAGTCTTAAATATATCATTGTGCCTAGCTGGTATTTCTGGAATGAACCTTGGTAACTGCACCTTTCACCAATGAATATATGGTTGTTATTTACAAACAAATGATGTTGCCCATAAAAACCCCATTCCATGTCTTGTCATTGGAACAGGGTAGGCCACTGGTAGGGGTTCAGCCTGACATAAAGGGCACAGATTGTGGATCTAAGTGTTTGGGTCTTCCTCCAGACTCCTTCAGCTTCTGACCTTGAGCAGGTTACTTAATCTCCTGTTCCTTAGCTTTCTTATTTCTAACACTAGGATAATAATAGTACACGGGCTTTTCTTTTTAGTGTTAAGTAGATAGTGCAGGTTTTTTTTCATAGAACAGAGCCTGCAATAAAAACACTCAGTAAATAATGTGTATGATTCTATTGTTCACATTTTAAGCTCCAGGTTATGACCTTCATGAGGGGAGTGGTTTATGTGAAGGTCACTGAGGTATTCTGTGTCTAGCTCATAGTAGACTTCAAATAAAAATCACTGAGTGAAGGAATGAATCAATAAATTTATGGTTATGGATGCTTTTGTTTACATCAGTCTAAAAAGTATAATTAAGATAGTATAACACTTTTTATGAAGTACAAATTTCTTAAATAATAAATTAGGGAATGACTTTTCCTATTAGTAAAAGGTTATTACCCTTTAAGCAATTTCCATTAGCTTGCCTTAACTTGAAGAACCTAGGGCATTTTAACCATTTTAGTAGAAAAAAATGCATATTTGTAATTCTTCAGAAGTGCACACTTATAGGTAAATGAAGTATTCCTGTACTGTCATATGATATGGTCATTAATGCTTTCTCCCTATGTAAGGAAACCCGGCTTTCATATATGTAAGGAAGTAGTTCTCATATTTTCTTAAATTCTAAAACAATACACAGGTGTATGATTATGCAATCTGAAAATAAGCTTTAAATATTAATGTTTCTGTGTGTGTGTGTGTGTGTGTGTGTGTGTGTGTTTTAATCTAGTATGATGCACTTATGCCTGCATCATTCCAGTTTGTCTCCCAAAATATCAGATCAAATGTTCATCAATTTACTTTCACTGAAGCAGCTTGCTATTTAGGGCAATAATTTTTAAATAATAAACAATTTATGTTGTACTAACTTCATATTTTAACGTACAATTATTTTTTCATTCTATTTGCACTATCACCCGAATAACTTGCCCTCCAAACCCTCGAATGCATGTTTTGATTGGCACTTACCAAAGACGGTCCTTGCTGGTACAGACTCTCTGTTGAGCCAGAAGGAGACTTGGGACAGAATGACGGTCATTATACATGGCAGGTATGTTTGAATAACAAAATAGCCAATCTTTCTTTTCAGGTGGAAATGAGTGGTCATAACAACATATTCTCCTAGAGGATGAAAGAGACAGTAACTTTGAGCAATTTGACCTTGGAAAAAAAAATAGTTAGTCTCTGAGGTTTTCCATCAGCAACAAAGACCTGGAGGAGGTTAGACACATCCTTTCTCCATGCGATACCTAGTTCCTGAAGAGTAAAGCTTTTATCCAGGAAAGAGGAAAAAAGACACTTTAATAACATGACAAAATGGCTCTGAGGATGAGATTGATGTGCCAAGGATGTTGCCGATAGTCTTCCATCCTTATCCTGGTACATACATCTAAGACATATTTTTCATATAATATTAGAAAGACGATATGTGTCTCTACGTATATTTCATTATCATCTTTTGTTGTTCACAGTGTGCCATTTTGGGAAAATTCTTCAAAGAATATGATTTTGGTGTTCTGAAGAGCAATTATTTGACATTATATTTGTTTTATAAACCATTTCCTTATTAAAAATTAGAATAGGAGAATTTCAGATCTTTTAAAATCATCTTCCTAAATTAAACAAAATCTAAGTTTTGGCATAAAATATTTTAAAAAGGAAAGAAAAAGGCAGCCAAATCAAAATCATGTTGTAATAATTTAAAAAGGAAGGAAAAACACAACAAAAATGGTCTCCTAAATTGGATTAAAAGATATGTCTAGATATCAAGTGTTTATGCACTAAGCATGTCAAATATTCTTTTCCTCTAACTCAACAGTCTAGAAGAATTCTAATTCAAATATTCTTGTACATCATGTAACCCTGAGGGAATCTTGTAAGTTGTATGTGACAATATTTCTGTTACATTACAATACAAAATTAAGGGGAGTAGAAAAATAGAAGCAGGGATTTAATTTTGTAAAGCAGAATCGAGTGTTTGTGTAGACCTGGCCTCCATTCTTTGCTTTCTCAAATGTTAGTTACTTGAAGGGTAAATACCTTGCTTAACCTCTTTGACTTTTTCTCATTTGTTCAATTAAAATGATAGTGTTTACTTCATTATTCCTGAGATGCTGTGAGGATAAAATTAAATGCTAGAAGTGAGAGTATTTTTTGAACACTGGGGGAATCACTTGTAGATTTGCATTGCAAAGACAGAATGAGTAGAAACGTATTCTCTCCAGCTCAAGAGATAAACCACTCACTCTTTCAACAAAATTGTAGTTAGCATTGATTCCATGTACAGCTATTATTTTTTCTTCCATGTATTCAAAAGTTAGTATTTTCTGTAAATACTACCTTTTCAAGAGGAATGAGATAATAAAAATATCAATGGCAGAGTGGTTGGTATTTTAATATCTGCTTCAAAGTATACTGAAATAGAAATGAAACAGTGATTAAAATTTTAGGCCACTTAGCCTCTTTGGATGCGTCTTGTTATCTGAAATATGAGTAGGTTGACCAGACAACTATAGAAGTCTCCCTTCCCCACCCCCTAGTTTTCACATTTTATGGTTATAATTATTTCTCTGAATGTCATGCACTAGGCTGTGTGAGTGGGAGCCCTCAGGTTCCTTTGATGAAGGTTAATCACCATTGTTGCTCCCCGGTCAGGGAAGACAGTTCAGTTCCTCATTTATTTTGATTGTGTAACCCTAACTCCGTGGTCAGCAAACTGTGGCTCGCGAGCCACATGCAGCTCTTTGGCCCCTTGAGTGTGGCTCTTCCACAAAATACCATGGCCTGGGCGAGTCTAGTTTGAAGAAGTGGCATTAGAAGAAGTTTAAAAAATTTGGCTCTCAAAAGAAATTTCAGTCGTTGTACTGTTGATATTTGGCTCTGTTGACTAATGAGTTTGCTGACCACTGGCCTAACTCAATGCATCCTTAAATTACCTCATCCACAGGAAACTGGATAGAGGACTCCACAGTTTCTCTTGGTCCTCTGTTATAATGATAAACAATAGTCATTCATGAAGAAAAGACATTTCTGTTCAGCAAGACTAATGTACATTTCCTTTGATTAAATCTGTGTGTTGACTTAGGTAAATACGAAGACTTTGTAGTCATAGTGTGTTTTTAAAAAAGGGTTACATATGATTTCATTCTTATTCTCTTCTGGCCATGAAGTTATTCTTATGACTAATGGCAATTTAATTATTTTACTTATCTGTATGTCACATTGTCATATTCTTTAATCACTTTTATAATTTTTACACATGGATTCTCCTTAAATAATTTCTTAGGAAGCATACTGTGATATGGTAGAATGGGACAAGGGCAATGCCTGGCATCTATTCCAAACTGCCTTTCCAATACATAAAGCAGAAAAAAAAACTCTTCTTCTTTATGTCATCAGGTAGCTCTCTTGTACTAACTCTATCATTAATAGTAATAGCTAATATTTATTATATAATTTTTACATGTCAGACACCCTATAATCAGTCTGTATGCATTTCTTTTTCATTTTAGTCTCATAGTAGCTCATGATGTACAATCTCTTATCATCTCCAAATAGTACAAAAGATAAACAGAGAAAGGTCTTGCCAAAGGTCACACAGTTAATAAGGTAAAAACAGCCTTTAAACCCTGATAGTATAACCTCGGATTCCACACTCTTAAACTGTGCTTTATCACATTGTTACATTTCCACACATACCTGTCTTCCCTGTTACCGGTGTGTCAGAGTATGTGGTTGACAGTACATAATTTGCAGCTCGACTACCCAGGTTCACATTCCCTGCCATCAGCTGTGGGAAAATTGTTAAGTCTCTCTGGGCCTCAGTTATGTCCCATATGTAAATATGGGGATAACAATAATGTCTCCATCATTAAACTATGAACTTCTTGAGAATAGGAACTGTATGTCCTTCTCCAGGTCTAAGCATAGTACATGAGAAAATAAGTAAATGAATAAGAGAATAAATGAATGAATAACAGATAATTGTACTGGATTTGAAAGATAATTATGTGCCTTTAAAAGTTTTGCCCTGCCAGTTGGGTAAGTACATTTAAAACTATGTCTCTGACTCATTTTCTTCCCTAAAATATGATGGCAGACTCCAAGGAAGGATTGCACCTCTAAAAAACCCAAGTATTGGATTGAGCCTCATATATTTTGCTCCTGTGTTATAGAATTGGGTATTTTGACCTACAAGAGGTCACTGGTAGTGTGTGTGTGAGTTTGTTCCATGTGAGTGTGGATTGCAGGCAAGTGGAACCACACCTTCTAACCTTCTAAAAGATTATCTGAATTGATTCTCTCCCCACAGAGATTTTAAGGTGGAAAAAGATGTTCTTTATTTAATCATTGTCAATGTGTGTGCTCTTTCCTGCCATCATTCCTAGTCTTCTGGCAGAATCAGGGAGGTAATAGCACCGAATGTCATTTATCTTGATGTTTTCATGGCTCCACTAGGAGATGTGAAATATGGGATTGCAGACTTTACAAAAGATCTTTGTTTCTTCCCACAGAAGTCTATCAAGGTGAAATTTCTTGTTGTTAATCCTCACCCCAGGATATTTTTCCATTGATTTTAAGGAAGAGTGGAAGAGAAAGGGGAAGACAGGGAGAAACATCGATGTCAGAGAAACACATTGATTGGTTGCCTCCTGCATGAGCCCCAACCAGGGCCTGGGCCCAGGAGGAGTCTGCAGCCAACGTACGTGCCCTTGACCAGAATCAAGCACGGGACCTTTTGGTCTGCAGGCTGATGTTCTACCCACTGAGCAAAACCGGCTAGGGCATCAAGGTGGATTTTTGATGAGCAAAAGTAGACCCAGAGGAAGTGTAACTACACTTGAGTGTCATATTGTGGAGTTGAATATGTGCATTGTACTGAACCGCTGCGTTTGAGAATTTGGTCATTATTCTCCTCACCAATACCACCAATATTCATTATGGGAATGATAAGGAAAAGCTGCAATTTCGTACAGATAAAATTTCCCCTCTGGCACAGAATGATGACTTTTAATGGACCGAATTTATGAGGTCCAGACAGCTTGGGGTTGATGAGTTGGGTCACTGTCTCTCACCTATTGCCCCTCTTTGTGACTGTGCATCTTTCTGAGTAACTGGAATGCAGCTAGGCTGAATCCTTTGGAAGCCAGAGATGAAAGTGGTCTCCAAGTTAATTGGACTAAGACATCAATTTACAGACATGAGAACTGGGCACAGAGAAGGGATACCATGACAAGTCAGTCACTGGTGCTGGGACTAGAATAAAGGCGCTCCTGCAGAGTAACGTGTGTGGCTTGTATATACTATCGCACGTGTGGTGCTGCACTTGAATTACTATTTCCCTGACATCCTCCAACTTCCATTCTAATGATGATAGGTGGGGAGTTTCTTGAGGAGAAGTTCTATGTGTGTTATTCTGAATGCCTCTAGAAGAGTGATTATTTGGCTCCCAACTAATACAGATTAACAAAATGAAAGTTAAATCCTGCAGTAATCCTTCCTTCATTATTCTAGGCTGGATTCATTTACTTTTTATTTACTTAGTACCTTCTATATTTCAGCTACTATAGTAAATGCTAGGGACACACACAAAAAACACACAGATGTAGTCCCTGCCCTCACAAAAATGTTAACCATGCACTTACCACTCATTTTGATAGTTATAGTATATGTGTTTGTCTTCCCTTAGACTTCATGGCAGCAAGATTTCTGCCTTGTCTATCATCGACTCCCTAGTGCCTGCCATAATATCCAGCTTACAATAGCATTCCATTTCTAAAAAGTCAACACGACTCATTTTAATATATTTTCCAGTATAACTTGTGAGGAAAAAAAATTCAGTATTTTCCACATTCTGTGATATTTTTAGGACTATAGCAACAAGTACTACATATAATTTTGAGCATTCATTATATAAACATTGTAATCAATGTTTTATATTATCTCATCTTGAATGCAAAATTATAGAATCCCCATTCTTAGAAGAGATCAAAGTTTATAGTTGGATATATGGCTTTCACAAAGTCACAAGGCTTCTTTTAAGGGACAGGACCAGAAATCCAGTCCACATTTTTCTCACTACAAAGCCTAAGACCTGTCCACTATGCTACATACATTTTAAAAATTCATTATTTTTAAAATTTGTCAATTCTATGTGCATTTTTAATGTTTTTAAAGCTGAGAAACAACTTTATCCATTTTTCAAAAGAAGAAACACAAATATTTGAGCTTTTAGGGAAGCCATAGATACTTTAAAGTAAGCAAAACACAAATTCTGTTAAGCAGGGATTATCCTATAATCTCAGTAAGAAATATTGACTTATTTCTTAAAAATGTTAAAATGATCAGGGTCCCAATATAAAGTCTGAAATCTAAGAAAAAAAGTTTGAGGAAGAAAAAAGAGCAATCCTGCCCTTCCTTATTACTAAGTTGTCTTTAGAAATTACAAATCAAAATGAAGAAATTAATTTAAAAATTTAAAAACATCCATAAAAGTAATTGTTGAGTTTTGCTACGCTTTCAGTAAGTGAACATAGTTAAAAATATTGGGTTTGGAGGGGGTAAACTTTACTAATTGTTAGAACCAAATTTTATTTATAATTCTATGCCCTTATGATCACAATTAAGTTCATCACAAAATGGATACTTGCATAATTAAACTCATCTTATTTCTTGATACAAGTTTAAAATTTTGGATCTAGCTGTTTTTTATTATCTGATCTATTTCTGGGTATTGCATTGGTAAGGTAGTTATAATTCTAAGAAAGATGACATGCCACCTACTTTTAATTCCAAAATGGAGTCATCAGTAATGTGATTATATTTCTATAGGATGTAGCTGAGCAAGACTCTTGGCTACAGATACAAATGGATTTGTAGAATGAATTGTTTTTTGATGTCCCATGTGCAATGATCACTGCTATAATTTCACCAGGATTCATTGAATCATGGCAGTAATCAGGGACTAGATGATAGTAATACCAAACATTTATTAGAGTTTTTAAAATTATTTATTGATTTTTAGAGGGAGAGAAAAATCAATCTATTATTCCACCTATTTATGCATTCATTTTCAGATTCTTATATGTGCCCTGACCTGGGATCAAACCCATAACCTTGATGTAATGGGACAATGTTCTAACCAACCTAGCTATCAGCCAGGGCCCACTGAGAGCTTTTTGTGTGCCAGGAGCTGTGGTATGTATTTTTAATGGATGTAATTTTTTCTTTCAAACTACCTTGTGAGGTGACCACAAACAACTGGCAAGGTAGAGGAGTAAGGATTTAACCCAAACATTCTTCCTTAAGAGTTCACATACCTAAATATTGTGCTATGCTGATCACATAGAATCAATTATTTATTTTGTAGATAAACACAGGACAAAGGGCATTAAATGAAAAGTCTAAGATGACAGGTCTATAGAGATTACACGTTTTCAACTCAACCATACCCCAGTGTAGTGCAGTTTTTTCTCTTTCTCTTATTGGGATTTTGAAAGACTTACTGAATTACCACATTCTCACACAAAAATCTTTTATGCTCCCTCCTCCATATCTGGAGTTGCCAAATGGCGCTTACCTGTGCTGGACTGAACAATTCCAGAGTCTACGGTTTGTCCAAGAAGATCGTACTGGTTGAGGCGTGACCCATCTTCTGCTACCACCACTGAGCGTGCTGGCTCCCTGGTCCACTCATAAACAACTTCTGCTCTGGTATAAGCATCTAAAAGGAAAGAAGGGAAAACAGTCCATGTGTCATGCCACTTTGCTTCTCCTAATGACTTGGTGTGTTCTATCAGCTTTCTAGTTCATGGTTCCAGGGGCAGGCTAGGAACAGAGAGCCCATGTCCCTTAGTCTAGGAACACTAAAACACATGTCCCTGATTCATTCAGTTATCTGTTCACTCTCATAACAAATGGTCACTAAGCCTCTGCAAAGGACAAAGCACTTTTCTGAAGATATAGTAGTGAGCATTAACAAGTGATCTTAGGGAATGGGCATTGCAGTGGTGGGGGCAACACCAGATAAGCTAATCAATGTATACTTTCAAGTAGTGTTAAATACAATAAAGCCATACACAACAGGTAAGGGCATAGAAAATGAAGGAGCTAGGGCCTGTTTTAGGGACTCAGAGAGGGTCACTGAAGAAGTGACATTTATATAAAGACATGAGAGAATGAGCCATCTTAAGTCATGGTGAAGAGTTCCTCTGGATAGGTAAAATAACAAGGTTCTTCCTTCAGGGCAGGTAAAAATGTGGCATGTGTGAGAACAGACAGGAAGACCAATGCGGCTGGAGTGAAGTGCATGAGAAATGAAACATGGGTAAGGCAACAGCCCTCATCCAAACTATGTCAGGCTACTATGATGTTTGATATTCCTACCTTTAAGGATAATTTGTGGATTAGATGAACTGATGCATATGCAAATGCTTACTGTACTGCCTGGCATACAACTAACACATAATACCATTGTTAAAAATGAAACCGGTAATCAGGAAAAAACATAATAGTTCTTGACATAAAACATTCATTAAAATGGGAAAAGAATGGGGAAGAGGGATTTATCACCAAAGTTCTATTTAGCTGACAGCTTGTGAAGTAGTATATCCTTGGGTTGCACTATAGGATGAGACTCATAAAAAAAGAAATTTGTCTCTCCATGACGAGTGCTGTTAGGAGCCTGAAGGCCCTTTGCTATTTTCTTTGCTTGCTGTCTTCCTACACTACCACAATTTTCTTCTATGAATCATATACCTTCACTGAAATAATTGTTTAGATTGCTTGTCTAGAGAGAACAGACAGCTGGTTAGGCAAGTCCAGGAGTTGACTCAGTCCTTGTATGTACCTCCCCTGCAGGAAACCAGGAATGCATTATTCCCACACACTTTCTGCCCGCACACTGGTCAAAAGCAGAAGGGTAGAGGAAGACCAGAGAACCTGGCTCTGGGGCCACAGTTCTCTTGGCTCCTGTAATGTGTGCCTTCATATTTAGTAGCAGAAACCCAGAAAATTATTATGAAAGGGATTGATCTAAGACACCTTCAAAAGCATTAATATATACATGAGTTTTATGCAGTATGCAAACAGACCTATAACATCCTGAAGACTTTGCTCAGGGTAAATTTTTTCCTGGCTGCATCTTTTAGGTGCAAGCTTAATTATTAGGAAACAGCTAATTGTTGTCCTTTGTCAAGTATTTCCATATGATAAACAAGCTGATTTATTCTAAAGGGCAAACCAATGTCAGCAATGATAGAAAAGAAACACAATCATCTCCATTTATCAGAAAGAAATGTTATCTATTTGGTTCAAGCATCCATATTCCAGTTGTTTTTCTGTGAATACAACTTCAAAGAAAGAAACAGAATTTTCCTCTAAATAGTTAAATCCATTCTTTCTAGTCCAGTAGATAGAAAATAAGTCCTTTCTCAAATAACATTAAAAAGTGCAGTCAAAGATTATTACTTTAGGGGGGGATGGGGTGGTGTCCCTCAGCCTGACCTGCACCCTCTCCAATCTGGGACCCCTCGAAGGATGTTCTACTGCCAGTTTACAGGGATCAGGCCTAAACCAGCAGTCAGACATCCCTCTTACAATCCGGAACTGCTGGTTCCTAACCACTCATCTGCCTGCCTGCCTGATTGACCCTAACCACTCTGCCTGCTGGCCTACTTGCCCCCAAATGCGCCACCCCACCAGCCTGATCTCCCCCAACTTCCCCCAGTGCCATTGTGCTCGCCCCCAACTGCCTCCCGTGCTAACCTGCTCACCCCCAACTGCCCCTCAGCTGGCCTGCTCTCCCCTACCTTGCCTCCCCACTGGCCTGCTTGCCTCCAACTTCCCCCCTGCTGGCTTGCTCACTCCAAACTGCACCCCGCACTGTCCTAATCACCTCCAACTGACCCCCACTGACAGCCTGCTCGCCCCCAACTGGCCCCCCTGCTGGTCTGCTTACCCCGAACTGCCCCACCCCCCACCAGCCTGATCACTCACAACTGCTGTCCCATCCTAGCCTCATCATCCACAACTGCCCTCCACTCTTGGCCTCTAACCACCTCTACCTTGGCCCTGCCACCATGGCTTTGTCCAGAAGAACGTCCAGAGGCCTCTCCTGAAAGGTTTCCCAGTCTAATTAGCATATTACCCTTTTATTAGTATAGATAGAGGCCTGGTACATGGGTGGGGGCCGGCTGGTTTGCCCTGAAGGGTCTCCTGGATCAGGGTGAGGGTTCCCTTGGGGCATGGGGTGGCTGGGTGAGGGGCTGAGGGCTATTTTCAAGCTGGCCACACCCCCTTCAGGGTGGGGGTCCCCACTGGGGTGCCTGGCCAGCCTGGGTGAAGGGCTGATGGCTGCTTGCAGGCTGGCCACACCCCCTGGCAACCCAAGCTCCCAGGCCCTCCATTTTTTCTTTCTTTTTTTTCTGTGCCTCCTTGATTGGAGGCCAAGGCCAGCTGGAAGCAGGTATCTGGGATTTATTTATCCTATCTAATAAAAGAGTAATATGCAAATTGACCATGTCTTGCTACACCCACAAGCCATGCCCACCAGCCAATCAGGAATGAGTATGCAAATTAACCCAACCAAGATGGGTGCAGCCACGGAGTGAGCAGGAGGCTTGGGTTTCCCTGGTAATGGAGGAAGCCAAGCTTTCTGCACACCCTGGCCAGCCTAGGTCTCCACTCAAGGCTACAAAGTTTCAATTATAGAAGATAAATAAATCCCAGATCCCAGGGCCTCTGCTTGGGTCACTGGGGGGCGTGGCCGGCCTGCAAACCACCACAGGACCCTCGCCCAGGCCACCCCACACCCCAAGGGAACCCCCACCCTGATCCAGGACACCCTTCAGGGCAAACCAGCTGGCCCCCACCTGTGCACAAGGCCTCTATCCTATCTAATAAAAATAGTAATATGCAAATTGACCATCACTCCAACACACAAGATGGCTGCCCTCATGTGGACCCAAGATGGCTGCCACAAGATGGTCAGCATGGGAGGGCAGTTGGGAGGGACCAGGCCTGCAAGGGAGGGCAGTTGGGAGTGATCAAGCCTGCAGGGAAGGGCAGTTGGGGGGGACCCAGGCCTGTAGGGAGGGCAGTTAGGGGGACCAGGCCTGCAGGGGAGGGCAGTTAGGTGTGACCAGGCCGGCAGGGGAGGGCAGTTAGGGGCAAACAGGCTGGCAAGGGAGCAGTTAGCCATCAATCAGGCTGGCAGGGGTGCGGTCAGGGGCTGATCTTGCTGGCAGACAGAAGTGGTTAGGGGCAATCAGCAAGGCAGGCAGGTGAGCAGTTGGGAGCCAGCAGTCCTGGATTATGAGAGAATGTCTGACTGTCCTACCGGGATCGGGCCTAAATGGGCAGTCGGACATTCCTTGAGGGGTCCCAGATTGGAGAGGGTGCAAGCTGGGCTGAAGAAAACACACCCCCATGCACAAATTTCATGCACCAGGCCTCTAGTCTTCTATAATTGAAACTTTGTAGCTTGAGCAGAGGCCAGGGCCAGCCAGGTCGGGCGGGAAGCTTGGCTTCCTCCATTGCTGGGGGCAACCCAAGCCTCCTGCTCACTCCAGCTCCAAGGCCGCCACCATCTTTGTTGGGTTAATTTGCATACTCGCTCTGATTGGCCGGTAGGCGTAGTGGAGGTACAGTCAATTTGCATGTTTCTCTTTTATTAGTGTAGATAGGTATGGCTCAGTGGTTGAGCATTGACTTATGAACTCAGACGTCAAGGTGCGATTGCCAGTCAGGGTACATGCCTGGGTTGTGGGCTTGATCCCCAGATCCCCAGGGTGAGGTGTGCAGGAGGCAGCTGATTATTGATGTTTCTATCTCTCTCCCTCTCCCTTCCTCCCTGAAATTAATAAAAATATAAAAGATGATTATTACTGAATGCATTGCAGCAATTCACTATTTAAACTTTCTTGATGCTGTTTATAGATCTAACAAACTTAACTAATTAGAGATATCTCACTTATGTAAAGACTTAGTCCTCTCATAAAAAATTTTTAAATGAGAATAAATTTACTCACAGCTTCCAAATTTTAGTGGGCAGGCATGGGCATCCATAGGGAAGTCCTCCAGATGCATTGGGCATTCAGCTCTCACTGTCAGCCTTATCATTTCAAGAAAAATATGGAACACAAAGAAGAGTCCTATAGGTTAGATACTTCCTGATATATACAAATGTGATATTATTACCTATAGCAAATATATTAACAAAGCAGGGAGACAGGCACAACTGTAGCACTATATGGAGCCGTTAGTAATCAAATGATCTAAAAAGAATTATTTATAATTATGATGATTTTTTTCCATTTTTGTTTGTTTTGAGAAAGTAGGTGACACCTGATTCTGTATGATTGAGCAAGCATTGCTAATGTTTTCCAAAACAAGTATCATCAATAATCCACCTACTACATTTAGCAACATTAAATCCTTCAAGGATGAGACTGGATGTAAGCAAATAAATACTTGCAAATTTACCAATTCATCCTTGGTTAAGAAGAATTCATGGATAGAAAGGAAAAAAAAGAGAATTTCTCCTTTCCTACGAGCAGTTCTCCTTACCTCCTCCTCTAAAATAGCATCAAATGTATAAATCAAAGGAATCGGTGAAACAAGAACTGTGTCCTCAGGCTTTGTGTACTTGAGATTAACATAAGTGTCCTGTAGAGTGAACATGTGATCTCACTGTATCACAACCATTGTTTTATTTAAGAAACCACTGCCTAACTGAAGCCAGGATGAAGTTGTGCTTCCCTTTAGTCCATATCTCCTGGGAATGCGAATTCCATTCAGGCTTTAAAAAGAGTGCTTAAGAAAGGAATTTGCTGAAATAATTTTGCTCTCCTTTGGTGGAATTTTGTGGGAATTTATGGCCCAATTCCTCACATGATCTTTAGAAAATATAGTTATCCATATTGATACTATTGTAATTAGCTAATCATTAATACTAGGAAATGCGTAAAAGGAAGGCCAGATGTTATAGACCTTGCCATCTGGGCAGCTACAAGGTAGATTATTTTAAATTTCAAATATCAATAGATCCTGCTTGGATGATCTGGAAAGGTCTCAACACACCTGTATCTGATCCTCTGTTTTCTCTCTTTTTTGATTTTTCATTTTTTAAGTCCTAGTATACTTATACTAGTTGAGTCTAATATCTAAAGTGGTTCTTGAAGCATTTTTCTGTCTTTTATATTTGAATATTTTATTTTAATATTTAGTATTTATTTGAATATTAAAAATAAGCTAGGAATTCTGGGAGCTCTCTCCAAAGGCAAAATATCACTCTATTTCCATGCTAAACAGAATCCTCCAAGTCTAGGATTTTGCCTTCATTGTCTTTCCATACCAAAGGAATAATTGCATGGTCTGAATTACCAAATGCTGGCCAGATATACAAAAACAACATTTTAACAAGTCAACTGGGTATGAAACAGCTATTTCCCTTAAAAATGAGTCATAAACATATATAAATATTTAAAATATTTATATTTTCTTAAAAATGTTCAAAGTTTTATTTGAGTCATGTTTTCTTCATTCAGCCATAAATAAGTGATTGGTATCTAGATGCTAGGCTCTCTGGTAATCTCAAATTGTGGAGAATGTTTATAAAGCATAAATATATACTAGTCTTCAATTTAAGCCACATTTAAAATATCTATATTCTTAATCTAACAAACAAATCATTGTGAATTCATATCCCCCTTCAAAATGTATACTTCTACATGAACCTATCAATTCTAAGAATATTGAACATTCCTTTGTGTTTTTCCCTTCTTTATAATTAGAAAGATTTCCATATATACACCTTGAGGTGGCTTTTAGAAATTTGATCTAGACCTTATTGGAATGCAGGAATGTATGAAGTTAATTGTAGGGAAAGGAAGTTACTCATATTGCACTAGAGCATGTGGGAGAAATGCATTGAATTACTTAATATATACTAGTATTGTAAACACTTCTTTATTTTACCTAGTCATTTTACATAACACTTACTACTTGTGTAATAGTTTAGCTAGCTCATTTCTCATAGTAGAGTAATTATTGAGGTTGAATAATAGGGAAAAAAGGAAGCCAGATATCCTACCATTGCCTGTCAGTTTGATGATCACCTACCCGCGGACAAAGGGAAGGACAGGAAGATTCACCAGGGGACACGGTCCTCCTTACCGCATGGTGTACAGCAAGGTGCCATCCTCCGTGATCCGCAGGAGCTTGTTGGGCATGGTCATGTTGTGTGCCACCGACTTCTTTCCATTGTGGAAAAAGGTATCTGGAGTCCAGATCTTGCTTGCCATTAGGTTATTTAACCGGAGAACTGTCATGGGTCCTTTAAATTTCAATCTTTCATCCTTCCAGCTTTGTCGGAAAAATACATCTATGGTGTATTCCTAGGTAATTATGGAAAATGGCAAGGAGTTTACTGTGCTGTAGTTTGCAATGCAAATATCTGACATTGACAATGCATAATTTTTGTAACTTTAGAAGTAAAATAAGAGCTCAGTGATGTTTCTAGAAGTAAACTTGTGGTGGCCTGTACATGTCAATGTCAGGTGAATCACTGGTTGGCATAATCGTTTTCTGAAATATTTCTGGGATCTAGTTATCTCCTCAGATAAATGAAAATAACACCCTGCCCCCAACCCACCTCCACTACACCAGCACCTGGATAGAATATCTTGCAAATAAAAATGAAAGTCATGTTAGAAGTTATTACATATAAGAACACTTTTTAATGAGACGATTCCAATTATAAAGATAAAGCATAGTGTTTTGGAGGGTCCTTCATGGTGTCTGGAGACCTCACACTCAATCCCAAATCATTCATGATTCCAATATGATTGTAACAATCCTATCTCCGTTTTCTGCTAAATTGAATGTCTTTTATCATAGATAATGTATGTACACTTTCAACTCTACGCAATGAAGATGAATATGAAAATAAGGAATCTGTTTTGCTGATAATTTGGATCTTTTCCAAAGAACAAAGAATATAGACTATGGGTGTGTGTGTGAGTGTGAGTTTGTGAGTGTATGTGTGTATAGGACACATGAGAAATGTGTGAAGCTCATCATCATTCACAGCCAGGGACTCTGTCTATTTGAATAAACACAGCTTTCCTTATGGCAATACCCAGAGACAAACATCTGCTAATCTGAATACAAGCAATGTGACTTACCGGCTTCTAAAATTGAAAATGGTAATATCCATCTTCCTTGCAGGATTTGCTACACTGACACTAAATTTGGAACTCAATGGTTTGAAATAAAGATTACTGGATTCTCCATTAATCTTAGCATGCTCCAAACTAGACGGAAGGTTAACTTGAAGACATCATCCTACATTTACTTAACTCTGATGGATCAGAAATCTGCTTCTGTTGTTTTTTAAATCACATCCATACCAACTTTTCAAGTTGCAAACTAATGTCTGTGTCTAGGCATTTTGTGCATGAATTTAACTACCTGTCTCTTTCTCAGACTTTAAGCAAGACTGGGTAAAGCCTGAAGGTTCATTCCTGGTGCACCGTTGGCTCTGCTGGGCCTTTACTGATCACTTTATATTGGGTAGTTTACAATGCACTAAGCATAGTGTGAAATTCTGATTGAAACAAAAAGTGTAACATGATGCTAGTCTATCTTTGTAGACAAGGGAAGTTACCTTGTTTGATGGCTGGGTTTTTCTATGTCTGGCAGTATCAGATGAAGGCACTAAGATGCATGAGATAGGAATTTACTCACCAAGAAAACATTTGTTTAAGCATCTGTTAAATTCAGCAGAGGGAGAAATGGTTTGATTTGGATGCTGTAAGAAAAACTCTTGGAGGAATAGGGTGATCATACATTGGTCTCTTTGGTGAGGAGAGATATGGCAAGGGAGCCTGCAGATTCATTCCATCAGGAAGTGATACAAAGTAGCAGTGCTAGCGGGAAGTGGGGAGAGAAGGGGGGGGGTGAGCTGTGGGTGCATTTACTCTGGGCTGTGCATGTCCTCTTCTCTGGACAACAGGCCAGTTTATGAGATCATGATGATATTGCCATTACTCTCAGCCACATATACTCTCTTCTCTGTCCAACTGAACTACTTTAGCCTGGTCAACAGTAGAGGGAATGGCCACTTGTAAATGAAAGTTCCAAGGATGTGATATGTAAACTGTCCAAGTCCTCATGAATCTAAAAACTGGGTTCATTTGTTTGCTTGCTCCAAGGATATTTTTGAAGATAAACATTAATGTAGAATAAACTAAAAATATATTTTTATCAAATCTTTGACAAGATCTATACCAAAGTCAGTGATTTCTAAAATATATCTTGAAAAAATTCTGACATTTACATGGATATCATGTTTACCACCAGCTTTACTTACCTGTGCTAATCACAGACAATGAAATCCCCAAGTTCATTTAAGATACTCTCTTTTCAAATGTTGTACTGGTCACACACACACACACACACACACACACACACACACACACACGTAGCAAAATTAATTGGATACGTTTTTATTTCTATTTCTCCTCTGTAAGAAGTGAAAATGAAAACTGAAATAAAAGGAGTTGATAAAGATCAGCTCCTGCCTACTCAAGTGTAAATATTTGGTCTCCTGTGTCCTGAGAACTGCCCCCGCAATATTGACATGGTAGCAGCAGGTGATGCCAGCAGCACCTTGTAGAGCATGACCTTGCCCCCAGTAACAGTTCCTTTGGCCAAGTTAGACCAGAACCCCTTCTTCCGGAAATTGTAACAAGAGGAAGGAGAGGGCAGAGCCATACTATAACGGTTACAGACATAAATTCTAAAGCTGCTAACAAGAGCTGAATTGTCTGTCCCACTGCAAGGCCTTAGGCCATTTCTTACCTTCTCTAAACCTTGGTTTCCCAATCAATAATGGGGATGATAGCAGCATTTATTTTCACTTGCTCTTTTGATAAGTTAGTTACTGTAAGTAAACAGTTTGTCTGGAACCTAGGAAGCTCTCAGTAAATGTTAGAAGTTATTATATGTCTCCTATTTTATTATTTTTTATGAACATATATTTATAATGGATTTTTATGTTGCTGGGAATGAAAAATTGCTATTTCTTTGAAATGGTGTCAGGGCAGAAAAAACCTGAGGAAAACAAGAAGGTAATCATAACCAAGCAAAGGAAAGACAGAGGCAAGAGAGAGGACTCCACAGAAGGTTGTCTGAACAAATAGGAAGCAGTGGTGAAGAGTTTGTTCAGGGATCGCAGTTCCAGCCCCCGCCACTCAGGTGAAAAGTCTCGCCAAGTTACCTTGTTCAACAGAGTAGGTCCCTCAAAAATGTAAGGCTTGTTCTGAAGACTGGGCAAAATGTCTTATGTTCCTAAATAAGTATTGTAATGAAGTGTTCCCACTTGCACCATTTATTACCATCTGTGTGTGCTTTGGCTTACTACATTGTAAGCACCATGGAAAGCAGGGCTCTGTGGCTGTGCTGCCTGGATATTTCTGTCAGAACCTAGTGCCCTGAGAATGTGCTGTTTGATTGCTAATTAATGGTTTTTAAAACAAAGTTAAGGAGTTGTCCTAATTTTGTTTTCTATTCCAGTTGAAGTCAGATGCTTAGGGAGCTGTGGAGCCTCTAGGGACAGATAGTCTGAAGTCAAGTTGCTCCCTAGCTGGGTCACTTTGCTCCTTTGGAAAATGTGGATAATAAGAATACTTAGCTAAAATATTGGATATTAGGATTAGATGAGATATGGTCTATAAAACCCTTAGTATGGTGCCTACCATATCGTAAGTATCCAATAATGTTGAGTGTCATAATGGCTATTATTAATTAGGTACTTTATTAGCTCCCACTTTAACAACTAGGAAGCTTTTCTGTCTTAAAAATAGCTTTGTCATTCTGCCTTCTAATTCTGACAGTTTCTAAATCATGCTGCTCTGTCTTATGCATAATTCTACTATAACACGATTTACATGATTCATCTTCTCAAAGTGGCCTGCCCCCCCTCCCCCCCAACCATCTCCACTAGCCACTTAGCAGATCAGCTGCAGACCTATGGCTAGTGTGATTACAGAACAATTCAAACGTTGTGCGGCTCCGGGTATTTAGGCAATAGGGAGTATCAGTGGCCTAGACTCTCTTCCCCTTCTTCCTATCTAATATTTGACCAAAGGCCAGGCATGGAAAGTAATTCATGATAATAATGGTGTTAATGGTTTATTAAAAATCCTACTGTGTACCCTCTGGTCTAAGACCAAAAAATAGATATCATTGGTTCCTTAAGTCACAGTTAATCTGAAGCAATAACTCAAAGGCATGCCAACTATTTTTCAAGAGGAAAGTTTTTGATTCCCTAGGGCTTTATTCATTACTATCTCTTTACAATGCCTATTGAGCATCTACTCTTTGTTAGGCATCATACTAGGAGCTGGAGAAAGAATAGCCATTCATTATTATTATTATTATTACTATTATTATTAACTAGAGGCCCAGTGCACGAAATTTGTGCACAGGGGTAGAGGTAGGGGAGGGGGGTAGAGTGTCCCTCAGCCCAGCCTGCACCCTCTCCAATCTGGGACCCAATGAGGGATGTCCAACTGCCCATGAGGGATGTCTGACTCCCCTAAACGGGCAATCAGACATCCCTCTCACAATCCAGGACTGCTGGCTCCCAACTGCTTGCCTGCCTGCCTTCCTGATTGCCCCTAACCACTTCTGCCTGCCAGCCTACTCACCCCCTTACCACTCCCCTGCCAGCCTGATTGATGCCTAACTGCTCCCCTGCCAGCCTGTTTGCCCCCAAATTGCCTCCTCTGCAGGCCTGGTCACCCCTAACTGCCCTCCCCTGCAGGCCTGCCCCCCCCCCCCCCACAACTGCCCTTCCTTGCAGGCCTGGTTCCTCCCAACTGGCCTCCCCTGCTGACCATCTTGTGGCAGCCATCTTGTGTTCACATGGGGGCAGCCATCTTTGACCACATGGGGGCAGCCATCTTGTGTGTTGGACTCTTTTATTAGATGGGATTATTGCCTGAGTATGATGTCTGTAATGTTTCACTTCCTCTCTTGATGTTTCCATTGATTAGAAGAGCACAGATCCAGTATAAATCATTTGAATGCTCTCCATTCCCTAATACTATTCTATTTGGGGAGGGGAGGAAAGAGAGCTAATTTAATTTTATGGGTGAATTTGGAAGGAAAAAATCCATCTTGCCAATCATAGCATCTTCCTCTTGAATTTTCCATTTTGCATGCTGACTGTTCATAAGACTCACCAAGTTTTCTGTGCACCTCTATGCTAGAAAGTTCACATGGACAGTCTACACCCTAGCAGAGGGAGGCCAACACTGCCTGGTGACTAGGTGGGTTAATCTGGCTGATCCTGGGGTTTACTCTCAGAAAACCCACTTTTCTGCAGGTAAAAGCCACCTTCTGCAATAGCATTATTAGTAATAAAGGTGATTTTGTCATATTTCATATCCCATTGTCTTATTTCTCAAAAGGTTCAGAACTCAAGGTGGGAAAATGGTGATATTTATTAAGTCCCTTGAGACCTTAATTTTTAAAGATAATATAGACTCTTAAACCTATTCCACTTAAGTAGTAATTCAACACTTTTGGTAAGCTAGCAGAGCACTGATACTGTCAGGAATGTGAAACTGTATCTTTATTATTTTTGCATCACTTTAGGAAAATAAGACATTTTATAAGAAAAATAACTTTACAAAGCAGTGCTCTATGTGAGGTTAAATTGTATTTTACAGGCAATAAATGTAATTAGAATGCTGAAAAGGAAAGTTATCTTGATATTGGATTAATTAAAACTTTTTTTTTCATAAAGCATTTGGGTCTTGATTTGGGCCTTTGTGAAAATGCAGGATTTAGATGGGTATAGAATAGAGGAAATTTCCATGAAGGGTACATAAGGAATTCAGAGGTAAAAATAATAATTATTATTTATTGAGTACTATCAGTAGACACTTCAGTTGCATATCTCATTTAAAATTCCTAACAATCTGAACAATAAGATTTATTTTAAAAAATCCTAACAATCTTATAATAATAGGTAATAATAGTAACATACCCACTATAAGTTTAAGTGATTTGCCCAAGGTCATGCTGGTGATAGTGAGGAGATGTGCATTCAGCCAGCCTGAATCCTAGAGCCAGTCCTGCTAACCCCCAAGTTGTATTTGTCTCACACAAATGATTAAATAGTCAATATTTAGAACAAGTGAGGACATGTTAGTAAAAACATTTATGGATTGTATGTAATACAAGCAGAGGCGTTTAAATTAGGCCTTAAACGTGACTGAGATCTATGAAATCTTCTTAATTAGAAAAGTAGCATGAGAGAATGGTGTTGTGTGAAGACGGAGTTCCCACCTGGAAGAATCACAATAGGTCCTCAGAGAGCAATCAATATAGCAGCTATTGTATCACACAGTATTTCAATAAGCGGTCTACAGACTGACCACAGTGGCAAAATGTTTTGCTGGAGTAATAAATCCACGATTATGGCTAACTTTTATATTTCTATTTCTTCCAGAGTAATAATGGCTGACATTTGTTTAGTGCTTATTATACACCAAGAATTTTAAGTGCTTTTCATGTATTAATTCACTTAACACTTGTGATAACCCCATGAGGTATTATTATTATTACTTCCATCTTACACATGAAGAAACTGAGGCAGAAAGATATTACCCAAGGAACTATCCTTATAAGTGGAGGAGCTGGGATCATAAACCCAGACATTCTGGTTCAGAAATCTTATTGTTACCCACCACTCTGCTGTCTCTCATGTGCTCCACTGACCCTAATTTGCAACAGTCGGTACATTTCATAACCTGTTTTAAGATCTAAATTATCCTGAGCCCGCATCGCCCAATCTTTGACTCACAGAGCATTAGTTATATAGACTGTCAACAGGTATTACATGAAGAAAAAGGATTTTGGATCAATACAACTGGAAGATACTAGATTATATGACGGTAAGCAGTTTCCTTACTACAGGACTTGTCAGAGCTTTTACCCTGCCAAGGTGGGTGCACTGTAAATTTCACACGTTGGGAAATGCTGGTCTCAGTTGATATTATCTATAACTTTTATTCTGAGTCATCTGAGTTACTATGGAATTAGGACTTTTACATTAATATGGCATTTCAAAAATAATACTCAATTAATAGATCTTGGAAATGTTCGTAATGATGTATTTTCATGGCCTCTTTGTGATTTTTTTTTTTTTTTTTTGCTTATATAGGAGCTTGGCTGTTAGGACTTTGGAAACATTATTTAATACCTGCAGAGCTCTACTGGTGCACCAGTGCCCATCAGATGGAAGAGAGATGCATGTTAATCATTGGGGTTGGGAAAAGAAAGAACAGGTATGCATCATTTTATTCACACTCTTGATAACAAGTTAATGAATGCCTTTTGTAATGAAACTGACTATCTCTTACGAGTATATTTTAACTATTTCTCTGTATAATTCTGGTCAAATATGCATTAAGATTTTATATTCATTTCCCCTTTTTGGCCAAAAAGTTCAGAAATGGCAATATTTATTGGTATGGCAATAAATATTGCTGAGTAGCCAGCAATATTTATAATAATATAAATATAAAAATATATTATATATTTATAATAATATTGCTGGCTACTCAGAAACCTAGAAGAACCCTCCTAACTGAAATGGAAGATCACTCACACTCACACTATTTGGATTACAGAACATAAACCAAGGCAAGGCTGTCACTGCAGGGATGGAAATAAAGAAGGCTGCAGTGATTGACAATCGTAAGTAGTCTTGTCCAGAGAAGTAAATGGGTATTTTCTATTATATAAATACTATGTGTACTTTTTATAGTATATATTATGCACATAGACACAAAGCTATAGTCAAGTTATTTCAAGTTGTTCCCTAAATACTTAGTACATATTTTTCTTTCAAAAGTAAATTTAGAAAACATCCCAAGAGAGCAAAAAAAAATGCGGTGGTGTCACTCACCATATCGTGGTCTGAAACGGGTCCGAAACTGGTGACGAAGATGTCAGTCTTCACTTCAGTTACGCGCTCTGATGAAGCAGAAAATTGGGACAGTGAATGTCTATCAACAGCTCTTATTAGATCTCACCGCTACACACTTACACCCAAATGGGAAATTTATTGGCTTTGATTAGCTATTCCTAAAATTGGTCCACTGTGTAGTCCTGATAATTTACTGCTTACACATGAAATTTCACAGTTAATATTTTTCAATGGAGAACAGAGCCCAAATATGCTAGTTTGGGAGGTAAAAACTTTATGGAGAAGTCAGCTACTGCTTAATGAATTCTTCAAGAATGGACACACTTTCCTAAATGGTACAAGGCCATTTCACATTGCAATAAAAAGGTGTTAGCATATGGCTATGGTTTAAGCGTCTATATCTACACAGCTTGCCAGATCTGTTAGGTATTTAGCTACTCTTGCTAAGTATATACTGTATGGTAGCAAGCTTTATTAACTCTTTATGGACTCAAGGGTACGCTTTACAAACTATTGCCTTCTGTCACTAAAGCATAACTGAATTTCCAAACTAGTCCCTGGAGAAACCTGACAACTCATATAAGTATCTTCAATTATGAGGATAAGAAGAACATTATGGCACAGAAAAGTTCGTTTAATAGATTCAATTTCAAGTTCAATATGATTTTATTGTATTAGTCTCTGAGGCATATATATCAAACAATAAAACATATTTATTAGAGTTTTCTAACAACTCAACACAGACATTTTTAAGGAAATACATTCACTTGCACAGAAAATAGAAAAATGTTTCTTTCATGAAAGGAAACACTTTGTTGAGAGGTGAGAATGAAAAATGGATGACTTTGTAATTGCCAGCTTTAGCTCTGAGAAATAACACCCCAGTATATTAAGCAATTTATTTTATTTATTGGGACACGTATCTCTGGCATAGGACATTAAAATGGTGATCCAATATAAGTGATAATAAATTTTTTGAATATCAATTTTATCCCTTGGCAATTCACTTGTACACAGTCAATACTCTCTGAGCAAATTTCTCTCAAAGAAGTCATGTTATACAATACACATAATGTGTACCTCACAATATAAAGTAATTTGAAGGTAGAGATAGCCCCTTCAACAACCAATACAATATTTTTGGCTTCTTTTTGTTCGTTTGTTTTTGCAAACAATTTCGTTTGTTCCAAAATGCCTAAAGAGATGGTTGACATAAGAATTATCTGGGGTTTACCTTTTAAATTTTTCAAAATGGAGGATATAGGCTGGGACAAAAAATAGATCTGTGTTTTTAGAACTCACTTGGGACCTCAGTTTTAATATTCTGCACCAACTGTGCAGCTTTAGAAGAAAGAACAGCTGTCAGCAATAAGTCTCAGCTGTGTTAACCATTTGCCCCTTATATGGGTGCCCATGCTTGTAAGCCCCTTCCAGCAGTCATTTGTTTCCAAGGTTGAGTTTAGGTTCTCTCCAGATTATAAACTATGAGATTTATGGTGAACATCTCAAAAATCTGAGTGACATTTATGGCATTAAACTTATATTCACTTTTGTGTTTGTAGCAGGGATCTGCCGTAAAATTCATGATAATTTGAGGACTCTATGAATGCCTGTCTGCACTGGGCAGTGCTGGGCGGCGTGGGGCAGCTCTCCTGGACTCCTTTATCATGATTACTCCCTGAGTCCAGGGAGTGGGTAACATTTCTGCTCTGTAAGGTCTTTTCCCAAGGTAGCTAGCTTTACAAAAATTAGCTTACCAGATGTTTTGGGAGCAGCCAATCTGTTTATCTAGCATGATAAAATGCTCTTGAGCAGTGAGATATTCACTTGACAGATATATGTGCTGTTTCCTTCTGATGTTTTTAGCTTTCTAGTAGGTTACTGTGCTACATAAGTGACAAATTATAAAGGCCCAGAAGCCTATTTGTAAAGATCACCGTACCATTCAAATAGGACATAAAACATGGTTAATTTTGCATACGTTTATTGCCAGACATAATTGTTACTGTGCATGTAGGGATTAGGCATAAATGGAAAACAGGTCACATCAATGGCTATAACCACATTTTAAAGTCTATTTATTATTTTATCTATCCTTGCCCCTAAGTGTATTTACCATACCAGTTCATCATCTTCCAGTACTTCTTCTTATTTTCTGCCAGCCATCTCCCTCTGAGGTTTCCCAAAACTCACCACTGTACTATTCCAAGGCAGATACCTGACCAAGAGCCTTACCACATGAGTCTCTGGAAATGACCTTTTCACTATGCACTATCATGGAGTACCACCATCCACATAAATCCACTATTAATATCTTGATGTATTCCCTTATATTTTTTCTATTCAAATATGTACTTAATGATTATCCTCAAATAGCATTCTCACTGAGTTCAGTGTCGGTAAACAAGGGATAGACACCTTTGACCACAAGTATGTCTCTCAGTGTAGCTCACCAGGAAGTCCCTAAGTGGCCCCTGAAGTGATTCTTCTTTAAGGCAGAGAAATCTGGAGTACAAAGTTTTAAGATAGCCAGAGGATTGTTGTGAATGAACTTCAGCCAAGTTGTAATTAGTAGTTAACTTGCTTTTTTGGCAAAGAAATGGTGGTCTAGAATCAAGACCTCTTCAGGTTCAGGATCAGGCTTCAATGGAAGATGAGCTCATATGCATACTCTTTGAGATTTAGGGGAATGGCTGAGGAATATTCTTTTCCCCAAATCTGGGAAAAAATAGTCATGTCTTCCTCTCCCCTTCAGGTTGAAATCGCCATGGGGCGGGAGGAGGGGATCTATCTATGCAAATTATTTATTATTTAAGGAATACTAGAACATTAGGATCTAAATCATCTGCTCTAATGCCAGGCTTTATTGACTTAGTGCTAGATTCTAAAGTGTTATTAGAAATACTCAAAGCCTTTCTCTGGATCACATGAGGAAAAGACAATAAATATTTATCCTTCCAAATACTCTAGTTAAGAGCATGCAACATGAGTCAGGAACTTCTAATGAAGGTCAGCTAGAATGTTTATACACCTAGCCAAAGTTAAACATAAATGAACCCCTTTATGTAACTAGAAAATAGTCTGAAAATGAAAATCATTTAAAATAACTTGTTTGGAAGACATGTTGAAAGAGCAGATTAATCAGCATATTTTTTCAATCAAATATTTTCTTCATAATAATCCTTCACTGTCCAATGTAAAAAAAATTATTTAAATGCATACACATGTTCAAGTTTTCAAGGGAGTAACATGGATTAGAGTTATGTAAGACAGAATTATGATGATGATGATGATAATTGCTCTTCTTACAATGATTGGGGAATATCTTCAAGTAGTTCATCAATGTAAATGAAGATTTTGTTGATAAATAAATCAATTCAAGTAAGTCTTTTAACAAGCAAAAACTGCAAAGATACATTTATATATATAAAATATATATACCCACATACAAATGCACACATATATGTACACATATATACACACTATATTATATACTCTAAATGCTAGACCACAGTAGATCTGTTCTTACTTGGGATGTCTTACAATGTTGATAACCCACTGGTAAGTATTGAAATAACAGATGTTTTGCAGTGATAATTCAAATAGATGATTAGTACTTGAGGCAAAGATGAGAAAAGCAGTGGAGTATAGTAAGCAGTAAGCACAGTGGATTCTGAGTCAAAAGACTCAGATTTTAACTGTGATTTTCCTGGAGAACAAGCTGAATGATTTTAGGTGCTATCCGTTAATCCCTCTGAGCATCCGTGACTGTTCATAATGAAATTCTCATCTCAAGAAATAATACCTGCACAGCTGACTGCATTGTATTGGAGTGAGGGTTAAATAAGATTGGGATGCCAAAAACACTTTGAGATGAATTTGTTGGGTATATTAAATTCATCAGCAAATGTGTGTGTAGCATTTTCTGTGTCAAGCAGGTAACAGTAACATATTCGTGAGCAAAAGTGCAATGTGCTTGTTCTTCTGTAGTATATCTCATAGTCTTTGAGAAAATATGTTTTAGATAGATTAGAAACAGATTAGATAAATAGGTATTATATATATATATATATATTTATGTACAAAAACACAAATTATACTAATACATTTCAGATTACTGGGAATTCTCTGAAAGAATGTCTTTTGAAGAGATGACTGTAATCTACTTGAAAGATGAGAAAACGTCAGGGAGAGGCAGATCCAGGGAAAGACGTTTCAAGGAGAGGAAAGAACAAGATTCAAAGTAAGTGTGTTGTGTGTAGGAAACAGAAAGTTTGCCCTTGCTGGTGGTCTCAGTAGGTTGAGCATAGTCCCATGCACCTACGGGATCCTGGTTTGATTCCAGGTCAGGGCACATACCCAGGTTGCAGGTTTGATCCCCAAACTGGGTGTATGGGGGAGGCAACTGGTTGACATTTTTCTCAATGTTTCTCTCTCCCCGCCCCCTTCTCCCTTCCTCTCGCTCTAAAAAACAACAACAAACAAACAAAACAAAGGTTAATATGTCTGGAGCCTAGTGTTGCTGATGATCACGATATAAGATGACATTCTAATGGCAAGTAGGCCCACACCTAAAGATCTTTGTGCATTTCACTAAGCAGTTGACCTTTATTCTAACACAAAAAGAAACCTTTGGGTAATGAAGTGAAATTATGTCAGTTGCAGTTTAAGAAGATGGCTAATACTGTGTGAATAATGCATTGCAAGAGTGTTCAAAAGAGGTTCGGGGAGGCAATCAACATTGAAAAATTATAGGTGGTGTTTTACTAGAAATGCCTGTCACAACAACTTATTTACTATGGCATTGGCCATAGTTTTCACTGGAAATGCTGTCTACTGAGGCACTCAGAGTATTCACTAAGGGGAGTGCCAAGGACTTGTACCTTCCGAAGGAGGTCTACTGCCTCCTCTAAGCTTCTTTGTGGTCTGTCAGTACCCGGAGGCAGTCACTATATGGAGACTAACTGGACTCACATTAGTCATCAGAATAAAGTGTACCTTTAAGTTTTACTTTGAAATGGTCCTGTTTGGAAATTGAAAATATCCTGGACTCCCTACACAAATATCAATGTACGCTCCTGGATCGGGCAATGTTTCTGCTCCCTGCCAATCTTTCTGGAACATCCTTCATTTTCAGCCCTTAATGTGTTAGACTAGTTGGCAGCTTTCCCTAGTTGGTATGTAGTGCTACTTAATTTTGTATGTGTTTAGCTGCTAAAGATGTAGAGAGGGTGGAGACTCCCACTTCAAGGTCTCTAAATAGTTCCTGATCCTTTGTTGCCTTTGCATTTCAAGAACTCCAGTGATACCCGCAACTCCCAGGGTGGGAGAGCACAAAAGTGAATTTTACTGTGGCAGACATCGATCTCAGTCCCACTGGGAAATTTTCTCC
This sequence comes from Corynorhinus townsendii, assembly GCA_026230045.1. Lineage (NCBI taxonomy): Eukaryota > Metazoa > Chordata > Mammalia > Chiroptera > Vespertilionidae > Corynorhinus > Corynorhinus townsendii. The sequence continues at coordinate 159,427,253 of JAPDVU010000006.1, read as the reverse complement.
TTTGTTCCTTACATTATGGGCAGTTTCTCTAGAGAGAGGGCTAACCGTGAGAAAAAAGAATGGTTGCTGTGTTGGAGGAATGGGTTTCTTTCCCTCTAGGTTAGGTCTTGATTGTGTAACCTGCAGTCAGTTTGAGGTAAGATACTTCTTTTTCCCCATTTTAGTTATATGACAGTAATCATGCAATAATCTTGGAGGGAGGCAGCATCCCCCTAGGACTTTGTCCTCTGATGTTTTCTGAAGTGGCAGCATTCCTGATGATTACTAATGAGATTGTCATCTCAAAAGCACTCCTACATTATTTTTCAAATAAATAATTCAGATTTCACCTGAAAAAATACATCATCTATAGAAAAGACTTATTTTAAAAAATCAACATTGTTTTTAGAAAGAAGAGGCGAAATGGAAACTAAATGAAAGGTCAAAATAACTGCACAAAAAATCAAGTGCATCCTTGTACTAGTCATCTGGCCTTTACAAGGAGAGCATAGCCTCGGTGGCTACATTTTATCTTAGGAAATTCTTGGCTCTGCACTGGTAGACAGTTGCTACACGCCAGGAAAAGATGAGAGTAAAAAGTTCCGAAACACGCTGGCACATCCCTTTGGGTATTTGGTTGGATTCGTTAGACGGCTGGCTTCATGAGCTGACGGACGATGTCAGCCAGCAAAGGCTAAGAGGTGCTCTCTGTTCATTTTAACAGTTCCTCTTGGGTTTTGGTAACTGCCTTTTCACTGAAATTCAACTGAATTATGGGATGTCTAGATATACAATTTCTGTGGAAATAGATTGCATTATGCCAAAGTCTGAGCATCTGCTACACACCTTGAATTGAAAGCACCAGATAAAACTACAGCAAATTCAAAACGAAGAATTCAAGAATAGAATTTCAACAGATAACACTCAAAGCCATTATCTGGGACAGTAAATATAATAACAATACCAAATATTGGATAAATCTAAGTTTTTAAAATTTGTTTTTGGTATTGTCAGTATTTCAGAATCCTTTTTATTTTATCAAAAACTATTCCATTGTGACAGAAATATATTTTGTCCTCTAACCTTTTGGAGTTCTAGCTTTTTCACATAAATATAAAACATTTGTTTTTAGTTAAATATGAATAAAATGATTGCCTATAATCTCAACATCACACAGGGTGCAAAAAATAATAAAAAAATCACATGGATATCAGATATCTTATAATCTTGAGCTAGAACAAGGCTGAAATTTTTTATAACGTATTAAATTGTATTGCTTTCTACATCCCTTAGTAATCTAAACTTCACGAAGTTGCATACAATTTCAAATTGAAGTTAATCCAATTTTTCCCAGAGCATTTAGTTTTGCAACTTCACATATTTTGACATAAAGACACATATATAAGCCAAGATCCCAACCTAATTCCCCAAGGATCCAATGCCACCTGGCCAGCTGCACGCATATCCAGCCCAGTCAACTTATGTAGTTGGAGATGTTTAAATCTTAAAGCAGAAGTCTCTTACAATAATTGGGGCTAAAAGAAGTCTGAAAGGTCTTATACAGACATAATTAAATCCAAAATTAGTGAAATTATATAAATAAGGAGAAAGTCTGCTTTGAGGCAAAAATTGTTTGTTAAATAACATGTTAGTGCTAAAATACATTAAGAGAAAACTCTAGTTATACTCTGTTTGCCAATACTTAACTGATACCTCCAATTAAGTAAAATATAAAACAAAACAAAACCTAAAATCTATAACACAGGAAAAAGAAAAAAATATTAACTGAATATCTGTTAAGAAGGGAGAAATAAAGCCCATTCTTCTACCTATATTCCTGCCCACCATTTCACTTCTATCTACTCCCATCCATCTGGGTTTGTCACCTGATGGTGCATCTCTTTTCTTTGCCTTGTTTATCTATATGGTTTGATGATGAAATCTTTGAGAAGTATCCATCATCCTATACATTATTTATTGAGATTAAACTTAAGGCAGTATTTAGAAATTATAACACTATTTTTAGGAAATACCATTAGTAGGGAGGGGGGTGAAAAGTTCTGCAATTCCTTTAATGTGTGACTCAACCAAGATCTCACTTCTTTGGCTCTATCCTGGTTGAGTTCCATTTAAAAAATGGCTTTTGCCCTAATCTGTTTTCTAAGGAGTGAAATAAAATTGTTTATCGAAGCAAAGGGCTTTTGTGTGAGAATGAACCGGTGAACAGGAGGAAGGTGAACCCTCACCCTGGTGGCAAGCCCCAGATACTAAACTGGATGTCATTACCCTGGCTCACCCTGGGGTTTTGTCATATCATCAATAAAGTGTCACCTATATATATGGTGGGGCAAACGGGAAGGTAAAGGTGTCACTGGAAAGGCATTGCTTGTCATTACAAACTCAAACATCTTCCTTCTGAATTAAACTTTGGATCCATGTTATGGGATCTATCTGCAACCCCCTTACCAGAGTGCAGGAGGCCACTCTAATGGTGGCTGAACTGCAACCAGATGGGTACAATTCAAAGGGAGCATTATTTAATTTTTTTAGAGGGTTGGAGAGAATTCAGAGAATTCAGGTTTCTTTAGTTGATTATAATCACAGTCAATAAGAAGAAACTTGGGAAAATGAATACCAGAAAAGTGTGTAGTTTGGTCCTGATTTGAAAGAACAGAGGAATCCTGACTCATCCAGGAACTCCTCATAATGCTGATCCTCCTTTAACGTGTCTTCATGTTGCTCTCCTTCCCCTTCACTCCTCCCTCACTTCTCTCTCTACTCTCTCCTGATTTTCAATATCCTTTTTTGCTCTCCTTTCTTCTCTAACCTGTACTCTCCTGTCTCACCATTTTTTCTGGCTTTTGCCTTCACCCTTTCCCCAACCATTGTATTCTTCTATACTGACCATGCTTTAGGTCAGTACAGAAGGTCAAGAGCCTTTCAAAAACATTCTTCAGGCCCTGGTTGCAAGAGGGAAGCAGACCTCCACACCCTCCCCTCAAAGACAGGGATTTTAAATGAGAACAAATTCTACAATTACTGACAATTTTGATTTGTATTTTCTGGCTACTGATTGTATTTCAATTCAGGCTCACTTAAAGGTTTCTTCATTTATTTTGTACTTAAAATATAAACAAAGTCAACTTATTTTTCTCTTTGTGTTCCTAAATAGAGCATATGAATTCATTAGAATTCCACACATTTTATTCTTTTTTATCTCTTTTATCTCAAACACAAAGCCCCTTCCAGTATATCTTGTTTATATATTATCCTTTTATTTTCATTTTTCTCGGTATTGCTCTTGGTCTTGAAAAGGTAGCCTTGTTAAATAGTGTTATAATATCTGCAGACTGATTTCTGTCATCTGGATGCACCAAGGTAACTATTTTGTTTCTTAGTTATTGGACCGTGGGTATATCGCCACAGAGTAATGCTGAACCTTCTGATGCAGTGTGTGTTTCTGGGGGGGAAAAACAGGTCATAATGAATTTGCACACACAGAGTTTCTTACATTAGTCTCAAGTCTCAGCTTGTCACATTTTTATACTTTCTGAGGACATTCAGAACAAAATATCCCTGCCTTCTGCACAATGTGTTGTTATTTTTATAAAACCAGACTTTTGCCATAATAACGAAGAGAGTGAGCCCCTTTTTCTAGCAAGAGTAGATTATCCCAGCTGTGATAATAAACCTGCTAAGAGGAATATTTTACTCCCTTATAAGTCATTGACAGTCTCAAATATTTCCTCTACATATTTTCATCTGAAAGCAAATGGATTTTTTAAAATAATTCTTTATTGTTGAAAGTATGACACATGACCCCTTTTTCCCCACATGGATAATATTTTTAAATGGTCCATTTTTATAATGGAAATCTACTGGAATACATACCCTACCAGAAATCAATGGTAAAGAAATGAAATTAAATAATTTTACAGAGAAATATATTTTAGATCATTTCAGTTTACGGCATCCAGACATAATGGTGTTAACATTTTTCTCTAATTCTGAAGCTGATTATGTTTCTTTTAAATCTACAGTCTGTATTTAATACTATGAAGGGTAGTTTTCAAAAGACAGACATTCTCAAAATGTACTTAAAATTTTTAATGACTTGACTCTGAAGATTTTTATAATAAACATATACCATTATATCCTTTAAGGCTAAAAAATGCACTCCAAAAATTATAAAAATTAGGTTAGTCATTATTATTGAAGTTTTTTTCCAAAGTCTCATATATATCCATTAGATTGAATTTCAATACCTTACAGGATGATACATAAAATAGAAATAGAGGGAAATATTTGAGCCACTTTTTAATATTTTAATGCTTATTGTATCCTCAAAATCACTTTTAAGGAATCATAAATATCAGAAAAATTATCGTTAATAAAGATTAAAGGACATTATTCTTTTCAATTTTCCTGAATCCTTAAATTTGCTATTACAACAGCAAATTTTATCCATTTCAATTAAGTAGAATATACCTTGACTATAGTCAACTACCTATTTCTCTTCTTTATTTTTTTCTTTATTGATTAAGGTATTACATATGTATCCTTATCCCCACAATGACCCCACACCCCACTCCCATTCATGCCCTCACCCCCCTGGTGTCTGTGTCCATTGGTTAGGCTTATATGCATTCATACAAGCCATTTGGTTGATCTCTCCCTCCTACCCCCACCTTACCCTACCTTCCCTCTGAGGTTTGATGGTCTGATCAATGCTTCTCTGGATCTGCTTTTGTTTTATTTGAGGGGGATTAATAAATAATAAAAGTAAATTCTAACAAAATAGTATTGTTGCTTTATGAATTAATATTGTTTTTGCTAACAGAAAGGGTGTGTGAATATGTGTGTGTGTGTGTGTGCAAAATTTTTAACAAACTTAATACTTTGCACAGAGCTTAGAAAGAATACTCATTCACATGTAAAATTATTAAATGGGATTTCTTAAACTAGAATAAAGATCTAGTTTCCTAGATGTCTTTTAAAGATTCTGCTGATTTTGTAAGGATTGAAATCACAGAACCGGAAGAGAATCAGTAAAGAAATTAGATGCATGCCCATCAGCACGTTAAAAGTCTTGCTTTTTAAAAATTATGTTACTATCCTGAGTGTTTCTGCTTTTCATACTTTCCTTCCCTACCTGCAGTCTTCCTAATTTATTTCAAATTTTATGAATCAGGAAATAGTTTTCCTGAAACCAATTCAGATGCTTAGATACACACAGACGTTACATTAATACATCGCACACACCATTATACGCTCCATTTTGTAACCCATACATTTTGTTCCATAAGATTTTTTTCTAAGGACATAGTAAAGGAAAACTCGGTGGAATACAAACCCCAAGGAATTGGAACAGCAAGTTCTAGAATGAATGTTTGTAATCGGTAAGAAAGGATCCCTGGTAAAATCTGTGACATATTTGACTTGTGTCTTTGACAAAGCAGTTTCCCTCCCACCCCCGAGACATTAATGGCATTTGGCAGCGTCAAAATAGACCCAGGATCCACATTCAGGTGATGACATGAACCAAAGTATTTTAAAAATTAAGTCTAAATCCATGCTACCATTCAGTCTTGAATTCTTAAGCTTCTTATTATTTACATATCTTTACTGTCTAAATGAAGAAGAGTTGACTTTCTTAATATTTCTATTTAATTTTAATATTGTTATTAAATAGTTTCTAAAATTCTTCAGAGAAGGTACAGCATCAGTAATAGTTGGGAATCCTAGATTCTAACCTTGGTTTCTTGTGCGACTTTGGATGTTAATTTATTTCTTTGCTTCACTTGTTTTACTCTGAGATCAATATTTTGTTTTGGCTTCATTAGTCTTTGTTTAACTAAAAAAGATAGGTGATTATCTTATTCAAGGGTTAGTCAAGTAAGTGTGTAATATCTAATGCTATTTACTTTTATTGTTATAAATATTGTGTTATTAAGTCTATTTTCTTCCTAAGCAAAATTTTATTTGTATAAGCAATTAAATTCAATTAGTTATAATGAAAAGTTATTAATATAACCAAATAGCAGTATCAATACAAAGAAAAGCACACTTTCACTCTGGAAAATAAGGGTCTAAGTTTTGAATGCATGGTTTATAAAAATCGCTACCGTCTGTCTCATTCACCTTTTATCTCAGAGGTGGTGTTAAGCTAACGCAAAATAGTGGATCAATGAGCAATAATCCAAAAGTAATGTTTAGAGCAGTAGATTCAGAGACATTCTACTTGAATTCAGTGCAGGCACAGCAATGCCAAACGCAGTAGCTGTACTCTTCAGGCTGGAAGGAAGAGTATTAACCCCCATTTTCCCCTTGTCTAGTAAAAGTAACATATCTTTAATGTTATTATAAGTGTGTATCTGCCTTTTACTACATATGCATATGTACATGGAACTACCCTGGTAAATTCAATATCAAGCAATCTATTAAAAATAGAGCTAGTTATTTAACTGCATGCTGCCATTTTTATTACGTTTCCATGTAGAGGGAAAGCCAGGCTTTAAAAGTAAGGGTTTAGTGTTGTTCTCTAAAATGAAAACAATACTGTGACCCACCTCCCAATCCTGGTCTGAGGCGATTGTCATAACCATCCAGGAGTCGGTCCAAAATCCTGGTAAAGACTGTGGTATTGTCTTTAAGTTCATCTTGTATTGAGGGTTGTCCATAACTGAAAAAAAGCATAATAGGAGGTGATAACTAAGTGATAACATTTCTACTGAAACCTTTTCCCCAGATTTTCCTGCTTTCCTTCCACTGAATCTTAATTTGAAAATTCCTGCTGGTGTAGTGAAAAAACAAGTCTTCTTTTAATTCCTACCATTTTCTCATGCTCGTTCTCATGGGTGATAAGCTCTTTATTCTAATATTTCTAACCACGGAAGGAAAATTATCAGGAAATGAGTTTCTTCTCTTTACATTCATAGTTCTCAGCACACAAAACGCAATGCTCTAATGTGTTTTTTTTCTTGGTAATCAAGAAGGTTAATGCATATTGGGGGAGAAATTTTGGGAGACTTCTTACCAAATACATATATATATTATATGTATTTGGTAAGAAGTCTCCCAAAATTCATATATATATGAGCTCATATATATATGAGCTACCAAGATAATTAATAGCTTTATTTTCATTTATTTAACATGGAACATAAGCTAAAATTTCACCTCCTAACATCCCTTTCTTTATCTACTTCATGTACATACATGTGTGTTTTGCTTTTTTGCTTTTTCTTTTTTATCCTCACCTGAGGATATTTCTCCATTGATTTTCAGAGTGAATGGAAGAGAGAGGGAAAGACACATCAATTGGTTGCCTCTTGCACTCACCCCAGCCAGGGCCTGGGCCCGGGAGGGGCCTGCAACTGACGTATGTGTCCTTGACCTGAATCAAACCTGGGACCCTTTAGTCTGCAGGCGGGTGCTCTAGCCACTGAGCCACACCGGCTGGGGCTGTGCTTTGTTTTTTTGATGTTCTTTCAAGATAATACAGATGAGATAAATAGATAAAACGTGTTTCTAAGTATAATTATATTTTTACATCATTGAGTAGTTTCCATTCATCTGAGGGTTTATGAACCTATTTAGGTAGTTTTATAATATGTTTATTCAAGCCTCTAATTAATTGACTTTTGTCATTTCTGGTCTTATAAGTAAAAAAAAAAAAAATACCTTGAAAAAGATATGGTCCAATATTCTTAATTTATACTTTACTAAACTGTAGTGTAGGATTGGTGTTTTGTTTAAGAAAACACAGCTACTTGTGAGCAGAGCTTGAAATAGGACCCAGTTTTCTTCACATTTTAGTCTAAAACTTTATTTCTATTATTCTATATTGGAGTACTTGTTTATACTTAAATCTTTATAGTTGAAGGTGTAATTATTCTTTACCATTGTTAGTCTTTGAGTTTCAACCACATAGTGACTGCAATTCAAATATTGTGTATTTCTTACATCAATCACATTATTATATTATCTGTGCTCCTTGAATCATATTTTATGTAATGATTAGGATGACACCTCCAAAATCCTGTGAGAGGGAAGTCTTCTAATTTAGGATGGATCACAGTCACTGATATGTCTCAATGATAGCTCTGACCTTGAGTAAAAACAATGTGAATCAGAGTATAAAGGAGGAAACTTCCACAAAATAACACTTTCATATTTTCTGTTTAACATGCTTTGCTTGAATCTTGTGTGTTCATATTACTGATCAATCTAAAAAACAAGTAGTAACATATGAAACTAGGAACCACTTATTTTACAGGAGCAAGATATATAACCAAAATATCATTTCAAAAACAAACATGGTTGTTTAATTAAATTTATGTCAGCAAAATGTAATGGCTATTTTTTCTGATAAGTTTTAATTTGATAATGTTATAATAACTAAATGCAATTCACAATAGTCAATGCATAGAATATACCTCTATTAAATGATCTTTGGTTCTCCTAAATTCAACATCAATGTCATGCAGATTAAGGGTTTACTCTCCTTTGGTAAAATTAAACATCTTAGTAGTTTTTTAAATCAAATTTTTAATGAGCTCTGTGTCTTCCAGCATGTTTCATTAGTCGATGATAGCAGTAAAGCAAAAATAGTTTTCTGACTGCAATTATTTACAAAAACTCTGTCACAATACCAAATGTCAAATGTATCTTTCAAGGATATTAGAAGGTCATCCTGATAAAAATAGGAAAGAAATGTTAGCACACCTTACGCTGTGAGAGGGCCAGATCAAGTAATTAAAGGAAGAAAGCAATAAAATGAGAAGGGGGAAAGATGAGATGGGTGACATGACAGGGCACAATTAGATCGTTACCATTATTCTTAGAATATGGAGTTAGTTATCTATTACTTGTATTCCTTTTTTTTTTTTTTTACCTGTATTCCTTTATTTTTACAGCTTATATCACATTCAGGAAATGTTTTTTCCCCCTATTTTAACCTATAAATGTTGTATTCACCAATTTTTTTTTTGCATTGGAATACAAATGCCAAAAGATATGTATCCCTGCACTCCCAGAAAACCAGTTCTGTTATTGCTATTGGAATGGTAACCTGATTTTTAAATGTGATTTTATAAACAGGTATTCTTTCTTTATTTCTAATTCACTATGCCCCATTGTAATTGTCAGAGAATAGCCCTAGGATAAATATAATTGATTTGCTATTAAACACTCATGCCGATGTAATGTTTCCTAAACTAAATATATAATTTGGTGAGAAATGTCAGTTACAGTACCTGATTTTGATTCCATATGAGCCACTAGATAATAAAACACTGTGCACTACCTCCATCTACAGGTCATTACAATAGTAACACTTCATGTAATTTTTCAAAAGCGGTGAAGAACATTTAACTCCTCAGATTAAGAGTATCTGGTAATAAAGCATTTCCTGTTCATTTGGTAGTCATTATTTACCACACGAAATAGCAAAAATAAAAGCAACTTCTCAATTTTAAAAATCCTCCTAAATTTATATCTTCCCAGGCTATTCTCTCCCTCTGCCTTACACATAAGGGCTCACTTTCCATTACATTTTGAAGAAACTTAGATTTTTATAATATGTCTAAGACTTTCTTATGGGCCATAGGAATAGACTACTTTCCAACAATAGATAAAGAATAATCTGAAATATTTGGTGATTTATATCATTGCTACTATAATATCTTTATATGCTCAGTTGGGTCATTAGCAAACATTTTGAATACGGTTAAGCATATTATTAAATTTGTCTTATAACTTGTCTCCATAGTAGTTATGCTTAAATGAAGAATTTCAATTTTATTTGATATTCTCAAATATTTCTCTGGCATATTTTACCTCTACTGGTTATATAAGTAGTGTTTTCAAAACACATGTATATGCTTTTATAGAGACTTATGACTTTCAAATTACAAATACTATTTTGAACTTTTCACTACCATATAGTCATAAGTTTATCTATGCTTTTATAACTGGTTAAAAATTTTCTTGTTAAAAAATCAGCTCACATAATATGCAGACATTAACTGAGGTAACTTTTCTATGAATAAGAAACCGCTGGTTTTTGTTCAGTTACAGATGAACAAAAGTGAAAAAAAGTTCAATTTAAGACTTAAATGTTGAATTAAGACATTCCTCAATAAAAACATAGTAAGTGTATTCTAACTACCATACAAATAAGATGATTATTTTTTCATACTGCTCTTCTTTATGCTTAACTGGAATTTTATTGCAGTTAAGTTTTTTGAATTCCCTTAGTCATGAATTCATCCAAGGGCAATTTTCTTCCCACTGAAAGAATAAAATGAAAAGTTACAGGAATTCGCATGCAGATGTAAAATAAAGCGTCCCCACCTTCTTCCAGTCAGTGTGCCCAGAAGGAGGGTCCAGACCCAAAGATAGTCAGGGAGACGCAGGCTTTTCTTCTTCATCGCGGGCTTGTGCAGCTGAAAAGTGGAACAAGTAGAGATCAATGTCTCTTGTAAGAAACATCAGGTTATAACCACTAGGGCTGACTGAGGCAGCTCAGATGAATGCTCTGAAGTCAGGAAATGACCTCACTGGGCTGTGACACCTCATTGGAAGCAATGGAAACCTGGACCTTCCATTCTCCACTGTCCCTTCCATTTCTCCGTTCAGAAATATGTCAGTATCTTAACTTCTCCTGTGAAAGAATACAAGTTGAAATGCCTTCAGGTTACAATATTGCTTAACATCAAAACTGTGAGTTGTTTTTTCTCTCTAGGTTTTGTACTTCCTATATAGTTTGCATTACTCTCTTCTTGTTTTTTGGTGTTTTTGTTTTTGTTTTTGTTTTTTATCATCTGAGAAATCCGACCTTTCTGATTTGTGTTCCCACAACTGAACTATGCATTGAAATGTTTAAGCTGGTGTCTGTCACAGAGAGAGAATATTTGGGGACCAGAATGGGGAAGATTAAAATGCTTTCGTGACTGAATTCATCTTTGCATTCTGGATGTGCCTTGATTTCAGAAGCAACTGTACTTATCTTTTTAAAAAAAAAAAAAACCAGCAACATACGAAACACACTGTTGAATGTCAAAGTCGTGCTTGTATCTTCTGCCTGTGATTGCCTTGTTAAATATGCTCACTAGTGCTTCGGCGAGGCTAAAGGACACACTTTACAGTCAAGCCATGTGCTGATCTCCCTCGCACGAGCATACCACACTCACATCAGTGCACGCACACATGCCCACACATATCTTTCAAGCCCTCTCGTATTCTGCCAGGTTGCTGTTAGAAAATGTTTCATCTCCAACAGATGGAAGCTGAGTGCTTTGCTTGGCATAAATAAGGAACTCTTTTTTCTCTCGTAGGTAAGTGTAATCAATCACCATCTGATTGTTGAATTTAGACTTTGTAGTGGGATGCTGGAGACACGGAGTACGGAAGGCTTAGATAATTTTTTTAAAGTATAGTCTCTTTGGGGAGTCATTTTTTAAAAAGCACTGCACTACCTAGTCAAAGAGCAGATATGGCAACACTTGATTTAATGTGCTATAATTCATCCCAGTCATAATATGAGAAATGTTCAAGGTATTTGTTAGCACGTTCCTAAATGTATAACAGATCTTTTAAAACCTATTTGTCACTAAGCACTCTCTAATTTAATGCAGTATGCCTTTAAATACAGCTACCAAATGCTTTCCACACTCTCTGGGATCATTTATATCAGCAAAAACCATTACAAACAGGCATGTAAGCAATACAACATAATGTGTTTAGAGTGAAATGGTCTAGAGATAAGAACTGTGAGCTTCATAGTGTTTTACTTAATTTACTGTCTGGCTCTGACACAGATGATTGTATATGACAGGAAATATGAGATAAATTATATTATGTTAAAATATTGCATCGAAATTACACGATTATAATTCATCCTTTTATTCATCTTTGACAGCTGTTCTGAAGGAAAAACAGTTTCTCTTACCCTATTAATACTGGTCGGTTTTTCTTTTTTAAAAATCCCTGAAAGGGTAAATGAAACAAAACAAAACCCCCAGGCAAGGTACCGTAGCTTTTTGTGCTCTAACATTTGGGAAAGAGCAAAACAAACGTACCATGGCACTGGAGTTGCTCAGTGAGAAAGTTTCTTGCAAATACAAGCCTAATAGTTTAAAAGAAACGTTAAGCTGCCTCCTTCCCCCTTTCCCACCTTCCACCTCCCCCCACCAAACACACACTCCAGGCACCCCTATGCCATGTCACCCATGTCCGCCCAACGATAAGTTGAGTGGTCTGTGTTAGGAATCCGAGAGACCCCCCTACACCAGAGGGCATTTCAGCAGCGTGTCCACTGGCAAGGGGAAGACGAGGCATTTTGCAGCTGGGAGGAGAGGATGGCTTCCCTGGCTAGGATGGAGCCCTGAGACAGGTTTTCTGTCCCAGCCTCCTTAACTTCAGGCTATGCCCACCCGCCGAAGCCCCTCCCCACCGCATCCCACCTCCGTCTTGGGGAGAGGGGCGTGGGATGGAAAACAACGACAAACAACAACATCGCGACCAAAACAACAGGTCACCACCCACCCCGTGGGATACAGTCAGACCTGCTGAAGAAAGGGGGAAAGAGAGACCAGAGTACAAAAAGAAAATGCCCCCGTGGCGCTGCGGTTTTCAGCTTGAGAGAAAAACATGCCTGTATTCTACCTGCTGTGGGAGCGGTCTCGGTCCTGGTCCTGGTCCCCCTGGCTCCCGCGCCTGTCGGTGCAGCCCCGTCTCTCCCGCGAGGCAAAGCCGCGGCGCGAGCTCTGCGTGTTGTGGTGGGAAGCAGCACTTACCTCCGGCCCCCTGTGGGCACCGATCGATTGCTCCAGACCCGGGCAAAGTGTGTGCGAGAGCAAATCGTGGGGAGCCCGGAGCAGCCGGAGTCAGTGGCGAGTCCGGCGGCGAGCGGAGGGGCGTCTGCGCCCAGCCTCTCACTCACTCGGTCTGAGCCATCATGGACTCTGCGTGCTCCTCTGCCGAGGGTTTCACACCCAGATTGGCTCCCCCAAATCCAATCCGCGGCTCTACAACAAAAGATTTCTCTTTACCGAGACAGTAGTAATACGTCCCAGGGCAAACCGGATGTGAAATAGGCGGTGACTTCATGCCAGAGAGATTTTATTTTAGAAAGGAAGGTGGTACCAGTCTCTGGATCTGGAGACCAATCCGCCTTTTTTTTTTTTTTTTTTTTCTTTTTTTTTTTATATGCAGCACAATTTAACTTGCACCGCTTTGGCCCTAATCTCCTCCCCGAGCTACAGACTCAGATCCTTCCACCATCAGATGGCTGCGAGCTTTCCCTGTTTGTGGGGAGTCCAGATGGGGGAGGGAAGGGTAGACAGGGGGAGAGATTTAGGACCCACATTCAGGATTATTTTTTTTCCCCCCTTTCAATTTAGGAGCACCCTATGTTAACGGGTGCCCGTTAAAAACAAAGCTGATCAGGGTAACTGTTCCGCCTTTGATCAAAATTGTCATCAGCGCATGCAGATGAATGACTGCAAGCCGCGGAGCAGGGAGATGCAGGGCTACACATGTGGCGCACGCTCCGCTCTCCTCCATCTCCCGCACACGCACTCCCACACACATGTCTGAGCGCCCGTCTTGCAGAGTCACGAATGGTGAGGAATGGCCGGAAGAGAGTTCCGGACAGTAGGGAACCGGCTACAGGGTTTAGAGAATCTTTCGCACTTTCCCCCGGTTGTGAGCGCTTTCCAACCCACCTTCATCTGTAGCTTAGATAGAGGACAGCAGGAGTACGCTCCGAACCGGGTTTTAACCTTTGGATGCGATTGTTTGTTTACTTGGTGGTGGAGAAAACACAGGCTCCTTAAATGTGAACAGTGCTGGGTCCCCGACACAAGGAGTATTTAACTTTAAATACATCGCCCAGGCCATTTCTAGGTTTGAGATTCATATCTCCATTCCCACAATCTTCCCTTTGCCTCCAATTCCATCATTCTAGGGATTAGGAACACGGGAGAGGGGGAGGAGAGATGACCAAAAAGATGTTTAGAAGTCAGGACCAAACCCCCTCCTGCTGTTTACCTCTGCCCTCTTCTGTTACCCGCCCTGGTGGCTCTCCACCCACGAGTAATTATATTAGGGAAGGAGGGTGTGTTTCAATCGCAGTCTCAGTAAATTTCTAAGGAGTCAGGGAAGGCTGTAGTTCTCTCCTTGGATTTTGTGAATGGGTGTTTGTAGCAGGGAGGAGATGGGTGCTGTCTTGCTGGGATGCTTGCTGAAAGGACCCAACGCGCTGGGAGCTGTCCCTTCAGCACTTTAGCCAGAACTAGATGGAAAAGATGGGGTGCCTACACATAAGGCTTCTGGTAAATAAACTCCGAACTTTCAACTTCAGTGAGCTCCAGCCATGTTTTCCCCAAGAGGACTTCCAGCAGAGGAGATGCTTCTGATGGGGCAGGGCTTGGCTAAGCAAAGGGAGCACCAGTCCTTACCACTCATAGGTTTGGGTTCCACCCGTGTTCCTTGATTTTGTGCTGCAACACAATCATCTTCCATGATGAAAACTTAAGGCAGGTGATTGAAATGGCGAGGAATATAGCATTAAAGACCACATTCACAGTCGGGTTTGTTTATCCTCTGAGTTTTCAAAGGGAAATGTTAACGGGAAATTATTTCAGAAATAAATCTTTGAGGAAGGGAGAATTGAAGACCAGCTTATGATACCCTATTTCTGGGCAGCAGTTGCCTACTCTGCTGAGACTTAACAAATGTTCATATATTCTTAAAGAGACCCATTAAAGAAACATCATAACTTCCCTATGTTACATGACCCAATTTTTATTTAATTTGTCTATTAATTTAGTTATTGAGCAGTTCTGAGACTAAAACTCATTTTACTAAGGTTTGAAACCTGAGGTTAACAATAAGAAAACATTATGTGTGGTTTTTTTCACCCGATAATATGTAATACAATTCCATAGTTTTGTTTTGACTCAACAAAGACTGATAGTCCTAAAAATGTGATCTTTTAATGTATTTTTCTCTTAGTTGAATTGTTGCAGCTTCTTTTACTCTCCTCTGCAAATTGAGAATAACTTTATTTCCTATACCTAATGAATACAACCAAATCACCATACTGATGATGTTTTTATGAGCACAGCCACTGAAACTTGATCATTTGAACAGTAATCTCTGAGAACAAATCCAATCACATCTTGCTTCCGACTGTAAGAGTCATGTAACTATCCAATAGGAATCAATTGCATAGCAATTCCATATATTTTCAAACAAGTATTTATAAATAACTATTGGGTATATCTTAAAATATAGCACACATATGACAATGAAAATGTCCATACTATTATTTTCTATTTCAAAAACTCAAAGGTAGTTTTTACCAGATGATTAATGTGTAACTTGTTTTGGGATATGTATGTTTTTAATAAGTAAATTTAATAACTTGTGGGTGTTTAAAATTTGATAATTTGACCATTTGAAAAAACAGCAATTGCAACTCTAAATTATGATTGTGTTTATTATTTCCCATCTGAGGTATTATTACCATTTGCACATAATACCAGAGAGAATAAAATATAAGAAATTAATGAAAGGAAATAATTTACTTTATATTGTCTTGTTAATTTAACCCCTTAGATAATTGTTGAAATTATTTTTATTTTTTACCTAGGGGAATGAATCTCTTCAAAGTGTGTGCAAATCTGATTGAAGTTTTGAAATAACAATAACCATAATGTTCAATATTCTTAAAATGTTTACTTGGTGCCAAATAATATGCTAATCAGTTTGCATACGTCATGCCATTTAATTCTGAAAACATGACTGTGAGAGAGAGTCTTCATATCCCCATTTTACAAATTATTCAATAAATTTTGAATTATAGAGAGCATGAGACTTGCCCAAGGCCCCACAGCTGGTGCATGTTCATGTTGGAATGCAAACCCAGATCTTCTGACTTCAAGGCTTATTCTCTTAACTACATGTCTATGTGACTTTATTTCCTTACTCTGTGCTAGTGAGCTCGAGTTAAAAATCTATCTTATTTATCTTATGTCTATCGTTGACCATCTTCATATCTGTCACATGAAATATTCCCCTGAGTATTTATTCACACCGAGACTTTTTATTTTAATGATCTAGTACATCCAACTGCAATGGAATAGGCTTACTTTTAGTATTTCAGAGGCTTCTGCTATTTTCCTCCTGCCTTATGGGGCCAGCTGCAAAGGCCTTCCAAACAGGCACTGGTTCTGGGCGGAAGGGATTCGAGGTCAAACCTAGGACCAGCGATCCTGGGGAGGCCTAATAGCTCTATTTCTAGTGTTGCAGTCTGGTACATTTTGCTTTTTCTGTCAATTTTAAATGGCAGGGAGCCCTGACCTAATTGAAGAAGTGGCACTGATTCTTTTCAACAGAAATGTTTTTACTTTTTTTCAACTAAATGTGAACCCAAATGAGAAAAAAATAGTAAGAGTGTTCTCATCAATTCAGTGTGGCTTTTTATCATGTACAAAATAAATTGGAGTGAGGGAAAAGAAGATACAAGTAAAAAGGATAAAATATCAAATAAGCTTCAGCTGAAATCTAGAATGAAGTGATCATTTTCAAAGTAATTGTGTGGCTCAGATATATACACTGAAATTATATTTTAATGTTAGCATACTGTGAAACGTGGTTATCAGTTTGCAACAATAAGCATACAGGTTACAATTAAACACGATTTCCCTCCACTTGTGTATATATAGTTAGATTTTATATAGAATATTTACATTCACTAAACTAGCCCTTTTTTCTAATTTCCCCGTATAAAATAAAGACCATCTTATTAATGAACTATTCTAGCACACCCAAAAGGCTAGCCCTGCATTTATAATTGTTATTGAAATAAAGGTTTGGTTTGGGGAAAGGAAAAGACTATGATGTACGTAATTGAGTAATTTTAAACCTTACGCTAGATACTTTTTTTTTCATCTGGATTATTTAGACAAATTCTTTTGTCCAACCTGGAAGGCTATTTTAATATCTCAGCATAGTGAGAGGTATGGTAGGTATCGTGAAAACAAAATCAAATTTCCCCCAAAATACTTGAGTCCTAAATATTTGGCACTCTAAAGGGACTTAGAAATAGTTAGCCGCAACCGCTTTGACAGATCACAGAGACGGTGCAGTTTTTCCTGTGATCTCTGCAGAGGCAAAACCCGGGTTAGCCCGGCACATTGAATGCTCATCCATGGACATATGTCTGATGTCACTTACACCTAATAGCTGTATGTTACTGAAATTTTCTGAATATCATGTTTTAAAATGAGGTAACAGAGCCTCCTTAGCTGGTTATGGCATAACATGGGAAAAAATAATCCTCTTGTGTAACTCCTAAGAGTTGTCTGATGAATGCCATTTTCCTTCTCTTTTATCTGAACATAGAGTCATCATTTTTTAGCATTTTGATGCATTGTCAATAGTATGCTTATGTAACTCATAATACTGATTATATTGTCCATATCTTACATAAGATTTAACTGAGACATAAAATATTCAGTTGTCAGACAAGGTACTATGACAAGCTAACTCCCACGCCACTTTCATCCTAGGCCTGTGTTTTTATTTATAAGGTATTCAGAGAAAAAGGACACTTTTCACTGCACCTGCCCTAGGCGTAGAGTATTTTGCACACACTCCAAACCAAGGAGATTTGAAGAGCCTAAGCTCCATGGTAGATCCAACCACAGCACGTGTTCACACCACAGCTACTACAGCCAGCCATGGACGCCCCTGGAGTACATTTTACATTATTTTTCCATAAGATCTAAGAAGGACCCAACCAATACCCATATATATGTCACACATATGACTTAATAGTCATATAGGTAGGACACTATTTAGTTTTCTTCCGTGGCAGTCTTCATTTATCAGCAACTCATGTGTAACCCAGGTTCACCCATTTTCCTTCAAAGTCTTCTCACTTTGTCAAACCCATCAACCCAGGCAGGAAAATACAGATTTATTTAGAGTTAAGAGGAGTTATAATATGCTGATGGTTGAAGGATATTTTAGAATATCAAATAAAATATCAATAATTTTACCCAGAAAGTGTGGATCAATGGTTGAGCATCAACCCATAAACCAAGAGGTCACTGGTTTGATTCCTGGCCAGGACACATCCTGGGGTTGCAGGCTTGATCCCCAGTAGGAGGCATGCAGGGGGCAGCCAATCAGTGATTTTTCTCTCATCATTGATGTTTCTACCTCTCACCTTCTCCCATTTTCTCTGAAATCAATAAAAAAATAACAATATCAATAATTTCCAAAATGACTCTAGATACCATTAGCAACTTGAAGAGTGTAATGTAGTAAGTCAGGAGGGCATAGGGAAGCAGATATTGTTAATTAAAATGTCACAGTTTTAGATGTTATATTTGTAGATGTTATATCCTATATGAGTTGACATAGGAAGCATGTACTCTATTTTTGTGGGGAAATGAAGACATTCAGGATGTGTGTGTGTGTGTGTGTGTGTGTGTGTGTGTGTATACATAGTCTCTTTAAACTCCTTTAAACCATTAGAATCCTTATCTACCCCTATTTTTCTTCTTTAAGGTGAACATAATGAATAGATATTTAATCAGTATCATTATTGTTTAGCATGCAGACTGAAAGATAAAGATCTGAGTTGGGGACTCAACTTAGATTACTTATCAGAAATAATAATAATAAATAGGCATGTTGATACCCAGAAACTGCATTTTGTTTATGCAGAGCCTTCTGGCATGATTAGGCCTATGCCTTGCTTAGAATATTGAGGATTTTAATGTGGCCTACTTATCCTGTTGGGCAGCTGCATTTACATATTTGTGTGAATTTGTAAAACACAAAAAGTGACACAAACAGTAAAGCAGCATTTAAAAAATCCTTCAGCCTTCCCTGAATGGCTGTAGTATTTGTGGAAAGGATATGAAATGGAAGGATTTACTAGAACAAAGATCAAGAATTAAGACACTAATGCCCCATCTGTTCCATAGTTCCCAGTTCTTGGTGTTCACAATAATTGTGTTCTGTGGAATAAAATGAAAATGAGTTTGTGGCTGTGAATGCATTTTTATTATGATTATTCATAAATATATTTAAATGTGACTAATGTCCTTGTGTTAAATGTAGGAAATAGAACTAATTCAATTTTTTACTGTAATTTAAAACTAAAAAAAGATCTCTCAACCTAACCCATTTCCAATTTTGATTTTAATAACATTCACTAAGATTTTTATTAGAGAAAAATTTACAGCCTCTATTTTAATTACATCTGTGAGATTAGGCATGGGTAGGGAGGAACTGATGAATTTTAAAGATGAGTGATGATCACTTTTGAGTAGTTTTATTTATGAAACTAGAAGCCCCTACAAATCTTTGAAATACAGACTTTCTCCCATGAGAACTCTAGGTTTGGGCCAGGAAGCACTGCAATGGATGAGTAAATCGGTACAACGTAAGAAACTAGATAGCACAGAACCAACTTAACATATAGAATCAAGATGACAAAGATATATTTAGGTGTCCTACACTTCGGTGCTTCTAAGATGACAGTGCTTAGTTGCCTTGGGAAGATGTAAAGTGTGATTTTGAACACAATTGAGTGGGCTTACTATTTGTCACTACTCATATTTGGTGTTAAAATTTAAACATAAAGTAGACAATTTTCAATTTTCATTTAAGGAGATAAGAGAATGAACTCCAAAATACCATTTCTTCCCCGTACAAAAGGAATGATCTCCTATTTAATACCTATAATATACCAGACACTGTAGTGTGTGTGTTTTTTCAGATAACTTTCGCAATTGCATTCTCACGATAATGCTGTTTACAGATAGAGAACCTAGGTTCAAAACAAATAAGAGATTTTCTCAGAGACACATGGCTTATAAATCAGCCTTGATTTTAACGTAGGCATAGATCTCGTGGCTTCAAAAACTTGTGATTATAAGGCAATGAATGTAAATCTCTCCCGTGTAGGGCGGGAGAAGCGCTGTCATGAGAGACTGATGAAAGCAGTTCTGATCACAAATAGTTACACAATGAAATGCAGGCCTTATGAATTAGAAAGTTTTTAGTGATTAGTAGAGGTCAGTGGTCGGCAAACTCATTAGTCAACAGAGCGGCAAGCCGCATGTGGCTCACGAGCCGCAGTTTGCCGACCATTGGTATAGGTAATCAGAGTCACACACTTAAGAAAGTAGAATTTGGAGTCAGATATTTTCTTTTTCTGGCCATTACTTACTGTTTGGCCACCTAACTGTCCTGAGCTTCAGTTTCATTATTTTTCACAGAGGACTAATAATTTACTTTACATCGAATATTAATGAGCTAATACTTGCAAAGTAGATAACATATTAAAATATATCCACTAATTGATAACTATGGTAATTATTAATATAATTTTTGCATTGTTAACGGTCTGTGAAAACATACAACTTTTCCTAGAACATTTCTTAGCTTTCCTAATTTTGAAATTAAGTTTTTGTACATCACAACCGATTATGTTGTGGCTTTGCAGTGGAACCAACTCACTTAGCCAAAATTTATCAAATACCAGGCTGACCATTTGGTTCTTTTGATCATATAGTTATAGCCTTAATCAAGAAAGTTTTGGCCTTTGCAAAGAAAGCGAATTCATTATCTCATAGAAATTCAAATTAGCAGGTTGTAGGACATAAAACAAAATGTTTAAGGCCGAAGCAACTGCAAGACTCAACCATAACCCTACGACAGGAGGCAAGAAATTCTGTCTCCATCCAACTTCTGCTCAGCTATTTTGGCATTGAACGGTATGTTTAGTGAAAATATAGGATAGCTTAATATTGAAATCAGACAAAGTGGAATATAAAATAAATGGGATGAAAATTAATGAATAAGAGTTTAAGGAAAATATCTACTCTTGCTCTGCCTTGCCCTTTTCTGACAACTGGAGTAGATATTGCTAAAGGAGGAAGCAGTTCAGAAACTCTAGAAAGGAACATTGAAAGACAAGCCATTATTATGGTTTCGGCAAATTCTGAAATTGAAAAGCCACTGTTCCTGGACAAAGAAAAATCAAGGAAAAGCCTTGTGGAGATCCATTTTTATACAGTGCTTTTCCTTTTATTTATTCACGTGGGAATACTGTAGCAGGGAAGTTCGTTCCATGATGAACCAAGTGAATCATACCAGTGTTCTGAAGTACAAATTAAACACAAATGTCAGCTCTTATTAAATTGAAAATCATACAAAACATTCTGTTTTGTTTTATGAATCTTTAATAGACCAATTTGAGCATGCTTATATTTCTTCTACAGTATCAAAGTGGAACGCAGCCAGAATTTAGAAACAATGTCTGAAAAACAACTTAACTACACTAATGTTCTGTGCTTATCCTTCATTCTTAGCTCTGTGAACCATGTTAAAATACTACAGTTACTTTTTGGGTGACCTTGAGAGACTCTTACCTCTAGGAAAACTAGCTATTTCAGGAATTGAACTGCCCTAAGTTAGTCTGACAGCCATATGTTTAAATCATGATTTCAGCGCCTGGAGAAATTTTTGTCAGGCTCCCAAGCAAGTCAGCAAATTCAGGAGAATTGCCCTGTGGCTTTAGAAGAACATGTTTGGGGAAGGTCAGTCAAGGTTCAGAAAGCCTTGGCTTAAGGAGGACACAAATACAAGCCCTATTCTCAGACAGAACAGCATCTACCTCATATACAAGTATTATTACACTTATATATATACTTATGGAACGCCCCATAAATTATGAAAAAAAAATCCATTACAAAATGTGGCCTCCTCTCCTCACATCTCCTAAAATCAATGTGTAATTTGGCCCAGAGAAACATATAAGAACAAAAGAAAATAAAAATAAAAATAGAAGAGCTTGTGAGGCACCAGGAAAATGTAAGAAGGGGAGAAAAAAACCATTCAGGACTAAATTTGTTTAAAACTTACTGTAACTTCTAAGCTATAATGCATGGGCACAGATAGGAGAAAGTGTAAGATTTGAAATTGTAGCCCCAAATTTTTTTTTTATCATTCTTCACTTTGAAATATCATTCTTAGGCTAAAGTTGCTAAAATCACTTATCTTTTGAAACACATTGACTAAGACAGTGGTCAGCAAACTCATTAGTCAACAGAGCCAAATATCAACAGTACAATGATTGAAATTTCTTTTGAGAGCCAAATTTTTTAAACTTAAACTTCTTCTAATGCCACTTCTTCAAAATAGACTCGCCCAGGCCGTGGTATTTTGTGGAAGAGCCACACTCAAGGGGCCAAAGAGCTGCATGTGGCTCGCGAGCCGCAGTTTGCCGACCAATGGTTTAAGACATAAAGAGAAGTATGCTCAGCACATCAAATATCAGGGAAAAATGAAAATTTTATGAAATCTAAAAACATGACTCTCGGACAATATAGTAAGCAGTTATTTGTTCATGCCACTGTTATTTGAGGAGCCCTCAGTAACCATGCTTTGTTCAAATAATTATTTCTGTCTAGTTTCCAATTCAAAATCCAAATTTGAGATTCTCTCATTTAACAGCATTCTCTTACTCTATCAGGGACACACCATTCTCAAGCCTCACTTTCCTATGCCCATTTGCAGAATTCATATCTGTATATATTTCTGCTTCGGAATTTCAAAAATTTATTTCAAACAAGATCTTTACAAATATAGTGAATAATCTGCTCAGATTAATTTTTTAGAATTGGTTAAGTCAATTCAGATGTCCCTCTGAAGGAAGAAATGTGAATAAAGACATAAAAAAATGGGGGGGGGGGTGAGGGAACCTAGGCATGGGGATTGTACTACCAGATGTAAAAATATACATGAAGAAACTACAATAAATAGACTCAATAGTTCTGGTCCAGAAATACCTGTACAGAAATAAAAGCAATGAAGAGCACAGAGACAGATTTATGCATATATGAGGAATTTTATGAGAAAAGGTAGAATTCCAAATCATTGTGAAGTAACTTATTTAATACATGGAACAGGACTATGAGTCATACAGTAAAAGAGAACTAAACAAATGAATAAAAAAAACCTTAAAATTAGATTTTCACTTCCAAATATAAATAAAAATGGGTTCCTGGTAAAGAAAGAAATCTTTAAAAACTACTATATATCAACTAAGGCAACACTAAAAGACAACTCACAGAAAAATGGATAAAGAGGATGAAATTGTACATTTATAAGGAGATTCTGCTAGCAGAAACATGAGAGCAGGCATTAAACTCTAATTGGGATCAAGTAAATGCTAACTAAAACAATGTAATGCCATGGTAATCAGACTGAAAAAAATTAGAGAATTTAACTTTCTTTTTATTGAATGTATAGGTTGCAAATGTA
Organism: Corynorhinus townsendii; assembly: GCA_026230045.1. NCBI lineage: Eukaryota > Metazoa > Chordata > Mammalia > Chiroptera > Vespertilionidae > Corynorhinus > Corynorhinus townsendii. Next base: position 159,403,916 of record JAPDVU010000006.1, on the reverse strand, counting down.
GAACTCAATAAAACATCATCCTACACAGTGCATCGTATACCCATGGCCCCAGACAAAGTCTCTTTCCACCCCCATTTCCTCCCCTTTTGCCCACCTCCACCTAACTCCACACCTCTTTCCCTCTGTCTGTCAGTACACTGTTGTCTGTGTCTTTTTGTTTAACCCCTTCTTTCATCCGGTCCCCCATCCTCCTTCATCTCTGACAACTGTCAATCTGTTCCATGTACCCATGCCTCTGTTTCTATTTTGTTAGACAGTTTATTTATTTAATGTTCATCTCAGTTGCTGGTAATAAAATTGGTAGCAATCTGTTAGTATATATTAAATGATAAATATATACAAAATTTCAATTTGTAATTCTATTTGTAGGAATGCATTCTGTAGATATTTTAATGCAAGTAGGGAAGGGTATATATAGTTGAAGTCTTAATGTAGGATCAACTATCTGTAAATGCCTCTAAAATTAGAGGCATCTTAAAAGTTCAAAAATAGAAGAGTAGCTGAATAAATTTTGGTATACTTACACATATAACTATGTGTATGTAGTGTTTTAAAAAATATATCCATTGACATAAGAAGGTACTTGCAATGTATTGCTCAATCAGAAAGCAAACACCAAAATAGTATGATCCCTCTGGTGACCACCATACTATTATCTGCGCCTGTGAGGTTTTGTTTGTGTGTTTTTCTTGTTTTGTTTTGTGTTGTTGTTTTTTTTTATTGGGGGGTCGGGGCAGTAAAAGATAAAGGGAGTCAAATATATGGTGATGGAAGAAGATTTGACTTCGGGTAGTGGGCACACAATATAAGATACAGATGATGTATTACGGAATTATACACTTGAAACCTATATAATTTTATTAGCCAGTCACCCCTAAACAGAGATCACACCTTTCTATTTTATCCTTTCCATATAATATGATTTTTTTTTTAGTGAGTTTGCACTTCTTTTGTAAGAGTGTTTATAAAACAGTAACAAAAAGGAAAAAAAGCAAGGATTTTATTTTGATTCCTGGGTATAGAAGAAAAGAATCAGTGACACTGGCGTTCAGCTAAAACCTCAGAAGTCTGACTCTCAGCTTACAGAGCCAGGTTTGTTGTTATAATTATCACCCAGAAAGAGTTGGAGTCTCAGAATTGCTGAGATTTCATTCACTTCTCTCGGAAGTTGAGGAGAAAGTGGCAGCATAGTGCTAGAAGCTCATACTCACCTTCCCCATTTCCTAATTATATAGTCCTCCAGGAGTAACACTTCCCTGCAGAGAAGAGACACTCAGTTCAGAATCTTAGGCACTGCTCCAAAAAAAAAATGGGCATATAGGCTTACCATAAACTCAAAAAAACAAATGATTGAAAAATAGAGGCTTTCAATCAGCTGAGCAGACATGGTTGAGTATGAAAGACTCCCTGGTGCATGCTATAAATACCAGATCGTTTTCACAGTATTACCCAGAGTGCAGACTTACAGCCACTTTGTGTGTGTGTGTGTGTGTGTGTGTGTGTGTGTGTGTGCGCGCTTTCAGGCAGAATTCATTTTGTGCTTGCTAAAATCCCTAGGGAGCATATGTTTAAGTATGTTAGCACCGTATTGATGGGAGCCAAAGTTTTTCACCTACTTCTCTGTCTATAGTCTTTGGAACTCTTCACCAATTATATAAATCTCATAGGCTATTGTTAAGTGAATCTGCTCTTAATTTTTGTTTTTCAGTTTTGCACAACAGTTATGTAAGCAAACAGCTATAAGACCCTATCAAGCATGATCTTTTCTCTCATTTGGAAGCTTGTGGTTTGTGTCTCTGTGTGTGTGTGTGTCTCCTTCCCCATGGCCGCAGCTAGGAGAATAGGTTTTAAAACATGGAGTAAATTTAAGCCTCACCAGTGGCTCACTTGGCTGGAGCTGCATCCCATCCACCAAAAGGCTTCAGGCTCAATTTCCAATCAGGGCACACACCCAGGTTGTGGGTTTGATCCCAGGTTGGGGCACATACATAGGTACCCAATCAATGTGTTTGTCTCACATCAATGTTTCTCACTCTCTGTAGTCACTAAAAACATATCCTTGGGTGAGGATTTAAACACACACACACACACACACACACACACACACACACACAACAAAAAACAAAACAAACAAACAAAAAAACAGGGAGTAAATTTAAATGTCTCAAGTTTCCCTGTTTTCACCCCTAAAAATATACCATCATACATTCACTGTTTATGGGGGCACTAAAAAAACACTGTTAACCCTCTTGGTCAAGAAAAAAGTATAAATGCATGCATCATTTGGACAAAGAAGGACAATGTTTCCACATCTGAATATACAATGCAATTTGGGCATCTATTTTCCATAAGTTAAAAGCACAGCTTTCGGCCTAAAGGATGAAAAGATCAGGCTCAATCTTTGATAAATATATCTGCAGGATTTTGTTGAAACGCTTCTAAGTTTAAAAACTCTGATCACTGCATTTTATTACCGAGTTATGGCAGATGAGTTTAGCATTTCTATTCCTTTATTTATATATTGAGCGCCTTTTATGTGGCAGGGAATTGTTCTAGGTACGAGGAATATGGTACTGACTATGAGTGACCAGTTCCCTCCTTCTGGCTCCAGGCCTGTTAGGGAGCAGAGACAAATATAAATAAGAGAATAAATACATTCTAAAATCTCAGCTGGCTCTGCATGTTATGAAGCAGGATGAAAAGGACAATGTGATCAGGGGCAGCATCTTTAATTAGGGAGGTCAGGGAAGGCCTTCCTAAAGGAGTGACACATGGTCTGAGGTCTGCCATGTAGTTTGGGGAAGAACATTTCAGGAGGATGGAGAAAAAAGAGAGTGAGAACAAGGGGAGGAGAATAAAGGAGCGAGGATGGGAGAGGGAGAGAGAGAATGAGAAGAGACAGAGGCTTGAACGAGAGGAATAAAAGCAGTGTTGCTGGAATATATGAGTGAGAGGAAATGTGATACTGGATACATTTAGCAGTTAGTGCAGGGGCTGGATTATATTGGGAAATATAGACCATAGTCAGCTGGAATAAATGCTGTCTCTTTTCCTTTGTGAAGTTAAATTGGATCACTTGCTGCATTTCTTTAAAAACGATGAGTGTTCTAAATATAAGAAACACATTTGTGCTCTAGAATTCGGGTGTATGGATTTCTAGAGGGAAACATGCCTTTACCTAGGAACTTTTGGAGAACAAAACTAAGTATAATTACAATTAACTACCACTATTACTATTATTACTACTAAAACACTAATACTTCTGCTACTACTAAAAGTAACAATAGAAGTAATGAGCAAAAGGAGGAGGACAGGGAGGAAGAAGAGGAAGACTAGAAGGAAAACAATTTATGGAGAGATTCCTGTGCCAAGAACTACATTTGATGCTTTACATACTTTCTCTAAACTTCAAAATTACTCTGCAAAATGCTTTGATGCTCCTTTCAGAGATGGAAATTCAGGCTCAGAGAGAAAAGTTCTTCACCTGAAATTTTCACCTCGCCTGTGCCCAAGCCAGGATTTGACCCCTGGCAGCTCTCTGGCTCCAGACCCAGGATTTTTGTGGAATATGTAGCCTGTGTCCTGGTACAGCCTCTTCCACTGCAGATGCTCTTCCCTCCTAAAGCAGGCGGCTCTGCCATCAGATGATAGAGAATGGTGGGATCCCAACAGAGATCGTGGAGGTTCAGTCCTGGGACAGAGTGATTGGTGCCTTCTGTCGGCATTGTTTGAAAAGCCTGAGCCTGTACAACAGCTGAAATACAGCACATGCCATGTGCTCTTCCTGTGGCTCCACAGCAGACAACAGATGCACCAGGCCTGACCGAGACGATGGGCAGAAGTGCCCAAATGGATCATCTGTCAGGAGAGTATAGTTGACCCATGTTTTATTCCAGGCGCTTCCAGGCATTGGTGTTTTGGAAGAAAAATAATGACTTTCTGGAAAATACCTCTAATGAGGAGATTTTATCATCCTGGAGAATATGCTTCACAATTGCACCAAGTCAAAGGGAAGGGAACACTAAAAGTTATCTGAACTAATGAGGCAGGTTTGACATAATAGAAAGATAGAAGATGAAGCCGGAGGAGATCTGCAGTCCAGTCCTTGGGTAATTAGTCTCTAAAGACATGGAGTTACCCTTGGTGGTGGGGGGAACTAAAGGAGATTGTCTAGATCAGTGTTTTCCAAACTTTGGTACAAAAAAATGCATGTTTCTAGAAATGCTAATGTTTTCTGAAGTTAGTATTTCATAATTTGAAAAAGCTTTGGCAGAATTCATCCATATTTTTTTTTCTTAGTAACAGACCATGTTTAGTTTTATATTTGAGAAAGACATATAACCACATTAGTAGGCATATTATAACCAGGTATATATGCATACACATAAGTATATTTCCAAGTCTATATTTTATTGAAGAAGCCAATGACATGCAGGTCAAATTTCCGGTTGTGGAATGGTCCAGAGCAAATATCAAGAGTGTGCAAACCACTATAGTAGTAAGTTCTTTGACTAGTGAAAGACCACTAGTGTTTATTCAGGGGACAATATCAATTCCATGACCCTCACCAACAGTCAGAGGAATTCAAGGAATGCTGACTCCTGTGCCAATAGAAAGCCTGTGTTTGAAAAAACTCCAGGAATTATGTTTTTTTTAATTACCATTCTCCATTTTTTTGTAAAAGCACAAAAATCACAACCATCTTCAGATTGCTCCATGCTGAAGATAGTTGTGATTTCTTGGCCACTGTGCAGACCTCTTATCTCTCTATCTCTGGTCAAGGAGGCTCCCATTGTCCTGGGCCCATCCTTTCATTCCTGGCATTGAGAAGATGCTGACGTGGTTAGTGCTGTGCCCACCTGGAGTATTGTGACGGAGGCCAGGGCCGTTTTCACTGGAGGAAGTGCCATCTACACTAAAGAACCAATGGCTACAGCATCAAAGAAAACGTGTGTAGTCTCTATTTCAAACAAAACCGTCATTTCATTGGGAAATAATGACAACCTTAGGATCCCCTATCATCTCTAACATAGAAACAAAACAAATGTATATATCCAGCCTCATGAGTTCTTGTACCAAGCTCCTACCACACCAGATTTTGAGGAGATTCTGAGCTTCCCAACAATCCCACCTCTGAAGGATGGCACGTACATTGCAAACTTTTTGGAAGAGCTGTGAAATGTTTCTGAATGAGATTTCTAGCTGAGGAGTTGCATTTTTATGGGGTCTCCATGGTGAAGAGATAAATTACAGTCTTTATTGTAATGGTGGCTTTTGCTGTCATTTATATCCCAACCACAACTCATCACTTCAACCCTACCAACTAGGTTTCTAGGAGACATAAGTCTGTGTATGAAGAATTAGAACTCAAGGTCATCCATGCCACTTCTGCCCACCATCCATATTTCCTTTACAAAGACTCATGCCTGATTTTTAGAAAAATCTTTAAGAAAAATGCCTGAAGAAACAACATTTAGATCAGAGAGCAAAGACTAAAAGTTCCTCTGTTTAGAAACTAAATGTGACATAATTCAAATCAGATTTTTAAAACTAAGTAGAACACTGTGTGATTACTTCTCTTACAAAAGCAAGACATGAAAACAAATTATTTCAAATAATAAAAAAATCCTTCATTATATTTAGTTGAGGATCTGCCAGTTAAAAGATTAAGGAATCTTCCTTAGGTGTCTAGAAATATTTAGTACCCCAGTTTCAAAAGACCCCATTACATTCCAGCAGAGGTCATGTTTGGGAGCTCTTAATTATCAAATTTTACCTTTAGGGAAAAATAAGAACCTGTATACTGAAGGGAAAGAGTTCTCTTTTTTTGAGTTTCACCTTTAGCAATCAAATTAATCAAATAGGTACTTTTTTACTTCCCTGTCATAAAGTACTTATTTAGAAACCATTCAAATATAAATTGCTCTCAGAATCACACTAATTGGTTCTTTGGTAATTCAAGAGATCACTTCTTGATAAAGATAATGATAACCTCTCAAGGATCTATAAGGAAATTCATTTTTAAGAGCAGTTTTACTCATATTTTTTTCAGTTATAAATAGGAAGAAACACTTTAGAACGGAAGCATGAAAAGGATTCCTTAAAGAGATAGTAATGCTGATATTCATCATCTATACTCCTTAGAGTAAAAGGAGGGAAACCTCTGAATTATAACCTTGTAAAGAATCAGACTCACAGGTAATGGGATGACACCATATATTCCACTTACCACAGTTTTGGTTTTCCCAAAATGTAAAGACTTTATAATTGTCCATATTCCATTATTCGATATGGAAGAGGAAGACCAAAATCCCTTGTAAATTGTAGTGGAGGCCCTCAGTGGGAACATTATTTTTAAAATCCTTACAGCAAGCCCTAACCGGTTTGGCTCAGTGGATAGAGCATCGGCCTGCAGACTGAAAGGTCCCAGGTTCGATTCTGGTCAAGGGCATGTACCTTGGTTGCAGGCACATCCCCAGTAGGAGGTATGCAGGAGGCAGCTGATCGATGTTTCTCTCCCATAGATGTTTCTGACTCTCTATCCCTCTTCCTTCCTCTCTGTAAAATATAAATAAAATATATTTAAAAAAATAAAAAATAAAATCCTTACATCAAAACAATAAAGAAGGTGGTTAGCGCAGTATATTGACACATTGTTCCAAGTTGTTTTTTCCCCAAACAATAAAGTTTTAAAATTAATTTTAATGTGTCCTTTATTTGTATTATATTTTTCATAAATATAGAATTTTAAAACCACAGGAAAAATATTAAATTCTTAAGGATGTTTACCTCACTAAGGGTCTATGTTTTGTTTCCTTTTGTTTTATCAAGTTGCAATACTTTTTGTAGTTGGAATTTGACAAGTGACTAACAATAATAATTATCCTGATTTCACTCATACCACATAATGTGATATTTTCCACCAGTATAGTAGTTATTCAGAACATCCATATATATGAAAAGTCCAACTCAACCTAAAACTTATTTTTTGAATGGTTAAACTGTCTCAAGGCCAATGCTAAAACACACAAGAAACATAAAATAAAAAGTAAATTCTCAACAGGAAACTCATTTTGGTAACAAAAAATAGCAATTCAATAAAAAAAAGTATTGATATATTAATTATTGAGGGGTAGAGAAAATTTAGAGAAAAATATGACTGCCTCCAATTAAGGAAATACCAGGGATGGCTTTCTGGACAAGATGGGGAAAAATGAGGTTTTAAGGTTGACTGGAAGTTTGTCAGACTGAAAATTAAAATTCCCTAAAGATATGAAAGCATGGAGAAACCATGGAATGTGATGAATCTATTCATTACTACCTTGGCACTAAGTACATGTATATGTGTGTGTGTGATGGGTGAGTGGGGGTTGTTGATAAAGGTTAGAATGGAGAGGGATACATAGAGCAGTCCATGAGGAACTTGGCATTTTATCTTACAAAATAAAAAACAATGGGAACTGGTAAAAAAAAAAAAAAAACACACACACACAATAAACAAACACTAGATGGAAGAATCATATGGCCATGGAAAAATATTAAAGACCATAGTTAGCAATTGAATAGTATACAGGAATAAAATGCATCTATCTTGATAATAAAAAAAGATATAAATTGTTTTTACATATGGAATTGCCTTTCTGAGTTCAGTGGAATCCTATATAATAAAAGCCTAATGTGCTAAGTTGCTAAGTGTCTGGTTGACCTGTTGGCCATTCAACCAAAGCATAATATGCTAATGATATGCTAAGGCGGCTCAACTGCTAGCTATGACATGCACTGACCACCAGGGGGCAGACAGTCAACTGGTAGACCAGTCGCTATGACATTCACTGACCACTGGGGGGCAGACACTTGATGGGTAGGTTAGCTTGCTCCTGGGGTCCAGCCAATCCAGACTGAACAAGAGGGGCCGGACATGTCCTGGAGCCCTCCCACAGTCCCGCTTCAGCTTGCCAACCTCCCGCATCTCTCCCTGGCCTCAATCCTGCATCGGTGGGGTCCCTCGGCCTGCCTGCGCCCTCTTGCAATCTGGGACTCCTCAGGGTATGTCAGAGAGCCAATTTCAGCCCCATTGCATGGGGAAAGCTACTCACCCAGATCCAGGCTGAAGCTGCTCACCCAGAAGCCAGGCCCACGCTGGCGAGTGTAGCTATGGTGGCAGGAGCCTCTCCCAACTCCGCAGCCGCGCTGAGGGTGTCCAAATGCTGGGCCTAAGCTGTCAGTCAGACATCCCCTGAGGATTCCCGGACTGCAAGAGGGCACAGGCCAGGCTGAGGGACTCCCGAGTGCATGCATTTTGTGCAACGGGCCTCTAGTTTATTTATAAAATGAAATATATAAGGGAGTCACTCTGCTAATGGAAAGGACGTTTTGTACAGAAGAATCAATAAGTTCAAAGGCCTGTCTTTCAGGGAAGAATGTGGAGTAGTCTAGAAACTGACCAAGGGGCAACCGGGTTGGAAATTAATTAGTGACTGGCAATGTGAGCCTCTGAAATAAGACTGGAGAAGTAGGCAAGCTGTAGATCTTACAAGGTCCCATTGGTTACGAAGGGATTCCGAGTTTACTCTAAGTGCAGCAGGAAGCCACTGAAGGTCTTCAGTTAGAGAGTAACATGATCCGATGTGAGCTTTTAAATGATGTGGAGAATGAAGTAAAATGGAAAATGTATACTGACATGCACACCACACATGCTGCCTATCCTTTTTGGAGGATTTTGCTTGTGAAATTACATCTGGTTCAGCATTCCATTCAGAGGAGCTGTCATCTGTAGGGTAGGCCCCCACCCTGTGTGAGAGCATTCATGCTACTGGGAGGGCCGGCAGCTGGGCAGGAGGTGGGGAAACGTGGCACCTGGTGAGCAGAGACTTGGGGTGCTGTCACAGATTTCTCTGTACCCAGTGCCATGCAAAAAACATCCCCTGCCCCATACATACCTCCAAAGGGGACAGACATCATGTGGGGTGTGAAGGTGTATGTGCATATATGTATACTTTTTCCATTCCTAGTTTATTCTCCACACTATTCAAAAGCTCACATCAGCCCAGCCGGTGTGGATCAGTGGTTGAGCATCAACCCATGAACCTGGAGGTCACAGTTCGGTTCCCCATCAGAGCACATTCCTGCGTTGAGGGCTCGATCTCCTGTAGGGGGCATGCAAGAGGCAGCTGATTGATTATTCTCTCTCTTCATTAATGTTTCTTTCTCTCTCTCCCCCTCCCTTCCTCTCTCTTAAATCGTTATTTTAAAGGCAGGAATCTTACCTTTAAAAAGAAAAACTCACATTAGATCATGTCAGTCTTCTAACTGAAGACCTTCAGTGGCTTCCTACTGCACGTACAATAAAATATGAATTCCTTACATAGCCAGCAGAACCTTGTAAGAGCTAGGTCTCGTTTAAATGCTCACCTTGTCATTCACTCACTAATGTCCAACCATCTGGGCCTTTGGTCAGTTTCTAGAATACTCCACACTCGTCTCTGAAATATGGGCCTTAGGACTTACTGATTCTTCTGTACAGGATGTCCTTTCTATTATCAGAGTGGCTCCTCTATATATTGCATGCTATGGACTAAATGCCACTGAGCTCAGAAAGGTACTTCCACATGGTTCAAAGGGATGTTGCATCATGGGCTCTCTGTGGCCATGGTGACATTAACTATTGGAAGCTGAATAGAAACAGCTGACACAATGGGGTGCCCACAGGGTTTGGACTGAAACCTATAGTTAAAATTCCAGTTGTAAAACTTACAAGCTCTGAATGTTTGGATAACTTCCTTAAAAATAGTTTAGCCTCATTCTTTTTATTTTGCATCCACAGATTCATTCATTCGTTCATTCAGGCCCTGTTCTAGACACTGAGTATTAAGCAATGATGAAGACAGTACCTTTGCATTTGCGAAGTTTCCACTGATGATGGGGGATAAAGATTATAGATATATGTTACAATGTCAGGGAGTGATGACTTGGATGGAGCCTCTTTCGCACAGTTTGATCAAGAAAAGTCTTTCTTGGGAAACAACATTTTATTTAATGGGAAGTTAGTGCAAATCCAGAAACAATAATGGAGTGCTGCTGAATTAAAATTTATAGATACTGAGACCATTTTACAGTGTTGCAGTTTGGGGAATTAAGTGAAGTGTAAGGTATGCAGCACAGTGCATGAAGCCTAATCAGTATGCCATAAACGCTGGTCTCTTTTCCCACGGTTTCCATCTCCCATTGTACTCGCTGAGATTAAGGAGGGCTGGGAAAGAGATAAAAGTGCACTGATGTTGGCCAGCATTGCTATTTCTTGCAAACTCATACTCTCACACTGTGTGTGCATCCAAATGTGGCAAGTTATAAGCCCACTAAAATATGATACACTAAAAAAAATATTTCTTTTCAAATTCTTGACCACATTTCTAATAGCATCATGGTTTGTATTTATGCAATTTGAATTTCCTGCACATGTAATATGAAAATGGGGGGAGGAATTAAATTCAAACCAATATTAGTGTGTGTGCAATCCATTATTTGCTGGCTACATGACCTTTGTTTATATCACCTCATCTTTTTGAGATGTAATTTTCTCATCTGTCAGATGGCAACAGAATTTTAATCATAAAGTTAACATTTGGTGTGCCTACAATGTCATAATCTCCTGTTACATTTGTATTATTATTATTCCCATTTTACAGATGAAGAATCTGACATACAGACAAGTAACTTGCCCAAAGTTTTGTCACTGGTGAGTATAGGAAACAATATTTAAACTTGTTTACATGTAAGACGAGAGAAAAATTGTAAGCCTTTGAGATTTTGTAGTTCATTACCAAACACAGCTATTATGTGGTTGGAGCTTTTAATATACTCATGCATTAAGTCACAAATGAGGGAGCTCTTGGGTAAGTACTTACCAAATGCATTTTATTTAACATGTCTCATGTAACAATTACTATATACAGGCAATGTTCTAAGAACTTTATAACTATTACCATTTAATTTTGTGTCAACACGATAAGTACCAGTGTACTATGGTACTTATGGACTATGGCACTATGAGGTAATGTTTACACTTAACAGGTAGGACGACTGAGGCACAGAGAAGAAAATCAACTGTCCAAGGCCATAGAGCTATTATGTGGCATAGCAAGGCTTTTAAGCCAAGGAACTTGAGTACGTGCTCCTGGCATGATGCTATGATGCCTTCCATGTATTTGATACTAAGCTCCATAAATCTTGGACTAATTCCTTTCAGAATTCCTGGGTGTTGGAAATGTGGTTTTCTTCCATGGAGAAAGATCTCAGACAAAGTAACAGTCTCTGAGGATGACAATGAACTATGTAGGTACCCGTTAGACTCTGTTATTTTTTCCCTAAGAAGGATGTTACATTAGTATTTCTCTTATTCTTCAACCACTATCTTTACCGTGTCTTCCCATCTGTCCAATGTATTAGATATGTACTCAAAACATTTGGATGACTGAAATTTTGAATGGTGCTACTGGATATTTTGTCATAATATAAACACAGTTCTCAACTCTTGCTCCTTAAAAACACATACCTGGTTGTTCCCTTTGTTGGTAACAGTGCATCCTATATGTATCCAAGATCAGAAATGAGAATGTTCTCACCTGGAGCCACTGATAATCTCTAAAGAAGAACAATTATTCACAAAATTTCCAACCATGCGGCTCTGTACTCCATACTATATCTCTGTGTGGGAGAAAAAAAGAGAGACAACAAATATATCTTTGCAACATGGACGCTGGGTACTGTTTAGGAGTGAGCTGAAACTACATTTAGAGACAGATAGCTGAAAATGAAGGAAGGTTGCAAGTTGCCTACGGTAAAGAATGACCTATACATACACCTTTGCACACTGGTAGGTGCTCAAATGTTGTTGAATGAGTCAATGAGATTTGTAACTTACATGATGACTAGAAAGAAAAACACAGTATCAATGGACATTATTAGCTGGTGAAATCTTACCATAAAATCCCCATGTCTACTGAATATGAGCACTGTCACCTCCTGCAGATGTAGGTCCATGAAGTCTAGATTCAGTGGCTTTCAAACATGGACCATTTTTTAAATTTTAATTGAAAGTATTATTTAAATAGCATTTAATTTTATTAGTATTTTTATTTTAAGTAAATAGTAGTAATAGAAAATGTTTTTCCAGAAACCAAGATGGTGGCATAGGTAAACACCTAAACTGCTGCCTCGCACAACAATTTCGAAACTACAACTAAAAGACAAAACTGACATCATCCAGAGCCATAGGAAGGCTGGCTGAGTGGAAATTCTACAACTAGAAGGAAAGAGAAAAGCACACTGAGACTCAGAGGAGCTGCAAGAGGCAGAGGTACTGAGACACGTGCGTGGAGAGAACTGGCAACTGAGTGCGTGGCTGATTTTCTCAAGAGGGAGGAAGACAAAAGCTCCCAACTGCTCTGAACTCCAGTTCCCAGAGAGACTCTGGGGACCCAGACTCATTTGGGGAGAAACTGGACTGTCTGGCAGCAGGCAAAACTCGAGGGCAGCTTTCTCTCAGAGGTGCTTACAGTGATTACTATGGGACACTGAGGAGACGCAGGGGTCTCCTAGGGCAGGGCTGACAGGAAGCCATTGCTGTCAGCTCCGCCCTGAGACTCTGCCCCGTCCAAGCTGAGCACAGAGGCTTTTTCAAGGCTTGTCTTATAAGGGTGCCTCCAGCACAGAAGTTCTCCCAGTGTAGACACAGCTGATCTTCACAGCCAATTGGCCTGGAGGTCAATTCCTCCCAGTGATACCAACAACAATCAAGACTTAACTACAACAAGGCTGAACACACAGTCCACAAAGGGGTGCACCAAGAGTGTCCACCTCTGGTAACTGGGGAGGCTGAGCCACTGGGCCCTATAGGACATCTAGCACACAAAGCCACTTCATCAACTCAGGGAAGCAGCCAAAATGCAGAGACAAAGAAAAAGGTCACAAATGAAAGAAACAGAGGAAAGCAAATGACTGGATATAGAGTTGAAAACCACGGTTATAAGGTTTTTCAAGAATTTTCTAGAAAAGGCCAATAACTTTATCTTCGAGGATATGAAAAAGGACCAACTAGAAATTAAGCATACACTGATTGAAATAAAAAGTATTATACAAAGATCTAACAGCAGACTAGAGGATCGCAAGAATCAAGTCAAAGATTTAAAATACAAAGAAGCAAAAAACACCCAACCGGAAAAGCAAAAAGGAAAAAGAATCCAAAAATATGAAGATAGTGTAAGGAACCTCTGGGACAACTTCAAGCGTACCAACATCCAAATTATGCGGGTGCCAGAAGAAGATAGAGATCAAGATACTGAAAACCTATTTGAAGAAATAATGACCAAAAACTTCCCCCACCTGGTGATAGAAATAGACTTACAAGTCCAGGAAGCACAGAGAACCCCAAACAAAAGGAATCCAAAGAGGACCACCCCAAGACACATCATAATTAAAAGACCAAGAGCAAAAGACAAAGAGAAAATAATAAAAGCAGCAAGAGAGAAACAGTTAGTTACCTACTAGGGAGCACCCATATGATTGTCAGCTGATTTCTCAACAGAAACTATGCAGGCCAGAAGGGAGTGGCAAGAAATACTCAAAGTGATTAATAGCAAGAACCTACAACCAAGATTACTCTACCCAGCAAAGCTGTCATTCAGAATTGAAGGGCAGATAAAGAACTTCACAGGCTGAAATCAGTTTGGCTCAGTGGATAGAGCGTCAGCCTGAGGACTGAAAGATCCCAGGTTCGATTCTGGTCAAGGGCATGTACCTGGGTTGCGGGCACATCCCCAGTAGGGGGCGTGCAGGAGGCAGCTGATCCATGTTTCCCTCTCATCAATGTTTCTAACGCTCTATCTCTCTCCCTTCCTCTCTGTAAAAAGATCAATAAAAATATTTTTTTTTAAAAAAAAAAGAGCTTCACAGATAAGAAAAAGCTAAAGGAGTTCATCACCGCCCAGCCAGTATTGTATGAAATGCTGAAAGGTATTCTTTAAGAATAGGAAGAATGGGTAAAAGGTAAAGATAAAAATTATGAACAACAAACACATACCTATCAACAAGTGAATCTAAAAATCAAGTGAATAAAAAATCTGTAGAACAGAATAAACTGGTGAATATAATAGAATCAGGGGCATAGAAAGGGAGTGGACTGACAATTCTTGGGGGGAAAGGTGTGGGGGGTGCGGGAAAAGACTAGACAAAAACCGTACACCTATGGATGAGGACAGTGGAGGGGTGGGTAAGGGCGGGGGGGGGACTGGATGGAAGGGAACTATGGGGGGGAAAAAGAGGAAAAATTATAATAATCTGAACAATAAAGATTTATTTTAAAAATATATTTTAAAAAATAAAAATAAAATAAAATGTTTTTCCAAGTAGAGCCACCATGCAGGGAGGAAAGTGGAGGCAAAATCAGAAATGGAACCCAAATTGATGCCAAACACCTTCTAATCTATGCTCATCTGAGAAAAGCTTTTCCAACTCTAATTCTTTTTGTCACGGTAGACTTAAAGGATATAAACAAGTTTCTAGTTTTTGGTCTTTCTATTTCCTGTTTTAGGTGTTTTCAGTTAATGATTGAAATTAGGTAAACTCTATTTTGACTTGTTTTGTATCCTTTTAAAACATAAGGGAAAAAATCCCTCTTTTGTTTAATGGGAACATACTTTTAAAAGCATTATTCTTTAAGCTAAAATATATCTTAAAAAACTTTGAAAGATTTTAGGAACTCATGCCCAAAACAATGATAAAATGGTCAGTTTAAAATTAATGTGGCATGTTTAATTTTTAAATGATTGTCTAAATATGGAATTTTAATAATATAAGAATTTAGACAAGTATTCTTAGTTATTGCTCTGATTAAGACCCTGGTTATATGGCCCCAGCTGGTTTGGCTCAGTGGAGAGAGCATCAGCCTGCAGATTGAAGGTTCCAGGGTTCCATCCAGTCAAGGACACATGCCCAGGTTGTGGGCTCTGCCCTACTAGCGGTGTGTGGGAGGCAGCCAATCAATGATTTTCTCTCATCATTGATGTTTCTCTCTCTCCTTCTCCCTCCTCTCTAAAATCAACAAAAATATGTTTTTTAAAAAGACCTTGATTATATGTAGTTTACTAAAATAAATTTATCTGAGTTGTATGTAGTTATATTTTTCTATTCAATTTTCCTTGTATTGTTAGCCTTCACTATACATATGACATACCGTATATTCCTATTTTGTGTGAGGCAATGTTCTAGGAGCTGGTTATCAACAGTAAAAACAGCAGCTGAAAATCTCTGCCAACGTGGAGCTTTCATCCTAGTTGAAGGAGAGCAAATTAACAATATAAAAAGGCTAGACTTTATTTTCAGGTGTTAAGTACTAGAGAGAAAAGTGAAGGAAGAGAGGGGGGGTTAGGAAGTGCATGCATGGAGGTGATATCTTCAGGGGTGTGACCTTGGAGGACCGCCCTGAGCAGATGATCTCTGAGCAACATCTTGAGTTGCTGGAGAAAGTGTTCCAGGCAGCAGGAACAGCGGGGGCCAAGTCCTGACACTCAGTGCCTCTTGTGTTCCAGGGCGCCAGGCTGGCTTGTGAGAAACGAGTAACTTTAAAGAGTATTTGCAAATAAAAGAAAGAACATCTTTCTCTTACAATTCTGAAATAGCGCATACATGTAAAATCAGTAGGCATGTGTCTATCCCCAAAATTTAAATCAGAATACCAGAGAATAGTTATTTTCTAATTATAACCACTAATTAAGAAGCAGATCTGGAGTTAAGCCCACAGAACCTACGTTCACGACAAAGACTTGTACTTGTAAATGAGATCAAGGACTAACAAGTTTTTTTTTTTTGCTTCATTTTTTAAAAATATGTTTTTATTTATTTCAGAGAGGATGGAAGAGGGAGAGAGAACTAGAAACATCAGTGATGAGACTCATCAATCGGCTGCCACCTGCACACTCCCTACTGGGGATCCAGCCTGCAACCCAGACATGTGCCCTGACTAGGAATCCATCCGTGACCTCCTGGGTCATGGGTTGATGCTCTACCACTGAGCCACTCTGGCCAAGCTGCTTCAACTTTTCCCTCCCTCCATCTGTGCTGTGAAAATAGTTTCTCTGAATTAACCTACATAGAAACTAGACACCAACATAATATTTCACCCCATGTTTTTTCTTGATACTGCTCCAAAGATAGCATCTCTGCTTGAAAAATAAAGCAGATTATTATGATGCTATCCATATAATACAAGTAAGCAAAAAACCCTTAGTCTGTGTTGCCCAGTTAACTTAGTCAGTTCATTGCCTCAGCAATTTTCTCTGCTCACGGTAAAGCTAGATCTCCTGTCTTCTCTCTGCTTCCTCTCCGTATAACAACTATATAAACAATGAACCATTTATGTGTAATCCGAGTTATCAAGCATACCTAAAGAGATCCCCAGATCACCTGTTCTGTTCAGACCAAAGTTCAAGCATCCTGGCCACCCTTCAGTGGAACCCCTTGTAAACTCTGAACCCCACACCCCTCTCACTTTTTCCTTATTTCATTCCTGCTCTGTTCTCTAAGGCAGGCATCTAAACCGATTACCTGAACATTTATTCACAAGGAAATGATGAAGAAGGGCTTCAAATAATATCTCGCCTAAGCATTTACATTGAACAAGAGGTTAAGAGCTCAACGTAAGTTCCAACATGTCTTGGTTACTAGAGAGCAGTTTGGGAAGAAGTTTGCGGGTAGAACTGTTTCTTAGTCAGCTGTGAAGCAGGCTGACTTTCCCGCCCATTATTTTCCATCGCCTGGGCATTTTCTACAATAAGCCTGGCACTTGGAGAAAAGGAACAAAAATTATTTACCTGATGCCATGCTCTTCCGTATGCATTATATCAGAGACACCTGACAAGGGGACTGAAGAGGCTAGCATTGCCTAGGGAAGACATAGACACATCATATATATTTATCTATAAATAGGTATTTGGATTAACCATAAGATAAAATAGAGTGAAAACCTCTAAAATTTGATATTTGCAAATATAATAAAAATGACCACATAATTAGTTTTAAAAAAACAATTAAAAAATAAAATAAAATAAAATTTGATATTTGCAAATGATATATCTGATAAGCGGTGGATATACAAAATATGTAAAGAGCCTATAGAACTAAATATCAAAACAACAATCTTATTACAAAACAGGCAGAAGACTTCAAAAGATATAGGAAGAGATGCTCAAGGTCACGAACTATCAGGAAAATGCAAATCAAAACCATTAAGATATCATCTCATACCCATTAGGATGTTGATTATTTAAAGAAAGGACAAGTGTTGGTGAGGATGTGAAGAAAAGCTAACCCTTATACACTCTTGGTGGAATGTAAATTGGTACAGCCATTATGAAAAATATGGAGATTCCTCAACAAATTAAAAATAGAACTACCTTTTGATCCAGCAGTTCTACTTCTGTTTATAGTCAAAGAAACTGAAATCAGGATCTTAAAGATGTACCTGTAGCCCCATGTTCATTGTGGAACTATTCTCAATAGTGAGCTATGGAAACAATCAATGGATAAATGGATTTAAAAAAATGTCCTGTCATTTAACACAACATGGATCGACCTGGATGGCATTATACAAAACGAAATAAGCCAGAGGAAGGACAAATGCGGCATGATCTCACTTACAAATGCATGGAATCTAAAATAGTCAAACATGTGGAAGCAGAGAATACAATGGCGACAGGGGAGGAGAGAAAAGGAGAGGTGTTGGTCAAAGGGTACAGTCTCAGTTCTGCAAAACAAGTAAGTTCTGGAAGTCTGCTGCACAGCTTAGGTCCTGTGATTCACAATGCTCTAAATATTCTGAAGATGGTAGATCTTATATTAAACGATCTTTACTACAAAAGGAAATAATAAGAAAATCCAAAAGGCAGCAAGCGGAAACTTTGGGAAGTGATGGGTAAGTTGATGGCATTGATAACGATGATGGATATGTATTTATCTCCAAACAGATCAGGTTGTATAAATTAGACATTTACATTTTTGTATGTTAATCACACCTCAATGAAGCAGTTAATGTTGTATCATTTACAATTTAAAATTCACAATTATGGAACATGATCTGTTTAAATATGTTGTACTATCCACATTATTGTTTTGTTTTTGTTCTCCACAGAGGACAACATGTACGCCCTAAATAGGAACATTTCTTAAAGGCATAAACCCCTCCAAAGGAAAAGAATCTTACCATCAAACAGTTTCTCCTCAGCCTTTACAGCACCAACTAGAGATTCGCAAAGGTCAAGACCCAAATGTGTGCTATTGTGTGTGGACCTGTCCCCGAGGGGGTAATTTAGAGGGCGGTGTTGCAACATTTAAATGTATTTGGCAGTCTAATCACAGTTTCTTTCAGAAGGAGGTTTTCTGCTGAAGTTTATGCTGCCCTTTCCACTAAAACATAAATCCATTGGCTCTTTGTTAAGCTTCCTGTACAGCGAAATCAAAGCAATCGTCCGTGGATAAGGTTCACTGGAAAATGTAAACTGGCTTCTCCGCACAACAGGGAATGGATTAAGCAATGCAGGAGGTTTTGTACACACTCTCCACACACAACATCTCTCTTCGTAGGGGAAATTTTTACTGCAACATTTCTTATTGCACCTGCCAACTATCTCGTCTCCTACAAACACAAATTCCCATTCCACATTGAAGAATGAGTAATGCTTCTAAGTGCCCAGAATATGTTTATAATAATTGATATTTCATCCTCCAGTGCCAGGGCTGCACGAATGGAGTGCTTTATTTTGAAGGCTCGGGAATGTGCTTTTGTCCCTTTGGTATCCTGCCCAGATTTACTATGCCCACAGTCAACGCAGAACTAATGCAATCCAAGCACACAGAGGCAGCGTCTCAAAGAACAGGGGAGCGCCAGAGGCTTGCAGAATGTTCCAGAGATATCAAAGTTTTCTTTGGGGAGATAAAGCGATGATACAGAAAATACCTGGGGTGGGGGGTAAGGGTGGGGGCCACCTTGGTTTTTCTAAGGCATGAGATCTGTATTAACAGGGATAATATGGCATGAAATTTAGACTCCAAAGCTTATCACACCTCTAAACTTCCTTTGTTTAACTCAAGTTTTATTATTTGTTGTTATAAACTGCTTCTACTCTTTATAACCACTACTGTATCTTACATCACAAGTGGTTTTGATCACTGATATTTTAATAAATACTTTATATAACTTTCCATGAATCTTATCTCTTATTTTATAAGTATACCTTTATTAATTTGAATCATTTTATCCAATTGTTTAAATGTACCTTGTATGTTCTTGACTACAAAATATAAATTATAAGTATTTTAAAACAGAAACTAATATCTGCATCTGGATAACTCAAAAAATGCGCATTTGATGCTCAATTAATTATTATACATTATTACTTAATTAGTTGATAAATGGTTAGCATTTTTCTACTCTCTATGCTTTTTTACCTTACTGTCTCTTCCTGTCCTCACACATTTACAATGTTTTGCTAAGTCAAAAATAACCTACAAATGCCTTCAATTGAAAATCAAAGTGCCCATTTCTTGTCCTTGTAGTTATCACCAATTGTCATCCCTGGAGAGTTAAAAAGCACTCATTGGCAAAGGGAGTGGGCATAAACAAGAACAACAGACATGACTTGTTAGATGTTGTTGATGTTTTTTGTGCCATGATGGAGCGTGCATGTATTTTTATCTGACCATCACCTAGACTCTTCCAGCTTCCCAATCTCAAGGGCCAAGGTTTTCAAATAGTGTCTCTTAAAAATAAAACGATTTGGGCTTATGAATGATTTAAATTAAAATCAGTTGAATATTGACAATGAAGTATCTGAAAAATGAGTTTAAAAACCCATTTATAATAGCATAAAAATAAAATAAAATATGTAGGTAATAAATCTAACCAAAAAGATGAAATGCCTTTTCACTGAAAACTCTGGGGCTTTGATGAAATTGAAGACACAAATAAGTGGAAAGGTATCCCATGATCGTGGATTAGAAGAATTGATATTGTAAAAATGTCCATACTACTCCAAACCATCTATAGTTTCAAAACAACCCTTTTAAAGTCCCAAGGCCCTTTTCACAGAAATAGCAAAAACAATTCTAAAAGGCATATGGAACCACAGAAGTTTCCTAATAGCTAAAGCAATTCTGAGAAAGAAGAACAAAGCTGGAGGCATTATACTTTATGATTTCAAACTTTATTAAAAAACTATAGTAATAAAAGTAACATAATGCTGGCATAAAAGATACACACATAGGCCAATGGAGCAGAATAGAGAGCCCCAAAACAAGTTGATATGCCGGCAACCAACTTTTGTGAAGGTAGCTAAAAATACTTCATGTGGAAAGGATAGTCTCTTTATAAATGATGATGGGAAAACTAGATGATCACATGCAAAAGAATGAAATTGGACCCCTGTCTTACACCACTCACAAGAATGAACTTGAATTGTATTAAAGACTTAAACATGAGACCTGAAATTATAAATCTCCTAGAAGAAAACTGGAAAACTGCCTCTTGACGTTAGTCTTAGTAGTAGCTTTCTGAATATGACACAAAAAACGCAAGCAACAAAAGCAAAAATCAATAAGTAAGACTACATCAAATTAAAAAGCTTCTACACAACAAAAGAAACAAATCGCTATAATGAAAAGGCAGCCTATAGTATGGGAGAAAAGATTTGCAAACTGTCTATCAGGTAATTGGTCAATATCCAGAATATATAAGGAACTCATACAATTCAATAACTAAAAAAACAAATAATCAAATGAAAATGGGGAGACAACCTGAGGACACATTTTTCCCAAGAAGACATAGCAATGGCCACTAGGTATATAAAAAGATGTTCAACATCACCAATAATCAGAGACATTGAAATCAAACTTGTAATGAGACACCATCTTACAACTGGTAGAATGACAGTTATCAAAAAGTTAAAAAACAGCAACTGTTGGTGAGGGTGTGAAGAAAGGGCATGCATTCTTGCTAGGAATGTAAATTGGGACAGCTACTATGGAAAGCAGTATCGAGGTTTCTCAAAAAAAATTAAATTTCTATATAATTCAGCAATCTTACTTCTGGATGTATATCCAAAGGAAGTGAACTCAGTATCTCAAGGAGCTATCTGCCCTCCCATATTCATGGCTGCATTATTCACAACAACACAAATATGAAAACAGCCTAAGTGACCATCTGCTGATGATGGATAAAGGACAGAGTTTGTTACTTCCTCCCTTTCTCTATCACCTTCATGGTTCAAGTTCTCCCCAGTCACAAGAATCTTTCTGTATTCGCCTCCCATCCTCCTGACGAGCTGAAAAGGGAGCCGCCAGTCACATGGCAAGTCCTTGCTGAGACTCTTAGCCTCTACAGGAACGAGTGGAGCTCAGCAGGGGATTGTAACCGTGTAGGGTAGGGAGTCTGTGCAAATTACTTCTAAGTAGAGCATTCGATTTGGAAAGGGTGCAGCATGTGCTTCAGACATTTTCAGCAGAAATAACTGTCTCATTGTCATGGCAACCATCTTGACATTCTGATGTGAACTCAGGCCTGCCTAAGGCACTCCATGGAGATTTGTGCCATTTCCAAAAGGGTGTACAGTTTGTCTTTGCTTCTCTTTCTGCTTACTGATAATTTAGGGCCATTTCATTGGTCTCTTCAACTACTACCATCAGCTTCCAGATACTGGTCAATTACAAGGAAGACAAACAAAAGAAAAAGCACCCACAATATGTTTTACTAGTCCAATACCTGGGGAAAAGCTATCAGTCAATATTTTTATCTGCTATGGAATGCACATTGTATTTGTTGGGGTAATGCCAGGTTCTATAACTGTGTAGCATCAAATTTGCAAATTCTACCTCACGATAAATGTTCTTAATGATCCACTGTGTCTGGTCACTGTCCAAGGGACCATTCTGCACACTAGCATCCTTCCATTTTGTGAATCTGCTATCCTTTGTGGTCTCGAAGTCCCTCCCCTTCAGCACTTCGATGAGGAAAGAGCATGGAGAAAGTCTTGGTGGAAGTATTTTTTGGAGCAATTGTGGAAGGGGAGCATCCTATATAATAAAGATGTAATATGCAAATGGCTGTTACGCGTAATGACCGACTGTGTAACAACCAGATCACTGATCAGCAGGAGGGTGGGGCAGCAAGCTACAAGGGGACAGTGGAGAGCTACAGGAGGGGGCAGGGCAGCAAGCTATGAGGAGGAGCGGGGCGGGGGGGGGCGGTGCATGGAGCTACAGGAGGGCGGGGCAGCGGGCGGAGAGCTACTGGAAGGCGGCAGCGAGCTACTGGTGCACCAATTCGTGCGCAGGGCTACTAGTTTTACATATTAGCTTCTGCTCAGACTCCACATTCGATGAGTTACATACACCCCAGGCTTAAGGCCACACAGCTAATGGAACAGCTGGGAAATAAAGTTTAGTTGTAAGAACAGGAAATAGAAGAAACAGATTTGGAGAACAGCTAAGTAATCTCTACCATGTATATTATATCCTTACTTAATCTTAAAATTAGGGAATAACATTTTATGTAATGTGTATTTTAACACAGCTACAACAACAAACTATTGGGGGAATAGGGTGTTCAGAAAGGTGAATTTATGATTTATTAAAATTCACTAAAAAGTACTTTTGATGGTCCACCTCTCATTGCTGAAAGTGACATTCAGTTAATTCATTTTCCTGTCTTACTTCGCATAATGTGGTTTGCAATCTCTTGCATCCAGGATTGAGGGTCCAGAGGCTGATTAAAACGTTTAGTCATCAAACCAAAAAAAAAATCATTATCCGATATGAAAATGGTGAAGTAAAATATTTAATTTCAGGAATTTATACCAAATTATATATTGCTACATGAACAAAACCTGCAATTGTGTTACATTTAGTAAAGATAGGTGCCAATATTTTTAAGTTAAAATTGTTCTTCAATTAACAGTGAACATTAAAAGATCATTAACTTGGAAACATTAAGAACGTTAGGTAGTTAAGACTCAGGTCATGAAAATTTCACTTTCCTAGCTTTCTTATCACAGTATTGACCATCAATCAGACTTACATGTGTGGGAAGTTGAGGAATAATTGGATTTTTTTCCCTGCTTTATGATCCTAGATATGTTTCATTCAAAATCACTTAAAGTTATACTAATTATGAGTGGTTCTTCTATGTTTACTTCTCAACATCTATCATTTCATTTCATTTCTCAACATTGATCATTTTATTTATTGAGTGCCTATTATATTCAGGCATTGTATCAGACAATAGGAACACAGAGATAAACAAATAGATAAATTCCTGACCTTGTGGAGTTCGTATTCTGTACAGGCAGAATAATATTACACAAGGCAAAAAAAAACTATTTTGTTAACAATTACATAATATTTATTACAAATAACACAGCCTGTCATGAGCCATCAGATTCTTGAGACAGTACTGTATATTTCTACTCTCTAATTCTCATCTATGGTTCTTTAGTTTGTCCACCACAGCATGATCTATACATTTACGACAGTGACCTCCAATTACAAAATGTACTGGGCAATTGTAACCCTTATTTTACTTGCTCTCTCTGTTGCACTTGACAAATTTGAGCACACTCTCTGTTTTTGAGCTTCTGAGGCATATATTCTTTTTTTCAGCGACACAGACTTTAGAAAAGACTGATTTTCCATCTCCTTTAGTAGCTCCTTTCTCCTGCGAGATTCTTAAAACGGTCATCATGTTTAGGATTCCCTTTTATGCCCTGTGTTCTTCTTACCCCTTATACTCTCTCCATCTTATATTTTCAAGTATAACTTATGATCTATTTATGTGCTTTTGACTCTCAACTTTTTATCATCAGTTCTCACTTCTTTACTGAGCTCCAAATTTGTAAACACAAATTTATATCCTTTGATCACTTTAAACTTACTTAAGCCCAAATTGACCTTAACTGGTTCTGCCTTACCCATATACTACTAAACCCACTGAAAAAAAGTCAGCTCCCATTTCTCCAGAATTCACATCGAAGTGGCTGATAGACATCGTTGATTTTATCTCCTAATATCACCAAGACTCTTTATTGCTCTCCAGCACCTCAGCATTATCACCATCTCTTCATCTTCCCTGCATCATTCCAACAGCCTCTAAATTGCCCTAACCCATCAGTGGCTGGTTTTTGCTTTCAAGATAAATGCCAAACTATTTGAAACAGCAGAGACACTTCGCTATCTGACCAAAACTATCCTGTTTCTTTTCCAGCTGCAAGCTGAGCCAGGCTGTGTGTGCTTTGTACTAAGCACGTCAGTGCTAATAGGAGAGAAACGTCATTTCCGTATGAAGACTCCCTTGCTGGTCTCTTGCCGCAGAGTTAGCCATCTCTTGCTGTTGGAACCCATAGCTCTGTGTGCGTTAGTCTTTCAGATCACTTAAAATATTGCAGCATCATAGAGTTTTCTCATGTCTGTCTGTCACCTTGTGATTTGGGGGTGTGCAGAAAAATATTTTACTCATATGTGTGTCCCTCGACCTACCACTGCCTCGGCATATAATAGATGTCTAAGGTTTACTGAGAATGGGAAAGCATGGATGAACAAATTAATTAATTTAAAGATGTGGGAAGTTGTATTGATAATCTGGTTTAATGAACAAAATAAACAAAATATAAACAGACTCAGATACAGAAAACAGACGGACAGCTGTCAGAGGGGAGAGGGTTTGGAGTACTGGGTGAAAAGGGTGAAGAGATTAAGCAACAAATAACACACACACACAACTCAGACACAACAGTATGGTGATTACCAGAGGGAAAAGGGAATTGGTGGGAGATAGATGAAGATAAAAGGGAAGATAAATGGTGATGGAAGAGACTTGACTTGGAGCAGTGCACACACAATACAATATATAAATGATGCATTATAGAGTTGTACACCTAAAACCTATATAATTTTATTAACCAATGTTACCCCAATAAATTTTAAAAAATTAAGAGAATTTTGATTATGTAGTTGATCTAGACCAGTGGTCAGCAAACTCATTAGTCAACAGAGCCAAATATCAACAGTACAACGAATGAAATTTCTTTTGAGAGCCAAAAACCGACTTCTGTGCATGGGCCACGAAGTTTCAATTGCACTGTACGTGCGCGCCCACACGTGGTATTTTGTGGAAGAGCCACACTCAAGGGGCCAAAGAGCCGCATGTGGCACACGAGCTGCAGTTTGCCAACCACTGGTCTAGACTATTGTAAATTTGAAAGCAACTCCAAAATAAGGAATATATTCTCAATTAATTCTAGATTTCAATACTTCAGGCATTAAAAAAAAAAACCACTCATATTATTTAGGAATCCCATCTTAGCATATTATAGAAATATTCTACTAGATAAGGTCATTAGCACTACGCTAGGGATAATTGAGGGGAATGAAATGATAGATGGCTTCTTATACAATTGCTGAGAGTAAAAGTAAACATAATTTTTATAAAAGGAACTTGGCAATATAGTTCAAGAGCCTTTAACAAGTTCATAGCAATGTGTCCAGTAATTTTATATCTGGGACTCTATTTAAGGACCCAATCAGAGTATGTAAAGCTATTTAGGTAAAAGAATATTTGCCACAATGTTATTGTGTCTATACAGGCAATGGGGAGAGGAGATAAGTAAATGAAGATGATGAATTTCTAAGAGAGAATATTATATAGTCATTTAAGTTAATATTTTAAGGGGAGTAAGTAATATAAATAAATAAGCAACCAGAAATACATGATCTTTAGAAATACAGCGTGAACCCGACCAGTGTGGCTCAGTGGTTGAGGATTGACCTATGAATCATGAGGTCATGGTTTAATTACTGGTCAGGGAACATGCCCAGGTTGCAGGCTTGACGCCCAGTGGGGGGCACGCAGGAGGCAGCTAGTCAATGATTCTCTCTCATCATTAATGTTTCTATCTCTTCTTCTTCCTCTCTGAAATCAATACAAAAATTATATTTTCAAAAAATACAGAGTGAGATCCCTTATCTGTTTTAAAAACAATGTACCATATTTTTCCATGTATAAGATACTATTTTTTTTCCTAAAATTGTTAGACTGAAAATCGAGTGGCATCTTATACACGGAAGCAGCTGAGGAGGGAGCCCTGCGGGTGTGTAGCTGCCCATACCTTGTCAGTCAGGCTTTCTCCAGTCATGAGCCTGATGCCATAATTGGAGGTGGAGGGGGAGAGTGTGCAGATGCAACAGGGACCAGAGCATTCTAAGCCCATAACAATGTCAAAAAATAAAAAGATACTAAATACCGGTAAGCAATTGTCTTACTCTGCAAAATTCAAACTGAATGTAATCAGCTGTATAAAAGAACATGGAAATAGAGCTACAGAGAGACAATTCAGACCTCCTCTCACTGAGTGTATGATCAGACAGTGGAGAAAACAGGAAGAACAACTCGTTAAGATGCCAAAAAAGAGGAGGCCTTAAGAGGAAAACCAGCAAAATGGGCAAACTTGGAGCAGAGGCTTAAGACTTGGATTATGGAGTAGCGTCAGAGTGGCTTATGTGTGTCAACCAAACTTACTCAACGTCAGGAAAGAATGTTGCAAGTGATTTTTTATTTTATAGGAAAGACAAAATGGTGTTTCAATTTCATGAGGAGAGAAGGGTTGGCCATGAGAACACGAACAAAGTTAGCTCAGAAAATGCCACCAGTTTATAAGGATGATCTCACATATATAGACAGTGACTCAGAAGACAGCAGTGATACAATAGAACTTGAAGAAATTGATATGTCTGGAACTAACAGAGATGAAGAAGAGAGCAGTGATGCAACAGAGGCTGAATAAAGTGATATGCTGCATAATATCATAGTACTGGTATATAAACATTACCTGTGGTAATTACTAAATAAAAATGTGTTCTGCTTTATGTTTAAAATATTGATTTCTTAATTTTGGGTTGGAAAAGTAGGGGGCATCTTATACACAGAAACATATGGTATATAGTATATAGTATCAAAAATATATGCAAGAAAATAGTCCAGAGGAATATATACTAGAATCTATAGTAATAAAAGGGTAATATGCTAATTAGACCGGACATCTTCCAGACAAAGCCACAGTGGCAGGGGCCTAGGCAGAGGTGGTTAGGGACAATCAGGCCGGCAGTGGGGAGCAGTTAGGGGCAATCAGGCCGGCTGGGGAGGGCAGTTAGGGGGTGATCAGGCTGGGAGGGTGGATAGTTAGGGGGATCAGGCAGGCAGGGGAGAGCAGTTAAGGGGATCAGGCCAGCAGGGGAGAGCAGTTAGGGTGATCAGGCGGCAAGGGAGAGCAGTTAGGGGGATCAAGCCAGCAGGGGAGAGAAGCCAGGGAGATCAGGCAGGCAGGGGAGAGTAGTTAGGGGGATCAGGCCAGCAGGGGATGGCAGTTAGGGGTGATCTGGCTGGTAGGGGAGGGCAGTTAGGGGGATCAGGTGGGCAGGGGAGAGCAGGTAGGGGCAATCAGGCCAGCAGGGGAGCATTTAGGGGCGATCAGGCCAGCAGGGGAGCAGTTAG
The DNA here is from genome assembly GCA_026230045.1 of Corynorhinus townsendii. Classification (NCBI taxonomy): domain Eukaryota; kingdom Metazoa; phylum Chordata; class Mammalia; order Chiroptera; family Vespertilionidae; genus Corynorhinus; species Corynorhinus townsendii. Next base: position 159,376,333 of record JAPDVU010000006.1, on the reverse strand, counting down.
GGCCGATCAGGCAGGCATGCAGAGTGATTAGGGGCAATTAGGCAGGCAGGCAGGTGAGTGGTTAGGAGCCAGTGGTCCAGGATTGTGAGAGGAATGTCTGACTGCCGGTTTAGGCTCGATCCCTGTGGACCTAAACCAGTAGTTGAACATTCCCCATGTGGTCCTGGATTGAAGAGGGTGCCAGAGGGAAGCCAGTGCCGGGCTGAGGGACCCCCCTTCCATGCATGAATTTCATGCACCAGGCCTCTACTTTATAAAATAAAAGCATAATATGCTAATTAGCAGGGTCACCTAAGACCATCAGAACCGCTAGCAGGGTCACCTAAGACCATCGGAAAACACAGCTATTAACATTAGGATTCATTAACAGTAGCAAAATTACAGTTATGAAGTAGCAACGAAAATAATTTTATGGTTGGGGGTCACCACAACATGAGGAACTGTATTAAAGGGTCACGGCATTAGAAAGGTTGAGAACCACTGAACTAGAGGCCTGGTGCATGAGATTCATACACTTGGGTGGTGGGGTCCCTCAACCTGGCCTGTGCCCTCTCGCAGTCCAGGAGCCCTCGGGGTGGAGAGGGGGAGAGCGGGCCTAAGCTGGCAGTCAGACATCCTTAGCGCTGCTGCCGAAGCGGGAGAGGCTCCCGCTACCGCCGCTGCGCTCAGCAGCTGTAAGCCTGGCTTCTGGCTGAGCAGTGCTCCCCCTGTGAGAGTGCACTGACCACCAGGGGGCAGCTCCTGCATTGAGCGTCTGCCCCCTGGTAGTCAGTGCACGTCATTGCGACCAGTCATTCTGCTGTTCAGTCAATTTGCATATTAGCATTTTATTATATAGGACAAGTACTTATCCAGTGCCTACTTTTCCCAGCACTGTGCTAGGCTCTAGGGATACAGTAATCAACAAGACAAACATTGTTTCTAATCATGTGAGACTTATAGCCCATTTCAGGGAAGTACATTCTGGGTGTCGTACTGCATGAAGGCTATACTAAACATCACTCAGTGAGTCAGTTGGAAAACTGAGTGATGAAAACATCACTCAGTGAGTCAGTTTAGGTATTCTTTAAATATTTCAAAGACTATTTTTTGGTTGTTTCTTTAAAAATAGTAATAAAAATGCCCCCAATGGATCTACAAACATTAGAATTAAGAATAATTATTAGGCCTGGCCAGCATGGCTCAGTGGTTAAGTGTTTTCTTATGAACCAGGAGGTTACAGTTCGATTCTTGGTCAGGGCGCATGCCCGGGCTGCAGGCTCGATCCCGAGTGTGGGGTGCGCAGGAGGAAACTGATCAATGATTCTTCCTCATCATTGATATTTCTATCTCTCCCTCTCCCTTCCTCTCTGAAGTCAATAAAAACATATTTTTTTAAGAGAATATCATTAGATTTATTAAGAATCAAGAATAAGAATTAAGTTTACACAGTTCTTTTGGATTGAATTACTGAGAAGCAATTCCAGTCTAATTGATTGGGTCTCTATGACTTTTTAAAAAAGCACTTGCCACTGTTACTTTCCTTGCATTACTGCTGAAGAATTTCCATTTTCATCATGAGAACCAGAGACACATGGCATATAAACTTCATTAACTGCCATTTGGATGCTACATACGGTGCTCACAGGGCCAGGCCTCGGGTGCTGCTCCATGCAGTAGTTTTACATGAATGTTTTAAAATGTAATTAAGTCTAGGATTGTGTTTTTTATTTGTTAGGTTTTAGGTTTATGGTAAGGACTGTTTAAAATGTTCTCTTTCAGATCTCAGCCAAATTCAGGAAATTTTCTCTTTCAGGTCTCAGCCAAATTTATTTAGGAAATAAATTTAAAAAGTGATTCATATCACTAGTTATATATTGTGATGCATTTATACTATGCATTATGAAGTAATGAAACAATAGAAAAGAATAAGATGTTCCAGATGTTTATCTCTACCTACAGCTAGATTGAGATAGATCTAGATCTAGGGAGAGAGAACTATTTATTTGGTATGTCTGTAGTGAACATTGTAAATTGTCTACTTAGCATCTGTACCTTCCCTGCTTCTTAGGAGAATCCGCGGGAATCTTCAGGGCTTCACATTCTCCCATAAATCCCATGTGTCTCCGTGCAATGGTGTCCCCACTCAAGACTCTCCAAATTCTTCTTCCTTATCAGGGATTGGCTCAGGAGTGTGACCAGTGCAGCTCTCTGAGCCATGGGGAGTTGGCTGTGGGCCTTCTAGGAACGCTCTTCTTTCCCTTCTGGTCCTGTGTCTGTAAGCCGCTGTGTCTTTCTTAGGACGCTGCTACGTGTGGACAGAAGAGCCAGAACTGCTGAAGCCATCCCACTAAAAGCTCAATGCACAGAGGCCGAGTTCAACAAGGAGTCACAGGAAACGTGGCCAGAGGCCCTGAATTAAGTCAACCTGGAAGCCTGCATTTCTCCGGACATTCAGTAAGGTAAGCTGATAGACGTCCGCAGTGAATACGTTAACTTCCCCCCAACCCACCCCTTACGCAGTTAGCTTCCTGTGGTGTCAGTTACCCACGTTTGACTGTGGGCTGAAAATATTACATGGAAAATTCTAGAAATAAAAGTTTTAAATTGTGTGCCATTCTGAGTAGTGTGATGAAATCTTGCCTGGGACATGAATCCTCCCTTTGTCCAGTGTATTCACACTCTATAGACTCTCCCTGCCTGTGAGTCACTCAGTCGTGTTGATTATCAGCTTGGCTGCCATGGTATTATATTGCTTATGTTCAAATCATTCGTATTTCACTTAATAATGGCCGCAAAGCACCCAGAATAGTGATCCTGGCAATTTGGATATGCCAAAAAGAAGCCACAAAGTGCTTCCTTTCAGTGAAAATGCATATATTACAGGTAAAAAACAAACAAACATATATAGGGTGTCCCCCAAAATGTACACACACACACACACACACACACACACACACACACACACACACGTTGAATAATTATAAAGGCAGTGTTTATCAAAATACATTTCATTTTTAAAATGAGCTATCAGCTGTTAAAGTGTGTATGCATTTTTGGGGGAACACCCTGTACATAGGGTTTGGTGTTATCCACTGGGGGTCTTGTAATGACTCCCCATGGATAAGGGAGAACTGCTGTTTAGCTTTTGCTGCCTCCAAAATCATCCTAAAGTTTTGTATGTTTGTGTAGATGTGTATGAGCATATCATTTCATTGAAGAAAGACTGGAAGAACACACGTTAGCATACAATAATAAAAAAGCGGGTTTGAGAAAAGAGAAAGGAGTCCTCCGCTTTTTATTCCATGTACTTCTTTATGGACACAGAATGGAATTTTAAAATACTGTATTTCAAACATAAAATAGAAATATTAAAAAAGGTGTATCCAGTAGGATGCGCTCTCATTGTTCCCTGAGGAAACTGCACTAGCATCTTCCAATTTCCAGCAAAGTCACTACTGAATTCGTCAGAAAGTTCGTAGACAGATATTTCAGCGTTGGCTGCCCGGTTTATTAGAAAGAAGGCGAGAGCCAGTGCCAGGCGGCGTGGGTTTCTCTCCCGTTTCTGCCGCTCATTTAGGGGTCTGGCCTCAGGTAAAGCATGGAGCCACCTGGGCCTGGTTTCCCTCAGCTGTATTGTGAGAAGAAACCCAGACATCTGTTTTAAGATTTTGCACCCTTCTCTGATATTTTGTTTCTAACTTGTATCTACAAATGAAATAGATTAGCTGGAATACTGGTGGGAGGCTAGAAGGACCAGATGAGGTGACAGTGCTTATCTACAGTGATCCCTATGCCTGGCGGCAGCTGAAGGGGAGAGGAAGAAAAAGCACATAGAAACGTTCATTGCATTGATTCATTCATTCTCAGGTTAATGCTTTGCAGGGGTCATTAAACAAAGATTTCAAAAGGCTGGGATGTTTATCTATTAACTTATTTTTCTGTTGTTCTGCAGTTTTCAGTGATGCTTTCTTTTGTCAGGTCAAAAATGCATTCATTTTATTCTGAATCATTAAAAATAAAGTGAATGGTGGTTGTTTTTTTCCATTTTATTTGTCTTTTTTCCTCTTTTATTCCACATGCTTAATAAAAAAGAGAGTAGGTCTTGGGAATGGCATAAGTAATCTTTTGCCCATCAACACAGTTGTTTAGCTACTTATGCTCTTGTTCAGGACAAGTTTAGTTTTTCTTATACAAATATGTAATTTTATATGTTATTAATTATCCTAATAATTGTTTACAATAATATAATTACCTCCTTTGTTGGCTGTGTTATTCTTACTTTAAAAACATAATTGGTGCTAATGATTTTTTGCAAGGTGATATTTTATAATGATTGAATGTGGCTTAAAATATATGTTGTTAGGACTCAAAAATTTTTGAGAAATAGTTCCAGGGAAATAGTGTCTCCCATGAACAGATGATGAAGTGAAAGTCTTAAGCTGCTAATTATTTTTCCTAATTAGTTAGCTAAGTATGTGGCCAGTCAGCCCAGATTTTACTTAAAAATAATGAGACTCACCCTATACTCTCCCCTCCCCCTTTTTGGCATTATTCAATTTCTTTTCTGGCAGAAAAAGTATGAATTTAAAATACATCCACATAATTGCAAGTAGTATTAAACTGTGCTTCAGGTGAGACAGTATAACCATTTTGGTTCACAATGTTTCTGTAGTCACAAGTAACATTTTTCCTAGTAGTGCGGCAGTCGGGCCAGGGAGATGATAGGAACACAATATAATAGCTGGACTCCAACAGCGTCCCCAGATAATGCACACTTGTCCCAGGCACTGGTGAGAGTGACTGATGAAAAGATACCATACACATAGGGAGATTACCCGAGGTCCTTTTACAACCTGGCTCCCCCAGAGCACATATAGGGCGGGGGAGTGCTGCACCCCCAAAAAGGACAAACTGCCCATGTCCAGGTGTCCAGAATGGTGCCCAGCCACCAACGACACCACAATTTCACTGTAAATAACCTGTCCGGAAGCTTGGCCTCTTATTATCGAGTTGACTGCCATGGGTTGAAGGAAGATTACTTTTCTGGATATTCCCAATTGATTTTGGGATACTTATATGGCCACCCATTGGGAGCAATAAGAGGATCACAAGTGTCACTGTGCATGGTGGGCACCTAAAGCATCTATCTCATCCTCAGCAAGCTGAGACTTAGTGTACCTGCTGTCTGTCCCATGCAAATTCAGCAGATTCCTACCTCCTGGCTGTCACTAATACTAGAAGCAAACAGGAATGCAGTCAGGACTCACCAAGCAATTACCACATTTAAGGATCGTTCTGTGCACTCCTGTATTTTCTAAGCCAGCAAACAATAGCCCCCTGACTTTTGTGACAGGTAACTAAGGTTTGCGCTAGACTCTGTTAAATGGAAATTTAACCAGATGCCCATTCTTAAGCGTGGTTTAGGCATTTGCGTCTATGCCACACCAAGCGATGTTCATCTATCAAGACTCCTTAAAATACAAATGTTCAGTCTCTGTTAGCTCTGGGTTTTGATGAGGGTCGGTGGGGGTAGGCTTTCAAACATCGTGTTCTGTATGGAGGAACTTCTTCAATAGTAATGCTATGTGCAAGGTTTATTCTTTTGAAATGTTAAAAAAAACACACCACACTGCATGGTGTGCCTTATATAACACGATCTATTTATATTCTGTCACTAAGGAGTCAGCTGCGTTTATGTTCGGGTGAACAGAACAATTTATTTTACTTTTTCATGCAATTGATCACTACCGGTTTACTCAATTCCCTTAGAGCACTGGGTTAGGTCATGCAAATTGTTCAGATGCGTCCAAATGTTTGGCACTGAAATATTTAACCTAAAAATGTTGAACATAAGAATTGCATGAACAGATAAATTGAAGCACCAGAGTATCGTATCTTCCTGTTATTAATTATAATATTAAGCTCCATGGGAGGATATTCTGCATGACAACAGTTGCTAAGAGACTGTGGCAGTCTTAGTCCCAAATTGGATGCTTTCAAGCCTCCTTCGGAACTTCCAGCACCTGGTAGTGACTAGTGACGCCATGTGAGTGTTTTAACCAGTAAGAAGCTCTTGAACTGACTATAAAGCAACTTCTTGAACTGTGACCATCATGTAAAATTTAGGAGGGCATACTCTGGATTGCATGACTTTGGAAAAATCTGTCTATGATTTCACAAAACGGTTACATCTCCATTTATGTGTGGATACCCCCCCACACCACCACCACCACACACACACCCCACTACAACAAATTTACTTCCCTTTCTTCTCTCAGCCTGTTAACATTTGTATGTCTGCATTTATCACTTATTTGATATTTAGCATATACTTTCTTCTGTTTTAACTCAACTCTTAGTAGAAAGCTTGTCGTATGCTGCACTATTTGGTGCGCGCTATATTCCAATAAATCTTTATAACAACCTTATGCAGTGGGGACTAATGTTATACCCATTTATGGATGTGGAAACTGAGATTTGGAAAGTGAAGTGACTTACCTAAAGTGATGCAGCATGTAAGGGATGGAGAGATGGTGTCAGTCCTGACTGACTGACTTCAGCTTCCATATTCTAACTACCCTTCCTTCCTCCTTCATCTTTCCGCCTTCCCCTCCCCCGTATGACACAGAACCCAGGCGTTGGAAGTTGGAGATGAGAATAAAGAGCAGCTAGTGTCTACCCAATAGAAGCAATAATTGACAGGATTAAACATTTCTTTAGAAAAATAGACTTTATTTAATGCTTCTCGATTTTTATCTCTTTTCTAATGTCACACAGATACGAGGGAGCCCCTTTTTATTATCATGGGAAACATGGTTCTCCCCCATCTAGCTGCAAAGACAATAGAAAGCCTGGCTAGCTGAAGGGCAACCTGAAGGGCACCCTGTGGAGGCTTTCGCCTTAGTCAAACATTTATAACACGGAGGAGCGCTCTTTGAAGATTTGCTATTAAATCCTTCGAGTCTCTTTTTTGTATTGTTTCATATCTCACTAATGGGCTTGCTTTAAATCAGTTTTACTCATTTTTTGCTCATTTTACTACAGTAAAAAGATGCCATTCTGACCTCACAAATTACATTCCTTTTTATATTTGTGCTGTGTGGGAGTTGTTTTGTAAACCTTACAAAGCAAGGTGTAATGAAAAACAGCCTGCAATTCAAGAAACTGATACAAAGAAAAAAAGTGCTTTGAAGAATAGCAACATGAACAAATGCAGAATAGATCAGCAAAATGAACTGTCATAAAAACACATCTTGAAGATATTAAATTATACATTATTTTAAATCTTCAAATTAGTATCTTGGAGGTGGTAGATCATTTGAAACTTATTATATTTTCCAAAATAGAATGACACTCAGGTTTATGTTGTTCTTATTGTTTTCCTTTGTATTTTCTTCTCCAAACAGTAATATTTCTGCCTCCATCAGTCAGACTCAGAAATAAACTAGACATGAACTAAATACTGAGAAATTGTTTAAATCAGACAACTTATGTATAACCCAAAGATTCTATGAGACTAAAATAATAGGTTTCCTGGAATAAGTTTATGCATCTTTTAAAAACACTCTGACAAATGACAGATTTATAAAGTTGCAAAGACAAGAACCTGGCCGTAAACTTTCTCATCCTGTCAAAGTTCATGCAGTCATAAGACTTTCTCTGTAGTATAAACATGATCTTCACTGCAGCGAGCCCAGTAAGGAAATTGTACAAAAAGGGGTGTGAAAAGTCAGGATGTAAAGTATCTGCATAAATTTGCATCACTTACACATCCAGAAAAATTTCACTCACCAGCCAAATTTAGCTGAGCAGAGGAGAGCACTTTGATTCAGCCTCCACATTCTGACTGCGGCATGTGCTTCGGGGAGCCCTGTCTCACCTACTCTTACAAGTGCTTTCGCTGCTTCTGCGCACATAGCACACACAGTACTGCACAACTTTGGGGCAAGTGTTTGCTTAGTGCCCATTTTCTTCTTCTACTCGTGTAACTTTCTCAAGGACAAAGTCGTTGTCAAGTCCCCCCTGTATCTCCCAGTGCCCTGCTCAGAACTGAGCACTGAGTAGATAGATATTCAATACGCATTTTATTTATTTATTCATTTAAAAAATTCAGTGTTGACATAATTGCAGGTGTCCCCCTTTTCCTCACCCTTTGCCCACTTCCACTCGCCTCTGCCTCCCCCTCCCTTGGCCTTCACCAAACAGTTATCTGTGTCCATGGGGTATGCATGTATGTTCTTCAGCGAATCCCTTCACCTTCTTTATCCAGTCACCAGCACCCCCTCCCTCTGGCACCATCCAGTGTGTTCCATGCACCCATGCTTCTGGTTGCATTTTGTTCATCGGTTTATTTTGTCCATTGGATTCCACATAGAGGTGAGATCATGTGATATTTATCTTTCTCTGACTGGCTCATTTCACTTAGCTTAATACTCTCCAGGTCCCTCCATGCTGTTGCAAAGGGTGAGAGATCCTTCTTTTTTATAGTTGCATAGTATTCCATGGTAAAAATGAACTGTAACTTTTTTTATCCATTCAGCTGCTGATAGGCAGTTAGGCTGTTTCCTAATCTTGGCTATTGTAAATAATGCCGCTATAAACATAGGGGCGCATATGTTCTTTCTGATTGCTGTTTAATTCATATTTTTTAAATGAGCAGATGAACACATTGGCTGTCTCATCAAACTTCTTAAGAGAAACAAAAAGCAGATCATCCAGTGGCTCAGTTTAGATGCCTTTATTCCAGTGCTGTGCTGGTTCCTTGCGTCTGGCTCATTCTGATGACTGGGAATGACACGGTTCGGCGTAATCTGAACTCAGCCAGGGAATTAGGGCTGTTGGCTCACGGTGGGTAGTTGGGCTTGGAAGAGATTTTGAAGCTGTTTAGACTCCGTTTGCATTGGCAAATGAATACTGGATTAGCATTTTGAATGGTCCTATAAACATGTTTTGAACTGTGATATAGTTTGGGATTCGGTTCTGAGGATGGTTTAGTTCAATGTTTAGTTCATTCACATTAAGTTCTGTAGTAATAACCCTCTTTAAGTTCTCTAGTAATAATAACCTCATTTCAGCATGCTTCTTCGAGCGAACTTATAGGTGTGTATACATAAGAATTGATATAGAGACAAACAGATAAAACAGGCAGACATACTGTATATCTCCTGTGCCATGTATAAGAGATGTGTTCAAATGCGCCATTCTGAGGCTTCATGCCTATTTCTTTGGGGAGTGTGCTATAGTCAAAACAATAGAGGGGGTGGAATTAGGGGACCTCTTTGTACACATGGATTTATTGTTGCCTAATCGCCTCCTAAGTTACATAAAGATGAAGATATTTAACTCAATGAAATATAAGTTTCCATTAAGTTTTGATATCCTAAAGGGAATCTGTGCAGCCAATACTCATATTTTTCAAAAGTACACATCTACATAAAATATATGCAATCATATCTACAGATGCAAGTTAACACGTATATATTAATTTCTACATGTAAACAATAAAGCAAATCCTGCACTGCTTAGATAATACTCCTTAGATCTTGGATATTAGTTTTAGTCTATCTAGCTATATAGTTCATTTCTCTCCAAACTAATTTTTTAACTAAATTTCTGATTTTTAGAATCAGAGGAATATTTCTGTGTTAATGTCTGTTGTCTGACTGCATTTGGACTCCCTGAGCCAAAACTTAGAATTGCCTCGCTGATTAATTTCTATTCCTTATTCCAGCCTTCAGCCCCAGCTAAATGGAAACATATCTGTGTGCCTTTTTCCTTCAGAAGTGAGCAAAGATAATGAGCAAGCGTTAAGCAACGTGTTCAGTTAATCCATGCAAGTGTTTTAGTCCCGCATTCTATTTGTTTTGCTGTTTTCCTCCGAAGTCCTCTTCGGGAAGCTCTGCAGAGTGGCCATTTTTCTAACTTTCCTTGGCCTCCTTTCTTGCTAGCGAGGGTCTTTTCTAATGCAAAACTGCAAATGTGTTATTGTGCTTTCTTGCTGGCTCTAAAACAGTTAGCCATTTTTCAAATGGTGCCTTGACTCACCATAAATATCTGCTTCTGCCTAAGTGAGTCTGGAACCCCACCACCACCTTAGTCACCACCAACTGTGACCTCGCTCCTCCTAAACCCACAGCAGGTGAACTCCCTGGGACTCTCAGTCAGTGATTCATCAAGCCTGCCTCAGGACAGTTTCGGTGATGTATATGTAACTGTTTCAGAATTGGCGTGGAAAAAGACAGCTGGACACTCGGAAGTTTCAGGAAAAGCCTTTATTCAAAGCAGCGCTGCTGGTGCAGGGGACTCTAAGATCCAGATTCTGAACAACTTAGATTTTCTCTTTATATATTTCTGAGTTTCTTTGTTTCCTAACTACCAAGCTTCTGCAGTGGACTCTCGCGTGCCCCCCTGGAGTCAGTTAGAATGGTTAATTTAGATTGTATCTAATGTCCATCCTGGATGGCGCCAGTGACCTCCCTCTAGTTAAGCTGTTACATCCTTGGTTTATGGCCCTTGTAAATTGGAAGTACTTAGGTAAATAGCTCTTGCAAGACCGGATAATTAAGGAAGGGGCAGTGACTTCAGCAATGTGCATTAGGGACATTGATTAACTTAGGTACAGAGTCCGGCCGCTAGTCTCCTACATTCTTTCACAAACAGAGCTAATTTTGCCCAGCAAGAGTGTGCAGTAGAAAGCAGGTTACTGGGACAAATTCAGATTGCTAGCCCCCAAAATGTTGTATGCTCCCCATCATAACCACATCCTATATAATAAAAGCCCAGCAACCAAATGGCAGAATGACCAGAATGATTGGTCAACCAGTCGCTATGACACGCACTGACCACCAGGGGGCAGATGATCAATGCAGGAGCTGCCCCCTGGCGGTCAGTGTGCTACCTCCTTGCTCCTCCTCCTTGCTTCCTGCCACCTCCTCCGGATGCCCACAGGCTGTGCAGTGCTGCCACCAGGCTCACAGAACTGGTTCCAGAGGCTGGGAGGCTGGTTCGTGGCTGCCGCCTCTCAGTGCTATTGTCCCTAGGCCCAGCCTGACCAGGTCCCCTGGAGAGGTGAGTGCTCCGGCTCCATGGAAGATGCGGCACCAGAAGCAGCTGCTCAGAGGGCGGGTCCACAGCCGCTCTGCTGACCCTAATGAGCAGTGCTCCCACAGCAGGTCGATCCCCAGAGGCCACACCCTCCACCAGTGCACAAATCCTACACACCGGCCCCTAGTAATCATATAACTTATCACGTACCTATGCCCAGCCACCTCAATTAAATTCCAAGCTCCTCAAGGCAGATTTCAAGTCTTTCCTACAGACTTTGCAAACAGGAAATGTGTGCTGATTGATTACCTAATTGATTGACTATATCCATTTAGCTATGAAGGAAGTCCAGCAGCATGAATAATAGAACTTAAAAATGTCTTCCCTAATCAGATTTTCTTGGATAGATTAGTGTATGTGAAGCAGTTGTAAGAGGTCTCAATGAAGTGTCCACAGATTTCTTTGCCTTTGTCTGAAAATTCTTTATTACTTTAACTGACTTGCTACACTTCCAGTCCTAACATGACTACATTGAAGAAGATGCCATTTCTGAAAACAGTGCCCAGCCAAGTTAATAGTGTGACTTCAATAATGGCACCAAGGGTCCAATGAATTTAAGAATAACTAGCATGAAGAACATGAAATAGACTTCTTCCTTGGAGGAATTCACAGAGCCTTCAGTATTCTCATACTTCCAAGGGAGTGGGGCAGAGAATATGGTATACCACTTTACCCAAATCTGTGTAAGCATAAATTTTTAAAGCATCTTAAAAGATCTGTGTGCCTTACCGGGTCTTTTTCGGAAACACTGAAGTAGAAATTTCAGGTACATCTTACGATTAGCAATTACAGAGGATCATTTCTTATTAACTTATGTTTGGTTATTCCTTTGTTTAGGACTTTGGCAGGATATAGCAGGACCTTTGACCTTTCCCTTTCCTATTTGGCCATTTCCTCCCATTATGTTCGTTGAGATTTGCATATTTTGATACTGTGTTATTGCTTTTCTAAAGCTTATTTCATTCTGGGAATCTCTGTCGTTTTTGTCTTTCTCCTCCACACGGTGTTATCCTCTGCAGATTGTGTAAGCATGTTTGCCTGTGTGCTTGGTATTGCCACAGACAGAAGATCTGTATCAAAGTCCTACCTCAGTCCTTGGCTATGCAATCTCATCTGTCACCTTCCTTTCTAAGTCTCAGTTTCGTCCTCTGTTCAAGGTTACATAAATAAATAAAAAATTATATGAGAGTTATTCCTATAAGCAAGATACTTTGGTCATCTTATAATTAATTTTTCATATTTCTTCATATTTTAGTTCATAGGAAATTGTTAGTATGTATGGAGAGTGACACAGGGAGTGGTAAAAAAAACACACACACAAGGAAAACTTCTACATTATACCTCACTGTGCTTTTAGCAATTTTATTGTTTTATTCTAAAAACATTTCTCCAAAAATATATAAGGAAGTAATCTGATCTCATACAAAGCATCATGACACTACCTCTTTATTTCAAATGACATGAGCCTAAAAAATAATTTAAACAAATGTGAGACTTGCAAGGGCAGGAGAAAATATTGATTAAAAATGTTAATAGCCTATTCAGTTGTTTATAACTCAAGACTAAAATGAGCGAGCTAGGGCTGCATCTGAGGGGAATGCACAAACGGGTCTGCCAAGGCCGGGTTCTCATCCTTGGACATCCTTAATGGGGAGAGGGAGTGCCCTCTCCATTTCTCGTATGGGTTTGACAAAACATTAATCATGGCTTCTGTTTGTACTGTGAGAGCATCTTTTGTTTTAAAGGAGCCTCTCTTGTGTTACTCACACTCAGATGCTAATCAATTATGTCCTTTTTTGCCTTTGGATAAAATTCAAACAAAACATTCATTAGCACATTACCCTCATTAGACTCTGGGGACACTTTTAATAACACTTGCAGAGACACATAAAGCCCCAGGGAGAACGTTGCTAGAGGAGCTGATCAGGGATCTAGTATTAGTAAAAAATTACTCTGGCCACTGATGGGCTTAGCGAAAGTGGTATTTTCATTTACTGGGAGACATAATTTTCTTTTCTCGGATTAAAAATAGATTTTTCTTCATTAAAAAGTACTTTTAGCGAACTGTAGAAATAAGTCTGCCTTATTGCTTATCTCAAAAAATTTGTTAACATTTCGTCAATATTTATACAAAGAAAATTACCAAATTGATTCTTTCCAAAAGAATAAGTGTTTATATAAATGTTCTGTGTATGCTCTTTAGCAGCATTGGAATCAGGCTTATCCAGAAGTCTAGAATCTTTATACTTAATGTACTTTAATAGCAGCTTGTGTCTTCAGCTTCTTTAAGCCTCACCTGTTTTAATTTCTGTGAGTTTCAGAAGACTTGTGGTATTAAAGTGGTGCAAGCTTTATTAGAAATTTTGTTATTTTATTCTAAAAACATTTCTCCAAAAATATATAATGAAGTAATATGATCTCAATATAGATAAAGTTATATAGTCTTACAAGAGTTCCTCTAGTCTGGGGCTGTCAGAGACCTTGGCCTTTCAAAGAGCTACAGATTTCTTAACATTTAGAGAAAGTTATTTCAAAGCCCTCCCTCCTCATTTCTAGGTCATTACCAGCCAATCACAGTATTAAGTTGACAAATATCTTTAATTCTTGACTTTTTCTCTTTCATAGCCTCTCTTATTGCCTCTTTTCTTCATTCCAAGCCATTCTGTTCACAGTACATAAGCTTCTTTGCTTATGTCACGAGTATTGGCCCCAAAGTTTCCATTCTCAACTTTGCTCCACCCTATGACAGCCTGAAACTAAGATTTAAAATATTTAAGGCTGTTCATAGCTTGACCTGACATTGGAAGAAAAGGTTTGCACTATGGCTCAATTCCCAACCCAAAAACATCACATCAGTTCCTTCTTAAATGCTTAGCAGCATATATATATCTTATCAATTAAAAGAGTAATATGCAAATTGACCGTACCTCCACTATACCCACAAGCCATGCCGACAAGCCAATCAGGAGTGGGTATGCAAATTAACCCAACCAAGATGGCTGCAGCCACGAAGCAAGCAGGAGGCTAGGGTTTCCCCGGCAATGGAGGAAGCCAAGCTTTCCTCATACCCTGGCCGGCCTAGGCCTCCACTCAAGGCTACAAAGTTTCAATTATAGAAGATACCAGGGCCTCCGCTTGGGTCACCGGGGGGCATGGCCAGCCTGCAAACCACCACAGGCCCCTTGCCCAGGCTGCCCCATGCCCCAAGGGAACCCCCACCCTGATCTGGGACATCTTTCAGGGCAAACCAGCTGGCCCCCACCCATGCACCAGGCCCCTATCCTATCTAATAGAAGAGTAATATGCAAATTGCCCATCACTCCAACACACAAGATGGCTGCCCCCATGTGGACACAAGATGGCCACCACAAGATTTTGCCAACACGGGAGGGTGGTTGGGAGGGACCAGGCCTGCAAGGGAGGGCAGTTGGGGGTGATCAAGCCTGCAGGGGAGGACAGATAGGGGTGACCAGGCCTTCAGAGGAGGGCAGTTAGGGGTGACCATGCCTGCAGGGGAGGGCAGATAGGGGTGACCAGGCCTTCAGGGGAGGGCAGTTAGGGGTGACCAGGCCTGCAGGGGAGGGCAGTTAGGGGCAATTAGGCTGGCAGGGGAGCAGTTAAGCATCAATCAGGCTGGCAGGGGTATGTTTAGGGGGTGATCAAGCTGGCAGGCAGAAGCAGTTAGGGACAACCAGGAAGGCAGGCAGGCAAGCAGTTGGGAGCCAGCAGTCCTGGATTCTGAGAGGGATGTCCCAGATTGGAGAGGGTGCAGGCTGGGCTGAGGGACACACCCCCCATGCATGAATTTCATGCACCGGGCCTGTAGTGTGTGTGTGTGTGTGTGTATATATATATATATATATATATATATTTAAATACACATCAACATAGGAAATAATATGTCATAGAGCAAATACATAAAAATTGCACTCAATTGCATATCTATCTGCACATGCACAACAAATGTATATAAGTTTTAAGATCTTGAGTTATCTTGTAACATTTTAAATTACTTTTGAATGGAAAATTTATTAAAAATAGCTTTTAAGGTTGTCACTGATAGGTTCATCAAAACCATCCTATCCTTTGCTGTGCCTAATATAAGATAACTGTTGCCTTTAGCCACTGGGGTCTGAGTGTACACTGTTGTGTACTCAGTATGGCCAGAGCAGTCATCTAGATTCTGGAAGCCAAAATCCAGAATTCTGTGCTGATCAAGAAACTATTGAAAGTAGCTATGAATCAACTCGGATGGTCTGTGAGCAGAGAGGGATGCATATTTCTCCTTCTAACTCCAGGCTTTCTCCTTGAGATGTATTTTCTATTATTAGCAATTAAGTGGACTATAGTCTGTCACTTGAATTCTCCATCTCAGCACTGCCCTTGCATGATTAAGCAGCCACAAGAGTCAGTGATGATCTGAGGTTGCTTTTAATAACTGCTGTGTTTGAGTCAAATCAGGGTGAGGTGGGTGTTTCAGAAGGTGGCAGTAACTTTAACCCGCAGATTAAACAGGCTGCCTAATGTGGTCTTCTCTGCGAGGTGCAGGGTGCCATGGTACACCATGGTGTGTGTACAGGTCCATCTGATTCATTACCGTTCCCCCAACAAGTGAGCATCTACACTGATAAAATCACCTGCTGTTTGTAATATGGTAGAAATAATGCTTTTACCAGACAAATTATCAAAGTAATTAGTTGTTAATGATGTTTCCAATTTAGGTATTAGTGGTATCATGTACTTAGTTTAAGCAACAAAAATAACAACACAACAACACTTGTTTATATTGTCAGAAAGTATGTCTTAGAAAAATCTGTTCATGTTAACCAGCTTGGATAACAAGTTTTGATTCTTCACATTTCGGGGGTGGGGGGCAGGATAAACATTTTTCTATTGCCTAGAAGGATAGTTTTCCAACTTTGGTGCCCCTCTGATAAATAGTTGGAAAACCATCACGACTCTAAAAGTCATTGAAATGGCCCTAGCTGGTTTGGATCAGCGGATAGAGCTTTGGCCTGTGGACTGAAGGGTCCCAAGTCAGATTCCAGTCAAGGACACATGCCCGGGTTATGGGCTTGATCCCCAGTGTGGGGCATGCAGGAGGTGGCTGATCAATGATTCTCCCTAATCATTGATGTTTCTATCTCACCCTCTTCCTTCCTCTCTGAAGTCAATAAAAATATATTAAAAAAATAAAAAGTCATGGAAATGGAAATGTGGGAAGAGCAGCTCATGGCGTGATCACTTCGAGATAACTACATAACACTTTAGTTCATAAGGTGCATGAAAAAATAATGATGTACTGAAGATAATGTATCTTTTTTTGCTTGCATTTTTATTTTTATTTTTATTTTTATTTTCTTTATTGATTAAGGTATCACATATTTGTGCTCATCCCCCCATTCCCCTCCCAAACCCTTCCCCGTGCATGCCCCCACCCCCCTGTTGTCCATGACCACTAGTTAGGCTTATATGTATGCATACAAGTCCTTTGGTTGATTTCTCCCCCTTACCCCCACCCTCCCCTACCTTCCCTGAGGTTTGGCAGTCTGATCATTTACATAGAACTGAAATATATGTATTTATGTAATATATAGGTGTGGGCAAAAGTAGGTTTTCAGGTGGGATACAAATAAATAAACATGAAAATTAATTAATAATACAAGAATAAACTGTGTTTCCAGTACTCACAACTGTAAGTAAAATATGGATCTAATTTTAAGGGCCCAGACAAATGATTTAGTCTAAAATGTCTTGCAGTTGTCCAGTGTCTGTCTGTCAGTGTGTCTCAATCCGCATCTCTCTCTCTCTTTCTTCTTAACTCTCTAAAACCCGAGCACATCAATGCATAGCAGCTGGAACGCCATTGTCCCCCAAGGTATCAGTCTTCTCTAGCACAGAGCTACGCCTTTCTTTCCCTTAGATTCAAGAAACTTGCCGCTTCATAAAATTTCATTATTTTTCAATAAAGATTTGGCAACTTCCCACCACGTGCAGTCATTCTTCTAGGTGCTAGGAGAACAACGATAAAGAAAAACAGTCCTGGCTCTCTTGGAAAATGCAGCTCATTGAAAGAACATAGGTGTTTTAAAAATTCACACAACTCTGCAGAGTTGCACCTGTGATAAGTGCAATGAAGGGGTGGTACTTGGTCATGTGAGAATATATAATAGGCAAATTTGCATGAATAAGAGCAGTCAGCAAAGACCTTTCCAAGAAATTAATGATTGACTTGAAATCCGAATAAATAATGAATTAGGCAAAGAAAGAACAAAAAAATTTCCAAGTGTGGGAACATACATGTGCAGGCAGGTTATTTTAATGAGTTGAAAATTAATGTTCTTCACATGGCTTGAAAGCTATCACTACCAAGAGCTTCATCTCTGTTGCTTTCATTTTTATGGAGCTTAAATAAATCTAATTAGGGAAAACAAAAATGAAAACTAACCTTCTGTTCAGTCACTGTTGTTTGTTTTAAAGATGAGGTTAAAATTTTGGGGCGATGCTTTTTCTGGCAACATGTATTTTATTTTTCACATCCATTTGATTTTAATTGCTCTTTTTGATTAAAAAAATGATAAAAACGCTAGTTCACACAGGTAGCAAGTGAAATAAAAATTGGAAAAGCTTCCATTGTTGGACATGGATTCTCACACATTACCTATCAATGGGATTCCGCAGGGCTCGTAGAGGGAACTGGCCTTGAAGCATTTCTTTTAGTCAAAAGATTGCTTTGTCAAATTTCAGGTCATTCACAAGCTGAGATGTAGTAATGGAAGAGACACCACGCATCAACCTTAAAGTCATTTAAGAATAATTAACCTTCGGCAAAGCTCAACACGGCTCCTGAATGCTGCTTTTTACCTACAGAGAAGTCAACAGGGTTTGCCATTAAGAAGCACTTCCTCCAGCACAGGTAAGTCCAATTACTCATTGCCATTGATACGCCATTGTGTTGGTTTAGTAAACATGTTAATAGCGCAATGAGGTGGCTGAATGGATAACAATGAAGAATGAAATTTATTTTATTCATATGGGTCAAGTAATTTACTAATTAATCCAAGCAATTTATAAACTCCATATTGCCAAGCGATTCAAGTTGAACATTTTTCTTCTCTCCTCAAAAAAAAAAAAAGTGAAATTTATGTCTGAATTTCATCCAAATATCTCTAGGACTTTTGGCTATTAAGCCATAGATTGTCTGAAGACAATTTCATAGTAGAAAATTATCTCTTGACAGAACTTTAATTGGGGACTTTTAAACCAGTGGGCAAGAATTATTTGAGGATTGCTGAAAACAAATTTTTTATCAATCGATGCCCATGGGTTACAATTACAGAATTTCTTATTCCAAGAGTAGAAAACCAGAATTGTTGCCAAGATCCCAGATGGCCCATACTTTTCTTACGGGCAAAACTTTCCTTGGCAAAGAAACTTTCTATCATTTCAAAGATCTCTATGGCCTTTACAGTTTTCTAAAGGAATTTACCAAAAAAAAAAAATGATCTTTTTATGCTATTCAATGCATACAATAAAGGAAAATCAAGAAAGAGTTGCAAGGAGCAAGCGAAATAAGTAATTTCTTTGTTGAATGAAGGAAGGAAATGTTGTCATTGCAATTATACTATGTCCTGGGTTTCAAGTCTTATCAGGTCAGCCGACATGTAATGGATGTCATCATTTATTAAAGATTTGCTTTAAACCTCTTTCTTTGCTCTAAAGCCACAAACTAGATTAATATGTACACCTTAGTTCACTAAGGTTCCACATGTCAGAGGTCCTACTTTGACAGAGCAATAAGCCGTGCAGTGTAATTAAAGTCAAAGCTATTTTGTTGGGGCAAATCCAGACCTGAGTCAATTTCCAGCAATTTCAGACTGAGACTTTGTCTCTTCAGAAAGGCTTCACGTTATGGAATGTTTCTTGGCATGGGAAAAGGTGAAGTGGTCCTTCAGCTGTTCTTTCTTCCAGCTCCTGCTGTGGTCGACTTGCCATGCTGTGTTTGCATTAGTTAAGGGTCTCCAGAGAAACAGACCCCACTGGGAGGTTCAAGGAACCAACTCCTGTGGCTGTGGAGGCTGGGAAGCCCCAGGCTCTGCCCTGTCAGAGCTGGGAGTCCAGGAAAGCTGGGGGTGCCTGGAGAGCCTGAGAGCAGAGAGCCGATGGTGCAGATTTAAGGCCACGCCTGAAGGCCCGAGAACCAGGCTGTGGAGGGAAGGAGAAGGTGGATGACCCAGCTCAGCAGTCAGACAGAGAGCAAACTCAATCTGCCTCCACTTTAAAATATATATATATTATTGATTTCAGAGAGGAAGGGAGAGGGAGAGAGAGATAGAAACATCAGTGATGAGAGAGAATCATTACCTCCTACCTTCCCAGTACTGGGGACCGAGCCCCCAACCCAGGCATGTGCCCTGACTCGGAATGGAACTGTGACCTCCTGGTTCAGAGATCGATGCTCGACCACTGAGCCACACTGCCAGGTGTCTTCACTTTTCTGTTCTAGTCCGGCCCTTAACAGATTGGATGATGCCCAACCACAGTGGGGAGAGCAACACACTTTATTCAGTCTACCAAATCAAATGCTAATCTCTTTCAGATAAAATCCTCACAGACAAACATCAAAATAACATTTGACCAGATGTCTGGGCATACTGTGACTCAGTCAAGTTGCCACATAAAATTAACTATCATAGTGCTTCTTT
This sequence comes from Corynorhinus townsendii, assembly GCA_026230045.1. Classification (NCBI taxonomy): domain Eukaryota; kingdom Metazoa; phylum Chordata; class Mammalia; order Chiroptera; family Vespertilionidae; genus Corynorhinus; species Corynorhinus townsendii. The sequence continues at coordinate 159,356,543 of JAPDVU010000006.1, read as the reverse complement.
CCATTCAGAAAGCAAAGCAAAATCTAAGCATATCCAGTTTATCATGCTCTGTTTTCTGTCAATTTCTACTTTAAGAAGACCCAAAGCAAAAAAAAATATGATATAATCATAATGGCAAACTATCTTTTAAAACATTCCCATGCGAGTTTATTGGTCCCAGTACTCACATTGTGTTGATAGTGACAATGGTGCTTTCTGTGAGTGCGCCTCCCTGCTGCCTGGCACATGTTTGGCAAGAAGAGAAATCATAATGAGGTCAGTTTACATAATTATTAGTTTCTCACACATAACTTCTTTAACAGAAAGGGAAAGAAGGCAGGAGAACACTGCATCGGGACTCCCTAGAATCCATTTCTGTTGACATAACTGAGGATGAGGAGATGCTAAGATCTAACTCCCTCCCTGGCAGAGAAGCAGTAATCAGCTTGACATTAAACTAAGCCCCCGAAGAGGAATTAATATAATAAATGGTGGTTTCTAAAGGCAGTGGTTGTTTTCCTGTGGCATTTATAACTGTCTCCTCTGGACACTCTCCTGAACTTTTTAGCCTTAATTGACTAATCACGTTTGTGAAGTGCCTTATGTCAAACCAATTATTATTGTTGTCAATGACGTGCCAAGCCTTGTTCCAGTTGCTGTGTCAATCCCTCTCTCTCTCTCTCTCTCTCTCTCTCTCATATTTAACCAGAGAGAGAGAGAGAGAGAGAGAGAGAGAGAGAGAGAGAGAGAGAAAGAGAGAGAGAGAAGACATTAGATATTATTATCTCACTTAGAAGTATAAAAACTGAGGTTCCACAATCAAAACCTTATGGTGTCTTACCCTGAAATAGTTATTGTCTATCAGAAAAATGTGTATATTATGATTGATAAATGAATTTCTAGTTCCCATTGACATCGTGGTTTCATAGTTTATAATTTTGTACTTTCAAATAATATTTTATTTCTTAAAGCATCTAATATTTCAAATCTAATTTTCTTTAATACTGGGCCCCTTTACATCAACTAATCAATGCCTTCTGACTAAATTATTAAAATCTTTATTAAAGTAATCCACATAATTTAATATAGCACAAAATTTGATGACTTTTTTATTAACTGAGAATTTTAAAACTCTGTTTACTGGAATAGTAAAACAACTTTTTAAAAAATTTTTAATACACCTATTAGTAAAGTAAAATTTTTAATCACATTAATCATGACTACTATCTATTGCTTACCATTTTTTAATTACTGTACATATATATGTTTATATTTTTTTATTTTATTTTCTCAACTATACTAGGAGATAGCTACCCATTTCCATTTTATAGATCAGAGAATGAAAGAATTGAGGGTTATGGTGATTATATAACTTGCCCAAGATTACAGAATTAGTGAGTAAGTGGGTATTTAAGGCCATATGAAACTGATTCAAAGGTAAGGATTTTAATCATAATCCTACACTATACCTTTGTCCCCCAAAAATATGTCTATTAATTTAACTTCATATTTCTATCATAAAAATTATAGCCTAATGATCCTGTAATGAATACTTTCTTCAAAATTTAAGGATTTTATGATGTTTCACTCTCAACAAAGATTAGTGTAATGTAAATGGTCATTATAGAAACTTAATATATCAAAAGCAATTTTAAAATAATCTAGAATAGAAATTTTTAAAAATGAATACATCCAGTATAGTAAAGGTAAATATTTAGGTACATATACATGTGTGCAAAATATGCATTTATTTAGTGCATTTCCATGAGAAATATGGGGAAACCACTGATTAGGCTGATTTGTTGGAGATACCCTACTAATTTTGTATGTCTCTCTTGCTTCAAAATTTTTATTGTCCTGATAGTAACTTAGATTGTCCTCTGTAGTTTCAAAGTTAGAGAACTTGGGAAATAAATGAGCAAGATGTTGAGATGATCAGCAAACAATTGGGAATGCTCTCTGTTTTGAATATTCTAAAGTATACACGACTCAGGAAAATATAAATTCCACAATCCCCCTTCCTCATATTTCCTAAAGTGAAGCATTTTTCTGGAGATTTTTATAAACCTGGTTCAGAATGTACTTTTATGGGATCAGTATAAGATGTCACATTGGTCTTTTCTGTACAGAACTGACTTAATGAGAATAATTCATTTGTCCAGATTCCCAATAAACTGTGGTTTTGTTTCTTCAACTTCACTGCGGGACATACCAGAGACCACTACTCTAACAAGGAGGGGACTTTTAACATAATAGTTTCCCTTAAGAATGGCAATACTGAGTCCATGTGGAAGCAAACAAACAAAAAAACCCTAACTGGTCATAGGCTACTGTTAGGCACTTTGAATTTGCCCCTTCCTTGCATTTACTTTTAAGTAGAATCTGTGTGTAAATTCAGCACAAAGTGCTCGATGAGGGAATGGCATCCCCCCAACAGCAAGTGACATGAGAGTACAATTCTGTTCCTAGTCTACAGGCCAACATACTTCCCGTATCATTGCATTTCAGAATGTGACAATCTGATGCAACACCCGCCAATGGAGTGATTTTCTTCAGAAAGAGGCAAGTGAGGGACAGAGGCCAAAACTGTGGCACTTTCTCACGAAAAGAGTAAGCACTGGGTTTTCGAGTGAAAATAGAGACTAGCCCTTGTCTATCCATGTTAGGATAGATGATTACTTTCCCTATGGACTCTGGATTTCACATAAAATGGACCTATGTACCGTGGGTCCTTAGTATTTGGTAGTCATTTTCTGGCAGCATCTGGAAAGACACACTCCACTTGGAAATTTGGATCCCAAAGTTCAAGCCTCTGCTTTTCAGTAACAGAGGCCAATCCCTGTGATTATCCCCGCCCTCCCTTCTTCCCTCCTTCCTTCCCTCATCCCCATTTCCAACCTTGGAATCTCTCTCTTTCTGCCACTTAGCAGTGTGTTAAGATGCCTCTCACACTTGAAGAGCTGTTAGGAGCTGCAGAAAGGAAATAGCTGTGTAGACTGGGAGGGTGCAGTGTGAAGATTCTGTAAAGAAGATAGAAACTCAGGAAATGATAAACCCTCACACCTGGTTTCCTCTAGACAAAAATAAGTCAGCATTGGGAAAAGTCCAGTACAGAAAAATCTCATAAAGCCCATGTTTTTATACCAGAAGCTCCCTCCAGGAGCTCCTAGGGGTTTACAGGCTAAAATGAGTCCCCCTCTAAGTGTCTGTTTACTATTTCAGAGAGGTCCAGGGTTGGCTCACTTGTCTTCCGGAAAAGGTCATTCACTATGACCTCGTGATCCTATCCCTGTCTGGCTGCTGTGAGGACCCTCAGGAATGCAGGCATCTGCAGCCTTTAGTGACCACCCCGCTCTGCCCCTCCAGAGCTCTTTCCACTTTCAACTCCATCGAAAGCATAAAAAAAAAAAAAAAAAGAAGGATCTTACTTTCCAGCCATTCATCCTATTGCTGAAAAAACAAGATTTTCGCTTCTCAGGAGAACTGACTGAAAGCTTGAGATAACGGGAGGGAAGTGTAGCATGTAGACCACGTCACAGCTTCTCCCCAAGCCCTGCCTGGCTGAGCTCTTCTCTGTTACCCCGGGCTGTCTCCACAAACCCAGAGGACACTCAACCCCACTCCCTCCATAGGCAGCACTCTGAGTATAACTCACCTCTCACTCAGAGAGAGGAGACAGTTTTCTCTCCCTGCGGTCTGAGATCGGCCTCCTGGATCGTCACTTTTCTACCACAAGCCTGACCTCTTCTCAAGGTATTTAACAGTGAAACGTTTCATTCCTTTTAGGAAAAACTCCTTTCTGCCCACAGTCATTCACAAGATTTCCTGACCTTGGATTTATTATTCAGTCGGGCTTAGATAAAATTACCTATGGGATGTCAAGGGTACAGTTTAAGTAGACCAAGCTAATGCCACTTCCTTCCCATGTCACTTTATCAGCCTTGCAGGGGATCTTGGCTTACTCCGGTTCACGCACTAGGAATCCACTAATTCGAAATGTATGGGCTTAGCCTGATGTTTATCTTTTCTAAAACCACTAAAATGGTATTTTAATTATATTTTTCTTGATTTCAGAGAGGGAGGGAGAGGGAGAGAGAGAAACATCAATGACGAGAATAACTGAAGCTGCCTCCTGCACACCTCCTGCTGGGGATCCCGTGCCGCCCAGGCATGTGCCCTTACAGGGAATGGAACACGACCTCCTGGTTCAGAAGTCCATGCTCCACTGAGCCGCACCGGCCAGGCTAGAAAAAAAAAAGGACTTTAATCCAAATATTAGAAATGTGTTGTGAGAGAAGTGTAGTCTGATCATTAAGAAATTTTCTCAGCCCTTGTTCTAACAACGCATCATCCCATTACATAACATTTTTATCTAGTTGTTCAGGCATATTTTTAAGGACTGTCACTTAAGATTTTAAAGTGAGATTGTATTTACTAACTGAAAAACATCAAAATTTTAACAGGAAATAATGTTAAATTGAAATAATGGATAGGCAATATTTTTTAAATGAAATACCCTGGATAGTCATCTTGATCTTTCTCAAACCAGTAAATCAGTGAAATAGCTCCTATGATTTACAAAGTTGTAGATGCTAATTAACTATGAATTACCTCTGTAGTGAAGAATTTAAGAAATAGCATGGATTAATGGAACCCCCAAGAAATCTTATGCCACATTTTACTCAATAAATTCATATAAACTACTAGCAAATAGCTACCATGATTGATTTAATAACGATTTTTCCTTATTCTATAAAAAAAAATTTCAGAAAATGCTTGAGAATATGTAAAAGAAACAAAAAAAAAACCAACCAAAAAAAAAAAAAACTTTTACTGACTATGTGCATGTATATGCAATGTATGTGACCACACAAAATACACATTACTATGGAAGAAGGTTCTTGTCCTTTAAATTGGAGAATGTAAATAAATTAGTACAAACTCTCAGCATGAAAATTTGGCAATAGGATTTAAATGTTAGCATGTTTAACTTTTTTCAGTCAAGAAACCTATATCTGGAATGTATCTTACAGAAATCAGCATGGTTGTGTGCAAAGATCTAGCAACAAGAATTAGAGATCTTCAATTTCCATGACTGCAGAACATGTATCAGTTTTGTTTACCATTACATCACATTGTACTTAACAAACACTTAGCTGACAACATATATTTAATATAAAGTGGGCAAAAGTAGGTTTATCCTTGTTCGTATGGAAAATAATACAATGATTAATAAATAATGATACAAGAATAAACTCTGTGTTTCATGTTGTCACAACTGAAAACCTACTTTTGCCGACCCTGTATGTATAAATGGTCAAATAACTGCATACCCTTTAAAAATAAGATTTATCCAGAATCAGTGGTATTGAAGATATTTGTGAATAAAGGAGCCAAAATAAAGAAAATAATGAGCAAAATATAATAAACACTTTTGCCAACACAAATGAGATATTGTAACATATGTCTAATAGAATTTCTAAAAAGATAGAACAGAGATAATAAGCTAAAGCCATATTCAAGGAGATAATAGTTATAAATATTCAAAATTTATGAGGAACAAAAAATGAATTAATAAAAATAGATTCACACAAAGACACGATGTAGTGAAACTTTAGAACAATAAAAACAAAATAGCAATACTTAAAAACATTAGAAAAATAAAAAAATGAATTTCTTTAGATTGTTAAAAAACAATGGAAAGAAAAGACATAACATGATACATAATTTTTTACATATAATACATTTAAAAATTTGAATAGACAACAAATACCAAAACTCACTAAAGAAGAAAAAATCTGAATAAGCTTATAACCAGTAAACAATATGAATCCATAGCTGAAAATCAACCCATGATATTAATGCCAGATAAAGATAGATTTACTGAAAAGCCTTCCAAACTTCAAAAGAAAAGATAATTTGTATCTCAAAGAAAATATTAGAAAGAATATCAAAATTGGAAATATGCCCAAATTATCTTATGAAGCAAGCATATAATTGATGCCAAAACAAGGCGGGAATAGTATGAAGAATGCAATTATAGTCCAATGGTACTTGCGAATATAAACCCAAAATTCCTAAAATTAACAACAAAAATTAGAAAATCATAATTATCTCAGTAGATGCAGAAAAATAATTTTATGGAATTTAACTAGTCATTATAAGGATTCTTATAGAGCTAGAACTTGAGGACATTTTTGATCTTACAGAAGATGTATCAGATGCTCCCTTTTTCCTACCTACAACCTCTCACTTCCCTTAAATTTTGTTAATTGCTGAGCCACCTAGATTTCTGAAGATGTAACCTGATAACAACTCTTCTCATTTCCAATAAATATTTCTCATTTTCTGCCCCACAGTTTCTTTGATGTCATGGGTTAAACATCCCAAGAACTGACCTGGTACTAACAATATATGTATCCTAGGGTTGCTGAATCACATGTTAGTTCAATTATTAATGTTGAGAAAACCACAGTACTGTTTTCTATAATGGCTATACCAGTATACATTTCCTATGGTCATTGAGATAAAAAAAAAAACACACTAATATTTTCACCCTTTAGTCACCAATGGTCTGTTTTCTGGTGCTGGAACATGAATCCTTCAGAGTAGGAATAGAGTCTTTAAACTCTCTTAACTCGGTCATAGCACAGGACCTGCTATTTGGTAGACTCTCAGTTAGAATATGTTAACTAAATGAAACAAGCAAACAGACAGACAAAACACTATACCCAAAGAGAGACTCTAAAGCACTCAAATTGCTTAAATGACCAGAGAAGAGATGTATGCATCTTGTGAAAAAAATAAAAAAGGATTTTGGATCAGATTGAGTGAATATTCCACAAACAGAGGTTTGTACTATTTAAAAGGATCCTAATTAAAAATCCCTGGAAATATCTAAAGTGAGATTTTTTTTTTTTTTTTAATAAGCAGGCCTTGTGTAACCTCAGTGAGCTACCATCTGTTAATCACTTTAGTAACATCACTTAGAGTAAATTGCATTTTCTAGGTTTGGCCCATCATTCATCTGTTCTGCATGGTCAATGCCATGGCATTTTTAGCATGTTCAAATTGCAAGTTAGCATTTCCGAAAGTCCCTTGGTGATTTGAGTCATATTCAGACAGTAACTGCAATTTGTTTGAAAATGGGCCATAGTGCATCATTATCCTATATAATAAAAGGATAATATGCAAATTGACCCTAACGGCCGAATGACCGAGAACGACTGGTCGCTATGACGCACACTGACCACCAGGAGGCAGATGTTCAACGCAAGAGCTGCCCCCTGGTGGTTAGTCAGGGTGCTCCCACAGGGGAAGCTCCGCTCGCCACAAGCCACACTGACGGCTATGAGCGCAGCAGTGGTGGCGGGAGCCTCACCCGCCTCCTCAGCCACGCTAAGGATGTCCGACTGCGGCTAAGGCCCGCTCCCCCAGGGAGCAAGCCTAAGCTGCAGTTGGACATCCCCTGAGGGCTCCCAGGCTGCCAGAGGGATGTCTGACTGCCAGCTTAGGCCCTCTCAGGCCCTATCCCCTGGGGAGCAGGCCTACGCTGGCAGGTGGACATCCCCCGAGGGGTCCCTGACTGTGAGAGTGTGCAGGCTGGGCTGAGGCACCCTCTCCCCCACCCCCAGTGCACGAATTTTTGTGCACCAGGCCTCTAGTTGTATCATGTACATTGAAATGCATTTATTGACTCTCTAACTTTTGAGTACAGTAATTACTCTGAAATGAAGCAAAGCCAGTTTTACTTGTTTTAATCAACTTCAAAATGTGCAAGTTAATGAAATTTATATACTGACAGTTATAATTTTACTTTCTCCAACTGTGAATGTTCTCATCTGAAATCAATACAGATCCCTTTGATCTGATGGTCATCAGAGGAAGAGGCTAGGTTTTATTGTCTCATTTTTTTTCACTTTGGTGATTCTTTAGATCTTGAGAGTGAGTAAGTATGGAAAGGATTTGTCTCCCTCATAGTATTTTTTATTATTTTTATGATTGCTTAGGAGTAATGTCCTCCCAACACCCATATCTGGATCAGACTTATGTGAATTAATGACAGACCTAGAACCAATGGCAAGATGAACCTAGGACATGTACATTCCCAACACCTCATTAAAACTATAATGGGTAAGTATTTAATTCATTCATTTGGTCTTTTACTTATATTCATTTAGTAATCATTTTTTATACAATAGACACCACAGTAGGCATAGAAGAATTCTCAACAGAGATGAAAGATGCTCTCTGACCTCACAGAGCGTGTGCTATGGTAAACAGATAAGGTAATACAGTAATTCCCTCTTATTTGTTTCAGTTACCTGCAGTCAAATTTGGTCTGAAAGTATTAAATGAAAACTTCCAGGAATAAACAATTTGTAAGTTTTAAATGACACACCATTATGAGTAGTGTGACGAAATCGCCTGAGGCCCATCTGTCCTGCCAGGGACATGAATCATCTCTTTGTCCAGTGTCCCCTCCTATAGACACTCCCTGCTGTCAGTCATTTAGTAGCCATCTTGGTCAGCACATCAGCTGTTGTGATATCATAGTGCATGTGTTCAAATCACCCTTTCCAGAGCCTAATGCTATGTCACAGCGCCTACGTCCTTCACGCATCAACTCGGCAGTGTGTCCTCTCACATCACAAGAAAAAGGGTGAGTACACTACCATAAGATATTGTGAGAGGGAGATCACATTCACCTAACTCTTATTGCAGTATATTATTATATTTATTCTATTTTATTATTTGTTTTGTTGTTCATGTCTTACTGTGCCTAACTTACACATGAAACTTTACCACAGGTTATTTTTGTATAGGAGAAAACACAGTATAGATAGGGTTCAGAACTATCCCAGGTTTTAGGCATCCACTGGGCGTGTAGGAACATATACCCCTTGGTTAAGGGGGCACTGTTGTACACTGATATGTGCTGTCACCCAAGGAATAAAGAACACTAAGCAAATGTTTAGGAAAGACACAAGATCAGTTTGAGAAGTAGGAAAACTTTTTGACTGATGTCACAATTCCGTTAAGAGCTAAAGGACGAACAGGAGGCACCTCGGCATGTAAGTGCTGCAAGCAGAGACTGCTATTTAGAGACTTATGGATAAGATCAGCTCTGACTCCTGAGAGGAAAAGCCTCCTGGACCATGTGGTCCACAGAGTGCCAACACAGCCATCCTTGTTCCTAACCATCCACCTTCATTGGAAATTCGTGCAATCATTGTTACATAAGTCAGTAGCAGATCTCACCTAGAAGGGATAACCTTGAGTTCTGCCAGCTTTTCCCTGATTAATCAAGTGCTGAATCTCAAAAGCTCTTTTAGCATACTTTTTCTTTAAATGAGTCCCTTGGTTGTTTCAATCATACATCCTCCCCTGAATACACTTCAGAAGGCCTGGTGCTGTGCACGAGTCTTCATTAGGAAAGTGGCAGAATCTTGATAGTTATTTAATTTGGAGAAAATGAGGCCTCGTGACTGGGCATGCTAGTTTGTGGATTTAAAAATAAATGTGAGATCTCAGAATCAGGTGGACTCAGGTCAGGATGTGGAATTCTGAATAGAGAAAATAATTCCGCGATTAGGACAACGTAGGGAGACTATTTTTATTCATCCTTTAATTTTGCATTTTTAAAGGATCCTCATGTTATTTGCAAATTCACCAGAAGGTATGTTTAATATATGAGCGAGACTTTTCTAGACAGACATCTTTTTCTGCACTGAGTAGAAGTTAATATAATCGACCTGTAATTTGATCAATTTTATGATCTCAAGCAATAAATATCTTCCTTTCAAAGGGCTTCTGTTTTACCATTTATAAAACGAGAGAGTTATTTGGATAACACATGTCAAACACCTGCCAGATACCATAATTTCCACATTCTGCACCCATAGCAGGCATCACTAGTCAATCACAGTACTCTTCCTACTGAAAAACTATCACAGTATACCTTTCGCTTTGAAGAAAAGTTCCAAAGGAGTAAATGCAAAGAAATGGGGAAATAATGTATTCCCTTTTCCTTCTTCAAAGGGACTTTGAACAATCTTGTGGTATTTGGGAGCTAAGAAAAATCTCTAATAATAAACATGTAATATGCTAATTAGACCTGCTGTCTTTCTGAACAACCCTTCTGGATGAAGCCTGGGCTGTGAGGGAAGCCCAGGTTCTGGGTGCCAGAGGGAAGCCAGTGCTGGCAGCTGGGGGGAAGGAAGGCCTACTCTTGCACGAATTTTGTGCATCGGGACTCTAGTTCCTGTATAAAGGGAATTCTCTGAAGCCTTTGACTTTCCAGCAAGTTTCATGTCATTATCACTAAAACAGAGATATAACAGCAAAGATTTTCTTCCTATTTATGTAAAACCAATTGTCAGACTAGATTTTTAGTTTGATCTTGAAAAACAATACCCCCTTTCCATATACATCTACAAGAAAGAGTTGTAGCATACTGCTTAAAGTTCTTTGCTTTTGTCTGAACCATATTATCATATCTTATGCATTTTCTTTTTATGTGAGTTTTTTCTAGGTTTGGTATTAATTATAATGTCACGAGGTGGAATGCCATAAAATTAACTGAACTCTGAGAAACAAGAAGTTCATTTCTGTTTCTCTCATGGCAACTGACTAGCCATGAGAACTTCAGAATCACTTGACCATGGCTGCCCTCTCTTTGCTTATTTAGAAATTGAGAATAATGGTACCTGCCCATGTGGATTCCATTGTGATTCTGACAGGATAGATTCAGAGCCTAGACTTCAAGTGCTCTGAACTGTCTAAGACGTGAGGCAAGCAATAAAATATTACTCATAAAATGATAAGGATAAGTGAAATTTTATAGACAGAATAAACCCACAAGTAAGGTGGAAGAAAGGGACGCTAGGAAACTTTTGGAAGTGATAAAATGTTTGCAATCTTGAGTGAGGTGATGGTATTACCAATGTATGCATATATCCAAACTCATCAAATTGTACACATTAAACATGTGCAGTGTTTTTGTACATAAATCATACTCCAATAAAACTGTAAAAAATTAAATAAAACTAGAGTACACACACATACATATATAGACACATACACACACACACACACACTAATATACTAAAGGACATACTGTGGACATATCATGCAAAAATGAATAAGTATGTAATGCATTATTGCAATTATTGATGTTGCATTCCAAAATTCCTTTCAAGTCATCTGAGAATTGCATTGATTAAAAAAGAAGAAAGAAAAGTAAAATAAATTAATAGGAAACTTTTAACAGAACTTGAAGGAAATCTTGTCTTATTATTTGTTTCTGTTCTGATAGAGGCAAATAAATTGAATTAAGTAAATATGAGCTTATAGAGATGATTGCTTGAAAGAAATGTTCTATACAGCATTATTTAGGTTTCTTTGCTCTGTCCATTAGTTTAGAATGTTAGTCTTTACAACTAATTATTTTTAAATTATTTGAACTTTCTGAGCATATCCTCTGAATAATTCACCTGGCAGATAAATACTTGATTGGTTTAAAAAGGAAACCAGGAAGCACAATTACAGTGTTTTTCACATGAGTCTAGGATGTATGCTCAAACAAAATAGGAAATAATTTTGCCATTCAAAAAAAATGAAGGAAAAATGTCATCCATCAATTGATACTCCTACATGTAGTTTAAACATTTATTTTCTATGGGGCATCATCCTATATAATAAAAGCCCAATGTCCGAACAGCGGAATGACCAGAACGACCACTCAACTAGTCGCTATGACGTGCACCCACCACCAGGGGGCAGACATTCAATGCAGGAGCTGCCCCCTGGTGGTCAGTGCGCTCCCACAGCTGGCCAATCCTTGCAGGCCACACCCTCCACCAGTCATGTGCACTGGGCCTCTAGTAGTAAATAAGAAATGTGGGTAGTAGTTTCTTACATCATTAACAAACAATCGATGTCACTGAACTGTTGAGCTTAATAAGCTGGTAAAGTTACAATAGTTATAATGTAGCTTTTACCAAATGATGACTTTTGCCAAGTAAATCTACTCGCTGCTTTGCTACCAGAGCCTAGAGTAGTTTTACATTACTCTGGGTAGATTCAAGATTGGCAGCCTCCTGTTGTAATTCTAATTATGGACATAATCTGCTCAGCGGTTATCAGTTGAGCAATCTTCCTGCTGTAGATAAGCCCACAGGCTAAGGAGCTGCTGCAGGTATCTCACTAGGAATCCAATAGGTGTTTGTTTGTAGATGTCAGAAACACTGTCTGTCTCAGGAGCCAGCCCTCTAATATATGGAAAGGAAGATCTATTCTAGTGCTTCTCTCAGTGCCCAAACCTCAAGTGCCCAGAGACTGAAGAGAGAAACAATTGAACACGAGAGAAATTGAAAGAACTAAAGACTGTCCCAAGCAATAGAGCCACATGGGGTGAAATCGTTCTGGCTTTCCGCTTTCCCATGAATACAGATGTTGGACTGATTGTCCTCTATGATTCCCTGTGCCATACCATTCGACAATGTGTCCAAAACGTTCCTGACTCCTTTGAGACGCAGCTGCAGAACAGTGAACATTTGACTGACAAGATGGTTCTGAGGAGTAAAGTTGCACAAAGCTAGCCTCTTTTTATCCTTTCCATGACCTCTCTAAAGAGAGTGTGCTTCCAGCATTGAGGACTTTTTCTGTTTTCCTCAAAGAACCAATGAAGTGGAAATTTAAGTCAAGAAAAGGTAAAAATTAGATAATTGTGGTGAAATCATGCTAATAAATTTGAGTACTCAGGTGCAATTTTTTTTTTAAAAACTACTCTCTAGTCACAGTCCAATTAATCATAATAATATCCCCGTGAGGGGAGTTAAGTAGTTAGTATTAGTAGATGAATAAAGATGCCTAATTTTACTTTGAGAAGCACTTCCCCTAGCTTTTTTAATACTAATTGCCTCTTTACCTAGAGTCTGATGAAGTATTCCAATAATACCACATATGTTCTTTTAATGTAGTCAGAAATAGTACATTTTACAGATTTCATGAACTTGTTATTTTAAGAAAAGCAATTATGTTCCACAGCCTAGTGAGCTTCAAAATTTTTTTTTCCTGGTTTTCCAAGTAAGAATTTAATAACTAAGTTGAATTTACCAGCCTTCATGAACATATCAGCTCTATTATTAATTTACTATGTTCTTACCCAAGTTTTTTAACTTTTCTGCTCCTCACTGTAAAAAGCTTTGTCAATATTTAAATTCCTTAGATGCATTCTGAAAATTCAAAATAATATTGCTGTCACATCTGGTAACAGTACAGGGTGTCCCAAAAAATGTATACACACTTAGAATGATTGTGAAGTCAGTGTTTATTAACATACAGTTCACTTCCAAAATTTCTGAGAATCAACATAACTGAATACTTTTTCTTTTTGTCAATGCCTGTTTTCAAAATGACGAACATTCTGGTTCAGGCACTGCTGATAACTCCAAGCAATGGAATCGCAACAAGAATCATTTCAGTTGGTATTTGTGAGCCTTCAGTTTGTCGACTGTTGCTGGTTTTGTAGCGTAAACTTTGTTTTTTATGTATTCCCACAAAAAAGTCTAGTGGCACTTTAGTTTAAATTTTCTTTGTTTAAAACTTAGTCTGGCTTCAGCCATTATTTCAAATTAGTTAAACCTGAAAAGGAGTGAAAATTGAGTTATCAGCTGTTAACATGGGTAGACATTTCTGGGGACACCCTGTATTTATCCATTAAAATTGAAAATGCCAGTGGAAACATGACTAGCTGTTTCAAACCCCCATGCTCTAAAACTTCCTCAAATTCATACAAATGTATAGATAACGTTACATTTGTGTGTGTGCACAGTGTGTGCATGAAGCATACATCTAACTAGGTCTCACTTGTCTTATTTTTCATTGAACAAGTGAATCATAGACAAGGTAGAAATAAAATTAGAAACTTAAAAAAAAAGTTTGGTATTTATAGACTTATAGAATCAGTCCCGATCCTTGTAATAATGTGCTCCCATCTCTCATTTTTTGGTATATAGAAGCTATGTAAGAGGGGGATTTAAGAGAAAGTATTTAGACACAAACATCTGAATTTGACTACTGACTACCACTAAACATCTCTGTAAACCTGGCCAAAATCTAGACATTATTATTATTAGTATTAGTATTAGTATTATTATTATTGCAGATTTGTAACTGAATTGTTCATTTCTAATTCATTGAACTATTAGTGTTAGTAGGGCAATGGGTACTAAGCACTTGATAGATTGAAAATAAAAGAAGGAGGAATAGAGGTGACTAAAGAGATGCTTTATTTTTGTCCAAAGAGCTACTAGATGGATTTCTTTTTATTAGAAAGAATTCTCTTTGTTTCATTTTTCTGACATCTTCCTCTTTCTCCTCCCTTGAACAAGGCCATGGATAAAGAATACATTGGCATCAACTTATAGATATTTCTATTTTAGCCTCCATATTTCTTATCTTCCATTACAGCAGTTTCCACTGAGAAACAAAATGAACAAATTTGGGGAGTGAGCCAATTTGGCAAAGACTTCTCTTCTCGTAATTCTTAATGCCCCTAGCAGAGCGTGCACTCACTTACCCATGTCTTCATTACTGCCATGTTGTGTTATAAATATTTCCATTAGCACTTCCTTCCCTAGACTCTAATTATCTGTTGATGTTGCCCTTTTTTCAGTAGATTGAGTTCTGTGAGGGCATAGGGTACATATTATCTTTTTTATTTTTATTTTAGTACAGCTCTGGCACATTACAAGTGCTCAGTATGAATGAATAAAGTTTACATTTCAGATTAATTGGAAACAGAGAGTATACTAAAGTGTAATTCAATCTATGTACAATAGAGACTTCTACACATGTAATTCATGGTCACCATGCCTGCTATATGTGTGTATTCTGTATAGTCCTGTCTATGTAGGCCCACTCTTAAACTTTCTGGTCACACTGGTTATGAATAAAATATTTGCATAATAGATGAAGAATGAGCCACATTTTCTGTGGCATTGGTTATTCTGTGGATTAAAACAACAAATAAACAAAAGAACATGCATCATTCCTCCCATTGCTATTTATGACATAACTAGAGGCCCAATGCACGAAGATTTGTGCAAGAATGGTCCTTCCTTCCCCTGGCTGCTGGCACCGCCTTCGCTCTGACCCAGAGCCGCCTTTCCTCCTTCCCACGCTGCCCAGATGCCTGGAGTGGGTGGGGCGGTGCGGAATACCTGTGTTGTTGCCATGGCGATGACACAAGCATCCCGCCCTGCCCCCACTGCTCGGCACCTGTGTATGCAAATTAACCTTCCATCTTTGTTGGGTTAATTTGCATACTCACTCCTGATTGGCTGGTGGGCATCGCAAAGGTACAGTCAATTTGCATCTTTCTCTTTTATTAGTGTAGATTGGTTTGTTGGTCTCCAAAAATATACCAGGCACTGTAGTGGGATCTCTACATTTAAATTCTAATTCTCATGAATATAGTGAAGGGATTTGGGAATCTATTTTACAAATGAGTACGTTGGAGCATGGAAATGAAAATGGTGATACTAAATTCATAGGTAATTCTACACATGTATCAGTGTTCCTCTCTTTGTTCAAGTGACTTTCAGAGAGCCTGCTAATGAATTTCATAATGACTTTATCTAAATATCTTTTTACTGCTAATAATGAGCAAAGAGACAGAGTTGGACAATTATTAAAAAGATAAAAGGGTAAGAATAATGCACACACTGAATAACTGACTCACTTGAATTCTCTGTGTGGCAATGGCAAGAGGATTCCACCCCCATTTATTATAGACTAAATATTGCCTCTTACTATCTAGAATACACTTATAAAGAGGGGAAGAGAGGCATGATTCACTGAAGAGAATTGATTGTTAAGAGGCCATTGCTACAAACTTGTTAGCATATACAAATGCCTTATATTGGCACAGTGCCTCACAGTATTCTAAGCCTTTTCTCATAAACTAGCTCATGATATATTGTGTAGCAGAAAGAAGTGACAAAGCATCCTAGTTCAGACACAAGACAACCTGGACTCGAATTGACTCTGCTCATTCTTCCTCTATAAAATGTAGGAAAGGCATCTTAATAATACCTTCCTTAAGAGAATTTATAAATTTAATAAATAAGCAAATGCCACTTAGTATATTATTTTACCTATAATAACCCTTTCAGGTAGGCAAAGCTAGTATTTTTGGTCCATTAGTGATGAAAACGTAAAACTTTGGAGAAGTAAATGGCATTCATTCAAACATGTGTGGAACATCTATAAAATACCAGGTACTGACTGCAATGGACACTGGAGAAATAAGAGGAATAGATCTCAAACATAGTCTGCAGGTGTCTCCAATTATCAGTGGCTCCTGAGGGGTAGTTCTGAGGCAGCTAATAGTAACCTTTTTTAAAACACTGAGCAGTAGGTCACATGCTATTTTTGCATACTTACATGTATTTACTCGTTTGATCTTTCTAACAGCCTTATAAGCTAAAAGCTGTTATTAGTGCCAGTTTTTAGATGAGAAAACCAAGGCTGTGTGACAGGAAGTAACTTGCCTAAGATGGCATACTTTAAAAGTATTTAGCTCTACCAGGCAGCCATCACAGTCCATGTTTTCTACTGTGAGATACACAGAAATGACAAAATTTTAAAAATAAATAGGTAATTAGCCATATTCAGAAAACAAACAAACAAACAAGAAAACCTCTCCATGTATCAGCAGTCCCTCAGTGGTAACTTAGTGTTCAAACATATGGTGGCACAGCAGTGGGAGTCATATTTAATCAACTTGTATGCTCTTGTGGAAACCTGGGCCACCTGGTACAACGCCGGAATCTATGGCCGCATATAGCCAAGGGCAGGGGCCACGCTTCTAATCAATGAGCTGTTGTTGGAACAGCACCAGTTACGTGTCCAACTTTGAAAACCTGAAACTTGTTGGTTGCATGCGACCCAGGAATAAAACAGGAACTCCCAAACAAGTGTATGGTGCTTATCTGTGATACCTGGAGAGGTGGTATAAAGTTTTGCAGGAGACAAAAATGGATTCCAGACCTTGTCTCACCATGAGATACTGTGCAGTTAAACTGTGTGAGCCTCCATTTCTTCTTCTGCCCAATGGGAATAAATAGAATCTAATTCACTGAGTTGATGTAAATATTAAATAATACATGTAGACACATAAAAATGCTTAACTAATGCTAAATAACAAGTATTAAGACCAAACCATTTTTGCTCACTTTAACTGCTCTTGGTAGAAATATTTTGAAAGGTGTCACACACACTCTTCTGATATTTTTTTTTTACTTTTAAATTTTATTTTTCAATAACAGTTTGCATTCAGTATTATTTGTATTAGCCTCAGGTGTACTGCACAGTGTTTAGATAATCATATACATTACAAAGTGTTCCCAATATTTCAAGTACCAAACTAGAACCATACATGGTTATTACAATATTGTTAACTAAATTGCCTATGGTTTATTTTATATGCTTGTGACTATTTTGTAGATACCAATTAGTACTTTTTAATCCCTTCATCTTTTTCAACCAGCCTCCTCATCTCCCTCCCCTCTGGCATCCATCAGTTGGTTCTCTTTATCTTATAAGCCTGTCTCTATTTTGTTTCTTCATTTATTTTATTCTTTAGATTCCAAACAAAACTGAACTAATATGGTATTTGTCTTTCTCTGCCTGGCTTATTTTGCTTAGCATAATACCTTCTAGGTCCATCCATGCTACCACAATGGTAAAGATTTCATTTGTTTATAGCCAAGTAATATTCCATTATATATATATGTACACCATTTTTTTAGCCACTTTTCTATTGATGAGCACTTGGGTCACTTCCTTATGTTGACTATCTACAGTAATAAAAGTGAAATATGCAAATTGACTGTGCCTCTCTGATGCCCACCAGCCAATCAGGAGTGTGTATGCAAATTAACCCAACAAAGATGGTGGGTTAATTTACATACACAGGTACAGAGCAAAGACTGAAGACTGAAGACTGAAGACTGAATACTGAAAAGGATTGGCTTCTCCTCTGCAACTGAGCAGAGAAGCCAAGCCTCACTGCGGCTGGGGTGGGGAAGCCTAGCTTTGAGGCTTGGCTTCTCCGCTGTGGGCAGAGCGAAGGCCTGGGTCCCAGGTGCCAGAGGAAAACCAGTGCTAGCAGCCAGGGGAAGGAAGGCCTATTGCACGAATCTTCGTGCAAAGGGCCTCTAGTTGTAAAAAATGTGGCAATAAGCATGGGGTGCAATATTCTTTAGAATTAGTGTTTTGGGTTTCTTTAGATATATAAGTTCCATTTTTAATTTTTTGAGGTAACTCCATACTGCTTTCCATAGTGGCTGCACCAATCTGCATTTCTACCAGCAGTTCATAAGGGTTCCCTTTTCTCCACATTCTCACCAGCACTTGTTTATTGATTTATTGATGGTAGCCATTCTGACAGATGTGAGGTGATATCTCATTGTGGTTTTAATGTGCATATCTCTGATAATTAGTGATGTTGAGCATCTTTTTCTAGGTCTATTGGACATCTGTATGTCCTCTTTGGAGAAGTATCTATTCAGGTCCTCTGTCCACTTTTTAAGTAGATTGTTTGTATAGCATTGAGTTATCTGGATTCTTTATAAATTTTAACTATTAGCCCCTTGTCAGATGTGTCATTGGTGAATATCTCCTTCCATTTAATAGTTTGTCTTTTTTGTTTTGTTGATGGTTTCCTTTGCTGTGCAAAACTTTTTAGTTTGCTGTAGTCCCGTTGTTTACTTTGTATTTTGTTCCTCTTGCTTGAGGAGCTATGTCAGAAATATTGCTGAGAGAAATGTCAAGAGATTTTACTGCCTACGTTTTCATCTGTGATTTTCTTTTGTTTCAAGTCTTACATTTAAATCTTTAATCTATTTTGAGTTTATTCTTATGTGTTGGAAGCTGCCCATCACCTTCACTAGCAGAAAAGGGTGGACAAGGAGTCCAGAAGGCTGGTCGACCTTGAGACTCTGGCAAGGGTCAGAGCCATACACCCATTGTCTAGTTGAGACAAAGGTAGCAGAAGCAACTTCCACCTTTTAGTCTTGTGTAAATCCTTGCTGATAGGCTATTACCGAGCTATTACTGGACTTGCCTGCTTAAGGGCTATGGGTGTATCCCAAACCTGAATAAAAGCGATTGCAAGGCCAAAGCAAAGCAGAGTCCTCCCTTGGGCTTCCACCTGGCCCCCAATTCCCAAATTAGTATTTCTTGTCTTGTCTCTTTCATTTGTGTGCAAGCCTCCTCCAGAACCCAAACCCTGAACCTGAACCCTGAACCACTCGGGGCATGGGACACTCGCACTTATGTATGATGTAAGTAGGTGGCATAGTTTTATTTTTTGGTTTGCAAGTTTCTAATTTTTCTGACATCATTTATTGAATAGACCATCTTTACATTATATGTTTTATATGTTCTTGCCTCCTTTGTTATAGAGACATGGGTTTATTTCTGGGCTCACTATTCTGTATCATGAAAACATTTAAAAATTATTATAACACTAGAGGCCCGGTGCACAAAATTCGTGCACGGAGGGGGGGTGGGTTGTCCCTCAGCCCAGCCTGCACTCTCTCCAATCTGGGACCCCACGAGGGATGTCCTACCAGGATCAGGCCTAAACGGGCAGTCGGACATCCCTCTCACAATCCAGGATTGCTGGCTCCCAACCGTTCACCTGCCTGCCTTCCTGATTGCCCCTAACCACTTCTGCCTGCCAGCCTGATCACCCCCTAACCACTCCCCTGCCAGCCTGATTGATGCTTAACTGCTCCCCTGCCAGCCTGTTTGCCCCTAACTGCCCTCCCCTGCTGGCCTGATTCCCCCCAACTGCCCTTCCCTGCAGGCCTGGTCGCCCCCAACTTCCCTCCTCTGCCAGCCTGGTCACCCCTAACTGCCCTCCCCTGCAGGCTTGATCACCCCCAACTGCCCTCCCTTGCAGACCTAGTTCCTCCCAACTTCCCTCCCTGCTGGCCATCTTGTGGTGGCCATCTTGTGTCCACATGGGGGTAGCCATCTTTGACCACATGGGGGCAGCCATCTTGTGTGTTAGAGTGATCATCAATTTGCATATTACTCTTTTATTAGATAGGATAATAGAAATTTAGATTGTTTGATGATTTTGTAAATCATCTTATCAAATCCCCATTATATAGATGTAGAGCTGGAGGCCCTGAAAAGTAAGTGACTTGCCCATGGGTCCCCTAATCTAGTGCAGGAGTCTATTCTAATGCACGGATGGCAGCAGCCCTGGGCTGCATGCTTTCCTTCTGTAATGAGGGCAGTGTGCCCGATGCACAGTGAGCCCATGATTTTGAAGCTGCTTTTTATATCCCTCCATATCACTGTCATTTCTATTTTGAGTCTGATTTTAAAGCCTCATTTTTTCACATTTTACTCCTCTTGTTCACTTTGAGCTAAGAAACAAATTAATTAGTGTGAACTAGGCTTAAAATATGAGTACGTTGGCTTTGAGTGAAGGTGGAGTAACTTTGCTATGAGTAAAATACTTGCCCCACAATACCTTTATTTTGGTGTATATTTTTGACTATTCTAGAGTCCTGGATGATTGCAGGAGCTGAGGGAATTTTAGGCTATGCATCAGGTTATTAGTTTTCTGAAAAATTAAAATCCCTAGAAAAGGAAACTACATACAGATAAAATTAAGGCATTGTTCCATTAACATTTGGTTAATGCAAAAATCAGACATTGAAAATGAATAAGTTACCATGAGCACCAAAAAAAAAAATAAAAAATAAATAATCCAAGAATAACTAATCCAAAAATTAAATGAATTGAGAGATTTTAATGTGTTCAATTACAACTAAAATGTAGACGTTGAACAGAGGAGGTAGTCTTGCGATACAATTGAGAAATAAGCGAATTAATTTTAAAAATGGAGGAAAGTCTATTTGACTGTTATCTTTCTGCCTCTGTACTTGAGGCCTCTAGTCTGGAAGAATTCCCATTCACAGGGACATTCTGCTATCATTGTGCCAATCTTCCACTTCCCCCAACATTTACCCACATGTTCACATGCAGTCAGAAAGCTGAAGGTAGCTCAGGTTCTGGAGGACTGAACAATAGTCAGCATTGAGTTTTCTGGGACAGAAAGCATTAGACTGCTGAAATCATGGGGTAAGGACATTATTAAATCCTAACATGTAATAAAATAACCAAGCTTTATGCAAAGCTCTTTGACAACGTGCCCTTTGGGTTACTATCACCACACATCAGTCAAATGTTCAATAGTGACTTGTGGCTCTCTTTTGTTTTCTTTTTGGTGTGATAGCACTCATTTTACTTTTGGACCAGCTAATATTGGTTGTAAGCAAGTTCATGATTACATATTTCATAGAACTGACAGGGAATGCTTTTAACCTTAAATTTACCAATTGCATATTAGTGCCTAATACAAGCATATAGTAAGATGCTATGATGATGACACTAGTACTGTAGACAATAATTTACTATGGCACCTTATACATGCCAGACACTGTTCTTAGCAATTTACAGATGTAAACTCATTTGATGATAACTTACGGAAATGGGATATAGCCAGTAAGTGCTTTCTGACAAGCCTCCCTGCTCCTGTATGTCTTCCCCACCAGATTGTAGATCTCCTCAACATCAATCATTAAGGAAGCATTTTAAAGGGCTGAAGCTGGACACCAGAATAATTTAGGTTGCAGTATGTGTTCCTGTTTGAGCTACTGTCTCTTAGTTGCAAATCCACCATTCTATACTTTATCACACTGGTGCTAAACTGCAGTTTTTATTTCTCTTTTTAAGATGCCTCCTACTCAGTTCTCAGAATAGGAGGCGCTACAGGAAGGCGAGGCAGAAGGAAAATGAAGGGACCTCCCCATTCCATTCCAGGGCTGTTCTTGCATAAGGACTGTCCTGATAAAGACCCTCAGCTCCACAAGCAGCAAGTGGGTCAGCCTCTAGCTTTTCCTTGCGTTTTCCCAGAACCAGCCTTGTCATGCCCCAGGCATTGTCTCCTTCCTAAATGTCTGGGCCCTATCTCCTCGGGAATCTTCCCCAAGGTGATAACCCCATCACGTTATTTTTCTTCTCTATCCCTAAAAAGAGTAGCTTTTTCTTTATCTGAACTGTACTTGATACCAGAAGATTCTGAGATTTATTCCGTCCTTCCTATGCCCTTTAATGAACACTAATGTCCTTTCCAATGGGAAATGAGGTATTAGTAATTCATAATACGAAGTCACATCACATATAATTAAAATGATTGCTTCTTGTTGATTGCAATGAAATATCCTGAGAACCAAGTATCCTCAAACTTTAACTTTAATAATACTTATGATGTCTGTAAGGATTGTGTAAAATGGCGTCTCTTAACATATCTGGAGAGTGTACAGATATAAAAGTATAAGTTCAAGGGTTTTAATTCTCAGTTCAAGTAGTAGAGAACAATAGAGCTTTTATAGGAGTCTTAAAATAATCCCTTGTTTCTTGTAGATGCAGGGTTGGCTTCTTAAAAAAGTAGAGGCATATTTTATTTATGTGGATTGTAGAGTTATAAGTCAACATCTTACACTACCCATGACTCTCATGAGAAAGAATATTAATTGAGGAGAGTGAGGCTGAACCATGTATGGGGACATCTGAGTGGACTTGAACAATGCTGAGAATCTGAGAACCCTAAGGCTTTCTAGGACTTTCTTAGTAATGGAAGCAATTGACCTTCCTGGATTATCCTGTAAATCTTAGTCATTCTGCCAGGTAAACTCCAAGTCATCTAGGTGAGATGCTGACAAAAAGCATAGCAGGAGAAAGCTGTTTATATCAACTACAGTCACGTAAATAATTATAGAAATGGGGACTACAGAAGGTATGCATATTTTATTCCTTGCTTGCTACTATTTGCATGATGAAAAATACAGCTCTATCTATCCATAAAAATCACATGGATATTTAGACATTCTGATACTTGTATATATTGAATACTTTATTTGGATCTCCTTCCCTCTCCCCTTACTATTTTATATAAAGGTGTTTTCATCATAGATAGGTTTATAATTGAGTTTTGGGAAACAAAATATTCAGGTAGCACTGTAATTTTGTTGAAGATTAAATATCATCACCCAGAAATGGATACTGTGATTTTTGCTTAGAGATGGATATAATGACTGTGGGTATCTTGTATCTCCTTTTTTGGATAAATGGTGAGAGCATTTTTCTTGAAGGCTAGCTTCATCTTATTATTGAGAAAAAGTATAAATACAGAAGTGTATATGTGGCACAGAATAACCAAAGGGGGGAATTATGTCAGTTATGAAGCATTGACCTGTCAGCTCGATATCCAACCTTCTATACTCTAGTTTGTGATGTTGGGGCTGGAACTGTAAGTTTCATTTCTTTTGTGCCACTAGGATATCTGTCAGGTTCTGCCAGTAGAAGGCACTGCAGAAAGACTAGAATGCAGGTGAAAAGAGAAAGGAATGTTCTCCCTTTTGTTACTTGCTTTGCCTTTTAATGTTACCCTTCACCTTGCAACAACAGTTAGTTCAGTCTCCAGATTTGGGCACACCCAGAACCAGCCTTATTGTGCCCTCCCAAAGGAATCAGTTTCAGCCAAACAGTCTCCTCCTTGTGATTGGGATCCCAAGTATACAAGTGTTCTCTCCTGCACTGAGATACTAGTGGCCTGTGGGGTCTAAGAAGTCTAAGACTCAGCTCTGAAGAGCCCCTCCTCTGATTACCTGTGACACCAGTGTCAGCCAGGTGGCACTCTGTCCTTGGAGTTCTGATCCCAGCTCTGGGGTTTCCTTCTTTGAGCTGCTACTTCCTGAAAGAGAAGCAGGCCCTGCATCATTAGACTAACTTAATTTTGATAGAAAAGGATAGCAATGAGACAAACGAAAGGACCTTCAGAGGGCTTCCACCCCAACCCCTAATTCTATAGATTAAAATAAAAATAGCACAAAGTCTCCCAGAGACCAAGAGATTTGGTCATGAAGTTAATTAACAGGGAAGTTAGATGGAGATCTCAGTCTCCTCGTGCGCAGTGGAGTGCTGTTTCTATTAAAATCTAATTTGGTTGGCTATAGAGTTTTTGCAGTTTTTCTAAGAAAATCAGGAGTAGTAATTCCAAAACACTTCTTTCTGGGTTAGAGCTGAGAGTGATCTCAGTGATGTTTAAGACCCGACAACAGCTAAGGAGGGGTTGATGGATTTGGACAGATTGCGATTCATGCTTTCTTCTGCTCCTAGCTCCTGTTTCCCTAAGGGTATTCTATGTGGGGGAAACATGGCTAGCTTTAGATTCAGGAAGAGCCGGCGTGATAGAAAGGGAGAATAGTCTCATTTTTTCCAGCTTTACTGGGGTATAATTGACAACTAAAATTCCAAGACATTTAAAATGCACACATGATGATTTGATACATATGCATTGTGAAATGATTCCCCTGATTGATTTAGTGAACACCTCCACCACCTCATATATAAATATATATATTTACCTTTTTGTGTGTGAGAGAGAAAATTCAAATTCTACTCTCTTATCAAATTTCAGTTCTACAATACAATATTAAACCATAGTCACCATGTTATACATTAGATCATCAGACATTATTCATCTCATAACTGAAAGTGTGTTGGCTGAGCAGAGAGATGAAGGATTTGAATCCAAACTCAAGTTTTCCTTTAGAGCTAGGTGACTGAGGCTGGTCTTCCCCTATCTTCTGTCTGTTAGAATCTCCAGGAACACTAACATTGGGGTAGAGGTAACCACTTCACTTCTCTGGACTTAAGGAAATTCTGCTGCCTAGCTTTATTAGACAGATCCAGATAACCATGTTCATTGTTGTTTTATTTAATGATATACTCAGAAAGGTAGAAAATACAAGATATAACCATAGTCGTGATATAGAAGGCTGCCTTATAATTACTATGTTTTCCTCTAATTTCATGGAATTATGATGAACACATTATTTTAAAAACAAAGCTTAACAGGATAAAGCAACACTGTACTACAGTCTGACTAAAGCTATGTGTACATGCATACATAATTTATGACCTATGTATAATTCATATGTATACAAATACCATACTTTATTGAGGCGAAATAGCACAGCAAGATTAAAAACAAATGGCTAAGCTCAATACAGGCTTTACAGTGCCACCAAAAGCCATTTTACTAGCATAAAGGCCTCCAACATGCTGGTATTTACCTATTGATAAATATTTAGACTACTTATATTTTGCTCTCTTGAAAACTAAGCCAAAATAAACATATTTTAAGGCAACCTTTGGAATTGTCTTCCTTTCTTATTTTATCTGCTTTGTGGTATATGCTATGCACAAAGACAATCAAAATATTGAACCATAAAGGACAAAAATTGAAAACTTTGCCTTGAATCCATCTTATCCTCTTATAAAATTTTTCTCTAATGTACACAAAAGTCATATTTTTATTATATTTACTGGGGTAACATTGCTTAATAAGGTCCTATAAATTTCAAGTGTACATTTCTATGATACATGATCTGTATACTGCATTGTGTACCCACCACCCAAAGTCTGATTTTTCAGAAACCTTCAACTTCTAGTTTTGAGGAGTTATATAATTGCTTTTTGGCTCCTGTCTACTTACTACGTGTTATAGATTTTTAATTTTGATTTCATGTTCGGGAAAGCATCTATCCACACAAGTCTCAGTGCTGATTTTTTTAAAAATTCAGAAAATAAGAACTTATATAATACAGGGTGTCTTGTCTGCGAGCTATTCAACACTGCTGCTCACTTCCATTGTATCTTTGGAAAGATAAACTATCCAGTATACGAGGTTGAATCCTGCAAAGGCGACCGGGAAGAGAATCCGAGAATACTGATCTATTTTACTGGTGCTTCCAAGAGCCGGAGAGAGCGGTGGGGGTGTGGCAGGTGTGGATGGTACGATGGGAGCTCTCGTGAGGACTTTGCTGGCTTCGGGGCCCGGGACCATTGGCAAAGTCAAGGAGCTGATTCTTTTCTTCAGGTAGTACTTGGAATCAGGATGCTGTAGATAAAAGACAAATATACAGCTTAGGTAAAGAATAGAGACCACTTATTTAGATTCATTTTTTTCATTACTGATAAGTATTTACCGACTATTTCCCTATGATGTAAGACCAAAAAAAAAAAAAAATCAGCAGATCCTTATAGTATTTGATGGTGTTACTTTTCCTAGAAAGTAGTAAAATAATGTTTTTTAAAAAAATGATTTACTTTCATCCAACATCTTATAAATTAATACATCAGCAATTGATGCTAAGCATGTTCCGTGTCCCAGAAACTGTGTTGAGATTGTACCATTAGGAGGACATGAGTCAGGCTGCAAAAGCTTATCCACCCTCTGGTTATGGTTAAGCCTGCGGGGTAATGAGTTTGGGCAGTGAGAGGGGGTTTCCATTTGGGATATTAGTTGATATAAGAACATAATTGCTTGGTTAATTGATGCCATGCTTCTAGACACATTCCCAGCCTGCATAATCATCTTCACACATTCATAAATTTGAACCAGCTGAGATTAAAGAAGTATATATGAAGATGCTCATATGTGTCAAAAGCCAGTGACAAAGTATAAAACTGCCCTTCGATTGAGTAGGATGACTATTTGGCTGTCCATCCCTTGAAGTACAGCTGCCCCTTAGTTCAGAAGTTCTGTCTTGGGAGCTTTCTGCTTCCCATTCAGAAATTCTCCACTGGTTTCCTTCCAGCTCAAGTGACCAGAAAATGATTCATTTACCACCCTCAGAATTGTCCTAGGCGTTTCTCTGTCATTAAAATTCCTGTTCCATCAAAATCATTAGACAACCAATCTTAATCTTGAAAGGGATATTTGGCACATGAATTGATAGATGAGAAAGATGAGGTCCAGATAGGAGAAATGCTCCGCCCCCCCCCTTCACCTCCCCCCACCCCTGTTGCGCAGCTGGTGATAAATTTCAGTGTTTGATTCATCCCCAAATTTTCTCATCTCTATTCTAAGTATTGGGCCTCATTCAGAGATATTAATCTGTTTGCTTGCGATTCCTTTTATGCCTTTGAAAAGTAGGGGCCTTCCTCTGATTCTTCCCTTTAATTATCTACATCCCGTGATCCTCCCTTGCCTTGCAGCCAGGTTGTCCTTGCTGGGCCTCTGCCTTTAAACACTTGCTGTACATCATCCCTGCTCTTCTAAAACCACCTTGTTTCCTCCCTGGCAGCAAAAATCACCCCTTTGTTGACTGGCAGGGTATATTACTCACGTGGCAGATGCCTGTGGCTTTAGCCAGCAGCCCCACAGCACCTGGAGAGGGAGCTACCTCCCCCTGCTGGTTGAGCCACAGGACCAGAGCAGCCCAGGGATGTGGTGACATTTGCACTGTGGGAAACAAAGGCCCACAGAGCCTCCTCTCTCTGCACCCCCGCTTCTTGAATTTGGCTGTGATTTGTCACTGAGTACCTAAATAATAATCATCTTGACAGAGAGTTCAAGCCCTGTATGCTTTCAGGGGACGTGGGGGGAATCTGTTTCTTCACCCAAAGCAATAAGGAATCTGTGTACTCAAGTCTAATTTGAAATGGACATGGTGAATTTCAAGCATGTATCTTTATTTGTTGTCTATTGGCCCAGGATTGTGCTAGACACTCTGGTCAGAATAAATAAATCATAGGTGTTGGAGGTAGAAAATAATTTAAAGTATAGATAGACAAGTCTGCTGGTCTAGGACAGGAAATAAGTGATACTTTCTACTAAAAATGTGTGACAGCTGCCCAGCTGGCCTGGATCAGTGGTTGAGCATAGACCTAGGAACCAGGAGGCCCCATTTCAATTCCCGGTCAGGGCACATGCCCGGGTTGCGGGCTCGATCCCTAGTGTGGGGTGTGCAGGAGGCAGCTGATCAGTGATTGTCTCTCATCATTAATGATTCTCTCTCTCTCTCCCTCTCCCTTCCTCTGTGAAATCAACAAAAATATATTTTCACAAAATCTGTGGCAGCTAAGGACCACTGTGCTCAAATTCACTGCCCACGGTGTGGATAGGACCAGAGCGGTGCTAGTTTGGTCTCCATGGTCTTAGAGAAGAAGCAGAGCATCATCTTACAAGAGCTGTTATCACATTTCTCAGACTTCAATTTGAATTTTCATTCAGTAAATATTTCATTAATATATTCCATTTCTGACCCAGCAAAATGTGTCGCTGTTTCATTCTCCGAAAAGAAGCGTCCTCCTCCCAGTTGGATGGAGCACTAAGGTCTTTTACTCCAGTGAGATGTCTAAGGATCATGATGAAGTCACACGAGGGCCAGCCTTTAGAGCAGATTTTCTTTCTAAGTTTGTCTTGACTTTTAATAGAACACGTTGCCTCTCTGAAGCCTGCATTTTTTTTTTTTCCTTTTTAGGGAGAAAGGAGGCAGGCGTTATTATTGACTTGAGAAAGTGATGGTAAAACAGAACCTGCATAAAAATGTAAGGCATCGTTTCATCTCTCCCCCTTTTTTAGAGATGCGGGGGCAAAATTATTTGTCAATTTCTTGGCCTTGCCACAGTGTCACAAGTGACTTAAAATGAGGTTTCCAAGTACTCCTTGTCCAGAGTTAACCAACATCATTCAAGACCAAACACCATGAAAATTTTAAGCAAGTGGCGTTAGCCTGGAATTAAATGTCCCCTACAATAGGATGCCCCTTCCCTCATTGATTTCCCCAAATAATCACTATGGAGGGTTGCTTAAGTATTAAGAGGACAGGAGTGTCAGAAAGCCCCGGATTGCAAGTCCATGTATACTACTGAGCTGCTACAACCTAGAAATGCCATAGATTTCAGATACTCTCCCTAAGCCTCAATGTAGTTATCTTTAAAGCTAGGGACAATGATTACTTTCTTTGAAAGTGTTCTCTTTCTTTTCTTTAAGAATTTGAGAAAGACTGTTAGACACACACACGCACACACACACACTTTGCATACTTTTTTGTCTGCTTAACTGCTACAGCTCTTTTAGCTATTGTAACATATGTCCCTTTAAATATTATTTCTGTTATGCCTTATCTCTTTTCCTGACATTAATGGTAGAGGGCATATTCTTGTCATACATAAGTATTCCACAATGCCTGACTAATGCATGAAACATAGTTTATGCTTAATAAACATATGCTGAATCAACTAATGAATGAAAATCTAAACAGTTTTCAAGATTTCTTTCAGTTGACAGGGAAAGGAGAAAGGGGCAAAAGGTCTTATGATTACTTTATATTATATTTTAGTATGTTATTTTACATTACGTTATAGGTACTATATCTAAATGCTCGCTATTGACAAGCACCGCACAGCACTTTGCATGCATTATTTTGTTTATTCCTAGAAGGAATCTATTATGCAATAATGTTATTTTCATTTTAGAGATGAACAAATGGAGTCTTAAGCAGAAAGCTCACCCAAGTAGTAAGTGGCAGCCCCCGAATTCAATCCCTCTCAGATACCAAAGATCACACTCAACAATTATTGTTTCTTCCCATCAGCTTTGTGATTTAGAGCATGGTTTCTCAGCCACAGGGCTATCAACATTGTGAGCAGGATACATCTTTGTTGTGGGGGACTGTCCTGTACATCATGGAGTGTTGAGCAGCATCTCTGTCCTCTAGCCACAAGATGCCCATAGCACCCCTCCTCCCCTCCCTCCGCTTCTTCCCAGAGGTATGACAATTGTAAATATCTCCAGACCTTGCCAATATCCTCGGGGGGGGGGGGGGGCTACTATTGAGAATATCCGCTTTACAGTTACAACGGTCCCACAGCCCAAAGGTGATTGGGAGGATTTCTAACAGGAAGCAAAAACATATGCTCAGAGAAATGCGTGACACCTGGCTAAGGTACACGCTGGGTAATCAACTCCTGGATAATTGGAAATTCATAATACAGGAGACTCAACGCCAGTTTAGAAGAACCACATTGAATTTCGGAAATGAAAAGAAAGCCAATTTTCCAAGCCATTCAGCCACAGGTTTGCATCGGACCCCGCCTGCCTGCTCATTGTGAGCTCCGCAGCTTCAGCTGATGGTGAAATAGGCTTTTGTCAGAGTCCAGATGAGGGCTCAGCTTGGGGCTGTCACAGTTCTGAGTGGAACACCTGTGGTTTTGAATTCTTCCACGGCCCCCCGCTGCTGAGTGCCATCCTGCTCTGGGTATTTTAAGAGCACAGCTTTGTTTTAAGTAACGCCATATTACAAAGGTACTTTGAATTAAACTGGACTTTAAGGTCATCAGTGTTTGATGTAGGGATAAGGCATTTGGGGAGTACTTAGAGCAATTCAGATACAATGTTCAGTGAGTCTAACGCATTGCAGAGAAGGGGGTAAGGGGTTGCCTCTCAAGAGAGATTCTAGCTGGGGACTGCATTACTCAAGGGACTAACATTGCATCTGCTTCTAGAACCAGCGAAGAGGGACATCAAAAATAAGAGGAAATATTTTTTAAACATTTAGTATTTGACATTTCTTTAAGCTGTCCTATTGTATTAACCTATCATATCACTATGGAGAAAATAAGAACTCCATCCAGTTTTCCTGCATTTATGCTACAGCTGGTAGAACTGGAAACAGAGCTTAACCCAGAAGTTCTAGAGAGAAGCAGCTTATTGGCAGCAGTCTGGTGGGTCAGTGGTGCTAGGGACATATCTGGAAACCATATTGGAATGTTTGGAGGGTGAAGAATGGAATATTAGATGAAAATTTGAGATAAGATATGGGAAAAAGCTAACCACCTACATCCCTCACCTAATCCACCGCTCCCTCTTTGTAAGTCCAACATGGCACAGCCTTGAGAAGGGGCACCATGATCTTTCTGGTGTTCAGAGTCTCTGACGGTCTTAATTCAACCCTTCATTCTATTGAGAAATGGTGGTACTCAAATATTGGCAATATTTGGAACAGAGGAGGTAAATCTTTCAGTATTCTGTACTTCATAGGTAATGGCCCGGCAGACATTCCAACCTCGTCAAGGGAAGATGCCCTATTGATGTCACTCATTAATGTACCCTCAGGATTCTACAAAGGATCTGGCACATAAAAGTACTTACAAAAATTCAGTGGGTAGATACTCAATAAATGGGTACTAGGTGAAAAGAAAAATGAATAAATGAATAAATAATGTAATCAGTAGAACTATAGCCATTGTCCAGACTAATGACATTTTGGTCAATTTTGTTTGTAGATAATTTACCAAGAACATCATACCTCCTCTGAAAAAGAAAAGCCACATTGGATGCCTTGATGGGAGGGTGTTGGGGGAGGGGATTCTCTTAGGAACAAGTAATGAGGGCTTAGACTTTTAAAATAACAAGGAAGTTAGCAAAACATTCAAAAAAAGATCAAGTCCAAACTTGGTTTTGCATGCAGAATAGTATACCTCAAATGCAAGTTCTGAAATACAAAGACAGGAATAGCTCTCTAATGCCAAGATAACCTACCAGATAAAAACAGTAAGGAAAAATGCCATATAAATACAAGAGAAATTGTAGACACTTCCTTCTCAAAACAAAAAAACAAACAAACAAACAAAAATTAAAGTCTCCAGTTCCAAATGACTTAAAAACAGAAAACTAATTAGTCTTTAAGTACTTCTGAGGATTTAGTTTTATGTGTTTCTACCAGTTTGAGTACTAGATTTAAAATGCCTGAATTTCTTGTCATTATCTATAATAATAAAAGCGTGATATGCTAATTAGACCAGACATGCTTCCAGACGACCTCCCAGACAAAGCCAGGGCTGCGAGGGAAGCCCAGGTCCTAGGTGCCAGAGGGAAGCCGGTGCCAGCAGCCAGGGGAAGGAAGGCCTACTCTTGCACGAATTTTGTACATCAGGCCTCTAGTTATATTACTGGTATATTTAAGGTCAAAATCAGTGATAAACTTTTTTCCACATTCATTATAAGAAGTTGTTTATGAAAAGCAGTGAGTCCATTAAAATATACAATTTAGAATCACATAAAATATTCAAGCTCTTATTTCATTTCAACTTCACCATTGGCTTGCTATTTCAGTGTCCAGGTTACTCAAGTAATGTTATTTTGATTACAACTGGATAGACATTTTTAAATGTCATGATATTTGAAAGGAAGAAATGACCTAGCAATCATAATATACCATTGTGTTGTATAATTTTTGTTCTGCTACATTGTATAAGACAAGCGTCCAAGTTTTGACATAAATAAATAAAATGTAAATGTTCTATGTAATCATCTATATTTATTTTTGACATTATAAGATTTGTATTGGTAAGTTTAATTTTTGTTTTTATTTTTATGCTTTGACCTAGCCTTTCAAAAACGAAGTTCTTCTCTTTATTGTCCTAAAATATTTTAAGTAGACCCAGGTTTAGAAATATATTTTTCATAAGAAAAATGTCAACTTGCAAAAAAAGGTAATTTGAGATGATTTAAATGCAATATTGTATCCAGCTTCCCAAAGCATTGCAGAAGATAGTTTATATGAAGGCCTGAGATCTTAAATTTCATCTTATTAATAAATTATGCCTTCAAAATAATAGGCTAAAGGAATAATAACCATACTTTCTCCAAGGATTTGAAATCATATTCCTCTCAGTAATGTATATTTCAAAAGAGTTAAAGTAAAGAAGTTGGTCTTTCTATTTCTATATCAGATCAATGAGCATATTCAAAGTCATCAGAGTTATTTTTTTACCCTGATTCTCATGAATTTCTCTTTTAATTTTTACCATTTCTCAAGTAATGAACTGTTAAGCTGAATTCTTATAAACATTAATTCTTCTTCCTTTATGGATGTATGTTAATATATAACCTTTGGACAATATGTTGATTATATAGCTATATAAATACAGGTGGTTTATAGCATAATCACTTATTTTTACTAACATAAAATAATTCTCAAAAACATTTGTAATTTATTTTTTTGAAAAAAGTGATCTTCGAGGAATCCAAGACGGTGGAGTAGGTAAACACCTAAACTGCTGCCTCGCACAACAATTTCAAAACTGCAACTAAAAGACAAAACGTCTATCACCCAGAACCACGGGAAAGGTGGCTGACTGGAAGTTCTACAACTAGAAGGAAAGAGAAAAGAGCATTGAGACGTGCACAAGTGCTGAAAAGCTGAGGTACAGAGGCGCGGGATCTGGGCTGGCGGCAGGCGTTGCTTTTTTCAACCCAAAGGGGAGACAAGCCCCCGATTACTCTGAAATACAGTTTCTGGGGAGACGTGGGCGACCCAAACTCCTACGGGGAGAAGCTGGATTGTCTGCCACCAGGTCGGAAAGTGAGGGGGGCCTGCTTGCAGAGCTGCACGCAAGAATAATTGTTTACTACGCTGGGGCACGGGACGCAGTCGGAGACACAGAGCCGGCTAACTAGCCGCCATTGCTGTTTGCCACTCCCTAGCCTAGTGACGCCCTGAGACCCTGCCACACACAACCTACAAACCCACCCAAGCTCCAAACAGCAGTTTTAGCATAAGAAAGCCCTGCCCTATCGCAGCTTAACCTAACAAACTTGCAGCCCGGATCAGACAGCTCCAAAACCTCCAAACCCCAAGCAAAGAGGAGAAAAATGTAGCTCTCACTGTGGACTCAGACAATAGCTGACCTGCACCCCATTGGAGATCCAGAAGCCAGTATACCTAGTGGTCAGTGTGAGAAACCAGATTTCCACTCCTCACATCCATAAGTGACACATTCAAGAGGCAGACTCAGCAAGCACCAAAGCCCCACTGAAACAAGTCCTGCACCATAAGCGTGTCTCCAGCACAGCAATTCTTATAGACACAGCGAATCCTCACAGCCGATTGGCCTGGAGGTCAATTCCTCCCAGCGTACGAACAGCAATTAAGGCTTAACTACACCAAGACTTTGCACTCAGCCCACAAAGGGGTGTACCAAGAGCATCCACTTCAGGTGATTGGGGAGGCTGAGCTACTGCCCCCTATAGGTCACCTACCACACAAAGCCACTCCATCAACACAGGGAAACAGCCAAAATGCGGAAACAAAGAAACATGTCACGAATGAAAGAAACGGAGGAAAGCAAACTACTGGATGACATAGAGTTCAGAACCACATTTATAAGGTTACTCAAGAATCTTCTAAAAACCTCTGAGAAACTTGATGACACTTCTGAGGAGCTTAGTGAGACCTTCAAGGACCTTAATGAGAATGCCAAAAAAATAGAAAAGGACTAGTCAGAAATGAAACATACACCGTCTAAAATAAAGAATATACAGAAACTCAACTGTAGATCAACATACCCCAAGAATCAAACCAAAGATCTGAAATATGAGGAAACAAAAAACACCCAACCAGAAAAACAAAAAGAAAAAAGAATCCAAAAATATGAAGATAGTGTAAGGAGCCTCTGGGACAACTTCAAGCGTACCAACATCCGAATTTTTGGGGTGCCAGAAGAAGAGAGAGAGCAAAATACTGAAAACCTATTCGAAGAAATAATGGCAGAAAACTTTCCCTACCTGGTGAAAGAAATAGACTTACAAGTCCAGGAAGTGCACAAAACCTCATACAAGAGGAATCCAAAGAGGACCACACCAAGACACATCATAATTAAAATGCCAAGGGCAAAAGACAAAGAGAGAATCTTGAAAGCAGCAAGAGAAAAATGGTTAGTTACCTACAAGGGAGTACCCATATGACTGTCAGCTGATTTCTCAGCAGAAACTATGCAGGCCAGAAGGGAGTGGCAAGAAATATTCAAAGTGATGAACAGCAAGAACCTACAACCAAGATTACTCTACCCAGCAAAGCTATCATTCAGAGTTGAAGGTCATATAAAGAGCTTCACAGACAAGAAAAAGCTAAAGGAGTTCATCGCCACGAAACCAGGATTACATGAAATGCTGAAGGGTATTCTTTAAGAAGAGGAAGAAGAAGAAAAAGGTAAAGATAAAAATTATGAACAACAAAATGACATCAAATACATACCTACCAACAAGTGAATCTAAAAATCAAGTGAATAAAAAATCTGAAGAACAGAATGGACTGGTGTATATAATAGAATCAGGGACATAGAAAGGGAGTGGACTGATAATTCTCAGGGGGAAGCGGGTGTGAGTGGTGCGGGAAGAGATTGGACAAAAATCTTACTCCTATGGATGAAGACAGTGGCAGGGGGTAAGGGCATGGGGTAGGGTGGGGTGGGGAATCAGGTGGAGGGGAGCTATAGGGGGAAAACAAAAAGAGGAACACCTGTAATCTGAACAATAAAGATTTATTTTTAAAAAAAGTGATCTTTAAGTGTTTTGGACTAAATCTTCAGACTAACATTTTTGTTATAAAATTTATATTTGTATAATCTTTCAAAACATATCTACATTTAAAAAACATCATTAAGGCAAAGGAAGAATTTTGGGAATGACCTCACCTACATTCTGAAAATATTATATGATTCAGTGTTTGAGGAATTGCTGGGGAGGGGAGGGCCTCTGTACAATTTGTGGATATCAAGAGTTCTAGAATCAATTTCTAGTTTTTCTACCAATTAGTAACTAATAATTTTCCTCTGTTTTCAATTTGTAAGTGAAAATAATTGGACTATATTACATGACTTGTTTTTTAGTTAGTGATAATTCAAGAAAAAATATTTACATTATATATTTTCACTTAGCATGGGAATAGCCTTAGTATTTTATTCCTTACAGAAAATGTAAATTCTCAAACAAGTTTCTTAGTTCATCAAAGAGAAAAGTTTAAGTAAAAAAGTTATCATTCTTTAGCTGATAGATGCCTGAGAAGTAGAGTACTCATAGCTTTATAATTTTTATCATAAAAATTAACCAAGAATTAGCTGGACTGTATGTGGTTCAACAATTTGGAATGTTCAAGAGAATTGATCAATTACAAGGAAATTTTCAATTGAAATATCTTCATTACTAAATTTTATAGAGCAAAATTTTTCTCTTTTCAAGAGTCACTGTTTTGATTTTGTGTTCATATAAAATGTATACTTGTCAATCAATTCTATAATCCATTTAAAAAGTTTGTGCAACTTAATTGTTGGGAGAATTTACTCATATGTAAAATTGAAATTTGGGGACACATTTATGACCCTTGAATCATTGATGCTGTCATTTGTTTCTTACTCAAAGCACCTTTGGAGATCAGAGCTTAGCCACGGCAAATCTAAACTGAATTATATAGGCATTTCTCACTGAGCATAAGTCTTTGACTAAAACCATACTTATATCAATGTTTTCATATATGAATATGAGAATGTTTTCATATGCTTCAAAAACTTGGCTGATGACTCAGCATTCATAGAACCTAAGACCACATCCTGTCCTCATGAATGAAACCAACAAGCAGATTTCCAATAAAAATTGTCCATTCCTTCGGAGTCCCTGTTTATTTGCTTCAGCCTCTGAAGCCTCAAAGGCTCATTAAGAACATTATTTTTTTACTTTATTCTCCCTAGTTGGTTTAAGTGAACCTGTTCAAAGCAAGCATCTAAAGGCTAAGAAGAATATTCTTGTCTCTGAGAGCGTGGGCCCTGCCAGTACTAATGAGGGTGATGAAAGAGACATGCCAAAAGTTTAGGTCCAAGATAAGCGAAGGATTCTTGCTTGGCTTTTTTCTGTGAAATTAGAAAAGAAGTTGGCCTGGAACGAGGCTTATGTAACTCGTGCTCAACTAATACTACTCTTGGACTATTTTGTTGTGTGTGATCACTGCTTGGATTACCTTTTATATCTGGTGGGTAAGGTTAGTAAAATAAACAATTACCAAGACAATTTCAGCCTCCACGGGTTCCATTGCTTTTGACATTGTCGCTGGGGGTGAAGCTGCAGTCTGTGTCTTTCTTTTGGCCTTTTGTGTCTGAAGATTGGTGAAGTAGTTGACAGCTGCAAACTCAATCAGAGCAGAGAAGACGAAAGCAAAGCACACAGCTATGAACCAGTCCATGGCGGTTGCATAGGACACCTTGGGCAAGGAGTGCCGGGCACTGATGCTTAAAGTGGTCATGGTCAAAACAGTGGTGATCCCTAGAATGAAAAAGTACAAGAAATGCAGTATTAGCATTTAGAATCCAATAAAAAGGTGAAATGAGGACAGGTTGTTGGCGAAGATTAAACACTCTTCAAATGTAATTTTTGTTTTTATTTCATTGCTTTATAATTGTTCACAATTATTATGATAGGTATTATCATTTTTGTATCCTTTCATACCTAGTGCAGTGACCTGTTCATTGTAGTAACTCAAAGCATATTTTTTAAATTGATTTAGCTTTAACTATTGTAAAATTTAAGTCATGAAAAATTGTAGTTGTTTACTTCTTTAGAAAACTTAAAGCAAATTATCACTAAAGTAATAAAACCTTGAACTTCTGATCAATTTTAATAGCTGATAATATCTTTTATCATATTTAAGAACTCTGTCTGGTATGAATAATATTCATAAATTGGGTTCCTCACATTTTTTTAAATTTCTAGCTTGGTTTTAAAGTAAAATATTTTCTCACAAGAAAATAATTTTGTTATTCAGCTGCCAGCAGCTTTCTGTCTTGAATTCTGAGTTGGGGAATTTATATAATTTGAATATGGTCAGCATCATTATGTAGATATTCTTTTATTATTTGCAGAAAGAGATCTATTTTAATATAGTAAATTAAAAAGTCAAAATTCATCTGAGATTTCAGTTCAACTTTGGTCTTCCTTAGGAACTGCCAAATTGGTAATCACAACAATTCATAAAAAGTTAATATTGTTAGTGCTGATATTTTCTGTTATTTCTCATTTTACATTCATCAAAGCTAGTGGTGGTTCTATACATCATAAATGGGACTAAATATTTATGTTGAAACATGGGAAAATAGTAATACTTAACTATTTTTAGACACAGAAAAAGAACATTTTTTTTATGGTTCAACCTAATAAAAGTGAGATACAATGTATATGTTATGGGTTCAATAACAGCCTTTTTTAATGGGTTTATATGTAGGTTTTAACTTTAAGCTCTCCCTTGGTTATGAAAAATCAAATAAACATTTAAAAAAAAAAAAACCTTACTAAATAGGACATATGAAAGTCACAGGAAACCAGCCAGAATTCTCACTAAGACAAATTTTTTGTTGATTCACCACACAGCTTGTAATAAGATAAGGGTTATTTTACCTGATACATGTGTCTGAATGAGATATGCGTCTTACTTCCTTTGTGGACTGAAAAAGTGCACTGGTGTGAATATTTCCCTAACATACCCATGGCATGAGAGCTGGAGGATGAATGGAAATAGAGTCCAAAGAGTTAAGCATACCAAAGACAGTTCTGGCAGGAACAGACTCCTTATTAATCCAGAAAGACACCTGGGAAAGAATGACGGTCATAATGCAAGGTGTATATATCTGAATCATGAAGTAGCCCATCTTCCTTTGCAAATGGAAATTAACTGTCATTATTACGTATTCACCTGTTGGAAGACAGATATATCATTATTATTGATGCTGATAGCTTGTGAAAAGAATACAGCTGGGAATCAACCTCGCAGGTTTTTACATTAACATGGGCCAGAAGAAAACAAGCAAAGGCATATTTTAATGGGTGGCAAATGCATTAATCATCAGATGATAGATACATCCGCTCACTGTTTTCAGTGGGGTTCTTTGTGTCATTTGCATCCACAACTACTCATTTCAAGGGTACACAAATCTTTCCGTGCACATGGTTGCAAAATCAATTTTAAAGAAAACTACTCATCACTTCAAAACATCAAGCTTATCTGAGGATGGTGAATGCAAAGGAAGAAGAAATAGATATTTTGAAGATGCCCCCCTGGAGTCACCTTGCATCCATGCATCCATGCATTGGACAAATTCTCACCTGTGTTAGATTTAATCGTCTCACTCGATGCTGTCTGTCCAATCAGATCATACTGGAGGAGGCTCGAAGATTCCTCTGGGACTTCGACTGAGTAAAGTGGTCCTTTTTTCCATGTGTATATGATTTCACTTTTGGGGTAGGCATCTGCATTTTTTAAACAAATTAAACATAATAGTGAATCTGACTAGTAGTGGGTTTTTCTTTCAAAGCAAGTTTTGTTCATATAATATGGAAATACAGACATGAACTTTCTTTAATGCTTTTCCTTAATCTGGGTAAGTGAAATCTCTGATTGACAGATATGATTAAGTATATTCCAGGAATCACACTTTGAATGTCATAGTACTATTTTTCTTTTGCTTTCCAGTCTCTGACTAAAACCAAATAATTGCATATTTAATGCATTTTTGACTCTCAGAAGCTTTTTGTAACTTACAACTCCCAAACTTGAGTGGGCAAGCATGCCCATCCATAGGAAAATTAACCAGCCTCATGGGACAGTCGGCATTGATGGTGAGCCTAGGGGAATTGAAGTGAAAGGTTCGGAGTTAGTATGATGGACACACCAGTTGGGCAGAGGCAGTAGAATTGGAAAAAACCTTACCTCATGGTGTAGAGAATGGTTCCATTCTGCATTATTCTGAAGAGTTTATTAGGTGTTGTCATATTGTGAGCAATTGATTTTTTGCCATTCCTGAAAAAAGTGTCAGGTGTCCAGATTTTACTGACCATCAGGTTATTCAAACTCAGAATCTCAGTTGGCCCTCTAAACTTCAACCTCTCATCAGTCCAAGTCTGGCGGAAGAAAACATCCATGGTATACTCCTAAGAGAAAATAAGGTATTCATGCAGGCTGGGCAGACGGTTTATTAACAACAGTTTATTCACCAGCTTGTCTACCCAGTCCTAAAACTTAAGGAACAAAGCAACTTTTTGTGGCCATATCCTATCAGGAAAGTTATAATTTCAGTGAAGTGTTATTTTTCTCGAAGTTTGTATTATCATAAAAGATAGTGCTGTGCATATTTCCCTCCTTCACATTGACCATCCTCAGCATACTTCTTTTCCTGTCACCCATATTTCCACTTTTTCAATACTTCCATCCTTAATTTAGAAGAAAAATATGAAAAGATAAACACTCTAGGTTTTGTGCTGCCCTTCTTACCATACGTTAGGCTAACCATTCCCCTTAGCAATTTGTACACCTTCAAAGGTGTCTCTGAGCATCATGATGACATTTAGTAAAGTTCCAAGGATAAAATTTACTTGATGAGCAGGCTCTTACTGCATATCATAATTATTTTATATTGTTTTCAGAGAACATAAAAGCAAATGTTACCATGAATACTCAGAAAGAATATTATTCAAGTATGCACAATAATAATTATGAGTTTTAATTTGTGGCTTTTATTAAATAACATTAAGATATTAAGATCTATGATAAGGGTTATTGCAAAAGTTAATGATAAATAACAATGTAATTATATCAAAATATTGACAATAATTGCTTTGCCTTCTTTATGTATTCTTTTACTAGACCTATTACTATAAGTGGTGATTATATTTTAAAATCTAATTTGACACAATAGATTCATATAATAATGATTCAGGCTATAACAAGGCTCTATTGTACAAATAAGAAAGGAGACAAATGCATAAAGTTTCAAGTATCCTCAGATATCAATTAATACAGTAGAATATGGTTGTGCTTATTTATACACTAGAGTCCCGTTACACAAATTAGTGCATGGGTGGGGTCCGGCTGGCCCACCCCAGTGGGGGCCAATCAGGCCTGGCCAGCGGAGGTGAGGGGATGTGGGAGGTTGGCCGGCCCCGCCCCCAATCAGGGTTGGGGGGGCCAATCGGGGCCCCAATCAGGCTGGTTAGCCACTGCAGGGCGCATCATAGCGACCGGTCATTCTGGTTGTTCTGGTCATTCTGTCATTCCAGTCACTTGACTTTAATGTATATAAATAGGTGACTCAGTACTCAAATGAAAAATATGGTAGTGAAATAATTGAAGATTCTGGTCTTAAGACATTTACCTCTTAGAGTCCCTATCTCCTCCTCTTTCTTATTTTCTTTCTTTTAATTTTTCCTCTTATTCTTCTTTTATTTCTGCCTTTTTCTTCCTTTCTTTTCTTCTTTTTTCTTTTCTTGTCAATTCAAAAAGCAGACCATGAAAAAGTCTCTAACAACTGTTTATCTAAAATTGTATTCCCTGCCGAAACCAGTTTGGCTCAGTGGATAGAGCGTCAGCCTGTGGACGAAAGGTCCCAGGTTCGATTCCGGTCAAGGGCATGTATCTGGGTTGCGGGCACATCCCCAGTACAAGGTGTGCAGGAGGCAGCTGATCGATGTTTTCTAACTCTCTATCTCTCTCCTTTCCTCTCTGTAAAAATCAATAAAATATATTTTTAAAAAATAATAAAATTATATTCCCTAATGTAATGAGGGACTTCTTTACAAAGTTATGTTCATTTCAGTTTTAGTATTTATATTTTACTTTTAGGAGTCAATGCTACCTACAAACTATGACAGCATATTATAATCTACTTTGTTGTAGGAGGCTAGGTCAGGTTTCATTGCCACTTACTATAAATATCCTTTGATGAATACTGCCATCTGTACCTGGAGCAGAGTATCAAGAACACCTACTGGTCTATTCACTACATAAAAGGTGGGTAGCATTGGCCTTTCCAAATGGCTCCCTTCACTCTTTTAATTAAATATATTAGAAATTATGTACTACCAAAAAAATCTAAGTTTTAACTTACATGGATATTCTCAATATACTCTGACATGGTACCTTTGTTGGTTTTTCATTTTGCTACTCCAAACATTTACTAGGACTTCATAAAGATGTGAAAAATCTTCTCTTTGTAGGGAAGAATCAGCGCATGATATGTGGATGGAAGAGAGGAGAGGCTGTCCAATGATAAAATCCCTCAGATTAAAGTGCTCAGGCAGAGCCCTTGGTGAAGGAGGGGTAAGCCAGGAATCTGCTCTAATGGCCATGCCCTCCCAGCGTGAGTTCACATAGTGCATTGTGGTGCATGGTAACTGCCCATTATCATTAGTTCTAGTCCTGGCCCTCTCTCCCCAAAGTCAAGCTGCCCTGCTTACTCAGAACTCACTCACCATCTCCACATCTGACACGGGCCCAAAACTGGTCACGTAAATGTCTGTTTTGATTTCAGTGACAGCACCTGAAATTAGCCCAGAAGGATGGGAGCAGTTATCACCAGGGGAGTTGAAGGATCTGATCTTAATGATTCTATAGCAAAGCGCTGTCTCACAGCTGGAATCTCCAACCCATCCTAAAGTTCCAGTAGTGGGGTCCTTGAATTTTTCAACTCTAAAAATTCATACCAGTTGCCTTATTTTGAATTTAATCTGGTCAATTTGAGGAATTTAAGAAAAAGAAGAGAACTAGGGGAGAACTCCAAAAAAACACAATAACTAATTGATAGATTTAATGGGACAAGTGCTATGAAAAGGTGTTTTACATGGACAATCTCATTCAACACTCACACAACTCTATGAGGTAAGCACTGTTCATACACTCACACTACAGTTGAGGAAATTGAGGCTGAGAGAGTTCAAATAACTCACATATAAGATCTCTAATTGAAGAGGGGCAGATAGTGGGTGAGAATACACACATGGCCTCTCTCCAGGACCCCTGCCTTGGAATGGCGGTAAGGGGGAAGGAGTACAGATGCTTGGTCTACTAAAGGATACTGCCTCTCACCTCCAAATCCCGGCCGTAGCCGATTGTCATAGCCTTCAAGCAAGTTGTCCAGGATGCGACTGATGTTCTTTGAGTAGACGTTTCCTTCATCTTCAAAGTTCCCTTGGGCGTTTTCTACCCTGTGAGTAGACAGTCCAGAGAATATGTGCTGTCCAGTCACCTGTGTCTTCCCCACCACAGCTAATGCCACACCACCCAGGCTTCTTTCATGGTTTGGTATAGAAGCCACCCAGTGGATGTGTGCTTCTCCTTTCCTCTGAGCTAAAAAGAAAATATCAGGAAAAATATTTTACTCACCATAAAATAATGTACAGCCAGGGCAGAGGTGACGCCATTCCGCAGTGCACTGAAATGCCCACTTCGCCTTCCTCCTGGTTTGTCCTCCTCAGCAACCAGCTCCCCTTTGCTAATCAACTAGAGCAACCTGCTGGACCCCCTCATGTCTCTGTTCCTTGTTTGCATCCAGCCAGTAATCCAGTAAATGCTGAAGTTTTGAGGGGTCCCCCTTGTTCTTTTTTCACGTGGAACACGGTGGTTTGTATTCTCAGACTACGTCCTGATGGACACTCAGCCTCCTCTGCCTGACTGATTTGGGAAATGAACGTCGGCAGGGACAGGACAGTGCTTGGTTGGAGAGCAGTGACAATAATCGAATAAGGCATTAGGGGAGATTGGAAGGAAGAAATCCACTGCTAGTTTTGGCATGGAACTAGCAGAGCCCTGTGAGAAAATCTGGAAAGCAGTGGCATCTTGCTGATTGAGATTATGTTCCAATGGGCTTAGCATTTATTATTTCTGTGGTTCACAGAAGGATTCCTACACAGCTCTTACTGCTTAAAAAGTCTAGTGATATTGGGATCCTCTTAGGTTCTCTTTCTGATTTCATCCGCTTTCTTGCGTCAAACACACCTCTTGTGCGTTTAAAAATTGTCCTTGATTATTCATTGAAAAAAACTTATAACCCAGCAGAACAAATCCTGGCCATCTTGCTGTTGGGATAGTGGTTTTTTTGTTTTGTTTTGTTTTCTTTAAGTGCTTTGCTGATCCTTCCTGTCAAATATGCGTCATCTCAAGCTAAGATATATAAATGGATCCTACCATTATCTTTAGAAACCTGGCCAGCTTCATGAATGGTGCCTGTAAGAGACAATGTCTGGAAATAGCTGATTAAGATTCCCCAGGTAGACATACTGTAAGAATGAAGCATCTGTAGACATGGTGAATGATGATGTTGCTGGCAGTGTTTTAGTAGGCTTGCCACAGGTCAAAAGTAAAATGTTTGAACCCAAGAAATAGCATTTTTTACCCAGTCTGATAGGAGCATGATGGAGTAAAAGAAGTCTCTTTAAGCCTTAATATTTTCATCTTTAAATTAAAAAGTAAACACAATAAAGGAAAACATTATATATTACACATTGATTATTTTATATTAACTAGAGGCCCAGTGCACGAAACTCATGCACGGGTAGGGTCCCTAGCAGCTGCCGGCTACCAGCTGGGGCCTCCCTTCCCAGGCTGCCAGCTGCTGGCGGAGGCCTGCCTTTGTTCCACGC
Source organism: Corynorhinus townsendii (assembly GCA_026230045.1). Taxonomy (NCBI): domain Eukaryota; kingdom Metazoa; phylum Chordata; class Mammalia; order Chiroptera; family Vespertilionidae; genus Corynorhinus; species Corynorhinus townsendii. The sequence continues at coordinate 159,312,382 of JAPDVU010000006.1, read as the reverse complement.
CGCCCCCTGGTGGCCAGCACATGTAATAGCAAGCAATCGAACTCCCGGTCTCTCGGTTGAACGCTCAAGGGGACACTTTGCTTATTAGGCTTTTATATAGAGAGATTATAGACTACTATATTAATATGTATGTATTAATTCAAAAACATAAGGATAAGAGGAAAATATCTCGCTTCACCATCCTCCTGCCAAATCAAATTCACTCACTATCCACCCTAATTCACCCAAGTCTGTACCTTCAGACCTAAATTCTATGAAGCCAATGGCAACTATTTCATACATGAAGCACAATCTTAGAGTCATTTCTGAAAACATGACATAAGTCATTTGAAGAGCATTTCAAGACATTATCTATAACCAAGAAAAAACAACAGAAACAGGAAGGATGTAGGATTTCCTATGAAATAGTTCTTTAAGTTTATTGCAGTGACATTGGTTAATAAGATTATATAAAGTGGACATTTCTAAGATTCATGACCTGTATATTGCATTGTGTGTCCACTTCCCAAAGTCAAATCATCTCCTGTCACCATGTATTGTACCCTCTTTACCCTTTACTGCCCCCTACCCCTCCCTCTGGTAACCACCATACTGCTGTGTCTATGAGTTTCAGTTTTATATTTCACATATGAGTGAAATCATATTGTTCTTAGCTTTCTCTGACTGACTTATTTTGCTTAAATGATATTCTCAAGGTTCATCTAGGTTGTCTCAAATGGCAGTTTTTTTATATTTTCTTATGGCTGAGTAGTATTCTATTTTATATAAAATATAATACTATGTGTGTGTATATATATATACATACATATATATATATACATACATATATATATGTATACACACACACACACACACACACACACACACACACACATATATATATATATACTAGAGGCCCAGTGGCTGAAATTCATGCACTGGGCATGGGGGGATTCCCTCAGCCTGGCCTGCGCCCTCTTGCAGTCCAGGACCCCTCGCTACTTACCACCTGCCTGCTCGCTGCTCCTTACCGCTCAGCTCACTGCTCCCTAGCACTGCCGCAGAGGTGGGAGAGGCTCCCGCCACCACCACTGCTCTCACCAGTCATGAGCCTGACTTCTGTCTGAGTGGCACTCCCGCTGTGGGAGCACACTGACCACCAGGGAGCAGCTCCTGCATTGAGCATCTGCCCCCTGGTGGTCAATGCACATCATAGCAATTGGTCGTTTCATCATAACGGTCACTTGGGCTTTTATTATATAGAAGATACTAGAGGCCTTGTGCATCGGTGGGGTCCCTCGACCTGGCCTGCAGGATCGGGCTGAAACTGGCTCTCCGACATCTGCCTAAGGATCCCGGATTGCAGGAGGGCACAGGCCAGGCCAAGGGACCACACTGGTGCACGATTGGGGCCAGGGAGGGATGCGGGAGGTTGGCCAGCCAGGGAGGGATCGTGGGAGGGCTCCAGGGCATGTCCATCTCACTCAGTCCCATTGGGCCAGACCCCAGCAGCAAGCTAAACTACTGGTCGGAGCGTCTACCCTCTGGTGGTCAGTGCACATCATAGCAACTGGTTGACCAGTCGACTGTCCACCCCCTGGTGGTCAGTGCATGTCATAGTGAGCAGTTGAGCAGCCTTAGCATATCATTAGATATTATGCTTTGATTGGTGGAATGGATGACCAGACCAGATGACCGGACACTTTGCATATTAGGCTTTTATTATGTAGGATATATAATCTCACATCTTCTTTATCAAGTCCTCTATCAAATGACACTTCAGTTGTTTCCATGTCTTGGCCACTGTGAATAGTACTGCAATGAACAGAGGGGTGCATATATCTTTGCAAATAAATATTTTCAAAATTTTTAAGTAGATACCCAGAAGAGAGGTTGCTGATTTATGTGGTAATTCTATTCTTAATTTTTTGAGGAACCACCAGATTGTTTTCCATAGTGGCTGTACCAGTTTACATTCCTACCAGCAGTGAATAAGGGTTCTTTTTTCTCCACAACCTCTCCAGCTCTTGCTATTACTTGTCTTATTGATAATAGTCATTCTAAAAAGTATGAGGTGGTATCTCATTGTAATTTTGATTTGCAAATTTTAATAACTAGTGAAGTTGAGTATATTTTCGTATCTGTTGGCCATTTGTATGTCTTCTTGGGAGAGGAGTCTATTCAGGTCCTCTGCCCATTTTTTCATTGAATTTTGTGTTTGTTTCATGTTGAGTTGTATGAGTTCTTTGTATATTTTGGACATTATCCCTTGTCAGAGCTGTTTTTTGCAAATATTTTCTCCCACCACGTTGGTTGCCTTTTTATTTTGTTAGTTTCTTTTGCTGTTCAGAAGAGTTTTAGTTTGATATAGTCCCATTTATTTATATTTGCCTTAACTTTCCTTGCTTTTGGAGTTATGTTCATAAAAATCTTCTCTGAGACCAAGGTCCAGAAGTTTAGTATCCATGTTTTATTCTATGTAATTTATCGTTTCAGATCTTATATTTAGGTCTTTGATCCATTTTGAATTAATTTTTATACATGGGGACAAACTGTAATCTAGTTTCATTCTTTTTACATGCGGCTTTCCAATTCTCCAAGCATCACTATAATCATTATCATCATCATCATTTTTGGCCAAATCAAATCTTTTCTCTCCAGCACTAGAAATGGAGTTTAAAAAATTAAGAGTTTGGACTCTGTATGAATTAAGGCTGCTGGTTATTGTGGATGGCCTGTTTTGCCAGGTTTTTGCAATATGAGAAACAGCTGTAGAGAGATAAAAAACAGAAATGCAGCATTTGTACAGGATGAAGCAGAGACACATCACTAAATCCTCCCCCCCAAAAAAACACCAAAAAATGAGCTAGCAGCTGCCTGTGTTTCTGACAGACTCACTGATTCAGTACCTTCATAGGAGAGATCTCATGTCTGCCCTGCAATTCCTCCCCAAGGCCCTGCATCCTTCTTATAAATCCCTCTTCTTTTTCGCTCCCGATAAGTGAGTTAGTGTCACTAGCTCCTAAAAGGAGCCACTTAATTCAGGAGACTGTATCCTGAACTTAAAAGCAAAGCTTCATGCTATGAAGATACAGTTTGACTCCTGATTACGCTGCATGACCAACTGCAGAGCGCACATAGGGAAGGTTGAGTCCTGAGTGTATTCCCTGGGCTTTCTAGAAAGGCTGTAACATTGCATCTACTTGATCTTGCTGCTTAATGAGTCTCTCACAGCTCCAAGGAGTGGAAAGCGTTTTAGTAGCCTGCATGAACCCTTTCAGGCCACTAGGGGACCACTGAGCATCAACTTCCAGCAGTGCCACCCGCGTCCCAGAATCTGTTTGCCTATTTATCAGGTGCTGGGAGTACAGGACAGAGGACGGAATTTTGGGTTCAAGCCCAGTGATGAGCTCTGGGGAAATGCTGCAGAAGAACAAGCAGAATGGATGTCTGTTAATATGAATTCTGTCAGGCTTGGATAAGATATAAATCCCAAACCTACTGCCATGTAAAGGGATATTCTCAAAGCTCATGATACAAATAAACATTTTGAAACTGTCATGAAAAGGGCAGAGGCCTTCCTGAGAATAATGGTATCCTTCATATTATCATATTACATGACTTAATGGTTCCTCTCAGGGTAAAATACCAAGAACATTGCTATGTACGTAGAAGTGATTTAACCTGGGAGAGAAAACATAAGCGATACTGGGGGGATCTTCAGAGAAGAGGCTAATAGGTGTTTGCTGCCTGTTTGAAGCTAAAGACTCGTCAGTGACTAATGATGTTGCACAATAAAACAACAACGAACATACAGCCCTCCCCCCCCAAACAAAACAACACAAACAAACAAACAAACAAAAAAACCTGGCAAGGCTCTGTAACAAAACCTGACCATCAAAGAAACAATTAATTATTTTACAGTAGACTTGTAACAGGCTTTTGGAGGGAGCATGCCAGGAGTCAAGTGTCTGAGATGTCAGAATTAAAAGAGCCGTACAGCCCCATGGACTTGCTGTGAGCTCTTTGTTGTTGCTGCCTGTTCGGTTATTACAGCGCTCTAGCAGCAAGGGATGTTAGATGTAACCCTAGAAAACCAGCTTGCAGTGGCATGAACAAATGGCTTATTCTTCTCACAGAAAATGGTGGAGCAGGCAGACCCTGGCTTCGGCAGCTAAGTGGCCACAGCGCTGACATGGCTGGATTTCAGGTTGTCTTCTTTGTGGTTCAGGGAGGCCACCTCGGTCTCAGTCATCCTGTCTGCATCCCACAGAGAAAGGGAAAGGACTGAGTCACGTGGCTCTCTCTCTCTCAGCACAGAGGAGGCTTACAAGGCTGTAACATATCCCTTGCTCTCTGAATTAGGGAGTGAATATCCAGGTACATGTCCAGGTGAATCCTACAAAAATCTTTTGACACTTGCTATAGAAAACTAGGAAATTGGGCTAATTTCAGTAGCAAGGAATCTTCTTTTCTGTTGTTATGTTTGTTTGTTTTTTTCTTTTTTGTCTGTTTGTTTTCATCCTTTATACTATAGGTGGGCAAGAAGGATCAATGATAAATTGGGCAGCTAAGAGGTCTGTCACAGGCAGGGAACCCCCTCTAGGTAGATTTGTTACAAAAAAATACCCCTTACTCCTGCTTGAAGGATTAGGGGTAGAGTGCAGGCTACATTTCTATTGCCAGTGGCACACTCAGCATTTAGCTAGGCAAAATCCCCAGAATTGTGTGCCAAAGCCTGTGAGAATTGTGAGAAATATTTTCTCAGTGTACATTCCATATTATAATCTTTTAATATATCTCTCTATATAAAAGCCTAAGTGACCGTTATGACTGGACAACTGGAACTACCAGTTGACCAGTAGCTATGACGTGCACTGACCACCAGGGGGCAGACGTTCCACACAGGAGCTGCCCCCTGGTGGTCAGTGCACTCCCATAGCCAACCTCCCACGGCTCCTTTCCTGGCTGGCCGGCCCCCCCACTGGCCCAAATTAGGGGGGCCAGATAGCCAACCTCCTGTGGCCCCTCGCCCCGGCAGGCTGGTCCCTGATAGGCCTCAATCACCGGCCAGGCTGAGGGACCCCACCCGCACACGAATTCATGCACAGGGCCTCTATTTTTAAAAAATAATCTGCTAAATTCATTGTCACCTAATATGGGTAATCCAGCCACTATACACATAAAGGACTGATGGAGGGATTTGACATTCAATTACAGCATGCAGGCCATCAGAGGCCTAGATAGTTGAACCACATTCACATTGGTGTTGTTCCTCTCAGAGTCACTCTTCCTGGGTTACATCTCTAATTTATAAATTGAGATTTTTCTTTTAAGTTTTCTACAGGAAAGAATGAAAAGACATTATATCTATTACATTAGTTAGTATCCATTATATTAAGTCTCGCCTGGGAAATTTCTTATAAAATTACATGATAGAAAAATCTCTGTGTTGATGAGAAATGGACATCTTTTCTTCTTTCTACAAGCGGTGTAACTGTGCATGTTTCTCCTTCAGGTTTTTGCAAGCTAGAAATTCAAAGTCAGAATTGAATTATAGCTGATTTTGCTTGTGTTTGTCCTCTCTTGTTAATTGCAATAAGAAAGAAGCAAAAGGAAGGCCAGACATTGATAGCATGGCTATTTGGGCAGCTTCACCAGGAAGCTCCCATTTCACCCTCCCCAGGGAACCACTGATCCATTCCCTGCAAATAATTGGGGGAAGGAGTCCAACAATGGGGGAGTGGGCACATGCACAGTGAGTCAGGGTAACACAGGTGCATGTCAGTCAAGCCTGGGGAACCATGGATTGCCTAGGGTAGCACAGGACATAGCAAGCCCATGAAAATTTTGGAATACATAATCCCATAGACAAAGGAGTTCTCCTCTCTCTCTCTCTCTCTCTCTCTCTCTCTCTCTCTCTCTCTCTCTCTCTCTCTCTCTCTCTCTCTCTCTCTCTCTCTCTCTCCCCTCTTTCTCCTCTGGTTCCCTTGACTTTGCTCTTGCCCGTGTTCCCTCTGTGGTCATGTGGCCATGCAGACTCCACACACAATGGACTAATGGACTTCAGCTGGGAACACAAACTAAGCTAGGCTGATGTTGGATTAGACTGTGTTCCAACATGAAACAGAAACTCTGGGCACTGGCTTTGAATTAAGCTTTGCTGAAAGCAAAATGGGACTTCTTCCTTGGTGCGTCAAAGGGAAATGGGACCTTGGAAACTAAGGGGTGTCATTACACAGAAATAAAGCTTTCTACAATATCTCAGACTTCCGTGGGAGTCTCAGAAAATTCTGTTTCTCTGGATATCACAAAAAGCCCACTCCCACCAGCAACCGGGGGGAAGGGGACCTCTCACCACTGTTCACAAGTTGTTCCAGCACCATTTGTTGAAGAGACTCTCTTTGCTCCATTGAATTGCCTTTGGTCCTTTGTCATATATCAGTTGATTTTATCTATGGGAGTCTATTCTTGGTTCTATTTTGTTCTATCGATCTGTTTCTCCATTCTTTCACCAATCGCACACGGTCTTGATTAGTTTTATAGCAAGTTGTGAAGTCAGGTATCATCAGTCTTCCAACTTTGTTCTTCTCCTTCAGTATTGTATTGGATATTATGGATGTTTTGACTCTTGATATAAACTTTAGAATCAGTTTGTCAATATCCATAAATAGCGTGGGAGGATTTTTATTGGGATTGTATTGAATCTATAGATCAATTTAGGAAGAACTGACATCTTGACAGTAGGTGTTTAGTTTTGAAGGGCTTTTCCAAGTACAGAAATGTATAAAGAGCAGTTACCCTGCATTCTGTTACCTAGCACAAGAATCATAAACATAACCATGATTTTTTTTCTCTTTCAGTAAAATGTTTTAGATATAGAAAATTACACATCAAGTTTAAGTTCTCTTTGTTTTCTTCTACATTCTTTTTTACTTACTTGATAGAGTAAACTAAGGTCTTAAATACAGGTATGTTATAGCCTTTAAAGTTTTTGTATTTCTATATATGTATGTACAGTAGATAATTTTGTTTTTTTGTGGGTTTTTTTGTTTTTTATTTATTTATTCTGTATTGATTAAGGTATTACATATGTGTCCTTATCCCCCCATGGCCCCCCACCCTCCCTCATGCCTTCACCCCCCTGGTGTCTGTGTCCATTGGTTAGGCTTATATGCATGCATACAAGTCCTTTGGTTGATCTCTCCCCCTCACCCCCACCCTCCCCTACCTTCCCTCTGAGGTTTGACAGTCTGATCAATGTTTTCTCTATCTCTGGATCTGTTTTTGTTCATCAGTTTATGTTGTTCATTATATCCCACATATGAATGCGATTATGTGATATTTATCTTTCTCTGACTGACTTATTTCACTTAGCATAATGCTCTCCAGTTCCATCCATGCTGTTGCAAATGGTAAGAATTCTTTTTTACCGCAGCCTAGTATGCCATTGTTTTAATTTTATGTTTTTTATTTACAAAAATGTTATTATTCTATATCAATCTGTTATTTGCTTTCTTTCACTAATATTGTTTTCTAGACTTGCTGTATATACCACAATTCAATTCTATACTTGATTTGTAGATAAACATTTGGGATGGATTGTTTCTGATTCTTTAGATTAAAAATAATGTTATAATGCATATTCTTTTTTATGTCTCTTATTATATATGTGCAAATACGCTTGAAGGATTTTATGCTTGTGCATTTTCACTTTTACTAGATATTGCAAAATTATTTTCCAAAGCAGTTTTACTAATACGTCAATTCATCAGCACTTTTATATGAAAATTCTTGTCTCCTTTGTATCAAATCTTGATGTCATATTTATTTTATTTTATTCTATCTTTTGCTAATCTGTGTTTGAAATAATATCTCATTGTGGTTTTAATTTGCATATCTTTCCTATTGATATAGTTGAATTACCTATGTACAGCCCTTATTCATTTTTATACTTAGTCATTTATCTTTTTCATATTAATTTATGGTGTATATATAAGTGTGTATGTATAATATCTTTCACTTACATCTTCACCAGTGCATTCTGTCAGTCTGTTACTTTGTTTAAAGTATATTTTGTCATGTACTTTTTTTTTAATTTTGTTTTTCCTTGATAACATATGATCTAGGGTTTTATCTAGGAAATTATGTCATCCTGTGAATAAAAAATTAATACATGCTCTTCTAATAGTTTTAAGATGTTTTTCTATTTACATTTATAATTATAAGGAATATATTTTTGTGAATGACATCTATTTTCTTGTCTAGATTATAATGCAGTTGTTTTAAAACCAAGTGTGGAATAGTAGTATTTTCCTCACTGATTTATAACATCAACTCTATAATAAAAGTGTAATATGCTAATTAGACTGGACAGCCGAACGACCTTCCAGACGAAGTCAGGGCTGTGAGAGCTGAGGCAGCCACCACGGCTGCAAGGGCTGAGCCCCTTGCATGAGTTTCGTGCATTGGGCCTCTAGGATTATCATAATTTTCCATTTTTGCTGGAAAATGTATTTGGGTTCTCAATTCTGTTTCACTGGCTTCTTTGCTTACAGGCACACCATTGTTTTTAATTTTTTCCTAAGTACTCTGTGTAATAGATGTTATGGCATGCCTCTTTCTTTGTCTTTTTTTTTTTTTTTTTTTTTTTTAAAGAATGAAGGACTTATCCCTTTTCCATATTCCCTCAGCTGAAGGGTTCTGTCTCTAAACACAGATCTTTTGGGGGACAGGCAACATTCAATAACATGGTTACAAATATATAACTAGCCCCCTGCTCAGAACTTGAGACAAATGCGTAGGACTGTCTCCACTTCACAGCTTCCATGGGGTTGGCTGGACTATTGTTAAGATGGGAAATTTTCTAGCCCGACCTCTTCTTTTCCGCAGGTGGTGATCCCAAGAGCATTTCCTCATGAACTGCAGGCACGCTCCCTGGTCTCAGAATGCTCTGTGTCAGGAGTGCAGCCTGTGATTCAGTGTAATCTTCATTGGCAACCTGCCAGTTGTGGCCTGTTGCACAAACTTTTCAATATATAGGCATTTTTATAATTTATATGTCTAAGTGGCAAGCTCCCTGGTCTTTAGAAGATCTGTAGGTATGGTCTGATAGGCAATTAGGCTATCTCTAATTTCAAAAACATCACTAAAGAGTGTCTTGAAATAATATATTATAAAAACATATGTACTATGCATTTTCTTTTTCAAAATTTCAACAAGCCTATAGAGCTAGTATGCACTAGACTTTCCATGTGAGTCCAGAGATTCAGTGGAAACGGCTTGGTACTGTCACTGTGGAGCTTCATTATCTACCTTTTGTTTTCTCTTTTAACCACTATGCTATTATTATTTCTTTTGATATTCATGTATTTGAAATGCTGTGGTTAAAATGTTCCTTTTGCTGTATTCAGTAATTTGGTTAGCAAATAGACAGTGGCCAGATAATGAAGTGTATTATTTTTCAAGGGGAAAAAAACCAAAAAAAGCATCTGTTTCAAGGGAAAACATCGAAAGGAAGCAATGACCACATTGCAATTAGGTTATTAATGGTAAGAGGCAGAGGAACAGAAGCAGTAGGAATTTCGTTTCTGGTGAACTCAAAGGCTGAGTTTTATTCCAGTTATCAATGGATTATCTGTTTTGTTTCATTTTTAATCACCTATTTTAGATCCCTCTTATTCCATATTTGCTTGGAAAATATTTTGAAATATTTTTAATATATATTTTATTGATTTCAGAGAGAGGAAGGGAGAGGGAGACAGAGAAACATCAATGATAAGAGAGAATCATTGATCAGTTGCCTCCTGCACGCCCCACACTGGGGATGGAGCCCGCAACCCAGGCATGTGCCCTGACCAGGAATTGAACCGTGACCTCCTGGTTCAAAGTTCAATGTTCAAACATTGAGCCACAGTCGAGAATCCAAGATGGCGGCGTAGGTAAACACCTAAACTGCTGCCTCGCACAACAATTTCAAAACTACAACTAAAAGACAAAATGTCTATCACCCAGAACCACGGGAAAGCTAGCTGAGTGGAAGTTCTACAACTAGAAGGAAAGAGAAAAGAGCATTGAGACGTGCACGAGCGCTAAAAAGCTGAGGTACTGAGGCGTGTGATCCGGGCTGGCGGCAGGCATTGCTTTTTTCAACCCGAAGGGAGACAAGCCCCCGATTACTCTGAAATCCAGTCTCTGGGGAGACACAGGGGACCCAAACTCCTACGGGGAGAAGCTGGACAGTATGCCATTGAGGGTGGCTTGCTTGCAGAGCTGCGCTCAGGAATAATTGTTTACTGCACTGGGGCACGGGACTCGGGGAAGCCCTCAGGATGCAGAGCTGGCTAACTAGCAGCCATTGCTGTTTGCCACGCCCTAGCCTAGTGACACCCTGAGGCCCCGCCCTGCACAACCTACAAACCCACCCAAGCTCCAAGCAGCGGATTTAGCATAAGAAAGGCCTGCCCTATCGCAGCTTAACCTAGCAAACTTGCAACCCAGGTCAGATAGCTCTAAAACCTCCAAACCCCAAGCAAAGAGGAGAAAACTGTAGCTCTCACTGTAGCTCCTGCTGGGTGGCCTCAGACAGTAGCTGACCTGAACCCCATTGGAGATCCAGAAGCCAGTGTACCTAGTGGTCAGTGTGAGACACCAGATTTCAACTCCTCGCATCCATAAGTGACACATTCAAGAGGCAGACTCAGTGAGCACCAAAGCCCCACTGAAACAAGTCCTGCCCCATAAGCGTGTTTTCAGCGCAGCACTTCTTCCATTATAGACACAGCGAGTCCTCACAGCCGATTGGCCTGGAGGTCAATTCCTCCCAGTGTACCAACAGCAATTAAGGCTTAACTACACCAAGACTTTGCACTCAGCCACAAAGGGGTGTACCAAGAGCATCCACCTCTGTGATTGAGGAGGCTGAGCTACTGCCCCCTATAGATCACCTACCACACAAAGCCACTCCATCAACACAAAGAAGCAGCCAAAATGTGGAGACAAAGAAACATGTCACGAATGAAAGAAACGGAGGAAAGCAAACTACTGGATGACATAGAGTTCAGAACCACATTTATAAGGTTACTCAAGAATCTTCTTAAAACCGCTGAGAAACTTGATGAGACCTTTAAGGATATTAATGAGAATGCCAAAAAAAAAAAAAATGGAAAAGGACCAGTCAGAAATGAAGCATACACTGTCTGAAATAAAGAATATACAGAAACTCAACTGTAGATCAACGTACCCCAAGAATCAAACCAAAGATCTGAAATATGTGGAAACAAAAAAACATCCAACCAGAAAAACAAAAAGAAAAAAGAATCCAAAAATACGAAGATAGTGTAAGGAGCCTCTGGGACAACTTCAAGCGTACCAACATCCGAATTTTTGGGGGTGCCAGAAGAAGAGAGAGAGCAAGATACTGAAAACCTATTTGAAGAAATAATGACAGAAAACTTTCCCTACCTGGTGAAAGAAATAGACTTATAAGTCCAGGAAGTGCACAGAACCCCATACAAGAGGAATCCAAAGAGGACCACACCAAGACACATCATAATTAAAATGCCAAGGGCAAAAGACAAAGAGAGAATCTTGAAAGCAGCAAGAGAAAAATGGTTAGTTACCTACAAGGGAGTACCCATATGACTGTCAGCTGATTTCTCAGCAGAAACTATGCAGGCCAGAAGGGAGTGGCAAGAAATATTCAAAGTGATGAACAGCAAGAACCTACAACCAAGATTACTCTACCCAGCAAAGCTATCATTCAGAGTTGAAGGTCAGATAAACAGCTTCACAGACAAGAAAAAGCTAAAGGAGTTCATCGTCACAAAACCAGGATTACATGAAATGCTGAAGGGTGTTCTTTAAGAAGAGGAAGAAGAAGAAAAAGGTAAAGATAAAAATTATGAACAACAAAATGACATCAAATACATACCTACCAACAAGTGAATCTAAAAATCAAGTGAATAAAAAATCTGAAGAACAGAATGGACTGGTAAATATAATAGAATCAGGGACATAGAAAGGGAGTGGACTGACGATTCTCAGGGGAAGCAGGTGTGAGGGGTGCGGGAAGAGATTGGACAAAAATCTTACTCCTATGGATGAAGACAGTGGTGGGGGGTAAGGGCATGGGGTGGGGTAGGGAATCAGGTGGAGGGGAGCTATGGGGGGAAAAAAAGAGGAACACCTGTAATAATCTGAACAATAAAGATTTATTAAAAAAAAAAACATTGAGCCACACCGACTGGGCTTGAAATGTTAACTTACGTTTTATTTTCCCCCCTTCATTTTACTTTTATGTTTTTCCCCTTCAGGCAGGTGGCAAATTCTGTCCTTCCTTGCCTCAGGAGAGTTTCTAGAAGGGTAGGGAGCCATGAATACATTTTATTTCCTAGATTTTGCTTCAAGAAAGCAAAGTGGTAGGCATAAACAAGGTGGTTTAGTGAAACATAAGAACAGAAAGATTTAATTCAGACTACAAGTGAATGCCCCAGGTTAGGGGTGTAGCGAAACCTGGAAATACATGTAGGTCTGGAAAGAGTGAGGGAGCTGCGCCGTGCCTCCCAGCTACACCACCACAGAGGCAAGGCACCAGGATGGGAAAGGTGATATGCTAGGTTAGGCAAATGGGACTACAAGCATATTTCTGTCCCCCAGGAATAGCTGAGGAGCCAAAGAGAGACACCCCTAGAACTCACAGGACCAGGCAGGCAGAGACAACTCTGTGAGCTGATGCTTGAGAATGGGTGCCTTGGCACTAAATAGAACCCAATTGCTATAGCATCAGGGAAGAATAAGTTTCATTTTTTGCATGCTAAAATTTGTTGAGAGAGATTTATGTCTACAACAAATGTATAATATTCTGGTCTGCCTGTTTATTATTTGCCTTTAGATCAAATGCTGATTCTTTCCCTATTTCATACGCCTTTTTCAAGACTTTGTTGAGGGTCAAAATGGGAAAGGGATTTATAGAGAAAGTAGGTGCAACAGTGAAATAGAAGCAATAAACAATTTTCTTCTCAAAAACATTTTTTGGTCTCAGTCTTTAGTTGCAAAATAATATTTCATTTGTACTGGCGGTTTGGGGGTATTGCTAATTATTCAGACTTGATGCTGAGCTTTCATTCATTATTCAGTCTTTTCCACTGAGGCATATCACTCAGATATTTCTAAATTTATAATCCAGGGAATGTGTCTGTTATGATGGTCTCACTTGGTAATTCTCTTTACCTTGTAATTCATACTCCAAGTTGCATCTTAAATCTCAGTTTCACAGCTAAATCTACCTATTCTCAATATCTTCCTTCATATAACTAGTTTTGAATCTTCAGTATATATTCACAACACATAGTATTTCTGTTGTAAACTTACCACAATGGTAGTTAAATATTTTTATATAGTTCTTTATTTAAAGGTCTCCTCCCACTATTTGGTTGGAATGTAAACTGATTTCAACGAGTTACTTCTACAGCACTTAGTGCAATGTTTGACACACAATAACTATTTAATAAATATTGCTGAAGTGAGCATGTGGATGAATAAACTTTAGTTTATTGTTTCCCTTCTTCCAAATCATATATACTGTATATTCCTGTTTGTATGCATGCATATATACACATAAAGATATTCACAAAATGATGATAGTGTAAATAACTGTCATTTTACAATGAATAGAAAAACATTTTATGTAGTAACATTTCATCTGATAATGAAGTAGATTGAAAAACTATAAGTTAGGTAAAGGATTTCCTTCTCTTTCTGCAGCCTCTGCTGTTGGATTGAGCTTGCAATGTTTTCCAGCAATGCTTACTCAGGCAGATCTACGTGACTAGGTAAGAACCCTGGTACGATGTACAATTCAAGGTTGTGATTCAATTATGCTTCTTTCCTCGAGTGCTCTTCATGTATTTGCACATCTGAGGGAGATTTATGGAGCTTCATATTAGCTTTTTATGCAAAAAAAAATCATGGAGATAAATTTAATTATATACCACCAACACACACAGAGTGCTGGTTAGCAGACTCTGAATGCCAAAAAGCATTGTCAAGAGGGAAAATGAATAAAGCAAAAGAAAAGTGCAATTCCCAATGTGTCCAAACCAACCCATTAAAAACTACTTGTAATTTGTCACAGCACATCCATCAGTTGCATCTGAAGGTCTTAGAAACACAGTCCCTTAAGATTTGTGAAAGATGAAAGGTGATCTCACTTTAGCCCACAGTTCCTCAAAGCTCAAGAGTATTGTAGCTTCTTATAAAGAAGAAATGTTACAGGCATACCTCCAAGATACTGAGGGTTCAGTTCCGGACCACGGCAATAAGGAGAATATTGCAGTTAAGCAAGTCACACAATTTTTTGGGTTTCCCAGTAAATATAAAAGATATGCGTAATCTATTAACTGTGCAATAGCATTAAGTCTATAAAGCAATATACATACCTTAATTAAAAGATTCTTTATTGCTAAAAATGCTAATAATCATCTGAGTCTTCAGCAAGTCATAATCTTTTTTGCTGGTGGAGGGTCTTGCCTCAGTGTTGATAGCTGCTGACAGATCAGCGTGGTGTTTGCTGAAGGTTGGGGTGATTGTGGTCATTTTTTAAAATAAAGTAACAATCAACTCGTCCTGTCTACAATTTCTCTGTAGCATGTGATGCTGTTTGTTGGCATTTCACCACAGTAGAACTTCTTTCAAAATTGAAGTCAGTCCTCTCAACCCTAATACAACTTTAGTAACTAAGTTTTGTAATATTCTAAAACCTCTGCTGTCATTTCAACAAGCTTCCCAGAATCTTCACCAGGAGTGCATTCATCTTAAGAAAGCAGCCCTATCCAGTTTGGCTCAGTGGATAGAGTGTGGGCTGAGGACCAAAGGGTCCCGGGTTTGATTCCAGTCAAGGGCACTTACCTTGGTTGCAGGCTCCTACCTGGCCCGGGTCCTGGTCAGGACTCATGCAGGAGGCAACCAATCTATGTATTTCTCTCATATAGATGGTTCTCTCTGTCTTTCCCTCTCTCTTCCACTCTCCCTAAAAACCAATGGAAATATATTCTCAGGTGACAATTAACAGGAAAAAAGGAAGGAAGGAAGGAAGGAAGGAAGGAAGGAAGGAAGGAAGGAAGGAAGGAAGGAAGGAAGGAAAGAAGGAAGGAAGGAAGGAAGGAAGGAAGGAAGGAAGGAAGGAAGGAAGGAAGGAAGGAAGGAAGGAAGGAAAGAAGGGA
Source organism: Corynorhinus townsendii (assembly GCA_026230045.1). Classification (NCBI taxonomy): domain Eukaryota; kingdom Metazoa; phylum Chordata; class Mammalia; order Chiroptera; family Vespertilionidae; genus Corynorhinus; species Corynorhinus townsendii. The sequence goes on along the minus strand of JAPDVU010000006.1, from coordinate 159,297,182 downwards.
AGGAGGGAGGGAGGGAGGGAGGGAGGAAGGAAGGAAGGAAGGAAGGAAGGAAGGAAGGAAGGAAGGACTTCCTTTGATCATCCATAAGAAGCAACTCATCATCCTTTCAAGTTTTGTTGTGATATTGCAGCAGTTCACTCACATCTCCAGGCTCCACTTCTAGTTCTAGTTCTAGTTCTAGTTCTAGTACTAGTCATAGTCCTAGTTCTAGCTCTAGGTCTAGCTCTAGCTCTAGCTCTAACTCTAGCTCTAACTCTAGTTCTAGTTCTCTTGTTAATTCCCACCACATCTGTAGTCACTTGCTTCACTGAAGGTCTGAACCACTCAAATTATCCATGAGGGTTGGAATCAACTTCTTCTGAACTCCTGTGAATGTTGATATTTTGACTTCTTCACATGAATCATGAATGTTCTTAATGGCATCTAGAATAGTGAATCCTTTCCAGAAAGTTTTCAACTTACTTTGACTAGATCCATCAGAAGAATACTATCTGTAGCAGTGTTGTAGCCTTACGAAATATATTTCTTACATAAAACTTGAAATTCAAAATTACTCCTTGATCCATGGGCTGCAGAATGAATGTTGTGTTATCAGGCAGGAAAGCAACCTCAATCTCATTGTACATATATGGGGCTGGTTCCTGACACCCCAAAATAATTATAATGACAACATTAGAGATCACTGATCACAGATCACCGTAACAAATATAATAATAATGGGAGATTTTGACTATTGTGAGTATTACCAAAATGTGATACAGAGACAGGAAGTGAGGAAATGTTGTTGGCAAAATGGCGCCAACAGACTTGTTCCACTGAGGGTTGCCATTAACCTTCAATTTGTAAAAACAGCACACACACACACACAAAAACACAACAATAAAAATGCATTATCTCAAGATGGCGGCGTAGGTAAACACCTAAACTGCTGCCTCCCACAACAATTTAAACTGCAACTAAAAGACAAAACGTCTATCACCCAGAACCACAGGAAAGCTGGCTGAGTGGAAGTTCCACAACTAGAAGGAAAGAGAAAAGAGCATTGAGACGTGCACAAGCGCTGAAAAGCTGAGGTACGGAGGCGTGATCCGGGCTGGCGGCGGGCAACTGGGTGCGTTGCTTTTGTCAACCTGAACAGAGACAAGCCCCCGATTACTCTGAAATCCAGTCTCTGGGGAGACGCAGGGGACCCAAACTCCTACGGGGAGAAGCTGGACTGTCTGCCAGTGAGAGTGGCTTGCTTGCAGAGCTGCGCGCAGGAATAATTGTTTACGGCACTGGGGCACAGGACTCCAGGACACGGTCAGGGACACAGAGCCGGCTTACTAGCAGCCATTGCTGTTTGCCACGCCCTAACCTACTGACGCCCTGAGACCCCGCCCCACACAACCTACAAACCCACCCAAGCTCCAAGCAGCTCAATTAGCATAAGAAAGCCTGCCCTATCGCAGCTTAACCTAGAAAACTTGCAGCCTGGGTCAGACAGCTCCAAAACCTCCAAACCCCAAGCAAAGAGGAGAAAACTGCAGCTCTCACTGTAGCTCCTGCTGGGTGGCCTCAGACAGTAGCTGACCTGCACCCCATTGGAGATCCAGAAGCCAGTGTACCTAGTGGTCAGTGTGAGACACCAGATTTCAACTCCTCACATCCATAAGTGACACATTCAAGAGGCAGACTCAGTGAGCACCAAAGCCCCATTGAAACAAGTCCTGCCCCATAAGCGTGTCTTCAGCGCAGCAGTTCTTCCATTATAGACACAGGGAGTACTCACAGCTAATTGGCCTGGAGGTCAATTCCTCCCAGCGTACCAACAGCAATTCAGGCTTAACTACACCAAGACTTTGCACTCAGCCCACAAAGGGGTGTACCAAGAGCATCCACATCAGGTGATTGGGGAGGCTGAGCTACTGCCCCCTATAGGTCACCTACCACACAAAGCCACTCCATCAACACAGGGAAGCAGCCAAAATGGGGAGACAAAGAAACATGTCACGAATGAAAGAAACGGAGGAAAGCAAACTACTGGATGACATAGAGTTCAGAATCACATTTATAAGATTACTCAAGAATCTTCTAAAAACCTCTGAGAAACTTGATGACACTTCTGAGGAGCTTAGTGAGACCTTCAAGGACCTTAATGAGAATGCCAAAAAAATGGAAAAGGATCAGTCAGAAATGAAGCATACACTGTCTGAAATAAAGAATATACAGAAACTCAACTGTAGATCAACATACCCCAAGAATCAAACCAAAGATCTAAAATATGTGGAAACAAAAAACATCCAACCAGAAAAACAAAAAGAAAAAAGAATCCAAAAATATGAAGATAGTGTAAGGAGCCTCTGGGACAACTTTAAGCGAAACAACATCCGAATTTTTGGGGTGCCAGAAGAAGGGAGAGAGCAAAATATTGAAAACCTATTAGAAGAAATAATGACAGAAAACTTTCCCTACCTGGTGAAAGAAATAGACTTACAAGTTCAGGAAGCGCACAGAACCCCATACAAGAGGAACCCAAAGAGGACCACACCAAGACACATCATAATTAAAATGCCAAGGGCAAAAGACAAAGAGAGAATATTAAAAGCAGCAAGAGAAAAACAGTTAATTACCTACAAGGGAGTACCCATACGACTGTCAGCTGATTTCTCGGCAGAAACTATGCAGGCCAGAAGGGAGTGGCAAGAAATATTCAAAGTGATGAACAGCAAGAAACTACAACCAAGATTACTCTACCCAGCAAAACTATCATTCAGAGTTGAAGGTCAGATAAAGAGCTTCACAGACAAGAAAAAGCTAAAGGAGTTCATCGCCACCAAACCAGGATTACATGAAATGCTGAAGGGTATTCTTTAAGAAGAAGAAGAAGAAGAAAAAAAAGGTAAAGATAAAAATTATGAACAACAAAATGACATCAAATACATACCTACCAACAAGTGAATCTAAAAATCAAGTGAATAAAAAATCTGAAGAACATAATGGACTGGTGAATATAATAGAATCAGGGACATAGAAAGGGAGTGGACTGACGATTCTCAGGGGAAGCAGGTGTGAGGGGTGCGGGAAGAGATTGGACAAAAATCTTACTCCTGAAGATGAAGACAGTGGCGGGGGGTAAGGGCATGGGGTGGGGTGGGGAATCAGGTGGAGGGGAGCTATGGGGGAAAAAAAAGTGGAACACCTGTAATAATCTGAACAATAAAGATTTAATTTAAAAAAATAATAATTACAAAAAAAAAAAAAGAGTACAACCAAAAAAAAAAATAAAATAAAAATGCATTATCTGCGAAACACAATAAAGTAAAGCACAATTAAATGAGGTATTCCTGTATTCTAGAGGTGAAAGCCAGTGATAGGCAGTTTATTTCTATATAATATGACCTGGATCAAAAATTCCATAAACACATACTGAGTATGTTGTCCTAGTAAATGTAAAATATACATTCAAATAAGTTTTGCCATTTCAGTTTTATTTCTATTTTTGGTACACAAAACTAGGAAACAACTTCTAAAAGGCACTTATCTTGCTTTTGTGCTTTGGTATACTTTGTTTAAATCTACTTTTATTTTATTGTTAATCCTCACCCAAGGATATGTTTCCATGTCTTCATCACCATGAATACTGCTGCACTCAACATAGGGATACATATATCTTTACAAATAAATAAATGTTTCCAAGTTTTTTCATAGCCATAAACGTCAAATGTCTTTTATTTAAGTTTTATTTTCTTCCTTAAAACAGCATTTTGTAATTTTTAGTATCAAGTCTTTCACTCTTTTGTAAAATTTATTTCACAATATTTTATTATTTTGGTGCTATTGTAAATGAAATTGTCTTCTTAACTATAATTATATATGGTTAATTTTTACTGCTAGTTCATAGAAATACAACAGACTTTTTTCCGTATTTATTTTAGCCCATAATAAGTAATCTTTTTTACTTTATGGCTGATTTGTAACCTTCTAATAAATGTATATATTTTGTTTTGCCTTGTCTGAATCAGTCTCTGTTGCTTGCAGTCAGCAAGTTCAAATGACTAATATAAACCATAGTTTCTCTCTCATTGAACCATTACGCCGTTTTATGTCCTATTTACAAAGAACATAAACATACATAGCAATTCAGTTGTATGAAAGGAACTTTATGAGGCATGACTGAATATAGACACTTTTGCTACCTTTATTTAGACCCAACAATTTTTTTTTAAATTTTGTGTTCATACCTTTCCCCCCCTGTAAACTGTGAGAATATTGTTCTTGTTCAAGAGAAATGGAAAGTGATTTGGGGAACAGAGAAGAAATAGCAGCCACCTTTTATTATGCTTATACCAACCTAAATTGGTTTCTTAAGTGTAATTATCATGGGCTTTGGTCTATTGAATTATACAGCATAATGTAAACAAGTATTAGATTTCTGTCTGATAAAATAATGATAAATGAATTCTTAGGCCAAAGACTAACAAGAAAAATAAATCAGGGTATTTTGAGTTGACGATTTCAAATTCTGAAAGCAGAGTCTCAAACTTTCTGGAACTTAATTCCACTCATATCACTGATGCTTGGATGGGAGAGAAGGGGTAGAAAACACAGCCCATTGATAGTTCTTCTACCTGCCTTCAGGCCACATGTTCTAGAAAATAGAGTAGGGGAGAAGATTATTTTCTGTTTCCGACCCAGCAACCCCTCTTCTGGGTATTTACCAGATGTATGCACTCCCTTACGAATTCAGGGCTTCCATTGTGAGAACTCAGGGCTCAGCCTAAAGATGGAATAATCTTTCTGTCTCTTATTTACAAATGTATTATAACATGATGTTCTCTCCAAGTTTTGTGATAAGCATCACTAGTACCCGTGTACTTTAAATTGCATTCAAATACATCTATTTCTCAAGTTCTTGTAACATTTTTTCAGGGTTATTCAGTATTCTCCTCACTGAGCATAACGCTAAGTACAACATCCTTACTTTGTAGCAGTAAATAGTTTGTATCTATAACATTGAAAGAGCTTTTAGGGATTGGTCACTAGGAGGGAACTCAGGTCTGCCAGCTGAAGGTACTCCGGCAGACAGTTCTTCACGCTCTTGGGATGGGAATCAAATTGGAAGAAAAGAGACACTTTTGATCTGGCAGAGAGGTGAGTGATACTTTTGAAATATCTACAAGTCCCATTTTTCTTTCGAGTTCACAGTGCTTTGGGGGAGATTCCTGCCAAAATCTCCAGAAAGCTGCTTGCCTCAGAAGTGAGCCCCAGGAAAGGAAAGTTGTGTGAATGATGGAAAGTTGTGTAAAAGGACAGGAAGAAGACATTTCTGCCATCTCTTACTTGATTTATCCTCACTCCACTTTTGAACATGTTGGGGCCAGAAAACTTCCTTCTTTTGCACTTCAGAAGACACGTGGATTTTAAGAAGACAAATAGGATTTTTACATGAGAAAGACTGTAAGTACTAGGTTAATACCAACATAATTCCAGCAAGAGAAGTGTTTCAGCAGAGTGTCTAAAAATCCCTCACATGTGCCAGTCTCACCAGGAAATGATGGCACTTGGGATATTTCAGCACCTTCTGTGTCCTTTCAGTATTGAGAGCATCAGAACAGAGATTTTGCATCTCACATCTTCAAATCTCAGTGCTCTTCCTCTTGCTGAAAATGTCATCTTAACAGATCTGTTCAGCCTGAAATGTGTCACCCAGCTGCAGGTTGATCCAAGGATGTTTCAGGGAAGAGTCTTTGATGCTGGACATATGCTCTAAGGATGTGTCACCAAAGTGTAAATGGAGGCTGGTAACACTACTGAGTTAACACCTTCATACATTTTTAGAAGTACTTTCTTCACAGCTGTCATTACATTTTCATACATCAAATCTCAACTGCAGTTTGTCAGTGGCTATTGTTTGACAGCAAAATGGCAAATTGAGGTTCCAAAAAAGAATATTTTTGTTATACAAATCCTTTGGAAGGCAAGACAAAGGAGGAGTTTATAGCTAAGCATTTTCTTAAGCGGTACCTTTTATCACCTAGTTCCACACATATAGTGTTCATATTATTAATTTCCACATAGTCTCTTGTAGAACACCACATTGAAATAACTGCTTTATATTAGCTTTATTTGTGCTTTTTGTGCCTTTGAAGATAAGAGATGACATGTTTGGCAATCAATGACTGTATTTTTTTTGTGTGTGTCTTTGATCCTAATGGCATTTAGTCTCAACAAGTGTTGGAGAGGCTGGAGAGAAAAAGGAACCCTCATTCACCGCTGGTGGGAATGTAAGCTGGTACAGCCACTATGGGAAATAGTATGGAGCTTCCTCAAAAAAATAGGAATAAAGTGACCATGTGACCCAGCAACCCCTCTTCTGGGTATCTACCGGAAAATTTTGGAAACATATATTTGCAAAGATATATGTGCCCCTATGTTCATTGCAGCATTATTCACGTGCCAAGACACAGAAACAACTGAAGTGTCTTTTGACAAATCACTGGATAAAGAAGATGTAGTACACATATACAATGGAATACTACTACTCAGCCATAAGAAAAGATGAAATACTGCCATTTGGGACAATCTAGATGGATATTGAGAATATAAGTGTAAGCAAAATCAGTCAGAAAAATCTAAGAATTATATTATTTCATTCATATGTGGTATTTAAAACTGAAACGCATAGACACAGACAACAGTATGCTGGTTACCAGAGGGAAAGGCAGGTGGGAGGCTAGTAAAGGGTAAAAAGGAGCCAAACATATGGTGATAGGGGATGATTTTACTCTGGGTGGTGGGCATACAATGCAATATACAGACCTTGTATCATAGAAACTTAGGCTTGAAACCAATACAATCTTATTAACCAATGTCACCTCAATAAATTTAATTTAAGAATAAGTAAATAAAATAATATATAAAGCACAAAGAGCTGGCAGCATTATTTCCTTTCAATTCTATCCTTAGAAATTATTTGCTACATGAGAAATGAAATTTTGATTTTTTAAAAAACAGAAGTCCCTTAACAAATAGCCAAACATTCATTTTAAGAAAGTATTGTGCTATCGGTTCTTCTGAAAAAGTGAAACTGAAAGAGTACATACCAAATACTTCAGTGGGTATCAATCACATAGTTATTTTTCTATCATCTGCCAAAATTTCTCCAATCTTTCCAGCACTAAGTATTGAACTTGCCCTTGAGTATATTGGGAAGGTTGACAGGGTGAGAAATTTTAGAAAGTGAATTTGCTAAAGAATCCCTAATGTTGGGGAATAACATTTCTGTTCATTGATTTCACTTTACTATCTAATAAAATGTTACAGTACATGGTAGATAAGAAATGAACATGAATCATTGGTAATTTTTTTTGCATTTGCATCAGATCAATTTTATCTATATGGCAAACAAACCCAGCAGTCATAAATGATAATGCACATGTATAGTCTTTAACACCTTCTTCTTTCTGGTGAGGCCCCTGATGACAGCATTTTGTGTATGAGGTGAATAGACCGTACTGAATACATAAATGTATGTGTCATAAAAAATGCTTCTCTTACCTTGTAATTCTTGACTGCGCACTTCATTAAAATATTGTCATTAATGTTTATTTTACAATTACTATTTACCAAACATTATCACATTAAAATCACAAAAATTCTGTTATGGTTTTTGTGCAGAGAAATTCTGACGCCTAGATGTATTAATTAGCTACCCTGAGATCACTGTTCCATGAGTGGAGTCTGGATTTAAACCCCAGTCTTGCTGATTGATTCCTGAGCCCAAGCCCAGAGCATCAGACTGCAGGACAGGAGGAGTGAGAGAGGTAAGAAGGGGATGTCAATGCAAACATAGAATATCCAGTTTGCACACTGATGTACTTCTGATTCTCCATCCTGAGCTATATTCTAAGAATCCTTATAAAACATGTCCTCCAAGCTATTCAACTGGAGGTAAAGGGGAGATTATTTATCCATATCTTCCAGTCTCTCACTGGCCAGGAGTGACCCCCAAGGCCATGCATTCAAGCTCATTTCCAATAAAAAGCCGAGAAGTGTTGGGAGGTTTTGTCTGGGTGAAATGGACCCATTGAAGCTTGTTCTGAATTGGTCACGGCAGCGGTATTGGAGTGAGAGGTGAAACCAGAAGACTGCAGTGGCATGCATGCAGTGTTCAATGCACTCTATCTTCACTTTCTCTAGGGAAACCACTTTGAGAACCAGTTGTTTCAAAGTAGCTCCATGATATTTAGAAAAATCCAAAGAGCATATACCTTTTGTATTAACCAGAAAGCATAGCACACAAAAACCCTGGTTTATTTAGTTGTGATTCTCCCATTCAGTTGCACGTTTTACATGTCCTATTTATAACATATAACTTGTGTTATCTGAATTCTACATTGGTGCATGATTATTTTTATAAAGTGGCTTTCTCATTACCAACATTAAGAGTCCATCTTCCCTCTTGGTGATTTGTAACTCTTCTTTTATTTTCTATTAAGGACCTAATCAGCTTTATTGATAATAAGGTAATGAATTATCACATGCAATATGGCATTGAAAAGTGCTGAACAAAATCTCTGGAGCAAATTATGAATAGTTGATATTTTCCCTTTGACATACTGTCTGCCTCTATTTCTACTAGCATGTGCTGAGGGGGACTTCAGTGGGAAAGAGGGGCTACTTTAAGACTTCCTGATTAAACTGGTATCACGGCTTTTCCGGATGATATGCTCCAAGTTTATGTTTTAGTCTTCTATCACCCTCTATTTCTGCACTGCTTTTTTTTTTTAAGTATATTTTTATTGACTTCAGAGAGGAAGGGAGAGGGATGAGAGAGAATCACTGATCATTGATCAGCTGCCTCCTGCACACCCCACACTGGGGATCGAGCCTGCAACAGGGCATGTGCCCTGACCGGGAACCGAACCATGACCTCCTATCAGTGGTCGGCAAAATCATTAGTCAACAGAGCCAAATATCCATGATACAATGATTGAAATTTCTTTTGAGAGCCAATGTTTTTAAACTTAAGCTTCTTCTAATGCCACTTCTTCAAAATAGACTCGCCCAGGCCGTGGTATTTTGTGGAAGAGCCATACTCAAGGGGCCAAAGAGCCACATGTGGCTCATGAGCCACAGTTTGCTGACCACTGTCCCTAGATCATAGGTCTATGCTCAACCACTGAGCCATGCTGGCTAGGCTATTTCTGCATTTCTTAAATGTACCCACAAGAGACTAACATGGAGCCTTTTGGTTTAGAATATCTGGTCTCTACATTTTACCTATATGATAAGAGGATTTTTAAAATTTGAATATTTGATACTTATTGTAAAGAAATTTTAATGTATTATTTTTCTGCCACCTCCACCAGAAACTCCCTATATTCAATAATTTTATTAGCACACAACTCAAACAGCCATCAAATTAAAGAAAGCATTATGCTGTAATAATGACTGTCATATTTGCATATGAACATAAGGGAATGAAGAGAGAAGGACACATCTCCTGGGAAGAGCATCATGGTACTAGTAATAGGAAGAAATACACATGCAGAGATTAATTCCACCAACATTTCAAAGCAACAGCCTAAACAAAAGTGTTCACTATTGCGTGCCCATATCTTGTGTATCCACATGTACACAAAAGGACCCTGTACCTATGATATACAGACTATATTCCTGGTTATATTTTGAACATGTTAATAAGTTAGACTGGGCCTCAGGTGCATCTTCTATATTGTATAAACAAAATATCTTACTTTTGAGAAGTCACAATGGCATATTATGTGCAGTTTCTTCCCTTCTAAGATGAATGATTATGTAAAACGTGACTAATCGTTCTTACAAGGATCATAAGGTCTGACTTAATTAGAAAAAATTAACCCATATTAAGCATCTTTAGTCTAAGGAACTATAGTGGGAAGTGGGATGATCTTGTATACTACTGTATATTCTATTATTTCATGAATCCCTATTTATAACTGGCACAATAATTATTGTTTATGGGATTAAAGTTGCTTAAAATCTTATTGGGGGAATATTTATCTATTGAAGAGAAAGCTGATTAGAGGAAAGAACAATATCTTCTAACAGAAAAGACACTCTGGGATCCAATTAAAAATAAGCAAACAAACAATAATTTAAGTCATGAATTAGACCTGCTAGTAATCTTGAAAAAATGTGATAATTGCTCTATTATTAAATAATTTTATCCCAGAAAATTACACCAATAAAAATTAATTTTAATTTTCAGAAGCTTATTTTATTATGGGATAATATATGCAGCACATAACAACTTAGCAAATATATTTATGAACATATTAAAATGAAACAATCAATTTTCCCTAATTATTTGAAATGTATTTTATATTCATTTAGGTGAGTAAATACAATTACATTATGAAAAATAATTTGTATAGTAAATGTTAAAAGCATTATACTTTTGACACAAACTTATGGGTGATACTCCTGGGAATAAATTATAATATAAATCAGTGTTAATAATTTATTTTAGTTCCTCTTCCCTCAAATGATTATATTCATATATTAAATTTAATGGTGCTAAAAATCATAACTGGCAGTAGAATAAAATAAATTTGTCATTTCTTAGAAATGTTCATCAGAATCTTGGATATCATCTGCATTAATAAAGCATTTTCTATTTGTGTAGTGCTTTTGTTTAATTGGCTGTGCAAAATTGTCATTTATAGGTAATACATTTTTCTATGATCCACAACTTTCAAGATATTTTAAAATAAATTATTTTCTAATGTATATTTTTTTGGCAGGAATAGAGGATAAAGAGTCATGCATATAATGAAAGAAATTTTGACCCTATGAAGTTTGGCTAAGGAACAAATAACATATTTTAAATGTCTCGTGAAATACTTGGAACAAAGCAACTGCTCCAAACCTACAGTTTTGCCATTGGTGATTAGTACAAGGTGATGATGTTGAATTAGTAGCAAAGGCTTCAAGATAGAGATGGATGTTTAAATTTATTCTGCCATCAATTTAACTGGCTAAGTTTTATTGATCATCTACTATATGCCAGACCTTGCACTGCTCAGTAGAGATACAATGCTGAAAGAAACATTGAGGAAAAGAGTTTAGAAATGGGGAAACTAATAATTAGAAAGGGAAGAAAGTTTATTCAAGCTTATGTGCCATTTTAATGAAAAAATTAAAGAAAATGACTGCTGAGCAATAGCCAGAAATATGATATCCCAGAAATCCCTTATTAAACTCAATGAGATCACATACATGAAATCAGCCAGTACTTAGCATAGTGTAGGCAATGGGAAAATAATGTTTTGGTTGCAACTGTGCTGTGATACAAACACTGTTTTTGTAACTCAAACTAACAGACACAAGATGTCAGGATCATACATAGGAAGTGTACACGGCTCTTATTTCATTATCTACATAGCTAAATATTTCTTTCTGACACTTGAAATACCATTACTTTAAAATTTTTAAAATTATTTTTCAATTACTGTTTACATTCAATATTATTTTGTACTAGAGGTCCAGCGCACGGATTCATGCACTGGTGGAATCCCTTGGCCTGGCCTGCAGGGATCGGGCCGTAACCAGCTCTCCAACATCCCCCAAGGGGTCCTGGATTGTGAGAGGGCGCAGGCCAGGCCAAGGGACCCAAATGGTGTATGATTGAAGCTAGGGAGGGACTGTGGGAGGGCTCCAGAGCATGTCTGGCCCATTTCGCCAGGTCCCAATCTTCTGGATCCCAGCAGCAAGCTAACCTACAGGTCAGAGTGTCTGCCCCCTGGTGGTCAGGGCATGTCATAGCGACTGGTCCAACAGTGGAACAAATAGTCAGACACTTAGCATATTAGGCTTTTATTATATAGGACTAGAGGCCCAGTGCACAAAATTTGTGCACAGGGGAAGAGGATCCCTCAGCCCAGCCTACACCCTCTCCAATCCCCCATGGGGGATGTCCAACAGATGCAGGGATCAGGCCTAAACTGGCAGTTGGACATCCCTCTAACAATCTAGGACCATTGGCTCCTAACTGCCCACCTACCTGCCTGCCTGATGGCCCCTAACCACTCTGCCTGCCTGCCTAATCACCCCTAACTGCCTCTGCCTGCCTGCCTGATGCCCCTAACTGCTCTCTCCTGCTGGCCTGATCTCCCCTAATTGCCTCTGCCTACTATCCTGATCGCCCCTAACTGTTCTCCCCTGCCAGCCTGATTGCTCTTACCCCCTCTCCCCTGCCGGTCTGATTGCTCCTAACCACCTCTGCCTTGGCCCCTGCCACCGTGGCTTTGTCCAGAAGGACGTCTAGGAGAGGTCCAGTCTATCCAGTCTAATTAGCATATTACCCTTTTATTAGTATAGATTACCTTCAGGTGTACAGTGTAGTGGTTATACTGTCATATACTTTACAAAGTGTTTCCCCGATATTTCTAGTACAACCTGGTACCATAGTGTATGTGTATTTACATATAATTTTAGTATGACTCATCACTAAAACAAGTCTGACAATCTCTTTCTTTTAATTGGATTGGTTAGTCCAGTGGTCGGCAAACCGCGGCTCATGAGCCACATGCGGCTCTTTGGGCTCTACAGCAGTGGTTCTCAACCTGTGGGTCGCGACCCACAGGTTGAGAACCGCTAGCAGGGTCGCCTAAGACCATCGGAAAACACAGATATTTACATTACGATTCATTAACAGTAGCAAAATTACAGTTATGAAGTAGTAACGAAAATAATTTTATGGTTGGGGGTCACCACAACATGAGGAACTGTATTAAAGGGTCGCGGCATTAGGAAAGTTGAGAACCACTGCTCTAAGGTTTGACGGTCTGATGGATGCTTTTCTGTCTCTGGATCTGTTTTGTTCATCAGTTTATGTTGCTCATTATAGTCCCCAAATGAGTGAGATCATGTGATATTTATCTTTCGCCAACTGACTTACTTCATTTAGCATAATGCTCTCCAGGTCCATCCATGCTGCTCCAAATGGTAGGAATCTTTCCTCTGAAGGCGTGGTTCTTCTAGGATACAAATACAAGTCCTGAGATGTTTACTGAGACACTCAGACTTGCTGGACGTGAACTCCAAATTACATTCTAACCCTAAGACTTGAGTAGATATTGTTGAAATATCTACTCAAGTCTTAATTTTTCTAGTTGCAGTTTTTTCCGTTTCTTTTTTATGTCCTTGCACATGCTCAGTTTAGGCATCAGCCAATGTGTTTCCCTTAAAATCAGGAACAAGACAGGGGTATATGCTTTCACTACTCTTATTCATAGAACTGGAAGTCCTAGCCACAGCAGTTACACAATAAGAAGAAATAAAAGTCACCAAAATTGAAAAGGAAGAAGTGAAACTGTCATTATTTGCTGATGGCATGATACTGTGTATAGAAAACCCTAAATATTCCATCAAAAAAACTACCAAAACTGATACATGAATTCAGTAAAGTACTAGGATATAAAATAAATATCCAGAAGTCAGTTGTATTTTATACATCAATAATGAACTAACATAAAGGAAAACTAAGAAAACAATCATATTTAGAATTGCCTCAAAAATAATATAAGTTCAATCAAGGATGTAAAAGTCCTGTACTTGAAGAAAAACACTGAAGAAAAATTGAAGAAGATACAAATAGGTGGAAGCATATACCGCGTTCATGGATAGGAATAATTAACAGCATTAAAATGTCCACACTCCAGAAAGAAATAATATATTAATTTTAAATATAGCTGATATTATTTAAGCATCTGTTATAAAAGTAGAATACTGTGTTTTGCATGAATTTTAAAGTTGTATTATCAGGAAAGTCTTGTAAATTACCATTTTTCAGATGAGGAAACTGTAGCATAGAGAATGAGGGTAAGTTCCACAAAGCTCATAACTACCAGGAGGCAAGACTAAGATTTAAAACTAGGCAATCTGGCTTTGACTTTAATGAATATTATATATTGCATCTCTAAACTAGTCCCTTCATCTGAATACCAGAAAATGATTAAAATTGAGATATATTATTATTTTTATAGTTTAAACATACTTTTATGATAAGATTATCTATGATATCTATGTTTTGACTCTGATAAAGTATCACGCAGCTAAATTTTGTGCACTTAAGCCATGCTCTCTTTTATGACTTACTCATATCCAATGACTTATCAGACAGTAGCTATCTCTCAAATGTACATTTAAAGCCATTTGATTTGTATATTTTTCCAAAGCATATTGACTCACAATGGCTACTAACTGAGTTTACTCATGAATTGGTATTCTCAAATAACCTCATTCAAAAGACACATTTTCAACTGGGGCAAGTAGGAAATATGATATATTGGATTGAGTTTCCTTCATGTATCACAAAGATTTTGTAAGCTACACTGAGGCATTGCTAAGTGTGAGGGGTTTATTTTCCAGAGGGTTATCTGTTGGTATCTGGTAAAAATGGACAAGAGAGGACATAAAAATTTTCCCAGAAGGAAAGAGTGAGAGAAGTTGGAGTAAACAAAGTCAAGCATGTTCCTTTAATGTTCGCCTTATTTGAAGGTATAATGTATGTGATATACACATACACTTCTAAAAAGAAGATAGAGACATTACCCAATATCTCTTTTAAAAATTTTTTTCAAAGGCTATTTATTACAATCAACATCAGATAGAATACATTTAAAAAATTTTCTAGAGGATTAGCTCACACAATCCTCAGAGCATTGTGGCCACTTAATAAAAATTTATTGCAAGAAGGAATAGACATTAAAATTGTATGTACACTCATAATGATTTATACCTAAGGTCTATCTATTATGAAATTATGTTCAGCTAATGTCACCAAGGGCCATCTTATGGGAAAAGAAGATAGTTTATTTTAATGATAGTGACCTCAATAAATGGAGATATATTCTAAAGACTTCTAACTTTACTCTGTATCCTGATGGGGTACCATCACTCTTAATCTTATTTAACTTCCATGTCATTTAAAGTGACTGTCTTTTAAAAAGATTAATAGAATCCATTATTGTATGTGAAATTTTAACTGAGTTTAAATAGCCCCAGAAACACCATCACCTGGGGAAATTGCCATGTTGTTTTCAGAAAGAAGTTAGTAACAGACAGCCTTTTTAAAGTCTCTTCCAGCGAGAGAGTGAATCAAAAAAGAAATAGGTTAGCCCTAGCCTGTTTGGCTCAGTGGCTAGAGCATCAGCCTGCAGACCAAAGGGTCCTGAGTTTGATCCAGTCAAGGGCACATACCTAGGTTGTAAGTTTCTCCCTGGCCCAGGCCCTGGTCGTGGTGCGTGCAGGAGGCAACCAATCGAAGTGTTTCTCTCACATTGCTATTTCTCTGTCTTTTCCTCTCTCTTCTACTCTCTCTAAAAATCAATGGAAAAATATCTTCAGATGAGGGTTAAAAAAAAAAGAAATAGGTTAGCCAACTTAATTTTTCTGAAAGCATTAATTTTACTTTTCAGTGCAATGGTACAAGTAATTTATTAAAGTACATTAAACAAGAAAGCACAATTAGTAGCAATTGTTTTTCTAAATTTATTTATAAGCAGAAATATTCGTATCATTGAATTGATGATGGTTTTTAATATGTATTTATAATATATGTATCATTATACATTTTTATAATTTTATTTCAATTGCAACCTTGGATATAAAACAAGCATTACTTTTTCTGTTGGAATTTTCCAATTCAATGAATATTGAATGAATATACCACAGAGAATAAAAAAATTAAATTCCTACTCTCAAGGAACTTGAAATCAAATGAGGGAGAGTAATATGTACCAAAAAAATCACTATGATAACAGAAAGTGGTAAGGCAGTCTTAAACAATACAAAGCACTGTGAAATTTTCAGATAGGGAGAAATCTAAATTCCACTGTGTGGAAATTAGGGAAGGTATCACAAGTGGGTGTTAATCTGGTGTTCAAATTAGCATTATGAGGAATCAATGCAGGGTTTTACATAAGGATATTGCAGGCATCCTGACACTTATCAAATATTACTTCTTTCTTGATGTCTTTTCTGATTCTCCCTAACTGAACATAATCTCTGCATTGATCAGAGCAAGAGAGTCTATAGGTGGAAATATGACAGAGGTGACATATTGGGCCCAGAGCATGAAGCTCTTTGGTGATTTTATTAAATAGTAAAATTGTCTTGAATGTTTTTTAAATCAAAAATGACATAATCAGGTTGAC
The DNA here is from genome assembly GCA_026230045.1 of Corynorhinus townsendii. Classification (NCBI taxonomy): domain Eukaryota; kingdom Metazoa; phylum Chordata; class Mammalia; order Chiroptera; family Vespertilionidae; genus Corynorhinus; species Corynorhinus townsendii. The sequence continues at coordinate 159,280,998 of JAPDVU010000006.1, read as the reverse complement.
TTGGAAACTGTTTACGATGGGGAAATGGAGGGAAGTTGAACTGGAAACAGAGAGGTAAGTGCAATGATTCAGGCAAACAACCCTCAACTTTGGTATTGGAAGTAAGAACTGAACAAAGGAATGGTACAAGAGGTATTACAAACTGGAAATGACAAGATAGAGCAATTAATGACCAGTGGAGGAAGAGGGACAACTAAACATGAAAATGAACTTTAGTTTTCAAGGCCTGAGTGGAAAAAAAATATTGACATGCCATATACCAAAATAAGGCACTGAAGGGCAAGAAAGCCAGTTTGTGCAGAGCAGACACTGAGTTCAGGTTTACTGATTGTGTTTGACAGGTTGGTGGAGACTTCCAGGTGCAGTTTTTGAAAAGTAAGTTGGAAATGTGGGACAGGAGTCATCCAAGGCAAAGCTAATGGTTATTAAGTAGTCTGACATCGAAAATGAGCAATAAGGCATGAGCAGTGGGCAATCAGAAGAGTGGATGGTATCAGTGAAGAGCACTGGGAAGTCCACTCTGTGTGGATGGGGAAGTAATTGACTCTATCTACTGATTAAGAATATAGCAAAAAGGTTTGGAAGAAAGCTGAGGGGAATGTTTATATAAGAAGCTATTGGAAATGGAGCCAAACAAAAGTCCAGAGAGGAAATGGTTGGAAGAGGAGGAAGTAAAATTTAATAGACATACTCAGTACTGTTAGCTGCTATGTACATAAAGTTTAAAAGACACCATTATTCACTGTTTCTCGTTCCCCAGTTGATTTATGTATGTGACTTGTGTCCAGACTATACTGCAGGAATCTGAAGAAAGATCACTTGTCTTCTATCTGGGTATCACTTGTACTGTTTTAGTTACTGATGTGGAAGGTTTAAATTTTGAATTAACCAAATGAAGTTTGCAAATTTACTTTAACATATTAGATCATTTCAGTGTCAAAATGATATGGTATAGGCTAGATGAATGCAATAGATGCCATCTTACCGGTATGGCTCAGAGAGGGTAAGTGATTTGGCCAAGATTTTTGACTTAAATTAGTGAGGACCCAGGGCTTCATCCTGGGTGTCCTGGTTCATTCTGTGGTGCCCCTTTCTAAATACTTTACAGGTTTACATTCCATTCCTGTTCCTCTAGGTCCTCGGGTTCTTAATTTTTCTAGTATCTATCCCATGGCCATCCTCACAGGCCATCATCAAATATGGCAGAAATAGCCTTTAACAACATTTCATAAGGTAGAGAGTTTTTCTAGGGCCGTGGTCGGCAAACTGCGGCTCGTGAGCCACCTGCAGCTCTTTGGCCCCGTGAGTGTGGCTCTTCCACAAAATACCACAGCCTGGGCGAGTCTATTTTGAAGAAGTGGTGTTAGAAGAAGTTTAAGTTTAAACAATTTGGCTCTCAAAAGAAATTTCAATCGTTGTACTGTTTATATTTGGCTCTGTTGACTAACGAGTTTGCCAACCACTGTTCTAGGGAATTAAGCTTCTGCATTCCTACCTGTAAAAGGTACTAAGTTTAGTTAAACTTCTGGGAAAATCAGTTTTTCTTTTGCCTGTCTTTTGTTTTTGTTTTGTTGTATTTATTTATTTTTTTATCCAAGTATACATTAGAGTTGTCCAAACCTTTTGCCCTCTGGTAGATAACCAATCATATGTATCGGTGTCCAAATCAAGCAAGCACATCTGCCATGATAGTTGAGTAGTTGCTTCAGTTGGGGCATCTGCAAGCCTATTGAGGATTAAATTGCCCTTAAGCGACCTTTACATCCATGTAAACTAAAAGACCTTTCTGAATGCCCAGCTCTTGACTCTTTAGTGTTCTTAGCTTTTCTTTTCCAAAGCTTGTCCAAAGCACTTGGATTGATTGCGTATCGTAGCCAGCACATCTACCTGGACATGGATTTCACTGTGGGTTCAAGAAGCCTGAAAGGACGACTACCCCGATGGGACCCACTGTGTCTTCAGGAGCCTACTGTCTCCTCGGACACATTTCAGAGGTTTTAGTGTGGGCCAGCGTGTTTCTGGTAGGCTCACTGAGTTTGAAAGTGAATTTTTTAAGAGCCAGGCTTAGAAGATAAATACTGAAACATATTTTGCTTTCTTTGTATACCCATAGGCTTACTTACAGGATTATAAATGTCACATACACATATATTTACACCTAAATGGGCATGGTTATGCTGAAGTTAATGTTTAATGCACATACTTCCATAAAATGCATCATCATGAAATGGAACTATAACACATTTGCGGAATCACCATTTTTGTAGTCTGATTTAGTGCCTGAGTATACTGTATACTACAAAACATTTTTTAAATTAATCTTTATTGTTGAGATTATTACAGATGTCCCTCTTTTTTCCTCCCATAGCTCCCCTCCACCAGGTTCTCACCTCACCCCAGGCCTTCGCCACCTTATTATCTGTGTCCATAGGTAAAGCGTACATGCATACAAGATCTTTGTCTAATCTCTTTTCGCACCCCCCACACACTCCCTTCCCTCTGAGAATTATCAGTTTTTTCCATTTCCATATCCCTGATTCTATTCCATTCACCAGTTTATTCTGTTCATCAGATTTTTTATTCATTTGATTTTTAGATTCACTTGTTGATATGTATTTGTTGTCACTTTTTTGTTCATATTTTTTATCTTTACCTTTTCCTTCTTCTTCCTCTTCTTAAAGAATACCCTTCAGCATTTCATAAAATACTGGTTTGGTAGTGATGAACTCCTTTAGCTTTTTCTTATCTGTGAAGCTCTTTATCTGACCTTCAATTCTGAATGATAGCTTTGCTGGGTAGAGTATTCTTGGTTGTAGGTTCTTGTTATTCATCACTTTGAATATTTCTTGCCACTCCCTTCTGGCCTGCATATTTTCTATTGAGAAATCAGCTGACAGTCGTATGGGTACTCCCTTGTAGGTAACTAACTGTTTTTCTCTTCCTGCTTTTAAGATTTTCTCTCTTTGTCTTTTGCCCTTGGCATTTTAATTATGATGTGTCTTGGTGTGGTCCTTTTTGGGTTCCTCTTGTTTGGACCTCTCTGCTTCTTGGACTTGTAAGTCTATTTCGCCAGATAGGGGAAGTTTTCTGTCATTATTTCTTCAAAAAGGTTTTCAGTATCTTGCTCTATCTCTTCTGGCACCCTCATAATTCAGATGTTGGTATGCTGGAAGTTGTCCCAGAGACTCCTTACACTATCTTTATATTTTTGGATTCTTTTTTCTTTTTTCTCTTCTGGTTGGGTGTTTTTTGCTTCCTCGTATTTCAAATCATCAATTTGATTCTCGGGATCCTCTAATCAGTTGAATCCCTGTTTATTATTCTTTATTTCAGTCAGTGTATGCTTAATTTCTGACTGGTCCTTTTCCATATATATATATATATATATATATATATATATATATATATATGGCATTCTCACTAAGATCCTTGAAAGTCTCACTAAGTTCCTTGAAGGTTTCTACAAGATTCTTGAGTAACCTTATAACCATGGTTTTGAACTCCATATCCAGTAGTTTGCTTTCTTCCATTTCTTTCATTTGTGACCTGTTTCTTTGTCTCCCCATTTTTGCTGCTTCCCTGTGTTTGTTTCTATGTATTGGGTAGCTGCTAAGTCTCCTTGAGTTGATAGAGTGGCCTTGTGTAGTAGGTGTCCTATAGGGCTCAGTGGCTCAGCCTCCCCAATCACCTGAGGTGGACATCTAGGTGCGCCCCTTTGTGGGCTGTGAGCACAGTCTTGTTGTAGTTGAGCCTTGATTGTTGTTGGTGTCATTGGGAGGAATTGACCTCCAGGCCAATTGTCTATGGGGATCAGCTGCAACTACAGTGGGAGAGCTGCGGTGCAGGAGACACCCTTATGGAGCAGGACTTGCTTCAGTGGGGCTTTGGTGCTCACTGAGTCTGCCCCTTGAGTGTGTTGCTTATGGATGTGAAGAGTTGTAATTGGTATGGTCTCACACTGACCACTGGGTACACTGGTTCTTAGGTCTCCAGGGAGGTGCATAGTAAGCCACTGCCTGGGGCCATTCATCAGGAGCTACAGAGAGATCTGCAGATTATACCTCTTTCTATTGGGTTTAGAAGTGCCCAGATGAGGCCCAGCTGTGAAGCAAGGCAGGCTAGTGCTGGTTTGGGGGCCTTTTATTGATAATGTTGGAGCTCCCTGACCCAGCTATAGCTTGTTTAACAGGTTTTAGCCTGAGAAAGGACAGCCCATTCATATGCAAAAGCCGCTGTGCACAGCTTGGCTGGGGTTGTAAATTGGGTGGAGCAGGATCTCAGGGAATCACCAGGGCAGAGCACACAGAAATGGCTGCCAGTGAGCCCTGCACCAGGGAGGACCCAGCATGGAACAATGACCGCTGCGAGCACCTCTGTCTGGAAGAAAGCTGCCCCTGTGTTCCTGCCCCGATGCCAGACAGTCCAGTTTCTCCTCTATTTCACATAGCACTTCATTCATGATTTTATTACATTTGCCTCCCCAGTAGACTATAAATCTTGCAAAAGTAGACACGTGTGTTAATTAACTCTTAATACTCAGTCCTAGCATAGTATTTCCCACAGAATAGTTATTCATATTAAACTTTTTTGATAAGTTAATCAAGTAGTATTATTTTGTATTTAATAGAACAGAGTCATTTCTCCATTATTCTAAACACAATCCCTGAAGTAATTCCCTGACTTTCATCCATACTCTGTCAGAACTCTGGACATGTGTATGTTACCTAGGTCCAAGCCAATTTGAAGAATTTGCATAGCAAATGGGTACATGACCCAAGTTGGTCCAATCAGAGTGAGTGCAAGGACTTTCTAAGGAGGGATTGATAGTTCTCCATAGCTTTATATCTCTAATCTCAAGAGGGAAGAAAGCAGAACTGAGAAATAGAAATAAACATCTCTATAAATGCCACTAAAGTTCTTGGAGTAAGTCATTTCTGAATCTGTCACAACAATCATGGATTTTCTTAATTTTTAAAGAAAAATATATAGTTCTTCCTGTTGAAGTTGAATATTTTGTCCTTTTTAATAGCAACCCTCACAGCATTACAGATAACTATATGTATTCAGACTATCTCAGTATCATACATATCCCAAAAAAGGACAAAAGAAACAGAAGACATAAAGTCTAAATTAATTCTTATACCAGAGCTATTTTTTTCTAAGCTAAAAAAAAATTCAAAGTTCAGTGCTAAGAAAAGAGTAAGTAAAAGAGAGGAATAAAATAGCACTGCTTTCAGCAGGTGGAAAGAGAAACCCCCCCAATCCCCCCCCCACTCCCACCCCCCAACGCCCGCCCCACATTCGTACTCCTGGGTTTCCAGTCACTAACAACCATAATGCCACATTGCTGAGTGTTCCCTTGCTCTACAGTCCCTTCACAGCATTGGGAAACCCTTTATAGGCACCATTTTTAATACCTAACAACCAAGATTGGTGATGGCATGTAGAGTACCAGCTGACAGTAGACCCAGGAGTCTCAACAGGAGAGACCACTGGCACAGACATTTCCATGCGGCATTTCTGCTTGGGGAAGTAGTTTGTTAGCAAGATTCAGGACACGTTCAGAAACATAACTCACTCCTCCTATTAGGCATCACTTTTTTCCTTCTCCCACTTTCTGGTCATTTTGTAAGTGAGCCTGCTCTTGCTCTGTAGATCAGTTTCCTGTGTTGCCACAATAAAGTATCAAAACCTGGGTAGGGTAAAACAGTAGAAATTTATTGTCTCACAGTTACGGAGGCTGGACGTCCAAACATCCAGGTATCAGTAGGGTTGACTGCATTGAAGGGCTATGAAGGAAAATCTGTCCCATGCCTGTCTCCTCATTTCTGGTGGTTTGCAGGCAATATTTGGCCTTCCCTGGATGATGTCTGCCTTCATGTTCACATGGTTTTCTACCTGTGTGTGTCTATGTCCAAATTTCCCCTTTTGTAAGTATACTAATCATATCGGGTTAAGGGTCCACCATACTCCAGAATGACCTCATCCTAATTAGTTGTGTCTGCAACAACCCTGTTTCTATACAGGTAATGGGGTCCTGGGGTTAGGACTTCAACATATCAATTTGTATAGGGTGGAAATAACTCTTCCTATAACACTGAGGCATCAGCAATGCCCTCACCTTAAAAGCACAAAATTATGAACCATTTTACTTAATGTGATAATGCTAAAGAATAAGTCTTATTAAAATGTGTTTAAGAAAGTTGGCCTGTTAGCATAGTTTTGGCAGAATTTTAAAAATAAAGAAGAAAGCTGAATGGATCCAGTGACAAGTGAAGTTTTATGAAGGTTACAGCTGAGTCATCCTGATTACAACACAACACATACACACAATTTCAGGAACCTTAAAATTAGAACTTACTGGCTCAGCAAGCACTGCTTGAATTCACTTCACCTGTGGAAATTTTCTAAACCTGATTTGATTTTAATTTGCATTTTGAAAGTGCTAAGTCTGAGATATGAAACCTGCTTTATTTCCCTATTTCTAAATTAAATTGAAACTTAAGTAACCCTTTGAAATTATTTCTGAAAACAGAAGTAGAAACAAAGCTAAATGAATAAAATGTAGGTGGTACTAGCAAGAAAGGTCATATACACACATAAAGGGTTTTACATTTAATAGATGAAGAACATGGGAAGATGTATTGGTGAGAGTATGCCAACAAATTAGATTCTACGCCCAAAGTTGCCCTTAATTTGAATGTAAGAAAAAAAGTAATGTTTGGGGTAAAGGCCTACAGCTTTTGGGTTTTTTTTATACATTTTGCTTCATTTTTTTAAAATGAGAGTTTTAAAGCAGAGAAAACTGTGATCCAACCCCGAAAGAATTTTCTTGATGAGGACCTGGAAGGACTTATCTTTCGTGGACAACTGCCCAGGGAAGATAACATCAGTCATGGGCATTTAAAGCAAGGAGTTGGGGCAGCTGATTTCTCCTTCCTCTGTCAGCTTCTGTAAAAATGATTAGGATTTCTAATAGATGTTTCTACCTTCAATTCACTGACTTGGGAAAATTGCTTCAAGAAATAAATATTTAAATTATTTTACAAAACTACTTGGCTATGTATATAACCACGAAATGTGATGATTTGCAGAAGACCAGTCTGAAATGATTTTCATTAACAGGTGGAAATCACATCCTTAAACACCTACTCAGACCACATGCTTCAGCATCACAGTTCTTAATCTGAGCAGGTGGAGAGTCAGATAAGGCCTCCCTTTCTTTAAACTATGTATCTGTGACTGTGCCACATGAACCACATAAATAGCATGAGAATTAAAACTAACACATGCCTATTAAAATACTTGACAAGGGTGTCAATGAGTTCAGTGTTACTGTGGTTTATAAGAATGTTTAACAGAATAAGACAGGAAGAGCGGATCACAGAAACAAAAATTTAATTAAGATGTAATTAGCATAAGCAGATTAATACCACTATGCTGGCAGTGTTGAAGAATCAAAGGTGAATGAAACTCAGCCCATGAACATCCTATATAATAAAGAGGTAATATGCAAATTGACCATCACTTCAACACACAAGAGGCCGCCCACATGTGGTCAAAGATGGCTGCCACAAGATGGCCAGCAGGGGAGTGCAGTTGTGGGCAATCAGGCCTGCAGGGGAGAGCAGTAGGGGGAGACCAGGCCTATGGGGAGGACAGTTAGAGGCAATCATGCTGGCAGGGGAGGGCAGTTAGGGGCAATGGGGTTGGCAGGGGAGCATTTAGGCATCAATCAGGCTGACAGGGGAGTGGTTAGGGGCAATCAGGAAGGCAGGCAGGCAGGCAGGTGAGTGGTTGGGAGCCAGCAGTCCTGGATTGTGAAAGGGATATCCGACTGCCCATTTAGGCCCAATCCCTGGGCCTAAATGGGCAGTCGGACATCCCTCGAGAGGTCCCAGATTGGAGAGGGTGCAGGCTGGGCTGAGGGACACATCTCCCCCCCCCCCCATGCATAAATTTCATGCACTGGGCCTCTAGTTATAGATAAAAGGGAAATAGCCTGATTACTTTTCTCCCTTTTGTTATAATGCAAAGGGCTACATTCCTAAAATACACTCGTCTAAAATGGACCCTTTAATAAGTGTTGGCCAATGAATACACTTAAAATGCTAACAAAATATACAACACTTCCATCACCTCAACAAAGTTCATCATGCTCCTTATGAGTCTAGGCCACCCCTGTCCCTCTCAGAACCAATCCCTCTTCTGATGATTTTTCACCATAATTAATTTTGCCTGTTTTAGAATTTCAGATAAATGAAATCATATAGTATATACTCTTTTGGGCAAGTCTTCTTTTACTCAGTATATTGTTTTTGAGGTTCTTTTATATTTTCCCATATATCAGTTCATTTTCCTTTAATGCTGAGTAGTGTACCAGTGTATACATATGTCATATTTGCACAAGTGGCTGTGTGTGTGTGTGTGTGTGTGTGTGTGTAAATTATTCTCCTGTTAATGAATACCTAGATTTTTTTTTCAATTTGAGGCAATTGTGAATAAAAATGCCATAGATATTTTTGTACAAGTCTTTCTGTGAGCTATATTATAATTTTTCCTGGGTAAATTTCCAGAAGCAGGATTGAAGAATATAAAGGGTGTTTAGTTTTATATGAAACTACCACACATTTTTCTAAGATGATGATAACATTTTACACCCTCACTAATAACATATGAGAGTTCTAGATGCTCCAAATCCTCACCAATATTTGCAGTTGTTCATATTCTTTTTTAAACTTTAGCCCTTCTGATGGGTGTGTACTAGCAAGCATCTCAGTGGATTAGTTTACATTTCTCTGATAACTAGTAATTTTGAGCCCATCTTTCTGTGCTCATCGTAAATTTGTATGTTCATACTCTTTGCCTAATTCAGTTATATTTATTATTGAGTTTTATAGGTTCTTTCTGTGTTTTAGATATAAGTATTTTTCCAGTATCTTTTTTAAATCTGTGGTTTGCTTTTTTACTTTCTTAATGATTGGTGTTGCTTATTTTCAAATATTTGGGAATTTCTTAGATATCGTATTGTTATTGATTTCTAATTTTATATCATGTTTGTTAGATAATGTAGTCATTAGGATTTCAATGACCGTGCCATGTGCACCTGAACAGAATGTGTATTGTGAAATTCTTGGACAGGGTTGATACATGTAATTAAGTCAAGGTGTTCCATGGCGTTATTCATATCTTCTGGCGTTTGCTAATTTATTTTTTTTTTTACGCATTGTTTGTTGTAATTGCTGAGGTAGTGGTAAATCTCCATATGTATTTGTCTACTTGCCCTTTTAATTCTGTCAAGTTTTGCTTCATTTATTTTTATGTTCTGTTACTACCTGCATATATGTTAGGATTGTTATATCTTGCCAATGAATTGACTCATTTATCATTTAAAAAGTCTTTCTTCATTGACAGTAATGCACAGTATTTGATATTAAAATACCTAATCTAGCCATCTTATCATTAGTGTTTGCATGGCATATCTTTTCCCATTCTTCTTTTACTTTCAACTGACCTTTGTCTTCACATTTAATATGCAATTCTTGTAGAAAGCATAAAGTACTGTCTTGCATTTTTATTCAACCTGATGAGCTGTGTCTTTACTGGGCATGTTTAGTCCCTCTACATTTAATATAATTATTGATATGGTTGGGTTTAGGTCAACTATTTTTTATGGTTTTTGGCTTGTCCTACCCTTAATTTTTTCCCTCTGTTCCTTCTTTTTTCCTTCCCTGAGTTTGAATGCTTTCTAAAATTCTATCTCAATTTCTCTCTTGTGTTTTTAGCCATTTCATTTCTCTTTTCATTATTGTTGTTAATGTTTTCTTGCGAGATTATAATATAAATCTTTAACATTTCACAATCTAATTAGAATTAATATTTTACTAGGTTTTGTAAATGACACATCCATTTGTTGTATAACTTCATTTATTCAATATTTTTGTGAAGTAGTTGTCCTATATATTATACCTGCATGTGCTATACACTCCACGACACAATTTTGCACTTTAAATTTAAATAATGATCTGAATTTTGAGCAATTGAAAGAAATATGAAATATAGTATTTTAAACTTACATATTTACAATTTAGAGGGATCTTCATTCTTTTCTCAACACCCAAGCTTTATCCAGGATTATTTTCCTTGAGCCAGAATTTTCTTTAGTATTTCCTCTCATGCAGGTCTCAGGGTAACAAACATATTTTTTTTTATCTCAAAATGCTGTTATTTCGCCTTCATTCTGGAGTAATATTTTTCTTGGTTATAAATTTCTGGGTGACAAAATTTTCCTTCTCTCAGCACTACAAACACAATGTTCTTCTGTCTTCTTAACACCATTGCTTCTGATAAGATGTCAGCAATAATTTGTGCCATTGTTTTCTTTTATATAATGTGTCATTTCTCTCTGTACTTTAAAGATTTTCTCTTCATCTTTGTTTTTCAATAATTTGACAATGATGTGTCAAATGTAGTTTTCTTTGTAGTTATTTTTCTTAGAGTTTGCTGAGCTTTTTGAAGCACTTGATTTCTACCATTTATCAAATTTGGGAAATATATTTGCTGCTCCATCCTCTCCTCTAAGGATCCAATTACATGTATATTAGACCTTCTGGGATTGCGCCACAAACATTGTTCTGTTTCCCACTCTTTGCTTTTCAACTTAAGTAATGTCTATTGATCTATATTTGTTTAATTTTCTATCACCTTATATCTACTAATAAATGTATCCAGTGAATTTTTTTACTTCAGATATTGTATTTTTTTAGTCCTTAAATTTTAATTTGATTCTTTTTATAGTTTCTTTCTGCTGAGATTTGTCATCTTTTTGTTCTTTATGGTATTGATTTTCTTTGCATCTATATTTATAAAAGCGACTTTAAAATACTTTCTAATACCAAATTCTGGGTCATCTTGAGTCAGCCTCCATTAGATTGTCTTTTCTCTTGAGTATGGAACATCTTTTCTAGTTTCTTCACATATTATACTTTGGGTTATGCCCCAACTATTGTCATGATTTATTGTAGAGACTCTGACATTTACTGTGCTCTTCTCAAGGGTGTTTAATTTGTTTTGTGTTATCAGGCTATTCATTTTCTGAACTCCAATTCTGCCCACTGTCCTCTGTCTCTGAAAACTCTATCTAGTTATTTTAGACTAGCTAGTAAGCTTGGAATCTGCCCCACACACACATTGTTCGTGGTTAGCCACATGGTTGGAGTTTACACATGAAGATTTGGGGATGCATCCCTGTTACTCTTGTTTTTGCAATTTTTTATTTTCAATAACTGTATGAGTTTCTGTTCAAGTTCTAGCTCATGCTACAGATCAGGTCAGATGGCTCTGCTGTTGACTTCCAGTGAGAATGCCTGTTGTTTGGCTGTCTCACTTATCACCAAAGTATCAACTTACCATAATGCCTGAAACACGTTACAGCACCTACGAAGGCTCAGCAGACATTCTGAAATTAACAAATAAATGAGACTCACACATACAGCATTGCTGTCAGGCAGACCTTAGTTCAATGGCCTCCTCTGCACTGTTTTTGCTATTTGATCTTGGGACAGTCAGTCTCCCTGTCTTGAGTTTTCTCCTTAAAATGAAGAGAATCATAGATATTCCTCAAGCTTTGGTTAAGATCGAGTTAATTAGATAGTGTTTGGCATGTCAACATGTGAAGGCTTTCACTGTTATTCCAAGGTCAACTGAGAAAAGTTCCACGGGAAGAGTATACCATTGAGGGGTCAAAGGAGGCAACAACAATTTTCATTTGGAGAAGAGGCTTTTTAGAGGGATTTAGTGTTTAAAGTAGGCATTGAGGAATGGAAGCTATTTAATTCAAAATATTTGCTTCTAGTGTTTCACATTTACATATTTTTCTTATATCTATAAGTATATGTATACACTTATATATCTATATAAATAAAAGGCTAAGTGATCATCCAACCATCTGACCATCTGACTGGCCAGTAGGTCTGATGCGCACTGACCACCAGGGGGTAGATGCTCAGCACAGGAGCTGCTGAGCTGCAGTGACTTGGAAGCAGCGGTTCTCGGGTGACGCACCCCAGAACCAGAGAGAAGGGAGCCTGATTCCTCTCTGGGCAGTGCGATTCCACCTTCGGCTGTGGGTTATGTTGTTGCTGGGGCACTGCCCGTCCCAAATCTGGTTTACTGTACACTTGCATTTGCGTTCCACACCCTGTATGACAGCAATTTTGCAGAGTGCCCGCTTGCACTCCAGGACCCCTTGGGTAATGTTAGTGGGTAATGTTAGAGAGCCCGTTTTGGCCCAATCCCCACAGGCCAGGCCAAGGGACCCCACCTGCCAGAGGGACCCCACTCACTCCACAGATGCCCTTTGAGCAGCAGGTGCTGCCCCAGGTGTGGCTGGCTAGGGAGGGACCTCGGGAGGTTGGCTCCAGGGCATGTCTGGCCCTTCTCACCCAGTCCCACCCTGCCGGCCACCTTCTAATTAATTTTCTTTCAATGTGCACGAATGTGTGCATTGGGCCACTAGTATTATCTATATCTATAGATATCTACATCATACATGTCTGTATCTACATATAGATATTTATACATACACATATATGCATGCATATAGACCTATAGATGTAGGTATGGGTGTAGATTACATTAGATATATCTATAGATATATAGATATAGCTACACACACATACATATACATTTAAAATTATAAAAGTGGAATCAAACTGTCATTTAAAAATAGGTCAAGAACAAGGTCAAAAGGCATGAATGCAAAGACTTTTGCAAAACTAAAGATGATGAGGAAAATCATGAAACATAAGAGTTCAAAGCAGTTTCCAGAATTATTATACTCCCTCTGTCAGAGATGTGCTAAAATCTGAATTAGGATCATGTCTGACACTTGAAATTGGGATACAAATTTTCTTATTCAAGAGAATTAAAAAATGTATAGCTCAGAGCTGAGTTTTTATGATCTCTGGAGCTAATCTAATTGTAGCTTCAGATGATGTCAGAAATCCTACTGGTGTTGCAAAAGGAGTGGGTTACAGGAAATATCCAGGCCTCCTTTCTCTAACCTGTCAGAGTAAACCTTGACGACATTTTTAATGGTTTGGGAAGCCATGATATACTAATATAAGACAATGTTGACCATTTTAAGGATGTGAACCAATGACAAGGAAACTGATATTTTGGAGTTCTGAGATCTAGACCTGGCTCAGCTACTTGCTGTGCAAATATGCCCAAATGACACAATATTCCCTGCTCACTCCTTCCTCATTAAAATTGTGGAGTGGGGGAGGCATTTCATTTCCCTTCCAAATAACATTTACAAAAATGAGTTTGTGAGCAGTCTATAATAAAGAATAGACACTAGCATGCTGAAATTTGCCAATAATCATGTGGCCCTTTCAGAATTTTTTATTTAATAACTGAAGGCTAACAAATTAATTTTAACCACATAAAGTTGTTTAACATAATGTGTAATTATAAAAATGCTAGCGGCCCAGTGCACTGGTGGGAGGCGTGGCCTGCAGGGATTGGCCCACTGTTGGAGTAGCTGATCCTGGTCAGCCAAACGGCTGTGGACCTGCCTTCTGAGCACGGCTCCCTGGTCTGGCATCTCCCTTGGAGCTGGAGCACCAGCCTCTCCAGGGGATCCAGTTGGGGCCAGGTCCAGGGACAATAGCCCTGAGAGGCTGCGGAGTAGGTCTCATTCCTGCAGCAGCCACAAACCCGCCTCCAAGCCTTTGGGGTCAGCTCTGCGAGCCTGGTAGCAGCATTGCATGGCCTGCAGGCATCTGGAGGAGGCGGCAGGGAGCAAGGAGGAGGATCCTGGAGCGAGGAGGCAACAATCGCAGCCCAGGTTCCTGCTGTTGGCCCGGGGTTCCCAGCGGGAGCATCTGCTCATCCCGGTCAGCGGAGCTGCACTCCCATTGTGGTAGTGCACTGACCACCAGGGGACAGCTCCTGCATGGAGCATCTGCCCCCTGGTGGTCAGTGTGTGTCATGGAGACTGGTCGACTGGTCGTTCAGGTCGTTCCGCCATTAACCACTGGGCTTTTATTATATGGGATGTGTTAAAATCAAACGTATTTTCAGTTGCATTACATTAGAATGTTAAAATTGTAATAAACAATGAGGTGTAAATTGTTGAAGTTCAAATAAATTATTTGCTCACATGGTAGCAATTGTGTGCTATCAAAATTGTCTCAGACATACAACATGTTTACTTTTACACATAGATTCAGCAAGGACCTACCATCTTCCTAAGCTCATGTTATGCCACTCTCTCTTTGGCTCACTACATCAGCCCTTTCCAGCCTTAGGGCTTTTGCTCATGCTGTTTCTTCTTCATAGAAGCTCTTCCCATATTCTTCTTACGCAGGTTCTGTCTCTTTTTTTTTATTTTAGCTTAATTATTGTTCATTCGAGAGACCTCTTCTGACCATTCTATCTGAAGTAACCATCTTTTCCCCATTATTCTCTTCTTAGCTCCATTTTCTTACCATCATCACAGTTATTCCCATAGTTAAAATGGGAATAACCCATTTTTTCCCCACAAATGAGGACATTGGGAAACTTTTAAGGAACTTGGTTAGATTTGAAATAAATCAAAGACAACACATAAGTTCAGCAACTTTTCTTGAGAATCTTAATTTGTTCCTTCTTAATAATCTCTGTTTTGGAAACTTCAAAATGATACTTAAGGATCAGAAAGAATTTTCTAAAGTATTTTCTTTTGGTTCTCGGACTTGGTTTGAGTTGCTTTCATAATTACAATCATCATGCTATCAGAGCTTGAATTGTTCTACTATTTTTATGGCAATGTTAATCAGTTCTATATTTAGAACTGATTACAATGGAGTTATTTGAAAATGTTATCAATGATCCTGATTGCAAAATAAAATTGCAAATTATTTGCAGAGCTAAGTTTAACAACAGAATTCTCTTTAGTGTTCTGTAATAATCCCTACATTTTCAGACCTCTCTCCTACTGCTGTCTTTGGAGAATAATTCTTGACTCCGGGATTCTTATCCTAGAATTTATCATTGTCATTGCCTAGCTATTTGACCTTGAGCATGTCAACTATTAACTTTTCTGTGCCTTAATTTTTGTCACTAGTAATAACAGGAAAATACCTTTCCTGCCTAAATCACAGGTTTATTGTAAAGATATAATGAGTTACTCTTTGAGAAAATGCTTTGTAAATCATAAAGTGCTATAGATGATATTTTTATCTTCTTGATTTAGCTTTTAAAAGATATCCCAAAGAAAGAGTATCACAGCAACTCTTTTCTAGAACTACTGTGTCTAAGTGAAGTTTATATAAAAGTAAATGTATTGTAAGCTCTAATTCAAATCCATGAAATAAGTTTAGTGATAAAAGTTTGGACTCAAACATCAGAGAAAATTGTATAAGCCACAGCCCTGTCTATTATTGACTCTTTGATCTTGAACAAATTAGAAAATTTACTTGAGCCTTCAACTTATTGCTAAAATGCCCATAATATCTACTTGGTAACCTACTTTTTAGGACAGGCTACTGCAGGTTATGCTGTGATAACAAACAATTCCAAAATTTTAGTGGCATATACAACGAAAATTGGTTGGTTTCTCTTCCCACTCACACAGCTGTGGGTCCTTTGTGGGTCAGTTGGGTCTATTTCTTCTTACTCTGGAAACTTTGCTGATAGAGTCGCTCCCACATAAACGTTTGTTGATCACCAGAAAGCAGGTAATTGTGGACTGACTTGGCTTTACCCGCTTATGTTTTACAACCCAAAAAAAGAAGTCATATGGCCTCACCCATTTCAAAGTGCAGAAAGTGTAACCCTATCTTAGGCCTTGGAAGAGAACGAGAAATATTTGAAGGATAACCATAACCATTGTCCCAAACAAGTTGCTTTAAAATTACATGAACAATAAATGCTTATCATGGTGCCTGGCACATATATTAAGGATTCAATATATTTTTTTTTTTACTATGGTGTATTTAGTATTACCTCACTCGTCTTTATACACAAATAATTTTGAGACTTCCACAATGAACGTTCACAGTACACTGATGAAACAGAAATCTAGAGAATGTAACAGAAACATACGTGTCTAAGTTATTCTGCAATAAGGGGTAATCACTCTTCTCCCTCTTACATGTTTTTCTTTCTTCAAAATAATTGCAAAGAAAAATGTTGTGACTATGTGAAAATACATGGCATCACAAAACAGCTTGGGCTTCTGAGAAGTACCTGTGTGAGGCACACATTGAATCTGTTTTATTGAGAGGTATCCCAGAGCCATCATTCCTGATGCTTCAAAGGAGAAATAAAACTTGCAAATAAATCTTGCTTTTTCAGCGACTTTGCAATTGTTTCGCTGGAAGCCCTCTGACTGTTCTTCCATTCTTCATGGAGACTATGCTTCAAGTTGATGCTCTGTGATCCCAAAAATATCCTGGTTTCTATGCCAGATGACACAGATAAGCAAGGCAGAGGGAGAAGAAAAATGGGAAAGCAAAGGTGCTCACGGATGCCTAGCCTGGTCCCTCCATGCCAAGGGCGCTCACTGCCAGTCCCTCCAGAGTTACATGGCTGGTGTATTGCCTCTCATTTAGTGCCCAGGTGTCCATTCTGCTGAAACCCAGGCTTTTCCCCATTATCTAGGAATAAATAATCAGGTCCTATATGTTTCATGTCCAATGGAAAGGCATTCTGTATAAACTCATAAACAAATTGGTAATATTATCTGAAATAATGAATTTATGGAACCATAAGATCCATGAGAGATAAGATGGGTCAGGCTACTGGTAGGGCTGCTTCCAACCCTCACCCATGCCCCTTCCTCCCCATGGCTCCTGCACAATCTCAAAAAGGGTCATTGAAAATTAATGAGGGTGTTTAATGCGAACTCAGGTATCTGGGTTGTTTTGTCTGAAATTCTAGGCAAGTTTCTTGAATATGGCGCCCCAGACTGGGGTGACAGGAAGTAGACTTGTTGTTGTTGTCTGTTTGTTTTAAAATATTTTTTATTGATTTTTAGAGAGAGGGGAAAGGAGAGGGATAGAGATGGAAACATTGATGAGATAGGAACATCATCGATTGGCTGCCTTCTACACGCCCCCACACTGGGGATCGAGCCCACAACCCAGGCCTGTGCCTTGACCTGGAATCAAGCCAGCAACCTCTTGCTTCCTGGGTTGATGCTCAACCACTGAGCCACACCTGACAGGCGAGATTGTTTTCTTAATCAGCTTAGAATTTAGAATTATTAAAGAATGGTTGTTATATTCACTTCCAACAAGGGTCTTCATATTTCTTCACGACGAGCCCCATGTTTAGCTGAGGCCTGGGTAGACACATGCCCTGGTGTTGAGACAGCAGCTCTCAGTTGCTCCGGAAAGTACTATTTTGGGAGTGTGGAGACAATTAGAGACTCAGTTTTATACAGGTGTTATACCTCTGACAGGCTTTCTTTTCTCTACCCACCCTTCCCACTCGCTGTCTTTTTTTTTTTTTTTTTCCTTTTCTTTTTATTTTACTAAATCTATCTGCTGGAGTGGAATTCTGGCCCCAAGAGGCGCAGCATTTGTCAGTGGGAGAAGGTGTGGGTGGGAGCAAATGTATTTTTCAAGCCACTGCCTCACTCTGCACCCAGAGCACGACTCCTACTGTTGGGATGGGTACCTGTGAGTCTCCCTCCCTCAGGGGCAAGCGACCATCGTGGATACTTCATTTGCGGAAGTGCTCAGCCTGATTTTAGAAAATACCTGGTGATGTAAGACTAAGAATCAGGGAAAAAGATCAAGTTCTCACAGCCGCTGCTTGCTAATTAATCCCTGTGATTAACCACCTGAGAGAATCATCTAAGAATAGCTGTATTGAACAGCATTGCTTTCTGTCTTTTTCCCCTCTCTCTTTGGCTGTCCACAAACAGGAGAAAATAGAGGGTATTTGGAAGGGAATATTTTGACAGTTCTAAAACAATAACCAGGCTACATGTAATTAGGGATTTTTGCTTTGGTGAGCTATAGCTCTCGGGTGGGGGGGGGGGGGGGGTAGGGGGGAAGGAGGGAGGAGCAGGCCTGCCTTCCTTTTCATTTGCAGCCTTGTTGTCTTTTTCAAATGATTCAGCTTCGGATACGTTCAGATGTGTGCATAAAGCTTTATAAATTATGTGAGGTTTCCATAAAAGCCAAACTCCTCAGGCAGCATGATCGATTCTAGATAGCATAATCCATTTCACTCTAAAATCCGTAGCCAAATCAGGACTGAAAATGTTACAATTAATGTTTTCCTCTTAAAACAAAATCTGAACTAGTCCATTTTAAGCTACACCATGTAAAAATTTAGTCAATAGTCTTAAGGGTTCTGCTGCAGGTATGTTTGAATACATGCATATATTACATATAAAGCATTAAGATATATTGAAACCTACCACATGCCAAGCACATTATATTCATAACAAATTCAGATGTCTTTATGTATAATGTTATATGTTTGTATATTTACCTTAAACCTAATCACAAATGTCTTGGCTAAGATGGTCATAGAATCAACCTTATATTTCAATACTATGAGATGACATAAAATTCTATCTCCCAGAGATCTCTGATAGCATTTCATTGTAAGTCCCTCTAGATATTTATCTCTACTTACACATATGTAGAAGATTTTCAAAATTGGGATCTGCACACTATTTGGAAATGAAGCATGATTTCAGTATCATAAGAATGAATTTTTCTAATTGAACCTTCCAGTCAGTTCCTTCCTGATTCTGCTTCCAATGGATCAAGCATAGTTCCTTTGAAAGGGAGAGGCCTGAGTGTCGTCACCCATTAATCCCTTGCAACCACACTGCTGTACAGGGGAAAGATGAAATAACTAGACATGCGACCTTCAGCAAGCCTTACCCGTCCCTGGAATTCATTAGTTGTATTCACCCAATGACAGAATTAGAATAAATGACTCCTGAATCTTAGTGATTTCATCTCATCTCTTCAGAGCTGCCTTTCAGATGCCCCTCCCTCTCCCTGTGGTCTACTAAGATGGGGGGCGGGGGACACAAAGGGGGAGCCCACGTGCATTCTACAACCTCACTAAGCTCAGCTTCTGTGCAGGGTAGGCACTCAGGATATAGAGGTAAACAAGGAGGTATGATTCAGCATCTAATAACTTTTATATTTTGGACATTTAAACTTTCCTCTAGTCTAGATTGGAAGGTAACTAAGGCCAGCTTTTGGGAAGTCTGGCAGCTCATAGGTGGCATACCAGGGAAAGAGATCAAATAGATCTGCCTGGCTAGCTTTCTGTGTACCACTCGGTTTATAATCCATTGTGGTCATTGCTGATGAAATGACATTCAAGGACTTAGAGATCCTGAATCTGCCCACATGCCACCACAGTTCTTTGCTGCTCTAAAACATGTCATATTGTGCGTGGTCTAGTATACAATGAATTTTTGGATAAGTATTTGTGTTTGTTTGTTTTTTAATATATTTTTATTATTGACTTCAGAGAGGAAGTGAGAAGGAGAAACCTCAATGACAAGAGAGAATCATGGATTAGCTGCCTCCTGCACACCCCACAACTGGGGGATCAAGCCTGCAACCCAGGCATGTGCCCTGACCTGGAATGGAACCATGACCTGGTTCAAAGGTCGACGCTCAACCACTGAGCCATGCTGGCCAGGCTATTTGTTTAAAACCAGTTAGGATACCAGTCAGCATTCCCAGGACCTGGCACTTTGTAATAACTGAATAGATGTTTTTTAAACCAATTAATGACTCGGGTCCATCTCTTCTCTAAGTGCTATATCCACACACTGGAATATAAAGGTAAGAAGCAGAATTTATTTCATTTACTTAGAACTTCTCTAGGATATACTGATTGCATCCTAGATATGCAGAAAATGGAAGCAAATAGGAAAAGGGAAAACGGCCAATGCTATTCCTTTGCCTTCTAAATCTGGTGCTTGCTCATCACCCGCTCAACTAATCACGAGGGTGCCTTCAGTTGCGGATCAAACAGGGACATTGTAGCATTAGAAAGTTCAGTGCCCTTTCTTTACTGAAGCCATTATTGTTATTAAGTGCCTACTGTGCCTTGGGTATGTTCTACATTCTGTACATTAAGAAGCCAAATAGATGTTTTCCAATATCCACCCAAACAGATTTTTATACAAAAATACTCCAAACAAATATTGGTTTAGAATGAGGATAGAGCAAGTATACTATCTCAAAAATCCTTTCTAGAAAGTTAAACACAGTTTACAAATTATATCACTATGTTCAGTATTATTATCTACAACTGTGTTTCAGGAGACAATGGTACTCATAGATTTGAACAAGAAGGGTATTCTGGTGCTTCGTCTCATTGCTGTGCTGGTTCTTACTGCCCTCTTCTTCCAAATATATATATTACTTTTCAGGAAGGAAAAATATTAGCACAGTGAAATTGCTGCAGTATTTTTCTTTTTTAAAATTTAATAAATCTTTATTGTTCAGATTATTACAACTGTTCCTCTTTTTTCCCCCATAGCTCCCCTCCACCCAGTTCCCACCCCACACTCTGCCCTTACCTCCCCCCACTGTCCTCATCCATAGGTGTACGATTTTTGTCCAGTCTCTTCCTGCACCCCCCACACTCCTTTCCCCCTGAGAATTGTCAATCCACTCCCTTTCTATGCCCCTGATTCTATTATAGTCACCAGTTTATTCTGTTCATGATATTTTTTTATTCACTTGATTTTTAGATTCACTTGTTGATAGATATGTATTTGTTGTTCATAATTTTTATCTTTACCTTCTTCTTCTTCTTCCTCTTCTTAAAGAATACCTTTCAGCATTTCATATAATATTGGTTTGGTGGTGATGAACTCCTTTAGCTTTTTCTTATCTGTGAAGCTCTTTATCTGACCTTCAATTCTGAATGATAGTTTTGCTGGGTAGAGTCATCTTAGTTGTAGTTTCTTGCTATTCATCACTTTGAATATTTCTTGCCACACCCGTCTGGCCTGCATAGTTTCTGTTGAGAAATCAGCTGACAGTCCTATGGGTGCTCTCTTGTAGGTAACTAACTGTTTTTCTCTTGCTGCTTTTAATATTCTCTCTTTGTCTTTTGCTCTTGGCCTTTGAATTATGATGTGCCTTGGTGTGGTCCTCTTTGGATTCCTTTTGTTTGGGGTTCTGTGTGCTTCCTGGACTTGTAAGTCTATTTCTTTCACCAGGTGGAGGAAGTTTTCTGTCATTATTTCTTCAAATAGGTTTTCAGTATCTTGCTCTCTCTCTTCTTCTGGCAACCCCATAATTTGGATGTTGGTACACTTGAAGTTGTCCCAGAGGCTCCTTACACTATCTTCATATTTTTGGATTCTTTTGCTTTTCCAGTTGAGTGTTTTTTGCTTCTTTGTATTTCAAATCTTTGACTTGATTCTTGAGCTCCTCTAGTCTGCTATTAGATCTCTGTATAATATTTTTTATTTCAGTCAGTGTATGCTTAATTTCTAGTTGGTCCTTTTTCATATCCTCAAGGGTCTCACTAAATTTATTGGCCTTTTCTAGAAAATTCTTGAAAAACCTTATAACTGTGGTTTTGAACTCTATATCCAGTCATTTGCTTTCCTCCATTTCTTTCATTTGTGATCTGTTCCTTTGTCTCGGCATTTTGGCTGCTTCCCTGAGTTGATAGAGTGGCTTTGTGTGCTAGGTGTCCTATAGGGCTGAGTGGCTCAGCCTCCGCAGTTACCTGAGGTGGACACTCTTGGTGCACCCCTTTGTGGGCTTTGTGCACAGTCTTGTTGTAGTTAAGCCTTGATTGTTGTTGGTATCACTGGGAGGAATTGACCTTCAGGCCAATTGGCTGTGAGGATCAGCTGTGTCTGTGCTGGGAGAACTTCTGTGCTGGAGGCAACCTTATAAGACAAGACTTGCAAAAGCCTCTGTGCTCGGCTTGGATGGAGTGGAGTCTCAGGGTGGAGCAGACAGCATTGGTTTCCCGTCAGCCCTGCCCTAATAGGCCCCTGTGTCTCAGTATCCCATGGTAATCGCTGCAAGCACCTCTGAGAGAAAGCCGCCCTCAAATTTCTCCCACTATCAGACAGTCCAGTTTCTCCCCAAATGAGTCTGGGTCCCCAGAGTCTCGCCCGGAACTGGAGTTCAGTGCAATCAGGAGCTTTTGTCTCCCTCCCACTTGAGAAAGCCAGCTGCGTACTCAGTTTCCCGCCCTCTCCACGTACGCATCTCAGTACCTCTGCCTTCCATAGTTCCTCTGTGTCTCAGTGTGCTTTTCTCTTTCCTTCTAGTTGTAGAATTTCCACTCAGCCAGCCTTCCTGTGGTTCTGGATGATGTCCGTTTTGTCTTTTAGTTGTAGTTTCGAAATTGTTGTGCGAGGCAGCAGTTAGGTGTTTACCTATGCTGCCATCTTGGTTTCTCAGGATCTGCTGCAGTATTTTTCTTCCCAACTGTGTGCAATTCATTTCTTTAGCAGTGTGTCAGTTGCCTAGGTAACCTTGGCAGAGTAACATTTGATTGGCTGTCATCTTGGACTTATCATGAGAGTCTTGAGCACAGAGTTAGAGTGGTATAGCCCAGATAAATTGTTCCCAAGATATAACAATACCTCTCAGTGCTTGTTTGCAAGCAGATGCAAAGTATACTGAGTTTGAGGTGTTATCATGTTGCAGGAGGTTCTGTGTGTAGAATTTTGAAGACTCCCGTAATAGATGCTACCTAGCACTATTTTCTGAGTATTGCAACCTTGATCTCTTGCCAGGTACTCAAAATGTGTTTTCCTTACCTGTAGTCAGAGATTCTTAATTTAAGGTCCCAATTTGAGAGCCATAACTGTCCCATCCCTCCAGGGCAGCAGAACTGTTTCCAAAGCGAGGCTATTTTACCTGCTCGAGGGGATGATTAAAGTACCCAGGCTATATTTTTCAGTCACACTCCTTACATAATGTATTTAATGACAATTTTAATATCTGTAATACACTGCCATTTATACACTACCTCATCCAATTATTTCTGGAACCTGTGAGCTAGGAAGGATAACTCTAACTAGCTTGCTTAAAAGATGAGATATTAAAGGCCCAAAGAGATGAAACTATTCATGTGTGATCAGAAAATTGAAAAGTAGCAGAGTTGAAATTCATATCTGAGTCTGCTGATAAAGTTCAGAGTCCTCGCCATAAGAATTTCTAATTGTCCTCATCTAATAAAACAGCATGTCCCAGTGGCCTCCGGCTCTAAAGAATATCACCAACCCATCTCTGTCTCTGGTTCTCTGCTATACCACATATTTTTCCTCCAGACTTCCAATCGGTTTTAAATGGTTTCCTTGATATTGCTCTTACTTCTTGAAATGCATTCTTCCCACCGCAGCCAAGTATTTTAAACATTGTAATGTAGGTGTTTTTGAAATAAAATTTACATGCCATGAAGGCTCAGATTGTAAAAATACAGTTCAGTGTGTTCTGATGAATATTAGTATATACTTCATATGACTGCTACCAAAATTGAGATCGAGAACATCCTCAGAACTCTAGACATTTCTCCCATGCTCTCTTCCAATCCCTATCCCTCAGAGGCAACTGTTGTTTTTCTTTCTTTCACATGAAAATGTATATAAATGATGTCATGCAATATGTACTCTTTGGTTCTGGCTTTTTTTCTCAGCAAAATATTTTTGAAATGCATCCATGTTGTTGCAGGCATGAGAAATTTGTTATTTTAAACACAGTGTAATATACACAGTGTAATATACCATTGTCAGCATAGACCTCAAGATATTTTATCAATTTTAATTTTTTTAAATATATTTTTATTGATTTCAGAGAGGAATGGAGAGGGAGAGAGAGCTAGAGACATCGATGATGAAAGAGAATCATTGATTGACTGCCTCCTGCACGCCCCCTATTGGGGATCAAGTCTGTATCCCAGGCATGTGCCCTGACCTGAAATGGAACCATGACCTGGTTTATAGGTCAAAGCTCAACCACTGAGCCGCGCCAGCTGGGCAATTTTACTTTTGATGGACTCTTGATTTATTTCTTATTTTTAAATATTATGCCACAGTAATTTTTTAGTAACAGTCTTGTTTTAGAACTAGAGCAGCCCCAGCTTCCCCCAGAAGGTCGTTGGACGGTTGTTCTGCTGTTCAGTCTAATTAGCATATTAGCTCTTTTTTATATAGGATAGTTTCAGATTATATAGATGTTTTTTTCATTGGCATTTGTTTTAGTTTTCCTCCTACAGATCTTGTGCGTATTTTCTTAGTTTTATACCTAACTATTTAATTGGGGAAGGGGGGTATTACTGAAAATATTTATTTTACTAGTATTCCTAAAGTGCAAATTCAGTCTTTTTTTTCTCTCTCTTTCATCATTGATGTTTTTAGCTCTCTCTCCCTCTCCATTCCTCTCTGAAATCAATAAAAATATATTTAAAAAATATTTTTATTTATTTTCATTGATTTTAGAGAGAAAGGGAGATGGAGAGAGTTAGAAACATTAATGATGAGCCGAAACTGGTTTGGCTCAGTGGATAGAGCGTCAGCCTGCGGACTGAAGGGTCCCAGGTTTGATTCCAGTCAAGGGCATGTACCTGGGTTGCAGGCACATCCCCAGTGGGGGGCATGCAGGAGGCAGCTGATCGATGTTTCTAACTCTCTATCTCTCTCCTTTCCTCTCTGTAAAAAATCAATAAAATACATTTTTTTAAAAAAAAGAAACATCAATGATGAGAGAGAATCATTGATTGGCTACCTCCTGCATGCCCCCTACTGGAGATCGAGCCCACTCTGTCCACTGAGCCAAACCAGCTAGGGCAATAGTTTTGTTTTTTAAATTCAATGTTTTATATCTGGCAAACATAGTAAGTTTGGAAACATAAGCAATGCCATGTTTAGCCATTGCACTTCAAATGCAAATTTCTTATTCTGGCCTTCAGTTTAGGTTGGGTGGGTGGAGATTTGCATTCATGGCCATTGTTGGTATTGATTTTGTATGAATTTAATTTCAAAGGAAAAAGCTACAGATTCTTATTTCTGCAGTCCCTAAAATTCAGTGGAAGATTGTCTGAAAGAACAGTAGATGTTAGAATCTTAGAGTCAAGCAGAAAAACAAAGCCTCAACATGGCTTCTGATATATATGTATATGTATGTGTTTCCAACTCTTTCATTGGCACCATTGTGGTTATTTTACAACTTATGCCCCCTAACATGAAAGGAGTCTTTCTGACAAAGCAAGCTTGATAAGACAGCTGGAGTTTTTGGAGAATGTTGACCAAAGTAATTACTGTATTTCTGATAGCAGCTGTAAAGTTTCTGTTGCTAGGGTAGAACTTAACCCTTAACTAACTGAATTCTAGGGAATTGATTGTCACATTTTGCTGATACACACATAGCAATACCGCTTTTAAAAACCTGAGCTATTTAATTGGGTAAACAGTATAACACTTTATCCCTAGATACCCTAGGTTCAAAAAATTTGCAAAAATATTTATATAATAGATGGAGAAAAAATAGTTCTCTTTACTAGTCTATTTATGCCTGCTCTTATTCCCACAGTTGCATGTACCCTAACATTTAGCCTACTTGGTAATTAAGTAGGATTGTATCCTACTTGGATACAATTAAGCTTAAAGCAATATTGAGGTAATATAGACTAAAATGCATACTTCCTCTAGTCCCAGATTGCCAAATTTACATCTAAAACTTCTCCTACTCTTCTTTTTAATGACCAAAAGTCATTGCATTGCAACAACCAGTTGCCAAATATTTGCTGAGTACCTACTCTTTATAAGACACTAATAGATTACAAAGAAGTATAAAGCATTAATTCTGTATTCAGAGTTTATGCTATAGGTATGGCACTAAGATATACAGAAAAATTACTAATAGGAGTAGGTAATAAATTCACAGGTATCATTATGGTCAAAAATTTATTATTTAGTGCCCGGTTGGGATCTTGAATAATATTCAAATTAATGTTGTGCACAACATTGCATGTCAAACTGTGAGAATGGAATACTGCTGTGGTTATAATAAAACATGGTGGTCATAATAGTAGTAGAGTTAGTAGGAATAAGAACAACTTCACACTTATTACTTCTAACGCTCTCAGCTGTCCTATGGATTAAGTGCTATGAGTTTTTACAAAAGAGAACCCTGAGACTCATGTACATCCCAAATCAGGAATTCCATCAACATTCCAAAGTCAGGACTCCTTGTCTCAACCATGATACTCTTTAGGACATCAAATCAGGCTTCAGGGAGGAGACTGGATTGGAACAAAGTTTAGCACATATGAAACTCGATTCAAACATTCAGCCCTAAGGGAAGAATCCATTTATTTTCTATATATCAACCTAAATTTTTTTCTTCAGTTCCTCAACAGGTAGAAGAACACATCAGGTATTTATTTTTATTCCAACTCCAACCATTTGTCATTTGTACAGAGGTTCTAAGTTTGTTTAAAATGAGAAGGAAACAGCTTCCCGCCTTCAGTGCCCAAGATTGTCTAGTTTATGTGCCCAACTTGGGTGTTTACATCTCTGACAAGACTGGAAACTTGTCAGAGATGTAAACACCCTAGAAACAGTACCCAAGCATCTCCTCAGGCATGTGGCCCCCTCAGACCTGCACCCCCTTCTCGGGCAGGGGATTCTCCTCACTGCTGCTGCTTCGCAAAGACCAGGCTGTCTTCTGCTTTCCAAGAACCCCAGCACCGCTCTTCTCAGTGGCTCAGGCTTCAGGAAAACAAAACAGGCTACAATATATCTTGCAAGTCACCTTTCCTTTGGCCCAGAAACAGGAATTTCTCCTGAGACCAGGAGGCACAGGCGATCATGCTATCTTTGTGAATTGGGTGGAGAATGAGAAGGAGGAGGAGGAAAAGAAAGCAAATTAGTATCTCAGGGGGTCACTCTGTCACATAACCATTGCAGACAAGTAGAAAGGAGATAGGCAAAGAGGACAAGATAGGCCCTTGTAGGTTACTTGAGATTGCAGTAGCCTGTGTGTGGTGCCTTGCTACCCAAGCGTGATTCTACCGCGTGGTAGCACCAGCAACAACTGTATCTCATGGCAGTTTGTTAGGAACACAGAAACTCATTGTGCTCCCAAGTCCACAAATGAACACTTAATAAATGCTAATGAATGGTACTGTCACAAGATTCCCTGGTGGTTTGTATACATATTAAAGTTTTAAAACAACTGTATAGAGGGCAAAAAGCACAAAGTATGCCTGCCCAAAGTATAGTATATTGATCATTTGGTTACAACACAGGGTTTGTGCAAGAGAAGAAGTTTGGTGCATCTAGAAATGATGGCTCAAGAGACTTGGAAGACATGTTCAAAGAATTAGAAGTTTCCCTGTATTTACCCGGCGGGCGGCGGGGGGGCGGGTTATAGTTGGAAGTTTTTGCACCATTTGTGAAAGAGCATGGTAATCTGTGGCCTCAAATATTCCTCTAAGATATGCCTCTAAGTCCATCTGACACTTTCCAAATACATAGGCTTTTTCAGGCTGCTGGAAGGCCATTAATTTACTGACATTTTATGATGTAAAGATGTTCTGATTAATGACTTGTGAGAGTAATTTTAGCTCTTAGGGTCACTGGGTTCTGCAAAGAGGCAGTGGGAGCTATGATCTCAGGGATAAGAGAGATTGAATGAATGTTCACAGTCACAAACAGAATATGTAGGGCTCACAAGCCACCAGGAACGCCATATATGAACCTCTCAGGTTTTTTAACACTAAAGTGTGTACTTTTTTCATCTGCCCATTGAGTTCTTATTTGATTTCTCACCTGAGGAAGGTCAGATGCAGAGTGGAGCTAGCTCTCCTCATCCTCCTGAAACAGCCTCCAGGTTAGTCATTTGCAGCCATCACCGCACATTAGAATCACCTGGAGAGCTTGAAACACTCCAGCCGCCCAGCCATATTCCCAGGTTAATCAAATGATTATTTCTAGTAGTGCTAATAATCAGCCAGGTATGGCTAGAATCACACAAATGCCCTCAAACTGAGAATTACAATAAAAGAGAAAGTAAGCTTCTGGATCAGTGTGCGGAGTGAAACGTGATGGTTACCATTCATTAAGTCCATAACACTGATATCCGTGTTTCACATGCATCATCTGTGAAGGAGTGCCCTAGAGAGATAATTGTGTGTCAAGGAAGATTTTACCATAATCCCTCCTTTACAAAACAGTAAACAGAGGCTCAGAGAAAAGAATGCAATTGCCTACACTCAGGAAGCAGCTGAGCTGAGATTCAACCCAATGGAGTAAGATTTAGAGCCTGACTCTTGTTCCAAATCACATATCCTGAGAATTATATGTGAATTCATTCATTCTTCCTGATGCTGATCCAAGGCTATTGAGGACAAAGTATTTTGTTGTTGCTGTCAGTCCTCACCCAAGGATATTTTTCCATTGAGTTTTAGAGAGAGTGAAAGGGAGAGGGAGGGAGTGGAAGAGAGAGAGAAGCATTGATGTGAGAGAGACACATTGATTGGTTGCCTCCTACCCTACTTCTCAGCGCAGGTGTCCTTTTGGACATCAGACATCTTTCCCAAATCCCTGACCTTTATCCAGTTTCTGACTAGGATAAATGTTTATTTCTCCAACTAATTTGGTGACTGATATCACCAATCTTGTTCTTGACCTTGGTAATAACATTTATTTACCTTCCCACTGTCAATCTAGACTCAGTAATATTGTCTGGTTCTCACTTGGAAATCTATACACAGTGTGGGGCAAAAGTAGGTTTTCAGTTGTGAGTATGTGGAACAGAGTTTATTTTGGTTTTATTGTTTATTAATTATTGAATTGTTTTCCATAAAAACAACTGTAAACCTACTTTTGTTCTACCCTGTATTTCTTGATTCACATTAATATATGAGAATGTTTCTTTTTACCTTAATTGTTTGGGTTCTTGCACAATATTTAAGGTGACCACCTAGAGTCAGACAGACCTGAGCTGGAATTCTGAGTATGGTATTAACCTGCTCTGTCACTTTGTGCAAGTCCCTTAACTTTTTACAATCTTAGGTACCTCATCTGAAAATTGTGACCACAAACCCAACCTCAGAGATGGATGTGAAGATTAAATGAAGTAAAGCATATTAAACACTAAGCACAGTGGGTGGTATAATTACCTACTCAGGCAATCAGTTAATGATGGCCATGTAAGACACACACAGTGAGAGAGGGAGGGAGGGAGGGAGGAAGGGAGAGAGAGAGAGAGAGAGAGAGAGAGAGAGAGAGAGAGAGAGAGGGAGAGAGAGAGAGGAAATTTTATTTAATCTTCTTGCAGACTCAAATGCTGCCAAAAATGATAATGTTAGGAATTGTGATTTGGGCAGAATAAGGAATGTATCACCCATAAATAAAGGAGTTAAGTTATAGTTATAATATCCAAAACTAGATTGAGTGAAGTTCACATAATGTGATCAAAACATTGTAACAAAATATTTGCCATAAAAATTATTTTAAAAATTAAAAATCATGCATTTAGATGACTGCCCTGCTTCTCCATGACCTAAATCTTTTCAGATCTCCTATCACTCAAGGGAAATATGTTGGAAAATGCCCCTGGATCCTCCCTCTTTGGATGTCCCCTTCTTCCTCAGCTTACATCAGTGTGAACTCCTTCCATCCCAGTGGGTCTTCACCTCTGTGGGAGAGGATGCACACAAATATTTTGAGGGAATTTATGTCAATGGGCTCTAAAAATAAAAAGCAAAAAAAAGCCAACAACAACAAAAAATCCACAACAACAAACCAGACAGTGCTGCTGCACTGCCTGTGACCCTCAGCATCACGGTGCCTACACAGACTGCAATCTCAGGATGTGGGGAGGGGATTAGAAGTGAGAAGTGACACAAAATGATTAGTTCCACTCCGCAGACGCAGGGTGCTGGCAGGCTGAGGACCAAGTCAAGCATCTTAGTTGTGAATTTGTTTGTGAAGGTGTCTGTGATTTGCACCGCAAGGAAAGATGAAGAGAACATAAAACCACATTTTAGGACTATGTGTGATGGTGAGAAAATATTTTATTGGTGGTGTTATTTCCTGACAACTGTGATGAACCTGCAGACTTCCTCCTCTCTCTCTCCTCCATTCATATTTCCACATGTGTCCCTGTTAATGTTAACCTTCCTACTAAAAACAAAATAAACACACGTACTCAGAGTCAGAAACGTTCAACATGCATTTTCATTATGGCCTTTCCAAATGAGGGCAGGTTAACAGTGCCCGCTCTGGAGGTGGATGTGCTGGATGTGAATCTCAGCTCTGCCATTACTGGCCCTGCAACTTGGGCATGTTACTTAATCTTTCTTTGTCTCAGTTTCCCCATCTGACTTAAAGAAGTTGAGGATGATAATAGTACATGTCTCCTGGGCTACTCACTTTTGCAGTTGGAGCATGAAAGCAGGTATAGACAGTTTGTAAACTAATGAGCATGGCTGTGTTTCCAGGAGAACTTTATTTATAAATCAGGGGCAGGCAGGACTTGGCCAGACTTAGTTCGCCAACCCCTGACTTAGGTAATCTTAGATGTGGAAGGAACTTTAGGGATCACCTATTTTACATATGAGACAACTAAGAGACAAGTTACAAAGAGGCTGTAACTTGACCAACTCTCCCCTACCCCTCCCCCCAAAAAACATCTCATAGGTAGTTTTCTACAGTGTTCATCTGTAGGGTTCCAATAATGATATCTTATTTTCCAGAAGCAAAGGTTTTTCCCTAGGATGCATCTCATACTTTCCACTTATCTTAGATTCATTCCCCAGAAGCAGACCAAGAGAGAAGGATTCTTGGGCAAGTGATAAGCAAGTAGGGGAAGTAAGACAGGACGTGGGAGGGTAAACCAAGCAAGAATGGTATTTCTTTTTTTAAAAAAATATATTATTAATTTTAGAGAGGAAGAGAGAGATAGAAACATCAGTGATAAGAGGGAATCATAGATTGGCCGCCTCCTGCACGCCCCCCCACTGGGGACTGAGCCCACAACCCGGGCATGTGCCCTTGACCGAAATCGAACTTGGGACCCTTGAGTCCGCAGGCTGATGCTCTATACACTGAGCCAAACTGGCTAGGGCCAAGGATGGTATTTCAAGCAAAACTCTTCTACATTTGAGCATGACTGCACAGGGATCCACGGAGTGCGGATTGCTTCTGAGCTGTCCTGTTCCCCCCTAGGTAATCACTGGCTAATGGACACCCTGGGAGGTTGCAAATTCACCAGGTATTTCTCAGTGGCCCAAAGCTGCCCCACTGGCCCAAGGGTGGTATACTGAAGAGGCTGCATACAAGATGTAGAAATCACTCCAAAAAATGTGTATGTGCTTGTGTGATTGGAGGGAGGTATATAATGCAAAATGATCTGAGGGAACTTGGGAGGGGCACTGGGCTTTTCTTCTTCAGGCCCTTACTAGCAAAGGCAAACACATAAGTTAACCAGTTTGGAGGCATAGACCAGAGGTTCCTGTGATGAGCTAGATACTTATTTTAAGTTTCTTATTTTACCTATAATAATTCATATGAATTTTGTGTTTTACTCTAAGATGGCAATGATTGCTTACTCGAGGGTCTTTCTAAATCTATTTGCTATCTTCAAAAGTTGTTTTAACTGATACCTGATTTTTTTAATCTTTACATTTTATATTTTATCTTCCTACTGTTACTCTCCCACTGTACTTTCTTTCCTAGTAAAACTTCAGTTTTGGTTGAATAACATCTTAATGGTTTTCTTTTCTCATGTCCTGATAATACTTTCCTCTTTGTATAGAAGAATGGAAGGGGAGAGCCAGCTCTTTGTATACCATAGAACTCGGGGTCAAAAGAAAAAAAACACACACATACAAACAATTAGATGAGCATCCATTTTACTATTCAGGTTTCTTATAGTAAACTAGAGGTCCAGTGCATGAATTCGTGCACCAGTGGGGTCCCTCGGCTTGGCCTGCAGGATTAGGGCTGGGGAGGGACCACAGGAGGGACATGGGAGGACTCCAGGGCATGTATGGCCCATCTCGCTCAGTCCCAATCAGCCAGACCCCAGCAACAAGCTAACCTACTGGTTGGAGCATCTGCCCCCTGGTGGTCAGTGCGCATCATAGCGCCTGGTCGACCGGTTGACTGTCTGCCCCTGGTGGCCAGTGCACGTCATACGAAGCAGTTGAGGGGCCTTAGCATATCATTAGCATATTAAGCTTTGATTGGTTGAATGGCCAACAGGTTGACAGTTAACATATTAAGGCTTTTATTATATAGGATTCTTAAGTGCTTTTCCAGTCTAATTTTAAAAGAATCTGAGATACAAGGTTTCTTCCCCCAGTCAGTTCAACTTCACACTAAGATTAAAAGGAAATATAATGCTATGCCATTCCTTCAAAATATTCTCATGCCCCTTTGAATATAAAGATAACATAAAAGACCCTCTCAAATCACTAGAGCCTTTTCCATGATATGAGAGGTATTTTATTTTTCTGTTCTGGTAAATATCTTACTGTATTTTCCCACTAGTGGATTTTTTTCCTTTTTTTTAAGTAAAGGCTTTCCCACTTAATTCCAACCAGTTGTGACCTCTTTTCCCTGCACCCTCCTTGGATTATGCTCTTCTTAGTTTATGCCTTTCTTATAACGTTAATATTCTATTGCTTAATCAATTTTTTTTCTATCTTCCTCACCCTGCTACAATTTAGCTCCTTAAGGGAAGGAACATTATCTAATCCATCTTTTTGTTCTCTGCAGAACCAAGCACATTTCTATGTACATAGATGTGCAGTATATTCACTGAATTGCTGAATTAGATTTTGGCAGCCTGTGTCATAGAGGTAAGCTTGTCGTCTAATGATGTTCAGGTTAACTTCACATATGAATGCTGATCACTCACACTAGTGATTTTTTCCCTTTTTACATCCTCACCCCAGGATATGTGTTTATTGGTTGTTTTGAAAAAGAGGAAGAGGAAGAGGAGGGGGGGGGGGGCGGAGAGAGAGAGAAATATCTATGTGAGAGGGAAAACATCTATATGAGAGAGAAACAATTATCAGCCTTATGCACAACTATCAGGGATGGAACCACCTTAATCAGGGATGGAACCAGCAGACTAGGTATGTGCCCTAATCTGGAATCAAACCTGGAATCTTTTGGCTTATGGGATGACACTCCAACCAACTGAGCCATTCTGACAGGGCTCACGCTAGTGACTTCTGAGAATCAGAGATACTTAAGAGTTAGGAAGCCCTCACTTCAGTCTAAACTCTAAGACTATATCTTGTAAAATTTTGGCAGGTTGTTCCTACCCAAATTGTTTAGTGTCAGATTCCCAAATGTTTGCATACCACCCACATTTTTTTTTTCAAATCCACGCACCACCTGCTCTGCTTTTTCTTAAAAACATTTTCTTTTTTTATTATTAATTTCAGAGAGAGGAAGGGAGAGGGAGAGATAGAAACATCAATGATGAGAGAGAATCATTGATCACATTGATCAGCTGCCTCCTACATGCCCCCTAATGGGGATCAAGCCCACAACCTGGGCATGTGCCCTGACTGGGAATCGAACCGAAAGGTGACCTCCTGTTTCATGGGTTGATACTCAACCACTGAGTCACACCAGCCAGGTGGCTTATTATTATTATTATTATTATTATTATTAATATGTTCTTAAACTTACACAGTTTTAACTTAAATAAATGTGTTCAAATGAACTATGCTATCACTACCTTTCATGGAACTCTATTATTGATCACAAATGGAGTATATACATAATGAAAAAGAACAATGATTTGCATCTGAAGACTTTTATCCTTCAGTTCAAATGGACAAGGAACAAGTAAGTCATAGAGGAATATCAATGGCATCTTGACAGCAAACTGTGACTTTCTTTGTGACTAACTCAGGATGAAAGAGAGCTGAGACACCTGGTGATATTCCTATTTAGACCTCTGTCCATGAAATATCCAGAATCATCTCTTGAACCATCAAAGGTCTTCATGCCAACTTCTGGATAAAGTGTATGTTTAGAGCATGCCAAATTCCCAAAGTTCCCATTGCTTTTTGTTGATGCATCATTGATCCTAATAGCTATATCACTTACTTCTAAATTTCCAAAAGGATAAATTATACTTAGCAAAAATCCCACAAATATTCCAGTTAAAAATGGGCAAAGGCCCTGAATAGACATTTCTCCAAAGCAGATACATGAATAGCTAACAGGCACATGAAAAAGTGCTGAACATCACTAATCATTAGGGAAAAGTGTATCAAAAACCTAAGTGAGGTATCAGCTCATTCCCTGTTATAGCGACTACTGTCAAAAAGACAAGAGATAATAAGTGCTGTTGAGGATGTGGAGAAAAAGGAACACTTGGGAACTGTTGGTGGGATTGTAAAGCGAGATAGCCACTTTAGAAAACAGTATGGAGGTTCCTCAATAACATAATAATAGCACTACAATATGATCCATCAATTCCACTCCTGGGAATATATCCTCAGGAAACAAAACACATATATGAAATAGACATCTGCACCCCCATGTTCATAGCACTATTATTTATAGTAGCCAGGACATGGAAACAACCTAAGTGCCCATCAACAAATTAATGGACAAAGAAGTTGTGATATATATGACAAAAACAGACAAATGAGGGGCTCAGTTACATGGGGGATCCAAACAACAACAACAGACTCATAGAAGAGGAGATTAGATTTGTGGTTATCAGAGGTGGGTGTAGAGAAACTGGAGAAGATCGTCAAAGGTACACTCTTCCAGTTATAAATAAGCACTGTGGATATAATGTACAACTTGATGACTATAGTAAACACGCTGCACAATATATTTGAAAGCTGTGAAGAGAGTAAATTCTTTGAGTTCTCATCACAAAGAGAACGTTTTCTGGTGTATCTATATTAGATGATGGATGTT
Source organism: Corynorhinus townsendii (assembly GCA_026230045.1). Classification (NCBI taxonomy): domain Eukaryota; kingdom Metazoa; phylum Chordata; class Mammalia; order Chiroptera; family Vespertilionidae; genus Corynorhinus; species Corynorhinus townsendii. Next base: position 159,246,071 of record JAPDVU010000006.1, on the reverse strand, counting down.
AGCTAAATTTATTAGAGTGGTCATTTCACAATATATGTAAATAAAATCATTAGGCTGTACAATGAAACATACACAATGCTGTATGTCCATTGCAGCTCAATACAATTGGAAAAATTAAAAAGACAAGTTACATTTAAAACATACTGGTAGACATTGGTTGATGGGCTTTCTCGCATGAAAGGGATTGACTTTATCTTAAGAAGCAATGGCTGTGCTCTCGGCCACCCCATGAGACAGCCCTCTATAGGAACATTTCTGCTCAGGGCCCTTAATCACTGACCCCAAAACCAAATTTATCTTCCTGGGAGCTTGGACCTAAATGATCTTCCTGAAATTTCTGTGATGAGAGAATTCTGTTAAAACAAATGGGAGGAAAGAGTGTTGATTACTACCTCTTCTTGAGGTTTCCAATTAGAGAAAATATTCACTCTAACAGACTTTGCCAGGTTCTCCATTGCTCCTTTTTCTGCAGAAAAGCTTTTCTTAATCACAAAACCTTTGACACTTTCAGAATATTGTGAAATGGGGGTAATATTAGAACTTACCTCATAGTATTTTGTGAAAATTAATTAGGTGTAGTAGAGAGGTTAGAATTTAAGGTCAGGAAAGGTCATTTAGTATCAGCAATAACTTACATGTTATAGTTCTATACCAAACCAAGGTCTATTCCTATTATTAAGGAAAATTATATGTTAACATCTAATTGATTATTAATATGGGAAATATTGTATTTAATTGCTTAGACAGCAAAACGGTTGTTGTGAAATTCACTTATTCAACAAAGTATAAGTGGAGCTAATGAAATTATTTGATATAAACATTATAATATTTTTACTATAGGTCTCAGTTACCCAAGTATTCAAGTATTAAGGGTCTTCTATGCCTAGTCATTCTTGTTCATAATTTTATTAAAATTTTCTATTGATCTTTGCATGTATTTACATGTTTATTCATTTACAGCATGATTATTTTTAAAGTTTTCAGGGTGATTGTGTCACACATGACTATGTGAGTTGCTAAAATATTAAGTAGTAATCATCTACCCTTGACATAAATCTGAGAGACCACATATTCTAGACTGATGTGTTCATTCATTCATTCTTATTGGCTACTTGGAAGGACACTGCTTTAAGTGAATGTTCCAGAACCTCTTCTAGTCATACTCAAGTCCCTATGTCACAAAATCTTTATCAAAAAATTTATGGTTAGTAATAATACCTCTTCTACCTATGGTAGAAATATGTGGTTTTTATCTGTACAGCCTCCATTCCATTCCTTCTCTTTCTTGTAATAGCACATTAACAATCTTCCTTTGGATAATCATTCCTCAACCATTCCTAGTCCAATGGTTTGAATATGGTTTACCCCAACTTCAGGACCAGGCATGAGAGCCAGCTCACCAATAAGAACAAGTGATGGGTTGATGATGGAACTGTGATCTAAGGCCCCATAGACTGGCCCATCTTGTAGTTTTGGTGGAGTTACTAAAATGCTCATCTTCTCAGGGTTGGTAATTGAAATCATAGAGATAGCAGCTGATGGTCATCTTTGGAAAAGAGCATGTCTGAGAATGAAGTCAACTTTCATAAAATCGAATTGTGAGATGAAATAGGCTAAGCCTCTAAATCCACCTATACTCAGAGCTGAACACCCTGGACTTTTTTAGTTACATGACCTAATATTCACTTTTGCTGGTTTGAGTTTGGTTTCTGTCACTTGCAACCCCAAGAGCACTAAATAATACACTACTGAGTAATACACTTCCAAGTATTAAATGAGTAATTGTTGGTGTTTATCACAGAGTGAGCAAGCTAGTAAGCAAGCACTCAAGAAATATTGCCTATGAATAATAATTGTAATTTATCAATCAGAGTGCCTCAGTCAAGTTAGGTAAATGCACTGAGCCTGTAGAATAATAAAAATAAGAATGAAAATCCCTTGTAGAATTAGCAAATGGAGATGCTTGCAAAGAGGTTTTTAACAAAAACAAAAAAGGAAGATGCTACAACTGGTTTTAGATTCATAGAAGTGGGGAGAGACTGACTCTGACTGAGGATGGAGGCAGATGGTGCTTTTTAATACCTTCATAAGCCCAAGTCCTCTCTCTTAACTTTGAAGACCCTTGGCACAATATAAAGCAGATTAAAATGTAACCTCCCCATGTAAAATTTAAATGTGTGCAATTATAGACATGGTATTACATTTTATAGACATTTAATTAAACATTAACTACTTTCAACATTGCAGTTTGCTTTTTAAATATGGAGCCAATATGTACATTTTTGATAATTCCAACATTTTTATAGGTTCTCAAAATGCTCTCTAACTCATCTAGTGGTAAAGAGCCCTGACACGCACGGGGTATCAGGAAAAGACTCAGTGGTGTGACTCACATTTGGAAAACTCCTTTTCACACATTGGCTTACCTATCTTTGGGCAGCTCTCGATGGCCATCCCTAAGAAACCAACTGGCAAGAGATTTTTAAAAAATATTCCTTAGGACCTTCCATGTCACTGCTTATACATCAATTTTGTTCCATTACTTATATTGATGAGGCACACCTCTTCTCCCCTTTAGATTTTGAGAAGCAATTGGTAAAAAGGACTTTTCTCCCATTGTATCCTTTCATAGCATAAGGGATGTGCTGCTGAGCCTGGACATGAATAGAATTAGCATCCCGCGGTGTTGGTGCTTAGGTAATGTCCTTACCTAACAATTTCACCTAGATTTAGGGCATCCGTGATTTTATTCTATATTTGAGGAGCACTTTTCTGTACTCTTGAAGGTTGATTAATTTGAGGTAGTGCTAAAAGGTATACTCCTTCAAAAATTGTTCTGTTAACTCCAGCTCTCAACTTTTCCTGTTGGTCATGTGATTGTTAAATCCAATCTCTGTTAGATTCAGAGCTCCTTTGTCTAGCCTAAGAGTTTATTTCTGTTATGTTAACCCAGGCTGAGATAAGTGGAGAATAGTGGAGGAGATAAAATTAGAAGAGTTTTATTTATAAAGTCACACAGTTATCAGGAAAGGCGTGAGTCCTGTAATAATTTATAATTTGCTTATAAACTGTGTAATTTTATGGCAATTTAACCTCTGCTTCTGTGTCCTCATAGATAAAATGGAGGTAATAGTAGTTAACATTTTACAGGCATATAGTGAGGATTAGATATGTAAATTTAATGTATAAAAAGAATTTGCAACAGCATCTGACATGTTGATATTATTTTATTATTACATGTTATAGTTTTAGTTAAAGATCAAAATTGATTTATATGTCATCAGATATTGTGGTCAAGCATTTTATGGAAGTTTTGATGTTAGTGCTACTTGCTGAAGGAGAAACATCCAGGACTTGGTGGGCATTTCTAATTCTGTAGAGTAAAACGTCATTGAGCAATAAGCCCATATTTTGGAATTTATGGTCATTTAGGAACAATTTTATTTTCCAGTGTTTGTGAAGGCAATGATTGCAGCAAAAGGTATTTTTGACTAGCATAAGGGAAAAATATTTGATAAAATTAAACTACTACAACAATCAAATGGAGAAGGTACTATTATTATTTTCATTTTTATAGAAGAGGAAACTAAGGTTTGAAGAGGGTAAGTGATCTACCCAAGTCACAAAGGTTACTAAGTATTTGAACTGAAATCTGAACCCAAAGTAGGCCTCTAGTTCCTGGGCCATCATCATTATTTTCAGTGGATGACAGTATTTGTGGTTTTGTTCTGTTTACTGAATTTTAGTCTTTAGCCTAAACTCAAGTGAGCCTAAGTAGGAGGGGCAGATAGTGCGGAAGGTGCCCTGTGGATAACTAGGGGTCAGGAGGAAAACCCTGTTTTGTCCAGAGGAAGAGATTTTTAGGGCTTCATCTTGGGGTTTAGGAACCCTCTGGGTATAATGTTAACAATCTGAACTTTGTTTTCCCTACTATATAGAAGTGTGTGTAAAAGATTCCCATTGTGTATAAGAAGAAAAAAAATGGAAAATTGGTCGTTTCTCTCCGCCATTGGTATACATTTTGATTTCTGTAAGTCTCAACCCAAGTAATTACAGAATTACAGATAGGAGAGCTACCAATTTCAATCTCTTCCCTGGGCCTGGGCGTGGCGGGTGGGGGGTGGGTGGTGGTGTGTGTGTGTGTGTGTGTGTCTTTGGATGGACTACTATGAGCTTCGCAGCCCTGTAAGAACCCTGGGCTGGAGCTCTGCACTGTTCTTGGCGCTGTCTTACCTGCCTCTAAGGCAGAAACTCCCTCAATCTGTGAAGGCACAGGGCTCTTTCTCCCTTCCTGCTCGCCTTCCAGCCCTGGGGAGCTGTAGGCTTCAGGCCTCCCAGCCCTCCACCCTTCCCTCCCAGTCATCCCCTAAGCTGCCCAGAGTGGAGCCTCTGATCTAGGCAACAATAAGGATGTCAAGTAGTAAATGGGTCAAGTGCAGCTCCGACCAGGACTCCTGAGAGTCCTGGGTGCTGTGGAGACCGCGAGCCAGCAGAGCAACCCGGGCCCACTACCGCCTATTCCCGCGGTGGGCGTCCCCTTCTCTCCGAACACCAGCGGGCCAGCCTGGTGCGGGGAGCCCCTTCCCCCCCCCCCCCCCCCGTGTTCCTCCTGCGGCCACCGAGAGCTCCCGAGCCGCCTAGGGAGTTCCGCCACAGCGACCAGCCGGCAGTGGGCAAGGTGTGGACCTGGGAGTCAAGGCTGTCTGCTTAGGGAAGCAGGTTTTGGAGTCCAATCCTGGTCCCACTTCTAGCCACCGGGTGATCTTGGGCAAGCTACTTAGCTTCAACGGGCCACTTTCTAAATCCATAACATGGGGAAACGGAGGTGATAGCTAAACTAGGATAATGGTAGGGATTGATTTATGAAGCACTCCTGGCACATAGTAGGCGCTCAGCTAATGATAAAGACGGTTGGTAGGAGGAGGAGTTAGAAGTTAAGCTTTGGTGTCCAAAATGTAGGTTAGACCAGACTTCTAAAGGTGTTCACCCAGGGGTGGGGGAGGGGGTAGCGGGAGCACCTGCCCTCCACCCTGCTTCCAGGATAATCCCCGGAGCGCCCGGAGGGCCATTCCTCCAGGCTCCTTCAAAAGGTCAGGATGCCCCGAGCCTGGGGGCACCTCGGGGCGTCAGTGGCACGTCTCTCCACCTGGGGCTGCGGAAAGACTTCTTCCATGAATTGGGTGTCTCCCTCCCTCGCCAGCCCCTGAGCGCGCTCCCCGTCTCCTCGGGGTCTCCGCGGCGGTGGCTAGCCCGATCCAGTCTCAGGCGGAAAGGAAGAGGCAGCTTCGGGGTGTGCAAGTCCCTCCGGACCCCTGGAAAGGGAGAGAAGACGAGCTGTGGTGCAGAGCGCTGGAGATCGCGGTGCCCCGGGCGGCCCCCAGCTCCTTCCCCATCGTGCCTGCCTTCCAGGGACCACTCTGGCTTTGGGAACCCGAGCACAGCCCCGGAACAGCCAGTGTCCCCGCCCGCCCCCTCCCTTCCCCTGCCCTCCCGGCTAGGGCGCACGCGGCTGGAGTGGGCGGCCGCGCAGGCCCGCGAGGTAAGGAGGGGCGGGCGCGCCCGGGGAGTGAGCCTGCACGTGCGCGCGTGTGCGCGTGCCCCGAGGGGGCGTGGGACCCGCGGGGCGCTTCCCACTGCGCCACCTGCCCTCCTGGTACCGCGTCGCCGCCCCAGCCCTCGCGCCCCTCGCACCCACGTTCGGGTGCTGCCTCTTTCCATGTCCTATTCCCCCTCCCCACCCCCCTTCAAACCCCAGGCTCCCTGCTAATAACCCCCCACTGCAGAGTCAGACTGAAACCTGGAGAGGCAGCGCTGCCTTCGCTCCCCTCGCCCCCTCCCCCCGCCCTTCTGCTATAAATAATCCGGACTAGCGGGTCAGCCACGTCACACCGCGAGGAACCGGGACCCCGAGGGTTTCTTCTCAGGGACTAGGGGCCAAAGGGTGAGGAGCTGGATAAAGAAATCGCTCGTGAGTAGTGAAGAAAAGCTTGCTCCTGGTCTCCTGGGAAAAAATAGGCAGCATTTTATTCTTCTCTTTCTCTGGCTTCCTTTTTTATTGTTCCGTGTCTTTTTTATTCTCTACTCCCCCCTACCCCCCGCCCTAAATCCAAAGGATTGCTCAACTCTCCTCCCATTGGTTTATTTTCTCCCTCCCCCTTCCACTCCTGCTCCCACCACCGTCCCCTCCCCCCACCGCACAACCCCCACCTCCACACTCCTCTCGCCCCAGGCAGGGGATGCTATTCGCCAAGGAAATAAAGTTCAAACTCCTCTCCCCATCTGCTTGCTGAGACCAGAAGTGGTCTCCCAGGAACCCGTTTTCCGCTCGCACTCCACACCTGCTCTCCCTTAAATGTCTAATCTGGTTTTGCATATTTAAGAGGACACACACACACACACACAACCTACAACCCGCGAGGTGCAAAACTGCCTCCTGCAACTACCGAAACTTACCAGCCGCTCTAGTTGTTTTTGTCTTAACGGAAGGGCAACAACGATTTTTACTCTGGGTCCTCTTGCGGGGTGATTTTTTTTATAGTATTCAAATATGTATATAGTATGCATATATATGTTTTTCCTTTTTCCCCTTTAATTTATTTTATTTTTTTCTTAGCAAGAAAATCTGCTAGGTCCCAGGCAGCCGCCGCTGCCCCTTTGATGTTTTGGTACGCCGTGCGCATGCGCCTCACATTAGAATTACTGCACTGGGCAGACTAAGTTGGATCTCCTCTCTTCAGTGAAGCCCTCAATCCCATCAAAAACTAAAGGGATGTGGAGAGTTCGGAAAAAAGGCTACTTTGGGATCTGGCCATTCCCCTTAATAATCGCCGCTGTCTGTGCGCAGAGGTAAGTGTGCCTAAGGCTTCCGTTTTTTCCTTTCTCACTTTGAAGGGCTCTGCATACCTCGGTGAACCGGGATCGGTGGGGAGGATCAGATAGACGCCGAGGACGCTGTGCCTGCTGCCTGACTGATGCCTACTTATTGTCTTTTCTTTCTTTAGTGTCAATGATCCTAGTAACATGTCACTGGTTAAAGAGACGGTGGATAGACTCCTGAAAGGCTATGACATTCGTCTGAGACCAGATTTTGGAGGTAATGGGGTTGCCGTGGAAATAAGAAACAACCCAGCTATTGCCTCCTAAGCTGATTTTTGAGCTTTGTGCTGGCTGTCTCTTCCCTCTCCCTCATCGTGGTGAATGGAATGTGTCTCGGTGTTACCCTGTTGAGACACTGACCCAAACTTAAACCGGTTGGTAACTAGCCAGCACTCAGATGGTCTTCCCGTGAGAGAGACCCTCCTAGCATGTATTGGTGCTTGCTGTCCTTGGGCGTCACTGTTATAAATCCTTTGCTTCACTGTCATTGCCTCGTTCAGTTACAAATCCCAAGTTTAGAGAATGGTGTGCCCAGAGAACCTGGCTTAGTGAAGGCTGCGGTGAACATTTTGGAGGACAAGAAGTGCAGACAATTGGATGAGAAGTGGCATTAACCCCCTGTGCCCACCTACTTTGGAAGAGTTCTGACCATGGTTTTTTAAGTGTCTGGTGTCTGGATATTATCCAGTCCTGGAAGCCTCACTGCAGGGGCAGTGGAATGGGAGGCGGGGGGAGGGGAGAGGACTTGGGGAGCTTGGAGGGGAAGGGGGGAGAAGGGCCAGAGACCTCTTTCGCTGCAGCCTGAGAAACCCTGATATGCCCGTTTAATTTTGCTTGAGTCTTATGAAGCTCAGAGAGTTAAAGAGCTGTGGGGGTGAATGAGGAGGAGGGTTTCAAGGCAACATATAAAATTCCCTTGGGCGAGAATGTCCCTGTGCTTTTGCGAGTTGTGTGTATGCTCCTGCTGAGGCATCTACATGTGCAGACAGAGCTGGAATCCCTCATCCCTCAGGACACGTGTGTGCCTGTTCAACAGAGGAGCTCCTGTCCCCTCTTAGAAAAGAAGCAGGACTTGTAGAATCTGAGGGTGAGCCGTGGGGAGAGACGTGGGCCCGAGTGTCCCAGGCCCAGGGACAACTCTTGCTAAGAATGAATGAAGTTCTGAGCAATCACATGGTTGGCCCTTTTGGTTTGCAGGTCCCCCCGTGGCCGTGGGAATGAATATTGACATTGCCAGCATCGATATGGTTTCTGAAGTCAATATGGTGAGTCCTGAGGTCTATGACTGTGTCTCCTCAGACATTCGTTGGGGACAGGGAGGAGAAAGGAGCCAGGGTGTATGTGGCTATGTGTATGCAGTCAGGGCAAGGACAGCCTTTTGCTTTGCAACCCCAGGTGTTTGTAGTTTCAGAGCCAGCTCTTTCTGGTCCCTACAGATTTTTTCCAACTTGGTTCATCTACTTGGGACTTGGCATAAAGCAAGGAAAATGCATCACACATTCACATGCAAAATGCAGCCACATGCAGGAGACCGACCCCCTGCAGAAGCCACATTTCCTAAGGTCCTATTGGACACGAGGTTCATCAAATAAATTTCTGGGTTTGGAGTGGGATTAGCAGAAGAGGGGAAGGTTTGGATTTAACATGTAAAAGAGAATATTGCCTACAAATTAAACTATTGCAAAGAGGCCGAATAAATTCCCCAGGCAATATTCACGTCCACTTGTTGCTTTCAGAGATGGCCTCTTTACTACTGAGGGCAAGGCCCCCTTCCAGCTCCTTTAAGCCTCCCAATCACCAAAATAAACAAAATAAAAACTGGTCACCGTTGTTTTCAAAAGGCAAAGTCAGACCCACGTGTCATCTCCAGTCATTTCTGCAGTGTTATTCGCCGTATGTCCTAAGCTTGTACAATTTATTGATAGCTGCACTCTTTTTGCGGCGACCTCTTTGGACTTGGAGCAAGTGTTAACAGAAGACTAGGAAACACTTGTGGGGGGTTAGCCTCACGCAGGTCTGCCCCCTGCTGCTCATGTTGGGGCACTGCAGATACACAACACCCGACAAGTGTCCCAGATACCCCCACTTACTTTGGAGTTTTCTACTCTTGAAGTTTTCCCCTTCAGAAGTTTCTCCAAGAAGGGCACCTTTGAGTGTCAGATTGCAGTCTTACTTTCAATTCTGATAGCACAAAGCACATTTCTCAGAAGATTGTGTGGTGGCACGGTTCTGCCTAGAAATGGAATGCACTGTTGAAGAGTGTTGCACCTAGGGTTTAATGCAGACACTTCGAAGCCAGCCAGCAGGATTTGAAATTTAGAACACACATCAACTAGACCCAAAGTACTCTGTAGTGGCCATGCTTTCCACATTACACTAATTTTCATAGCCCCGGAATTCAAATAAAGAGGAAGCTCCAATAGCCATCCTCATTTCCCTGTACACTGTCCAAAGATAGGTATTAAAAGATTCTGAAACATCTTGTGACTGCTGGAGGAATATTCACCTCCAGTGTGTCCCCAAAAGTGTATACACACACTGAATAATTATAAAGGCAGTGTTTATGAAAATACATTTCCTTTTCAAAACTGACACCTTATATTTCAGAAATGTCTTAAGGACATGCATCTTCTTCTTTTATAATTATTTGGCAAGCTTTGACCCTGTAGGACATAAACACAGACTAAAGGCAACCTTGAATGATTCAGAAACTCAGATTTCCCACACATTTTGTAAGTCTCGTGGGTAGAGAATGCTTGTTTCTTAGGAAACTAATTTTTCAGATAAACAAATGTCCACTTTTGTGGGACTTTAGAGGTCTTTTTCATAAGTGTATATTTTGAGTTTTACCATAAAAAATTAAAGATGTCCTAATGCGGGTACTTCCTTAATCCCAAGTACTTGAATCTAAATTGTGTTGCTAAAACAAAGTAATATAGAAATTAAGTGTGGTTCATTGTGACTGAATTGGAGTCCCCTCTTTCGCATTTTGATTTATTCATGCTCTTTTATCCTCCCAATTTTTATTTTACCGCCTTCCCCTTTATAGGGTCACAAGCGCAGGAATTTATGGAAAAAAAATAAGAAATATTTAAAATCCAGAGACAGTGGTGGCATAACTAGATGTTGCTACAATAGATTAAGAATTTAGATATATTATATCCCAAATTGTTTGGTATAGGGTTTTTCTTTCCTTTTTCTCTTGTTAAGTTTTGTTTATTTATTAATTTACTTTTTTTTACCTGTATGCAGCATTTTGGAGAGGTATCTGAATTGGACACAGTGCCAAGACCCGCTAGTCAAAATATAGACCCAGCTAAGGCGAGGTGTCATCTTTGAAAGTTATTTACCGTTGCAGAAAAATCATGGGGTGCTGAAAGTGTAAAGACAAATGTCAGGTTGTAAATAGGACAGTGGCGCAGCATTAATGACTAGAACCCCGTGTTAAAACCCCTGTCAGACCCTTTCCCAGCCCAGTGCTTACACGTGGACTTGTCCAGACACATTCTGACTTGTAAAATAAACTTTCAGCTAGCCATCACAGTGACCTTTACATTGCTCCTTCAAAGAAACATTTTGTGATGTATGCTAGTTTATGTAAACATGGTTATTTGATTCGAAGCAGCAGATGGGAAAGTCCATCGCTGATGTCTCAATAAAATCAGATGTGTGTGGCATTTTGCCTCCTGTGTACAGGTCTATAAGGATTAGGATTTTTTTTTTTATTAGATTCATTTCTGGAAGAACAGTTGGTTGATTAAATGAAACCTCAAAATTGATTAACACCCATGTTTCTGCCTTATCATCCTTTGTAGCCTGTAACCTCTGGTGATTGTAACTTGCTTTTATTTTAGCAAATGTCCCTTTGAAGAATGGTAGGCACTAGAGTCCATTTACATTGCTATTGACTCATTTGTACCAAAAGCAAAAGGTCCGTGTCCTGGTGGTGATCCTGGCAGATGACAATGCTAGAAACACCCTGACCTCAGCCAGGAGTCTTAGATGCTAGCTCTGCTTCTGCGTCCCATCACTCTGAGAGAGGGACTCACCTGTTAAAGGGGACTAGCAGTCCCGTTTTACCTATCTTGGGTGATCACAGAATTAATGAAATGATGTATGTGGAAAGCATTGGTGTTCTGTGAGGGGAGCCTGTATAGAAGACTTAACATCCGGCTGTCACTCAGGAGACCCAGTGTCCACTTCAGCTGCTTACCCTACGTGAGGTTGGGTCAGGAATGTCCAACACTGTGTTTCAGTTTCCTCATGTTTGAAATGACAGAGGACATATTAACTTGATTGCTAACTCAAAGTGACATGTGACTCTGGTCTGGTTTATTATAATAGCTATGTTGGGTTGGGCCAAAGAAGTTCTAGGAACATCAGCACAGGCTAAGGAAAATGGAGCAAACCTAAATGACATGCAGTCCCGAGTTCTTACTCAGGAGGGTGACAGTGGCATCTTACACAGCCACGTGACTCAGGTTGGCTCAATGGGACATCTTTGGAGGAACGTGGTATCAATTAGAATGTTCCTGAGCAGAGCGTTTGGCTTTCGAGTGACATATTTTTAGATGTCTTGGTTAAACTGGCAAGAATCTTTTTGTTAAGATTCTTGATGAAAAGTGCATTTTAAGATCCAAAATTGGCTCTGAGGATTAGGGACTGAAATAGCTTTCTCTTCATTTAAAGCAGATCCTTCTCCGTCTTGAAACAACACATTTGCCATCCAGAGAGTGAAGCAATATTTCACTTTTGAGGAGAGAGTTCTAGTAAACACAAACACAAATTACCTTCTTATGGGATGGCAAGTGGCGAAAAGCACTGCCTTAAAGACACAACACAACAAAAATCCCAGATGTTTTCTTTGCCAGCTGCAAAGTTTAAAATTGACTGCAGCACAAATACTTATTTAGTGGCTACTGTGATCCTGCCATGTGTTTGGCTAAGGAGCAGAGCAGTGAAGAAGGCCAACTTGTCCCCTCCCCTCATGAAACTTAATATATAGGTGTTCACTATTGATAATCCTGCAGGCTGCTACAGCACTTATACTCACTGTAAGTCTTAGCTTCTCCCTAGAACTTTCTCCGAGCATCCAGTGAGTACCTCACGGTCTCCCATGGGTTTCTTTGTGACTTGTTGACTCCTACCTCATTCATTTGTTGTTTGATAGTTCAAGTTGCTTTATATTTACATATTTATTCTATCCTAATTCATATTTATAAAATACTCAAAGACAAGGTTTTCTGTCTCTCCCTGTGGTTTTGACTATATAATGGCTGGTTGGATGTTTGAGTCCTGGTGAATGCCACAAATATTGGGTGAAGTATTTGTTTTTAAGGCAGTGATTTGTTATTATTCACTGGATACTAGACCATATATGTGGAAGACAACCAAACATAGAATCATAGTTCTAAATGTCAAGGCATTTTACTGTTTAAACCAACAAATGTAGAAAGAATCACAATGTAGGATCATCGGTCTTTGAAAGATGGAATATTGAGAATATGGAGTACTGAGATATTACACAGAAATTAGGTAAGTGAAGACAGGAGTTACAGGTCTCTGGATATATGTTCCATGCATAAAGGTGGCATATAGGAGAATAAGACACAGGAAAAATATGGATTTTCATGTAACTTCAAATGGCTGGAGTTGGGAGTAGCTGTGAGGAGGTGGTAATGTTGGTATTGAAATCAGAGGTGGTGATGAGATTATGAATACCATTTCTGTGGCTTGCTGAGGAGTTTAATTTTTATTCCCAAGGCTGTAGGGACCCAGGAAAGGATGTCCATAGGAGAATCGCAGGAACAGATTCACACTTCAGGGTGGACTGAAGTGGACCTAAAGTTGGGAGATGAGATGGAAACCCAATGCAAAAATCCAGGAAGGATTGATGAATAAACAGGGATGCAAAGGAGATATAAAATCGTGGCATTTACAAGGTAGAAGTAATAGGACTTGGTGAATCCCAGGTTTCTCATGGTGTCATTTACTGACACATAGAACAGGAAGAGCCACCGAATTGAGAAGGTAGGGGTGGGCAGTCTGGGAAATGTTGACTTTTCTACACACATGGAATCTCTGAGTAGAGACAGCCAGTAGGTGACTGGAAAATACAGGTGTAAAGCTCCGTAAGGAGCCATGACTAGAGAGATGAACTTGGACATGTCAGCATGTAAGTGGCACTACTAATAGCTGTGTGAATGGATACAATTAAAAAGGGAAAATGAGAGACAGCAGAAAATGGCGTTCTGGTGAGCACTGGAGTTCACGTGGTAGAACCTGAAAGGGAGCCCTCTGTGGCGCTTCCTAAGCAGCTAAGCAGCAGTTAGAGAGTTGGTAGGAGAACCTGCAGATAATGTCTTCAAAGCTGAGGCACAGGAGAGTTTACAAGAGGAAGAAACGGTCAGCAGTGTCTTATTGAGCAAACACACAAAGGAAACACAACTTGCACAGCTGAAAGCCCTTTTACATTAGGCCAAAAAGCAGCAGGGCCTGGGACGGGAAGTCTAAACCCGCAGCAACAGCGTTAAGTGCGAAAGGCGACGAGTCCGCTGTCCTGGAGTTGAGGAGCGCTTTTCGCCCCTTGCGTTTTGGAGAAGAACGTTGTATGAAAGAATTTGCACAAGTAAGGTGTAAGGGGTTGGGCTAAGGGGAAGCCCGGGTAGTTTTAGGACAGGAGCGTGGTCCATAAGGAAGAAATAGTTTCTACTTTCGGTTGCTTACAGGTAACAGGACTGGAAGTTCATGCCCGTGCAGGCACTGTGGTCCTATTCGGGGTTGGCTCATGGCCACTTGAACGTTGACTCATGGATCCAGCATTCCTTCAGGATTGGGGGCAGGCTTGTCAGCTGGCCCCCAGCTTTTAACTGTCTACCTGTTCTGTCTCACTGTAATTTAATTTAGAGCATCTCAGACTTGTTTTTCTTGTCAGTCAGATGCCACAGTGATAAAATGAAGTTCTGAGACCTGTCTCTCAGAAATGGTAGCAGGAGCTCACAGGTCAATGTAGGGAGGGGAGTTTTAGTGGTTGAAACAACCCTTCTGAAAAGTTTGGGTCTAAACTGAAGTGGGGAGAGGGCGCTTGCGGAAAGGACTTCCTGTACTTTGGCAGAGGAGTATCCTTTAGATGAAGGGCAGAGATGGCAGATACAAAGCGGGAAGTGGGGTGGGGTGATAGCCAGCAATGGAAAGGACTGCTTGATTGAAGGCCTGTGTATTCTCTGTGATATGGGAGACCCTTTCTGTTGAGGTTAGAGGAGGGCTGCCATGGAGATGGGTGAGGTTACCCAGGACATATGGAGAAGGTTATCGGAGAACCATGAAGCATGCTGAAGGTGGATGTGAACACTCACTGACAACAGGCAGGCTCCAAATTATGCTTAGAAGCCTCCTACCCAATATTAGCAAGCTGTTAATGTTCTCACCTTCTTTATCTGCTTTTCCTCCCCCTTCTCTGCCCCTTCTTCTCCCCTGGTACAGTGCTCAACCTTTTTTTTTGCCATCATTGTAATACTAATATAATGAAATAATTAAAAAGCTACTGCTTACTGAGTCAGAACTTGTGCAGGCATCCTGGTGATAGGCATTATCTCATCTAATTCTCCTGTCAAGAAAGTGAGATGGTTACTAAGAACCTATTTACAAAAGAGGAACTTGAGGCCCAGAGAGGTTAAGTGACTTGTTCACGGTCACACAGTTTGTTGTAGTTGTTTGTTTTTTGGTCTTGTTTTGTTTTCTGGATCAGACGAACTAAGCATAAGATGTTACTATTACTCCTTACCTTCTTCCCCTTGGGGAAAAAAAATCTAATATCGTTAAAATAATTTTTTCAGGTAGATACTTTATTCAGTGTCTATTTCATATAAGATGTGGCCCCCTGTTCTTGAGTAACATAAGATTTATATTTTATATTTCATATGTGGAGCATAATGTAAACCAAGCAATAAAGAAAGATTTATGTAAGATGTTGTAGAGTCAAGGATATTGCTTATGTCAATTCTTTCATTATGAATGGGTGCTGTTTAACTTTTTAGATAATTATGTTTTGCTTCAGCAGAGTTTGTCAGATAACCATTAAGGCCAATAATTGTCACTAACTGTTGGATGGTATATGTTTGAGAATTATCAACTATTTCAGTGGCTTTAGGCTGTGGGCGGGCACTATGCGAAAGACCACGCCCTTTCCCCTTTTTTCTTTATTATCAAAAACTCATTTTCAGTTGAACTTTTTTTTTGCATTGAGAATACATTTTTGTGACTTCTGAAGAATTGTTCCTGCAGATAATTCTCTTAAAGGTTGTTGTGTTTTTTCTTCCCTTCCCAGATCTTTCTGTCCTCCATCCCACTTAATATCTATGAGACTCCTTATAAAGGTTATACAGTATCTAGAGAAGATGTACACATCTATTTGAAAACAACAATGCCACTTGATTGTGATAGTTTATAAGTCGATTTCTCTTGGTTAACTCTTAGGGCACATGTTTGACTGTTGCTTTGTGGGAACCCCGGACAATGCTCTTGCTCGAATGTAGCGTGAAGTAAAGATCTGACTGGGGATTTACCCTGCACAAGAAGGCAGAGGAGAGCAGTATTTCAAGTGTTGTATTTTAGAAGCACAGCATGCATGCTTTAGCGTGCTGTCCCATCCCCATCTGTGATGAGGTGGTCATGGAAATTCCTATAAGAATGTAAATCATAGAACATGATTTTCTTAACTTGGGGTGGGGGGGGGCCTTAATTTTAGGGGTGGGCACTCACTAGTTTTGTGATCCTTGTATGACAGGGTTTCTTAACCTGGTACTATGGGCATTTGGAGATAGATTATTCTCTGTTGGGGGGGCCTGTCTTGTTCATTATAAGATATTTAACAGTGTATCTGGCCTCTACTAAGATGCCAGAGGTACCTAATAGTTGTGAAAACCAAAAATGTCTCCAGAAATTGCCAAATGTGCCTTGCGGGGGCGGGGGGGGGGGGGGGGGGAGGTGCCGCGGGAGGTATTGTCCCCAATTGAGAACCACAGGTATAAAGAAGGGTCTTGTGCTTTTTGTCTCCAAAAAACCAGAAAGAAATGATTTTCTCATTGAGTAATAAGTTTTGTGCTTAATTGCCATGTCCATTTATGTTTGGAAGTACACTGTGATAAAACACCAACAACCATCAAAGGCAAAAATGGTCCACATTCAATCACTTCATTGAAATGGTGTTTTAATTTGTCTATGTTACCTTCTGGTTCCTGTCTATTTTCACATTTAACTTATTATTTTATTTTGTAGAGAAAATTTTATAGTCTACATTTTCACTTAGCAGACTATGAATATTTTCAGTTTTATGCTTTCTTTTAAAAAATGTAAATCTACACACCAATGAAAACTGGTGTATGTGTATTTTTTGTGCCCTTTCCATGAGCTTACAAACATATGAGTACATTGGTATTTACTTTTTTACTCCTTATGTATTGTTTTCAAAAAGGATTTTAAAAATACATTTAATAGATTATTAGTCATGTCTAGCTACAGATTATTTGAAAATCAACATATTTGCTTTTACTTCTGCACCATTAACTACAACATACAAATCATATACAGAGCAGAGAGCTGTATTTAAGAAGCATGTAAATGGAATTTAAAAAAAAACGTTTTATGTATCAATTTGACTCACATTCACACAGCTACTCTTGGCTCTATTTCTATCCTGATATTACCAGTTTTTCTGAAATCACAATTTACATTTTTGGATGCCATAAAAATACTTTGAAATAAGAAAGTAGATGGTTTTTAGTTTTAAAAGATACAAACATCAGGTCTGTATACTGCTTCCTGTTGGGCATTTTATTTTTAAATATATTTTATTAAACAAGGAGAACTGAGGTTAAATTATCCTTCTTATTTATATGGGAAAATATGGGGGTGTCTTTAGCCCACTGGTTCTTGCTGATGCTCTTCTGGTTAACATTCTATCTGCATTTTTACTGCCAAGTCTCATTGCCTTGCTCTATAACTTGGCACCTACTGCCAACCTACCCTCCAACAGGTGTTAACTTACAAGTAATTGTTTGGACTATTGACGATGAAATAACTTGTCTCCTAACACAGTGCCAACAATTAAATTAGTGAGTTTTGGGAGGTAAATCTATGTGTACCTTAGAAAAGGGAAACATGAATAAGCCATGAAGGAAGATTGGAGATTTTGAGGTGTATGAATACAAAGGCACGGTCAGTGTCTGTATGCATCCCCAGCGCCTGCTGCAAGCAATGCCTGACAATTAGTAGATGCTCAACAAATGTGGCTTGTGTGGGTTTGTTGGAGGAGTTGTTGAAGGACTGCAGTATATCAGGCTAACAGCAAATATTTATCAAGTGCTTACGTCCACAGCATGTGCCAGTGAGGCTGTATTGTGGATGGAGAGGAAATGGTTCTCGCATGGGGACTAAGGCTCTCTCTAAAGTCCAGAAGGATTCATGTTCATTGGCTGTAGAGAGCGGGGTGAGGGTTGATGGAGAGAAGTGTATGTTTCAGATGGTGGGAGAGCGGTGTTATCCCTCAGGTAGAAGAATCGAAATAAAAGATTGAGGTCAAAGTTTTCACAGTGATTCTCAGACTTTGCTGCGCAATGGAATCCTCGGAGTCTCGTGTGAATATTCATGTTTTCAGGGCCTGTGCCCAGCGTCTGACTCGGTGGGTCTGGCGGGGGGGTCAGGAACCTGCATGTGCAAAAGCCCTGACGCTGGCTTAGAATTTTGCATTTCCGTGAAAATAAGAATATAATGAATAATAATGGAAAATTAAAGGCTGTTTTATTCTGCTAATGGGACATGTTGACTAGTAGGGCTGCTAATTTAGATAAGTCTAAGGTGATTGCTGTTTTCTATCCATATTGTCCCATTTGTTCTGACCTTGCAACTTCTAAAGCACCAGCAGAGAAAAAACAATGCTTTCGAGTGTGCTGTTCCCCCCTTCTGGGAGGGAGCGTATGTTTTAACATAACTCTCAAATCTTCCTGCCTCTCCGGACTGCAAGTTAACTGGATTGTCAAAGGACTATCTAAACAGACAACTGGCTTTTAAACAAATATACAAAGATCATCTTTTTTGAATTGTCAGTTTTTATGAGGTTGTGCACATTTCACTGACTACAGATTTTATAAGAAATATTTTTTTAACCATAATCTTAGGTGAAATGGTCTGTAGGCCATTTTTAAAGAATATCATAACATAAGAAGCAGAGATGTGAAAGATTTTTAAATGTGAGTAGTTGCCAGTTATTAGGTTGTAAAATCTAATCACCATTCTGTGTCCTTACTGTTATTGAAGCCACTGTGATCAAAAAAAGAAACTTAATTACTTTTTCTGTTAGTTTTCCTTGACCTGCATACAGACAGAGAAACGTCAAGACTTATTTTGTAAATACGTGCCACTGTTCCTTTGGCCAAATAAGTATTTGAGTTAATAGACTGAAGAACTCTTACAGTGTGTTCTGATTGACCAGTTGCATAATCTACTCCTTTTTCAAGCTTCGCTTCTCCAGCCCTTGCTTTCTGCTCTGCTGGGGCTGATCTGCAAGGCTGTGTCAATTCGCATCTGGTTTACGTGTTGGAAAAATGCTCTTAGGTGTTGACCGGAATCACATGAATATGCCTGTGTGGCAAACCAACGTGTTTTTTTTTTTAAATAGGAGTCAATAGAGCACGATGCCCTTATTATTTTCAAAATCATAATCTTAGGTACTTGCCAAATTTACAGGTGAAAGACCTGCAAAATTAGAGACCCCAAGAAAAAGAGTTTTTCTTATTTCTTTCAGATTTTTGGGAATGTTTTATTTTAGACTTTATTTTGGGGTGCATTATGTTATTTTAGGGTTTTGGAGGCCAAATTCTGTTCTATAAGACATTTGAATAAAATGATTTTGCCAATGTCTTTTTTTTAACACCATGAAGTTAATATTTTCTGGCAATTATACTATTACTTGGTTATTTGGAGAGAACAAGTATCATTTTAATACCTTAATTGCACATTTTCTTAGAGACCATAAGACACTTTCTATTTACTGAGTCACCTTTGGAAACCACATTTTAAAATGACTTTATCTCGTTATTTTACAAAACTGACTGTGCTTATCACCACCATCTAGACCACATGGGGGGAAATGTGTTGTAACAGAATTTCCTTTACTTAGGATGCTTTAGTCAAGGACAAATGTTCTAAATGTGTCCAGTGGTAAAATTCCCAGATTTGGGGGGGAAAAAAACACACACACACACACACAAAAAACCCCTCTTACTTATTTATGCTATCATTTTAAAAAATAGCCACACTCCGGGAGTGCTGGGTTTTCAGTTTTATTGTTGTTTTAATGCTTAGTGCAGTCATAGAAGGAATAAACTGGACTAAATCAGACACTCCTTATGCTGTTGGGCTTTAAAGAGAGAGAAAGGAAGATGGAGAGAGATATGTGGTTTCTATTATTGAGGAGTTTGGAAAAGTCTTCCAATCGGTGAGAAATAGCTGAAGACCCTTTTCACGTGGTTAGCAAAGATTTGCTTAGTATAAATGAGTATTTTATAAAATATGCCACAAGGATTGGCCATGTAAGAATGTGGATATATTCAGGGACTGTCCTTCTGAATTGATATGACAGGGAATCAACAGTATGATAGTACCCCTAGATTATCTCTGTTCTTCTAAGCATTGGTAGTTTATAAACAAACAATTTGAATAATCAGGGTCAATGAAAAAAAAGACTTGGAAAAGTACATTTTACCTTTGACATAAAACTGAGTTATATTTTACTATGATTGTCAATGGTACTAAAAATTACTACCATTTATTAAGAAGCTTCTGTAAAATGACATGTAATTTTTCAGTGATTTCACAGTGAATCTCGAAAACTGTGTAATAAGAAGTATTATCACCTTCTATAGGTGAGTAAACGGGATGGAAGATTTCTATGAGTTAGAACCTATCAGAACCAAGAAAACACAGCCCTCATTACTTCACTGCTAGAAAGTGGTGGAACTGGAGTGTGAGCTCAATTTGTCCACTATAGCATTTATTTTGTGTGTTTTTTTCTCAAGTTAAATTGAAAGAGTTGAATGACCTGTCTCAATTATAATCTCCCAAGGTGATTGTTAATAATTGATCCAGCTTTCCAGATGACTTTGGGAAACCTACAAAAATCAAACAAGTAGAACACAAAGAATAATATCTATAATATGCAAAAGTAGTATACAGGTCAATTAAAATAGTAGTTATCACTGTTTCTTCATCATTAGGGTTTATGGTGCATTGACGATTATGATCTGTTTTTTTCTTGGTTGTTATAAATCATCTTTCATCACTGAGAAATGAACTCAGTTCTTGCTCAAAAAAAAAAAAACAACAAAAATCTGCTCTGAAAATAAGTATATGGTGATCCTGAGAATTAATAACAAAATTCATTTTTTATTAAATTTTATGAGAGACTTTTAGAACCAAGAAAATGTCAGCCCTACATATCTTATTATTTTAATGAGGTGGTATCTAGCTCAGAATACTCAGTAAAATGATGATTGGCATTTGCGTGAAATGATAATTGTGATGTATTTCAGGGTCAGTCTGAGAGATTTTAGTTGAATGCATTTGTGTTCCTGAAGGTTGGAAAAATATGTGGCTTAAACAAAATATTTCTAAGCTCCTTTTTTTACTTTGTCAAATAAACAACTGGTTTGGTAAAAATTAAGGGTAAATTTAGGCCAGATGCAGCCTAATTTTATTTATATATATAAAATTTTAAAACACTATGTTCTGTATTTCTTTTTAAAGCAAGCTATTCTTGTCTTAAAATAGACTGTGCATTTTAAGAGATTATTTCTATAATTAATGTGAAATGGTCAGTAGGGCCAGTATTTATTTCAAAAGCAGGAACTAGGAAGTTCAGGATATTCCCTCAATTTGTCACTGATGATAAAACCTTGTACAAATTTTTTAGATTCTGTTCCACAGTTTCTCTACTGGAAATTAAGTGAAAGATATAAGGTAATGTTTAGCTGTTACGTTTGCTTTCTAAAGCAGGTAATTTTTGCCTGTCTTATACTTTTCTTAAAATTCTGTGATTTTTAATTCTGAATAGTTGTTACCTATTTTTGCCCCTTATAGAAAAATCAGTAATATAATAAACTGTAATGAAAAGTGAATATCTTTATTAATGCCATTACTCAGAAATGGATACTGTTGGTAAAATGACCACCAAACCTCCAGACTTTTAGGGAATTCACATGAAGGCACGCGAAATAGAATTACCGCGATTTATAATATGATTTCTGCACTTAACATTTTGTGAACATCCTTGGATGCACCTACAATTTTTCTACAAAAATAAAATCCAGTGGTTGCTTAGAATTTCATTGTATGGCTGTACCATATCAACTCTGTTGAAGAACATTATCATTATTCATAGTTTTTTACTATTGTGAGCTAAACTATATTAAAGAGTCCCATGTGCGCTTTTGATGCAATTGTAAAATTATTTCCCCCTGGTAAATTCTTATAAGTGAGATTACTGGAACCCAGAGTATATACATCTTAGATATTGAAACATATTATAAACAGTGCTAGTGTGTATTCACGCCGCCAGTGTCTGAGAGTTTCATTGCACACACAGACCAGTCTTGGGTATCTTCCTTAATATGTTCATTCTTTCTACCTTTGCTAATCTGTTAGGTAAAATTGGTAATTTTTTGATTAATTAAAAATTTTATATCCAGGTAACTATTTCAGATACTTTTTTGTGTTTTATAGTCCATTGTGTTTCTTCTCTCTGATTTGCCTTTTTGTGTCCTTTATTAGTTTCTTTCCTATAAGAGGACTCATTTTTTCTTAACAATTTATTGTAGCATCTTATACATGAAGACAATAAATCTTTTGTTATGTATTGCAAAAATAGTTTCTTGTATAGTAACTTTGTGAGAACTATCTTTTAGTGTCCAGAAGATTTATATTTGTATGTACTAAAATATGTTAGGACTTTTGACCTTGGTTTTCAGACTTTAAAAAGTCTTCTCCACCCCAAGATTTTAAAAACATGTTCAAATGATCTTTCAGTAGTTTATGTAATTTTTCACAT
Source organism: Corynorhinus townsendii (assembly GCA_026230045.1). Lineage (NCBI taxonomy): Eukaryota > Metazoa > Chordata > Mammalia > Chiroptera > Vespertilionidae > Corynorhinus > Corynorhinus townsendii. The sequence continues at coordinate 159,224,095 of JAPDVU010000006.1, read as the reverse complement.
AAATGCTGAATCCATTTGAGATGTTTTGGAGTAAGTTCTAAAGCAGGACTAAACATAAATAGGAGAAATAGAGACACATAGATAGAAAGATGTCATAGTAACATTTAATGAAATACTCACTTTTCCCTCATGATTTGAAATGTTGTCTATCATATAGGAAATCTTATGTCCTTAAGTCTTTGTATGCTGTAATTTGCTGCATGAATATTTTTTCATATTTTTGTGCTAGGCCCATATGCTTTTAATTGTTTTCACTTTAAATAGCAACACAAATCTCCCCTCATTATGTTTCTACTTAATTATACTTAACTATTATGAAATAATGTTTTTAAATAATAATTAAATTTTGGCAAGTTAAAAAACACTATTAGTATTTTGTTAATACTTTAAAATGTATTGAAGAATTAAAAAGGAAATTTACTTCTCAACAATATTTGTTTTTCCTACTAAAGAACATAATAATTTTGTCCATTTATGCATACTCTTTTATGTCTTTCAGTAAAAATTTACCATTTTCTCTATGTAAGTCTTGCATGTGTCTTCTTAAATGTATTCCCATAGGCCTTACATAATTCTAGTTAAATTTATTCTCCAGTACTTTGCAGTTTTTATGGTTAATGTAAATGAGATTTTTATATCCAATTATTATTTTCAATTCTTTCCAAAAGAACAAATGCCACATATCCATATCAAAGGGGGTATCTTTTAACTTAAAACTTAGGATTCCATTTCCATTTATGCATGAGGGTGCCTTGGGTATCACTAACATATTTGAAATATATATGTAGAAACATCATGCATCTTTTTTGCAGCTTATTATGATCCTAATCCATTTAAACATTTTAGGTGATTGTTTTATTTCAGTTTCAGTCTTCTACTATATAGGATTCATTTACTTGGGCCTATAGAACCAGCATGAATTATCATTGAGGGCATAGCCTTAAAGATTCCTTCTACTTTTTTAAAACTTAGATTTAAAGCAATAGTCTCTGATTACTATATCCTATTTTTAAGTTGCACATTATAAACCTTATGAAAATAAGAAAACTACTTTGGATATATTAAGTCAAATCATCATCATGTGCTCCATGTAAACTCTGCTGTCCATTATTTGAGGTATCAGTGGTTTCAGCACAGCCCGGCTGGCCTGGTTCAGTGGTTGAGCATAGACCCATGAACCCGGAGGTCATGGTTAAATTCTTGGTCAGGGCATATGCCTGGGTCGGGGGCTCAATCCCCAATGTGGGGTGTGCAATAGGCAGTCGATCAGTGATTCTCCGTTATCATTGATATTTCTATCTTTCTTTCTCTCTCCCTTCCTTTCTGAAATCAGTAAGAATATATTTAAAAAATAGTTTCAGTACAAATAGTTGAAGAAGGCTATTTCATATTAATAAATTTACAACCAGAGGATGAAACAGTGTAACTGACACACTGTGTGTGACTGTTGCTGCAAATACCCATTTCATAGTGAAGACTTGCCTAGATTCAACACTAACTCTGATCATAAGTTTTGTTCAGGGTCTTGATCACCAAAAGATCTAGAACTATAAAGCTCTCCCATTATGGTCGTCTAAATTAAGAATTGGTTTGGCTGTTTCAAATACATTGACTTGTCCATCTGCTGTACTAGACAGTTTGAATTGTCATTTTGATCCCATCAGCTAAGAATGGCTTAGTTATGCATGAAGTTGAGATTTCTGGAAAATATCTCAATGTATGTTACTAAAGTTCAAAGAAAATATGCTATATACATTTTAGGGGATTTAGTGGCTCCTTAGTTGAATTGTAACTTCTATATTGGTTAAGTTAAATGTTGTAAGAAAAAGGAATTTCTATAAACTAGCTCAGCATTGTCAATTGCATATAGTATTTGGCTGTCATATAGTATATGTGACCTGATAACAGATGGACACTTTTGAGAAGTATTTGGTCATCACAGGCATAGACACACACATACACACAGAAACACACACACACACACACACACACACACACACCACAAAATTGAATATAAAATAGTTATTTTTTCCTGTTTAAGTAGGAACTTAGCATCCTCCAGTTGAATTATTTAGTACTGATAAACTAAAATTAGATGCATAGCACACTGGGATCTCACATGAAATAGCAATGCCACATACATCAGCTTAAAAAGAATGTATGTACATCCTGAAGAGGAAAAGGTACTTCCTGTAATACAGCATCTGCAAACCATAACAAGGCTGGGATGCCATGCTATTTTGCATGGGTTTACTGAATATATATTTTTACATGCAAAATGAAGTCTCTATATTGGGTGACTTTTATATTGAAGTATAGATATGCTGCACTGCAATGAATTTAGACTTCTGATGGATGTATCAAGAGAGGTCTTTTGACAACTATGTGTAGGACCTGTATGTTTTTATTTTAAAAAATGTAGATATAGTACTATCATAAACAGAATAATGACTACAACACAATTCAAAGGGAATTTGATTATTAATTATCTATAGTTTTATTTCCCCCTATCATAATTTTAAGGATATCATAAAATTTTATCTCCAAAAATACCCTTTAAATATTTTATTTTTTAAGCTGAATTTTAATGAGACATGCTTTTGATGAATGTTCTCATCTCTGTTCAGCTAGAGTTGGCCAAAGATTATTGATATTTTAGAGCAGGATTAAAGCAAATATGTCTGGCGCTTGTTTTTTTATAAATAAACTTTTCTTGGACTATACACATGCCCATTTGGTTATATATTACCCCTACCTTCTTTTGCTCTGTAAAGGCAGAGTTGAGCAGTGACAGTAGAGACCACATGGCCTGCCAAGTCCAAAATATTTACTAGAGAGTAATGACAGAAAAAATGTTTTCTGACCTTTGTTGTAGGATAATAACTGTGGCATGAAATATAAAGTCCAACTCTGTCTATAAACTGATGTCAGATACAGTATATGAAATTGAAATCATTACTTGGTTTTCTTCTGTGTCTATTAGGGCTTTATGTGGATAAAAGATGGTTCAAATTAAATGTGTTGATGGTGTGATTTCATGGAGAAATACATTTTTATCAATTAAGGTTATGAAAATCATAAAAAAGGAACACATCTTTAGAATTAAAATTGGAGGCGTTATAGCAAACAGTGTGAGGCTCTTTGTCTCATATTAATTCCTAGATTTGCTCTTTAGCTATCACAGATAGATTTTTAAAAAACTGACAGTGTAGATATATCAAGGGGAACACTTTGTAAAGTATAAGATTGTATAAGTACTATGTTCCACACCTGAAATTAATACAAAATAATATTAACTGTAAGCTGTAATAAAAAAATAATAAATAATTCTATATAATAAAAGGGTAATATGCATGGCGGAACAACCGGTCGCTATGATGCACACTGACCACCAGGGGGCAGACACTCAATGCAGGATCTGCCCTTTGGTGGTCATTGCATTCCCACAGGGGGAGCTCCGCTCAGCCACAAAGCGGGCTGATGGCTGGCAAGCGTAGCAGTGGTGGCAGGAGCCTCTCAGCGCTAAGCCATCAGTTGGACATCCCCCAAGCGCTCCCAGACTGTGAAAGGGTGCAGGCCGGGCTGAGGAACCCTCCCCGCCCCACCCTCTGAGTGTACAAATGTCATGCACTGGGCCTCTAGTAGCAATAAAAGGAGACTGATAGCCTTAGCCAGTTTGGCTCAGTGGATAGAGTGTTGGCCTGTGGACCAAAGGGTCCTGGGTTTGATTCAGTCAAGGGCAAGTACCTCAGTTACAGGCTGCTACCCAGCTTGGGCACATGCAGGAGGCAACCAATGGATGTGTTTCTCTCACATTGATATTTCTCTCTGTTTTTCCCCTCTCTCTTCCACTCTGTTTAAAAATCAATGGAAAAATATCCTTGCGTGAGGAGTAAAAAAAAAAAAAAAAGAGAGAGAGAGAGAGAGACTGATAAAAACTTATGGTAAGTTTGCTTCATAGTAAATTATAAAGTTTTATGACAATATCATATGGATACTTTTGAGAAGGTTAATATTTTGACTATCATAATAATTAGAATCAAGAAAATATTTTCTCCTCTTGGTCCTTAAAAGTTTTGCCGTGTTGATGAAATAATTGCATAGTCCGTTAGACTGTGCTTCATGAGGTCATGACCATGTCTGTTTTCTTGACTGTCCCAGCCATAACCAGGTCTAGCTCACAAATGGTGTGACTCGTGGAAGTTACATAATACATGGACTAAGCTGATGATAGAATGGCTCATAATTCCTCTTATTCGTGTTTCTTGTTCTCAAGAAGTGGTAGCACTACAAAATTATAGTTTTGTCCAAAGGTTGTCATCCTTGTTTACATTCACCCTGTGGTTCAAGGGTGTTGCCGGCGGTGTTCAGAGTTTGCCCTGCAAGTCCTTGCCCTGCATCACCGCAGGGTCCTGCAGTTATGTAAGGATCACATAGCCATAGCAGTGACAGTGCAGTGCACAGGACTTTCAAACGCCCCCGCCTCGACGTAGTTAGGCAGTTCTTCCTCTCTGAAGCTTGTACAAAGGAATTATGGCTCAGATTAGAAACGAAACCAAGGAGCAGAGCCCAACAGAAATACCAGATTGTACATAAAATGAGGTAGAATTGTTGTCACTTCACAGCTCATACATACACCATACTATATCAGGTGAAACATGAGTTGGGAAATTAATAATGAACTAACTTAGTCCATTGGATACATTAAGCCAGGTTTTAACCTCAATCCTGGAACGTCTTTATTAATACCAAATGCCTCTGAACTTGGTTGAAAAGTATTTAAAGAACAGAATGAAACACAATCTGTTTTTTTATTTTTATTGCTTGATTAGAACTAAATATATTTGGTTGTTAATTATCCAACTGGTGGTAATGCCGGTTTCTTTGTTAAAACTGATAAAGGCAAGTTTGGTTATGAAAATGTGTGGGGCATGTGTTTCCGCTCTGATGTTTTTATAAGCATGGGTAGTGTTACAGAGTAGCGGAAGGTCTGAAACGAGGCACCTTGGCACTTCCACTTACTAGCTGTGGAATACGGCCCACATTACTCAATTCATTAAATCATCACTTCTCTCACCTATGGAATAGGAATAACAATAGTATCCGCCTCCAAAGATTATTCTAAAAATTAAGTGATTTAATATACATAGAAGGCTTAGTAAAGTTCTTTGGACATAATAAATCTCAATAAATCATACCTATTAACAATACACACAGAGAGATTTAATTTTGTATGATGCCACAGGCCTCTGAGACATTCAGTACTGCAGTTTATACAGAATGCACAGCAAGTCAAGGGTAATAATATCCTGAAGAGTATGGTCACAGAGCTGTGTGGTAGGAAGAATTCCTAGGGAGGTAGGCTAGGATTCAGGAGACCTACTCACTAGTATGTGATCTAAAGTGATTTTTTTCCCCTTCTTTTCAGGCCATGGTTACATTTCTGTGTGTGTGGAAGTGGGGGAAAGATTGGGTTTATATTATATAGCCTTTCCGTTCTGAAATCCTGAAAATCTTTGAATCTTAAAAAAAAAATCATGTTAAATTTGAAACAAATTTGGAATGAACCGGTGAACCGGGGGGAGGGGGAGACAGCATAGCTTATTAGGCCAGAAAAAAAGAGCTGACAAACAGTAGTTGCGCTGTTTATCAGAAAGCGTGCTTCTTTTTTCCAACTGGATATTTTGCAACTGTTTTTGTAGAACAAGCATTTTGCTCATTCTGTAGAGCTTCAGGGGTATCATCCTCCCAAGGTATCTGCCTGCAGGAGTAGGCCATGAAGTTGATGATGTTAGTGTCTCTATATGCTCATATCTGTTCATATTTCTGAGAATGTTCGTGAGAAGCTAAAATGCAAAACAAAACACTGACTACTCTCAGCTCTCTACAGAAGTAGTTTTCTTTGTGACTCAAATGCGTCTGATAACATTTGGGGCTATGAAATGTACATGATTCGAACAGAGCTTTGTTTTCAAAGACAAAGATCCAAGGTTCATATACGGAAAACGGCCTTCTGATTGGAACTAGCATGAGTCTCATCTTGGGGAAAGCAGATGCCATGCAACATGGCTTTATAGCTTCTGGTTACCTTGCATGATGGAAGAAAATAAAATAAAAAGAAATTAACTTTTTTGCTTCATAGTGCTAAAAGACAACTTGGTCCTTTCGGATGCGTTTAGAAGTAGCAGCCAAGGTCATTCTCAGAGTATCAATAATAGTAAAGTTAAATATAGATGTCAGAACACATGGCCCTTCCTACCTTCAAAGTGTGATGGGCCTGCTTTGCTAAGACAGAATCTATGTGACATCACAAGTTCCTCCCATCTCAGCCTCCAGTCTGGTTTAGAAGTGGTCTTTCAGCATGCAGTATGACCCATTATTTTTTTAACCTTATTATAGTTATAGTCTGCTACCCAGACTATTTCCTGGTTGAGTATAAATAATTCAAACAATGATAATTCCAATAGTATGTTGTTGTTTTTTTTACCACATTTCAGGGTTTCCCAAATCCTTTAATATATAGTTTACCTCATTTGATCCCCCCACCATTTCTGGGGGCGTGAACATAACAAGTGTTTGTATTTCCTTCCTTCCCTCCCTCTCTTTCTCTTTTTAAAAAATAAAATCCAGAGAAGTTAAGTGACTTATTAATACTTAGTCATATGATTAACTAAATAGTAGTATTTGAACCAACATTCTGATTTTATAGACTGAGATTTAGTGTTCTACTTTCCGATTCAGGAAGCAGGTTAGTGGACCTGTAACCAAGGAAAAGATTTTTTAAGGTAATAAGAAAGCGATGGAGGATTTGGTCACCATGAATAAGAGAGCTGCAGCAGGCACTCCGTACATTCCTTTAAAGAGTTGATACACCCAATAGTTAATCCAAACGGAGCAGCTCAGATTTGCCAAGCCTCATTTCCTTCTAATCTTGGGTAATCTCAGGAAAACCACTAAAACCAATGGTCCCCCAGCTTTCCTTTCCCCTGAGATTTGTCTAGGTTTGAAGGATTGGCACATTATTAAATCAAGCATCGCAAATCATAGATGTACCTAGTCACAGCCAACAGAAGGACACCTCCTGCAGACAGTTCCCCCAGATCAGTAAATAAGATTTGTTATGTCTGTTTCCTGCGGCAGTGCATTGCAGCAGCTATTGACTGTTTGGCAGACTTGATCGATTGTTGAGGTCTAATGTGGTAAGCTGCTATGAGGAGTTCAGCCTTGGCCCTTTTTGGTTCATTTCACAAAAGCAAATATGCCTTGTCCATGGTCCTAGAGTCCATAGCCAAACAACGGAGCTTCTCCCGTGGCACTGAACCAGGGACACACTCTTGTAGGATGTGTGCATTCTTGTGAACTGGTTTCCAAGTGCATGGTCTGGACACAGGCTACTCCATTAGCATCTCAATGAACGTAGGCAAGTTACTTAATGTCTAAGCCTCTGTTCTCTCACCTGTGCAATGAAGTAATTCTCTCCCTGGATTTGGTCGAAAATTAAATATGACCATTTACTTAATTTTTTAGGATACTTCCTTTGCAGAGAAAGCATTCATGATAAATCAGGTTTGATACATTTGAATGTCACTGTCACATTATGTCAAAAGATACTGTATTATCAAAGAAGCTATGGAGTCTGGCCAGTGTGGCTCAGTGAGTGAGCATCAGTCCATGAACCAGGAGGTCAAGGTTCAATTCCCAGTCAGGGCACATGCCCCAGTTTGCAGGCTCAATCCTCAATAGGGGGTGTGCAGGAAGCAGCCGATCAATGATTCTCTCTCATCACTGATATTTCTATCCCTCTCTCCCTCTCCCTTCCTCTCTCTGAAAATAATAAAAAATGTTTTTTAATAAAAGAAGCCATGGAAAAAAGAGATGAAACAGTGAGCAACTGGTAACTGAATATTAAGGATTTAAATAGATCAATATATGTGAAATAATCCTTTGATTTTGGAACTATATCGTTTCAGAAAGATTTATTCATTGATAAAGCACACAAATAAAAATTAGCAAAGCAAAAAGGCATCTTACAGTTCCCTAAGTCTTACAGTTCACTTTATTTATTTTTTTAAAAAGAGCTGAGTGTTCAGAGTTATGGGTAACACAAGGCAGAACTCTGACATCCAGCATTTATTAGCCATTCCTCCCTACCGACCACTAGAGGCAGCACAGGATACTCCCTAATTATACAGCTCATCATCTCATGGCCAGGTGGAGGCATGGTTATAGGTTTGAAAGTTGCTAGGAATTTTCCCCCCTTAACTTTAATGTGCTTATATTTCACTTGGCAGTCAATTATTCTAAAGACTAGTAGCTACGGCCATTATATGGTCACTCAATGCAAAATCTAATTGCAACATTGGCTAAAGAGGGAAAACCAACATTGGGAAAGGGAACTATAAAAAATGACCACACCACCTGAAAAAATCAACTGTATTTTCTGTTCCAACTTGACCTTGCTTTACTTGTTGGAAAGACTTCTTAAACTTTTTTATGTCACAAACATGTAGATTAAAAAAACAACCTGAGATTGACTTACACATTTTGTCTTTCCTTACCTTTGTGCACTTGAAATCATTTTGTTTGTTTGTGTTATCAAATTGGGATATTATTCTGTATTTTAGTTTCCTATAAGAAATGTCACTGGGATTTTTTTCTGAATTAAGTCCTGTTCTTTTAATCTGCATTCCCTTTAGAAATTATGACCCATTTATTGAGAGTCTGTATGTTTCATTTAATGAATGCCTCAATCTTTGATGAGACTCACATGTAAGGAGATTCTTTAACAATAGTGAACTTCTCTAATATCAAAACATTTTTATGTTGAAATGATAAAAACTAAAGATTTCAATGTGAGGTTTCATTGATTTCCCCTCTTCTGCAGAAACAGGATGGCCGCTCTTTTTGGTAGATAATTCTCAGTGAGGAGAGCTCCATATAGCTTCCTGCATAAATTCTGAGTTTCTGGCAAATCTGTTTTCATTCACACAAGGGGTGATGTCTTAGCAAAGGCCAAATATAATCAATGTACTTCCAAGCAAAGCAATGTTGAATGGCAGGATAATTGAAGTAAACATCCGGTGAGTGAGTGCACTCGGTGAGTCTTCACGTCTCCTTGGATCGATTTTCCAGCCTCTTTTTCAATTGTTATTAGTTCAGCCTTAGCTCCCAGTCTCCTGAAGGGACCTCTAACCCACCTATTCAGTGCTCTTCTAGAAAGTGCCTAAGGACAGAGCAGTTTTCAAAATAGTGGCATTCAAACTTAAGCTTTCTTTACAGACTGAAACGGCAGTCTGTTTGTGTTCATCACCACTTCTAAATTCTGCCCTGAAGCTACTTCCTGTTCTTTGTTAACTTTATAAAACTCAAAGGAAGTTGTTAGGTTGGTGCCTAAGAAACTGCCTCTACTACGTGCCACAGCGATTGTTTTCAGTAATTAATAAATTCCACTTTGAACTACAATTTGATATTGGCATTTTGGTCAATAACTTGTGTTATAGGTACGACACAGAGAATTCTGGTTTAATTTATATATTGTAGTTTGTCGTATGCCTTCCCTTAGATCTGAAAATAATGTGCGTGCTTTAAAATGTCTTCTCCAAATGCCCAGTCCTTTATCCGTGCCTCTCTTTTGTTACCCTTCATGAATCAGGACATCTCTCTGTTATGTGGGTCACATTTAGAGCAACTTTCAGAAACCTTTGGCTGCTGTGGTGTGCAGTGTTTATAAATGTTATGCTCTCAAAAAATCATGAATAATTTTACAGTTGTGTAGCATCACCTATAAAAGACTGTTTCATGGTGGAGTCATGATAGTAATAGGTATGTTTCCAGTTTTCACAATCAAATGGACTTTCTACTAGGAACTGTTGTAAAAGTCAGGGAAGCCATGGGATTTTAATTGACAATTAAAAGCATTAGAATTCAGTTCTGACTGTGGATTTATCACTGAAGTATGGCAACGGGATGGTAATGTTCACAATTGCAGATGTCTGTCTGAGGCTCTCTTTCTAGACATGGATTAAAACTTTACATGTATTTTTCTTATTTATTATTTTACTAGATTCGGAACTTTTTCTTTCAAAGGGATTCTTTTTCATACTTTTTTCAAATATGTTTTTATTGAATTCAGAAAGAGGAAGGGAGAGGTAGAGAAGTTTAGAAACATTAGTGATGAGAGCCAATCATTGATTGGCTGCCTCTTGCACATCCCCTGGTGGGGATTGAGCACACAACCTAGGCATGTGCCCTCACTGGGAATTGAACCGTGACTTCCCAGTTCATAGGTCGATGTTCAACCACTGAGCCACACCAGCCAGACTGTTCATACTTACCCATATTTTTAAAGTTTTTTCCCAAAGACTTAGTATTCTACAGACTGAAAAGGATGTTGTTTTAGATATAAAATAGTCTTGTATAATTTATGTTAGAAATAAGAAAGATTTTTCTAGGTGTGATGATTGGTCTTTAACCTCCCTATCGCTGTGGTTTTAATGTAGAATAGTATGGTCACCTCTGCCAACAGAATAAATCTATTCACGAGCGGTACCCCTATAATGATGTATGTGATACATACATGAGGTTGCTACTCTTCGATCATCATAGACAAATCTTTTTGTTTTACTATGAAACTAACCACAGTGCGGTAAGATATCTGTATGAGTACACTGGTAACATCAGGATTGTCACCATAATCTGATTATCATTAGCTTAACTATTGTGGACTAACAATTATTAATATACCCTTAAAAAGAGCAAAGAAGTACATTAGAAGATGCAAAAACTTGGGGATACTCAAGTCACCATAAAAAATAAGAATTTCCTCCTTCTTGCCTTCTTTCCGTAATAACTGTGTGTGTGTGTGTGTGTGTGTGTGTGTGTGTGTGTGTGTGTGAAGTCTAAGTGTGAGATACAATGTTAGGTCATTTGGATATACTGGTAGATAATACAACTAAAAGAACCCCAAGGCTGTAGTGGAAATCGGGGCCTACAGAATTGAAATTCACAAATAACTCTGTAGTAAAATACCAGTTTTTAAAAAGTTTAGTGGGAGAACTCTTCTGTGTAAGATAAAGCTGATTTTAAAGAAAGAGTGATTAACTCTCTCAGAGGAGGTCAGAAGATGTGATACCTGAGCTGGTTTTCCTTGGGTGAAAAATGGGATAGAGGCTTTCTAGGTAAAAGGAACAGCATGTGTCCAATTTGCAAAGTAATAAACCTGATGTTCAGGGATGTACACGTGGATTGATATTGCTAAACTATACTGTATAAAATGAGGAAGCCTGGTAGAAATGTTACTGGAAAGCTATTTTATCTTCCAAGACATTGGGAGGAATGAAAAATCATTGAAGTACATATAGATAATCATATTTAATATATGCTGTCTATCTGTCTGACATTACATTGGTTGTTACAGTACTTTAATTAAAGAGTGAATTGCCTATGCCGTGTTTTGTGCCTTATTTTGAGACTAATGCAAAGTGAATGAAATAAGAAAGATCTAATACTTCATTTATGTGGTGTTGCCTCATTTATTTCCATAGCATCTGTAACGGTAACTATAGCTGGTATAAAAAGGAGCCGCAAAGCCTCTTCAGAGAGAGAATAGCCTAGAAGAAATTGGTGTTCTAGAAAATTAATCCTGCCTTACTTACACAATGATGGTTTACAGATTTGCATGCCTTATTTTTATAGTACTAGCAGAAATGCGACGATTCTGGGTCGTGTGCAAAGATGACCATCAATAGTAGAACTAGTTAAGAGCAGAGAGGGAGACTAATTTGGCCTACACTATGTCGCATCAGTGTTAGGGCAACATACTGTGCACTTATTGTTCTTTTATTACTAGCTGCACCCTTCGGGTCTCTGTGTAAAGCACAGGCCCAGTCTCATTTGCTCTTTAGAAACCTGGACAGTTTATTTTCTTTATTATAAACTTAATTAGAAATTACTTACCTGTTTGTCTTAGGGTCCATCTGCTTGCTAAAGTGGCAACTGCTTGAAAGGAGGGACATCGTCTTGAGAGGCAAGGCGTGTGGTATTCTGTCGGGCTCTGTAGTGTAGTGTTCAAGGGTCCTGCATTTTGGGTCAGATACATTTGGTTCAAATCCTAGCCTCCATCCCTGGAGCCTCATCTATATAATGAGGCCAGTTTGCTACCCATGTTCATGTTGTCTTGCTTTACTTGTCACTTGTCTTCCCATCTAGAGTGCAAGCTTCATGAGAACAGGAAGCTGGACAGGTAGTTTATGTCTCACGTGCTTAGGGCGCTGCATGGCAAACTACCCATTCTTAAATATCTGTGGGGTAAATGAATTAGGGGCAGCATAGGCAGCTGCATAGGGTTTTTGGAAGGGTTAAACAAGTTTATGTCTTTAACACTGTTAGCCTCGTGCCTGTGACAGAGTAGGCAATTAATTTCAAAAAAGTCATTGTATTTGATAGCTAATATTAAAGCAGTTTTTATCTTACGACGGTTTTTAGCCCTGGCCTGTGTGGCTCAGTTGGTTGGACATTGTCTTGTCTTGTGCAACAAAGGGTTGCAGGTTCAATTCCTGGTCAGGGCACTTGCCTGGATTTCAGCTCAATCCCTGGTAGGGAATGGGGGTGGGGGACCTTGGGGAAGTAGCCAATAAATGTTTGTCTCATATCAATATTTCTCTCTCTTTCCCCCCCCCTTCCTCTCTCTATAAAAATCAATAAACTTTTCTTAAAGAAAAACAATATTTAGTCCCTTTTGTCCAAGTCTTTTTGTGTACATCTGTTTCCGTTTCTCTTGGATGAATATCCAATATGAAATGGGGTTAGTGTGTGTTGGTGGAGATACATATGTTTAACTTGGTAAGAAACTGCCCAAGTCTTCTTCAAAGTGGTCGTTTCGTTTTACACTCCCACCAGCAGTGTATGGGAACGTGGTTTGCTCTGCATTCTTGCCAACCGCTGGTGTTCTTTATAAATTTAGCCATGCTCCTGGGGGTGTGGTGTTCACTCATTGTGGTTTTAATATGCATTTTCTCTGCTGACTAATGCGGTTGTGCAATTTTTCATATGACCAGTTGGCATATATTCTTTTAAGAAGTGCCTGTTTTAGTCTTTTGCTCATTTTTAATTGGGTTGTTTGTCATTTTATTATTGAGTTGTAGCAGTTATGTACACATTCTGGGCACAGTACCTTATGGTGTGTGTGTGTGTGTGTGTGTGTGTGTGTGTGTGTGTGTGTGTGTGTTATTTGCCTATCTGTGGCTTGCCTATTCATTTTCATAACAAACATTCCCCCCCCCCAGTAGTTTTCTTTCAAAATAATTTTAGATTTACAAAGGAGTTACAAAGATGGCACAAAGTTCCCAAATATCCTTTTGCTTGCATCCTCTATTATTAACATGTTACATAACATTTTCAAAACTAAGAAAGTCACATTGGTACAATAGTATTAAATTCCCTAGTGTTCTCACCAGGGAGCTTTGTGGTTGCTGCTTTTATGTTTAGGTCTGTGATCCAACTTGAATTAATATTGTCCTATGGATTGAGGTAGGGAATCAAGGTGGGTTTTTTTTTTTTTTTTAATGGGTAACTAGTTTTCCAACATTATTTGGTATTTGTTTGAACAATCAACCCTCTCCTATTGTATTGCTTTTACTCCTTTGTTAAAAGTTAAAATATATAACCATGGGCCTATTGCTGCATTCTAGTCTGTACCATTGTTTGTCTCTTATGAAAACGTTATCTTGCTTACTGTAGCTTTACATGATGGGCCCATAAACTTCTTTAAAGGGGAAAATAGTATGTATTTTAGGTTGCAGGCTATCAGGTCTCTTAAACTTCTCAGCTCTGTTACACCACTAAAACTTTACAAACAAACAAGCATACAGTCTGTGGGCAATTTTTTTGCTGATTCCTGCTTTAGAGTTAAGACTTCAAATCAGGTAACGTAAGTCCTCCAATTTGGTTCTCCTTTTTCTTAATTGTTTTGGTTATTCTAGGCCCTTTGTAGATTCGTATAAATTGTGGAAAAAGCATATCAATTTCTGAAATAAAAACAACAACTCTGGAAGACTTAGTTTGATTGCACTGAACTTATAGATCAATTTGGGGAGAATTGACACCTTAACAATATTGTGTCTTCCAATCCATGTGCATGATATATTTCTTCATTTATTTAGACCTTCTATAATTTATCTCATGACTGTTTGTGTCCAGGTACTGCACAAGATTTGTTAAAATGTTCCCTAAGTATTTTGTGTTTTGCATGTTTTTATAAATGTTCTTAATGTTTTTAATTTATTTTCCTGTTGTATCATTGTTAACCTTGCTTTCTGTGAGCTTTCTAAATTCCCTGATCAACCTTAGTACTTTTGTTTGTAGGTTCTTTAGGATTTTCCAAGGCTTTCTTTATTGTTGTTGTGATTAAAATCTAATTTAATTTTGTTGCTATCAGAGAACATTATGTATGACATCATTCCTTATAAAATTTAGAAACACTGAATATTCTGCGTTTATCTTAGTAAACATTCCATATGTGCACTAGAGAATTATGTGTTGCTCTATCAATATTAATTAGGTGTTTTGGCTTTAGAGTCACTCACACTTTCTTTGATTTTTTTGGTCTACCTTATTTATTAACCACCTAGAGAAGGTTGTTAAAATTTCCAACCATAGTTGTGGATTTAGTGTGATTCTCCCTTTAGAGCTATCAGTGTTTATTTCATATGTTTCAAAGCTATGAAATTAGATGCTACACATTTCATGTTGCCTTTTTGATAAGTTGGTGCTGTGATTAGTGTGACATTCCCTGGTTATCTTTAGTCAGATTCCTTGTCTAGATTTTTAATTTGTCAGTTTTAAATGCAGTCACTTCAGGGTTTTTGTTTGTTTGTTTTGGAGATTGGGGTAACCTGAATCCGCGATGGCCTCTTTGAGTCTCCCCTGCATGATGAGGGAGACCCTAAAGTCTCTGTTTTCTGGCTTGTTGGGTGTTTATTGGACCAAAAAGAAAAATTAACTTGTTCACCCTATTTTATATTCTGATTTAGATAATATTTTTTCCTCAATATATTGAAGTTACACTTAGGTTTTCATAACATGATGGAAATATAAATACTTTTAGATTATATATAATAGTTTATATCTATATATATCTATGTTCAGCCTAAGTGACTGAACAACCGGTTGCTATGTTGTACACTGACCACCAGGGGGCAGCCGCTCAAGCTTCCCCCTGGTGGTCAGTGAACTCACACAGTGGGAGCGCCGCTCAGCTGACCAACCTGTCCTGGCCCACCAGCCCGGTGGCAGCCACTCACTCTCTGGAAATGGGCCAGGCACCGACGGACCAGCGCCGCCGGCATGATCCTGACAGCGCTGCCGGCCTCCTGGAAGTCGGCCTCGGCACCGCGGCCGCTTCCCCTCCGTAGATGCTCCGGAAGGAAGAAACAATATAAAAGCGGCCACCAGGTGGCTCCTGACAACCAGTGTGAATGTCAGTGGGAGGAATCTGGATCCCAGGCTGGCGAGGGTGTCCCACGGCCCGTCCAGAGGGCTGATGGGGTCCTGACACGCCTCCCCGCCTTGGGACCCCACTTGTGCAGGAATTTGTGCACCGGGCCTCTAGTATAATAATATTTACATTAACTTACAAGCATATTTATATATAAGAATAAAATTATATAAAATACAAATATAAAACAATTACAATTCTTTAAAAATATAAAATAACTTATTTCACAAATTCTTTTTTATATTATGCATACATTTTATATGTGAATATAAAGTCATTTTAACAATGAAATGAAATCTCATTGTTAAGGTAGTTAACCTAGCACTCCAACTTTCTTTTAGTTATAGAGAGAAGAAATAGATAAATATATAGATTTACATACAGATCCATGCACACAACTCCTAAAAGGAAATGTCAATGTCAAGGAAATTTTACTAGGTTATTCTTGGAAAATAGACTAGGTATCTGTGTAATATTGAATATGTGTAGCAGTAACTTAAGACTAAACACTTAAGTATAGGTCTCTAAAACTCTGTCATTAACGTAAAAAATAAAAGCATAATTAGATCACTATCTTTTAAGTTGTCAAAAGGAAAAGTAGCACATTTTAACATTTTGGAAGTAAAGTACTCAAAAGGCTATTGCAGTTTAAAATGGATAATGGAAAATTACAACTGTCTATTTAAAGATTTGTGGTTGAAAGGTAATTAATTCTACCTTGCTAAAGGCAAATTATTTTCTCCTCCTTTGAATTCCACTCAGAGCAATTTTTTTTAGTCTTTTTCTTTTCTTTCTTTTTTGCAACAAAGACTTGGCATAAAGAAGATTTTTGTAAGGCAAGTCAGGCTTCCTTTGAAAGGTAAATCTCACACATGTGCATAGCTCTTTGTATTTTCTCCTTGACTTGAGGATAGTTGTATAATTTAGCCAATGGTATTTCTTTTTAAATATATTTTTATTGATTTCAGAGAGTAAGGGAGAGGGAGAGAGCCATCGAAACATCAATGATGAGAATCATGGATTGTCTGCCTCTTCCACACCCCCTACTAGAGATCAAGCCCCCAACCTGGGCATGTGCCCTTGACCAGAATCGCACCCAGGACCCTTCTGTCCTCAGGCTGATGCTCTATCCACTGAGCCAAACTGGCTAGGGCTGCCAATGGGTTTTAATGTATATTTAAAAAAACACACACACCAAAAAAACACACTTATTCAAGAACTTTAAGGGATTTCACTAAATACTGAAAATTTGTTATTCAAAACATTCCATGTACTAGATAATACATGTTCATTTTAAAATAAATATATCAGGAAAAAATAATAGTGTGAGTTTAAAAGATTTGGGGAAAATTTGTGATCTTTCTTAATAAGTTTAGAAACATCTTTTAATTATATAAAACCTGAACTAGGAAAGCATTGATCAGTAGGCTCCTTTGAATTAAGTGGATGTTTACTTTACATTGAAAAGAATATTGTGCACATGATTCTATGATTATTGAAAACTTAAAGGAGACCCATGCTGGTAGCTTGATGTCATTCAAAGGGGCTTATAAAGTAAGAGAAGGTAGAAGAAAAGAAATCAATAACAATATCAGCAACAAAACACAAGCAAATAAAAATGTCCATTCACCAACTCCTCATTAAATATTACCCAAAATAATGTCACTTTACATACATTTACTAGTTAATCCACACAACAATCCTATGATGTTCATTTTACAAAGGGAGCCCCATTTACTAGATCCTTAAATCAATGTTCTTTCCATTATTCCACATTGACTTCAAGGTCATTCACTCCGGCCCCTTAGTTTTATACTATGAAAAAGAAAGAAAAAAGAAGGGGAGGGGAGGGAAGAGGGAGGGAGGGAGGGAGGGAGGGAGGGAGAGAGGAGAAAAAACACACAAAAACAGAAACAGAGTCCCAGAAAGATTGGGATAGAAGGACTTGTATGCATGCATATAAGCATAACCAATAGACACAGACACTAGGTGGGTGAGGGCATGTGCAGGGGGGCGGGTGGCCGGGGAGAGGTCAATGGGGGAAAAAGGAGACATATGTAATACTATATGTAATACTTTAAACAATAAGGAATTTTAAAAAAAGATAGGGATATTTAGTTTATGTAAGTAAGTGGCAGGTTGGATATTCAATTCCAAGCCTCCCCAGTGCTTTCCCCTGTAACAGACACAGCAATGTTATCTGCAGATTGATAGCCCTCATCTTAGGAAATGAACTTGGGGAGAACTTACATATTTAATTTTTTATAAATCTGCAAATCTGCACTCGCAAAACCCTGGGGACTTTCTACCACTTGCCTTGTTTTATTGCTATGGATGACTTCTTTTTTTTTAATCACTCTCCTAGCTCTTAGCTTAGGATTTGAACCATGAAATCAATTTCCCTCTGAGTGTAAAGAGCTGTAAGAGATAGTACTTTAAAAATATATATATTAATAGAGATAAGCAAGGCAATTAGTGTGTTTTCATATTCACCATAATCTGTGTCCCTCCTTCTCCACTCTAGAAAGAAGACAAACTACTTGACTTTTTCATGCTTCTCTTTTATCCAAAATATCCAGTGGTCGTTGTGATAAATGGCTTGAAAATGTTCCTTCGAAGCTTCTTGTAGTACTAGAGAAATTATTTTTATTGTATGTTAATATTTGTTTAGTTGATTGTTTTCAAAATGCTACATCGTCATTAAAAGGCATGGTGTTGGTAGTATTTGCAGAGGTACTAGTAATTCTATTATTTAGAGATGGTCACATTCCATATATTTTATTAATTTCAACTCTCCATTGGAATCGTAAACTCTTGAATAATTAGGAGAAAGGCCAGGAACTTTCAGAGTTTACAGTGTCTCGTAGAGGAGTAAGTAGCCTTGTTTTTGTCCCTTATTCTACAGAGGGAGAAATGAGCCTCAGTTGGAATGATTTGCTCAGGGTCATTCTGACTGCTGGTTTAATGCAGACCTTGTGGGCTCTTAATTTTTTAAAAACCTTGCTAATTCATTCCCTGTTTTCAAAATGAGATGCTCTTTGCCTTGTGTGCAGCACCTATGATTTGGTAGTAATTTGGGCCTTGGGAAGTGGTTCATGTTTTGTCTCTCAAATAAGAGAGCTGACCTCTTAGTCTTCTGTTTAGAATTACGTTTGAAATATAGTGATTGATAAGCTAGTATTGGAGAAAGGGATTACTGTGTAGTCTTTGAAAAAGGGTGCCTTTCAGAAGAACCTGATGGATTACTGACCTTGATTTGCTGAGTGGGATTTATTAGTTTTTCAAACAAAACTTAAGGTTATTGCAGCTCCAGAGTATCAAAGCCAATAGAAATACGGGGATGTGATATTTTTGGTTCCTAACTTATTTTAAAGCAAGCAATGACATTGGTGCTATTTTAAGTATGGCTAGCAGAAATTAAATAAAACAAAATAAGTTAAATCTGTCTTAACTCTTCTTTAAAGGAAGAGCAGTGGGTCCTCAAAGACATTGAGAGTTAACCTAATACATTTATGTGACACACACTCATTGCTATTTGAAGACGTAAAAGGATCAATTATGATGTATTTTAAGGCATCCGTTTCAGTCATCCTTTTCCTATATCCATCTCCTTTACATCTGTCACACAACAAAAAAATGCTCAAAGATTCATGCAAAGCCTCCTAAATGTCACAGTCAGGTCAAATCAGTATTTCCCATAGGCAATGAAGTAGCATTTTCATGACCGCACTACTTTGCATAGCTTTTCAAAGAAAAGGAGAGGTGAACCATTGTTTACCTACCTCTCGACTTACAACAGTTTATTATTTCCAAATGTTTCTCTAAGAAACATCCCAAGATCTCATACTGAAGACAGTCAAGAAATCCTCCAAAACCAAAGGCAGAATTACTGGAGGCTTCCTCAGTCAAGACCAGTTTGAGGGCAGGCCAGCAGCCCAGCTAGCAAGGGAGTAAAATAAGTGACCTTCCAGGAGGCCTCTGCCTCTTCTAACAAGTAACTTGGAACGTAACAAAACTCAGCTTGTGTGACATAGAGCGAGAAGCAGAGCTGCCGGGGACAAAGGGCTTTTGTGACAAGAATGCTGTGTTGATACTATTGTCTTGATCATACTATCTCACACTCTAGGTTTTAAAGGTCATCCGCATCACAGACTGGCTGCCTTCTGCCCCAGCTCGCTGGGAAACGGTAGTCACTGTTTAACAAAGAAAAAGGCAGCACATCTAAACTTGAGTTCCTGTGGAACTGCACGATCCCGACCCGCTGATTTCAGATTAGATTCTGCCAATGCGATACAACACTTCAGCAGTCTTAATGCCTGGGCTCAGTGCTGCTCTCTCCCAGGCAGTGCTTGCTCACGGCCATCACTGCCCCCGGGGCTGTGCCCTGCAGGTTGAGCCCTCTCCAAGCCTCAGCGGTCAGGGCTTGGGAGAAGTTTACCAGACGCTCAGTGAGTTATTGCTGAGATTCCCTGCTGCCTTATGCACTTAAAAAAGGAAGATAATCATATTAAAAATCTTCCTTGAGCCTGAAACATTTTTTTTAAAATCTAAAGCCTAACAGAGGGACTCATGGAGTGAGAGTTCACCTTGGGGGAGGGTCAATACCTTTGAACTCAGTTTCTAAGGCTTTCATACATACGATTCAAAAATTCCGCCTTGAGGAGTATCTCCCCCTCACATTTTGGATATTATTGGGTTATTCGCTTTTTTAATGGAGAAAAAAAAACTAAAGGATGCCTGAGAGGAGCCTGAGTCTTATGGGGGAACAAACAACAGCTATTATTGTGTAAAAGCTATATCCAATATAATAATACATATAAACTATTCCCTCAAGAAATATTTTGCGACATGTATAAAAATGTAATATTTAAGAATGCTCCTTGCAAAGTAATCAGGTTAGTAGAAAAAACTGTACAAAAGAAGAAAACTACATTAATCAGTAAGAGAGTATTGGTTTTTCTCTAAATTAAGGAGACTCCTTTGTAAACATTACCAAAGGACTTGTATGCCTGCATATAAGCATAACCAAGAGACACAGACTGCAGCGGGCAGAGGGCCTCTGCTAGGGGGTAGGAGTGGGTGGGGAGAGATCAATGGTGAAAAAGGAGACATATGTAATACTTTCAACAATAAAGAATTAAAAAATAAAATAAAATGATATATTTTAAATTTAAAATGTTACAAAGAAGCATGCATAACATAGTTATATAAAATTTTATATTTATATTTCTTTTCTGGAGGATTATGTAACAGTCATTTAACAGTGGCTGTTTCTAGGTGGTGGGTTATGTTTTAGTATTTTCTCCTTTATATTTTTTTCTGTGGTTCCTAGTTTTTCTATAATTGTTATGTCTTATTTTAACAAGAAAAACAAATCTATTTTCACTTTGAGAAAATTAATCTTATCTGGAGACTAAATAAATTGAAAAATTAAAGTGTACAGAGGTACTGTGGACCTTACACTCGTCTGGGAATTTTGAGGCAGTTTGGTGGCCAGTTCTCAATGGTCTGTCAGCCTTGGAACAGGGAGCTTGGGAAGTGCTTCTCTCCCTGGCTAACAGCCCTCTTTTCACCCCTGCTTCCCAGTGTGAGCTGTGACATCATCCACGCCGTCCAGTTAGGGGTGGAAATGGGATGTTCTCCTTGATTATAGGAAGTGTCCTGTGACGATTCAGTGCAGTGGATCAGAGGGAGCATACGGAGCTTATCTGCTTCAATTTATTTTCATTTTCCAACTCATCACAGAAAACATAGGGGGTGAAATCATGACATCCCCTTTCTTGTGAGCCACCAACTCCTGAGGAGGCCTCACTCTGTGTCTGTGGTTGAGGTGTGTCTCAGACTGTGTTTCTGGTTCAGCTAATAACATGGTTGCAACTCCAGTAAAACCTACAGAAATCTTACTTTTCTGGTTACAATTATAATCATTGAGCTTGAATACCATTCAGCCTCTGGAGTATGAATCCACTATGTTGAGATGACATTTACTTTCTCAAGGGTACCTTAATATAGCAGAAATGCAGGGTGATTCAGGGCAACTGTCTCCAGATTTTTATCCAGAATAATAACCTGTAAAAAAATCCTTCAAAATGAGTTTTAAAACAGAAACTTAAAAAATAAAAGTTCTAATGGCATTAAATCATTCATTGGTCTTCAATTTTTTCCTCTAAAAATCCCTTTTCCCTTTTTAATAGTATTTTGTTATGGAATAATAATTGATATTTCTTTCTGAATTATTTTTATTTTTTTTCAGATGTGTAGGATTCAAACTACTATGAATACTATAGATAATAGATAATTCTCATGAGCATATGTGGTAGAACTTAATCAAGAACATTTCCCTATAATAGTGTTCAATTAATCTAACATTAAATCACACAAAACAACGTAATACTTGTGAATTGGATTTTTAAGTATGTAGATTACAGTTTTAGGAGTGGCTGGATGTTAATTTGTGGCAGCAGTAACAACAGCAACCACTTTAAACATGGAAAACCTTGTAGTCAGTTAAAATGTTAAATGTCAAGCTAATGGGAAAGAGAGGGTTAAGAAACTAGAACCAATGAAAAGGCATTTTTATACAATAGTTTTCTAAGTTTTTATTGCTCATATAATTATAGAGGTTCTGGATAATGGATTATTCTCTCTCTCTCTCTCTCTCTCTCTCTCTCCCTCTCTCCCTCTCTCCCTCTCTCCCTCTCTCCCTCTCTCTCTCATCTCTATCTCTCTCTCTCGAGGAGGAGGAGGAGGAGGAATCATGAGAAATGGCTATGGGATGTTTGTTTATTGACTTGAATTTTTCTTTAAGTAGAGTTTTAAAAGAAACAAAGGCATCAAGTAGCATTTCAGGTTTGCAAATGTACAATTTCCCAGTAACTTTTAATAACATTATATACCATCTGGAGAAATCTTGAGTGGACGATATGGTACAAAATTTGACTTCATATTTAATGCTTCCCCACATAGAATAGTACATTTACTCTTTGCGATTCAGGAGATAATAGGAAAATGTTTTCAGTCCTCAGTCATCTCTTACATGCACACCCATGCTTGCACACCCTCACAAGCATACATATCAGCAAATATATCCCCACTGTTTTCGAATTGTTAAGGCAAATTTGTGCGTCTAACCATGGGTCAACTCATTTAGATAATATACGGCTTCACATTATACTCATGATTCGCTTTTCATATTGGAACCAGGGCTGTAGAAGAGAAATTAAGGCAATCCTCAGAATCTCTCCTTATATATTAATGCATAATCGAGTAGGTAATTCCCACATGCTTCTTTTTTTGTCATCAAATGTAGACAGTCATAGAAGGGCATGTAACAATCTGGTCATTGATATTATTTTTCTTATGTGCTTCTGATTACATTATAGACTCATTGAAAGAGATGTCTTCCTAAAATTGTTTTATTAACACGATTAAGCCAGTGCTCAGTATGTGATCACTGGATGAATGGAAAACAGAAAATAGATATCTATTGTATGAAAGAGCCACATAGCAAAAGATATTGCTGTCATTTATTTACTTTTTTTTATTTGAAAGGTACATAATGAACATCAGTTTTAAAGCACCAAACATCTTTTTTTTTTTTTTTTTTTTTTTTTTAGTTCATAACAGCCTTTATTACTTCCAAAGTCTAACTCTTTATTAGTTTATATTTCCTTCTTGGCTTTTATAGGCATTTGAGTTTGAGATCTTATTAGAGACAATTGACCTGGTGCACAAATTTGTGCACATAGAAAGGAAATTAATTAGAAGAAATATTTTAATATCGCTATTTGCCCTTTCTCTATAATAGAAGTGTCAACCAAATTCATGATCAACAATGACAAATCGAAACAGACACATGCAATTGGTGCCAGCAAGAGCTTTATATGTATCACACATGTGTGAGTCAACTTAGCCTTTTATAGATATAAAATAAACTTGCTTAATTAGACCTGCTTTCTGATTTAGCTAAACTTTTTCCAGCCCAGTGAAGCACCCCAACTTCTCTTTCAGGTAATTGTCAGCAACACAGCAGTAATTGTCAACATGAAGCAGATTATTATTGTACATCACACAGGGAGAACAAAGGGTAAAATATTTAACTGCAGCAGTGTTTGACTATATTCTGTGCAGTGAGAAAACCTGAAGTCATTTTCAAGGTCCATCATTTCTTACTTCTTTAGGTCAAGTTTCTAAGCTTTATAAGCTCCATTTTCTGGCTAATGAAAAGAAAATAGGATTCCATTGAGTCTCCTATCTAACTACTTCAGGACTTCTATGAGGATCAAATGAGATGAGGCATGGGAAAACGCTTCACAGACATTTGGTTAAAGTGTGAAATGTTTCCACCTGGCTATAAAGGAAGTGGTGTTCCTGGGCTGAAGGAACTGCAAGGAGGTTAGTCACTAGGGAAAGGAAGCTGGGTGTTGCTATGTGACATCATTACTCGGTGCCCACAGTGACCATTTCCAAACTGGGCTGGGCTGTGGGCCACAAATTTTGCACCATGGGGTCTTGGCAATGTCAGCTGCAATTTGGTGGACTGTTGCTCCAGGCTGGTGGCAGGGCCTATGTCCCACTTGGGAAAAGCCAAGTGTTGCTTTGTGGGCACCAGGTCCATGGTGCTGTTTCTCTGTAAATGGCCAGTGCATGTCACAGCTGCACCTGTGTTGAGTGTCTGCCCCCTCGTGGTCATTGCACATCATAGCAACTGGTTAGATGAGCGGAGGGACATTTAGCATATTAGCCTTTTATATACATATAGATAGATAGATAGGTAGATAGATAGATAATTTCTTATTGTGACTATAGACATATATTTCACAGTGTATTTAAAGAAATATATACCATATTATGTAATGTTTTATGACCCAAGAATCCTTCAACATTAGAAAGTATATGTGCAGTTCAGTATACTAATAGAGTAAAGGCAAAATATATTATCATCTCCATAGATGCTAAAAAGGTACTAGTAGTTCATTAAGTTGGTCAGATACCACATAAATATATAAAATTTGGTAGCTTTCCACTGTCTTAGCAGTCATCCATTAAAATGTGATAGAAATATACATTGAAATATGCACAGTTATTTATGAAAAGAAGAACAAAGCTGAATGTGAATAATTTTACAAAAACACATTTTCTTGGAGCCATGTTATAAACACCTCAGTTCTCTCCAATTGATGTGAAAATACAGAGTTGCCATCAAAATCTCAGTGGGATTTCTTAAAAGTGAGAATGAGTCTTTCAACTCAGAGAATAAATTTCTGAATTAAGTTGATTAATGAAACTTAGTGTATGAAAAATGGCATTTCAAATCAGTGGGGAAAGGGATGAAATACCTAAAATGATTAATGGTTATATTATAAAATGTGGGATTAATAAAAAAGAAGATTTTTTCTCTTTTTTTCAGACTCTGGGCAGGGAAAACCACTTGGAGCTAAGTGTTATTATCTATACTGTGTAAGCATTTAATTTTTACCAATAAGGAAAAAATAGAAAACTGAGAAGAGACATTAATGTCAAATTAATATGTGAAATGTTCCTCAGCCTCAGTAGTAATTAAGGGGATGATAAAGTAAAGTAATAAAGAGATATCACCTTATTTTTGGAAGACATTAAAATATCATTAGTATTCTAAACAATTCAAAGTATTTGGTGCTGGCTATTTGATGGTATCTATCAAAATAAAAAGTACAGCATTTTTACTGAAATGATATTTGTTTGAAATGATATTTGTTTCAGAATTATTTGTCATAGGAAAAAAAAAAACATTGAAAGCAACATAAAAGTACCTCAGTGAGGGAATGAATATATAAATTTTTGTAAGCCAGTACAATAAAATAGTATGTAGAAATAAAAGAATAAGGTAAATTCACATGTACTCATTTGAAAGATATCTTGGTGTATCATGAAGTGAAAAGGCCTGTTGGAGACAAACATGTCTAGTCTGATCCCATTAGACCCAGACCAAGTTGTGTACAGTGGCTGCGTGTGGGATGTGGGTGTAAAATTGATGAAGAAATAACATTTCCTTTTTACATTATGCACTTAAAAAGACAAAGAAAAGGAAAGGAATGCAAAGTCCTATCCATATGGAACATACATGGATTGCAGCAAAGTAGGATGAATAACAGGAAGACCTTTTAGAAGCTGTCTGCCTTAATCCAAGAAGTAGATGCTCATTTATGGACTGGGGGTCTGAATGAGGGGAAGGGATTGGTTCTGTGGATAATTAGAATGTAGGATCACCATGATTGGATAGAGAGGGAGAGAGAGAGAAAGGACGAACACCTTGAGACTAATTTTTTAATTAGTAAATTAAGACCCTCTTCCTGGATTGTAGATATGATGGAAGTATTTGGAGAATTTGGCTACCATGTGTTAAAATTGAGTGATCAAGTTTTATTTTTAAGTTCTGAAATACGAATGATTTACTTTCTGAGATCTTGGACTGAAGGCATTAGGTTGTTACTTAAACATGATTAAAATATGGGTGTGTAATCAGAGTTCACAAACATGCTATACTTTTTCCCTATTTGGAACATGGACTTAGTTATTCATCTGTTTTTGCATCTGAGTTAGAGGGAGTCCCCCTCCCTGGCACACCACTTTATTTATTGACCGCTCCACACAGTGATATTAGGTGATCAAGACCTGATATGTCAACTGCCTCATGATACTCATTCTGTCCTGTTGATGTTGGAAAGTAAAACAGCTGCTCTTTTATAGAATGCAGTGCGTGTGCAAACAGAATTCCGTTTTACTCAATTTGCTCTAAGACAATCTCCAGGACTAAAGGGAATAACTTTCTCAATTGAGAATTTTCTAGGCAAACCTCTCTTACTTTTACAATGAAGAACTCTTGGAAGGCTAATCACACTTCTTTGTTTTGAAGATTCTGAAAGGGATGCTGCCCACTACACCATTGGGCAAATATCCTTCAAAAATGGGCAGGGCAGTTTCTGAAGAAAGATATTCAAATGGGGGAGGGGCATATGGCTTATGATACAATTAAGAACCTTTTCAGAAGTGCAATGAAATGCTAGCTTGAAGAAAAATTGCTTTTAGGTGAAGAGATTATGAAGTACAAACTGGTAGTTACAAAATAGTCATGGGGATGTAAAGTAGAGCACAGGGAATATAGTCAATAATATTGTAATAACTATGTATCGTGCTAAGTGGGTACTGAAAATAAATATCAGGGGGAACACTTTGTAAAGTATATGATTGTCTAATCACTATGCCATACACCTGAAACTAATACAAAAATATTGAATGTAAACTGTAATTGAAAAATAAAATTTAAATAAAGACAGTGAAGTAAATTTTTAAAATTGCTTTTAGACATAGCATGGAGAACCTAAGACAATCTCAGATCATTTATTTCTGAAATCGATAGTCACAGGCACTGCAATGGTCACACAAGTGAACACACTACAGCTGACATGAACATACCCCACTCACCCCCAAACCACTGAAAACATTTGTTTTGGGGACAGGTTTCTTTTTTTCCCTGAAATCTGGCAATCACCTTCCCTTCTTAAAGCACAAACATTGGATTTTTCCCACCTACTACAAAAAGCATTTTCCTAGCTGCTGCCCTATAATCCATGTTTGATTGAGTTTAGAGCTTAAATCTATAAGAACAGTTCAGTCTCATACCGAGAAGGAGCTGAAGTGTTATAACCAACAAGTGGAGAACTTTTAATAAGCCTCAGGCTAAACATTTAGGGGAGCATTTTTTTTCCTTCTCAAAAGACAGCTCCTTGACTACATAAATCCTTCAATGCAGTTTGTTCAACGTCATGCGGAGGAAAAAGACCCGTATGGTAGCTTCAATATTGCCCAAGCATATGATCTGATACATTTTTCTCAATGTAACTCATGTTAGTGATTTCACTTGGATGCTGTACCAGTGAAAACTTCAGTTCTTTTGTCAAACTGCCTGGAATCGAACTCAACTTCTCTCATTTCCTACATGTGCGACTTTGACACGTTTATTTACCCTGTCTGTACTTATTCTATGTAAGAAAAGAAGAGGGTGATTGATCATATCCCCCTTCTGCGGTAGCTCTGAAGAATAAATTGTGGTAACTATGGAAATTGCCTGGCCCAGAATATGTGCTTCATAAATGTTACCTATTATTATCTGCTTCATTTACGTTGTCTTTTTCATGAGTTACTAATATATATATATATATATATATATATATATATATATATATATATATATATATATATATATGGCTAAGCAACCGGCCAACTGGCCGACCAGCCGGTAGCTATGACACACACTGACCACCAGGGGGCAGATGCTCAATGCAGGAGCTGCCAAGGTGTGGTGACTTGGCAGCGGAGGCACCCCGGAACCAGAGAGGAGGGAGCCCGATTCCTTGCGGGGCCGTGCAATTCCACCTTCGGTCATGGGTTATGTTATTGCTGGGGCACTCTCAGCCCCAAATATGGTTTACTGCCGAGCTGCAGCACCACCCCAGGTGTGGCTGGCTGGGGAGGGACTGCAGGAGGTTGGTTCCAGGACATGTTTAGCCTGTCTAACCCAGTCCTGCCCCGCCGGCCATGTTCTAATTTCCTTTCAATGTGCACGAATCTGTGCACCAGGCCACTAGCACTAATATATATATATATATATATATATATATATATATATATATATATATATAGTTTTGAAGATCATTCTATTTTCTGTTGTATTAATATTGTTACAAAATATAGCGGTTTCTGCAAAACTTGGCTGATCTTCTCTGCAGGGGAGAGACTGTGATTAGAAAGCCTGTTACTTCACAGCTTTGTTCCTCAGCAGCCATCCATCTCCACCACTAATTGGCTGTTAATTTGAAGAACAGCCGTTTCATTACAGTCCATGGTTCTGACCATCAGATGATCAGCTTGAATTTCAGTACATCTTGCATTTCCTTAGAAGGCATTTATGGTCTCTAATAATATGTTAATCTTTGACGCATAATCGAAGTAGAGGCACTTAACATAATAGTAAAAAATAATAATTATCCTTGCAATACAATCATGAACAGAATTCTGATTCAGGAGTTGACTAAGTGCTTTCTCTCATCCGGGAATAGTACCTGCTGCTTACCAGCCTGATGTCCGTCTATACCTTTGTAAATATTTGGTTTTGAGGAGATACCACACAAAATTAGTAACAGTGCAACTTTTTTACTTTAAGCTGGCAAACAGGTTTTCTGGTGCCATGCATACTGAATGGATTAGATAAGAATTTGGAAGAGATGTTATCACTTGAGGGTAATAAAAAGATAACTGTAATGTGGAAAAAATCAACCATTTTAACTACTGAAAGATTTCCTTAAAGCGTTCTGTAATCAAAAGCCAATAATCATAAAATAGTAAGAGGCAATAACTTTCCTACAGTTAGGATTTAATAAGTATCTCTCCAGCCATAAAACCATATTTATAAAGTCATTTCTCACACACAAAAATGTGTAGTTGAAGTGAGATAATGAGCCACAGGTAAAGAAGAATAAAGACGACAAAGAGAAATAGTACATCCTTGCTGGGCAGCTGAGGATCAAAGCTCCCTGGGTCTGGAATCGTGTCCGGTATGAAATCTGATTGTCCACATCAGCATGGGACTGGAAGGGTCTCTTGAAGCTGTTGGAATCTTAAGGACCTAAGAACAAAGTGAAAAAACAAAACTGAGAAAAATCCCAGCCACTTGTGCCTTGCCAGGTTCTTCTGTTCTCTCTCTGGGGATCCCCACTTTCCGTGCAAACCCTTGTGACCCTTGAAGCACTGTTTCTATTCCTAGAAGAAGCCATGGACAAGGAACAGTGATTAATTTGTCCATCTCACTCAACTGGGCAGTTTTTCTTAAAAGTAAATGGAAAATGGTCATAGATTTAGTGGAGGTGGCTATACTGTCCTCTTCTGGTTCCTAGCGACTTTGTCATCCATGCTACTGGATCATCTGGTTTTAGCCGTTGGTTTCAGTCTTAAGCAGTCAACTCCCTTTTCAAATCTTGGGAAGTAAAATTATAAGAACATAGGAATTAGGAGTGTAGACGTGGGTGAATTCTCTTTACCCAGTTGTGATTCCCATCACTCATGCTACCATACATGCACTATTTTGTTTAATATTCATGGCTACTCTCTCAATTGGTCCTTAATGTTGCTGGCTTATCCATAAGGAGACAGACAGAAAGGACGCATGACCAGCCAGATTCAGCTCCAAACCCAGGGCTATGCTCCGTACCCAGAGTTACAGGACAGAGTTTTTCTAGAACCTTCCTCTTCATTTCCATAAGCCAAAAATGTATCTTATTTTCCTTTCAAAAATTAAACTTCAGTCGTTTTAAACCCCAATAAATATGTACTGACAATTTAATATTCACAGCATTTTTCACCAGAACAGGCAATAAAAATGTGGGTAAAAGGGAATACAGTGACTCTTCCCCCAAATCTCTCTTATTCCCTAAGTCTAACTTTTATCATTTTCTGCCTCTTTGAGAAAAAATAGAGATCTCTGTGATAAATTATCTAGGAAAGCAACAATTTTTTATTTCTATAAGAAGATTAAAAGCATCACATCTTGAGTTAATTTTTCCAATTAGCCTGTCATTCAAAAGAAGAGTATGGGGCAAAGGATAATATATTGTTTTCACCTAGGAAAATTGGGGAAGGAACATTTTCATAATCACCAATGTGGTACCACTGAGGCAGGCAGATCTAGAAAAAAAAAATACCAATTTCCTGGCTTTTAGACAACATGATGACGAGCTATGGAATGAGGTCCTTGTAGTAATCTTTGTGGAATTTTGCTTTGGAACTACCCACCCTTATTGCTGAGTTGAACACCCAGTTTCTTCTTTTGTCTGGTGAATTTGGTAAAGCTTCCTTGTCTACTGGAATCCAGAGCCTATAGAAAACCTAGTGGCACATGAGTCATGTTCAGTGACGTCCAAAATTACTTGACTGAGGTTGTTCATCACCGTCACTTCTCCAGCATTTGGAACAGAGTGGACTGCTAGTGTGGAGGTGACGCCTCTCTGAAATGAATATTTATTGTCACCAGCTGCAGAGGAGGGGACTTCAGTAGGACTGTATGGGAGGAAAAAGCAATCAGTTTTGTTCAGGGTGCCATAAAGCAAGTTACTAAATTGATATATAAATTTATGCACTACATGGCTGACTTAACATGCCACAAACCAACACACTTAAAATTGATGCTCCATTCTTCCAGCCTGTAACCTGTTGTGTGCTCTCACTTGTTAAGATGCTGTAATGTGTGTCCATGAGCCAAGCTGGGCATATTGTAGGGGAATCTGACTCTATTAGGGTTACATGTGCAGGAGAGTACAAAGTAATGTATTGTTGTTGACAAAGTGCCTTCCTGTGTGCATTTTCCAGGAATTTAAATTCAATGGCAAGTGCATTCTGGAGTTCATTCAATTGTGGCAGATGAAATGTACAGACCAAACTCTCAGAACCTGAGGGCAAGGATGGTGGCTTATTAATTTTATGATGACTACTTTTAGGCAGGCAGTCTGGTACAGAATACGCATTGCATGAATATTGATGTAGCTAAAGAGGAAGACCATTCCCCTTTTCTTTCCTCTGCAAATCCTATCTACCAAGCTCATTGTGGATTACTCATTTGCCTGTGATTACTCTGACCATAGGTAGGAGTACCATATATTGGGCATGGTTTACTTAAATGGCCAGTGATAGAGACAAAACACAAACAGGCTTACGTGAAGAAGGAAGGTATTATCTCAGTAGTTACCATGACCAGGGATTGTCCTGGTTTTAGACACCTACATTTTGATAGCTATAATCTATATATATAAAAGCCTAAGTGACCTTTCCACTGTTCGACCATTCCACCATTTGACCAGTAACTATAATGCACACTGACCACCAGGGGGCAGACGCTCAACACACAGGTATGGAAACATGGAACAGACTGATGAATTTCAGAGGGAAGGGGGGAGGGTGGGAAGAGATTAACCAAAGATCTTATATGCATACTAGAGGCCCAGTGCACAGATTCGTGCACTGGGATCCCCTGGCTTGGCCTGTAGGGATTGGGCCAAAACTGGCAGTCCAACGTCTCCCAAGGAGTCCCGGATTATGAGAGGGCACAGGCCAGGCCGAGGGACCCCACTGGTGCCTGAATCTGTGCACCGGGCCTCTAGTTTTCACATAATTACATCTCTGTTTAAGTCAAATTTTGCTGCATAAGCGTCTATCTATTAGCCAGGGTTTCTAGCTCCAGAGTTATTCACAAATGGTCTCTTTCCCTTCTAGGTTGTGGCTTTATTCATATATGACTGAGCTAGCCTGCATCAATATTACTCTCATTCCCTCAGATATCTTCAGACTGTCTCCTTTAACTACTACTCATGTTTTAGGGTTTTGGATTATATTGTCCTCTTTTCATTGTACTCAGAAGTACTTTATTCATCCATCCATGTGTTCAACAAACATTTTTGAGTTACTACTCTGTGATCATCATTGGGGCTGCCAAGGATATAATAGTGAGCACACTGACCAGGACGGTGACACGTTCAGAGTACCATGTAAGCAGCAGTAGAGGATTGTAATAGAGATGGAGACTCTAATAATCAGAAAAGGCTTCATATAGGGCATGTTGTATACTCTAGGACCTAAAGAATTAATAGCAGAGGGCTGGGTAGGAAGTGAAGAGCAGAGTAATACAGCGGAAGAAATAGATTGTGCCAAGGTTTAGCTGCTGAGAACGTAGCCGATAAGAGGAAATAAAATAAGTTAAATGTTCTGCAGAATAACCTCTGAGCTAGGACATTTCTGGAGATGAGGCTGGAAAAGTACACAGGTCCTCCTATGACACAATATAGAAGTTTAGACTCTCTACTGAGGACTGTGGATCACTATTAAAAGACCTCAGCCCTGGCTGAGTAGCTCAGTTGGTTAGACCAGTGGTCAGCAAACTCATTAGTCAACAGAGCCAAATATCAACAATACAACGATTGAAATTTCTTTTGAGAGCCAAATTTTTTAAACTTAAACTTCTTCTAATGCCATTTCTTCAAAATAGACTTGCCCAGGCCTTGGTATTTTGTGGAAGAGCCACACTCAAGGGGCCAAAGAGCCACATGTGGCTCGTGAGCCACAGAGTGCCGACCACAGGGTTAGAGCATTGTCCCAATACACCAAGGTTGCAGGTTCAATCTCTGGTCAGAGTACATACAAGAAATAACCAATGAATACATAAATAAGTGGAACAACAAATCGATCTCTCTCTGTCTCTCTTCCCCTCTCTCTAAAAATATCAAAAAAAAATTGAAGAATGAGGATCCGGGAATGGCGTGATCAGAACTGCATGTTGAGAAGCTGCCCCTGGAAAATCTGGAGAATAAGTCAGAGGGAACAAGACTGGAGGCAGAGAGACTCATTTTAATCATCTATGTGACACAAGGTGGCCTATACACAGTTGGGAATTGCGGGGTGGAGATAAGTGAGTGCCGTTAAAACTGCATTTGCACAGAATAAAGTCCTTGCTATGAAATGTGGATGTTCTTTTCTATACTTTGTTTTATACATAGCCTAGTGTTTCTATGAAATGAACAGTAAAAACAATGAGCATCGTTTTTGGTTTCTTTGGGTAGAAAGGTGGGGAGGCATCATGCACTGGCAGCGGATTCCGTTGGAGGCCTGCCTTTCCAAGCGGACACTTTGCTCCCCCATGACTGCCTCCTCCATCCTCTCTGTTGTACTGGTGAGGGGCCAGCACTCAGTGGAGAAGTGTCCTCACAGTTAGCCACAGGACACTTGATCTAGAGCACATCAGGGAAGGAAGATTTAGTAAGAGAGGTCCCGAAAGAGAGGTAATGAACACAGGTTGATGGCTTTTTTTTTATTTAAAAACATACAATATTATATTAGTTTCAGTTGTACAACATAGATGTGTGACATTTATATACCTAATGATATGATCACCACGGTAAGTCTAGTACCCATCTGTCACGGTGAAGAGTTGTTACAATATTATTGACTATGTTCCCTGTGTTGTACATTCTATCCCCATGACTTACGTAATTTATGACTTCTTTTAAACTCCAGAGAGGAAAGTAAATACATGTGAATGTCATTAAAAATAAATATACATTATTCTCTAGACATATTTCAGGCTGAGGTTTTAAATCCAGGAATAGTAATAGTTGTAAGTCAGCAATCCATGCAAAACATGGAGATTGACTCAGATAAGGTGGGGATAGTGATAACCACGTGGGCATGGAGGATGAAATAAAAACTGTGATTTTTTAATCATCCTCTTTGTCTTTGAGCCTTATGACAGATTTCTCAAACCGCATGCCAGTTTCTTTTTTTTTTTTTTTTTAGTATAGAATCCTTTTTAGTATATCTGTGGGTGAAAGTCACTGGGTAGCATGTTTCTTGTAACTGTCTCATCCAAAAGTGCAACACCAGCCTTGCCAGGTAGAGATTTTTGTACTAGATGTATCCAAATAGAATTTGGGTTACCATCTGTCAGGAATTTGGGAGAAAGGATTCTTTCATTAAAGAGGAAGGTTGTTATAAGAAAATAGAATTATAATATTCCAACTACTTTTAACACCTTATGACGGACTGTATTTTCAATCGGATTTTTTTTTTTTTTAGTGTAAAACGTAAGTGAATGTATTTTATGCTGTATTTTAAGCTAGCAACAATTTTACCTTTCTTTTTTATATGTTTGCTCCTATAACATATCATATTACAATTTTTACCAAGTTTTTCTTAAGTGGGCTTTTCTGAAGCAGAATTCTGAATCTAGGATTATAACTTACATCTGAGAGTTATTCATCTTAAATCTATTTTAACTACTTTAATACCCGTTTTAAAAATACTTATTAAATACAGAGATGAGGACAGTAGTCTTGTAGAACATTTAGCCTAACATTTTTGATTTTGCTTTTTTTCTTGTTTGTATCTTATTTTTTAAATAAAAGAATTCTACCATCCATTCATTATTTAGAATTATTTCTGAGTCATAAGCATGTGTTAGGTCCTCTGTGCATCCCTGGGAGTACAGCAGTAAGACAGAGAAGCCTTCTGTTGGTATAGCTTTCAGGCTCAGAAAAAAAAAAATCAGGAAGTACATCTTAAATGACACAGGAAATAACGGGGAAAGCTTGGGGACGGTGTTTGCTATACTGTGCGATCATTTCTCAAAAAATGAGGTT
Organism: Corynorhinus townsendii; assembly: GCA_026230045.1. NCBI lineage: Eukaryota > Metazoa > Chordata > Mammalia > Chiroptera > Vespertilionidae > Corynorhinus > Corynorhinus townsendii. Next base: position 159,189,388 of record JAPDVU010000006.1, on the reverse strand, counting down.
ACAAAAATCTAATTCTACTAATTCCTATTCATTACATGGTCAATGAGTTGGAGACATTACGGATTAAACAAAGTTAATAATTCTTTACTGTAGGACTTCTCAGAGATATTAATAAATGAATGTGCCTGGTAATTCTCTGAGAAAACAACAACATAGAATATATGTAGTATTTTCCTAACACATTTGATCATGTTTCTTGAGAAACATCTTAGTGGAACTATTATTGTGTGCAACACATTTTGGCTAGGCTGATGGTATATGTGAAAATTTTTAGCTCAATCAAGTAGGAAATATTCTATGAAACTCTAGAAATTCTGGAATAAATAGAATAGTTACTGTCTACTTTTCAAAACTGTTCATAAGTGTCACTGAAACATGGAACAAAATACCTACCTCAAAATAAATCATCTTCTCAAACTTGGCCGATGTTAAGTAGGGCAGATTCCATCAATGGATTTGAATGCCAAAGGGAGGGGATATACCTTTGGATATTTATTTCATTCAGATCTGTAAAGTAAGTATGTGTTTTAAAAGAAGTTATGTGATCACACCATTGCCTTGGGAGTACCACCTTTTTAAATGAGATTGTGGGAGAAAGTTACTTCCCTAGACAGATTGGCCAGTGGCCCAAAGAGCACTTAACTTGTACCAAGAAGGCAGCTTCAGTATTAACATACGTTAAAGATGGCCTCCCCCTCCTGAGACTACCTCTGAGACCCTTTAAAGAAAGAAGCATTAAAGTGAGAAGGAATGATGTTGGACTTTGAAAACTGTCACAGAAACTGTCTCATATTTCAGAGAGGAAGGGAGAGGGAGAGAATGATAGAAACATCAGTGATGAGAGAATCATTGATCAGCTGCCTTCTGCATGCCCCCTACTGGGGATCAAGCCAGCAACCAGGGCATGTGTCCTGACCAGGGATCAAACCGATACTCAACCACTGAGCCACAATGGCTGGGATGAAAACTGTCACAGTAACTGTTTTGCTACAAAGTCCTCTAAATTCTCTTTCAGTCAGGAACCAACCTGCTGTAGGGAACCAAAAGAAGGCAGAAACACGAGCTCGATAGACGTGGGAGAATACTTTGGGCAGGTCTCCTTGTGTAAAATGCATATAGTTTTATTTTCCAGATCTCTGAAACCACGGCAAGCCCTTTCCACCTTCCCAGACACATCCTTGGAAGGTAGTTTAATGTTGAATGAGAAGATTTGAAAGCAGCAAAGCTTTCTGTTCCTGATGAAGCTGAGATTGGGGAGAGAGCATACAATGGCACGGTCTGACCCCCTGCAGTCTGCCTCCATCTAGCCCTTAAGTGGCTGCATGGTCCTGGGCAGAATTACAAGTGTCAGAATTTTAGTTTCCTCTTCTTTCAATGCAGAGGATTGGACTCCAAGCAAAGGGTTTCCTAGTTCTAAGAATTGGACTGTTGGTGATGATTTGGGGGTTCAGGCCCATTGGATGCCTTCTGGATCATGTACCCAGAGAGCCTGGGAAGAATGAATGGCTGAGTCACTCTGGACTCAGACTGAATTTTCAGTTTGGTGTTAGGTATAGAAAGCACATAGACAACTCTGCCCTCAAATGCATGGGGTCAGAATGCACACGGACTTTTTATAAAACTCATATATTTACTAGAGGCCCAGTGCATGAAAATTCATGCACTGGAGTGGGAGTTCCCTCAGCCCGGCCTGCCCCTTCTCACAGTCTGGGAGCCCTCAGGGGCGGGAGGTGACCCAGCGATCAGGGTAAGGTGACGTCCCATCACACCTCTCCTACTGCCACTGCTGTCAGCGCAAGCCTTGGCCGGCCCTGGTTACCTGAGCCTTGGGTGGCCCTGGGTGGCTGGGCAGCTGCCATCTGAAGCTTGCCTGCACCTCGGGCTGGCCTTGGGCAGCTGGGAAGCCACCATCCAAGGCTTGCCTGTGCCTCAGGCCGGCCCTGGGCAGCTGGGGGGCTGAGAGGACTGGGGGACTCCAGAGGCAGGTACATGACAAGGCCAGGCCTGCCTGGAGGTGGGCCCAGCCTTGCCGCACCCCCTGCCACCCCAGCGGGGCTGAGGGGACTAGGTGCCGCCATCTTGTGGCTGTGGGTGCTGCCATCTTTGAGGGTGTGGTAGTCAATTAGCATATTCCCTCCTTATTGGCTGTGGGTGCTTCCATCTTTGCGACGGTGTGGGGGTCAATTAGCATATCCATCTTTATTCGATAGGATTATTAAAGTCCCTTGAATGAATTAAACCTGGTTAATACATTTTGGGATGGAATGAATTATTCATTATCAGCTTGCTTCTGTTTTTGGGTAAGATATTCCTCTTCCCAGAAAAAGGATTCAGAAAACAGGCCTATTCTAAGTGATATCTGTGCCATGTACAACGTGCATAACCTATTTTTAAATTGCCATTTATATTTCACTTTGGGAAAGTCAGAAATTTATTTTCATGTAGAACAACTCAGTTTACCATAGGATCCTGGTGCATCTATGGCGATTTCTCTTCTCTTTATAAATAAGGAAGCATAGTTATTAGAAGAAGACTTATTGAAGGTAATGTGCTAAAAATGACAGTAATGACTATATATTGAGTTCCTATTCTGTGCCCAAGCCTTTACATATATTAGTTCTGCTCCTCACTATGAGCCTGCCAGTGGGTTCTTTCTCCTGTATAGCTGTGCTTACTATGTCGTTCTATTCACCTAGTTGCCTTTAACTGCATTTTTAGGGAAAATTACATTTGCTATTTCAAATATCGTCCTTTAAAACTGGGCCTAAACCGCCGTTAGCCCCTTCCCTGTATTATACTTGGCATAGCGCTAATACAAGATAGAGAACCAAATATTTGGTGAAATGTATTTGTTGCTCTAATAGATGTATATTTATGTTACTAAATTTGTATATGCTATTCTATATTTGTTTTTCATCAGTCCTATATCTCCTCTTAGGCAAGAGTGAAAGTATAAACTTACTGTTGACTTAACAGCCCAAATTGATAGCTAAAATGAGAAGCATTATTACATTCACAACCAAACTATAAACTTTAATGCTTTTCTTAATGGATGAAAGTAGCGCTTTTTAAACTTCAGTAAGTATACAAATGGCCTTTTAGTTAACCAAGTTTACACTTCTAGCATATCTAATTTGCTTCAACTGACTTCTGGCAAACATGTTTTTTAATCAATCAACTCAGTTCCTCTTGAGAAGCAGGTGCCATACCATATACACAGTCATAAATAAATGAAAATATATATTTCCATTTGATAAAAGAAAAACAATAGGTATACATTAAGAATAGTTAATGTTTGTTTTATTTTGGTAAAAGGAAAACAATAGTTATGCATTAAGAATAGTTAATGTTTGTTTTAATTTTGGTAAAAGGGAAACAATAGCTATACATTAAGAATTGTTCGTGTTTGTTTTATTTGCTTGCTTAAATAACAACTGCCCATCCAGAACACTTGTGTTGGGCACACACAGCACTTCCATGTTTTTTTTATACTTACAAGAAGCTTGCAAGATGGGCATCATTCTTTCCAGTTTGTCGGGACTGGGGGACTCCTTGGAAGCAGCACAGGAAGTTAGTAATCTAGTCAGTGAGACTCCAGTTCCATCACGATCCCTGAATTTAATAGATAGACATCTGGTGAGTTTATTCTCTGCTGTGTTAAGCTCACATCAGTTTTCTTTTTATCAGGCAGCTTCCCTTATGCTGTGATACAGAGAGTCGGGTTCTTTCCATTTTGGGGTCTCTGTCATTCCCCAGGGTCATGGAAGGGCTCTGTGTTCTGAATGTGATGCATTGTACTGGCTTGCATTTGATGGTCTCAAATAATGAGAAGAGAGCAGGTGGGGAGACTGGGGGGCGATAGTCCTAGGTGAGGCTTTGTAAAGTACAAGGCTTATGAAGTTGTATGTATGCATGTGTATACTCACTTGAGATAAGATCCTCAATTTTTTAAATATGTTTTTATTGATATTTAGAGACAGAGGAAGGAAGAAGGATAGATAGAAACATTAAACGCGCGTACACACACACACACACACACACACACACACACACACACAGAGCTGGGGATCGAGCCTGCAACCCAAGCATGTGCCCTGACTGGGAATAGAACCAGTGACCTCTTGTTCCTGGGTCGATGCTCAACCACTGAGCCATACCAGCTGGGCAAGATCCTCAATGTTTAGTAATGAGAACACTTCATTGGAAACGTTACCTAAAGGAAAGGTCGCATGTGTTCAGGGTTATCTGGAGACTCAAATGTTGAGCTGTTTAAATATTCTTCATCGTATCTTTACATAGTGTTCACATTTTCTAGAGTCAGTGCTACGGTAATAAAAACCAGTAAGCACAATGTTTAAAGTCTCCTGAGAAGCATGCCTGTACGTTGTGCAGGGCCATGACGCCAGAAGGCAGGGAGGGCACAGAAGTTAAGGGTTGTCAAGTGCTGATGCTGCACTTGCAGAAGGGAGCTATGTGTGGGTGGCCCTGCTAACCAAGGAAGTGCCCCTTCCACCCCAGAACTCCCGGTCTGTTGGTACTGTCAGTGGACATTAAGAATATCTGCCAGTCAGGGGTAAAGCTCGGTGCCCAATGTCACTTTCATCTCAACATTTTTCTTAAAAGACCGGCTTTGTCTCCGAAAGCGATCAGATGCATTTCTGGTTCATCTCGGCACATCAGGCATTCTCTTGGATGCACTGACTAAGCATATTCTGTTTGGTCCAGCCTGGCCTGCAAACTGGCCTCCTTCTCAGCTTCTGCAAGCTTGTCAAACATCTGAAAGCCAGGATGTGTACTTATCTTCAAACGTCCTTTCTTGTTATGATGGTCAGTTCTCTCCAGAGGTGCTGCTTCAGAGAGAATGAGCCTCTCCCACACTGAGCAGAACAAACAGAAGCACCTAAAATACTGGAAAGGGTCTGCATAACACTACCTGTCTCTCTCTGCCAGGGTCTCTGTACTTTTCACTTTTTCTATAAAACTGTTGCTTAGAATTGAAGGAAAAAAATAAAATAGTCAAATAAGAGAGGATAGTCTCCACCTATTGCAAATATACATAAGTCAGGTAAGACCAGTTCATTGAAAATAGGACTGACTCGGCCTGACTGGTTTGGCTCAGTGGATGGAGCGTCGGCCTGTGGAATGAAGGGTCCCGGGTTCGATTCCGGTCAAGGGCATGTACCTTGGTTGCGGGCATATCCCCAGTGGGGGATGTGCAGGAGGCAGCTGATCGATGTTTCTCTCTCATCGATGTTTCTAACTCTCTATCCCTCTCCCTCTCTCTCTGTAAAAAAAATCAATAAAATACATTAAAAAAAAAAAAAAAAGAAAAGAAAAAAGGACTGACTCATACATGAGGTAGCATGCATTCTAATCAGCCAAGATTAGAATCTTGTGGAAAGCTGTGTGCGCTTTGTCTGTCTATTCCCTTCTCCACAGTAGCTCTCGCAAAGTTATTGTTTTGTAACTGGCAAATTAATTAACCATTGCAGGAAACTCCACGGGGGATCACAACCACAAGGATCATCCTATAAATAGTTGCATTTTGGTGTACTTAATAATGTGCATCAATGGCCTGTGTACTGTAGGAAGAAAATGGGTTCTTAAAACTTAACGGCACAAATTTTTAAGAGTAGTTTCAAGACCATTATCAGATACACCATGGCTGGTGAAAGCAGCAATTTACATCAGTGATCACTTAATGAATTTCTTTGGTTTGAAAATAGAATGGTGATATGTATGTAACTTCTGTTTTCAATGTGAGTTTTTAAAAATCACTTCATGGTGTCATGTTAGCCGTAAATGCAATTCTCTCGAAGACTGGAGCTATCCCAAATTCATTTTTCCTGATTAGCCCAACCAAAACCTGTGCTCTTATAGAAAAGACATTTATTTTATTTCTTTTTAATGAAAAAATATTTATGAAGCTTTCTCCCTTTATCTACACTTTTCTTCAGCTTAGATCATGGCGTAGTGCCCCATTTCTGGTATTTTGTAATGAGTAGTTATATGCATGGCCATCATAATATTATTTAGAAAAATCTGCTGAGTTTCTCTTTGGGATGGTTGTATTCAAAGTGAATACAATCTGTATAGCTTTGGTGTTTTTTCAAGGCAGAAAGTGCACCAGCATTTCACAGATCCCTAAGTGATAGAGTGTGGTCTGAGTTTTGCTCTTATTCTGAACACAAATTTCAAAGCCATTTAAAAACCAGATTATAAAAATAATCAGCTTTTAATTTTCAAAATTAGTGTGTGTAGGAGTCTGCTACTAATTATTTAGAATCTAAAGTTATTAATTGTAGTTAAATAAACTTAATAACTTTACTCTTATACTAGCTAACATATATGTAGGTGGAACCATATAAAATTGCTAAAAAAAATCAAACATTTTTAATTAACAAAAAAAATGTCTATTTCTTATAGTTCCATCTAAGAATTAAATAATCATTGCCACAATTCTACTGAAAAAAAAAAACACAACAAAACTTCCTGAAATGGTATGACTCTAAGCTGAGCATGTTTTAGTTCCCTAGAAATAGTTTTCCTTCTGAATTACTTCTGAATGAGTGCATTGCTACAGAGAGCGCCCCGCAGTCCCTCTGGTTACTTTGGGTTTCTGAGTTGCAAAGCATACACTCTGCCAAGACCGCAGGTGTTTTAATGATTCTGCAGGATCGAAGTGAGTTGATGCAATGGCCTTTTGCATGACATTAGGTTTCTGTATGTGTATTCAGGAACATGCACATGTATGCACAATTCAGTATTCAAATCCCAGAGAATTCTCAGGGATCAACATTCACCTGTGTTCCCCTCCAAAAAATAATTTATTTTATGTATGCCCTAAATTGTTCTAGTTTTTGTTGTTGCTGCTGTGTATGGATGGATGATAGATAGATAGATAGATAGATAGATAGATAGATAGATAGATGATAGATAGATAGATAGATAGATAGATAGATAGATAGATGATAGTTTCCCTCCTCACTTTTTAGAAACTATGATGGGAAATTACCATTCAAAATCACTGGCAGTGAAGTGAGTGTTCAGAAGTAGCTCCATAGAGTACTAAACACATGGTCTCCATGGTCACACAGCCCCCTAGCCAAATTAGAAGATTATTGTCTGAATGACATCATAAAGTCGGACTCACCTCTCTCTGTTTCATATGTGTCACCAGGAAAATGGAAATATGAGAATAATGATAACAGTAACAGCCAACACTTCATCTAAGCCAGGCATTCTACTCATCACTTTCCTCGGTGAACTTATTTACTAAAAGGAACTATAATTTCCTGTGTGTTACAGAGCATGGCGGCTCAGGGAGGGTGGGTAGCATGCCCAAGATCTCTCAGCAGCTAATAAATGGAAAAGCCAGCATATAACTTACAGGGCTGTTGTAATGATTAATGAGATAATGCATGTGAAAAGTGTTAGCCTGAGGCCAACGTTAGGTATTAAAATAGGGGACAGACTAATTAGATAAAAAAATACCCCAACTTATAGAGTAATAAAAAAGCACAAAATGATGGGGGACACATCATGCGGACAAAGTGTATTTATAATATCGATTATCTCAGCGTGAATGGAGACCCCTGCTGTATTAAGATAAGGGACAGAGATAACAGTTTTAATGGCTTGATTTTTTTCGTCATCCTTCGAATAGATCCCATTATCACTGAGAAGTTGTCTCTAATAACATGTAAAATGAACTAAGCAAAACGAGTGGAAAAGCTTATTGCCTTGACCATGTCCATTTTAGTTTCAAATAAAAAAATATTCAGTTACTTCTTTAAAAACCTTTATTTTCCATTGCAGTTTACATTCAATTTTATTTTGTATTCGCTTCAGGTTGGACTTACCTTTTGGGTGGTCTTAAATGTAGCTCTTATGTCCCAAGGTAGCTCCAGCTATTGGAGCTGCTACCGTGTGCTTCGTACAAAATGCTGTCATTGCACCTTTGGTGTGATGGCTCCTATTAAGCGGGGGGGACTGAGTTTTGTTCCCTTGCATTCTAGCTGAGGAGGTTGAAAATGTGGAAATCTGACCATGACCTGTAAGTTGATCAGCACTTTGTAGGCTCCGATGTATAAGACAGAGCACTGTAAAGAGTTAAGAATGTGGAATTGCCTTTTTTGGGACTATTTGCACTTCTCTCTGTCCTTCAGAAATCCTTGTCCACAGCCCTGGGGACTTTGCTAGTAGAATTGGAGAAGCTATGAAAAACAGAAAGAATATTAGTGGCTTTGAGGGTGTTTGAAACATGGGACAGGGATAGAATGAAAACTCACTTTCAAAAGCTAGCCAGTGGGGAGGAAAATTCCCTGGGGACGTTCAAGAATAATGATGAAGGAAGGGATTTGTTGTTAATCCTCATTGGAAGACATTTTTCCATTGATTTTTTTAGAGAAAGTAGAAAGGAGGAAGGAAAAGAGGGAGGGAGAGAGAGAGAGAGAAACATCAATATGAGAAAGAGACATCTATTGGTTGTCTCCCTCACTTACTCCGACTGGGTCTGGGTATCAAACCTGCAACCAGGTATGTGCCCTTGACAAGGAATCAAACCTGTGACCCTTTGTGCTCCCTGAGCTGCCACACCGGGCAGGTGATTAATAAAGGAATCTAAAAAAATCAAAATTTGAAACCCATGCAGGCAGAGTAAAGAAGTGAGAACAAGCTTTAGTGTGTCCATGAACAAACGTTCATAAAAGACCAGTTGTGTTGATGATAAGATACTTGTGTCATTTTGTAAATACATTGAAGAGGTAACAATTCAAGTCCATGAGGCCAGGATGCTACAGAGCACTGCTTTAAGGACTCGGGTTGAACGTGGCCTGGGTCTGAGGGAGAAATGGGAGAGACCCTTATGAATGCTTGAGGATGGTAGGACTTGGGTAGGCAGAGAAGGAAGGGTGGGGGAAAATAAGAAAAATGGAAAGTAAAAGGTGTGTTGGAGGATATGAAAAAAGGTTTGTTCCAACAAAAGGTTCATGTCAATATATATTTTTAGAATGGTATCTTAATTTCTGCATATATTCTTTTCTGTATTTGTAGTGTTTTATTTACTCAGTTTCATGCTGATTCTCTTTACTAATTTCATTTTATTGCTAATGCAGTAATAAGTGTTTGGGTGAGATTAGTTGAAGATAAACGGAGTGACAGAATCCTGGGATATCAGAGACTTACACAGGGATCATCCAGTCTATTGTAGTTTATTAACTTTGGGTGAGGAAATAAGAGATGCAGAGAGTTGAAGTGTGTAGGAGAGGTTGAGAAGAGCCTGGTAAGGAGTTTGGACTTTACAAACTGCGGACTCTCTTTGAAAGCTTTTGTAGATCAATCCATTGAGAGGAACTTCTATTGCAATAGAGAGGGTGCTATTAGAGCTAAAACTAGAGTGAACAGGTGTGTGTATGTGTGTACGTGTGCGCGCACACACACATTCATCTCCTCTGAGTATTAAAAAAGAAACAGATATAAAGGCTTTATGTTAGAGGAAAATGATATTTCCTAATAGTGAGGCTGAAGACTGAAGTTAGTGCCAGAGGAAGATTCTGGGATCTCTTTTTATGGGTGCTTAGGAGGGAAAATAGGGATGGATTTTTACTTCTCATTGATGAATTAAATGTGAAATGTGAACATCCCTGGAAAAGAAAACACAGTTGACCACTTCAAGCTCTTACTTTTTGTGTGTTTTTCTAGATAAAACCCCTCGATCAATACAAAAGAGATATGTCTGTGCTTTGTTAACACTAAGGCAAAAGGCTGAGGGTTTCTCATTTATTTGTGACTGTATTTCCTTTGCCTTCATGCTGAGCTCTCAAATATGCAGAGAGTAAGACATTTGTAATATTAGATGCTATTTTTAGAATTTAACTCAACAAGTAATTATTTGTATATATTGTTTTTATTGCAGAAATAATTTATTTTTTGAAACAAAAGATACAGAGATTAACAAAAACAATTGAAGATCACTTGTCATATCACTACACAGAGATCCCCCACATTTCCAGTATAAATAGATATGTACTTCCAAAGTGGGATCATATTGTGCATATTGTTTAACAGTATTCTCTTTAAAAAGATAATATATAATAATATAAAATATTAATAGTGTGCCGAGAACATCTATTCATGTCAATATATATTTTTAGAATGATACCTTAATTTCTGTATATATTCTATTCTGTATTTGTAGTGTTTTATTTACCCAGTTTCATGCTTATTCTCTTTACTATTTATTTTATTGCTAATGCAGTAATAAGTGTTTGGGTGAGATAAATATCTCTGCATTGTCTTTCATTCATTCTTTCACATGGTTCAATAGGTAAATTTATATTGCTATTATGTGCTAAGCTCTCTTTTGGGCATGAGGATACAGTGATGAACAAGTGTGAGAAAGCTTCATATTTTCACGGAATTTACCTTCTGGTTGGGAGAGAGAAAAATTAAAAAAGTAATAAATTAATACAAGTAGTTGTGAAAAAATAGTACCATAAACATAATAGAAATGGGGGGTGATAGGGCCTGCTGGGGATGGGAGGAAGATGCTCAGGAAAGGCCCATTGGGTTGGTTTGACCTTTGAGTTGAGCTCTGAGTCCCAAGGAAGAGCCGACTATCCTTAGGGACATAGCTTTTGCAGTATGTCAGGCGTTCATATAAATTGGTAAGGCTAAAGAGCTTGGAGTATTGGTAAAACAGGAAAAGGCTAGTGTGGTTGGGCTTAATGAGTTGAGGTGAGGGAAGAGAAGAGATGATGGGAAGTGAAATCAAAGAGGTGCGTAGAGTCCAGGTCATGCAGGATTCGAAAGGTGAATGTAATACGTTTGTGCTTTATTCTAAGAGTGATGAATAGCCTTTGGGTGATATTAACCAAAGGAAACATGATCTGCTTAACGTATCTGCTACCATGTGGAAGGTAAAGGTTAGAATCAGAGAGACAAGCAACAGTGGCAGTAGAGGCACTTACGAATAATGGTGTTTTAAACTAGATTGTTAGTATCGCAAACACAGAGAAGCAGGAGATTTGTGCTAATATTTGAAGGTAGAGCTCTCAAAATGTACTGCTTAATTATTTTCTACAAATATCCCTAGGAATGTAAATGTCAGAGCAAAGGGTATGCACAGTTTAGAGACCCCTGTACATAGTCCCCAATGTTCACAAGGGAATTTGTACCATTTAGCAGACAATTATAGTTTCTGCAATTTATCAGAAAGTATGCATTCACAGGAGTAAGGAACATCTTTGTGCTTAAGGAGGTGACAACTTAATATGTTGAGAATGTACTTACTATTTACTGTCTTATGATATTTATTTAGGTGGTAATTTCTACATCAAATGTGATGCCTTTTCTCCCAAGGGGGGGTGTGAGGGAGTAAAAACAGAAATACCTTAGCATCCTAATCTTTTTTTATTATTTGTTTCAAACTATAAAATTAAATATTAAAAGAAAATAGCAAAATAAAATATCATTGTCTACATTCAAATATCCACTAGAATGTAAATATACCAAGCAGAAAAATATTCAAAGAGTAGTAGCAGGCAATTCACAAAATAGTAAAGTTAAAAAAGATAAGAAACAAACAGGATTTAATTCGTACTGTTTTTTAAATAATATTAAGTCAAAGAAACCAGAAACATTTGAGCCTTGGTATTAGGAAACAATTTACAAAGACAGCAAGAAACAAATATATTGCATATTTAGAAAATTTTGAAATGAAATTTTACATTTAAACACAAAGTTAGCAAAGCATTTACTGGGATATAATTATTTTATTCCTAGAAATGGCCTTTAAAACACTTAATCCAGTTGCCTCATTGTATAATTGAAGAATTGGGAGCCTCTAACCACATAGTGGGTGTCTTAGCCCATCCTGATGGGGCCATATGTCCCTGGTATGAATGGGGGAGACTTATTTTGTAGCATCACTCGACTTTTTTCTTCTTAGATAACAAAGCAATTGTTGTTAACCCTAGTTCCTAAGAGACTTGAGAGGGTTCGCCCAAGGTCACAACAGAGAGACATGAAAGTACTAGGATATGAGCCTGGTGTGTCTGACCTTGGAGACCATGCATGTTAAAAGAGCAGTTTTAAATGTTTGCTTTTTTTATTTACACACAGAAAAATGCACTCACTCTTGGATACAGTTCTGTGAGTTTTGACAAATGCCTGAAGTGATGAGGCACCATTGCAGTTAAGATGCAGAGCGGTTCTAGTACCCCAAAGTGTTCCCTCATGCTGGCGCCTAAGTTGTCAAACTCTCCCACACCTCGAATTCCAGGGAATCACTCATCTGTTCTTTGACCATGAAGTTTTACCTTTTACAGAATGTCTTACACATGGAATCATATACTATGTAGCCTTTTGAATCTGGTTCCCTTGCTTAACTTTCTGTATTTGGAAACCATTGATGATGCATATACCCATAGTTTGTTCTTTGTTATTAGTGAGTAGTATTCTGACTCGGGAACATACCACAGTTTGTTTATGTCTTCATCTGCTGAAGAAAGTTCATCCAGATGACGTCCAGGCTTGGCAGTTACTGCGGAGCTGCTGTAAGCATTCCCCACAGCAGTAGGATCCCTGGCACATATGCCCAATGTATGCTAACTTTGTAAGAAACGGTCACCCTGTTTTCCAGGTGGTGGATGCTATGTACTCCCACCTGCTATGTGTAAGTCTCCATTGTCCTGCATCTTCACCAGCTCATGTAATTGTCAGTGGTTTTTAATGCTTGTATTTTAGCTTTTCTAAGAGGGGTATAGTAATATCTCATTTTAGTTTTTAATTGACCTAGGATGTGTTCCATCATTTCAAGTGCTTATCTGCCATTTGTATATCTTGAATGGTTAAGTGTCTGCTCACATCTTTTGCCTATTTTTATGGGATTGTTTGTTGAGTTTTGATAATTCTTTATACACTTAGATATTCGGAAAGCAGTCCTTTGGCAGATATGTGATTTGTGAATGTTTTCTCCCAGTCGGTGGTTTGTCTTTTCACTGGCTTCATAATGTCTTTCATGTAGCAAAACTTTAAAATGTTGTTGATACCCAAATTATATATTTTGTCTCATTATTGTGCTTTTGAGTTTATGTCTAAGAAATTTTTGCCTAACCCAAGGTCACAGAGGATTTCTCCCATATTTTCCTCTAAAGGTTTTATAGTTTTACATTTTACATTTAAGTCTCCGACTAATTTTGAATTAATTTTTGTATGTGGTATAAAATATGGGTTGAGGTTCTTATTTATTTGTTTGTATATTTATTTATTTGTTCATTTATGTAGATATAAATGTTCCAGCTGATGCAGACTATTTGTTAAGAAGATTGTGCTTTCTCCAATATATTTTTTGTGTCTTTGTCAGAAAATATTGAGCATATTTGTGTGGGTTTATTTTATTCTTCAATTTTATTGATGTACTTTTCTATCAATACCATACCACCACACTGTCTCAGTGTAGCTTAATAATGTCTCAAAACCCAATAGTGTGAATCCTCCAACTTTGTTTTTCTCTTTTAAAATTGCTTTGATTTCTCCTTCCTTTCATTTGCATGGATTTTTAGAATCAGCATATATACAAAATATTCTGCTTGGATGTTGATGGAATTTTACTTATAGACCAATTAGGGAGAATTGACATCTTAACAAGACTCACTTTTTAAACCAGGAACATAGTATATGTCTGTATATATTTATGGTTTTGGTGTGTGTGTGTGTGTGTGTGTGTGTGTGTGTGTGTGTGTGTGTGTGTGTTATTTTATTTATATCCTACATTTTGGGCTATTTGTAACATAGACACATGCAAACAAGGTATCTGGTTTCTTTTCTGTTTTCTAGTTTTGTAATTCATAAGCCTTGAAGGTTGCATTTTTACAAATCGAGATGCTATTCTGGAGAGCCTCAGACTGATTATTTTTTACTAAAGCAGAGTGTTGCAGAACCATCCAGAGCAGGAACTACAGTGATCCACCAAAAGAAATCTTACCTACAGTTACTTTAAGTACTTTAAGGAGATATACGAGGGAGAGAAAAATAAAACAATAAACTAACCACTGAAATGGTCTTTCTTCACATTTCAATTGGCTCCCAAATCTGACTACTATTTTTTACTTTGCATAGTCCTTAGGTGGTTTTTTAAAATTCCCTCCAGGATGTTTAGTTGTAATTAGTGGGTTTCCCTCCTATCCGGGGTTGAAAGTGAATTGGTTTTAATTGTCATTATCATAGTCCTTCTTGTTCTGTGATGCCATGGATTGTGGAGCATCCAGAGGTGGTTTATTTGTGTTGTTTTTTTTCTTTTTCACTTTGAATAAACCAAATGCGAGACAAGTTTCATAATGTGGGATTGTTAAATGTGAGGGGTATGCTTTCTCTATGAAAGTTCAAAGGGTTTATCTTGGGTGGGTGGAGGCCTAGGAAAAAGGGTGGAACACAGAACCACTCTTTGTAAGCCCAGTAACAGTTATTTAGATTCAGGAGTTTCTTCCCTTCTTGACATTGCCATGATGTGTCACTTAAAAAAAATAAAATGAAAGTTGATGTGACCCCAGAATCACCAGGGTCTGTCTAGGAACATTTCTTAGCAGGCGTTGCCTTGCTGACAAATAACAGAGATTCGCATATAACATAGGATCTCACAATATTACCGTTTATTTAGCCCAAAAGAGAACACAATGTCCTATGTCCAAACACAGCTCAGCTGAATGACAAACTCCAGTAGCATCCAAACAATATTATCTCCCCTACATCTTAAGAGGGCTTATTAGCAAAGCTTAAGTAGCATTATCTTCTAATAGAGATAATAAGCACATTTTCCATTTTATCTCCAAGAATTTGATATCACTAAATGTGTTCTCTCAAGCACAATATAAATGGCTTATTTTATTTATATCCTACACTAGAGGCCTGATCCATGAAATTTATACATGGGTGGTGTGTCCCTCAGTCCAGTCTGCACCCTCTCTAATTTGGGACCCCTCTCAAGGGTTGTCCTACTGCCCTTTAGCTGGGAACTGGCCTAAACGGGCAGTCAGACATCCCTCTCACAATCTAGGATTGCTGGCTCCCAACTGCTCACCTTCCTGCTTTCCTGATTGCCCCCTACCGCTTCTGCCTGCCAGCCTGATCACCCCCTAACCACTCCCCTGCCAGCCTGATTGATGCCTCACTGCTCCCCTGCCAGCCTGTTTGCCCCTAACTGCCCTCCCTCCCCTGCAGGCCTGGTCAACCCTAACTGCCCTCCCCTGCAGGCTTGATCACCCCTAACTGCCCTTCCCTGTAGCCTGGTCCCCCTCCAACTGCCTTCCCCGGCAGGCCTGGGTTCCCCCCAACTGCCCTTCCCTGCAGGGCCAGTCGCCCCAAAATTCCATGCTCTGCCAGCCTGGTCACCCTTAACTGTCCTCACCTGTAGGCTTGATCGTCCCCAACTGCCCTCCCTTGCAAACTTGGTCCCTCCCAACTGCCTTCCCTGCTGGCCTGATTGCCCACAGCTGCCCTCCCCTGCTGGCCATCTTGTGTCCACATGGGGGCAACCATCTTCTGTGTTGGGGTGATGGTCAATTTGCATATTACTCTTTTATTAGATAGCATAGAGGCCTGGTGCACAGGTGGGGGCCAGCTGGTTAGCCCTGAAGGATGTCCCAGATCAGGGTGAGGGTTCCCTTAGGGGCCTGTGGTGGTTTGCAGGCCGGCCACACATACCCCCGATGACCCAAGCAGAGGCCCTGGTATCTGGGATTTATTTATCTTCCATAATTGAAACTTTGTAGCCGTGAGCAGAACCAAGCCTCCTGCTGCTCTGTGGCCATAGCCATTTTTGTTGGGATTTATTTTTCTTCTATAATTGAAACTTCGTAGCCTTGAGTGGAGGCCTGGGCCGTCCAGGGTGTGCGAATAGCTTGGCTTCCTCTATTGCCGGGGAAACCCAAGCCTCCTGCTCTCTCCATGGCCGCAGACATCTTGGTTGGGTTAATTTGCACACCCGCTCCTGATTGGCTGGTGGGCGTGGCTTGTGGATGTAGCGGAGTGATGGTTAATTTGCATATTGTTCTTTTATTGGATAGGATTTTAGGCTATTTGTAACATAGACACATGCAAACAATGTATCTGATTTCTGTTTTCTACTTTTGTAATGCATAAGTCTTCAAGGTTACTTTTTTACAAATCAAGATCTGTTCTAGAGAGCCTCAGACTGATTTTTTTTACTAAAGCAGAGTGTTGCAGAACCTTCCAGGGCACAAACTACAGTGATCCACCAAAGGAAATCTTGCCTAGAGTTATTTGATATACCCTTAGAATATTCATATATCTTTTGTTAGAAGTTTGGTTCTACAGCTACTCATTCAGAAGTAGGGTAGGGCTGAATTCTGAATGAGATCAAAATTTGTATATTTGTGAAACCAGGGAAAATATTTAAGTTTTTTTTTTGTTTTTTTTTTGTTTTTTTTGCAGCAGACGGGTTATGCTTTTCCTATGGAAATTGTGCAATGCTTTTAAGCAGATAATGTGTTACAAATCATACTTAAAAATTATATAACCAAATTAAGATGTATAAATATCAACAAGAGTTGCAAAAACTCAGGGACTTCATGGAGATTAAAGTGTACATTTTGTCCACAAAACTATGCAGAAACATGATCCGAGGGTGCTTTTTTAAGCCCTCAGCTAGGGCATTATGAACTGATTTAAAAATAGAATGATAATTATCCTTTCAAATGACTATTTGGCCCTTCATTTAGTCATCCAAATAAGGGTGAGAGCACAATTACACTGGACCCATAGGCTTCTAATGGACGAAACATGTCACAATATATATGTAAATGCTTTATTCATAATCTATAGTCTTTGTAGATTACACATTCCATTTGCTTTATACATTTCATTGTCATCAAAATCTTCTGGTTAGGTCAGGCATGCATTAAAAGCCCCATTTAGAGCTAATGGAACTGAAGTGAAAAGAAATGGTATAAATTTCCATTCTAGACACAGCTGAGAAATGCTGGCGCTGAGACTCTAAGGCCACTGTTCCCTTTGTGACAACAAACTTCCTCAGCAGCGAGGAGCCCAGCCTGCTGATTCATAATCCTGGGATTAAAGTTCTCATGAAATAGTATTTGAGAGGATATTGTTTATTATCTGGGAAGCCACATGAGTTTCAGTGTAAATGTCACCGCTCCTGGGAAACTCACCTTCATGAGACCAGTTAGGATTTTCATCGACAAACTTACTATTACTACTACAATAAATTAACCACTTTTTAGAAGTGTTTTGTCTCACTGAAAATAATCCTGCGTACCCCACTTTGGGAAAGACAAATTAATGATAAAGTAATTATTCCTTACCACTTCTCTCCCTGGGTAATGTGTAATAAACTTTATAAGGATATGCTCTCTTCACATCTGTATTTATAGTTCCTACCATGGTCCCTGACACATAGTAGGTGCTCAGTCAGAATGGGTTTAGTACACTAATATTTGCCTATATATGTGAATAGTGTATGTGTATAGTATATGGCTGCTGTATGGCTGTATATATTTTTTCTTTTCTTATGAATATAGAAATGTTTGCTTTTCTTCCAAGTCCACTTGAGTACAAAATAAGCATATTTTCTGCTCACTTTTACAGGATTATACGTTGACAATGTATTTTCAACAAGCCTGGAGAGATAAGAGGCTGTCGTATAATGTCATACCTTTAAACTTAACTCTGGACAACCGAGTAGCAGACCAGCTCTGGGTGCCTGACACCTACTTCCTGAATGACAAGAAGTCGTTTGTGCACGGCGTGACCGTCAAGAACCGCATGATCCGCCTGCATCCCGACGGCACGGTCCTCTACGGCCTCAGGTGTGTAGTGTGCCTTGCAGAGTGGGATTCTTCCTGAACCAGGCAGCTACTGCTTTCTATTGGAGGGGAACATGTTGTGCTCTTTTCCTCACTCCTCCTTCAAGCCTCCTGAGACGCAGTTAAACCTCCTCTCCCGCCAGACATCTGATAGCTCAGGGGCGTTTGCTTACAGAGGGACTTAGCCACAGCTGAGACGAAGCGTTTTTCTGAATTGTATCAGCTGCTGATCCTAAAGTCCTAAAGCCGCTTGCTTTAAGGAGTAGTGATAAACAATGCCAAAATAGCTGAGACCTAGAGTTTCCTTAAAGTGGAGACAAGCAATCGTGAATGCCGCGCCCGTGTTTGAACGCGGCAGATGCGCTCTTGTCAGTGGGTCCTGAGCTGCACGACCTGAGTCTGGTCCTCTGGTGACAGGAAGGCTTTTTGCGTCCTCTCACCCTCCAACGAGGAGTCAGACTTGCAGATAAAGCCATGACCTTAGATTTATTGTTAATGAACTTACACTATTAAATGTGCCTTTCGTCAGAAAAGAATGGTGAGGTTCTGCTGTTTGGATGAGGATAAATTGTAAAATAAAACCGTTTCTTCTTTTAAAGTTTGTTTTGTATTAAAACAGATAGTTTCTTTTAAAATGAAGAAAAAAACATTACGGTATAAAGAATTCCTCCGCATTATAGTGCAGGAAACTCTGAATTGGAAAATGTTCAGTTGTCTTAGATCTATTCCATTTTCCATAAATATGTAGTCACTTTGCTAGAGTAATGATGATGATTACAATAGTATTATTTAGTGAACACTTGTTAGAAGTCAGCTAAGTACTTCCCATCCATTAATATAATCAATGTTTACAACAACCTCGTAAGTTAGAAACTGTTACAATCTTTATTTTCAAATAAAGAAACTGAGGCTGATGGAATTGCTAAGATCACGAAGTGCGTAAACTGGGAGGATGGGATTCAAACACTTCCCAGTTCAGAGCCAGAGCTCTTAACCAACACACTGGGATGACTCTGATTGATTTTTCTACCTAGAATATCTCATTTTTATCACCTACGCTATTCAGCATGCCAGATGAACACATTGTTTAGATCCTTATAAACTGGCTTCTTTAGCACGTCTGTAGAGAAAATGACCTTTGACTGTGGAGAGAGGGAGAGTATGAGGCAGGGAGAGTGCCTGTTTGTATCCTATGTTGGCCTCTGAAGGTAAAGAGATGAACTGGAAATTTATAAATGTCTCATTTCAGTCTTTCCCTACACTCTATATAAACCCGGTCAAAGTTGTCAATATATTCTAAATGCACCGATGCAACGCTCAATGGATGGGAAATCAGCAATCACCATGTCTTGGGAATTGAGAGGGAAAAGAGAGGACCAATATAGGTGATAAATATGTGTTCTTTATACTGCTGAGCCAATAATCAGACAAAACGGATGATTGTTCATTCTTATCATTAAGAGGCGCTGAGCCTAAGAGCTGTAGCTCAGACTCACAGCAGGAGGGAATCATCACTCTCCCCTCCCCACTCCCAACAGGGGCAGCTGGCAAAGTGGGCAGGTTCCGAAAGACTCCGGGCATGCGTAGCCTCAGGACGTCTGCACAGAGAAGTCTCTGAATGTGATGGTCTTATTAGTTGTATTATTAATTCTGGATTTGAAGTTGATAAGGTTTTTCAGGGAAGTTATAAAAGTCCCATTCCAGTTTTTTCTGATAGAACAATTTGTTTCATGGCTAGAAATTGAATGCAGATCATACATTCCTTTCTCAGCTCCAGGAGGTTCATTCGTGGTACATAAATAAAAGAAATTCAATTAAAATTACCACAGCCGTGGTTCATTCGGTTTACTCACCTCCCACCCCAGTCATTCTCTATTATCGATAGTCTAGTAAGAAACGTGTCTTATATTTGTGGCATGAACTCTGTCATTTCCATTTCAAAAACATTGTGTGGTTTCTCCTAAACCAAGCCTTTTCCTTTTGTTCTCATCATGTCTTATCACTCTTCCATTTTCTTAACTGATTTGAAGAGCTACAGGATACAGAAACAATTTTTTAAAAGTTATGAATAATGCTTTTTTGAAACTTAAATTTATAGCTTGTGGCTAAATAATCATGAAACTCTTGAATATAGATTCTCCCTTCACTCTTGGCTGGTTGATAGTTCAGTTGTACCAATTTGATCTTAAAATCAAATACCTCCTGTCTTTTATGATCCTATTTAGAGATTTCTTTCAAGAGATATGACTGAAATGGGAAGAATATTTTCTTGGAAATAACCTAGCTGTAGTTGGTGACAAAGGACTTTTCAGTTCTCTAGACTGAAGAATTCCTAGCCATTTATAAAGCAAGTATTTCAAACAGGTCAACTGTCTTTTATTTTAAAATAAAATTGGTCCAGTCAAATTATTTTCATAACACTTTGAGGAAAAATGATACATAAAAACATAGGTGGTTATTGTTTGTTTCTTTTGTGTGTTTTTTGTTTTGTTTTGTTCTTGTTAATGAACCCAACAAAAGTACTAGCAGGTAAAAAATCAGGTTTAATCTGTTATTTACATGACATCATAAAGGATGTTACATAGATATAAATCAGACCGTTATTGACTTTGAAAAAGGAAGATATTTGTTAGATTTCAAAAAGATAATGAATAATTGCATTCGACAGAGAATCAGGAGACCTACATCCTATTCTAGTCTTAAAATTAGTGGTTCTTTCGTAAATCAGTTCTAAATTTTATTCTAGCTCCCAAAATCCCATATTCGTGTGATTTTGCTAATGTGTAGCGTAAATATTTTTAGGACTTTACTTCATTATGCATATGGCTGGCAAAGCTTTACATAATATTTTGGTGCTTCAGAAATTGCATTTATTTCCTTGAAAAAAAATCTTATTAATTAGGAAAGTAAAAAACTTTCCTAATTAATAAGATTTTTTTTCAAGGAAATAAAATCATAGCATTCAGGTAAGCAAGAAAGCCTGAACTGTCAACTTTGACATCTCTTATGAGCATAACAATGTATATTTTTATTAAAACTTAGAATCTGAACCCAAATGGACTGCATATTATTTATGGCAAGTGATTAACATTGTATCATAAGCATGCTATCACATTAAAAAATCTTCAACAAACACAATTAAAACAAAACTCCTTTTCTATGATGAGATGATGCATATTTAATATTAAAAATTTAGAAAATTCAGATAGGTTATGAATAAAATTACCCTTCATTCTACCACCCAAAATTAATCATTAACCTGTACCTTGTATATACTCCTCCAGATATTTTTCCTAGTGAAAAAAGCATATAGGTAGCTTTTCATAAAAAGAATTCACATTATTTTTCTTTAATTATTTTCTTCAATAATGAATCCTATATAATAAAAGGGTAATATGCAAATCGACCAATCGGCAGAATGACCGGTCACGATGACGCGCACTGACCACCAGGGGCAGACACTCAATGCAAGAGCTGCCCCTGGTGATCAGTGCGCTCCCACAGGGGGAGCACCGCTCAGCTCAGCCACAAGCCCAGAAGCCAGTTCACAGCTGGCGAATGCAGCTGCGATGGCGGCAGCACTAAGGATGTCCGACTGCCGGCTTAGGCCCCCTCCCCGTGGAGAGCGGACCTACGCCATCAGTTGGACATCCCCCGAGGCCAGAGTATACAGACCAGGCTGAGGGACCCCTCCCCAAGTGCATGAATCTCATGCACTGGGCCTCTAGTGTATTATAAATATGCTTGCCATGTGAATACATCCCTTCTCACTATCAGTCTTTATCTGTTATAACACATATTCGGCATATCATTTTTAATTTAATATAGGATATGGCTTATGATTTTGAGATAAGGCACAATATGTGGTTGTTGCAGTAAAATGCAGGACTACTATTTAAAAGTTACTTAATATTTTAGCGACGAAGTTGTCCATGGCACAATTTATACTCCTGCAGTTGTGCTATTGTAATTTGTAGTCTCGTTGGTTCAATAAATGGCCCAGGAGATGTACCGATGTGAAATTTACTAGGACATTTCTTGTGGATGGAATGACTTCCTTACTCTTTCAGTAGTCGCTGCCCTATCTAAAAATAGCTCTTTGTCATTTGGTGTGAGGGGGGAGCCCTTGACTTCCTATGTCTGTATACCTCCCATATGTAACATTAGATCAGAAACATGTCACTTCTGATTAAAGGTTCACAATCTTGAAGAAAGATTCAGCAGGAAGCAGAAGGCAATTCAGCCACCTCCTGCTATGCATGTTCTGTCATTGGGAAAATGGCAAAGGATAACGTTAGCCTGTAATGAATTTAGACAAGCAGGATTATTAATTTTATCTTCCTCTGCTACTCCTGAAGCTTTACCACAAGATGTTAGGCAAGTGAATACCTGAGCAGCCATTCCCCGTGGAAATGTAGCCTATCAAATATTAACATATCATTTTTTAACTCAGATTTCCTCATTGGTTTAATTTGTTTTCACAGAGATGTTCATTGAATGTATTTTTTCAAGCAGAAAACAGATATTTTTCTAGACTGTCAGTCCCCCTGGCCAGAGCATGCGACCCTGTTCTCCAGATTTTCTCAGTTCTTCTAAGCAGGAAAAATCACCTTCACATACCTCCACCTCTGGGGGAGAAGATGCATACAATATAGTTTCATAAAATACATCCTCTTCAAAGTGCTGTCAGCAGTTTTTCAAAGAACATTTTTTTGCTCATCATTTTTCCCTATAAGATAAAATCTAGATTTTTAAAAATGCATTTAGAAGTAACTTTTGACATCTTCAAGTTCATCTTTTAAAAAGAAAATGTTTTTAGAGAGGAAGAGAGAGAGAGAAATATTGATGTCAGAGAGAAACATCAATCGATTGCTTCCTAAACGCACCCAACCGAGGACAGAGCTCACAACCTGTGGATGTGCCCTGACCCGGAATCAAACCTGCATAGGACAGAGCTCCAGCCAACTGAGCCACACCAGCCAGGGCTCATCTCCTCCTTCTTATAGAAGAGATTGGGGGCGGACAGGGGGTGTTCACAGAGGGGAAGATTGTGCATGACATCACAATTAATGACAAAGGACAGAGTAGAATCTCAAACTCCCAGACCTCAGAAATGGTGGCATGTATTTAGCAGCCCTGCCTGGGAAATAATCCAGGACTCTTTCCGTTGCCTAAGTCTGCTTGATTTTTAGATGAAAACATTTAAAGAGGAAAAGAAAGTCTGCCCATCTTCTCTTTTCTTCAATATTGCTGACTCATTTCCTTTCAGTAGCCAGTAGACCTGCCAGCTAGGTGGGTCTCTGGTTGTCCTCATGTGCATGGATTTGTTTCAAATGACAGCTTTTGTGGCAGCTCTGATATCCAAGGGGTGAAAGGACCGATGCAGAAAAAGTGAATAGTCCGAGACTCCAGGGAAGAAACCAGCTGCATTCCCAATAAAGCTACGGATCTTACATTGCAGGCCCAAAGAATGAGTAGAGTGGTGTTCACCCTAAATTGGGCCAGGTCTGCCATTAGCCATGCTTCTAACTTTCACACAACTGGAAAAGTTCCTTCGTCCACCAGACTATTGGGGAAGATCCCAGAATACACTGAAGAAATCTCTTTATTTTCCAGAACAAGAATATAGATTTCTTTTCCTGGGATATATTCCAGCCTTATACCTAGGGGGAGAAAAGAAGGAGATTAAAAGGTAGCTGACCTGTGGAAATCACCTCCCCAGATTTTTTGTTAGCTTTTGGTAAAAGTTGTAATTACCTGATTTGCTATATTTCTAGCCCACCCTTACCTCTTTATTCTGGAGGTAACAAGTAAAGTGTCTCCCTTTGGAAACCAGACCAATATAATAGGCTAATGATTCAAATCACATTCGCCGTATGATAAAATTCTCAAGCTATTTTGCGTATCAGAAGCAGCCCATTCTCTGCACTCTTAAGGGCAGAATAAAAGGCAACAAAAAGCTCAATGGCTGTAAGCCCTTGGAGGAAAATACTAATTCTGTGTTGGATTGTTCCCATTAGCCATAAAAGAGACAGTAATTAGGACTTTATATTTTAGCCACCGTAACAAGCCGACAACTAAGGGAAACTACTGAAAATTCCAGAACAAAAGCTAAAGCTTCTTTAGGCATCAGAATACTAGGAGGCATCTGTGCATTTAGATCACTGCATAGTGAGGCCACAGAACAGAAAACCAGTGGAGGAGCAGCAGAGCAGTGTTAAGAGCATGGGTGTGGAATCTGACTGACTTGGTTCAGGGTCTTCCTCCATCACTAACTAGCTTTGCTCCACTCTTCTGAGCTTCAGCTGCCCTCATCAGTAATACAGGGCTTCCTAGTACCTACCTTGTAGGATTCCTGGGTTGGGGGTGGGGACAGAGACAGGGGGAGGTAAATGAAGGAATACCTGTAGAGCATTTAGTAAAGTGCATGGCACATAGCATGTTGTTTGTAAAGATTAATGGCTATCATTAAGATTGCTCTGTGTATCTAACTTTGACCCCTTCTGTTTCCCATCATGATTAGTATGGATAATATTGGGTGGTGGTAAACCCTTATTGTGTATCAACACAGTACTAGGTTGTCACAGAGGCAGTTGTGATATTCAGAACTTGACCGTCAAAGCTTGGAGGTTAATGGGGGAAGGATATAGGTAATAGAGAGATGAGAAGTTGGATAGGATAGTAGACAAGAGCCAAGTTCTGTAATTGGT
This sequence comes from Corynorhinus townsendii, assembly GCA_026230045.1. Classification (NCBI taxonomy): domain Eukaryota; kingdom Metazoa; phylum Chordata; class Mammalia; order Chiroptera; family Vespertilionidae; genus Corynorhinus; species Corynorhinus townsendii. Next base: position 159,164,835 of record JAPDVU010000006.1, on the reverse strand, counting down.
TCTTATAAGTTTTGTGCATTTTGAAAAAGTTAACCTAACATCTCTAGGTTGAAAATACTAATATCATTTAACTTATAAGAATGTGGTCGGAATTAAATAACATGACCCATGTAAAGTAGCTGGCACACAGTAGGTGCGCAGTAAATAATAACTTCGGTTGTGGTCACGGTCATTACTGTAGTTACTAAGATCATTATAATAGAATCAATTGGGTACGTGCTGTGCAGCATGTCCTGTGCATCCATTGTATCTTCCTTTTTCAAAAAGAAAGAGGGAACTGAGACTTAAACAAATTCACCGACTTATTCAAAGCAGCATAACCACACGTGTCAAAGCTGGGAATCGAATCCAAATCTATTTGACTCCAAAGCCCATGCCCTTTGTGTTTCACCCCATTTCATGCAGAGACATGGCCGAGTGCATGGACTGGGAGGTGGCAGAGTAGACATCGACATACTCGGACTTTTTATGAGACTAATAGCTTCCTGCAGTTGTTCATTTTGACGACCTAATATTGGGTATGTCTGTGTAAGGTTCCAAAGGGAAGCCTGCGCACACGCTGGTAGCTCTAATTTACTTTTAGTGAGAGAGGGCCATTGTGGTAAAGCGAGTTGCTGAACCTTTCATTCATTTATGCATTGACCCATCCAGTCCACTTCTGACTGAGCAGCTCTTCTTGCTCTGCACAGGCGGGAAGGGGTGCAGGAGCGACTAAGCCAGACATTGTCTCTATCCCCAGAAGCTTGTACTTGATGAAGGAAAAATATAAACCACCAGCCTAAAGGACATTTAATAGTAAATATGAGGCCCGAAAATTATGATGAATTCTATGAAGGAAATTAAACACACAAATGAGCTGATAAGGAGCGCCTAGGAGACGAAGGTGGAGTCTTACTTCGGCAGGTGACATCTGACCCTAGATGTTATTTCTGAAGATGGACAGCAGCAGTGTGGGAAGCGAGTGTCTGGTTAGAAAGGACAGAAGGGCAGTGGTCCTAAGAGCAGCACAAACTCACATGAGCCTGGAAGGAAGATAAGCATCACTTGCTTCACCCAGAGCTCTGTCTCCTCTCTCACATTATTGCATTTTATGTTCTTTATAACGAACTACATTATTCCCTGCTTTACTACTCTCACTGGCCTCTCTCCACTAGAATATAAGCTCCCCTGAGAGCAGAGACCTCTTGAGCAGAACCTGTCCCAGCGAATCAATGAAAAATAATAAAAAAGGTATTTGTTAAATGAATATATAGGTAAATGAAGGTGTAATTGTGATTTATCCAGAGCACTTCTTATTTCATCAATCCAACTACCTGTCTCTGTTTATCTGGATGGGACCTGTGGCCCTAGATTTTATCTCAGATTGTTATAACATTCTGTGTCCATGTGGGCATCTCATGCAAAATTACGTCTAACATCTTTAAACCATGGATCTGCATCCTGAAGTAAATTCGAGGAGTAGAAAGAGAAGCATAGGATGACATTGATATCATTTAGAATTCAGTTATCAAAGGTTATTATGTTTTGATGAGATGGGAAAAATGGATTGTCCTACCCACTAGTGCATTTCTCTTTCTACATGGGAAGAGCTGTACTAACCGTGAGACCCTGCTTGAGGTGATAACAATTTCAGCAGGTGATAGGGAGGCATTTGGAAAACAAAGACCAGCTGTTGTCAGGAATCCAGCTTTGCAAATTGTACCTTATATACGAATATGAGTTGACTGTGTAGAAATTTCCGTTGGTGTGGTGTTTTCTTATGCTGCCTTCTCATTTGCAGTCAGTGTGGTATTTTAAAAGTCAGAGGCATGAGGGTGCCGAGAACAGAATCCAGGTGGAATGCAGGTGACCCATTTTAGCCTTCTGCCCCAGAATGAGTCAAGGAGAAAACACTTCCTAATACGAGCGAGTGCTTTTCAGACTCACGCCGCAGAAAATTTACTACCAGGGAGTTCGGGGGTGGGGGGGGTTCTTTTTTTATTCATGATAATCCAATGTTTTATGACTAAAAATGTGTCTGGCTCCTCATGTCCATGAATTGCAGGTTAGAGGTGTCATATTCTTTGCTTAGCATTAAGCGTGTCTCTTATGTTGTTCTTTTCTGTCTGTGCTTGAGTGTGTGTGTGTGTGTGTGTGTGTGTTCACATGCATGCACACGTGTGTTTTTTGTGTTATCTAATAGGAAACAGGGCAGGCAGTGGAAGAATAGAGGTTGACTACTGTATGGGGAAAAGAAACACTTACTTTGCTCAGACAGTATTTTCCCAAATCATGAGTATTTAGCCCATTTGGCTGGAATCATGGGTTGATTTTTCACTTGGGAAGTTAGATTTAAGCTACAAAACGGTCAGTCTTATTTCCATGTAAAAGAGGCTGATAGTGTGATGATGAGAAACACTGCCCCCACCCAACTGGCTATTTCTTAGCTAATTTAGTATGTGACTGAATTGTATATTTTGCTGCTACACAAATGTTGTTAAGTTACTCAGTCCCTATGCACCTCTGATGAGGGGGTGAGCCAACCGTAGGTCTGGTTTTTATTTGGTCATAGGTGGAGTTACTTATGAGGAGGTAACATTGATGTCCCCTGCATGAGTGGCCAGGGGCTGGGCAGGGACATGCATTGAAAGAACAGAGGGGAAAATGAACACAGTAATGAAAATGAACTTCTAAATTCTGTGCATAAGAAAAACAGTGTTGCCCTAACTGGTTTGGCTCAGTGGATAGAGGGTCGGCCTGTGGACTGAAGGGTCCCAAGTTCGATTCCGGTCAAGGGCATGTACCTGGGTTGCCGGCACATCCCCAGTAGGGGGTGTGCAGGAGGCAGCTGATCGATGTTTCTCTCTCATTGATGTTTCTAACTCTCTATCCCTCTCCCTTCCTCTCTGAAAAAATCAATGAAATATATTAAAAAAGAAAAACAGTGTTTTGCTATGGAAGGAAAAGTTCTAAATAATATAGATCCTCAGTCATTTCAATTTGACAAAACTTAATATTCTGAAATCACCTAAATGGCTAAGTTTAGTCTGTTACCAGATAGGTTTTAATTTTCAAGTTTATTTTGTTGCAAAGCTCTCAGGCATCTTAGACCCAGAGGCCATATTTCTGGGTTACTTTTGCTTTGTGATTTTGCTCTTTCCAATGGATGCTCAGGCTTTTGTTTTTCCATCATAAGTGGGGTGCTTAGTTTTTCCATCATAAGTGGGGTGCTCAGTTTTCTCTCTTGCAGCATTTTTAAATGGTGTAAAATCAAGTTTCTGTCATTCAGTAACAACCTTCTTTAATTTCAATAAGCTCCTGAGCCCTTTAAGTTTTCCGTTTCCAAAGGATGGATAGAAAAGACTGTAAAATATACAGGGAGCCAAGTTTACAAGAGGCCATAGCCTTAGTTGCTGCCTGCTGTGACCCAGTAGCAGGTGGGGGAAGGGCAGGGGAGGGTTTCAATTCTGTGTGCCAGGTGCCTGCCGCTGGGCAGGCAGGGTTTTGTTCAGGAGAACACCAGGGTAAGGGCTTACCTAGGTCCACAGCCCTCTCTTCTAACCAGACACTGCACATGAGTGTGTTCCTTACATGAGCCATGCCCTTCTGTGCTTCAAAATATGGCTTCCAATCCCGCATTTATTTTCCTCGATGCTCTGGTGAAGAGAACCAACTGAATCAAGAGGGGGTTGGGGACACCAGGCTTCTTGACTTCTCTGGAGAACACCATCTGCATGAACAGATGGGAAACAAGTCACAGGGCTGGAGGGGGACTCCAAGATCAAAAAGGGGGCATCTGTAATACTTTCAACAATAGAGATAAATTTTTTTAAAAAATCTTTAAAAAAATAAGAAGAAGAGAGGAATGATAAAGAAATGTGATGGCAGGGTTGAACAATGAGTGCCAGTGGCGGGGAATTCTTTGCCCTCTGACCCAGATAATGGTCACAGAGTGGCTCCCACCCATGGATTCCCAGGGTCCCCAGAACAGTGATGCCTGCCTGTGGGGCAGGCAGATTGCACAGCACTGGGAATGGGCACACACTCCTCTGTCTGTCTGCTGATGGGAGATGTCCAGTACTGTTAGTTAAAATTCCCCCACAGCGGACAGCAAGGTTTCCTTCCCAGTAAGCTTTCCATGTGGCCACCGGCCAGCTGAACGGCTGCCTCGGTGTTCTGATTGTAGAAGATTCTACACAAGGCGAGATGCATCACTGTAAATACTTTGTCAGATTGATACAAAGCATATACTTATGCTCATGATATTTTATTGCCATGTTCCTTTACTTTTTTTCCCCCTCATTCATTTGCTCTTTCAAGCATTCATTTAAATTCACATTCATTGAGTAGTTATTTTTGTGCCAGGCCTACAGTACTAAATGCTTTTATGCTTTAACTCCAAGAAGTAGGTCTTTTTATACAAGAGGAAAGTGAACCTCAGAAAGGTTAAGTAATGTGCCTACAGTCACACAGCTGGTAATGGCAGAATTGAATATTGGATTGAAGTCTATGTGACTCCTGAAATTAATCACAGTTACTCTGCATTACCACTTTTATCTTTCTATCAAAAACATGACTTATAACTGGCAAAAATTAGTCTTCATGTTTTAAGGGAGACCAGGGGTGAGTGATTTGCTTTCTTAACTGTAGGTCCTCTGGTACAGGAAAAATAATCATGAATTCCGACGTCATCCAATTTCACTAGACCGCTGTTGCCTTCTTTGTAAATTGGCTATAATATCTCAGCTGCCTTCAGGGTGCATGGGAAGCACCTAGTTTCTATTAGATGAAGAAGTGAAAAAAAAAGTTTTCCAAGTAATAAGCTTGGTGTGTGTGTGTGTGTGTGTGTGTGTGTGTAGGACAGTAACATGTAAACTGAGACCTGAGTGAAGATGTAGGGTTAACCTGGTGAAACAGAGTGTGCAGAAGAACAGAGAGAAGGGAATTCCAGGTTAAGGGAACAGCATGTGTGAACAGTGAAAGTGGAGGGGAAAAGCAGGTAAGAGAATTTCAGGGGGCTGCAGTATGGACTGTGCTTGGGAGCTATGAGAAGTGAGTATGTTAGGGAGGGAAGAAGGGTGCTTTAGGGTAAGACCTGGAAGTCTGGGCTTCAGGGCAAGGGAAGTCACTTCAGGTGAGTGTATGATCAAATGTGCATTGCATTTACTCAACCATTTTATGACTTAGAGTACAATTTTAATTTTTGAGTTTTTAGACTAATAGCATTTATCATTATACTGAAAATCTACTGATATGCTGATTATAAATAATCAGTTGATAAAATAATATATAAGCATTTTTATGGTATAATATTACATTTTTCTCATTTCCAAAGGAAATGTGGGTGTACTTCCTGGCCTAAATTCACAATACATTTCCCTAATATTTGGTAAATTTTTGCATTGGGGATCTTTATTTTAAAATATTATGTTACACTTTAACAGACAGGAAAGGATGGTTGAGACACTTCAGTAATAAATCATAATAAATAAATATGAAGCATTTAGAGACTTGGCATAAGTTCTTAGGAAATCAATAACCTTTTCTGGGAAATGTAACCCTTTTTTCATGAATGATGACAAGTAGATGAATAACACTTTTATTTAATCATGTAGGAAAATAAATAAAGTATGGGGCAAAAGTAGGTTTACAGTTGTAAGTACACGAAAGTTTATTCTTGAATTATTATATATAAATTACTGTATTATTTTCCACGTGAACAACTATAAACCTTCTCTGTCCCCACCTTGTGGGGTCCTCAAACTATGGCCCGCGGGCCACATGCGGCCCGCCGAGGACATTTATCCGGCCCACCGGGTGCCGCTGCCTGTCCTGCTTAGCAGCCGACTCGTCCAGGGCCCGCAATGCGCATAGGAATTTGTTCATAGTTTTTTTTTTTTAAACTATAGTCCGGCCGTCCAACGGTCTGAGGGACAGTGAACTGGCCCCCTGTTTAAAAAGTTTGAGGACCCCTGATACAGATCATGTATCATAGAGGTGTGCACTGGAAACCTATATGATCCTGTTAACCAGTATCACCCCAATGAATTTCAGAAGAAAATAAAAAATTAGGACATTTCATTGTAAAATGTACACTTTCTAATTATCTTTTTTTTTTTAATCCAAAGATCAGAAGCATAAGCTGTTATTTTCCACCTGGCTAAGCTGGAAATTGACACCTTATTCAGAAAGGATATGCTGCCCCTAATTTCACCACAATCTCCACCACTCTCTACTATCCTATGTTGAGGCTACTCCATATACTACAGAAGCCATAAACTTGATGCTCTAGGCATCTGAGTTTGGAGCTCTCAATCACGTATCTGATGTCAGCCCTTACTATGTCATATCACCCGCTGCAGTTTTCAGTGGATTAAAGTGTAAGTTGGTTTGCTTGGAACTGAAGGTCAATTGCTGCTTGCTTTCATTCAGCTTTTCACCAAGTATAAATCTTAACAAACTTGCTTCCCACTCACAGTGCTGTGTCCATTTTACCTGTGAGCCCTGGCAGTGGTCACATGCTCTGGCTCTGGGCACATGCTCCATGCTGGCTGGAAAACCCTCCCAGCTACATTCCATTTGGCAAAATCTTGCCCATCCTCCGGCACCTGCTGAGATCTCTTTTTCTGTGCAGTGACTGCTCAGCTTCCAATCCTATTCCTATTGGGAGTACTTATAACACAACTTATTTCTATCTAACACGTATGTCTAATAATAAACATAAATCAGCATACTTTTTTATATTCATAGCTAAAGTTTGTCAGAATGCCTATTCCATGCTAAACAATATTTATGTATTGTTTCAGTTCTTACATTCATACTAAGAGGTAAATGCCCTTACTGTTGTCATCTGTTATTACTGAGGCGCAAAGAGGTTAAAAAATGTATTGAAGGTTACAATGCTAATTACTTCTCAGATCAGTTTGTATCTAAGCTTTGATTTTAAGGTTCTCAAGGCCCACAAACACATCTTAATAATTTTATGAAATATATTCTCCAGGGCTTAGCAAGCACCATGCAGGATATAGGCACTCTATGGATTGATTAATATTGGTCAACTCCTTTATTGTCATTCAGATATGATTATAAAGTCATTGACCAAGTTATGATAAACTTGCAAATTTTAAGTTTGTACATTTATATACTATCCAACTCAAAAATCTTATATTTTCTTTAACATACTAAGAGTAGGCTAATGAGAATTAGCAGACATTAGCTTATTGCATTGTAATTCTCTCCCGGATAGTGTACATTTGGTAATTCTGAATCTATTGCTTCTCCTGTAAGGAAAAGACAGTCTAATATACTTTCACGTGGGGGTAAGGAATTGAGGAGGACAGAAGGCTACTGAGAAAGCAAATCCAGAATCAGATGTGTCCCAGTAATACAACACATCCCAATCACTTAAAAACAGCTGCTCTAGAAATAATTACTCATTAGTGACATTATAGGTAATGTTACACCACCACAAATGCCTTAACTAATGCAAACTTGGAGCGTGAACATTGTAACCAACAGGTAAAGCTGCATCCCAGTGCTCTGAGGACAGTCTTTACTTAATGGTTTTGTTAATAATTACCTGACAGAAATACATCTTCACCGAGAGCTTGTTGTCATTAAGCATGCCTTGAAATGCTTTAATGTTTATAGGTTGTATTACAACTCTTTAGCTATTTAATTACATTTAGCAACTCCTCAAGTTATTGTGTGTTTGATTGAGCTAAAATCCATTACCAGTCAAATTAGCAAAGGTGGGCTGAGACCGCGAAGGATTTAGGCATTTGGTTCGGTTGCTGAGCAGTAATGATAGAGGCTGCTCTGGCGAACCAGAAAGTGCAGGCTGCCACTTGACATCAGCTTTGTACGCCCCTGCCTTCCTCCTCCCTGACCGATGAGCCGGTTCTTTACACATCCTCTCCAGAAAGGGAAATCTACCATCTACCCTGGGGAGCCATTTCATTATTTTATAGCCTTCACTATCAGCCAAGTCATCTTTCTATTTAGCGTAAATCCTCCTTGTCCTTCACGTGAGAATTGATGACCGGAGCTCTGTGTTTGGTCCATCGCAGAAAATGTGAACAGCGATCATCACTCCCCTGAGCCCTCCATCTATATACAGAGCTGTTATTAAATCGATCGGTTTGCTCTCTTTCCTCAGCTGAGGCAGCAGCGCTCATCCAGCCATTTGTAAGCATTTAATTGGGTTTTATACTCAACAACATTTTACTGAATTATGAAGCTACTTTGCCGTGTTTTGTCTTCTAGAGAGAGAAACAGAGAGAGAGCGTGGGAGTGGGGAAGGGCAGAGAGAGAGAGAGAGAGAGAGAGAGAGAGAGAGAGAGAGAGAGAGAGAGAGAGACCAGGATGGCAAGCTGGGGAAAATATTCACAGTGCAGCCGTTCTTTAAATTTGTTGTCCATCCTCTCATTCTCCCAACCCCCACTACCACCTCCCAATGCTGCTCCCACCTCCCAGCTTGGATAAAATACAGTTTTTCATGTAAGAAATGGCACATAACTTTTCCCTTCTGATATTTTCTGTTATCAGTTCTCTTCATCCTGGTTCAGGTATGCATTTTTTTTCATCCTTGTCTTTTGTGATGTGCTATTGAGGGACTGAGTGAAAAAGGTGAAGGGATTAAGCAAAAAAAAAAAAAAAAAAGTCTATTGTTTTCGACATGTATTTATGATCTTTTTGTGAGCCTTTTCTGTTCCTTTGTAAACTTTGTTTAAAATGAGCCCCAGGTGTTTTTATTACGATGATTCATTTTATTCTGCTTTAAGTCTTTATTTAGTCAACCAAGCTTTTTTCTCAGTGTATCATCATTTGGGTACAAAGTGATTTTTTTTTTTTACTCTTGTGTTTTCAAACAACCCTGCATTACAGATATGCTCTTGGGGGAACTTTTCAAATATAATTTTCTAACCTAGCTTGTAATTTTTTGTTTGAATCAGACTTCAGTTTTAAAGAACTCTCTGAATTCAGTTTTCAGTTGCTCTGACCCACAGGTGGCCACCAACTGATTTCAGAACTCCATCCTAGACACAGCTTCACACTTCTGAAGAAATGGAAATAGTTTCCAGGCATCCAAACAAAGTTAGTCTTAATTGCTGTTTGCTGATCTTCTTAAGGTTATGCTTCCCTGCAATTCTGAATAAATAATTGTCCAGAGAGCAAGAGGACCTTTGCATTATAACAGCTCTTCTGTACCTGTTGGCTCAAGGTCACCCAGCAAGAGGCAGAATGGAGACCAGGACCTAGGACAGCTGGTCTCCGAGGCCTCTGATCTCAATCTCTGTGTCCATGTACATGAGAGGTGTACAGTCATTTATCAAACACCATGCTCACCACGGCTGGTGTTACATGTCTCGTGAGGATGAACATTCTTGTACATCCTTCTTTGTCCTCTCCTGTGAACGTATCCTCCAATAAACCCTAAAAGTAACTGGCCAATAAGTGAAAAGTTCTGATATCCAAATTACCCTTTATAAAGGTTGAACCAATTTAATATTCTTACCAGCAATTATGCAAACCCATTTCATTAATATTCCCTTCAATTATTGCATTTGTGAAAAAAGAAACATTGGCTAGGCAAAAAAAAAAAAAAAAAATGGTACCCCATTGTTTCCATGAAAAACACAGGGTATATCCTCAGCATACACAATGTCACACCATTCCAGAAGAATTTAAGAATTACTATGAAATTTGAAAATGTGAAATCTTGATCTCATCTCAGGATGGAGAAGATTGTCTAGACATAAAGCAGTTTAAGAAATAAAAATGTAAATAATTGATAGTTTTGATGACAACAAAATAACAAAAAGACTCTAACGAATCACTAAGGAGAAGAGAAACACTCATTAGACATCAAACTGCAAAATACATGAAATAACAATTTACAATGAAAGAAATTGAAAATTTGGTTAAATCTAGAAAAACTTTCTGGTGATCATAGTTTTCGAAAAATGGAATCCATTCCTTTCAGAAAGAGTTCCAAGTCACTGGAGAGTCAAGGTAGAACAGTGATTGTTGTGATCTTATGAAAGGAATTCAGTTATCAGAAAGATATTTGTGTATAAATGATATATGTGCATATCATTTATTCATCTTTTCTACCTTCAGAATACATAATCAAATGATGACATGTCCACCAATATTTTAATGGCACAGGGAATTTATTGAAGCACCTAATTTGCTCCAGCATGCTGACCACATTTTCAACCATGAAATGTAAGCCTCTGCATTATCAAATGTTCTCATATAGGAACAAATGCTACGGCAAATAATAAACAAGTAGCAATGAATAGTCTTGGAGGAGACTAAGCAGTTAGGGAGAATTATCTTAACTGTTTTCAGAAAGAAAAGCAACACACAGTCATAGGAAGAGTAAAATATAATAAAATAAAACCAACAATATTCCCACTTCTTACTTTATATTTTAATCATTTATCTGTGTATTCAATATACCTTTTATAAATATTAATTATACTGCACTGCTTTCTAATATGTTATTTTATCTACAAAAACAATTCAGAATACTTTCTATGCCCCACTCCTCTCAAAGTGTTTTCTTATTACATCATATGACTAAATCAAAATGCATTTAAATATCCCTGTATGTGATAGAATCTTTTGATTTTTCCCAGTTTAAAGTTTTACTAAGTATACTTCTATATAGTCTTGTATTATTTTGTTTTCACATTAACTTCTTGAATTTTTTTATTGATTGATTTGCATGAGAGAGAGAGATCAATTTGTTGTTCCACTTATTTTGTGCATTCATTGGTTGATTCTTGTATGTGCCCTGACCAGGAATCAAACCTGCAACCTTGGATGATGCTCTAACCAACTGATCCACCCAGCCAAGGCTCACATTGACTTCTTAAAGTGAAATTTTAGAAACAAAGATTGGTACATTTGGTGGGCTTTGATTAATGTTGCCAAATTACTGTCTAGGAAGTTTGTACTAATTTAAAATACTACCAGCAGCATGTGTGAGAGGATCTATTTCTCTGCAGAATCTCTAGTACTAAAATATTATAATTTCTTTAAATTTTTGCTGATTAGATAAGCAATAACCATCATGGCTTATTATGTTTTTCTAATGAAAATTTATAGTTTCTAATTGTGGTAAGCAGTTTCCCACATATTTGGTGCCTATTTTATGAAAAAAAAAATAACTTGTAAATACTAAAAATGCCATTGGTGAACTTAAATAGAAAGCCAGGTAGTTCTCCACCAAAATGGGTTTATTTGGGAACAACAAAGAATTGCAACTTGGCACCTGCAGTCTAGTGGTGAATCACAAGTCCAAAGAACAACAGAGAGAAAGGTAGTTTTATAGTGGAAAGGGGAAGTTCTGAGGGGCTGTTGTAAACAAAAAGTCCATTGGAGGAAACTTGGAGTTTACAGTGTAATGGTTTTTCATTGGCTGAGTTAGAAAAATCTCTCATTGGCTGTGTGGTTGCTGGGCAAGGAGAAGATCCTCCCTCTTCCTGCTGGAATAATACAGTTGAAAAACAGCTTGCTGTTGGAGATGGAAATCACATCTTCTCCTATTTGGAATACTTGATGATGATAAGTTTAGGGTGTGAGAGCACCCCCTACAGGCTCTCTCAACCCCAATTTATAAATTGGTTTCTGCTTATTAGTCTTCATACTATTGAGATGGAAATCTTTTACCATTAGACTTCGGAGTAGCAGAAAGGACTGAGACAGCATTGTTTGTGGATGTTGTTGGTGTTAGAAGTACAAGTTGAGTTGCCAGCCTGTGACAGGAGGCAGCTCTGTGTGATTTATTTTTCGTGTTTAAAAAATAACAGCCACAGTAACAACAATAAAACCTATTTTCCTTCCTTGGTTGAGGTTATCACACTTGCAACTATGGACACAAGGAAAGTATGCGTGAGGTCATGTTAGAGGCTGGGTCAGTGTTTACCATTGTACTTTTAGCAAATGTGCTATCTCAAGAGAGAAAAAAACAGTTAATTGGACATCTCTTTTCCTGAGAAATCTGATGCTGGCTGCTCAGGGACTGTGTGTGTGTGTGTGTGTGTGTGTGTGTGTGTGTGTGTGTGTGTGTGTGTGTTGGTGGTGGTGGTGGTGGTGGTGGTGGTGGTGGTGGTGGTGGTGGTTTAAAGGCCGTCACAGTCCATGTAGGTCATTCTGAGAGCAATACTCCCACTGGAAGTATTATGTCATTGGGCTGACATCCTCTGTCAATTTCTCCCTTTGTCCATTTCTTCTCCCTTTATCCACAACTGATGATCCCTAATGAGCATCCTTTAGGGACTACTTCTGGAAAATCTAATTTATGATAGACCCAGAGACTACTAGGGATTCAAAAAATAGCAAATAAACAAATGTATGCACAGGATGATTTCAGACAGTGACAAGTATTATGAAGGAAATAAAACCGAGGAGACAGTGGCCAGCAGTGGAGGAGCTACGGAAAGGGAAAAGGCTTAAGTGGTCAGTGATGTCCTGAGACTAAACTCATAGGACACCTTCAGCCCTCATCCCTAAAATCCCAGGAATGAAATCCTCCTAATTTCTTTGACAGCCTAACCAGAAAAATCTCGGATTTTAAATACATTTCTATAATATATTCCACCAGTCAGGGGCCCAACAGGAAACAGATGGCATATTGAAAAGGGGATAATTTGAGAAGAATATAATAAAAAGGCAATTTACAAAGAGACAGAACAGCACTCCCTTTTTCCCTCCCAGAGATAGGATTAGAAAGTTGCCATTGACTTCCTAGTATCCCAGACTTAAAGGGGCAGAGGAGCGAATGGTCAGGGGAACCTGGACACAAGTTCTATAGTAAGGGAACCTGGGGAAAAGATCCCTCGTCTCATTCTCCTTCCTCCCCCAGACTCCTGACCTGCTCCCCATTGGCCAAAGCCAGAGAACCAGAGAGGCCATTTTTGAAGACCCTACAGTCTAGTCTCTAGAGCTATAGACCTTGATGGTTAAGGATGGAGGTTGGAGCTGGAGAGGCGAAATGAGACATCCAGTATATAGTTTATATTTTTAAATAATACTGGATGATATTTAAAAGAAATGACATCAGACCCATCTGAAGTTGTGACCTCTGTCTGTCACTGACTAGCTATAAATCAACATCTCTAAGCCACTTGTTTAAAAAAATTACATGGCTAGAATAAAACTGATGCATTTATTCTGAAGCGGTGTGACTCTGATATTCACGAATCAAATAAAGTATTTTAAATATATTTTAATGAATGCAACAAAAAATATCCGGCACAATATTGTTTTAAGTTGTGAACACACACAAAAAAATCATTGTTGAAATAACCAGAATCCCAGCTCTGTGTCTTTCTAGTTGGTAAGTTATTTTGGTTCAACGAAATCTCTTACAATGACCTGAAGTCAGATTTCTGTTGTTAGGCTATGAGTCAAAAAAAATAGAACGATTACTTTTTTCTCAGGGACTCAGACTTCCTTCAAGACATACTTAGAAGAGAGGATATTGTCATTGGGATAAGGGCAGGATTTGTGGATGATACCACTGGGAATGTAACTTGGGAAATTTTGGTGAATAAGGGGCTGGCTGACAGGAGGAGAATAATAAAGGCTTAGATTGATATGGCCATGTCTATTAATATTTCTGATTGAAAAAAATTTATATGCTCATAAAGTGAGACTTTGTTAGCTGCTGCTGTTTGGATACACAGCATGTTATTTAAGAAAGTGTCTTTCAGAATCCTACCTGAATCTGTAGCAGAAGCCTGTCTAGCCCTTTAATAGTCACGGTATCTTCCCAGAGGATAAGATTCCAGAAAAGCAGAGTCACAGAAGGCCAAACAGCTGCAGAAGAGTACAAATAGCTCTCATCTGAAACCCACGATTTATCAAAGGGGACCATGATTGCTAGCAATCTTACTTTTTTGGTGATTACAAGGTTGAGCCTAGTAGCGCATGTGACTCCATAGGAGGACTTGTTGAGAGCTTTTACAAATAATTATGCGTGAGTGTTGGAGAATTAATTTAAGCAGAAGGCCTCTGTGGAGGTCAATCAAGAGCGTAGGATGGGAGGAGAATGCTGAGGGAGACCTTCAGTCAGGGGAGAATATGAAGTGGGACTCCTTGGGGAGAGGCCTGTGTTTGCTTGTCTGGGGTAGGCTCATCTCCATAATTGACTAAAACAGGATGAACAGCTGGGAAGTACAGCATTTGAATGTGTGGATAAAACAAAATTACAAAATGTGCAGGGTCATAGAACGTGTAATGTGTTTTCATAGGATTATAGAATTTTCGAGCTCATTCGGGATATAGGAAATGGGCCAGTCGAGAAGCTAAATGACTTTATCAAGGTCAACTAGCTAGTTAGTTATAGCTTACTTGTTAAGTATGTGGACTCCAGTCAGAAACCCTAGATTCAAATCCCAACTCTAGCATTCACTCTGTGACCCTTGAGAAAACCACTCTACCTTTCGGTGCCACATGCTTCTCATCTACAAAATGGAAATAGTAATAGGACCTAAATTGGGAATAAAATAGGACATTCCTCGTATTAAATATGATGATACATTTCAGTAACCCTAGATGGTGTCTAGAACTTAGTGATTAATCAACATGAGGTATGTTATTATTGGCAAGAATCACCGTTACCTAACTCCTACAGCAATATTCTACCTACTCTAGAGCAAGCAAGAGCATATTACAAGAGGGATATAGGTGAGAAATTAGTTCCCTGGCTAAAAATGATTGTGAGACACTGAATAATCTTAGTCTTCTTCAGTTGTAAAAGCAAAAATAAATAAAAATAAAAATGTAAGTACCTTTGGGAGAAGTGACTCAGATGTGCTCCTTAAAAGTTTTCAAAATTCCAGGTTGTACTCTAATGCTAAAATTCAGTATTTGTATCTTTTCCCCTCTAGCTGACATTTCTAATTAGTTTGTTTTGCAGCTAGCAAAAATATGTATCAATATATTTTTTTGATAAATGACCTTTTTAACATACTATTTTTTTTATCTAGTAATGATGCCCACCTAATGCTACAGGATTCCTTTATTCTTTGTAATTAGAATACGTTGTGATTTTATTTTATATTTTTAAAACATGTTTCTATTGATTCTTTAGAGAGAGGAAGGGAGAGGGAGAGAAAGAAACATCAGTGTGAGAGAGAAACTTCGATCAGCTGCCTCCTATACGTCCCCCTCTGGGGTACATGGGATTGATACTCAACCATCTGAGCCACACTGACCAGGGCTAGAATAAGCTGTGCTTTTAAGGAAAAGCACATTTTGAACAAAGTAAAAGCATGCTGAGAATTACAGCAGTGTGCTTTGAATATAGTTGGAGATGAGGCACCTGATGTTCTTAGAAAACATAGGAAGTTGTTGAAACAACTTTTTGGGGAATGTGGAGGGTTATCTAGATAAAGAATTCAAGCAAAGTCGAAGTTCAAAGTTACTTTCTTATAATCTCTGGTTGACATTCTATCAAGTTTCTCACATGTGAAGACTCAAGTTTAACCTGAAGCACCTCCTGAAGAGTCTGCTGAAATGCCTGAAACATGTCTGTTGATTATGATTCTGAGTTTTTTTCCTGTTGGCTGAGGGGTGAAGGCATCTATTATTATTTATTAACTCTCTTTGGCCATATTTGGACTTTGGATGACATGGTGCCATCATCAAATCTCACATAATGACACCATTAAATATGGGGCATGTCTTTGGTACAAAATTCTGGCAGAGCTGTTGTATGTTTTGATTTTATAGATGCCTTTAAGGGACTGTGTGAGAATTTTATAGCACAAGTCAGTTTTGGACAGCAGTGCCCAGTGGCTAAGGAATAAAGAGTTTATTCAAGGATTCCTCAGCCCAGTCAGAATATTGGCCTTTTCCAAATTGTGTTTTATCAGGCAACAGTATTCAGCCCCAGGGAAGACCCATTTCTACTTTTAACAATGGAGGACCTGCCACTGGTAAATGAGGTACTTTCTGGAGGCATCATGGACTCTTTTCTTTGGCTGAAGACAGAATCATCTCCACGTGTTTCACAGTGGTCCTCACACTTCATCAGGATCCTGCAGAGTTAGTAGCCTCCCTTCAAAGACTCTAGTAGTGCAGTTGTGTAATTTAAGGCCCATTAGGGGTGTTTATCAGGATTCGGGAAGGCATGTTCATGAAAAGCCCATTAAGTATTACTGTTGCTCCTATTCCCAGAGAAACTCAGCCCTGTTATAAATCAGAAAGTCCCAAAGAATAGATTCGTGTGCTCCTCACTGGGATTTTCCCAATAAGATTCATCCCAGGTAGCTTCTTTATAAGGGTGATTTGACTTTCAAACTTATTTGAGAATTTTTAAAATTTAATTAGGCAACTAATATAGAGAGTTGCTTCAATTCCTCCATTGGAGAATGCTTATAACCATGACTTTTCTTTGTGTCATTATTAATTATTATTATTGCTATTTTAATCTTGGGTTAGTGACACATGCTAGGCACCTGGCAAAGTACTTGAGATACAAATAAGACACAGTTCTGGTTCTTAGTCTCACAAAACACCTGGAAAAGATGCAGGTTTGTTATACATGTAACAAGCAGATGCATGTCTGTATTTTGTCTTAAAATCTATTAACTAGAGCTCTATATACACATTTGGCATATTTTTGCATGTTTATGTGTTCAGAAGCTATTTACATCATTTTGTATAGCTCTGGTTTGCTTATAAGTCTGTGATTATTCTACTTTTTTTTTTATGTATACAGGCACATATGTATACTACCAAAGAACCCTGGTCAAATGAGTTATCACTGTATCTACTCATTAGCAGGTAGCAATAACAAGAGTTACAGAACATGTTGTGAATTACAGATTCTTTCTACATGTAGCATTTCACAACAAATTATGATGGCAAGTGTCTAATTCAGATTTTTCAGGGTAACCAAGTATTAGAGAATACAAGTCACTTGTCCCAGGTCACTCCTGTATGATCAAGATTCCAAATGGATTACTTTGGCTACAGAGTTTCTTCTTTCATCCAGTAGGAGATACAAATGCCCCATAAGCATCACTAGTAAACATTTATATATTTTCCAGCTTTATGAAGTATATCACCACATTAAAGATGCAAAGCACTGGAATAAACATGGGTAGTTGTTGATGTGAGAAAAACACTTTCTTCTACTTTATTCTTCAAGCATGAGTGGAAACTCACTGCTTCTGTGACATCATTAGTCGATTTCTTTTTCTTACTCACAACGCTGGCTCACAGATGTTAACTGCCATGACTATGTACAGCAGAGAGTGTGAACCACAACCTATAGTAGTGATTGCAAACTTCGCCGAGTTACACAGTCAGGCATCTGTTTGTGGCTCCCTTCCTTTTTGTCACAGTAGTCCCCCCTATCTGTGGGGATGTGTCCCAAGACCCCCTGCGGATGCCTGAAACCACAGGTGGGAAGCATCTCTAGTACGAGGACACCGAACAAAGGGGGATTCACATCCTAGGCAGGGCGGAGCAGAACAGCGTGAGAGTGCATTCTGCTGAGAACATCACGCAATTTAAAACGTATGGATGGTTTATTTCTAGAACTTTGCACTTAATTTTCAGGGCACAGTTGAATGCAGAAAGCCAAAACGACAGAAAATGAAGCCATAGATAAGTGGTCACGGCTGTATTTTCATACTACAACGGAGGAGTTGGACTCTCACACCTAACAGGAATTCCACAGACTCGGTCTACTTGGTTTACTCGCCTGAGTTCTGTCCAAGACCTTTTAATGGAAAAGGTCTAGCTATGGACTGTGTCTGCCTATACCTTATTTCTCTGTTCCCAAAACATAGTAGAGTGCCTCTCAGAGTAGTCTGGCAAAGTTGGTCACATTCAACATCAATTTCTACTCTTAGTTATCTTTAGCAGATGTAATTTTTTCTAAAAATGACTTTTGTTAATCCTCATCCAAGGATATTTTTCCCATTTATTTTTAGCGTGGGAGGAAGAGAGGGAGGGAGGGAGGGAAGGAGAGAAAGAAAGAGAGAGGAACATTGATGTGAGAGAGATAAATCTATTGGTTGACTCCCACATGCATCCCAACAGGGGGCTGGGGCCCAAACCTGCAACCCAGATATGTGCCCTTGACTGGGAATGAAACCCGCAACCCTTCGGTATACAGGCCGATGCTTTAACCACTGATCCACAGCAGCCAGGGCAGCAGATGTAAATTTTTAAAGGACCTATTATATGCCATCACTCTTTTATATTCTTTATATAACTTATTACTTCAGTTCTTATATAAACCCTGTTAGGTAATTATTATTGTTATTAATAATATCCCCCCTTTTTATAGACAAAAAAAAACTAAGGTTGCTTAGGAGATATTAACCATCTTGATGTGAATCAGTCAGTGAGGCCAAATTAGAATTCAGACCTGTGTCTCTTGTGTTCTAAGACTTGTGTTTTGTTTTGTTTTCATGACCTTATGCTGCCTCGTTGTTCAGAAAACATATGTTGATAAATCGTTTAGGACTGTATGCTGTTTGGCTCCTTCTGCAGAGAGATTATGGAAGAATGATGACAGAGAAACATAAAGACATTAAAGGGACATATTCTTTTCTCTCTGGTAAAATAATAAAAGAACCAACTGTTCTAAATAAATAACCCTACCAGCCCATAGGAGAAAGCTCTCTAACAGATCGTAAGAATATAAGATCACTCAGGCAGGACAAAGCAATTCAGGTGATAAATGGAAGGCTGATTGTGACTTGTATCAAAGCACTTACAAAGTACTATTCTATGCACAGAAAGCTCAAAAATGATGGGTCAAAGCCAAAATTGATTGACGATTAGATGTCCGGGTCTACAGAAAGGGAGGAGAAACCAGGTGAATGGAAGAAGAATGTCTATGTTGATACCCTTAAACACCTGTGATGCTAAAATAAGAGTCCTGGGACTTCCCCATCCCCCAAAAAACACAACATTCTGGAGCCTGGGAACTGCCTGTCTATCAAACACTGCCAGGTGATTTTGTACATGTAGGTCATGGACCACATTTTGGGAAAACACTGATTTGGTCCAGTCTCTTTATTTTACAAATCAGCACGAGGTTCTAAGGGTAAATGGTTATCCATAGTTTGCTGTACTCTCTTTTCATTAGCGTTTTGGCTAAATCGGTCTCCTACGGGCCCCGTTCTGGCCTCTCTGATACTTGGATTTAATTTTTCCAATTCTAGCCACAGACCAGCTAACAGCATGTATCCTTGCTCTTTCTCTTCTAGAATCACAACCACAGCTGCCTGCATGATGGACCTAAGGCGGTACCCACTGGATGAACAAAACTGTACCTTGGAAATTGAAAGCTGTAAGTTTTTCTGAGAATCCAGCTAGACTGAACTCTGCTTACGGGTTCTGCAGACCACAGGCCTGCAGAGGTTCTGCTAGCACACTAAATGTGATGGAGGGAGGTACTTCTAGTACCTGCCCTCCTGCTGCTGCAATCCTCTTAGTCTTGTCCCCAAATCCCTGGGAGAGGTGTGAAGGGGAGAAATAATCTAGCAATAAAAGGAAGATGCTAAGAGCCTGGAAGGAAACCAAGGGCTGTTCTAGTCATTTAAAACACAGTTATTTGGAACAAATAGCTACACCAGGCTTGGGACAGTAGGTGAAGGTGGCAGGGGGACACGAAGTATCCGAATAATTTTTGTCTCTCATAAGCATTATCACTTTTCAATTGCAAAATAAACGTGGCCTTCTGGAATAGCTGAAACCTTCATAGAATGTGGATTAGTGAGATGTTGCTTTGCTCCAGGGACTATTTTCAGTGTCGAAATTTATTTTACATTCTTACTGAAGGCCATCTGATGAGCGAGATGAGTGTATATGTGTGGTTCTTCTTTCCTGCACTGACCTGTTTTGAAATATTGTTGCATTTCTAGGCCACAGTGTGTGTCCTTGAGGATTCAGTCACCTGCCCTGTTGAGTAGAATGTTGATGTCACAGCCCAGCTCCAATTCAGAGGTCACTCAGGGAGGTCGTTTGCATTGGAATAGGATTTTGAATCTCTTTTCTCTGTCAGTTCTTTGTACAGTATTCATACCTCATCCCACCAAACTATTGGAAGCTGACAATTTTCTATCTAGCATTCTAGATAATGAGCAAGCAGCCTGCTGTGAGGGTACTCTCAGCCTTCATCAGGAGCTCTTGCTGTGACAGGCAGCGTGACTCTCCATCACTGCTCTGAGCAGAAATCCAGTATTTATGACATATTGTGGGCATTTTTGCCCATTGCAAAAATAACTTCCAGGGATAATTCCATTTACACACATTTTTTTAAGAACCCAATCTCATACTCATATTTCAAAATCATCATGCTTTTCAGATTAGATCTTTGCCATGTAGAACTGCTTAATAAAATTGCTCTGTAGGATTTTTATGATTATTTTTATGTAAATATCTTTGGGATTAACTTTGCATTTTCATAACTAATAACACAGTTTAGAGTGCAGAATATTGTCTTTCAAAGTCCAAAACCTAGTTGTTTCAAATTGTTGATGTTAGAATATTTTGCAAAAAAAATATGTGGCTTTGTACCATTCATGAATTTTTATAGTAAGAGAATTGTTCATGGTAGAATTTGTCTGGAATTTTAATAATCATTATTGTACATGTCATCTGAGCCTTCCACAGCCTTCTTACTTGAAAGAACTAATGCCTGAAAGACACAGGCAACACTCATTGTTGCATGGAATTACATTATAATTGTGACCTGAATATTGAAAAATTAGTAATTCCTTAGACTTTTAGAAAGCCTAAATTTTATAAAGTGGCTTTTACATATCTCATTGCTATTTATAGTTACCCTTTTAAATGAGGTAGAATAGATTTTTCCCCCAGCTTTATTGAGATACAATTGACAAATAACATTGTGTGAGTATGTACCATGTGATGATTTGATATATATACGTTTTGTGAAATGATTATCACAGTAAGGTTAGTTAACACATCTATTACCTTACATGGTTACCTTGTTTTGATGTATGTGTGTGTGTCTGTTGGAAACTTTTAAGATTTACTCTTGGCAACTTTCAAGTATACAGTGCAGTATTGGGAACTATAGTCACCATACTGTAGATTAGATAGCCACATATTATTAATTTTATAACTGAAAGTTTGTGCTCGTTAACCTCCTTCACCCATCTGGCCCAGCCCCCGCATTTGGCAACCATCAGTTTACACTGTTTCTCTCAGGTCCGTTTTCTTTTTTAGATTTCAGGTAAGTGATAACACATGGTATTAGACTTTCTCTGCCTGACTTATTTCACTTAGCACAATACCCTCAAGTTATCTATGTTATCTATCACAAATGGCAGGATTTCCTTTGTTTTATGGAAGAATAATATTCTATTTCATCTATCTATAAAAATAAAAGTGCACTATGCTCATTAGACCGGACAGCCGAATGACCTTCCAGATGAAGCTGCAGCTGTGAGGGCCAAGCCCCTTGTACCAATTTTGTGTGCAACATGCCTCTAATGTGTGTGTGTGTGTGTGTGTGTGTGTGTGTATCCATTCATTCATCAATAGACATTTAGGTTGTTTCCATGCCTTGACTATCCTATATAATAAAAGCCTAATATGCAAATTGACCGACCAGTGGAACAACTGGTTGCTATGATGCGCACTGACCACTAGGGGGCAGATGCTCAACATAGGAGCTGCCACCAGCCTGCAGGCCCCAGGCCATCCAAGGTGGGTGCCAGCAGGGGCGCCCCGATTGCCCTGCCGGTCGCCCCACAGATCGGCCCTGATCACTGGTCAGGCCTAGGGACCCTACCCATGCACAAATTTTATGCACCGGGCCACAAGTTATAAATAATGCTATGGTGAACATGGGTGCAGATCTCTTTGAGAATAATTTTATTTCCTTTACATAGTACCCAAAAGTAAGATTGCTGGGTCATATAGTAATTTTATTTTTTTCCTTCAATAATATTCCCATTTATTTTTTAAAGTCTCATCTTGTTTTTTTTTTTTTTTTTAGTTTATCTTTATTGTTGAAAGTATTACAGACGTCCCCTTTTTTTCCTCATTGACAATCCCCCCCCAACTCAACCCCTCCAGGTCTTCACCACACTATTGTCTGTGTCCATGGCTTATGCATATAAGTTCTTTGGTTACTCTCCCCTCCCACCTACCCACCCACCCTCACCTTCCCTCTGAGACCCGTCAGTCTGTTCCATGCTTCTATGTCTCTGGATGTAATTTGTTAGTTTACTTTGTTCATTAGATTCCACATATGAGTGAGATCATGTGATACTTGTCTTTCTCTGACTGGCCTATTTCGCTTAGCATAATACTCTCTAGGTCCCTTCATGTACTTCTATTTTTAATTTTGAGAATCCTTCATAATAACTGTGCCAATTTACATTCCCACCAACATTGCACAAGATTCCTTTTTCTCCACACCCTTACCAATATTTGTTATCTCCTGTCTTTTTATGATAGCCACTCCTACAAGTGTGAGGTGATATCTCATCATGGTTTATATTTGCATTTCCATGATGATCAGTGCTGTTGAGCACCTTTTCCTGTACCTGCTGGCCATTTGTATGTCTCCTTTGGAAAAACATCTCTTCAGTTTCTCTGCCTATTTTTAAATTGGGTTATTTGTGGGTTGTTTTGTTTTGTTTTGTTGCTATTGGGTTATATGAGTTCATTATATATTTTGAATATTTGCTGCTTATCAGGTACATTTTTTGCAAATATTTTTCTGCCATTCCATATGTTGCCTCTTCATTCTGTTAATGGCTTCCCTTGCTGTATGGAAACTTTTTAGTCTGGGATAGCCCTGCTTGTTTATTTTGCTTACTTGTGCTTTTGGTGTTGCATCCAGAATATCACTGCCAAGACCCTATGTTTTCCCTATGTTTTCTTTGAGAGTTTTACAGTTTTTGGGTTTTACATTGGAATCTTTAATTCCTTTCAAGTCAATTTTGGTGAGTGGTTTAAGATAGGTTTCTAATGTAATTATTTTGCATGTGGATATCCAGTTTTCCCAGTACCACTTATTGAGAAGACTAACTTTTCTCCATTGAGTATTCTTGGCTCCCTTTTCAAATGTTATTTGGCCATGTATGCGAGGGTTTATTTCTGAGCTCTCAGTTCTGTTTCATTGGTCTATATGTCTGAATTTTTGAGAATTTTCCTTTTGTGGCTTAACATATGGCTGACTCTAGAAAATGTTCCATGTGTGCTTGAGAAGAATGTTTATTCTATTGCTGTTGGATAGAATGTTCTGTATATGTCTGTTAGATCTGTGTGCTTTATAGCAGTGATTTTTAACCAGTGTGCCATGGCTGGGCACTATTTAGTCAGGGGTACTAACTTCTTTCCCTTAGATTATCAAATAAAAGAATGACAACAGCCAACACAACAATAGCAATTCGGTGTGAATGGGTCAAAATTATACCTTCTTTTTTTTTGTCAGATCAGCAAAAAATGTATTTTTTGGTGTACCACAGAATTTTAGTAATTAGCTTGTGTGTGCCAGGAGATGAAAAAGGTTGAAAATCTCTGGTCTATAGTGTTGTTCAAATCTGCTATTCCCTATTGATTCTCTGTCCGGATGATTTATCCATTGTTGGTAGTAGGGTATTAAAGTTCTTAACTACTATTGTATTGCTGTTTATTTCTCCTTTTAGTTCTGTTAGTATTTGCTTTATATATTTAGGTGTTCCAGTATGGGTGCATAAATATTTATGATAATTATAGCTTCTGGGTGAATTTACCCCTCTATTACTATATAATGACCTTTTTTGTCTCCTGTAAGCATTTGTAGCTTACAGTCTATAGGGTAGATATTAATATTCCTGTCTTTATAGGGAAACAGACACAAAGGGGGAAAGTGATATGTCTAAGAACATGCAACCACTGAGTAGCGCAGTGCCCTGAGCTAATGCGGGGATTGATAGCTGATTTATCTTAGTGAAGCCACTGATTTCAGAGAGATCAGATTAACAGGAAGATCGCTGTTCTAAAAATCAGGAAATAGACTGTCCCTACCAAAAAAAAAAAAAAATGGGGCTTATTCATATTTATTTAAACAGCAAATCATTGTTATGGATAATGAAATATGGTATTATATTAATAATATGTTAGCAATTATTATTAATAATATATATGATATCCGGGCCCTGTTATTGTAAGCAGGTAGTAAACTAACTAAGCATATTGAAATTAGGGTCTGATCCTTTAAACAACCAGCTCTGAGGTTGATCCCTGATATTCTACCTTACTCATTTATTCTTTTCTGTTAAGTAAACTCTAGGAATTCATTCATTCTCTTTTTTCCTCCACCTCATCTCTTCTCCCTTTTTCTCCTCATGTCTACTTATTTCTCTTCTTCTCTCCCCCTTTCCCTCCCTTTCTTTCTCCTCTCAAATACATTTGACCCTAATAGTGGCATTACTAAATCCTTATCACCTTGTCTCCTTATCAACAATTAGTGTATTGGTTTTATTTTAGAGAGGATAACATAACTTGATACAGAGCAGCTTGGAGTGGGGAAATATTGACCTGAGCTCATTTATTTATTCATGCATTAGATCATTCAAGAATTTACTCATTTATTAAATATTTATTGAACTCTAGTTATTTACAAGGCATTGTAATACACTCTAAAAATGTAATAGTGAACAAATGTAGACAATGGCCCTGCCTTTATTATGCTGAGGGAGATAGGTTTTATTTAAATAGATACACATAAGAATGTGAAATCCCTTTAGTGAACGTGCTGCCAAGATGAGAATTTAGTTTAGTAAGATCTTAAAGAAAGACTAGAGTAAATCTTGAAATAAAGTACTGATGATTCTAGAAAGGCAGTGAACTGTGCTTATTTCAAAACTTCTTAGGCCCAGCTGGCATAGCTCAGTGGTTGAGCTTCGACCTATAAACCAGAAGGTCACATTTCGATTTCAGGTCAGGGCACATGCCTGGGTTTCAGGCTCGATCTCCAGTGGTGGAGCATGCAGAAAACAGCCGATCAATGATTCTTTCATCATTGATGTTTCTCTCTCTCTCTTCCCCTCCCTTCCTCTCTGAAATCAATAAAAATATCATTTTTTTTAAAAAAACACCAAACCTTTTCTTAGATTTAGAGGAATGGAGAAGTTTTTCAGAATCAGTAGGATTTTGCTGAACTAAATGGTCCCTGATAATATGTATCACTATGTAGGAAATGAAACTTATATACTACACCCATGTATATATCTTATCTATATCTTTCTCTGATCTTTCAGTCAGATTGGAAAAGGGATACTGGCATACTCACCTATATTTCCAGGGAAATATCACCGTCAAAGTACCCATGACAACAAAGTTATGTGCTAGCCTATAAAAGGTTCTTTAGAATGTTCTTGCTATTTAAGGATAAGATTAAGTCTTATAAAGAAATAATGAGTTGTCCCAGGTGTGCCTTTGAGTACTAGTACTTAGGAGTATTAAGAAGGCCTTAATACTGTTAGGTCAAGTCAAATATTTGTCTCTTTTTAAAAATATATAAAGTTCAAACCATGTCGAGGAAACAACATTCCATCATATGGTAAGGTTACTTAGCAGGCTCCCTCCAGAAGTGAAGAGAGGGGTGCAGGAAGTATTACAGATCTTTGAAATGGGAATAGTTAGGGGGCTGCTCTGTGATATTCTGAGCTGGATGAGCCATCTAATATCAATATCAGCTATTGATTGTGAGGGACCCCTCTCCCTCCTCAGAAGAGACAGGCTGTCTTATATGGTATTGAACTCCTCTTGGGATGTGGAATATAAAATTGTCTTAACTGGATCCATTAACAGGCTTTTCATGTTACTAAAACTCCAAAGGTTCCTGTTTCTCAGTTGTATGTGTGCTTTATCTCAGCCTATGGCTGGATGACTTGGACTGGAGAGCCTTGGTGTGTCAGAGAATAAGATCAGTGCTCTCATTCTCAACGTTGTTGATTTTCGCAATCCATCTCAGCCTTTGTGCAATCTACACTGAATCAGAGGGGGTAGAACTTTCTCCGTAACTCTTTCATAGGCAACTTCTCAGGGCTATGCCAAGTGTCACTGAGGCAGAAAGTCGACCATCTCCTTTTAGCATTCCTTCTAGATCCTTTAAAAACCACCCTACTCCTGCCCTTTGTGGTAGCATCCAAAACCAGCTCTTGCCGGCCTCTTACAGTCACTGATTATATGCCCGACATTGGGAAAGTCACCATATGTAACTGAGCCTCAGTTTCCTCAAATGGGATAATTAAATCTATCACACAGAGTTGTTATGAAGATTAAATGAGCTCACATGATCTAATATAGATTAAGAATTGGTTGTAACATGGCAGATATCTAATAAACAGTAATGTTAGTAATTAATAATTGTTACTGTAACATTAATTTTTATTATTATACTGCCACAGATTTGCTCTAATGATGAGATCTAGTCTGTCCAGCCAAGAAGAGTCCCAAAGCACAGCATTGCCCTTCTCAACCTTTGCAGATCTTATTGCAGACCTTGCATTTACATTCCAATTAAGCCTCATTATCTGTAGGGCTATCTACTTGTGGTGCCTACAGTATTAGTTGCTATTAAATTTTTTTTACTTTAGCCAAAGGGAAAGTAATTAATAGCTAGCTTCAAAATTCAAAGAAGAGTATTTAAAAGCAAGCTCTTTGACATCTGTTCTTGGGTGAAGTGAAAGGACAGTCCATTTGGGGTTTTGTTAGCATTTAAACTGATCACCTGCTGATGATCTAAAGCTTCTGTGGTCAGTGTAGCAAAGGTCCCGGGCGGGGGAGGGGGAGGAGGTGAGCGTGTGTTGGCACTGGCATCTCCTCTTCTAGAGAGATTCGCCATGCTTTAGAGAGCAGAAAATAGGCATGTGCTTGTTGTCACATAATTCATATTTTGATATCATATAAAAACAACTTAAATTACTGATAGAATAAAGGCTCTATTTTCTTCTCCACAAATTCATCCCAAACAATTCTTATTAAAGAGGTCAATATGGATTGATATATTTAAGCAACTTGGGGGTATCGACAAAATTTACTATGGCCCCTGGTTAATATATTTCAAATGCAGTTTGTGATGTGGATTAGTCAATATGCTAGTATTTAAAAAATACACAGTATTTTTTAAAAACCTAGAGGAAACAAGAGTGTATTGTGCTCCTTTACTCCCAAAAGGGAAAATTGAAGGCACCTTAGGGTATGTGAATAGATTCAAAATACTTACCCCAGAGGAAGTAGTAATCAGCTCGGGTTTGAGCTAGTGTGATCTAGTGGACGGGAGGACGTTCGTTGACTCCGGGTAGCAGTTTACTATGTGTTGCTCACGCTAACCAAACAGGTCGCTTAGCTTTTCAAGCTATAGTTTCTTCTCTCTGCAGTGTTGTGATGCCTGATAGGTAATGTGCTAATCAAGACAGAGCTGTTTGTGCAATGCTTGGTACCAATATTTCCATAACTAGCAGCTGCTATCATTATAGCATATTATTATCATTATCCGGTCAGGCCTGGAACAGTGTGCTCAATTAGCGTCACAACATTTTAAGAGGGATATTTAGCAATCAGAAAACCAAAATGTAAACAATACATAAGCTATGGTGAATGAAGAACCAGTAGAAGAAATGAGTGGGCAAAGGGGTGCATTTACCTCGAGGAAGGGAGACTTAGGGGGGCAGGGTGGTAATATTTAATGGATAGCTATTTTCAAATAACTACAGAGTTTCCTCTTAAGGGAGCAGACTGTGTCTGCCCTGAGGGCAAAACTAGATTAATGGTAGAAGATGCCAAAAGACAATTGAGGGCTGAACTATTTTTTTTTTAAAGTCTTGGCAATTACAGTTGGTGAAAAATCCTGTGGGTGGCTGTATACTGTAAAGGCACTTTCTGGGAACAAAGGAATTCTTGCACTGGGCACAGGACGAGATTATATGAATTCTAAGGAGCTCTGGCTTCATGCAAAAATGTGTAGGACTTTAGTTAAAAGATGATTAGCCAAGCACTGGTTTAGATGAGGATGCAGATCCTATATCCATATGCCTCCGGGAGCAATGCAATGTAAGAGGAAACATCACATCCCTGCTGAGATTTTAAATAGAACACTGTGTGTCACTGGTGGTCTATTGCTACTTACCTAGCAATCTTCCTTTTCTCAGATTTTCCTGACAAGAGTCCATTGTACAGTTATGCCTGTGAAAAATAAGGCTGAAGCCCCCACATATTCCTGTGTTTCCAAAAATCTAGAACCCCCATTGAGGCCTTTGATCCCCTTCAGGCTTTCAGAATCATCACATCAGAAGAGAAGGTGCCCGAGCCTGTGCAGGTGGTGGTGGTAAACAGTGAAGTCACCAGTGCTTCAGGTGATCCTTGAATTCTGTCAAGTTAGAAAAATATTCCCGTGACATTGGCGTGGAGCTTAGTCATAATTATTTATGGAAGGAAAAGCAGAGCACATTGCAAATGCTTTTTTGTGTCACTGCATACAAATTTAATTTGCATAGTTGGCCTGTTTTGATATTTTCATAAATTGCATCTAGTGTGGAAGTGAGATGGTTTTCTCCCCGTCCTTGCTGTGTGTAGATACCTTGATGGAACATGACTTCATTTAGCTATTATTACTTCCTCAGGACCGTAGCTAAGTGCCAGAATGTGTATTTAGAATCTCCGGCACCTCGTGCAGATATTATTTGTGACCTCCATGTATCTCTGGACTTTTAAGACTTCTGTCCTTTTAACTCTTCCATCATTAGAAAGCAACTTAGTTATAAAGGATTCATCTTGATACTGAGTGTGAAAAATGAAAATAATGAACTCTACAGATCCCTCAGTAAAAAGCAACC
This sequence comes from Corynorhinus townsendii, assembly GCA_026230045.1. NCBI lineage: Eukaryota > Metazoa > Chordata > Mammalia > Chiroptera > Vespertilionidae > Corynorhinus > Corynorhinus townsendii. Next base: position 159,136,009 of record JAPDVU010000006.1, on the reverse strand, counting down.
TTTTTTTTAATTCATATTTTCTAAAGCTCCTCTTCTATAGTCTTTATTTTCTCTTTCTGCAGTCCCCCACTAGACAGATCTTCCACATCTACCTACCATGGCTCTGAATTGGAATTTGTAGATTTGTATCTTCCAGATTAGTAATATTTATTTACTCTAAAAATTATTACTAGTGTTATATTTTGGCAGTCATGGTTTAAATTTCTTAGTCTTTGATTGCTTATTTTCTAGTCATTTGTTCATAGTCATAAAAGATACCAATTTATTTTTATTGAAAAGTTATCAATTTAAGTTTTTGTACAAGTATTCTTCTACTCCGTCTTTCTACTTCCTTTTATATATTTATCGTGGTCTTCCTTTTTCATGCTCATGATTTTCTTTATATGTCTACTTACCTTGGTAGTCAAGTTATATCTATAAAAATAAAAGGATAATATGCTAATTAGACTGGACATCATTCTGATCGATCGTCCTTCCTGATGAAGCTGGGGCTGGAGGGAAGCAGCCTGGGTCCTGGGTGCCTGTGTGCGGCCCCAGGGAAGACAGCCCGGGTCCTGGGTGCCTCTGGAGGGAAGCCAGTGCCAGAGGGAAGCCGGTGCTGGCAGCCCAGGGAATGAAGGCCTACTCTTGCTATGAATTTTCACACATCAGGCCTCTAGTTTGTAAATAAAGAGCTAGTTGGACCTGAACATGTTACTGATGTAGGTTCTCTGATCTGACATGGGTCGCCTCAGCACTTCTCTACGATTGTGACTGTTTCCATAGCCACTGTCTTCTTTGAATGGTGCGCGGCAGGAGGAGAGGTGGGCCATGCCGATCAGACAGCCTCCCTCTTTAGAAGAGCAGGCCAGGCCCCCCTTCGGAGGTACCAAGGCTCCTCTGAGGTTTAGGCCCTTCAGATTATTTCACTCTTTCACTCCTGGAAGGAACAGATGGAACTACAACTTACCTTTCCCCCTTCCTTTGTAGAGGTGCCCAACACTATCTGGGGCTCTCTTCTGACTCTCTCTCTCTCCAGCCCAATATCAAATCTAGGAACCCAGGCAGCACCCACTTTGCTCAAGGAGCCTTCTTTCAGCATTATCTTGGGTAAAGTGTAGAAGGAAGAAGAGTGGTCTAAAAGCAAAAAGAATTTAATGCTTAAGGAGCTGCAGAAGTATTGTATACCCCATGGATCAATTGCAAAGGCAACCATTATTTTATTATTCCTAAGTGGGTGAACAAAAAAGAAGCACAATTTATATTATCAAATTAGTATCTTCGCTGAAACCGGTTTGGCTCAGTGGATAGAGCATCAGCCTGCGGACTGAAGGGTCCCGGGTTCGATTCCAGTCAAGGGCATGTACCTGGGTTGCGGGCACATCCCCAGTAGGGGGCGTGCAGGAGGCAGCTGATCGATGTTTCTCTCTCATCGATGTTTCTAACTATCTCTCTCCCTTCCTCTCTGTAAAAAAACAATAAAATATATTTATAAAAAAAAATTAGTATCTCCCAGTTTCACAGGTGAACATCGGCCTGCTCGGTTTATTGTCCCTAATGGCACCATTACGCTGTTTCTTACTTAGCATACAGAGTGACGCCAATTATGAAGTGAGCGTGTACCATAGTAAGCACTGGCCCAAAGGGTAGAATGGGGGTAGACTGTGTTATCCTGGCAGTGATCAAGACTTCCACTTGAATCCACGGGTACCTTTGGAATCTAGAGTTTTTGATACAGAGAATTTGGAGAGAAATCTTTTAGCAGTAGACGCAATCCTTTATTGGATTTTTGCCCTGTATCATTGAAAAGACATGGGTATAACAACTATGCAAACCCCCGGGTACATTGAATGCACTGGCTTCCATCCCTCACTGGTATTAAGCTGACATGGCAATTTTATGAGCCCAGCGCCCAAGAACTGCTCACCCCTCTGACCATGTGGTGAGCACAGCTGTGAAGCTCAGAGATGTGCGTGGCACAGGCTAGGCTTGCAACTCAATGAACAGCAAAGAGCAGTTACCAGGAAACTGGTTCCCATATGGCTTCTTTAAGGTAAAGCCCTTTTTTACAGACTAAATGAGGTCTTGAGTCCCCGGGGACTCTGGGTGTTGGGTGAGGCTCTGCTCAAAACCTCACATTGTGTCTGTTTGCCTTTCTGAGAATGATGCCTACCTTCTTTTATGTTGCTAATGCTCCTTTTCCCCCTTGCTTTGAAGTTGTCCAGGAGAGTTCAAAATGCAGTTTTAGCGCCCACTGTATTGTTCTACATTTGTCTATGGCAAACCTCCTGGAGGGTGGGGAGTGGGGATACAAACTTGGTTTTCCTTTGGGCTCAGGAAACGTGCCAATAATGCCATCATCCTGCAAAAACTGTCTCTTCCTGGGCTTCGTTTTATTCTCTAGCCTAATTAAGCGGAAATGCCACATTGTGGCTTTTTTAGCATTTTTCCTGATGGCTGGAGAGCATTCTGTGAACCTGATGTGAACATCCTAAGCCCCAGGTGTACATACACCCACAGACCTGCCCTGAAGCCTTTCCGGGAGCCGCACCTCCTCGTTTTGGTCTGACAGTTACAGCCCAATGAGTTGCAGCTCAGACTGATTGTTCTCAGACTGTGAACCTTGCTCCCTATGTTGTTGCCACTTGAAAATACTTCCTTTCAGGATGCTTTCAATACTGCTGATTCCTTTTTGCTAATCAAATACCTCCTTCTTTGTGGTGGCCTCCAGAGCCTACCATCTACCCCTGCTCAACCATCCATTGTGGCCAGTATCATGATTATTATATTTATTGTCATGTAATAATAGTAACTACTCTTCATTAAATACTTACTTTGTGCCAGGCATTGTGCTCTGTATTTAGAGACATGTTCTCACCTAAATCTCCCCTATGGCAGCTACTAATATCATTTCTGCTACAAGTGAGGACGTGATGTTCTAGAGAAGTTGTGTTTACAAAAGGCCACACAGGTAAGCAAGCGAATGTCTAGTTGAACAAAACAGAATCCAATGTAGCTAGTTTAAGCAGAAGGAGACTTATTTGGCTTACAGAATTCTTGGGAAGACTGAAGAAATGGTCTCTAGGCTGAGTTTTTCTTATTTTTATTTATTTATTTGTTTTTAAAGTTTCTTTATTTTTATTGATTTTTTTTTACAGAGAGGAAGGGAGAGGGATAGAGAGTTAGAAACATCGATGGGAGAGAAACATCGATCAGCTGCCTCCTGCACACCTCCTATTGGGGATGTGCCCGCAACCAAGGTACGTGCCCGCAACCAAGGTACATACCCTTGACCGGAATTGAACCTGGGACCCTTCAGTCTGCAGGCCGATGCTCTATCCACTGAGCCAAACCAGTTAGGGCTAGGTTGAGTTTTTAGATGTGACTCTTACAGTTACAGCCTAGGCTTGTTTGGCAAGGTACTCTCAGCTCCTGCCTAGCTATGGTGACTGCCTGCTGAATCAAGGGGCCACTGCTGTAGCTGCTATAGCCAAACCACCCTGCTTCTCAGGTAGCCAGTACCAATAAAATGATGTTTTGTGCCTTACCTCTCTCCACTCAGTTCAGTTCTGATTTAAAGTCTCCAGCAAGTGCATCTGACTGGCAGAACCTGGATCACATTCAGAACCAGAGACAAAAGTGAGCCTGGGGAAGGCATAAGTCAGGGCCCAGTATAGAACAGAGTGGCCAAGCTGAGATTGGAACCCAGATCAGTCTGAGTTTAGAACCCAAGTCTCTAACCATTAATACATATTGTTTCCTTGTTTATAACCCCAACATAAAATTAATAATTCCTCTTTGTATTATAAACAGTATATTTCTAGTGATCTACATTTATTAAATCCTCATCTGCTGATGCTGGCAGTTCAGATATGCCAAAGATAATCCACAGCATGTTTCCTTTAAGGAAAATCATGAAAGTTCTTGACTTAATAAGGAATAAAAAAATGTGTATGCTGAAATTGCTAAGATAGGGTAAGAACAGATCTATCCATAACATTGTGAAGAAGGCAAAAGAAATGCATGCTACATGAATGACCACATTCACATAACTTTATTATAGTATCCTATCTAATAAAGAGGGAATGAGAGACCACATTCACATAACTTTTATTGTAGTATCCTATCTAATAAAGAGGGAATATGCTAATTGACCCTCACTCCATCGCAAAGATGGCGACACCCACAGCCAATAAAGAGGGAATATGCTAATTGACTGCCCCACCCTCAAAGATGGCAGCACCCACAGCCACAAGATGGTAGCACCCAGTCCCCTCAGCCCTGCCAGAGTGGCAGGTGTGCGGCAAGGCCAGGCCCGCCCCTAGGCCTGCCTCCAGAGTCCCCCAGTCCTCTCAGCCCCGCAGCCTTCCAGGGCCAGCCCAAGGCACAGGCAAGCCTGGGATGGCGGCTGCCCAGCTACCCAGGGCTGCCCAAGGCTCAGGTATCCAGGACCAGCCAAGGCTTGCGCTGCTGGCAATGGCAGCAGCAGAGGTGTGATGGGGACGTCGCCTTTCCCTGATTGCTGGGTCACCTCCCACCCCTGATGGCTCTTAGACTGTGAGAGGGGTCAGGCCGGGCTGAGGGACCCCCCTCCAGTGCATGAATTTTCATGCACCGGGCCTCTAGTAGTGTTATAGTTGTTTTATCTGATTATTAGTTATTTTACAGTGCCCAATTTATAAGTTAAACTTTATCACAGGGATGTCTGCGTAGGAAAATAATATTATATTCAGACATCCACAAGGGGCCTTGGAACATATCCCCTGTGGATAAGGGTAATTGCTGCATCAGGAGAATTGATGCTACAGTCAAATGAGCATGAATGGTGGGATTGGGCATTGCATTGTTAAGCTGTTTTAAAAAGTAGGAAATTCTTCTAGTCCCTTGCGGTCCCTGTGAGTAAGGGAGTGTTTCTACTCTGTTGGTATGTGCATCTTACTCTCACAATATCCACAGGTGCATCAAGAATCTCTTAAACTGTCCACCGGGTGGCTTAGTTGTTGAGCATCATCCCATACACCAAAACATTGTGGGTTCAACTCCCAGTCAGGGCACATGCCTGGGTTGCAGGTTTGATCCCTGGTCAGGGTGCATATGGGGAGGCAATTAATCGATGTTTCTCTCTCACATTGATAGTTCTCTCCCTCTATTCCTTCCTCTCTTGAAAATCAATAAAAGCATATCCTTGGGTAAGGATTAAAAACAGAACAATAGAAGCTCTTAAACCATTGCTAGTCACTTTGCTTATCAGAAAATTTTTTTCTGCTAAGCTAGATTTTTTTTTTTAATTTATTTCTCACTAAAAAAAGTCACTCTTATGATTAGATTAATTGATTTCAAATGCCCCTTTTTGTTCCTTTTAGAAATAAATATTTATCATGGATATATGTTTAGGAGCATTTTGTTTGTACTTAAACCTCTGACCTAAAGTACTTCTTTAGTCTAAACTTAATTAAATTTGCTGCCATGTGGTAAGGGTTGTGGAAAAAAATGGGAAAAATACATTAAGGATGAGCTGGCCTTCAGTTGAGTAATTGTGGCTGTTCTGAATTATAATTGTATCAGAACCACTTAATGTATGAGCAGAAGAATATTATAAGTTACTTACATAGGCAAAAAAGTTTTATTTGAATATATCTTTCCAACTTTATCTTTCTAGGGCTTTAAGGAAAAAAGAAAAGAAAGGTCATACTAACTGGCTACAGTTTTCTGTTTGCAAAGATTATTAGTGGAATGTTCCTTAAAGTTTAGCAAAAATACCCTTTTCAGATTTGAATAAGTATTTTCAATGTAATACTAACCAGTTTGTGCTGAGCATTTTAATTATAATCTTATTTAATCTTCACCACAGCTCCTTGGATATGTAGGTACAATGTCATCCCTATAAATAGGGAAACTGAGAGCTAAAACACACCTTTGAAAATGATGAGATTGGGATTCATTTATTCCAGAAACTCTAGCTACAAAGTCTGGTAACTTAACCATGCTGCTGGTGCTCATTCACTTAGTTAATGAAAACCAAACAGACTTGAGAACAGAACTTCACACTGTAGCTCATATTCAATTAAATACATACTTACCTGATACCTTACTGGGCGTGGGAAACCATGAAACCAGTTGAGAGAACATTATATAAAAAAGACTTGTTCAAGAGCCAATGAGAGGAGTTATTATAAGCACAAGGGGTTTGTGATCCTCATTTTAACCATCCCTCTCTTCTGGACTATCTGAGACAATGAGAATGCTTTATCAGGTTTTCCAGGAAGAAAAATACAGATAATCTGCCTGATTCTCCACTGCCAAGCAGGAGATGAACGACAGTCCTGGAGCAATGAGCAATCTTCAGTCCCTCTAATTACTCTGCCCTAACAAATTAACATCCCGCTGGGCCACCATCCAGCTCCTTCCCCGGGAGAAGTGGATGGACTTTACTTAGACTCTGTGGCTCTCTGCCTCCTCACCGGGCTAGTCTGAATTGTTACTTTACCAGACTTAATTTCTGATAGTTTAAGTTTTTTTGGTAAATCATTATGTGCATCTATAACTCAAAAATAAAACAAAAAAATATGACAATTTCTGAAGTGTAATATATTTGTGGATTTTTTTCTTTGTTTAATTCTGTGAATGTTTGCTGCATGCATCTTACAACTATTATTTGTGGCATACGCATTGATAATGGTTATGCCTTTCTGGGGCCTTTTCCCTTTTATTATTATGAAATGTCTCTTTTTATCTCTGGTAATATTTATTTACCTCAAAGTGTATTTTATTTTATATTAAGAGATCCATCTAGCAATATCATGCTTCTGTTTTGCATCATTAATCATTTTCTATCCATTTATTTGCAATGTATCTCTGCCTCATCTTATTTACTTTAGTTCTTCCTTCTGTCATTCATTTCTACATCCTGATTCCTAAAAAAAAAATTCCTCCTAGAATTGTTTCATTAACAAATTTTATAACCATATCACATATATTTTTATCTAAACTGTTAGTAAAAATTTGAATAATATACAAGAGCCCTATCACATACACATCGGCTCCTTACTACAAATTTGTTTTCTATTTCTTCAGCTAGCTATAGATCCAGTTAACCCTCTAATTTAGTTTTTACTTCACCTCCCCATCAATATGATTATCCATAGAATTTCAAAAAGGGGGGAGGGGATGGAGAGGTAAAGCATAAAATATGAATAGCTAACATTTATTAAACACTCTGTGTCCGACAGTGTTATGAATTAGTTATATGAAATGTTTAATTTAATCCTGTGAAGTACTGTGAATATACCTATTTTCAGATGAGGAAACTGGAGCACAGAGAAGTTAAGCAACTTTGCCAAGGTTTCACAGAGCAGTGGAATCAGAATTTAGGCCCAGACTGTTTGATTCCTCAGCCTGAGCCATTAGCAAGCGCTCTTGTACCGCAATGTTACTGAAAGAGCATTGTATTTGGGGTCAGGAGACCTAAGTCAGAGCCATTGATTGGTGTTACCCATCAGTTACATTCTTCAGAGACTGTAGGAGGTAGACCAGATAGTCAACAGTCACACAAATTATGGTTATTCTTATTGATTTAGATGTCTGATCATTTCCATATGAAGAAGAGGCAAAGAGAATCATTAATACTACCACATGGAACTTTGGTTAAGGTCCTAGATGAATATTTCTGTGTCTAAGCAGTAGACAGAGCTGGTGTTTGAGCACAGCAATCTCTGCATCCAGAATTTGACTGTCAGGTTTGGTCTCCTGGGCATGAGATCCTGGCAGGCAAATAGGCCCCATGATAAAGAGGGCCCCAGGCTTGGCGTCATGCTCTGCTGTTACTGTCCTGGAATTCTTAATCATGTGTGAGCAAGGCACACCTCATTTTAATTCTGCACACCACAAATTACATCGCCAATCCCGCTCAGTCCCACCGCAGTAGTCCTGGCTCAGTGTTGGGGAGGCTCCCTAATACAAGGACACGATTCAGTCCTTAGCGACAACTGATAAGCCATCAGTTAGTGCTGAGTCTTGGTTTGGTGGTCTCTTCTCTGTTGTTTCTTGCCTTTAGACTCGGGAAGAGCAGAATTTTCCATTACATCGTATTGATATCTTCAGCCAAGTTCTGTAGGTCAATTATTTATAATTGGAGAAATAATTGAACATGTTTACTTAGATCTTGCATATACAAAGAGAAAGAGGCATTTCCTTTTTTTCTTTAGTTTTTATCACCATTTATCTCCCCTAAACCTTCTTCCACCTCCAACCATTCCCCACATTCCCACAATCACCACACTGTGTCTATGTCCATGATTTCTTAAATAGATATTTATTAACATGTGATCCAGGTTATCTCTCTGGGCATGGTTCCTAATGCTAATATTATACAGGGTGTCCCCTCCAAAAATGTATGCACACTGTAACAGCTGATACCTCGATTTTGAAAATGAAATGTATTATAATAAGCATGGCCTTTATAGTTATTCAAAGTATTGGGACACCCTATATAGTCTCTGTTGGCTCTGATGTGAAGTTTTCTATGCCATCTGAGAACTCAGAATTTCATATTTTAAATAGAACAAGGCCTTTTTCTACTCTGTGGAACTATTTTACATCTGACTTCCCCTTATTCCCATCGCTCCACCTCAGGAGAATATGTCAGTGATCAAAGAAATTAAATGAAAGTTGTTTTGCAAAGCATATAGCCTATTAATGTTTCTATGATATCACAGATTTTTAAAAATCTGTCTTGTCAAATTGACCCACCGTTCTCACCAAAAAAAAAGGGGGGGGGGGGCATGGTTTGCCATTTTATGACATATGCTCCTGCTTGACAAAGTTAGTAGAAGCAAACCTGTCAAATGCCAAAGTGTTGAGTATTAAACTTTCAACAAAATGTCAGGAGAAATGGGAAAACTGGTGGATTTAAGAAAATCTGTCATAAAAATTGCATTGCATGTTCCATTCTGCCTAACTTTGAGTGACATATGGAAGTTTAAAAATATAACCTAATGATGAATCTTTATGGTAAGAAGTTTATGTAACCTAATTGCCACAAAACTGTCATTGCTGGTTAATTTATTAGAGTCATAAAAAGATGTTGTGCTCTTAAAACTTAGCTGGAATGAATTCTGGCCAACCACACTGATGGCCCCTGAACCATAACTTCTTTATTTTTTGACACTTATTTGCAACCTGAGAAGATGCAGATGGTTGAATGTAGGTATACTGTTCTAATCATTTTCTTTGGAGCACCAGTGTGGATGCGAAGAACATAGTCAAGTCCGGGACAGTGCTGAGAGCCTTCTGTTTCAGGAGAAACCTAGGTGTAAAGCATTGGGAGACAGGAAATAGAGACTAATGTAAAGACCTGATCATTTATGGAAAATATTATCCCTTAAATTCCACCCAAATTTCAGTGATTTTTAAAAAATATACATTTTTATTGATTTCATAGAGGAATGGAAAGGGTAAGAGAGATAAAAACATCAATGATGAGAGAGAATCATTGATCGGCTGCCTCCTGCATATCTCATAGTGGGGATTGAGACCACAACCGAGGCATGTGCCCTGACTGGGAATCGAATTGTGACCTCCTGGTTCATAGGTCGATGCTCAACCACTGAGCCACGCTGGCTGGGGCACACAAATTTCTTTAGCTTTTTTAAATTTTTGAAACCACTTTAGAGTTATACAAGCGTTTCGAAGGTAGAACAGGGTTCCCTCAGTGTTTTCACCCATCTTCCTCTAATATGATGCATTTATCAAAACTAAGAAATTAACATTGGTAAAATTTTATTTACTAAACCACTCTTTATTAAGATTTAACCATTTTTTCCACTATGGGCTTTATTTCTGTTCAAGAATCAATTAAGATGTTGCATTTAACCATTATGCCTTGTTAGTCACTTTTTAAAATATATATATATTTTATTAATTTTTTTACAGAGTGGAAGTGAGAGGGATAGAGAGTTTAGAAACATCGATCAGCTGCCTCCTGCTCAGCCCCTACTGGGGATGTGCCCACAACCAAGGTACATGCCCTTGACCGGAATCGAACCTGGGACTTTTCGGTCCTCAGGCCGACGCTCTACCCATTGAGCCAAACTGGTTAGGGCCCTTGTTAGTCTCCTTTAATGTGACAGTTTCTCAGACTTCATTTTTGTTTTATAACCTTGGCACTTTGGAAGAGTACTGGTCAAGTGTTTTTAGGATGTCCCTCAACTTGAGTTTGTCTGATATTTTTCATGATTAGACTGATCCACCCAAATCTTTAATTTACTTTCTTCAGAATGTTCACAAAATTCAGCAGAGCTGACTCCAAGGAGGAGGAGAGCTGGGCTACATTGAGATATTTACATTTGATCATATAAAGGCCAATATGATGAAAATGGAATAATTGTCTTATTAGTTTTAAACATTGGTTATAAGTTTATCATGGAAATTTTATTTCAAAAAGAAAAATAATATCAAGTAATATGTGTCAGGCACTGTGTTTTATGTATGTTGCCTAATTTTATTGTCAAAACAACCCTATGAATTGGGTGTTATTATTTTTATTATCATCATGAGTATTATTCTTATTATCTTTATCTTGGATTTTAGGAAATATAAACTCAGGAAGTATTTAGTGAAGTTCCTAGTGTAGCACAGCTCATAATATCTGAGAAATACAGTATGACATGTGGGTATTATATGTGATTTTATTTCCATTTTCAGCAAAATCATCTATTTTTACTAGGGTAATTAATCAATATATAGCCATTGAAAACAAATTGGAATTTAAAGATGATTAAAGATTTGGCAATACATTAAACTTTATTCTATATAATTGGCAATAAAATAGAATAATTTTTAAAAAGTTAAAGCTTTATCTGATTTTACAGAAATTGTTTTATGCAGAAGAATGATTAAATGCATAGTGGCCGATATATTTCATGTTATCTATCTTCTAAAGTTAAAATTAATAAAAAATGTTACTTATTTCCATAAGACAATGTTTGTGCCAACAAAAATGTGGTTTGTGTAATACTAAGCCAGCATCACAAGCAAATTATACCTCTCAGTTTGAAAAATGTGAATAGGCTATAAATTTGTAGACTAATGCATCTTTAAATGATTATTTTTAACATTAACATACTAATTTTTAAAACCTTCTTCTAATGGCATCTTTGATGTATGGTGTTTTGAAAATCTTTTCTACTGGATCTTTCTGAAATGTGTTTCACAACTTGGAAGCAAAGGACAGGCAACGCATCTACGTGGCATGCACCTAATAAAATCATTGTAGAGGAACATGTATTGAAACACAATTTTCCACTATTTCAAGTTGTTCCATAAAGTCTTATAATTATGGCCAGTACTTTTGCACCTTCTGGAGTAACTTTAAATTGAAAGCTATATGTACTTAGCTTGTAATCCCAAATCATAGTCCTATTGTCTGTGTTCTGACCAAGTGGCATTTTGGACTTTCTCTTTCAAAATCTGCTGTTGACTTTCTGTGCCAGTTTTATAAAATTTAGTTGAAAGTAAATCCTTAAAGCTGTTGGGATTTGTATCTTGTTCGTTTTTAAAAAGCACGGCATTTAAAAATCTCTAGATGTGTTTATCTTTCATAGTTGAGCTTTTTAAACTAACAGTTTCTTAGGTAACATTACATTTGATTTTAGACTTCCTAAGTTTAAGTATAAAATTTTGACTATATACTTCCTTCCTGAAGAAAAATGGTTGACATGAAAGATTGGGTTGCTCATATCTTTTTCATGGGGCTTATTGCCCATTTCAGTATGAAAAATATGAGCAGGTATTGGCATTAGGTAGTAGACGGATTCTGTGTGGTATGGATATTCTACGCTTTTCACAGCTAACTCGTACCAATGATTTTAATACACATGCTCTTTGATTCTGTGAAATCCTTCAGAGGACTGGTTTTGACCCCAAAAATTAATATTTTGGCACATAAATCTTAGAATAGTTTCAGGTTACAGTGATAACATAAAAAGAAATGCTCTCTGCAGAGCAAACAGGAGACCTAAGGCTGCAGAATGCTTGAGTGAGTACAGCCCCTTGGTTCCCCAAGGGAGATTTGGTGGTATTGGTACTTCACCTGTCAGGTGAAAGACTGCCAGAACACAGGAAGCTCACCTGGGGGTGAAAAATGCCTGCCCTGCCACAGCATTAGAAAACAGACATTTATTTTATATACAAATTGCCACATTTGTATTTGATCCTCTATATTTATAAAAGGCTAATATGCAAAGTGTCCCCTTGGGAGTTCGACCGGGAGTTCGATTGCTCGCTATGTCGTGCGCTGACCACCAGGGAGGTGCGGAACGAAGGAAGGCCCTGGCTGGCAGCTGGAAGGCCCCGATCGGCCCTCATCGCCGGCCAGGCCTAGGGACCCTACCCGTGCACTGGGCTTCTAATGATATAGAAATATGCAAAGTAAAGTATAATTATTTTTATCATCACTTCTTCCTACACCTCAGAGATAATCAGTATTGATATATTACTTAGCCCTTTTAGAATCTTCCTATGCATACTGTTTTGTAATCACCTCCTCAGTACTGTATTATGTCATGGGCTTCCTTCAGTGTCAATACTAAGAGTTATCACCCACTTTTTCAACACTTATGTACTATTACATTGTATAAATGTACCATAAATAATCATTATCCTATTGATGAAACTTTAAGGCTTCTCTAAGTTTTCACGGTCATACACAGTGGAAGCAATGAAAAGTACTGTGCATCTCTTATCTTCTGTAGCATATTAGATTAAAAGCAAGAACATTCTGAAGAACCTTTTCTAGGCTAGCACATAACTTTGTTGTCTTTGGTACTTTGAAGTTGGTATTTACCTTGAAATACAGGAGAGTATGCCAATATTCCTTTTCCAATCTGCCTGAAAGTTTCAGAGAAAGATATATACACTGAGTGGCCAGATTATTATGATATCTGAACCCATAATAATCTGGCCACTCAGTGTACTTACGTATAAGGGAAAGCTTGCAAATCTTGATATCTCAAGGGACCAGGAGATAGTGGCCCCCAGCCTCTGGCTAGTAAGTCCTCTGTTTCTTTCTAACTACCCACAATGCAGTTCTTATACATGGAAAAGCCTTAGTTTAAAATCCCAACTCTGTGGTCAGTCTACACTGAGTGGCCAGATTATTATGTGTTCAGAGATCATAATAATCTGGCCACTCAGTGTACATGGGTGTAGTATATAAATTTCATTTCCAGCATAATCCTAATATATAGAGAGCCAGGGTTTGTCACAACATAAACATCCGGATGGATGACTGAACACCAGGCTAGAGTCCCTGCCGGTGCTGCGGAAGTCAGTCCTGGGTCCCGGCCACCCAAGGTGCGGCGGCGGGAGGGAGCTGTGGGAATGGAGCCATGCTGCCAACGGACTGGCCTCTGGGTCCTTCCCCCCAGCCACAGGCTCTGGGGAACCGGAGCCATGTTGCCATTGGACTGGCCTCTTGGTCCCTCCCCATGGCCCGCAGGCTTGGGGAACCAGAGCCATGCTGTGATCAGACTGGCCTCTTGGTCCCTCCCTGCTCCCCCACCCTCCTGCCCGCATGCTGCGATGGAACTGGGCCCTACCCAAGGGATCCCAGATTATAAGAGCATGCAGGCTCTGCTGAGAGATCCCCCCAACCCCCGAGTGTACCAATTTTTGTGCACCGGGCCTCTAGTGATAAATATTATCAGGGCCCATTTAGTTCAGCAAAATCCCATTGACTCTATAAAACTTCTTGAACATGCCTCTAAATCTAAGAAAAGTTTAGAAGTAAGCACAGTTCACTGCCTTGCTAGAATCATCAGCACTTTATTTCGAGATTTACTCTAGACTTTCTTTAAGATCTTACTAAACTAAATTCTCATGTTGGCAGCACTTTGACTAATGGGATTTTACATTGTTCCGTATATTTATTTAAACAAAACCTATCTCCCTCAGCATAATAAAGGCAGGAACATTGTCTACATTTGTTCACTATTATATCTTTAGAGCTTATTATAATGCCTTGTAAATAACTAGAGATCAATAAATATTTAATGAATGAATAAATTCTTGAATGACCTAATGCATGAATGAATGGACAATGAGCTCAGGTCAATATTTCCATTTAAAATATTTATGTATACATCATGTTCCCTAAAGAATTCTATAAATTGCAAACATTCAAATGGTGTGTTTTATCCATATTTAAATTTATTTTTACTAGTCTGATCAATAGAGATTGTTTCATCTAATTATCCTGAATTTTCTTCCATTATCTGTGAGATACTGATATTTTTCTTTTATCAATTTCATTCCATTTCTTTCTCTTTTTTCTTTTTATTTGAAGAAGGGAAATTCTTTGTCCTACATTTACAAAGACTTTCAGGTCATCATTTGTCTTTTCACTTGGTTTGTGATGAATTTTGTGATAGAGGAGTTGAACTTTTTATGTGATTTCATTAGCAGGTGTTCTACTTTCTAACCTATTAGAACAGTGGTTCTCAACCTTTCTAATGCCACACCCTTTAATACAGTTCCTCATGTTGTGGTGACCCCCAACCATAAAATAATTTTCGTTGCTACTTCGTGACTGTAATTTTGCTACTGTTAATGAATCATAATGTAAATATCTGTGTTTTCCTATGGTCTTAGGCGACCCTGCTAGTGGTTCTCAACCTGTGGGTCATAGATCACTGAGCCCCACCAGCCAGGCCAGACTCTGGAATTTTTATTCAAGAGCCTAAGTGCATGGCCACTGCACAGATTGTCTTTCACCTCCTGACAACTCCACTCTGAAAAAGTGGCCCCAGGAATATTTTTGTAGTACTTCATGTTTCTCAAGATGATTTCACAATCTTAACACATTTATGTATCCCAGCCATCTGTGGAACTCCCCAAAGCTTTCTCATCCTGGTTTCATAGATGTGAGGCAACTGAGACACAGAATTTTTAAGTTGTCAAAGGCCACGTAAGAAGTTAGTGCCAGACCCCAGAATGCAGATGTTCGGATCTTTCCAGAGTGATCATTTCACACTTTCTCCCAATAACGGCAGCCAGGGCCACATTGGCATAGTAGGTTAGTCATACCAACATTTTATTTTATTTTTATTTTTCAATTACCATTTACATTCAATATTATTTTGAATTAGTTTCAGGTGTATTGTTCAGTGGTTAAACAGTCATGTGCTTTACAAAGTGTTCCCCCATTAATTCCCAGCACACACCTCACACCATGCATAGTCATTGCAGCATTATTGACTTTATTCCCTGTGCTGTACTTTGCATCCCTGTTACTATTTTTTTTAACTACCAATCTGTACTTCTCAAGCCCGTTACCTTTTTCATCCAGTCGCACAACCCCCTACCCCTTTGGCAACCATATGATCTCACTTACGTGTGGAATCTAAAGAACAACATAAATGAACAAACAAAACAGAAACAGACTCACAGACACAGAGAATGTGCTGACATTTTTAACTGGACCAACATAGGTATTAATGTAGCAGTGTATTTATCATTTAAAATGGGTGTTTCACCCAATGTCTTTAGACGTACCTGCTATGTTATAAATTCTGTTGCCTTGTATGGGAAAATGATATTGAGGGAATAAGTATACACAAGAGACAAAACTTATTTTCTTTGCGGGGAGAAATGTACATAAAACAGAAGTGTAGCCTGGCTGACATGGCTCAGTGGTTGAGTGTCGACCTATGAACCAGGAGGTCAAGGTTCGATTCCTGGTCAGGGCCCTGATAGGAGGCTTAGTTTCCAGTGTGAGGCGTGCAAGAGGCAGCCGATCAGTGATTCTCTCTCATCATTGATGTTTCTCTCTCTCTCCCTCTCCCTTCCCCTCTGAAATCAATAAAAATATATTTTTTAAAAAAACATGTTTCAAGCTTATTCCATATTTGATAGAAGGGACACTTCAAATAAAAAACAGAAACCCATCTAATTGCCACATATTCTTACATCCTCTCTGTGATGCTCCTCAAACTAACTCCCTTCCTCCTTATTGCATTAGCAAATATTTTTTCCATTTTCTGGGGTATAGTTTCATAGCCAACTCTCCCAGCTTCCCCTGGCTTTTAGCAATTACTTTGGTAGGGAAAACAATCAAATTGGCTGAGCCCCCTTAACTATTGATAAGGCTTTTAGTGCTCCACAGCAGTTCTTACGATGTATAAAGTATTTACTCTGGTATTTATTTTTTAATGTCTGTGTTCCCACTAAGGTGTGTTCTCCACTAGAACAGGAACCATGTTTATGTCACTCAGTGTTCAATGTCTAGAGCAGGAGTGGGGCACGTCCAGCCCGCGGGCCGTATAAGGCCCAAGAAATCATTTGGTCTGTCCCTGCCAGGATAACTGCAGGCGGGACTCAAAGTTCAATAAATCCAGGAGCTTTTTTTCATAGCAACGTAAGTTTATAATAAATGAATTATATTAAATGAGTGATATTGTCAATATCCAAATGGCCCTTGGCAGAAACAGGTTCCCCGCCCCAGAGCATGGCACAGAGGAAGCACGCAGTTCACAGTTGTCAATCTAGTAAAAGAATTTTGCTTTCAGATTTTGTGAGTTTAAGGATTCTTACCGGTAAAGTGCTGATTGCTAACAAGCTAAGATCAATGTCCCTCTCTCCCATTGTGCCCGCCAGAACCTCTGTACATCCCTAAAAGGAAAAACAACCTGAAACACTAAGGAAAATGTAACGTGACTATTTCAAGCATCAAGACTGTATTTGTTTCATAAAGAATTTTTCAAATGAAAGGGCCTCTGCACCTCACCACTACTAGGAAAGAAATGAGAAAAAAAGTTTGCTGGAAAACATATTTACAAGGACATGTTATGAAATATTTTGCAGTAAAGGCTTCAAAAATGATTGCTGTGCTAGAATTCAGTTGTATGTGCAGTGTGTGTAGAGATACAGATACACTAGCCAGGAGTAGAAGAGAATACTCCTTTGCGATGGGGGCTCTTAAGAAAGACCAGAGGAAATCAGAGACCTGGAATTTTCTGGAAAAGGTCAAGGATGCTCAACAGGGAGACTCCAGCCCCATTGGGGATTCATTTTCCAATTGATTTCCTGGGTATCTAGCCCGTGGTCCTGGGGAAGACCATGTAAAGGAGCAATAAGTTATCATTTTGAGAATAGAAATCAGTAGCACAACTCAGAGGATGAATGAAGAGGAGTCCCAACAAATGTAAAACTCTATAAATCCCACCATCTCTTTCTTACCACTCCAAACACTACACATCGGGAGACTGTCCTCCTCTGCCCAGCTCTCAGGATGGGGACGTTGGGTGAGATGCATCTGGAGAAGATCCTCTCTGTGAGGCAAAGTCTGCATCTGTGTGGGTCACCTAGTACAGTCTGTCTGCCTTATATTAATTATGGAGACATAATTGTTTTTGTTTCTTTTTATGATTAAGGAATTTTACTTATTTTTTTTACATTTTTTTATTTTTATTTTTAAATAAATCTTTATTGTTCAGATTATTACAGGTATTCCTCTTTTATTTTTCCCCATAGCTCCCCTCCACCTGATTCCCCACCCCACCCCATGCCCTTACCCCCCGCCACTGCCTTCATCCATAGGAGTAAGATTTTTGTCCAATCTCTTCCCGCACCCCTCACACCAGCTTCCCCTGAGAATCGTCAGTCCACTCCCTTTCTATGTCCCTGATTCTATTATATTCACCAGTCCATTCTGTTCTTCAGATTTTGCATTCACTTGATTTTTAGATTCACTTGTTGGTAGGTATGTATTTGATGTCATTTTGTTGTTCATAATTTTTATCTTTACCTTTTTCTTCTTCTTCCTCTTCTTAAAGGATACCCTTCAGCATTTCGTGTAATCCTGGTTTGGTGATGATGAACTCCTTTAGCTTTTTCTTGTCTGTGAAGCTCTTTATCTGACCTTCAACTCTGAATGATAGCTTTGCTGGGTAGAGTAATCTTGGTTGTAGGTTCTTGCTGTTCATCACTTTGAATATTTCTTGCCACTCCCTTCTGGCCTGCATAGTTTCTGTTGAGAAATCAGCTGACAGTCGTATGGGTGCTGCCTTGTAGGCAATTAACTGTTTTTCTCTTGCTGCTTTTAATATTCTCTCTTTGTCTTTTGCCCTTGGCATTTTAATTATGATGTGTCTTGGTGTGGTCCTCTTTGGATTCCTCTTGTATGGGGTTCTGTGTGCTTCCTGAACTTGTAAGTCTATTTCTTTCACCAGGTAGGGAAAGTTTTCTGTCATTATTTCTTCTAATAGGTTTTCAATATTTTGCTCTCTCCCTTCTTCTGACACCCCAAAAATTCGGATGTTGGTTCGCTTGAAGTTGTCCCAGAGGCTCCTTACACTATCTTCATATTTTTGGATTCTTTTTTCTTTTTGTTTTTCTGGTTGAATGTTTTTTGTTTCCACATATTTCAGATCTTTGGTTTGATTCTTGGGGTACGTTGATCTACAATTGAGTTTCTGTATATTCTTTATTTTACACAGTGTATGCTTCATTTCTGACTGGTCCTTTTCCATTTTTTTGGTATTCTCATTAAGGTCCTTGAAGGTCTCACTAAGCTCCTCAGAAGTGTCATCAAGTTTCTCGGCGGTTTTTAGAAGATTCTTGAGTAACCTTATACATGTGGTTCTGAACTCTATGTCATCCAGTAGTTTGCTTTCCTCCGTTTCTTTCATTCGTGACATGTTTCTTTGTTTCTGCATTTTGGCTGCTTCCCTGTGTTGATGGAGTGGCTTTGTGTGGTAGGTGACCTATAGGGGGCAGTAGCTCAGCCTCCCCAATCACCTGATGTGGACGCTCTTGGTACACCCCTTTGTGGGCTGAGTGCAAAGTCTTGGTGTAGTTAAGCCTTAATTGCTGTTGGTACACTGGGAGGAATTGACCTCCAGGCCAATTAGCTGTGAGCACTCCCTGTGTCTATAATGGAAGAACTGCTGCGCTGAAGACACACTTATGGGGCAGGACTTGTTTCAGTGTGGCTTTGGTGCTCACTGAGTCTGCCTCTTGAATGTGTCACTTATGGATGTGAGGAGTTGAAATCTGGTGTCTCACACTTAACACTAAGTACACTGGCTTCTGGATCTCCAATGGGGTGCAGGTCAGCTACTGTCTGAGGTCACTCAGCAGGAGCTACAGTGAGAGCTGCAGTTTTCTCCTCTTTGCTTGGGGTTTGGAGGTTTTGGAGCTGTCTGACCCAGGCTGTAAGTTTGCTAGGTTAAGCTGCAATAGGGCAGGCCTTTCTTATGCTAACTCCACTGCTTGGAGCTTGGGTGGGTTTGTAGGTTGTGCAGGGCGGGGCCTCAGGGTGTCACTAGGTTAGGGCGTGGCAAACAGCAATGGCTGCTAGTTAGCCGGCTCTGTGTCCCCAACGGCATCCGGGAGTCCCATGCCGCAGTGCAGTAAACAATTATTCCTGCGCGCAGCTCTGCAAGCAAGCCAACCTCACTGGCAGACAGTCCAGCTTCTCCCCGTAGGAGTTTGGGTCCCCCGCGTCTCCCCAGAGACAGGATTTCAGAGTAATTGGGGGCTTGTCTCTGTTCGGGTTGAAAAAAGCAACGCCCACCGCCAGCCCGGATCACGTGCCTCCGTACCTCAGCTTTTCAGCACTCATGCACATCTCAATGCTCTTTTCTCTTTCCTTCTAGTTGTAGAACTTCCACTCAGCCAGCTTTCCTGTGGTTCTGGGTGATAGACGTTTTATCTTTTAGTTGCAGTTTAAATTGTTGTGGGAGGCAGCAGTTTAGGTGTTTACCTACGCCGCCATCTTGGATTCTCTCACCCATAATTGTTTTGAATTGAGAAAACTTTCACCCTGTGCCTGGGCTTTGGCACAGTTATCCTCAGTAAAGTTAACTATCCCAAGAGCCAAAGTTGCATTTTAGATAAGGCTTCATTAAGAGCTGAGATCATCTCGTCTCCATCACAAAACCAACGTGTATCCCTGGCACAACGTGTATTCCTGGCTGGTGCTATTAGTAAATAGATGCTGGCTGCGGAAATGGATGAATGGCTGGATAAATGAGTGAAGGTGAACACTTATGGGAGCACAAGAGAAGCCTCGGGCAAATTCTCCACTTTTCTTAGTCTTAAGCTAATTATTCCAAAGATAAACTAAGCAGCATGTTCCACTCCACTTGGTCCCCTCCATCAATTATCCACCACCATGTAACAGATGAGAGCTCCAGATGCCCATCTCCATTTTAACAAGTTAAGGATAATAAGACGTGGAGAAAAAGGATATCTCTAAGAATAAATTCTTCATCCACATTTATAAGGTTAGTTTTACAGTTGTTTTTGCAACTAAACTGCTTCATCTCTTTAATAATCAAGTTAACCACATATTTTCCTAAGGGACTATTTCTTGAATTTGGAGAAATGGACCTTTATCAAAATTTTAGACCCACCCTAAATCATCACCCCATGTATACCCTTTAACAAATTTTTGCATATAACCTAAAAGCTTTCTCTGAGCCTTGAAGGCTCCATGGAATTAACCCCAGGTTAAGGAACCTCATTACAATGGGGAAATTTTAACACTGATGGCATATTTGATGTTATTGTTGTTTTTATCACATATATTTATAATATATATTATATAATAATATTATAACATACTACTAATTTATTGATGTTATGTATAGATGACATGATATTTGCCTCAACTATTCTGTGTTGGGGAGTGAGCAGAAATTTGTTGGATCTTTAGCATCCTTTCTTCATAAGAGGTTACCAAGAGGCCAGCACAAGGGGGATGCAGGGCAGGACTGGAGGACTCTGGGTACCCAAGGGTTGCCTGGATAGAAAATGGAATCTTGGTTTGTCAAAGTGAAGAATAAGCCCATCTGGGTGAGTGTGGAACAGTGATTTCGAATTCACCCCTATTCTCCTGCCCTGGGTACCTTTCTTGCCTTATCTGCAACGGAGGACACAAGTTCACTTCACATCCTTTTCTTCATCCTGAGTCTTTAGGATGATAATACTATTGTGGTGGCACAGCTGGTGATCATGGCTTCCATTATTGAATGCCTTCTATATTCGGAGCTATACTCGGGGCCTAACACTTTGACAATAGCCCCAACAGATATTGTGATCTCCATTTACAGCTATGGAAACTGAAGCTGTGAATGTTTAAGTCACGCAAACTGGTAAAGGAGAATGCTGGGATTTGAACCCAGCTCTGTCTGTTTCCAAAGCTCACGTTTCTTCTACTGAAAAGGATGAAAAGGGGAATAAGACTAGGAGGGTCCTTCCAAATCTGCCATTTGGGTATGTGCATCTGTGTTTCAGCATCTTCTCTTGTTCTGAGGTTTTACAGTGGGGTCTTTGAAGTAAGGTAAAGATCTGTGTATTTTAGAGCCCATGACAGTTTTATATCTTTCCTTTAACCCCACCCCCTTCCTCTCTCTCACATCCAATAAATCCCATTTCCTTTCCCCTTGTAAAATCTTGAGTACAATTGATTTTATCACATTGGGTGACACCAATACACAGCCATTTTATTCCACCTCATTCTAGAGTCTCTCATTCTGGCTCCCTGTGATAAATATGTGTGCAGCCTCACGTTGATAGCACTGTGTTGTCAGAGATGTCTGCATTACTTAAAGCTTGATTGAACTCACCTCTTGACACTCTATGTTTTCTCATTTTCCAAGGTCAGATTTCTTTGAGAGCATTGCCTGTCCTGACTGTAAAGGCGTACTGACTCAGCATTGCTCCTGAAACTTTGCACAGGAAGCTAATTCCCCTCCCCTCACCCTAACCAGCCGCATTGCAGTTCAGTCCTCAACTCCCGAAGTTATTACTTGCAAATGCAATTGGTAAAAAGCATTTGCATTCTAAATAGAGATGTATAGAATATTTGAGCATGTCATTAAGGAAAAGAAAGAGAAAGGAATTTATACAGTGAAGGTGATCTGGCTTTCCATAAAATAGTAAAGTTGATTTTCTTTGCCTAAGTGACAGTTCATACTCTCAAAGGTAAATTAAGTTCTTGAAGAGCTAAAATTTTTGTGGAGATAATTTCATTTTTCATTGTAGAGATCTGGAATAAGACAGACCTGACTCTAATAAATATAGACTGTATTTCAGAGGGTGTGTTTGATAATGTGTGGTCCTCAGACCATTTGCATCAAACTGACCTGGGATATTTACTTAAAATGTAGACATCTGGACTCAAACTTAATGAATCAGATTCTCTAGAGATAGGGCCCTGAGCAAATAATAATAATAACAACAACAACAACAGATAGGAAAGTCATTTGTAAGGTAATTAAATGCCATAAACTCTATCAAGTTAGCAAGTATTGAGTTCTCAGTATTTTTGCCTCTCTCTTTGCACCTTGCCCATTTTCTTCTTCAGGCTTTTTTCAGTATTTTTTCATATTTGCCCTCTGGGAAGAATGCGTTCAGCACTTTCACCCTGTAGCACAAATAACTGGCCATGATTCCAAGTGTTACCTCCCTCCCAGGAGCAGCATTTACAATTTAGCACATGTTAAACCCTAAGCTTCATTTCAACCAAAGGAGTGAAGTGCTAATGGTGCAATTTGAGCTGAGTCAGGGAGGGGAGATAATTGGAAGTGGTGGACAGTGAAGTCTTATTTTAATGGATACCAAAATTTATGTATGAAAATCTTCTCTCTCTATGTCCAGAGAGTATTAACTCAGCATACAGAATACATTCGCAGCTGGAAGGGGAGAACCAGTGTAACAGAAATAAAATGAAATTTGGAAATGCATCATTTAAAATATCATAATAGAGATCTTGATGTAGGTATATTGCTCTGTGTTTATTGTGTGATTATTTTGGGTTTTTTTGCTTAAATTTTTGAAATGTTTACAAATATAAGCATATATCTCAGATGCCCCAAAAAAGGGCAAAATCCTTAAAACCCAGGAAATGTAAATACCACACAAACTGTAGTGGTGATTATGCCTGATGTATTAAGGCAGTGAGCCGCAGTTTGCCGCTCTGTTGACTAATGAGTTTGCCAACCACTGTATTAAGGAGTTGTGTTTGAAACTTCTTATAAGTTACATAGAGCATAATTGCCTATCAAGGCCTGCATTGTCCGCCATTTTGTTTTTGCTTTTGTGTTTGTTGGTGTTTGGTTGTAACATGTGTCTTGGCTGCTTGGACAACTACAATGAGTTGATGTTTGAAATAACTCTCTTTCACTGGGCACCAGCTCCTGGAGACAGTGCCTTTCTGTTTTAGTCATTCTCGGTCTGCCTCCCATCTAACCTGGCAGGTGCATAGACAGACCAGGTACATGTTCCTGAAAGACTCAACGTGTGTTTTATATGGTTCATTTAAAATAATTCCTAAAGTCATTTGTAAGGTTCTTTAAACCAGGAAGTAAGAGATGTTGATTCAGCGAAGAGGGATGAGACTGAGGAGATGAAATTTCTAGTCCAGTTGAATGACTTCACAAAGACACTTCTCTAGATCATCTTACCTTTAAAATGAGCCACTTTGACTAGCTTGCCTGTTACCTGTGTGGGTGGACCCCAACGTTCAAAATTTCACCAGGCACATTTGGCTTAAGCTATAACTGATTTCCTTTTAATAGCTCTCAATTTTGCTTCAAAATTGAAATACTTGCTTTTCAAATGTACTACATATTGTGTTATTGATACTTATGGATCTGTGGTATTTTACCACTGATGGCTGTCCCCTTCAAACCAGAATAATTATATTTTCATCAAGTTGTATTTTTAGCAAAATAGAACTAATTTAGGGAAATGCATTTTATTCGGTCACAGAAATTCTCCTAAGTGTTTTTCATTTGTGCATCACCATGAATCAGCCCCCATTATTGCTATTGGCTAAAGCCCAAAATGGTACCAGTTGCTGAAACATGTGTTCAGCCCCAGAACTGTAAAAGAAAAGAAAAAAAATCATGTGACTTCAATCCAAATATGTCTTTCCAAGCCACTGAGCGAGGTCTTCTGTTTTTTTCAAGGGAAGCTAGATACCTACATTTTTATATACAATTCTTTTTTTAAGTTGTCAATGATAATATTTAGTCCACTGGTCAATAATTTGTGACTTATGTCCTAAAGATTTAAACTTGATCTCTTCCCGCTTGGTGCTTTGAAGTAATTTGTTTGATAAGAACTGATAGAATGCTTACTGTGGATTATGATCTTTGCTAGTGTCTGAGAACTAGCTCAGCTCATGCCCTCTAGGAGTCTCCTGAATAATGAAGGATGTGAGAAGCAAATAATCATTTTCTAAATCTCCTTGTTGTGTTTCAGACTGAGCTACATACTGTAAGGAATAATAAAATGTATAAAATATGATTTTTTTGTTTAGGAATATTCATGCATTTATCTGTTCAACAAATCTCTTAACCGTCTATTATGTGTCCACCACGACTCTCAGCACTAGAGATAAGCAGTTAAAAAATATATTTTGCCCTTGAGAAGATTAAATTCTACTGGTTGAAGCATAAAGGAACCAATATATAATATTACATAGGAAGTAGCAATATATGCTATAAAGATTTTAATGCAAGGTAAGGAAATAGAGAGTATTATAGTGATCAAGGAAGACCATACCAAAAAGGGGAAATTTAAACAGAGACCTGAAGGAAGTTAGGAACTGAACCATGGGTATATTCAGGAAAGAGCATCTCTAGGAAAAAAGTAGAGTAGGTGCAAAGGCTCTGGGGAAACCAGTTTGAAGGTTCTTGCTGATAGCCCAGAGAAGAGATTTGATAGCTTGGACAGGGTAGAGTTGGTGTGAAATGCCTGAGTCTTGGGTATAGGAAATACTAGTAGTTTATGCTAATGGTTCAGTGGGTAGCCTGAGAGAAGTGAGGAGTCAAAGATGACTTAGAAAGAATGGAGGTTTTACTTACTGATATGGGGACCTCTATGTGGAGAATAGGTTTATTTTAGATACCAAGATTTTCATTTTGAAGAAGTTTGAGGTGCTCTAAACATTTAAGTCTAGATGAAATGCCAAGATGGGACTTGGAATCAAAAGGAAAGACTAAGCTAGAGATGGCAACATGAAAAGGGAGATAAAAGAGAGAATGCAAGTGAGTGGAGCCAATTTGAAGTACTGTGAACAGTCGGAGAAGGAAGGCATTGATTGCTGTGATCTGAAAAATCTGGAAAATGCTCAGTGAGGAGATGGACTCTGGGGAAGGAAGAACTGTGGAATAAATGTAGTTGGAGGCAGCAAAGCCCTGACATTGAAAGAGGCACAGAGGCTAGAGGTGAGGGTAAATAGCTGAGAATCAAAAGACTTGAGTCTTCCATCTTCTTCTCCCATCATTCAAGAGAATCCTGAATATTTCAATATACAAAGGCTGATAAAATGTATTCCATCAATAGAATAATGGGCGAGAGGTGAATTTTTCAATTAGTTTCTTATAAAACCATTTAAAACACACACACACACACAAAATAGAAGTGTGTTATCTATTTGAAATGCTTCTGGAAGTCACAGAATCAGTGGGAATCTGGGGGTAAACTTAGCCCAGAAAGGCAGAATATATGTGTATGTGACTGATATCTCTTTTGTGTATGAGTTGAGAAGGGGCCCTTACTTAGGTCTTACTTTTTTAATGATTATTTCCCCATAGATATTGTCGTTGGTTATGCAAGTGATTTTTTTTTTTTAATCCTCACCCAAGAAGATTTTTTTCCATTGATTTCTAGAGAAAGTGGAAGGGAGGGAGGAGAGGGAGAGAAAGAGTGAGAAACATTGACATCAGAGAGACACATCTATTGGTTGCCTCCCACATATGCCCCTACTGGGGCTGGGAAACCTGATACATGCCCTTGAACGGGAATTGAACCCACTGACCCTTCAATCAGAGGGCCAATGCTCTAACCACTGCACACCCAGCCAGGCTGCAAGCAGTGCTTTATGCATCACACATTTGCTCATGGAATTCCAATTGGCATTGGAATTTCCAAGAAGGTGAAAGAATATAGGCATCCACCTTGAAAACAGCTAATGCTATAAGTTTAGAGCATTGATGCCCCCAGCACGTCACAGTTTTGACTCTCCTATAAATAAGTATTCTGTGGTAGTGCTTCCTTCCTAAATGTACCAGGAGCTGCTCATTCCCTGAGTGGGAACCCCGTTGCAATGATTTTACTGCAGCAGAGCTGAGTGCACTCAGCATGGCAGGGTGGAAGGTTGGTTCTGGATCCACACTACCTGGCTCAGATCCCAACTCACCACTGCTTTCATAGCTCATCCTTTAATTGTCTCATCTGTAAAAACCCAATTCCAATACCCAATTATCATTGGAATTTTAAATGAATGTACAAAGCATGCAAAAGGTTAGGACAATGTCTGGAACTGAGTAAGTATTCAATAAATATGAAGTATTTTTATTATTATGAATATTATCTAAGTGATGTTGATAGGAGGAAGGCAGGTGCATGGATGCTTTCCTTAAGTAGCACACAAAGCCCAGCTGGATTGGCTCAGTGGTTGAGTACCAGGAGGTCATGGTTCGATTCCCAGTCAAGGTACCTGCCTGAGTTGCAGGCTCGTTTCCCAGTAAAGGGCGTGCAGGAGGCAGCCCATCAGTGATTCTCTCTCATCATTGATGTTTCTATTTCTCTCTCCTTCTCCCTTCCTCTCTGAAATCAATTAAAAATTTTTAATTTTTTTTAAAAAGAAGCACATGAAAAGAATGAGCCATGAAGAGTGTTGTACCTTAGTGGATTTTAAAGTTATCCTGACTTGTAGGTCACATATAAATTAATGTTTCTCAGACTTAAGAATATATTTTAGAAATAGCCCAGAATAGAGGCAACAATCTCGAGTACTTGTGGGAGTTAGGGAGAAACAGTAAGTGGAACTGGCCATGCATAAAAAAGCGGGTGAGGGGACTATGGAGGGCTAGACAAGTGCATTCCCCTAACTCCCGAAGAGGGCAGCAGCGTCTGCTGCAGGTGGTGGTGGCCATGCAGGCCCATCCTGTTTGGGAACGCAGTCCCAGCGAGGCCACATTCTCAGATTTTTTTCTAAAACTTGCAAATTCAGTGATGTGAAATTAAGACATGAAAGGTTTGGTGGGTAGTTAAAAAAAAAAAATCCAACACTGTGGGTGGTCCAGAACAACACATCTGCAGGTCTGATTTAATCTATTTGTCACCTCTGGGGAAAATGACAATAAGAAAAGTTCAACAGACAAGAAAGAGTTTAAATAATTAACTAATAGTTGAATTCATGTCATTGTAAAACATTTTTATGATTCTCCTTTGGGTCAGTCAGTAGGACTTTTGGGACCACTTCCTATTCTTAGATTCTTAGCACTGATATCTAAAGTTCCTCTCCTTTATTGTTGCATGAAACAGCTGTTGTCCCTGTCAGCCAGCTCTTGGAATAAGGCTCTTCTGCATAATTGGATTGTGGTTCTACTTCACACCATTCCATCCGCGCCTTCTTTTCAAGGAAATTCAAAACAGTGCCCTTTTAAAATTTCTAATCCACAGGATGCATTAAAGACTATTATGAGAAATTAGACTGGACCTTGTTTTATCTTTAGGTACATATTTTAGAAATTTAGAAATGTCCGAATATAGATGATATATAGATAGATAGAGTTATGTCGATACTGTTATTACAAGATAATTCTTTGTGTGTGATTCAAATATATATTCAAATGAATGGCCATTATTTTTACCTTGTCCCCAAACTTTGAGGTCATTCTAAAAGTGTACTTCCAAGAAAGTTTCTGCCTAGATCATAACCACTCTTTTGTTTTCTGGAAATTGATTTGTATCAGAGTGGGGGATGGAGACAAGAATAAGGCTTAACACACCCTTGATACTCAGTCTGACCAGCTGTCAGAGCTAAAAGGAGGAAGAGGTGAGAAAAAGTGTAGGAATACCAATCTCAGAACTCTTAAGTAATAACAACATAGTGTTACATGATATTTCTAAAAGAAGGTTAGGAACATTATTTTGTGCACTCCAGAAAATTCATAGGAAAAAGATGCTGATTTCCCTGGAGGCTAAAGTTTGGTCTATCTTGTTCATGTCAGTGGCTCTTCCACCACCCTGGTCGTTAAAGAGACATCTTTAATACCAACCACAGGGCTACTCTTCCAAGTCAGATTTCCCAGTGAGTAACAAACGTGGCTGTTGCCTACCGACCTCAGTTTTTATTGCCACCAACTTGGAAGGAAGATTCTTGAAGTTTGTGGACGGCTAAATCTTTTCTTTTCTTTTCTTACAAGTAGCAGACGATTTAATCCCCTGGCTGAAAGACTCTGAGTACCTTATCTTACCAAAACACCAAACTGAATTCTGATTCACAGCCAATGGGAAGTTTAGAACACAGTTCCTCTAGGCAAAATTACAGATTTACAGAGTTTGGCTGCCAAGTCCCTGGCACATTTTGGAGATAGTATATCTGTCTGTTCACATTCCTCTTTCTAGATAGACCATCCCAAGTCATGTAGGCTCCCAAGCTTATTTTTAACTCTGCTTCCACACAAGCCAGATCTCTCAATGCTGGAGCTAAAGTCAGATTTATCAGCGTTGTGATTGATAACCTGAGCTAAGCCTGCTACTGTTTAACAAAGGACAAGTGACACTTCTCTAACTCACTCTATTTCTCCTTTATAGTAAATTACTCAGTTGCTTTCCTGTATGCAATCTGGTACATTTTTCCTCTTCATTTTTGAAAAGTAGCTTCTTGAAAAGAATATATTCCAATGCCATGTCCTACTGAACTTTCACCTAAGTTCTTTCTTTTTAGCCCTGCCACAGCCTTCATTATACTGAGCTTCAGCTATCACTGAGATGATAGATAGAAACTTACTGGAAGATTCTAGACACCATGTGGTCATCAACAGATTGGAAGGAGGAGACGGGCGAGCAGAAACTGTTTAAATCATTACAAAATACAAGATTTGAAGAGACCAGTCAGAGAAACTCCTTGACACCACTAATTAGTTTCTCAAGTTAGCCATCATTTGATGTTTAACTCTGAAGAAAAAAACAATAAGAACACAAACATGTGTACTTAAGAATATTTTAAAGGTTTCAGATTAGTGTTAACATGGTTGAATTCTAGTTATTGGAGAAGACAGCAAACTTGTAATAAAAAGTCTTTATATAGCTTGGCAAATCCATTCCCAAGGGTAAAAAGAAACTCTACCCCCAAGTATATCCGCTGTCTTTTTTGTTTTTTTTTGTTTTTTTATTGAAATAAAATTGACATAAAACGTTGTATTACTTTAAGGTATAAAACATAATGATTTGGTATATGTATATATTGCAAAATGATTACCATATAAGTTTTGTTAACACTCATCACCTCTCATAGTCAATGTTTTTCTTGTGATGAGAACTTTTAAGATCTACTCTCTTAGAAACTTTCCAATAAACAATTCAGGGTTATTAACTATAGTCAGCATACTGTACATTACATCCCTAGAACTTCTTCATCTTATAACTGGAAATGTATAACTTTGGGCTATCTTACTCATTTCCCCCACCACCTACCACCCACCTCTAGCAGTCAACAATCTGTTCTCTGTTTCTATGAATTCATTTTTTTTATTCCTCATATAAATAGAATCCTACAGTGTTTATCTTTCTCTGTCTGACTTATTTCACTTAACATAATGCCCTTAAGGTCCACAATGAACATAGGGGTTCAGAGATCCCTTCAAGGTAGTGATTTTATTTCCTTGGAAATATATCCAGAAGTAGAATTGCTAGATCACACGATCATTCGATTTTTAATTTTTTGAGGAATCTCCATACTCTTTTTCATAGTGGCTGCGCCAATTTACATACCTACCAACAGTGCACAAAGGTTTCATTTTCTCTACATCCTCACCAACGCTTGTTAACTTGATTGTAGCATTCTAACTGGTGTGAGATATCTTGTGGTTTTGATTTGTACTTACCTGGTTATTAGTGATGTTGAGCACCTTTGCATGTACCTGTTGGCAATTTATATATTTTATTTTGATAAATGTCTATTCAGTTTCTCTCTGCATTTTTTAATCAGATTGTTTGGTTTTTGCTATTGAGTAGCATGAGTTTTTTATATATTCTGGATATGAGCCCCTTATTGGATATATGATTTACAAATGTTTGCTTCCATTCCATAGGTTGCCTTTTCATTTTGTTGATGGTATCCTTTGCTATGCAAAAGGTTTTTAGTCTGATATAGTCCCACATATTTATTTTTTTAGCTTTTTAATTTCAAATGGCATCTTGATAAATTTAATTACCCAGTTTCCTGTTCTGTCCTTCCCCCCACCTCTGAGAAGTCTCACGTTCCCCCGTCATAAATTATGTTTCTTTTTCAGGTTATTGAAATGATCAGACCATATAATTTGTTCTCTCTAAGTTAAAGGAAATGTTCAATTCTTTCTTATATAAGTTTTATCTTTAGGAAGGAAATGGAGGTGTTCACTCATGTATGCATGAAGTCTGCATTCCATGTGCATACTTTACTGCATATTCTTATCTATGTGATCTAAAAATAGCACTGCTATTTAAAGTATTATTTTAGGGGAAAATGTTGCTTTTAAAACTCCTTAATTGAGAACAATTCAATGGTCTCCTGGCAGGAGCTACCAGCTTCCCTGCTGGAAATCTATTTCGCAGCATAGATTTGGGTATGCTAATCTATTCACAGCCATAAAGAGAAACTGGGAACTTTATCAGAATTTCTATGGCAAGTGACTCTAGTAATAAAACCTAAAGAAATAGGAAGGCAGACATCCCCAGGGTTAGACATTGCCAAATGTAGACCATCAGGTCCAGTGAGACCCATAGATATTACTTAGTTGCCATTATATAATTGGGTCGCTTTCTAGCTGCTAAGCAACAAGATCTAAGGACACTGATTTTATCATAAAAATAAAGGTTGCTATACAGCCCTAGCCAGCATGGTTCTGTGGATAGAGCGTTGACTTGCGGACTAAAGGGTCGTGGGTTCGATTCCAGTCAAGGGCATATGCCTGGGTTATGTGCTCGATCCCCAGTAGGGGGCGTGCAGGATGCAGCTGATGGATGATTCTCTCTCATTGATGTTTCTATCTCTCTCCCTCACCCTTTCTCTCTGAAATCAATAAAAATATATTTTTTAAAAACAGTTGCTATCCAGGACCCTATATTATACTTTCAAATGCTTTTCTAAATGTGAAAACTTTGCCTCAAGCTGAGATGAAAGAAACAGCAGTCTGTCGTTCCAGACATTTGGAAGATAAGTAACTAAAATTATACCTAATTCCTAATAGGCTCTGCCGGTCCTCCCTCCGAGTGTCTCAGAACTCCTTCGCTTGTCCAACCCCAGAGATACTCCTCTAGTCTAAGCTTTACCATATCTTGTTAGGACCTCTATAGCTTCTTAGACAGACACTGAAAAAATGAAATGAGCCCCCCCTTCCCCCAAAAAATAAATAAAACAGGTGGAATGTATACTAAAGCAATTAGACCCTGTGGGAAGAGGATGCAGCTTCTAAAGCAGGCAGCCTCTACTCAAATGCAGAACACCATTGCCATATAATTGTTTTTATTTTTCAAGAGAACTTAGAAAACTCCAAAATGTTTAGTGTTAGCAATAAGCAGTGTCCGTAGGCCAAGCCAGACCTGTAGGTCCATGTTTGGCAGCTTCTGACCCACAGCTCCCTGCATTTAGGTGTTTCTGTCTTCGGTTGTCATCCCTCAAACCTTGCTAGATAAATCTTTCCAAAACTGGCCCTTGCATCATATCTTGCTGCTAAAGAATTTAGAGCCGTTTCCATGACCTACAATGTCAAACCAGAATTTTTGTTCCAGTACTCAAGACCTAATTGTCCAGTTTTGATTTTAAAATTATTTGGGATTTGTCTAATAAGAGGTTGAGAATCCATCAAGGGCTTTCACACAGACGGGTGACAAGGTCAGTACTGCTGGTGGGTTGGCTTTCAGACCTGGGCTCTGATATAGGATTGAGAATTAACTTCTGGGCACAGTCAGTGCATCTCCTAGTGTAGGCAAGAGAAACTGAAAACTAAGTTTAAGATGAGTAGGAAAACCAGTAGAGTTAGAAAAGCATTGTTGCGGGGGAGGGCAGGCAGGTGAAGGCATGTACTGGGGGGTAGGAGAGGTTGGGGGGAGGTCAATGGGGGGAAAAAAAGGAGACATATGTACTACTATTTGTAATACTTAAAACAATAAAAAAAATAAATTTAAAAAATAAAAACATGTTAAAAAAAAAGAAAGAAAAGCATTGTCAACTTTGAGAAATAAAAACAGTTTCATTAGCAGAAATCTCAGTAATGAAAAGGTTTGGGAGATTATGGGCTCACTGCTTTCTCTGCGGTCTGGCAATGTATTCATTTAAAAGCAACTCATTTTATTTCTGTGTGCGAGGAATTGTGATAGCTATGTTTTTCTATTTCCCATGTGTTTTTCTCACTTAATATTTGCAAGGAGCCTTTTGAGTTGGGACAAGTATCATCTTTTTGTATTATGAGGAAGGGGTATCCACAGGTTTGATCAGAGTTGAATCTGAAGCAATACATCTGTTTCCCATATCCTAGCATAGTAAAAATTTTACTGCACCGGGTCTGTAAAGGCAGGCTCTATGGACAATATAGACATTTACTGCATTCATCATTCCATGCCCTAACCCAGTGGTCAGCAAACTGCGGCTCGCTAGCCACATGCGGCTCTTTGGCCCCTTGAGTGTGGCTCTTCCACAAAATTCCACGTGCGGGCTCACACATACAGTGCGACTGAAACTTTGTGGCCCATGCGCAGAAGTCAATTTTCAGCTCTCAAAACAAATTTCAATCGTTGTACTGTTGATATTTGGCTCTGTTAACTAATGAGTTTGCCGATCACTGTCCTAACCGATAGCACTCACCACAGCGACACAGAGGTCTCCAATCAAATCAGTGGCCTATAGTTGACCATTCATTGTCACTATAATTGTTTTTTCAGCAATTAATTCCAGCAACTTATTAGTACTTTTGGAAATGCATGTCTTTAGTTGATAGAGCTCTGCATTTTTCTAAATGTTTTTTCTCTTTACTATGTCTTTTAAATATTTTTAGGAGATGGAAATGTGTGTGAAGGAGGCAGAGGGGTGTGCATGTGAGAACTGGACCATAGCTTAAACAAGATATTTGTGTGAAATGAGGTCATAAAAGGAAAGCATATTTGGGGAGGGCTTAGACTTGCCCATGCATGTTAGACAATAGATTTGGGGTTTCTTCATCAGGAATGCTGTCTGCAGTGAGCTGTCCCTCGGCTGAACTGCCCGACCACAGATGGACTATGGCACTTTATTCCAAATGAATCTTGAAAATGTTCCATTAAAATGCCTCCTTATGGAGGAGACACTTCATGCTGTGAAATTCTGTTAACTGTTTACTGGTTTTAATGTTTTGAAGCTAAAGTTGGTCTCTGGGCGTATATGTGATTCCCACCAATTTTGAAATGTGTTGTAACATTCTCTGACACTCAAAGTGACATTTCTTGGATGTTTTAAAGACAAGGAAAAATTGGGCTTTAAATAATGCAACTAACGAAGACATAAACTATAATCAATGCATACGTATAAATGAATTGTGCTGTTGGTATGAAATGTGAGGGAGTTGAATTAAATATAATAAATAACCTAGAAATTGCAATGTGTGACTTGGAAAAGATTGAAAGAAGAAAATAATTCCTAGTCACTGCTTTTGGAGAGAAAATGAAATGCTACTTCATATTTTAGTAAGCTCAAACTAGGCGATGGGTTGTTTTTAACATTTTATTTGCATTTTCAACAACGAAAACAATAATAGCTAACAAAGAGTTCTTAATATGTGCCAGGGCTCATGCTGATCTTTTCATGGGGATTATCTCATTTTGTCTTTACAATAACCCCATGTGTTTGAATTCAGTTCTAACAGTTTAATGTGTTTTTAAAATCATATACAGAAAATAGCTCTCATGTTTACAATTTGAAATAGTTTACTAAAATGCTAAATTGTGAGCTAAAGAAAGTCAAAGAATGGAGAAGTTAATGTGGACTATTGATATACAGAGATTCCTAATCAGGAATTTGAAAGACTAATAAATTAGAAAACATGTTTGTTATTTCTCACAGATTTTCTTCCTTTTTTGTGCAATCTCTCTTAGAGCAACATCTGAATTTCTAAAAGGTATTTCTCATCAAAAAAAAAACTTTGGTATTCTTAAAAACAGAGTAGATATATAACCAATTCATTGTAATAACCATGCCCTGATTTTTCCATTAAAAATGGAGTACTGCCCAGCCGGTGTGGCTCAATGGTTAAGCACTGACCCATGCACCAAGAGGTCACCAGTTCACTTCCCAGTCAGCACAAATGCCAAGGTTTCAGGCTCTCTCCCCTGTGGGGGGCATGCAGGTGGCAGCCTATCAATGTTTCTCTCTCATCAATGTTTCTATCTCTCTCGCTCCCTCTCCTTTCCTCTCTCTCTGAAAAATCAATAAAAAGATATTTTTTAAAAATGGAGAACCATTCATTTATCCACCTATACATGCATGCAATACATTCTTACCATGTGCTAAGTAGGACAAGTTTGAATGTTATTCCTGCTTTCAAGGTACCCAGATGACTGACATTTAGATAGAAATTTTTCTTTGGTTAAATTAGATCTCTGCTGATTTTGCATCGTCAAACGGTTGATTCTAAATTTATAGTCCTTTGCGCACATTTGCTTGAATAAGATTCAAGTATCCAAATGTGGAGAACAATCACTTCCCCATTTCCTAGCTAAGAGAAGTGGAAACACAGAAACCCTTAGATGGTGGAGAGAGAACACATACTCTTTGGTCATTGCTTCATCAGCAGCATTGCGCCTTAGAGCTAGCTGTGCCAGTCATGCCTTTCATTTTAGATGCCGCTTTCAAAGAGATTCCCTTTTCATGACTGTCATTTCCTTTCGAGATGGCTTATTGTATTCGTTAGAATCTAGGTTACTTTTATAACCCTGAGTTTCTGGGTGGGCTGGGCAGAACAAAATGCTCCCTGACATAAAAGTGCCAACTTGGCTGGCTTCACAGAATTCATGCTGGATGAGCTGAGAACTTTCTATGCCAGCTCACCGGACACCTGGAGTGCCTGATTCCTGCCAGGTGCCGGCACAAAGCCCACCTACGCATAACCTGGCCCTAACGAGGGTCCCAAGTTGTGCAACATGGTCAGATTCCAGAGACAGAAAGGGGAGTCATTCACAAATCACACTTTGCGGCAAGAATAGGAATAAAATAACATCCCTCAATATCTTCCTTACACTGCTGTCTCAGAGGCTTGCAGGCATCTTGCTTGAACAGGGCAGTTCATATGAGAAACTCGAACGTGAAAAAACAAAACAAAACAAAACAAAACAAAACAAAAAACAGGCAGACAGGTAAAGGATAGAATCCGGGCTCAGCTGCTTACCAGTTGATTGGAACAGATATCGTAGCCTCTCTGTACCTCTAATCCTTCATCTGCAAAACTTGTGATAATAATGCTTGTCCAGTGGGGTTATTTAATGTGCACAGAAATGTCTGGTTGTTAAGAAATGCCTCTGGGTAATTAACACGTGGTGGTGGTGGTGTCAGTAGAGTGAAGTATATCTAATGAGGTAATATGTGCACTTCGAGCGATTCAGAGCCTCAAGTCCTGTAGACAACAAGGCAATCAGCCATGAAGGAATTATTCTAAAAATTGTGGTATTCCATAATAATGCCAAATTTTGTTTTCGTTTATTCAGGAAAGGGGGAATTTAATATGAGCTACCTATGTTATCTTACAATAAATGGCCATTTAACCTTGGCCTCAAAAGATTAACTTGTGAAAAAAACAACAACATGTATTGACTCTGATGTTTTCCCCACACAGAGAACTAGGCAAAGCTAGGATATGAACGTAGGCTATCGAAATATGTCAATGACACAGAGCATTGGTTTGTACTTCCTAGTAACTCTCCTTAGACCGTTTCCCTTTAGTGATTGCTCTGAGCCTCCCTTAGTGTCAGTAATTTGTCTGAACATGTCTAAACCCTTCCCCGCCTAAAAAAGTAAACATTTGTGTTAACAACTGAAGACATGAGGAAATCCATGGGAGTGACATTAGATTGTGAAAGCACCTTCTCATAAAACCCAGAAAGGCTTTCTTGAAAAAGCCTTTTTTAAAAAAAATACTTATTGAATGGTTCTCCGGGCAAGTCACTTTATCCTGTAGAATAACAATTCTTTAAAACAATATAAAAATTAATCAGTACTTTCAATTTGCAAGAAATCTTGCTTATTGTGTGTAATCATTATAGTGACTGTGGTGGATGTTTTATGTTGATTTACTATTTGCTATCAAACTTGAGAACTGTATGGAAAAAACACTTAAAATAAAGTTATACTTTTTTGCTTTAGTATCCTAACATATAAAAACCCTGGGTCATAATGACCAG
This sequence comes from Corynorhinus townsendii, assembly GCA_026230045.1. NCBI lineage: Eukaryota > Metazoa > Chordata > Mammalia > Chiroptera > Vespertilionidae > Corynorhinus > Corynorhinus townsendii. The sequence goes on along the minus strand of JAPDVU010000006.1, from coordinate 159,099,607 downwards.
TAATGACTGAGGCTCGACCAACCATAAGTCAGCCCTGCTGAGGGGGCTGCGAACCAGGGCCAGAGAGAGGCCTGAAGAGAGAAGCAGGGACTGATCCGTTGCCTCTGTGGCAGCTTTTGATCAGCACTTGCCTCTCTCTTTCTCTCCCAGTCTGGCCAGCAGCCATGCCTCCATTTCTCTATAGGCCTCCACCGGGACTGCTGATGAGCCCCGCCTTTCTGATCAGGCCCCATTGATAGGCCCAGAGATGCTGACTGGCATAGGAACCAACCAATCAGAACCAAATGTGGGTGCTGTGAAGAACCAATGGCTGCCTAGTAGGTGGAGCTTCTGATGCTGACTGGCATAGAAACCGATCAATCAGAACCAAATCTGGGTGGTGTGGGGAGCCAATGGCTGCCTATGAAGCAGAGCTTTTGACACTGACTGGCATAGAAACCGACCAATCAGAACCAAATTGGCCAGCAGAGGAGGGAAGTTGGGGGTGAGATCAGGCCGGCAGGGGAGGGCAGTTAGGGGTGATCAGTTTGGCAGGTAGAGGTAGTTAGGGGTGATCAGGCAGGTAGGCAGGTGAGCAGTTAGGAGCCAGCGGTCCCAGATTGCGAGAGGGATGTCCGACTGCCGGTTTAGGCCCGATCCCACAGGGAGTCAGACATCTCCCAAGGGGTCCCCAGTTGGAGAGGGTGCAGGCTGGGCTGAGGGAACCCCCCCTTCATGCACAAATTGTGTGCACCGGGCCTCTAGTAAGAACATAAGTGCCTTATTATCAGTTGGCAAGCAAGATGTAATTTAAATAGTAGAGACAAAGCTGTGGCAAAAATTTTTCTATTTCTCACCTGAAGGTATTCTGTGAGACTTTTTAGAAAAAATATATTTGTATTGATTTCAGAGAGGAAGGAAGAGGGAGAGAGAGATAGAAACATCAATGATGAGAGAGAACCATTGATTGGCTGCCTCCGGCATGCCCCCACTGGGATTTGAGCTGCAACTAGGTCATGTGCCCTGGCCCAGATGCCCTAACATGGAATTGAACCGTGACCTACTGGTTCATAGATTGATGCCCAACCACTTAGCAACACCGCTGGGCTCTGTGAGACTTTTTGATACACTGTAGTATTCTTTGGTTCCTTCCTTGCTTTCTAATATGATAAGCTATTCTAGACCCGTGGTTGGCAAACTGCGGTTCGCAAGCCACATGCAGCTCTTTGGCCCCTTGAGTGTGGCTCTTCCACAAAATACCGCGGCCTGGGCGAGTCTATTTTGAAGTGGCGTTAGAAGAAGTTTAAGTTTAAAAAATTTGGCTCTCAAAAGAAATTTCAATCGTTGTACTGTTGATATTTGGCTCTGTTGACTAATGAGTTTGCCAACCACTGTTCTAGACTATATTGTACATTTCCTGCCCCAAATCAGGAATGAGATATTTTTCTAAATTGTCATGGTTCTTTTCAGTAAGAAATTATGGAGACTACAATCTAGGCAATAGGGGGGTTCATTGCTACAGGGTTCATTTCTGAGGTGTTTTTAGTGTTTAGGCCTAGGAAATAAATATTCTTTTAAAGATTATTTTCATCTGTGGCTCTCTTCTATCATTATGAATATCCCAGTTCTCAATGTTTCTGACTGTTTATAAACCAAAATAAGGTTAAAAATAACCAAATCACAAAATTAATATATGAGTATTAAGAGGTAATTTAAAGCATTTCAGTGTGTTTGGCATATGGCAAAGTTTAAATAGACTCTTGTTATCTTTTGTCATCACCATCATCCTATTAGATATTCTAATAAAAACGTATCTATCTCCCTGCCACCTATACCCTGAGAGAAGTCTTGTGACTTGAGAAACTCTGTGTGTGTGTGTGTGTGTGTGTGTGTGTGTGTGTTATGTGCTTTAGTTTCTTTGTGCGGCTGTGGTCCTATTGTAGACTGTGGGGCTGATAAACAACAGACATTTATTTCATATGGTTCTGGAGGTGGAAGTCCAAGTTGAAGACACCATCAGATTCAGTGCCAGGTGAGAGCCCATCTTCTTGCTGTGTCCTCACCTGGTAGAAGGGGTGTTGGAGCCTTCCTGGATCTCTTCTAAGGGCACTGATTCCATCATAAGGGCTCCACCTTAAGGACTGAATCATGTCCAATGCGAATTTGTGAGCACACAGACATTCAGTCTATAGCAGGACGTGACCTTGTGCTCTTGAAGGGTATTTCATTTCACACCTAGCCACAATGCAATTTGAAACAATAAAGCAAATTTGAGTTTTATTAAATTTTACCAGCATTGTTATGCAGAGGTCCTAAAATATGCATTCTATTGTCAGCACTGCATAACAGTGAGGGCGTGGGAAAAGAACATGGACAAGACAAAATAGCATATATTTTAAAAATTGTTTTTCTGAGTTTGGAATACAAATGTATTTTTTCTAGTACACCTAATTTGTGAATCCTTAACAGTTTGGGCTAAGTATGTTTAGCTATGATAAGACCACTTAGGGTTTTTCCCTTTCCATGCAAAAAATAAGTAAAAGAGAGAGAGAGACACATAAAAGTTGCCACCCGCAGGTATCCCAGGAGGCAAAACTGTCTCCATGTAATTCTATATTCTGCTTAAGGCTATTTGGATACAAAGAAAAAGCCCACTTAAACTAGCTCAATAAAGGACACTGACTGGTCCACCTTTAAATTCATGACCACAAACTTCAGGTTAGTGTTTAATGCTATCTATACTTATAAAAGAACAAGATGCAAATTGACCGCACCATTGCTACGCCCACCAGCCAATCAGGAGTGAGTATGCAAATCAACCCAACAAAGATGGTAATGTCACAGGTGTTCCACACTGCCCCAGCTGCTCCGGGCCTCTGGGCAGGGTGGGAAGGCGGAAAGGCGGCTCCAGCCAGAGCAAAGGCTGTGCCAGCAGCCAGGGGAAGGAAGGCCCATTCTTGCACGAATCTTCATGCATTGAGCCTCTAATTAGATGATAATATACCTGCCTGGTCCATTCATTCTTCCTTTCTCCTTAACAACTCCTTCATGCCCTCTCCCTGGTCTGCTTATTTTCTCTGTACCTTCTCTTGGATTCTCAATCTCAGCCAATATCCTTGCTTTCTACCTCACTAAGAAAGCTGAGTCATCATAAGAAAACTTAGAATATTCCCACCACCACACCTCCCCACCTTCCATCATGCACACTCACACTTCTCTGCCTTCCCCCTGCTGTTGTCCTGCTTCCATCTAAATGTGGCTCCTTCATCCTGCCCACTCCAGGGGGTGACTGTAGCAATTCGCCCTCTCTTTCCTACATCACCACTTTTTACCTCTTTGTTGATCACTCCCATCAATATTGCATGCTTTTAGGATTTCTTCCAACTTTATAAAAATAAAACAAAACAAAACGTTTTCCTACGCAACAAAGCCTGCTAGCTACCAGGCTGCTGCTTTTTCCCCTTTGGTAGCAAATTCCTTTAGTTGCCTCTTCTCTCATTCTATCATAAAACCATACCATTAGGCCTTTCCCTTCCACATGCCACCAAAACTGGATTTGTTGTGGTTGACAGTGACCTTCACATTGAACTCAAGTGGCCAGTGCTTCAGTTCTCATCTTGTGCAATGTGTTACCACAAGATCATTTGATTGCTCCCTTCTTATTGCATTTTCCTCCTTTGATTTTATTCATCACCCTCTCTCTCAGTTTTCTTCTTCTAATTTTTCTTCTCAGACTCCTTTTCAGTATCTTCCTCTTCAAAATGAACTATCTTATTTTATTTATATTTTTAGTCTTACCTGAGGATATCTTTTTATTGACTTTAAAGAGAGAGGAAGAGAGATAAAGAGAGAAAAGAACATTGATGTGAGAAAGGAACATCCGCCTGGCTGGTGTGGCTCAGTTGGTTGACCACAGTCCTGTGCACCAAAAGGTCACTCATTGCTGATCAGGGCATGTGCCCAGGTTGTGGGTTCAGTCCCCTGTTGGGGTTCCTGCAGGAGACAAACAAGTCAATGTTTCTTTCTCCCTCTCCCTTCTTCTTTCTCTAAAATCAATAAAAAACATTTTTAAAAAGAGAGAGAGAGAGAGAGAGGAACATCAATCAGTTGCTTTCTATCCCTACCCCTACAGGGGATTGAACCCATGACCTGGATAGTGCCCTGACCAGGAATTGAACCTGCGACCCTTTGGTACACAGAACAATGCTCCAAACATCTGAGCCACACCAGCCAGGGCTCTCAACCTGAATTCTTAACACAAGAGCACACTCAGTTCTTGGATTTCTTCCTTCAACTGGCTCATAAGTTTCATGGCTTTAAATATCATCAATATGCTGATTACACCTAAATATTTATCTCTAATCCAGACTTCACTCCCAAACACCAGATTTTATATATTCAATTGTATGTCCCTAACTGCACTGCTTATCTTCTTGCCAGAATTTGTAATGTGTGAGCTCTTCCCATCTCACTTAATGTCAATTCCATCCTTCCATTTCCTCAGGGAAGAAACTTGCGCTGTGGGTGTAGCAGAGTGATGGTTAATTTGCATATTTCTCTTTTATTAGTGTAGACTAGAGGCCCGGTGCACGAAATTCATGCATGAGGGGGTCCCCTCAGCCCACCCTGCACCCTCTTCAACCTGGGACCCCTCGGACTGCCAGTTTAGGCCCAATCCCCGGGATCAGGCCTAAACCGGCAGTTGGACATCCCTCTCACAATCCTGGACTGCTGGCTCCTAATCGCTCACCTTCTTGCCAGCCTGGTCACGCCTAACTGCCCGCCCTGCTGGCCTGGTCGTGCTTAACTGCCCCCTGCTGCTGGCCAGGTTGACCCCAACTGCCCCCTCCCTACTGGCCTGGTCACTCCTAACTGCCCGCCTCCCACCAGCCTGGTTACCCCTCACTGCCCCCCTCTGCCAGCCTGGTTACCCCTAACTAGCCCCCCTGCCGGCCTGGTCACCCCCAACTGCTCCCCCTGCTGGCCTGATCACTCCCAACTGCACCCCATGCTGGCCTGGTCACCTCTCACAGCCCCCCCGCTGGCCTGGTCACCCCACGCAGCCTGCTATTCAGTTGTTTGGTTGTCCCTCACTAAACCCCCTGTCGGCCGGTCGCCCCATGCAGCCTGCTTGTTCAGTCATTTGGTTGTCCCTCACTAACCCACTTGCTGACCTGGTCATAGGCAGTCATCTTGTGAGGGCGTGAGGGTTAATTTGCGTATTACCTCTTTATTATATAGGATGCACCCCTCCCTCAGTGCCTCTCTGACCTCATCTCCTATTCATTCGCCTTGCTTATTCTCTTCCAGCCTCACTGAATTCTCATTGACCTTGCCATATATCACTCATCATCCCAGGTTGGGGCCTCTGCACTGTCTGCTCTTCCACAGATAGGCTCATGACTAGGTTCTCCATCAGCTTTCAGTCTTTGCTCATAGGTCAGCTTTGCCATGAGGCTTGCACTGTCAACTCTATTTAAAACTGCAACCTATTAGTAAAAGCCTTCCCAAGACTCCACATACTTCCTACCTTGCTCTATGTTTTTGTCCATAGCATATAAATCATATTACTTTCTAACATAGTATATAATTCACCTGTTTGTTATGCTTACTATCTGTTGTCTGTATTTTCCTGCTAGAATGCATTCCCAGTGAGGACAGGTGTTTTTTAATGTTCTTTTTAAAGCAATGTGTCTGCCATAAGTGCTGAGAACATTTACTGAATGGGATGCATCGTTCTCAGCACATATGGCAGGCATATTGCTTTAAAAAGAACATTGAATAAGAACACAACAAGCAATCTCAGAGATATCCCTCCTCCCCCCCAAAAAAAATAATAATTCCAAGATTATTTGTGAAAATACAAGATTCTTGGGTACTGGGACCTAAACTAGGCTTTAGGAACCAGAGTACCTCTCTGTCCATCATGGCGTTTGCTTCATTGTTCTGTCTCTGCATATTGACTGTTTCCATTTTTTTTATAGCTTCTTATGATATCTTTGTTCTGAATTCTCTCCTCCAGTTTCAAATCATGACCTTTTCATATTTTAATATTTAGATTTCAGAGTCTTAGCAAAGGAACACGATTGATCCAGCCTAGAGAAGACATGCACCAAGTATAATCAGCTCTGGCTGTGGTGGGGGTCCAATTCAAGCAAAGCAGGGCCTGTGGAGAGAAGCAGTTCCCACATCAGGTTGGCTTTGGGGGGCAGAGACCCTAACTTTATCCACAATAGTCATCCTTTGTAATAGGCCGAATTTCTAGCATAAATGATGAAGACATAGGAGCCAGATTCAAATCATAGAGGATGTCCTAGTTCAAGGTCGCTCCTTTAAGAAAACATTAATTTATTCTGGTAGTTCTTTATTAAAACAAATCTTAAAATATGGTATCTGGTTAGCCTATTCAAAGACCTATTTGCTTAAATTTGAGTAAGTTTGAAAAATTTTTAAATGTTAGCAAAATATCAATTTTCCTTTGATTTCATTCATCTGATCCTATTAATGTTTGTGTTTGTGTTTGGCTCTGTTTTAATTTCTTTTTAAATATTTATTGTTGAAAGTATTACATATGACCCCTTTGTTCCCCAAATGACCCCTTCTAGCCCACCCCTACCCACCACCCCAGGCCTTCACCAACCTATTGTCTGTTGACCTGGATTATGCATATATGCATACAAGTTCTTTGGTTAATCTCTTCCCTCCCACCCACCCGCCCACACCTGCCTTCCCTCTGAGATTCCACAGTCTGTACCTTCTACTCTGTTTTAAATTTAAATTCTGGCTTTAAATTTCATTTACCTCAATTTTGCTCCTTTTATTTTAAAACCATGTATCCATCACTGTGCCCTGTTATGTTGGTGAAACTTGAAGATGACAACAAAAATAAGGAATAAGAACTAAAGTAGTATGTCAATAGGTTAATAACAGAAGTCTGTTGTTTAAGACATTTTCATGAGATAAACAAGACACTTTATAAAAAGTATCCTCACTGCATAAAGCATGAACCAACATTCCTATTCCTTTATAGTGTGAATACTAAATAAACCTCCAAACACTGTCATATGTTTCACAGAATGGCAAAGCTCTGATCTACATAAAGAATCATCAGGATGTCTTCCCATCTGTGATTTTATATATTTTGACATGACTAACGTCCAGTCCCTTTTTTTAAGTCCGTTATTATTCTGATAGATTTTAAAAGACATACCTACTGAGGATGTTTTGGGTTTATTTTGAACACATGCAGATGATGACACCAATGTTATCTCATATAGGTGCTAATCAACAGGGTTTATTTATTCATCCAAAAACATTTATTTAGCACCTACTCTGTACCAAGCAATTACCTAGATGTTTTATATACCACAATGAACAACACAGACGTACTCCTGCCCTAAAGAAATGTACATTTAGTGTAAAGAGCCAGACAATGAAATAAACAAACAGAGACGCTCATTCCTAAATGATCAACTCTAAAGAAAATTAAACAAGTTAAAAATGGAGAGAGCAATTGTCATGGGGAATCAGGGTGGCAGTTCAGCTTAAGATAAGGAAGCTAGGCTCCATGAGGAGGCTATTGAAGCTGCAACCTGAACAAGGAAAAAGAGACATCATAGGAGTATGTGCATGAAGGGAGTGCAAGGCAAGTGCTAAGACCTTGAGAATGAGAGTGGCAGGAAGAGATTAATCAAAGAATATATATATGTATAAATTCATAGCCCATGGACACAGACAATATGCCTGGGGTGGGGTGGGAGCAGGGTGGAGGGGGACAAAGGGTAAAAAAATGGGGAACATCTCTAATACTCTCAACAATAAAATAATTTAAAAAAAAATAAAAATAATAAAGAACAAAGAGAAAGCCAGTGTAGTTTGGCTGAAAAATGTAGGCAGGCCCAGAGTCGGGTCAATAAGGAGGTTGTTTGTTTTATCATAAGGTGAAATGAGAAGCCCTGGGAAGATTTTGAGCAGAGTGGCATGGTCAGAGTTATTCTTGTGGAAGATCACTGGCCACTCTAGGTTATGGGGAAATAACAGTGGAAGCTGGGAAACTAGTTAGACAGCTGTAGCAGTTTTGCAGGCATGAGATGTTGTAGTCATGGTGAGAGAGGGAAAGTACAGGCCACAGAACACGCTAGAGTTTTATCTCAGACATTTAGAAGTGACAGATTTAGATATAAGTGCTTTCGACCAGAATAGAGGTCCATTATGTCAGATACAGACTCCAAGATTACGAGTCCCATAGTCCCCAGGACACCCCACAGCTAAGAAAATATAAAGATGTGTATTCTCTAGAACACTGGTCGGCAAACTGCGGCTCGGGAGCCACATGCGGGTCTTTGGCCTCTTGAGTGTGGCTCTTCCACAAAATACCACGGCCTGGGCGAGTGTATTTTGAAGAAGTGGCATTAGAAGAAGTTTAAATTTAAAAAATTTGGCTCTCAAAAGAAATTTCAATCGTTGTACTGTTGATATTTGGATCTGTTGACTAATGAGTTTGCCGACCACTGGCCTAAGGCACCAGGTACATTGGACTTATCCTCTGTCAAATCTAAGGCATTGCCTTAGTTAATTATAAACATTCAGGCGACTTGTCTTAGACAAGCTGAGTTGCAAATATTCAATGTGAAAATGCTAGACCTACAACTTAGGAGTCCTACCATGGCTTGCAAAAATCACCTACACACCCCACCATCTTGAAAATTGTTTGCTTTTGGTATTTACTGGTTTGAAACCACTGACCTAGTTATCTTTAGGTTAGAATAAGGGCAACGCTTCTGTGTCTGTTAATAACCAATAGTGGAAAGAAGGGGCTTCCACATTTTTCAACCAGATTGGTTTACCCCAGTGGTTGGCAAACTGAGGCTCGGGAGCCACATGCGGCTCTTTGGCCACTTGAGTGTGGCTCTTCCACAAAATACCACGGCCTGGGCGAGTCTATTTTGAAGAAGTGGCGTTAGAAGAAGTTTAAGTTTAAAAAATTTGGCTCTCAAAAGAAATTTCAATCATTGTACTGTTGATACTGGCTTTGTTGACTAATGAGTTTGCCGACTACTGGTTACCCAATTTAGAAAGCAAGGTACTGGCAGAGGTGACCAACAGCACATGATGACTCTATAATTATGGAAATTGCCTCTGTCATCTTTAGGATGTAAACTCATGGATTCGGGTAACATTTCACTCATAATTGCATTTTTAAAATCAGCACAATGTTGTTATTTCTGGTGTTTGTACTTGAATTCAAATTATTTCACATGGGGTGGGGCATACACTCTCCCGTTCACCACCATCAGCACTTACACATCACCCAATTTGTTTGGCACCTGAAACATTTGAGAATCTTAGCCCCTGATTGACTGCCAAATGTTTTAACCCAGCTGCTGCCTGTGCAACTATTTTCTAACTTGAACTGAACCTAAAAGTTACGTGTCGAAGCTTAAGTTTTAAACTATGTAAAGTTTAAAAAATAAAAACTTTGCTTTAGCTATAGACATCAGTAATCACAATGATAATGAGCAGTAATCATTAAGCGAGTGTACTAATTGCTTTGCAAGTATTTTCTCTAGTTCTGAGAACATAGAGGTGGCATTTTTTGCTTTTTGAGACCACTTAGGCTTTGGAGACATAGTGGGAAGTAGGGAGTATGTGAATGAAACCCCTGCTTGTTTGGTATACTTAGAGCAGTGGTCAGCAAACTCATTAATCAGCAGAGCCAAATATCAACAGTACAACGAGTGAAATTTCTTTTGAGAGCCAAATTTTTTAAACTTCTAATGCCACTTCTTCAAAATAGACTCACCCAGGCCGTGGTATTTTGTGGAAGAGACACACTCAAGGGCCAAAGAGCCGCATGTGGCTCGCGAGCCGCAGTTTGCCGACCACAGTACTAGACCATGCCATTCCAAGATAGCAGGCTTATTAGCTATTTATTTCTGGATAACAAACTACCCTGAAGCTTAACAGTTTATAAGAGCAGCCATTTATTAGCTCATCGTTTCTGAGAGTCAGTAATCAGCTTTGTGGTCAAGCTGATGGTCAGGACCATGGTCTCATCTGAAGGCTTAACTGGGCAATGGCCCATTTTTAAGCTCACTCAGAGTTGTGGCAGATCTCAGTTCCTCACAGAGTTCCTGTTGAACTGAGGTCCTCATTCCCCTAACTATTGCCTGGAGGCCTCCCTCGGTTCCTTATCATTTAGGACTCTCCACAGTGCAGCTCATGTAATCTGAAAGAGAGAGAGGAAGAACTCATCCAGAAGCCTCAGTCTTTTATAATCTAGTCTCAGAAGTGGCATCCATCACTTGTGCTGTTTTCTGAGTCCTAGAAGTACATCGCTAAGTCCAGCCCACACTCCCGGGGAATTAGGCCCCACCATTTGTGGGTAGGAATATCATAGAATTTGTGGACATATCTACGTCATGTATTTATCTTTCATGTCAATATTTTTACAAATTACTTAAGGATTGATTTTTTCTCAACCCAGGAATATAATCAGTAGTTTAGAATAGAACAGATTTGCATCAACATTGGTTAAGGCTCTGGGCATTATTTGAGCATTTTTCTATATAACTTTTTCTTTAAGATGAAAATGTCTTATTCCATGTAATAAGCTCTAATTCTTAGCTTCCTAGCCTTCACTAATGAAGTGACTTTCAGGGTCTTGTATAGATATTTAGAGACCAAACAAAGAGAGTTGGCATTTCACTTTATTCACATATATATACCTTTCACCAGGTTGATAGTATGATAGAAAATAGTTTCAATTATGTAAAAATGCATTAATTCCTTTGCTAAATATATAATTTTACTTCATCAGAGAAAACCCAAATTTTATACACACACACACACACACACACACACACACATTATATGCATTTAATTTTAAAAATTTCAAATATATATGGGGTGGTCAAAAGTAGGTTTACAGTTGTGACAGAGTTTATTCTTGTATTATTTATTAATTACTAGAGGCCCAGTGCACAGATTTGTGCACTGGTGGGGTCCCTCGGCCTGGCATGCACCCTTTTGCAATCCAGGACCCCTCGGGGGATGTCAGACTGCCAGTTTCGGTCCGATCCCCACAGGCCAGGCCGAGGGACCCCAACAGTGCACAAATCCATGCACCAGGCCTCTAGTATGCATGTGAGATCTTTGGTTAATTTCTTTCCGCCCTCTCCTCTCCCACCTTCCCTCTGAGATTTATCAGTCTGTTCCATGTTTCCATGCCTGTGCATTGAGCATCTGCCCCTTGATATATATAAAAGCTTAGGCTTTTATATATATAGATTGTATTATTTTACATACAAACAACTATAAACCTACTTTTGCCCAACCCTGTATGTGTGTATGTTTATACATAAACTAAATCTATGGAATAAAAGTGATTTTTAAAAGTCCTAATTGCTATACAAAAATGTGAACATTGGACAGTGAAGAAGGCAGATAAGGGGGGAAAAAATGGATTCATTTGAAGTATGGTATTGGAAGAGACCTCTATGGATACCCTTGACCCCCAGCAAGATGAACAAGTGGGCCCAAGAGCAAATGAAGCCTGGAACATAGCTGGAGGCAGAAATGACAAAACTGAAGCTGCCCTACTTTGGGCACATCATGAGGAGGCAGGGTTATTTGGAAAAGACAATAATGCTGGGAAAGTAGAAGGCAGCAGGAAAGGAGGAAGACCACACATGAGATGGATTGACTTCATAAAAGAAGCTGTGGGCACGACTCCTCAGGAGCTGAGCAGGGCTGCTGAGGACAAGAGGACAAGGTATTGTGGCCATCACTCACTCATAGGGTCGCCAGAAGTCGGAGCCAACTAAACAGCACGAAAAACACAAAGGTCCCCAGCTATTCAAAAGCAAATTGTTTTTACTCCTACCAGAAGAAACAAGACTGCTAGCTTTTGGTCATTTGTAATAATTTAAATTAAAATGAATTATTTAGAGCTGTCCTTCAATTTCAAATTAGAGATCCTCTAAAGCAGTGCTACTCAAAGTATGATTGAGGGATCCCTGGGAGGTTCCCGGGAGGTTCCAAAAGAGCTCAGGGACGTTGCCAGGCCTCCAGTAGCCCGAGCTCCGCACTGGCTCACCTTGCTTCCTCTTACTTGGACCACTAGCCGAATGGCTTCATCTCTCCAGACATCCGAAAGAAAGATGTAAGGAACACTGTGTAGCTAAAGGTGCAGACACAGCCACCGGATCATCCTGCTTCCATACAGAGACAACAAAGACTGAGACTTGCACTGAAATTCGAGTTCAGAGATGATCTTTAAAGCACAAAATCTGACATTTTACTTGATTATGACTGATTTCCTCTTCTTTCACATCATTAGATTTGAATTTGAAAATAGTCGTAACACCAAAAGTAGGTCATCTTTGATGTGGGATGAACACTGGGCCATTACTTGATGGTGTCCTGACTAAGATGCCACTGGGTAATTACGTCTGCCTTACCCTCGGCCGATGATTTTGAGCTGCTCAGGGTCTAGAAGTGATTTGACAGCACAGATACGGTGTCTAGCGGGCCATCTAAAGAGCAGAGTGAAGAATAGGATGCAATTACGGAGTCAGGGCAATCACGCAGAGTGTCTTTGGGAGGCTTGCATTGCTGAATTTAAAGAGTTGTGGCTGACAAGTGTGCCTCTCCCTCTTGAAAACTCCCTGCATGTTTCAGGGGCCGTGGACTGCACTAGATCTTGCTCCTTTGCACAGCACGCAGGCCTCCACCTGGAGTGGAGTGGGTTCTGACTGTGGCTGACAGACTTCTAAGTGATCGCAGAGTGAGTCCTGAAAATGCTCACCTTCTTACATTCAGTTGTGCTGCTTTCCAGAAATGTCTGTCTGCCTTGCTCCATTAAAAGACAATTTGAGCCCTAACCGGTTTGGCTCAGTGGATAGAGCGTCCCAGGTTCAATTCTGGTCAAGGGCATGTACCTTGGTTGCGGGCACATCCCCAATAGGGGGTGTACAGGAGGCAGCTGATTGATGTTTCTCTCTCATCAATGTTTCTAACTCTCTCTCCCTCTCCCTTCCTCTCTGTAAAAAATCAATAAAATATATTTTTAAAAAAGACAATTTGATCTCTGTTATTTGAAAATGTTTTTTAGAGGGAAAATGTTTAATCTACTAAAGAAGCAAGATAAGTTTCTGGGGAACAGTGAGCCTTCTCAAGGGCTTACCTGGCTCTTTGGGGAACATTAACTAAATCACCCTAAAATGTATGAATACCTGCAGCAAGTTATGGAACACATCTGGGTGGGCATATGTTATATCCTAAAAAAAAATAAAATAAAGTAAAATGCATATGGTCAATAGGTTTGGGAAATTCCAGGGGTAAGTAAAGTTAAACAGATTGTTTATTGTGAGATTTCCTAAATTCTGTTACATGTTTGTAACTATAAGAGGGTCCAAAATATGCAGGGACTCAACAATATATGGACAGTAGAAGCCTTTTCCATGAAGCACGTGATGCAGACTTAGTGTTCCTCGGAACATAAATTTTTACTAGTAGTTATTTAAAAAGCAATAGAATTTTAAATAATAAGGCAGTAATATACTAATTTTTTTTACAATGAGGTATTCAATTCAAAAACATTTTTAAAGTGCTGTGATAGAAATATAAAGGACAGGGAATTTGAAATAAGATAGTTCTTAAAAAATATAAAGCATCCATGACTAGTGTGAATTATTCCCAGCCCATAATTCTCAGTTGTCAGAAGTTGGTGTGATGACTGAGAATTAACAGGTTAAAGCAACTAGTGTGTTATTGTATAACTATTGCTAGGTTAGATACAATGGGAGGTAGATAATTACCCTACAACATTCAGCAGTCCAATTGAGGAACTAATTTTAAATAAGTAGCAAGAAAAAAACAAGTCACTTTAATTTCCCCCTTGAAAAAAAATGATGTCACCAGCCACCACTGTTTAATTTCTTGTTAAGTTCATATCCTTTGTACAGTAAAATTCTTCTAAAATGAAATATTTATTTAGTATATAACAGAGTAGACATGTAGACTGACATTAAGAGAGAAAAAGTTTTAAAATGCCATGGTATGTAATAAGAAAATGTCATAATTGTGAGAACATGTCCAGTTATGTGAGTGTTGTTAAAATGGCATTTTTACTCCTTAGCTCTCATATAATAGACTAGTGGCCCAGTACACAAAATTCATGCACAGGAGGCAGGGGGGTGTCCCTCTGCCCAGCCTGCACCCTCTCCAATTGGAAACCCCTTGGGGGATGTCCCAGCTGCCGATCCATAGGGATCGGGCCTAAACTGGAAGTTGGACATCCCTCTCGCAATCTGGGACTGCTGGCTCCTAACCACTCACCTGCCTGCCTGCCAGATTGCCCCTAACTGCTTCTCCCTGCTTGCCTGATCGCCCCTAACTGCCCGCCCTTGCCGGCCTAGTTGCCGCCAACTGTCCTACCCTGCCGGCCTGATCTTGTCCCCAATGGCCCTCTCCTGCCAGCCTGATCTTGCCCCCAACTGCCCTCTCTGCCTCAGCTCCCACTACCATGGCTTTGTCTGGAAGGAAGTCGGATGTCTGGAAGATGGCCGGTCAACCCAGTCTAATTAGCATATTACCCTTTTATTAGTATAGATAGATTATATAGGATAGGATTGCTTAAATGGGGAAGAAAAGCCTTTTTCAGCAGCAGGAAATGCTTTTGGCAGACAAAAATACATAATCCCTATATCTGGACTGATAGCCAGCTATATGCACTATGCTGCCAAACTGGTCATTAAAAAATTGAACCACTTTCTTACACCTTACACCAAACAGCTGTTGCCCCTAAAAGCCCTCCTCAGCCCTCACCTTAGGTTCTGCCTTCGCAGTCCACCCAGATTAGGTTCTGATTGGTCAGTTTCTATGCCAGTCAGAATCAGAAGCTCCGCCTCCTAGGCAGCCATTGGCTCCTCACAATTCACCCAGATTTGGTTCTGATTGGTCATTTTCTATGCCAGTCAGCATCTCCGGGCCAGAACAGAGAGGCAGGGCTGATCAGCAGCCCCTCTGGAGAGAAAGAGAGGTACGGCTGCTGGCCAGGCCCAGAGAGAAAGAGAGAGGCAAGGGTTGATCAACAGCTGCCATGGAGGCTACAGATCAGACCTTGCTTCTCTGTCCAGGCCTCCCTCCCAGCCTGATCTGCAGCCCCCTCGGCAGTCAGTGCTGGGTCCCCATGGCAACCCAGCAATGACTGCAGGACTGACTTCTGGTTGAGTCTTTGGTCACTACAGACCTGGGTTTTTATATATTAGGATGTTTTTACCAATATTTGAAAGATAGATTGTTTATCATTCATTTCTTATATATATTTGCACATTTATATATATATATATATATATATATATATATATATATATATACACACACACACACATATACATATACATATATATATACACACACATATATATATCCTGATCTGAGACTTATAACATTTTATACAGTTTTTAAGTCCTCCAAGTAAATTCCAATAAATTTGTATTTTGTATTACTCATAGGCAATCTGAATTTATCTGGGTTATGGTTTTAATGATAAGAGTACAGTAGAATTTAATGACTCAGTTTCTAGAATCCCATGAATAAAATATAAAAAATGAATTTAATTTGCAAGACATTAATGAGGAGCTCCTGTGCACCACCCCCCTTCTGATATCTTTTACAGAAATCTAATTATTTTCACTCATTATTATTATGAAAGCTGTAAAAGTCAGGTCATATATATTTGCATATATTTTCTTTTTTAATCACTTTGAGAGACTGCTAACTGTTCCTCCAGAGAAAATTCAAAGGAAAAGAAAACTAGGACTGCTTTCAGGTAATCCACACAGTATCTGAGCTAGCTTTGAACTTCACCACCCTGGCACTGTCAGGGATTGTTGGTCTTTCATCTTCAGAAATCGATGATGCAAGCACATCCATTTCCTTTCCATTTGCAATATTCTATACTTGGTTAAACGAAATGAAGTCAAGAAGATGGGGATTTTTAAGACCAGCACTAGCCAAGTTGTATACACAATACAATGCTCTCTGGTGTCAGATTCCAAAATCCTAAATATCAAAATAAACAATGTTTTATTATAATTTCCAAACACTTTGGAGAGTTCTGTAAGTGTCCTTGATTGAACAGCTGGGTTTCTCATTGTGCATGTCCATGTATTTGCTCATGAAATAACAGCAAAGGTATTAAGAAGGTACTAGCTAACCTTCTTAAGCATTGTATTTTACAAATAGCAACTCAGTTTTCCGGCATAAAAACTCGCAATTTACAAGTGAGAAAATGAAACACAGAGAGCGGTTAGGAAACTTGCTCAGCTATTACATAAGGAGAGCTATATAATGAAGAACCTTTGGATTCTTCTATATTATTATTGGGTGTCCTTTTTATTCATTCAGAAGATACTTAATGCCAGCCATTTGCCAGGTAGTGTGACAGGAGCAAGAGAAAAAAGTATAAACATGATGAATACTTTATCAATGCCAAGCGTCTGGATAAACTACCATTGCCCAAATCCACATGTGCATTGCATAATTATTTGGTTAATTCAACTATATATTCAGGGTTGAATATATTCACCCTAAAATATATGAATACCTCCAGCAATTTATGGGACACATCTGGGTGGGCATGTTTTATATCCTAGTAAAATAAAATAAAATGCATATGGTCAATTGGTTTGATAAAAGTCTGGGTTTCATAATAATGTTTCTACCTATTTAACAGCTACTAGGCATCTCCTACGCAACTGTAGTGCAGTGCCGTAGCTGGTGCCTCTGCCTGCAGAGAGCTGCTGTTAGGTTTGTGGTGCTGGACAAAGACGGTAGATAATGAAGAGAGGAAGCTGCAGGCCCAGAAACACACCCCTCACTAGGTTAGACTTAATCCTCTTTGGGAAATGGTGAGAGTTTTCTCTCAACCTCTTCTTTTAAAGATGGCTGCATTTGACAAAAGCTTTTATTAAAAACAAAACAAACCACAATTGCCTTCTGGTTTCATAAATACCTTTATTTATGTTTATATACCGCAGGTTCAATATTGCAATGCATTTCTAACTATTGAGGTTCGTTCTCTGAGCAAATTTCTTTTATCTTTCTATTTTAAACTTTTATCAAAGGTGGGATTGTCATTGATTTAAAACAATTTCATAACAGAGATGTGTGCAAATAACAAATGAGAAATTAGGTTATATTTGAGAGGAAGCTCTGAACTAACTGTGAGGGTCCCCAGGGTCTTATCAGGGAAGTTCTCTTTTAGGACAGACACTCCCGTTCTGAGGATATGTTAAAGAATATAATGAGGTATATTAATGGGGAGTGAGAAGCTCTTTTCTGAGAATCTGTTTACTCTGCCATTCCCTTGGACTTTGCTGTAAAATCAAAGTTTTATATGCAGAAAGACATTGTCTGACAAAATAAAGGGCTCTAAATGAGATCACGCTAATAAAAATGTTGGTAGTTTATAATATAATAAAACTACAATTTTGATTACAATATAATTTATGATGTTCTCCATTAAACAAGCCTTTTCAAAAGCATTAGCTATTATCCAGAAGCCTATAGATGCAAAACCAGAAGTTCAAGTCTCAATAACGCTTCCAAAAAAACTGTATTTCTGCATCATTGCGCCTATGAATGAGGAGGACTGCAGATTTCTAGAAAAGTTAAGGCACTGCCTGAGCTGTGCTATAGTTTATATAAATTTTCAAATCGAGGGCATTGCAGTTCTTTGAAAAAATATTTTTTCCACTTTTTTGGAGATCTGACTCTCTCTTTGGAGGCAATGTGGTTTATTCAAAACCATAAGAGCTAAGATTCAGAGGACTGTAATTGTAGGCCTCAGTGTTACACTAGCTAGTCACTTGTCAAAAGGCAAAGAACTTAGACAATCTTCTTAATTTGTTTCCTTGCTTTTGAAATTGGGGGAGCAATATCTGTCCTGTTTCCTATACTTTAAAAATTCAACTATCGGGATACAAAAGTTCTTTGAAGAGATAATTAGGATACACAAAGATCATACATACTTTTATGGAGGTTGTGGGGGATTAGCTCATATCATATCAATATTCACTGGATTTCATCGCACGCTTCCCTGTACAACACTGTTTACGATCTAATGTGTGCTTATTTGTTGCAGTTATATGTGCACTTACTTATTAGAATATGTGTGCTTATTCTACTCTGGCCCATGGATTGAAAATATCTTTATAACAGAGGACATGTCTTTATTGTACAGAGTCCTATCCCCAGCTTCTGTGCACTGGCTAGCATAGTAGATGCTCAGTAAATAGTTGTCGAATGAATGGAAGAATACCTCCTAAATGCACTGTGCATTGATAGTGTACACTATACATTTGTATTTATTTCTTAAAACTATTAGAATCAACGTTGTTTTGAGGTTTGTTTTGGAGAGAAATTTGGAGTTCAGATATGCTTTGGAGGTCATGTCTATGTGTATTACAAATTAATGACTCCCTTAATAATCATTTCTCTTCTGACTTGAAACTCAAATATATTATAATTCAAATATCTTATATATTGGGGGGGCGGGGGGGAGTTTGATAGCATTCAGTGCTGTACTGATAACTTAAATGATGTCCCTCTTCTTTTGTCTTCTCTTAGAGTGCCATCAGGGTTATGTAAAAATATGATAATGTTTGAGAGAATGAGATTCATACTCAGATAAACCTAGGTTCAAGTTCCAACTGTGCCACTTCCCAGTTGAAAGACTGAATGTGAGCTGTTAATTTCTCTAAGCTTGTGATTCCTCTTGGGGGGCTAATTATATGCTTCCCTCATGAGTTTGTTGTGAGGATTAAATGTGCTAATACACCTGAGATGCTTAACATGGTATCTAACATATAATAAAACCCTCTAACTGCAGCTATTGTCATTTACAAAATTCATCTACTAAACTTTATTCTGTCTGTTTTGTTTGTTTTTCATTTTGTGTGTGTGTGTATGTTTTCTTTACAGATGGATATACCACTGACGACATTGAGTTTTACTGGCGTGGGGAAGATAAAGCAGTAACGGGAGTAACGAAGATTGAACTGCCACAGTTCTCTATTGTAGATTACAAACTCATCACCAAGAAGGTTGTTTTCTCCACAGGTTTGTATCAGGGAAGAGGGGTAAGGTAAAAGTCATCATCGTTTATAAACAGGGGTCACTTATTTCCGGATCGGGTCCCCGGGAAGGATGGTGACTAGAAGACTGAGATCGGCTGAAAACCCTCAGGTCCCCCATCAAGCCTGTTGCTCATTGGCAGCCCATCCAGTTATTTTCCTGATGGCACCCCCAGCAACCCTGAGAGGCTTAGCGCTGTGTCTCTCATTGGACAGCGAAGGGACTGATTGTAGACAGAATAGAGAAAGAAATGAAGACCTGATTCAGGGGAACAATTGTTCGCCTGATTTTATGCATCTCACAGAATTGATCATCATTCTTTCAAATACTCTAGGAATAACCAAGTCACAGTTCACTCAAGTCTGACCACAGCGAAATTCTCTGAAGAGAGTAGGGTAGGAGAATTTCACGTCTCCCCTGGAGTGTGACCCCTGTTTTGCAGGTAAACACCCTTCCAGATCCTGAGATTATCCTGATGCCTTTGCTGCTAGTATTGCAATATTCTGCTAGTATTGAGGTTTTAGGTTGTCAAACTTGGTATCATCAGCACAAATTTTTAACAAGAAAGCCCAATAAAGTGGTAATTTGCTACATCGTTCATTAAGGGGAAAAATAATAAGCCCACAGGAATATGTCTCATTGGAGTGAATCCCGCACATGGAAATAGCACTATAACTGTAAATTTTGAGTTTCCCCTCTGATTTGGGTAACTTCCTGTCCCTACAAACAACTGCAGGCAAGAGTTGCATGACTTGGTCAGAATACAGTGTAGCCTTTTGCTTTAAAAAAAGAACAATAATAACAGAAACTTTTCCTAAGCATGAAGTCCTTTGAATTGCTGAAACTCTGTAGAAATGAGTTCCTACATAAAATGCTCTTACTTTCACATCAAGACACTATTTATCAGTGTGAGCCATTTATGTTCTAAGGCTGTGTTCTGTTACATATGTTATCTAAAGTGTCAACCCCAGATCACCACAATCAAAGGACCCCGCTTCAGTAATGTGATGCTTTAGTTGTATCTCCCACAGATAGTGCTCAGGAATGGTGATTCTCCACCTTTGAGTAGGTCAGGGATCCCTTTTGGAGCGAAGGTGGGGAATCTTTATTTCTGCCAAGGGCCATTTAGATATTTATGACAGCATTTGCAGGCCACAGAAAATTATCAACTTAAAAATTAGCCTGCTCTGTTTGGTCAAACATTTAATTAACTCGCCACTAATGCCTTGGCAGGGCCAGACCAAATGATTCTTTGGGCCTTATGTGGCCCATGGGCTAGACGTTCCCCACCCCTGCTTCAGAACTTGGATGAATACACTGATTTTCGAAAAAAAATAATGCCTACACTTGAAAACCATCCTGAAATTTCAGGGAGTTGCTGCATTGCCTGAAGTACAGCCATTGATCCAGACTTAAAACCATACGGGGGCTTTGTGTGTGAAGAGCTAGCCATCTCTTACCAGCATCAGAGTGTGCAGCCTGATTCTGATATGAAAAAAAAAAAATCTTAATGGGTGGACTAGCTGAGAAACAGTTGAGGGGGGACAAAGGGACTGTCCCAAATTGTTTTGTCATCACAGTTGTAGATAATGAGTATTTTTTGATCCAGTACATGAGACCGAGCAGAGAAAACCGAGAATTCTTTTAATGACTGATGAGTGTGGCATGTAATCAACATGGAGTAACTCCTGCTAATTAAAAGACCAGTCTCAGACATCTTTTGCAGAAGAAAGTGCTTGCTCTTCACCAAGAGCTAGATTTGAATTTAGGAAAATGTACAGACTGTTTAGGGGCCTTTAAAGGAAAGTATCCTGCAAGTATTGATTGATAATGATGATGTTCTAAAATTGCCTTTCTAGGTTCCTATCCCAGGTTGTCCCTCAGTTTTAAGCTGAAGAGAAACATTGGATACTTTATCCTGCAAACGTATATGCCTTCCATCCTGATCACTATCCTCTCCTGGGTCTCCTTCTGGATTAATTACGACGCTTCAGCTGCAAGAGTGGCATTAGGTAGGCCATTTTCTGTCTGCTTGCGGAGTTGAACTCACACGTGCATGTGTGTCCAAAAACACACTTTCCTTCTCTGGAATTTGTAACACATGATGAAACCAGACTGCACACATTACTCTGGATTTGACTCTGAGACTTTGGGTGATCTGATTCAGTGTTAAGTCAATTAAACACATATTAAAGCTCTTTCATGTCGAAATTAGTTAACTGGATAGCTGTTGGTAATGTAATTAGTCCCATCCCTGTGATATTTTTATTCAAGCATAATTCATGTAATATCACTTGATAATTATTAAATCTCTATCTGCGCTTCTTTACCTGGGAAGATGTCCCTCCCATCTTTTTGTTTTCTGAGCAAAAAACAAAAAAACAAAAAAACAAAACAAACAACAACAACAAAAAACAAACAGGAAAATGTACTGTGTAAAAAGTAGCTAAGCAGAAAGCAGTCTAAAGTCTTATGAATATTTTGGACTGGCATGGCAGGGGACAGGAGAAAACCAAGCAAACATTTCGGGAAATAATCTATGGCATCAGTTATCTAATGCTTGATTTTTCTTTTGTTGTAAGACCAAAGAAAGAATAAATTCTATTTCATGGACATTTTTATGTTGCTAACTCCAGATATGGTAAATTTATGATCTTTTACACAATCTTTATAATTTTGAATTCTGACTAATTCCTTTCAATTTTGAAATATTAACTCCTCCACCATGAGATCTCAATGAAATGGTTACTTCCTTGGAGAAGTCATTTATTTATTCATTCAACAAGTACTTGTTGAATGCCTACTATGTGCCATGCCAGATACTGTCAGCACTGGAGATGAATTTGTGCCCTAATGTAAGTTATGTTCCAGCAGTAACAGATAGACAATAAATTGAATAGCCATGCAAATTATATAATATGGTAAGTCTATTGAGGGAAATATGCAAGGGGGAGGTTGGACTGACATGGCAGGGGACAAGAGAAAACCAAGCAAAAATTTGATGCCAGGGGGTACAGTTTAGAATAATCAGGGTAGAACTTACTCAGAAATTGTCAATGGAACAGACTAGAAGAGGATGAAAAGCTGCAGTTATCTGGATAAGAATATTCCAGGCCGTGAGCACATCAGTGAGGTGACAGCGAGGCAAATGCAGAGAGAGTTCAGGAGCTAGGACAGTGTGTGTGAGAGGGGATGAAAAGATTACGAGATAGTTTGGGGACCATAATAAAGGCTTCTCTTTTATGCTGAGCAACAGAGTTACTGAGCAAAGAAGTAACATGATTTGATTTCAGATTTGGAGGAATCACTTTGGTTGCTGTGTTGAGCTTAGATTGTGGTAGTTCTAGGAAGGAAGGGAGAGTAATGACCTTCTGTTCTGAGTCAAGTCCCTGTGCTTTAACCTCTTAAAGTGCTAGAGAGCTCCCCTCTGTAGGCCCCACTGTTATGCATTCTTTTGATTTGTGATGTCATTTTCACCCTGGTACTGGAAGATCCTTTGGAGAAAGGTCAATATCTAATTTTGTTTCCATTACATCCATAGTGTCTCTCATAGAAAATGATGTTCAATAAATATTTACTGAATAAAGGAATGAGTGATATTTGTAAATATCTTATTTCAAATTGAATATTTGTTATCTATTTTATGTCTATTACAGGAATAATAAGTAATTTATTTACTTCTTTATATAAATTTTATTTTTTTTTCCATCACCATTTATTCCTTCTATAGCCTCTTCGACCCCCCTCGCACCTCCCCCCTCCCCCCGCAATCACCATACTGTTGTCCATATCCATGAGTTCTCACTTTCTCTTTTTTCCCCCCAATTCATCCATCTCCCTATGTGAACAATTTATTACTAGGTCAGAAATGCCTTAAAATGAGATTTAGATAAATAGTAAAATCAGCATTGTCAGTTTTGTGATATACATGTCATACAGGATAATCTGTGGTTGACATAAAGAAGAGAAAAATGAAATTGGGAAATGTTTCAAAAAGACTAATCCTATCTAATAAAAGAGTAATATGCAAATTGACTGTCACTCCAACACACAAGATGGCCGCCCCCATGTGGACACAGGATGGCCACCACAAGATGGCCAGCAGGGAGGGCAGTTGGGGAGGGACCAGGCTGGCAGGGGAGGACAGTTAGGAGCAATCGGGCTGGCAGGGGAGCAGTTAGGCATTGGTCAGGCTGGCAGACAAGTGGTTAGGGGGTGATTAGGCTGGCAGGAAGAAGCAGTTATGGGCAATCAGGCAGGCAGGAAGGTGAGTGGTTGGGAGTCAGCAGTCCTGGATTGTGAGAGGGATGTCTGACTGCCCATTTAGGCCCGATCCCACCAGGATTGGGCCTAAACGGGCAGTCAGACATCCCTGGAGGGGTACCAGATTGGAGAGGGTACAGGCTGGGCTGAGGAACACACACCCCTGTGCACGAATTTTGTGCACCAGGCCTCTAGTATTGTAATAAAAAAGAAACATCTGAGAACTGTTAAGACACCTAGCTCTAAAGCAAGGCCAGGTTTTTTCTGGTCATGCTCAGAATCAGTTACTCAAATTTATTTTTTCTGCTGAGCCAGTGTTGCCCAGTGGTTGAGCATCTACTCATGCACCGAAAGGTCACTGGTTCAAATCCTGGTCAGGCCACAGGCCTGGGTGGTGGGCTCGGTCCCCAGTGAAGGACATGCAGGAGGCAGTTGATAGATGTTTCTCTCTCATTGATGTTTCTATCTCTCTTTCTCCCTCTCCTTCCTTCTCCTTTCTTCTCTGTCTAAAATCAATTAAAATAAAAACAAACATGTTTATTAAAAAAATATTTTTTTGTATTTGTTTTAGGAGCATGTATAAAAACAAGACAAAAAATTACGATCTTATTAGAGAGATAAAATTAAATCAGGAAACCTATGTTCCCAAAAAAATCACAGAAATGAAACTTAACTTCTGGGATGTGTTATTAGGTAGTGTTTAAGAACACAGGTTTCTGAGTCAGAGAGATCCCAGTTCACATGTTGACTGCCTAACCTCCCATCTGTGGGATCTTGACTCTGAGCTCTGCCTATTTTCACAAGGAACTTACCCTACCAGGGACTCTTGACCCTTGTGCTTTTTCCTGTGTAGCAGTGTTTACCCCTCTAGTTACACCTTTGAGGGAGACTTATCCCCCCAGTTAGAGGTGCTTATACAGCTGGACGAATAATTATAATTATAAATGCCATCGCTTAGTGTGGCATTTTCCATAAGGAATCTTGTAATACTTCCGTATAATTTATCTGTGTATTACATGCCTCGATGCCCAATCTAGAAACATGAAGGTTAGGTTTCAATTTCTCTATTATCCTCCTCTGCAGTTTTCACAGTTTTATAATCATTTGTCCATATCATCTATATAATGCATTGATTGATTGATTTTTGTACTGTTGTAATTATTTTATTTCCCCTTTCTAACAAATTATTCTTGGGGGGGGAACACTCATAAAGGAGGCTTCTTTATTCCTGTCTTGTATGCTTCTCTATACCCACCCCCATAGCTATCCGAGTGCCTATCATAAACACAATTTGTCCCTATATCTCCCTGCTCCAAGCTGGCCAGTGGCCCCACATTGCCTATAATTTCAAGTTCACATTCCTTATTAGGCTCTGTATATATGGCCTTCCATGATGTAGCTCTTACTTAACTTTCACTCTGCTCACCATTCTTCCCACCATATCCTCACGTACCCATGTTGACTTTCTGAGAGTCTTTCAGTGAGCTGTATACCTCCACCCCACACAGAAAGCTCTCTCCACCACCAGCGCCCTTACATCGAACTTTAACTTCACTTTTGACCTTCAGTCCTGGGTTGTCTGGGTGACTCCCAGTCATTCTTCAAAATGGAGCTCAAAAACCTGTGTTTCCTCTGTATTCTCAACACGCAACCTACTGGTATCTAACACAGCAGCATTTAATTCACTTTTCAACCCCCTCGTATTAGATATAGAACTATAATACATGAATATAACTGAAGAAGGATTGTAAGTAATTAATGTTTATTACAAATAGATGATTTGTGCATATCTCCAAGGCCTGTCACGGAGCTGGACTATAGTAAGTGCCCAGTAAATATTTTGTGGCCTATATGAATGACTAAAAGAATACAGTAATCTTTCCAGCTGTAGTGAGATCAGCAAGGACACCAGAGCATTATTATTCTAACTCTCTCTTTTTTCTTTTTCCAGGAATTACAACTGTCCTTACAATGACCACCATCAACACTCACCTCCGGGAGACTCTCCCTAAAATCCCCTATGTGAAGGCCATTGACATGTACCTGATGGGGTGCTTTGTCTTTGTTTTTATGGCTCTTCTGGAATATGCTTTGGTAAACTACATCTTCTTTGGGAGGGGACCCCAACGCCAGAAGAAAGCAGCCGAGAGGGCGAGCGCCAACAGTGATAAGATGCGCCTGGATGTCAACAAGGTAAATGCGGGGGGCAGGCCTTGCTTCTTCAACTTGTAGAAGAATGCCAGCAATAGAGGTCAAAGGTCTTGCTTAACAAATGAGGAAACCATGGCCCAGGGAAGAGAATGGGTAATTTTCCACAAACCGTGAAGATAATTAGCGATGGAGGCACAATTACAGCCCAAATCTGTAACACATTTAGATGCCCTTTCCCTTAACACTAGGGTTACCCAGACCACAGTCACCTGAAAACCACCTTTGTGACTTTTTCAATGGATGAGTATGAAGTGTGCTATTATTTACTTTATATTTCTTTAATTTTACTCACATTATTTAAATTTATTTAGAAAGGAAATTTCATGTCACATAAATCAGTATTACTTGCTAAAAGATAAGCTTAGGTATAAATAAATAAATAAATAATGTAATGATGTTATTAAATACTAGGCTATACTAGATGAAGGCTCTGGGCCTGAGCTCTACAGGCTCTTGGATTTAGAAGGGAGATAAGCAAGTGCAGAGATGTATTTAAGACTTACCAGCAGCAAACTGAGACTTTCTCTTCGAAGTCATCAGAAGAAGGTGGGGGAAGGGGTAGGGAGGAGGAGAGAAAAAGAATCATTTTCTCCTTAAGTGACAGATAATTACTGAATGCCTTGCACATGTGCCACTTAAAATCACTGAAGCATTTGACTACAGGAGGCCACTATCTTGCTTAAATCAGGCATAGGCAAAGAATAATTCCCAGTTATAAACTGGTTCATTCTTTAAGGCAATAATTCTCAGCCTTCAGCGCCTGGTTGAATGACTGGGAGAGCAGTAAAAATATTGAAGGCTGGGTTTCTTCCCCAGAAATTCTGATTTGATTGCCCTGGGGTATGCCTGGGCATCGTAGTTCAGAGTGTTGGAACCAGGAAGACAGTAATTCTTCTAAACCTCTGGAGCTGTTAACCATACCACTGATTACTTAATTGATGTTTTAATATTTGGAACATCAATTTAATTCCAAGGATAGAAGACCATAAATAACGTCTATCATTGAGTTTTATTTGGAGCAAATCCAGTGAAAGCTGCTGGCTCACTAATGTTTCCACATCTCCATAGGTCTGATAATTGATGGGCTATTCTCTAACCAAAGGCACTCCTTTCCTGGGAGACGTTATTTGTAAGGATGCAAATCTTAAGTATGGCCCTTGAAAGCCAATGAACCAAGATCTGGGAAACTGTCAGCTTCTTTCCAGTGTCTGAGGTTTCATTTATTGAAAACTATCAATAGATTCCAACATAGCATTGTGGTTCTCGGGCTGTGCTATTTAAACCCAGTTTTTGATTGTCCTGATACACTGGCCTTAATAAAGAAAAGAAAATGAATAAATAAAAGCTATCTCATAATCCTGCCATTTGAAATGAGTCTAAATCAGTTGCCTAATGCAAAGCTGGCTAAATACCATCTGATCTTTTTTCACTTTCATCTCTCCGATTTTTTTCAGACCAATTTGCATTTAAATGACAAATTTAAGACCCAGAGAATGGCATTTTGACAGCAAACTGATGGTTTTAAATTCAGGGTACTGAGATGGAGGTGCCCTGTGGTAGTAAAAAACTGGTCCTCTTGGCTGACGGTGGACCCACAACTCAGAATACAGAATATGAGAGAACAATAGACATACCTAGACTTCTTCTGGTGCAGTGACCAAAACACAGGCAGCTATGCCCAGGGATCTCTGGGCATGCAGACATTATGGGTTGTTAAAAAAGGCGGGGGAGGGGTTGCTTCTGGTACTTAGTGAGTAGATAAAGACCAGGGATGCTGCTGAACAGCGATGGTGCATCATGCAGCTTCCCCAGAACAAAGAATTGTCCTTCTCAAAATGTCACTATCACCCAGCTAAAGACCCCTGCTCTAGTCCAATTCCCTCATTTTAAGTATGAGAAACTGAGGCCCAGAAACAATGTTTGTCCTAGTCTTAAACTCTCTAAGACAAGTGGTTTCTCCACTTTCTTTGATCACCAAGCATAGCACCAGGACAGCAGGAGTTACCATTAGCACAATGTTAGTGAAGAAATATTTCCAGGTCAGTCAAGTGCAAGACTTACTCTCCATTTAATAGTTGTGTGACAACAGGCAAAAGAAAATGAGTCTTGCTAACCTTCAGTTGCCCCATCTGTAAAATACAGTTAATTCCTCTTTCATAGTTTTTTATGAAGAGTGTTTTTGATACTGTATAGCGAGTGTAACGTAGTGTATAGCGAGTGTAACGTAGTGTATAGCGAGTGTGACGTAGTCCCCCAGTACATGGTATGCACTCAGTAAGTGGGAAATATTAGTAAAATATTAAAATATTATTTAAACAGTAGATATTATCCATCCAGACCTGTTGGCAAAGCTTGCTTGTGTATTTTACACAAATAGCATGCATTGCAGTCCCATCCCTAAAAGAGGGAATTATCTGCGGAGAAATGTTTCAGGTCACAAGTTGTAAAGTTAAACCAGGAAAATCATGTATCATCCGTAGGTATTAGCTTTAAAATCCATAACACGTGAACTACTTCCAACTTTGTCCGTCATTTCTTAGGTCAGAATATTCACAGCGGCCTTGATTAGATTAAGACAAAAAGGTGACCAGTTAGCCTTCCAGATGCCCCTGGTTTCCTGTTGACCCAGCATGAAAGGTTAGGGGAGACCCACCTTGGGCTCTGACTGCACGGAGCTTTCACTTGTGCGAGTGTCATGAATAGTGCCACTCTATTTTTTTTTAATCAATAATGTCCCTTTTTCGAACTGTAATTCTTAAGTTATTTTTTGTTGTCCAAAGATTGGGCACATATAATCAGCTAAGGATTGTTGGCTGCTTTGGAAAAATCAGTCAGTAGGGAGGGGATTAACTTTTCCATGTTCCTTTTGATGGTTTCCTAGAGATGGGAGCTGCGAGTCAGGTCATGCAAAGTGAGCTTTGCACTGCGCTCTCTGAGCTGAGGTCAGGGAGGAGTGGAAGTGGAAGCCTGGCCACGCAGGAGCCAGCGTTGCTTCCACGGCATGCTTTCACATTCTCCATCTCTTCTCTGTATTAACTTTCCTGAAAGTCTTTATTTTAACAAGACTACCTACAGTTCTTAATACAGTTCTGATCCTATCGTTCAATGCAAAAACTAAAACTTTTCAGGAACAAGTTTTCAAGGTTGAACAGCAAAGTTAACAAAATTTCTGAGGTTGGAGCTGGGTTTTCCACGCCTTATCCAGTGTGACCCACTGTGCTAACAAGTGAAAAAATAATTCCGAATTGAAAAGCTGATTCCACATTAGTTTATATATTCATTTCACCTAAAAAACCCACCCGTCTACATGAGAGTCCATGACTGACAGGCAATGTCACTTTCCAGTTGTCTTCAATGTGACAGATTAAGTTGCAAAATACTAAGATTTTTAAAATAAACCTCAAGCCAACAAGAGGTCTAATTAACATTTCTTTTTCCCAAGTGTCTTCTAGAGAGGTAAAAAAAAAAAGTCTCTCTCCTAATGTTAGAAGAGTCCTTCCTATTATCCCTTGCATTCTTCTATTTGTGTGTGTGTGTGTGTGTGTGTGTGTGTGTGTGTGTGTATGTGTGTGTGTGTGTGTGTGTTTGTTTCCTTATAGAATTTGCTTGGGGTTAAAATTATGGACTTTTCTTGCTTATGTGTTCAAGTTTTCTTTTTTGCATTTAAGTTTTATGTTGTTTATTTGTCTGCTAATAACTGAGTATATATATATATTTGAGAATTTAGTTACTCCTGCCTTTCTACCACATTGATTCTTGCATACCTGAAATGCCTCCAGCAGCATTATTTTTGAGAGATCCATAGCCACCAGTTTTCCAAGTAAAGCTGCACCAAAAATACCTCTATGTGGGGGCATTCTTCATTCTGCATTTTCTGCATTTATGGGTATTGTGTCTATATTGTCTTTATCCATTGTGCCTAATTTTGTGTTATACAAAGCCACTAAGATCTTTTAAATCTATTTCTTGTGCTGGAAATTAGTTTTTTTAATACATTAAAAAGATACAAGTAATTAGAAGTCCTATTCTCTGTTATCATCAGTCTTTCTAAAGACCAATAGCATTTATCTATATATAGTTTACTTTAACCACCAATCTTCATCTAGTGGCATCAGTCAATTTAATTAGCACATTCTCTACTTTGTCTTCCAGATTTTTTATAAAGATATTAAACAAAATGGGACCCAATATCGATCCTTGTGGGACCCAACTGGAAACTTCTCCCCAACTAGACGGACTACCAATTACGATTTCTCTCTATATACGGTTAGCTAGCCAGTTTTTAATCCATTTATTTGTATTTCTGTTGGGGACAATTTGTTTAGCTGTTCCCTTTAAAATAATGTATGCATTCTTTGTAGATAACCTATGGACTTGTATCCATGGAAATGTGGGAATAAGTTAAATGTTTTTGTGCGACCCTAATGGGGTTTTCCCAGGTTTGCTTTTGTAAAATACAGCGATGATGAATCTAAGCTTCAGTGTTCCCTTCAGTTGAGATTGTTGTGCTAGAGAAAGAAACCAAGTGGATCATCTCTTGAGATTCCTGTTCATTGGTATTGAGAGGGTAGAGTGTCATCCCATACTCTGCCATTCCTTAGTGCTTTTGTGTGTCTTTGGGCTAGTCTAGTGGAATAGGTGAAGAAGAATTGTGCATTTCTCCTATTGGTTGGCTCAGAACTGAGGAACTTGCTTTTGTCCTAGATTATGAATTTGTGCCTAGGAATGTTATGTTTGCATCAAGTCCTTGTTGCTTCGTTGTTACTTATTTTACAAATAAGTATTATCTTGGCAGACCCAGCACTATTTTATTGATAGAAAGGAGGCAGTGATTGAGATTGTTCTGCATCAAAACTCTTGAATGAAATTTTCCAAAGAAAGCCTATTTTTGACTACTACTTAGAGTTTAGTTTCTGAGTTTTCGTGTTTGCAATTCTTAATTGGTAAATTGTCATTCATATTGACCTCCATATTGGAGGAGGAGGAGGAGGAAGAAGAGGATGAGGATGAGGAGGAGGAGGAGGAGGAGGAGGATGATGATGATGATTGTCACCATTTTACCTTATCACACACTACTTGTCCGACTCCAGCTTTTTAAAATTTCTATTTCTTGGCGAGGCAGTGAATGATATTAAATGCTTGTGAACCTTTCTTTCAAGGGCTTGATGCCAGATGAGCTGTCATTATTGTATCTTCTGAGTATCATGTTCTTCCTTAATTTTATTGCCCTAACCTCAAATTCCTCGGTACTTATTATTATTGCTCTTGGGGTGAGGAACAAGGATGGTTAACTTATTAAATAATGACTTTGTTTTAAGTTGTTTTTTAACTTGGTTACTTGTTGTCTTACGTATAGTAACAGAGTATGATAAACTAGATTCCAGGAGATGTTTGAAACTCTGTTCATCACTATTTTAGTCCTACTCCCCTAAACATCCAGTCCCTACTATGTCTGTTCTCTCAGGCTCTCTCATTTGTGTTGTTCTTGTTTTGAATTCTAGATACTGTTTTTGAAATTGAAGTAGACTGGTTTGATTGGGCTGTATTCTGGGTAGAATACTAATGATTTAGAAAATGTTCTACAGCTGGAGTTTAGGTTTATGATGAAAACAGTTGTATTTTTTCCAAGTCAAAATCAAAGTATACTAATGATTGGTCTAATGACTGGGTAAAGTTACATGAAAATCCAGAAAATCCTCAGATCATAAGGATATTTTAAAGAAAATGTGTCTCTTTGGTGCATTAAATTGTTCAGTTGGTAGCTTGAAAGAGTTAATGATACCCTGATGACCTGTTAAAGAGAATGCTCAATGATTTACATTGAAATATGAATCTTAATGTCTTATGCTTTTTAAAATATTTATTATTGAAAGTATTATATATGTCCCCTTTTTTCCCTTGACCCCTTCTAGCCTGCTCCTCCCCACCCACCCCACCCTGGGCCTTCACTACCCTATTGTCTGTGTCCATGGGTTATGCATATATGCATGCAAGTTCTTTGGTTGATCTCTTCCCACCCACCCCTGCCTTCCCTCTGAGATACTGTCCTTTGTTTGGTATGTCTAGTCTATCACCTGAGTCCTCTTTCAGGCTCATAATTAAACTGAGAAACAAGGACCAGTATTCAAAACTTTAAGTAATGAGCTGTTAAACCTGTAATTTATAAAAGCATCAAGATATATGGGACAATCCTCAGAGGCAGCAGGATGCACTGGGAAGCTGATGCCTTTTCGAATCATACTCAACTGGGCTCACATTCAGGCATGGTCTTTCACGAACCATGTGCCATTAGATGTGTTTAACCTTTCCATCCCTCAAGTTCCTCAACTGAAAACTGAAACACTAATTTCTGCCTCATTGAGCTACTGTGAGCATTAAATTAGATAATTATGAGCCTTCATGGTGCCAGGCAAAGAGCACTCAATAGTTGCTATTATTCTGGAGGTGATAGCAGGGAGTATATGTTTCTCAAGGGGTTTTTTGTTGTTCCATTACTATTACTATTTTTCTGATTATGAAAGTAATTCAGGATCATTATTTTTTATAAAAAGTGCAAAAGGCAATGAAAACCACCTAAACCCCCACACCTAGATATAATCATTGTCAACATTGCCTTTTATTCACAACTAGAGGCCCAGTGCACGAAATTCGTGCACGGTGGGGGTGGGAGGGTGTCCTTCAGCCTAGCCTGCACCCTCTCCAATCTGGAACCCCTCGAGGGATGTCCGACTGATAGGGATCGGGCCTAAACGGGCAGTCGGACACCCCTCTCACAATCCAGGACTGCTGGCTCCCAACTGCTCACCTGCCTGCCTTCCTGATTGCCCGTAACCGCTTCTGCCTGCCAACCTGATCACCCCCTAACCACTCCCCTGCCACCCTGATTGATGCCTAACTGCTCCCCTGCCAGCCCAATTCCCCCTAACTGCCCTCCCCTGCTGGCCTGGTCACCCCTAACTGCCCTCCCCTGAAGGCCTGGTCACCCCTAACTTCCCTCCCCTGCAGGCATGGTCACCCCTAACTGCCCTCCCCTGCAGGCCTGGTCCCCCCAACTGCCCTTTCCTGCAGGCCCAGTTACCCCCAACTTCCCTCCTCTGCCAGCCTGGTCACCCCTAACTGCCCTCCCCTGAAGGCTTGATCACCCCCAACTGCCCTCCCTTGCAGGCCTGGTCCCTCCCAACTGCCCTCCCCTGCTGGCCATTATGTGGCGGCCATCTTGTGTCCACATGGGGGCAGGATCTTTGACCACATGGAGACAGCCATCTTGTGTGTTAGAGTGATGGTCAATTTGCATATTACTCTTTTATTAAATAGGATTAGTGATATGTTTACATACATAATTTTGCTCTACTATTGTGTATACTGCTGTTTTATACTTCACCTCTTTGTATACTTAAATATACATCATTTCTAATAGCTACAAGACATTTTATTGAATTTACTTTCCATAATTTATGGAATGAGTACCTGTTGTTAGATATTTTCATTGTTCCTAAGTGGTTTTCTATTATAAATAAGTCTAAAATAAGCATCCCATTGCTGACTTGTTTGTACATGATTGACTCCTAATCTATTTCTTGACATGGAATTCCTGGGTCAGAGTGTCTTTAAAATAGTGATCCGCATTGCCAAGTTGTTCCCCAGAAAATTTCTGCTATAGTGTACCTACCTACTAGCACCATATGAGAGCATGGCAGTACACACACACACACACACACACACACACACACACACACACACACACCAGCCCTTAAAATGACCAATAGAGAACTGATGTCTGTGTCCAGTTGTCAAAAGTCTTAGAGAAGTGGAGATAAAAACCCATGTACAATTTTTCTCCCCCTGTTCAAAAGCCATAGAGAATAAAACAGCAATAGAACAAAACAACACTCAACTCAAACTGAGGCTCTGCAGAGAGGTAGAGGTGCATAAGCAGAGCCAACATTGCTGCAAGCAGAATCCAGAGAAATTTGCTCAAGCTGTAGTTGAGCAAATGGGGAGACATTATAAGAAGGTCCACATCAAAATGAGGCATCTAAACAAAGAAACAACATGGCAACCATTCAGAAAAACTGCCAATGAATCCATTTCCTTTTTCTCTCTCTCCCTCTTTCTCTCTCTCTTTCCCTTCCTTCCCCCATCTCCTCTCCTCCCCTCACCCCCCAACACACATACATGAGCAACAGAGAGAAACTCAGGATGCAAAAGACAGATAATGACTCTTTTATTGGCGGGGGGGGGGGGGGGAGTACTTTTTGATAAATTAAATTTTTTCATAATAAATGTTTTTTGTTTTTACCAAAAATTGAAAGAGAATATAAAACAGAAGGTCAAGGATGAGATGATAAACAAAAGGCAATTAAGGAGGCAAAATGAAAGCAAAACAATCTTTATAGAAACTAATAACTAAATCTAAAATAGTAAGAAAGAGAATCCGTATGGAGAACATCAAGGCATTAACACAAAGTTCAGGCTGTAGAAAATGGTGCCAAATGCAGAGGAAAAGAGATATAGACCTCTTAGAGTAAACACAGTAAATATATAGGACAAGACAGTGGTTTGAACATGCAGAACCATGATATCAATGAAGTGTAGATGGAAAATATGGAATAGAAAAAATACAGCCATGTGCTGCATAACAATGGGGGATGTTCTAAGAACTACATCGTTACGTGATTTCGTCACTGCACGAACCTCAAGCACTTACACAGGCCTCGATGGCACAGCCTACTCCACACCAGGACTATAGCGCAGAACCTATTGCTCCTAGGCTACAAGCTGTACAGCATGTTACTGTACAAAGAACAGCACAAGATTAAATGAAGCACAAGAGATAATGATGCAATCAAGAGACACAGTAAACAGGAGGAGATGTGTGAGGCTGCTGCTAGCATAACACAGCCTACTATTTTGCAGCAAGCTGCTTTTTCAGTAAGTAGAAATAGTACACTCTAAAATAATAACAAAAAGTATACTATAGTGAATACACAAACCAGTAACATAGTCGTTTATTATTATTGCACTAGAGGCCCAGTGCATAAAATTCGTGCACAGAAGGGGGTGGTCCCCTCAGCCCAGCCTGCACCCTCTCCAATCCAGGATCCCTCTCACAATCCGGGACCTCTGACTCCTAACTGCTCACCTGCCTGCCTTCCTGATCGCCCCTGACTGCCCCCCCTGCTGACCTGGTCGCCCCCAACTGCCCCCCCCTTCTAGCCTGGTCGCCCCACACAGCCTGCTGTTCAGTCATTTGGTCATCTCTCACTAACCCCCCTGCCGGCCTTGTTGCCCAAGGCAGCCTGCTGGTCATTACTGTTACTGTGATGGTGTCCCAGACAATTTGCATATTCCTCTATTATTAGTATAGATAACCATTAGGCACCATGCATGATTGTACAGACTATACTTTTATACAATTGGCAGTGCGGTAGGTTTGTTTACACCAGCATCACCACACACGTGAGTAATGTGTTGCCCTGAGACATGGAAATGGCTATAACTTTATTATAATCTATGGAAGGAATTTTCAACCTTTTTTATCTCATGTTTCACACAAACTAATTAGTAAAATTCTGCACCACACCAAAAAATATATATTTTGTCCATCTGACCAAAAAAAAAGGTATAATTTTGATTCATTCACACTGGACAACTATTGTTGTGTTGGCTGTTGTCATTTTTTATTTGACAATCTAAAGAAAAAGAGGTCACTGCCCTTGCCCAGCCCATGTTGCTCAGTGGTTGAGAGTCAACCTATGAATCAGGAGGTCACAGTTGGATTCCTGGTCAGTGCACATGCTTAGGTTGTGGGCTCAATCCCCAGTAGGGGGCGTTCAGGAGGCAGCCAATCGATGATTTTCTCTCATCATCGATGTTTCTATCTCTTCTCTCTCTCCCTTCCTCTCTCTGAAATCAGTAAAAACACATTTAATAAAAATTAAAAAAAAATAGGTCAGTGCCCTTGTGTTGCATATTTTAAAAATTCTTGTGGCACACTGGTTGAAAATCGCTGATCTATGGAATTATAAAATGTGGGTCATTGTTGACTGAAAAATCATTTTGTGGCACATGACTATATTTATATATGACATCAATAACTAATTATAATAATTATACTAATATATAATTCTTGAATGCCTTCTCTGTGCTTAGACAGTTTACATATATTATGTCATAAGTCCCTAGTATTGCCATATATTATTATAATTTCACAAATGATTAACTGATACCCAGAGAGTGTAATTAACTTAAGGTTAGACAGCTAAGAAATGGTTGAACAGAAAATATGTCTAGAGGCTACACTCTTAACTGCTATGCTATATATTGTGTATTTATACATATCTATAATGAAATTAATCAGTAGGGCAAAAGGATATACTGTATTCCAAGATTAAAAATCAGACAATCTCGCTCCCTCCTTGTTATATTCTTCTGAAATTGCTAACCTTCCGAAAAAGTGAATGAGCTACAAGGAAGAAAAAGTGAATGAGCTACCAGGAAGAAAAAAGATAGGTCTCAAACTACCCCATAGAAATATTAAATTTTATAAGACAATGGAAAATGTGGCAGGGTTCTGGGAGGAAGAAAATATAACCTAAGAATATTATTATTGACATAGAAAGACAGTCTATCCTCAACATTCAAGATCTTAGGGAACATAGCATCTATGAGTCCTTATTTTAAAAAATAAAATAATAGCTTAAAGAAAAAAATCTAGCCCCAAATAAAAGATAGTCAATATGAGGAACTTTAGAACAGGAAAAGACAGTATGCTAGCATTTAGAACTAAAGGTGACATCCAAAACTGAAGCTATACAATTCCAAAAGTTAAAGTTACAGAATAAAAGATAATTGAAATATTTTTTAAAACTAGATACTAAAGATATGTAAAAAAGATCAGGTTGGGTATTGTTGAGAAGGGAGAAAGTGTTTGTTTTCTAATTTATAACAAGAACTTAATATTTACTTTTTCATTTTTAGAGCTTATGAATCAAGAGGTTGAAGATTAAGGATATGTTTTAAATTAACATGGATAACTACTATGAGAGTATTCTCACTGGGTCTACCATAGACTGCCTACACCAGGGTCACCTGGGAGGCTTGCTTAAACAGTCAATTCTACCTGAGACATTATAAACTAAAACCTTTCGTGGGAAAGCTGAGGGATCTACCTTTTATTCTCTCAGATCTCTGTGGTATACACTGAAGCATGGAAGACTGAGGACCATTATGGTAGAAGAATCAAAAACTTTCAATTCATCTTTTAAAAACCTTTGATAATAAAAAAGAAGTAAAAAAAGATGCAGATAATGTAACTAAAGCTAGACATCAGAAATAAGGATAAAGACATCTTAATAGCAAAGTTAGAGCAGAAATTAAGATTTGAGACCAAGCTTGTTTTAACTGTTATAATTAGAGCAAATTATCAACTCACCTATCAAAATAATATGTTAAAGTTCAATCAAGCAACTAACCCCCACAAATGCTATTTATTAGCAATACTTCTAAAGTAAAGGTATTGGAAAATATTCTAAGTCAAGTCAAATGGAAAAAACAAGTGAGGCAAATATAAATCCAAAGAAGATTGAGGATTTAACATTATTACTGTATAAAGATGAACTGAAGAAAAAGATATATTAATACAGATATATTTTATACAAATTGCAATCCAAAATAAAGATACTAATTAATAAGTCATATGTAGTTAATAAACTTCACATTAAAATAGCCTCTAAATAAATCAAAATGATAAGTAAAAAAGAGAAAATAACAGAAACATTAGGTAAGTAGTATATTGAATAAAGTTTATTAATTTATAAACTCATTTTTATACAACTTATGTGTCAAAGATACAATAAAAATTAAACTGAAGAACATTTACAAAATAATAGCAATTTAAAATGTTAAATAAATCTAAGGAATGTGGTCTAAATAGTTAACAGTGAGAAAGTTGTAGCTTCAGACACCTTTGTAGCAAATAATTTTGTAAAATGAATTAAATGCATAATTCAAGAAGTTTAAAAATGAGCAACAAAATATCTAAAAGCAGAAGAAAGTATTAATCAATATCAAATGAAAAAATCAAAACAAAATAATGTAGAAATATATCAGTTCTTTTTTTTTTTTTTAATTTTATTTTATTTTTATTGTTTTAAGTATTACAAATAGTAGTACATATGTCTCCTTTTTTTTTTCCCCTTTGATCTCCCCCCGACCACCCCTACCCCCCAGGACATGCCTTCACCTGCCCACCCTCCCCCCCCCACCCCAGTGTCTTATATCCATTGGTTGTGCTTATATGCATGCGTACAAGTCCTTCGGTTGGTCTCTTACAGCCCTCCTCGCCCAACCACCCCTGTCTTCCCAATGTAGTTTGACAGTCTGTTCAATGCTTCTTTGCCTCTGTATCTTTTTCCCATTTCACAAAGAAAGCTAAGTAAAATAGGGAAAGAAATGATCAAGAAAAAAACTTATTAAAGTAACAAAGAGGGAGCCAATATGGATACACCAAAGTAAAAAAAAAAAAAGTAAAATAATAATTATATAGGAAGGTGACATTAAAATAAATGCAGAGATCTTAGTAAATGTGGATAAAATACATGACATTCTTAGAAAATATAAATTAGCAAAATTGACCAAAGGAAAAAAATAAAAACAGGCCAATTACCAAAGATAAAACTAAAAGAACAGACAGAAAAATGTTAACACCCTCATCAAAAGGTCATATGGGCGATTTTCAAATGGGTGTGCTGCTGCACACTGGTGTGCCCCAGGAATTTTTAAAATATATAATACCTGACTATTTAGGAGCACTGACCTCTTTTCCCTTAGATTGTAAACAAACAAAAAAATGACCCGCAGCCAACACAACAACAGCTGTCTGGTGTGAATGAATCAAAATTATACCTATTTTTTGTCAGATCTGCAAAAAATAATTTTTGGTAGCAGAAAGAGGAAAACTTCCAAATGATTCTGGAAAGTAGCATAATATAAATAAGATGCCAAAGACAAAGGTAAAAGAACAAACGTACATAAAGGAAACTGGGTTCACTTCACTAACAAATGTCACAGAGGGGAAAAAAATCCTTATATAAACCTACCAAGTTGAATCCAGAGAATACTAAAAGCAAATAACAACACCATCACAGTGTCATTTCAGAAGAGAATAATAATATATTTAACCTTATAAAGAGATTTAATTTGTATATTTCTTTTTTCTTGCCATTCTCAACAGGTAAAACTTTTCTTTCCACAATTAGCCTAATTTTGGTGGGCCTCCTTTCTAGTTACATCTTTAAAGCACGGGGTTATTTTTATTTACATACTAAAAAACATATAAGAAAGTAAAAGCCACATAAATCCCACCTTTCCCTGAAGAAAGAGACACCAGTGCTATCTGGTAATTATTTTGATACATTTATTACGTCTATTTATACATCTATATGAACAGCTTCTCTCTCGCACTTTCCCTTTAGCAGTATTATTGATTGCTCTTTGCAATCTATGAAGTTTACAATGTTATTTTTGCTTGTATTTCTCACATTTCTTAAACAATTGAGTATCTTTTCATATGCTATTGGAATTCGACTTTCCTTTGAATTGCCTATTCTTATTTTTATCCCATTTTCTTTGTTGTCAGTTTTAAGAGTTGTAAGTATAATAGATATACGAACCATTTGTTTGCATGTGCGTTGCAGATCATTTTCCAAGGTCTCATTTATGTCATACAAGTTTTTATTTTTATATTGTCTAGTTGTTCGTGCTTTTGTAATTTGTGTCTTTTGAAATGGATAAAAATTCCTCTTAAAACTCCAAGATAAGCATATGGTCGTCTAAATTTTTCTGAAAATTGCTCTTTGTATGCCTAATTTATTGTTTCATGCTTTCCATTTCATCCATCTTGAAATACCAATATGTTGGTGCAAGATAATGGTCAACTTTATATTTTTCCAAGGGTAAAACCAGTAGCACAAGCATTATTGCACTATTTTTTAAAACCGGTGGAACGACTGGTTGCTATGTACAGGGGAATGGGATGGTAGAAGCACTTCTGTTTTTTACTTCACATCTTTCAGTATTTTTACTTCACATCTTAACAGTATGTGAACTGTTCAGATGAGTATATGTTATGTAAAGTTGAAGATTTAAGAAATTGGTGTGTGTAAACATACTCTCACCTGATTTTCTAGTGACTTCTCTCTCTCTCTCTCTCTCTCTCTCTCTCTCTCTCTCTCACACACACACACACACACACACACACACAGGCACACACTTACTATACCTCACTAAACTTTCCACACTTACACATACAAACCACACACAAAGGTGTCTTACTTTTCCCACTTCTTCATGTATCACTGAACCAGAATAACCTAAGATAATCCTATCTAATAAAAGAGTAATATGCAAATTAATCATCACTCCGCTACACCCACAAGCCATGCCCACAAGCCAATCAGGAGTGGATATGCAAATAAACCCAACCAAGATAGCTATGGCCACAGAGAGCAGGAGGGAGGCTTGGCTTTCCCCAGCAATGGAGGAAGCCAAGCTTTCTGCCTGCCCTTGCCGGTCTAGGCCTCCACTCAAGGCTACAGAGTTTCAAGTATAGAAGATAAATAAATCCCAACAGAAATGGCAGCAGCTACGGAGCTGGAAAGAGCAGGAGGCTAGGGTTGCCCCTGGCGATGGAGGAAGCCAAGCTTTCCGCACACCCTGGCTAGCCCAGGCCTCCGCTTAAGGCTACAAAGTTTCAATTATAGAAGATACAGAAATCCCAACAGAAATGGCTGCCGCCAGGGAGCAAGCAGAAGGCTTGGCTGCACTCCAGGCTACAAAGTTTCAATTGTAGAAGATAAATAAACCCCAGATACCAGGGCCTCTGCTTGGGTCGCCAGGGGGTGTGGACAGCCTGCAAGCCACCA
The DNA here is from genome assembly GCA_026230045.1 of Corynorhinus townsendii. Lineage (NCBI taxonomy): Eukaryota > Metazoa > Chordata > Mammalia > Chiroptera > Vespertilionidae > Corynorhinus > Corynorhinus townsendii. The sequence goes on along the minus strand of JAPDVU010000006.1, from coordinate 159,059,087 downwards.
CAGGCCCCTCGCCCAGGCCGCCCCATGCCCCAAGGGAACCCTCACCCTGATCTGGGACACCCTTCAGGGCAAACCAGCCAGCCCCCACCCTTGCACCAGACCTCTATCCTATCTAATAAAAGAGTAATATGCAAATTGACCATCACTCCAACACACAAGGTGGCTGCCCCCATGTGAACACAAGATGGCCAGCAGGGGAGGGCAGTTGGGAGGAGCCAGGCCTGCAAGGGAGGGCAGTTGTGGGTGATCAGGCCAGCAGGGGAGGGCAGTTGGGAGGGACCAGGCCTGCAAGGGAGGGCAGTTGTGGGTGATCAGGCCAGCAGGGGAGAGCATTTGGGGGGGACCAGGCCTGCAGGGGAGGGCAGTTAGGGGTGACCTGGCCTGCAGGGGAGGGCAGTTAGAGGTGACCAGGCCTGCAGGGAAAGGCAGTTAGGGGCAAACAGGCTGTCAGGGGAGTGGTTAGGGGGTGATCAGGCTAGCAGGAAGAAGCAGTTAGGGGCAATCAGGAAGGCAGGCAGGCGAGCAGTTGGGAGCCAGCAGTTCTGGATTTGTGAGAAGGGTCCCAGATTGGAGAGGGTGCAGGCTGGGCTGAGGGACACCCCCCCCCCGTGCATGAATTTCATGCACCGGGCCTCTAGTTACATATAAATAGCTCATGCTCATTTCTAATGTTTATTGCTTATATTATACTAGAGGCTCAGTGCACGAAATTTGTGCACAGTTAGGGTCCCTAAGCCTGGCCAGCAATCAGGGCAGATCTGTGGGGTGACCAGTAGGGTGATCAGGGCCCCTGCTCGCACCTGTCTTGGCTGGCCTGGTGCCACCCACTCGCCAGTCCCACCCACCGCCACCACTTGCCTCCCTCTGCAGGTTGACTTGTGGGGCAATTGGGGGGGTTGTTGCTGGCACCCACCTTGGCTGGCCTGGCGCCTCCTCACCAGTCCTGCCCCACCACTGGTTGCCTCCCTCTGTGGGATGACCTGCAGGGAAATCAGGGTTCCCTGCTGGCACCTGCCTTGGCTGGTCTGGCACCGCCCGCTCGTCAGCCCCGCTCCCCACCACCAGTCGCCTCCTTCTGTGGTGCGAACAGCAGGGTGATAGGGGGGCCCCCACTGGCACCGCCTTGGCTGGCAACCTGGCGACACCTGCTTGCCGGCCCTGCCCCCCGCCGCCACTGCTGTCGGGGCCTGTGGGCAGCTCCTGCATTGAGCATCTGCCCCTGGTGATCAGTGCGCATCATAGCGACCAGTCGTTCCACTGGTTATTCCGCTGTTGGGTCGATTTGCATATTAGGGTTTTATTATATAAGATTCTTAGAATTATTGTTGTCTGAGAGAAGGGAGCGGGGGGAGCAGGAAGTTAGGGGTGGGAGGAGGCAGGTGATCTGGACTTAGAGTAACTGCTCTTCCCTGGGAGCAATCATGCCCATGCTGTTCAGCTTTCGTATTGAAGTTGTCACCAGAGTCAAGATTCCAATGACACAGTTGGACAGAGACCCCTATTCTTTTCCAAGCTGGGACATACCTATAACAACACTGCGCATGGCTCCTGCAGATAGATATAGGTCCCCATGGAAAACTAATACTTCTCTAACTCAGTGCAGTAGAGTGACACTCAGGGGACTCAGCATTCAATCTCAGCTCTGACACTTTATAAGCCATATTTTTAACATCAGACAACTCCACGTGTCTTGTCATCTCCACCTTAAGCATCATTGAATGTCTACTGAATCATCCTTCCTGAAATGTGTTAGTTCCATAGCCTCATATCTATTAAACATACTATCATTAATTTCTACTATATGCAAATTTGCTCACTAATTTAAAATTACAAACACTTGCACAGAGCATATAGCCTACTCTGTGATTAGGAACAATTTTTAACAGTTTGGTTTTTTTTTAACATGGAAAGAAGTCTATAATGAGAAATATTATCAAATAATTTCCTGGGTCAAGGACACCTAACAGTACTTTGGACCCAACTCTTATTCTAAAAATGGCTCATCCAAAAACATATACTTCTTACATTGTCTATATTAGAAGAGAAATTAAATAGTAAAGTAAGTAGTAAATAACAGCAGACAGGCCCATTAGATTATGATAATATTGGACCCTGGTGTAGTAACACAGTTTTTACACTGTTTCCTGTGATACCTCATTTAATTATCTCAGATCACCAGATAAAAGGGAGTGTTGGGGAGGTCAAGAATTCCTCCCATTTACCCTCCTTTAGTTCTTCTGGCCGGACTAAAATAAAATTTATAGAAGACCTAGAGTAGCAGGGGAGAAAAAAATTAATACATGCAACATGGGACCTAGAGTAGCAGGGGAGAAAAAAATTAATACATGCACATGGGACATTCACAATATTTCAGATCATCAATTGAAACTCAAAGAAATGATCAAACCAGGCACTTTTTTATACTTTTGAGACAAAGAAACAATACATTTCCGAGGAAATTGACGGGATAGTTAATACCCATTAGGAAGGAACCTAAGCAAGGTCTGGGCTTGGGTAGTAAATTAGTGAAGGTTAGGCAAGGCCTCTTTAGGTGGGCTTTTCTGATCCGGATTCTCTTTACTGTGAGAGAGGGTGTTTCTCAGCCCTCAGCAGTAGCCAAGGCACCCATCACATGGGAGACTTACCTACCTCCTGCTTTTCGTGGGGAAGAGAGGTCAGGGTTTTCTTCTTGCACAAGCTGTTTCTTAAGTAACTTTAATTCAAAATCATCAATATGCCAATATGCATATTTTGGGCGGCCTGATATAATCCCCATTTCATACATGAGAAAATGGATCATCTATGAAGTCGTCATGAGACCCACTTGCAGGACCAGCCCTGGAAGCTGCCTGCCTGTTCTGGGTCACCACCGGGTCAGTGTCTCTGTGAGGCCCTCCCATGCAGCGGGCCTGCCATCTCCTGTCTGGCAAGAAGGCAGAAGCATGCTATGACTCCTAGAATGAGAATCACAACCAAGAAATTACATTTTGAAAATACATTTACTGTCAGAATATCCAGGCCACCACTATACAAAACTTAATAAGCAGCAGAGAAAGTTTATATGTCATACTTTGTGGTTTTTATTCTTTTTTTTAATCTTTATTGTTGAGAGTATTACAGATGTCCTGCTTTTTCCCCCCATTGAGCCCCTTCACCCGGTTCCCACACCACCCCAGCCCTTCACCACCCTATTGTCTGTGTCCATAGGTAATGCATATATGCTTACAAGTTCTTTGGTTAATCTCTCTCCCCTCCGCCCACCCCCCCCCCCCCTCTGAGATTCGTCAGTCTGTTTCATGTTTCCATGCCTCTGATTCTATTTTATCCACCAGTTTATTTTGTTCATTAGATTTCTTTGTGGTCTTGCAAAGCACACAGCAATACTTTGCCCCTTCGGATGCTCGGTTCCATTCCAGCATTTCGAATACATCACCACTAACATACCATGTGGTTACATCAGGTCTGGGTTCAAACCCACTTTGTAGGGATTTGCTGGCATAGTCTCTCGGGAGAAATGTGTCCTAGGGTTCAATTTGAAGGCAATGATTCACCTACTTGTAATGTTTCTGATGTTAGTATAATACTTACATATACTATAAATATTTAATTTCTTTTCTTCTTTATCAATACCTGCCAATAAGTTGATGGTGTATTTTGCAGCTGATAAAATCTCAGATTCTATTCAATTTAGTAACAGCCCTAGTATCATGAACACAATGATTCCTGAGAAAACTCTGCAAAGATTCTGAACTGTTGAGAAGTATAAAATCCAAAAGAAAACTGTGTGTTCCATGGGCAGCTTTGGGAATCAAAGACTGCCTTTAAATTTTTATTCCCCATCTTTCCAAGAATGATAAATTATTTTGTAAAACAACAAGTACAGCACCTCCAGCATCCGTGCGTTCCTAGAGAAATTAGGAATTTTTTATGGCCTCTGCTGAGAAGGGGTTTGCGGGATATTTGATGCTTGTTTCATTTTGGCAAAGGGCATCTAGGGAACCATAAAAATGGACCCAGACATAATTTTGAAATCTCCCTCAGCAATAAACAAGCTGTGTCTGCCTCTCAACACTTGTAACTGCTGCTACAGAAATTTCTGGAAGCTAGATGAGCCTCAAGGGCACCATAGCAGGTTCATCCACTGAGGACACCTGCTGTGACTTGCCACAGGGGAGTGAGCATCTCTGACTGAGTCAGTCCTGGAGGACAAGCCTGCCAACCCCAGGTGCCACCCTGCGGGTGCCCTGCCGGAAGGAACCCTCAACAGGGAACACTGCTTCCCGCAGCACCTCAGGTTTCTTCAGCCAGGATCGGGTTGCTTTAGTTCAGCAGTTGAGAATGTTGGCCCCTGAAGCTATAGCCACTGGCTTCATCCCTATGAGTCCTTCAGCCTCACTTTGCTCCACTGAGGGATAACACTAGGCTTTTCTCACCAGGGATGCAGATTTGGAAAGAGCATCACCAATGTGTTGATCCCTAAGCAAGTATTTACCAAATTTCTGCTCCTGGAGACCAACACACTGGTTAAGAGCACAGGCAGAGCTCACTTAGTCAGTCCTACTTGGTTTTGCATTTGAGACAACCCGGAGTTCAAGCCCCATGACTGTACTTATCAGCCATGTGAGCATAGGAAAGCTCTCTGAGCCTCAGTTTCTTCCTTTATGAAATGGGACTTACAGTTCAACTCTCAGCGGATGGTTCCAAGGATGGCAGGAGGCAGGATGTAGACAGTATTTGACAGGTAGTTAGCATTAGATAAACCATAACCCTGAACTTGATGTCTACCGTGGAAGGGACCACAAGGACAGAACTCTGCCTTTTCCTGTTACTTAGGAATTGTTTCTAAATTCAGAAGCACTGTCCCTCTCTGTCAGATGGAATAGTCCGCTGCCCCTGGAATACTCTCTTAAACTGTATTAGATCATCAGAAGGAAGGGCATATAACGCCGATGGTACGTGCTGCTGAGTTTCCAAAGCGGGAGACGTTCCCTCAGATGCATGTTTAGGAAAAGCTTCACACAGAAGAGGCGCATTCCATCTCAGAAACAGGAGCAAGGAGCATACCTGGGATTTAAACCCAGATCTTTCTTTTCTGTCAGAGAGAGCGAATTTTCAATATTTTACACAGAATCTAGCTGGCATTTTATTCTTCAACAAAGCATCCAGTCAGCAGTTGGGTTTGATATCCTTTCCTGTCTTCCTAAATTCACAGTTTTCTTCTTTTTCTAACTCAGTCTGCAGCCTGTACTTTGTAAAGTGCAGTGACTTTCCCTTCCTGCCATCTGCTGACCTCAGATTTAGTGTCAAAATGGAGCGGACAGATGTTTGACAAGGCTGTGTCAGATTAACAGGAGTTCTCCTAACGAGAGTTGGGCTGTGAGAGTGGATGGTGCATTTGGCATGTTCTCATTTGGGTAATTCACCGTGTAATTGGCTAAATGCACAGAAGCCATCAGCCCACAGCTGCACAAGGCATCCCTGGCCGAGGTGGATTTTATGGCTGTTGCTCCAGCTCGGTCTCCCTGAGGGTTTAGCTGGTACCCTGGTTGTGAATAATTCAGCATTTCAAAAGGGGAGCACAAGCAATGACCAATTAACTCCTCCGCCCCTTTATTATATGGAGGATGGAGATTTTGTTTAGCACACTTGGAGAGCTACCCAATGTTCATTGAAAATTCCTTTTTTTAAAAAAAAATTTACAGTCATTGACTTTAAAAACATCAAAAGATCTTAGAGATCATTTAAGCCCGTGCTTCTCAATCTTTAATGTGCATGAAAGCTCTCTAGGCACCTTGTCAGTGGAACCTTGGTGAAGTGCAGATCTTTATTCACTGGGTCTTGGGTGAGGCTTGAGTTTCTAACAACTCCCTAGTGATGCCAAAGCTGCTGCGTTGACTACCACACTGAACACATGGATGTCACCCAGGGAGCAGACATGAGTTACACCTTGAGTACCAACCCAGAATGACTAGTGGTTGCCTTGACAACTACTGAGAATTCTGTAGTTGACTGGGTCCGGGGGGTCAATTCACAATGCCTATCACAGGCTTAAGAATAGGAAAGTTTACTTCAAAATATTCTCTATTTTTTTGTTGTTTTAAATTACCTTTTACTTTTTTTACAACATTTTGTTAGTTCCTTAGTTGTGGGGTTTTTTGAGGTATAATATAACATAATTCTAGTTTCAGATGTACAATGCTATGATGATATCCTATATAATAAAAGCCTAATATGCAAATCAACTGAACATCAGAACAACCAACAGAATGACCAGTCACTATGATGCCACTGACCACCAGTGGCCAGATACTCAATGCAGGAGCTGCCCGCAGGCCCCAGGCCAGCCAAGGCAGGTGCCAGTGGGGGCCCCCCCAATCGCCCCACAGAGGGAGGTGACTGGCAGCGGGGGTGTGGGGATGGCGAGCAGGCAGCGCCAGGCCAGCCAAGGCAGGTGCTGGCGGGGGCTCCCTGATCACCCCGCCGGTCACCTCACAGATCGGCCCTGATTGCTGGCCAGGCCCAGGGACCCTACCATGCACGAATTTCGTGCACTGGACCTCTAGTTAGTATATATTACAAAATAATCACCACGATAAATCCAGTTAACATACACCACCATACACAGTTAACAATTTTTGGTGTGATGTTTCATTTTTCTCTTCAGACACTGGAACCTAGAAATGCCAGCAGTTTGCTCAGGATTATGTAAGCTAGCTAGAGGTAGAGCTGGGATAACCAGAGCTGCAGTGTAAACCTAGGTTTCTCTCTCTGGCTGCACATTTTTATCACTGACTGCCTGTGACGCTGTTTTAAAACAGCTCTCTTCAGTTCTTTAATCAGCAGAACCAGCTGCAGAATCCAGTTCAGATTCAAAAAGCCAGGACACCAAGCCTAGATCAGCCCCTGAAAAGTCCTACAACTTTGGGGAAAGAATTTCTCTGAGATGAGGAAGTCTATGCCTGCTCTTTCTAATTCATTCTGATGCTGAGATCAAGGATATGAAAGCCATTTGACAAATCATAAGTGACTTACATAAATGGAGGACATTTTCATGAAAATTGCTACAAGAGAACATTAAACTTTTCCTCAAGATTATTGATTTTGATAAAAAAATTTGTTATTTTATAATTATAAATTATACTTGACAGTATCATTGTCATAGGTTGAATTTTATCTGAGATCGTTAAAAACGATGACTTTGAATTGTATTGCTGAGGTCGTTCTGATTTCCCACCCACCTGTAATGTACCTGGCCTATGCAAAGCGTGCAGAGGCATGGGTGTGGGCTCTCTCAAGCCAGCCAGCCAAAGTCTTGTCAGTGGCTCCTTGTTCTGAGATGAGATGGCTGCCAATAGCAATGAGGCTTTGTGTTTCCTCGTTCATATTCAGAAGGAGAAGTGGGGAGTTTTTCAATCCAAAGGCCTCCAACAAACCTTTTCTTTCTTTTCATTGGCTCAGTTGACTTAAGCTTCCCATCTCTGAACCAATCCAAGGCAAGGGGAGGGGAAATACCAATGTCAGGTCCACATCTGGAAGAGGGGTCAGTCTCTATTGTTGTTGCAATGGGTGGGATAGATTTAACTACAACACCCACTGCAAGGGACTCACTGGAAAATAAATGTAAAGGATCAGTCTCACCTGCCTATGTAAGTCAGTGACTGTCATAGCAACTGTTACCTTCTGTTATGCACCTAATTGTTTGCCAGATGTGATGGTAGGCTCCTTGAATAGCTTATCTCAATCTTAAAACAAACCTGCATATAATGTAACTTCATTTTAAAAAAGAGGAGGCTATGTAACATTTTAAAGATGAGGAAACTGAGGCTCAGCTAAGATGTGAACTTGCCCCAGGTCACCCAGCTAATCAGTAGAGCAGCTAGAATTTAAAGCTGATTCCAACATCTGTCTTCAGGACTTAATTAACTCTATAGATGTTCTTATCCACACCGGAATTCATCTATGAAATGTAATTTCATATTATCATTATCGTCATAATGAAACTTTCTTTATAAATGCATTTAATTTGGAGAAAGAGAGACACAGTTCCCCTAAGTAAGTGAAGCGGGAAATAAATCTGAAAACCTAGTTTACTGATGGGTGCAAACTCTCCTTCTTAAACTTTAACTCATTCTGTAGGCAAATAACAGAATGGAACATTTTGAGTTACTTCTTGCCTCTGCCCACTATAAGGATAAAGAACCAAGCAAGGCCCCCTGAATGAAGCATCAGGAAGAAACGTTACTCACTGACTTTTCTTAGGCATGTGAATAATGAGGTGTCAGCTTTAGATACTTTCCTGGGAGACTGCAACCAGAGGATTCACACAGCCTGGGATCTGCAGGAAGCTCCCTGCCACCTGGCTGCAGCGAAGAGAAGCATGTCTGTATTGATGCATTCATGTTTCCCAAGAGTGACTGACCGACTGCTGTGCCACCCTCTGTCACCACATCCACAGCAGTTTCAGTTGAGAACTGCTTTACCATCCCAGACCTCTCCTGATCCTGATATAGCACAAGTTCAGTTCCTTCGCCTGCTTACCTCTACAACAAGCATGTCAAACTCGTGGCCTGCGGGCCGCATGCCTTGTTTATTTGGCCCGTGTTAGCCTTTGAGTTTGATATGCTTGTTCTACAATAGTAAAAGTTACCGTTATACCACTTTGACAGTTGAGAAAACTAAGGCTCAGAAAGGTTAAAATTTCTTGCCCATGATCACACCGCTTAGTGACCTTGCCTTTTACCCTGTCTGTTTTTAACTTGACTTCAGAGCCCACTAGAGCCTCTGCCCAAAAGAAGGTGAATGCTTACTGGTTTACCCTTCAAGTTCCCACAGCCTAAAGGTAAAGACTTTAGGTATTGTGGTAGCCTGTTTAAAATAGAACCTTTTATTTCACAAGGTGGCTCTTCCTAAAATGCTGACATGTACTATGAGGTTAGGTCTGTGGTGGCTGCATCTGTACTGCACATGGAAAGACTTTTCTTTTCCCCTTGTCATTATTCCCTAAACAAATGCAGTATAACAACTACTTACATAGCACTTACATTGTATTAGGTATTATAAGTAACCTAGAGATGATTTAAAGTACAAGGGAGGATGTGCACAGATATATGCAAATACTATACCATCCTATATAATAAGAGAGGAATATGCTAATTATTCGTTACACCTTGAGGCGTAACGACCAACCATGTGTAACGACCAGATCACGGATCTGCAGGAGGGTGGGGCAGTAAACTACAAGCAGGCGGCGAAAAGCTACAGGTGGGGGCAGGGCAGCAAGCTATGAGGGGAGCCAGGGGAGGGAGGCAGGGGAAGCTACAGGAGGGTGGCAGAGAGCTGCTGGCTCATGGATTTGTGCGCAGGGATACTGGTGTTATATAAAGGACTTGAGTATCCATGAATTTTGGTATCTCAGGGGGAAGGGCTTCTAGAAGCAATTCCCTTTGGATACAGAGGGACCACTATACTTTTAAGCTTGTACACACTATATGCAATAAAGATAAAATAACTGATGCTAATGGCAATGTTACTATAACAAATATAAATGGCAAATAATTACAACAATAGGATTTGTAAGCCCCAGATAATTTCTTAACAGAAGAGTGAGAAAATGCAAAAATCCAAGAAATCTTAACTCTGCAATTTCCACTTACTGTCACCAGTGTGTGGGTGGGAAATCTTTTATCTTCCAGAAAGTGACATTGTGGCCTGAGTAACTTGAAATGTTAAGGCAGTGAACTGTTAACCACCTGGAAATATCCAGAGCATTCTTTCCAAAGGAGAACACTCTGCAACTAGCTAGTGTGCACTCAGTAGTCTAAGAGGTGAAAAAACGTTCACTCAACCACAATATAACATGGGGATTCTAGGAGAGCAAGAGAAGGCCATCAACTTTGACTTCGAATCCCTCCCCCAAAATAAATGGAGAAAAAGTCAGCAAATATGGAGTTTAGAACTGGAATGTAAATATAGATGAACTCTGTTGAAATACCAAGGTAGTTGCAAGAAGGTGGTCATTTTTTAAGAAAAGCCAATAGAATAAAAAAGACCTGAGATGATTTTCACTCATTTTTGTTTGTTTGTTTCTATTATGCTATCATAAAGGGCTTGAAATATCACAACATGTTATGAGGATGGAGTTAGTACTATTAGCATTTCATAAACAATCCTTTCCATCAAAATCCAGAAATTCATGGATAGCTAGAAGCTAATTAAGTGGCAAAACAGTAATTTAAATTTATGTTTGCAGATTTGAACCTTCAACTCTTTCTATAAATATTTTCACCCTAGGGTGAGAACCCTATGAAGTGGACACCAGTGGCTCTTAGCTATGAACAGCCTCAAGGTTGTTGTTTTGGTTTTTGGTTTTTAAATTCACATGGGTAGATCACATTAGTACATGTCTCAAGGTTTCCTTAGTAAAATGATTCCCTACTAAGGGATTAAATTAATGAGTTCATTCACTATGGACCAGTGACCTGCGTGACCCTACTTTATTAGTCATTACATGGGAAAGATACTCTGCTTCAGACACACGCAAAAAGTCACTTGGCTTAGTGGGTGAATCAAATGAGCTTGGTGAGGTTTCAGGTTATTGTTCTAGTGGTAGCAAAGTTTTTAGAGGTAGATCTCAGAAGCAGAAAGGGAAGAGTAAGGTTTTCTTCTCTGAAGGACCCCAGAAGATACGATTTTTCTAAAGGTCATGATTAATACAGGATCAGCAGTGTGAAGATATTCAGTAGCATGAGCTGTCCAGTGAGAGGATGTGCCTGCTCTTTCTGGTCCTTCTCCTTTGGGTCCCTGCCCTTTCTAACCTCCACAAGCATAGTGGAAAGAACACTGACTTCAGAGTGAGAGCTGGCTCTAATCCTGGCTCACCCTGAGCCCCAGGGTCCTTCATGCAGAAAATCTAGGTGGATTTAGGGAAGTTTTTGCTGACTCCCTTCACCAGCTTACATCCTGTTGCTATGACCTCACAGAACCCTCATTCCCTTGTGATGGAAAACGTGGGCAGGGACTATCCCCTGTTGCTGTGTATCCCTAACACTGACCACTACAGTGGGGACAAAGAAGTGTTCAAAATAGAACTCGCTTACATGAATTTACATGACCCAGGCAGGCAATGGAGATGTAATGTGAAGTAGGAAAAACATTGGCCCTGTAGCGAACTAAACTGAAAAATACAGGCCTACCTGAAGGACATTGAAATCCAGATTTTTAAACATCATTAAATAGTGGTCAAAATCACATTTATCTAAGCATTCAGCCTGCTGCATCAAATTTATTTTAAATTTAATTAAGAAAAAGTGTGCCTTTTTAGTTCCATTCAATGTACAATTACCAATCACTTAAAAAATGTATGGGGTAATAGAGGAATGATAGGTAAGGAAAATTCACCAGACAAAAATCTTGTGATCTTATATCTCCCTTGAAGATTGTGATCCTAATCCAGTACTGGTATTGGAGATATATATATATATATATATATCTTCAGAATTATCTCATCTGACAAATTTTGGAGATATATATATATATATATATATATATATATATATATCTTCAGAATTATCTCATCTGACAAATTTTGGATTTCATGGTGAATGAAACAGAAACTCACCAAAATTATACAAATTATTCAGGAGTCATTTGTTCTAAATTTAGCATTATTAAACTTCATAATACTCCACTGCTCCTATTATTATTATTATTATCGATTTACATTTTTCCCCAGTCAAGTCTGGTATATATTCATAAATGGTCTTATTAACAGTTGCCCATCAGAAAAGCAAGTATCCTGATGCTTAGAGAGGGAGCGTTTCCCAAGTATCATCATGCATAGAAGCCCAGGGAAATTTTACCAAGTGGCTGTTTCTTAGGTAGTTAAAATCACAGTGACCAACCCGGAGCATGACAGAGGAAGAGCTACCTGAAATAACAAGGGGTGGAGGGTCCCCATTCCCATCAGCCTCACCTCCTTGAACTTGGAAAGTCCCAGTCATCTCCCCCCAAGCTTTGGACCCTGATGATCAAGGTGTGAGTTCCAGCTCTGCCATTTAGGACTTTGGGTAATTTGGTGAATGACTTCACTTATAACCTAGAGAAACTTTCTTTCCAAAGGATCGTTTTGAGCATTCAGTGAGACTTTCTGCAAAGGGCTGATACACAAGATGCAACTTTAAATATTCCTTTCCTCTGTAGGGCCATCAAACCCATCATTAAGGCTATTACCTGGCCTTTTCTTGACCAAATGTTTCAACATTTATTAGGCTTAATTTCCAAATCTTATAAACTTTTAAAATTATTCTTAATAATATATTTGTTTAACATTTCCACTCAGCAAAATACTACCATAAACCAAACATAGAGAATGTCTGATCAGTGGGCAGAGATTAATTGCTCAATTATTATGTTCCCACATGTTTTATAGCCTCTATTTCTCAAAAGAGTTCAGATTTGAATTTATAATGTAGGGTCATTAAACCACATTTGAAAGCTAATTGATAATATATAATCTCAGCAACATTCTTTTTGCCTTCTGCATAATTAATGAAGCTCAGAGCATTATATCTTCCAATTAAGTGTTGGTTATATTCCTTGCTTCCATATATCATCAGTTCCTATCATTGGCCTTTTTTTTTTTTTTGTAATTTCAAAAATTTTACTGGAAATTGGTATATCCTGATTCTCCACCAAAATAAATATAACCTGCTATTAAGAATAACGTGTTGTGGCTAGGTTTTATTATCTATAGCTATTGGGCCTCTTAAAAATAAGACACACAATTGTCCCTTCTTTAAAAAACATTATAAATCCCTCAATCTTGCTGTCAGTATTCATCCTTTACTTTTAGTGTGGCCAATAAGAAATCATCCAAGAGAGAAAAGGCTCACCCTATCTGCACAGCCGCCTTAATTCTATTCCCTGGGCCCAGAATTCAACTCAGTACAGCCAATTCCTGACTGACTCTCTTCTTGAATCCTGCCTCCTTCTTTTCCCTCTTAAGTCAGTCCCTCACCTCTCACCCACTCACCACCCCACCACCCACAGTCTGCCCAGCTGTCTTTTTCAAGTTTCTTATTATTCTGAGTTCTATTGCATTTTGACAAGTCACCGATTGCCTGCATTTATATTGTTCAAAATTCTTTTTTTATCTTATTCATATCGACGCTACAAATTTAAGGTGGACATCTTATAAGTGTGGGTGTAAAACATCAATTAAATGAAGTTATACAAAAATGTTTCTGGTAAATGCTTAATAAATATTGCCTACTGTTTTTAGTTTTAGTTTTATCATAAATTCATTTGTAATTAGGCTAATAGCATGAGCACTGAAATTTAGTAATTAATTCCCTAATATATTTTATATCTAGTACAGCTTAATATTTTATGTATTAGATTTAAGTCTATAAATTATTTAAAGGGTATCATGCCTTCTATGTCTCTGTATCTCCTAAGTAGAAATAGTGAAAATTATACTAGCAATAGTCTGTTATATCATGACATCATTACAGCAATCTTCTAGGGTTAGATTAGCATACCATTTGATAGATTAAGAAGCTGAAATGTACATAGCTTATAATGACAGAATCACAATTCAACATTAGATAATGTAACCACAAAGCCAGTTCTCTTAACCGCTGTGACAATACAAAGTTGACCCATGAACAACAGGGGGGTTAGAGACACACAACTTTTCCAAAACTCTATTTACTGAGTGGTTAAAATCCATGTCTAACTTTGGATTCCCCCAAAACTTAACTTGTCTCTTAGTAACTATGGGGGATTTGTTCCAGGACCTCCTGCAGATAACTAAATGGGAAGATGCCCACGTTCCCTGTAAAATGACATATACCTCAATGCATGCAGTTGACCCTTCATATCTACAGACTCTCAACCTCAGATTGAAAACAGCGTTGGTATTGGTTGAAAAAAAATCCATATATAAGAGGGCCCAGGCCTTTAGAACCCATGTTGTTCAAGGGACAACTGTACTACCTAAACTATATATCGTAATGCCCTTCTATAATAAGCATCTAAAAGGCTTATTGTCTTGATTGTCTCATTTGTTTCTTCTCTCTTGCAGATGGACCCCCACGAGAACATCTTACTGAGCACTCTTGAGATAAAAAATGAAATGGCCACATCTGAGGCTGTGATGGGACTTGGAGACCCCAGGAGCACAATGCTGGCGTACGATGCATCCAACATCCAGTATCGGAAAGCCGGGCTGCCCAGGCATACTTTTGGCCGAAATGCCCTGGAACGACACGTGGCACAGAAGAAAAGCCGCCTGCGTCGACGCGCCTCCCAACTGAAAATCACCATCCCCGACTTGACTGATGTGAATGCCATAGACCGGTGGTCCCGCATATTCTTCCCAGTGGTTTTTTCCTTCTTCAACATCGTCTATTGGCTTTACTATGTGAACTAAAACATAGCCTCCCTCGGGAAGCAAGGACTAGATGCCTCCTCAAACTAGTTGTACAGCCTGACGTAGGACTTGGAAAACACATCAATCCAGGACAAAAGTGATGCTAAAATACCTTAGTTGCTGGCCTATCCTGTGGTCCATTTCATACCATTTGGGTTGCTTCTGCTAAGTAATGAGTACACGAAGGGCCTTGTGATTATCTAGTTAAAATGCAAGTGATTTGTACACATGCTGGCAAGACTGAGTCTTGAGTGTTCCACTTTATCTGCTTAGTGTGCAGCTGACACGGAGGGGAATTATTTAGAAGATATTCTTAGAAGGCTCGATAGCACTATCAGTCATTTCTCTGAGAAGTCATATCCAGGTATTCCCATCTTCCTTCCTAAGGGTGGCATGCTGCTGAGATGGCATCATGCTTAGGAAACATTATCCTCAATGCCATGCAAACATGCTTACGGAAGATGGTCTTTGCCCATCTTATTAAGGCGATAATGGTGCCCTGGGATGAAAATTCCCACTGGATTCTAGAAGGTTGTCATGTTCAAACAAGATGGGGGGAGTCAAGAAGCTAAGTTGGCCAGTTTCAGATTGCTTGAGCACTGGGAATCAACTATGACGTCTTCCATTTTGGCATGTAGAGCCCAGGAGAATTCTAAACGTTATCATGCATGATGACCAAAGAAACTTTTCTAAAACTCTATTTATTAGATGGTTAAAAGAAGAGTTAAAAACCCAGAGCAGAGTGGGAAATCCAGAAATGACTGTTGGAACAAAATTGAAGCAAGCAAGCATCATGACCCTTATCAACCCACACAGCATCTGGGCTATTCATATTATGGTCAGTGGCAAAGGTAGAATGAGAGATTTTTTTTTGTTCCAACTTCACAAGCTTCTGACAGCATGCCTATAGAGGTTTATATAGTTTACTTAATTAAAAGACACCCACAAAAGAGAAAAGTTAGCCAAAGTAGCATCACCTTAGATCCAGGTTAGATTGAGAGTTATCAAATATATGAATATAAAGCATAAACAGGTCGCTGTTCTCACGCAACATCAGCTGTCTCTGCAACATTTTCCCCTATGAGTTCATTTCTGACTTTAATAGAGTATTTCCAAAGAAGGGTTTGTTCACTCCTTTACAGAATTAATGTTCCTTCCAGCTTTTCTTGCTTCTGAATTTCTGATTATATTCTTAGAAGACAGAAAAAGTAAGGCTTTGGAGAGATTTAGTGAACTCCATTTCCTTATGTGCAATGAAATTCACCTTGCTATTTTTCATAGCAAACAATACTTCAAAGATTATGTGCACAAGTGGAGTTAGTTAGTGGGTTTATTAGGTTTTATTTTCTTAAGATTGCTTTCATTGTGTATGTTGCAATCTCCCCAATCAAGGAAAATATGATAAGAGTGGAAAATAGGATAACAAAGCCACATTAACTGATGAAGGATATGGACCTCAGTTGATACTTCAGAAAAATGTCTAACTGATAATCAGGTAGGCATGATGTATTGTTTTATTCCAGTTTTAAATTGTCATTGTAATTCATTCTATAATTGGACATATGAATTTATATGTTGGATAGTAAGAAGAATAAGCTAATATATTTTTATTTCTATTCATATGAGATTTATATTTTGTTTTTTTCATTGAGAAAATAGTGAACTGCTTCATTTTCCTTAAAGTTTGATTTGACTGAACTTTTTCTTGGAGCATGACTTTGCTATGTCTATTTAAAAAACAAAAACACTTCTTTTCAGAGTAACATTTCCTAATTTTGCATAATAGCCATGACCATTATCTGCCTGTGGATAAATGTTACGCTTTTTCCCCCGATGATTTATTTGGCTGCTTGGAATAGAGTGGGTCCTATTGTCCTTCTATTCCAAGTATCTGAGAGGAAGAAGAAAAAAAAGTTTGGTACTTAGCCTTCTGAATTTGGCTCACAATTGGATGGTATTTTTCTCCCCACCTGTATCAGGGACTGTGGCCCTTATTTCTTGATTATACACTTGAACACCTCTGAGTATGACCTGTGGGCAGAACCCAAACAAGGTTCCATCCATGGGCTCAGAGTAGAGATACTTCAAGTTTCTCCAGGGACACACTTCCACCTAGGCAGCAATCTGGGGGCACCACACTAATAGAAGTGCCTGCCCCTTGTCACCAGTCTGAATAGCATATACCAGGAAGGAGTATATTAATAACTCAGGTGCACAACTCCAAAATGCCATTCTGGAATGGTTTTTCTAGAGACAACCCTGAGCCCAAGTCAAGAAGTGGGCTCTTATTTGTAATTATTGTAAAAGCCATAAAAATCCTTGGTATTGTCACATAACAAATATTTGATATCCGAAGAAGTCAACCGAGTAATCTAGGTTGGAGTGGAGAGAAGCAACCTCGCAGCATGAGCGTCAAAACCATATAACCAGGGATTCATTTCTACCCCCAGTGATAAGCAGAAACTGGAAAAGAAGAAAGGATGGAACCTGGAACAGATACCCTAGAACAGATCCATGTGTTGGCATTCAATAACCACGTAGTTAGGAAACAACTGACTCATCTTGCCCAGAGGTAATAAATGGTAGATATAGAATTTATTCTTTAACTGTATGTTTACTGTGGTTGAATTGGTTTGAGAGGAGGGGGTCGGGGAAGGGTGTTAGATCTTATGAGTCCACAAAGACCAGTCAGCTTGATATTCAGTGGTTAAAATTAGGGACCACAAAAGTCTGTTTTGGCAATTCTGATATGCTATTACTATCAGCTTATACATTTATGTACAGGTTTTTTACATTATAAAACAGCCAGATAGCCAGCGATTAAGGTGTTTTTTCATCTTTGTGATATTCATAGGCGAATTCTGACTCTAAAATTCATAATCGAAATGAAATCTTTGATCTCAATCTGTATATATATACATATTGTACATGACTGCTAGTAGGTATGAAATGCATTTTCAGAACTGAAAACTCATGCAACATCATCATGTGTTTGCATAGGGAATGTTACAGTTCTTTCCACTACAGTTTACTAACGGGAAAGACATATGATAAGCAGTGCCGTCTAGACCTTTCCTCTTCTCATTTCTTCAAAAGCAGTGCTTGATTAAAAAAAAATGATTAAATAAATAAATAAATAAATAAATAATGGTTTATGAACCAAAAGACTTTACATTGTAGCTTTAGTAACAAACAAACAAAAATATCTGTCCGCTTAAAAAAGCACAACACATAGAGAAAGTTCAGTAGAAAGCATAAAGGAGAAATGAATCATGCTTCTTTTAAGCCAGACCTGCATTAAATTGGCAACTCACCCAATTTTCATTTTCTATAGATAACTGTGTTCCAGTCTTATGATTAACTTCATACTCAACAACAAAAACAACCAAGCAATCAACAAACAACAGGTCATACAACAGTGTACATGTATATATGTGTATATAGAGATCCATATAAACATACATGCATAAATATGCATTCATACATTGGAAAACAAAAGGAATAAGCTAATATCTTTTATTTCCTTCTTTCAACCAGTGTATGAGTGATTTTAACTTGGCAACACAAATCGACATATTGAAACAAGTGATACAGGGTACTGAGCATTTCTCTATCAGCAAATAATGCCTACTGTTCTTAGGAACCATTGCACAATCCGACACTACAATAGTGCTGTACCTCAGAACATCGGAAACTCACTAGTTCTCGCATTGCTTGTCTACTTGCTCTTTTTCAAGGAAACAAATAACATTGTCCATTGGTCATTTAAAAACAAAAATGTCTTAAGGAAACAGAAAATGATTTTTAAAAATCCTTCCAGGAGGAGGAAAAAAAATAACTAAACCTCACCATGTTGGTTAGGGCAAATATCTCAACTGTAGCAACATGCCATTTTGCTAAGTGTACAGAGTCTACGTAATGTGAGCAACCATAACTTTCACTGAGTGTGTAAATATTAAAACGGATTTCTTAAATATTTTTAACTTCTAATTTGTATTTTATGGTAAGGCAGTGTGCAAATTATGTTCATGGCTTATGTTGATGTGTTATAATAGACTGTAAATAATTAAATATGCTGTAAATGAATAGTCTATAGATATAAATATTTCATTTTTTCTCAATTTTTATTTCTTTTTTACTAAGTACAGTTACTGCAGAGCCCCAACAGAGTAATTGAAACATTCTTTTTGCATAAATGGTTTGGGATCCCAGATAGAAGGGTTTCAGTTTAATAACACACACACACTTACACACTCACGAACATCTACACACACGTGCTCACTCACACACCTACACACACTCACTCATAGACTCATACATATCTACACACACACACTTGCTCACACACACATGCATCTACACACACATACACACACACACACACACATTCAAACACAATATTCTTTCCCTTGCCCACTCACTCCCACTCTTACTCCCTCTATGGGAAACACACAGTATTCATGTAGTGAATGTAACAAACCAAGAGATAGCCTTAGAAATGGCAATTGGGAAAAGCAGAAATCATCATAATTTACTTGAAAGGGTTTTTATGTGTCAGAATTCAAGAAACCAAAGGTTGTAACTTACATGTCAATTTTCAAAGAGTAAAAGTTTATATTGACAGCACTACAGGAAATAAAATTGCTTATGATGCATACCTGCTCCAGAAATTTGTTACACACAATACATCCTAGGACAATGGTCGGCAAACAGCGGCTCACGAGCCGCGGTTTGCCGCTCTGTTGACTGAGTCTGCCAACCACTGTCCTAGGAGACCTTTTTTGTTTTTATAATAGCTTTTTGTCCTTAGATAGTATTCTTTCTTTCAACCAAAGACTCCAGAATTATTAAAAAACAAAAAAGGAAAGAAAAAATGAAAAATGAGGGAAAATAAAAATAAAAAAAAGACACTGCTTTACACCAAAGGTATGAACACAATTTTCCAAGTACACTAGGAACATTGTCAAAAATAGTAAAAATCCAACATAATGCTAATTAAGAAACTACCCTAACGAAATCATTTAAGAAAAAAAATACATAAAAGCAGCAGTACTCTTAAATATCTGTTGTTATTTGGATAGGGAAGTAAAACATTTCTATAGATGTTTGCAAAATTGTGACATCAGATATTAATTTGCTTTGAGAAGTTCTTTCATGACAACTATAACCCAAAATGATGAAAAACAAAACTTTGTGTTTTTTAACTTTCAAAAGCAAATGCCTCTCTCCTGTCTCATGTCCACTAAGCTGACGCCCATATGTGTGTCCTTGCACTGTTTTTCCCTTTGAGATTCAGTGATTTGTGTTCAACCACATTCTTTTTTAACATAATTCAAAGCTGCAAATAATTTAAATTCCATAACACTTTTTATTTTTATTTGCATGTGTGTTTAAATAGTTTTGTTATGAATATTGTCCCTGCACAGTTCTGAATTGTCCTTTTATAAAAAGTGATATTCTAGTTCCTTCACAATGTAGTGACTATCCGCCTTACTATTTACCTTGTAGCCTTTCTTAATATGCACATAATGCAGATTTTCCAATGGCTAGGAAGTGCAAACACAAGTGGATATCATTGCATCTATTTTTCATGTCTTTCTAAAAACAGGACTACTAAAATCTCTGGGATACATGAGATAGTAACAAATGAGGATTATAAATGAGTAGCACATAAGAATTATTTTCTTGAATTTAAACTAATTACAGTCAGTTTCAGCATGTAAATATATAATAATGTTGGCTAGTGTGTAATTCTTGAACTAAGAAATATAAATAAAACTTGAAAGGATGCGTGTGTGTGTGGTTTCATTGGGTTCAGAAATTTTTTTCTCTATTAGTATGAGTCAGGTTGTAGAAGGAAGGCTTTTGTGAAGAGCAAGGAGAAGCTTGGGAACTTGGGACCAGCTGTTGGGCAGATTTGAATTTGCGCTCTGATTTATCATATATTAGGTATACTAGAAGACTGATGCACGAAATTCATGCAAGAGTAGGCCTTCCTTCCCCCGGCTGCCTGCACCTGCTTCCCTCTGGCACCCAGGACCCAGACTTCCCTCTGGCCACCAGCAGCAGCCCCAGCTTTGCCCAGAAGGTCATCCAGAAGGATGTCCAGTCTAATTAGCATATTACACTTATTATTATAGATGATTGTGCAGCTACTTAATCTCAGTATTCTTATCTATAAAGCAAAGATAAAATTGTAATGTACATCCTTCAAAGGGCTATTGTGAAGATGAAATGAAATAACCCGTAAGAAGTTCTTAACACAATACAAGACGTGATAAGTGGTGTGTAAACAGTAAGTGGTATTGTTCCTCTTGTTAAGTATCATCATTGCTAGAATATTCAGTATATACAGCATAAAAATCCTATTATGATCATGATTATTAAATGTTCTGGTAGGTTTGATATTTTATATTAAGGATAATTAGGAACTTGGCTTCAATTACGAAAACATGGTAAACATAAGGTGCTCATTCATTTAACACTCAACAGATATCTGCTGAAGACATTATGCTAAGTACCTTGCAAATTTAATATTCATCTAATCCTTACCATCTCCCTAAATCTTGAAGACACTCAAGATCAGAATGAACAAGAATCTTGCCCATGAGCATGAAAGAACTTGGATTTCTATCCAGGCTGGAGTGACCCCCAAATCCTGGCAATTTCTTTCCACCTCATCATTAAAAGTAAGTGACCAGGCTCATTTAATTCTCATTATTTTGGTCGTTTCTCAAGAAACATGTGCTGACAGCCCACCATCTGCCAAATCTCATGCTGGGTTTGGAAAGATAGAGGCCTAACCTGGATTATAGGGCAGCTCTCTAATGCATGGGAACTCTCCTGAGACTGGTGACTCTGTTGGTGACAAGCCTGGTGTCTTTCACTCTTAGTGAATTTAGAATGTCCAAGTAGCACCCCATTTGACTCTGTTAGCTTGAGCAAGGTGACCTGTCAGGATAAAATTGCCCAATAAAGTCAGGATTTACAGGAGATATCACTGCAAAGGGCTGACCACTGAAAACACTCACCTGTAGGAAGAGTGCCAACCCGGTTCTTCTCAATCTTACGATGTAAATTGCAAACTGTATAATCTAGAAGTGTAAAGTACATGTACATTTGACATCCTTCCTGCTACATTGTCAGCATATCTATCCAACAGAGAGAACAAATATGCTCCAACACCTGAGGGTGTGAGTATGAGCCTATGAGGGTGGGGGTGATGGTGAGAGGTCCATTGCTTACCTTGGGAAGAGAATATTCCTAGATATTTTCCCCAACACAAGAAGAGATCGATTGGTAATTGAAAAATTCTCCCACTCATATTCTAACTATAATTTCCTAAAGTGGAGCTTTCGATATCTTGCTCTCCTCTTACATTGGTTTGAATTCTGAAATAACGTGTGACATTTTTCATGCTGAATATTTCGCTAAGCCACAAAACCCACCTCCCAGGATAATACCAGTTTAGTGGAGAAAGTCCTCAGGAATGACAGTAGGCACAATCAGTCTGTAATCCTTGAGTTTTTAAAGCAGGCAGTAGCAAAATGACGTAAACCCATTTTTGTCCCTAAAATTGTGGTGTCAGAGCACTAGCCAATATGCAAGCCCTCTGCCACCCTACCCACTCCCCATGTCATTCACTCCTCGTGTCATCTTGAATCAAAGAATAATCTGGAGTGATGTTTCAGACAAGCCCCAGAATGATTAGGCTTCTTTGAACCAAGCCTGACTAAAAAAAAAAAAAAATGGAAGGATTTTTTTCACCTAGAGTTCTTTACGTGCTTAAAAACACACTTGGAAGGATCGAAGACTCTCTTGAGGTTGGCAACCTTTCAGAAGTGGCTTGCCAAATCTTTATTTATTCATTCTATTTTCTATTCCACTTGCCAGGAATTAATTTAAAATCTCTCTCTCTCTCTCTCTCTCTCTCTCTCTCTCTCTCTCTCTCTCTCTCTCTCTCTCTCTCTTTCTCCTCTTGATACATACAAAGTACAACATGATTAATAAATAAAAACTTTTTTAACTGTTTCAAAAGCCTTCATCTAAAATTGAATTACAGAGATCTTGCCAGTTTGAAGTAAGCTTTTCCCATTTCAACATTGGCAGATATTAAGGATGCTGGCTCCTGGCTCTGGTTCTTGTTCCAGGAGAAGTCTGAAAGCACTTGGGATGGCCCCTTTGGGAGCCCTGGTTTGGAGGGGACAGGAAAAGACAAATGCTCAGGGAGCTTCCCAAGTCCACACAGCATATGCAGAGCCCGGATGGGGCCTCCTGCTTCCAATCTCCTCTTCCCAGCTGTATTAGTCTGCATTCTCCAGAAAAACAGAGCCAATAGGATGTGTGGGTAAGTATAAAGAGAATTTAAGGATTTTGTTCATGCCATTTTGGAGGCTAGCATGTCCAAAATCTTCTGAGTGGACCAGCAGGCTGAAGACCAGAAAAGATCTCATTGTGGTTCAAGTCCAAAGGTTATCTGTTGGCCAAATTCCTTCTTGCTCAAAGGGGGTAAGCCTTTTGTTCCAGTCAGGCCTTCACTTGATTGGATGAGGCCCATCCACATTAGGGATGGCAATCTGCCTTACTCAAAGTCCATTGATTTAAATGTTAATCTCATCCAAAATTAGCCTTCTGGAAACATCTAGAATAATATTTGATTACATATCTGGGAATCATAGTCCAACCAAGTTGACATATAAAACTAACTAGCACCACAAGCCCATGTCCAGAAATCTAATCATGTCATGTCCCTTTATGAAACCAAAGTTTCTACTTTAGCCTAGGGAAAGCCTAAGTTGATAATGATACTCAAAGTCCTTTGTGATCTGTTTGTTGTTCATTTTTAATTTCTAGACTTTGTTTTCTTCATCCTGCCCTTGAATCCCAGGCTCCCACCAGGTTGAATTACTTTCAATTCCATGGGGACACTGTTCACTCCCTTGCCTCTAGCTTTTGCTCTTACTGTTTCTTCCTAAGACACTTTTCTTCATCCCCAAAACTCACTCCCTTATTAATTCCTATTCATATTTTCCAGGTAAAAGCTTAGACATTTCATTTGGGAGAGTTCTCCTAACTCCAAAAACTGATGATTAATTCCCAGCAGTCAGCACCCTGCTTAGCATGGCATCTGCTTAGTAACTGTTTGTTATATAACTGAATAAAGTCTACGTGTTCTGCAGAACCAAGAATAATCCTGAGTATGAGTAAGTGTAGTGTCAGGTGACAGCCTAAGCTATTTAACAATGGGTACTTTTGCTCATGAAACCAACATTCTCAGCACTCTCTGGGTTTTGCTCACACTTCTCAGGGTCCTTTGCTGATTTCTCATCTGCTTGACAACCTCTTCACACTGGAATGCCTCTAATTTATATCTTCATTCCACATTCCTTTCCTAAACTCCAGTCATTTTCTTGACATTATATTTTGGACAGCAAATGGACATCCCAAACTCAAAATGTTCATAATTGATCTTTCCCCCAAAGTGGGTGGCAACTTCAGTTACTCTGGCAAGAAAAACCCTGTAGTTATTTTTTTACTATTCTTTTCCTCTCACCTAGCATCTAATTCATCAGAAAAGCATCGTGGCTATAACTTCAAAATATATCTTGACTCCTTCTCACCCTCTTCCCTGCAACACCCTTGTCTGAGCCACCACAGGCTTCACCTAGACTATTCTGAGAACCTGGTCCTCTTGATGCCGCCCTATAGACTGTTCTCAGCACAGCAGCCAGACTGATCTTTTTAAAAGGTAAGTCAGTCGTGGAATTGCTCTGACCAACTCCCTAACTGGTGGCACCTTAGCCTTTGGGAGATTGGACCAGTGAATGCTTACTCTCATTTGTAATACTCTTACTATTAAGAGAAATTGCTAAGTCAAATTATATGGAACTTTCTGAGGCTTGAATGTACAGCATCACTTTGTCCTTGTCATCAGTAAACAAGAGTACCTGGTTTCCCACTTCTATCCAACATGGTTATAATTTTGTCTCATGTTAAAACATTTTCCAACTTATTAGCCATGAAAAACAGCCGTTTCATTTGGTATGTATTTGGTGGTTAGTGAGATCTATGCTTAGCGGTCACTGTCTAGAAATGGCAAGATTGAAAATAGACGCAGTTCTAGGATCTCTGGTTAAACAAAGTTGAACACAGTGAAATGACAGGCAGCTTACAATGGGACCAGTATTCCCGAATAATGTTTCCTGAAGGATGTAAGAAAATGTTTATTATTTCCAGTTACCTTTGGTTCAGTCCTTTGCTTTTCTTCTCCTACTAATGAATGACCAAGAACACAAACGCATATCTTTGTCAATGAGTGTCCTTCATTGTCCTTTTACCAATGATTATTTATTATGCATATATTATCTATATCTATAAAAGGCTAATATGCTAAGTGTCCCTCCACTCGTTCAAACAGTTGCTATGATGTGCACTAACCACCAGGGGACAGACGCTCAACCCAGGAGCTGCCGAGCTGCAGTGACTTGGGAGCAGCGGTTCTCAGGTGACGCACCCCAAAACCAGAGAGGAGGGAGCCCAATTCCTTATGGTGCTGGGCAATTCCACCTTCGGCCGTGGGTTATGTTGTTCCTGTGGCACTGTCGGCCCCAAATCTGGTTTGTTGCACCCTTGCATTTGTGTTCCACATCCTGTACAACAGCAGAATGCCTTCGTGCACTTCGGAACCCCTCGGGGGATGTCGGAGAGTTGGTTTCGGCCCGATCCCTGCAGGCCAGGCTGAGGGACCCCACCTGCTGGAGAGATCCCGCTCACTCTACAGACACTGGGGAGGGACCCTGTGGGAGGTTGGCTCCGGCCCATTTCCCCTCCCCCCCCCCAGTCCTGCCCCGCCAGCCACCTTCTAATTAATTTCTTTTCCCTGGGTCACTAGTAGGTATAAATTTAAGGACACTGAAATGTCCATCTAGGGTTTCTGAATAATGGAAGAAGCTGGGTAAATAGACAAGTTACTATCAAAATTATTTCAGAACAATTCCTATAAGCCTGAGGATTCTATCATCTCATTCCTTGAGGGAAATAAGTTACAAGATTTACAAATGTTGTCTTAACATAGAATAAAAGTTATGTTAGGGGATCCTTTGTAAGTTCTACAGTTCTAGAAGGCAGCATCTCTGATATCCCTCAAGAATATGTCTGAATTGGTATAGTGTCAGTTTTACCTTTTCTGAATGCTCGCACAGAATTTTTAGAGATGCAGAAAACTAAGACCAAGAACAGATTAAAAGCTAGGTCCCCTGGTACTTAATCCAGTGTGCTATCATTGCAGTGTGTCCTTTCCAATATAACCCAGCAATTATCTATACTAATGAAAGGGTAATATGCTAATTAGACCAGACATCCTTCCAAACAAAGCAACAGTGGTAGAGGCCAAGGCAGAGGCAGTTAGGGGGCGATCAGGCTGGCAGGGGAGGGCAATTAGGGGCAGGCAGAGGTGGTTAGGGGTGATCAGGCAGGCAGGCAGGCGAGCGGTTAGGAGCCAGTGTTCTCAGATTGCGAGAGGGATGTCCAACTGCTGGTTTAGGCCCAATCCCTGCAAAGGGGGGAGGGGTGGGGAAGGGGGGCAGAGCCTGGATTGGAGAGGGTACAGGCCGGGCTGAGGAACCCCCCCCCCCATGCACAAATTTCGTGCACCAGGCCTCTAGTAGATTATAATGACCAAATTTCAATCTAGCAATGGGGCATAGGGGTTGGGACCACATCTAACAAGAATCAAATTAATTCTTGAATTGCTACACCAGGGTTTTCCAAAATGTTGCCTGCTGGTGGGTCACTTGTATCTAAACCACTGGACGGGTCCCATTCCAGTGCTACCAAAGCATGGTTGCTGGGATTGGAACTTGAAGAAGCTCCATTTTTTAACAAGAACCCAGAGCTTATTCTGTTGCATAGTGTTTTCTAAGATAATCATTGCCTCTCTTTCTTTTTTGGGAAGGCATTAGGATGGGTTCAAATTTGATTTCAGCTTCTCATAGATATTGTTGTGATATTTATGTCTGCTTATTTTAATTCAGTTATTAATCTGAGGAGAGTGAGAGAAAGGAAAAAATGATGTGAGAGACTCAGGATGCAGAAACAAATTAACTATTAATGATCCAGGTGTGGGTGAACAGTATTCCACACTCACACAAAAAAAAAAAAAAAAACACAAAACAAAACACAGAGCATTCCTTATTTAAGAGGGCCTTCACTTAGCTGTTTTAATAAGAGCCAGTCAACTGAAAAACACCTTGGAACAAATCATAAAGAACACATTGTCTCATGCATAAATAATGCAGTGTCCTAAGAGGCGGGTGAATGCGCTTGCAGCCAGACAGGTCTGGGTCTGAATCCCAACTCCTCTCCTATTAGCCATGCAGCCTTGCTTGAACAGTTTAAACATTCTAATCCTCAGTTTCATTATCTGTCAAGTGAAGCTCATACTTTAGTCTTCTTTATAAATTTGTAAATATTTTTAAAGTCCCTCACATTCAGTTGACACTCAGTCAAGCACAAGATGAAAATGAGTAATTGAAAATGTAGACTATGACCAATGCCCAAGAATGCGGTGTGACAGACTTACTGGGTCTCATAACTGGTTTAATATAGGACCATCCAAATGGACTGTTTATGGTTTTATTGACTTGAGAGATAGAAACAAACAAACAAACAAGAACACACCTCAATTCTTTCCTCATCTCAGATAAGGTGTAAGAAACAAAGAAACAAGCGCTTAGCTGCAGATTGTTTTAATCTTTTGTATTACTAACACTTCCTTTCACTGTGAGAGATAAGTCCATTGATCTACTGAAAAGGAAGGCACTATTCCTAATGAGTGGGACCTGTGAGTGAATAAAACAGCAAGAAACAAGCTTCTACCTCTGATGTCATGAGTACAGAGGAGAAGGCCAGGGAAATACTTTGCTTTGCATGACAGCAGTAGAAGAAGTTACTCTCAGAAGGTTGAGTTCTCATTCTGGAAGGAAGCCCTACAATGCACCGCTTATTCATATGAAGCTACGGGACCCAACTCAACTCCTTCACTTGCTACCTTTGAATAAACAAATGAAATGGGCCCTGTTTCATGTGTTCAGGTGGGACTACCAATCAAGGTACCTCACATTCCCAAACTCCAGAGTGGACTTTGTGATTTAATCAGCCAATCCTCCTAAACTCAGTACTGGGGTAGGCATGTCACCCCCAGGCCATGTGGAGTCCTTTCAGTGAGACAACATTGATCTGAGAAGTTGAGCAAGAAAAACTGTAACCAGCTGACTATGTCCTCCCAACCCCTGATTCTGACAGCTAACTCAGTGGTTTTCAGCAATGGTTTTAAGGTTTTAAGTAAATGCTCCAAGACATTATAATTGCTGCCATGATTGTTGTTGTTCTTATGTTGGTATGAAACTATGAATGTCATAACTCTGCATTTTATCCCACTAATTTTGACCTGACCCTGGAAGACGCATACCGGCAGGCATATGTATTCTCCTGATTCTGAAGTCTGGGTGAGCTTCAGAGCATGCAGTCAGTTGCAAAGGCCATAAATGAGACTGGCTTGCTGAGAAAGAGCCTGCCAGGGATGCTGCTACAAGCATATTGTGTGAGCAGCTGGCCTCAGCAGCCCTGAGAATCTACCGAAAAA
Organism: Corynorhinus townsendii; assembly: GCA_026230045.1. Classification (NCBI taxonomy): domain Eukaryota; kingdom Metazoa; phylum Chordata; class Mammalia; order Chiroptera; family Vespertilionidae; genus Corynorhinus; species Corynorhinus townsendii. The sequence continues at coordinate 159,031,014 of JAPDVU010000006.1, read as the reverse complement.
AGAAGGTAGAGAAATAGATTTGCAAGCAACAGTTTGGGATCAAGGGGGTCCAGAAGGCATGGCCTTTCCACGTATCCCTACTGCCTTTGGGAAGCTTCCTGAAGAGAGATGTTTCAGCCCATCTATCTGCTGGAATGGAGTTAGGGGTTTGCTGTAAAGCCCATCTACAGTTTGAATGAGATTTATCTTATTCCAAACTCAAATATGATTTACTCAGTGGTTGGATCTCCTCCATTGAACAGGCTGTGCAACCTCCTTGCTTGCCAGGCCAAGTGGAGGGCTACCAGGCTGCTTTTTCTTCTGCCTCCACCCCTTCCAGCCTTGAACCTCTTTCAATCAAAAGTGATCACCTAGGCCAGTGGTCGGCAAACCGCAGCTCTGTTGACGGATGAGTTTGCCAGCCACTGTCATATACTACCCTTTACCTCTTTGCATACAATATGCCACAATTGCCTAATCCTCACAGCTTCCAACAACACGGTAACATTTAGTCTAGTCCAGTGGTCTGCAAACTCATTAGTCAACAGAGCAGCAAACCTCGAGCCGCGGTTTGCCGACCACTGACCTAGGCCTAGCCAGTAGTCCTCAGAGGTATTTAGATTGCAAGACAGAATGACAACAGAGAGAGTAACTTTTAAAATCAGATAAACCTGGTTTTTTCCCCTGGCCCAAATGTATTTGATCAGGGGACCCCTTCTGACAATTGTCAGAGAGAATGGGGTTGAGTTGTTGACCCAAAAGTTTTCTATTATCACACCCTATAATGGTTTCTCATTCTTATCTTTCTTCTTCATAATAGTAGCCCAAATTTTTTTTCTCTCTAAGCATTTAAAAGAATCAATTCTGTCAGTCTCAACCCTTTCAAGTACAAAATGAGGGTTTCTGCCAAGGAAAGCCAAGAGATGGGAAAGAGTCTGTAGCCTTTGGGGGGTGGTTGGAGGGGGGGGGGGGGGGCGCAACCACAGTGCCTGCATATTGTGATGAAGCTCAGACACCAAGCAAGTGAATGAGGTCTATATATCCCATGGCGTTCCTGATGGACAGAAATCCAGTTCATTTGCTTCTGTAGTCTGGATGTTCACACATTAAAGACACTGCTATTAGTCTGTCTCAGAGCAGTGTCCAAATAATGTAATAACATTTCACAGTTATTAGCCTTTTCTAAGTTATTGCACTTTGCTCAATCCTGGCAAGAAGCCCATGTCCTGGAGCAGAACTCAACTTTTAAACACTGTAGTGTTTGTCCTATTTTAAATAATGGATCTGCCAATGGAGACAGAGGAATTTTACAATCCTTAAAGAATTATTCACTTATCTAATTTAAATGTAAGGGGTTTTATGCTCTTGGCTGATTAAATCAAAGTCAGGGCAGTAATTTCTCTACAAGTGTCAGAAGAAACAGTGAAACCACATTTCTGTCTTTTGAGTTCACTGGTCTATGAGGTTCCCGTAATCCAAAAGGAAACTGTTCAGCATAATAGAAGATTATAGCTGTACAAGTTACCTTGAGGCGTATGTTTGTGAGGAATGAAGGGAGCTTGTACCACATAGTAAAGGGATAACATCTATTATCCTAAATACCTTGTTATGGCCCATAATGACATTTGGCCTCTTCTCAATGGCCTACTTAGATCCAATCATATCTGGATAATATTGGAAAAAGTCATTTACCTTTACTTACTCTTTTATTCTTGAATCTCAAAGAAGCATTGGACAATAGAGCAGTACTCTCTGTAAAATATTGAGTTTCTCTCAAGAAATGTCATGTGCCCAACTAGAGACATCAGCTCTTCCTCACTGTCTTATAAGACATGTCTGGTCAGAGCCTAGAAAAGCTACCCTTTCACATTGCTGACCCACAGTGACCCATAGGAATTGAGCCACAGAGATGGATCCAGTTAATCTAGGTCAACCAAACGGACAGGCACTCCAGGAGCTTCTGGTACCTGGAGGGACAGCTGTGTACGTGTTGGTGAGTGGATAGAAAGTTGCTCTTTAAGAGGGAAGAATTAAACAAATGTCTGGAAGATACAAGTGTTGAGGGAAAAGGGGGAAAGCAGAGAAAGTCCCTATGTTCCTGGCAGCTATCTTCATGAGGTATGGTTGCAGTTACTAAGATTTTTTTACAAGATACCTAGGTTCCTCACAATACACCTTGCTGTATTCAGCTTGAGTCAGTTTCTATTTCTTGCTATTTTCAGCTTGAGAATTTCCTATTTATGCAGCTTGATTGAGAGATGTTAACATATTAACTGCAGATTCATTAGAATAAAAGAACAGAAATGTACTATGGGTCAAATCAGGTGTCCTCACTCAAAATAACTACAGACAGAACTGGTAACCATAGCCAAAGGTTTTCACTGAAATAGTCAAATTTTACCTCCCTACTTTTTTATATAAGAAAATTCCTTTTACAGATAAGAAAAGGGAGGCTCAAGAAGGTTAAATAACTTCTCCATAACAGCATAAATCATATTTGACAGAAACAGAACTAGCCTGGAGTCTTCTGATTTCCACACTCCTGCCTGTGCCATGGCAGGTGAAGCTGACCATCTCATTAGTTATAATTGACAATCAAGATCTCCAACAATGTCCTCATTGTTCCCAGCTAAACCAATCACTAGCGTAGGTGGATTCAGGTGGTTGCTCATTCTCTGGGCCTCAGTCTTCTTTTCGAAAATGCACGCAAGGCGGTGGTGAAGATTTTCGATAAAGAGAAAGGACCCAGCAAGTATCTGGAATCTGAATACGTTTTACCAAATATACTTCCATTACAATATGGAACTACCCATTCCAAGTAAATGAAGCAAGAGAGGCAGACTCAGCGGTGTCTGCCTCCTGCTCTGCAACCTTCAGATGCCTCTAACCAGCCAAGTGACCCACCCACAGAGCAGTTAAGCGCTTAAGCCTTAAGCAGGGCTGCTCGCTACCTAATAGTGAGTGGGTGTTATGCCTCTCTAGACTCTGCATTTTATTGTTTTACCTGTGAGGCCTTCACTTAGCCATATTTCATTTTTCTTTTAGATACGTTTTTATCGATTTCAGAGAATGGAAGGGAGAGGGAGAGAGAGATAGAAACATCAATGATAAGAGAGAATCATCAAGCGGCTGCCTCCTGCACACCCCCAGTGGGGATCCAGACATAACCCTGGACGTGTACCCTGACCAGGAATCAAACTGTGACGTTCCACCGCTGAGCCACACCAGCAGAGCTTAGCCATATTTTTTTTTCACTGCTCCTCCCTTTTGAATGCTGGCTGGGGGAGGGTAAATGAGTGGAATTCCTAGTTTCTGCTGCTGCTTGCTGTGCATAGCCTGACATGGGTTTGGACCCTGTTCTAGATGAATTTCTGCTCAGAGGGACCAAGCAGGACTCTACTCCTGAGCTGCCCAATTGTTTCACTGAGTACTTTTATTGATTCAACTCTAGGTGAGTTCCTTTCATGAGTACATTTCTATTCCTACTAAACTTTCTTATAGTGTCTTCTCTTCCTTTATTTTGCTTAGTCACATTCTGATCACTTTCAATCCCCTGGAGGGATTGGAGGGATTTTCTCTGACATTTTGGGACATTTTCCCTTTGATCTCCCCTAAGTACAGTATGAACAAATGTATACCAGGAAAGCATTAAAAACCTGCCCGTTCTCTACCGTCTTTTGCTCCCTCTCTATAAATTGCTTGGCTGTTTTTGTTTTGTTTCTCCAGCAGTAACAATTCCCAATTTGTCGACGACCTTCGTTTTATTTCTTCTCTCTCGCGCGCTGTAAAACATTGAGAACACTTTGTACAAGAGACGCTGGATAAAAATAAGTGGAATGGTATCGACATGAACAGCGCAGCCACATTCGTCCTGGGCGCATATGTGCAAAAGTGGAAGTACTTAATCTCTTCAGATCTGAGTTCATCCTCAAACCCTTGTGTAGGAACTAAGGAACATCAGGAAGGGGTGACTGAGGAGGCACTCTGTTTACTGCGTTCTCATGATTTCTCAACAGGGCGGCATTATCCCCTCCCACAAAGAGGAAGGCAGAGTTGTAGTGTTATGTTATTTATTTATTTTTATTTTTTGGAAAGATAAATCTGAGACAGCCAGGGTTTGTTGTGAAGCGGTTAAAAAGATCTGCTCAGTTCTGGTCTCAATGCTGCATCATAGCCAGACCTGGAGAAAGCACCCCATTGGTTGGGTTTGTGCTGGGAAGGAGTGCCAGGCACACTGACCTTGAGCCCAACCTGAGAACTGGATCTCAGATGGAAACCTTAAAAGAAGAAATTCATCAAATAATGTCAAATGTTATTAAGTCTGTGTGTGACCCCCACGGAGTCTTAAACTTGGTGTCCAAGGTCATAGTTCTCTTGTTTGGGGGAAATCTGTCATTGAAACATTCTTAGTTTTTCAAAGTCAGGCTGAGAGACTATCCTGAAGGAAGAGGTAGGGATGGGAGGAGCCTAGAGTCTGTCTTCACAGGTGGCAGGGTTTCACTCACATGAATTATTTGATTCTTAGTTGTGCTTCCTCTGTCTCCAGAGCACCCTGGGCAGCATCAGGGGTAAGGAGGGCGTGGTGTATGCACATCTGCAAACACGTGGCAGGGAAGGCAGAGGAGAAGGAGGTACCCCCAAGAACAGTGGACCCTGGAGCAGTCTACTGAGATCCGTTAGAAAGGTTGAAGTTTTCCTTTCTGCATTGCAATTCCTGTGTGTTCTACTTAAGTCTTTAGCAACGTTCGGTTAAACACCATCACCTGGTGTCAGTCTTGCTTGTGGGGAAGATGATGTGTGTTTGGGTCATGGGTGGGGTCAAGCAGGCTGGAAATGGGGTCCTCAGTGCCGGGAGAGGCGTCAGAGCAGGAACAGAGCACAGAGTGCTAGGAAACAAGAGATAGTCATAGTAGATGTTAGCAATACATGGGAGTGGGCAAAAGTAGATTTACAGTTGTTTGCGTGGAAAATAATACAATAATTAATGAATAATAATACATGAATAGACTGTTACACATACAACTGGAAACCTTTTTGCCCCACCTTGTACTGTCACTGCCAAAGGATTTGTTGAGCTGCTTTCAAGGAATGGGGGTGGGGAGAGGGAGAAACTGATCGACTGTCTGCAGCTGTGTAGGATGGGGCCCAGACTGCGTTAGTAGACTATTGAAAAATGCAGCTGCTGGAGAAAGGAAGACTTCTAGATTCTACATGCAAAGTCCTTTATTGGTGTGGCATTGGGTTTCTTCAGCCCACCTTTACTCTTAGTGATATATTACTCTTCCTCTTTTACTCGTCTGATAATCTGCATACCTGCAGTCTCACCTTTAAGCAGAATGTTTATCTGTTTCTGCCTGTATTTCTATGGCAATGTTTGGATCCCAGATCCAGTAAGTTGAATCTCTTGGGGAGAAATTCAAAGAAGAAAATGAGGAGGACTGGTGGAAGAAAGGAAGGAAAAGTAAAGGAGGCGATGGGGCAGATGGGGAGGTGGAGGAGAGTGTAGTAGGTTGAACAATTGCTTAAGCTAAACGTTGCAGCACTGATTCACTTAGGATCTTCCAGAGCTAGGACATCACCGTCATCTCATTTAATCCATTGTCACCAATTGTCACATGTCAGTGATGTGATCCTGGGAGATGACTTTTATATTTGGCTGCCTTATTATCTGGAACCCAGTGGGAACGAACTCGAACTATCACCCCAAAGGGTCATGTCACTGTCAGACAAGTCAGGGCACACAGAAATGGGCACAGGGAAATGTGCCTTCACTGTACATGTCTACCTGGTGCAGGCACTCGCTCATGCACAGTGACATGGTCTTGACTCCATCCCTTCACCCTCCAGTCACTGGCTAATATGTACTGAGCACTTACAAAGGGCATCATCTCACCCTACCTACAACCACTGAGGAAGGTCGGTGCTATATTCACCCATATTTTAAATGAGAAATGTGTGCTTTAGAGAGGTTCTGAAGCTCACTCAAGGAACCAGGTAACATGGTGGAGAATAAAGATGCACACACAGCCCATGCTGTTAACACCACGCTGCCAGGTTTTCCTTCTCCTCGTTTACAATGATCTCTTTTCCGTCTCTCAGTTCCTTGCATGTGCTTTACTCATCTCAGGTGACTCTCGTTTTTTAAAATCTCTGCCTACTTTGAGTGCCTGAAGCATGGGCCAATACTCATAATTTTCCACATCTGAACTTGATGCTGCTGGTGTCTTTGCTCTGAAGGGCTTCTGGGTGACACTCAGCAGTCATCTTCCACCCCTCATCATCGGTGATGTGCTCAGAGAATGAAAAGCCTCGTTAATAGTTCTGAAACCTGGAGATCTAAGGGTCTTCTCAGAACTTCTCACACAGTGGTTCTCCAGTGGGAGCAATTGCTTTAAATCCTTGGGGTCTCCATTCCCTCACATATGAATGAAGCAGATATAAAGTTTGTTACATAAAATTGTTGTATGGAACAAATGAGCTAAAGCAAAAATAAAGTTTCTAAACTTATGCCTAGTATAGAGTAAGTGCTCTACAAGTTTTGGCTGCTATTATTATTATTTACTAGGGGTCCAGTGCACAAATTTGTGCACCTTGAAAGGAACTGTGGGTCGTGAGGCTGCGGTAGTCATGGGGCGGGGACCCGCCTGGTCCCTCCCACCACGGCCCCCAGTTCCCTGTCTGCCGGCAGCCCCGCTCCCACTGCTGATGCTCCCACATGCTGATGGCACCAGCCCCACTTGCACCTGCTGACAGTGCGGAGCAATTGGGGCCAGCACCAGCAGTGGATGCGAGTGGCAGCTGCTGCCCCAATTGCCCCTCAGGAGCAGGGGGAAGTGGAAAAACCCTCTGGGATGATCAGAGCCAACAGCCGCCGCTCACACCTGCTGATGGTGCCGAGGGATCAGGACTGGCGTGGGGCACTGGCAGCAGGTGCAAGTGGCAGCTGCAGTGCTGGCAGTGGGTGCAAGTTGGGTTAGCACCAGCAGCAGGTGAGAGCAAGGCTGGCACCGGCAGCAGGTACAAGTGCCAGGAAGGACTGTGGTGCACAGGAGCTAAGAATTTTCAGTAACCACCAGAGGCTCGCCCCGATGACAGTGACCAGTGCCCCGCTTTGGTTTGGCATCCCTGCTCACTTGCTCCACCATCCTGCCACAGCCAACACCTGCCATGTTCCACACATGACCCCTGGTGGTCAGCACACATCATAGCAACTGGTTGTTCAGTTGTTCTGGTTGTTCCGCAGTTTGGTCTATTTGCATATTAGCCTTTTATTCTATAGGATTAGGAAATATTTGGAATCCACATTTAGCAGGGGAAAGAAACAGATTGAGAAGTGAGGTGTCATGCCTCAAGTTTTACAACTAGTCAATGGCAAAGGCAAAGGCCTCTTTCATTCAATAAGCTTTCCCTGATCATCTACTATGTGCCAGGATCTGTGAGACATGCTAGAGATGCTCAGATTAATGTGCACAGTGTGACCTTCGATTAAGTTCTCACCTTCCAATATAGCTCATTTCTCTGAATATTTATACTCTCAAGAAGAAAAATGCTGAAGGTCCTGGAGAAATGAGCTATCCTCTCAAGGTCAAATGGTGGATGCTGTATACAAAATAATAATTCAGACATCCTGACACCTAAGCTGTTGCCCATTCCATTCCACTGTGCTGCCTTAAGCTGAATGTAATTAGGAAAGTATATCTTTAGAAAACTAACACCCATTAGATGATATGTTCCAACAGCAACTATAAATTATTCTCTCCATCAGTGCAGGAAATTGGGTGTTGACTGTATTTAAGCTAGGGAAAAAAAAACACATTGATTTAAATTCTACATGAGAATATCATTTAGAAAGTGAGGCCTCAGTAAAAAGAGCCAAAGGCTTAAGAGTATAGAAAACTTGATTCTAGTCCAGCTTGCTCCTAGCTATGTTTCTTAATCCTATGTTGAATGACCAGGATTTCATTTCTGGTGCAAACAGAATGTAAGTGTGTTAGGAGAGGCTAGACTGAGGAGGTAGGGAGTGAGAAGTGGCTTTAAATGTTTATAGGCTGCCTTTCCTGCTGGCACTGTATATATGCATTTATATTTATATTTTACTTTATTTTATTCTTAGTTCTTGGAGGAATCACCACTTAATAGAGTCTTTATACCCAAAGAACAAAAGGGGGCTCATTCAGATCCACTAGAAGATATTGGTTCCCAGGCTTCCAAGGTGTAAATGCAGGGGCCCAGGTTCTGGCAAATGCCACTGAATAAACAGGAAGTGGCCAGCGCCTTCCGAGTGTCAGGAATGGAGCAGCAGAAAGGAGCCTTTTTCCTATCACAGCTTCACCACAGGTCTTGTTCTGGCCAGACTTAGAATCAGAGACAACATTTTTAAAAAAGGTGGCCTCAGGCAACATGAAGCAGAGAGAGAAGAAAGGGGAGAAGAAATAGAAATATGATAGATATTGTCAAGTTGGAGGTGAGCAATGGATAGTGCCTGCCATATACCAAGCAGTGTTCATAAGTTGTTTCTAATACGTTTATAACATGTTAAATATAACATCTCTATTTTAATGATGAGGCAGTGGAGACTCAGTGGGATTAAATGATACCCAAGACTAAATGGTAGATATCAGAGCTTAGATTTAAACTCTATTTATCCCTAAAATCAATTCACTTTCAACATGCTATGTGGTATGGCTATGGAATGATCTGGAAAGCTAAAAATATTTACATTTTTTTTACTGCCCGCAATATTGTGATTTATAAGACATATATGTATATGTGGTCATTCAAATGACCAAAACATACTTCTCAGATATATTTGGTCTTTAGTCATAGTTCCCAGCTCATAGCTCCCCAAATCCTTGGATTCCTTCAGTGTCTGAAAACACTTCAGAGCCATAAAGGTGAGATGGGTGTCTTATTATTCATAACAAACCCTTCTACCACAACTCAGTTCATGTTAATAAGGTGAATTTTGCAAATAGCCTAAGGATGGAGGCTGGTTGCCAAGGGAACCAACTATAGAGGGTTGGGACTTCAAATCCCACCCTAATTTTCAGGGAGGAGAGGGGCTAGAGGTTGAATCAATCAGGATTAATTAAGTTCACTAATCATGCCTATTAATGAAGAAGCCTCCATTCAAACCCCCAAAGAGGGGGTTGGGAGCGCTTCCGTGTTGGGAAATCAGAAACTTCCCACATGGCACCGTCCCCAAGCTCTATGGGGACAGAGGTTCCTCTATTTGGAATGTCTTCCTATGTGTCTCTTCATCTAGCTATTGATTCCTACCCTTTAATATGCTTTGTAATAAATCAGTAATCTAGTGAATGAAGTGAGTCCTGCGAGCCATTCTAGCAAATTAATCAAACACAAGGAGGGGGTAATGGGAACCTCTGATTTATAGCCTGTCAGTCAGAAGTACTAGGTCATGGCCTGGACTGGTAATTGGCATCCAGAGTTGAAGAGGGTTATTGGAACCTCCAATTTATAACCAGTCAGTCAGAAGCACAGGTAACAACCTGAACTTGTGATTGGCATCTGAAGCTCTGGGCAGTTTGTGAACTAAACTCTTTACCTGTGGAATCTGATGCTATCCCTGGGTAGATAGCGCCAGGATTGAGTTGAATTCTTGGACATCCTGTAGGTGTCTGAGAGTTTCTGCTTGGGGTGGAGAAGCCTTTACAAGTTGGAATTGGTCCAGGAACCCTTTCACTGCCTGGATTCAAACTAAAAAAACTCAGTTTCCTCCTCAGTAAAACAAAGGTTGGAGTCCCACCTAGAAGCATGATTTTGAATGAAAAGAAGCTTAACATCCTCTTACATCTGCTTCGGCAAACAACACATAATAACTCAAAAGGAACCTCATTTAGTTTTCAGTAAATAAAATCCACTTTGGATAAATAGGGGAAACAAGATAAGCACAATATTCATGTAAGATCCTGCAAGTGGGAATAAATAACTATAAATAGAAAAGTATGTTTCAGTTTCTCAACATTTATGAAGCCTAAGAACTAAAACAGAGATAGATCTCTAGATGTAGTGGCCTGACAGTAAATCATGGAGAGGAATAGTTGGAAGGGTTTTTTAAAGGTCATTTATTCTAGTGCATCTGCTTCACCTTCATGCCCCCAAGTAATCTTCCGGGCTCTGCTTAAACATATTCAGAAATGCAGAACTCACAATTTTGGAAAATTTTGCATTGAGCTCAACTCTATGTGATGATGAATTATGGAGAAATATAATGCCTAAATTATTCGTTTTAGTTGAGAAATAGTATTAATTTGGCACTGTCTCTGGAGTCCTCACAAATAAGATGAAACAAAGGGGAGGAAAGGATCAAACATTTTGGTGGAACGCTTTCAAAATAATGTGTAATCAAAATAATTAATGCAAGTGCACATGTGATATTAGTTTCTGGAAATGTTTATCTTATTAAATGAGTCATAATTATAATGGCAAGGCTTGGCATTAAGACAAAGGGATGAAAGTTTCTTTACAAATTTTGTCTCTCTCTTTTTTTCAATAGGATCTGGAAAAATTACTTGGGGTTGGTTGTTTCATGAGATTCATGACCAAAGCTATTCATTTTAGATTGTAGCTTTTTTAGGAGGCCACCTTTTCTTGGATGAATTAGTTTGATTAAAAGAGGGCATGGTGTATAATAAAATGATAGTTGGTCTCATAAAATGTATTTAGGAACTATAGAAGAAATGAATTTTCTGGATACTATAGACTGAATTGTACACCACCACCTTCCCCTTCCCCCCACCCCCGCACCCAAATTCATATGTTGAACTCTTATACCCAATTTAACTGTACTTGGAGATAAGACCTTTAGGAAATAATTAAAGCTAAATTAACTCAGGAGTGGGGCCTTGATCCAATGGGATTAGTGTGCTTATATGGAAAGACATCTACATCAGAGAGCTTGTTCTGTCTCCCTCCACCCTTTCTTTCTCTCTCTCTCTCTCTCACTCCCCCCCTCTCCCTCTCCCTCTCCTCTTTACACCCCCCAAGAAAGGTCATGTGAGCCACAGAGACAAGGAAGAGATTCCTTATAAGAAACTAAACCCTACTGTGTACCTTGATCTTGAACTTTCCAGCCTCTAGAACTATGACAAAATTAATTTTTCTGTTTAAACCATGCAGTCTCTGACATTTTGCTATGGCAGCCCAAGCAGGTGTTAACCATAACAAAAAGTTGATTAGGTATTCCATAAGCAAATAGGATTTATTTTGGAAAAAGAAAGGATTGTGATTTGCTATGTGCAGCCATTGCAGGCCACAAGTAAGTCCCCCAACAGCCAGAAGAAGAAAATTCTTTTCAGAGGGAAAGAAGTTAAGGGGAGAAACTGTAATGACCATAGAGCTCTATTATAACCACAGAACTCTTCTAATAGGGCTTTAGCAACCTACATAGGATGTGAGGGCTCCTTCTATAGACGCCCCACCCCACCCCCCGATTCCTATGTTGGTTAAGTTCTCTGTCATAAATTTTGACAGAGGGTATCATTGTTAATCACAGTTTATATATTTTCCCACACTATACTCTCTGATTTCCTCTTGTTTACCTCTCTAGCCTCACATCTTACCATTCCCCATCCACACCATTCTTGACTTCCAATCAGACTGAATTATTTTTAGTTCACTAAATCCATACCCTTGTCTTCCTCACTCCTGACCCCTAATGTGCTCTCCACAGTAACTCATGTCATCTTTTAAAAATCAAATGCAATCATATTGCTGCTCTGCCCAATCCTCAGTGAAACTTTATTGCAATTACGTTCAAGCCAAAATCTTTAATCTGATCCTCAGAACTCTGCACAGTGGGGTCTCTGCTCATCTCCCTACCTCATCTTGCAGTGTGACTCCGGAGCTCCCTCTTCCACTCACATTGATTTATTGAGTGTCTCTTCTTCGCCCTCCTTTGTCTACTAGGTCTAATCATCCTTTGGAAAAATAAACAGAAATGAGACAAGACATCCCCATCTTCTGTGATTTTCCTTCATACTATTCCTCTCCTGCACTCATCACAGTTTGTAAGTATATCTTATATTTTGATTACTCTTGGGATTTCCCAATCTATTGAAAACTCAAAGACTGTGTAAGTTGGTCACCACTGTATCCCCAGTATATATTACAAAGTGTGGCACATAACCATTTGTTCACTGAATAATCTCAATTAACTTCTTTTACCTCCTTTACTCTTTCCTCTCTACCTCAACCTCTGAAACCTTCTTCAAGTCTTATCACAGAAAGCATTCTTCTAAGACATCCTATCCTTCTCTGATCCTAAAACTCTCTTCCTGCATCTTTTCATCTCCCTGTCTGCATAGCCCTCCCTTCCATTAAACTGTGATCTAAAAGCTGTGGGTCATACTTATGTATTCCTGTAGCATCAGGGCTGTGCAGTATGTCAGGGCCTCAAAATTATTTACTTACAAATGACTGAACTATAGAGTCCAAGGCTGTCCAGTGGACATTAGCTAGCATGCCAGTTATTTTAAAAATAATCTAAGTTCTACTTCTTTCTTTAAAAAATGCATCTGTGTACATGGGTGTCAGTGTATTTGTGTCAGAAGAAAGCTGATATTGACTGGAGTGTGTCCTTGGTATTTTCCATGGAGTCAGCACAATGCTCTCAAAAAGCACAGGCAGTAGAGAGGGGCTCAGCATGGCTCTAAGATGCTAGTCTGGATGGCTTCATTTTAACCAAATTGATTTATCATTTGAGCATCACCCAGCTGTGCAGTAAGCCTCCCAGAGTTTAGCTGTGGTGTCCTCATTTGCTTCTGAAAGTGTAAGTAGCTCTGGCAGGAGTTATCCTCTCCCCATTCTCCCTGAGATGATAAAAATGGGGAAACATTTTTAGGGAAGAACGTGGATGGGAAATGATCTTTTTCAAGCTGGATAACAGCACGATAGACATCATACAAGGTCTATCTGGACTAAGAGACAGTCCATACCACTCAAAATGGTCTCTATCCATGGAGACCACAGGGAGGAAGGTGGAGTTCATGTCTTATTGTGTCATATAAACCCCATCTCCCTGACAGATGTTATTGGACCAGTATGTGTTTGACCTCCATGGGTTCATTCCAATTCCTTTCCTAGAAGTTTAGAATTGGTATTTCCAGATGCTGGCCACCTCTTCCTTTTGCTTGAGTTAAGAAGACATATGCTATGGAATACAGAGCATTTATTTTGCATCACGGGCAGGGGAGAAAAAGTGAGTTCTGCCAAGAGGAAAGAATGATAGAGACAAAGGAAAACAGCATGGATGACAGATAATGTGGCTCAGGAGGGACAGAGAGCTACACAGGTGAGGACAGTGTTACCTGCCTGGCATGTTTTCTTGTTCCCACCCTTTTGAAGACTGGACTGCCCATGTTTCCTGTGGTTTAGAATCTTGCTTCTTTCTAAGTTGCTCTCTTGATTCAATATAGTTTTGAGTGGATTTCCCTTACTTGAAACCAAAAGTGTTTGAGCAAGAAAAGCATTTTATATTAATATCGAGTCTCAAGGCATCAAAAAGTGACTAAAAAAAAAGTGGAACTGAGACCTCAAGGAAAGTGAACAGACGGGGAAATTGGACTGAAAAGAGGTAATTTGGGGTTCAACTGGACTGATAAGACAGTTTTCTATCCTTCTCTGGAACACATCAAATCAGAAAGAGAATCAAAGTAGACTGACTGTTGCCTCTGTATTTGTTTCTCAAAATTGTAGAGAAGTCAGCAGATGACTAGAAAGCAATGCTCCACATGGCATGGAAAATCAAGTTAGTTGGTAATTATTTATTGGTTAAATTACAGAAAGAGGGCCCAAATATTCTGTTTCCTGGATAATTCTCACTCTTTCTGAGTCACAAAAAGGATTTTTTTAGGCTCCAAAGTCAATTGAGGACACAATGGCTTGCAGTAAATGAGGTGTGAAGACAATTGTGCCCTCTGAAATAAACCCTGATATCTGTGATTATCAAGACAGAATTGTAAAGTGGTAAGGCTGGCTTTCCAATTGGTTTATTAGCTGATTCTGATGGTTCCAATGGTGACTGAAGTCTAAAGTTGGGGTTATAGCAGCATCATTGGAATAAGTGTAGAACTAAGGTAACTGTTTTAAAAAGGGATATCCTTCAAGTTTATCCATACAATAAGTTTGCAGAAGATGTAAAGTAATTGCAATGCTTTAGAGTTAACACGCAATGCAAACATTTTCCTGTGATGTTCTGTCAGTTCCATCCCTTAACACTGGTATTGACACCATAGCTACCATTTTTGAAGTTTATTGCATGTGCGGCACTATGCAAAGGACTGCATGAATAGTCATTTGAGCCATTCAGCAACCTTATGATGGACATAATTTTGTAAAAAACAGTATAGTAGATCAGAGAGAAGAGAGCGTATATTTAAAGAAACTACATATTTATGGAAATTTGAACTAGTCTTCATTCTTAATAAATCATTGCAATATATCAAATGCATGTAAGACCAAAAATATATTTAAACGGGTTTGGTTAGATACCCTAAGGGCATATCTTAGAGGAATGATCAGAAAAAAAATATATTTTAACACCTAAAATCCCACATCTAGGTAAAAGTAGTAAATTTTCAGGATCTCCTAGAGCTCCGGTCTTTTTATTTTTTCCTAAAAAGATCTACTTTGAGTATTCCATGGAGTCTCCAAGTCTTATTTATCTTCCAATTGGAAAAACTAAAAGAAAGGGAGATTTTATTCACGAAGCAGTTACCCAAAATTATTTCCATAAGTTGAAGTTTGTCTACTTTGGTAATAAGCAAAAACTATTATTTATATGTAATCACAGTGTTTGTCTTCCTCATTGCTTATAATGTTCCCTCATGTGTGTGTGTTCTCAATTGGAAAATAACACAAGAAAGGCTTAAGAGATCTAAATTATAGTTCTACTGATAGGGGCAGAAATAGAATATTGGGGACCAGCTATAATTGTAAGAAGTATTAATCACGCATTGTTTTGTTCCAATTAAAGAAGGCACATTCTAACCTGGCTGGGAGTTGCATGTGGGACCTGGGAGCTCACCTGGAAATACAGATTATCATGGAAAGATTAACAACCTTGTTGCAGAAACCAGAATCACCAGCCCTTTGCGTATTGCCAGCCCTTTGAAGACCCCTAGCCCTTTGTATACTACTAGCCCTTTGAAGACCCCCAGCCTTTGCATACCTGCAGGCCTTTGCAAATCTCTAGCCTACATTATCTGTAACGGCCCATTTGGCATACCCTCTTGCCTGCTCTGCCATGTAATTATTGTCTTTCTACCCAATATAAGCAGCTGGCTTATGGGTAGAGGCAGAGCAGATTTTTTGGATGACCTGCTGCTCTCCCATACTGCTGGCAGTATTGGAATAAACATATGATTCAACACTGTATCTGCTTAATCACTTCAAGTAGCGACAGGGAGTACAGACCCATTGATTGTCTGGTTACACTACCTTTTACTTTAGTTTTCTAGGTGTACATAGGCAATCACTTAACTCGCATTCACCATTTTTCTCAGTTGTAAAGTTGAAATTTTAAAATGTGTGATCTTTTTTTAAGAACAAAAATGCCAGGGAATGGTATTACATGCTTCATCTTGTTGATATTTTTCCCAACATGGGGTGGTGATCATTCAAAAACCATGACAGACTTTCCATTGAGAGGGTTTTCCAAAGGGCTCTTGCTTTCTTCTTTTTGTTGCATATTCCTTAGACCTTTAGAAAACATTATTTGATGGGGAAACTATAATTTCTTCTAAGGGTTAAAGGGGATTGTTGTAGCATGAAATTGTACAAATGTGATTGAAACAAATGGAGCATTTAAATCAATAACAACAAATCATTAGAACAGCTGGTAATTAACCTTTCATCTCTGTAAAGGAATATTTAGACGGCAGCACAGGGCAGCAGTGTCTTGTACACAAGTGTGGTGTTAGCGGGAAACCTGCTGGTCCAGATACTATTTTAATCATGAGTTAGAAATATGAAATGGAGCATAATTGGATTTTAAAATTGACGCTATTCAGCTGCAAAACTTCCAAAGGTGACTGAAGATAATAGTGCAGGGTTTTCCATTTACATAGCAGTTCCATCTCCAGATTATAGTGTGTTTTTGTAAACATAATTTACTTAACACTCTGCATGACTGGGATAAGAAGAAATAGCTTTTGAAAAATGAAAAATATAGCATGTAAAGAGAAAAAAATGTATTCTTCTAAGCAAGGGGCAGCAGAGACAATAGTGCTTTTTCTCAAGCCAGATGTGTGGTTCTGTATGTGACAAATTAATTTATCTCTCACCTTTAGGGAGCTCTCGAAAGGGTTCCAGTTTCATTTGAAAGAAGCTAGAGCTCAGCAAAGGCAGTGGGCCTGGTGTGTAGCATAGCCTCAACAACACACAGCTACTTAGATACCCTTGTAAGTCAAAGGGTGGAGCAGATCTCATCCTTTTGTCATTTATTCACTCAACAAAGTCACCAAAGCTATGTACACGGCTCTTTGTGAGACACCTGGAGAATACAGCGACAAGTTAACCTACTCGAAAGAGGTTAATGAGGGAAAAAGGAGGACCACTGTAATACTTTCAACAATAAAGATTTAAAAAAGAAAAAATAATTAAAAAACAAGTTAACCTACTCTCCAAACTCCAGGAATACAAAAGCTAATAAAAGTATATAGGCAGCTTCCAATGGCTAAAATAGTCACTGGATAAAGTGGGAACACAGAAAAAGAACATATTCACTATTTTTTTTAAAAAAGGTTTTTTTAATTAAATTTATTGGGGTGACATTGGTTCGCAAAACCATACAGGTTTCAAGTGCACAACTCAACAAAACATTATCTGCACACTACATCACGCACCCATTGCCCCAAGCAAAGTCTCTTTCTGTCCCCATTTCCCCCCCTCTTTGCCCATCTCCACCTAGCCTCCACCCCCTTTCTCTCTGGTTAGCACCACAGTCTTGTCCATGACTATGTGATATATATGTGTGGGAGCAGGGGGCTAATCCCTCCACCTTCTTCCATCCAGCCTCTTTTTCCCCCTCACCTCTGACATCTGTCAGTCTCTTAAAGGGTCAGGGAAGGCTACCTTTACAAAGCATCAGCTACCCACGAACTGAGGGATGAGAAGGAGGTAGCCAGGGAAGGAAGGACAGACTGGGTGTGTGCCTACAGGCATCTCAATGCAATGGTTTAGAAATAAGAGAACTGTGGAACTGCAAGTACTTCAGTCCAGCAGGAGTTTAGAGTTCAATGAAAGGGAATGAGAAAAAATAGGCTGAAGAGATAAATAGTTAACCATATCATAAAGTGCCCGGTACCTCTACTAAAATTATGAGGGTGACATGGTTCTACACGTTCAAATCTCTGTCTTCTAGCCCCCTTGTGGGTTATTTGAGCTGAGTATTTAGGTTTCAGATATATTTCACAAAGCCATCCTCACATCTTGCATGGAGCCAAACTTCTTTAACAACATTAGTTTGTCATAGCATCTCCATACCACCCCCCCCCACACACACACACACACAAGAGCCTTTTCCCCTCAAGAGTGCCAACATGATCTTCTTTCCAGTGTTTTCCACTCTTGATCCATTGGTGTAACCAAATCTTCCCTGACTGTGTCATACTTATTTTTGGTTGGTAAATTATTGCTAGCTCATGAATATTTCAATCTCACCAAAAGTTTCTTTCCCAAAGGCCAGTGCAGATCACTCATAAAAACAAGCCCATAATTAAAGCTCTTCTGAAGTAAGCCAAGAGAAAGCACCCCCAAAGAAAACATAAATGCTTCCATAACTCTCATGGGGGCAGAGTTCTTCACCAGAGGAGAACCTAAGGCTATCTCCCACTGTGATTTATGAACCAGTTCCCCTGGTAGCCATTGAAAATTAGTTTGAATTAAAAATGTAATATATTGTGGGGTTGTTTTCAACCAATCAAATGATGCCACAGATTTGTGTATGTAGATATAAGATGAGGGGCTCAGTTAGCCTTCACCTGATTATAATTTTGGGGGAGTGAGAGTTAGGGAGGAATATCTAGCATTTTAGTTTCTCTGAGACCAGCAACTAGAAACACCTAATTTTTTATAACTTATTTAAAGGATACAAAAGTGGAGGAAGAAATTCCAATAAAAGCATTATGATTTTCGCTAGACATCATTTTCACCATGCCTATTGTAAGTGGGTGATAGAAAATTCCAACAAAATGGTTCAGGCCCTTTTCATTATTAGGATCACAGAAAAGGTACTGCTTTTGTCCATCTTCAAACTCTCATCCTTCTACTGCATTTAATTTGAACATGCATAAATTCTATGTCCTTTGACACTACCGTTTTCAGATTACTTGCATTTAGTGAATCCAGGTTGGGTAAGGGTGGAGGAGTCATTTATTCAAATAATACATTTGAATTGTAAGTATTTGATGTTGAATACTTCAAAAATGAGAATGAATAAAACCTTTCTCAACATAGAGGAGATGTTCAGTGAAATGTTAATATTAGTTACAATGGCCACTACTGCTATTTGCAGGACACTGTGACAATCCAGAGGACATAAGAATTTGTAACTCCATTTGTTGATGAGGAAAATCATACAGAGAGATTAAGCATTACATACAAAGCCTGCTCACCAATCTGTTTTGGCTTCTTTCTGAAAACACACTCAGATTTCCCAGCTTTCCTGTTCAGTTAGTTGTGGCCATGTTGCTAGTTCTAGCCAGTGCCTTCTGAGAACAGTGAGGAGTGCCACTTCCAAGCTTGACTCATAATAATGTCCCATACCCAACCCCCTATACTTCTTTCTCCTTCCACCATAAACTTTCAGAGCCATCTTAGAGAACAGAAAATTTACAAGAAGGCTGAATCTTGAACCTTGAATCCCTACTTAGAGGATGGCCACTAACCAATCAGGAGTACTTCTTTTAGTCTTTTCATGAAAGAACAGTAGACATCTATTGTATTAAATTACTGAGACTTAGGAATTAATATTTTACAGCAGCTAGTGTTATCCTAATCAATACATGCAGCTAGTAACTGGAGGAAATAGGATTTGAATCAAGGCAGGCCTTGCTCCAAAGCATATGCTCTTAACTACTTCTCAACTGTCAAACAATATAATGCCTCCAATATGTTGCCTCCGGGACTGTTATAATGGGGACACTATATTAGAAGCTAATTACCTGAAACATTTGCAGAATAGTTCCCAAACCTCAAGCTCAGTGCTATTCCATCCAGAAGGTGCTTTTTTTCTCTAAGAATTCAGAATCATAGAAAATATAATACGCCTGATAGATTACAAAATGGGGCTGCTCACTTGTTTATGACAACGCATTTACTGATTTAGTGGTTTTATTGATTAAGGTCATTTTAACAGCAGTACCCAGGAAACACAAATTATTTGGGCTTCACTGACTAAACACAAGCAATTATTTGTCATCTAGTGCTACAGAACCTAAGTACTTACATGTGCATCAAATCTGCCGAAATAAAAGGGAAACCAATTTCTTCTTCTGGGTGCATTCATGATAATTGGGGGTGATAAAAGTCATCAAGATGTGATGACACAACCATTTTATTTATTTAGAATCTTGGTCTAGGTGTTTTTTGTGGAAATCCATCTCACCCGTTGGAGAAAACGAGTTGTGGTTGGACTCGATGCATTCTGATGTCACAGATAGTCCCCTTGAGACCTCAATCCCCCTGAACTTTGAAGAAAATAATGTGTCACAGGGATTAAAGAGTAAATGCTATATATGCAAGGTCTTTGAAAAGTCTGTTCTGTTAGAGTTTGATCTACTTATTTCTTAAAGATGGATATAAAATAGGAAGATAATATCACTGAGTGTTGTTTGAGCAGCAATATGAAACTCTTTGGTTATACCAGTGATCGGCAAACTGCGGCTCTGTTGACTAATGAGTTTGCTGACCACTGACCTAGACTCTCGATTCCAATAATTACAGGCTGTCGTTGTTCCTTGTGATTAAGCCCCTATTCCAGTGGTCGGCAAACTCATTAGTCAACAGAGCGGCAAACCGCGGCTCGCGAGCCGCAGTTTGCCGACCACTGGGTTATACCAATACTGAAAACTAGGTGCAGTAAAGAGCCCCTTGCTTTAATTTAACTATCTTGGGTAAAAGGAATATCCTTATATCTAAGAAAATCTCTTCCATCTGTTTGTTGTTTTGTTGTTGTTGTTTGTGTGCTTGAAGCTACTAATAAGCCACAAACTCAAAATCTCAAAAGACATAAAAATCCCCCTTGGGAATGAAGTATATGAACCAAAATTTAAGCTGCCTGAAAATGACTCACTTCAGAGCTTATCCCAAAAGTAGATCGTGATCAGCAAGAAGAAAGGTGATAGTTCCGTGCTAAAAAGAGAACACAAAGTTAAAAGGAAACGAGACTCACAGTTCTCCAAACTTAATTTCTTCCACTTCTCTGCCCTGCGCTGGGCCAGTTGGTAATGAAATTGTATCCTTACGTTGTATGCATAAAGTAGAAATAAAATGCGATAGTATCTTCTGGTCATGGCTGTGTTGCATGAACATCCCTATTTTTTTCATCCCTAATATACCTTTGGAAGCCAAGCAAATTAATGATAAAAGTTTTTGAAATGTTTCCAATTGATGGTAATAATTCATTCACAAACTTAGTTGGTGCTGTCTCATTTAAAACTCATTTCCGTGGTATATGTGTTGTCCTCACTGTAATATTCAAAGCACTTCGTTTGAATTGAATTTCTCGTGCTTATTAATCACATGCAATATTGGGAATGGAACCTCAAAATAACATTGCCTCTAGAGAGTAGCTTTCTCACAGATTGCCAGAGTACATTAAGTATTAGAATATAACATGAGAAATTATTCTTCCGTGTTTACCTGTTATGTAAGATATTTCAAAATTGATATCCTACTGCCTGTGATATTTTGTGATAGCTGTGTTTTTATCAACCTCCTTCCTTTTCAATCCTAGGAGAAGCGACTTAAAAACAAGATGATAAATTAATATGCATTTATCTTAGCTCACCCATGTGGTTTCACAGTCCTTATTTGTGATGGATTATAGCCGGGCAACACCCTTCTTTTATAAACCAAGAAAGGAAGATAATTTGGTCAGATTCTGGAACATTTGCTGGGCATCATTCCCTATAAAGAGTGGTGTCACCTTGGGCCTTAGGTATAAGCCAGGTGCTATAGGGTTCCCAGAAATCTCCACTTTTAGAGTTGTACAATCTCAAAGGAATATTTGGATTTCATTTTTGCCATTTATAGTTCTATTGGGAACCTCATAGAAAGGAAGCCAGGCTATATAATTTGGGTCAGAATTGTGATATTCCAGGATCCCTTGGCCAAAATACCATCTAATACAGACTCCCCCTGTCTCCAATCCCCTGTAACAACTGACAATGCTGCATTTATCTCTTGCCATTTAAATAATAAATCCAAATAATATTTATTGCACTGGTAAGATCCAGATTTGACAAAGCAACAGATAAAGGGGCTCTCCTATCTTCAGTGCATTAGAAAGATGAAGAATTAGATAACAAATTCTATAGATAGGTATGTGCCCTTGACCAGAATCAAACCCAGGTCTCTTTGGTCTGCAGGCTGACACTCAATCCACTGAGCCAAACCAGCTAGGGCTAACTGTAAGATATTTTAATGTGCATCGCAAAAAATTATATGGTCTTACATACCACATTATCATTCTCAACATAAAATCAACTTCAATTCTTTTGGTCTAATACCAAATCTGCACTTACATTTCTCTAATAAAATGTGTTTATACCTGGTTTGTTCAAATTCAAGCAGGGTTCACTAATGGTATTAAGTTGTTAGTGCTTAAGTATTAAGTGTCAATGTTGAAGTTGTTAATAATAGCATTATTGTTTAAGTCTCTTTTAAGATAGAACACTGTTCCTCTCCACTCCCATTTTTATGCTACTGATTTGCTAAAAATCCAGAGAAGGCTTGCTGCTTCACATTCTGAATTTGGCAGATGGTTTGCTCATGGAGTAGTTGAACTTATTTATCATGACTGTATTTTTTGTACACTAGAATGTAGAGCTAAAACTGATCAAATTCAGGAAGAATTTGAGTTTTCACATCAATTGTGGTGTCATATTTTATGAGGACACACGTCTAAATCCTTCATTGAATTTCACTGAATGACTTACCATAATTTTATGACCATGTACTTAAATCAGCTATTTTATTGGACATGGCGGAATGGTGGTTTTTCTAATTCTGTCATCTCTTTTGCATTTATGAAATGGAATTTTCTCATTTCCCAGGGCCATTTAATCCCCCTGAGGCAGGATTCATAGGCAAAAGCAAGACAAATATTCCTTTATTTCATTTTAAGTTATCAGTGTTCAGAGTAAGAGTTAATACACTAGCAATTTTTAGTGGTGCCCAATGACTTGTATTTTGTTTCTATATATATTCTTAGGGGGGGGGCATGTTTTCTTATGAACTCGTGGTAAATCCTGTCCTAGCTTCTTAGGCTGTCAAAAGCATTTTTTCATATTCTCAGTGGCACCCTTGGAGTCAGAAAGACAAACCAACCAAACCAAACTTTAAAATAGCAGAGGAAGGATGGCCCAACCATCAGGCTGATTAATAAAAGGAACATGTTGGTAGCAACACAGGTAACATGAGTAAAATAACACTTTTCAAATCATGCTAATCACTGTAACCATATATATTCCGGGTGCACAAAGTTTGTTTGTGCTTAGATTATGTTTTTGGCAGGTTGTGGTGTGGGTCTGTTTTTCTCTTTGCAGACAAGAAAGGTATTTGTAGACTATCGGGAATTTTTCACTGGGTAACATGCTTCTGTTGGTGCTCACTCACTCAGAAACTAAGAGGTCTCCATGGCCACTTCTGAAGGGTAATGATGAGCTACCCACTGTGTATTGCTCTTGTAGAAGTTAGAAATTGAAGGCTAGGGACACGGTAGGTGGCCCCAAGAGGAGTGTTTCTGTGTTAGGATCCAGAGGAGAATTTTGTGGGAAATGTAGTAATTTACCAAACATTTAAAATATTATTGCTATAGATTATGCTAACGCGGTATGCATAACAATGTTCTTTTAACTTTTTATATGACTGAATTAAGGTCGTTTCCCACCGATATTAGCCATGAAACAGAGGCAAGCTGCTTGGTTTGCTGCTCCCGAATTCTGTCAAATGATAATACTCTTCATAAACTGTGATCTATGTTGAGAAGCCCTTTCATGCCACCCTAGCACACAAGCTAGTTTCTGAATTCAAGCACTTTTAATCCCCAGACTGTACTGTTTCTATTCACACACAGAAAGGCACAGGCTCACAGAGAACCCAAAAGGCTGTCTGCCGAGTATTTGCAGCGTGGTCCAGTGGGAAGCAGGGAGCCAGGAGCATCAGCCAGTCAGTGACACAAACAGTAGCTTGTAGGTGCAAACAAATGGTTCCTCCTGCCGCCAGTCAGGGCCATCTCTAAATGTCATGGGTATGTGTTGTCCTCACTATTTCTGATCCTCAGCGTTTGTGTGGCCATTTTATCTCTTTTTTGGGCTTTTCATAATTGGAAACTGCCTTGTTGCAGGAAATGCTCCGTCTTTTGAGCGTTTGTGAGAGAAACAAATCCAGGTGAGAGCTTGCCCGGGTCCTTTGCAGCCAAGACACAAACATGTGGCTCAAGCTTTGCTTGTCAAAAGCAATGGCCTGAGACAGAAACGAGTGACTCAGAGAGAGAGGGACGAGGGAAGAGTTGCACTAAGAGGTTTCCAGTGGCACTGGTGGCAAAACCCACGTGGTCTCTGCTACGTGGCTGCAGTGCGAGGCGTGACGTCCCGTGCTCACACCGCTGTCCCCGCCTGGTTCTGAGTGTGACTTCACCTATGATGTTGGTGATCTGGATTCCAGTTGTTCTTGCCTCGTGTCATAACCTGACTTCCCAGGCCTTCACCCTGTGCCTTTGTGAGCTGCCAATATCGTTTTCATAAATTCCCTTTTAGCTGAAATCAACCAGACGTGGCTTCTGTTGTTTATGATGATGGCTCATGAGCAGTGTAATCATCATCATCATTACCATCTTCATCATCCTTCATGTTACTGTTCATTTAAGATGCCAGCAATTCTGCTAAACACTCACTTCATGGGCATTATCTCAAATAACTCTCAACAAATAATGGTCTAGCAGCAATTCTAAGAGACAGGTACCATAAATATCCTCATTTCACATTTGACAAAACTGAAGCTTGAAGAAGTTAAGAAATTTGGCCAACGTTAATAAGCACAAAAGCTAGGATCTGGATTCAAGCACTTTGAATCCCCATACTGTATGTACTGTTTCTATTCATAATAGTAGTTTCATTGGTGTTATTATTCTACTTCCTCACTCCTTCACAAACTTTATTATTTCTCATCATTTTATCTTTAATGTCTTACTGCTATAACAACATTTTCAGTCCTTGAAATGATTGTGGGAGGTATCATTAGCCTCATTTTATAGATCAGGAAACACCCAAGACTTGAGTTATTCAAGGTCACATGTAGTTGGTAGGTGATGGAACCTGGGGTTGAGCCCAGATCTTGAACTCTGTGGGATTCAAATTTTGCTACACTAGTAAAATTCCAAAGGAGTATATACAGGGACCGCTTCAATAATGGCAACTACACTGCAAAACAAAGAGAAAGCAGGGACCATCTGTTTTTCAATTAGGTTTGTATTCCCAAAGGATCTGGGATCCTAATACTTTTTCATTAAATACTTGGGGTGATAAACTGAACCAAGGGATATTATATCCCTTAACCTTAATGAGGGAATACTGCTGATATTGGTAGATTATTTTTTCTTTTCAATATACAGAAGCCTGGCTTCCCCCCCCCCCCCAAAAAAAAAGCCTCCTTTGTCTTGTCCACATGAGAAAATAATACTTAAGACTAAAATGCAAACTCCCACAAAAGAAAAAAATGAAATGTATATTAACAGGAAAAAAATGTATCCACAGGACTAGGTTCATGAAAGCATTAATTTATACTAGTGAGAAACTGCAAATAACTTAAAATTTATCAGGATAGCTTTAACTTTAATTCATTTTTTAATAGTCCACATTTGCTGTTGTTCATTAAAAGCATGATCTTGGTTAAATAGCGTTTGGGAATCTTCCATCCAAGTCCATGTAGTAACAGCTCAGATCCTCAGAGTCAGCTGAGATAATCTACCCACCACTTCTGCCTTATTTCCTACAGCCCTTCACCTCCTTCACTCCATTCCAGCCACACTGACCTTCTCAATGTTCCTTAATTGTCATCAAGGCTTCTCCCTCAGGATAGTTGCATTTTCCCTTTTCTCTTCCTTAATCAGTATTTCCCCTGATAGCCATGTGGCTAGTTCCCTCACTTTCTCATGCTTCCATTCAAATGTCAGAGCTGTATCAGGTGTATCAGAGAACCATGTAAATGGTGCTGAGTATGTGAATTAGCATCATTTTATGCTTCCTCCTTACCCTCGCCCTACTTGATTCTTCTTCATTTCACTTCTATTTGACATAGTGTGTGTGTATTTAGTTGTGTGTGTTTTTTTAATTCCCCACTAAATACAAGCTTCACAGACAAACTTCCCATTCTATTTTGGTCACCAGTGCTAGACACATAGTTACAGGTCAAAAAGTGTTTGTTGGGCGAAATAAATTTGTTTGGTCTCATGTGAGCACACTGCTGGACTTCGGGTTGAGTGTTTACTCTTGTCTTTTTTAAAAATCATCTTCTTTTCTCTGCATAGGCGAGCTGAACCCTGCTGGTCATTTTTTGTCTGTTTGCCATTCCATATTGAGCACTCATTCTGTTCCTTATCACAGTGTGTTTGAAATTAGTGCTTCCTTCTTATGCTCCCTGACACTAGTCTGGGATGTTTGGTCTTCCCCATAAATCACCTTGAATGTTATCAAGTAGAATGCTGTGTATTGTGTATTTTTAAAATGGATCTTATAAATTATAAATGAAAATGTGTAGAAAGCCATTCATAAAAAGAAGGAATGATGCAGGGAGGGAGGGAGGGAAGAAAGGAGGGAGGGAAGAAAGGAGGGAGGGAGGGAGGAAGGAAAGGAGGAAGGAAGGGAGGGAGGAAATCTGTATTACTATTCAGTCATTGGCATGAAAATGAGAGAGAAAAAAAACACTTCAATTTGTGTGTTTGTTGTTCTCCTTCCTATACTAGGTTAAAAGAACTGGACTAGGATTAGTGCCCTCCAGTGTCCTCCCTAGAGATGACCCTCTTTGGTGCCTTATCCAAGAACTGAAAAAAAAATCTGAAAGCGGAACCAGAACTGGCATAAAATTAGTCTTGAGTAGGACTCATATGTAAGCCTATCTATTGATTGAAAATGTGAAATGCAAAGCAAAATTACAAAACACAAAGTAATATCACAAACTCAAATTACTTTTGTTCAATTCCCTAATCTAAAACCAACCAAAGGACCCTAACTGTATATTAATAGGGTGAATGGATTTAAGCAACAGCAAAAACAAAAAAGAAGAATGTTGATTTTATAAACAAACAAATCTATTTGAGATACTGCCCCCACCATACGTTAGTAGTGTAACCTTGGACAAGATCCCTGTCGTCTCTGAGCCTTAGCTCTTATAAACATTGAATTTTGTGTTTCTTATAAACAAGAAACACAAAATAGCTACAGAAGATTCAGAGTATGTTATTGTGGCTTATAATGAGTATATATTTGGTCTCTGTCCACTGATCCTGGCACACAGATTCTAAAACCCTTGGAATTTCCTATGTGAGGACAGCTGTCAAGCAGTCTCTTGTGTTAATGAGATGAGTTTTGGCCCTCACCTAAGGATGGTAGCTGGTTGCCAGAACAACCAGCTTTGTGACCAGAGGACTGGGACTGTCAGTCTCACCCTTCTGACTTCCAGGGAGGGAGAGGGGCTAGAGGTTGAGTCATTTGCCAGGGGCTCCTGTGTTAATCAATCACGCCTATGTAATGACGCCTCCATGAAAACCAATAGGACAGGGCTTAAAGAGATGACACAGGTTAGTGAGCACGTGGAGATGAGGAGAGAGTGTTGGGTTCAGAGAGGGCATGGAAGTTCCACATACCTCTGCCCCATGCATCTCTTCCATCTGGCGGTTCCTGATTTATATCCTTTTATAATAAACTGGTAGTCTAGAAAGTAAAACATTTCTCTGAGTTCTATGATCTGCTGTAGCAAATAGATTAAACCCAAAAAAGAGGTCATGGGAACCTCTGATCTATAGCCAGTGAGACAAGGACAGGTAACAGTTGGCATCCTGAGTTGGAGGCGGTCTTTGGGACCTCCAGTCTATAGCCAGTGGGTCAGAACAATCTGGGCTTGCAACTGGCCCCAAACATGAGGCTGTGGGATATGATTCTTCCTTCAGGCTGTTAGTGCCTGAATTGAATTAAATAGAAGGGCATCTGCTTGGCTGGTGTGGCTCAGTGGTTGAGCATCAACCTGTGAACCAGGAGGTCATGATTTGATTTCTGGTTAGGGCACATGCCTGGGTTGCAGGCTCGATCCCGAGGAGGCAGCCAATCAATGATTCTCTCTCATCATTGATTTTCTCTCTCTCCATCTCCCTTCCTGTCTGAAATCAATAATATATTTTTTTAAATAAGTAAATAAAGTATAGGACATCCAACCAGTATCCGAAAAATTGCTTGGTGCTGTGGCGTGAGGGTGTGGGGGGTGGGAAGAGGGAGATAGACTCCCCATATAGGGAAATTGGATCCCAGATAAAACCTTGAAATATAAGCCTGGTGCAGCTACAAAATGGCCTTCTCTTGCTCTGCTTCAAACTCATGTTCAGTCCCTGTTTCAAAGCCCCAGTGAATTAGCTGATGTTATGGTGTGATAACAAGGCAACCTCGCCAGCATCTGAGATTTCTGATTGGAAGCTTACCTTCAGGGTTTGCTCCGTAGCTTGCAATCCACAAATCACTTAAGCTATCCAGGTCCTATGAACTTTAAATGGCCTCCAGAGGAAACTATTCTAATAGCCTTATTTTATTGTTAGTACAACTGTCACGAATGATTGTCAGTCCCTTACTGAAAAATATATGAGACAAGATGATAAAAAAAAAAGAGGGGATTGTACAATAAATCATTTTGACCAGGTATGGAAGTAATAAACATAGATCAACGGAAAGACTAGCACCTTGACTAATGGCACCAGCACATCTGTTTCTAGGGGAACAGCCAGTACATCCTTTTGCTGAACGGCTGCCATTGCAGAAAACAGAACTATTCTGGCTTATTTTACTGTTTTTGCTTTATTGTGTTGTTGTTTTTTTTCAAAAATCACAGAAGTCTGAGACTGGTTGGTAATAGGAAGAGCCCAAGTTTGGATTATGTATAAATACACATCTTGTGCAGTGATGCTACCATAACTTTTCCTATTATTTTAATGATATTTGCAATGCTCCAACCACTCAAATAATAGCATAGGAAAAATTAATAGCTATTGTGCAAAACTTAGTATCAAAAGCTTTGGATGTAAATTAAAACTGGGAAACAACTTCATACAGGCATGGAGACTGAAAATGGAGTTGCAGAAATTCGTGGAACAACTTTTCAAATCCTCACCAGTTTTCATTCCTCATTTCAATGAGGTGAAAAAAAGGAAAGTAATTTAACTGAATAGAAAACTTCTAAGAGAAGCTGATTGTACTGATGGGAGCTGCCTTATTGGATTCTGTAGGCTCTTTTGTTCCCTTTAATGTCAGTCCTAATACTGATTTAGAAGTTTTATGACTGAGTCAAATGACAGACCTAGAATTATTCATAATTTGTGGTACCTGGAAGGGTGAAATGGATCCTTAAAAGCAGCTTTATTGAAGTATAATTGTTATATAATATACTACATATATTTAAGTGTACAGTTCTGTAAGTTCTGACATTTTTATATACTCATGAACCTTCACCACAATCAGACAATGAACTTTTTTTTTTATCACCCACGAAGGTTACCTCATGCTCCCTTGCAATCCCTTACTCCCACCCCTCCCTGAACTTGCCCCCTGAGCAACAACTAATCTGTTTCCTTTCACTATACACTGGTCTGCACTTCCAAAAGCAATAATAGAATCATTTCCTGTTACATGTACTGCCAGTTTATTCCCTTTTATTGCTGAGTAAAAGTCATTGTATGGATAGTCCGCACTTTGGCAGTTATTGATGGCCATTTCCATATTTCCATTTGGGGGCCATTACAAATAAAGCTGCTGTAGACATTGTACTGGATCCAGAACCAAGTTTTGCTGCCTGTTGCTACCAGAGCCAATAAGTAGAGACAAGGTTGAAACTTCGAGGTGCTTTTATTAAGATGCCGGTGATCCGAGAGAGTGACAGATATGATACCCCAACTAGTCTGACATCTCTTCTCAAGCCAACCATTATATAGGGTTGGAGGATGGTGCAGGGGAAGAGGGGAAATCTAAAAACTATGTGAGTTCTGAAAGTCTGTTTTCTACCACTGTCCTCATAAATACTAGCCCAAGACACTGTCTTCCTTTGGAAGACCTGTCCTTGATCTGCTCTTAAAATGTATCTGCTTTTGAGTGATGGGCTCATCTGGTCCTCAAGGCTGCTTATCTTTATCTTCTTTTCTGAGTAATGGATCCATCTGGGCTTCCCGTTTGCTTTATCTTTAGGACTGTTTTTCTTCTTACAACACGTCCTCCACAGTTTCCCAGGGTCTGTAAGAAAAATGTCTTATCTATAGTTAGCACAGTGGATAGCTATCAACCAGCTGTGATTCTATTCTTATGGCATACCCTTCCCCTGTCATGTCCCCACTCTTAGTATTAAATCTCATATCTATGAGATTAGTTTCATATGGAAAGTGCCTTGCTGCTGATGGACTTTATTCCTGGCCTGTCTCAGTACAAGTATCTATAGACACATAAGCTTTTATTCCTGTTGGGAAAATACCTGGGAGTGAAATGACTAGATCATAAGTTAGTAGTATACTTGAACTTTTGAAGAACCATAAGCTGTTCTCCAAAGTGATTGTACCATTTTACAATCCCAGAAATTTACATCTGGAAAGGGCTTTTTAAAAATATCATTTCAAATATTCCATGTGGCCAGGGCCTCCACATTTCAGAAACCTGACATACCCCAATATATTTTTATTCCTATAGTTTTATTGCCTTTTATTTATCCATTCATTCATCCAGTCATTATTCAATAAATATCTGAATGTTTACTAATGTAATGCCTTCTGCTGGTCACAATGAATATATTAGGGGCAAAGCCACATACATCTTGCCTTAATGAGGCTCATTGCCTAGTGAAGGAGAAATACAGGAAGGGGTAAAAGTAGGTTTACAACTGTGAGTACATGGAACACAGAGTTTATCCTTGTATTATTAATTATTGTATTACTTTTCATATGAACAACTATAAACCTACTTTTGCCCCACCGTGTATGTTTCCAATTTCTAAGATAAGTAATCTGAAAGAAAAGGTATATGGCCCTATGTGCCTATTTTTAAAAATGAACCCAATAGTGATGACTTTGTAATATGACATCCTATATAATAAAAGGCTAATATGCAAATCGACCAAACAGTGCACTGACCACCAGGGGGCAGACGCTCAATGCAGGAGCTGCCCCCTGGTGGTCAGTGCCTCCCACAGGGGGAGCACCGCTCAGCCAGAAGCCAGGCTCACAGCTGGCAAGTGCAGCAGTGGTGGCAGGAGCCTCTCCTGCCTCTGCGGCAGCCCTAAGGATGTCTGACTGAGGGCCTAAGCCAACAGTTGAACATTCCCTGAGGGCTCCCAGACTGCGAGAGGGCACAGGCTGGGCTGAGGGAAAACCCCCACACACACACTGAGTACACAAATTTCGTGCATTAGGCCTCTAGTAATATAGGTCAGCATGGAGCTACATTTCTCAGTGTTCACTCTCTTGACTGTCTCCAGTGAAGGTGTGCTCCCGGGAAGATTCCTGGGAGATTTGGAGGGTGGAAGGGAAGCAGCACTCATTATTTAGCTCAGACATGTATTTTCTGATCTGCCAATTCACTTTGTTTTCAGGAAGCAGGACCTGATATTGTTCTACCTTTCCCTGGATCCTCTTCAGCTTCTCTGACTTCTGAGCAAGGTATGTGTTTAGTTTTGGGATAGCAGACCCTGGACTTCTACAGGGTATGATGGTCACTAAGATCAGAGACAAAAATGGAAGGGTGTCAGTCCATCTTGTGGGGACCCTGCTGGAGCATGTGGTTGCCAGCTTGCTCTTCTTCTCCCCGACACTTCACATGTTATCTTCTTTCCAACACAGAGGCAACAGCCTTGCTGCTTAACTGGTCTCTACAATTGCTTAGGGCCCATTCCCTGTTTGAAATCCCTTTATCTATTGATATCTACATTCTGTTAAGCTCTTCTAGCAGCTGTGTGAATTGAGGATGCAAGAAATGGCATGCCTTTTATCCTCAACTTTGAGCCTTCCTATAATTTCAGAATAACAGGGGAAATGCCCCTCGGGATCTTGTTAAATTTTATCCTGAAGACAATGTGGAGCCATGGAAGGATTTTAGGATGGGTCATAACACAGGATTTGCACTTTAGAAAAATATCTCTGACTCCTCTATTAAAGGCCATAATCAAGATTAGAGGCAGGATGTCAAGTTAAGATGCTCTCGGAGCAATCCAGGGGGGCAATAATGATAAGGCCATGAAAAAGGGCAAAGAAAATTAACAGGCTGTGATAGAGATTTTAGGAAGTAGAGACACTTTGATGTATTTTAGTTCATAAAGTATTTGTATTTTGACAGAGCAAACAAGTGAAAACACACAGGGGGAAATCGCTCATCAGGGGCATTCAGGGTCCCAAGACTCCTAAGTAGGAAAATACATTGAGGACAAAAGTATCTTAGCAATATCTCTCAGCACCTGTGCATCACGCTACTTCTAAAATAGATAATAAAGTTTCCAAACATTTTGGCTCATGGACCTCCTGCATCCCTAGGAGCTTGTCAGGAGTGCAGAAGTCAGTCCCACCAGTAACTTCCTGAAGCAAAATCTGCATCTTTATATGATCCCTACATGCACATCAGTAAACGAAAAAAATCTGCAAAGATTCTAGCAGGGTGCCATTTGCGACAACATGGATAGACCTTGAGGGCATTATGTTAAATGAAATCAGACAGAAAAAGACAATTACCATAGGATCTAAAAAACAAAACAAGCACCAAAACAAAACAAGCAAACAAACAAAAAAAATGAACTCATAAATACAGACAAAAGATTGGGAGTTACCAGAGACAGGGAATGAGGGATGGTTGTTGGGAGTGGCAAAATGGGTCAAGGACATCAAAAGGTACAAATTTCCAGTTATAAAATAAGTAAGTCATGGGGATGTCATGTACAGCATGATGACTATAGGTATTACTGTGTTGCAAATTTGAAAGTTGCTAAGAGTAAATCATAAAAATTCTCATCACAAGAAAAAAATGAATGTGTAACTATGTGTGGTGATAGATGTTAACTAGACTTTTTGTGGTGATCATTCTGCAATATATACAAACAATGAATCATTATGTTGTGTACATTACTAGCATAATGTTATATCTCAATTAAACCCTGATTAAAAAATAATAAAATAAGTGATATTTTTAAATAGATTAAAGATTCCAGCAGGCTGGACAAATCTATATTACATTTTACTCTTTCGGTCCTTTAAAATAAAACATTCCAGACCAGAGAGGAAACGGCTGGTATAGAAATTTTCAGAATTTTCCCTCCTCACCCTCAGGGTATCAGGGAAAAGCTGCATGTTCTTCTTCACACCTCCCACCTCTCAAGTACTAGTTTAGCTTCTTCCAACTCATCGGAGCAGGTGGGACTCCTGACAACTTACCACTGCTTCTGATTTCCAAACATCACAACAGCCATGGCTGTTGGTGGGCTTTTCCAAAGCATTTGGCATGTGGCAGACTTAGCCCAACCCCGGCAAAGCTAATAATAGAAAGCCTCCAAAGCAGACATAAAGCATTATCTAGTTGTAACTAGATTAAAAAAGTTTCTTCTGATGAATGCATTTTTCCCTTTTTTAATTTTCTTCTACTAATAATGAGCAGAGAATGCATGAGGCTATTCATACCTCTGAATTCTTTTTTTTAAATATTTTTTTGTTTATTTCAGAGAGGAAGGGAGAGGGAGAGAGAGAGAGAGAAATATTAATAAGAGAGAATCACTGATAGGCTGCCTCCTGCACGCCCCCTACATGGGGATTGAGCCTGAAACCGGGAATGTGCCCTGACTTGGAATCTAACTGTGACCTACTGGTTCATAGGTCAATGCTCAAGCATTAAGTCACACCAGCAGGGATGAATTCTTTTAATGAGGCAAGGATGAGAACTGGGCTTAGGAGTGGAGGCATTGTGTTCTGACCCACACCCTGGGTCTTCCTTATCAATAAGGAACAATAGCCCATTACAGCAGCACTCAGATAAGGTCCTAGCATTTCAGCTTGCATGAAGCAGTGCCCAGTACTGTGCTCAACCACTATTAATTGGCTGAGATCTAAATAAAAGAGGAGCTATGATATACCTGGTTGATTTTCAATCTTAGCCAACTAAACAAATTGCCTAGAGTATTCTGCAGTGCTTTGCCTGGCCAGCCTACATTTCTGAAATCACCTCAGGCTATTCTGCTCACTTTATTCCAGCCACGTGATTTTCTTCCATTTTCTCTGACAAGCCAAGGTGATCACTCCCCCAGGGTGTTCACACACGTGTTTCCTGTGCCTGTACCCTCCCCATCCCCTTCTTGACTGTGCCATTCTCTTCAGACAAGCCTTTCAAGACCCCTTTCTATCTGCCTCCCACTTAAAGTAGGTCCCCTGAGATATTTTGTTCATACCACCCTGTTCTTTTCTATCGTAGCATTTATTACATTTGTAAGTATCTCTTTACTTCTCAACCCCTCCTCTAAATAATTAGCTCCATGAGACCAATTCTGATTTATTGACCCAGGGCCTTCTACACAGTCATTGTCCAAAGACATGTTATTAGCTGTACAAATACGCGTATGCTATCCTATCACCCAAAGTGAGCACTTGGTGATAACCTCCTTTGATGATCTGTATATTTGCATATGTATTTGTATATGTATTTAACCCTGTGTTCTTTTGTAACTGTGCTCATCCACAGTGCATGATGAGAATTATCAGCTCCTGTAAGAAAAACATGTCTTTGTTCTTTTTTGTATATCCTACTTGAAATAGTTCCCCAACTAGGGGATACTTTGGTAGGTCTCAAAAAATGGTAGCTTAAATGATGAATGCTGAGTCCTCCACAATGTAACTAGTGCATATCCAATAGGGAAGAGTTGAAATATGTTAAAGCTCAGCATTATGTGGTAAAGGAGGCCAAGTGTTTTTGAAATTAAATTGTGATGAATCATTTCCTTTTTTTTCTCTAGACTTTTTTCTTACCCAGAATTGGACAATTAAGTCATGTTTCTTTTTGTCTGTGAGATTCAGAAAGAAAAGCAGCAGAAAGAGATGCCCGTGCATCATAGAGACTTGAGTTAAATTATTCTAGGTGTTTCTTATACCCTGAGTGCTGTTTGTCCCTGAGCAAATAAAGAAGGGGGTCATGATTTGGAGAAAGAGAAGGACTTTTGAGGAATTTAACTTTGGACGTTATTAACTGAATTATCTCTGTAACATCAGGTAGAATTATCCCAAATGGACAGAGAGATAGTGGTCTACAGTTTCTGACTCTGAAAAAACAAAATCATGTCTGGTATCCTTTTCATGAGCTCATTCAACATTTATGTGTCTATAAAAAAAAGTGTCTATGTGTGTCAGGCTCCCAAGGCATAGGGACCAAGGAAATCAATGTCCCTGCTACACAGTTATCATCAGAGGGGAGAAATAGGTAATAATACACATAAACAAGAACAAGATAATTCCACATATCAAAAAGTGACACAAAAAAGGTCAGTTGCGGGGGGGGGGGGGGGGGGCGGGCTGTTATATAGAAGGTTCCTGAAGGGTAAAAGTGACTTTAGCTTGGGTGATCAGGAAGGCTTTACAAGTGAGGGACTCATGAGTGGATACCTGAATGCTAAGGAGCCATCATACTCTTTTTACCTCTTGCCCCACCTTCCTTCTTCTCTTTAGTTTACCTCATCCAAAATTCTTATGAAAGAGACCGTGGTCCCACTGAATGAAGTATCCACTTTTCACCAAGGAATGATGGGGTCACACCACACAATGTGGCCATCAGGGGAAGCTGCGTAGATGAAGGGGCAGTGGAAGGGATCATTGTGGCTGGGCAGACAATCTCAGTGTTGTCTGAAAGACTGTTGATTGTGTCCTCCCACTCACAACCAGGTGTCTGATCATTTGCAAGGAAGAAAGGAAAAAACATGAGCAGAAGGTGGATGTGTGAGAGAGAGGTGTTCTGCTTTAACGTGAGGGAGTAGAATTCAGGCCACCACAGAACTCATACCTCAAGCTCCTGACTTAAAACTCAATGTGATGAATTTAGTGTCCAAATTACACAGAGTTAAACAGTCCAGTTTCAAGGAAACATTTTCTCCATTGATTCTAACTATATCTCCCTAATAATGAACCACTATATGGATAAAAAAAAAAAATTCAATGTTGCTCTTTTGTTGATGTATTGGTTTAATATACTTTTTTTTATTATTTAGATACTAGAGGCCCGGTGCATGAAACTTGTGCACGGAGGGGGGGCAGGGGGTGGGAGGAGTGTCTCTCAGCCCAGCCTGCACCCTCTCCAATCTGGGACCCCTCGAGGAATGTCCGACTGCTCGTTTACACCCAATCCCACCCAGTCCCTCTCACAATCCAGGACTGCTGGCTCCCAACCACTCACCTGCCTGCCTGTCTGATTGCCCCTAACCGCTTCTGCCTGCCAGCCTGATTACCCCCTAAC
Organism: Corynorhinus townsendii; assembly: GCA_026230045.1. NCBI lineage: Eukaryota > Metazoa > Chordata > Mammalia > Chiroptera > Vespertilionidae > Corynorhinus > Corynorhinus townsendii. The sequence goes on along the minus strand of JAPDVU010000006.1, from coordinate 158,995,087 downwards.
CACTCCCCTGCCAGCCTGAATGACACCTAACTGCTACTCTGCCAGCCCGATTGCCCCTAACTGCCCTCCCCTGCTGGCCTGGTAAATCCTAACTTCCCTCCCTTGCCAGCCTGGTCGCCTCTAGCTGCCCTCCCCTGCCAGCCTGGTCACCCCAACTGTCCTCCCTTGCAGGTCTGGTCCCTCCAATTGCCCTCTCCTGCTGGCCTGATCACCCACAACTTCCTTCCCCTGCCAGCCATCTTGTGTCCACATGGGGATGGCCATCTTTGACCACAAGGGAGCAGCCATCTTGTGTGTTGGAGTGATGGTCAATTTGCATATTACTCTTTTATTAGATAGAATTTCAAAGTATGCCTTTCTATATATATGTGTCCAGGTGGTGAGATAGTTAAATGCTGTTAAACAGCTTTGCCATTGTGTCCCCACCCCTTGTGTTTTCTGTTTAATACCAAACCCTGCAGAGTAATAATGGAGTTTTATGATCTGTAATTTTAAAATCAAACTGTATTGTCCTTCCTTATATTATCTCTCCTAAATGTGAAATATCCCTTATCTTCCTACTTTCTTACTTCAGTGGAATTTTTGACATTACCAAAGAGGAATCAAATAAGAATTTTTCAATGCTGACAGAAGAGGAATGTTCTATAATAATAAAAGCGTAATATGCTAATTAGATCAGACAGCTGAACGACCTTCCATACAAAGCCAGGGCGGGTGACGGCCAAGGCAAGCCACTGTGGTTGTGAGGGCCGAGCCCACTGCACAAATTTCGTGCATCGGGCCTCTAGTCATGTCTATAAAATGTCTAGTACTTTCCTCCTGAGAACCTGAAAATTGGTGAACCCATTACAATTCAACCAGTTAACAAATTAGGGGGATTCCTAAATTTGATTTTCATCTTAATATTCACTCATTTAATCAACTTAAACATGTGAGCCTACAATTACAGTTTCTATGTAAGAATTGGGTGCGCCCAGCACTGTACTAGGTGCTGAAAACAGGCTAGAGGAATTCTTAGTGTGCTGAAGGAAATTATTAGTAAGAGAATCAATACAATTTTAAGAATGACAATGGCCTGTACCAGTGGTTGGCAAACTCATTAGTCAGCAGAGCCAAATATCAACAGTACAACGATTGAAATTTCTTTTGAGAGCCAAATTTTTTAAACTTAAACTTCTTCTAAGGCCACTTCTTCAAAATAGACTCGCCCAGGCCATGGTATTTTGTGGAAGAGCCACACTCAAGGGGCCAAAGAGCCGCATGTGGCTCGTGAGCCGCAGTTTGCCGACCATGGGCCTATACTATTTAGTGAGCATGTTACTTGCCAAGCATTGTACTTAAGTCCTTTATCTACATTTTCACATTGGAATCGCACCACAACCCAAAGTGACTATTCTTGTCCCCACTATAAAGATGGACAGTTTCAGAAGGAAACTGCTGTATTCTTTGTCACCCTAAACTATACATTTGAACAGTCTCATTGAGGACCACAGACCCCAGGCTGAAATCTGCCACATATTGCTGATTGACAACAGGGCGGGGTAACATTTCTCCTGAATCTGAAATTGGCATCAGGTACTCTCGCCTATGCAATATGCCAGTTCCCCATTATCAAACAGGAGAAAACGTAACGTTGCCTTCAAAGAAAGAGGTTCACTGTCATCTCCAATTATGCAACAAATTGGTAAGCTTAACAGGTACTTCCTTTTTCTGGAAATCAGTTCTCAGGGATCTTTTTCACTGACAAAAGGATTTGCCACTTTTTCATTGGTTAGCATATTTTCTTGGGGATAAAAAAGACCTCTAATCCAGTTAAAATACCATTTCTTAGTTTTATTGCCATTTCTCACATTGTCTCTGAAATCACAGTCACTAATGAGATGAAGGATCAGAGATGAAGTCTCTACTATGAAAACTAATCTTGACAAGTGTTTGTTATTTCTAATCATATTCCCATGCCTGGGTCCCACTTCCAAAGATTCTTATTTCATTGGCCTGAGGGGTGTAGCCTAAGAATTGGAATTGTTTTTAAAGTTCTCCAGAAAAGTCTTAGATGTTAGATTCAGAACCATTCCCTTGTTTATAAAATGAGGGCCTTTTAAATATTATTTTTCAAACATCATTTAAGGAGTAGATTCCTTCGTATGAAACACAAATCAAGGAGTAAGATTTAACCAGACGCTTCATAAAACTAATAAGATTATGGCTTCTCCTTTCCCCCATCTTCAGTATGAGCCAAATTTAAGGCAACCTTTTCACTTCCTTGTACTCAAAGGAACTGATAATGTTCGTGGAGCTCACTCAGGTGAATGTCAAGGCTGCTGGCAGGACCTGTTGAAAGCTAGTGGTTTGGGACTTCCACCTGCCATTCCAGGTCCACTCCAGAACTGAGGGTGTGATTTGGGAAAACCTGAGGCCAATCTGTGGCACCCTAGTTGGAAATCAGCTCTGCCTTGAGACACAGACATTGGACCAAGGACTCCTAAGAGCATAGTTTGAAAACCACTCAGTGACCTCTCTGTTCTCTGTGGGGATTGATACTCTACTAGTATAGCCCAGCAAACAACAAATGCATGTTGATTTTTCATCCATGCAATAAATATCTTTTAATGATCTACAGCACAAGGTATTGTTCTAAGTGCTGGAGATGCATGAGTGAACAAAACAAACAGACTTGCTCTCAAGGAATTTTCAATATTATGGGGGAGGCATGACAACAAATAATAAATACAGATAAAATCCTATAAATGATAGTAAACGTTAAGGAGGCAGAGTGAGAGAATAACTGTGAGAAGCCTACTTCAGTCAGGGCGGTCAGAGACAGTCACCCTGTGAAGGGGACGTTTATGCCACAGTTGAAAGATTGGGAAAAACCAGTCATATTGATGTGGATGTGCAGGTGGTTCTGGGAGAATATGAATTAATTTTAAGAGTGGGGAATGGCATTTGCAAAGACCCTGAGATGGAAAAGACCTTGCTGAGTTCAAGAGAGCTAAAATCAACCAATATGTAAAGCTTAAAAAGTATTTAGGAGAACTGGCCTGATAAAAGGAGGAAAGTACCCAAGGATTATTCTCATCATGACCTTAATTTGTAACTGTGTCCTAAGAGCCCGGGAGGTCATTGGAAAGTAGAGACGTGATGTCATGTAACTTTAAAGGCAGTCACTTTGTCTGTGGCATGACAAATGAATTGTAGGGGAATGAGAATTGAAGCGGGGAATCTACTTTGGTGACTATGGAAGGGGCCAAAGGGGAGAAATGTGGCTGGTCCAGGGTTCTGACCTGGATAGCTACAATGGGTGCACTTTACATTTCCTTCAAAGTAGAATCCAAAATACTTACCTGCGGTAGGTAACATCCAGTCCCATCACTGGGTCACTGAGTGCCATGGACAGACAACCTGATAGGCCTGGATTTTAATTTCCTGATCTGTCTGGAAAGTTGGTATACAGTTACCCTGAGCACACAGGGTTTTGTGAGGGAGAGAAATCATCCCTAAGAAGCCTTTATGAATATATCAAATGCAATGGAAATGCCGAGGTGCTAGCTATAGCATTGTCCTAGTGGAAGTCACTGACATCGAATTCAAAAAGTTGTCAAGGGTAAATGGACAGATAATATTATACTGAGTTTCAATATCTAGACTATTTACTTCTCAAGAAGGATTGATGTCTTGGGTCTGGCTGTGTGATTTATTAGCTTCATAATCTTAAAAATGCCAATATCAGATCACATACTATGTGCCCAATCTTATGCTTAGTAAGCATTTTACACAACTCAGTTCATTTATTTGTCACAACAATTGACTTGTCTTCATTTAATACATAAGGAAGCTATAGCTCAATGAGGTTAGGCTACTTGACCTCACCAAATCACTAGAAGGTGTCTCTGGCAGAGCCGGAACTCAGCCCAGGATCACAATACCAAGCGCTGCACTCCACATTTCAATTTCCACAGCTTGACCCAGAGAGACTCCTGCTAGCTTTACATGTTGGTGGGAAAATACATCAAATAGCATATGCAAAATATCTTTGTAAACTATAGTTCACTTTAGTAAATACATGGGGTTTATACAGGTTGTAAACTTCATTTTATTTTTTTCTATAAGACAGCCTTGGATTGAATGCTTAGAAACCTGAGTGTTCAATATTCTGGTGAGGCCTAAAGGAGTACTTTCATATTTTTGTGGACTTTTGTGTTTGTTGTTTATTTTTTAATCTGGATTTCCTCTCCTGAGTCCTTCCTAAGGTGATCTGCTTAGGATAACATGTTTTTGTCTGCGTCCAAGTCCGTTATTTCAGAGCTGTTATTGATAAGCTGGAAGCTATTTAGGATGTCTCGAGATGGTGCAATTTCAGATTAATGTCTGTGCCAGCAGTCAAGAATTGTAACTTCAAAATGTCTTCATAGACACACAGCCCTAGTTAAGGTCACATCCCATAGGGATTTGGGGGGATATCTTTGTCTCATTTTTGACTGTGCTCAACACTGTAAACAATTTAGAAAAAATGGGAGACTAGCCAGATAATCTAGGACTAAAGAATTGCATCCTTATATTGAAAATACGAGAGGCCCGGTGCACGACATTTGTGGACAAGTAGGGTCCCTCGGCCTAGCTGGAGATCAGGGCCAATCAGGGCCTTCCTTCCCCTGGCTGCTGGCTGCCAGCCCAGGCCCTTCCTTCATTCTGCGCCAGCCCCTGGTGGTCAGCGCACGTCATAGCAAGCAGTCAAACTCCTGGTCAGTCGAACTCCCAAGGGGATAATTTGCATGTCAGCCTTTTATTATATAGGATGCCAGGGAGAATAGGTTGATTTAAATTAAGCAGATAATCGATGCAAAGAGTTACAAGACAATGCTTTCCTTTTCAGATTTAGACTAGCAAGTGCCATCCCTAAGCATTTCAGATATGTTATTGATTGATTGGAAAAGTATATAGAAATGCACAAATGATCTATGTTTAGTCTAACAAGATTATAAAAACTCAGCAGCACATGCAGGTGCAGCATGTTTTAGCCTAGCTTTCCCTAGGTCCTGAGTGGAAGGCTTAGATGTTAGATGGCACTCCGTGCAGAGCAAGCTCATGGTAAACTTGAGAAAAACCCAATTTGTGGTGAGTTACATCACCACTTAGGAAGGACTTAGGTTAGCTATCTGCTACTTCCATTTAAGTGAGTGTTGACTCATCCTAGGCTCTTCTGGTTCGGTTGTGATCAGCCAAGCAAGGCCAAATCCTCACCCAGGGAGGAAAACAGTCAGTGTGTGGATTTCCCTGAACAAAATCTCTACCTACATATTTTCTCTGCTCCAAAAACCTAATTGCAGTCATGTATGAGCTGCTTGGGTACTTTGAAAAGCCTTTCAACAACTGAAATTTTCATTGGAAATCAAAATCTCAAGTGAATGAACCCATTTACAACAAAACTCTCTAACTGGGAATGTTGTACTTTCTCTGAGTTATGTAGACCTTGAGGTAAACACAGTGATGCCCAAGACATGTCTCCTTTGCCAAGGCCCTGCTTAGTTATAATCATTAGATCTGCCAATCAATCAATATAGTTAGTAGCAAAAGGTTAGTATGCAACAATAGCCTCTTTCCTGGGTGAAGTGTGCAGCAAAAAAGAACACAGACCCTTTCCTCAAGGTTCATGAGATCGAGTTGAAGAGAAAAGCCATGTGCACAAATAAAATTTAACCAATTAACTGCCACATGTCCAAAACAGAAACAATCCCCACACGCCACGATATTTTGAATTTAATGTAAAAAATCAATTTGCAATGAATATTATAAAAATAAATATATTACTCACAATTTGGGTGATCTTGAATATTTTCAGTTGAAAATTCTCACGAAAAAATGATTTTAAAGCATCTATAGATGCTTATGGTATACAAAGGGTTAAGGTACCATGCAGTTTACAAATGATATAATGAATTCTACCCAATTAATGTACATAGCTACCATTTATTCAGCAACTTCTAAAAAACCATGGACAAACAAGGACTAAGCTCAATTAGAAGAGAGTTAACTTCTCACCAAGTTACTCAAGACTACACTGGCATGATCCTCTTTGAGTTGATCATTGAAAATGGAAGGATTAGATGGCTGGAAAGAAGAAAGGCCAAACACAATTGTTTAGTCCAGACCCGTGGTCGGCAAACTGTGGCTCACAAGCCACATGCGGCTCTTTGGCCCCTTGAATGTGGCTCTTCCACAAAATACCATGGCCTGGGCGAGTCTATTTTGAAGAAGTGGCGTTAGAAGATGTTTAAGTTTAAAAATTTTGGCTCTCAAAAGAAATTTCAATCGTTGTACTGTTGATATTTGGCTCTGTTGACTAATGAGTTTGCCGACCACTGGTCCAGACCAATAGTGCAGGAACTTAGACTGGAAGGAACTAGAGTGTGTTTAGAAATTGTTAAACCTGTTTTCTCTCTTTTTTTAATGTTTTTATTGTTTTCACAGAGAGGAAAGGAGAGGGAGAGAGAGAAGGATTGAGCCCACAACCTGGGCATGTGCCCCAACCAGGAATGGAATCTTGATGTGACTTCCTGGTTCATGGGTCAACGCTCAACCACTGAGCCATAATGGCCAGGCTAAACCTGTTTTCTCTTGTTTAAATATTTGATTTTGCAAAAAAAACATTTAGCTCCATAACAACTTCTCAGTTTTCCTCAGAGTATGGCATTGTCTTCATTGGAGCCTGGTCCATACTCCATGCTGAAATTTAGACTTTGGCATGTGTGGTGAGGTGGGTCTGACAGAAATCTCTGCCTGAGACCAAGGAACTTTTCAGAGGTTCTGGGTGAGAATTTGATGTCAGATAGGCCTAAATTCAAATCCTAGCACTGCCAAGTCCTTGAGCAAGTTACTTTACCCTGCTACACCTCAGTTTTCTCATAATGAAATAAACATTCATTCATCTAACAAATATTATATAATACTCTGTTTCAGACTCTTTGAAGATGCTGTAGATATAGCAGAGATCACCACAGACAACACTCTCCTTTGCCTTCCTGGAGACAGTGACAATATCTGTCCTATGGGATTTTGCAGAGATTAAAAGACATTAAGCACTCAGCACAGTACCAAGCACAGGGCTATGGCTCTATAAATGTCAGTAGCTGTTACTGAGTTAGGCAGGTATACATGGTTCCGTTAGGAGGACTTAGTCATCACACAGGGAGTGCAATTATTATTATGTAATTATGGACTGCACTATGGGTTTGTGCAAAAACTCTAAATAGAAAAGAGAATCAGGAAACTTGACAGACATCAGAAGTAACTAACTCACCAGGAAACTTTGTTGGAGGCCGTGTGGCAAAGTGGGACACACACACAAAAAGAGAGAATCAGTCCTTCTGCCTCTGCCTGAAACAGCGTAGCATTGTCACCTTGGGTTTTGTAGTTGGTAGTGGCACTGATAGGCAGAAAGAGTGACAGTGGAGGTACCAAAGGTACAAGGTCATGCTCGGAGGAAGCAAGTAGTGGAGCATAGAGAAGCAGCTCTGATGCTCGGAAGATGTAAAGGTGCAGAGATAGGACGGTCCGGAGAAGAGAGCCAGAACAAGTGGGGAAAACATGGTCCTCTTTTTGTGATAACCAACCTAAACTTACCCACAAGTCACCAGTGTGGTTTGTGGAATGCATGCGCAGGGGAACATCTCTCCAGACGTAGAAGACCTTCAAAGCAGGAAGAAGAAAGAGTCTGTGAACTGTGCTTGACGGACTCCTGCAGGACATTGCTAGAGCGTTGGTGGTGGCTGCCATCTCCACCCGCAGCTGTAGTCGCAGCCTAACTGCTCAAGCTGGCTGTGCTGTTTGTAAATGCTGCACACTGGCTATGCTGTCTATAAGTAAGCGTGCTGAGAAGTCTTCATTGGAAGATATGACAAGCCCTACAGTAAAAATTATGAAATGCATTCATGTGGGTGTGTTTGGAGCAACAGTATAAAAATAAAACAAAAAACAATGAAAACTATCACAATGAATACAGAGATCAATGTCTGCCTTTAAATGAATATTTAGTAAATAGCAAATGCCCATAATGAAAGAGATCAATTCTAGAGAAAAGTCAATATGGCCAGTCTGTCTGAGAACATTAACTTTAATGGTTGTCATTTTTTTAATGTGTAAATTCTACTTCAAAAAGAGCACGAGAGCAATAAAAGCACTTAGGCTGGCCCTTGGCTATTTTTCTCGCATGGCAGCTATATTTCTGTGGCTCAACCTAATTCTTGGCCATGCAGAGGAACTGAAGTCTTGCCTCACGATCCCCAATAACTGCTTTGACTTCTTCTATGGTGAACTGACCACTTTAAGTGCAGGTTATTTACAATCACACTTGATTTGATTGTTATGATTAAGTTTATTCTTTCATCAAATAGTTACTGAATTCTTTTTATGGACCCAGCAAACACTGTGATAGGCACAGAAGATGCAGGTGTGAACAAGGCAGATAAGGTCCCTGTCCCCATAAAGATTATATTTTATGATGTGTGAGACAGGCCAAAAAGAAGAAAACAGGTAATTGAGATTGTTTCACAGGGTACTGATGCTATAAAAACTAAAGCAATGCAATAAACAGGGCTTCTGGGTGGTAGAAGGGTGCTCATGCATAAGTACTATATGAAGTTAGGATATTCGGGACAAGTTTACTTAACAGGTGAGCTTTGAGATCTGACTAATGAGAAACCAGCTATGTGAAAAGTTGTAGGAAGAACAGTCTGGGCAAAGTGATTGGTGACTGAAAAGCTCTGGGTCATAAATAAGCTTAAGGAGAATAAATTCTTGCCACAGAAGTGCAGTAAGCTGGAGCATAATGGAAAAGTGGGAGAGTAGTAAGAAATGAGATTAAAGAGAGAGGAAAAATCCAGAAAATGCTACCAGGCGTACCGGTTAATAATACGGATTTTGTAATCAAAGAAAACACAATCATTTCAAGAGAAATATCAAAAGTGCTTTATTCAAAGTAATGCCCATCGCTAGCTACACATTTCTACCATCTTTCAGGTAATTTGTGGATACCGTCCCCAGAGAAGTTTTCTTGTTTTGAGGCAAACCATTTAGAGTCCCAATTTTCCACTTCGTACATTTTGAAGTGCTGCTCAGAAAGTGTGTGTGCCTCGATCAGAACAAGTGGTAATCTGAAGGAGCAAGGTCTGGTGAATACAGCAGGGGTGGGTTAATACTTCCCAGACAAGATGTTTTAACGTGTCTTTAACTGGCTTTGAAGTGTGCAATGATGCGTTATCATGAAGCAAGATTACTTTGCCGTGTCTTCTGGCACATTCTGGTCGTTTCACGATCAAAGCGTGGTTCAGATTGATTATTTGTTGTTAGTAGCACTCAGTATTAACAGTTTCACCTGGTTTTTGAAGCTCATAATACACCATAACTTCCTGATCCCACCAAATGCAGAGCATTGTCCTCTTTCCGAAGCAATTTGGCCTTGCAGTCGATGTTGATGGTTGATCTGGATCAACCCATGATTTTGTACATTGGGATTCTCAAAATAAATCCACTTTTCATTGCCAGTCACAATTTGATGCAAAAAAGACTTTCTTTTGTGCCGTTGAAGCAACATTTTACTGATGGCTTTTCGGTTTTCCATTTCTCTTTCGTTCAGTTGATGTGGCACCCATTTTCCTTCCTTTAAAATCTTTCCCATTGCTTGTAAATGATCGGAAATTGTTTGCCGAGCAACATTTAATCTTTCTGCAAGTTGTTTTTGAGTTTGACATGCATCTTCATCCAATAATGCTTGTAATTGTTGGTCTTCAAACTTTTTCGGTTGACCTGGATGTTCTTTGTTTTTCACATTGAAATCATCACTTTTAAAGCATTTCAACCAGCATTCACAAGTATCTTGAGACGGAGCATGTTCACCATAAGCTTCCCGAAGTATATGATAACTTTCAGCAGCACTTTTTTTCAAAATAAAGTAATGAATTAAAACTTCCTGCAAATGCTCTTTTTTTGGCATGAAATTTGACATTTTTAAGTGTAAAAATACCTATGATATTAACACCTTCAGAAAACTTGACATATGAAGTTTAGAAGCTTGCTGTCAATACAACAAAATAGCATACAGATCAAATTGCATATATACCAGCAATATGTGTAACTCCATCTATTGAAAAAAAAAATCCGCATTGTTAACCGGTACACCTGGTATACTTGCTAGACCTGGGAAATAAGAAACATTTTATCTTGAGTGCACTGGGAAAAGATTGGACCATATTAAGCAGTCTGTGAAATAACTTACTAATAGATTATTGGGTTTCAGTGTAGAGAATGCGTTGATCAATAAATCCCTAACTTAATAATGGCTTAGTTAGAAAGTAACTTGCAATTTAATTGCCAAATGAAATGTCAAAATTCATTCACTCAACAAATAGTTGTTGAACATTCCATGCTATGCATTGGGAATACAGAGGCAAATAAGATGTTGCCTCTGCCATCAAGAATCTCACAGTCCAGCAAAACAAAAACAAACAAAAAACTACAGAAATTAAACAAATAATCAATTTGCATTTTTACTTTACCCAGGTGAAGGTACATGTGTTTCAACCTAATTTGGATTTAACATGAACTAGCGCAGCAATTTTCTATCTTTTTCATCTTACGACACATGTAAACTAATAAAATTCTGAGGCACACCAAAAAATTTATTTTTTGCCAATCTGACAAAAAAATAGGTGTAATTTTGATTCACTCACACAAGATAGTTATTATTGTAGGCCTTTTGCACAAAGATTCATGCAAGAATGGGCCTTCCTTCCCCTGGCTGCTGGCATCGCCTTTGATCAGGCCAGAGCCACCTTTCTGCCTTCCCACGCTGCCCAGAGGCCCAGAGCGGTTGGGGCGGTACAGAACACCTGCGTCATTGCCATGGCAATGACCAAGCATCCCATCCCTGGGTGTCTGCATATGCAAATTAACCCGCCATCTTTGTTGGGTTAATTTGCATAGTCACTCCTGATTGGCTGGTGGGCGTCACGAAGGTATGGTCAATATGCATCTTACTCTTTCATTAGTGTAGGTTGGTTATTGTCATTTTTCTATTTAACAAGCTAAAGAAAAAGAGGTCAGAGATCCTCTTTTAAAAATTTTCAGTTGCTCATTGGTTGAAAATCTCTGGACTAGAGGATTGGAATGTGTGACTCCACTGAAAAGGCTCCATTGTTTCCAGAGTATCTGCTAATAAGCAAAAGCCTTTACATTAGGCCTTCTTTACTTGCAATGTGTGCAAAATCAAGTCAAACTAGCTTAAGGCAAAAGGAAGTGTATGGGCAATGTATTGCTTGATGTAACTCAGAAGAGGCATGGCTAGGCTCAGTCCTACTTGCGTAAGGAGTCTGATAATGAAATTGAGTGCAATTAGAGAGCCTGGAAAATAAAGGTGCAATTTTGGGAAAGAAGTTGCCACAAAACTTTGCAGATCCATAAATAAACTCTGTCCATATCCTTTGGTGATCCTTGATTTGTGCATGAACCAATGAAATTCGAAGTTCTCACTGTAAAGCACCAGAAGAAAGACTTAAAAAGCTGAGCAATTTAAACTGCTGCCCTCCACAGGGGAGACGAGTTAGGATTTTGAGTCTTATCTCAAATAAATACAAAGATTTAGGAGAAAATATGCTGATAATGAGAGAAATTATGTAAAAACCCAGAGCAGAAATGGAAAACATAAGAACTAAGTGGATAGTTTTAGAACTGCAAAGTACAGTACCTGAAATGACAAATTTGTTTGATAGACTTTATGGCAAGTTGGCAGGTAAGAATATTAATAAACAAAAAGTTAACTAATTCATCAGGATCTGAACTATCTCATAGGCTATAGTTTATCTCCTCTGACTTAAAACTTTGCCTCATACATTTTGTCTTCTTTGTTAGTCTTCACTAGTATATGTTTACACAGATATGTATATATGTGTGTACACATATGTGTGTGTGTTTCTACATAGCAAAAGGCTGTGGTCAGATATCTAGCCAATCATATAAACAAAAATTGAAATAAATGCAGGAAACTTACATTTAGAAATTCTGACAGATTTCATTAATATATATACATTTTTACAGTACTTTTAGATTATAAATAGTCACATATTTAGAGTTAGAATAAAGAAGAGACTCTTTAGGCCACGTTTCATAAAATGAAAATTAAATATAAATCTATTTGTGCTTAGTATAAGACTTTAAGATGAAATTTACCTATTTTGTCCTGACATAATGAAATTGAACAGAAACAGTATAGTACATAAAGGATAATCAAAAGACATCAATTTCAGCAAAAAGTTTAAAAACTGATCAAGAAAATGCTAGATATTTGAAATGTTCAATCTTAATGGTACTTCCTGGAGCCATCTTAATAGCTGTTTTATAGCAGGCTGACATTCATGGTAGATGTTATAAGAATATCTTTTGACCTTTAATAAAATTTAAGAACTAGGATAGTAAGTGTGGACTTAAACTTTGGTTTCCATAGGAAAAGCTACAATTTTGTAATAAAAGTAACAAATGGTGGAACAAAAGAACAGTGTAGTATAATATAGTACAGAATGTCAATATTTACTCTAACAAGGAAAATGCAGAGGTTGGATTGATTTTCAAAAATAGCTATGCAAATTAAGAGATCTATCTTCTTCCCATTATCCAAGAGCAAAGTAATTGTTATGAATGTAAAAACATTGGTGAACAATAATGCATTAGACTTGCATACTTATGATCAATTGATTTTGGACAGGCATGCCACAGCCATTCAATGGGGAAAATGTAGTCCATTTAACAAATGATGCTTCAACAATTGAATAGTACATGGAAAAGGATGAGGTGAGACCCAGACCTCACTTGATATACAAACATTGATGCAAAATTGATCAAAACCCAAAATGTGTAAGCTAAAACTATAAAATTCTTGGAAGAAAAAATAAGGGTAGATCTTCCTGAACTGTGTTTTAAGAATCGATATTCCTAGATATGACACCAAAATCACAACAGCAAAAGAAAAATAGATAAATTGTACTTCATCAAACTAATTGACCAGGACAAAAATAGTAATAGCACCACCAAGGTGGCTACTAACTTGAAAGAATGTGACCAGATTCAAGAGGTATTCAGGGAGCAACATTAACAATGTCATTTGAAATGGATTAGCTTAGATGTTTTTAAAAGCCTTTGGTTAGCAGCATCAAGTAAGGGGCAGAGTCAGGCCCAGCCTGAGGACTCCCCTGCAGAAAACAGCCACAGGTGTACCTCAGTTCATTGCACTTCACTTTACTGAGGTTCACGGTCATTGCGTTTTTACATCATCAAAGGTTTGTGGCAACCCTGATGGGAGCAGGTCTATTGGTGCCATTTTCCCAGCAGCCTAGGCTTGCTTCGTGCCTCTGTGTCATGTTTTGGTAATCTCACCCTATTTCAGATGTTTTCGTTATGATTTTGTGTGTTATGGTGATCTGTGACCAGTCATCTTTGATGTTGCTATTGTAGTTGCTTCGGGAACCCGTGAAACACACCTTCATCAGACAGGGATCTTAATAAACATAGTGTGTGTGTTCTGACGCTCCACCACCAGGCACTTCTCTTATCTCTCTCCCTCTCCTCAGGCCTCCCTGTTCTCTGAGACACACTAATCCTGAAATTAAGTGAATGAATAACCCTAATGGCCTGGAAATGTTCCAATGAAAGGAAGTGTTGTACCTCCTCACTTTAAGTCAAAAGCTAGAAATGATTAAGCTTAGCGGGGAACTCGTGTCAAAAGCCAAGATAGACTAAACAGGGGTCCTCAAACTACGGCCCGCGGGCCACATGCGGCCTGCCGGGTGCCGCTGCCTGTCCTGCTTAGCAGCTGACTTGTCCTGGGCCCGCAGTGCGCATAGGAATTTGTTCATAGTTGTTTTATTTTAAACTGTAGTGCGGTCCTCCAACAGTCTGAGGGACAGTGAACTGGCCCCCTGTTTTAAAAGTTTGATGACCCCTGAAGCTAGGCATCTTGTACCAAACAGGGAGCCACATTATGAATGCAAAGGGAAAGTTCTTAAAGGAAATGAAAAACACTACTCCAGTAAACACATAAACGGTAAGAGTGAAACAGCCTCATTGCTGATATGGAGAAAGTTTGAGTGGACTGGATAGAAGATGGAACAGCTGGAACATTCCCTTAAGCCCAAGCCTAATCCAGAGCAAGGCATTTCTCCAATTCTCTGCTGGCAGGGAGAGGTGAGGAAGCTGCAGAAGAAAAGTAGGAAGCTAGATCACCTATAGGAGCTTCTAACTGTCCTCAAGGAAATCCTGGTTCTCTGCATGGATGCTGCTTTCAAAAAGGCTCAGTTACATTTTCACTTTCTTTATAGCTCCCATGTGCAGCATTTTTACCTCTGGAAATGTACATCCCTAGCGTTGTCATGGCCCCCTACCCTCTCCCATTTCCTTCCAGGAAGAAATAGATCATCTCATCCATCACATAACCTTTTGGCCTCCTGAGTAACCCCAGCCCTGCAGCACTGGGCCTGCGTCCAAGGAAGCAGGGTTTGGACATCTGCTGGGTGTCTCTGACCGCCCGCCAGATAGGATGACTGAGAATGTGGGTTTGCTTTTTAGAGTTTAATTACACAAAGAGTTAAGTTATTAACCTTCTGCAGCAATCAACTTAAAATCAAGTTAGTGTGACTCCTAAGGCTAGAATAACATAGCATGGAAGGGCCAATAAAAGCTAATAAATGGTAGAAAAAGGTACATTTTCCTTATCAGAAAAAAAGAGTGTGAGAGAGAATCAAAACCCCATGGCAGAGCGAAACACTTATTTTAGCTTGCCAGATGGGGATCTGAGGTCCCGGGGGTAGGGACCAAGCTGTGGGGTGCCTCCTCACACTAATGAGGTTTGCCCTAGAATCCGAGGAGACAGATGGAGCTGCAGGTTGGAACCCCTTGGCAATCTCCCTGGGAGTTCATGTGATCTCATTGGTCCAAGACCCCCCTCTGGCCACTCCTCTTTCTCTTCCCAGCCCCTCCCTCCTCTTCTACTTGTGTTTGTAGCTTTGGTAATGCCCTGTGTCCCAGTAAATGTTTTCCCCTGCACACTTCCTCCTTTTCTGGCCTCACATAATTCAGTTGCTCCTTTCTTTTTTGTGCATTCCCTCTTACCTGCCCCCAGCACTTGGATTTGTAATAGCTCCATCCATCTCGATCCTTTGTGGCCCCATTAAATTTCTGTTTATTCACAAGTGTGCCAGAAAGAGGCCACGTATGAATTCATGAGAAGGAAAGGAAGATGCTGTTAGAAATTCTCAAATCTGTGTCTGGTACTCAATTTAAGGATTTTTTTTTCCTACTGGAAAAAATAAAAAGGGAGGAAGCACTTTGGTCATTTGAGGAAGTGGAGGGGTCTTCTGGCCCACTGCTGCCTTTAGAACTCCGCAGATCACAGCTAATGTGGATGATGTAATCTCACATGGCGAGAAATCTGTGGATTTCCATGAATCATGACAGATTCACTGAGGAGAGGGTAATTCCCAACACCAAGCACTGTGCCAAAATCTGTGGTTCATTAGTGTGAGGAACTGGTTATCTAGCCTTTCATATGGAAATGCCTACAAGGACCAATCCTACCAGAGCAGTTTGGACCCCAGAGCCCTCCTATGCACTATTGCATCTTCCTCCAGTGGCAGCCAGAGTGCTCCTGCCTAAAGGAAGTCCACCTAAGAATACTTGAAGTGATGTGGTGTATATATTCAATAATATAGTATTCGGCCAGCCAGAAAATAAATCCTTCGCTTACTATAATGTGGATGAGCCTTGAGGACTTCATGGTAAGTGAAATAAGCCAGTCACAAAAAGACAAATACTGCATGATTCCTCTTACATGCAGTAACTAAAGTAGTCCACATCACAGAAACAGAAAGTGGAGTGGCGGTTAACAGGGAAAGGGGGCAGAGGAAATTAGAGAGTTGTTCTAAATGGATATAATTTCAGTTTGCAAGATAAAAATATCTGGAGATTTGTTTCACAATGATGTGAATACGCTTAACGTTGCACTGAAATATACACGTAACCTATACACGTGAAAATGGTTAATGAGCCCTAGTCTGTTTTGCTCACACTGAAGGGTCCCAGGCTTGATTCCAGTCAAGAGCATGTACCTCAGCTGCAGGCTCAATCCCAGGCCCTCGTTGGAGTGCGTGCAGGAGGCAACCAATTTATGTGTCTCTCTCACATTGATGTTTCTCTCTGTCTGTTTCTCCCCCTCCCTTCCACTCTCTCTAAAAATCAATGGAAAAAAATATCCTCAGGTGAGGATTAACAACAACCAAAAAAAAAAAAAATGGTTAAGATGATAAATTTTGTTATGTTTCATGTACCACAAAAAAAAAAGAATATACATAATTGTTAAACTTTAAACAAGAAAGAAAGAGAGAGAGGAAGGAAGGAAGGAAGGAAGGAAGGAAGGAAGGAAGGAAGGAAGGAAGGAAGGAAGGAAGGAAGGAAGGAAGGAAGGAAGAGAAGGAGGGAGGGAGGGAAGGAAGGAAGGAAGGAAGGAAGGAAGGAAGGAAGGAAGGAAGGAAGGAAGGAAGGAAAGGAGGGAGGGAAGGAAGGAAGAAAGGAAGGAAGGAAGGAAGGAAGGAAGGAAGGAAGGAAGGAAGGAAGGAAGGAAGGAAGGGAAAGAAAGAAAGAAAGAGAAAGAAAGAAAGAAAGAAAGAAAGAAAGAAAGAAAGAAAGAAAGAAAGAAAGAAAGAAAGAAAGAAAAGAAAAGAAAGAAAGGAAAGAAAGAAAGGAAAGGAAGGAAGGAAGGAAGGAAGGAAGGAAGGAAGGAAGGAAGAAGAAAGGAAGGAAGGAAGGAAGGAAGGACTCATTTAGGGTAGCAGGATACCTAGAGTTGGGAAGGACAGGGTAGTTGGAGGAAGACTGTAAGATGAAGGTATTGTCAGAGGCTTGTAACTTCCATAATGCATGGTAATGCTGCGTTATTGATGATAACTAAATAATAAAGGAGGGCCATAAATGGGTCAATGATGAGAATTATGGTATTAAGCCCAAAATCATGTATACATTTTGTGGGACATCCTGTATATGCTGAGATATATAAGCAAACAATTAGATAAGTTCTTGGCCCCAAAAAGGAAAGACCTAATGCAGGTGGGTTCTAGGGTTGGAGAAGAGGCTTGGAAAGGAATGAAGTACATGGTGGGGTGATAGGTACTCTCCAATTTAGGGAGGACTTAAGGGTTGATGCTGGAGTCTTTGAATTTTGTTGCTCTCCCCCAACCAACTCCAACTCCAATGAGTGGCTACACATTAGCATTCTATTATTTCCCTTGGAAAGGCAGGAAAAAAATGATTCCTTTCTCCCTAGTGACCTCTAAATTGTGCCTCACCCCAATCTCCCACTCTTCCCTTTAACAAAATAGATCCCAAATATGTTGATGCCTCCAGGATTTTGGTACCAGATTTGAAAGTCATTAAAAAAGCTTGCATGGCTTTTATTTTGTGTCTTCATGGGGCTCGTGGCTATTGAGTTCTATACTCAAATTTAGGTTTTCACGGGTAAGTTACAGAGAAGTGAGATTCATAGAACACCAGCCAGCAGCCTTGCTGAAAAGGCCTGGCAATGGGTATTTCCAAACCTTCATTGTGGAGACATCATAGACTTGGACATTCAGAGGGGTATACCTGCAGCTATTTAGAAACCCCCACTTGCAAATACTTTTGTTGCATATAAATCCCCTTTCAAAAGCAGTTGTATTTGAAGAATGTAAGTGTTCTCTTTACATTCTTAATTCTATATATTAGGAGGAAAATTGCTTCTGCATCAGTTCCCTGGAGAATTATGTTTCTTGTGCTTGGCTTCTAGAGAGATTCTATGAGAGTTACTGCATATTCTTGGCTGAAGAACCACTCATCTGTTAAATGCCTCCCTGCCTCACCCCACCTTTGCAGAGTGCACAAGTGCATGCTTCTTCAAAAGTAAAATTAATATGTCATGGGACATTGGGATTTTTCAAAATTAATCAAAATCTTAATTGTTAAATCTGTGAAGGTCACAGGCCTATGGCAAAGCATGATACAAAAAATGAGGCATTTTAAGCACAAAGACTTCAGAGTTATTTGGATGGAGGTTTCTGTTGCAGCTTAGCCACTTATTATTTATGACATTGGGGAAGTTCCCAACTAGTTCTTCATTTATAAAATGAATGAATGCTTTAGGCTCTAAAGAAATCTAAGAGGAGCTAAATGGTGCGCTCAGCACAGCTCCGGGAACGTGCCAGCACTGAACGGAGGGTGAGATGCTTTTCCTGTGTTGGCCTGCTGGTCTCCTGCCCCCACAGCCCATTCTCCACTTGGTGGCCAGAGTGGTCTTTGAAAACTTACATTAGTTCCTATTACCTGGTGCTGTAAAAGCCTTCCAGTGACCCTCCACTGCTGTCAGAAGACCATTCAAAGAAAGGGGTGCTTTTTTTTTTTTGCCTCTTCTCAAACCATCCTCCCTCTCATTAATTGTGCTTCAGCCATGTGGCCCTTTCTTCTGTTTCTCGCCTGCACAGGCCTCCTCTCCACACCCAGGCCTTTGCACTTCTTCCCTCTTCCTGGAAGATGCCCATCCCTGCATCTTTGCTTGGTGACTCTTTCTTATCTGAGGTTCTATGTCACCTCCTCAGAGAAGCCATCTCTAACCACTTCATCCTCCTTTCACTCTACATATTATTATTTGATTTTATTAACTCATTAACCCTCATCATGATATGTAATTACTGTGGTGATTTTTTTCTTTTCTATTGTTTTTCTCTCCCAACTAATATATAATTATTAAGATATCTTTTCTGCACGGTTCAATGAATCCCCATTTCTGCTGGACAGATAGCAAGCACTCAATAAATGCTGGCTGACGGGATGGAAGGAAGGGAGGGAGGAAGGAAGGAAAGAATATGCCACCAGTTGGTGCAGTATATGGTAATGGTGTGGTAGGAAAATTATATAAAACTCTACATGACAAAGAAAATATCACACAAAAAAAGCTGATGTAGTCTCCTAACGCAGCTCAGAAAAATGGGACATTGAAAGAGAAGCAGAAATGTGATAGAGGGAGGAACTTTTAGGGAGTTGTTTAACCTTCCAATGTCTGAGTTTTAGGGGTGGAGACAGGCCTGCCCCTCATGTATGGGGATGTTCTGGAGCCAGAGATAATGCCTAAAAGCTGCTAAGTGCTAATTAACTCTGTCTGGGCACAGGAAGCCAGCAGGTCTGAGGGGCTGCTTGCAAGGTCTGCAGCTGAAAATACTTCTTGCCAGCTGCCTGGAGGGGCTGATAAGGGAAATGACTGCCTTCTGGAAATTAACATATTCTAAGCAGGTCAGAGGCCTGGTTGTTGAAAACAGTGGTAAAGTTGGAAAGAAAGGTAAAGCTATCCCCAGTTTAGTTACCGTGCCTTAAGGAATGAAACTGAATTCCTTGACAAGGACCGTTGCCTTGGAGTCAGCAGTGGGTGGCAGTTGAGTTTAATTCTGAGGGGTAGCTACTGGCAAAAATAGGGATTAAAAAGTAGGCTTGTATTTTTTGTGCTGACTTCTTAGTTCTCTTCACTTTGCCCTCTCCTATTTGAGCAGTGACTTCCACACTTATTTTTCCTCTTCCCTTGAAAAGCAGAGTATTTCTGCTACCCCATCTTATATGCATTCTCTGGATGATTTCCTAAGTACCACATCACCCAGGACATCATAGTTTAGGAGAATGAGCGCTGAGCTAAACATCAGAAAAGATAAGGATTCTGGTTCTGGTCCCCATTCTGTAGGAGTATTAATTATGATTTCTTTGGTTGAAACTCACAGCATTCCAGATCAAAAGCTTAAGAAAATCATTGGCTTACATAATTGAAGTTCAAGGGAGGTACAGACTTTAGGCAGGGATTTAGCAACAGCAGCAAGCTTGGTCTCCTTTTCATCTCTCAACCCTCCTTCTTTTGACCTAATCCAAACTCTAAACCTTTTTCATTAGACAGTGTTTTATTTATTGACTACCTCTGATGGACTATCTCTGATAGCCAGGCTGGGACTGGAAAATCTAGGGGCAGAAATATAATATTGGGGACCAGCTATAATTGTAAGAAATATTAACCATTCTCTGTTGATTGTGATTGTTTTGTTCTGATTAGAGTAAGCACATTCTAACCTGGCTGGGAGTTGCATGTGGGACCTGGGAGCTCACCTGGAAATGCAGCCCATCCTCTCCATCCAGGAGCTGCCTATTATCATGCAAAGACTAACAACTTGTTGCAGAAACCAGAGCCCTTTGCATATCGCCAGCCCTTTGAAGACCCCCAGCCTTGGCATACCTGTAGGCCTTTGTGAATCTCCAGCCTGCATTACCTTAAACTACCCATTTGACATCCCCAAGACCACAAGAAAGGAGGGAGGAGATATTTACCAAAGGAAAGGATGCTTGTAAGAAAGACAACCACCTTTCCTATTATTTTCTTATCTGTAAAATAATTGCATTTAGTAAGATTCCAAATGTGGATATGCTCTGAAAACCATAAATCCTTTCATCAATGAAAGCTGGTGTGGTCATATAAAAATGTCTCTTTGTTTTATGATTCCAGAATCTTTGCTATGCAAGGTATCAGTTGGCTTATAGGGCTGCTGGAAAGATTGAGTGGGACTGTGTATATGAGAGCATTTTACAGAATACCTAGCAAGAGGCTAGTTCCCAGTGTTAGTATGTCTCCCTCATGCTAGACAATTTGCCAAAAGTTTTATTTGAAGAGAAGAATCTAATGGTTAATATTAGTAATTTCTGCCAAGCAACAAAGACATTTGGGAATGAGTAGGTAAAACTTCCAGTATTAGTTAATATATATATGTGTGTGTGTACATATATGTATGCATATATAAATATATATATATAAAATTACTCTGGGTGAAATCATTAGAATACACAATTTGTAGATATGCTCGTTTGAACTGGTTGGTATTATTGTTGTTATACCTTGAGTAGAATGAATATTATGTTATTTTTTTAGGTAGTAATAGAGTAATATAAAATATCAGGTAGCTATTTTGCTTCACCTGAGTATTAAATGCCCTGGCTTCTAGATACATTTTGTTTTTATCATTTACAAACCACTATAACTCTATAAACATTACCCTTTCTGGATGGAATTACCTATAAAATAATTTGTTATGTAATGTTGCCAATTATGAGACTAAAGCATACCCATTAAGGGCATTTACCTTGTAATCTGTGATGAGAGACTGAGTGAAATAAAGCATGAAATATGATTATTGCAGCTGAGGATATAAGGATACAAAGCCACTCATTTATTTCAGGACTGGGAATTAATTGAATGGGATATGTTAACTTTAGAAAGAGGATTGCCACAGAGCACAGATGTTTTCTGCTACCTTTTCTAGACTCAGATGATTTACCCTCAAGAATCCAGTCTTTATCCAGTTCCATAATTGCCCTGTCCCACCATCTCTCCTCCTCCCCTACCTTAGACCTCCAAATTCTAATGCTCTGGACCTCTGCCTCTCACTAGATTTGACCGTTCAAAAAGCACTTTATTGAAGGAGTTCAGTGCATGGTCTCTGGAGAAAGAATGCCTGGCTCTAAATCCTGGCTTTGCCATTTACTAGTATTAAAACTTTCAGGGCCTCAGTTTCCTCATTCTGTAAAATAATGATAGTAATGATAGCAATTAACTCACAAGTCTGTTACGAGGACTAAATGAGCTAACTGTGCATTACGTGTAAGTTTTTCAATAGATGTTATAGTGATTTTTTTTTCATCACAAAGGCAATTAATAACATTATGGAAACATGAAAAATAAAAAATCCTATATAATGAAGAGCTAATATGCAAATGGTCATCACACCCTTGCACCCTTGTGCCCTCACGCTAGGGGACCTGAGGCCAGGTGGGTGGGGGTGGGGGGGGGTCCTGAGGCCACGCCCCACACCCCGGTGCCAGGGCTAGGGAACCTGAGGCCATGCCCTCCAACTCTGGCACCAGGCTGGGGGACCTGAGCCTGCACAGGGGGACCTGAGGCTTCACCCCCCAACTGGCGCCAAGCTGGGGGACCTGAGGCTGCACTCTCTGCCCAGCGGGGCTTGACAGGGGACCTGAGGCTGCACCCCACACGCTGTGTGGCTTGACGGGGGTGAGGCCAGCCAGGTCTGGGTCTCCTGTGATTTCAAGGCACATGCGGGTGGGCGGGGACTTGACTCTGGGTCCCGTGGCCAGACTCTGACAGGAGGGAGATTTTCATATACATTTTATTAATTTTCTTTCATCTCTGACACTTCTATTATAGAGAAAGGGCAAATAGCAATATTAAAATATTTCCTCTAATTAATTCCCTTTTAATGTGCACAAATTTCAGGCACCCGGCCACTAGTAAAAACATAATCATAGTCCTAGTAGCCTAACCCAGTGGTCGGCAAACTGCGGCTCATGAGCTGTGGTTTCCCGCTCTGTTGACTAATGAGTTTGCCAACCACTGGCCTAACCCATACCTAGCTTCTGAAAATGGAATTTTGTCTTTTGGATCTTTTCCATGGTATGGAGAAAACACAAATGAGATCATTAGCTTTTTATACTTTTTTATTATAGGAAATTTTTCCCACATAGCCTATATAATAAAAGGCTAATATGCAAATTGACTGAATGGCGGAATGACCGGTTGCTATGACACACACTGACCACCAGGAGACAGATACTCAGTACAGGAGCTGCCCCCTGTTGGTAAGTGCACTCCCACAGAGGGAGCGCCACTCAGCTGAGGGACCTCCCCGCCCCCGCTTCCCCCCTCCTCCCCATGCACAAATGTCATGCACCAGGCCTCTAGTATAACTATAAAGACCAAAAATGCACTTCCCAATTTGAGAAGATCTCTGTAGTGAAAGAGCATTTGTTAAATTTTAAGTGTATATATTGTAGGAGTTGAGTACTTCATTAAACCAGTAGCTCATCTTTGAGTCTGATTATCAGGTTAGGCCCATATTCTATAAAGTTCCACTCATCCCATGGAGCATTTTAGATGAATTTATTGTATTAGAATCACAGGCTTGGGCTTTGAGGTCAGCCAAGCCTGGGTCCAAATCCTAAATCTGTAGGTTATGATCTTAGGCAAATGACTGAACTTCTCGGATGCCTCATCTGGAAAAATGAGGTGAATAACACTATCTCATTGTGAGAATTATAATAAATATAATAAATTACTCTTATTTTAGCTACTACAATGGACACTGATGAACTTCCCTGTAGGGAACGTATAAGGAAAAGCTGAATGTGTTGATATTCTTCAGGGAGTCTGGGCACTGACTATGCTTCTCTCTCCTCGTATGTCCCAGGCCCACCACAATCAACTATTGCACTGATGCTAGAGAACAAGGAGCGCCACATCTTTGTAAACTTTCCTTACGTCAGAAGTGCCCACTGACAGGAGCTCAAGTCTAAAAGGGCTGTGATGTAAGACTGGAGCTTTCAGATTCAGCAAGGGCTGTGATGTAAGACTGGAGCTTTCGGATTCAGCACGATCCCTTATGCATGGACAGTGCCACTGTCAGCTGTGACTCCATCAGACATTTTGGGCTACAGCACTGATCAGGCTGCTATAAGAAAATACCACAGACTGAGTGACCTAACAGAAATGTATTGCTCTCAGTTCTGGAATCGGGAAGTTTAAGGTTAAGACATCAGCCAACTTGGTGTCTGATGGTAGCCCTCTTCCTGGCTTGTGGATGGCTGCCTTCTGCCTGTGCTCATGTGGCCTTTTCTAAGTGTGTGCATGGGGAATGTGGGGACACTGTGCTCCCCCATGTCTCTTCTTATAAGGACACTAATCCCACCCTTATGATTCATTTAACCATGATGACTCCTTTATAGGCACTATTTACAAATACAATCACATTGAAAGTTAGGGCCTCAACATAGGAATTTTGAGGGACACGGGGGCCAAGGGAAGCCATACTGAATTATGTTACATCTGTTCTTCCCAATGAGAGTTGTGTCAGGATCAACTTAATAGTGGTGTGTGTGTGTGTGTGTGTGTGTGTGTGTGTGTGTGTGTGTGTGTGTGTGTGTCTGTGTGCGCGCGCGCGCGCGCTCTCTTCCTCCAAACTATAAGCCACCAGTGCGAGTTGCTGCAGGTGCCTACTGGTAGATGTGTCCAGAAAATCCAAGTGAACAGTCTCATCTCATTAAAGGCAAAGGCTGGGACTGGAAAATCTAGGGCTAAAATGATGGAAAGAAAGGTGGCGGCCCCAGCTTCTTGCTTTTCCCACCAAGATAATTCTCAAGTGTCGCATTCAGGAGGTGGAAGCCACACCTCTCCTACTTGTTTTCTGTTAAATGGATCTCTGGAAAACTCTAATGACCCAGGATGTTAGAGTTTATTGAGAGGCGCATTACACATTGGGGTTTCCAATCATGACTCCTTCCAAGAGTTTTCAAAGTAGCTTTCCTGCCTCTGCCTTGAGGATGAGTCTTCTCCAAGCTCACTCCTTGCAAATGTATGACACAAGACTTAAGTTCCTGGAGAGAAGTGATTAAGGAGCGCAGGCCCCTTGCTGAGAAACACATTAGCACAATCTCTAAAATATGCTCTTTAGACTCACTTGATCTATGATATATGTTATCATTTAATAAATATTGGGCTAGCTTAGGCTCTGTCTACATGAATTAGAAACATCTGTTGACATGATCCTTTAGGCAAGACAAAATAGATACTCTGGTAATTGCTTCAAAGTCTTTTACTTTTTTATCTTTTCAAAAAAAGAATTGTGATTCAAGAAACTTAAATGGCATAATTATAAAGTGTGCATTGAGAAAGTGTTCATTTCTGCTTAAAATATTAATTAGGCCCTTCTTAATGTCTATTGCAGATCTCATTCTGAAGTTGTTTCTCTTCCAACTGCCTCTTTTGATTATGCATAAATAGGATGAAATTACATATTATATACAAATATGTTCAGAAATTATGTGAATAATATGCACAATAGGTTTCAGCATTCTTCTCATCCATTGATCAGATCAGAAACAAAATAAGCAATCTGCTCTCTCTTTGTATACACCTGTTCTATTCCTTTTTCACAGTAGCACTATGGAGCACAGGAGGCAACAGAAAGAAAAGAATCAGTCATTTTAACCTCTAGCTGAAAGAAAATTTAGTTTATTTGTATATTTCCTGAACAGGTGAATGCATCATTATGGTTGCTATTATTATCACCATCTCTTCATTTTGCAGTCTCTTCTGTCAGCTCCTCACCTTGAAGTTTAAGATGGATCTCTAAATCCAAATTCTATTTTTAATGGAGGAGTGAAAGGAAGGATGTTTAGTGGACAACTGGAAATATGATAATTTTTAGTAATGTTTGTCCATACCATAAATATTTTGTTTCCCCCAGAAGGTTCACAGTGGCAAGACTTTCCAAAAAATGTAATTTTAGAACAGTCTGCAAAATGATTTGCTTTCCTTGTGCTTTCAGGCTGTTGCTTGAAACTGTGTGGGTACGCATGGTGAGTATATGTGATAAACAGCTAATTACCTGTCAGTTACCATAGCAATGTTTATAGGAAGACTAAGGATCTCAGGTAGCTCTGTTACCCAGCTTGAGAGAAGAAAGTCTTCAAATGTCTACCTCACAAGCCCTACTGGAATTTCTGGCAGCAATTTTAGAATGCTCTTCACTTGTCAAGTTCTTAGGGAACCAATTTTGCTTCTTTCCTTTTGCTTCTTTCCTAGTGGAGACTGTCAATTTGCTTCTTTCCTAGTGGAGACTGTCAATTTGAGTGAGAGGTGGAGAGAATCAACTTGGAAGAGACTTTGAGATGCGAACACAATAGACTCATGACGTAGCTCTGCGGAGCTCTGTTAGCAGCAGTTTATAGAGTACTGGCCCAGCGAGAAGCCATCTTCAAAGAGCTCTGCCTGGCCCCATGAATGCCAAACAATAACACAAAAACCCTATAGGTCACCCAGAAAACAGCACTTTATTCTTTCTACAAACATTTTTTGAGCACCTACTACGGGTCAGCACTCTGCTAGTCTCAGGGAATAACATACATAGTGCATTGGATATTTGGGAGAGACTTCCACTCATTCAACAAATATTTCTTAAGTATTTACCATGCTCTAAGCACTATGTTGGGTGACATGGGAATGATAAAGAGAGAAACACAACCCAGATTTTGCGGAGAGATCAGCAGTAAGGAAAAACATCTAGGAGGAAGTTGGCCAGGAAAGGTGGGGAGGATGGGAGGATGTGATAGGAAGTATTTCAGAGAAAGAGATAATCTTGTGAACAAGATCGGAGGCAGGTAAATGTGGCAGATTCAGGGAAAAGTGGTGACTATGTCTGGAGAGCGCAGTTCAAGACAGGTGAGGCAGCCCCACAGAGACGTAAGCAGGGTCAAATCAAAAAAGGCCTTAAATAAATTGTGGCGATGGTATTTTTGAAAGACGACTACAACCATATCTCCCACCCCACATGCTCTTTAAAATGTGACTTTCTCTTATCTCTTTCCATCAAATGGTGATGTGTATGCTCCATCTTCTTAACCTGGATATTTTCATTTCTGAGACTTGTTTATATAATGCCATACACTTCCTTCTTGTTCTCTGGGGACATTTGCTTTTGAAATGCAGTCACCCTGCAGTGAGGAAGCCCAAACTAGTCCATGCAAAAAGACCATGAAGAGAGCCCACATTAAAGTATTTTCGGCAATCGCTGGCTGATGTCCAGCCAACAGCTCACATCAGCCACTAGACGTGTGCGTGAATTCTCCTCCAGATGGTGCCAACCCCCAGCCGTCAGGTGACTCCCAGGCTTCAAGTGTTCCCAGAGGAGATCTCAGCCGATTCAGCTCAGAAACAAGCTGCCCACAGTGTGCTGTCTGTGAAATCCTAGCCTTAGCTAGTTATGTTATACAGCAATAGCAAAGAGACTACTTCTTAAAGAGTTGGTCCCTTTTTCCTGAGTGGGGAGCCCCTGGAGAGTTTTAAGCAGATAAGTAACAGGCTCAGATTCTCGTATTAGAAAGATCATTATAGCTCTGATGTGTGCGAAACATTAGTGAGGGTAAACTCCGGAGTCGAGAAGACCAGTTGGGAAGCTATTGCACAAATTCAGGCAATTTGTAAAAGTGACCTGAACTTAAGTGATAGTAGAAGAGATAAAGAAAGTGATTCAAGAGTTGCATAGGAGCTAGAATCTATAGGGCCTGATGCTAGATTGGATGTGGCAGGTGGAGGAGAGAAATACAGGAAACCAAGGGTATGTTAGGGTTGTTGTCTTGGTAACCAGGTAACTGGCGGTGCCTTTTATTTTGATAGGGAGTGTTGGAAAAAGAGTCACACATTTAGGTGTAGGAATATGCTGGAAAGTCAGAAAGTGGGAGATAATTGATTCTTTGGGTATCCTATGGGTCCTTCATACGCTAAAACTACAATCAAAGGTGTCCGGAGAAGTACTTGGTTGCACATGACATTTACAGATATCTTCTTCTGTTCTCCTAAGCCAAAGAGCTAAAGGTGGAGCAGCCTATCTCAGAATCTCTGCAAATTAGTTGGAGGTGATTGATTGGCAAGCTCATGAGTGAAGCCTGTCTCTTTTCAAGGTCCTGCACCAAGAACTTCGGGTGTCAAAGTGATGAGTTAGGTAGAATTGCAAATTCAGTCCTTAGTCCAGGAGTCTAGCAGCAAGGTAAAACTTGCAATGATATATCATTTAAAAAGGGCAAGAACATAATTTAAAAAATAGACATCAGTCCTAGTGGATTATCAAAGTGCATAATAAAAAGAAGAAAGGTGAGCAAGGGAATGCTTAGATACAAAGAAAAGAAAGAAAAGGGAGATGCTATGGCATGAGTTACATGGGAAGGTTGGCTCTTGTATTGGGCTTTCTTGTGTTAAAGAAACTTGGTAGCTTGGGAAAGTTTTAAACTTTCTCCCCATCTATGTAGATGCAGAACTACCTAGAGAGCTGTTTAGTCACAAATATGTTGATGTCCTTATCCAAAAAGAAGAAATGTTTTGGTGAGCCATGTAATAATTCTGTTCTATGAACACTCCTAAGTAATAATAAAGATGATGGCTCTTTTCATCATCCTGGAGCCCATGAAGGCTGCTATGACAGAACTTCCAGAATGACAAGATGTCTGAAAGGCTATGGCCCAAGGCCACTTTTGCCAACAATAAGTGGGGTCTCTAGAACCAGAGAGAGCACGTAGCTCTTCTTAAAATTCAAGGTTTTTATACTCAAGATAAAACTGAATTCTGTCTAGGCAAAAGATGTGCTTACAAAGCAAATATGTGTACAAAGCAAAGAACAACACAGTGACTCCTGGTGGCAAACTGAACAAAACCAGAACCATCTGAGGAAAGGTAACTCGTGCTCAGGGAAGCGGTGCCATGGTCCATGCCAAATTCTGAAGCAACCTTCCTGCTAAGGCCACTGGACACAGTATCCATGTAATACTGTACCCTTCAAAGATATAAACTTATTGAAAAGTAAATAAATAAAATGGATTTGTTCTCTTGTTTAAAAAAACATGATGCTAATGGTGATGAGGAAGTTATTGATGATTATGGCAGCTACCTCTCATTAAATGCTCACTAGATTCCAGGCAATGAGCGAAGTACTTTATATATACACTAGAGGCCCATTGCACGAAATTCGTGCACTGGGGGACAGAGGAGGGTGGAGGTTCCTCAGCCCGGCCTGTGCCCTTTTGCAGTCCAGAAGCCTTCGGGGGATGTCCGTCAGACATCCTTAGTGCTCCTGCGGAGGCAAGAGAGGCTCCCGCCACCGCCATTGCACTCGCTAGCCATGAGCCCAGCTTCTGGGCTTCTGGCTGAGTGGAGCACTCCCTGTGGGAGCGCAATGACCACCGGGGGCAGCTCCTGTGTTGAGTGTCTGCCCCCTGGTGGTCATTGCACATCATAGCGACTGGTTGTTCCACTGTCAGGCCAAAACCGGCTCTCCGACACCCCCTGAGAGATCCCGGATTGTGAGAGGGCACAGGCCAGGCCAAGGGACCCCACCAGTGCACAATCAGGGCCAGGGAGGGACGCAGGAGTTTGGCTAGCCGGGTAAGGACTGTGGGAGGGCTCCAGGGCATGTCCAGCCCATCTCACTCAGTCCCAATCGGCTGGACCCCAGCAGCAAGCTAACCTACCATTCGGAGTGTCTTCCCCCTGGTGGTCAGTACACATCATAGCGAGCATTTGAGCAGCCTTAGCATATCATTAACATATTATACTTTGATTGGTTGAATGGACAACCAGACACTTAGTATATTAGGCTTTTATTATATAGGATAGTTTATGTTTTAACCCTTTCATAAAATATAGCAGGCAGATACTATTATAATCTTTAGCCTATAGATGGGGTTCTGGATTGAAATGGCTCTGGATTGAAATGCTCCAGTGTTCAGATTCCCAGCTCTGCTACTCTGTGACCTTATAACCTCACCTGTGTGTACAAAAAGGATAATAACAGCACTTTCTCACAGCTTTGCTGTGTGAATTCCTGAACAGATACATGAAAAAAACAAACAAACAAAAAACACTAGGCTGGCGCCTGGCACGGAGTAGAGCTCTGTAGGTGTGTGGACTCCATCCTGTTTTACCTTCCCACTTCTGTTGGCTTGTGTTTGCCTTGTCTGTGACTGCCAAATTCCCTGCCCTCCTTCAACCAGCAGGCAGTGTTTGAATACCTAACATATGCACAGTTTGTTGCTAGCTATTGGAGAAAATGGCAAAGAAAGATTATTCCTTTGAGTATTCCTTTGGTAAATAAAAGGGTCTTATATATTAAACTACAGGCCCAGTGCATGAAATTCGTGCATGGGGGTGTGTGTCCCTCAGCCCAGCCTGCACTCTCTCCAATCTGGGACCCCTCGAGGGATGTCCGACTGCCCGTTTAGGCCCAAACCCAGTAGGATCAGGCCTAAACAGGCAGCCGGACATCCCTCTCACAATCCAGGCCTGCTGGCTCCCAACCACTCGCCTGCCTGCCTTCCTGATTGCCCCTAACCGCTTCTGCCGGCCAGCCTGATTACCCCCTAACCACTCCCCTGCCAGACTGATTGATGCCTAACTGCTCTCCTGCCAGCCTGTTTGCCCCTAGTTAACCTCCCCTGTAGGCCTGGTCAACCCTAACTGCCCTCCCCTGCAGGTCTGGTCCCCCCAAACTGCTCTCCCCAGCAGGCCTGGGTCTCCCCCAACTGTCCTTCCCTGCAGGTCCAGTCACCCCAACTTCCCTCCTCTGCCAGCCTGGTCACCCCTAACTGCCCTCCCCTGCAGGCTTGATCACCCCCAACTGCCCTCCCTTGCAGGCCTAGTCCCTCCCAACTGCCTTCCCCTGCTGGCCATCTTGTGGCAGCCATCTTGTATCCACATGGGGGCAGCCATCTTGTGTGTTGGAGTGACAGTCAATTTGCACATTACTCTTTTATTAGATAGGATAGAGGCCTGGTGCATGGGTGGGGGCCGGCTGGTTTGCCCTGAAGGGTGTCCCGGATCAGGGTGCAGTTTCCCTTGGGGCGTGGGGTGGCCTGGGTGAGGGGCCTTTGGTGGTTTTCAGGCCGGCCACACCCCCTGGTGACCCAAGCAGAGGCCCTTGGATGTGGGGTTTATTTATCTTCTACAATTGAAACTTTGTAGCCTTAAGTGGAGGCCAAGGCAGGCCAGGGCTGTGGGAGCTTGGCTTCCTCCATCGCTGGGGGCAACTCAAGCCTCCTGCTCTCTCCATCTCCATGACTGTTGCCATTTTTGTTGGGATTTATTTATCTTCTATAATTGAAACTTTGTAACCTTGAGAGGCCTGGGCCTGCCAGGGTGTGCAGAAAGCTTGGCTTCCTCCATTGGCTGGGAAACCCAAGCCTCCTGCTCGCTCCATGGCTGCAGCCATCTTGGTTGGGTTAATTTGCATACTCACTCCTGATTGGCTGGTGGGCGTGGCTTGTGGGTGTAGCAGAATGATAGTTGATTTGCATATTACTCTTTTATTAGATAGGATAATATAGGAACCAATCTGAAGATTTTCCTCCATTGTTACTAATTAGGAAGCTTTCTAGCAAAAAGATCATTGTCCTCTTTATGCACCCCTCCCCCCACCAACATTTTCTTTTATAGAAAATACTGGAGGCCTGGTACACGAAATTCATGCACAGGCAGGGTGTCTAGGCCTGGCCGGTGATCAGGGCCAATCAGGGCCTTCTGGCTGCCGGCTGCTAGCTGGGCCTTCCTTCATTCCGCGCCATCCCCTGGTGGTCAGCACACATCATAGCAAGCAATCAATCTCCCGGTAGAACTCCCATGGGGACAATTTGCATATTAGGCATATATATATATTAAACATTATATATATATATATATATATAATGTTTAACTAATATAATTTAATTAATATAATTTAAAGAGGACAGGGTATATGAGTACAGGGCCAAATGTCAATTCTGAAGCTATAAGGGCAACTTGGCGGGGGGATGGGGGCGGGGGGGAAATAAATGCAAAATAAAGTCACATGTTTTGTTAAAAGCCTTTTAATCAGCCTCAATCTTGTGCTTCAAATGTACCACTCCCTAGGGCTTACTGAAGACAAATGGGTCAGTCCATTCCCAGACAGAAAGCATTAGGAAACCTTCCCTGTGCACTAAAAGCTTCCAGATTTTGACTCGCAAGGGCTCTTCTTCTTTTCACACAGTGTGGCTACAGGAAGTTAACCCTGAGAGTATTGTGCTGGATTCTGTGCTGACTTTCCCTCAGTGTCCTGCCCCTCATTTTGCCCCAAGCACCATAGTGCTAGCTCTGAGCCCACTCATTTTCCACCCATCATGCTGCCTTGTTCCCCACCGCGTTAGATTTCATTTTCCTCATGATGAAGTCCCTTTTGAGGCCGTTTGATAAAAACCTTTTCTAGGACTGTTTTATCTTATCAGAGAAGTTGTAATAACTTCTGTGACAGGAAGTGGTTGGTCTCTGTCCCTTTCCTTTCAAAAAGCTCATGTGAAGTTGGAGAAGTCAACCAGTTTCTCCCCAGTTCAGCTCAGCTGCTGTCAATATTGCACTACATGGCTCCGCTAGTACCCTGGACCTCTCCATCTGACCTTGGACCTCTCCATTGACCTTCACTTCAGAAGAACCAGATTCTTCCCTGAACAGAGAAAACTGCTCTAAGAAAATCTGTCGTCTTCAAGGAAAGCAGCTGGAAACTTTTAAATGGTAGCTTTTTTTCTAAACCAAATGAATACTTTATAACAATTAAGACCAGAGAAAATTCCATGAATCTGAAAAACACTAGGTTTTGAACAAGCAAAGGGTAATTCTGGCTTTAAAATTGTGAATTAAGTATATGGAATTTTCTTGAAGCTGAGTCTCTAAATAAATTCAAAGCATGTTCTAAAAGATAGACTTCAAAGGCGGATCCACTAGGCTGTTTGGGAAATACCTTTATTCTTTGACCAAAACTGAGATGGACAGCCCTCATCACCAAAAGGCAGAATGTTAGACTAAATGTAATTCAAATTGAGTTCATATTTTTTAGGCCAGCTTGGCATGAGTTCTGTACCAGGCACTGTGCCCAGATTAAGACAGCAGAAAAGCCACACTATTGAGCCTTGTGGACACATATTGGACAATTGTAGTAATTAAATAAATGAATCTGTAGAGATTCTGTAAAAAGAGAGTAGCTCTACCTTCCTCCAAGTGTACTGAAAATTGTTACAATATTAGCAAAGTAAATTGAGTAACTTTGGATTCAACAAGAGTAAACAGGTTTCTCTATTGTGAGGCTGTATAATATGTTTTGTAATCTCCAAAGCGAGTGTAGAGAACGCAAAGTCGTCTGTGTGTGCTCACTGAGAAACGTTTATCTTAGGGGCACCTTTCAGTGTTGTGGCATGGTCTTTGGGAATCGCTGTATCGTTTCTTTCCCCCCAACAGTAATATGTTACGATAGAGAGAATGGTGCGTGTACACACCCCGAGCTTGTCACTCCTGCTAGCTAAGGAGAAAGTACAGCAATATGCTAATGTCCATTGACTTCTTTGCCTCATTATGCAGTGGCTTTCGGGTTTTGATTAATGAAAGCATTATTGGAGACAACCATCCTTGGTTCTTTTTTGGGCACGTAGCACATTATCCCTAAAGGTGGGCACATTCATCTTTCCTATTTTGTTTGTTTTCACTCTCCTTGGTCTTTATAGATGGCTACCTCTACCAGTTCTGAAATAGTTTACATTTGGGCAAATTTGACCACAAGAAAATACCCTTCAATGGAGGGGAGGGTGTCTACGATAAAAAGTACATATGACTCCTCATACATGTGCTTGTACTCCTAACATACGTCTTGTCTGGTTGTGAGACCCAGCTTGAATAAAGCCATCTAATCAAGTCTGCGCTTTAAAGAGATGGACTTCAGCAGCTTGAAAAGCTATGAAATGAATGCCTGTGTACTGTTATTCAGTCTGTTACTGGCAAAGGCAACAAAAAGAGGGGCAAGGAATAGAAGACCCAGCTCTGACTTTGGGAAGAAGGACTTCTCTTCTGGTGGGAAAATGGGAGCCTGGGAGTGCTGAGTTGTGAAGAAGTGGGTGTAAATCAGAGAAGGCAAGATCTGGGAAGAAACGGACCATCTAGACTAGACCACTCACATTAAAAAGTGAACAGTCTAAGGCTTCCTGGAGTGTGTTTGGAGAGAATGCCTGAGATCACTCATAATCAAGAGACCTAGAGGTCCCATTTTTCTGACAGTGGAGACCCAGGTTTTTCTCTATTCAATTCCATCGATGCTTTCTCATCTTGGCTGATGTCATCACCATCTATCTAGTTGTGAGATCCTCAACCAGGGATTTATTTTTTATTTCTGTCTTTTCCTTAGTGCTTCCACACAATCCACCCTCAAGCCCTGTTGTGAGAGGCACCTCTCACCAACATCAGAGAAGGGTCACTGGACAGCCCCCTGCGTCGGTGGGAGAGGGCTGTCCCCAACCTCAATCCTTGTCTTCTCATATACATGAATTTATACGAGCGACCTTGATTAAATTGTGAAAAGCCAATGTATTAAAGCAACGAAAGCATGCACCTTTATTAAGGAAGCAAATCTATTGGATGTCATAGGGCCTGGAGCACAGATGGGCTTTTCCAGCTAATCCAGAAAAGTTGGGGTCCAAGGCATTATATACCCTCCTGTCTATAGATCTCAAAATTCCTCTGCTGACTATTTTGGTACAGATTAATTCTCAAGGTCCCTTTTCCTTTGTTGCAGCCTTCCCAGAATTCATGAGAAGCACCTGGCAGTTTTATCTTGCCAAGCCTTGAGACTGCGGGCTTCTCTGCTTAGGGAATAAAACTGCCCTTTTCTTTTCCTGTCCCCTTCCCCCTCCTCCCCTGCATTCTCTCATTAGGGAGGCTTTTAACCATCTGCTCTCAAGTGTCCTTGGGTTTAGGGAAGATAATGGCTTGTTATTTACTAGCCAGCTGCAAATTGCCCACACTGTTTGGCCTTGTTTTAACTTTCCTGTCTCAGTCTCCCTGTTCCTCTGGCCCTGGAATGTTCCTAGTTTCTTAGTATCCTATATCACTATTGCTTCAGCTTTCAAAATACACCCTTCAAAATATAGTCAGTCACCTCTGCCAATGACACCATGTTGCCTTTCTTTCTTAGACTCTTCCCAGGTGGTCTCCCTGCTTCTATGCTTGATGCTGACAATCCCTACTCCACCTAGAATGAGTGACATTTTTTAAAGTTTAAGCTACCCAGCCCTTAGACTATCATGAGATTTTATTCTTGCTCACAAAGTCCATGATCTGGCCCTTGACTTCCGGCCTGACATCATTTTGCTTCTTAGAGCCACAGTGACCTTCTTTCTTTTCTTCCAAAAAGTTAACCCCATCCCCACATCAGGGCCTTCACCATCGCTGTTTCCTCTGCTTGGAATGCTCTATTCCTCCAGGACTTTGTATCATGGTTGTCTCCTTATCATCGCTGAAGTCTCAATTCAGAAGTCTCCTCTTTAGAGAAGTCTTTTCCTGACCCATAAACCTCCCTACCCTCACCCCAGAGCCATCCCTACTATAAAAACCTGTCTTCGTTTTGATAAACAGATCACTCCTATCCACAATTTAGTTTGTTTTTCTTCTTCAAGGTTTGCCTCTTCCCCACTTGTCGTTAAAATATGAGCTCCGTATGAGCAGAGGCTTGTTCATCTCATTCATCCCTGTAGCCTCGGAGCCCAAAAGATTAGCGAATAAAATATCCTCAATAAATACCTGCTGGTTAAAAAAACACACAGAAAATTACACAGTAAAAATCAATGATGTTCTTTGTTAAACATCATAAGTCTTAATCTTAAAAAAGTGAGAAAAAGTTCACAAAAGATTATTAGTCTTTGGGCTGCTACAGTAACACTAAATTTGAATAGGGCAAATAAGACCCAGAGTAGTTAAAGATCCTAACTAAAATTGTTAATCTAGTGCCTAAGGGTAACAGGTGGTAAATAGTGATTAAATAGCCTAGAAATCGCCATTTCTCTGGTAGAAAAAAAAAATCTATTTCTTCAAAGAGATGAGTCTAGGAGTTGATGGGGGAAAAAAATGTGGGACTCAAGTTGGAAGATATTATTTTGCTAATACCAGTAGCCAAGTCTTCTAACAGCACAGCCTCAGTTTCCTTATATGTTATGAAACTATTTTACATAAGCCATGAGAAGGAATATCATGAGAGATGCCTGCCTCATTTTTCCTAAAATGAAATAAATTTATTTTGACCTGTGAATATATTTTATATATAGAAATTCTAAATGTATATCAAAATTGATATTTTAAAAATGTTATAATCAAGACAATTGGTCTTCTAGAATTTTTTATAAATTCACATCAAACATCTATTGAGTACTTACCATGCATAAAGTATTTTAGTATATAGGAAAATAACAGGATTTTATTTAAAACATAGGGATAGCCAATAAGTAGCCAATAAGAGTGGGGCAAAGGAGAAAATTTTGAGTACATATACTGAAAATATATGGAGATGAAGAGTAAGAGAGGATGGTGTACAAAGGGTTTCTTCAAATATTGGGGGTGAGTCACATAGAAAAGTGATTCAGCCAGCTCTGTGTTGCTGCAGAGAGCAGAATGAGAACTAAAAAGTGTAATGACTTTGGAGACAGATATCAGAAGCTGCACTCTAACCAAGTACTTGTAACAGTGACAGCTGTCCCACATTGGACCAGGTCACTTTGAAGATCAGGGAGAACGCCATTACTGGAACTATTCAGAGAATAGTTGTAGAGACACAATGATGTGCTGGCAAATGTGTAGATCTAACTCTCCAGAGAGGGTGGAAAAACAAACAAAAAAAGCCCTGCTTTGTTGAGTTTGCTAATTTCCATGGTGTAAATATTCCCATCATTCCTGACTTCAGACTAACGTTATTAAAAGTTGAGTTGGGAAGAAATAAGCACATTCCATTCTCATAAGCTTGTCTGAGACAGCTCTAGCACAACACTGGATGTGGCCAAAACTCTTTCAGCTGCAAATTACAGGAACCTTCATTCAAATATACGTTTATAAAGAGAGGAGCAATTTTGGTACATGTAACCGAGAAGTTGAGGAAAGGGGGTGGGTACATCCGGGCATTGCTGGATCCCAGTGCTCATAAGTTGTGTCAGGAATTTTGCTGCTTTCCTTCATTCACATATCCATTGATTTGTTCAGATATATTTATTGAACACCTACACTGTGTCAGGTACTATTCTGAGTGCTGAGTATCTAGTGGTAAAAGACATAATTCTGCCCTCATGAAGTTCTGGTGATAGGGACAATCACTATACAATGTCACAGGGAGCGATAAGTGCTATGAAGGAAACAAGCATAAAGAACGAAGAGTCATCATGGGCTTCAAGAAGTCACGGTGGTGATGCTGATTAGGAGGTGAGCTCTGTGAATTCCTGGGGGAGCACAATGAAGTAAAATGAACAGCAAGTTCACAGGAGCTGAGACTGGAGCCTGCTTTCACAGTTGCGTTGATTTCAGTGTCAGGAAGTTCTGTATCAACCATATAGAGTACAGTGAGTGAGAGGAAATCAGTAGGAAAGAAGCTTTGGAGAGAAAAGGGCCAGAATCTTGAAGTTAGGATTTTATTACAAGACATTGGAGGCTTTAAGAACTTACCTGCCTTGACTTAATCTATGTATTAAAAGAACTCACCTACCTCCCGAGTAAACTGTTGTCAGAAGGGGGCAAGAAACTCCAAGAAGCAGGGAACTAGTTAGGGGACTATGCTTATAGCCCAAATCAGAGATGCTGGTGGCTGGGACTCTGGTAAAGATATAAAGGTGGAGAGAGGTGGCCAGCTGTGTGACCCACAGGACTTAACAATGGACTAGATATGTAGTGAAAGAGGAAGTGGAATAAAGATTGACTGATATTTGGGGGCTTAAGCAGAAGATATCCATGTATGACTACTTTGAGATTCACAGAGATGCTTATTATACTATCTCAAGGGAGAAGTAATAGCAAAATGTAAAAACCTGGGACCTAGCCATGAATGAAAGATGATATTTAAAGCCATCAGTGGTAGCAAGTGTAAACAGAGAAGAGGATCTAGGATTGAATTCTACTCTAAAAGAGGAAGCAGATACAGCCACGAAAACAAGAGATGAGCAAATGACGCAGGAAAAACAGATGTTCTGAAAGTCAACGAAAGCCAGTCTGTCAAGATGCCGGAGTGATCAATAGAGCCAAATATTACTGAGATATTGACATGCCAAGAGTGATTTCAGTGGGATGATGGGGTAATAGTCCGGACTGGTGAGGGGTTAAAAGCAGGCAGGGAGCATTTATAATAATTAGACTGAAAGTAACTGTGAGGGACAATAGAGAAATAAGGCAGAAATGAAGGAAGATGTGAGACTTAGAGAAGGAATGCTTTTTGTTTGTGCTTTTTGTTTTCTAAGTTGGGAAAAGTTACAGAAAGTTCATAAACAGGTGGCAATAACATAGCTGAGAGGAGAACTTTGATAATGACAGTGAGCAAGGGGTAAGTAAAGAAGCAAACTTGAGTAGTAGGTGCTGAGATCTGGGATCCAGCGCATGTAGGAGGGGGTGGATATTAGATAGGGTTAGGGACAGATCTCTGTGTGATGAAGCGGGGGAAACTATGTGGCTACAAAAGCTGGAAGGTTGATAGATTTTCCAGTGAAAACAGGAAGCTCTGTCTGATCCCTTCTATTTTCTCACTAAATTTAAAAAGCAGGATCCTTGGATGCACATGGGTGGTGAGGTAAACATATTGGAAGTTTGAAGAGAAAGGATACGGTTTGAGATAGCCTTCTCAGAGAGTGCCAGAGCAGAGTGACCAGAACATATATTAGAATTGCCACGATACAACCACTTGAGATTTGTGGTTATATTTCTGGATTCTGCCCTCATTCTCTGGCAAGCTCAATCCTGTTATGCCAAGCTGGATATCTGCTTCTCTTGGCTTACATCCCTACCACCTCAGCAAAAAACCTGAGTGAGCTCTTTCTTCTGTTGGCCTTCAGCCCTTGTTCAGACTTGATCTTATTGCTGGGCGGGGGGGGGGGGGGGGGGGGGGGGGGTGGAGGAGGGGGGGTGCGCGACAAGGCCGTGGAGAAATCCTGTGCTCTGATTAGTGGGCCATGCATCTTCCCAGGAGCCTTAAATCATGTGGATTCAGCCCCATACACACACAGGGAGATAATTGGGGGATGTGGGTAGAGGGATGGCTTCAAAAGAAAATCATAATATGTGTTATCATATGATGGAGAAATAGAAACTGTAGAGGGCAAAACAGCCAATATCCACCACTATATATTATTGGTTTATCATTTACTGGAGAATTTGCAGGGTTGAGTCAGGCATCATAAATGACCTCTAAAACCCATTTCTGTTTAAATCCCTTTAAATCATCTTTAAATCCCTACCTTTGAAACTTCCAAGTTAGGCACCTTTGTCTAGGCAGATAATGATCCAACCATCATAGTGTTGATGATTTTCATCAATCCTCTGAAGTATTCACCAGCTGTAACTGGTTCATACATTTTAACCTACCTCAAATATACAAACCCTTCCTGTAGCCCTCTCTCTTACGTTGCTCCACATGCCCTCTTTTCTTCAGGATTTTTTTTTTTTTTGACACCTGTCATATTGCATTGAATTTTCCTTACAGAGCTTCTCAAATTAAAATAATATAAGGTTTATTTTTAACACTCGGCACCACCACCCTGCAAAAACACAATTCTATTATTATGTAATTCTAACTATGTATGTGTTAAAAAATGTTCTTCCTAACAATTTTATTGTGGATTTATATTCTCAGTATCTGGGCAATCACATGCGTTGCTATGGTAATATTATAAAATTATTCCAAATCACGAGGCTTCCCTGAAACCATGGATGCTGGATATAGAAATAACATTGTGAAAAGCCTGCATTTCAGATAAGAAAGCCCCAGATAAACAGAAACTCTTAACTAGATTTACTGCCCTGATTTCCCCCTGTAACTTACCATTACGTTAGTTTTTGAGTGATAATAAGCAATGTAAAGAAAAATGATCCCCAGCTTACAAAGAAAAGAAATTAGTCTTGAACGAGAGTAATTAATATTTTGAAAGAATCCTAAACATAAGATGGATTTTATTTTCTCTGCTGCCATGCACAGCTTATATAACCTTTGGCAAATCACTTGCCCTGCTTTAGTTTGCTCATTTATAAAATAAGGATTAAAATATTAAGCCACCTTTTAGGCCTATTAGAATCTCTTTTTTTTTTTTTCTACAGTGGTAAGAATACTTAATATGACGTCTACAGCCCAGCTGATGTGGTTGCGCATCGAACTGTGAACCACCACGAGGTCACAGTTCGATTTCTGGTCCGGGCACATGCCCAGGTTGCTGGCTTGATCCCCAGTAGGGGGCGTGCAAGAGGCAACCAATCAATCATCCTCTCTCATCATTGATGTTTCTATCTCCCCCTCTCCCTTCCTCTCTGAAATCAATAAAATATATATTTTTTAAAATATATGCGATCTACAGCCACAAAAATCGTACCTAATTTTTCAGCGCACAACACAGTATAGTTAACTAGGCACAGTGACTGACAGCCAATCTCTAGAAGCTACTTAGGCAGCATAACTGAGATGTTTTGCTTGTTGAACAACAACTCTTCACTTCCCTCTCCCTGCTGCCCCTGGCAACCATCGTTCTACTTTCTGTTTCTCCGCGTTTGACTATTTTAGATTCCTCACATAAGTGGAATCATGTAATACTTTTCCTTCTGTGACTGGCTTTTTCCACCCAGTATCATGTCCTCCAGACTCATCAGCTTTATTCACAGTAACCAAGAAGAGGTGTCAGCCCAACTGTCCATCAATGGATGCACGGATAAAGAAGGTGTGGTGTGTCCATACCATGGAATACTCTTCCAGCCTTTACAAAGAAGGACATCCTG
This sequence comes from Corynorhinus townsendii, assembly GCA_026230045.1. Taxonomy (NCBI): domain Eukaryota; kingdom Metazoa; phylum Chordata; class Mammalia; order Chiroptera; family Vespertilionidae; genus Corynorhinus; species Corynorhinus townsendii. The sequence continues at coordinate 158,954,613 of JAPDVU010000006.1, read as the reverse complement.
TCATATGTGACGACATGGATGAACCTGGAGGACATTATGTTAGGCTTATTAGAATTTAAATAATATAAAATGTACACAATGTTTGAACACAGTGTCTGAGACTGAATAATGATTTGTTTCCTCCCTCACTATGTCCCCAACCTACACAGCACTGAAACCTCAGGGGTCAGCTCACTTCTGTGTTCTTGGCCATCCATTCTGCTATCTGCCAGCTAAAAACCAACAAATGCTTGATTATGGACCACCCATCTAAGCTAAGAGGCAGGACACAGGGAGAGCATTCCTCCATGGAATTTTTCGTGAATGAGTATAGTCTTTTGCCTTTTCCCCTCCTGGCCCTTATATAGTAAGCACTCATTATGTGTGCACTGGAGAAGACAGCAAGAGAAGGAAGAGAGAGAGAGAGAAAGGGGTGTGTGGCAGGAGACAGAGAGAGGATGATATTTTTAAAAACAAACAGAAGAAAACAACAACCAAAAACAGAACAAAACACTGCCTACTAAGACTAGAGATAAAAGATAGTGGTTAAGAGCATTGGCTTACAGGTTTATAACTAATTGATTATTCTCTAAGACTGAAATGTTTATATTTGATCATCTCCTAGAGCACCTTGGATTTGGGAATTGTCACAGTCCTTGCTTCTTATTCCTGATCCCAAGCTCAGTGCAAAGGATATATTTGTTCAGTGAAATGGGGCAGCTCCAGGCCACCCAGCTTCGGGGCAGGACATGGGGAAAAGGAGCCTCCTTTACTCATGCTTGTCTGTCTGGAAGCAAAGTTTTGAAGTTGACCTCAAGAGCCAGAGTAGATGGATAGAGCATTTTCAATTCCAGAGAGACTGTGCTCAAATTCTGCATCAAATGCCTCCTCATGCTCTTTTTTTCCCTCTTGAACAATAGAAGATATCTAATCAGTCTCCTTGGAAAGCCCTGTCACAGGAGGCTGCCCTCCCTCCCCCCTCCCCTGGCCCCCAATGACCTCACTTCAATCTTATCGCCACTTCTTTCATAGAATGTGAAAATTACTTTCAACTTGAAGATTTAAAAGAAAGCATTTGACCTAAAGTTTTTCCTACTGAGGCAGCCAAGGCAATGAGTTCCCACTGCCCCCATCCTTAACTAAAGCCATCCCTATGATTGCTGGCAGAAACCAAAAGAAAGAAAGCTTCACAGGTGGGTTGGGAGCCTCTGGTTGGATTTTTAGTTTGACAATATTTGAAAAATGAGGTTTAAACATGGAGCACTGTGATGAAGGGATGAAGAAATATTTTTCTGACAAATAAAAAATAAGGATATTGAAATTGGGACTCAAACATTTTTTTTGTTATTATATGTTTATTTCTAGTCTACAGAAGCAAGATTTTTTTTAAAGGAAAGAAATGGGGGGAAAAATAGATACAGAGGCAAAGAAGCATTGAACAGACTGTCAAACTACAGCGGGAAGGCAGGGGAGGTTGCGGAGGGGGGTGGCTGCAAGAGATCAACCGAAGGACTTGTACGCATGCATATAAGCATAACCAATGGATACAAGACACTGGGTGGGAGGAGGGCGGGCAGGTGAAGGCATGTACTGGGGGATAGGGGAGGCCGGGGGGAGGCCAACGGGGGGGAAAAAAGGAGACATACGTACTACTATTTGTAATACTTCAAACAAACAAACAAAAAATAAGGATATTTACATTAGTAGAGACTCTGAGAAACCATCCTATATAATAAAAGGGTAATATGCAAATTGACGTAATGGCAGAATGATGGGTCGCTATGACTCGCACTGACCACCATGGGGCAGACGCTCAATGCAGGAGCTGCCCCTGGTGGTCAGTGCGCTCCCACAGGGGGAGCTCCACTCAGCCACAAGCCGGGCTGATGCCTGCGCTGTGAGTGCAGCGGTGGTGGCAGGAGCCTCTCGCACTTCTGAGGGAGCGCTAAGGATGCCAACTGTGGCTTAGGCCCCTGTGGGGAGCTGGCCTAAGCTGGCAGGTGGACATCCCCTGAGGGCTCCCGGGCTGCCAGAGGGATATCTAAGCCAGCAGGGGGTCCCGACTGCTAGAGGGCACAGACCAAGCTGAGGCCCCTTCCCCACCCCCCACCCCGAGTGCATGAATTTTCATGCACCGGGCCTCTAGTACATTCATAAGTAGCTCCCAGTCAACTAATCCCTCTTGGTTTTCAGGAGTGTGTAGTTAGGAAGCATTCTCTGCTTTATTGTTCCTCTGTTTGTTGGTCATGAATTATTAATGATATTCTGATGTATCAGGGAGGCTACCTGACATTTATCATGCTCCCTCTCCAGGGCCTCCCTACTGAGATGAGCTCTCTTATTGAAACCTCATGCAATCGTTTGTGCATCTATTTAGCACCTACTATCTAATCAGGCTACAGAGCAATGCAGACATAGTCCTTGGCCTCAAGGAAAGGAAGACAAAGAATCAATTGCATCATGTGTTAGATGAGAGACAGCTTCAAGAGTGGAAACGGGGCTACCCTGGGCACTGTTGCAGTAATCACATTAGAGGTGGATTGTGGCTGCATGAAAAAGAAATGAACAGATTCTAGGGATGTTTTAGAGTAAAAATCAATAGGATTTGGTATTAAATTGGATGTGAAGGCATAATTGAAAGGGGAACATCAAGTCTGATGCCTTGGTTTTTGTCAGAGGCTGAAGAACAGGCTGGCTGGCAGGTGGGCTATTGATTTACATCAATGGTAAGCAAAGATCTGAAGGCATGCTGCTGTTTACTGGTATTGTGTGGACATCGAGCACACCTGAAAAACAATAATAACTAGAACTACAAGTTTTGATGTACCTGTGTTCCTGGATAAGAGGAAAGAAAGTGGTAATGATTGGCACTAGGTAGACTCAGTTTTTTGCCACAGGTCCCTGGAGGGCTGTTGCCAGGGGATACTGAGCAACTGGTGACATTTCCTGGTGATACTGAGCAACTGGTGACATTTCCTGGTGAGCTTTGATAGCCCCCCTATAAGTTGCCCAATACCCTTCCAACTCAGACAATCTATCCTTAGATTCTACACACACTCAAAACTGACACTGAAAGAGAGCACCATTCATTCATTTAGTCAACATAGTTATTGATCTCTGCCATGTGCCTCGCCCTGTGGGAACCTAGAAACACAGCTAATCACATAGCTGAGCTATTTGGGTTTTAATCTAGTTGGAGTCAGTAGCTTTTGGAGCTGAATCAACACATCTAGATTGTAGAAACTGGACAGTAAAGAAAACAATGGTTTGTATCTATGCGCCAATTATTAGCTAGATAATCATGTAGGCTAGTTTGCCTGGGAGGTCTTTACATCTTTGATGTTCTCTTTTTGAAGTATGGAGATGGTAAACTCAATAAAAACTAATGGATGACAAGTTCTCAAAGACTTAATTCCAATTAAAACTAAGTTAAAGAAAAAAGGCTTGTATCTCTACATGGATAAAATATTCCCAGCTGGCTAATTTACTGTGTGCCCTGTAAATCCTTGATGTCTGAGAAAAGCCATTTGTCAGCCTCTTCAAAGGTTATGTCATTTCCCTTTTAGGCATGCAACAGTTGAGTAGCTTGAAAATGGGAATAATGAATGCTTTTTATATAACAATTGGGTTATTTCAAGAAACCACCTCAATAAATACTCAATGCAAACCAATATATGTGTGAAAGATATTTAAAAGAATAAATTTCCCCATATCCCAGGATCTTATTACCTCCACAGTAAAAGCAGAGTAGAAATAATAAATGTTAAAACAAGGCAGAGGGTAATATACATTGGGGTGGGTGCAGGCAAACATTCTTCCTTTCATAGGTGGAAGGTGACATCTGATCCACTCTCTGGAATAAAATAATATTGGAATGAGCACCTTTAGCCCATTTCTCCATCTAATATTCGTTTCTCCCCATAGGAGAATGAAGAACTTATACATTGATGATCTTGGAGAAATATGGATATTTAGGGAGGAAAAGGCCAATGCTTATAGTATATTGGGTTAAATAAAATATATTATTAAAATTAATTTTGCTGTTTTAAATTTTTCATACTAAAAATTTTAAAACTGTATGTACAGCTCATATTATGTTTCTATTGCACAGCAGTGCTCTAAGTCATTTTCTTGAGCAAGTTTGTTAAGGAAGCTACAATTTTTCAATTAGCTGGCTCTAAAAGCATCTTTCCTGCAGACTCAACTTTTCCCACATGGGATGTAGACTTGGGAAGGGGTGGATGAATAGGGAAGCCCTCAGGTCTAAGCCATGTTTAATAATCTAAGAACACTTGTCATTTATGGGTTTTTAAGCCTCATTTATTAATTATCCCTTTTGGCTTCTTATGTCTATTTCAATGGTGAGAACTAGAACAGAAGGACAAAAATTATCAGGCTCCTTTAAACCTTCAGCATGAAGGGACAGATGAACTATGAGAATATAGTGGAGGAAGAGAACATTTTAAATCTAAGGTATATAAAGAAGACTAATAACAAAATGGCACTTGCATTTGCCATTGAGCTATGCATGTAGAACCATTTGAGGGCATATTAGAGACAGAATCTTGGAACCAGGCAATGTGGAAGAGGTTTTGGAGATAGCTAATCATCCCATTTGGCTGGATATTAGGATCTTTGCCTGGGCAATGCATAATGTCCCCCAAGGTTGCTTAGGACACGTTATGAAGGAACTTGAATGAAGGCTATGAATATTTGGATTTCCTCTTGGCAATAAAGAGCCACAAAATAGTTGCTGAGCAGGGGAATAATATAAATGGGGCTCTGGTTTGAAATAAATGTTAGTAATGTGAAGAAGAGACTGACCTAAAGAGAAATTGGAAGCAGAGATACCAACAAATCCAAGAATTGCCCAATAGTCTATAGAACCTGGACATTGAAGGTTATGAAAGCCAAATTGGTTTTGGAAAATAATGGATTGGAAAATCCAAATAATGAATTAGAAAAATCTGTAATTTTTAAAATTTGAATTCTGTTAGTAGTTGTTGGAACTATATTCTAACCCAGCCTTGTGAGAGTCAGATGGGTTTACTGTCCTCATCCATATAGTCTCCTGGGGAAAACAGCTGCTAAACAAATATTTTAAAGTGTGTTACTGAACATTGGGAAGGTCGAGTACAAAGTATTTCTGGTGTGTTTTATTTTAGAGAGTCCTAAACTAAGTCCAACACTATCATTTTATAGCCACAGAGCATTCAAAGTTTAAGCATCAGAAAGTGACATTTCAGCTGAGCAGGGAAAATAATTCACCAGTGGGGACTCATTGTATCAGGGAGGGAGGAGACCAAATATGCCAATCTTGGGGAAAAAATAGGTATGAAGAAGTTAAGATGAGTAAGAGCATGATGCTTTTAAAGAAACTAAAGGAATTCAGTATGACTAGAATGTGAGAGCAGGAGGAGAAGAAGGGAGTGGATGAGAGTAAAATTATGCATGGCTCTGTCATAATAGAGACTGCAGTCCAAATCCTTGCCAAACACTGGGAAGTCACTGAAGGATTTCATACTGTGATAGGAAATTATTAGATATAAATTCAATATTGGGATGAGAAGATAGGTTGAACCCACCTAACCACGCAGCTGGGGGGACAGAAGGAGAGATGTGCTACAGTGTATAGAAAACAGTGACCTAGAACAGTGGTCGGCAAACCTCGACTCGCGAGCCGCGGTTTGCCACTCTGTTGTCTAATGAGTTTGCCGACCACTGGCCTAGAAAAAGACAGAAAAAGTTGCTAAGCAGACTATTAAAGATGTCCATTTGCAGAAATAAAAAAAAGAGTAAATTATGGATTGAAAGGGGGGAAGAGAAGGGGTAGAAACTCATAGGAAGCTATTATATGTAGTCAAGGGGAAGATGGAGGTTACCTGACTTTTAATTGTACCTGTGCAAGTAGAAACAAACAAACAAATAAAAGATTCTAGAATTATTTAGGAAGGAAATAGAGACTTGATGGCTGGTTGACTGTAGGAAGGAGAGAGCATAGCCAAGGACAGTATTCACTATTCACATTGCTGTCATGGTAGATGATGCCTTCCATGAAGAAAAGGAACAAGGAAAAGTATAGGGAATATTTAAAGTATCACTTGCCATATATACGTGTGTGTGTGTACACATATATATATACTTTTTTTCCTGCTGGATTAGACTTGTCAGGAATTTTAGATGACTAAGTCCAACACCATCATTCTATAGCCAAGGAGCATTCAAAGTTTAACTGATATTTGCAAGATCTCACAACTGATTAATGATGGAGCTGGAATTGGATCTAGACCTCTTGAATCCTATGTAGCCCAGCTCTTCGCTCTACATCCTTGCTTCTCAAAACATGGCCTAAAGACCTGAAGCATCAGCATCAGGGATCTTATAAAAAGTACAGAACTAAGGCCCCACCTAAATCTCCCGAATCTGAATCCACATTTCAACAGATTCTCATAGAATTTGTATACACATTAGAGTTTGAGTTTTACTATTCCACACCACACATTTCTATTCTGTATGTAGACATCCAAAGCTAAATCCACAAAATATCATTCTTTATAGCCAGAATACAAATACTTTTATTTTCCTTTTTCTTTTACATAACCCAGCACCATAAATCTCAATTCTTTTTAAGTAAAAAGAACTATTCGTAGGCATGCCAGGGGGGCTGTTTTTACTATTTTGAAAAAGAAAGTTTAAAAATATCAGCCACTTTTTCTATGACAGAGGATGCTATTGAACATAGCTGTGAGTTCAAAATGCAATCAATCTATTTTTAATGACTTAAATTGTTCTTGAGGATAAAGATAGCACAGTTTATCTCTTAGATGTTGCTGGCTTTAACTCATCCTTGATACCAACCTGATTAATTCTGAACAATTTCTTGTTCCCAATTATTTGTAGGAGGAGAGAGCATGCTCTTTGTTCTCAAAGGCTGTGGTCACTTCCCAGAGTGACTTTGTTCGGTACAAGCTGCCAGGATATTTACGTATTTTTCATAGAAACTAGTTTGATTTGCATTTAGATCAAAATTTGTATTTTCAGGTGATCTGATTCATTCCTCATCCTATACATAGCAGAGTAGCACAATCTTTTGTTATCTTTTTCAATAACTTGGTCCAATATTTCTTTCTTTTCTTTCCTCTTATAACATTTCTTTTACAAACTCTAACCCAGTCAATTTCTAGTGCACCAAATACCTGAAAGTGGCCAGGTCTTCATTAGCCCGTAGCTCAGAGGTCATATTTCTATGACAACTCTTCCCAAAGCAGAGCATATTCTTATTTGTCTTGGTTTTCCAGAACCTGACATAATGTACACCCACTCTTCAAAGACTGAAAAACAAGTGACAAAAATCCCCAAACCAAATGGGCTTGAACAATGGAGTTCATTAACTCACAAAACCAAACAGTCCAGAATATGTTCTGATTTGGGGGAAGGCTTGATGTAGTGCTTTAAACCCACCAAATCACCATGGCCCAGGTGTCTTCTCTTGGCAACATGGTGGCCTCAGTGCTTCCAGGCTTCCCATCTTCCTATCACACCATCAGGGAGAGAGAGCATATCCTCTGGTTGTTGCCATGGAAAACAGAAAAAGCTCCTGCTTTTAAGAAGCTCTGTAGTTTCTTCTTGTTTTTAATTGGCTGTGGAGTGCCCGACCCTGAATATCCCTTGGTGGTCATGGAGATGATTAGACTATGTTGATTGGCTTAAACTAATCAAGGACACTCTTAAAATCAGAGGATGGTGGTGGGACCTATCCATGCCACCTGGTATATATATATATATCCAAGAGAATATGTGCACTGGAGAAAAATTTTAAAGTCATTCCAAAGACAAAGACAGCAAACTAAAGATGTCTGTGGGTTGAGTAAATGAGTGAACCATTGAATTCATATTGATTTTATATGCCTTACCACAGAACCAAGTCTTAAAATGCAATCTAAAATTGGTAAAGATTATTTCTTGGGTAATTTCTAAGAAGGCAGAGCAGTATCAAAATCTTCTTATCACTCAAAGCAAAATTACTCATCTTTCTATAAATCTTTAAACCAGTTTATCTTGTCCTCTACACGCAGATCCTCTTTTTCAAGAAGATAATTAATCCTCTTTTTCAAGAAGATAATTAATCTCTTTTGGTCTGTTCTGGTCAGAATGTGATGGAATCTTGCCAACCATGGATTTTGCTATTACGCAGAGATTTGAAATTTGTTAAAATTCTCAGCTCACATTTAACCTCAAATACCTTTTCATTGTTAGCTTACCTTTCTTCCTTCTCAAAGGCCAAAGCTAAATACCAATGGAACACTCTGCCTCAGTCTTCATTTGGCTCAGACTCCCTGCCCAGTAACAGAAACCCAAAGTTCATCCAGAGTTAACCGCCATCCTAGTTGTTCTTTGGTCTGACGGTGCAGCAGTTCAACATGATTGAAAGCAACATCTACTAGAATCCAATAACAATGGCTTGTCAGCTCATATTTGTGGCCCTTCCTCTTTGTTGCATGCTCTCTCTTTTTTTAATTTCTTTATTGATTAAGTTATTACATATGTGTCCTTATCCCACCCATTGCCCCTCCACCCCCCCCCCCAACTCATGCCCTCTCCCTGCTGTTGTCTGTGTCCATTGGTTAGGTCTATATGCATGCATACAAGTCCTTTGGTTGATCTCTGCTCCTTACCCCCACCCTCCTCTACCTTCCCTCTGAGGTTTGACAGTCTGATCAATGTTTCTCTGTCTCTGGATCTGTTTTTGTTCATCAATTTATGTTGTTCTCTTCCTTTTAGACAGCTAGTGGTTAAAACCTGCTCTGATTTAGTGTCCAAAAATAAATATATATCTTTTACCTTTCTAAAGAAATTACATATTACAACTGGAATATGAAGCTGAGTCCTCTTAAATTATAGAACAGAATTCTGACTTGGTTCTTTTTTTTTTTTTTAATTTGTTTTCCTTTCTAACTAGCTGCCATTTCAATGACAGCTGTCAGCTATTGTAAATATATTCTTAGTTTGGATATAAGTGATTTAAATATTCACCTATGAAGTGTCATGCTCTGCTCCACTCTTGGATCAATCCCAGTGAAATATTAAAATTAATTTTTTTTAATTATTGTAGCACAACTAAGATTGTGTTCTCCATGACAGGGACAACATATTGTGGAAAATTTAAAGTTAGGGAATCGGTCATTTTCTCCAAACACGTTAAGCATTTTCACAGGGAATGGTAAATACAGTCTCCTGAGACAGCCACATTTTTTTTCTCCACCCCTGGTTTAGACCCCACTTACTGGGATATGACTTGCTATTGCCATAGAGGAGAATTGTTAGGTTTGCAACTATACTACAGACCATCCTGTGGCCCTAACAGGGCACCCTTTAAAGATGGATTTGGATTCAGATTTCCCTTCTCCAAATTATTTGCTGTGAGGAGGTAGGCTAGTTGCCTAGCCTCTCTGACCTCAGTCTCTCTCAGAAATCAATGAGCTAGTGAAGGAGAGCAGTACCTACAAGCCTGGGATGTGGTAGGTACTCAGTGAATGCTAACTGCTATTGACCCATAAGTCTTCACGTATTCATCTCCAGCCCTTCCCAGGGTCAATGAAGTTAATCTTCATGGGGATAAGGGGTAGGGAGAAGGAAGAGAGACACTCAAAGACGTATTTTGTTATGGTGTGGTAAATGTTTTGAGGAAAGCATCTTTAGGGTAGAAATTTAGAAGTAATAAGTAGTTAATATATCTGCCTGAAAAACATGTCCAAGGTTATATGTCACATCTACATTGCAAGCCTAGACCTGCCACATGTAAATAAAGACATTGAAACACAGTCACATCCATTTATTTTACCATATTATCTTTAACTGCTTTCATGTTTTAATGGTAGAGTTGAATAATTGCAGCAGAGGCCACCTGGTCTGCAAAACCTCTAATATTTAATACTAGAGGCCTGGTGCATGAAAATTCATGCACTGGAGGGGGGTCCCTTAGCCCGGCCTTCCCCTTCTCACAGTCTGGGAGCCCTCAGGGGTGGGAGGAACCCAGTGATCAGGGGAAGGCAACGGCCCCATCACACCTCTGCTGCTGCCACTGCCAGCAGCACAAGTCTTGGCTGGCCCTGGTTACCTGAGCCTTGGGTCCTGGGCGTCTGAGCAGCCGCTCTCCAAGGCTTGCCTGCACCTCAGGCCGGCCCTGGGCAGCTGGGCAGCCACCATCCAAGGCTTGCCTGTGCCTAGGGCTGGCCCTGGATGGCTGTGCAGCTGCCATCCAAGACTTGCCTGTGCCTCGGGCATTGGCTGGGTAGTTGCCATCCGAGGCTTGCCTGCACCTTGGGCATTGGCTGGGCAGCCGCCATTCCAGGCTTGCCTGCACCTCGGGCTGGCCCTGGGCAGCTAGGCAGCTGCCATCTGAGGCTTGCCTGCACCTCAGGCAGGCCCTGGGTGGCTGGGGGGCTGAGGAAACTGAGAGACTCTGGAGACAGGCATGCAGATCAGCTGAACCTGGGGGCGGGCCTGCCCGTGCCGTGTATGCCTGCTGCCCTGGTGGGGCTAAAAATACTGGGCGCCACCATCTTGTGGCTGTGAGTGCCACCATTTTTGAGGGTGTGGCAGTCAATTAGCATATTCCCTTCTTATTGGCTGTGGGCAGGGCCATCTTTGTGAGGGTGTGATGGTCAATTAGCATATTCCCTCTTTATTAGATAGGCTTTGTCTCCTTACAGAAAAGGTTTGCCTACCCCTGGGCTAGAACTTCACTTAAGTTTATTAGAAGGGGGTCTAGATGCATTCATTGGGTTGGTGTAAGTTACCTTTAATATCCGTTTCAACAGTCTCCTTCTGCTGCCATAGAGGTATAATTCTTTGAAGATAGAACCTAAAAGACAAAATATGTCCACTTCTCTTAGACTCATAGCCACATAACATTCTGAGTCCCTCTGAAAGCAGAACTGGAGACAAACACTTGAGTGCAGGTAGTTTATTTGGGAAGTGGTCCCAGCAAACAGCAGTGGGGGATTGGAAAGATTGAGATAGGATAGGAGAGAAAGGCTGTGTTTTCAAGCTGATCACTGCCAAGGGTGACTCAATCTTGCAAATATCCTTGAAGAGCTGTGTCAGATGCAACTACAATATCCACCTGAGGAATAGAAGAAAAGTGCATCTATCTGCCAGCTTCAATCACTCATTGGACAAGCACCCCCTGGAGTGTTAACTCCCTCCCATTTCCAGATTTGTGCATGCACCACCACTAAAGGATTTCCATGTATATCCCTCATCTCAGCCACATAGGAGATCCAGGCTCAGGAAGTGAGAAGTGCACAGGGCAGCTGTAGTGAGATGCATGAGTTGCTATCAGCTGCTCCAACATGAAAATGAGTTGCCGAGTAGTGGCTGGATCAGAAGGCAGGCTAGGCAGATATGAGGCAGGCCACAGCAGGGGTCCAACATAGTACCTGATATTCATTGAGTGCTTAGGCTGTGCAGATCACTGAGTGAGAAATGCTTTCTCTGCATTCTTGCCCTAACTTTGATACCAGCACAATGAGCTAAAAAGGTTCTTTAATTCTTACAGTTAAAGAAATTAATGAAGGAACTTAAGTTAGAGACACTAAATAGATACAATTAATAATGGTAATTCATATTTATCTCCTGATATTTTCATATGCTAGCCGATGCTCTAATTCCTTTCCTTGAACTGATTCATTTAATCCCCACACTAAACACTGCAGGTAGGAGGTATTATCTGTCTTTGATGCCTGAGGACAATGAGGTTTAGAGAGGTTAAATAGTTAGCCTAAAGATATACAGCAAGTAAATGGGAGTGCTTAGTTGGAACTCCAACTTCTGCTAACTCTAGAGGTCACGCTCTTAAGCACTTCCTTAATCTTCTTTCCAAAATTTCTATAATTGCTTCTTGGCCAAACACATATTTATCATTACACATATTTTCTGATAGAATCTTTGTGAGCATTTTAATGATTCCTACACTATGAGTAGGCCAAATGCTCGACCTAGATGAGCCAATAAAAAGGTTGAGAACTTCAACATGTTCATCATTTAATCAGTTATTTTAATCACTTGTTATTGATTAGATGACAGGAAAGTAGTGTGCATCCAAACTAAATTATAATCAATAAGTATGCTGAAGTCTTCACCAAGTCCTTGTGGCATTTAGATTTTCATTATATAGCTCCTAGATGGTAGAAATATAGCCCAAGTCTGTAAATAGTATTTTAAAGCACATTAATACATTTTAAACTGATTTTCATGGCTCTATGTACCAGGGCTTTACCTACAATGATAAGCAAAAGGCAGTATCCCAGATGAAGTGATAAATTAGGTTTCACAATAGCCTGGGGCCATGAGAACAGTCCTGAATCCATAGCCACTAGTCATGAATTCCAGGTCTACCTCTGCCACCCAGGTGGTCCAAGGAAAGTCCTTTAGCCTCTCCAAGTCGGTTGCCTGATTTTCACAATGAGATACAGTATACCTGCCACACTATCCTCAGGTTCAGGTGAGGTCACATCCTTGAGAACACAACCTTGAGTGTAATGTAAATGTAATTGATAGCTGGCAGGATAGAAGCCTGTTTCAGCTGGGGCGCAGGAGCAGCGGGGCTGCTGTCAAATGTGCCTGACTGTTTCTTTGACTACCATGGACTGATTTGTTGCTATCACAAATGATGCACCTACAGTAATAAATTCCAGAGCCTGGAAGCACTGAACTTTAACTGCAGGGAATCTGTTAAGACTCTGGATGATCATAATTAACGCATATTTCAGCAAGACATTGATCATTGATCTTGCTGCTTGAGAACATTAGCATTTGGGGCCAAGGAAATAACTAACAGAACAAGAGCCTATTTTTTTTTTCAGTCAAATAGGCACATAACTTTGGAACAATTTTTGAAGTTTTCATAAAAATAAATGGTTCAGTTAAACTAAATTGATGAACAAACTTATGATTTCAATAGAGGACAAAACATGTATTGAACTGAGTAATAATGATTCTTAAAATGTGCTGATCTTTTTTAAAAATATATTTTTATTTCAGAGAGGAAAGGATATATATATATATATATATATATATATATATATATATATATATATATCAATGATGAGAGAGAATCATTGATTGGCTGCCTCCTGCACTTCCCACACTGGGGATTGAGCCTGCAACCTGGGCATACTGCCCTGACCCGGAATCAAACTGTGATGACCTGGTTCATAGGTTGATGCTCAACCACTGAGCCACACTGGCTGGGCAAAAGAAAAAAAGTGCTGATCTTTATTGGGTGCTGAGAATGTACCAGACATTTAGCTAAACACCTTCTGTTTTTTCCCATCTTGGAGAATCTACCTTCTACTTGCAAAGTTATTCAAAGTCATGTGGGTAGTATTTGTCCGCCTATTTTTTTGTGTAAATGTGTTCTGCTAAATGATTCTAGAACATGAATCTTCTCTGTTTTGGTTTCATATTAATCCATAAACTGTGTAGGGGGGACAGTGAGTTGAAACTTGTTTAGAGATTTACAACAACACGGACAAACCTGGAGGACATTACCCTAAGTGAAATACACCAGACACAGAAGGACAAATACTCCACGATTCAACCTACTTATGGGAGGAATCTACAATAGCCAAACTTACAGACTTAGAGAGTAGAATGGTGGTTAGCAGGGGCTGAGAGAAGGAGGAAATGGAGAGTTGTAAAGAGGTATAAAGTCTGAGTTATGCAAGACGGATTAGTCTAGAGATCTACTGTATACCATAGTGCCTAGAGTCAACAATACCGAATTTTGCACTTTCAAAATTTGTTAAAAGGGTCATGCTCATGTTACGTGTTCTTGCCATGAGGAGTAGGGGAGCAGAGAGAGGCAGGAGGGTACTTGCCTAGAGAAGGGCAAAGCACAGATCCTACATGAGGACCAGCCGACAGAAGGGTCAAATTTCTTCTCCTTTGCAAGAACCTCCTCTGGAAAACTTAGGCTTTTTTATCCTCTGCCTCTGAAGTTTCAAAGGAAAGTTCCTCCCTGCCAAAGATGCAGGGCAAAGAAGGGATGACCTGCTCTTTCTCCACCTCAGAGCAAGTCAGCAGCTGCAAAGAGCCTGAAGGGAAGTGGCATTGGTTGAAATAAACTTTATGTGATGTTTTTGCAGGAAGGTACATGCTGACTCTGACATTGCTCCTGATTCTGTTGTCAAACTCTCCTTGTATCTCCCTCAGTCAGTGATCTAATTGCTTCTTCCCCTTCTGGGAGCTTTTGCAAGTGCCCTGGCCTCCCCTGTATTCAGTAGGTTTGGAGTAGAGGCATCTGGTGATAAATTTCTCCAGTGCAATCACAATGCTACCTGCTGGAGTGTCTGTAATCACCCCACCTCGACACACACACACACACACACACACACACACACCACTACATGCACCACACACATACAATACACACACACACCACATACACACACACCCCACACTACATACACCACACACATCACGCTATGCATACCACACACACACACACAACACACACATACTATATGTACATGCCACACATACCACATACCACATACACCACACGTGCCACATACACATCACACACACCGCACACACACACACCGCACACACACACGATAAGATACAGCTGACACATGTAACTAGACTCTTACTTATAGCTGTTTTGTTGTTGTTGTAAGAAGAGTTAACATGAGATCTACCCTCTTAACCAATTTTAATGCGTTTTTTTTAATAGTTAGCACTGCTGCTAACTATAGGCACTGAGGTGGACAGCAGATCTCTAGAACCTGTTATTCTTGCATAGTTGAGACTTTATGCCTGTTGACTGGTAACTTCCCACCCCCACCTCTCTCCTGGCAACCACAATTCTACTCTCTGATTCTATGAGCTTGACTATTTTAGTTTTCTTATATAAGTGGAATCATGCAGTACTTGTCCTTTTGTTCCTGGCTGTTTCACTTCACACAGTGTCCTTCAGGTTTATCCATGTCACACATTGCAGGATTTCCTCCTTTTAGAACTATCATATGATCCAGCAATCCCGCTTCTGGGTGTTTATCCAATTGAATTAAAATCAAGAATTCAAAAAGAGCCTGGCCAGCATGGCTCAGTAGTTGAGATCGGCCTATGAACCAGGAGGTCACGGTTCAATTCCTGGTCCGGGCACTGGTCCAGGCACATAGCGGGGTTGCAGACTTAACCCCCAGTAGGGGGGGTGTGCAAGAGGCAGCCAGTCAATGATTCTCTCTCATCATTGATGTTTCTATCCCGCTCTCCCTCTCCCTTCCCCTCCCTGAAATCAATAAAGACATACTTTTTAAAAATGAACTCAAAGAGATAGCTACACTCCTGTGTTCATTGCAGCATTAGTCACAACAGCCACAATGTGAAAACCATCTAAATTTCCATCAACGGATGAATAGATAAAGAAACTGTGTAAATACAAAATAGAATGTTCTTCAGCCTTAAAATAGTCTTTTTTTAATTGGAAAACTTTTGGTTTTCTATTTTGTTGTTTTACTTTTAATCTTCCAAAATTTACAAAATGAATCTCACACACACTCACACACATATACACACACACGAAATATTGGTAGTTATACAACCCTGGTCCACATTCCAATATGGTTACAGCCATGAAATCTCAGAAGGGCCTGCCTTTATAGACTGAATTATATGTTCTTAATGTTCTACAAGCCCCTCCTGATCCACTTAATGTTGCATTTTTGGATGGTCCCTGTAACATGGAAGTTGATATCTCTTGGTTAATAGATCTCATTTTTACCTCCAGAAACTGTAAGTCCCTATGTCTAAGTGGTCAGTCCCCAAAGAAAAAATAATTATATGGTCTGCTTATCTCTTTCTAGTGATAAAAGCTTGTTTATATCACCCAGGCTGACTTAGGTCCCTCATGATAAAATATGAGTAACTAGAATGTACTAGAATATAAGTTCCATGAAGACAAGAATGTTTCTGTTTGTTTTCATCACAAAACTGTATCTGTAGCATATAAAACCGTGCCTACACTTAGGAAATACTCAAGAAACACTGTTGAATAACTGAGTGAACCAAATTTGTATGAAAGTTACAGGCCTTCCTTCCTAATTCTTGAGATAGAAGAGGGATACTGTGTTCATTTAGTGACTGTGATCCTATATGTTGGCTAAAGGATAAAACTAAATGTCTAGCAGTGGTCTGCAAACTCATTAGTCAACAGAGCCAAATATCAACAGTACAACTATTGAAATTTCTTTTGAGAGCCTAATTTTTTAAACTTAAACTTCTTCTAACGCCAATTCTGCAAAATAGACTTGCCCAGGCCATGGTATTTTGTGGAAGAGCCACACTCAAGGGGCCAAAGAGCCACATGTGGCTCGCGAGCCACAGTTTGCCGACCACGGGTCTAGACCATTTTATTTATATAAGAGAGAGTTGGGGTTAAAGCAATTGGTAATTAAGCTGCTTAAGTTCAAATTCCAGTTGACCACTAACAGCTGTATGACCTTGGCAGATTACTTATGCTCTCTATGCCTCAATATCTCTATCTCTAAAATGGTATTTACCCACTGGGGCAGTGGGGGCTTGCCTGGGGTGGGAATTGGGGGCGAGGAAGTCAATTGGTGGAAAAGGAGACATATGTAAAACTTTAGACAATAAAATTATAAATAAAATAAAATGGTATCTACCTCATAGAGTCAGGAGGTTGAATGAGATAACCAATGTAAGGCATTTAGCAGAATATTTAGCCCATACTATGTGCTTGATAAGCATTAGATGTTCATTTTGTGCTTTGAAGCTAATTTTATTTATTTATTTTAAAATATGTTTTCATTGATTTTTTTTTAGAGAGAGAAAGAAAGGGAGAGGGAGAGAGAGAAAGATCCATCAGCTGCCTCCTGCACACCCCCTACTGGGGATCGAGCCCACAACCCAGGCTTGTGCCCTGACTGGGAATTGAACCAGTGACCTCTTGGAGCATGGGTCAAAGCTCAACCAACTGAACTGCACCAGCCAGGGCTTAAACTCATTTTAGAACAGAGGCTAATAAATCATTTTATCTGGAGCAGAGAATACATGTAGGGCAATAGAGGAAGATAATGCTAGAGCTACATAGAGGGTCCAAAATTCAATTCTAAGGCGTCTCAGGAGTGGGAGTGACACAGTGTGCTGAAACAGCAAAATGATGTAATGTTTGCATTAGAAAAATTCATCTGTTAGTAGCAGGGGATGGGCTGGATTAAAGGCAGTTACGCCCCATGGTCTCTACAGGTACTGACAAGTACAGATTCCGGGTTTTCTTTCACTTATTTTCTTGTCATACACATGGACGTTATTCTTATTTCCTTCAGTTTGGGGGGTTTGATAGAGTTCTAAAAGATTAATTAGTTCCTGGATTTGTAAATTAAGCAAAGCCAGGAGCTTGGGCTTCCTCCCTCCCAGGCAAAACAATCTACATGAGCACTTCTCAGAATAATGCACCAATCAAGGCAGGAAATTTTGCCCACTCCCTTTGCTTTCTATGGTACTTAAGCCTTTGGAAATAAATGGCCCTTGTGACCAAGAGGTCATCAGGAAAGCTATCCTGGGAGCACTTCAAAGTCAGCAATCACAGCATGTTTATAGCCCAGTGAGAGGAGGAATCTAAGGAGGACATGCTGTTCGGGGCTGTTTTCAAGCACTGTTCCACTTGGACTCACTTTCTCCATCCATGGGTGGAAAATTCAATGAGTCTCCAGTTTAGGGCTATTTCTCTAGAACTAATAAGCAATACCTCTTAGAATGTTAAAATAATTAAACAGGAGGCATCATATCATTCTTTCCAGCCAAAGACCCAAAGAAGAAAACCACTTATGAGCATGCTAAGAGGGAATCTGGTTTTGTAAACAAAAAGAAATCAATTGTATTTTACACTCAGATTACTAGCCTGTCATACATGTATGCATTTATTTACCCATTCAGCAAATGTGTATGGAGTAGCTACTCTATTCCTGATCCTAGCTCTATAGTGTCGAATAGCACAATGTACCTGTACCCATGGAACATATATACAGTCCCACCCTCTATGTCATGCCTAATGCCTTTGAAGTCTATATAGGGTAATAATTAAGAGTTTGAATTCTGGGGTCACACCAACCTGGGGTAGAATCCTATACTAGCTATACAGTCTTGAGAAAATTAACTTCTCTAAGTGACAGCTACTTTATCAGTAAAATGGAGAAAGTAATAGAATTGATCATATATCTTATTTTAAAGATTAAATGAGATAATGCATGTAAAGAGACTACCATCATGTGAAGGACATAGTAAATGCTCAGTAAATGTTGTATTAAATTTGTGACCATCATGATGTCTAGCAATAGCTCATTCTAGTAACAGATTCTATCCTTGCTCCCACTTACCTGTTCCTACACAACAATTGGTATGTCTTTTAAATTTAGGAGGCCATTAACAAAAACAATAGGGGGAAAACACAAACACCTTTTGGAATTAGTAGAAAAGCAATAGGTCCATTCTATAAACTTGGCTTCATCAATATTACCAAACAGCTACCAAAGTGTGAGTTAATATATTAAAATGATTGATTGCTTTAAGAGTTTTTCATTTTTTATTTGGGGTAGATAGTGATAATAAACAAATCCAATAAAATACATAACAGCTAATCAGTTAGATACTCATAATCATTAGAGAAGCAAAAATAAAATTACCTGTCCTAGATAATATTTGTGATTCTCATAATGGTGTCAGTGAAAATGATTTTATTCTTACTGAAAAAAAATGAACAGTCTAGAAACCCTAGAGTAAGAGAATAATTTAGAGTAATAATTTACAGATTTCTAAATTATGTTCATGGAATCATTGAAAACATTTTTTATTGTATTCATAAATTCTTCCATTTTTTTCTGGAGATCTATATTTCACCCATTTAATACCAAACTCTATGCATGGGGAAAAGAATAGTTTTGGAGTTAGCTAAAGAGTGGCCACCTCTACTGTATGATTTTAGAGGCCAAAGCGGTTGCACATATCATATTTCTCCCTTGCTTACATAGAATTTCAGTTAATACCTTTAATTACTATTTGAAACTCAATTGCTCATCAGAAAGGTAAATATTTAAGCTGTTATCAAGCGCTTACATTTTGACCTGATGAATTTATTAGCATGCTATGTGATTATATGCTCACTGACCACGATTCAGACAGTACTGAATGCTAAAAATCTCACTCTCCTTCCATGCAAAAATAACCAGTTGCCGAAGTTTCATATGTAAACTTATATTTGCCCAAATATTATTCTTTATGTAAATGGGGCCATATTGTGTACACTGGATTTTGATGAATTCATTACTAGTATAAAAATATGTTTAATAGTCTGTGTTGGGGGGGGGGGGATCATTCTTTTAACAGCTGCATAGTATCTATGTTTATTTAACCAGTCACTGCAGTGGTTGATGAATACCTAGACTATTTATCTACCCCACAATGAATTAACTTTCTTACCTGTCTATTCCTTCTCAGGGCCTGACCAGAGCAGAGAACTGTATAAACAATGGGTCTCTTTTTGGAGACAAAACAATATATTAGGAATTTAGGCTATAAAACCATTAGTATCAGTCTCAAAGATCTGAAGGCTTAAGGCTTGTAAGGGATTCAGAAAGATTAGATGTTTGTCGATAAAAACTTCATGTCCTCAATAAGAATTGACTTTTCTACAAATAAGCTGACTCTCCTGATCTCAGATGTTGAGACAAGTCAGCATGGAGAGAGGGGTCTCAGAGACCTGAGCAACTTAAAAATGCCAATGACACATGTCTTCACCAGAGGGTCTTTGCTGTGGATTTGAATAAATATGTTGCTAAGAAGGAAAAAAAACAGGGATTAGTTTTAATTACTGAAATGATTTGTTGGCAATAACAAACACAGTGCTTAAGATATAGCCCTCCAGCCCAGCCGGTGTGGCTCAGTGGTTGAGCATTGACCCATGCACCAAGAGGGTGCTGGTTTGATTTCCAGGCAGGGCACATGCCTGGGTTGTGGGTTCAATCCCAGGCAGGGGCCGTGCAGGAGGCAGCCAATCGATGTTCATGTTTATCTCTCGTCATTGTTTCTATCGCTCTCTCCCCCTCGCCTTTCCTTTCTCTCTGACAATCAATAAAAACACACACACACACACATATATATATATATATATATATATATATATATATATATATATATATTAAAATTATATAGCCCTCTGTATCACACAGGCAGTTTAAAATAAAAATCATATATATGCTCATCCAAAGAAGAAAATTAGTTATTGAAATTTTGGGTCCTGTCAGAGATAACAGAATGATGCTTCTGAAGGTGGGAGTCCACAGAATCCCCTGCTGTAATGCTGGGGACCACAATCACATTGGACACATGGATACCCCAATGCCACAGGGGCTGAACGGTCCTAATTATCATGCAGTGGCATCAAATGAAGGGAAACCATGTTGTAAAAGAAAGATAATTTATTTTAAGTCATGGGAAATGTCTAATGTCTCTTGGGAATGGAACTACTTAGGAAAACAAATGAAATTAAACACGGTAGCTTTATAATATAAGTTTAATTTATGCCTATAATTTAATTGAGTTGACTGATAGCCAAGCTTGTTCAGTTACTTGGGCACACAACCGCTTCAGTGGCAACAGGTCAATTTTTCCACGTCACCCTCATTCAAAACATGATCCTATAGAGGTTCTCTAAGTCTCCCTTGTACAACTCACCACACTCATCTGGTGCTATCCTAGTATTTTGTGGATGCAATTAACAGTAGAAAACCCTGATTAAAGCATTATGATTAATTCATGTGGAGTAATTTCCACTTCATCAGTCCTGTTCATTTGAATCCATGCTGAATGTCTCTTTTTAGCCACCACTTCTTTATTTAAATAAACAATCAAAATCTCTTCTATGCCAGCAGCAGACGGGGAGAAAACTGGGTGCCAAGCGATTGTGTTTTGATCTATTTGCAGGTTCTTTCAGAGCTGGGCACTGATAAGTTTATTTATGCTGAGAACATTTTTAGACTTAAGTCAGATGTCAAATGTGAATTTCAAAGGCACTTCAACCAGCCTTTAGTATCAAAATGGTATTTGATGTCCAGGACCTTAGAAAGCCTTCAATTTCCGTTCAGCAGAGAAAGTCATAATTTTCTACTATGGCAACTGATAGAAGAAAAAGTCTTAATTTCTGTATTCACCTCCCAGGCTCTCCTTTCTGAGGAGACTGCTTCCTCACCCCCACCCTGGGCTTCGCCTCTGTTTCTTAATGGTTTTTCTGTCCCAAGATTCCTTGGGTTTCTTCACTAAAGTCACTCTGTACCATGTTGGTGCTCTTTATCCCCAACGAAGAAGAGAAGCTTATCTATTACATCAAACACTGAGGACTAAGTTGAAAGTGAATCCGATGAGCTGGCCTAGAGACAGATAATAAATAGAGCTCACACACAAACAAATGCTTGAGGGTAGGGACACTTCAGCCACACTTTGGCGTATATATTAATCTCTCCCTGACCTTCCCTCCCCAGTGTGCCATGATGAAAATTAGGTTAGCATGGGTGTGTTCCATTCTTTGAAAATGTGGCATTTTGAGAGGCCAGTAATTGGCAACGCTATGAAGATTATGCATAGTGAATTTCCAAATGCCCTTCAAAGGGATTTTCTTTCCTTAAGTCAAGAATGTTCAGCACAATTTACCATAGCTAAGATTTGGAAACAGCCTAAATGCCCATCAGCAGATGAGTGGATTAGAAAACTATGGTACATCTACACAATGGAATACTACGCTGCTATAAAAAAGATTCTTACCATTTGCAGCAGCATGGATGGAACTGAAGTGCATTACCTAAGTGAAATAAGCCAGTCAGTGAAAGAAAAATACCACATGATCTCACTCATTTATGGATAATAAAGAACATTATAACCTGATGAACAAAAAGATAGATACAGAGGCAGAGAAGCATCAAACAGACTGTCAAATTACAGCGGGAAGGCTGGGGAGGGTTGGGGGGGGTGCATGCGGAGGTAAGAGATCAACCGAAGGACTTGTATGCATGCATATAAGCAAAACCAATGGATGCAAGACACTGGGGGGTTGGGGTAAGGGCATGTGCAGGGAGGTAGGGGAGGCCGGGAGAAGGTCAATGGGAAAAAAAAGAGACATATGTACTACTATTTGTAATACTTTAAACAATAAAATTAAATTTAAAAAATATAAAATAAATGTTCTTTCCTTATAACTTTAAAAAAAAAAGAATGTTATTTACACTACCTAAGGGACATCATCAACAGGTATAGGTAATGATTTGGTGACCTCAGACATTAGAAAGAGCCATAGCAGAACATAAATAAGTGTCCCTTAGGCCAACATCAGGGCTGGAAATATAGGTGAAAGAGGTAAGGAAGCAGAATGGTGCCCGTTCTTCCTCCTTAGTTCCCCCATCATTGTTCAAATATTTAACTCTCAGGAAATGCTGAGGTTTTGAATTGTTTTGATATCCTATTTCTGCTATTTCTTTGGGGGAGAGAGAGAGAGAGAGAGAGAGAGAGAGAGAGAGAGAGAGAGAGAGAGAGAGAAATGGGGAGAGAAGAGTTTAATAAACCAGGGATTGAACCAGAAATAAGAGTATCTTTGAGCTCACCTCTTCACTTCTCTGGATCCTTCACGTATAACAAATGGGGTGGAAGGGTATTGTTGGACTACTTCCTAAGGTTTCTCTCATTTCTAACATTCTCTGCAGAAAATTGTTAAAGTTGGTTTGAAATTATAAACTCTACTCTCTGAAATGTTTGAGATAAGATGATGTCATAGCTAGACTTGAGCAAACATTTTAGAAGATACAAAAATAGGTCTGTGGATATAAATCAAAGAGCCCTGCTCTTTTAGGAGTTAGGTCAGTGTGATCAGAATGCTGCTGAAGAAGCAGTAAATTCAAGAAAAGTTTTCACAAGTATCTTCTTTTCTCATAGGCCAAATATGATGTCATAACTTAAGCTGAAGTACTTGATATATTTTATCTACTCTCTCAGCAGAACAACCACTAAAGGGTGAGAGAGAGAGAAAGAGAGGGAGAGAGACAGAAAGAGAGAGAAACTAAACATTTTAATTTTTTTATTTATTTTCATCACATCTTAATGAATCAGGAGTCTAAAATTACCCAGTCTCCATGGTCTGTTTGCTCCTTCCACTGCTCGAACTTATTTGGCATGTCAGCAATCTTCTCGTGCTCAATAAAAACATTTACAGTACTTGCCTTGAGATTGTTGATTAAAAGTGTGCAGCCTTGAAAACTATCTGCTACATAAACCAATTCTATAAGCCTGTCTTTTCCCACTGAACAAATATTGTATTCTGCTTAGTTCCTTTCTCTTTGTATTGTGACCTATTTTATTTCTTCTCATTTTAAGTGTTCAATGTGTGCTTGGAAAGAATACATATTGTCAAATATTTGAAACAATGATCCATCACACAAATTTACTATGTTTGCTCTTAAACCTTCAATATCCCTTCTGACTTCTCTGCTCAGTCTAACCATTACTAAGAGTGGAATGTATGGAGTGCTTGTTATAGTCGGGATAGCTACCAT
Source organism: Corynorhinus townsendii (assembly GCA_026230045.1). Taxonomy (NCBI): domain Eukaryota; kingdom Metazoa; phylum Chordata; class Mammalia; order Chiroptera; family Vespertilionidae; genus Corynorhinus; species Corynorhinus townsendii. The sequence continues at coordinate 158,931,016 of JAPDVU010000006.1, read as the reverse complement.
CTTTTTCACCGTTAAGTTCACCGTTATTGATGGTATCTTCAACATCAATATTTTTTATATCAAAAGCATTAGTGACTCAGGATGACTCTGAATTTCCCTCACTGGCTTGCATAATTTCACTAGTTGTAGGCATATGCTTCAAAGATCCTATCTTAATTCAACAATTTGTGCTCCTTATTCCAAGTGAAATTATCTTCATTTCAGATTGCAGGGTCAGGTAAATCCTCTCTGAGGTGACAATTAAATTGAGACCTGAAAAATAAGAAGAAATTATTCTTGAAGAGAGTGAAAACAAGATCATCGCAGGAAGAACAAACACTATTCGCACTAATCTCAAGTGGAAAAGTGATATTGTGGTTCGTAATAAGAGATGTATATATTTATAGTTGGTCTTTCTCCTTGTTTTGCTCCCAGAATCCTTGGAATTTCATAAGAAGTGACAGTGGTCAGGGGGTATCTTGTTATGTTAATCAGGTAACTTCTAGTATTCACTGAAGGTTGGGGGCTAAATGCCTAGAGACCAACCATGTGATTTAGAAGTTGGAACTTTTAGTCCTAACCCTTGTCCTCCAGAGAGGGGAGAAAAGCTGGCAATTGAATTCAGTTATCAAGGACCAATGAGTTAATCAATCTTGCCTTTGTAATGAAGCCTCCATAAAAACCAAAAGGAGAGGATCAGGAGAGCTTCAAGGTTGTGAACACACGGTGTGCTGGAGAGGGAATGGAAGCCCCATGCAGGTCTCCATACCATACCGTATGTATCTCTTCCAACTGGCTGCTCCTGAGTTACATCTATAATAATAAAAGTGTAATATGCTAATTAGACCAGACAACCTTCCATACAAAGCCAGGGCTGTGAGGGGAGCCTGGGTCCCAGGTGCCAGAGGGAAGCTGGTGCTGGCAGCTGGGAGAAGGAAGGCCTACTCTTGCACAAATTTCATGCGTTGGGCCTCTAGTCCTATATAATAAAAGGCTAATATGCAAATAGACCCAATGGCGGAACAACCAAACAACCGGTCGTTAGGATGTGAGCTGACCACCAGGGGGCATGTGCAGAACATGGCGAGTGTTGACCATGACGGGATGGTAGAGCAGGTGAGCAGGGTTGCCAGACCAAGGCAGGGCACTGGTTTCTGTCATCGGGGCAAGCCTAGTGATTACTGAAAATTCATTGCTCCCATGTGCCACAGTCCCACTCAGCACTCACACCCGCTGCTGGTGCCATCCCTGCTTACACCTGCTGCTGGCACTGGGGTCGCCACTTGCACCCGTTGCCGGTGCCTGGCACCAGCCCCAATCACTTGACACTGTCAGCAGGTGTGAGCAGCGGCTGCCAGCCCAAATTGCCCCTGAGGGCTTCTCCACCTCCCCCTGCTCCTGAGGGGCGATCAGGGCAGCAACTGCCACTTGCACCCACTGCTGGCGCCGGCCCCAATTGCTCCGCCATCAGCATGTGGGAGCAGCAGTGGTGGGAGCAGGGCTTCCGGCAGACAAGGGACAGGGTCACGGCAGGAGGGGCCATGCAGGGGCACGGAGGATGGGATAAGACCCGCCCCTGTGCCCACCACAGCCTGTGGCCCACAGTTCCTTTCAAGGTGCACGAATTTATGCACTGGGCCCCTAGTTATTTTATAATAAACCAAAAATCAAGTAAGTAAATTGTTTTTCTGAGTTCTAGGAGCTGCTCTAACAATTTCATCAAACCCCAGGAGAGTGTGGTTGGAACCTCCGTCAATGGCCAGTTGTTCAGAAGCATAGCCGATAAACTGGTGTCTAAAGTGGGGTATGAAGTGGGAAGGGACAGTTTCTTAGGACTGAGCCCTAGACCTGTGGGACCTCATGTTATCACCAGACAGATAGTGTCAACATTGAGTTAAACTGTAGAACACCCAGCTGGTGCTGTGGATCATTGGTGTGGAGAAAAAGACCCATGCATTCAGTGACCAGCAATGTCAGAGGTGAAGTGTTCTCTGTGAGTAGTAAAGAAGACATGAGAGGTAGAAGACTGAGTTTTTCCAATTCAGAAAGATATTGTTTAATCAAGCATTTGAAAATATACAAGCTTGAATGAGAAGGAACATGTCACTAGATGAAGCTCATAGAGAGTCATAGGCTGGGTCATATAAATCCTTATGATAATTTTTAAGTTTTATAACTTATCCATGGCATAGTTTTATGCAGTGAAGTACAAATTTGCTTTGTGGAGAATGAGCTGGAAAATAGTACGACTGAGCACAAGGAGACCGATTAAGCAGGCTATTGAAAGTGTCCATGTGAAAAATAACAATGACTTGGATTAAGACAGTGGCTGTGGAGGTGGGTGACTGGTTGGAATTGGGATATATATTAAAGGGAGAATCAATAGGACTTGGTGGGAGAACAAAGAAAGACATGTGAAAAGAAAGCATCCAGAGTTTTTGCTTAAATATTACAAAAGCTTATACAGATTTTATAAAATACTTCATTATCTGAATTGATACAATAACCAGTTAGATCACCATTATTATCGTTTTTACAGATAAAGAAAAGAAGGCTCAAAGGAGTCAAACTGTCTATTGTTACTCCAGTACATTAATCCTTAGCTGAAACTAGAAGCAAATTCTGTAATACTGGTCCAAGGCTCTTTTCCTGTACAGGGTGTGGCAAAAGTAGATTTACAGTTGTTCAGATGGAAAATAATACAATAATAAAACAAGATAAACTCGGTGTTTTGTAAACTCACAACTTTTGCCCAATCCTGAATATAGCTTTACTTCATCAATGTGTGTTTTAAAAATTACAGGGAACTCATACAACTTAATAAAAGGAAGATAAATAATCCAATAAAAAAGTGGGCAATGGACCTAAATAGAATCTTTTCGAAAGAAGACAGAAGGAAGGCCAAGAGACATATGAAAACATATTCAGAGTCACTAATTATCCAAGAGAGGCAAATCAAAATGACAATGCAGTACCATCTCACACCTGTCAGAATGGCAATCATCAACAAATCAACAAACGACAAGTGCTGGCGAGTATGTGGAGAAAAAGGAACCCTCGTGGACTGCTGATAGGAATGCAGATTGGTGCAGCCACTGTGGAGAAGAGTATAGAGTTTCCTCAAAAACCTAAAAATGGAACTCCCATTTGACCCAGTAATCCCACTTCTAGGAATATATCCCAAGAAACTATAAACGCCAATCAGAAAGGATATATGCATCCCTATGTTCATAGCAGCACAATTTACCATAGCTAAGATTTGGAAACAGCCTAAATGCCCATCAGCAGATGAGTGGATTAGAAAACTATGATACATCTACAAAATGGAATACTACGCTGCTATAACAAAGAAGGAATTCTTACCATTTTCAGCAGCATGGATGGATCTGGAGAGCATTATGCTAAGTGAAATAAGCCAAGCAGTGAAAGAAAAATACCACATGGTCTCACTCATTTATGGAAAATAAAGAACATTATAACCTGATGAACAAAAAGATAGATACAGAAGCAGTAAAGCATCGAACAGACTGTCAAATTACAGCAGGAAGGCTGGAGAGAGTGTTGGGGAGGGGAGAAAGAGATCAACCGAAGGACTTGTATGCATGCATATAAGCACAACCAATGGACACAAGACACTGGGGGGGTGGGATGAGAGCATGTGACGGGGGTTAGGGGAGGCTGGGGGAAAGTCAATGGGGGAGAAAAAAAAGATATATGTACTACTATGTGTAATACTTTAAACAATAAAAAAAAAAATACAATGAAGGACTCATGGCAATTATCAGCACTGATGTTTCTGCCATGCCCTCATCACTACAGAAGTCCCAGCTAAACCCATCACCAGGAAATTCAAAGCCAATAATCTGGAGCCAATAATAATCATAATAGATGAATTTTATTGACACCACAGTCTTTCAAGCCTTTTAACATGCATTACCTCATTTACTTGTCACACTAATCCTGTGGTACGTATACTAACATTAACCCATTTAGAGTTAATAAAACTGAGGCACAGAAAGATTAAATCATTTTCCCAAGATGACTGAAACTGTAATTGGCTAAGTCAGAATTTGCCAGAGTCTACACTATGCTGCCCGTCATGAACTCCAGAAGAAAATGTTAATGGTACACACATGGACAACAGCACCGTGTGATTGCAAGAAAACTGAATTCACACTCAAAAGATCAGCATTTCTGTGCTGGCTTTGTCACTGACTTTCAGTCCGTGCCTCGGCCCTCAAGCCCTGCTGTGATCACTTTCTACTCATAAAAGGACGGGCTTTCATTAAATGATTTCTTGGGCTCCTGATTCCTATTCTTTTTTCCCCCCTGTATGTCTGTAGGTAATCACATTTTCAAGAGTTGGTTAATATAGTTTGGATTACAGCCAGCCATTTCCCTCACTGACCATCCCACCCAATTTTCTCTTCAGACTTAAACACCCTTCACTCCCTAGAGCCCTCCATCCCCACCCTTGTTTCTTAGACAGTTCTCAGCGGGCTTAGAGGGTGCTACGTTGCTAGCTTGGCAATTAACTCACCCTGCTTTGCACACTCCCCGTGCAAAGCGTTAAATTGCAGGAGGTGTTTATCGTATGTCAGGGTGACAGCCTCCTGCTGTTGGCTTTGATTTGCTAAATACCTGCAAAAGATTTCCTCACGGGAACACCTGGTCCCAGAGCAGGCTGCACCTCAAAGCTGCAGGCAGTACCCTCCTGCACCTCTCATTCCCCCTCTCTACTTTTCAGAGGGAAGTGAAGAGGAATGGGGCAGACCTTGAATGAACCGAGATTTACCTTAGTCTGTACTGAAATGGTTAAGGAAGTGGGAACCCATCTCCATCCCTCTGCCCTGACTGATACTATACTAATGAGCAATTATGGTGTGCTTATTATGTACCAGGATCTATGCCAAATACATCAGCTGCACACACTTACTTAATCTTTCCAACACCCCAGGACTTTAAATAACTTGCTCCCTGGTCATCCACCAGGGGTACGACAACCTGGTTCACTTAGCTCAGCCTGGGTCTCCTTCCCTCTGTCCTGTTCGCCCCACCCCAGACATCAGGCTATACTTTCTCAAAGGTAGCAATGAGTTAGCAAGCAGAATACTCTCTGCTGTGTTTTTTTCTTCTCAATTATAAAATTCCACGGCTCCCTGAAAGCACAGTGGTCCTTAACCAAGCTGGGAAGACACAATGGTAAGTCAGCAACTCCTGAGTCCCTTGATTAGAGAGCAGGAGAAAGGTTTTCTGAGTGGTTACTCAGAGAACACTTTTGAGAATACTGCCTCCTCTGTCCATGTACAACGATGACTGGTTTGAATCGGTCCCAGTCTTTCCATTTGATATTTGCAAATCAATAGTCCATTGGCTTTGTTAGACTAGTATTTTACTTAAAAAACAAAAACGCCAAAACCCAGGAGCCAGTGCTAGGACTTCTAATTTGTTGGACTCAGACATGTCTGAATACGAATTTTATATTTTTTTTTGTATATACAAATTCTACTATCTTGGGTAATTACTTAACATTTCTGAGCCTCAATGGTCTCATCTGTAAAGTGAAAATAATATAGTACTTGCCTCAAAGGCTGGTATGAAAATTAAAATGTGAACTTTATAGGAGAGAGGAAGCATGGAATTGTGAAACTGCATGTGCATTTGAATCTGGTCTCTGAGACTTCAAAACATTTAATACATTACTCAGTGTCTGTGTGTCCATATTCTTTGCCTAGAAAGGGCAATAAGGCCAGCCAGCATGGCTCAGTGGTTAAGCATCAACCTGTGAACCAGGAGGTTACAGTTTGATTCCTGATCAGGGCACATGCCCGGGTTGCGGGTTCAATCCCCAGTGTGGGGTGTGCGGGAGGCAGCCAATCAATGATTCTCTCTCATCATTGGTGTTTCTCTCTCTCTTCCTCTCCCTTCCTCTCTAAAATCAATAAAAATATACATTAACAAATAATAAATGGGACTAATAATACTCCTTTAAGGGTTGTGGTAAGAACTAAATGAAATAACGTATGTCAGATGCCTAGAGCAGCCCCTGGCACAGAGTGCTCAGTAGGTATATAGTGTTCCTTCTGTTTATATACATTCTTATTTTGATGTCTTAATTTTTTCAATCACATGTAACTAAGGGAAAATTCGTTAATAAGGTTGATGGATATGAACATCACACGGGAATTCAGGGGATTGACATCTTTGTAGATAAATAAGTTTCTCCCAACTTTTAAAGTTAGGAGTTGTGCACTCCAGTCACACAAATGCATATGGGCCCAAAGTGGGTCTCAGCAAATAGAGTAGTTGAAAGGTGTGCATTCGGCCACAATGCCCAGAAGAGCTCGCGCATGCTGGTGAGTGGAGAGCATCACGGCCTGTTGATTCTGTGCAGAGCGTTGTGACTCTCTCTCTCTCTAGTAAGGGACACCTGAAGCCAAGTCTGTCCTGGGAGATGGGGCATTTGCTGGGTGAATTAGTGCCATGAGATGTCGGCCCTTCCCAAATTGGAGCACTTATAGCAGGACCTCCAGTTCCTAAAATTGACAAAATCTTTCCCACTGTTTCTCAGTTCTTTTATTCATCTTAAGCATACAATTATTGGACTTGATTTTTCTGTTGGGAATAGGTAATTGCAATTCTTGGGATGTATCAAAAAATGTTTCCAGCCCTAGCTGGCTTGACTCAGTAGATAGAGCATTGGCCTGCAGACTGAAGAGTCCTGGGTTCGATTCCAGTGAAGGGCACATGCCCAGGTTGTGGGCTCCACCCCCAGAAGGGGTGTGCAGGAGGCAGCCGATCAATGATTCTCTCTCATCATTGATGTTTCTATGTCTCTCTCCCCTCCCTTCCTCTCTGAAATCAATAAAAATATATTTTAAAAAAATGTTTCCATGCTGGGTTTATATAAAAGTATAGTTGTAATGGCTCTTGGGAGAAGGGGGCTTGACTTTGCAGAACACATGTTCAGGATCTTTCTGTGGCACTCCTTAAGGAGTCTGTCCTGAATAGACGGAAGGAAAACTGTTTCCTCTAGGACATGTCTCTGGGTATCAGAGCACTGAAAATAGGCAGGTTTCTTACTCTCAAAAGCTGACTTCTAGGCCAGGAGAGGCATGTGGAAACCTCAGACCCTTGGCACAGGAGAAGCTTGCAGGTCAGAGGCCAACACCCAAGTCACAGGTGCAGTAATGTTCCTGGAACAGTGAGCTGTTGAGAAAGAGACACTGTGGGGAGCTGAACAAAAGTACTGAGTTTAGAGTCAGAGATCTTGCCTAAGTTCCAACAGTGTGACCTGGATAAGTTACCCAGCCTCTCTGTACATGATGGTGTCTTTCTGTAAGAGGGGACACTAGCATCCACCTCAGCAGGGATACTAATGCCCACCTCGGTGGGGTTTTGTGAGAAGTAAAATAACATACCCAAAATTCTTAGGCCATTCTGGCACAGAATATGGACAAATGCATGATAACCTCTCTCATTCTTGATTCCTTGTGAGGAAAGGGGAATTTTTCAAAGTGTTGCACATTTCACAGTGTGCCTTCTGTCCTCCATGATTAAAAGGAACACTCAGACTAGGGTAGTAAGTGATCCTAAGGCCCTTTGTTGAATATTTACTACACACAGGCATGATATGTGTTCTACATTACAAGATCTCTTTCATCAGCATCTCCCTTTTTTTTCCTTTTAAAGATTTTTTAAAAATTTTTTAGTATAATTTTTTAAAAATATATATTTTATTGATTTCAGAGAGAGGAAATAAGATGGACAGAAGGACACATGGATGAGAGAGAAACGTTAATTGGCTGCCTCCTGCATGCCCTTTACTGAGGATCTAACCCACAACCCAGGCATGTACCCTAACTAGTAATCAAACTGGCAATCTTTGGGTGCATAGGAAGCCGCCCAACCACTGAGTTACACCAGCCAGGGCTATCCTCACCTCTTTTTTACAAATTAAGAAACTGAGTTTCCAGTTTTAAGTAACTCCATCAGTAACCTAGTTAGGAAGTAGCAGAATCCAGGTCTACCAGGAGAGCCAATAAATACACTCCATGCCTACATTTTACAGCTATACTAAAATCTTGGTGGCATGCCTATCCCTTTTTTCCCTTCTTCCTGACCTCTTGTCAGTAGCTTTTCTACAGTAAAGCTCTACTAATGTGGGATTTTTAAGCTTCTGATGTTGAGGCTACCTTTGCACATTATTCAGCAAACACTTTCTTCACATCTAGTTTGAAGTTATGGGTGTGCTGGAACCACTTGAAGAAGCAAACTGTCCTCAAAGCCATTGTAAACACTCAGTCACATAGGTGGGCTGAGTATCACTGTTCTTGTTTACTTATTAAATCAGGTCAACTCTCCTGGGCAAACAAGTATCAATCCTAGCTCGGGTCCTATCTGACTCTGACACTGCGCTAGAAGTAGCTTTAGAATTGACCTTGTCTGTCTTCTTCATTTTCCACCAAAGAAGACCCTAGAGGTTAAGAGCAGTAATGCAGTGGAAGAGCAGGAGCTACAGCCATAGTCATTTTCATACCAGCAGAACTGAGTGCTCCCAGGTAGAGTGCTCTGCCCCCCATTTGAACTATCCATTTAGTCTTCATAAACAGCTATGAAAAACAAACATGATTTTTATCTTCATTTTATAGGTGAAGAAACAGAGAGGTTAGGTAATTTGTTCAAGGTCAGCCAAGAAGTAATGGCACTAACACATTTGCACAGTATATTCAACCGAAAAATAAAACATCGACTCCATCTTAAAGGCATCGTCATATTGAAGCCCCTCCTATGAGTTTGGTGGGGTGACGTTTTCTGAAATGTGCAAAACCATATAAGTAAGGCAGATATAAATCATAAAGCCTAAAAAGGCAAAGAACAACTGTGAACAGCCATGGATGAGGTCATTTGATTTCCTGTGAAGAATTAAAACAGGGATCAGCAACCTATGGCCTGGGGGTCAAATCCAGTCCAGCATTTGCTTTCCTAAATCAGGTTTTATTGAAACACAGTCAAAGCCCTTTATGTATATATTGTCCGTGGCTGCTTTCATGCGACAATGGCACAGATGAATAGTTGCCAGAATGACTTAATGGCCTGCAAAAGCTAAAGTATTCACTATTTGTCTCTTGGCAGAACAAGTCCGCTGACCCCTGGCCTAGAACCTCACCAGTTCTAATGATGTTCTACATTCCGCTCAGATCACATGGCCACCTCCTGCTGCTCCAAGAGGTAACCGCTATTCTAAATTTATGGTGCACCATTATCTTTCTTAGTATAAAAAGTTTCTTTTTTTCTCTTTTAAAATATGTTTTTATTGACTTTAGAGAGAAGGAAAAAGAGAGGGATAGAAACATCTATCAGTTGCCTCTGGCACGCCCCCTACTTGGGATCGAGCCCACAACGAGGGCATGTGCTCTGACTGCGAACTGAACTGACAACCTCTCTCGGTGTTTGGGACAACATGCGAGCCACACCGCCCAGGGCAGGAAACTTTTTATTGAGGCACACACGTAGAGAAATGCCCAAACCCCACGTTTATTCCACAGGTGCATGGTCATCTGCCGTACAGTGGTTCTCGCACCGGATCCGGTTATCCGGTTAACTGGCAGAAAACCGAGTGAAATGGTGCCTGACCCAGAGACCACAGCAAGAACAAAGGGTGCCAACTAACTCTGCTGATCTAGCTGGGAGCATCCCAGAGGCTGGGCTCGAAGTGAACCAAGTGCTTTCCCAGAATGACCTTGGGTGGGAAAAGTCAGAGGTCCAGGGTAGGTTGTATGAACAAGAGAAGCCATGTGGGGAAATCCAATCTGCTTCACTTAGGTGGTTGGAAATGGAAGAAAATTTGCATAATGGCTGGAACAAAATGAGAAGCCGAGGGAGTGCCCGGGAGTGAGGCAGTGCTCATAGCAGGGACCACTGCTGTGCCCATTCTCAGGGACAGGGGTTCGCTGGGCTGTTCTCAAAGCATCACTTTGTAGCTGGTGTAGCTTTGTATTTCTCGCCACAGGAGCATGAATGTGTCTTAAAATAATGGGCGCATACTACCAAAACAGGGTGCAACGACGTATTCAGACAAACAGCCTACTTTGTAATGCCTCCCTCTACTCACCCACCCAGGTCCCAGTAGCCACAAGGAATTTCATTATTATAGGCAGATGGCTCAAAAATAATCTTTCCTACACTTTTACCTCACACTTTTTATAACTTTGAGGACTCAAGATTTTACTTTTCCTATTAAAAAAACTAAACAACCTGGGATCTTTAAAAGTGAAATGCCACTCTTTTTTCATATTATCTGAGAGTTGGGAAAATCCTGAATTGCTGTTTACTGTGGCTACCAGAAAGATTACAGGTATATTATGTACATGTCACTTTGGAATGTCCTTCTGTTGGGCATCAGGGTGAAAGGATTTCTGTGGTTTATATAAACCAGAAAGGCTCTCTGCTCTTTGGAGAAGGGCTGAAGCTATCTCCATGCTTTCTCTGGTTCACAGTCCCTTTTCTCAGTTACCTGGGCTCTCTGGGAGAGAGAATCCTAACACAGACCGCCTGGAGAAACCTGACTGCATTGAATTAAAATAAGTTTGCCACCAGCTCTGAAATGTTAGAAGCATCAGAGCCCTGTGTTTGTTTGAATTCTGTCCTAAAGAAGAAGATGGTGGGAGGAGCTTCCTGGATGCGTTCCTTCCCGAAGGATCAGTAGATTTGCAAACACTGAGCTCAGGAATATGTATCCTGTCGTAGAAAAATATGAAAAGTGCATGTATCTTCCCAGCATTGGCGAATATTCCAGTCCCAAGTTCCCAAGCTGAGGTGTGAAAAAACAGAGAAGGTGGTAGAAAAAAAAGTCGCTGCTGCCCCTTCCATGCACATCGGATTTAGAGGCTAATTTGGAAACTGCATTTGCCTTTATTCTTCTTGACTTAAGTTAATGGGATGAAAATAGCTTCAGAACACACCATTTCTTTTCCAATTTCACCAAGCCACAACCCTTTATTAAGGCGCCTGACCTTCCCCACTCTAGTGAGTGTGTTTTGTTTTCTTAATTTCACCAGCCAGCAGATAACCAGTCCAATGTCACTCACTGAACCTGGCATAGGACAGTGAGCACCTAATTAGCCCCATGTTAAATGTAAAGTAGACAAAACCATCACCGGGGGAAAATCGTTTTTCCAGAAATGTACACGCAATAGGATTCGTGATTTCCTATCTCGGATGCAATGTTTTCAATATAGGGAGAAAACCAAAGGATGCTGTGGTTAGGGTTTTGTTTGTTTGCATAAGTTACCTTGAACGGTCACCAACAAAGATGATAAAACAAAAGAATATAGAATTTGGATTCAGACAGACCTCGGTTAAGTACTGGTCCCACCAACTAGCACTATAATCTTCCCCAAGTTACTGAACACACAAGGTTTCCCAAACCTGATTCCTATACATCAGAATCGCCCAGGCTTTGGCCAAACAATCTGCTTTCTAAACAAGCACTTTAGATGCCGCTAATGCCCAGCCAGGTTTGGGAGCTTCTCACCTGTCTTCTCTACCCCTCCGTGTCCTCATCTACAAGATGTGCTTCCATACCTACCCCACCTGTGAGTCCTCGAGGAGGTAAAGGACATGCGGCATCTTTGTCATTGTCCTGCACCCAGTACAGACTAGATATTCTCTTTTGGACGAAATATTTTGATATGATTTCATGAGATTTCAGCTCGCTTTTAATTCATCCTCACTGCCATGGGTTTATTATTTCGTCACCACACAAGACAGCGGCAGCAGTCTTACTGCTGAAGGAAACGAACAAGTCACAAATGCAGCATCTCCCAGCTGAGGGGCACGAGGAGAAAGTCTGCGAAACATTTTTCTTCTTTTAAAACCAAAGATTGAGCTCTGCAAAATCAGTTAAACAAAATAGATTTGAAAGGATTACAGGTTCTTCCCCACTTTCTTTCCATCTGGAAGCAAATGAAGATGTGAGAACCACGTTCGGCAGGTGACCGTGCTAATTTTCTGGGTCCCTTCCTCAAGGTATCGATCATCTCTGTTCACAGCAATTCCCTCCCATTTGACTGGTCAGTTCCTCAGATGGTTGACACCTTTTAATAGCTTCTTTCTGTTTCCTCAAAAAGCATTTCCTGTGTGGTCTGGCTTTTGCTCCAGCCCCCTCCACTATGGAAACCACAGCATTAAAAACAACCAAGTTCCTACCATGACGATTATTTCAGGATAGATGGCGTGATGATGTCTGTATAGCATTTTTTTTTACTTCTCAGTCTCTTTCATAGCCTCATCATATCAGCTTGCCCAACACTGGAGGTAGGTAAAGCAGGTATCATTGCTGCCTTTTTAAAGACAATAAGAGAGAGGAATCGGAGAGAGCAAGGTCACAGAGCTGGTTGAGTGACCAAGATGGAGTCAGAAGCACCAGATTCTTAGGTTGCATTGTTCAGGACTCCAACGCACACGGCCTTGAGGGTGTTGGCTCTTAGAACCAGGAAGTCTAATGAACAGGTTAGAGTTTCAGGCACAGATGGTTGCAGAATACAAATTATACCGTCAAGCGCAAGTGGTGCCGAGTCCCTCTGACTCTCTCTACATATATCTTTGCCTCGTGTATGTTTGTATGTGTCTGTGTGTGCTTTGCTTCCGGGCTGTGCCTGCGCGTCTGTACCTGTGTGTAAAGTAACTGCCCTTTCTCTGGTTTTGTTGCCATCTTCCTTTGGTCTCTTTCTGCCTTTTTCTGTCTATCAGTCTCTCCCGGCCCATCTCTCCAACTCGCTTTCTCCAGATGTTTCTTTCATCTGGCTCCTCTCTCTCTGTCTCTCTCTCTCTCTCTCTGTCTCTGTCTCTCTCTCTCTCTGTCTCTCTCTCTCTCTGTCTCTCTCTCTGTCTCTCTCTCTCTCTCTCTCTCTCTCTCTGTTATTAGCTCTTTTCTTCTTTTTTAATTTCAGTCTTAGGTTTCTTCAATAGGGTGTTAAGATGATCCCTTGCAGTTTACAGACACATGGGGTACAATGGAAATCTCCTCTCTCTCTCTCTCTCTCTCTCTCTCTCTCTCTCTCTCTCTCTCTCTCTCTCTCTCTGTTATTAGCTCTTTTCTTCTTTTTTAATCTCAGTCTTAGGTTTCTTCAATAGGGTGTTAAGATGATCCCTTGCAGTTTACAGACACATGGGGTACAATGGAAATCTCCTCTCTCTGTCTCTCTCTCTCTCTCTCTGTTATTAGCTCTTTTCTTCTTTTTTAATCTCAGTCTTAGGTTTCTTCAATAGGGTGTTAAGGTGATCCCTTGCAGTTTACAGACACATGGGGTACAATGGAAATCTCCTCTCTCTCTCTCTCTCTCTCTCTCTCTCTCTCTCTCTCTCTCTCTCTCTCTGTTATTAGCTCTTTTCTTCTTTTTTAATCTCAGTCTTAGGTTTCTTCAATAGGGTGTTAAGATGATCCCTTGCAGTTTACAGACACATGGGGTACAATGGAAATCTCCTCTCTCTGTCTCTCTCTCTCTCTCTCTCTGTTATTAGCTCTTTTCTTCTTTTTTAATCTCAGTCTTAGGTTTCTTCAATAGGGTGTTAAGGTGATCCCTTGCAGTTTACAGACACATGGGGTACAATGGAAATCTCCTCTCTCTCTTTCTTCCCTTCTCCCTGCCCCTTCTCTTCCATTTTCCCCTCACCCCTCCCTCACTCTTGCTCTAGCTCCTACTCTCCTCAGAACAGACCCCTAATGCTGCCTCTGATTGACCTTGCTTAGTCATGCTCCTCACACAGACAACACTGGTGCCCTGGACAATCTGAGTCACATGCCAGCCCTTTGGATTCAGTCCCATCAGATGCACTTGGAGGGAGGAATAACAGTTTTGTCACTGAAAAGCAGGAGGCTCTTACCAAAAAAAAAAAAAAAAAAAAAAAAAAAACAGGAAAAATCTGCTGAATTGGCAAAATCAGTACACATTCAGACAGCCTTCATTTTAGTATACCACATATTGCATCCCATGTATGGTGTCTTTAAGGACTCTTAGTCCTTTAGAGTTAGGTCACAGAGAGAATTCCATATTGTTACCTGAAATAGTGCCACGTGTTAAGAGTCACGGAGGGCAAAAGCATTTGAACAGGCTGATGACCTGCTTCTTACAGATAAACCTCACCCACCATGGACTTTTATGAGAAGATATGTTTACCTGTGCCAAAAGAAGGTGATAGAAGGAAGGAATGCTTAAGCAAGTCAATCATCTGAGCCTCAGTTTCCGCATTGTCACATGGGGTAATATAAGTCATAGGTACTTTTGCAGACCACAGGATCCACTCTGGTTAGTTCAACAAGAAAGTGATTTATTGCAAACTTACATAATTTCTGGGAACCATACCGGGCTGCTGTTTAACCAGGACCCAGCGCAGTTAGCAGAAATGTCCAGTCATCCTAATGGCCGTTCTGTGGAAGCTCTATTGTCGATTTCATCCACAACTTGGACTGAAGATGATGGAGACCACGAACAGCAGTTTCACCCCAGCTGCCCCGCAAGAGCCTCCACCATTCTGTTTGCAAGAAGATCCCATCTCAGTGTGCAGAGCCCCCACCTCTTCTTGCTCATTTCCCACGGACAGATACAGAAACCACATACAAGCCTGCTCCTGGTGGGAAGGGAAGGCCTGCCCGTGCGCTTTATCTATGGCATGGGTCCTGTGGGCCCTTGTTAGACACTCAAGGGTTAGGTCAACAAGCCTGGGCCTTGCATTCAGGCAAATCTGGGCTCAAAGAGGTGTGATTTTTACTTTAACATCTTTAAATTCTCCATTGTTAGCCCCCTGTTAAATAGGCATCCCTGCAAAGAGAGATCAAGCATACAGGGCACCTGACACATAGCACACTCTCAGCCCAAGGTAGCTATTCATGTTTTCTCTACGAAACTTAAAATGACAATATATCACAGACACACCTTTTCCTTCTCTCTTATAATCATCTCCTTGGCCCATCTTTCTACGCACAACTGCACTGCATATACGTGTCTGCAAATGTTTGCTGCTAAAGCCTCCTCCAGTGAAAAGCTAGTCCTTGGCAGCCTTTATTTTCAACTTCTAATGACCCCATCTGAGACCTTCCTCTGCAGCTCATGGCCTCCTCCCACGCATAGGCGGGGTCCTCCCACAGAGGCAGCTCTGCCGCTCGCCTGGTCCAGGAGTAAGAAGGCACTCCAGGACACATTGCTTAGATCTCTGCTTCCTGGACACCAGGCCCATCTCCATGGCATCACTCAGCTGAAAATAGACAAGAGGTTTATTTCAGATCCATAGAGAAATAACGCAGAAAAATGGGGAGCAGATTAAAAATGAGAGACTGCCAAGTCTTCCTGCACATTCCAGAACCAACCTCCTCCTCTAAAAGCTTTCTGGCCACTTCAGCCCTCATGTTATTCCCATTCCTCCTGACCCATAGCACTCAACTGCTACACCTCAAACCCTGAACCAGAGATCTAATTCAATTTTGCTGTTTTCTGTCAATTGTGGACTTTAGGGGGGGGGGGGGTGGCGGGGGGATTTTTTTTTATTCTTTATAAACTTTAAAGTTCTACAGGAGAGGAGTCAAGATCTATTATTTTCCTTTTTTATGTTTTTATTTTAAATATATATATATATATATATATATATATATATATATATATATAAAAATTGATTTCAAAGAAAAGCAAGAGAGAGAGAGAAAGAAACATCAATGATGAGAGGGAATCCTTGATTGGCTGTCTCCTGCATGCCCTACACTGGGGATTGAGCCTGCAACCCAGGCATGTGCCCCAAACAGGAATTGAACTGTGACCTCCTCAGCTCAACCAGTGAGCCATGCCAGCCAGGCTATTCTTTTTCTATACCCCCCTCCCCCCACCCCACCCCCACCCCCTGCTTCCTAAATCAGGAGTATGGCTTTGAAATAATCAGACTTATCTCAACTACTTACTGGCTATGTGGCAAGTCTCTTAATATCCCTAAGTTTTAATATTTTGGGGGTGGGAATTGTTTAAATAAGATTATTGTAAATCATGCCACATAATATTTGCCACAATAAGAGAGAGCTCTCACCTGAAAATGTGGGTCCTGAACTCGGGCTGTCTGGGTTTTTATGTTGGCTCCAGCACTTATTGGCAGTTTTATGTAACTTCATTGTGTATCATTTCTATATCTTTAAGAAGGAGTCCAATGATAGTCCTGAATATATCGTGCTGTTGGGAGAGTTGAGTGAGACAAGCCATAAAAAGTGCTTAGTAAAATGTCTGGCTCACATAAACTTCAGCAAAATTCTCTATCGCCTTCTCCGGAGAGGCTAAATTCAGACCAGCTGAAAGAATACACACCATCTGAATCTGCTCAGTCTTTCAGAAACATTGTTTGAGTCTCTTTTTAACTCACTTAACTAAATATTTCCTTGTTACCCACTCTTGTGTTTTTATCACCATACCCTTCCTTCATCCTTAGACTATCTCTTGCCCTGGATTGTTACAAAACAAATGGTGTAGGTGCCTTCTGATAAATTAGTGGATAAGGAACATCAGCGCTTTTAAATATAGCAAGTGGGTACTTTGTTCTAGGAAGATGCCATACTTGCCTCTCCATAAGCCAATAGCCAAAGAGCAGAGGTCTGTTCAGGCAACTTAGCGCCCCCTGCTGGCTGCAGGAGATTTGGGCCCTCCTTTGGCTCTTGGATGAAAGGAAAGGGTCAATGCAAATGTAAGAGCTCTCCCCGCTTCCCACACTACAAATTCAGCTACTGTTCTGGAGGATGTTCTCTTCTAAACTTGACTCTGGCAGCTGAATGCCACACGAAGCTCCAACCCACAGTCATCACCCCCTTCTCAGAATGCTTATGATGCTCCTGGTCTAATTTGGAATTGCTTACGTCTTGTTTATGTTCTCGCTTTGTGTTCTTCTGTTGAGTTTCCTCAGCCACCCCTGCAATCATTAGCTTTGTCTCTATTAAATTTTCCACTTAAAACTTATACTTAGATAAACATAGTCCTAGGAGAGGACCTTAAACTTCCCCTTTCCTTCCATCCCGTGTCTATGACTACAAAAGAAAGAGCAGGGGGACGATTGAAAATGAGGGCAGTGAAAGCAGAGATGTTCTAAAATAATGGTTAATGAAGGAAAATGTGTAATGGGAAAAAGTGTCTGGTCTGAGCCCTGAAGTCCTCACAATTAGCTGAGAAAGACAGACATGAACACATGCATCAACATCCCTCAGGCGATGGAGCCTCTACATTCGTAGCTCAGACAAGAGTCAGAGATAGATTTGTGAACGTATCTTCTCATCGGAATCAGCTGTATTTCCACTTTTTCTCCCTTCATGAGAATCCAGTCTCTTTCAGTTGGTGACCATTCATGTTTTTGGAGGACTTACAAAAATTAGGAGCCATCTCACTCCTCTGAAGCCCTGTCCTCCTTTGAAAAGCTCTCAACTATTGATATCTTTTATTTCTCCACCCTACTCATTAGTGGTTGGGTTCTCTCATCTTGGTGTCTTCACCAAGATGCTTTCAACTCCACAGGTGATGATAGCATGTTATGGGGCTGGATTGTGCTTTGGCTGGGACAGGAGTTTTTCATTGCTCTTTGAGGTTGGTGGGAAGAAAAGGCAAGCCCAACATCACAGAGTGGTTTTTTTCACTCTGATTTTGAAGAGATAGCCACTTTTCCTAGTCACTGATTCTTAGAAGAACCAAATAGAGCTGGGCAGGATCTCTCAGCTAATGAGCCGTCGGATGGCGCTGAAATAAGACAACATTAGTAGCCTGAAAGCCAGTGTCCAGGACAACCCCCTAACCAGTGAACAGTGCACCGATTCACTGGAATTAAGCTGCAGTAGAAGTCAGTGAGGCACACACTGGGGGGTCCTTATATTTTGAATGCTGGTTATAAAAAGCGAAGCTGAATTAAATGAGTGACTGCACCTGCAGCAGCAAAAAAAGAAAAATGAATCCTCTAGGAGAAAGTGAGACAGACTCAAACTTCTAATTTGGAAATGAGCCAAATTATACTCTGAATTTGGTGCTTGTCTTCTGATCTACCAAGTGGCAGGTAGGCCAACAGATTCTGGACAGCTATTTCCTCCACTCTTTTTTTAAATACATATATATATATATATATATATATACACACACACACACACACACACACACACACACACACATATATATACATATATATGTGTGTGTATATATATATATATATATATATATATATATATATACACATGATTTCAAAGAATAAGGGAGAGGGAGAGAGAGATAGAAACATCAATGATGAGAGAGAATTATTGATTGGCTGCCTTCTGCACACACACTACTGGGGACTGAGTCCACAACCCAGGCATGTGCCTTTGATTGGAATTGAACCTGGACCTTTCCATCCGAAGACTGATGCTCTATCCACTAAGCCAACCAGCTAGGGCCCTCCTCTCCTTTTGAGTACAAGAAAGGGAAACATACTTGGTAGACTGAAGCTATAGAAAATCTGGAAGCAGCTCTTGAGATCATTGCTACCTGCACATGTTTTAAGTGAAGAAATCAAACCCCAGATAGTGTTCATGACATGCCCAGGGCCACCCACCTATCACTGGCAGGCTGAGATCTGAACTCAGGACTTTTGACTTCTTACCCACTACTCTTTGAAATCTACAGGATTCCTATTTTTGGGGCAATACTTGTTGTTGGTCATCATAATTAGAGGAATCTTAAATATTGCTGTTAAAAAACACCTACCAGTTATGTCTTATGAGTACACAGTATTATAGGAGTTGTCCAATATCTAGACAGGTATTCACCCAGCAACACAGTTTGAGTCGAGGTTCCAGTGTCTCTAGCTGCAGTTAAAGTGCATGATGCCTGATCCTGTTAAAGTCAGAGAAGGAAGCAAACAGGACATGGACTGTCCACAGTAGAAATCGGTACAGGAACCTCACACCTCGACTGGGGACAGGGATCTCAAGTCCGCTTCTCAAGCAAACACCACAGATAGTCAGAAATCACCCATCAACACCCCCCAAAGGCACGAGTGGAGATCGTAATACGAGCTTTCAGCATATCCAACACAGACTGCATTTGCTCCGACTTGGAGACAGATTGCTCTTTCTTCAACTGAGCACCAGATGAAGTGGTGAATTGGCTTGCATCCAGGGGCAATGTTGTATGAAAAATATGTGTCTTTAAACACTAAACACTCAGCGGAGTGAGAGTCTCACTCCCTGGGAATCGGGAAAGAACTCGCTACCCAGGGAGAAGAGCATATTGGTAGCTCCGTGTCAGGATGCCTCGGGCCATATGTTTCAGTGGAGTGACTGGCGAGTCACCTGCATTATTTATTCTCTGCCTTTCCTCTTGGCTACTCCTAGTCTTTGCTGAGCCCATGGATTCAAATTTGCCAAATGTAATGTATATTAGGACTTCACCGAACTTCCCTGAAATTTAGCCAGTTTGGTTGCATAACTCACTGGCCCAGAATAATGAAGCTACATATATACACATATGGACTTATTTCTGCGGATTTCTCTGCCAAAGAGCCTCTGTGCTTCCATCTCAGCTGCAGATACTGCTGCAGCAATTGTCTGGTGACAATTTTTTTAAAGGTGGTATAATTGGGAGTTAAGAGAACTAGGTTCTAATCCTGCTTTTACAATGAACTAGCTGGGAAACCTTGTACAGTTTGTCTAACCTCTGAATCTCACATTCTTCATCTTCAAAGAGAGGACTCAGGAAAGATATCCACAGTGACTTCTAGTTCTAAATTTATGTTAGGATGCTGCAAGCACTGGGACTTCAACCAGAAATAGAGTAATTTAATACCTCTCCTTCCTGTGCCCTCTCTTCGCTGCCCTTCTCTCCCTCCTTTCCTAGTGCCTTTCTGATGCCCCTCTCCTTCTGATCCCTCTCTTCCTCTTGTCACTACCCGCCTCCCTCCTTTCTTTCCTTCCTTCGTTTCTTCTTCCCTTCCTTCTTCCCACCTTCCGTTTCTTTCTTCTTCCAAACCATAATTAGGTGCCTATTGTGTGCTAAAGTATATGTAGGCCCTACGGTTACAAACACAGCCTTGAGATTAGAACATACTGTCTCTTGCACATTGAAATAGCTCTTCGCTTATCATAAATGAAACTGAGCAAGTCCAGTCTAATACTATTATCATAGAATAATTCAGTGTGAAGTGGTTTGGGGAAAGCACATCTTTCATCCAATTTGGATAAGCAAAGATGCCTTTTAGATTGCAGCAGGAAGTCACACACATTTTTCCTGAACTGTGTTTTCTAAAGCTACTCTATTTATTGGTAAAGAAACAGAAAAGACTAGCCCTAGCAGGTTTGGCTCAGTGGATAGAGCGTCAGCTTGCAAACCAAAAAGACAGAAAGGACTAAAGCATAATAGTGAGGGCTGTCTGGAATCTTCTTCCATTATATTCCATTCACCCCGCAGTGCCAGAGCAGAGACCAGGTGTGGAATTAGACAGACCTTGTTCACACAGGAGAACTACCACTTCCTGGCTGAGTCGCCCTGAATGCACACCTTCACCTCTCAGAGTCCCTGATTCTGCTTCTATAAGATGTAAGTGAGAACACCTACCCTGCAGAGCTGTGGTGAGGAATGATTGCTGTGCGGGCAAAGAGCCTAGGAGGGTGCTGCACCACAACAGGTATCAAACAGAAGGTAACTAAGCATAATTATGAGCACAATTCAAGGGAGAGGAACTCACACTCACATCGCACCTGCCATGTGTTAAGAACTGTATCCTAAGGTGTGGCCAGGCTGCCATGACACATTGATCGCAAAGTGTATAATGGCCCAAACAAAGTAGAAGTTCATATCACTCATCTAACAGCAGAGGTGGGTTCATGGTCGCAAGTTGGCTTTCCTCCGTGTGGCACCTCAGAGACCCAGTCTCCTTTCATCTTGTGCTCAGCATCACCCTTATCATCTCATCTGGCAGAGACAGGAGGAAGGCATCCCTGCTTCCTGAAAGCCTTGGCCCAAAAGTGATAGATATTACTTCCGTTCTCAGTCCATTATTGAGAAGTGCTCACCAGGCCACCGCTGGCTGGAAGCAGGAGCTAGAAGATGGCCCTGCAGCACAGCCACTACCCAGATGTGACTGCATCCCAGAGAAGAATAGCCAAAGGCTAGGGGACAGCTGACTCTGTTACAGTGACTTTGACTGTTAAGCCACTTAAGTCTATGACGTAGGTATGATCATCCCCCATCTTATTGATAAGGAAATTGGGTAACCTTCAGTTATTGGGTAACCTTCCAGGTCAGCGGGATCCGAGTCCAGCAGTCAGACTCTGAGGCTGGCATTCCCAGTCTCACCTAACCTCAGTCCTGAGACAGGGATCACAGACTCTGAAATGGTCGGTTGGATTATACCCACACAGCATGTCCTAAAGGGTATTAATTAACATGCAAAATGAGCATTTATAGCCTTTCTTTATAATTCATACATCTGGCAACTCTGGGTCCTTATTCTAGCAAAGCGACAACTGCCTGAAGATTATCCCCCCTCCAATGCTTTAGATGGGTCATGTGCTATGTGGTTCACTCACCACTACCCCCGCCCTCCCCAGTTTACCCCCATCCAACTTTACCTATAGACATGACAGCTCTGCTATAAGCGATATCTTTATAATTTAATTTCTTGATATGGAGAGTCAACATTTTGCTCCAAAAAACTTGTAAAAGGCATGTGGAGATCAAAGAAGTTATATATAAATATATATAATCAGAGACTATTTAATACTTTTTGTGCTTCTTTAAACTTTGTGCTTCACATCACTATGTCTCACCTCAGATTTATTACTCTGTCTTGATTCACAAACTCACCTAAACAAATTTCCCTGCACACCCCACCCCCTAACCACCCCATGGGTCCAAAGAACTCTCTTCCTCTCCAAAACCGGTTTTATGTCTCTTTTCCTAGTTCCCTCCCTCTCTGTGTTTATCTGCACTCCTCATCCCGCTCCCAACAATAGCTTGGCTTCTATCAGTTTCATCCATCTAATCAATACAGCAGCTATTTGTCAACAGATCCCAGAGAGTTTTGACTTCATGTTCTCAAGATTAGAGTTCAGTAAAGACTCAGAAAAGCAGAGGACAAAGGACTGAGGGGGAGGATGCACACTGATTGTGGAATGAGAGCACAGGATGAGCCAGGAACCCACCCCTCAGGGGAGTTGTCCCCTGACCCTGGAAATCAACTCCAGCTTTGTAGTCTGCAACAGGGCGCCCCAGAGGATGGGGAGTGACCAGCCAGGCCAATCTCATCATATTTAATGAAATGCATTTTTAATTCAGAGGCATAACTGACTCATGTACCAGGTTTGGCTTTAACAATACAGTGACTTGCAGCATGGAAGGTGCTCATTGAATTCTCAATTTCTAAATGTATTTATTATCTGGGTTCCCCAAGGGCATGATTTTTTAAACAGCTGCCTCACTATGTGCACTTTCTATTATGAATCTTCATTTAACTTTCTAATTGGTCATTCTGCCCTTGTTACTGCCCTAATCCTTCTTGAGTGCACCAGGAAACCCTTCTAAGCAAAAGATCAAGAAAACCTGTTCCCATTGGTCCATACAACATGTTCCCAAATGAGTCCCAGGGAACACTATTCAACAGGAAGTTCCTAAAAGGAAAGTTTTATGCTCCTGTAAGTTTTGCTAGAACTACCTACTATATTGTCCTTTAGCATATTCCTGACACAAGGTAAAACAATGCCTCAGTTAATAAAACAAACAATTGAAATGTAACTCTGTATTCCACATACTTATTCTACTATAGAATCCCACCCCACACACCCCACCCCTCTTTTATCATGAAACAGGAGTCTACTGGAATGAGTGTTCCATGATAGATATTTTAGGAAATGTTTTTCCAGCACCAAGATGCGTGTTATTAGATGGAAATGTTTATTTCACTAAAAAGGGTATTAATTAACATGAAAAATGAGCGTTTATAGCCTTTCTTTAATTCTTTATAATTTGTTGTTGCCTTTTTCAACCCTACAACAAGTGTGCTAGAAAGAATTTTTGATTACAATTCTTCATCACTTTCTACATTAATAACTTTTCAGTTCTTCTCATAAAAGATGACTGAGGTCTTAACCATGTGGTTTGCTGTGATCAATGGTATATAACAGATAAAACATGAGCAATGGCTGAAAATAGCTAACATAGTTTAGCTTATCCTCCTGCATTTCTTTTTTTTTTTTTTTGATTCTTTTACTTTTTATTATTTCTTTTTTTTTAAAATAAATCTTTATTGTTCAGATTATTACAGGTGTTCCTCTATTTTTTCCCCCATAGCTCCCCTCCACCTGATTCCCCACCCCACCCCATGCCCTTACCCCCGCCACTGTCTTCATCCATAGGAGTAAGATTTTTGTCCAATCTCTTCCCGCACCCCTCACACTTGCTTCCCCTGAGAATCGTCAGTCCACTCCCTTTCTATGTCCCTGATTCTATTATATTCACCAGTCCATTCTGTTCTTCAGATTTTTTATTCACTTGATTTTTAGATTCACTTGTTGGTAGGTATGTATTTGATGTCCTTTTGTTCATAATTTTTATCTTTACCTTTTTCTTCTTTTTCCTCTCCTTAAAGAATACCCTTCAGCATTTCATGTAATCCTGGTTTGGTGGCGATGAACTCCTTTAGCTTTTTCTTGTCTGTGAAGCTCTTTATCTGACCTTCAACTCTGAATGATAGCTTTGCTGGGTAGAGTAATCTTGGTTGTAGGTTCTTGCTGTTCATCACTTTGAATATTTCTTGCCACTCCCTTCTGGCCTGCATAGTTTCTGTTGAGAAATCAGCTGACAGTCGTATGGGTACTCCCTTGTAGGTAATTAACTGTTTTTCTCTTGCTGCTTTTAATATTCTCTCTTTGTCTTTTGCCCTTGGCATTTTAATTATGATGTGTCTTGGTGTGGTCCTCTTTGGATTCCTCTTGTATGGGGTTCTGTGCGCTTCCTGGACTTGTACATCTATTTCTTTCACCAGGCAGGGAAAGTTTTCTGTCATTATTTCTTCTAATAGGTTTTCAATATTTTGCTCTCTCCCTTCTTCTGGCACCCCAAAAATTCGGATGTTGGTTCGCTTAAAGTTGTCCCAGAGGCTCCTTACACTATCTTCATATTTTTGGATTCTTTTTTCTTTTTGTTTTTCTGGTTGGATGTTTTTTGTTTCCACATATTTCAGATCTTTGGTTTGATTCTTGGGGTACATTGATCTACAGTTGAGTTTCTGTATATTCTTTATTTCAGACAGTGTATGCTTCATTTCTGACTGGTCCTTTTCCATTTTTTTGGCATTCTCATTAAGCTCCTTGAAGGTCTCATCAAGTTTCTCAGCGGTTTTAAGAAGATTCTTGAGTAACCTTATAAATGTGGTTCTGAACTCTATGTCATCCAGTAGTTTACTTTCCTCCGTTTCTTTCATTCGTGACATGTTTCTTTGTCTCCACATTTTGGCTGCTTCCCTGTGTTGATGGAGTAGCTTTGTGTGGTAGGTGACCTATAGGGGGCAGTAGCTCAGCCTCCCCAATCACCTGATGTGGACACTCTTGGTACACCCCTTTGTGGGCTGAGTGCAAAGACTTGGTGCAGTTAAAGCCTTAATTGCTGTTGGTACGCTGGGAGGAATTGACCTCCAGGCCAATTAGCTGTGAGCACTCACTGTGTCTATAATGGAAGAACTGCTGCGCTGAAGACACACTTATGGGGCAGGACTTGTTTCAGTGGGGCTTTGGTGCTCACTGAGTCTGCCTTTCAATGTGTCACTTATGGATGTGAGGAGTTGAAATCTGGTGTCTCACTCTGACCACTAGGTACACTGGCTTCTGGATCTCCAATGGGGTGCAGGTCAGCTACTGTCTGAGGCCATCCAGCAGGAGCTACAGTGAGAGCTACAGTTTTCTCCTCTTTGCTTGGGGTTTGGAGGTTTTGGAGCTGTCTGACCCGGGCTGCAAGTTTGCTAGGTTAAGCTGCGATAGGGCGGGGCTTTCTTCTGCTAACGCTGCTGCTTGGAGCTTGGGTGGGTTTGTAGGTTGTGCAGGGCGGGATCTCAGGGTGTCACTAGGCTAGGGCGTGGCAAACAGCAGTGGCTGCTAGTTAGCCGGCTCTGTGTCCCCAAGGGCGTCCGGGAGTCCCGTGCCCCAGTGCCGTAAACAATTATTCCTGCGCGCAGCTCTGCAAGTAAGCCCCCCTCACTGGCAGACAGTCCAGCTTCTCCCCGTAGGAGTTTGAATCCCCCGCATCTCCCCAGAAACTGGATTTCAGAGTAATCGGGGGCTTGTCTCCCTTTGGGTTGAAAAAAGCAACGCCCGCCGCCAGCCCGGATCACGCGCCTCCGTACCTCAGCTTTTCAGCGCTCGTGCACGTCTCGATGCTCTTTTCTCTTTCCTTCTAGTTGTAGAACTTCCACTCAGCCAGCTTTCCTGTGGTTCTGGGTGATAGACGTTTTGTCTTTTAGTTGAATTTTTGAAATTGTTGCGCGAGGCAGCAGTTTAGGTGTTTACCTACGCCGCCATCTTGGATTCTCCCTATCCTCCTGCATTTCTGCAGTGATCGTGAGAAGAGCACGCTCCAGCTAACCGACTGCTCCCAGAAAGAGGATGAGAGACACAGGGACTAGAGCAGCCCCAGCCAACCCACAGACATGCAGCCTGAAGCAGGACTTCCCCTGTTGACGAGTAAAGCATGATCCAGAAATCAATGCCAGCTGCATATGACTCTGAGCTTTCCAGAGTATTAGTATGCAGCCATAGTTGGTTAATAAAACATGAAAATGTGGAGCTACCAAAGAGAAAAAAAATAAAATAAAAAGGACTCTCCACCTTCAGAGACCTCATAGTAAAAGAAAATAGAAATAAATAAGTAATAAGTAAAGACAAAATAAAATGAGGATGCCAAGAAATATTCCAATAATACTCATGGGAAATAGAAGTAAAACCGATGCTATCCATAAGAAGAAGGTAGAATTTAGGTTTCTTAAAGGATTAAAAGGACCATATTGGAAGAAGAAATTAAGAGGAAAGACAATCCAGGAAAGTGGAACAGTATCTATGACAAGAAGTATTAACATCTTCCCTCCCAGGGGATGGTGGGGTTCTTTCATGTACATTACTAGTACACCTTGTTTGCAACAGAGAAAATTGGACAACTACTCAAGGTCACATATGGCAGAACTGGGTTCTAGGACCTAGGTCTCCAGACTCTGATTTTAGACCCCTATTTTATAGGTGTTTATGGCACATACCCTGGAGTAAAATGGAGAAGCAAAACTAGGAAATTAGCTTGCTGTTGTGCCTGGGAATAGCCACAAGGGTCCAGGAGCAGGCACAGGAAATGCATTCACACTGATGATCATCATCATAATCACCTACCATGTACTAGATACTGTTATAAGCACTTTTTATGTGTTATGTTCTTCATAATAAATAACCCTATGAGGAATGTACATTAGTAGACCCATGAAACAAAATAAATAATTAAGGAACAGAGAGTTATACCTCTTTCTCATGGTCACACTGTAGGTGGGAAAGTTAGAACACAAAACCATCCTTGACTATGTCAGGAACCTGAGCTCTTACCACTGTGTTCAAGAAAAAAATTAGAATCCTCTCTGGGGCTTTTTAAAAATACTGATGCCCAGTTCCCACCCACACTAATGAAATTAGAACCTTCTCTCTGAACCATCTTAAAAGCTTTCCACAGCCAGTATTAAGAGCCTCAGTGGGAGCAAGGCTAAAGTCAGAGGCAGGTGGTTCAACTGGATTCAGAGTGTTTCCAAGGAGCAAGAAAATCAAACAACAAATCAATCAGACAGAAGCCAAGTGAGGTAAGACTCACCTAAAAGTTATAAATCAACTGGGAAAACCTTGGAGTTAACTTACTGATAAAGGTAATATTCTTAATGGAGAAAAGTTTTCAGAATAACCCACTAGGGCACACTGACCATACAATGAGCAATCTAAAGTACCAATAAAACTAGATGGCATTTAGGCTCTTGAGATTACTAGTAAGAGGGGAAAGATCTGGTGGCAAATTCTGCCATCTTTCCTGGTCTGGTTCTAAAATTTTGAAATGGTCCCAGTTAGATTTTGGCATCCTCTCATCTTATTTTCAAAATTGTCCTGTATGTCTTTGCCAGGTGCCCAAAACCTACACAGTTTCCTTAGCACCCCATGGCAGTGGACACACTCGGGTCCCCAAGGCAACTTGATCTATGATGGGTCTATCCTACATGACATAGCTCCCTGAGCAACCATTGCTCTCCCCTAAAACTCTTCACTGTAGCTGACATAAGCTCAGAATCCTTCTCAGCTTAAGGCAGGCCTTGAGAGGAAGCCAGCATTGACACTTGCTTTGGGAGGGAGGGGACAGATCAGGTAGCCATCCCTGTCCTGAGAGCTAGACGCGGTGATGATGAGGCAGGAGAATGGCTTCAGCACCCGCAGAGGCTGCGTCGGGTCAAGAAAGTTCAGCTGCTGGAGGCACATGCTTCTCCTGCCTCCTCCATGTGTTTAACTGCTCCTAGCTCTTCCTCTGTCCATGATAAGGGATGATCCTTTCAGTTTCATTTGCCAAATCAGACCTCATATTTGCCTGTTTCTTTGTTCACTACATTTTCATAAAGACCTCCTGGTGGTAGGTTCAGCCACACATGGTAGAAGATAAACTCCCTCCTGGGGGTGCTTTGTAGTTCACCTCCAAGGGCGGGGTCCCTTTGCACCTGTTCTCAGAACCCTATGAGGGATGCAAGGCCACTGGTATTCCCCCTATTTGCCAGGTGATAAAATTGAAGCTAGAAAGAGAAAGCCTGTTAGAATCTTAAAATATTAGTTGAAAGGGAAATTGTCTCGGCTCACGACATAGCTTATATCAGGACTGGAATCATATATCCAAGAATTGTTTTCTGAATACCTACCATGTGCTAGCACCTAGAAACACACAAATAAATTGTGATTGGTATCCTGAAAACTCTAGAATCTGGAACAGAAATCGACTAACTATAGATTGTGTGCCAAATTTGTCCCAATGCCTGTTTTGCTAAATCAACTTTTATTGAAATACACCCATGCCCATTTGTTTTCATATATGTATCAACTGTGGCCACTTTCACGCTTTGGCAGCAGAGTTGAGCAGTAGTTTTTACTGGAACTGTGTGGCCCACAAAGTGGAAAATATTAACTCTCTGAGTCTTTACAGAAGGCATGTGCTGACCCCCAATCTAGTAGAAGAAGACTAAGGTGAAATCAAGTGTTTCAGGCATTATTATAGAAGTCTGTGTCGGGTATACAGTGGGGGCTCAAAGTAAACAAGAGAAGGCTTTACAGAAAAGGTGAGGTTTGGAAAGATATCCAAGGGAAGAGTCAAGAAGTAGGAATGCAGACGGAGGTAACAGTGTGAGCAAAGTAACAGAGATAAGAAACAGCAAGGCTCACAAGGGAACTGTGGTAGCTCAGCACAGCTGGCCTCTATGGTGGGGGCGATGGGAAAGGAGGAAGAGTCAGCAGAGAGCAGTTGGGTGGTCAGGAACCACCTGAGGAGGGCTTCATCCACAAACCTATAGCCATGGACTGTGCCCAGATACCTGTGAGATTTTGTGTGATAGATAAAGGCTATTCTAAAAATGAAACCCTATATTTCTCTTCCAATCTGGGTAACTCCCCAGGACCATTTATAATTCAGTAACCATGATGCCAGTAGAGCATAAGTTGAGGTATAGTTTCAGTGGAATACGTTGCATTTTTGTTAAATGGATTTCAAGTTATTTCCTTCTCTTAGTTCATGGCAACTAAGGATAACAGCTAAAAGGGAGAGTTCCAGGGCTCCATGGGAACCTGTGATCAGGGGAGCTAGTTTACTCTGGGGGCATGCACAAGGTTGTCCCAAGGGAATGGCATTGAAGGCTAGATCTGAGAGCTGAGTACACATTAGCCAGGGAAAGACTCAAAGAGTCACATGAGAACTTTGACTTAACGTTTCAAAATCTGCAAAATTTAGTCATTCCAAAATGGTACTCCTCTTCTTGGCAGAATTTCTGGATAAAATATCATTGGCCCACCTGGGAAATGGAGATAATGATGTCCCCACATCACAGGGTTGTTCTAAGGACAAAATAAAGTAATACAAAGGGTGCTTGGCATAGGTCTAGCAGGGAGTAAGCATGCAATGAATGCTAGCTGTCTCAGTATCTGTTTGGTTGTTGTTCTCTAAGCATGGTGAGCCTGTCTTGCTTGTTTATATAAACTTTCACAGTGTCTAGATATAGAAGAATTTTGGTCCATATATTATTGTGGAATATCAATTAAAACATGTTTGTTGTTGTTATTATTTTTGGCGAATCAGTGAATCTCAGACTCAGAAGCAATGGAGCTTCATCTCACTAAATGTGGGAATCCCTGTTTACGAATCCCAACAGATGGTCTTCCAATACCCATATGGATGAGGCCAAAGATCATTTGCTCCCCAACTGGGCAGCTCTAATTGCAGGAAAAATTCTTCTCCATATGGAGCTCAAATTAACTTTCCCAAAACAGCCATCCATTGGTCTTACTTCTGTCCTCTGGATCATGTAGAACATGGATTCTGCTCCTTCCACAGGACAACCCTTCAAATCTCCTCACAGCAGTTTTCCCACACAGAGCCCAGACCTTGGATGGGATCCCTCTCTGCTACTGCACTGTCTTCTCTCTCTGAACTTCCGTGATTTTAAAACATAGAGGTCCCACCCAGGCCAGTTTTCTCAGTGGTTAGAGTGTCAGCCCATGGACAGAGGGTTCTCAGGTTTGATTCCCAGCCAAGGGCATGTACCTCAGTTGTAGGTTCATCCCTAGCCTACGTGAGGGAGCCACCCAATTGCTGTGTCTCTCTCAGATCAATCTTTTCTCTCTCTACCCCTCCTCCACCTCCCCTCCACTCTCTCTAAAAGATCAATGGGGAAAAAAATCCTTGGGTGAGGATTAAAAACAAACATACAAAAACACAGAGGTCCTTTACCACAAAGCTCATATCTTGCTCATCTCTGTACCCAAGCACCAAGCACCATGTCTCTCACTTCGTAGGCACTCAGCAAATGTTTGTTGTTAAAGGAAAACATGCCTATTTCAAAGCTTATTACTCTTTTAAAAGCAAACTGAGACTGTATAATCTTTCAGCCAATTTTGTTCCCAACTCTAGTGTGCATCAGAAAACACCATGGGGAACTTAGTGGAGATACAGATTTCTAGACTACACCTTCAGACCTCTGAGTCCATCAGTCATGAGTTTTCCTGGGCATTTGAAGGAATATATAGCTGAATCCGGTGGTCTACTGACCACACTTAGAGAAACACTTCTTGAAGCATTCCAAACAGCAAACGAAACAACTCCTATTAAACTTGGTATTTGGAAGTAGCAGACACATTTCAGTTACATGTACTTGGGACAACTTCACATTTGCTCTCTTATTATTTTCTCCTTGAAGCATTTTTTTTTCTGGGTCACCCAGCCATAGCTACCCTCCCATGCTGAGAGTTAAGTATGCTCCATCTATTACATTCTTTTCAGACCTCCTAAGGAGATAATTAGGCATTGCAATTGATTGCAATTTATTAATCAGAGCAGGATTTTATAGAGTTTGGGGGTAGAAGGGAAGCACAGTGCTGAAGTCTACTATAAATGCTAGGCAAGTGCAGAGTGAGAGGGGAATAAGGCAAAAATAACCATCAAATCACAGGATGTTTTTAAGCTGATTTCCTATTTTATATTGCAGTATCCTGATCAATAAAAAGAAGATATTAAAACCTGGTTGGTCTACCAGCATAGCCAGGTGTGACATCTATTCCATAAATACTTATTGAGTGCCTACCACATAGCAATACTGTCCTTGATGCTAAGGATACATTAGAGAACAAGACCAAATCCTTGCCCCAGAGAGAGATAAAAACATATAAATACATTCATGTATGTTTATACTAGACAACAAGTAGAACTGAATAATGGGAAAGAGGAAGAGAGGGAAGGTTGTAGGTAAGGTCTCCTATTCCATAGGAAGGTCAGGGGAGGAATCTCCAAGAAGGCAGTATTTAAGAAGAAATCTAAATGATCCACATGAAGATCTGTGGGAGAATGCTTCAATGGAAAGGCCAAGGTGGGCATCAGGATGAGGAGTAGACTTTCCTGTTGGAGGAATAGCAGAAAGGCCTGTATGACTATAGCTGAGTGAGTGAATGTGGAGAGTGGTAGATGCAAACAGGATTACAGATGGATGCATGGTGGAAAGTAGTCTATAATGGGATGGCATTACTCTTACAGAACTATAAGCCACCAAGGACCTGAGCTATCACCTAGTCCGGTCCATTCATTCAATAGGTGGAGAAACACAAACCTAGAGAGGCTAACAGATCTCTCCTAAGTACAAGATTTGTGCCCAGGTCTTAATGTTGTATCATGGAGCTTTTGATTCATCTTTCCTGGTTTTCTTCTTACTGGTACTTTTCCTCCATTTTTCTTGCTTTCTTTTTCCTTTCCCATTCTACTGCTTCTTCCTTAGCGTTCCCTTTTTCTCTTCCTTCCCCCTCCCCACCCCCAGCCTCTCCTGTTTTCTCCATTCTGCTGCCTCTCTCTTCCTATTCATGATCTCAGCCTTTTCTAACTCTGTGACTTGTGGTCAGTGTTAGGTCAAGGCAATAAGATTTATTCCTACATGAAAATAGTTCTGACCAGGAGGCCTTTTCTACTCAACAGCATCAGGTGATTTCAAATCTTGATATCTGAGAATCTCAAACTATCATTCCCCTAATTTCTCTCTCCTCTCTTTAGAAGCATCTTGTTAATTTGGCTAAAAAATTCCTTTTCCTAGTGTCTGATACACAAGCCACCTTCATGTTCACAGGGGTTGTATATCTATTCCCCAATGTGGGGTATTTGGTACAGAAGATGCAAATCAAGACCTGAGTATAGCAAAATCAAAATAGGGCATCTAATTCAATGGGGTCGGCATTAAGTACAAGTCACTGCTATTAGATATGGGGGAGATAAAGATGTTAAACAAACCGTAGGAAATTCCACCTCTTTTAAAGAGGTCTGTTTGTCCTTATCTAGCCATTTCTGAAAGCAGTTGTCTTACTTCAGTCCAGGTTCCTGTGATAGATACTAGGGTAATGCGCTGAGCAATATTAGTGACCCAAACAGATGTCTGATTTCTAAAGTGTGAGTGTAGAAGCCATGCTTTGTGAGTTCATCACATCCTCTTCCCAGCACACATCCCCAAGTGAGTCCTAATAAAAATCCTGACCATTATATTTCAATTTCGTATTTCTAACCACATGGTTAAGAAATGCAGAGCTGACATCTCTAGAAATTGATTTTTCTTTTTCTCTAAAAAGAATCCTTTGCTGTCACAACAAAGCATATTCTTTTCCTTAGAAAAAAGTAAAAGGAATTACTGGGCATACTTTTATCCTGCCAAAAGCCAGAATCGGTCTTCCAAACAGCTTCTCACCTCCTCCAACCCTATCTGCCACTGCTGAAAAATAATAGCTACATACACATAAATGAGTCCTTTAAAAGGAGCAACCCGAAGTTTACTCTGACAGTTGACATTCCTGGGACTCAGTTTACTCATATTTAAAATGAGGGACTTGAATAAATGATTTGTGGGTTTGTGGCAACTCTATCATTCTATTCCTTCTAGCTTCTTAATTTGTTATATCAGGAATGATGTTACATGGGAAATAGAAAAAGTACCAGACTTCTCCCTTCTCTTTCTCCTAACTAATGAGCAAAGAAAGAATGTTGCATGTCTTTTAATCCTGATATTATTAAAATTACATATTTTTCATGAACTTTCAGAGGGAGTAAGGAAGAGATAAAAATGTGGTTGTGGGTTGGTGTGGTATGCTGGAAGTACTTCATGATGGTTTTGGGATTCAGCTTTGGAGCTTGGTTATATTTCTAAATTGTGTTTAAATGTACAAGAGAATTTGCTGTATAAAATGTATATGCTCAGACAAGGAAACACAAACTGTCAGAGAAGTTCAACAAATCCTCACCCAAAAAGCAATAATAATGGACAGAACTGTTAAAACAATCATTGTAGGGTTTTATAAATTGATCAAGGACATACAATAAATTGAGAAGTATTTATTTAAGAAAAACTACTAAATATCTATAAAGACAGGAAGAGTCAGTGACTTTTTAGGCTATTTGCCCTTTCACCTCCGTGCCATGGGCAGAAAATGAAAGCAAACAGCTCTGCCATCATAGAGGGCTGGCTTGATGTGGAGCAGAGTAGAGAAAAGCCACATGCCCAAGGGCTTTGTAAAAAACAATAGAGATCTCAATGCCAATCTATGAGGGCAAACACTTCATCAACCTGAGGCTGTGATGCTGACCAAGCCAACAAAAAGGTTAACCAGAAATGCAGTAGGGAAACACAAGGAACAAGATAGGCATGAAGCATTTTGATAATAATCCAGATGTTTCTGGTGGTCTAGAAGGCCATGTGTCTGCTCAGGAAAGACAAGAAAAGATCTGAGCTATCTATTCATCCCTGGCTGAATATAAGGCCTTACACAAGCAGAAATTAAAATGTGAAGCATAGTTGATAACTGGGTTTTGAAGCCATTCTGCAATCTACACAGAGAGTCATCAGCAAAACGTGAAAGTCCCCAAGTCTATAAACACTACCTTCTGACCAGTCTTTTTAGGTGACCACTAAAATATGCTGATCAGGGACAACCTTAAGAAAGTTAGGCTTCAGAGCTAAAAAAAAAAAAAAAAGTAAGAAACATAAGCTAAACAGAGACAATGGTGGTCCCAAAATGCAGGTTAAACATTCTGACAGAAGCCTGTTCACTAAACAAACAACGAATACAGCATCCCTTGGGAGAGGGGAAGTCAGAGTTGAAACTATTACAATATATTCACTAAAATGCCAAAATTTCAACAACAAAAAAAACATTATGAAAAGTAGAATGTAACAGGAAAGTTTGACCAAAACACAGAAAAAAAGCATTAGTAGATTAGTAGAAGTTATCTTTGAGGGGATCCCGATGTTTACTTTAGCAGACATGTCAAAGCAGCTATTGTAACAAATGTATTCAAAGGAATAAAGGGAACCATGTGTAAAGCATTAAAGGAAAATATGGCAGCAATGAATCACCAAATAGAGAATATTTATTAAAAGATAGAAAGTATAAAATGAATAAAATTAAAATTCTGAGTTAAATGTGCAAGACTGAAGTTTAAAAATATATCAGAGGGACTCAATCATTCTGAAAATCCATTTCCCCTCCGCTTCCCATTTTTCTCAGCTGAATATTGACTATAACTTTCTCCCAACAATTTAAAATGCTGCTTCCAACACTAAATTTCTTTGGGATTTGAGATTGATTTCCAGACTATGTTCTACTTCATTGTTTTTCTGTCTAGCCCAGATTGGTACCACTCTTTCAGGTTATGTTCTCCTGATAGGCTTAGTTTTTTCTTTATACCTTTGTTTTTATGAATCATTTTCATATGGCTTCTACGTGTTTTCTTTTCTACTTAAACTAATGTATTTATTTCCACATTCTAGATCCAAAAACTGAAAGCATGGAGATAAATGGTGCCACCCCAGTGAGTGCCAGGGTAAGTGCTGGATATGAGGTATGTCAGCCTCCTCTGTGTATCTTTGTATTTGTTTTGTATTTTTATATGTGTGTAGGTTTTTTATTGCATTTGACTTTGCTTTTCCCCCCAGTATTTTGTAACAAAAAAAAACTAAACCCTGTTTGAATATTTTATCATCAGTAATGTTAACTGTACCCCAGGGCATCTGCCTGAGAGAGCGCCTAATACAAAGGGTTTAGAGCTGGGTTCCTCCATCTCCGGGGACCTTGCACGGTGGTGGCAGTTGTGGAAAGCAAAAGTCAGAGAATCTCAAAGTGGCGGTAAGACTTAGGGGGCAGGCTCATGGGCCATTTTATGAAACTTTTCATTTGAACTGACAGAGATGTTGCCTGAATAGTTAAGAACACACTACCCAGATTCACCCTGCTTTTAACGTTTTGTTCCATTTGCCTTCTCTCTATATGTACACATCACTACCCTTTTTTCTTAAATGTTGGAAAGTAAATTGCATGCATTATTGCCCGTTAACCTAAATACTTCAGTGTGTATTTCCCAAGAAGAAAATTCTCTCCTATACCCACAGAACCATTCTCACAGCTTCAGTGAGTTGAACATTAATACAGAACTTTTATCTAATCTGCTGCCTGCATTCCTTGTCAATTTGCCCAATGGTGTCTTTCATTGAATTGGTTTATCCTCTAGTACAGGATTCTGTCTAGGACCACATATTATATTTAGCTATCGTGTCTGGAGTATATTTTCTCCTACTTTAGTGACAATACCATTTTTGAATAATAAAGTGTCTGGGCCTTCTTGAGAAAAATAAGGGCATTTTCCACTAGGGAACTTGGTGAACCCACAGAGGGACCTCCCTCATCAGAGAAGTAACGGGTCCCCTGCCCAGGAAACGGGATCAGCACAGACTGTGACACCCAAGTTATTGCCTCAGAAAAGACAGTCGCCTCCAAAAAGCAAACACAAAATCAGGATGAGTCATTTGTCAACCCAGATTTGTCCAAGGGGAAAGTGAGCAAGTGGACCTAAAACCGAGTAGGTTAGTGTCAGCCTCCCAGCAGCTGAGTCTGAAGCATCCCTTCCGTCCCTCCCAGCAAGCCTTTGTCCTCCAAAAGGACCCACCTCCTGGCTCCACCCCAGACCTTCCTTCACCCTGCCCTCCCTGCTGAATCATGGGCCCAGAGAGAAGCAGTTCTAATACCTACATTTTTGCTCGTTTCTTATTCCCCAAATTCTCTTGCAGCTGAGTTTAAGCAATGGAGAGGCTTGTCTCCCGAGTTTGAGAACTTCCCTTGCTCCTCTGTCTTGCATTCCAGATCTTCCTGCCCATCTTGTCCATTAGACTGTGAGCTCCATGAGGCAAGGACCTCACCTCTGTTGTTCTCTGTTGTGTCACCTGCACTAACTGCAGGGAACAGAGCTGGTTGGGAGTAAATGCCCAGAGCTCAGAACTGGTGTCTGAGTTGGTCTGCTTTTTTCTACTAGAGCATCTGGT
Organism: Corynorhinus townsendii; assembly: GCA_026230045.1. Taxonomy (NCBI): domain Eukaryota; kingdom Metazoa; phylum Chordata; class Mammalia; order Chiroptera; family Vespertilionidae; genus Corynorhinus; species Corynorhinus townsendii. The sequence continues at coordinate 158,894,908 of JAPDVU010000006.1, read as the reverse complement.
TCTGCAAACCCAATTGGCAGACATACCTGTTGCAACGAAAATGAAAGCACTAGAGCCGTGGTCGGCAAACTGCGGCTCGCGAGCCACATGCGGCTCTTTGGCCCCTTGAGTGTGGCTCTTCCACAAAATACCACGGCCTGGGCGAGTCTATTTTGAAGAAGTGGCATTAGAAGAAGTTTAAGTTTAAAAAATTTGGCTCTCAAAAGAAATTTCAATCGTTGTACTGTTGATATTTGGTTCTGTTGACTAATGAGTTTGCCGACCACTGCCCTAGAGGAGAGTGCTCTGGTTGGGTTTTTGCTGTGAGGCTCATAGCAAGCTCTCATGTTTCAGGTTCCTTCTGACATAAACATTGCTGCTCTGTGGGGAGCTAGGTGCCTGCATCCTGAAGCAACACATAAATCTCTGGATTTAAATTTCATGACTGCATCACAGAGATCTCACAGGTAGGAACAGATCCCCAGTTTTGAGGGGTTAGGCTGTGTGGCTTCTGCAGCTCTCTGAGGCTGAAAAGCCCCTGGCTCCTTGCATCTCCTCCCAGAGCTGCACCCTCATTATGCAGCAGTGACTGTCACTCACGGGAAGGATGGGGGATCCGAGCCCTATCTCATTACACACATGGTCACTCAAAAGGATTCTTATTTGTGGCTTTCATTTTTCATTTGGCTTCTTCTGCTTCAGTCGAAGAGATTAAAATTAAGGACCTAAGAGAGGAATCAAAATATTAAGGACTTGTTGTTTGTTTTGATATTTCCCCTGGCCTCTTCTGGTGGCAGTTTAAGGTCACAGGAAAAAAAGTTTAGGCTATGAGACCTTGTTTGTCACTACACCCCCGTTTGTCATTATTCTCTGTAAGACATTAGGCAAGTTAATGTGTCCCAGTCACTATTTCTTCAGCCATAAGATGGAAATATCAACACACCTGACTGGGTTGTTTTAAAGGAAAGGGAAACCTAGTTATCGATTGTCCTCTTGTCCTGGTGATCCTTTGTCTCAATGGGTGTCTCCATGATCACCCAGCACCCACTCAGATGCAGAATCTCAGCACCTCCTCAAGTTCCTCTAAAGAATCCACCCACACCAGCTGTCTCCATGAGCAATGCCTGTTTTATTAAAGCTTTTATAGGTCTGAAGAGAAAGTTTATATCACATATATGACTTTTTTTTTTTTTTTTTTTTTTTTTTTTTTACTTTCCTTACTCGTTTTTTATTCTCCTAAAGACCTTCACCTGAGCTGGCTGGGTGTGATGGGGGAGGGGTGTTTTCCAAATTTTCCTCCTGAAAGGGACCAACCTGCCTGGCCCCTCTCATTCCCTTCCTGGGGAACTTGAATTCCCCATCTGACAATTACTATACAGAATACTTTTCCACTCTCTAGTGCCTTGGGGCCTAGACCCTGCGGCCCTGAAACCCTACGAGACTTATGAAACAAATAGGCAAGTGTCTTTAATGAGAAAGTAGTGTCCTTTATTGTAAAGAAAATTTATAAATCTCCCTAGGATCAGCCTACTTGGATTGAATTCTGGTTCTGCAACTTACTAGCTGGTGACATTGGGCAAGCTGTTTTCCCTTGCTAAACTTCCATTTCCCTATTTGTAAAATAGAAATAAGAGCATTTACATTACAATGTTATAATTACATAAGATAGTCCCCAAAAAGTGCTTAGCATAGTTCCAGGCTTATAATCCTACAGACATTAAGAAATCGTTATGTAATAAACTGATGAACAAAATTAGATCCAGAGACATAGAAGCATTGAACAGACGGTCAAACCTCAGAAGGAAGGCAGAGGAGGGAGGGGTGAGGGTGAGGAGAGGGGATAGAGATCAACCAAAGAACTTGTATGCATATGAGCATAACCAATGGACACAGACAATTGGGGTGAAAGCCTGGGCTGGGGAGTGGGGGCGGGCTGGGAGAGATCAATGGGGGGAGACATATGTAATACTTTCAACAATAAAGATTTTTTTAAAAAAGAAATCATTATGTAAAAGGCCTCATACCTAGCAGGCTTTTACTAAGGAGCAGTTATTGCTACTTTGTATGTTTTGTGTGAGTCAGATGTTGTCCTATACATTAAAATAGTAGCTATTTAAGGCATTGTTGGGAAAATACTTTGAAAATATGTGATTCAATGCATTTCTGTAGTCATCAAATTGGAACTGTCTGTGAAAAGGAGTAGATGGATTTTGGAAATGTAAGTTTTCCTATGTGTCCAGCAACCTTTTAAATTTGGGGAGAAGCATTATCTGCCCATGTCACCCCCAGACCAAGATATCATCACTATTATTTCCTTATTAAGTAGAATCTGAGTTCATTGGGTGGTCTTTCACCTTAACCAGAGGCCTGGCCAGTGGGGTTCAGCTCTACAGGTATTTATGAAACTTGAATTTCATAGGCCTGTGGATGTAAGAAACCTCCAAATCTGTAGAGAATTTTTATGAGTTTATGTAAGCCAAACTGACAACTGTCAGAAAGCAAAATCTCAATGGATTGAGAAAATGCTCCAGAGAATGGTAGCATTGCAGATTATTTTCTACATTACAACCAAAGGAGGAGGTGTAAAGAAGGTTACATGAAACTTATTGGTGATAGATTATGGAGGCAGGAGAAAGCAAAGCAGAGAAACATTTGAGATTGGATAAAGAGCAAAACAGAGACACATACTTCTCTTATACTGGTATGTGCAGGATAGCTAATAATTAACATTTGCAGCACTTACAGATGGTATGTGAGGGAATGAGATAGCAACAAGGGGTTCTGTGGTCTCTGCTCTGTGGGAGATTGTGTCCTGAGGGGTATAGAAAACAGGGATTACACTGAAATTCCAAAGGTATATTATCTTAGATACAAAAAGACAATAGAGAGGCTCAGTAATAATTGACCTTTGTGACGGAAGATACCAGCCTAGGACAAGACTACATGCCATGACTAGCTTTTAGTTAGAAAGTTTTAATTTCAGACCATCCTGTGGGGTTACTATGGGTCTGTGAGTTTGTAAGGCCTCCCCTGAGCTTGTTGGGTTTAGTTTAGTATGTGGCCCCCTTTTCATCCACAGGCTTTTACTGAATTGTGTCACCAACTTTAGGGTGGACAGGATTACGGAAGACAGTTCCAGCATGTCATAATTCAAAGAGTTTCATCAAAAGATTGATGGAACTTGGGGACTCAACAAGGGTTGAGTCACATATGTTATCACCTGTTGGAAATGGCTAAAGGCATTTCCCCAAACCTGAAAAGGATGCATTTAATTGATTGCTGCCAGACAGCTCAGGGCATCTTAATCTACATGTCATTGCCTCCTACTGGACAAACACCTGAACAGCAGCAAGCAATTCCCCAATCTGAAAATGCTTCTGTACGAAACCCTACCCTTTGAAGTGTATATCTCCACCTTGCCTTAGGACAATTTGTGTTAATAAAAAGCAAGGGTCCTGAGACAAGGAGAACTTGGTTTCTTTAGCCAGGCTCCTCTGCCTCCCCCAATATGCCTTTCAAAATTAAGTTTTGTCTCTGGACTCTTATTTAATCTATGCACAGCCCTTTCTCCAGATTCCTGAACCCTTCTAGATGCTGGATCAAAACCCACCAGCGTTAAATGATGCCCAACATCTGGCAACAGGAGATATACTACCCACATTCCCATTCATGGAAGGACTTGTTGCCCAAGTTTCAGCAGGCAGCCTCAGCAGATGGACAGCTTCTCCAGGCTTTGCTCCAATGGCAGAAAACCACCCAAGGGTCATTCTTCTGGGGGGGCCTACATACCAGGACTGATCAAGGCAGGGACTGGAGATATGAAGGCCCTGTCATTTGGGTGCTTCATGGAACAATTCTGTGGGGTTGGCTGAGGTTTTGTTGAGTCTGGACTCTAGTTGGACACTTTCATTTACCCAGTCCTTCTCCAAGTTTCCTCCCACATGCATTGATCCCTAACAAATATCCTGCAAGCCAAACTTCATCTCAATGCCTGCTTCTGGAGAAGCCAACACATGCCATGTTATTGTGGGACCTATATCCTTGACCTCTTAAGGAATGCCTAGGACCACACTACACACTATGGGTTTTATAACTGAAGTACACATGTTCTTGTCCTCAAGGGACTCCATAGGGAAACAATACCCACACAGCCCTAAAATAGCTAAATAATAAGCCAATATCATTTATGTGATAATATGTGACCTTACATGATTATGTGACAAAATTAGAGGTAGAGAGAATATAAGCAGAAACTAAAAATTGGCCAGGTTAGCAATGGGCATTTTCAGAGAGTAAATAGACTTGTGTGGGCTCTGAAGTTTGGGGAGAATTAGGATAAACACTGTAATATGCAATTTAAAAAGGTTTCCCTTTTAGGAAGCAATAGCCAGACTGACCTTCTTAATTCATGATAAACAAACAGAGTAAATTCAGCTACTGATCCCAAGAGTCCTTGCAGTTCTTTGGGAAATTGCAAAACCAGAGCTTAGAAATCATTGGGACTGCAGCAGATTCAGGGGCTGTGCTCGTTTTAATCCAGCTGACCTGGCAGCTTAAAGGGTTATCATGATGTATTGGGTGTGGGACATGTTGGGCAGCCTTAAGGAGATTCTGGAAGGTTATAGATAAGAAGGTTTGGCAAAGACCAAGTCTGAGCTCAGGTGCCATGCCCCAACACTGCCTCCCAGACAGCTACCTGCTCAGTTGCAAGTAATGGATGGCAGAGCTGATGTCAGATCAAACCCTGCATCCCCTTAATACACACACAGGGATAGAGGTTTCATAGGCACTTGTGGAATGGACACCTAAATGAGCTGACCACAGGCAGAAGAACACTTGTCCAAGCTGCCTAGCAAGCTTTCATTCAAGCATTCATTCAACATTACTTATTGCAAGTTTATCTGCCAGGAACTACACTAAGCACTGTCTCCAGAACTTAACAGGGTCTAGTGGGAGCTGGAGACCATAAAGGATAAAGTCAATACATATGGCAAAAGCGGGGGCAGGCCCTTTGGTAGTGGGGAGGGCTTTTCAAAAGAGAAGACAAACAAGTAGAAATAATAAAACCAGAAAAAGATGACCAGGTTGAAAGGTAACAGGCGGGACAGGAAGGGGGATGGTAATTTTAGGCAGGGAGAAGAGTGCATCGGAGGATTCTGGGACAGAAGCTTGGCTCATATGAAGAAGTACCAATAGGCCAGGTGGCTGGAGCAAACAGAGGCAGGGAACAGATAAATCAGGTGAAGATAAAAAAAAAGAAGTGGGGCCAGATCACATAGGAACACATTCAGGAATTTGGATTTTGACCCAAAAGCAAAAGGAAACTATTTCTTCACTTGTTTGTTTAATTTATTATGGTGACAGTAATTAACAGGATTATGTGAGTTTCAAGTGTATATTTCCATGATACGTAATCTGTATATTGCACTGTGTGCCCACCATCCAAAGTTAAATCATCTTCTGTCACCATATATTTGACCCTCTTTACTCTGCATCCTCACCCCCTTCTCTCTGGTAACTACCATGCTGAGGTATGTGTCTATGAGTTTCTGTTTTATATCCCACATAGGAGTGAGGTCATATGGTTCTCAGCTTTTTCTGACTAACTTATTTTGCTTAGCATGACATTCTCAAGGTCCACCCATGTTGTCGCAAACAGCAGTATTTTGTCTTTTCTTGTGGCTGATTAGAATTCCATTGTGTATATGTACCACATCTCCTTTAGCCAATCCTCTGTTGAAGGACAATGGTTGTCTCCATGTCTTGGCCACCATGAATAATGCTGCAGTGAACAGAGGGGATGTATATATCTTTGCAAATAAATGTTTTTGGGTTTTCAAATAACTCCATTCTTAATTTTTTGAGGAACAAACTGCCAGTCTATTTTCCACAGTGGCTGTTCCAGTTTACATTCCCACCAGCAGTAAAAGAGGGTTCCTTTTCCTTCACAGTCTCTCCAACACTCATTATTATTTGTCTTGTTGATAATAGGCATTCTAACAGGTGTGAGGTGGTATCTCATTGTAGTTTTGATTTGCATTTCCCTAATAGCTAGTGAAGCTGAATCTGTTGACCATTTGTATGTCTTTGGGGGAGGTGTCTGTTTAGGTCAGTGGCCCTTTTTTTAATTGAATTATTGTTTGTTTGGTGTTGAGTTGTATGAGTTCTTTAATATATTTTGGATATTAACCCTTTGTCAGAGCTGTTGTTTGAAAATATCATCTCCCATCCAGTGGTCAACTTTTTGTTTTGTTGGCAGTTCCTTTTGCTATGCAGGAGCTTTTTAGTTTGATATAGTCCCATTTATTTATTTTTGCCTTTACCTCTCTCGCCTTTGGGCCAAAGTCATAGTGTTCGCTATGACCAAAGTAAAAGGAAGTGATCTACACTTTAATAATGGTCAAATTAAATTCAAAAGCACGTTCCTTCTGTAGGGTGGGGGGAAAAACACCCTGCTCCCAGATGACTTCACCAAAGCACCTTGAAAGGCCAGTGATGATGGGGACTTTCTGTGTCTTGTTGTCTACTCTTTCTCTTGGCGGTGCCATCAGCACCAGAGCTATGCTGTAGAGCTTGCTATAGTGTGTATGCATGCGGGCAAAACTGATTATTCTCAAAGCTATGTTTTGGGCTTGCATATCAGAAGCAATGGAGAACATCAAGAACATGAGTATTGTTGCCAGAGATGTGGCCTTTGAGTTTTGACTGATCATTTTACCTTCCAGGGTCTCAATTTTGTTCATCTTTAAAAACAATTAAGCTGGATCCTTCCTACTTTTCTTATATAAGAGAGGTAAGGAGACATAAGATAACAGATGACTTAGAGGCACAGTATTTTTAAAAGATAGAGCCATTTTCTTTGTAAAGTAGTAAATAACCAGGAAGACAGATTGACTGCATTGGTGAGAAATAAGAAGTACAGAACTTGAAAGGAGAGACACAATTTTGCAATTTTCAACCACATATGGTTATATAACAAGTAGAGAAAAATGTATTCTCAACGGGATGCTGCAGAATTTCTCTTAAGGAGCAAACCACATTTCTCGGATGAATGCCATGAGAGGTTCTCTTGGGGTCGTTGAGTGACTGTGGGGTAGGCTTGTCAGCTTACATGGAGCTTTTGCAGAAGGGCAGAGCCACCTGCTAGTGACAGGAAGGGGAATTTGTTCCTAAGAGGGAAAGTGAGAAAAGGAAGAGGGGAGGTGAAGGGAGGTGGCAGAAAACTTTGCAGGACACAATGACACCTTTACCATTGACCTTGACAATGTTCATGGGTTTGCAAAAGAACAGATTACACAAATCCGTTTCCATGCTGTAGGAATTCCTAGAAAGTTTAAATGTGAATGTGCACTTTGGCTATTTGATGAGAGTTTTCTTTGCAGCCTTTCTAAAAGTTCGTTGGTGCAAGAGTCATTTCTTTTTCTCTCAGTGGCTCTCATTTCTTGGCACAACCTTTGAGAAACATGGAAGCAAGCAATCAGCAAAGTCCTTTCTGACTTCAGCAGCCCTAGGTTTTGTAAATTTGGGTTTAGGGGAGCAGTGAAGGAGAAGGAGAAGCAGAAGCAGATTTCTTTCTTGTTTATTTTTTATTTTTTCAAAGGTCCTCTGTGCTTTATTGTGCAGCAAAGACCCCTCCTGGAGCCTGTGGTCTTGGCATTCCTAGGGGGTCCTGGGACCAGCTCCTGCCCCAGCCCCAACTGGAGAGCAGATTCCAAACTGCTGAGTCAATGCACCCTCATTCAATGTCTGCAGTAGAGCAGCAGAGTTAAACTTGCCTTCTCTGGAGCCCAAATCCACAGGCCCGGAGGAGCTTGGGCTCTGAGGGCACCATTCCTCCTGTCTTATTAAGCCTTTGAGAGAGAAAGATGAGGGGAAATCCTATGGCATTGTACAGTATTGTAAGTCTCTGGTCACTGGACTCTTTCATAGCTCAGGGAAAAGCAATCTGGCCAATGGACATGTTAGAGAGGTTTCTTTTGCAGAACTGGTCCAGAGAGTTGAGCGCTCTTCACCTGTCTGATGCTGATAATTATCCATGAAGACCACCCTTGCTCTCTCAGATGAGTTTCTCTGGGTTAAGAAACTTGTTCCACAGCCATTTGAAAGAGTAGGAGAGAGCTTTTCAGGCACATAGTTGTTTGGCATGAAATTAAAGATGCTGAGACTCAGAATAAGAAGGAACTTCTAATGGAACATTCTCAATGATAAAAATTAGAGAAGTCTAAAATCACAACAATCTTTCATATAAAGTACTTTATAAACAAAGCAAATTGGGTTATATTTTTTTCAATTTTGTCTTTATTACAAATTCAGTGATGAGGGTATTAGAAAACTTGTAATTTAAACATATTAATGAATGACATAGAATTATAAGTATTAGAAGTAAAAAGGCCATAGAAGACTGTCATTTGCTTTCCTTTCTCATTTCAAAGAAGAAATTAGGCTAACGATATATACAAGGTCACATAATAAATTAGTGTCAGAGCTTAGTTTAGAAATCTTGTCTCAACCCTCCATTCTCTCGTTAGGTGAAGTTAGATTTGGAAGGAATTGATCTGGCATTTTGTCTTAAAAAAATATGACAGGCTTTTCTCTTAAAATCCTCACTATAATCATCCATGGAAATATGAATGTTTAATTTTTCAGAAAGCTCCCTACTATCCCTTTAAAAATAATAGCATGAATAATTATCTGTATTGAGCACAATAATAATACTCCTTTAATAAAATGCCATCTAGTGGAAATTTGGAAGCAGAACATACCTCTTCCATGTAGTACTCTTCAAGAGACTACCTTTCTTAAGCTCGCATTTTAATCAATATCATCATCTCCCCCAGTGGTACATGATTAAAACTAAGGCTGAAAACTGTCCTACTTTCAGAGCACAGTGGGGAAGACAAAAATTTGTTCGTTCACAAGAGATAAGGTATATGGGGTCAAACTGAAAACCATGGAGCCAAGGGGCCTTAAAACTTCACCCCCATTTTACGGTAATGAAAAACAAAAGAAGAATTAGAAGGAAATTTGTTATGTTATCGTCTTTCCATGCTCTGGGGCATTCAAGTCTGTATGGAAGATGGAGGTTGGGGAAGAGGTAGCATTTTGCCATGAACAGCCTATCAGAAAAAAGTTCCTGAAATCAGAAAACCTCCAGACAAGGAAGCACTAAAATGTTGTCTGGTCCAGCTCTCTGACTGAACGAAGTCCTCATGGATCCAGTTTAAAGACTCCACCCAAGAGCAGTGTGGACAGCTGTCCTGGAAGAAAGAATGTGTCAACCTGGAAAGCTCCGTTGTAGAACCACGAACCACAGATGGATACCAGGCAGAACCGTGTCCACGAAGCAGGAGGTAGAACTCTCCAATCGGAAGTGTCCATCATGGAATTAAAAGACTGCACCTTGGGAGGCTGAGTAAGCTTAAGTCGGGACAATTCCACTGGTTATTGAGTTTAAAGACACTTCATAGTAACCATTTGGGAGACCTACTATTTAAAAGGATTTGGAGTGAACTGTGGGTAATGGTAGAAGATTTAGGAATCTGTCTTTGTCTTAAAATTTTTCCCCTGGGAAACAAAGGGAGAAGTGCGGGAGAGGGGGGTGGGGGGGGGGGGGGAGGGGTGTAGAGAAGGAAGTAGGACTGGTCAGAGGAAGGCACTGAGCGGTAATGCACAAGCAAGCAAGGAGGCGGGAGGGGAGGAGGAAGAGGGGAGGGCCCCTCAGATGCCAGGGCAGGTCTGGAACTGGATGACCTTGCTATTGTCCTGCCTTAGGGCAAGGGCTTTTATAGTCCTGCTAACCAGCCAAGGGGCTGGGTGTTCCCAGGGAAGGGGTGTGACGTCTGATTAGCAGTTACATCTGAGGGTAGTTCCCAGAGAAGAACTCACTGAGAGCCCACAGAGGTCAGTGCAGGGGAGCCTCAGGTCTGAAGGGATCGGACAGAGCGCAGCACCCACTACACCTTTTTCCCTTCTCTCTAGAACATAGCCAGGAAGTTACTCTTGTCATCCTCAAGGCTAAATAACCCTTAACCTTATAACAGTTTGCATTAATTTGTTCTTTTCTCATTTGTTCATAGAAATTGGGCCCCACTTTGCATTTTAGGCCCTCTGTGCCTCATTTCTTCATCTATAAAATGGGTATAATAATAGTATCTCCTCTCATGAGTTATTATAGTGATAAATGAAATAATAACTGTGAACTAGCATAGTATCTAATTCACAGTAAATACTTAATGTGCTATCATTATTACTGAGACAAAGAGAAAGAGTGATGGTGTTTATTACACACACACACACACACACACCCCCAAACACATGCACATTCATCTTCTAATCTCCAGTATCCTTGCCTGGACCACAGTTCTCAAGGAGCCCTGAGACCCTTTTTGGAGGTCCATGAGATTAAAATTATTTTTATAATAATATACTAAGCCATCAATTGCCTTTTTTCACTTTCATTCCTTCTTGAGTTGAAAATGGAGTTTTCTAGAAGCTACATGACATGTATTGATGTTATTGCTCTGACATTAATAGCTTATTATTGCTATTTTAATATAAGCCTACAAAAATTTAAATTCTAATTTCTAATTGGGTAACTATTGGTAGTTATAATCACACACACACATAAACTTATAAGGGTCCTCAATAATTTTTACAAGTGCAAAATAGTCCAGGGACTAAAATGTTTCAGAACACTGACCAGGACAAACTGTCTCCTCCTTCTAAGTCTCTGCCCATGCCCACTCCTACCACAAAGCCTGCCTCATGGCCTTCACTGGCTTCTACTCCTAGGCTCCTCTCTGCCTTTAATATTTCTACTCAAGGTTATGATCTTGGAGATGGGAAAATAGGATGGGGTCAGTGTGCTTTGCCCCTAGGGACAGTCAGATGGAAGGTTCTAAAATATCAAATGAGGTACCAAAGAACCAGATGTGCGGTCAGAACTTGCACAGAAGATGTTAAATGGCACCAAATGCATCCCAAAACGGCGGATGTCCTGTGCTCTGTTGCTGACTATATTTTAGGAGAACAGCCATGTGCAGAACAAAATGGACTCCATGGTTAAATATATGACCTCTAATGATTACCATAGTGATGACTCACTTGAGTCAGTTTGACAGTGGAGCAGAAAATTACAGCAATGCAGTTCCAAACTGTCAGAATTTAGGAAAGAAATGAGAACTTTCAAAATGTCTGCACAGACCTTAGTTCCTTGTCTTCCCTCCAGCCCCTGATGATGGTGAGGTCTCCATATGAGGAGGGGAACAGGGACACTGTACCCAAAGGGAGAATTTAAGGTGAAAGGGAAACAAAAATGGTCAGAAACATTATCATAATGCTGTGTAACTCCATCCTGCAGCAGCTCAGAGGCCTCTCCGAGTTTTCCTCCCAACAGCCCATGAGGTAGGGAGGGATGGGCACCCGCATTCTACAGATGAGGAACCTGAGGATATGAGAGGTTTAAATGCTTTGCCTGAGGCCACACCTCAATTAGGTGACAGAACTGGGTTACTCACCAATGTCTCCCCACTGCAAAACATAACACTTCACCTTTGGCCAGATAGATCCAGTTTTAAATTTAATTTAATTGCCTAACGAGGCACTGAGTTTGAATCAGTGGGGTCCTTAAAGATATAAAGCTGGATCTAGGTGGGCCCTGCCCTCAAAGGAGCCGCAGGACAGGCCGAAAGCAAAGCTACCTTGATGGGCAAGGACTAGTTGTAGAGTCCTGTAGAAAACAAGAAGGTGACAGAGAGGAAGAGCAGTTCTGTGGCACTACTGTGTGCTGTTCACATGAATTTCACAAGCAGCCTCTCATTTCATCCCACAGTTCTCTGGAGAAGGTATAATTATTGTTTCTGTTTTATACACAAGTAAACAGAAGCCCACAGTGACAAAACAATTTGTCCAAAGTCTATGACTGGTACGTTCTAGTGCTTGGATGCAAGTCCAAGTCTGTGTGATTGACAATGCCCAAGGCTGCACTTGCACTCCCCCTCCCCCGCATTCAGAGTGAGCACTCCTGACCATCAGGAATTGGTTTGCATTTATGCGTTTATACATCAGACTATGACATCCCTGCCTATCACTCAGTTAAAACTTCTTCCTACTAGGCTGTGTGGCCAGTGGCCTGATTGTGGGTTATGTGGGTCAGACGAGAGCCAAATAATATTAACCATTTGCTCATGGAGGGGCTCTCCGGATGGAGAATTTTGAAAGAGTTTTATCATTACATGGTAACACTGTTGTCTTGTGTTATTATACCATGTACAAGTGTCACTTCTTCAATTAAAAGAAAAGCCAGCTATGAAAGGAGAGGACAAATGAAGGAAGAAAGGAAAGAAGGAAGGAGCTTTTGAGATGGAATTAAAGGAAACATGGCATTTTGAAAGACAGAAAATAGAAGACATTCTGGGAGCAAAAATTTTGAAAAAAGGTTGTGAGAAGATGTAATGGCTAAATTGTGTTCACCCCCAAATAATTCGTGTTGAAGCCCTAACCCCCAATACCTCAGAATGTGACTGTATTCAGAGATAGGTCCCTTAAAGAGGTGGTGAAGTTAAAACGAGGCCATTGAGATGGGTCCCTAATCCAATATGGGTAGTGTCCTTGTAAGAAGAAGGGGAGACTATGGAGAGGCACCTGTACAGAGAAAAGGCCACGTGCGGATACAGCAAGAAGCTGGCCATCTGCAAACCAAGGAGAGAGGCCTCAGGGGAAATCAAAATGCCATCATCTTCATTTTGGACCTCTGGTCTCCAAAACTGTGAAGGAAAAAAAAAGTCTTTTATTTAAGCCACACAATCTATGGTATTTTGTTATGGCAGCCCGAGCTGACTAATACGGACAGTGAAGTCTCAAGTCTTTGTGCAGAAGAGTCTGAAGTGGCCATCATAATGAAAGGGCAGGAGGGATTATATAGAGATAATGTAAAGAAGTCAGATGGGGAAGATCCTGGGGAGACTTTGGTGTCATTAAAGATTTTTCAGACCAGCTACAAAGAGTGAGGGAAAAAGGAAAAAAGTGATTCCTCATCTATAGATCTTCACATCTCAGAAATACTTGTAGAACGAGAGAATCTGCCAAGAATTTCTAACAATGCTTTTCTTTCCCTGGCCACTTGTAAAGTTACTTCATCTAACCAAATTTATGATTTTCCATACTCTAATTGTTGTCTTCCTTGCCCCATTCTATTTATTCATCTTTTTTCCATCCTCTACCTCATTTTTATATTCCAATTTTATTCTAAACCTTAACTTTCTGAGGCTTATGCAGCAGCAAAAACATTGACCTGCTATTCTGCTAAGTAGAATATCACTGTGAGAAGAGCTTTCAGAGTATCTTGTCTGGTCCCCTTTGATCACAAATAAAGAGTGGGAAAGACTCTCAGAAGGTCACACGGGCACACTTAGTCCAGTGTCCTTCTGGCCAGTTCCCCATACCTGGTCCGTCACCTCTTTGCCTACACAACTCATTCCAGGAGCTCGGTTTTTGCTGACATCAGAGCAGCTCTCAAACCAGGTTGTGTTTTCTCTACACACAGAGCTTATCCACCCCTTGCATGCAGGTGACAGGAGGGAGTGCACAAGGAGGTTAGCGGCTGACCTGATGTCATCTCTCTACAGTCCCCTGGCACCTTCATTTTCTTCACCCTACAAGGTGATATCAGCATGAAAGTCTCGATGGGAAAACAATACCCACACCCATTTCCAAACCCAAACTGGCTAACTTTCATCCAAAAGTCCACTGGTGATAAAATATGAAAGGTCACTCTGTCCCACCCCCAGAAGCTTTTGCCTGATAGTTGACTAGAGCCATGATCTTCTGTGCTCTGGTGGGAGTTAGAGCAGAGTTCAGAAATTAATCTATACTCTAATCTCCCGCTAATTGTCTTTAAGATTCTGCTTAAATTTCATGTGATAAGCTCTTACTAGTAGTCCTTTATCAGGCAATTGTTTTAAAGTTGTATTTTTTTTATTATAACCATTATAATTCAGGGACCCAAATGGTTCAGTCTCAGAGGGACTTTATGTTGAAAAAGTATAGTCAGTATCCAAAAATAACAAGAAAGGAATTCCATTCTTCACTTAATAGCACTAAAAGGGACCCAGACCAACAGGAAATAAAATAATCTTTCTTCTTCCATCCTTTTCTCTCAGCATGAGCTGTCCCATCACCATCCTCCCCCTCAGAAATCCCTTCTCTGCTCCCACTCAAGTAGATTTTCTTTCCTTTTCATTTTTTCTTTTGTCTTCTCTCCCCCAACTCTTTATTATATAGGTTGACTTCGCATATTGGCTGATATGTGGAAACACAACTAATAGGCAAGAGAAAAGGCCACAACAGCAAGCAGGAGTGGTCCAGGCCAGTAATGAGGTGGTCTAGACAGGTAATGAGGGAGGGAAAATAGTGAGCATGGTTCAGTTCTATGCCACGTTTTGAGACAACAGGATCTTGGTTTTCTGAGTGAGCTTTTGATCACCATGCCCATGCGACCTTCCTGAAGTTTTCTATTGCAGCCTCTGACATCTATGGGCCACTGTTCAGATAAAAATGCACACATCACCCTAGAACAAGCCACCAATTTTAGTCACATTTAAGTCTAAACCCCAACTTATAAAGTTAAAAGTATCCCCCGAAGGAATGTAGTCTGAAAATACATTTCTCTGCCTACAGCACAGAAAATGTGTTCAATGATTGCAGAGCAGTTTAGCTCCTTAAATCCTCAGTAGTTGCAACCTTGACCTCCTATTTTGGTCTCATTTATATTGTATAACTAACTGCTACCTTGCCCGTGGCCAGAGTTAGAACCACAGAACACCAGGACTGTTAGTTTGATCCTGGAGCTCAAGAGGTGTGGGCATTTATGGGTGACTATCTCTGTTCTACTCCAGGTGACTAGTCGCAGCCAGCCAGGTAATTCCACATCCCTTGCTCATGGTTGACTCTGAAATGTGCCATGTGACCCATCTGGCTAATAGAATTCTAGAAGACAGTCTGCTGGGTATTTCTACTAAAGGATTCATTATCCCTAGGAAAGAAACACAGAAAGTCTACCTTCTTCCTTTGGATGTTCTCAGGTCTGGAGGAGAAGCCTGCAAATCCAGCAGCCATCTTTGAATGTAATCACTCATAAAGTGAAGCCGATGCTGGTAATGACAGAGTAAAAAAAAAAAAAAAAAAAAAACGGAAAGAATTTGAGTTCTTGGTGATAGTATTAAGGCACTGATCAAAAATGCCTAGAACTTGTCATATTGCTAGACTTCTAGTTTTGTGAGATAACAAATTTCCTTTTTATTCAGGCCAGTTTGTGTTGTAGTTTTCTATTTCATTCAGACAAGTTTGTTCTGTCATGTATGTTGAGTTTTATGTTGTTTCTAATTCAATAGATATTTACTGAGGATCCACTTTGTGCAATGCACTGTTCCAGGTGCTGGTGATATAGAGGTGAATAAGACAATACCTGCCTATCCTCATCACAATAATTGTCTGATTGGGGGATGACAGAAGAATGTTGAAATAAATGGGTTAGCTTAGGTAATACCAAATACCATGAAGGTGCTAAAGAATTACTAGGAGCATGAAGGAAAAGAGAAAAGTTTTTTAAAACTATTTATTTGAAGTAGCCCAGCCAGTGTGGCTCAGTTTATTGAGTACCATCCCATGCACCAGGAGGTCACCAGTTCAATTCTTGGTCAAGTCACATGCAAAGGTTGCTGGCTTAATCCCCAGTAGGGGGCATTCAGGAGGCAACCAATGTTTCTAATCTCTCTCTCTCTCTTTTCCTCTCTCTGAAATCAATTTTTAAAAACCATAAAAACAAAACAAAACAACAAAAGGCTATCTATATATATAAAAGCCTAAGTGACCATTACAACCAAACAACCAGAACAACTGGTCTACCAGTTGTTATGATATGCACTGACCACAGGGGGCAGATGCTCAATGCAGGAGCTGCCCCCTGGTGGTCAGTGTGCTCCCACAGCCAACTTCCTATGGCTGGCCAGCGGCATTGGTATCCAGTATCTGTTCCTTCTGTGCCTGGCCCGGCGACCATCACTTCCTCTCCTGACCCTGCCCCTGGCTGAGATGGGGAGCCAGGGGTGGGTGGCAGCGGATGCAGCCCCTTTCCCAAGGGAGCCGAGGGCCGCTCCCTCCTTGGGGCTGATAGTCAACCTCCCAAACCCTGTCCCTCCCCCCAGCCGGCATGCTCCAATCAGCCGGCCTTGATTGGCCCTGATTGCCGGCTAAGCCTAGGGACCACACCCATGCACAAATTTGTGCACCGGGCCTCTAATTTGATATAAAAGGAAATGGGCCAAGTATAGGGCACATAACTCAGTGTTTGTAATAGCAAAACTACTTATAGTTGCTACAAATTACCTGGATGTCCATCTATAATAGCCTAATGCAATTAATTTTTATACATTTACTAGTATGTGATGGAATAGTATATTGACAATAAAAATACAAGAATATAAGATTACATTGCTTTTATGATGCTATCCCAAGATAAATTATTAACAAAAAATAAAAGCTGATTGTAGAATAGTGTTAGTGTTATCCCAATTCTGGGAATTAGAAAAAGCATAGATGGATATAGACATAGGTAGAGATCATTTCTGGATGGATATGTAAGAAAGTTTACCAGTGTCCTTTAGGAGAGAGAAATAGAAGAGACTTTTATCTTTCACTTTGTTCCTTTCTGTACATTTTTATAATTTATTTTGCCATATACATTTTTAATGTATAAAAGAAATATCTTGAAAAATGTTTTAATATCTAGATTTTCATCTAAGGCAAATCTGAGTCCAAGAATAATTAATGGAAATAAATATCACTGCTTAAGAGGAGTGGCTTTTAACATGCATGACATCAGAGGAGAAGAACCTGACTTTAATTAGGAACCCAGCAAAAAAAAATGGGGCCATCTGTTCTATCTGGTGTCACCTGGCATACACTCCTACCACCATTGGGGTTAAAGCTGCAGGAAAAGATTCTACCACCAGAAGGTCTGCAACCACCATGAGCAACCTTGTGCGGGACCAGCTGCCAGAATTATCCACAAGATAATTTCAGGGCAGCGATGATGGGAGAGGATGATAAAATAAAAAACACTCGAGGATGCCAGAAGAGGCTAAAACCCTGACAGAGGAAGGGCCTGAGAAAGGGGTCCCATGACAAGGAACCCCTGGAGATGTGGAGGTTGATGAGAGGTTGTCAGGTTATGTCCAGGTGTACTTACATGACCTTCCAGGGGATTTTATTCCCCAGGTCCTTAGATCTGAGCCAGGCCAAGAACCCACGTTGATTTCACTTAAGCTCTGGCCACCCTCTTCACTGAACATGTGTTTTGAAAAATCGTCATCTGCTGCGTGTCATACCCATATCTGTAACACCATCAGCAGGTCTCCGAAGGAAGCTGACTCCAAGCCAACTTCAAGAGGAGGATGGGTTGGACCATCCACTACAATAGTTATGAAGATTAGTGCCAGGGCACTTTTCTGGATGGTTGACTTCTTTTTCTTTTCAGTTCTGTCTTCTTGTCTTATCAATAACCATCACCTATTTGGTGACTAGCGAGCCGATTTTCTGATAAATAGCACATGGAGGGAGAAATGATAGATCAGGATGAGGAAAATAGGTTTTTGTTCATCCATGGAAGCTTCTACACATTCAACGTCAAGCTCTGTAAGTGCCTATATTTCAATGTGTCAGAGGCAGTCACTTAATGATAACCAGAATTGCTATAAACCTTGAGACTTTTTACTGTTTCATACATTAACTCTTTGGGTTCAACCAGGTCCTTTAGCCTCTTTCTAATTTTGTTTCTCTGTCCCTAACATGGGATATTATGCAGGGGTGGCACTCCATGGAAGAGGAAGGGATGCACAGTGGTTCCCATTAAAGTTTGTTTTGCAAATCCTAATCTTTAAAATGTTTTCTCTAACTCAAAGCAAGCAAGGTTGTGACAGGTGTGGCTTTCCTGTGCCCGTGGCCAGCCTCACTAACCCAACACAATGGTACTTTCTTCAAATGCTTCTAGATGAGGTCTCAGAGCTTCAGGCAACTACTGTACATTAGAACTGACAAGTGAGCTAGACTCTGCTATCCCTGCAGCTGCTCTAACCAGGCTTTTTCTTTGAATCCTACCCATGGTTTGGTCCCAGAGGTGTCAATTTCCCTTGCATTTGTGCAGTGTGATGTGTATGTGTGTAGTGTAGTATTCATGCTATTAGCTATGGATGATGGCTGAGGAGCTTGTAATTTGCAGATAATACATCCTTATGCTGGAAAGGAAGCTAAACTTGCTCATGTATCATCCTCTGTCATTGAAGAGAATGTCTGGAAATTTACGGGTTACTCATTAAATTATTTCCTGGAGACTTTCTGAAGAGTTTAAAAATAACCCAATACAGGGGGAAGGAATTTTAACTGTCTTTTCTATCCACTCCTTTCAAGGGAAGAGGGGGGAGAATGACTCACATAATTGGTCAGAGATCGAGAATTAATTGTGCCGTGAATATTAGTGGTTGGGGCCATTGCATTAAAAGGCCTTACCCCAAGTTCTGCTCGTCTCTCCATGCCTTCCTTCCACTACGCACAGTTTGGTAAGTCAAATCAGGACTTGTCCTTGGTAGGACTTGTCAGCTGCCTCTCTCCTCTTCTTAAACTTCAGGAAACACTCAGATGCTGAGTCAGGGTTCTCCCTGGAGCCCTAGCTTCACTCTGTGTGCATGCCGAGTCATGCTGGACATTGCCCTGGGTTAGCGTCTCATTTGCTTCAATTCTTTACAAGTAACAAAAATGTTTTAAGCAACTACTACGTGCAAGCATCAAGGTAGAGGGAGCACATATAGCAGTGTACAACACAAAGAAAAATAGATTTTACATCCTAGTCAATTAGTAAGAAAAACCTAGAGTTTGCCGGAAGGTGATAAGTACTTTGGAAAACAATAAGGCAGGAAAGTGGGACACGGGATGCCAAAGGAAGAGTGTGAAGGAGATGTGTTCTGATTTCAAGTGAAATGGTCACTGAGGAGGTGACAGTGGAACAGCACCCAAAGAAATGAGGATGATTGTTTTGGGAGAAGAGCATTACAGGTATGGAAAGATCAAAGGCAAAAAGCAGGGGGTATGCCTGGGTGTGTGAGGAGCAGCAAGGAGGCCAAGTGACTGGAACAGAGTGAGCAAAGGAAAGAGTGATAGGAGGTAAGGTCGGAGCTATAAGATGGATGGGGGGACCACATTGTGTGGGGCCTTGTAGGTCATTGTGATAATTTTGGATTTTATTCAGGATGAGAGAGAATAAATAGGAGCTGTCTTAGTTTCCTGTTGTTAAAACGGACCACAAACTTAACAGCTTAAAACAATACAAATTTATTCTTTTATAGTTCTGGAAGTCAGAAGTCCAAAATCAGTTTCTCTGGACTGAGGTCAAGGTGTTCGCAGACGTGGTTCCTTTTGGGGGCTGTGAGGAAAGAATCTATTTCCTTGCCTTTTTCAGGGTGTAGTGGCCCCTTTGTCCATCTTCAAGCAAAACCCACCACTCCAATCTCTGCCTCTGTTGTCACATCACCTTCTTCTCTGGCTCTGATCGTCCCAGTATCCTTTAATAAAGATCATTGTAACTACATCAGACCCACCTAGGGAGTCTCTTTGTCTTAAGATCCTTAACCATACCTGTAACATCTCTTTCGCTATATAAGGTAACATGGAGGCCCCTATTCAGCATACCCTAAAGACCCTGATTTGACTCAGGTTTCTAAAGGGTTCTTTAGAATAGACTTTTGGATGGGCAAGGACAGAAACAAGGAAACCAGTTAGATGGATCTTGCAATACCTCAGGGAAAAGATGATGAGGGCTCAGGGTGGTGGCAGCAGGGTTGTTAAGTCATACCTTGGACATGTTTTGAAGACAAAACCAACATGATTTGCTGATATGGGTCATGAGAAAAATAGAAGAGAAACTGATCCCTCCAAGTTTTTGTCCGAGCAATTAGAAGGATAGATATGCTTCTTCCCAAAGTGGGAAAGCAGATTTAGAGGAAAGATAATGAGTTTGGTTTTATACATATTACATTTGAAATATGTATTGAAGATTCAAATTGGGATGTCAACATTTGAATTAAATTTTAGGACTTTAACCTAAACAGGTGAATCAAAATAGCCTTTACCAGAATTGTGCACTGAGTGTTATTACACATTGTACTTTAAATACCCTTTAGCTATTATGCTTTGCATATAATTCATATACTCCCAAAACTGAGAGCAGGAGAACATGGAAGGTGGACAATAGCAGGAAAAGACTCATATACTCCCAAAACTCTGGTTGTAATATCATCAAAATAGCATGGAAAAGACCAAAAATCCCATTTAACTCTAAACACTGTGTTTTTCAAATGTAGTTGCAATTTTCAAGGAGAGAGAAAGGACAGCTGCAGGATAGCAGACATCTAGCTCACTTGTGTGCAATGAGTATATGTGGTGGGGTTCGGTGGGGTTTTGTTAAGAATCCATTGAGCACTTACTATGGGCAGGTATGATATCACTTTATTCTCACAACACCCTAAGAAGTGGGAGGAAAGTACTATTTCTAGTCTCCTGGTGCAGATGAGAAAAGTGAAGCCCTAAGAAATTAGATAACTTTCCCAGATCACATAGCCCATCAAGGCAGAGCTGAGATATTAAGCTGGATTGTTTGCCTGACTCCCACATTTATTCTGGAACTTGACGTTCTGTGATGGGATGGGAACATGGACTGATTGATGAGTGGCTGGGTGTGTGAAAGGGGATCTGGTTCTATTGATAATGTCTGGATTATGTAGATTGAGTTCGAAAGCCAGGCTGACAGGGTTCAATCAAATGTGGATTCTGCCACTTGCCAGTGATGTGACCCTGATCCTGCTCTCTCATCTCTCTGAGGCTCACTGTTCTCTGAAAGTGGGGATCAAATAGCATGTACACCACAGAGTGACTGTGATGGTTAAAAAGGTAACACATGGAAGTCTTATTCACCATGGCCTACAATACAACATCTCAGCATGGTCTGCCATCTGCTTCCCTCTCCAACCTCTGTCTGTACCACTCTCTCCCTTTGTACCTCTTGCTTCAGAGATGCTGGCTTCTTCTTGCTCCACAAATAAGTCTGCTTCATTTGGGATGCTTACCTTGAGATTCATGTCTGCTAAGAAAACTGCCCCCACAAACTGTGACAGGGCAAGGTTTCTGGTTGGTTGGTTTTTTTAAAGTCAGTTTAAATGTGTCTCCCATAGAGAAGTTTTCCCTTACGTGTAATGGAAAGCAGTTCGTTATCTCTGGGTCACCATCATATTACTCTGTTTTATTTACCATTTCATAGTAGGTATTACTCCTTGGAGATGTATTATTTATTTGTTTACTTGATCCCTCCAAATGGATTTAAGGTGCATGAGATCACCTGTTCACTACAATAGCCTGAGCTCTTAGATGAGTACCTGAAGTACACAAGGAACTCAATGGGTAGTTGTAGGAAGGAAGAAAGAAAGGGAGAGAGAAATAAAAGAAATTAAAGAACTTAGCATATCACCTGTTACATAGAAATACTAAAAACATACTACTATTATTATCAACAAACAGTTATTAAATACCTACTCTAAGCCAGGCATTGTGCGGAGCTAGATTTATCAGCTTTACAGCGGAGTATGTCCACATAGTCCTCTAACCCACTGTTGTGTATGGACTGGAAATGTTGCAGGGGACACAATGAGAATCTCTGACTCTTAGGGCTCTTTGAATTCTCGACTCACAACCACATTTTCAATATATTTAGAAAATTCTAATTTGACTGGCACCCGTCCCAAGCACACAACTCATTCTCCAAGTCCACACCAGACAGAGTGACCGAGCAGATGGACTCTGCATTGCACCCGGGAGTCCAGCCAACTCTGACGGTGCCAGTCGCATTGGAGAATCGCACAGAAACGGGGTAGGATTTGCAAATTTCCAAAGGGGGGGTGAGGTCCTAAGTCCCACTTCCAATTTTGAATCACACAGATTATGGGTTTTAAATGGGCCTCTTCATTATTTCACTTCACTGAATGTTTGCTCCTTTTACATTTGGGATGATGAGACATACCGGGCCCCTCTGCCAGCCTCATTGCCATAACTATTTGCCTGGCAGAGGACGGCTGCTTTTAGGGACATATACAGCTTCTCTAGAGAGTTCACACATACACATTCCTCTTCTGCAGGCTGGTGGGCATTGGTGAGGGAGCAACGGGAAAGGTCTGTGTATCCAGAGAACTTTTCGGATTTCTTATTCCTTCACCACCTTGAATCAGCAACTTAGCAGAAATGTCCTTCAACTGAGACTGAAACAGAGTCATTCCCAGAGTGGAACCACGATCTGTGTTGGCAGTTCTGAGTCCTCTCTGAGCATCTGCAATGAGGTTTTCAAGAGGGAAGCACCGGTAACTTGCTCTTCCTTAAAGACACCCATTCTAACCAGAGTTGGAGCCAGTCAGTCTAGAAGTCAGGCCCTACCGTCCTCCCTGTTTTGTCAAAGTAAGTGTCCATAATTCAGTTCAAAGATTTAGAGAAGATTTACTGTGTGCAAGGTCCCAGGTGTTGATGTTACCATGGAAAACAAGTCATTTCTCTCGTGGAGCTCAGAGTCCAGTGGAAAATAAAGTCAAGGAAATGGCCCAGGTGGCGTGGCTCGGTGGTTGAGCATCGACCTATGAACCAGGAGATCATGGTTTAATTCCTGGTTGGGGCACATGCCCGATTTGTGGGTTCGATCCCCATTGTGGGGCGTGCAGGAGACAGCTGACGTTTCTATCTCTCTCTCCCTCTCCCTGTCTCTCTGAAATCAATAAAAATATATTTTTAAAAACCAAGTAAATGATTTAGTACAAGTCAATGTAATGAGAGGTAGGCTGTCTAGGCTACTTTTTGGAACCCAGAGATGTTTACCTAGTTTAGACTTAGGTAGACAGAAAAACCTGTCCACGGAAGAAGTATCTCAATCTGAATCCTGAATAATAGGATGTATTTGAAAGAATCCTGAACCAGAAGTCTGTGGATCTGGGATCCAGGTCCCAGTTTTTGAGTTTTAGCTTTGTAAACATGAGCAAGACATTTAAAATCAAAGAACATCAGCCTCTTAATCTTGGAAATGGGGATAATAATCCATCTCACAGAATCAGGTAGTAAATATGTGCAAGTGACTGGTAAATTCTAAAGCATTCTACAAGGTGAGAGGCAAGGTACCTTGTAAGGCCATTGCTGTCAGTTCCCCAGGATCCCAGCCTGTGTGAGCTTGGATTGGGGCCAGAAAGTTTGGCTTCCCCTCTTCCCAGCATCATTCATCTTTGACAGCGCTGGAGTTATTTTGCAACCAAGCTCCACAAATGGAAACCCACACTTATTTCCAGCTTGACTCTGCTGATTGTTATCTTTCAACACACCCTACTCTCTGACCTCTAAGGTCTTTTCCTACTCTGCATACTTTCCTAGGAGGCCAAAGAGCATGAACCATGACTATTTGCCAGCATGATTTGTGATTTGTAAGTAGATTTGAAGATAAAATGTTAATATTTCAAGCATCAAGGTTGAGTAGTTTTCAAACTAAAACATAGCTCTTTTCCAAAGCAAACGTGAGGAATAAGCCTTTCCAAGGCATTGCAGCAAGATTTATTTTTCACATCCCGTCTTTCACAAAGCACAGCCGCACTCAGCTCATAGGGCAGCCCCTTTCACCTACCATCGCTGGAGGCAGCCGAGTTAAAATCTCCCCGCCTGAATAGAAATACACTTTCCCCATAATGAATAAAACAGTGACCAATGTGTTCACATCCACGTGGCATATCTGGAATCACAAATGAGATAGAAAACCAAACTTTAGAAATCTTAGGCCCAATGCCCAGAAAATAGTGTCAATTCCTTAGATATATTTGAACAAAAGAAAACCCTCTTATCCACGATTTCGCTTTCCACAGTTTCAGTTACTCATAGTCAACCATGATCCAAAACTATTAAACAGAAAATTCCAGAAATAATTCAGAAGTTTTGAACTGTGTGTCCTTCTAAGTGACACGATGAAATCTCGCACCATCCTGCTCCGTCCCTTCTGGGACATGAACCAACCCTTGGTCCAGGTTGTTAGTAGCCATGTAGGTTACCAGATCAACTGTCGTGGTATCTCCGAGCTTATGTCCAAGTCACCTTTATTTTTCTTAATAATGTCACATTCACATAATTTTATTACAGTATATTGCTATAATTATTTTATTTCATTGCTACTGTTGTTAATCTCTTACTGTGCCTAATTTACAAATTAAACTTTATCATAGGCATGTATGTATAGAAAAAATTGGTACTATCTGTGGTTTCAGGCATCTACTTGGGGTCTTTGAATGAATCCCAAACAGATTAGAGGAGACAACTATATTTTCACATTTTTAATGTAAAAACTGGTTTTCTGGTTAACTAGCTGATGACTCCTGGTACCCTAGCTGGACTCGTCCTGACTGTATGTTTTAGGAGGTTCCTGGAGACAAATGCCTTCATAAAAGGAATTCTGTGTCTGATTCTAGATTGTTTAATAGGCCAATGGAAATATAATCTGGAGTGGACAAGCTTCCTAATCTTCACATCACACAGCTTGCAACCCCGATGTAGTGAGGCAGAAGCATTCAAAGGATGAATGTGAAAAATTAAGATTAAAGAGAGCATAAATCATTCTGTTTTCAAAAACTCACGTCTAGGTGACTGGCGCCAAAAGCCTCGTAGAGGAGCAGCTGCCTGAGAGGAGCATTGTATTTTATGTATTCAAATGCATTAATCTCGGAAAAATTAACAAGCAGGCAGGGAGGCTGGGGGT
Organism: Corynorhinus townsendii; assembly: GCA_026230045.1. Classification (NCBI taxonomy): domain Eukaryota; kingdom Metazoa; phylum Chordata; class Mammalia; order Chiroptera; family Vespertilionidae; genus Corynorhinus; species Corynorhinus townsendii. The sequence continues at coordinate 158,870,064 of JAPDVU010000006.1, read as the reverse complement.
TTCTTATCTGTGGAAGTCCAGACTTTCAGAATGTCCTCCTCCTCTTTACGTCCCTGCATCAGCTGTTTTGCTGTAGGCTGCCAGGATGCCAAGCTGTAAATGATCATTACAAGTTAAACAGGCTGTTTTGGCTAAAGAGAAAACCCAAAGGAAAGATAATAGTGGGGTGTGGGGGTGGGAGGGTTCTACTATAGGCTGTACAGGAAAAGAGGCGTCTGTGAAGGGCATGATTCTAGGTGGGGGACATTGACGAAAGACAGCTTAATGTTTAGCCCATCTTCGATTTTGAGAGGAAGATGAATACTTAACACAGAGGGAGAAGAAAGAATAGCAGAGAAGTAGCAAAGCATGATGGGAAAAGCAGGTCTTTGAACAAAGACACCTGCTCTGGCACTATAGAAGGTATTTTCATGGGACCCAATTGACCCATATTAGAAATGAAGACGTTGGACCAAATGATCTCCCGGGTCCCTGGAAAGAAAGCTGTGATGGGCAAGGAGTTCAGAAAACTGTGTGGGGAGCTTTGGACCTATCAGCTCCATGATTAGCATTTTCACTTAGGCCCACTTTCCTCTTTGGCAATCTCAGGACATTTGGCTGTTGGTTAGGTAGACGGGTTAATTCGCAGGCCTTTGGATCTGAAAAACGAGGTGTCACTTTCTCATCTGTGATTGCATTTATATATTTTGGCTTGTGATATATAAAAGACTGTGGAAAATAAACTCTCCAAGCTGTGCTACAGAACCTTAGACACTGCATCTCCTCTGCAGGTAAAGTTTCTTAAAGGGTTTGTCATACAGATATACCATGAATACCAACCATAACAATGTGATGTGACTTGAGCACTTCAAATGGGCCATATTTCTACTTGAGAGGGAGTACAACTAGGCTCAGACCTTTGGACATGTGGGCATAATACAGAGCCTGTGGTTGGCATGGGGCTGCCTCTGTCTCAGTCGCACATCTATTCAATAAATACCTATTGAACATCAGTTGTGTACCAGGCATTGTGCTAGGCACTGGGGAAGCAGTAGTAAGACAAACTTGGTCCTTACCCCAGTGAAAATTACAGTTTAGAGGATTCTGTGACAGTTTCATAGGAGAGAACCTAGAGCTGAATGTCAGAGAAGACCTCCCTTAAAGATAGCAGTTGAGAATTACATATAGCTGTCTTGTCTTTCCTATACCTTCTGGTTGTTTTACATAGCCCCCCTATGAGAAAATTTTCCACTTCCTACCCCAGGAAGTGGACAAGGTGGATATTAAACAATGTTCTGACACACACAATTTATCAGGGTCCTCTTTAAGTGGGGCCATCATAAGTGAACCCAAGATGAATCTAATCTAAGAAGGGAACAGTATTCTTCATGCTCTCTGTTCTGAATACATGAATATAGTCTATGATCCCATTGGCTTTAGTTATAATATAATAATCATGATGATTGTAATGATGGTGGTGAGAAATAAAAACAATGAGAATGCCAAGACTTTGAATGCCTGAACTAAAGTCTGTATTCCATCTCTATCTTAGTTTGGGTTCCCCCGAGAACAGTGATAGGTTGGGGCAGATACAAGGCCGAGGTCGCCTGAATATGCAGTATACTCTTTACATGTAGTTTCTTCTACTAAGAAACCCTTTCCCCTTCTTTATATTTCTCTTTTGTCCACTCCCCAGCTGGCAGTGCCTCTGAAATTTTCCAGTCCTAGCCTAGATACCACTTCTTCCAGGAAGCCTTCCTCAACTCCCCGACCTGATTGGCTTGCGATCTTATGTGTTTTCACAGCTTCTTGCCTTTGCTTCATCTTGCTATATTTGAATTGCCTATTGTTTATTTGGATTTGTGGGACCTGAGTTCAAATTGGGCATAGAGGACAAATAAATGAATGAGTGTATGAATGAACATATGATGTTGCCTGCTTTGCTCTGGGCCAACCAGGCATGATCTTCCCGATGACTGTTTTTTAAAAAAAAAAAAAAAAAAAAACACAAAAAACCAACAACAACAACACAGATCGCCCTCCAGCATAAATGTTTTTTATTCCCAATGAATATTGTTCTGTTAGTCCTACTCTGATTTCCTCCATTTCGTGAAATCTGACTTATTTTGATTACTGGAACATAATAAACACGTGGTGTTTAAGACTGTTTGGTGGATGCAAGGGGAGACAATCCCACAATAATCCCAGTGAATCCCTCCAAACCACTTCTGGGGTGGTCTGTGTCCAAGGCACTACTCAGATCTCAGGGTCCCACTGAAGCATCCATCTTATATAAAAACTACTGTTTGAAATTTTAACCCTGCTATTTGGCTTCTGTAAATGCTTGCTTGCTTAAATAATAAGGAAAATAAGACTACTCCCACTTCAGAGAGGCCATTAAACCTTCCCCGAAGTTATCAGTGCTGGCACCAGGCCAAGCCTTGGGTTGAGGTCACAAGGCCCCAGCACATAGGGGCTCTTTAAGAACTTGGAAAGGAGGCCGAAAACATCCCATATTTGGGAGATAAAGAAGGTAAAAACATATAAATAGGGAAAATTCCTCCATGTTGGGGCCCAGAATTTGAGAGACGTTTTCCTCTGGACCCGTGCGTAATAAATGTAACTCCATCACTCTAAGTATTGTTTGGTTCTTCTCTGGTTTTCTGTAACACCACAGGACAGATGTCCTCGAGATGATGCTATTGATGATGCGCTAATAAAATTCTCAGAATAATCCTCACGCAGCTCAGTAAAACAAAAGCCAGAGCCTAGGAATCAGTAGAATAAGAGAGAATGTAGCATTCGTGTCTGAGAGATATAAGACTGTTAAACCCCAGGTCTGTCCTTTATCAGCTGCAGGTCCTCGTACAGGTCTCATTCTCGGAGCCTCATTCTCCTCATCTGCCAAATGGGGTAGTATTTACTTCTCTTGTAACCACACTTGGGACTTAATATATCCTGATCTTAAAAGCTATATGGTAGCATATAGACCAGAGAATATCCCATTTTAAATAGGCAGGGAAAAATAAGGGCAGTAGGTTGCTACTTTTAAGAAGCAAATGGCTTTTCTAAAAAGATTCTTATGCATCAGGCCCGTTAAAATAAAGATCAGTGGGCCTGAGCCCCCAGTTTCCAAGACAGCAGGTACGGAGTGGCCAGGACAGCACTGGGCCCTGGAGGTGTGGGAAGGAGCTCACTGGTCTCTATCTTCACAGACGCGACAATTTAAAGGACGAGGTGGACATTAAACAATGCTCTGACACATGGAGTTTTAAGAAGACAATACCACATGCAGATGCCTCCCAGAATATCATTAAACGCTTTATTGGTTCTCCAACTTCGGTGCACGTAGACATGATCTGGGGTGCTGGGTGGGTGTTAAGATGCAAATCTCACACTTCAGAGAGGTCAGTAGGTCTGGGGTGGTGCCAGGAACCTGAATTTTACACAAGCTCCCCAAGTCACCCTAAAGTACATGGTCTTTACCCCACACTGCAGAAACACTGCTTTATTAAAGGGCATCATTTCTTGCTGATGCATTTTTGTTTATTTTTTAATTTTTATTGTTGAAAGTATTACATATGTCTCCTTTTTTTTCTCCATTGACCTCTCCCTGGCCACTCCCACCCCCCAGCACATGTCCTCATGCCCCTATTGTCTGTGTCCATTGGTTATGCTTATATGCATGCATACAAGTCCTTTGGTTGATCTCTTACCCCCGCCCCGCCTCTCCCTGCCTTCCCTCTAAAGTTTGACAGACTGCTTGATGGTTCGTTTTTAATGCAGTCTCTTACGTTAGGATAGACCAGATTGTATTTCCTTCCCTTTTGATAAAGGAATTACTCAAAGTTACATTTCTATGCTTCAGTCTCTCCCTCTGGTATTTCAACCGCCTTCTGGGAGCTGTTTTAATTAATTCACGCAGAGAATACCTGCTCAGGTGTGCCTTGCCTTTATGAGGAAAACAATGATTAAAAACCAAAACCTCACTACTTCTGGTACAAGACTCACATCTGTTTGTTTGAAGGCATAGATAATATTTGTAAAATGGGAGAGAACGTGAGAGTGTATGGTAGACTGTATTCTAAATTTAAGCACCTTCTGATAATCCTGATGTGTATAGGCAATGCAAATAGGTCTCATCTCACATAACCATTCCAATTACTGAAGGGGTCACTGTGTGGACCTATGTGAGCGAGCAATCCTAAATTACTTCTGGGTTCAGTGGCACAAATGCATAGCAGGCTTTAGTCTCAGTGCCTTCAGGACCAGGGTGCACATGAACAACAGAACATAGCTACAGCAGAGACAGTTTTAGAAGGAAGCCAGTACAGACGTAAATCATCATAAACCCAATTGGCCCGAGGCCTCTGAGAGACTTAGGAGCAAATAGTCCACACTCCAGGAAGCAAGTGGAATGCTCTGTTAATGGCCCTTCCCTGTCATGAGGCTTTGTCCCCTCTCAGGAACGTGAGACAGGAGCACAAGGGTACAATTTCACTGTCAGATTACCTTGACAAGACATTAGCCCAACATGTAACAGAAGACAAGAAACCTCCAACTTTTAATAAAAATTAACTGGAAACCACACCACATAGCAAATGGAGGACTCTGCCCAAGAGGAAAACATAATATATCAGAGAGAGATAAAGTAATTGGGCTGCTATCAGATCCGAATGCCCTGTGTTGCTAACCTATATTATGAAAGTTGAAAAATAGGTGTTAGATTGCAATCTAAAAAGAGATCCCGAGTGGCATTCACAGTGAGTCGTGGCCCATCGTCTTTTATTAATATAGCCACGTGTAAGTCTCCACAATTGGGTCATCCTTCAAGTCAAAAGTGACCCACCAATTGCTCCATTATGCCTTTTCTTAGCATTCACTCACAAATATTTGTGAACCATAACACATGCAGAGCACAGAGTGAAAGACTGTGGGAGGACACAAAATTCAATCACAGGCGGGCACCCTCTCCATTAGGGGAGACAAGGTTCATGTGAATCATATCATCTCACCATATTGTAGAATCAACTGTCTGTATCCTCACTGACAGCTCCCACAGTAAGGTGATGATCAGGGCTGGGGGCAATCAGAGCAGGCTTCCTGTAGGAAGCAGAAGAAAATCATGTAATGAGTTATAAGGGACAGAGTAATTGCAGTTAGTTGAGGAGAAAGCAAGAGTTCACTCTCCGCAGAAGATCCAAAAGCCACATTTTTAATTATGTAAGTCTTTTCTTGGTGAAAGCACCTGAAATTATAGAAAAATGGTCCATCCTTAATTATCAAGTAAATGAAAAAATAAAGCAATAATCTCCACTGATTAAATTGGCCATATAAAATAATTATCAACAGAGTTGGCAAATCCTCCTCTGAGGTTATGTGTGAAATGCTTCAACTTTTCTTGAGGGAAAACTGGCAATGTCCTTTACACTTGTCATACCCTTTAGGTTAAAAATGTCATGTCAATGGAATGATATCCACATTGCTAAATATAAGAAACTTCATTGCAGAACTTTTGCAAAATGAAAAAATTACAAAAACCTCTAGCTATAATAATAAAAGCGTAATATGCAAATCAACCGAATGACCATCTGGACTACCACACTATGACACGCACTGGCACCAGGCCAGCCAAGTGGATGCGATGTGATTGGTCAGGGGGCCCCGCCATTGCCCAGAGGGAGGCCCAGGCCACCTTCTGTGGGGCGATTGATGTGGGGGCTCTATGATGAGTGCCCCGCAGAGGGAGGCCCAGGCCACCCTCTGCACAGTGATCGATTGAGGAGCCCCAGCTAGGTGGGGTGATCAATCTGGGGGCCCCGTGATCAATCGCCCCACAGAGGGAGGCCCAGGCCCCAGCCAGAGATGCTATGGCGGTTGTGTAGGCTGGCCAGCAATCACCCTGCAGAGGGAGGCCCAGACCAGCCAAGCAATTGCTCCCCATGACTGTCACCTGCAGAGGGAGGCAACTGGTGGTGGGGGGGAAGCGCCACACAGATGGCAAGCAGGGGCAGTGGTGAGGGCAGGGCCAGCTGCCAGCAGCTGGGATAAGGAAAGTCCCAATAGGCCCTGATCACCAGCCAGGCCTAGGAAACCTACCCAAGGGGTCGTGGATTGCGAGAGGTCACAGGCCGGTCTGAGAGATACCCCTCCCTCTAATATCTAATAATTTGGAATTAGTGAAATTATAGTGTATCCATAAGATCATGATAATGGGGAGACTAATAAACTGGAAATTTTTCATAACAACTGAAAAAGAATATGATCCAATTTTGGTTTTGAAAATACTTTATATATATTAAAAAGCATCTAAAATTCTAGAAATATGTTAATAAAAATAGAAATCAAAGATTGTTCTCTCTGAATGGTAAAGTGTGAATTTAATTGTATTTTTTACTTATCTGTCATTTTCATATTTTCTTTAATGAACATGTATTACTTCATAAACCAGAAAAACATAAAAGTGTTATTTTAATAACTAAGGAAAGAGATTATGTGAGTAAAGGTCAATGTTTTCCCATGCTCACAGTATAAAGGTCAGATTCCCTTACATGACTTGCCCCCCGCCCCCTCCCCCTACAGCTCTGGTCTTGTCTATCAGTACGTTCCCACCAATGTCTTTAGCATTAACCATACAGGCCTCCAGGTCTTTTTCCATTTGCCTTTTATCACAAAACCTTCATACAGTAGATTGTATTATCTTTGCAATTATTCATCCCCACCCCTTCCATGTAAGAGGATTATGTTCCTGCCAAAGCCATATACCTTGGCATGTCCCCACTGTTGAGAACCATACATCCCTGTCCCATTAACTTTGGACTTTGGCCTTGGTCTCTACTACTCAGGCCTCAGGGGCCCCTTCTTTTGGATTTGGAGACTGTTAAGAGTTCACTGTCATTAAAAGGGATGTAAGCAGACGCAACGAGGCTATATCCAAGCAGAAGCTTTCAGAGTCATGGCAAGCTTCCACCAATGCTCTTGACCTTTCTTTCTGCTACCAGAATGGCATGTCTCACATAGGGACTCAGTTTGAGCCTCCGAATGAGAAGCAGAGTCATAGCCCAAGCAGAGCTGTGGTCAACGACAGCCTACCTGTGACATAAGTGATTAATGAACCTTCATGGTGTAAGTGGCCAAGATTCAGAGGTCATTTGTTACTGCAGCAAAACTGACTAATACACATGGCACATGCTATTTCTTTATCTGGAATATTCTGACAAGCCACCCTCACTCCACAGGTTTAACTCCATCTCTTCATTCACATCCCAGCTCTGCTCTAACCCCTTGACCAGGTCAAGTTCCTCTTCACACACTTTCTCAGCACAGGTATTACTTCTTCTTAACACTTATCACAACTATAACGTCACAGTTTTTGTGTGTTTTTTTTTTTAAATCAGTCCCTGGTATGCCAATGGACTGTAGACTCCTTCAGAGCAGGGCTAGTTGCTGTCCATTCACCTACTGTACCCCCAGCACCTAGAAGAGCTGTTGGCACATTGTAAATCCTAGTTTAAAAAAAAAAGTTAAATGAATACATGAAGGAAAGCATGGATAAACTAATAAAGACCCTTGAACACAGAGCTGAGAAACATAAATCAAATGAAGCAAATATTTGGAAGACATTATTGGTCTCCAGGTGAGAAAACATGAGTCTTTTATAGTGCAAATAAATACATGGTAACCATGGTCAGGATCTCCTGAGTAAAAATATTTAAGCACTATCACTGTTCAATGTTATACACATTAGTGCCGGTATCCTATCAGCCTGGTATCAGTCCTGTAATATGAGTACTATTGTTATTGCAGAGGGAAGGTCAGCTCTTTGCCCAAAACCACAGGCTGTGAGCTGGTGGAGACAGGGCTTGAATCCAAATAGTCTGGTACCCACTTGTGTATTTATAACCTCTGGACTGTGCTGCCATTCATGTGATCTGAAAGTCATGAATATTGGGAAAGTTGTGGAACTGCACTGGCAAGGCAAGAAAAATTTTATGTTTAGGAGAAACCAAGATGGCGGCATAGGTAAACACCTAATCTGCTGCCTCGCACAACAATTTCAAAACTACAACTAAAACACAAAACGGACATCATCCAGAACCACAGGAAGGCTGGCTGAGTGGAAATTCTACAACTAGAAGGAAAGAGAAAAGCACACTGAGACTCAGAGGAGCTGCAGGAGGCAGAGGTACTGAGACACATGCATGGAGAGGACTGGCAACTGAGTGTGCGGCTGGCTTTCTCAAGCGAGAGGGAGACAAAGCTCCCGACTGCACTGAACTCCAGTTCCAGGCAAGACTCTGGGGACCCAGACTCATTTGGGGAGAAACTGGACTGTCTGGCAGCAGGCGAAACTCAAGGGCGGCTTTCTCTCAGAGGTGCTTGCAGCGATTACCATGGGACACTGAGACACAGTGACCTATTAGGTCAGGGCTGACGGGAAACCAATGCTGTCTGCTCTGCCCTGAGAATCCACCCCATTCAAGCTGAGCACAGAGGCTTTTGCCAGTCTTCTCCTATAAGGGTGTCTCCAGCACAGTTCTCCCAGCGTAGACATCGCTGATCCTCACAGCCAATTGGCCTGGAGGTCAATTCCTCCCAGTGATACCAACAACAATCAAGGCTTAACTACAATAAGACTGTGCACACAGCCCACAAAGGGGTGCACCAAGAGTTTCCACCTCAGGTAACTGGAGAGGCTGAGTCACTGGGACCTATAAGACACCTAGCACACAAAGCCACTCTATCAACTCAGGGAAGCAGCCAAAATGGAGACAAAGAAACAGATCACAAATGAAAGAAAGGGAGGAAAGCAAACGACTGGATATAGAGTTCAACACCATGGTTATAAGGTTTTTCAAGAATTTTCTAGAAAGGGCCGATAAATTTATCGAGACCCTCAAGGATATGAAAAAGGACCAACTAGAAATTAAGCATACACTGATTGAAATAAAAAATATCCAGAGATCTAACAGCAGACTAGAGGATCGCAAGAATCAAGTCAATGAATTGAAATACAAAGAAGCAAAAAACACTCAACTGAAAAAGCAAAAAGAAAAAAAGAATCCAAAAATATGAAGATAGTATAAGGAGCCTCTGGGACAACTTAAAGCATACAAACATCAGAATTATGGGGGTGCCAGAAGAAGAGAGAGCGCAAGATACTGAAAACCTATTTGAAGAAATAATGACCGAAAACTTCCCCCACCTGGTGAAAGAAATAGACTTACAAGTCCAGGAAGTGCACAGAACCCCAAACAAAAGGAATCCAAAGAGGACCACACCAAGACACATCATAATTAAAATGCCAAGAGCAAAAGACAAAGAGAGAATATTAAAAGCAGCAAGAGAAAAACAGTTAGTTACCTATAAGGGAGCACCCATACAACTGTCAGTGGATTTCTCAACAGAAACTATGCAAGCCAGATGGGAGTGGCAAGAAATATTCAAAGTGATGAATAGCAAGAGCCTACAACCAAGATTATTCTACCCAGCAAAGCTATCAGAATTGAAGGGCAGATAAAGAGTTTCACAGATAAGAAAAAGCTAAAGGAGTTCATCACCGTCAAACCAGTATTATATGAAATGCTGAAAGGTATTCTTTAAGAAGAGGAAGAAGAAGAAAAAAGTAAAAATAAAAATTATGAACAACAAATACATATCTATCAACAAGTGAATCTAAAATTCAAGTGAATAAAAAAATCTGATGAACAGAATAAACTGGTGAATATAATAGAATCAGGGGCATAGAAAGGGAATGGATGGACAATTCTCGGGGGAAAGGGTGTGGGGGGGCGGGAAGAGACTGGACAAAAATCCTACACCTATGGATGAGGACAGTTGGGGGGGGGGGGCGGGTAAGGGCAGAGAGTGGAGTGGGAACCGGGTAGAGGGGAGCTATGGGGGAAAAAAGAGGAACAATTGTAATAATCTGAACAATAAAGATTTATTAAATTTTTTTAAAAAAAGAAAAATTTATGTTTAATTTCCCTATCACAGTGGTCGGCAAACTCATTAGTCAACAGAGCCAAATATCAACAGTACAACAACTGAAATTTCTTTTGAGAGCCGAAAACTGACTTCTGTGCATGGGCCATGAAGTTTCAATCACACTGTACGTGCATGCCCACACGTGGTATTTTGTGGAAGAGCCACACTCAAGGGGCCAAAGAGCCGCATGTGGTTCGCGAGCCGCAGTTTGCCAACCACTGCCCTATCGGATCACTTGGGATCACCTGAGTTCCTAATAGGGTGGCGGCCTGCAGCTCCAAGAGAGCATTTCCCCTTGGGCAAACCAAGCACACATTTTCCCACATCACTTTCATTATTTGATTCCTATTCAGTACCTTCTGCCCCGTTCACTGGTAGAACAACGCCAATAACAACATCATCATCAACACCTTTGGGTCTTCTTCACACTTTTGCTGTGCCTATCACAAGTCCCTGCACATAATTAGGTGCTTAGTAAATGTGTTTTGAATCAAATGGGTCCTATAGTTCTTGCCTTATGATTAAGTCATTGACTTGGGCAGTCATGAGATCTAGTCAACTTTATGATAACTGGGGAGCAGGCTGAGAATCTCATTCTAAACTAAACTGGACTCAAGAAATAAGGAACCTGAACACAGGTTGCCTTAGCCATGGAGCAAGGAGAGGAACTGGTTGTGGGACCTTTGCTCCTGGCTTCTTCTCTGGCCACAGTGGTACTAAGAGAGAAAGCCTGGGGAGAGGCTGGCATGGGGAGAATTCACCTTGGGACAGAGGGTGTAGAAGTGGCAACAGTGTGAGACCTGAGTCTCCGGTGGGAGAAAGGTGGGACTCTAGGACTCACTGTCTTCTCTAATGTGATAAGAAAAGGTTCAGTGGCATCATTTCAAGGGCCCCTTAGAGCTGGACTATCTGTGAGGCTAACATTCTGCCCTCTTACAAAGTCTATTTGGGCAGTTAAAGAGGACGATATTGGAGTCAGCTGAGAGCGATTAGAAACGCCAGTAGAAAAACAATGGAGAAGAGCTGGTCTTCAGCTGAGTTTTAAAGGCACCAATGTCAGGCTGAGAATAGAGAGGACAGACCTCATCTAGGGCCATAGTCCTTGAACCACAGGTGCCAGGCCACCCACATCAAATCACCTCGGAAATTTTAAAAATACTGAGTCCTGAGTCTTTCTGGAATCTGGGAGTTTCATACAGAAATCTGCATTTTTAATACCCCAGATAATTCCTTTGAATCCTAAAATACGGAAATCTCTGACCTGGAGAGATAATGCTAACTTGCTAGGGAAGTAACGTCCCAAATGCTTCTATCTGGGACCTACGCCATTGTCTTATTTCAAGGATAATTTAACTCCTTATCTTAAGACCACTTGTGGGTTCAGTGGAACAGCCATCAACTGGGATGACTAAGTGCCCTTTGATAACAGACATGCCTGCCTGACCCAGCTTTCCTCGCTGATCTTCCAATCCCTCCCAGAGGAAGAAGCAGGCTCTCCTTTCAGCCTGTCTCTCACCTCCTACTGGGAATAAGGGTAGCTCCTCATCTGCTGTAAGAAAAGCTGGGCCCCTGAAGGAAGGGTGCAGTATAGTCAAGTGTGGCCTGGACTGAGGTCACCCCATGAAGCAGCTCAGCTGAATCTCCATCTCCTGACACTTGGCCTTCAAAATCCTACACTTTTTAGTTAATCGCCAGAAAATGGATACTCCATGTGCCCACAGCTGGGCCAAGTTCCCAAGTTCTGGCTCTAATTAACCCAGGAGCTCTCTCTCAGAATAAATTGGGGTGGAGTGGGGGGCAGGCCAACCACTCACCAGCTAACAGCACAGCAGCCTCTCTGGGGTTAGCTCAGGCTCCAGAGCTGGTTAGGCCAGCCCTGCCAGGCAGCCTCAGGAGGAAGAGGAGGAGGAGGAGGGTGGAGATGCAGAGCTTGGAGGAGGAGCCAGAAAGCCTTGGGCAGGGCGGGGCTAAGCAGGCTTGGAGAGGAGGAAATGGGGTGGAGGAATTGTGTGCAGGTCTGTGACATTGAAGGCTGGGCTTCTGAAAGAGGTTGGGGCTGCCTTCTCTGGTCAGAGATGAAAAGGAAGCTCTCACTGGCTGTCCCTCCCCTTTGATGGGATAATTGGAGGTGGTGGCAACCCAGCCTCCCTCCCTAGGGGCCCCATCAGAATAAAACCGCCTAAGGAGTGTTGACTACCCCAGGAGAGCTTCGGAGCCTGCACCCAGGAGGAGGAGGTAAGCACCCTGCTTGATGCTGGGATGGGAGGGTGCTCTTTTCTCCTGAGCTCTCCTTCCTGCTTGCTGGCCTGGGGCAGGGATGCTACTTCAAAGGGAGTCTCTGAGGTACCCTGGGTCCTGGGGCTACAGCTAGGTCCACCACCCGCCACAGGCTTCCGGAAACCTCATTCCTCTGTTTATTTGGGGAGCTCTTTGCTCATGATGGAGGGCCCTGTGCGTGCAGTTGACTGGCTTACAAGGGTAGCTATGGATGGTGATGGTGATCATTCCACGTGGCCGAGGCTTCTTCCATGCGCTGGTGAGCAGGCAGCCTCAGCCTTTGCTGCCTACAGCTTGGAATGAGTCACCTGTATGGAGGGCCCATAATATGTGAGCATTGGTCATTACCTGTACTATGTCAGGGTCTCTTTCCAAAAACTTACAAAACCATTATGTAGGATTTTGAAAGAAGTAAGCGTGTGTGAGGAAGAGAGAAAGTGAGACAGAGTTGGGTTTTTTATGATGGTGACTCATGAAAATAATATTGAAAGCTTATGATTTGCAAAACATGAGGGTGAAATACTATACATCTTGTTGCAAGCCCGTGAGGCAAGTGTCGGTATTATGTACAATTACGGATGAGGATGCTGAGGCTTGGGGAGGTTAGCTGAGCCAGTGTTTCTGTTGAATGTTGGGGCACTAATTTAGACTGGGGTCTCTACTTCTCAGGCCTCAGTAGCCCCTTTTTGTGGATTTAGAGACTGTCAAGAGCTCACTATCAGCAGTACGTAACCCACATGGTCTGTGCCATTAAGAATCAGAGACTGTCAGCTGAGTAATGGAGTTGGTCTTTCAAACACTGGAGCCAGCAATGGGAGGGGAAAGGAAATATGTTTGAGAGCTGGATACTGGATCAGTGCACTGTGGCCGCTTAGAATTAAATCCAACCCCAAAATGGTTTACCAGGCCTCCCCTGTCTCCAGCCCTCACCCAGCTTCCTGCCTGGCCTGTACCAGGCCCCTCAGTTCATGCTGAGCCAGGATCATGGGCTATCTCCGTTCCTCCCCTCTGCTTGGAACACATTCCCAGGGCTTTTCCTGTCTTCAACCAAGTTGCAGTTCAAATGTTGCCTGTTGAAGAGGGCTTCCCAGACCATAGAACCTAAAATGCACACCCCCCAAAAGCACTACCAGGCCCATTACCTTCCCTTCCAGTGTTGGTTAATTTCATAAAGCTGACAACAACCTGAAGTTCTTGATTCTTGATTGTAAGTTACAATGGGGACCTTCCATGTTTTCTGCTTACTGGACACTGCTGGGCCTCCAGGGTTTAGCAGATTTCCCAATAATAACAGGGGCTCAGTTAATAGCTGGCAAGGGAAAGAATAATAAAAGGGATCAGGAGAGATCATGACCACCTGTTTGCCTCCTGTTCATTCAACACCTCTACTCAATCTCCCTTGAGAAGGCAAACATCTTGTTCTAGAAAATTAAGAGCTACCTGGGTTTTCAGGTACTCGGGGGTGGGAGGAGAGGTGAGAAATGATTTCATTTTGGGGGTAACATAGGGAAGAGGGCTAAATGGCATCAAATGGATTTAGTTTCCTAATAAATAGCAGGGTATGTATGATAAGGCTGTCTCTGCTGCCTGTGACTCACCCCAGCATGTTCTTCTGAACACCAAACCTGGTCTTGATCTTAGCATGTAAGGTACTCACCATGCCTGGGGTACTTGCCATGCCAATACGGCCTCAGAAAGCTCAGAGTGCACCCTTCCAGCCCTGCTTTATCAATCCACTCATTCATATTCTCACCAGGCTGTGCTATTTTGGGTGTCATTGGTTTATAGGCTAAGAAGAGCCCCATATTTGCAATCAGGGGATCCAAAGTGTTTCTATGGGCTCTACCACTCTGTCACTATGGGCAAGTCCCTTTGAGCCTCATCTCACACTTATCCTCAATAAAATGGAATGCTAACAGCTGTCCTCTATAGCCTGTGAGGCTAGGAGGTGCACCTGTGATAGCAGGCCTTTGCAGAGTATAGGCCTACATTGTTTTATTGTGCTTTACAGATGTTGCATTTTTTACAATTTGAAGGCAAGACCCTCCACCAGCAAAAAGATTAGGACTCGCTTGATTATGATACTTGCTTTATTGTGGGTGTCTAGAATCAAACCCACAGTATCTCCGAGTCATGCCTGTATTCGTTGTGACAGTGATGTCAACAGCAGAGCCATTGTCTCTGGCTCACAGGCAGCCGGCCCTACAAGCAATGGGTCACAGAGGATACAATTCCAGAAAGATTTGGAGAAAATCCACAATTCCAAAAGAAATCTATCAGAGGAAGAGACTTCTCTGCAGGAATCCTTTTCTCAGGCAGCTACCTTCCTCAAGAATCGACTTAGACACTGTAATTAACACCCAGTATTCGCTTTGCAGCGAGGAGCGGTAGAACCCAGCCTGGCGATGCTTCTTCCTTGGCAAGCACGCAGCATTTGGCAGTATTTTACAAGCTGGTGGTTTTATGAGTCCCTTCCTGCACTTATGTGTTCTTCATTGTAATGTGTGTGGAGCCTTCCTGGCATCAGCCCTGGCCCTATTTGATTTAAGAGACATCTGATTTTTATTTCTAATCCTCAGGTGGTTCTGTGATTTTTTTTTAAGACACTCCTTATCTGTTCTATTCCCTCATGCTAGTTTAGATTTTTTATTGCCTTTTATCAAAAATATATCTTGAATCAGGAGCCAAGCGACAGAGTCCTGATTGTTTTCTTGGAAGGAAGAGACTCATAAGCAAAGTGGTATTATGGAAAGAGAATCACATTAAGTGTCTGAAGACATGGACTCAAGTTTGTCACTAATCCTCTTCTGATTGTCACTAACCCTCTTCTGATTCCTTGGGCCATGCTGGGGATAATAACAATATTGACAGTAGACTTTTATTGAGAACTTACTAAGTGTTAAGAGGATTCCTTGGATAATCTCATTCAAATGTTCATGCTGACTATCTCTGTTTTTGAAAATAAGCCATGTGAGCCTTAGAAGGTAGGAGGCCCTCAGGTAGTGAGTGATAGAACCCAGTTTTAATACATGCTGATGGATTTATTTTTTTCTCCAAGTGGCCTTTGAAGAAAATGACAAATATTTTCATAAAGCAAAATTGTGCATCTTGCCAAAAGGGAATATGAAAACCATCAGACCTATTCCAGAGCATACACTGGATACTTGCCTGAACCCAAACTGTTTTAAATTCTTAAAATCTGTAGGTAGGAGAACTTGCAGATACTATATGCTATGCCAGGGACTAATGATATAATGACAGTAATCAACATTTATTAACTAACTAGTGGCCTGGTGCATAAAATTTGTGCACATTAAAAGGGAATTAATTAGAGGAAATATTTTAATATTTCTATTTGCCCTTTCTCTATGATAGAAGTGTCAGAGATGAAAGAATATTAGTAAAATATATATGAAAATCTCCCTCCTGTCAGAGTCTGGGGCGCGCCGAGGGACCCAGAGTCAAGTCCCCTCCCACTCACGTGCTCCTTGAAATCTCATAAGACCCAGACCCGGCAGGCCCCACCCCCGTCAAGCCTGCAAGGGGGGGGGGGGGGCGCAACCTCAGGTCCCCCATCAAGCCCCGCTGGGCGGGGGAGCACAGCCTCAGGTCCCCGGCCCTGGCACCAGGGCAGGGGGCATGGCCTCAGGTCCCCCGGCTTGGCCTCAGGTTCCCCGGCCCAAGCACAAGGGCGCGAGGGTGTGATGACCATTTGCATATTAGCTCTTTATTATATAGGATACTTCTTACTCAGCACTGATAAAAGTGTTATCCTTATATTATCTCATGTGCAAGAGGCAGTTCATCACAGTAGTAAAGGGGGTGGGCTCATGGTGTAGAATGCCTGGCTCTGTCAGCTGCTAGCTGTGTGGTCTTGAACAAGTTTCTCATTCACTCTATTGAATATTCCCCATCTATACATGGGGATATTCCCAAACTTTCCTCCTAGTGAGCATTATGTACATAAATACACATAAAGGGCTGAAAAAGTGCTCCCTATGTCATGTTCTCTCAAATGTTTGCTGCCCCTATTTCACTTCTCTCAGTGCTTCTATGAGCGAGGTCCTCTCACTGCTCTCACTGCCATCCGTCCATTCTATGTGGAAACTGAGGGAGGGTCAGATCGCATGGCTAGACTCAGGATTTGAAGCTTCATCTGGGCTCTCTAGAGCCTTCTCCCTTCTATGTCATATTTCCTCAATAAACTCTCAAGGAAACACACATTCCTCTGGGAACTCAGTTTGATGGGAGCTGATACTCCAAGACCCAAGCTACTTTCTCTCCATGAATATTCCTAAGCTGGTATCTTTAGGCTGGTGAGTGAAAGGCCTTGTTGAAAACTACTTACATCTCTGGGATATCACCCAACAAGCCAGAACTTTCTCCTCTCTTCAGGATTCTTTTGTGGGCATGCAACTGCACTGCCCTTGAGGTGTGAAGTTTGCTGATTAAAAGCAATCAATGGTGCTACTGTTCTCTCAGATAGAGAGCTGAGCTGGCTGGTTCCAGGGCATCTTCCAGCTCTGCAGTAACATTGTCCTGTGCTGGCTTCAATCTGCTGTTAGTCTCTCAAGTTAGCATCAGTGTTGGGATAAAGAACCAGAAAAAAATTGTGCAGAGATCTGTCCTGGGCTAAGACAGATGCCAGCATTTGCAGTCTTTAGTCTGTGATACCCAGTTGGGTATTGGAGTTATTTTCTGGGCTCATTCCCCTTTGAGTGCGGGCTTGCTTCTGCCAAGATTCCAGCCCGCAATGTAAGACCAGCATGACCCCTGAAAAGTAGTCATCCTGCTGCTGCCTGCTCTGAGTATGCATGGCTCTAATATGTCTCTCAAATAATGACAGTAATTAATAATTAACAGCTTTCTTTTATTGAGTACTTGCTACGTGTGAGTTTATTTAATGAGCTCATGTAATCCTAACATAACAACCCTCTCCAGTAGGTTCCAGTCGTGTCCTTCCTATTTTAGGGAAAAGGAAGGTGGCATTGGGGAGGTTACACACTTGGCCAGGGTCCTCTGCTGAAAGTGGCACCACCATGACCCAGTCCTCACCTCTGTGCCCGACTGCCCCAAACTCCTCCTCCTGCCTGAACCACCCTCTTTGAGATGGTTTGATAACACGTTACTGATTAGCTGTGGAAAAACCCGTCCAGCTGGGCCAACCCACGAGGGATGTGGGCAAACCTGCCTTACCCGGTTTCCCTGGTCCTTCCCACTGTGGGCGCTGAGCCTGTATGTTTTTCTTTTGCCTCGTCTTATCCATATGCAGTTGAGCTCCTTAACTACTTAGCTTGGCATCCCCTCCCCCTCCCCCCACGACCCCCCCACCCCCGCACCGCAACTCTTTAATTTAGGAAAATCACAGAAGGTAAGCATGAGGATGAAGTTTGTCTCTCTCCAAGGCACCCTCAGTCCAGTCCTTACCCTTTTCAACACTAACCCTTTTGCCAATTTTTCTTCCCTTCCTTGTTCTCTTTCAGCCTGGTTTAAGAGCAAGCCGATAAAGCACATTTTCAATGCTGTGAGATAGTTCAGTCATTGGCATCTTAGCCTGAGGACTGGCCTGTGAATTCTGTCATTTACAAAAGCAGACAAAATCTTGATCAGCACTGTGGCTGTGTCTCCAGAAAGTGCTGTCCCTCACAAGGGGGATACTTGTGCAGCCGGGCTGTTCCCAGCAAGGAATGCAGAAAGGACTCAGAAAAATCTAGTTGGGTCTTGAATATCACACCCCTTAATGCCTGTGTGATGTTGCACAAATTATTCTCCACGGTAGCATGACACTGCTTTCATTTTGTTCAGCTCTGCAAACATTCATCGATAATACTTCTACATTGACCCCTGTATACATAGCATTTCACTCAAGTCTCCCACCAACCTAATGACATAAGTACTGGGATCATCACGTTGTAGATTAGGCGACTAAGGCTGGTAAGGTTAAGCAGCTGTTAAGTAAGTTATGGAAGTGGGACTTGAACCCAGTGCTTTCAGTGGCAACAATCCCTTCCCCAAACCAGCTTAATGCACAGGCTGATGGTTTGATATGAAAGTCTTCCTTTTCCACCACAGAATCACCAGACTTTGTCTTGTGCACAGCAAGGGCAGCTGGGCTCAGCAAATGGACAGGTGGAGTGTCCCCTGCTCCTGTCCTTCATGGTAGCAACTTCATACCTTGTGGCTCAGCCAGGGACAGCCTTCACTGCTCCCTACCAGACATCGTTATTTCAGTAGAAATTAGATTTGTTTGGAAAGGAAACTTCTTTAAGTGGGAAATTAGTATTTCTTATCACAAACAGAGTAACTGAAATTAAGTACAAGGAGTAAACGCTAGCAGACACCACTGGAGCCTGCTGAAACCTGGGGCCCTGAGGCCAGAGTCTTGCTTTGTTGAAAAGGAGACTCGACATTAACTGGCTCCATCTCCTGGGTCTGCAGTTTCCATCTGGAACTTTCTGAAGCTGGTGGCAGTGATGGTTGTGCAATGTGAGGGTGCCTGCTGATGCCACTGAACTCTGCACTTAAAAAATGGTTAACATAGTAAATTTTATATATACTTCACCACAATTTCAAAATCGGGCAATTCTACATGCAGTATGAAACAATCCCCAAGATAATGGGATTTTAAGGATATATACACGCATACGCCTAGGCTTATATATGAGTGGATCCCTCTGAAGGGATGACGGTATTTGAATCTGTAGAGGAAAAGGGCTTCTGGCATTTGGCATAGAGAGTGAGGGAGGGAGGGTTGGCTATTTGATTTGTGTTCCATGTGTATGTATGTCATGCTAATGGATAATCATTTTTTCAATCCTGAAACCAAAGAGTAGTGAGCATCAAATGGAAACTGTCTCCCTAAAGCAGTGCTCAGCCTTGGCTGCTCTCTCAAATGGAGCTGCTAAGAGTAAGATCCTTCAGCCAGCAGCGAGCATCACCTGGTTAAAAACGTAGGGTCCCAAGCCCTACCGAGACCCATGAAATTGGAATCTGCACTTGACCAAAATCCCCCAAGTCATTTATAGGACATGAAAGTGTGAGAAGCACTGTCCAGGGCTGATTTCAATGCGGAACAGGGGGAATCTCTGAGGTGGGGCTTGAGCCTAGGGATTTGTTAAAGCTCCTGGGATGATTCCCTGGGGCAGTTGAGTCTGAGAAGCACTGACAGCACAACTGGGAAAATTGAAAGGATTGAAACAGGACCGATATTACTATGTAATTCTGTTATATTCAATGTGGGCTCCGTGTGCCTCGTAAAAGTCATTGCATGTTCCACGCATGGGAGCAGCAACCAGGATGGCTAGCTCAGATCTCACGAGGGTTACAAAAACTTACAGTAATGAGACACACCCGAGCTTGATAGGACAGCCGTTCCTGTCTACTAGCTTTGAGCATATTTCCCCCTTAAATAAAATGGATGTCACAGTTCTACACCAAAACACATACCGATTCAGGGCTCTTTTGATTCAAGGATGGAGCAAAGCATCAGGGCATAGTAAAATCAGATTGTGGAGTGAGAAAGATATAGATTTGAATTCACCTCTCTGAGACCCATGTCAAATGAGGTTAGTACCAACCCCATAGAATCATAGGAAATGAGATGGTGTAGGTCAGTGGTTGGCAAACTGCGGCTCGCAAGCCACATGCGGCTCTTTGGCTCCTTGAGTGTGGCTCTTCCACAAAATACCACGGCCTGGGCGAGTCTATTTTGAAGAAGTGGCATTAAAAGAAGTTTAAGTTTAAAAAGATTTGGCTCTCAAAAGAAATTTCAATCGTTGTACTGTTGATATTTGGCTCTGTTGACTAATGAGTTTGCCGACCACTGGTGTAGGTGATGCTCAATCCAAGAAGTGCTTCATCACTATTAGATGATAATTTTGATGTTTATGTGCACACACTCCACATCTTGTCCTGGGCCGCACTCACTGTCACTGCTCCTTTCACATTTGCTTATTCTGCCTTGAGCATCTCATGCACAGATGACATTTGTCACATTGGAGTTGAAGCCATGGAACTTGAGTCCCACCTCCCCCATCTCCTGACAAACAGAAGCAAATATCTACTGTCTCTTACCAGATTACCTGACACATTTCTCAAATACAACCGAGACCTCATTACATGGCTGAGCAGCTTTCCATCAGCTCGTTTCTAGCTCTGATGTTAATATAATTGTAGCTGAGACATCGCAGTTGGCCTCAGACACAGTCGGGAAGGAGTCACTGCTTGTCTCCCTCCCCCCCCCACCCCCCATGGTTCCCAGTACAGAGAGAGCGAGGGGAAGCTGCTAGGATTTCTGCGTGGATAGATGATGCTACACACAGAGTGCATTTCATGGTTCCCTTCCATTGCCGTGACCGTTACTGCTTGCAGAGGGACAGGGTGTCCAAGTCAGAGAATAGACGCTCTCCCCAGACGCTCTCAGCACCAGAATCATCTCTTCAAAATGCAAATCCAAGCATGTTTAAAACCTGCTTAAAACTCTTGAGAGCTTCTTACTACTTAGAATGAAGACCAACATTCTTAATGGGGTCTACAAAGTTGGCCTTCAAGCTACTCCTCCCAGGCACCTTCGTGCCTCCCTTTGTCTGATTGATGCGTTGTCTTCCTCACTTGATGGAGTCCTTGCTGCGTGTGAACTCTAATTCCCAGGCCATGGGCCAGGTGTGATTCTGTGCAATATCCTAGCCCAGAGTCTGGTTTGTAGCTGATGCCCAATAAATGTTCATGAAAAAAATATATGCATGCAAGAATGTCACACAAGGGCTTCCTGCCTAAACTGCCACCCCCCTGCTTTACAATGTGCCTCCCAGTACCACCAAAATGCTGGTAGTTACCTATAGAGGTACCATGCTATTTTCCACACTTCAGCTTTTGCTTAAGTCTACCCTCTGTCTAACCATCTTATTCCTCACTTTCTTTGCCTAGGAAATCTTACTCTTAAGCAAGGGTTATCTCCTCCGATAAACTTCCCTGGCTCTCCAACCTTCTAGGCTACTCTTGCTGTGTCCCCATATGCTCCCTATAGGACCTCTCATTTCACTTAACTCTGTTCCATGTTTGTGTCAGCTTTTCCAACACTTTGAGAAAGAGAAATGAGAACAAGTGCACTGTGTGTGGGACGGTAGGTGATGAGTAGATAGGATTTGTGGTGTGTGCTCGTGTGTGAATAGGTCACTGACATTTCATGGCAAATAAAGAAGGGGGCCCTATAGTCTCAGTGCTTTGCACTTGCTGTTCCTTCCATCTGGATGCTGTTCCTACCTCTTCTCCTAGTCATTTTACCTGTTCTGCAGTTCAATTTTATCACGGCCACATGGAAGTTTTCCTTGCCCCAAAGCCTAGACTCAAACTCCAAGCTATATATTTTCACTCCTTATCTTTTCTTTATAAAGCTGCTTACCAATTCTAATTCTAAACTGTGTTTTTATTTAAGGTTGCTTCTCTCTTTATACTGGCTGCTTCATGAGGCCTGGCTTTATATCCACTTTCCCACAGCACCTAGCATAGTGCCTGGCACCCTGTAGATGCTCCCTGAAATGAATGGTGGGTCATCTGCAGCCCTTGTGAGAACCCTGAGTGGAGAGAGAGAGAGAGTAGGCAGATGAGAATGCCCAGCTTCCCCCTCACTCTGGTCCTGGGAGGGTGTTCCTCAATGACTATGCATAGTAACTGTGCCCTGTCACTCAGCAGCCAGGGGACCTGCCAGGAAGCGTTGTAGCTGCTGGTCCCCACCCTGCCCCGCAGGGCTCCCCTCCCTGCTTAAATCAGGCCACAGCTCTCCTGAGCCCTTTCTCCTTAGAACACTCAGGTCCAGCTGCCAACTGCTGAGTCAGCAAAGGGGCCTGATGGCAAACCCAGAGGGAAGGCAGTTGGCAGGGAGGACAGCAAAGTTGTATCTTGTAAGTAGGTCTGACAGCCCCAGATACGTTCTGTCCAGAGACTGAGCCTCACCAGATTAGGGGGGCTGGCAGGGAGGGGCTGTGACCTTCCTTCCTCCTACTCCCGGCTACCCAACTCAAGCAGACAGATGGTGTGATTTGACTTGAGGAGTATGAGTATGTTCTAGATGACCCCTCCCCCACCATTACATCACTTCTAGCTGAACATTTTCCTGACATCGCCAAACCACCCCAAAGCTCTTCTTCCATTTGTCCTGCCCTAGAAAGCCTTCTGGTGACTGTCCCCAGCCAGTTAGAAGGTTAGATGCATTCAAACATCCAGGCAGCCCAGGGAGAGGCTTAGAAGATAGGTATGTAAGTGTGGTAACAGCCCCATGGCCACGGGCGGTGGCCTGGTTACAACAAGGAGATGGAGATGAGGCAGAAAGAAGAAAGTGCACTGGGACCAGGATCCCAGGGCCCACACCCAGCTACCTGCTCTCCATGCCTCATTTCACCACCGTAAAGCAATGGGCGGGGCAGTGGGAACGATTTCCACCCTGTGTTCTGTGGAGCTGCAGGTTTGGAAGAGATGGTCTGGAGCCTCCGTGGAGGGGAAAGGGACCAGACTTCGAGACACTCATCCCACACACTAACCTCTACATCTCACACACATGCATATTCATACACTCCATGTAACCATGACATACACTCTGTTCTTTTCTCAGAGAAGCTGCCATCTGTTTTGGGTGCCAGCATGCTGTAAAGGATACGTGGCACTGTAGGTGATAAGGAAATAGGGTCCAGTAGAGTATGCAAAGGTTTGGAAGCCACGGAACCAGATAACCTCTGAACTGTACCAGCCCCTGGAACTTTCAGCTGTCATTGGGATGCACAGTCCTATTTCAGATGTCTATTAGAACGTAACAAGAGTGTTAAAGACAATGGGTGCTAGAGCCAGACTGCCTGGGTTCAAATCTGCTTTTACCAATTACTGTGTGTCCTTGGGAAAGTTACTTAATCTCTCTGTGCTTTCATGTCCTCATCTCTAAAATGGATATAAAGCAGTAGAGTTGTTGTGAGGATTAAATAGGTTAGTAGATAAAATGCTTAGAGTCATGCTGACATAATATAAGTATTGGCAATTATGATTTTACTAGTAGCCCTGCGCACAAATCCATGCACCAGTAGCTCTCTGCGGGGCCTGGCTACTCTGCGCTCCCTGCCTAGAGGCTCTCCATGGCCCAGAGGCCCATCCGCGCCCCACCCTGGCCAGAGACCCTCCATGGCCGGGGTGGAACACTTGCCTCATGGCTGGGGTGACAAAGCAAGCATTTCACCAGGCCACTCACGCTGCCCACTCTCAGCGGGCACGTCTCCTCTCTCCCCGGGACTGGGGGACTCCAGGGGGGCTGAGAGGACTGGGCACCGCCATCTTGTGGCATCGGGCGCCACCATCTTTGTGATGGAGTGATGGTTAATTTGCATATTGCCCTTTTATTGGATAGGATTACTTAGTGTCTTTAAACTAGTGGCTCTTAATGTTTGGGGGATCACAAATCCCTTTGTAAATTTGTTAAAGCTAAGGACCCTTAGCTTGGAAAACCAGATACCAAAATATCTTGTGCATTCAGTTCAGGGAGCAGCGGGTGTGGGTCTTCATTGGAAAACTGAGGCCCCAGCAGGAAGGCTTTGCCAGAATCATGCACTACAGTAGCAATGAAGCAGGGACCAGAGCCCAGCTTTCCCAGTTTGCAGCCCAGTGTTCTTTTCTTGCGAATGCAGATGTCTGAGACAGCCACAAAGATTTGGATTCCAGCACTGCTCTCCCACCTGTGAGCTGTGTGACTTTGGCACGTTTTTGAATATCTCTGAGCCTCAGTTTGCTTGTTGGTAGAGACATACTGTACCTCAGGGATGTTATCTCATCCCCACCTCAGTGGGAGCACAGAATAGGTGAGCTACTACATCCTAACCCCCCATTTCTATGGAAACAGAAGGATGCTCTGGGAAGTAAAGACTCACCTCCACACAGATGGCAGGCTAAGGGAATGGGGAGAATCTCCTCTGCAAAATGCGGTGGTAATGGAAAGTAAGTTGGTGCACTTCAGGCATGTCCCCGGGCCAAAGCAGGGAAGCCATGCCTCATTCTGTCTTTTTATGATGTTCCCTTGGCTAGAGATCCAGGGAGATGGTTCTCTCAAGAACTCGACCCCCAAACCAGGTCCCTTCCCGCTTCAAAGGCCATGTCATCCTACTTCAAAAACTTGTAAAAGTGAGACTTGTTCAAGAGGGAGCTACTTGTGAGGCTGGCACAGGAACTCAGATGTTTATATTCTGAATTCAGGACCCTTCCTTTGTTATCGCACGTACCTTGGTCTTTACAGAATGTCACCATGGGGCCCTGAAGCTGGCCGCCGGCTTGTGCTGGAGCACCAGCCTCCACAGAACCCCGTCCCAGTCTTTACAGACATCTCTGCCTGTAGTGGCCGGGATCCTGGCCATCATGCTGCTTCTCAGGAGAGAGGCAGCTGTGCCCAAGGTCTCAACCCTGAAAGGAAGTGTCCCCATGGTCCTTTCCAGGGGGCGTTTAATAAAAATCACAGCAAGTCCACCTCCTTCATCCCATGTTGGTAACTTCTTTCCCTGAACAGCTGTATGATTAGTGCCTGGACTGTATATCATCGTGGCTCCATAGAGCCTTGCATTTTCCTGTAGTTTATGTCTTCACTACCCAGATTGGCTTGTAAAAGCTCTAGAGAGGAGGGTGGCATTTTACCACCTCTTTGCCAGTGGGTCTTGCCCAGTTCTGAACATACAAGAAAGCATAGTTGAACAATTTGGTGGATTTTTTAAAAAATATTTATTGTTGAAAGTATTACATATGTCCCCTTCTTTCCCCCATTAAACCCTTCTAGCCTACCTCCGCCGCCTGCCCCAGGAACTTTGCCACACAATTGTCTGTGTCCATGGGTTATGCATATATGCATACAAGTTCTTTGGTTGATCTCTTCCCACCCACCTACCCCAGCCTCCTTCTGAGATTCCACAATCTGTTCCATGCTTCTGTCTCTGTATGTATTTTGTTCATCTGTTTTTCTTTTGTTCATTAGATTCCACATATGAGTGAGATCATGTGATACTGGTCTTTCTCTGACTGGCTTATTTAGCTTAGCATAATACTCTCCAGGTCCCTTCATGCTGTCTCAAAGGATAAGAGATCCTTCTTTTAACCTAACCAAGCAAAACACAAAGGACTGCTTACTTTTATTTCAGAAATAAATGCATGCATATGTAAATAAAGACACACATATACATGCACATATATGTAAGTGGCACATAGCTGGCTCTTTTTTTTTTTTTTTGGATAAGTATTTTAGTGACTCAACCCAACCTGTCAAATAATAAATAACCAGGCAATTAAAGGTTCTGATAAATGATGGCTAATTAAATTTTATGGCAAATAGAGCAAAGTCAATCTACATTTATATTAGAAAGCACATCTCTTGAATTGCTGCAAATCTCTCAAACAAGGTATACATTTATTTAAGCACCTTCCAAAGGGACCTGGTTTCAAATATTGCAATTTACTAAGAGATTGGACTGGGGATTTCCACAGCAAATAATTCCATTTACCTTACACCCAGGCCCCGTAACATGGCATGCTATGAATAACTCATTACGATCAGTGCAAGGTGTCAGCCGCATAATAGGTGCAAGAGCGTAAAGAATATATAAAAGGGGGAGAAATATACAGGGTCTTCACATTCCCTCAGGTTTTTGCCAGCACTCTCTTCTTCAGGGCCTTTAGCAAGGGAGAAGTAAAAGAAGTGAGTTGCACATAAGAGAAATCAGGATAAGAGATGTGTGCACT
This sequence comes from Corynorhinus townsendii, assembly GCA_026230045.1. NCBI lineage: Eukaryota > Metazoa > Chordata > Mammalia > Chiroptera > Vespertilionidae > Corynorhinus > Corynorhinus townsendii. The sequence continues at coordinate 158,844,069 of JAPDVU010000006.1, read as the reverse complement.
GAGGTGAGGGAGGTAATAGATGGGCTGGGCTGATGAGCTCAGAGAGACCAGCTTGCGAATAGTGAAACTGGGAATGTGCAGCTCTCGTTCTTATGAAGTTAAGCTTGGAAGGCTGCACTCCCATGGCAGGCGCCTCTGGTGCCTACTTGTCCTCCATGGTCCAACAGAGTTCTGAGGGTGGGTGAGAAATAAAGGGAGCCGGGGGAATCCCTCTAGCATCCACTGTCTCCATCAGTCGTAGAAGGGCACCAGGAGCAGCTGGTTCCGCTGAGTTGTAGAGGGCGGTTGGGAGTCCTTCTGCAGGGTGCAAACAGCACGGAGCTGGGGCTGGACCTTGGATCTCCTCATCCTCATTCTGCTGCCAGTTCCATGGAAAGAGGAGGAAGAGATCTCTTACCTGTGTATCCTCTAGAGACCCCATAGAAGGGGTTCTTGTGGCCTTGTTTAATGGAGTGAAGCGTTTCAGTCACATAAAGAATTTTGTCATAATGTGCAGAGCTGCTATTGTATGCGGGACATCGGAGGTAGCCTTGGACCTGAGGCCTGAGTTCTCTTGTTCTTTTGCCCTCAGTGAGCCAGTAGCCTCCACAGCCATTCTCCACTCCTCAAGTACTGCCCTTTCTAAAGACCCATTTCTCAAAGATAAAGGGAAATCTCCTGAACTATGCAAACCCAACTCTTCAGGGTCCCAGAGAGCACAGGGACATGTGGCATGTCCCACGTTACATTGCCCACAGAACCATCCTGGTTTCAGAGATAACGAAAGCACAATTATGTAATATCATCTAGAAACTTTAAAAAATTACAAAGGCTTGTCCTCACCCTGCAAAATCCCATATTTCCTGGGATAACTTATTCTTCATTGTCTTACCTCAATCCTTACATTTATTTTTTTATCCAGATTACTTACTCATTTGATTGTCATGCCAAGGACTCAGGCTCTGTCTTGCCTGTTGCCATCTCTGTGCTCACACGGTCCCTTTCAATACCAGTGGGAGTCATCTCTCTCCCTGCTGGGGTGTAAGTTCATTGGCAGTGGTTACTTTTCCTTTGTCTTCCTTGCGGGTCTTTATACATAATGTAATGTTTGACTAGACATTTGTTAACTAGAATAGATTCATAATCATGATGCCAACCAAAATGCTTTCACATTTACCATTTGCCAGACACTGGGCTGAGATCTCTACGCACTCTCCCCAAAATTGTTGAATTGATGTCTTACCACACACAAAAAAATTATCTGGTACCAAAATATCATAATTCTTGCTGAATTTCCAGGATAGTAAATCCTTGAGGAGACTAACCTTGGCAGAGTATTTTGAAAATGATAGAGACCTATACAAGCACTGGCGGTTGTCATTGTATTATTGTAATACATCGGCGACTTGGTATTTACTGAGCATTTACTATGTAGCAAACTTTGTTCTCAGGATAGGGACTGGAGCATGGAAGAAGAAAAAATAATGGCACAGTCCCTCCTCTCCTGCAGCTTTCCTTATCGGAAAGAGATTGAGACTACACACACAGAGAAGGGAGATTTTAGAAAGTGATGAATACAGTGAGTAAAACAAGGGAATGGAGGACAGCACTAGCTACAAGAGTCAGGAGAAGCCTGTCTTGGCTGAAACCTAAATGTCAAAAAGGAACCAATCTCTTGGCAAGGATGCGGAGAAAAAGGAACCCTCGTGCACTGCTAGTGGGAATGCAGACTGGTGCAGCCACTGTGGAGAACAGTATGGAGGTTCCTCAAAAAACTAAAAATGGAGCTCCCATTTGACCCAGTAATCCCACTCCTAGGAATATATCCCAAGAAACTAGAAACACCAATCAGAAAAGATATATTCACTCCTATGTTCATAGCAACACAATTTACAATAGCTAAGATTTGGAAACAGCCTAAATGCCCATCAGCAGATGACTGGATCAGAAAACTATGGTACATCTACACAATGGAATACTATGCTGCCATAAAAAAGAAGGAATTCTTACCATTTGCAGCAACCTTGAAGGAACTGGAGAGCATTATGCTAAGTGAACTAAGCCAGTCAATGAAAGAAAAATACCACATGATCTCATTTGTGGATAATAAAGAACATTATAACCTGATGAACAAAAAGATAGAGACAGAGCCAGTAAAGCATCAAACAGACTGTCAAAATACAGTGGGAAGGTTAGGGAGAAGTGGGGGAGATAAGAGACCAACCGAAGGACTTGTATGCATGCATATAAGCATAACCAATGGACGCAAAACACTGGGGGGTGAGGGCATTTATGGGAGTGGGGGGGGGGGGCAATTGTAAGATATGTACACATATAACACCTTAATAAAATAAATAAATAAAAATAAAGTTTCAGAAAGTTAAAAAATAAATAAAAATAAATGGGAAAAATATCCTCAGATGAGGATTAACAAAAAAAACAAAAACCCCCAAAAAATAGGTGAAGAGGATATTAAAATTGTTTTATTTTCTGAGTCAAAAAAAAAAAAAAAAAAAAAGGAACCAGTCTCATCTTGAAGGGAAAAGGCTGGGAAGAGCAAACCACAAAGGCCATGGTACAAGCTTGTCCAGGGTCAGAGGAGAAAGTGTGGCAGGAGCCCGTGGACAGGACGAAGGAGGGGCCCAGAGAGAAATGGCCAAGGCCACATCATATAGGGTCTCCTAGGCTCTAATGAGTTTAGATTTTAACTGGCCCAGTCCCTGCTTTTAACAAATGCAGGAACTGAAGCCCAAAGGTGAAGTGACTTGTTTCAGGTCACGGAAGCACTCTGTGGTTTTGGACATGAGATTTCTTCACTTCCTGACAGCTGTTCTGCTTAAGGGGGGCGCACGGCAGCTTTGACTGGTCAGCTAAGGCCTCCAAGGTGGAACCCGACACTCCCCCGCACGCCTCTGTGATTTTTTTCTAAGTTTTTCTGATAACATTCTTTTCTTCCTAATTAGAGATGAGTATGTGTGCATAGCTTAGCTGTCTTATGAACAAAAGCAAAAAACAGAAGTGATTGTGAGCCATGTAAGTTAACATTAGTTACTAAAATATTGAAATAGTCAAGACGGAAACAAAGACCTGATGGGTTGCTCTGCAATGGGCTCTGGTGTCACAGCTCACATGGAATCATTCTTCAGGGTCATTGTTTTTCTCCATCTACTATATCCAGATAACAGTAGAGAACTCAGAGGGCTGTTATCGTATTCCACTGCGACAGTGTACACAAAAAAGCACTTGACATCCAAAAGTAGACCAAGTGCCCACCTAGGTATCTGGTGCCAGAATGTCCTTTTCCTTCCCACATGTGAGAATTGAGGGCAATTTGTGCCCCAGATCAGTCTGCCTCTTTTTGCTCTATACATAACATGCTCTTTAGTGAGCACCCCCTGAATGCCTCGAACTGTGCCATGTATGCCCAACTAGTTAATATTTCAGGAGTGTCTACTAAGTGACCCTCATTGTATCCAGCATTGTGACATTTATAGGAGGTTCAATGAGACGTAGTTTTGCTTTAAAGAGTGTAATACAGGGATAACTGTCAAGTAGAATGTTCTTAGGGTTTTATATTTTCTACGTCAGAATGTATGTCTTTGGGAGGAAGAGAGAGAGGAGAGAAGGATGAAACTGGAGCAACCAGAAGGCTTTGTGGGAAAGGCTGGGGAGAGTGTAGAGGCCTGAACTTGGCAAGATTGGGGTGGTGGCCCTCCAGGCCAGGCGACTAAGAGCAATGTAGGCACAAGCTGGACATAGGGCAGGTGAGAAGGGGAGATGGTGGTGAGAAGGTAGTGACCTCTGACCCTACCTGGATTAAATGCCTTGTGAGAAAAGGGGCATTGTGAGGAGCTGGTGCAGGAGAAGATTTGGGTACCAACACTGCTTGGTCCCCATGATGTGAATGTGGCCTTGGCGCTGCCAAGTTGAAGAACCCAGAAACACTGATACCTTTAAATGTCTCATAGTTCCTATTGAAGGTTGATAAAAAGCCACAGAGATAAAAAGGCAGGGATGTGGCAGAATCCTCTCTTGCCACACCTTCTGTACAGAGGAGTCCCTAGCAGCTACATGTCCTGTTTGGGAACTAGGATTTCGAAAAGAATATATGCTGCATCGTATTCCACTCACCTCTCCCAACAATTTGTTTTCTGAGTTCTTTGGCAAGTAAATTGACTCCTTAGAATGCTGAGAAAGGCTTCCTGACCGTTCTGGTTACAGTGACTCTGTGGTGGTCCCTAGAGTCCCCTCAGACTCCCCCAGCAGAGTTTGACCGGTCACTATGATGCTCACTGACCACCAGGGGCCTGCCCCCTGGTGGTCAGTGCGCTCCCACGGGGGGAGCGCTGCTCGGCCACAAGCCGGGCTGATGGGGCAGCGCTAAGGATGTCTCACTGCAGCTTAGGCCCGCCTAAACCATCACTTGGACATCCCCTGAGGGCTCCCAGACTGCAAAAGGGCACAGGCTGGGCTGAGGGACACCCCCTCCCCCGAGTGCACAAATGCTATGCACCACGCCTCTAGTTTAATATATTAAACTGAGACCAGCTTTCCTGAAGTGGAGGGTGGTGGGTGGGCTAGAAAGAAGTTGAGGTTAGAACTTGGAGCCCATTGGGCCTGACAAAATGTTAGATCTGATGAGAGTTTAGGGGAGGACTGGCCAGAAGAGGAAGGGAATAAATATTAAGCATCAACCTGCACTGCCTGCCCGCTTCTCAGCAGAGCCTTTGATGGGGATGAATGGAATAAAATTAGCAAAATCATTAGCAGGGTGATAACCAGAGTCCCCTCATGCTGGGAGCTGGGAGGTAACCAGAGGTATTCTCTGCTCTGGGCCTCCAAGCCTTTCAGATAGATCACTGTTGCTTTCCTGCTGAGACAGAGTAAAGGATGCTCAAACCGAGCTGCCCCCAGGGTCCCCTCTGTGATGAGATTTCTGTGGGGGGAGGGGCAGGGGAGGGAGAGAAAAATTACAAAGCTGACTCCAGTCCTCTGTTCTTCGGAGGCAGGTGAGCCTCACTTAGGAGCACTGAGATTTGGAGCTTGAGTCTGGGCTTTGAAATCAGATATTCTAAGGTTTGAATCCAGATCTTCCATTTACTATTTCAGTCACCAATAGCAAGTGAACATTCAATAAAGGGTAGAGGTAGTTATCACCTCCTATGGCAATCCTCATACTGCCGATCAAGAATACAGAAAGGCATGTCTTCCAGAGAGGCCCAGGCAAGGACCAGAGAGCTCAAAAAGGGTCATTTTTTTAAGTCGGTATCCTTTTTATCTCCTCTTAGTTCTGTATTGTTTTGTTAAAAGATAAAACCTCAAGAAGTGAACCAGAAATTATTTCAATTCAGTCTGTCAGCACTTTGGGTGGGATAATTAACTGTAAGTGCACAACAAATAAACCATGAATTTTCAGTGGATTCATGGGTGATAACTTACTTCTCTCTCATATCACAGCCCAGTGTGGGCTGAGAGACCATTCTTCGGCCCATAGCCAGGCCATCCTCCAAGGTCTTCAAGGTCACTGAGGCAGGTGGCAAGGAATAGAGGAGATTCACCAGCTCTTAACTGCTTCAGCCTCCCAGTGGCACGTGTCACACTGCCACTCACGGGCAATTGGCCAGCACTAGTTACAAGGGTCCAATGTGAGGGAGGCTGGACGTCTGGGGAGTACTAACTGTCTCTGCCACAGCCACGTTCTGTGTGACACTGGCAAGACCACTTAACCTCTTGGAGCCTCAATTTCCCCACCTCCAAAATGGACCTATTAGTTGCAACTGTGTGGAACCTTGTGAGAACTACATGGGATTACGCAGGTCAAGAACTGAGCACATTACCCTGCACATGGAAACTATTCAGGGTCAATGTTGTGCAGGTAAGTAAGTACCAAGGAAGGTTCTTTGGCTGCAGGCAAGAGAAGTAGGCCCTAACTTGAGAAACTATGGGATTTATTGGAAGGATGTGGGGTAATTTCTAGAATCTAAGTAAAGACTGAAGAGCAGCCCAGCCAGCATGGTTGAGCATCGACCTATAAACCAGGAAGTTACAGTTCGATTCCCGGTCAGGGCACATGCCTGGGATGTGGGCTCGATCCCCAGTGTGGGGCATGCATGAGGCAGCTGATCAATGATTCTCTTTCATCATTGATGTTTCTATCTCTCTCTCCCTCTCCCTTCCTCTCTGAAATCAATAAATATATATATATATATATATATCTTTTTTTTTTTTTTTTAAAGACTAAAGAATAAACCAAATTATAGAAGACACTCAACTGGGGCTCCATGGTAGGAATACAGGAAATTATTTGGCTTTGGTGCCCATCCCTTAGCAAGCCTGACAAGGCTCCATATAGAGAAGTAGTAGTTCCTTAAAAGGAAGTCTGGGTGCTATTGCTGGAAGAGAAAGAGTGAGCGTGAGTAACCACAATTAGTAAATGTCCATTCACTTTATAGGTATTAGGAATAAGTTACATACAAAGAAAATAAGACCCAACCCCAATGGCTTAGACAAGCGGTGCAGAGGGAAGCAGTCCAGGGCTGGTGCATTGACTCGAAGATGCCCTCAGGGGCCTGTGCTGTCTAATCTTCCTCTCCGCCTCCTCAGCACAATGGCTTCTCATGGTCATGCTGTATAATCACAACATGGTCACTCCATGTACAACAGAGGGCCCAGATGAAGCTTATGTGCAAAGCCAGGCCATTCCACAAGGCTTTTCGCTAATGGCTGAGCATACCTAGTGCATTAGCTCTGTTTACAACTGCATTCTCAAGACTTATGTACACAGTGTAGTGTTATAGTTAAGAACACAGACTCTGGAACCAAACTAGCTCTCTGACATTAGGCAATTTTCTTGACTTCTCTAAGCCTCAGTTTACTTATCTATAAAATGGGACTAATAGTAGTTCCTAATTTATAGGTTTGTTGTCAGCACTTGGTATAATACCCAGTCCAGAGTTACTGTTTGATAACTGTTAGTTATTTTTCTTCTAGCCTGTTGGAATTTCATCCATTTACCAACTTTTTGTATAGCCTTGGGAAATGTCCTCCTCTCTTTAGGCCTCAGTTGTCCCATTTGTGAATAGAAGGAAGTTGTCTCAGTACCCCCCATGTCTCCCTCTAGGTGACATTCCACGCCTCTCACGCTGCACAGTCAGGCGCCGCGTGAAACAACGCTGTCTTGAGTGGGCACCTAAAGGAAGCATAACGTCTCCATGAAAATAAACACGTGGTTAATGTTGGCAACAGAAATGCCAGCAGCCCCCACGTTCTAAAGATGATAATAGCAATCATTTGCAGAGTGCTTGCTATGTGCTAACCGCTCCAAATACATTATAGACACATTATCCTGTGCAATTCAAGAATTGGCTCATCCCTTTCCTTCTCTCTTGCTGATGTTGGCAAAATATATATGGCAATTTGGGCTGGCAGGCTTGATGAGGTATCCCATTAGCTAAAATATATATCACAGCTAATTAATATGACTGATACACAAATACACCCATATACGTACATATATATACAAATACATATGTATACATGTATATACAGGGTGGGGCAAATGTAGGCTTATTCTTGTTCCCATGGAAAGTAATACAATAATCCTATATAATAAGAGGAATATGCTAATTACCCTTTACACCGTGAGGCCTAACGACCGACCGCGTAACGACTGGATCATGGATCTGCAGGAGGGTGGGGCAGCGAACTACAAGCGGGCGGCCGAGAGCTACAGAAGGGGGCAGGGCATCAAGCGAAAGGGGGGAGGTGCGGGGGGAGCTACAAGAGGGCAGGGCAGCAGGCAGAGAGCTACAGGAGGGCGGCAAGGACATACTGGTGCACAGATTCGTGTGCAGGGCTACTAGTTAATAATATAAAAACAATCTCAATGTTTTGCATACTCACAACTGTAAGCCTACATTTGCCCTACCCTGTCTGTATATACGTGTGTGTGTGTGTGTGTAGAGAGAGAGATTGAGAAAGAGATGATAATGTAATTAACTTTCAGAGTTGTCTGCCCATCTTTCATGTCTAGATGGTGAGGACCCAGGAGAGGAAAAGCTAATGTCTGTTGGATAACAACTAAGTTCCAAGCATCTCACATAGGCTGCCTCATCTACTCCTCACAGAGACCCTGTTGTGTAGGTACTACTAGTATATTTATTTGTGGATAAATACATGAGACTCAAAGAGATTAAGTAGCATACTCAGCTAGGAGCTATGCCCTTACCTGACAATTTAACTCCAGAGCCTTTATACTATTAAGTTTCTGAACTTAAGCTCCTTTTTAAAAAACTGATAACCATGTCTAGCATCCTGAATAGTAATAAAAGCACTGGGATGTTTCCTGGTCCTGGGAAGAAGTGCAAGAGTGGTGTCTGAGGCCCTCAGTCTTCATGCCTTTGGTGACAAAAACAGCCAGGTGAAGCCACCCCATGGATCTGACTTCCACATGTCACCCCGCAGACACTAACTGCATCACTAGTCAGGGATGACCTCCTGGTAAAAAGGCACAGCCCCCAACACCTGCTGCAGGCCTCGCTGATCTAGGATGCCTGTAGAGCTGAAGCTCACAGCCACTCAGCACACCTGCACTCCTTTCTGCACCAGGAACACAGACTGGGTGGGCGGGCAGAGGGGGCCATGCTCTGCTCCTGTTTTGCTGTGGTTGGAAGTGTGATCCCTGCAGGGAGCAGCCAGGCTGTAACCTTGTCAGGCATGTGACAGTGACTCCTTAAATGATGACTGGCGGCATTCTGCAGTAAGCTGACTGGGAGAACAATAGGGATATTAAAATTTCATCAAGACGTCTATAATATTTCATGTGCAGTGGGCCGTCAGATGGTTAAGTAGTTAGTCCTTTGTGCAACAGGAAAGAGCAGATTCATGTTAATGCAAGTCTTCCATATACTGAGAGGGGGCTCTGTGGTTCTAGTCCCTCGAGGGCTCTGAGGTGCCCACTTGCCATGGAGACCCAAAAAAAATGTGTTTGAGCCTGTGAGAGCTTGTGCACCAGGGCCTTCTGGAAGAGGTCTCTCTGTGTTTCCTGAATGGTGAGCTGGGGACCATACATGAGATCCCTTCAAAGCCCAGTGCCTGCCACCACCTCAGTCTCACTACAGTTAGAACAGGGACTGGCTTTGCTAGACCCAGTCTAGTAACTTAGAAACTTTGAGTCAGCAGACCAGGTTCAGGTCTTGGGTCTGACACAATGAAGCTCCATAACCCTGAGCCAGTTGGTGAGTCTCCACCTTCCTATCTGTAAGATCCTATCTAATAAAGAGGGATTATGCTAATTGACCATCACGCTCTCACAAGATGGCAGCGACCAGTCCCTTCAACCCCGCCTCATCCAGCCAGAGTCCCCCAGTCCCCTCAGCCCCACCTCACCCAGTCCCCACAGCATCCAGCCTCACCCAGCCTCAGTCCCCCAGTCCGCTCAGCCCCATCTCATCCAGCCAGAGTCCCAGAGTCCCCTCAGCTCTGCAGGGGAAGGCAATTCTGGGTGATTGGGCCAGCAGAAGAGGGCAGTTGGGGGCGATCAGGCCTGTAGCAGAGGGCAGTTGGGGACGATTGTGCTGGCAGGGGAGTAGTTAGGCATCAATCAGGCCAGCAGGGGAGCAGTTAGGGGGCTATCAGGCTGGCAGGCAGAGTGGTTAGGGGCAATCAGGCAGGCAGGCAGGTGAGCAGTTAGAAGCCAGCAGTCCCAGAAGGATGTCCGACTGCTAGTTTAGGCCTGATCCACAGGAATCGGGCCTAAACCAGCAGTCGGACATCCACTGAGGGGTCTCAGATTGGAGAGGGTGCAAGCTGGGATGAGGGACACCCCCCCCCCTGCGCACAAATTTCGTGCCCCAGGCCTCTAGTATGGATATAATGTTTAGACTAGACGACCCCTGAGACTCCTTCCTCTTTAGAATGTCACATGGCAAATAAAGAACTCTCAGCCATTTTCTGCTACTATTAATATAATTACTCATATTATTAGTTTGGGGGGCAAGGTTGTTGATCTAATAGGTTCTTGACTCCAAGAAGGCAGATTGTTTTGTTTCAAGATTCTGTCTCCTGTGTCCAATGGGACACACAGTGTGTGCTTAATGAATGTCAGGTGGAAAGTAGTTGGTTGGGTGCAATTTCTCTTCTGAACTAAACATTGCCTCCCATGGACACGCATTGCCTGTACTCACATGCACCCATCAGATGTCGGCTGACCCTCCCGTGTATACTCCCGCATGTGAAGTGTGTCCGTGCTAATTGCTGGTGACAAACTCCTGGAGCTTACATAGTGGATCCCTTTAGTCATCTGGCTCTGTGTCCTAGTTTAGTCTATCACTTATCAATCTCCATGTCTTTGCAGTAACAGTGTCTTTCCCATCTCTCAGAATGTTCCAAATTATTAACCAATCAGTCATCTAATTATCTACTCTATGCTAGGACCCTCTGACAGGTCTTACAGGGAAAAAATAAATTAGGAAAAACTGGCCATCAAGGAGTCCATGGCCATCTGGGAAAAGCAAAGATGCCCCCATTTTTCTCCCTGTCACCTTCAGTTCTTACCCTGTTGTTATTCTTTTTCTTTTTTTCTCCAACATGAGCTCCATTCCTTTCCCCCACAGCAGATTTCAAAACCATGTTCCACACTGCCATTCTTTATCTCTTCAAATGCCCATAGTGTCTCATTTTCAGGGAACTTTGACCCCACAGGTTCTCACCCACACATTTGCCACAATTCCTCACGTTGCTGAGAGTTCAAGAGCAAAGGCACCATTAGAGACCCTGAGGTCAAGAGTGGTGAGTTCATTTCTCTGAGGGGACGTAGCACATCAATCACAAGGACAGCCTAGGAAATAGAATGCCAAGCCCACCCAGTCCATGCTCTTGAACTCTCCTGACCATAAGGACATTTTCAGGACACCTTAGCCTGTCTCTGAGCTATTACTGAAGCAACAAGACTTCTCTTTTTTTCTTATAAAAATGCTCTTTTTTATAGAATTTCACACTATACTTAAAAGAGGGTGGAATTTTTCTGTAAAGCTAACATTTGATTATGAATTTTCATCATAGAAACAGTGATATGCTTAATGTTTAGTTACTTCTGCCATTAAACCCTGTTGTACATGAGCTCATACCTTTGCTTCTTCAAGATTGAGTGGAAGCAGGTGCATTTTGGAGCTTGCCCAACACAGATGGGCTTTGAGCTCGATTCTGTTACTCACCAGCCATGTTATCTGAGGCAAGTTCACTGAACATTTTCATCAGCAGAATGTGGGTTCTTTATTTAAAGGACTACAGCCTGTGGTTGTTGGGGAGATTGAGTGAGGTGGAGTCTATAAAACATAATGCTTTGCAGATAACTGCTCCATAACCTACTGTCTGAATCAAGTTCAACAATTTGTTGGTCTCCTGCAAATGTGCAAGGCCTGTTGATGGATGTAGAAAGGACTGAGCCTGCTGACTCATTTCCAAAACCAATATTTAATATGTGGCTTCCTACCCAATCCTCAGACTTCCAAGTCTCAGCTCAGATATCATCTCTATAGAGAGGCCTTTCCTTCTGCCATATCTAAACCAGTCCCTGATGACTCATTGTAGTGTCACCTTGTGTATTTCCTTCCTGGTGTAACAGGGTTTTGTTGGGTGCCTTTCTTCTGTGAGTGGGTGTTCATGGTTTCTTTTTCCATTTCCCACTAAAAACTGTGATGCAGCCCCAGCCCTAAGCCACTTCTGATAAAGCAGCTGCCTCTCAATAATCCTTCGTATAAATACAAACGCTTCCATATCAACGCTGTCGCTTTGACTTCCTTGTGGAACTGGAAATGAGGCTCTTTGAGGATGATTTTGGCACCACCATTGAAGAGAAATGCTGGTGTCACTCAGCCAACAAAGGGAGGTTCTGTGTGGGTGGCTGTGTGTGCAGGGGAGGGCTGGGCAGCCCAGGCTCCATGCCTCCCAAAGCTCACCGTTTAGAAAGGGGGACTGACTATATCCAGATAAATAATTATTTATGAAGGAAGACAGAAAGCATGCAGTGACAAAACTTGTGTTTTGGTTTTCCTTGTTAATATAAAGCATAAAGCATGGCCCTGGATGGAAGCAGTTAACTAAGGTGATAGCCGGTTCTTTCTTAGCTGACAGCTTGGGGAAGCCTGGGGAACAAGGTTCTAGGCTGGAAAGAAATTGGGGCCTCAGGGGAGCAGCGGGCCGAGGTGGCTGGAGCAGGAGAGACCTGGAGAGAGGCCTGCGGACACAGCTGGAGAGGTTGACAGGGGCCAGATCACAGAGTCCATAAAGGACTTGGACAGATTTTGGGTTGTATTCTGAATGCAGTGAGAAGCCATAGGGAAGTCTCAACCAGAGAAGTGACACAATTTGATTCATTAAAGATTACAGTGTCTCACTAATGGACACATAAATTTTAAAAAGGTTAGCTTTCTGATTAAGACAAATTATTATGAATAGCTATAAAGTAATTATTATAATAAAATTATATTATTTGTTATTAGAGAAAAATAACAAATGACAATTTTATACTGAAGCGTGTTATCAGGCACAAGTCTGGGCATTTGCCTCTACAAAACGAGTGTTATCCCTCTTTTACAGATGAGAAATCGACTCAGAGGTTCAATAATTTCCCCAGGTTTACAAAACCGAGACTCGCTTACCTAAGGAAATCAGTAAGACCAATGGACACGTCTCTTTCTATCATCTGCAACTTTTGGCCCTCGGGGCACGTTTAGACCTGTGTCCCAGCTCTAAGCTAATGGCCTTTACAAAGGAAATAGGTCACCCAAGGAAAGGAGGAGGAGATGGAGGAAAGTCACTGGGTGGAGAACACGTGCTGGTGGGACTCCCGGGCCAGGGACAGAGAGCCCACAAGGGTCACCCAGAGTGTGGTGGGTTCCTCTCCACTTGGCAAAGGAACTCGAGGGACAAGTCATGGACCCAGACAGTCTTGGCAAAATAGAACATTTGGAAAAGAGGAACAGACTCAGCACCGCACAAACACGGGCATCTGTTCTTCACACAAAAGGCCTCAAAAACTTACAGAAAGTTATAAAAGTACGGTCATGGCTTTCGCCGCCATGCGGAGCCAGGGCTGGTTTTTAGAATGGCTCATAAAATGGGAAAAGCTCAAACACACTGCCTGGCGTTGAGGGAATTCTGTTGGCTACTTAATGAAGTTTCTCAGAAGCAGAACTCCTGGGTCTTCCAAGCAGAGAGACCAAGTCGGGCAGTGGTGTCGCCCTCTCTCTTGGCCCCTGCTGCGTTTGTGTTTTTCTAACAGGTTCCTTTGTCAGAAGCACTGATTTTCTTGCCTCCGAGCTCATTCATTTCTCAGCATTAATACATTCCCCATGTCCTCTAATTAGGTGCCACCTCTCACATACTTATGGTAGTGAATGCCCACGGGCCCTTCATGCACAAGCCAGTCCACACCTGCGATCTGCACTGAGTGATGCATGGACAGTTGGGGAGCCGCTTGTCAAGTGTGAGTCACCCAGAGCCTTTTATTCAATACATTAAACAAATATTTGAGCAACTACTGCATTCCAGGTGTTATTCTAGATGCCAGAGATTTTTGCAGAGGACAGAAGACAAAAATCTCTGCCTCCCAGCATAAGTAAACCATATCATAGGTTAGCAGTTCATAAGTGCTGAGGGGGAAGAAGCAAAGAGTGGAGGAATAGAGGCTAGGAATGCTAGTGGCAACGGGGTAACGAGTGTTTGTAAATAGGGTGTTGAGAAGTTGACCCTTAGCAGGGACTGTTTGAGGAAAGAGTTGGCCGTGCAGATATCTGGGGGAAGAGCAATACAGACCTTGGGGACAGTGAGTAGAAGACCCTAGGAAGGGTGCATGACTGGTATGTCCAAAAACTAGTAACAAGGGTGAAGAAGTCATGGTGAGATTGAGATCTGAGAAGTAATGGGGCAGATAGCATGAGACCTTGGGGACCTGGGTGAGGGCTTGGGCTCTGACTCTGTACAAGGGGGGCCAAGGCCGAGTTTTGAGCAGACGAGCAATGGGATCTCGCTTGTGTTTTATTCACTACTTGTTTATGTTTCTATTCACCTGGTAGTTTTAACACTCGTTGAAACTCCAGGCCTGGATCAATGACATTGGAGCTTGCACAGAGCGTTGTCTAATTTTGTCACTCATCTACCCTCACCGGCTGACATTCCTTTGTGAAGTGGAGCTTGCTCTCAACAACTCTGGGTATTTGGTTGTCCAGGAATACATTTTCTGCTGGAAGGTAAAAATAAATGTTTAGGTCATTCGCTTCAATGGCAAACTTTCAAGGATAGCTTTTTAATAAAATAAATAGCCACCTGAAATGGAGACATATGTGCCTCGTGCTTTAGAAGGACTCTCCCTTTTACATTATTTCTTTTTAACTGGGGATGGCATTTCAGCTGGGAGCCATTCCTTGCATGAGCTGTTATCGTCTGGAGTCCCCTTGTGGGTGGTGCACCCATGACACCTGGGAGAGAAAGGAAGACCCTGGAGGAGAGGATGTTAATAACTCTTCCCTAGATTTGTTGGTCAGATGAGTGGATTGCTGTGTCCAGATCCTAAAGTGCAGCCTAGAGGGTACCATGCTTCTTCTTGACAACTTTCATTCTTTAGTTGCACTCAAATAGCTTCACCCGGTTTTACAGACTCTCCGAAATCTGTGCCAAGGTGATCTTTTAACTCCTTGATTCCTTTCCTATCTCCCTACACACACACACACACACACACACACACACACACACCACACACACACACACACACACACACACACACACACACACACACACACACACACACACCTGCCTACATTCTAGACATTACTGTAGCCCCTCTAAACTACCCAGCACCCCAGATGCCAAAAGACACTCTTTTCTGTTCCACCTCCCAATTTTGTCTAGGGTATAATTGCCCCTTGATTTTATCACTGGCATAATTTTCTCTTGGGACAGCCTTCTCAAGTTTTCTATTCTTGTTGAATCTCATCCTTCAAAGCTTCCATCAAATGTGCCTTCTCTGATCCCCACCCTCAGCAACCCCAAAGCTGAAATCTGTTTCCTCTCCCCTCTCACTTTGTTTCTCGTGTTCTCAGTCGAATGTACTAGTGTTCATGGTTATCTCAGCCACCGATGTACAAATGTCTTCAGAAATGAGGCTGTTGCTCTAATGCTTTCCATTTCTCCCAGTGGCTACAAGTAGTGTCTGGTTCATAGTAAGTGCTCACACATTCCTGGAAAGAATTTACACAGCAGCTGTAACAATATTCAAATGTCTGCTTTCCTTCATGCATTTAGCCAGTACATATGGAGCATCTGTTGTGTCTCAACCAGTGACATGGACAGTACAATGCACCAGAAAGTTCATGAACCAGAAAGTAAATCCTGACTTCTGGGAGACTCCAACTTAGAAGGAGAGAAAGGACATGTATGTACTAGTGCATTGCTAATGACAAAATAAGAAGTGCAAACAGCTAGAGTCAAGAACAATGGTCAGATTCACTCTGGTGTTCCTCTTTGCCTCTGATACTTTCTCCGATGGTCTCTGAATCATCCCACCAACAAGGATGAAAACAACTTTCACTAGGCCACCAGGGACTTTCTCTTGTCCCCACAAGAGCTTTCAGTGTCATCCCGATGTCCTTCCTGAGCAGAGAACAAAGACAGGTCATGTTTTTGCTCACTTGGTAATCCATGCTGGGTTGCCACGCAAATGGGATTTTATCATTTTCTATCAGCAACCAAGACTTTAATTTTCATGATTCCTATAAAATAGGAATCAATGTAGTTAGTCCAGAGGTTTAGCCAAGGTGACCACACACTCTGGCTTCCTCTGACTTGCCTGAACGTTTTCTGGGTCCATTGTTTGTGTGGGTTTATCGGCCAGCCCTGCACACACATCTGGGAGAAGAAAGACACTCCCAAAAGAACTGCCTTTTCTCTAATTTCCTGCTGGTTCTGACTTGCCATTTCCCATCTGGGCCGTGCAGGGTGCTACCTTCCTTGTTAGAATCACAGTGTGCTCCTTGCACCAGCTCTCCTTATTAAAACAGGAGAGCTGAGAACAGTTGGAACTTTGCAATTCTCAGTTCATCTCTTTTCTGCTCACTTAGTCATTCACTTATGTATTCATTTATTCAACAAATACTGATTAATCTCCTCCCTTTTTGTATACTCTGCCTATTCCCAAAAGGATCAGAGGTGGCCTATGGGATCAAACATAAGGCAAAACAGGGTAGCCAGGAATAAAAACGGAAAAGGAGGAGCAGGCGTTGCCACCATCTCTAAAGGTGCTTGGAGTTTGGCCATAGCTCTATTTTAGCAAAAGAGACATTTGTCAAATTTCTGGGTTTTTGCTTTCCATCCAACCAAACCATGCAAATTTGTGTGCAGAGTATAATTGTTTTCCCCTAAGTGAATACGTTTATTGAGCATTTAGTGAACATTTAGTGGAGTGCTTTGTTCTTATATGCAAATGCTTCATAATAAATGAAAGAATTAATTCACTTGTTCCCAAATTTTAGTCATTTGCCTTCTACTTTTCAAATTTTCACTTAACTACATGACTGTTATTTATTTTATAGTTATTTAAATTAACTTTTAAGCTTATTCTTTAAAAACTTGTGCTTTTCATCAATGGAATATTTATATCCGTTGTCATAACTAGAAAGTAATGATAAAATAAATGTAATAGAAATTAGCATCCCTTTCCAAGTAAACAATGGTATATATCTACCTAAGCTGTGCTATCTTCATTTGTGTTACAAGGGAGGTTTGAAGGTGTTGAGGACTAAAATTGCACTAACACCTATTCTGATGGGAATAATTTCTGCACAGATGCACATGAAAAACTTCTCATTCTGTGGAAAGGGGACTCACATCTATTGCATTCAAACACAAACACATATGCATCATAGACTCTACGACTAGAAATTCCACTTTAAACTAGCAGCCATAGCATAACTCTGAATGTTCTCCACTCTTTGTCATTGACCTCCTGAACCAAGTCAAGAGTATTCTATATGGAGATTGGCCTCTGTTTTGGATTTGTGTACAGGTCATTAAAATTATACAATTTTAGAAACACCTGAGATTCATCCTATTGACATTCTCCTATGGGGCTCGCTGCTCAGGAAAAATCCTAGTTCTGTGTGTTTTCTGAAATAAAGAAGAAGCCTCACTCTAAAGCCACGAGCTTGCTTCTGTTTAAAACAGGTGTGGCTCATTGGTTGAGCATCGAACTATAAACCAGGATGTCACATTTACCCCAACTAGTAGAGTTACAGGAAACTCAGAAAAAAAGATTATACGTGAAAATTTCCTTTCAGGGCAGGAATCAAAGCTCTCACTAAGCCCATTAATAATCCTGATTTTCTGTATGTTTGAAGCATTCACATAATCCATTAGTATAATACATTGTTCCTACTTATTTTGTTTAATCAAACAGTAATCAATAAAAACTATGAGTACTGCAGAGTGGGACTTCTGACGTTTTGAGGCAAATTCCTCACCAGAGCGCATGCAAAGGTCACTGCAGAGGGCCTTTTCTTAATTGCCCTTGAAACCCAGCAACTGGCTTCTATTCCAGGCCCCCAAGGAGAGCTACAAGGTTATAATTGTGTCACACTTAATTACATGCATTGCCAACGGTGGGTGGGCAAAGTCATTTTTGTGCCATTTGTAGAGAAGAAAATTGCTTATGAATTTTTATATCGCCGGCTCATTGAATTACAGAAAGTAGAAATGGAGGCACGAACCATGTCTAACAGTGATGGTGCTGTGTAAACACGCAGCCGAGCCGAGAACAAGTGCCCTCGCTGTCTGGGCCCGGGGCCCACCCTCACAGACACGCTATTCTTCTCTTTCTCTCACGGCCCAAGGGAGGAGGCTTTCTTTCCCCTTTTCCTTTACTGGTCACAGTTGTTTCTGTCCAGGCCGTCTTCTTGTCTGAATTTCCAAGAGAGTGTTAGCTTAAGGCCTGGCCTTGACATCATCAGATACAATCAGAGAAATGAAAAACGCCACAGGAAGAGAAATGATATTGTAGCTGGGATGTGCAAGAGAAACGATGCCATGTTCAAGCCCTGTTTTCCGTAGCCTCTCGTGGAGCCGGCTCAGAAGGGACGCCGGCTTTGCTGGGGTGAGTAAGGCAATCTGGCCCCTCCTATACCATCAGGTAGCTACCGCCAATTCTAAGGTTTTAGTCAGGCCAAGTGCAGAACTACTTTTCTTTCTGCCACATTTGGAATTTCGTGTGGCCTGCTGGGTGTGAGATCCGCATCCCTTTTGTAACAGAACGTTGTCTTTCTCTTCCATTGATTTCCTTAGGATAAAGCTGATAGCAAATGCTACTTCCTTATACAATAGAGCTTGCAACCCTGAAGGTACCTGAATACTTTTTATAACAAATAATCTAGCCCGCAATCATCCAGTGTGGCCCGAGGAAGCAGATGGAGTTAGTGTCGTGTTCTCAAAACAGAAAGAAACTACAGCTTTGGGGAGGAGAGTGAGACGATTGTGTGGCTTCCCAATTCATCTTGATTAACTGAAGCTGGCAGACTGGGGTAGTTTTCAGCAGTAGGTGGGAACTTTGGTCTTCCTTTGAGCTCAAAGGAGAAAACTGATGCTTAGAGGAAAATGTACTTACTCTCTGAATATAACTACGCGCTCCAGGAAAAGCCCCAGGCATGCAGGGAGGTCCGTGATGAGCACCTGCGGGCAGCCCTCCTATGGCACACTGTTCAGGCTGGGGTCAAGCATCTCCAACACAAGGTGGAAAGTCAGGTTTTTTAAATCCCTGCACAGGTTGTTGTTTAGCCTGCAAATATTCACATCCGTGGTAGAACTCATTTGTGCTCTGAACGTGCTACTCAGTTCTTGTCCGGGCAGCCAGAGCGGAATTCAAACTTCTGGGGAGGAACTTGACCTCTGAGAGTCCATCGAGCACCCTGCTCCTTCTTCAACAGCCCTTTCTCTGTTTCCAGATCTTGCAAACGCACAGTCGAGAGGGCTAGGAGTGTTATTCCATTAACAGATGCACTCTTACATGAGGCCATTAATCAGGCAAATCACAGATGTTGTTTTCTTTCAAGATGTTCCTACAATGACTCCTAATAACACCTACTGAATTTGTCATTTTATTGCCAGTGATGACTTTTAAAAACGATATCAGATGACTTCTTTCTTAAAGTCCATCTGTATGGATTTCAGTTGTATTTTGTACCTTGGACGGTTGGGATTTGCCCTCCAGTTGTCAGCACGTAGTTCTTAAAGGATGTGGCAGGGTAACCTCACACATGGGTAGATTCAAAGGCTCTTGAGACACTGAAGGTTGAAACCCACATGCCGAGTTTGCAAGCAAACAATAGTCTCCTTATGCTAAAAGATGGGTGTGATCGTTTTGAGGTATCTGGTGCTCATAAATGCAGTTGAAGGAATGTGCGTTCTCAAAGGCAGAGCTAGGAAGGAACTGAGTGCGGGTGTCGGGTTTGCAGAGGGTGAAGCTGGGACCCAGAGAAATGAAGTCGGAGTTACTGAGACAAAGCAATGACCAGAATCCAAGGCTCACAGCTGCCCATCGGTGTTGGTTTTTCTAGCGCACTCCTGAAGGTCCTTGACGTATCGGAAGGGAACAAAAGTCTCCCTGGCTCAAGAGCAAACTAAAACAGGTTGCTTTCTGAGACTGGTTCTACCCGCTTAAAATGTGGCCAGACCTTCTTAAATCCTGGTGTAAACCTAGGAAGCTCTGTCTTCATTGCTGATTAAATATCACCAATTTGTCCTTTATTCAGTGACATTGTTTTAAATTTTTCTTCTAAACAACTCGAGCATCGGGAGCCCTTTTTCTTTCTTCTAGTTCTCTATGAAATATGTGTTTATTGAGAGATTTGAGTCAGTGGGTAGTAAGTAATAGCGGTGGTGTGGCTGCAGGCCTCAGAAAACAGTAGGTACTTGCTACATTCTTATTTCTGAAGCTTTACTTGGAAGTCACATAGCCGTGTGGCCCTCTGAATACCATTTTGCCTGAGGTTCAGAGTTCTTGTTTGTAAGGCAAAGAAGACTTAATGATCTCAAAGGGCCCATCTAGCTCTTCTTAACTAATATGTATTTATAAACATATGTGTTATGTGTAAAACATACTGTACATATACTGCATATATGATAAATTCTGTATTTCCTGGACATAAACCTTGAGTGCCTGGAAATAATATTGAAAGTGGCCCTAGCTGGTATGGCCCAGTGGATAGAGCGTTGGCCTGCAGACTGAGGGTCCTGGGTTTGATTCTGGCCAAGGCCACATGCCTGGGGTTGTGGGCTCGATTCCCAGTAGGGGGCATGCAGGAGGCAGCCAATCAATGATTCTCTCTCATCATTGATGTTTCTATCTCTCTTTCCCTCTCCCTTCCTCTCTGAAATCAATAAAATGTATGTTTTTTACAAAAAGAAATATATATATATATATATTTTTTTTTAAGTGGATAGGTTGTGTTGGAAAAAATCAGGTCGCAAGGAATGTGTGAGCTGATGTATGTGTCAGAGCTCAAAGGTAGTTTTGTTGTGTTTTATTATCATCTGTCAAACTCGAAGCAAGACAGAGCCTAGAAAACAGATTGTCATGGAGGTGTGTGATGACAGTGGTTTCCATGAGCTGGTGTAAATATATTCAGAGAGACTTGTTCCTACTTAATAACCACATTTCTCCCTCTGCATTGCTGATGCATTCACTCATAGCATTTGAAAGCCAGTTTGTCCTTGGCTGTCAACTGAACTTGATAGAATAATAGAAGATTCTGAAAAATTCAATCATATCTTGTTGCTTCTTGAGGGACTTTCTTGACTACTTATTCTATTTAAGGAGTAAAAGAGAAGACACTTTTTGGTCTTGTACAAAATGCTGAACAAGTTTAATAGCTCAGGTTCTAGTAGCAGGCACCATGCTGATTTCCCTTGTCAGCATCCCAGGGTGGTGCTGCTGGAACTTGAGGGCCCTTTAGAAGGGGAAAGCAATACCTAAGGGGTTGCTACAAGATTGCACTGTTAGGAAATCAGAGGTGGTAGCCATCAACTTATTTATTGCTCATAGCATTCTTGACAATCAGGAGACTTAAATTTAAAAAATGGTGAAATCAGTTTCTCTTAATCAACATATGAAATAGTTTGCACTGTCTCTTACGTAAACTGGCCATCGAAACATCCCAGAAACCAGATCCTCTCTGATATTGGCGATTCTGATGAAACACCCCAGTGGGTGTTTAATGTAGCTGCCGCGTAATTGCAAATTACTATACAAGGCCTAGGGAATGTGCTTGGAGCTAGGCAGACAAGAGTTCAAGTTACTGACTTAACTATCTCTTTAAGCTCCAGTCTCTTTATCTATAAACTGAGGATAAAATATTCCTACTTCACAAGACTGTTCTGAGAATTAATTAAGGATGTAATACTGGAAATAACCAGGAGAGCTCTTATTCACCGAGCATTTACTATCTGCCAGGTGCATGCCAATGGCAAGGACCATTTGAGCCCCAATAAATCTCTGAGATAGGTACTACCATTAGTGCCAGGTTATGGAGGTGGGAAGAGACCCCAGAAAGGACTTAATGAGCTTTGCCAGACATTATGTAGTCTGGCTCCGGGTGCCTCTTCTTTTAAGGCTTTAAAACACTTGACAATGTTCTCAGCATTTGCGTTGAACCATGTGAAATTACCTATATAAACAGCAAGTTCATGTGGTTCTGCCTAATAAGTATTGAATATGGATTAGCAGTAGCTATAACTGCAATCGGCTAATAACAGAAGCAATAGTAACTTTGATTTTATCTTTGAATCTCCTTAATATAAGTAATGCAGGTGGAATTATAGTGTAAAGCCCATTAGCTTGGAAATCAGAAATTAGGTGAATTCTAGATCTCAGTTTCCTCATTTTAAAAGAATGGAGTCAGAAAAATAAAATAATGGGATTTGCCTTTTTCCTTTTAGCTCTAATAGTCAATAGCAGAGCTTTAAAAACTACTTATGGAAATAGCCAGTTTTTTGTCCAGTTATCTTGGACCAATAACTAGTTCTATTATGAATGACTAAGTACATTATCATCCACCACGTGCTTGGATATTGCAGTAGGTTCAAATCAATGTACCCATTTCTCAGCACACATTCTCAACTTCTATATGTAACGGTTGTAAACTAGTAATAAAGTGTCCATGAACTGACATTGGTCCACGGACTATACATTGAGTAGCCTTGGAATTCTAACACTAATAAAAGAGAAAGATGCAAATTGACCATACCTTCATGATGCCCACCAGACAATCAGGAGTGAGTATGCAAATTAACCCAACAAAGATGGAAGGTTAATTTGCATACACAGGCACCAAGCGGCCGGGACGCAGGTGTTCAGC
Source organism: Corynorhinus townsendii (assembly GCA_026230045.1). Lineage (NCBI taxonomy): Eukaryota > Metazoa > Chordata > Mammalia > Chiroptera > Vespertilionidae > Corynorhinus > Corynorhinus townsendii. The sequence continues at coordinate 158,821,693 of JAPDVU010000006.1, read as the reverse complement.
ACCACCCCAGCAGCTCCGGGCCTCTGGGCAGCGTGGAAAGGCAGAAAGGCGGCTCTGGCCGGATTGAAGGCGGTGCCAGCAGCCAGGGGAAGGAAGGCCCATTCTTGGACAAATCTTCGTGCATCAGGCCTCTAGTGATAAATATAAGTAAACTCTTAAAGAAAAGGCAGTGTGTGTGTGTCTGTGCGTCTGTGCTCACGCGCTTGTGCATGTGTGCACTCGTGTGTACAAGCATGCGTCTCCTCCCCTTTAAAAATCTATTATTTGGAGATTAGAAATGAATATCATGAAAAAAGTAGGGAATTTTATAAAGGAAGGCCAAGTGATAGTGATAATATTACTTGGGGCATTTGAATAAGATCTGGAAAGCAGTATGTGTACCAAAGTCTGTTGATACATCTATTTTTTAAAAATTTTTAATTTAAAGAATAACTAACCACCTTGCATGTTGTCATGTTTGAAACAGTAGGAATATGGAGGTAAATGAAACACAGCCCCTATCCTACAGAAGTCCATGATCTAGCCAAAGATGCCAGCATACAACACATAGTTGTAATATAGTAGATAATGCTCTGAAGAAAAATCAAGGAAGAAGTATTTAATTTGGCTTGGATGTCAGAAGGACTTCACCCATAAGGTGTATTTTGTTATATTTTATTGTTTATAATGTTTTTTTCTTTATTTAAAAATATTCTTATTCATGAATAATTATACACACACAATAGACTAATCTTCAGTACACAGTGTGATGAATTATAATGAAGTGAACATGCCCATGTGATCAGTTGGTCAAGAAATCACCACTTGATAGAGAAATAGAACAATCTGTATATAATCAGTTTTATACACTCCTTGTTTTTTTCAAAGAAATCATGAATGAAGCCATATGTCCCCTAAATTGGAATGTTTTAAATAATGAATCCAATTGCTTTAATAGATACAGGGCAGTTCAGATTTTTTTCTTCTTATATAAATTGATAGTTTTATTTTTATAGGAACATGTACATATCATCTAAATTTTTAATTTTATTGATCTAATGTCACTCTTAACATCTTCCAATGGTATTTTTTGTCAGTTGAAGCTTTAATGATACTTTTTTCATTCCCTTCGTGCTACTGGCTATTTGTGCCTTCTCTTTCTTTTTTTTTTATTATCCTTCCCAAGGGTATAACAGTTTTATTAGGTTTTTCTGAGTGGCAACTTTGGGATCTTAAAAATTCTATCTACAGTACATTATTCTTAAAATTTCACTAACATTCTTCCATTTGCATTCTTTGGGTTTCATTTGCTTTTCCCCCACCTTATCTCTTTGAGAAAGATACTTAGCTAATTGATTTTTAGTCTTTGTTCTTTTCTAATAGATGTACTCAAGGCCATGATGTCTTTCTAAGCATGGCTTTAGCTATCTCCCACAAACTTTGATATGCTATATCCATTATAATTCAGTTCAAAATATTTTCATTCAGTTCAAAATGTTTTCTAAACTTCCACTATGATTTCTTCTTTGGCCCATGGATCATTAGTGGTGTGTTGCTTAGTTTTCAGATTGGAGAAACTATTTTCTAGTTACCTTTCAGTTATTTATTTCTAGCTTATATCCACTGTGGTTTGAGAACATAATATGATTTCAGTTATTTGAAATTAGTTGAGACTTGCTTTCTGGCCAGCGTAGAGTCTGTTTTTATAAAATGTTCCATATGCACTTGAAATCCTATACAACCTCCTATGCTTAGGTATTTGATTGGTTTCCTAAAACTGATACTGCAATAAATAGCCTTGTGCATATGGATTTTTGTGCTGCTGGGGGTGTATCTTCAGGATAAATCCCTAGAAGTGGGATTGCTGGGCTGAAGATAGATGTAAATATGTGTCTTACTGTTTTTTGCCAAATTGCCCTCTAAGGATTTTGCATTTCTACCATTTTGCATGCCTATCAGCCAGCAATGCAGGAGGCTGCCTGTTTTTCTATTGCCATGGGAGCAAGGTGCATTGTCAAGCTTTTGGATTTTTGCCAATCTGATGAGTGAGGTATAGAATCTCAGTGAGTTTTAACTGACATTTATCTTAATATGAGTGAAATTGAATATATACTCATATGTTCAAGGCTCATGTTTATATATCTTCACCACTTCCTGTCTTTTATCCATTTTTCTGTAGGATTGTTTGTATTTTTTTTCTCCGAGTGTTAAAAGTTTTCTCCGTGTGTATTCAGAATGTTGGCCCTTTTCCTGTAATGTAAACTGCAAATACTTTCTCTTGGTCATTTGCATTTTTACTTTGTTTATGATGATTTTGTAATGTATAGTTAATTTGTCAATTCTTTATCACAGCTGGAATTTTTAGTCACAGTTAAAAACATTTCCCTAAATCTGAATTATAGAGGAGTGCAACATTATTTTCTTCTAATACTGCTAAAATTTTATTTTTCATACTTATATTTCTGATACATTTAGAGTGTCCTTTGTATATGACCTGGAGAATTAATCTTGGGTTTTTTACGCATTTAGTAAAAAAAAAAAAAAATGGTAAGTCCCAACATCTTTCATTAAAAAGATCACTTTTCCTAAGTGATTTGAGATACCACTTTTAAACTATACTGTACTTTTATAGATTTCTACTCTATTTGATTGGTCAATCTTATCATAAGCCAGTACTATACTGTTTTAATTATAAAGGCTTTATAGTATTACTATTCAGAGAACTAGACCCTGCTCTCCACCTATAGCTCTTCCTACTCACTCTTTTCCTATCTTTCCTTGTGTATTTACTTTTTCTTTTATTTATTAGACTAGAGGCCTGGTGCACAAGTTCATGCACGGGTGGGATGCCTTGGCCTGGCCAGCAATCGGGGCCGATTAGGGCCATCTCCCATCCGTGGGAGGTTGGCTGGCTGACCTGCTCAGATCAGGGCCGATCGCCAGCCAAGGAGAGGGACTGTGGGATGCTGGCCGGCAGATCGGGGCAGGCTGGCTGAGGGAAGGGGCCAGGGGAGGTTGGCTGGCCATGGGAGGTTGGCTGTGGAAGCAGTTCCTGCATTGAGCGTCTTCCCCTGATGGTCAGTGCACATCATAGCAAGCAGTCGTTCAGTTGTTTGATCGTTTGGTCATTTGGTCTCTTAGGCTTTTATATATATAAACTAGAGGCCCGGTGCTCGAAATTCGTGCACGGCGGCATGTATCCCTCAGCCCAGCCTGCACCCTCTCCAATCTGGGACACCTCAAGGGATGTCTGACTTCCCGTTTAGGCCTGATCCCGGTAGGCAGTCAGACATCCCTCTTACAGTCCAGGACTGCTGGCTCCCAACTGCTCGCCTGCCTGCCTGCCTGCCTTCCTGATTGCCCCTAACCACTTCTGCCTGACAACCTGATCACCCCCTAACCACTCCCCTGCCAGCCTGATTGCCCCTAACTGCCCTCCCCTGTAGGCCTGGTCCCCCCACAACTGCCATCCCCTGCAGGCCTGGTCCCCCCCAACTGCTCTCTCCTACAGGCCTGGGTCCCTCCAACTGCCTTTCCCTGCAGGCCCAGTTGCCCCCAACTTCCCTCCTCTGCCAGCGTGGTTACCTCTAACTGCCCTCCCATGCAGGCTTTATCACCCCCAATTGCCCTCCCTTGCAGGCCTGGTCCCTCCCAACTGCCCTACCCTGCTGGCCATCTTGTGGTGGCCATCTTGTGGTGGCCATCTTGTGTCCACATGGGGCAGCCATCTTTGACCACATGGGGGCAGCCATCTTGTGTGTTGGAGTGATGGTCAATTTGCATATTACTTTTATTAGATAGATAGAGGCCTGGTGCATGGGTGGGGGCCAGCTGGTTTGCCCTCAAAGGTGTCCTGGATCAGGATGGGGGTTCCCTTGGTACATGGGGTGGCCTGGGCGAGGGGCCTGTGGTGGTTTGCAGGGTGGCCAAGCCCCCCAGTGACCCAAGCGGAGGCCCTGGTACCTGGGATTTATTTATCTTCTATAATTGAAACTTTGTAGCCTTGAGTGGAGGCCAGGGTTGGCCAGGGCAGGCAGGAAGCTTGGCTTCCTCCCTCACTGGGGGCAACCCAAGCCGCCTGCTTGCTCCAGCTCCATGGCTGCCGCCATATTTGTTGGGTTAATTTTCATACTCATTCCTGATTGGCTGGTGGGTGTGGCTTGTAGGCATAGTGGAGGTACGGTCAATTTGCATGTTTCTCTTTTATTAGATAGGATAGATTGTGTGAGGCATCATTGACAAAAAAATTATAAGATATTTAAAGTATAATAATGACAACATAATGACTTGATATACATATGCATTTATTTTTATATGAACTTTAGCTCAACATATATCTAGCTTGATAATAAAGCTTGTAATATTTTCATTGGGTGATATTAATTTATATTAACATGCTGAAAAATTAGTTGTTGGTTATGTTGAGGCATCTTCAGCAAGAAAAGGATTATCTTTCAACTTGTTCAAATCTACTTTTGTGTCTTTCAAGAGTGTTTATACTTTTCTTCATATAGATTTTTTTATCATTTCTTATGATGTTTGTTCCTAAATATTTTATCTTTTTCATTGCTTTTATAAGATTTTTCTCATTCATTATATCTTCTAACTGGCTATTATTTGCATATATAAATGCTACTAAGTTTTGTTATAGTTTCATTGCAAAATATGGTTTCAACATTATAAAATGTCTTGGACTCATTGTATGCTTTTGGTTTGAATTCTACTTTGGTTTGAAGATTTTAATTCCTGCTTTCTCATTGTTTTCATCTGCCTGGTAAATCTGTGCATTCTTTTACTTTTAACCTTTTTGAATTACTGTGTTTTAGATGTATTTCTTATATACAACATAGGGTTTGGATTTTCATTAATGGATCTATTTGAGGATAATTTTAATAGATGAGTTAAGCTCATTCATATGTATTGATATAACTGTTAGGTTTGGTAAAGTCTGTGCTATTATATTGTAATTTCTGTGAGCATCATATTTACTGTGTTTCTTTCTCTGTTTGATGTGTCTTCTTTTCTGATCCCACCCCCTTTGGCTATTTATAAAATTTTATATTTTTGCCATAGTGTTTAGTTTTGTATCAGTAGTATTTTTGAGTCCCTTTTGTCTTACTCAAACTTTCATCAACTCAAAGCTTTCAATGGTTCCCCTAAAATCCAATATCCAAGGCCTCCTACAATCTGTTTTCTGTTACTTCTCTTGAATTTTTTCCTATGACTCTCTCTGAACTTTAGCAATATGACTTTCTTGGTCTTCCTTAAACATCTTCCTGTCTCAAGAGCTTTGCAGTTAGGTTTTCTCTATCTGAATATCTTTCTGCCAAATTTTTACACTATTCACTCCTTTACTTCATTCCTATCTGGGCTCAAATTTTAGCCCATCTTTCAAAGAGCTCTTGACCCTCGTGTTTAAAAAAACACCAGTACATCAATCCTAGCCCCATACCCTATCAAGCATGCCAAACTCTCTGCTGGCAGGAGGGTTGCATGCCTCGAGGCAAGTGGCTCACGGGGCAAGAATTTTGACGTGCTTGTGAGTTTCCTTCAAAGTAGGTGCTACCACTTGCCATTATTAATATAAGTCACAGGTGGACCTCTTTTCTTATGTTCCCTGGGCCATTTTAGTAGGAATCTAGAGTAAAGGTCCATTCTGAACCCATGATTAAAACTGGACAATGTGAAAGCTCCTAGAATGGAAGTCTGGCACCAGCTGTCCAATGCAGTTTTCCAACTTCACGCTACATAAAGCGAAGATGAGAGCCATCGTGAACTGATGAGGTATAGCATAGTAACCTGGGGCTTCAAGATGTGTGCTAGGTGAGAAGGCAATTGGAATAGGCTTCTAAGTACCAGCATAATCTTGTAATTCTGGCAAAGGTTTTGAGTGAGAGATATCCCAATCCCAAATGGTGCCTGCAATCTGTAGCTACATTGTAGAATCCTGATGTAGATAAATTTGGTTCTGATAACGTTGCTCAAACCTCAATGAGGTAATAAATACCTTTATAAACAGTAATGGTTATTGCATCCTTTTATGAGCTAATTAATGGTAAGTACAGGAATATCTTCAGGGTAAGAATGGATGGAGAATGGATTGAGGAAAGAATTCTAACAATGGTTCTCCAGGGCTAAGGCATAAACCAGATGGTACTGTATTTTAAAAATGGGAGAAAACAAATTATAGCTCTTTACATTTCTGCTCTGAAGGTAATGCCTGTATTTTATATAGGATGGCTTCTTTGTTAAGGACTATTAACTTGAGTGGGGATAACTACCACCTAAAGATATTTTAATGGCCAGCATAAAAAATGTGTTGTTTTTGCTGTGATTTCACTGAAAAACAACAACACATATCTTGGTTGTTGCAAAGAGAAAGTTTGATCCTATTTTAGAAGCTCTGTTGGGTCTTTCTCATGAAATAAAATAGTGACAACATTTCAGGAAGAGAAACACTGATATGGACTTACCTTTCAAAAATGGTTCAACTCCACAAGTGTTTAACAAGCTCTTGCTCTGTTCATGGCACTGTACTAGGTACCAAGGGGATATAAAGAGGAATAAGATATATCCATTGGCTGCATTTATGATTTTGTGAAAAATATCTCAGCAAGCAGCAAAATCTTCTGTAGTATATAAGAGATAGAAACAATATGTAAATGAGCCACCTCACCCACATTTATAGCAACTAATTATTTAATTCCTGCTTTAAATGGACCTTTCTAGTTAAAAAAAAAAGGAAACCCCATAAAACTCTTTCTTAGACCAGCCAAACTACTTGCAGTGTTAGACAAAAGCAATCAGTCGTGAGGAGAAAACATGACAGACTGACTGATGAAGTGGAAAGGCTTTTGATTGCCTGTGTATGTGATAAGACAGTGAATCCATAGTCTTAGAAGCCAAGTGATAAATTTTTCCAAAGGGTTGTTGCTAGAAAACTCTTGAAGAGAAAGAAAAGTGAGGCATTAAAGAAAGATATTTTTAGTTAGAACAAGGGCCTATTTGATCAATCCAGGAAGAGAATCTATTGCATAACCTCCTAGTTCAGAGGAAAACTGCAAGGAATAATGGCACTATGGAATACAGAGAGAAGGAGGAAATGAGCAACCGAAATGGGATCTGAAGGAAGGATCCTTGGAGGAGGTGGCATTTAATCTCAGGCTTGAAGTCTGCAGATAGGACATGTCCATGGGAAAGAATGATTGAGTCAGATGAGCCAGAGTGAGCAACCATGAACCCCTGAATTTGCTAGACATCTTGTGAGGGAAAATCATTTCTCGGCTGGATTGGTAAGAGTTGAGGAGGCAAAGATAGTTTGCAACTAGTTCACAGAGGGTGTTCATTTGAACTTTATTCAATAAACAATAAAGAAAATGTTGGGTATGAAGAAGAACGCAATGCGATCAGCGTTTTAGAACGATAACTGGAGGAACAAAGAATAAGTAGAGTGCATGTGACAGTCCAGACCAGAGAGTACCCTATCTCATTTTGTCCTCTACAAATAACTAGCATATTATCAGGCATATGGCAGGCATTCCACAAATATTTTATTCACTCAGTGCTTGAATCTGGCATATCTACCACATATAAGTATCTGTGGATGCTAGAGAAATGGAGAAATGTTCCATTGTTCCCAAGAAATTTAAAATTTTTATTGGTTATTCATGAATTTACAAGGTTTCGGGGGGGGGGGGGGTCATCCAAGGTTCAGTTGCCCAACTATTTTGAAATGGTTTGCATTCCACTTTCACAAGTATTTTAACAGTTAGGACCAAACTCTGATAAATTGCATGAAATAATCAAACTTGGCTCTCTTATTGCATCTCCACATTGATCTTACTGGTTTATTTCCACAGAAATTGAAATGTTATCTAAGAGACTAGAATGAAAAATAGATCTGTTTATAGGGGAGCAATCAGAGCCCTAAAGAGAACTTGTTCCTTTTGTATATTTCCAATGCATGGAGAACAATCCCTAACTAGAAGCCAAGCACCCTAAGTCCAACTTGCTTTTTAAGCATTATTCAAACATGTGAAGTGTAGGCAACAGCTGCTTGACAGACAGGGATTTGGAATCAAGGAAGAGGAAGAGACTTTTTGGTCAAAAATGGCATAATAATATTTATCTTCACAATGCCGTGTATGCCCCAAGCTTGCCTTCATCCTTAACCCCCAAGGAGGGAAATAAACTGGATTCAAGCCAGTGGGTCAGGATCCAAATGTACCACATAAGCTTGTTCCCGATGCAGGTAGGAGGTACCAGAGAACAGCATGTTCTGTAACACCTTGGGCAGCCGGGAGAGATGACCATATGCTCCTCTTGCCATTTCTACTTTCATTTTCCACTCCCCTTCCCCCTGCAGGTGACTGATAGGCAAAAGCTTAACTTTCCTTTAAAAAAAAAAAAAACCCACAAGCTGTACCCATCTCAGCTTGTTCTTCCACAAGCAGTGTGTTGTTTCTGAGCCAGTGTTTGGAATTTGAAGTGACAACTCGACCCAATAGTTTTACTTCCCTCTCGCTCAATCTCAAATTAATTTTTTTTGCCAGCCCTTAATCCAAGGTATACGAAATAGGGCTGCCATAGAATGAAAAAAGTCTTGCTGAGGAATGATCTTTCCTTCAGTTCTACAACATCTCTTTTGGATATTCTCCCACTGAGCATGTGTTCACAGGGACTTCTCATCTCATATTAACCTTTTGAACACTTAAATAGTTATGTCATCAGATTGGCTGAACCATCATTTATCCAAGGAATTTCTTATTGATGGACATTTCATCATTGAGTGTTTTAATATTAAATAAAGTATCTATTAACAATCTTTATAATGGTATTTAGAGTTTTATGGGTATTCCCGGGTTGAATTCCTAAAAAGTAAAGTACTTAGTTAGAAGGTATTTACTTCTTTTAAAAGATGACATTAAGTACAATACAATCTTGTCATATCACTCTGTGACATCCTTATGACTATTACCACTTTATTACTTGAATGTCTGATTACTTGTTGACAAGTATTTGGGTACCTGACTTCTTGCATCCAAAGTAGGTTCTATAGAACACTAGTGGCATGAATATTTCATAAAAAGGGGTTTTGTTGTCAAGTTAGATTAGGAAACCCTATATATCATTCCCACACATTCTCCCTTCTTAAAGATTTGGAATGTCCTTCAATATATTAAAGACTTTGTAAAGCCATACGTAAGAGTGATCTATTTAATTTATATAACCCAGTGTTTTCCATACCTGTTAATCAAGGAACTCGTCCATTGCCTAATTATATAGTGACATCCTATGGGCAGAACACATTTTGGAAAATGTTGCTTTAAATAATTGTGTTCCTTTAACAATAAATCCAATTGTTTCTGTTTCTTCTATCTCTTCCCTCATGATCGGGCTTTCAGCACTCTTCACAATAGGCTGCCCTTTTCTCTTAATCTCTGAATCTCCTAGACCAGAAGGGCTATTCTCCCATTGAGATGGAGAAGCTCTGTGCCTGTTAGAATTCTCTATAAACTGGAAAGAAGCAGACTTTCAGAAAGAACCTGATGAGCTCCCCCATGAGCCAACAGTGAAAACTTCAAATGCCCAAACTCTATTGCACTTATTGGTTTTCCTATAACTCTTCTTTTTTTCTTTCAGAATTTTCTCCTGTTTTCCCCTTAGTGAAGTGTGATGTCCTTGTCTGTGTTCTGAAGTCCTAATTTAGGAAAGTCTCTTACTTACTTAAGGCTTAGGCAGGAGGAGTGTATTCTACCAGAGAGAACAAGTAGAAATTTTCAGTAATCTTATTTATTCTAAGGTATCAGAAGAGAGTTGTGTAGTTAAACAAGAGAGACCATATGCTAGATAGAGTCACAAGTAATTGTGAACTTACTGTATGTCTGCCATGATGCTAAGTTTATTTGAACCATCTTATTTAATTAACTCAATAACAGACTAATAAAATAACCATTGCCCTAACCCAGTGGTCGGCAAACTCATTAGTCAACAGAGCCAAATATCAACAGTACAACGATTGAAATTTCTTTTGAGAGCCAAAAACCGACTTCTGCACATGGGCCACGAAGTTTCCATCACACTGTACGTGCACGCCCGCACGTGGTATTTTGTGGAAGAGCCACACTCAAGGGGCCAAAGAGCCACATGTAGCTCATGAGCCGCAGTTTGCCGACCACTGCCCTAACCAGTTTGGCTCAGTGGATAGAGCATCAGCTCGCCGACTGAAGGGTTGATTCTGATCAAGGGCATGTACCTTGGTTGCAGGCTCGATCTCCAGTAGAGGGTGTGCAGGAGGCAGCTGATCAATGTTTCTTTTTCATTGATGTTTTTAACTCTCTATCCCTCTCCTTTCCTCTCTATAAAATCAATAAAATATATTTTTTTTAAAATAACTATCATTATCTTCATGGAACAGTTAAACAAACTTGGTCCCAATAAAAATTTTTTAAATAATTCATTTACAGTCACGAAGAAAATAATAATAAGTGGCAGGGCCAAGTCTGCCGGATTTCAGTCTGTCTTCAACTACTGCACTGCTCTGTCCACTGTGAGTGTGTGTGTGTGTGAGTGTGACTGAGACACAGAGACAGAGACAGAGAATGAAACTAACCAAAGCTGTTGTTCTGATTTGTCGGATTGACTAGAATGAGAGTCAGAGATTAAAGGCCAAGCTAAGCTGGGGTAAATTTCCACTTGTCAGTTATCTATCAGAGTCTCATTCTATATGCTGTCCTCATTTCTCCTCTGCAGCTTCCATTGACATCAGTTGGAGAATATGCATTAGAATTCTGCACTGCAGATAAAGGGACTAGAGGGCATCTCTAAACTAAGTGGGGGAGGGGGGGTGGGGAAACAGTCCAGAGAGAGTTTCATACATATAGGAATTTGGCTCAATTCTGAGCGAATCTGCATTGCATGCAGTCATTACTGTTTTCTCTGTGGATAACCAATCAATACATGTACAAAAGACGGCTGAGATTAATCTGCAGCTAGAAGCACTGTGGAGAAAACAAAGCATAGGTTTTCAAAGCTTGAAAACCTTAGGCCTATTTGATCTAGTGTCATGATTATAATTTGTCACATGAAGAAAACATATTTATTCAGCAAACATGTATTAGAGCATTTGACTTCCCAGTAGCACGCTGATGGTCACAATGGCTACACAAACACAATAACTGGAAAAAAATTAAGGAGTGAGTTGCTTGAGTGATCTGGGAAGATTATAAGACATAGAAGATTTAGAAGATTTTAAAATGTATAAAAATGTGTGCTACTAACTTCTGACACACAAATAAATGTTGGCAGGAAATAATTTCAGTGGAATTGGTTAAATGAATTTTATGTTAGCAATCTCCTATTCATTCAACAAATATTTGCTGAGGCACTCTTACAGACTAGATATGCGCTAGGTCCTGGGAATGTGGGGGGCACGTGGGACAGTTTTTGACCTCAAACTTCTTGCAGCTAAGTGGGAAAGAGAAACACAACTTATTAAGGTGTTTAATAATGGCCTAAACAAAAAAGTGAAGAAAAATTTTAAAGAAGTAATGAACAGACATGAACATGCATTAAAGCTAGTTGATGGTATATTTAGCTTCCCGAACTGTTAAAAAGATTTGGGCAACCATAGGCTAATGCCCTATTTTCCCAAAGAGAAAGCCATTCCCAGGGCGAGAAGGTGGCCTGCCCAAAGCTAGCAATGGGCAGAATGGGACTAGCAAAATCCTTGATACAGGCTAGTGCCCTCTACCGTACAGTTGAGAAGACTTGTAACCTTTCCTGGCCCACTTCCCACCTGCCACGCAGTTGTACCTACTGCTGTTCTCCTGAGCTTCATAGTTAGAATGAATGTTTGTGAGCATGCCCAAGCACGTGCCAGAAACCACAGCAAAATGCCAACAGTTTGAAATAACCACTTCATTACACGGTGTGACGGGGGCTACTTTTGAGTGAACTATCTTAGAACCAAGTGGGAAAGGCTGGAGTTTGCTGGGAAAAGCCCCTTCCTGGTGTAACAGGAATGGAATTAAACAGCTACTGTATTTCTGCAATGTCACTGCTGGGAGGTGTGGAAGCACCTCTTGTCTCTCGTGTTTGTGTTGGACATTTAACTAGGCCACAAAAAGCGGCTTTTTCAGGAATTAGCTTAATGTCCTATATTATTCACTAAATAATGAAAACTGGAAAACCAGTATGCAGCTGAGATTCTGCCTAAATCCCTCTTTAGTGTTTTTTCTTCAGACTGTGTGATATAAAGGCAAGGAAGATTTGTAGAAACTGGAGGGAAATCTTAAGCAGGTTCATGGACTTCAGCCCCAAAATGCTGCTACTTAGAATTCGTCTGAGAGAGGTTACTCAAATGGAAAAAAAAAATTCATTGTATTTAAGACACTTTTAGTACAACTGGTTATAATAGTCAAAATTATGCAGACATGTACCTGTCAAATAGTGGCGACAAGTTAGGTATATTAGATCACTTGGGAAACTTTAAAAGCCATTAATTAAAGCTGTATAACTACATGGAGAAAAAAAAAAAAAAGACAATTTGACCACATACTCTGAAAGTCGCCAAGAAGTGAAAATATAGTAAACAACTTTTTATGCATTAGCCAAGCACCCAATAAATTGAAGAAAACCCCAAGAAGTCAAACCAAAAGAGGAAGAAAAGATAAATCATGGGTATTGTTACTCTGAGTGAGTTTGGGGGATGGCTGATAGTCTCTATAACATAATAACTTAGTATTTTAACACCCACTGGTGTGCCAGAGCCAAGATCTTGGGCCTCAGCTATTTAAGGAATTTTGAATTAAGTTGCCTATAGAAAACCAGAAACTTCAGAGAACTGCAACTTCGGGGGGTGGGGAGGGAGGTAGGTTAAAGATTCAATATAAAATTTAAAATATTGTTTACAAGCATTTTAAAAAACCCATTAAACCAAATATGTTACCAAAACTCTTTGCTGAGATAAATTTTTTAAAATATAAATAAATAGACACGTTAAATTCCTGGATTGGAAAACTCAGTGTTGTTAAGATGTCAGTTCTATTAAAATTTGACTATGGATTTCACACATTCTCAGTGAAAATCCAAGCAGACTTTATTATAGAAATTAAAAAGATGATTCTAAAATTTATGTGGGCATGCATAGAGCTAATATAGCCAAAGGAACTGTTAAAATGAAGAATAAAGTTGGAGAACTTGTACTACCTCTCTTGAAGAATCACTGTAAAGTTGTAGTCAGGATAATGTAGTATTGACATACTTATGGACACAGAACAATAGAACAGAGTAGAGACACCAGAAATAGACACACACACACACATTGTGAATAATTGTTTTTTGACAAAGCAGCCAAGGCAATTAAGCAATGCATGTAGTAAATGCTATATAATTGTTACAATCATTATTATAGTTTTATCATCATTATTATAGGCCATATCATATTACAGGATTTCATTTAATCCTTATAAAGTAGACATTTGTATGGTTTCCATTTTACAGATGAAGAAACTGAGGCCTAGAAAGATCAAGCAACTAGGCAAAGTCACTTAACTACTAAGTTGCAGAGCCAGGATTAAACTGAGGGTGACAGACTCCAAGTTCATACTTTCAACCACTCTCCTACAATGAGAGGATTATAAGAAATAATGTCTATGAAATGCCAACCAAGATTTTTGGCACTCTATATATGACATCTATGATCATTCATTGATGAAACTGGCATTTTCATTATTACCAATGGCACACAACTTCCTTCTTAAATGAGATAATGAATGTACAAGATTTGTTACCAATTGTTAAGTGTTCCAGTGCAAAAGGCCTTATTACAGCTGGCAAAGAGTGAGGTCCAACTTCCTAGTCAGAAAACTTTGCATCTCAAATGGATGAGAATTATGAATGAAACTATCAGTTGTAAGGGAAGAAGGAAAATAGTTTTCTCCCAGACTTTTAGAAGCTGAGAACTCCAGATTTTATCAGGCTGCCTAAAACTGTACACTCCAGAACTTTCTGTCATCCACCCCATTTCCCCATTTGGCCATTCTTCCCCCCAAGTGATGTGTTTTTGCACAAGCAGCAGACAGCTAGCGCTCATGAATGGCTTAATTCAGGCTGTAATTGGGCACCTGGATCATCCATTGATTTTTTTTTTTTTAGGCTTATACTGAAAGTTGTGTTCAGATTTAGAAGAACCCTTCATTCTATAAATAAGCATTTTTTACAGCAGTGTCAGCAAAGCAAACATCAGCATTAATTAACAGTGACTTTGGAATGTGTAATGTTCTCCACTAGATCTGAAGGGGGCTAGAGGGAGGAGAACGAAGGACAACACACGCGTCTGGCGGGAAAGAAGCTACCTTCAGATGCAGAAGTAAGCTCCTGTTGGCCTAAAAACATCAGGGACATGGTTAGAAACTCTAGTGGTTAACGTGGAGTCTGTTAACCCAGGTGATGGGTCTCCCGATGGCCACGCTGTGCCTGGTCAGCGGGCAGTTACCTTGTTGAAGACACTGTAAGCAGCACAGGCAGCTTAGCCTGAAGGCCAGGCATGGGAAAGTGTTTGGAGCATGAGGACTTCTTTCATTCATTCGACATACCTTTCTAAAAAACAAATCTTAAAAAAAAAAAAAATTCGTTCTTGCTGCTGCCTGCCAACAACCTTTGATGGATCCCCATTTCACTAGTAATAAAACGCTGTCTTTTCCTAGCTGCCCTGTCACTGACCTAGGGCACCGTAACAAATGACCATATTTGGCGTCTTTAAACACCAGAAACTCATCCTCTCACAGTTCTGGAGGCTGGGTATCCTAATCGAGGTGTCTCTCTCTCTGATGACTCTCAGGGGGGTGCTTTCTCGCTCCCTCCTTAGCTTCCGGTGATGGGGGCAATCTTTATCTTGATGTGTCTTCCTTATCTTGTAGACACATCACTCCAGTCCCTGCCTCTGTCTTCTCATGGCCTCCTCCCCTGTATGTGACTCTGTGTGTTCCTGTTTTCCTTTCAAGTAAGGACACCAGTCATTGGATTAGGGCTCATGCTCCTCCTGTAGGACCTCAATTTAACTAGTTATGTCAACAAAGACCCTGTTTCCAAATAAGGTCACATTCTGAGGTTCCTGGTAGACTTGAATTTTAGGGGGACACTAGTCAACCTAATGCACCCCATGTTCTCCCACTGAGCTCTAGCCATAGCGGTCTCACCTCACCTCTGAGGATGTCGGACTCTCTTCTACCTTACCCCTGAGCACTTGCAAGTCCTCTCTGCCTAGAAGACTCCCTGACTGCCATTTCTCGGCCTGGCAGGCTGCTTCTCGCCTCTTAAGACTCAGTTTAAATGTCACCACCTCAAAGAAACCTCCCTTTATCCACCCTATCTGAGCTCCTTGATCCCATTACCTCCTCTCAGTCTCCACATTTGTCTCTGTTCTGGTATGTAGCACCATGCCAGTGCTGTGTGTGTTGTGTGTGTTTTCCTAGCTTTCTTCCTAAAATATGAGTTGCACAATTAATTTGTTCCCTCCTAGTTTGCTCACCCAGCACCAATGAAGTCTCTGACACCTATCATGTACTAAATGAATAGTTGTTTATTGAAGAAACCACTGGAGAATCTATGCTATGCATGGAGTACGTGAAATGTAATCCCTGCCTCTGAAGAATTTCAGCTGGGGGTGAGGTCAAAGGCCGCCACAAAGAATTCTGAGATTTTGATGTGTTAAGTCCAAGCAGAAAGAGACTGAAAAAGTGCTGAGGGCGCAATAAAAGCAAATAGTTTAGCGAAGCTGGCAGTCTCCGGGGAGTGGAGGGACACAGGTGAAGACAGACTTGGAAAGTTGCTTTCCGAGCAAAAAGGGAGCTGGTACTGATGCAAAAAAGTGAGAGTAATTCAGGATGCACGCACCATGGGTAACCTCCAGAGCACTGAGTGCATCTGGTTACCGGTGGAGCCATAGGGAGTGGGTGTCTGAGCCCAGCTGCAGGGCAGTCAGGGGGAAGATGCAGGGAGGAGGCCTTTCCCACTGTGGGGCTCTGGTGGCCGGGCCCCCAGAGACCTTGAAGCCATATGTGTTGAATGAGTTCTGACCACATCAGAGACTCGGGAAGCTCCCCGGGCCCATCCTTAGTGCCCCTGGCAGCTGACACAGGTCTGCGTGGCAGTTTTGTTAGCTTTCTGCCTCCCTCCTTCCTCTCCAGTCCCCAGCCTAAGAAAACCTCAAAGACTGCTATTTTGAAATTGGAAAATGGCTGTGAATAAAATAAACAGTGTCATGAGAGATTCTACTGCTAATGATGCTACTTTGGTGGAGGAATTAGAAAAGGTCTCTGTTAAATTTAGGTGAGATTTGGAGAAGCCCCCTGTGCAGACAGGCTAGTGAAGGCATTGCTTTCCAAACAAGATGCTCTAAGGGGCCATCAGGCTTGGCATGTTCTTGGAATAGTCAGAAGGCAATTGTAGCCAGAACTTAGACCTGGATAGAGAAGGCAAGTGATATGAGGTTGCATAGGCAGACAATCCAGGAAAAAAAGTATGAATAAGTACAATGAATTAAAGAGATGAGTTTGCGTGTGTGTGTGTGTGTGTGTGTGTGTGTGTGTGTGTGTGTGTGTGTATGGGGGGATCAAATGTGCATTTTTCAAGTTTTTTCAGGAGAACAGATTATTGCAGTACAAGGATGAAACAAGAATCTGTTAGGAGTTTGTAGCCTGATCTAGGCAGCAGATGGTGAAGATTTGGACTTGGGTAGTAACTATGCATATAAAAATGAGAGAAAGTATCTTAGATATCATTTGGAGGTGGATCCTACAAGACTTGATTAATGTATTAAATGTTGAGCATGAGGATTTAAAAAAAATATCAGGAGAAAAGGGTGAATGGAGGTGCCATTTAGAGAGATGGTTATAGAACAAGGAAATAACAGAACGCTGGGGAGGGCAAGTGAGACCAGATTCTGAAGAGTTATTGTAGAGTCACGTTAAGTTGGAGAAGCCTATGAAGCATCCAAATGGAGATGTCAAATCAGGCATTGGATACATGAGTCTAGAGCCAAGGGTATGGTCTGAGCCGGGGATGTAATTTAAGAATCAACAGCCTACAGATGGCATTAAAGCAACGGGATTGCATAAGGTCACACAGGGAGAGAAGGATCAGAAAATGGATTGAAATCTCACTCTGCCCTGATTTAAGTCTGTGTTCTGATCAATTTTGTATTCTACCCTTTTCTAGCTTATAGATAAATTTCCCTCTGCTGCTCTGAGCCCTCTGGACCTTCAAAGTTCACATGAATAAAACATAACAATACTCACAAATGACTTTATGTAGAGAAATCAGAAAATGTTTAAGGACAGTCAATGTGATTAGGCATGACTTGTAGTGCAGTCTTTCACAAGAATGGTGTTCAGCTCTACACTTGGCGTTCTCATGGGTGTTCCCATCACTTCTTCTCCTCCAAAATATTGCAGGGGCTCACAAAGATGGGATTTGTACATGATGAGGTATACTTACCTGAAATACACTAATTTCTATCATGTTTAGTCTTTAACTGCCTCCTGCTCACTCAGATCCTTAGGAACAGGGATATTGTCTGTCTTATTCACCACTGTTTTCTCCATGCTGAAGACTGTTCCTGGAGCATATTAGATCCTCAAAAACTGCCTATTGTAGTCACAGGATGAATTAAAATAATAACTAAATATCACTGTTATGCCACACTATTGCTGAGGACTGAAGAGCTAGGGGCTAGGAATACTAATACTTACGCTACATGACTTATCAGGCTTCCCTGATGATTAAATGCTATTAGATTGTGAAAGGTCTTTGAAAAGTATTGAACAACATACAAACACAAGGCATTTGTTTTTAATATACTCAGCTAGAAAATGAATGCTCAGCAGAATTATCAAAATAGGCTCTTAAAGGGGAATGGCAAAAAAAAATAAATGCAGAAGTTTGTAAAGAACGTTTCAAATGGCAAGAAATACTTAGGCAGCAAGAGACAATTTTCTAAAATGATGGGTTTGAAAATAATGAATCAGCAATGAATTTCAGTGCGAAACATTATTTAGAAAGTCTGGACATACTTCTGATTAAAGATAGTTTCAATGACTCCAGCAGAAATAATAAAATGCCAGGAGAGTCTATTCACTCTCCTAGCTAACCAGGATGAGAACCTGAGCTCATACCTCCTCCCATCAAGTGGCTTGGGCTGCTTTGAAGGCACAGCATGTGCATGTTCAGTTGTATATTCGGCGCTGTACTGTTTTCCAGTCAACCGGGAGAGGGTAGGAGGAAGAGTCCTGGCAAGATTTATTTTTATGACGATGACCCAGAATTTGCATATATTACTCCCATTTATATTCCATTGTCCCTAACTTAGTCACAGGGTCCCACATAACCCCAAGGGAGACAGGGCACTGAAATACCTAGTTGGAAAACCGTGTGCACAGGTAACACTTAGGGCTAGGGAAGGGGGTTAGTTATAATAGGAAAAGAGGACTCAGGGTCCTGGGGACAAACTAGCAGTGTCTGCTCTGTGCTGCATGTATTGAGTTCACAGCCTGTGAGTAAGACAGTGGCCCGCATCCTAGAAGGCAAGAGACACTTTCACAGCAATAACTCGCCACCAGGTGGAGTGTGACAAAGAGTAAATACAAACCCAGTGTTATAAAAGTTTAAGGACAGGGAGATTACTTCCCTCTGAATGGAATTTAGGAAAATTCTTGCAGGGGATAAGATTTGAAATGGGCCCTTAAGATTGGGTAGGACTAGTGCAAACTGGAAATCAGAGATATGAAAAAGGACTGGGAAGTAGATGTTTGAGGGGCCAGCTTGAAGGCCCAATATTATAAATGCTGGCTGTTTTCTCTGGTAGATGTGGGCTGGGGACCAGGGTTAAGATTGGGGTTTACCTCTTTCTTCAAAGCCAGAACCTGAAAAAGCCTGAGAAACTTAGAAAAAGGGCTTAGGACTGTTGAGTGGGTTGCAAAGAGCAAGTTCTTTACAGAATCTTTCAGGTTAGAGTTGAAGGTAAGATTGGAGAATGTTTCATACCCAAGGCACAGTAATTCCAGAGGGAAAAGAAAAGAGGGAACAAATATCCCTTGAAGGAAATGATAAGCTGATGAACCACCCAAATTATTGGGTGAAGCTGGTGAAAGGTCACCCGAGTGGTGGTGTTCTCCTTCAGGACCCAGTATGGCTTGACCATTGCACTTTGTTTCTTGTGCCCTTTGGTGGAGGGAAGTGTGGGGTCATTGAAATGTAGGCCCCAAGAGGCCAAGGACCTTGTCTGCCCTGTTTTCTTTAGCCCCAGCTCTCAGAGTACTGCTTTGCACAGAATATCAACGAATATAAATGTCCATGAATGAATGAATGAATGCGTGAGTTGTAGGCACCCAAGTCCTTCTTCAGTTGTTTTCCCACTGGGACAGTATGGACCCATGTTTAAAAGCTTATTCTCTGAAGTCACACACAAGTCCAGGTCCCACCTTTGCCGTTTATCCCACCCGCATTTATCCCAGTGTTTTCTGGGAATTTCCCTGGATCTGCTTCCTATCTATAACATGTAACCAATAATTACTACTTGGTGTTGTTTTGTTGGTATCCTATATAATACAAGGATAAAATGCAAATAGACCAAACGGCAGAACAACCGGTCACTATGATATGCGCTGACCACAGGGGGTACGGATGGAACATGGTGGGTGTCAGCTGCAGCGGGATGGTGGAACAGGTGAGTGGTGGGGGTTGGGAGGGCGGTGCCAGACCAAGGCAGGGCACCAGTTGCTCTCATCAGGGCGAGCCTCTGGTGGTTACTGAAAATTCTTTGCTCCTGTGAGCTGCGGTCCTCCCCCCAACACCCCCCCCTACCCACACACACACACACACACACACACACACACACACCCGCACTCACACCTGCTGCTGGCACCAGCCCTGCTCGCACCTGCTGCCAGCGCCGGAGCCACCACTCGCACCCGCAGCCAGTGTTGGCCCCAATCGCTCTGCACCATCAGCAGGTTGCAAGTGGGGCCTGTGCCATCAGCATGTGGCAGTGGGAACCGGCTGTAGCAGACAGGATGGAGAGCCACAGTGGGAGGGGCCAGACTGGGGTGTGGAGGATGGGCCCACTGCAGCCTCGCATCCCACAGTTCCTTTCAAGGTGCATGAATTTGTTCACCTGGCCCCTAGTAGTAGATAAAAAAGTGCTTAGCACAGTTCTAAGTAGTGAGTGTATGCTCTTAATGTTAGTCTAGACTCTAGACCCTCTGCTCATACCAAAATGGTCTCAAGTCAAACTTAATTTCTAGTCTATATGCCCTTGCTTGCTTCAGCTATCTTGTCCCACCAACATTTTATGCACATGGATGGGTGTGTGCACACACTCATACACATACAAATATTATCGGAGCCAAAACAAATGTAAAAGTTATTTCCCCATGAAGTCAGCTATTATGGCCCTAATCTAGAATTTATCTTTATAATTGTTGGATAATGATTAACTCTTTTTCCCCCATTTATCACATGTAAATACCTAGCACAGTATCTGGCATGTAATATAGAAACCTAACACATTTTGGATGGATGGATAGATGGATGAACGGATGGCTGGATGGATGGAAAATTAACTTATGATCTCTGGCAGTTTCATAGGAATTTGTTTATCTTTATACCCTCCCTGGTCAGCCCATTCCCTTACGCACAGTAAGGGCTCACTGAGTGTTGTTTGGATGGGGATAAAGGGGAAGAAAAAATCAGTAGAAGAGAAAATCAAGACCAATGCCCAGCTGGACCCATTCTCCTTTCTATTGAAAGGAGTTATTGAGAAGAGAAGCAAGAGGTTGACAGCCAGTCTCTGGACTCTCTCCTAGGGCCTTTTTAGAACACGAAAGTTAATTATGGAACCAGATTAACAGTTTCTTTTTTGATACAGTGGAAGTAAAACCAGCAGGATGCAATTTAGCTCTTCCCCCACTTTCCAAATAGCAGCAAATTTTCATACAAAACAAAGAGACACTTGAATTGCAAATTACTTAGAGAATCAGCTAGCAACCCTAATGGAAGAATATTTCTGCTACTTTCAAAACCTGGCTGTTGCCCTTGCAGATTTAACCATATAATGGGACATTCACAAAGGCTTGGGCGGCTTGCTTTTTCAACTGTGGGCCAGCTGGTGAGGAGGGGTGGTGACTCATTAAGCTTTACCAGAATCCTACAGCATGTCTTTTTGCTCAGAACATTTTCTCTTCTCCAAATCGTCTCTAACTCTCAGATCACCCATCTCCACTCCCAGAATTGGGGCTGATGGGTTCCTAGAGGTCCTCTCTTTCATGGGTAACAAGAGAAAATGCTTATGAGGGCAAGCAAGGATTAAATGAATAAAGCAGGTGGTCAAGGTACCTGTCCGCATCCCCTAGGAAGTGGGTGAGGACTGGGGTGCCTTCACAAGCCCCATCGAATCATCGTTGTCATGTGGGAATGCTGGCCCATTGCCTGTTGTTGCTAGGTAGTTTTGACAAGTCTTTGATCTGAATTATTACCTAAAATATTCTTTTTAGCTGTTGGCATATAATTGATACAATTTTTTAAAGTACCATCTATTGGCTGGGTATGGATTGTGGCCAGCAGTTTACAACTTCTGATCTAGCTTAACTTCCTCTCTTGATAGATAAGGAAACTGAGGCAGGGTGAAGGAAATCTTTTATAAAAGGTCCCAAAGTCACACTCTTCTGACTTCTGACTTCTCATCCAGTGACTAACTGGCTACACCACACAGCTTCTCTCAAGTCTCCATCCTCTGCAGGACACAGGGCAGCTTTATTTTCACAAGAGCATTTATAAAACCTCTTTTTCTGATTCAAATAATTCCTGGTTTTTAGAGAATCTAGAAGACAACGCAAGAATCCTATACAATAAAAGGCTAATATGTAAATTGACTGAACGGTGGAACAACACAGGAGCTGCCCCCTGGTGGTCAGTGCGCTCACACAGGGGGAGCTCTGCTCAGCCAGAAGCTGGGCTCATGGCTGGCGAGTGCAGTGGCGGTGGTGGGAGCCTCTCCCACCTCCACTGCAGGCAGGCGGTAAGGAACGAGGGGTCCTGGACTGCAAGAGGGCCCAGGCCAGGCTGAGGGATCCCTTCCCCGGTGCAGGAAATTTTGTGCACCAGGCCTCTAATCCTATATAATAAACACCTAATATGCAAATTGTTCCCTTGACTGGAGTTCAACCAGGGGGCAGGGCCAGCCAGCCAACCGCCCATGGCCTCTCCCCCCAGCCAGCCCCACTCCAGCTGGCAGTGGTGGCAGGCAGCCAGGGGAAGGGGAAGGAAGGCCCCAACTGGCAGCCAGCAGCCACTAGGGACCCTACCTGTGCACGAATTTCGTGCACTGGACCTCTAGTAAGAAAACATAAAATAAAATTACACAGTGGTGCCACTTGATTTTATTTGGGAGAAGTGGGAAGCTGGGGTAGGAACCTGGCTGGAGACAGGATGCTTCCAGACACAGCCACTGGAGGGCGCGGTGGCATCTCACCTGGGTTAGCCCCAGGTAATTCTAGGAAAGGTAGGACGGGTTGGAGATGTGCACAGCCAGCCAGGCAGGTGGCAGAAATGAGTCAAGGAGGCCAGATAGGGATTGCAGTGAAGGAAGGAAACATGTCTAAAGGACTCAGATGCCATTCAGCTTCAGCCTGTGTCATCCTGGGGGAAGGCACACAGGGTTGACAGGCCTTTTGATTTTGTTTTTCAAGTGAAGCTTGAAATCTAAGCTTTTCTGTAACAATTTTCAATGTAACTCAATTTAAAAAAAAAAATGTGAGTCAAAGAAAACACACAGAGGAGCAGGATTTGGGTTGCGGGCTTCCTTTCTGTGACCTCTGCTTAGTGACTCAGTGCGGGTGGACCAGGCATTGGCCAGGGCAGGCGGCTGGATAGAGAGGTGTTTCTGATTAGTTCAGTCACAGACCAGCAGACAGGGCTGGCACAGAGACATCAGGAAGACAGGCTGAGGAAGCAGAAGCCAACCGTGGACTTAGAGCTGCAGTCCCATGGGGAGAGGGCTGTAACCAGAGCCCACCTGCAGCCTGGATAGGTTCTTTGAGGAGAACATCTGTGCAAATATAAAACACCTACTGTGCGGCCTTATATAGTATGTGTGTGGGGGGTGCATGAATGTGTGAGTGCACACACATGTAACCACCTTTACTTTGCTAAAATAATACAGATCATCTATCACCGCTCTTGATAGCCCTATGGGAGACTTCTCCATTTTCTCCAGAGCAGAAATGTTCAGGTCTGTAAGATACCAATGCATGTCAGTTGTTTCCACTTTACTGTAACAAATCACAGAATGAGTAGGTTGGAGACTGCGAGGAAGGAGATCTTGACCTCCTGTCCTTGCCTTTCTCTGAGTCTTCATTTTATCCTTTGTAACGTGAGAACAATGGCACCTGCCCTACCTCCCTGTAGTAGTGAGGAATTTTGTTTGGAAGTGACAGAAAACCCAACTGGCTAAAGCCAAAAGAGTATCGGTTCACACAACTGGAAAGCTCAAGCATTTCCATTGTAAGTGGAGCCAGGTGCCCAGATAACAGTATGGTTTGGTACCTCTCGCTCAAAATTGCAGTCATGATTTCCCATGTTGGCTGCCAGCCACTCCAGGTGTGCATCCTTACCCTCCTAGGTGCAGTAGGAAGAGATCTTCTCATCCCCTACCTTTTTCAACACAAGTTTCAGGACTGACTTTCGTTGGCCCGAGTCAGGTCTTGTGCTTGTTCCTGAACCAGGTAAAGTGGCAAAGGAGATGAAATGCACCTAGTAGCTGGGCCAATATGCATTCCGTAGAGCAATCAGGCTTGTAGCTAGAGTCTATGGGAACATGATGTGCATTGTGGAGAGCAGTGGTTGAGTAGGAGACCTGCTTCCCTGGTAGGAATAAATCGTTCCAGTTGAGACAACTTTCTGGAAAAATGTTCAGCCTGCTCTGTAGTTTGTTGGAAGCTGGAGCCATCCAGCTGGAGAGGAAAGGCCAAAATGCTTGATTACAGCCTGATACCAAAATGAGATGGTGCATTTTGTATCTATTTTCTCTCTTGCAGGCTTGCTTCAACAGGAGGATTGGAACTAGTGACACTTGTTCTGATGAGAGCAACTATAGAAATATAATTAGTAATATACCTCTAGGAAGACTTCTCTCTATGCATTTACAAATCTGAACCTTCTGTATCAGTCATCATTGAAGCTAACAATAAACTAAAACTGGGGTGTATAAAAACAGTCCACTTTAGCCAGGTAGCACATATTTGTAGCTGGGACCTTCAGGGCCCACGTCAGGGATTGGTGTGGCTATTTTAAGCAGATAAACGAGAGATTTGGAGCAAGGTCGTCTATCTGTACCTCTTCAATCACTTCTTATAAATATTCAAATATAAGCTCACAGGTGACTCTTACAACCAAATGGAGACATCTGGGGAACTGTTATCTTCCTTTGGCTGCACAAAGCAATTGCCAATACCTGAGTGATGGTAGTTAGTGCCCAATGAATAAGAAACCTGAGAGTCCTTTTAATACAATGAACTCCTATTGGTAATTTTCAGGCATCAGCCCCATGCTTTAGCTAAAAAAAAAAAAAAAACCTGGGTTTTAGCTCTCCTATTCTTGCTGATTTCTTTTCAGACAGGTGGAAGGTTTTATTAAGCACTCAGTATCTATAGAGCTGTGCACGTCTTTGTGAAGCTCCCAGACAAATTAAAAAGTCAAATTAGCCATGCATATTTAATACTGCTTTGTAGTTTATTTTTTAAAAAGCTGGCAGCAATGTTTACTCTTTGAGTGGAGTTTATAATTATGCAAATCGGAGGCACAGTCTGCATATGGTTTATGATAATGCCTTGGATGTAACATCCAGAGTCTAAAGTATTTCTGAACATTTCTTCAGTTTTCTCCATGACCTGGAGGGAGGTTAGCCAAGGCAAGGGGCCTGCTTTTTCTTCAGTGATTTAATATATGACGCCTTGGGACTTAGGTATCTGTACACGCTTTGGACTTGGAGGAAGCGCCACTGAGACTTGCATAGCATCACCTCATAGCAGATACTGCTGGTTGCCTTTGCCATAACCACTCATCCTTCCTTTCTAGTGGGCTAATCAAAGTGACGTCTGGAGGCCAATAGCATTCAAATCGCCTGGTAGTTCCTTAGGAATGCAGACTCCCAGACCTACTGAGTCACAATATATATTTTTCAAGACCCTTGGGCATTTGGCATACACATTATAGATCCAAAGGACAATCCCTTCGAGTCATTCTCACTATTTTCTTATTTCCAAAATATCTCATTGCTTGAACCAACAAAGTGAAGCTCATGTGAAGTAAAGAATAACTAAACACGCATTATTTCAGTAGCTTACACCAAGCATGTCAAACTCATGGCCTGCGGGCCACAGGCCTCATTTAAATAAACAAGGCTCACCACCACTTCTGCCGCGGCCCTCCCCCACCTCCCCGCCCCCGCAAACCTGAACCTGGCCCCCGCTCCAGCCCCAGCCCAGTCCGGCCAGCAGCAGCTGACTGCGCATTCACGATCTGCTAGGAGCCGCCATCCGCGTCGCGGTCATGAACATCCGCAATGCAAGGCCTGAGGACCTGATGAGCATGCAGCACTGCAACCTGCCGTGCCTTCCAGAGAACTAGCAAACGAAGTACTGCTTCTCCCATGGCCTCTCCTGGCCCCAGCTCTCTTACCTCGCTGGGGATGAGAATGGGAAGATTGTGGGGTATGTCCTGGCCAAACTGGAAGAGGACCCAGATGTGCCTCGCGGACATATCCCTTCACTGGCTGTGACGCGTTCCCAACGGCGCCTTGGCCTGGCTCAGAAGCTGATGGACCAGGCCTCCTGAGCCATGATCGAGACCTTCAATGCCAAATATGTCTCCCTGCATGTCAGCAAGAGTAACCGGGCCGCCCTGCACCTCGATTCCATCACCCTCCACTTTCAGATCAGTGAAGTGGAACCCAAATACTATGCAGATGGGGAAGAGGCGTATGCCAGGAAGCGGGATCTCACGCAGATGGCCGATGAGCTGAGGCGGCACCTGGAGCTGAAGGAGAAGGGCAGGCACACAGTGCTGGACGCCATCGAGAACAAGGTGGAGGGCAAGGGCAACTCACTGCCCAGCTCAGGAGAGCCCGGTGGTGAGGAGAAGGGCCTGGCTGCTGAGGACAGCGTGGTGGTGACAGCAAGGACCTCAGCGAGGTCGGCGAGACCACAGAGAGCACCGACTCAGCTTCCTAGAGCCTCCTCTCCCTGCCCTGGCCTGCCCCTCCCTTCCTCACCTGAGGTTTCACAATAAACTTCATGGGGGGGGGGGGGGGGGGCGGTGCTAAATAAATAAATAAACAAGGCTTGCGGCCTGCGAGTTTGACATGCTTGGTTTATACTATTATCACGTGGGGGGGGGGGGGCAGGGGGGATCTTTCATGCCAATTTGAAGGAAATTTTCTCCGTTTAAAATCAACTATTTAGTCCTTAGAGCATTTTATCATTTCCAAATCAACTTTCCTCTATTCTCTCATTTGTTCAAAATGGCAGCCCTACAATGAAACCAAACCATGGTAAAAATGAGGGTTAGGATAAGGTGACCTTTGGTGCTCCCAGCCCCTCCTTCTGGGCTTATCTTCTCTATTTCTTTAAGATTTCCAGTACTCTTAGACTCTCTCCTCTCTCTCTCTCATCTCAATCAAAATATACTCTTGATAAAATATAGGATGCAAGCCATTTCTATTTTAAATACTTTTACAGATTTGTTCTAGTAATTTGTAGTCATAACCTCTCATAATGAAAGAACATCTTGGTCTATCATTAAAGGAATATTACACATGAGGAAGAGTGAAGCCATAAGAAGTATTGACTATATCAGAATTAGCAAATAAGTTTCATCTGTGCAATTGATAGCTTCCTCGAATTCTGTGTTAGTAAGGATTCTAAGCCTACATCTAGGTTCACCAGGAAAATATATTTATTTGTTAATCAGTGGTGTCTGATAATAACCTTGAATAAAGGTGGAGATGCAGCCATAGAATGGTTTATATCAACATTCACTAAATCTTTGCATGTCAGGCAAGGTCAAGTCACTTGCATGCTGGCTTGGTTATCTATTGCTGAATAGCAAATTACCCCCAAAATTTAGTGGTTTAAAGAATAATATTATCTCACAGTTTCTGTGAATCAGAAACCTTTGAGCAGATCTCCTGGTTCTCTGCCTCAGTTTCCCACAAAAACACAATTGAGGTATCAGCCATACCTGCAGTCTTACTCAAAGACTGGACTGGGGAAGGTTCCACTTCCAAGCTCACTCATGTGGTTATTGGTAGTAGCATTGAGTTTCTCAAGGGTTGTAGCCCTGAGGGTCTCAGTGCCTTACTGGCCATTGTCCAGAAACTGCCCTCAGTTATTTGCCAGATTGCCCTCTTAAGAGGGCCGGTCTGCAAAAAGAATGAGAGAGAATGTTAGCAAGAGGGAAGTCACAGTCTTTTATAACTTAGATATAGAAGTGTAATCCCATCACCTTTGCCTATTGTATTCATTGGATGCAACTCACTAGGTCCACTCAAGGGGAAGAGATTACACAAGAGTGTAATTACTAGTAG
The DNA here is from genome assembly GCA_026230045.1 of Corynorhinus townsendii. Taxonomy (NCBI): domain Eukaryota; kingdom Metazoa; phylum Chordata; class Mammalia; order Chiroptera; family Vespertilionidae; genus Corynorhinus; species Corynorhinus townsendii. Next base: position 158,794,074 of record JAPDVU010000006.1, on the reverse strand, counting down.
GTGGGAATCATTGAGAGCCACCTTACAAGCAACTCGCTATACATGTCTTACCCCAGTTGATCTTCATCATGACCTCTTAAGGTCCATGCTATTAATTGTCCCATTTTTACAAGTGAGGAAGCATAAAGAGGCAGTCATTATTCAAGATGACATAGCTAATACAGGACAGCTGGGATTTTCAGCCACATCCATCTGACTTTAAGGCTGATATTATTGTCACTTGCCTTTTGCCACCTCTAGAATTATTCTGTTGAGTGGTCTTCAAAATGTTTTGCTCATGAACTTCTATTAGCAAAATCTTTCAGAATAAACCTTTCCTATATGCATAAGCATTTATAAAGTGCATCTTAATCCATAGTTAAATTGAGGAAAGCTTACTTTTCATTTCTAAAAATTATTTATAAATTATTTTATTCACACCATAATGGATTGCTTTGCCCTTCCCTGGGATAACTCCCACGTGGGAGGCTACTGATCTAGCACCCTTCTAGCTGTGACATTCTATGATCCATGACTCCCTGACGGGCAGTCAGATGGGCTGATTGAAGATACGGTTGGAAACTTCTGCTGCCCAGCCACTTAAACAGGAGAAACCGTCAGCCTCGTCCTCGTCCCAGGATGGATGTTAGGAGAAATAATGAGTGAGGAGGAGTTAGGACAACTCCTTCCTCTCACTTGGTTTCATCAAGTCCCTGAAGGCAGAATTGGAGCAGTCTTCTTCCAGCCTCAGAGCCATGGGGCTTCATTATGGGAGAAAAGAAAAATGTCTTTCCAGCTACCTCCTGATTAGACGTAAGGTATGGAGAAAAGTTCAGATGCAATTTCCAAGTGAGGCGCTATATTTCATGAAGACCTATTTATTATCATCTAAAGATTATGTATGTGTACATTTTTAAATAGGTAATTCGTGCATGTGATAAAAAAAAAACATGTTTACTGCATTGTGGATATTTAGTGACAATTAAGCTTCTGCAGAGACTATGTCTGACCTTTCTGCCCTCCTCTCCTAAAATAACTACTTTGTGCGTATCCTTCCACTGAGTCAGTATCCATTCAAATACACATGTGGATGCTCTCCCCTGCCCCATATTTTGGTAACCCAAATGGTATACACATTGTTCTACACCTTGGTCTTTTTTCACGTAATATTTCTTGGAGATGGTATTATACTGTACACACAGCACTTTTTCTTATTCATTGAAAAATAGGAATGACCCTATACTATTCTGTAGCATGATTGCACCAAAACTTATGTAACCAGTCCCCTGTAGATGGATATTAGGTTGATTACATCTTTTGCTCTTATAAACAGTGCTGCACTCACTATATCCTTTAGAGAATTGTATTGGAAAGCATTTGGCCTTCCGTGTTGCTGTCCGACCACTTAAGAACCATGTATCATTGTTCGGGCCAGGAAGGGGAGTGACACTGAATAACAAGGACATGGAACTGCCTTTTGCGCTCCTCCTGTGTAATTCTCTGACAGTGCTCCCCTTGCTCCAATACTTGATACCTCCGCTGAGCAAGCCCCATGGTGCTGCTGAGAGATGAATAGTGTGTGACTTCCCTTGAAGACTAAAGAAACCAAGGCTTCACCTCCCATCTCTGGATTTTCCAGTAAAGTCCTGGGAAATGAGCGTGGGAACTCTGCCATGGACTAGCTATTAACAGGATTTATCCAGGGTGGTCCGGGTGGCCCTTGAACGAGGGCAGCATGATTGGTGGAAGAGTGCCAGCTTTCCGGTCAGTGTCCTTGAACTGTGCTGAGAGTTCCCCAAATCAAGAAACTGCCCCCAGAAAATGGAGGACTGGCTGCTGGCCAGGCATAAACCGTAAGTGCCCATTCTCAGGAATGTTCAAGTAGTCCCTTTGTCACCATTACTTTTATAGCTCTGCCTCTCCCTGCCTCTCTGGTCCTCTTTCCTCAGCAAGCTCTCCATCTCTAGCTTTCCCCAACTTTGTGATTTGCCATCATGTAAGGAAGGGGGAGGTGCCAAGCTCAGGCATCTGCCTTATGTTGTTTAGTCCCCATGTTGTCTGATCGCTCAGAACTCGCCAGATGTGGAAACCTGCCTTTTCCTCTTGCCTTCCTGGCCAGCTGCAAATGGGAACTATTCACAGTCGCTCGACTGAAATGCCTTCCGAACACATGTGTTTGCTTTGTTTTTCAAATCAGTATTCTGGCCGACGGGCACATTCACTGAAATCGCAGCCCTGGAATTCTGACTGGGCAGGATTTTTTACCTGTGGACAAATTGTTATAAGCATACAGATGACGGAGCTGACTATATCGTTCCCTTCTGCCAGGTGTCATGGGCAGTGAAGGGGGGCAGTTAACCCTTAATAAAACAACAGCAGCATCAGAAGCTACATTTGAGTTCCTATTTTATCCCAGCGTCTATATGAGACCTGGACATTGTGCTGAAGAATACGGGACCTGACGTCAGTCTAACTGGTTGGGAACCCCATCTCTGTCTCTCAGAAGCACAAAGGCACGTCCTTGACCTCTCTGAACATTAATCACATGATCTACAAAAAACAGTTTTATAAACCATAACCACACCAACCTCAAAAGGGCTTTGAGAAGATCAACCAGGCAGTCCACGGAGAACGCGTAGCCCAGTGCCTGGCACATAGTCGGCTTGCAGTACCAGTTAGCTGTTCTGGCACTATCTCTGCAAGATTGTTTCTTCCAACTTCATAAATGTGCAGACTCGCAAGCACAGAAAGTCAATCACTTGCCCAAGACCACAAGTACCAGAACTGGGCTTCAAACTGGGGTTTAAACTTAGGTCTGTCTGTCTCAATTCTTCAGCAATTTATTAGGACATAAGGCAGCCCCGTTCCGAGCACTGGGCATAGAGCTGCAAGTCTTGGTCCTCGTGAAGGTGACAGTCTAAGGAGATGGATGGAGCTCCCTGACATACCTCTCATCCACTGCCTTTGCAAAGCTGCCCCGGGTACCTCGTTAAAATGCCCCCTGGATACTCTTGACAGTAATTGCAATAGCTAATATTTATTGGGTGCTATTAAGTGCTCACTTATCTCTCCTGTAGCTCTGTGAGGTAGCTTCTATTATTATCATTTTACAGATTAGAAGTCTGGGGCTTGCAGAAGGCAGAATGACTTGTCAAGGTCATATTGCTAGAAAATGGTGGAGCAGGGATTTGAGCTCAGCACAGTCCAAGAAGTCAGGGTGGCTTGTGGACTAGGACCAGAGCTAAAACAAAAAGCTATGTCACTGCTACAGCCCCCATGTAATGACATATAAGGAATGTCCCATTCTTTGTGCCCTGAGTTCCTATAGTTACCTCCAAGGGTGGAAAAAATACTAGAAGAGACATTTAGCTATGAAAACAGAGAAATCAGGTGGCAGGATTTAAATGAACTGTGCTCCCCTGAGCTCTACATAGTTGCATTTTCAAGGACCCCAGCATCCAGGAGCAGGCACCATTAGGTCAGCCAGTGGCAGATCCTGGCTCCCTGTAGCCTGTGGAAATGGAGTTTGGCTTGTCTAGGTGCAGACAGGCATGGCTGAGAAGGGATGGGCAGAGGCAGAGCCCAGAGTCTGGCTGATAGACGCAGCCATAGCCTGGTGACTTCTGCAGAATGGTAGATCACAGAGAGGACTGTGTTCAGAGGAGCTGAACAAATGCAGTTCTGCCTCCCTGATTCTGAGGATTCATCTGCATGTCTTCAGGCGCCTGGGGGATCAGGGAGCCAATGATGCTGGCAATGAGTGAAGTGCGGCCAGCATGATTTTTCCCCGTTTGCTGGCTTTCTTCATGGCTCACAGTTACCAATTCTCGAAGGAGGGTCTGCTCAACCCTAAGGCACCACGAGATTGTTGATGAGGAGTAAAAAACAAGGCAGAGAAGTAAGGCTTCCTGCAGAAAACAAAGAGGCCTTGCCCTTCATAAACAAAGCCAAGCACAGCTGGAGCCTGAGTTCAGGTCTATGTTCCTTATAAGAAGAGAACACACCACCAAAACTGAGGCTAGGCCTGTCTTCTTGTTTTCAATCTGGAATTAAGGAATCTAAAGCAACAAGACCTTCCAGGATTGACTCCCCAGCAGCCCCCTCACGGTGAGCAATCACCATTGGAAAACAGAGAGAACAGCCTGGGACTATGCTCAGGAGGCGGAGCATAGTTGAGAGAACCAGACAGATAGGATGTCATCTCTTTTTGAGGTCCATGTAGTCCTGGTCTACGATGTGTTAGTGACTCTTTAGAGCCCTCAACAGATTTCTGTCTATGGATTTCCTCTGTGGTGCAGGGCAATTGGGGGATCTGTCTGGGTGTTAAAGCATCGCTGACTTGCCTTAGGGAAGGCTGGATTTTTAGGACACAAGGCCACAGCCCAGGCATCACACAAGGCTCCATCCTACAGATACCACTGCCAGATGGCCTCCTGGATAATAGATATTGTGCACAGGGAGAAAGGATTACATCAGAAGAGCAGACCTGGCCCACAGCGTGTATGGGATGGCACGTGCTGTAGATGTAACCTGGGGATAGTATGAAGGAGACCTGCCATGCCCTGAGAGCTGACTCTGAGCCAAGATATGTGCAGAGTATTGAAATAATTTCTTGCAGCAGCCCTAGGAGGAGAATGCTCTTGTTAATCCTTTATTCTTATTTATCATTGAGGTATGTATCATCAGTGCAAGGATGAGGAACTGTAGGCTTGGGGTGAGATCTCAGGTCTGAGATGAGCATTAAGGCATATAAAAAAGAAAGATGAAAGATCCCTATGTTTACTAAAAGGAGCAAAAGTTATTATTAACCAACACCATAATTGTTAATCATGACTTTTTTTCAATAACAATATTTGTTGCCCTCAATATTTCTCTATAGTCCATTTTCCCCTCAGTTGTAAAGGAGATTCATAATGTGCCTACATCCTAAGGTTGTAAAGATTAAATGATTTAATGCATGAAAAGCACTTAGCACCATGAACAACTCACAATTGTTCAGTGAATGTTAGCTATTGTTATCATTACTATTATACTGTGATTTGGTTTTTAGAAGCAGTAAAATTTATTCCAGTCTAAGGGTGGAAAATACAGTAAACGACTCAGGTGAGTGCATTTATATATGTGCTAATAATATGTTTTTATAATATGACTTCCACTTAGGGCTTTCAATACTGTATTCGCTTTTTATTGCTGTGTAACAAGTTACCAGAAACTTAGCTTAACGCAGTGCCTATTCATTATGTTACATTTTCTGTAGGTCCAGGCAAGGCATGGCTGGGTTCTCTCCTCAGGGATTTTATCAGGCTAAAATCAAGGTATTAACTGGCTGTGTTCCCTTCCGGAGCCACTTCCAAGCCATTCAAGGTGTTGGCCAAATTAAGTTCCTTGCATTTGTAGCTCTGTAGTCCCATTTCCTTGCTAGTTGTCCTTAGAGGTCACCTGCATTCCTTGTCATATGGCCCCCTCCATCCATCCATCTTCAAAGCCAGCAATGGAAAATCTCTCATCCAATCCCTCTCACACTTGCCAGGAAGAACACAGTCCCTTTGAGGGGCTCACCTGATGAGTCAGACTTACCCAGCACCTGAATTACATCTCCCAAACCCCTTCCCAGCAACACCTAGAATAGTATTTGATTGAAGGAGAGAAGGCTTGTGTAGACCAGGGACCAGGAACCTTGGGGACTCAGAGTTCTTCCTACCACAAATGCACGTTCTCAATCACTCTAGCTTGAATCAAAACCAGATGAGACAGTGAAAGAATGGGAGTGACTCCTTTTTATGTACAGCTTGTAACAACTCTTTAAAGCAGTGGTTCTCAACCTTTCTAATGCCACGACCCTTTAATACCTGTCGCGACCCACAGGTTGAGAAGCACTAGCAGGGTCGCCTAAGACCATCGGGAAACACAGATATTTACATTACGATTCATAACAGTAGCAAAATTACAGTTATGAAGTAGCAACAAAAATAATTTTATGGTTGGGGGTCACCACAACATGAGGAGCTGTATTAAAGGGTGGCAGCATTAGGAAGGTTGAGAACCACTGCTTTAAAGGCTGTTCTTGTTGTTTTATAACCATACCCCACATGTGGGACACCCAAGACCCTTGGCCAACACTTAACAGAAACAAGGGTTCAAGATGCTACTCTTGATGTATTATTAGACCCTCTAGGAATAATCCCAATTACACTTCAATACTGGCTGTCACTTAACCTTTTAATGCCTATTTTATCACCTACAAAAGAAAGAGATGAACATTGACATAAATGTTTAAGAATATGTTTTACATGAATGATAATGCTGACAGCCAGCTGTCCTTTCTTGCAAGCTTACCAAATTCAAGCACCACACGTATTCCTAGGGGCCTTGTCCTATAATGGAAGGTGTATGGCTCCAGAACTGAGCCAGAGTCATGATTCAGTCCCAGCTCTATCTCCTTGGGAGAACTTTCTAACAACTCCGTAACTTTAGAGAGTGGTGACTAACTGCACAAACAGAGGATAATAATAAAGGATAGATAATTGTCCCCAATGTAAGTGTGGATGCAGTATGTGGTATTCACCCAATATGTGGTGATTATGTAAATATGGGCCCTACAGCCATACTTTTTTTTCTAAAACTGTATTCATTTTAATACCACCTTAACGATTTTTGTCCTAAATGCATACCATCTGTTCATACTACCTGCATACTATATATTCTTTTAAATCAATGTTTTTCTTATCTGTGAAATCATAGTTTTTATATACTTGTTTTGTTTTTTTCTAAATTCATGCTAAGATAAATGCATAACTATTGAAAGTGTATTGAGCAAAATTACCATGTATCACACTAGAGATTTAAACTGTGCATGTTGCCCAGTTGGCATGGCTCAGTGGTGGAGCGTCGACCTATGAACCAGGAGGTCATGGTTCAATTCCCAGTCAGGGCACATGCCTGGGTTATGGGCTCGATCCCCAGTAGCGGGTGTGCAGGAACCAGCCAATCAATGATTCTCTCTCATTGATGATTCTATTTCTCTCTCCCTCTCCCTTCCTCCCTGAAATCAATAAAAATATTTTTAAAAGGAAAAAAAAAAATGTGCATGCTGAGAAGCACTATAGTGAGGACATGAAAAGCCCCCTTCTAAATGGAAGACAGTGTCCCTTGAGGTCTCAGAGGAAATGAATTGAGGGCTACCCAGACTTTAAAAACCTTCATGTTGCTTCTCTGAGAGAGTGCCTTTGAACTGAATTCATTTGATGTTTAAAGTAAGGCCAGGAAATGGGGGGTCGGGGGAGAACGTATTCAGTTAAAACAAAAATGAAAATATGCCAGAGCCAGAACTTACACTCAGATCTTTTTCATTCCAAGGCCGAGTTTTTAAAAAATCACAAGAAATGGGGGCAATTGGAAGGAGGTAGGTGAGGAAGTGTGTGTTGGGGTGTAGCAGGGGCAGGGGAAATAGAAAAGGAAAGATGGGAATGCAGAGGAAGAGAAGCTGGCAAATGGACAGAGAGTGAGAGAGCGCACGCATTAGGAAAGAAGTTGGGGTGGGGCCTTAGCCAGTTTGGCTCAGTGGATAGAGCATTGGCCTATGGACTAAAGGGTCCTGGGTTCGATTCTTGTCAAGGGCACATGCCTGGGTTGCAGGCTTGATCCCCAGTGGGGGTCATGCAGGAGGCAGCCAATCGGTGATTCCCTCTCATCATTGATGTTTCTCTCTCTCTCTCCCTCTCCCTTCCTCTCTGAAATCAATTTTAAAAAAAAGTTGGGGTGGGAATGATTTGGCAAAACCTTTCTTGTTACCCAATTCTCAGTAACAAAGTGCAGTTCCCTCCTATCACTTCTCTCTGTATGTTATTTAGGTGATTGACAGCTCTTCTGCCTTTAGAACCCCTCTCACAATCCACATGGCTGCACACAGGGCAGAGTTATAAACTATACAACATGCTCATGATCAGGCCAGTATGGCTCCAGGATCTGAAAACCAAAGTGAGATTCTTAACTCTGAGTCCCTGTTTGGTTGAAAAAACAGCCACACTAATTGTGTTGCGCTAACTAACAGAAACTGATGTCCAACAGGAGAATGTCGAACAGGAGAATGGGATGATTGCAGTGTTTCCTTTTGACTTTCCACTCTTTGCCAAGTGGTTCTCGGGAGATGGATTTTCTCATAGCCATTTGCTTCTACAACTAGAATTCAATTCTCTGCCTTGCCACTGCCTGTCCCAACAAGTACCTGGGGAAGAGCACTTTCAATCTAGATTTGAATTAGGCCCAGACATCTGGTATGAACTGTGGGTGCTTATTTGCACACCTACAGGCTATTGGCTGTAAAGGAGCCCAGCCTATGTGGAGATTACTGGTGCAGATGGAGACTGCAGTCATTTAATTTAATAGAGCCATTGTATGGGCCTTGTTGAATGTGCTGTGATTGTGAAATGGTGGCCCCACCTCAATTTCAGGTTCTCTGGGCTGTTCTCCGTGTAAGGAGCATTTCACCTCCTCTGTCAATCTTCATAACAAATACAGTCAGTGAGGAGAGCTGCCTTGGAAACCTTTCCAGGGACAAGGAAAAGGGGGTGCGGGGGGCGGGGGGGGGGGGCGGGTCCTCTGGGAAGGATTTGAATTTATCAAGACAATGAAATTTGCCAAGGTCTTAAATGATAATCTTCCCTTGTCTGCTAAACAAATGTGCCGTGTACCACTCCAACCGCATCTAATGAGCCTCCATCTTCAGTGTGCATCAGGAAGTGAACATCTGGCACCCAAAGGGAGCCAGTGTGGCAGGAGAGGGTCAGAGTGGCCTCCTGAGCACTTGTGTTTCCATGACACTGAAATGACCCCTTACTTTTCCACGCCTGGAGCACCAACTCAAGACTGAGGCTCCTGTTTTCTGGACCCTTACCTGTAACACCTGTGTTATTTCCCACTGTGTCCCCAGTACCTCTCCCGGTGTCTGACATAGCTTCCATGCTCAATATGCATTTGTAGGAAGAAAGGATGGTTAATAAGTCCACTGAGGCAGTATTTCCACTAAGACACATTAGCTTCTGCAATGCATCCCTCTGGATTTTCTCAAAGCTCTGGGCCCATCTTGGGTAACTTGCTGGGAACATTCCACCTGTCTGTCTGTTCACTGGCTATGAAACTGGCTGCTCTTACATTGCTTCCTAATCATCTCTTTCAGGCCAGTGGCATCCCAGCTAGCTTACATTTTAGCTGAGGAGAGGGGCACTCGCAGCACAGTGGCAAATGATACAACAGAATAATGCTCCATGGAGCTGTGCTGGTTACATGCTGAGGAGTTCAGAGGGGCGGGACTTCCTGTGGCCCAGGAAAATGAGAAAGACCTCACTCACTTTATGTCTTGAATGTGGGTAGTCAGAGAAATTGTGGAAAGTCTTCCATATAAAGAGGAAAGGACGTAGAAAGCAGTTAACAGTGGGGATTATGGACACATCTGGTTTACATTCCCAGCTTCCCTGTTAACAAGCAAATCCTAGAGCAGAGCCTAGCAACCAGGGGGGCAGGCATTACTGCAGTCACGCCCGAAGCAGAGTTAAGAAAACAGTTCACCTTTGGGGAGGATGGAAGGTGAAGATGAAAATGTTCACATGAAGTTGGTGAGGAGAGATGATAGGAGGGAGCGTAGGAGAGAGCAGACAGATGGGTATTCCTTTGGGAACAGACGCATTGGCTGTTCTTGCTCAGCATATTGCTGGAGGTGTCTACAAAATTTACACACTGATGTTTGGAAAGACTAGACTTAAAAAGACCTGCGATGTTCACCCAGACCTTACTGCATTCAGTAAAACACATGGTGAAGCAAGGATCATTTTTTAAAAAAATAAGCTGCTGTTTTCTTTTTAATACTCAGTGAAAGGTAATTACCCAGGCATCATTTATGGGAGACAAATCTATTCTCTTATTATCAAGGTTAGAGCCTTGGAATAATCTTTGAAAACACACACTTACCTGTGTAGCCATTCCCCTCTTAAGAATTTACCCAAGGAGAAAGAGAAATATATATATATTTGTACAAAGAAATATAGACAAATGTTCAGAGCAGTTTTATTTGTAATAGCCAAAAACTAGAAACAGCCTCAACTCAACTTCCATCAATAGGTAAATACATAAATTGCATATATCCATACAACAAAATATTTATGCTAAGTAAAAGAAGACACACACACACACACACCAAAACACATATTCTGCATGATTTTGTTTATAAAATTTTCTAAAAACTGTGCATAATCTATAGGTCAAAAAGCAAATCAGTGGTTGCCTGGAGGACAGGGCTGGTGAGGGACAGGGACCTATAAAGGGACAAAGGAAAATTTTGGGATGATGGATACATTAATTCTCTTTATTACAATGATGATTTCATGACTATACTTGTGTCAAACTCATCAAGCTTTAATGACACTTTAAATATGAGTAGTTTCATGAATACATCAAATATACCTCAATAAAAACGTAGGAAAAAAATGAAATGAAATAAGGTCAAATAAGGTGGGTCTGTGGTCCTTTAGCTCCCATTCCCTGATGGGTGGCATGTGTTGCTATCCCTGTGGTGCTAACTGCAGTGGCCACTAGACTGTCTGTGTCCTTTAGTGCCAGCCCAGTGAGGTCTGCTGACCTCTGTCATCTCTAGGAAGTTTCTACTGGTGCAGTCCGTCATTCAGTGGGCAGCCAGCCCACACACAAAGAACTGAAAAGACAACAATTGCTTAGAAATTGCACACGGGTAACATCAGTGGCCTCATCTTGGACAATCTTCATCAATAAGTATGGAGCAAGTTATACTTTGAAGCTTGGAGGTCATATAAGTCCCCATCTGGTAAACAGTGTCTGAACACCTCTTCCATAGATCCTTGCGATACATTATCCTTGAGGTTCATTTCACATCTTTATTTGTACCACTGATTATATGTCTTTGAAAGCTTATTGGTTTTTACTTCAAATTTTCGATGTCTCTTTCCTGACCCAAGAAACAAAATCAGATTTATTTCCCAGTAATCTTCTTCTTGGGGATGGCAAACTATGTTCATGAATTAGAAATTTGCATGGGTGGTGTTTGAGGATGCTTTTGACAATTTCTGTCATCTAATAATCAGTTTTCTCTATTCTGTATATATTAAACAGAAAGTGGCTATAATTTATATTATAATGAGAAGCTGCCTGCTATAGTAGAAATTGCCACAAACTTTGGACTCAAACCTGGATTCCAAGACTATTTGTATAATTTCCTATCAACATGACATTGGCCAAGTTTCTTAACTTCTGTGAACCTCAGTTCTCTTCTATAAAGTGGGATACTGTTATAAGGGTTTAATAAGATATTTTCTTTGGAGAAGTTTAAATAATAAGAAACCATAGTGTAGTCATTCAGATAATGGGATCTCAAACCAGACCACCTTGAGTCAATCCTGACCTTGCCTCTTACTTTGTAACACATTGTGTCAGTTTTCTTATCTGTCAAAATGGGAATGACAAAAAACACCTACTTCATAATGCTGGTATGTGGGTTAAATTAGTTAATACATATAAAACATTTACAATAGTACCCGGCACAAGATGAGGACTCATTACATGTTAGCTGCCATCAGCATGATTATCACAGTTATTTGTTATGACATGTGCCACATAACAGGTGTCGGATAAATGGCAGGCATTGTTCATTTAAAACCCGCTGTCCCTCTAGGTTTTCAAAACAACTTCTGTCCCCTATAGCCATCCCTGAAGTACTTCCAAGAAAACCCAAACATTCTTGAGATCACAGTAAGAAGGACACTTTTCCCCCTTGTGTGTATGTGTTGTTCGGCAATGCAAATAGAATAATAACTAATGCAAGGTTTTAATTATCATGCATGTCAGTGCTACTACTTTGCAAATCAAACATAATTAATTCTGAGTACTTGCTACTTCTTCAATCCTTCTACCAGCTCAGGAGCAAGCATGCTAGAAATATGTAATCTATACTAATAATAGAGGGATATGCAAATTTTCCAGGACGCCATCACATTAACAGTAACGACCAAACAGCAGGCTCCATGGGGTGACCAGGCTGGCAGGGGGGTTAGTGAGGGATGACCAAACGACTGAACAGCAGGCTGTATGGGGTGACCAGGCCGGTGGGGGGGGGGGGAGGCAGGTGGGGGTGATCAGGCCAGCAGGGGGGTAGTTAGGAGCAACCAGGCTGGCAGAGGGGGGCAGTTGGGGGCAACCAGGCCAGCTGGGGGGCAGTAAGGGGAAACCAGGCTGGCAGTGGGGGGTGGGGGCAGTTGGGGATGACCAGGCCGTTAGGGGGGGGGCAGTTAGGGGCAATCAGGCAGGCAGGCAGGTGAGCAGTTAGAAGCCAGCAGTCCCAGATTGTGAGAGGGATTGGGCCTAAACTGGAAGTTGGACATCTCCCATGGAGTCCCAGATTGGAGGGGGTGCAGGCTGTGCTGAGGGGACCCCCTTCCTCCATGCACAAATTTTGTGCACCAGGCCTCTAGTCTATAATAATAAAAGCGTAATATGCTAATTAGACCCGACATCCTTCTGGACAAAGCCAGGGCTGCAAGGGAAGCCTGGGTCCCGGGTGCCTGCCAGCAGCTGGAGGGAAGCCTGGGTCCTGGGTGCCAGAGGGAAGCCAGTGCCAGCAACCGGGGAAAGGAAGGCCTACTCTTGCATGAATTTCATGCATTGGGCCTCTAGTATGTAATAAATGTAAATATGTGAACAGCCAAGGTGAATCTAGAAAGAGCATTGGAAACAAGCAGGATGCCATCTACGCAGGAGCAATTACAAGGCTGAGAATTTAGACTCATCATACTGAGTTCCATCCAAAGTATATATCCTAAAACGGGGCGGACTATTTCCTCACTGCAATATTAGTTACCATTGGGCTTATCCATCAGAAAATGGTGCAAACGTTTTGAATTGATGATTTTTATCTTAGCCCCCGGGAGCACTCCTTAATGTAATGGGTTCAGTCATTTATTGGACCATTATGTGAAATAGTACTCTCTTTTATCTATCTAAATGCATGTTTTTCAGCCTAGTTATGTTTGCTCACACTGAATCTTGCATGTACCTGTAATTCATAAAGCAAAAAAAGGAGAGGAGCCAAGGGATGTAGGTTGAGAAATGAAGCCAGTGACCCCCCAACCAATCCCCACATGCACTCCTGTCCCCTACAGCTGCCCCCGAAGGACTTCAAAAAAAATCCAAAATGTTTTTCAGATCACACTTTGAAAACCTCTGCTCCAACATACTTTTCTTCACTCGGTTTTCAAAGAAGCTTCCTCATCTTCATATTTGTGTATTTCACAGAAAGCCCACAATCCCTCTGACTTCATCGGTTGTGCTTTTATCCATTTCAACCATGTTGCCTTTAAGCTGCCTACTTTCCAAGGTGAAAAAAATCCTAAATTTTTCTACAAATCAAAAAAATTACTCTTCCTACCATCCATTTTTCTAATCATTGCAACAATTAAGAAAAAGGAAATAGACTGAAATTTCCAAAAAAAAAAAAAATTTAATCTGGAAAAAACACAAGTAAAACTTTGGAATGATTGAAGTCCATGAGAGAAGGAACATGGGTTCTTTCAGCAAATTCTTCAACAATGGACCTTGGGGGTTCTTCCTTATAGCTTGACATAAAGATCCACACAGCGTATGAGAATTTAACAGAGATCAAAAATTGAAACCACTTTTTTTTTAATATATTTTATTGATTTTTTACAGAGAGGAAGGAAGAGGGATAGAGAGCTAGAAACATCAATGAAAGAGAAACATTGATCAGCTGCCTCCTGCACACCCCCTACTGGGGATATGCCTGCAACCCAGGTACATGCCCTTGACCGTAATCGAACCCAGGACCCTTCAGTCCTCAGGCCAACGCTCTATCGACTGAGCCAAACCGGTTTCGGCGAAACTACTTTTTTAAGATACCAACAAAGATGATAAATAAAACTGTCGGTGTTTGTTACTCATCAGTCTTGTGAGGGCAAATCTGTGACATGCATGCCCCTACTCCCATCTCCAAAGCCCTATAGGACCTACAAGGCGTAGATCACTAAATGATCATGGAGTAGGTGCAACCTCTGAGTCCTTCACAACAGAATTCTAGGCAGCCCTAGCAGTTAGTTAATCAGCATTGGCATGTGATTTGAAGCCCTTCTGCCAATACTGATCTAGTCCAATCACCAGATCTTACGTAAGGGAAATAGCAGACCAGAGGGTGAACCATTTGCTCAATGTCACACAGCTAATGAATGGCAGTTAACCATGCCCTTCCACCAAACAACTCTGGGTCCATTGCACTGCACATGCTAGAACATGTATTGGACCCTATCTGAGAATTCCTGTGTTCTTATTTCTCACATCAATATATACGGGGCTAGGAGCATCTCATGGCCTTCTTTTAGTCTTAAAGTTGTTTGACCATGTTCATTCTTCTGTAGCCTTTCAAAATGGATGTGACTTATGCTCATGTGGGAGATAGCATCTTATAAAGATTAAGGGCACAGGTTTACCTGACCACGGGTTTTACCTGATAGTCCTGCTTAGCCACATACTTGCTGCATGGTCTCCAGAATGCAGTCTAACCTCTTCGAATCTGTTTCCTCATGCACAGAATAAATACCCCTTCGCTCTGGGAGATGCTATGAGATTAAATCAGATCCTATATGTGAAAGTGCCTAGCACATGGCCCAGAACTTCCTTCTTTTCTCTTCTCCTTTAATGCGGCTCCAAAAGTTATTAACTTCTTGGACAAGAAACTTAGCCTTTCTGAGCCTCTTTCTTTATTTAAAAAATCAGGGTCATGTTAGTGCTGACCATACTGGGTTGCTGTTAGGAGAAAATGGAATTACAGCAGCAGCACTAGCACACTCAACTCACAACACTGGTATGCGCTCTGGACCCAGAATCTTCTAGAAGACGAAGCAGATGGCTTGGACTTAAATGGCTAGTCCCAGAGGCTTTTTTCATGAATATTATAGCTGTGCAGGCAGAATGCAGAGGAGATGGATACCGTTAGAAGGCCCAGCTCACTCTTGAGAGGGAGTCTTTGTATGGTGAGCAGGACAGTCATTGGATGGCAAGTATGCAAACCTGGATTCTCACTGAGCCTGTCCTGAGCTTGCTCTGTGACCTCTGCTAGGTCATTTAGCCTCTCTGGACTTCAGAGTAATCCCCCATGCCTACCTCATAGCATGGGTGATCCCAATGAGAAATGACCCAGGGAAATGTAAAGACTCTACAAATGGAAGGAATTGTATTTCTTTTTCCTGGAACAAAAACAACAACAACAAATGGGTGAGATCTGCCCCCTGGAGTTAGAATCAGCTCTAGTTTTTCTTTATTCTCTTGCATGCACAAATGTCTTTTTATGTGAAGATTTTTATTTTACTTGATTGGAACTGTGGCTGCCCTACTCAGAGTCAAAAATGTCTATGAGCAGCGATGTTAACTCCCACATACAGCCAGGGAGAGGATGCAGACTGATCTTGGCCACAGAGAACCTGCTACTGAGCTTAGAGTGAAGACTTCATGTTCAGAGTCCCTGAGCTATTCCATCTAATGATCTAGTTCAGCCAGGACCAAAATGTAAAACATCTTCCCTTTTACCTGCCCCTCCCACCACAAGCAGACACATATGCTCATGTGTACACACGTTCACACTCACACATACACACGCTCACTCCTTTCTCCAGACCCCTTGTGTCAAACATTTCAGAACTCCTCCTGCCAAGGTGCTGTGAGACTCCACAGTGATAACCAGAGGGAAGGCATCAGTGACAGTATTAGTTCTGATGGACCATTTTGACCAGCAGCAAAAAGTTTCCAGAATGATCCAGAAGTACTAGATAATTGAGAATGAGTCCTTTGGGCTATTAGGTATCTAGCAAACAGTAAGATAAATCCTCATCTCTTAGTTATAGAAAACAGACATATAGCTTCCCCCTACAAACACAGTGAAAGGACTAGAATGTTACAGGTTACCATGGCAACTTGGATGCACTACATGCAGGGTTCATCCTGTCACTATGGAAAACTGGAGGAGAAAAGGAAAACAACATTAAGCTTCCCTCTGTTTTGCAGGGTTGTTGTTTTTTTGTCAGATATTTTGAAGTGACATTTCACGGCATGAACCTGAAACCACTTTTTATGAACAGAAAGGAGAGGAGAACGTGATGGGGGAGAGGATAGGAGAGGAGTGAAGATCCGGGGGACATGTTTGAGAGGAATGAACTGTGGCTGGTGTGGCCGGTACCAATGAAACTGAAAGGGAAGGAGAAGAAAGCAATAAATATTTATTGAGTAACCACCACATGCCTGATGCTGTGCCTAATAATGAACCGTCTGCAGCTCTCAGAGCTCTGTCTGGAAAAGAAAAACAACTAAACTAGTGATTGCATGTTCTTGCAGGACATAAATGCAGGGGGAGATGGGCACAGGAGGCAGATGGTGCTGACACAGGTTTGGGTGTGGTAGATTTCCCATAGGAAATTTCTGTCGGCATCAGAAGACCGAGGAGGGGAAAGCAGGTGGAAGGGTCCTGGGACATCCTGGTTAAAGGAGTGAAATGTGCTGAAGCCTTGGGGAGAGAGAAACCAGGGACCTGGGAACTACAGTAAGTTCATTATGTAAAGTTATGAGTGTGAGGAATGCATTAGACAAGAGTAATGGCAGTGGACAGGCATGGGAGGAGTCTAGAAATTCTAAGTAGAACCAACAAAAGTATTTGGGGTGAAAGAAAGATAAAGAAGTAAAAAATATGGACCAGGTTGCTGGGCAATTGAGTGACTGACAGAGCCATCTGCTACATGGGGATCAGTGATGAAGGAGAGGGTTTGGCACTATTTTGTCTGGTTACAAAGAAGCCAGATTGGTGATGTCTTGTTAAGCCTTTAGCATGGTACCTGACGAGCTTTTGTGTGAGGCTGTGTGTGGTTGTGCTCCGAGTTTGAAGCAGACCTCATGGAACACCACAAGAAGATGACATATTTAGCTTAGAACATGACAAGAGGGATCTGGTGTTGACCCCACCACGAGGGGCCTAAGGGCAATCTCAGCCTAACAATGCAGAGTGTCTTCCTACTCTCCATCTTCAATGACAGCCTGCATCCCTTTGCTTCCTTCTTTACTGCTACCAGCATATGAGTGATAGGTGAGCATCCTTAGCCTTGGAGGGAGGAGATTTAATTCCCCTGTCACTACTGGCAGATATCCAGGAACTTGGCTCTGGTGGAGTCAGACTACCTCAATTCAGTGCTGACATTTACTAGATGTGTGGTCCTGGACAAGTCATTGAACTCCTGTGTCTGTTTCCTCATCTGTGAAATGGAGATTATCCTTCCCCAATGTTCTCACAATGATTAGGGATCATTTATGTAAGGGACCCAGCACAGAGCAGGCACTGAATAAGCAGTAGCTATATTCTCTCATTTATAATAATTTTTAATCATCTATATATATAAAAGCCAAGCAACCAGAACAAACAGACTGACTGGTTGCTATGATGCACACTGAGACCGGCCAACCAGCCCAATGTGGGTGGGGCTGGCCGGCCAATCTCCCGCGGCCCCTCCCCCCCAACTGGCTGGCTCCCATTGGGGTGGCCAGCTGGACCCCACCCATGCACAAATTTGTGCAACCAGGCCTCTAGTAACAAAATAAGAATATATGCTTCCTCAGACCTTTAACCCACCCTCTCTCAGACTTGCTGTGATTTACTATGGCTGTATAAGGATTTCTTCATCCCAAGAAAAGCATCTGAATTCAGTGGTGATGAAACGAGTTGGCATGAGAAGGGACTGGAAAAAATCATGTCTCCAAATCCGGCTCAGAAATCTCAGCTAGCATCACTCTAGCTGGTATCTAAAAGTCTCTCCTACGTCTCAGAGCACCTCTGTAGAGCCAGATCCCAGGGCGGGGGGGTGAGGGGGTGGCAGTGAGCAGAGTGGGCAGGAGATGGGGAGAGATATCCAACTGGGCCTGTGCTCCCGCCACTGCTAACTACTCAGTGGCTGTGTAAAGGGTGGATGAAGGGTATTTGGTTTTAATTGGGAAATGCTATCCATTGTCCTAGGCTCATTTAAAAATCCATTAGCATCAGGAAGTGAGCAGATTAAGCAATGAGGAAGGGAAAAGCTGTCAGCAGCCTGCTTTGCAGGGAGCTGGCGGCCTGACCAAGCTTCACGGCGAGGGCTGTGCTGAATGCTAAAAGCTACTGGAGATGCTGGGGAGAGAGGAGGTGTCTGGGCCAAGTCAGGCAGTCCTGGGCAAGCTTGTTCTCACAGCTCCCAAAGGTGGTACTCCAGTGACCTGCAGGACATGTCTCAGGTTCCTGCAGCTGTTTCTAGCAGCCTGACAGCAATGCTGCCCAGCTTGAGCCCTATGAATGCCTGCAAACAGTCAGTCCCCTTTGTTGCCTCCCTATTTGCCCAAATTCGAACCAGGCTCAGCGACCTTTTCATCCTGGAATGCCCACCCCTTGCACTGGCTGATACCCCGCACAGACTCCCATGAAGGATGGGGGGAGGAGGGGAATGGTTTGTGCCTGGAGGACTGCAGAAACTTCTTTGAAGGTGAAGGGCAAAGAGGGGGCAGGCAGGCCCCTCCTTGGTATTGCATTATTTGGCCTAAGATTGCATCACTGAGCTTTTTTTTCGTCGTCATGTGACAATTTTGATTCAGGCTTCTGAATAAGAGAAATCTGGTTTTAATATTGGGTGACATTTAATCTTAAAAGCTCTTGATGTGAAAATGAAGCTTCCCAATGGCTTTTCATATTTATTTTTAGAAAAAAAAAACTTTCTCAGAAAAGTAAAATGCAACCTTACAGAGAATGTCAGCGTGTGAAATGGAATCAGCTGGTGTCCATTATGTGCCGCTAAGGCATACTGATAACGAGGGTGGTAGTAATAGCGGCAGCTAATCCTTGCTGAGTACTTGCCCGCATGCAGGCCACTATTCACGCTAAGACCTACCTGAGGAGGGAACTAAGGCTCAGAGATGTTAGGTCATTTGCTCAAGGTCACAGAGCTCAGTGTGGGAGTCAGGCGGGCTGCCTCAGGCTGCCCATGACCTTTCCCACCCTATTGCTCTGCTGTTTATCCCAGTTCACTACTCACAGAAGAACCAGCCGACTGCAAATGAAAGCCAACAATAGAGACAGGCCTTTGTGGCTTCTGACTTGGGGTCATATTGAAACCATGGTTTGAGGTGATAGCCACAGGGACTTCATACACGATGACAGCTGCACAGGCCTGTCTGTCTTAGGTCATCTGTCCTTGAGCTGCTTCCTAGGGCCTTTCAAAGAGATATTCACGTCTTCCTCGGAGAGGACAGTGTAAGTCAGAATATCCCAAATGTGAGCCTCCAAAGTTGGTGAAAACCTGTCTAGCCTTTAGAGTGGATAGGAACAAACAGGCACCAAATTCATTGTATTTATATCGATTTTTTTTAAAAAAAAAACACTGGCCTGATTCAAGGGAGAAGGGGCCCAGCCGCACTCCAGGGGGCACCTTCAGGGAACCTCAGGTTCTGGTCACCTGGTGGGGAAGCCTTGGTTCTAGCCGGGAAGAGACAGGTTTGTCTGTTGTCCAGGAAAGGCAGAGAACGGTGTCCTGGGCCAGGGAGGAAGCCCAGCATTGGAAGTAGAGTCAGCTTATGGGAGGGCACAGTGGGGACACACAGCCATGCCCGGCTCTGACCCGCAGGCCCACAAGCTTTACAGCCTCTCTGAGACCTTGGTCAGGGCTGCCCTCGGCTTTGCAGAGGCACTGCCAGCGTCTGGCTTGTCTGGGACCAAACACACTGCTTAACTGGCATGAGTCTGGGCTGGTGGTACAACAAACCTCTCTTGAGCTTTCTTTGCTCTACACTCTACTGGTAAAATATGACTTTGAAATAAAACATGAAACTTAAACACCAAGCTTCTGGACAGTGGAACCACAGCAGGCTTCTAGCTTCGGCATGACTGACATCGAGCTGGATGGCGCTTTCTCCTGGGAGCTGTCCTGGGCGTGGGAGGACCGAGAGGAGCATTCCTGGCTGCTACCCACTATGCGCCAGGAACATGACCCTCCTCTCCCCCGGTCTGTGACAATCCAAAATCTCTGCAGACATGGCCAAACGTCCCCCAGAGGGCAAAATAAATTCCGGTGAGAACACTGAGATGATTTCAGAGGTACCATTTAGCTAGGATCCTATGAGCTCAATGATAGCTATTTTTGGTTAATCCTCACCCCAGGATATTTTCCCATTGATTTTTAGAGAGAGTGGAAGAGAGAGGGAAAGACAGAGGGAAACAGCATTGTGAGAGAAACACATCGATTGGTTGCTTCCTGCACAAGCCCCGACCAGGGCCTGGGACAGGAGGAGCCTGCAACCAAGGTACATGCCCTTGGCCAAAATCGAATCCAGGACCCTTCAATCCACAGGCTGATGCTCTATCCACTGAGCCAAAACAGCTAGGGCTTTAAATATATTTTAAACGAAAAGTTTAACTCAATGTATTTTTCCTACCGCTAGACTTGTCCGTTGTCCAGATGCCCCGGTTCATAGGTTGGGGCCCAGATCACAGTGGTTTGCGTCTACCCAGTTGCTCGTGGCTACTTCCCCTTGTGTCAGTTACTTAGAAAGTTTACTCCTGAGAGGCTCAGGCCTGTGGAAGAGGCGTTATTGCTGCGCCCGCGAGTGGGATCCTGAGAGGGACCGATCAGCTTTCAGTTCTAAGGACACAATAGTGAACGTTGCAGGAAAATGTGGATCTGCCACGCGGCACTCGTGCGCACACACACACCCAGGGAATGAGCTGTAAAGTGACGATGAGAATTTCCTCTTTGTCCCCAACCAATTATTTTTGCCACACCCAGATTTTGAGCCTCGTACAGCAATTCTCAAAGCATGGTTCATGGACCCCTGGGGATCTCTGAGACCCATCCAGGGTGTCTGCAAGGTCAACACTACGTTATTGTAGCGCTACGTTATCCTTCATCTTTACTGGGTTGATGGTGAGTAAAACTGTAGCGTGAGTCAAGGCAGGGGTACCAATGATTTTTTTAATATGTTTTCATTCATTTCAGAGAGGAAGAAAGAGGGCGAGAGAGAGACATCAGTGATGAGAGAGAATCCCTGATCGGCTGCCTGCTACATGCTGCACACCTGCCACTGGGGATTAAGCTCACAACCCAGGCATGTGCCCTGACCTGGAAATGAACCATGACCTCCTGGTTCATAGGTTGACGCTCAACCACTGAGCCAAACTGGCTGAGCCATGGTCTTTTTGTCTTTACCATCATGACTTGTGGTTAAAAATGAAAAGAAAGGAAGAAAGAAAGAAAGAAAGAAAGAAAGAAAGAAAGAAAGAAAGAAAGAAAGAAAGAAAGCCAATTTCATTTAAAAATATCCTTGATGAAACAGTAAAAATTACTAATTTTTAAAAATTTACTCATGAAACTCAGCTTCAGTTTTATTATCTGCACAACGGGGACAGCAATAGCAGCTCCACGGGTGGCTGTGAGGGTTTAATCAAATACAATGCGTAAAGTGTTTAGCAAAATGCTGTGCATACAGTAAGCCTTTCCGTACAGGCTAAGACCGCTATCATCACCATTATAATTACTTTTCATTTTCACTCATTCCCTCTCCTCCTATTTCAGTTGGAAGGATCTGTACGTAATGAGTTCAGGCAGCCAGAGGATTGCTTTAGGGAGCTTTGTAGAAATAAACATTTTTTTTTTTTTTAGAAAAGCAATTAAAACTTACTTCATCAGACCTTTCAATCTCTATGAGATTACCAGTGAAGACGTCCATAGGCTGTCTGTCATGAACTCAGAAGCAGAAATTAGGAAGTCACCAAAGACCCCCGCAAAGTCCCCCAAATCTCTCTTCCTTTCTTTCTTTTCTTGGGCTCCTACAAGGCCTCCTCTGCTCCTTCCATCTTTCCAAATGTGGCTTCAGTCACCATTTGAAGTGGCTGCACTTGAGTTCAGAATGACAGGAGCAAAAAGATCTTGTTTCCTTGGTGATACTGACATTTGCTCAGCTTGCAGGAAAGAGGTGAATCTCAGGTGCAGCCCAGGTAGCTGCTGCCTCTTTCTCACGGCCCAGCGGTAAGTCCTCCTCGCCGCCTGTGTGCTGAGCATGAGAAACAGCTCGGATTTAAGGGTTCAAAAGACTTATTGACCTTTTTTAAAAATCAACAAAGACTTGAGTGTTTACCCTGGAGTCCTAGTTCGGCTGTGTAGGCGACCAGCAATGAGGGGGGGTCTTTATATATATATCATTAGTATGCTGTATAGATAGCATCGTGCTCACACCCTCAGTCAGAAAATGCATAGACCTGAATCCCAACTCCACCACCTACTAGCTGTAAGAAAAGACTGTCCCCTTGCGCATTTCAAGACACTCTCCTATTCATTATCCGGGTGCTCCCTGTGCTAGCTAGCCCTTGGGAGCCCAGGAGTGGATGTCATTAATCCCATTAAACCAAGAATCCCAGAGGTGGTCAGCGGCTCAAGATTCCATATAAGTTTTTGTGAATCAGAGAATAACTCTGGTAAGGACTTTGACCTGTTTGAGCTTCAGTGTTCATGTCTGTATTTCTTCTGCACAGGGTTGTCCTAATGATTCCGTTTGTAAGCAGTGTTTGTGACACATGTAGCCCAAAGCCTGGCATCGAATAAGTGCTCAATAAATAGCACTGAAAATAATGGTTATTTAGATGACGATAATGGTGGTCAGTGCAGAGCAATACATATGGAAAGACCCCTGCACAAGCAATTAGGAGACCTGACCTATCTGAATCCCTAGATCTGTCTCTAATTGTTATCTTGAGCTACTCTCATCTCAACCGCTGCAGCACAGTTTTCTATCAGGCTCAGATGAACTTAATATTATCTGCCTCTAATTGCATAGAAAGATAGTGAAAGGCCCCACCCAGCTAAAGAGAAGAGAGTATCCTTGAAAAATGTAAAGTGCAAGGCATATTTGACTGGTAACCATTTCCTTGGCATGCTGCCCTGGTTTTTTTGTTGCAGGGAAAGGCTGATTCCCCATAGGCTCTCCCAGCACATTTCTAGACAGGAAGAGACTGCTAAGGACCACTGCTGGAGGCAGCTCAAGGCAGAGTCAGGGTTGGGATCCAAGCCTCTGACCCCTCATTTCTTTCTCACTCATGGGATGAAAAGGGGCCTCCTCTCTGGGCCTCTTGGGGAAGCTGCATCATTTGACGAGTGGTATTAGCAAAATGAGGGGCATCAGATGGTTCTGTGTAGCCATTGTTCGCTAAATGTCTAGAAGGATTTCTTCAGAGCTGTTTGTCCCTCCTTCCTTGTCTAGTCCTTCCTGGTAAAAGAGTGTGCAGCTGCTGACAATTGGGGATGTGGTTACCTCTCCCCACTTCCCCCCCAAACCCCCCACCGCACCTCCCAGCCAAACAGTTCATAAAGGGTGACTGACTGCTTCCCGGAGAGCTGTTTGCACAAGTTGCACAAGCTGGGGAGAGGGCTCGGTCCACTCACAGAGGCAGCAGAGGTTGCCTGCAGAATAAGCATACAACTTCTTCCAGATCATTACTCTAGACTGAATAGCTCCCCGATGGAGGCTGGGGCCAGGGAAGTGAGGATTAGGGAGACCGATTCCATTCCTGGAACTTATAAAGTTCCTTTGAAATGGGAGCCACGTTGGTCAGAGAGCTATCCAGGGATGGTGATCTCCCAAAGCAGACCAGCGACGTGCTGGGCAATGAGGTCACGCACGGATCGGGAGACTTCCACCCCGCACAGGATGGGAGCATGGCACTTCAGTGTGCTGTGACTAAGGAAATCCCAAACTCTAGGGACCCACATTCCAGCAGCAGCCTTAGGATACCCCAGTCCTAGAGATATTTCCTGACGGTATCGGATGAACAAAGCCAGCTGTCTGGGGCTGAATGAACAAGAGCTAACACGTTGTAATGATTTAACTCCACTCCAGATCTGGTGTAAATTGAAGTTGAAAATGTGTTTCCAAATATACCCTGGCTGCTACAGACGTCTGAGCCTGCTTCACCTTTTGTTACACAATAGTTCTGCCTGGGCTTCTCTTCTGGGCTCTTTGGGACACTGGGCTCGCATGCCAGGAAACTTCCCTAAGAAAAGCCCTGCACTCCTCCCTAGAGTTAACAGCAGTGCACCCACTGCACAGAGGAAGAGTCTAAAACACCCACAACTAACATTGACCATGTCCTGAGGCTGAGACCCAGAGCTTGCTCCATCTGAGTTAGACTTGTGCGGCTCTCCTGACGCTGCCTGGCATTGTTCTGTGGTTTGGGGGAAGGCAAGCCTTCCTCAGACCCATATTCTGTGATTGAGATCAGCCTACTGCATACACTTCCTCTCAAAACACCTTCTCCTACAGAGCTCCAGAAATGAAGAAGAGGAAAAACATCCTAGTGCAGGGCCTGTTTTCAGTCTGGTAACGACCTGACTCGGCCCTGGCTGGCTTGGCTCAGTGGATAGAGCATTGGCCTGCGGACTCAAGGGTCCCGGGTCCAATTCCGGTCAAGGGCACATGCCCAGGTTGCAAGCTCAGTCCCCTGTGAAGGCCATGCAGGAGGCAGCTGATCGATGATTCTCTCTCATCATTGATATTTCTATCTCTCTCGCTCTCTCTTCTCTCTGAAATCAATAAAAAAATACATATATATATATTTTAAAAAAGATCTGACTCATAGATTAGGCCATTTCCTTCCCAGCACCTCTTCCCACCAACATGGCAACTGGGAGAATCTGTAATAAGGAGCCCATACATTCTCTGAGAATTACTTGATAAGCCTGTGACACAGTCCAAGGCAGTTAGAACTTGTGCACTGCCCTTATCTTACCTGCAAGGTCTAGAGAGAGAAAGTCGCTTCTCCAAGATCACAGGTATTCTTAGTGAGCTGAGCAGGTAACTGATTAATCTCAGGAATCAGTGAAGATTAATCTCGGGAATTAGTGAACTGAAGTGAACTAAAGCATACTTCCAGGCTTTATTTTATTGTTTGCATACGTTCAGGCTATTTTTATGCCTGCCCTCTCTTACTTAGCTTCAAAGGACACTTCTCCTGTGAGCATTCCTTCCTTTATCATGTTTGTAGTCATTTCTCTTCATCTTCCTCTTTCATCAGGCTTCGCTCTTAATTTCTTTTCATTATCATGTCATAAAAAACAGGTCCTCTTCCTTAATTCATTGATTAAATAGCTATTTATTAAGTGCTTCCTACACACAAGGAACTATTGTAAGCAATCTAAAAAAAAATGGATGAAACAGACAAAAATCCCTGCCCTTCTGTAGTTTAAATTGTAGTAGTGGAAAGCAAGCAATAAACAAAAACAACAAAAATAGTAAAATATATATATCGGATGGTGATAAACGCTTTGGGGAAAAAATGTAAGGAAGAATGATAAAGAATGTTGGAAAATAAGGTGGTCAGGGATATTCACGATAAAAAATGACATTCAGGCCGGATCAAGGGAGCCTGGTGGGGATCAAGACAGAGGTAACTGCAGGTCCTTGGGTTTCGAGATGGCACCTGCCTGCTGTGCCCTAGGAACAAGTAGCAGGGCAGTGTGGCTGCAGTAGAGCAAGCAGGAGGGGAGTGAGCTTAGACAGATGGTCAGAGAAGAGAGTAACTAAGGAATCCCAACATGAAGGACTTCTACTCTGAGCATGTAGGAAGCTATTGGGGCATTTTGAGCAGAGTTGTGAAATGACATATTTTTTAACTATGGCTACTCTTTTAAGAATAGACTGTAAGGAGCAAGAGTGAACATGTGGAGTTTATTGCAGCAAGTCAGTTGAGAGATGATGGTGGCTTGGACCAGGATGTATCAGTGGAGGAGGTGAGCAGTGGTCAGACTCTATATACATACATTGAGGTAAAGAAAGTGATATTTCCAGTTAATTGGATGTTAGAGGCCCAGTGCATGAAATTCATGCACAGGTAGGGTCCCTAGGCCTGGCCGGTGATCAGGGCCAATCTGTGGGGCGACTGGCAGGACAGCCGGGAGGTCCCTGCTGGCACCTTCCTTGGCTGGCCTGGGGCCTGTGGGCTGGGGGCTGGGGGCAGCTCCTGCGTTGAGCATCTGCCCCCTGGTGGTCAATGTGCATCATAGCGACTAGTTGTTCCACTGGTTGTTCCACCGTTCAGTCAATTTGCATATTAGGCTTTTCTTATATAGGATAGGGTCCAACAGAGAGACAAATGAACAAAGAGAAGTAAAAATGACATGACAGTTTTTGATCAACAATAGAAGGATGGAGTTGCCAATCAAGGATAGGAACAAAACTTAATTAACCTCTCTCTGCCTCAGTTTTCTCATCAAAATGAATCAAAATGATAAGGTTGTAAAAGTTAAAGTTGTTGTTACAAGCCCGTGCTTAGGATTGTGCCTAGTGCATAAAAAGCAAGGGTTAGCTACTATTCTCATGAGTCTGGTCCTCTCCATGCTTAATTCCTTCAGAGAACTGAGCACCATCGGATAGGATCTTGTTTGTTTTTCATTGTCCTCTCTTTCCTCCACCAAAAATGAAGCTTCACGCGGTCAAGAATCTCATCTGCACATTCATGCTGTGTCATCAGCTTCTACAATGGTGTTTCCATCTTAATATATGCTTGATGAATACTTATGAGGAGAAGCATGAAAGGATATAACACTTAGTCTGAATTTCCCATGACATCACTCCTTGACATATGTACTATCTATCTCATACACTCATTCTTGATCATTTGCAGCTTAGAAAATTCAGTCACTAACATTAAGGAGGGCTTTACCAGGAGGTATACACATAGGTTAGATAGTTTACTCAGAAGATCTCTCTGTGCAGTGCCTCACTGGAGGGGAAAGTTCTGCCTAAATGCAGCCATTAGCAGACGCTCTGAGATTCAGGCAACATAGTCTATGGCTGAAATCAATGCACCGGGTTGTTCTTTAATTAGCAGAACCTCTGCCCTGCTTCTACTCCCTGGTTGCACTGGCAGGATGCCTCTCGTCTCTGGGCTTGCTTTCCATCCCACAATGGTGTAGCTTGCTGTGCATGGCTGGAGAAAGGCAGGAAAAGGGCAAGGAGCCAATTAGATTGAAATGGAATCTGGTCTTTGGAGGCCTCTTGTCAGGGTGAGGACTATTGGATGTTCCCAAAGATGACAGATGCTTCTTTATTTGACCTGATCTCAGGGGTGAGAGGTCATTTGTAAATAAGATTTGCTCTATTTGGTATGGCAAGGCCTGTTCTGCATGCCTTACTTTTTTTTAGTCCCTGAGTCTTTTTCTCTGTGTTTTGACATGTTTGCTCTCAGAAGAAAGGTTGTTTCATCTGAAATGACTATTTCAAGTCCTTGGGAGCAGCTTAGTAGCAACCAACAGTTAGGCTCAGTGAGTACACCAGCCATCAGTTCACAGGGAGCTAAAATGACCAATGGGAAGAGAAAAGAGGGAATAACTGGTGTGATGGATGGATGGATGGATGGATGGATGGATGGATGGATGGATGAATAGATGGATGGATGAATAGATGGATGGATGCATGAGTAGATGCATGAATGAATGCATCAATGAATTAATAAATACATGAATTGAATGAATAAATGAGTGAAGCCTCAGAAATTATTTCCTCTGATTTGAGCTACGAGGAGATGAAATAAACTAAATTATATTATTTAGTCTTTATGTTGTTGGCCTGTGTAAATTTAGTGTTTATTATGGGTTATAGTCCATGAAATATAATCTTCAAGTAAATAATAACCCATTCTGAGTATAAACACAAATTTTAATCCAAATCAGGGACTTTTTAACACACGTCCATAAGTATCCTTAAATTGCTTGAAATGTGTGTGTGTGTTTTTTAATGTATTTAATCAAAGAAAGCGCTTCCTATGGGGCAGTCATTTTAATGTTTTAGAACTGTTATCTCATGGAACCCCCATAACCCCAGGAAGTAAGCATTATTATCCTCACACAAGTAAGATCACTGAGAGACTAAGCAGATAACTAGGATTCACAGCTAATAAGTGGCAGAGCCAGGGTTTCAGCTCAGGAAGTTTGGATCTAATTGCCTATACAGTGTCATGATAGGTCAAGGCGAGGGCCTGGATATGGAGTTGCTTTTTGGTTGTGTTTTATTAAGGAGGGTCTGCTGAGAGGAATCGGCACATCTCCCAGAATCCAAGGCCAACAGAGCAGACTCACGTAAGGGATCAGAACCAGAGCAAGCCAGGTTGTCAGGAGCCTTCGCGGTGTCTCTCTGGTTGTGAAAAGCCATGGCCAATGTGGCTTTCGGGTTCAAAGGCTTGGAGAAAGAGCTGATGCGCAAATTAAAACACAAGACAAGAAATAATAACTTTGAAATTATAGGGGAAGCCAGGGAAAACTTAACTGTAGTAATCAAGTTTCACTGAGTCTCCGTTCCCAGCTGCTTTTATTTACTAGAATACACAATTGCCTTTTAGGAATGCAAACAGACATATCAATGTAATGTTTAATAAACAGTAAGATTATCAGGTTTGCGGGAGTTTGCTTTAGGCCATTGAGTCAGCAAATATTCACCCTGTGAATATCAAAGGAGCCCAGGTCAGCCTTCTGACGGACTTCTCACATTTATATTAGTTACTGTTGATCTTGGTTTCCAGCATCTGGGGTCTTAGTTCTTCTCTGCATTATCTCTGCAAAACCCACCTGTGAACCCACCCATCAGCCTGAACGTGGCCCATCACAGCTGCCCAACATACAGCCCCAGCTCCGCCTCACTCTCATATTAACC
This sequence comes from Corynorhinus townsendii, assembly GCA_026230045.1. Classification (NCBI taxonomy): domain Eukaryota; kingdom Metazoa; phylum Chordata; class Mammalia; order Chiroptera; family Vespertilionidae; genus Corynorhinus; species Corynorhinus townsendii. The sequence continues at coordinate 158,765,319 of JAPDVU010000006.1, read as the reverse complement.
TCTCATCAGTGACCCTAAAGATAATAACAACTGGACTAAATGGACAGAGCTAAAAAGTTTAATTTCCAGAAGTGTCATCAGACATTCGGAGTTGTACTGCAGCAGCCTATTCAGAACCCCACCCCATTCCATGCTCCTTCTTTCATGGTGTTGAAATGTGGGGTTCGGGGCGCAGATTTTTCTTCCCATGGGTTCTTGTCCTCACGAAGTTTGAAGAATAAACTCACCAACAAAAAGTCTTCTTTAATAAAAAATGTAGACGTTTATTGGAAGCAAATACAAACTCCATCTGGGCAGGGGTGTCCCTAAAGGGGACCCCATGGAGAAGGGGCCCCCTCCAATGGGAAAAGCCTGCTCTCTTTAATAGGAAAATTAAAAAGTCCCCACCTCGTGTCCTGTTGTCTCCAGTTTATATATGCTGCAGTTCTTTGTTTGAATCTGACCTTTTCTTATTGGTCCCTTTCCTTAATTTGGGACCCCTATGTTTTCCTCATTGGTCATTCTGCTACAAAGAATTAGTTTTCAAAGCTCAAAGCCCACGTGGTGTCCCCCTATTTCTCTCCCCTTTATCTTGCTGGTTGGAGTTGGCTTAAATCTCCCAACTGCTCAGACCAGAGATATCTCTGTCCTTGGTTTATAGCTGTTTTAATTGCTCAGGCCAGAAATACCCCTGTCTGTCTGTCCTTGGTATATGGCTGTTTTAATTGCTCAGACTAGAAATGTTTCCATCTGCCTGGACCCCCTCTTTCCGTGGCATTTCTCTATCTTCTGCACACGTAAATTAAGCACCCTGGCATCTTCAAGTCTCCATCTAAGTATTCCTCACCCATAGACCCTCCTCATTCCCTGAACCTTCCTAATTAAGCTATCTAGCTAACCCTTTCAGTGTGAGGCCCAGGCAGCAAACCCTTTTTATAAACTTTGCTTTTCCGTTTTGATAGAATGAATATTGTTAAGCAGGTCAGCCTCACCCTAATGACCTCTGAATCCTCACAGCTCAGGGGCATGAGCAGCACTGTCCACAAGTTCCTAGGTGTCCTGCTTCCAAAAAGAGCATGAGTGTACACCAGGGGTCCTCAAACTTTTTAAACAGGGGCCAGTTCACTGTCCCTCAGACCGTTGGAGGGCCGGACTATAGTTTAAAAAAAACAAAAAACTATGAACAAATTCCTATGCGCACTGCGGGTCCGGGATGAGTCGGCTGCTAGGCAGGACAGGCAGCGGCACCCGGCGGGCCGGATAAATGATCTCGGCGGGCCGCATGTGGCCTGCGGGCCGCAGTTTGAGGACCCCTGGTGTACACTGTCCCCAGCGTAGGAAAGCCCGCCTGCAACTTCTCACCTTCATACTCTTGCAATCATAACATTCGCACCCATACTGACACACACTCCTCGGCACCCACGACCTGTACTAAAACTGGCCTACTTACTGCAACCAGTGTCTCCCAGTTGTCAGCTGAGTGAGCTGACACCACCCATATAACAAAAGGCAGTGTGCCAAGTCAAGCGGTAGAATGACTTTTGATCACGTGGCTTCCTGAGCAAACATGCAAATCATATGCTTGTCCATCAGAGCTACAATTTTGACCAAAGGAACATCGCTCTTTGAAAAGCTCACCGACATGGTGACCCATTAAGGAAGGAGTTTTCAGCCTGAGTAAGGGCTATAAACTCAGAGGAAACCACCCATGCAGAAAAGCAGCAAGGAGCTGAGCTGAAACTGTTGGGGTACAGGGCTGGTAACCGCAGAGTATTTTACATCACAAAACAAGGACCAAGAACCGAGGTTTCATAGTCAAAGCCAGCTTGCAGAGGTTGTCAGACATCTCCGCTCCTAAGGAAAGTTTCTAAGTGAGTTCACTTTAATTTTAATTTAGTTTAAAGATCCCTGGAGCAAAGAAGAGGGCTTAAGAGGCTTGTTAGAGAGAGATTTGCCAGGAAAGAAAGCCAACATTTTCATTTCAAACTTCATTGCACTCAGATTTTTTTTTTAAAGCCTCTTAAAAAAAAAAAAGGAAAAAAAACAGAATAAAAATCATAATGTAGCCTTCCCATTCAGTATTTGTGTTTGCAAAAGCACGCATTTGCGGGGTTCTTTGTCCCTTCATATGTTTTCATGAAGAGTATTAGTGTTTTTATGACCATAAGGTTTCCACAGGGTAATACCTATTCATAACATCACTCCTGTGGGAAATAAGGGCTTCCATTAAGCCAACGAAATTTGCCAGCCGAAAACAATTAGGTTAGTAGTTTCAGCTCAAGTTTATTCAGAGTAGCCATCAGCTGGCCAGCGCCTTGGGAGAAGTTACAGGGCATTGCAGAACTTTTCTCAAGGAGACGGGCAACTTCTTTAAGTGCCCTTGGTTGCTGCTGCAAAAGGAAAAAATTCCAACCTCGCCATTAACTTTGGAGCCAGCCCGAGAGACCTGCACTTAACTGGTCCCTTTAGGATCCTTTTGGTCTTTGGCGGTCACTGAACCTCCCGGGGCTGGGTCTCTTCATCGTGAAATGGTAATGATAAAAATCTAAGTTTTAGAGAGCATCCACTCAACAGCGCCTGGCACACAGAGCGGACCAGCTAAGTGGTGGCCATAGTTGTTTTGTTTTTGACAATGATGACAAAGATGTTTCTATTAGAAGTCTGGGATCATTTTCAAACAAGCTGGCTCTGTATATATGGCTCTCTGGAAGGCCTGAGACAGTTCCAGGCCACGGTTGTAAACCCATTTGATAATTCATCTGAATTCAAGTAGTGCCTCCGCATGCTCCTCCCTCTCTGAAAGTAATAGGTTTACACAATAAAAGGATTACACAATCCCCCTTTGTCTTCTGTTCCGCTTTTGGAAAGAAGTCATTGATTTGGAGGAAGGTAGGAGGATAGATTAAGAAGCTGCCTCCCTATGGCTGGTCTTGGCCCCTGCAGCCCATTCTCAAGTACTTGGGCCAGAAGGGCTGTAGTCATGTCACTTCCCTGCCTGAAACTCTGCAGGAAGCAGCGTTCCCAGGCCAGCTGGCCCTCGTCTGTCTCTCCAGCCTCAACCTTCGCCACCCTTTGCCCTTCACGTCTATGTACGCCATTGGACAATCCTGTGAACTTTCCCTAATTTGCATTTATATTCAAATCTTACCCATTGCTCAATAGTGTCATTATACCTATTTTTTTTAATCTCCCACAAGTTCAGGATCCTATCCAGCATCATACATTACATTTAGTTGTCAACTCTTTTTAGTCTTTTTTAAATCGGATACAGTCCCTCTGCCCTTCTTTGACCTTTGACATTTGAAAAATGTAAGCTAGTTGTTTTGTAAAATAGCTCCCAATTTGAGGTTTTTCAGTGTTTCCTTGTGCCTACCACAGACGTGATGCCATGTCCTTCTAAGTACATCATATCAAGAGGCCCAAGATGCCATGTTATCCCAGTACCGGTGATATTTGTTTAGATCTTTTGGGTAAGGTGGTACCTGCCAGGTTTCTCTACTATAAAGTGATGCTTTTTTAACATTATAAGTAATTTTTTTTGGGGGGGGGGGGGGAGGAGTGGAGATACTTTGAAATGATGGAAATATCTAGTTGCTCATCAGTCTCATCCATTGGTCAGGCATTCATTTTATATCTGCTTAATTTTTAAGGAAGCTTATTTTACATTGTTAATAAAGAAAAATAAAGAATAGGATGGTGATAAATGGGTTCTTTCAACCACCCCACCTAAAATACCTGCATCTCCCATGTCAACCCAATCTCTTCATTTATGAAGATCTTATCACCTAACGTTGTGAGAAGACTCATATGCATGGCACTAGCCAAGGCAGTATTTCTCATTTGCATTTTCCACTCTATTCTTGAATTATCTTTTCATTTCCTTTTTTTTTTTTTACAATAAAAAAAGAATCCATAAAAAGAGGCATATTTTTTTATAATATGAAAGAAGATACACAGTATTATTTCTGGCTTGTCAAATGTCATAATATGGCTTCTGGTCACATTATGATGGGCATCAGTAATTGCATTTATTTTTTCATGCTTGCTACAAAGGACTCACTTAGGACTCTGAAGAGCTTCTTGTAGCCGTGGGGTTTGTAGATTGAAAATCATTTGGATTGATTAAAGTCATGAGGAGAATTATGATAAGGGTCAGATCATATGGGCACCAGGAAGGGAAAATATTACCATTTAAACGAGCAATGGGATTTTTTTTCTCCTTAAGTGAATCATATTTACAGTGACAGGTGGGATAGCTCCTTATAAGATTAATAATACCCAACGTTCACTCAGCCATTTATTCAAAAGAAAATTATCCTGTGTGAAGCACCATTATATACAACTTTTAACTTTACCAAGGATATCTTTGCATAACATTCTTCTGGGTCTTTAAGCAAGATTTGGCTAAAAGGAACCTTGACGAATTTCCCATAGGTTTCACTTAAAGACCTCAGAAATAGAAATATCCCAGATCAAGCAATATTCGTCCACTGTCTAGGGAGATTGGCTACTTGACAAGCACTCAGTTTCCAAAACCACCAAGTGGAGTGGAGAGGAAGGAAGGGATCTCCCACCCTCCAGCCCTTGTCAACAAGATCTGAAAAAGGCAGCTGGTGTTCCTAGGACACCACATAGCACATCCTAGAATGTCCTGGAAAAGAATCTCTCTCTTCTGTCCTACCTGTCACTGTCCTTGGAGGTTCTGGCCATAGTGGGGTTCTTCAAAATATCATTGGTGTCAGAAAAATTTAGAGCTGGAGAAAACCTAAATAATAGATACCTTTCCCTTCAAGACATGTCTCAATGTACTTTTATGTACTATTCAATTTGTTCCTCACTAAAAGCTTGTGAAAAAAGTCAAGTAAGAATAGTTTTCCTCATATTGTGGTGAGGAAACTGAAGACCAGCCAGGTGAAGGGACAGTTCAGGGTTAGCAGTGAACCAGACCTGGAGTTCTGACCTCTGGGGTCATAGACCACCAGGCCATACTTTTACTGAGAACTGCAACTAGGTCATCAGAATCCCTTCCCCTTAAATGCTTTCATGGAACTTATCACAGTGTTAGTTGTGTATTATTTATATGACTAGGGGCCCGGTGCATGGATTCGTGCACCAGTGGGGTCCCTTGGCCTGGCCTGTGCCTTTGCGCAATCCGGGACCACTTGGGGATGTCAGAGAGACAGTTTCAGCAGGATCTCCGTTGGCCTGACCCAGATAGAAGGGAGCCCAATCCTGTGTGTTGAGCGTCTGCCCCCTGGTGGTCAGTGCACATAATAGTGACCAGTCGAACAGCTGAACGGTCGCTTAGGCTTTTATGTATATAATTTGCTCAATGTCTTTCAGCCTAGAACAAAAATGGATTATGGGGATTGAATCTACTTTTCTCACTTTGTATCCCAATACCTTCCTTGGATGGATGGGTGGACAGAGGGTGGATATGAGCCGCTATACCACATATTTCTTCTGACCATGGAGACCTCATGTGTCTGTTTTCAGCACGGAGCTTGCTGCCAGAAATGGCCCTGTCAGTGGACTCATCTTGGCACCGGTGGCAGTGGCGTATCAGAGATGGCCTCCTCCCGTCCCCAACAGAAGCCACCCCGCTGCTGTCCCCGGAGAAGGGGAGGCAGAGCTACAACCTGACGCAGCAACGGATCGTGTTCCCCAACAATGACATATTCCACCAAGATTGGGCAGAGGTCTCCAAGAGATACTCAGGCAATAGAATCTGCACAACCAAGTACACCCTCCTCACCTTCCTGCCCCAGAATCTCATGGAGCAGTTTCACAGGTACACTTGGCCAAGCAATACTCACTTGAAGCACATACCTGCCACTCAGAGAACCTCAGAGATGCTCACTAGGGGCCACCTTTCCTTTCAGATCCAAATGCATGTACATTGGAAGTCTTGTCATTCATTCATTCAGTAAATATTTATGCAGATTCTGCTCAGATATTAGAGATCCTGTCCAGATTCTACTCTGTATTAGGCCATCTGTTGAGTTTTAGAAATACATGAGGAACAAAAAGAGACTGCCCTGAGTATATTGTCCAGTGAAAGAGACATTAATTTTACTAATTATATAAACCGATGTAAAATTATAACTCGGATATTCCCCAAGGAGAGACATCTGGTGCTGTTAGAGGAAGAGGGATATCTGGCCTCATTAAGAAAGACCAGGAAGACTTCCAGGAGGAGCTGATCATTGAAGTATAAACTGAAAGAAAAGAGTGTATTAACCAGGTGAAAAGAGGCAGAGAGGAGTCGGAGAAGGGAGCCAGGAGACTGTTCCTGCAGACGGATCTTCATGTACAAAGGCACTGTGGCAAGGGGGAACAAGATGCACTTGGAAAACTTAAAAATGCAACCTGCTCTTTAGAGATGACATATGCAATATTATCTTTTCATTGTAAAGCAAAATGTGCACTTCGATATCATCCTAACTTTTGTAATTATTGTTATAAGCTACCATTTATTGAGCAACTGCCATGCTCCAAAACCCTCTCTCGTGTACGTAAATCTTAGCTCATGTAATATCTATAAGAGCCCTTTAAAGTAGGCAGTACTATCCCTATTTTACACAAGACAAAACAGGCTCGGGAGGTCACACAACGAGTAAATAATAGAAACCCAGTTTGAATCTAGATAGATTTGGCCTCACAGCCCTTACCATAATGTTCGAGGTGACACTGAAAAAGAACGTCATTTTAGTTGGTTAAAGGCCAACGGTAGAAATAGTGTGGACAGTGTATTTTTCTTCTCCATGATATTCACTCACACCGTGCTTGCCCCTTCCAGGTGGGCCAACCTCTATTTCCTGTTCCTGGTGATTCTGAACTGGATGCCCACCATGGAAGTTTTCCACAGGGAAATCACCATGTTACCATTGGTCACTGTGCTGTTCATCATCATGGTCAAGGACGGCATGGAGGACTTCAAGCGGTACTGCTTTGATAGAACAATAAACTGCTCCCACATCCAGATATATGAAAGGTAAGAGGATCATTCTCCCGTTGTCTCTCTCATAAATAGGTCATACAGACTCATCAGCACTTTCAAAAGGTTGGTCTCTCTCCTCATATATTTTCTTACATTCACTTAATTCAGTGATTCTCAACCAGGGCAAGTTTGCCCTGCAGGGGACATTTGACAATGTCTGGAGACATTTGTGGTTGCCATTTCAGGAAAGAAGGTGCCACTGGTATCTATCTAGTTGGTCTTACTAAAGGATAATGCTAAACATTTTACAATACATGGGACAGCCCACATAGCAAACAATTATTATCCAACCCAACGTGTCACAAGTGCTGAGACTTAGAAACCTTCATTTCACTTGTATAAACTCTCACATACTTAAACATAGTGATGTTATATTATTAGGAATAGACTAAGAGCTCAAAAATCTAACTCTAGTATTGACTGGATCATCTCAGAAGACCAAAATGAGGAGCAGATCTTAGAGGGTGACAGGCAATTTCTCCTAAACAAGAAAATGAATACCAGTTTTCAAGCATTTGAGCTTGGTTAAAAATCCTTGCCTCTAGAACTTCGCCAGATAGGTTTTAGGACCCAGAGGAGGCACACCTGTTCTTGACTGCCAGGGCTGGGAACGAAAGATACCTGTGGGTGACGTCTACATTCCAACAGGTGGAGTCTCAGCAAGTAGGAGGAAGTGGCCTGGCAGGTGTACACCTGCTCATTGCAAGCTCTTTCCTTGTCAGATTTCTCCCCGGGTGTTTGTGGACCAGCTTTTTATTTTTAATATGCCTTGTAAAAGAAGAGAGACATCTTCAGCAGAGAAGGGAGGTAAAAGATGTCAGGGACGTGACTGGCTAGTTGCTGAACAATGAAACTGATCAGGGGAAAACCTCCTTCCTGTGGAACTCGCATGCCGTCCTATGAGAATCAAAGATACAGGATTGAGCAGCGATGAGAAAGGAAGGGAAGGGAAGGCGGAAAAGGAAAGAAGACAAGAAACGAGGGGTGGTCTCCAACCTGCCCTTCGAAGGATGTTCCCACAAAGAGAACCCCAACAGACATTACTGTGGGAATCAAATTAAGACCAGCAAGTACACTGTGCTGTCCTTCGTGCCCAAGAACATCTTTGAGCAGCTGCACCGGTTTGCCAATATCTATTTCGTGGGCATTGCTGTCCTGAATTTTGTCCCCGTGGTCAATGCTTTCCAGCCTGAGGTGAACCTGATACCCATCTGTATCATCCTGGGGGTCACTGCCATCAAGGATGCTTGGGAAGACTTCCAGAGGTACAAATCCGATAAAGTGATCAACAACCGAGAATGCCTCGTCTATAGCAGGTAAAGCAAAAATCCTTCGGGGATGTCTCATGAGCCCAGCTCTGTTCTGTCTGTGGCTGCTGCCCCTATGGCTACTATTTAGAGAAGGGGATGGAGTAGGGAGCTAACATTATTTTATCTCAGTGAAGCTGATCAGTTCTTCACAGTGAAGATTATGGTCTAAAACCAAACAAACAGGAAACAAATATTAAAATAGAGTCTTGACTCAATTGTTCAGTTGTTTAGTAAAATTTGGCCTTTATTATGTGACATGTACTTTGCTGTATTGAATGTGTTCAGTATCTAAGGATTTTGCATCAGTTCTCGTGTATTCTTAGTCCTGTGTGGCCATGAGCACATTAGAGTTCAGAGCCCCTCCAGGGCAAGAGGCATGGCTGTTTGGGGAGCAGTGGAGTGTTGTATTGGGAGAATCAGCATTGGAGACACACTGCCTGAGTTGAACACTGTCTCTACCACTAGGGAGCTATGTGACCTTAGGCACCTGACCTACTCTCTCTGAGCCTCATTTCTGCATTCATAAAATCGCAACACTTCAGGGGTGGTCCCAATAATTGTACAAGATAATCCTAGAAAGTGCTCAGCACTATGCCCAATGTATAATAAATGTTCAATATGTAAGCTGTGGCTGCTTTATTTTTGGAATGTAACACTCACATTAGCTCCATCATTAAGCCTGTCCTTAAGCTTTCTCTCAGATGTTGCCCCAACCAAAGCAAAAACTGCACACCACCTGTCTTGCCACATGGTTATTTTATGCATGTCATCGTTTTATAGAGGTTCTATCGAGCCATTGACCAAACTCGGTTGTTTGGAAAAGGACACGGTCTTGGTCAGTAGGGGAAGAAAATAGAGTTATTGTGCATCTCAACTTTGTAACGTAGCCTGGAAGAAGCAAGGCAGCCGAGCCTGGGCTTGTAGAAACTGCCGAACCGAGTGCATGCTGGGCTAGCAGGTAGACGCCTTAGCTGATTGACTCACCGGCAGGTGAGGACTTGACTTGCTGGCAAATAAGGAACATGTCTCACTCAAGGAGCACTATCTGTCTGACATTTTCCCTCTGGCTTTATCAACCTTAGTTCAGCAGAAGTTCCACAGTCACTCTGACCATTCTTGCTGCAAGGTGTGCGCTGCAGCCATAAATATAAGTGTAAGTAGGGTCTGCTTCCTTCTAAGGAGGGGTCCTCTTCCTTGACTTGGAACTGCTGATGAGAGGGTTTCTGAGCCCAACTTCACTTGGAAAGTTGCCCCCAGGGAAACGTCTAAGGAGATATGTAACATAGGTGACTCATTCGTCCCCAGGACACCCCCAAGAGAAGCTCCACTTTCTCCCTCAGCTTCAGATGAGCTTCCAGCCATTCCTACATCTAAAAAAAAATAATCTCAAGGCTTTTGGTTCGGGTTTGTTGTTTTCTCAGCTAGACCCAATTGACTTGAATGTTGTTGGCACAACCTAGAGTTGAGATTTAGTCATTCCTCGCCTGTGAATAGGAATTGTAAAGAGAAAGGAAGATGACTCTTGGGGTCTGATGCCTTTCTGTGAAGAGACTGTCTTTGAAGAAAGCATGGGTTTCACCTGTCACCAATCCACCCCATGGTTTTGTTTTCCACCTTTCCCCTTTGTTGTTGTTTTCAGAGAAGATAGGGAGCCAGGAAGCTGGCTTCTTGGGGAGGGATGCCTGTGGACCTCAATTAGGCTGGTCCTGTTTTCCCAGCTCTGCCAGAAATCCTCTGTCCTAAGCATCCCAGAATAATGGAGCTGTTCTTCGGGAGAGTGTCAGTGTAGATCAGACCACAGACTGGCCTGTGCTAGGTGCTCCAGCCTGATGGAGACCAGGCTGCTATAGTTCTGTTCTCAAAACAACTTCCAGGGAATAGCAGAGAATAATTACAGCAAAAAAAAGGGACATTAGTCCACAGGCTCACTGACAGGGAGGGACATTGGGGGTTATTGTGACAGTATTTCCCAAGGTGTATTTAGTTAATAATAGGGACAAAGACATAGTCTCTGAAAAAAGACATTCATGCCCCACTCCCAAAAATAATATATGCTGGCCCTTCTAACCCCCTGGCCCATGAAGGACTAAGAAAAGATGCATAGTAAAGAAACTTGTTCATCATTGACTCACTCAGTTGTTTGGAAAAGGACATGGTCTTGGTCAGTAAGGGAAGAAAAGAGAGTTACTGTGTGTCTCAACGTTGTAACATACTTGTTTCAAACTTACAGAACCTTGGAAATATTTTTTAATAATTATTACTTTTTCCAGGATAGCAAAATAATTGACTACTAGGCCAGGAAGGTACAGGGGTACTACTGGGTACAAGGAGGAAAGCAGTATTTTTTGTGTAGTTATAAATGACAACTGACACTTAGCATTAGCGTTAGGGTACAATTGAGAGTGGCGGGGACTGTGGCAAACAGGAGGTCCCCATGTGTTCATCTCAGGAGGAAAAGATAGCCAGCTCTAGCTGGTTACTATGTGGAAATACAGACTGCAGCAAAAGTAGGTTTACAGTTGTGAGCATACAGAACACAGAGTTTATCTTGTATTATTAATTCTTAATTATTGTGTTATTTTCCATGTGGACGACTATAAGCCTACTTTTGCCCCACCCTGTATAGGCTTGGTGTTGCTGGATTGCCTGAGTTTTATTGGGGAAGCTAGAATTAATATTTTTATTTGCAATAACCTGAGTTTTACATTGTAACCGATTGATTTTTTTCAAATACTTCAGACCTATTTTATTTGACATAAAGTTTTTATGTTGCCTATGAGCCCCCTAACTTGAAACTTTTGCATTATAATATCCTAGGAATCTGAAGTCTTTGCAAAAGAATAATTAGTTTCTTCTTTTGAGATTTGTCTTCAATGAGGGAACCTCTTAACCTCTTGGGTAGAGAGAGGGTGTGATCTTCAAGGGAGAATGCAGGCCTAGGAGCCAGGAAGCCTATACTCTAGGCCCAAATCTATGACTACCTACCAATACAGTCAACTCTTGAACCATGTCATTTTGAACTGCACAGAAATCCACACAGTTCAAACTTGAGTTGTTGAAGAGTCAATGGTAATAACTTAGAAAAGTCATTTAAATCTCTAGGTCTTAGTTCATACTTTTGTAAAATTTAGGAGTCACACTAGGTCTTGCACTATGAAAGAATGGACTGCACAGCCAAATAAATGTGGGAAATGGTACAACAATGCTTATGAACATAATTAAGTTTCTGGTGGACCCTCCTTAAGTAACCTAACCAACTTTGTTTGACTCAGTTGTGTCCATTGAAATGTTTTCTGCTGCAAGCAGCAGAAAGCTCAGCTCAAACAAGTTTAAATGGCAAAGAGACTTGTTGGTTTAAGTCTCTACAAACATTCTGAGGTGGGCATGTGATCAGGCACAGTTCAGTCTGCATTCTAGATCCTGCATTTAGCAGTCCTTTTCATTGAGTCCCCCTGTATCATCTTTATTCTTAGGCAAACTTCCCTCATGGCAATAAGATGGCTGCAGCAGCTCCAGCCTTCACATCTACAAAGGATAACCCCCAAAGGGATAAAAAGGGCACTCTGAAAATATTCTTGGAAAATCAAGTCCCTCCTCACAGGTCAGAGAGACCACAGTGGGTCACATGCCCATCCCTGAACCAATCCCTGTGAGCAGGAGGTGGGATTATGCTAATTAGGTTATATCTGAGCCATGGAGTCCAACATGCAGTCTGCTTCCCTAAAAGCATCTGAGAGTAGAAACCAAGATGGCGGCATAGGTAAGCACCTAAACCGCTGCCTCGCACAACAATTTCAAAACTACAACTAAAAGACAGAACGGACACCATCCAGAACCACAGGAAAGCTGGCTAAGTAGAAATTCTACAACTAGAAGGAAAGAGAAAAGCTCACAGAGAATTGGAGGAACAGCAAAGGGTTGAGGTACGGCAAAGGGTCTTTGTGTGTGCAGAGAGGAAGGGCAGCTGACAGCCTGGCTGACTTTCTCTGGCGGGAGGGGGAAGGAAGCCCCTGACTGCACTGAACCCCAGTTCCAAGCAAAACCCCGTGGACCCAGGCTCATACAGAGGGAGTTTGGACTGTCAAGTAGAGAGAAAGGCACTCGGAGACTCAGACACCCGGGGGAGGGAGTCTGGAGGCGCGCATGCCAGTGTGCACAAAGACTGAGGAGGTTGCCACAGGCTTTCCCTAGCAGAAGGGACTCGGAAGCTCCTGACTGCACTGAACCCCAGTTCCAGGTGAGCCCCTGGGGACCCACGCTCTTGCGGGGGGGATCTGGACTCTCGGGCCAAGGCTCGGGAGGCGGGGAAGGCAGAGGTCTGGAGGTGCATGCGCAAGGGCAGGGCTGACAGGAAGCCAAGACTGTCTGCTCTGCCCTGAGACTCCACCCCATCCATGCTGAACACAGAGGCTTTTGCAATTTGGCAAGTCTAATCCTGTAAGGCTGTCTCCAGCACCCAACTTCTCCCAGCATAGACACAGCTGATCCTCACAGCCAACTGGCCTCGAGGTCAATTCCTCCTAGTGATACCAACATCAAGACTTAACTACAACAAGGCTGTACACACAGTCCACAAAGGGGTGCACCGAGAGTGTCCACTTCAGGTAACTGGGAGGCCGACCCACTGGGCCATATAGGAAACCTAGCACACAAAGTCACCCTACCAACTCAGGGAAGCAGTGAAAATGCGGCGACAAAGAAACAGATCATAAATGAAAGAAATGGAGGAAAACAAATGACTGGATATAGAATTCAAAACTACAGTTATAGGCTTTTCAAGAATATCCTTAAAAAGGCCGATAAATATAACAAGACCCTCGAAGATATGAAAAAGGACCAACTAGAAATTAAACATACACTGACTGAAATAAAAAATATTATACAGAGACCCAACAACAGACCAGAGGAACACAAGAATCAAGTCAAAGAATTGAAGTACAAAGAAGCAAAAAACACTCAACTGAAAAAGCAAAAAGAAAAAAAAATCCAAAAAGTTGAAGATAGTGTAAGAAGCCTCTGGGACAACTTCAAGCGTACCAACATCAGAATTATGGGGGTGCCAGAAGAAGAGATAGAGCAAGTTACTGAAAACCTATTCGAAGAAATAATGTCTGAAAACTTCCCCCACCTGGTGAAAGAAATAGACTTACAAGTCCAGGAAGCGCACAGAACCCCAAACAAAAGGAATCCAAAGAGGACCATACCAAGACACATCATAATTAAAATGCCAAGAGCAAAAGACAAAGAGAGAATATTAAAAGCAGCAAGAGAAAAACAGTTAATTACCTACAAGGGAGCACCCATACGATTGTCAGCTGATTTCTCAACAGAAACTATGCAGGCCAGAAGGGAGTGGCAAGAAATCTACAAAGTGATGAATAGCAAGAACCTACAACCAAGATTACTCTACCCAGCAAAGCTATCATTCAGAATTGAAGGGCAGATAAAGAGCTTCACAGATAAGAAAAAGCTAAAGGAGTTCATCACCACCAAACCGGTATTATATGAGATGCTGAAAGGTATTCTTTAAGAAGAGGAAGAAGAAAAAAGTAAAGATAAAAATTATGAACAACAAATACATATCTATCAACAAGTGAACCTAAAAATCAAGTGAATTAAAAACCTGAGGAACAGAATAAACTGGTGAATATAATAGAATCAGGGGCACAGAAAGGGAATGGACTGATAATTCTCAGGGGGAAAAGGGTATGTGGGGGGGGGGGGGGTGCAGGAAGAGACTGGACAAAAATCGTACACCTATGGATGAGGACAGTGTGGGGGGAGGTAAGGGCAGAAGGTGGGGTGGGAACCGGGTGGAGGGGAGCAATGGGGGGGAAAAGGAGAAACAATTGTAATAATCTGAAAAAAGATTTATTAAAAAATAAAATAAAAGCATCTGAGCTACCCAGAGAAGATGGAACACCAAAATAGGGGAGAAAAAAATAAGATAGTGTCTGAGAAGAGGGAACGGATGTTAGAGAGGCCACATCCATGTCCTTAAAATTGCTCTCATCACCTTAAAATTCTTTCGAGCCTAGAATGTTTATAAATTGCCTTCCACATATTAACAGACTGGAACATATACATTTTTGGGACATTGTGGACTGCATATCCCCAAAGTTCTTCCAACTCTGAAGTAGTTCCATTCTATGAGAGACCCCAGAATAGGAAATGCCAGATAGTGTTAGTTATTATGTTAACTGACAGATGCTCAATGGCACTTCCTTTTGTCAAGTATCTACGATACATGTAGGATGTCAGGCAAAGAATACAAGATCAGAGAGGATAAATTTTTTTTTTCTGAGAAGCAACAGAAAAGCTTATATCTCAAGCACTAGCTCTATCCCTTTTGTCTCAGAGTCACACATTTGAGAAATTGATGTCTGTTTGCCGGGAGCTATTTTCATTTTTGTGCAATTGAATTCTAGGGCCCTTCGACTTTTGCTCAACCTAACCCCATGCATCATCCAGCCTACACTGGATGATGTTTAGACTGTGAGGGAATCTTCTTGCAAACACCAGCAGCCTTGTTAACAAACTCACAATCCGGTTAGAGCATTTTCTTTTAATATAGCCACTGTGCTTGTGGTCTAAAGGTGACCCATTAATCAGATTTGTGGAAGGACTTAAAGGAGAGATGAGCTTTGGAATTGGATTAGCTTTGTTTCTCCCAGGACTCAGTTTAATAAATCTAGAAACCTCACCCAGCAAGAGATTTTTTTTTTTTGTACAGTTTAGTAAATTTTTTATTTGTACTTAGAACACATGCAGTAAGGAAGCAAGAGTGGGAACCAAGAGAATGCAGGCTGGTTTTTGTATTTTGTGTGTTATAAGTAGCAAAAGTGCTTAAGGGGCCAGGTGCTCCATTTATCCCTCTGTTTAGCAAATATTAATTCAGGACTGAGTGTGAATGCACCACTGTGGGCTCTGGGTGCCCGCGAGGGGGTCTCAGTGGTCCGGGGGTCAGGAGGCACCATGTGCATTGGTAGCCTATGTACAAAGGGCCACGTTCCCACAGGGGATATGGTGACTCATCTGCATGTGACAAACATCCAGGCCAAGGGAAGCCTTCCCTGAAGAGGTGACATTTCAGGAGGGATTGAAGGATGAGCAGCATTTAGCCAGGCAGAGGGAACACCTTTCGGGTCACAGTCTGTTCACATGTCAACAAAAGGGTGTGTGTGTGGCCTAGGCTGCTATCAAAAGGACCAGAATCAAGAAATGTCAGAAACTGAGGAGAGGAATGACTCAGATGAAAATTTCTTAAATTCTGACACTTTACCAAGACTTGGAGATTGTCTTTTCTGTAAGTGCGGTGGCTGCTGTAACAGAAATAATTACAGATGCTGCAAGAGAGCGGGCCTGATTTCCCGTGCCAGTGCCCCCATTGGGAAGCCTGAGAATGAGGAAGCAGAGGTCCTGCCCCTGGGTCTGTCACTAATTAACCGCATGACCTGGATGAGGCTGCTTAAGCAGTTAGGGCCCCATTTGTCTCGTCTTTAAATGGGGATCATAATCTCTCTATGGTACATTTGTGAAAAAATGTACGGGTGACATGCAAGAGGGCTTGAAAGTCACGCAGAAACAAAGTATACAATGCAATGTGAAAGTGTGGCAGGTAAAGCCATCTCTTAAATGTCTAAACAATGACATTTAAAATGGGACATCTTACTGGATGCTTGGCATCAAGGACTCTGACATCAGACCCCAGATTGTCATCTCAGCACTAGATGTGTGGATGTATGTAATTGCTTGATCATTTGAGCCTCCATTTCGATATCTGTAAAATGGGGACAATACTAGCACCTACCTATGGACTGAATGAGATAACCCTTATAAACCATTTAACTCAGTGCCTGCACCATAAGCAATAGCACTGAGTAATTTTTTTTTATTCCAGGCACTTCAACTCTAATTTTATCAATGGCAGGCGCAGCTTGAGCCTTCATTCTTCTGGCTACATCCCCCACCCCCCCACACACACACACGCACACACAAGGGAGGAGTTGCTTATTTTATTAGTAAAAATCAAATACATTCACAAAGCCACATTTTCCAGGGGGCAGGGTTACCATGTTTTAAAAGCAAAATCCTGTGCTCTGTTCTCTCAGTTCTCATCTATTCTACAAGCAGAATTTGAAACCTGAATTCAGGAAATCCCTCTGTGGCCTGTCTTCCCCACTTGCCTCCTGCCCCTTCCACACCACCCCACACCTGAGTATGCTCATACCAAGATTTAGATTCAGGCAAGGGATGTAGTTGGTCTCATTTAGCCCAGAGCCTAAGTCACTTCATTTAGGCCAACGTCTAACATAGAGTATGTATTAGAATATCATTCTTGGGCAGCTATTAATAAAGCAGCTGTTTGGGCCCATGCTGCTATTATTTCTTCCAAACAGCAGCTCTCTGGTTAACCCAAAGAGATGAGATGATGGACAGGGCAGAATTTGGGTTTTTTCCAGGGCTATTCTAACATCTAAATACAATCACAAATCCATTTTCCCCCTAAAATTATATCTTGGGTCGCTGCAGGTATTAAATGAGATAATGTATGTAAAATGCTTAGCACAGTACTTGGCATTCAGTAGCACTCAGAAAATATAGTTAAAATATTGCTAAGGAGGATTCTATAACCTTGATAGCCAGAATTCATCGTGAGCTTGACACTAGGGCAGTGGTTGGCAAACTGTGGCTCGCAAGCCAAGCCACGGTTTGCCGCTCTGTTGACTAATGAGTTTGCCGACCATTGACCTAGACTCTCGATTCCAATAATTACAGGCTGTTGTTGTTCCTGGTGAGTAAGACCCTAGGGGAGTAAGAAAGAAAGACCATTGGCTGGGGCTTGGAACCAGAGAAGAAAAGACAAACTCTTTGCCATAGAACCACACTGCAAGCTGTAATAACATAGCAAAATGCACCTGGGGAAAGAATCTAAAAAATGCAGACAACAAAGGAACATCAGTCATCTGAAGCATGACGATGAAAAGCACCACCGGCTGGAGTTTGTGGACCAGCAGACCATTGCATCCATCCCACAGGTCAGCTGCAAACTAGGCTCCTCGTGAGAAGCGTTAATTTTGCAAGTGCCCACCCTCCTCCCACTGCCGGGCCCTGTGCTCACAGAAGACTATACACTGTTTGGGCCAATTCAGCTTGTCATTTCAGGATAGGGTGCATGAGGTCTTCCCTGAAACTCAATGGGTGGAAGAGTCATAAAGCAAGAACTCAGGCGTCACCAACGCTCTGCACTGTGTCAGCATGATGAGTATTTCAGCGAGTGAGGATTTATGGCCTCTTTGCCACTAAGGAGCTCACAATATGGAAAGGTGAGACTTCTGTCCTCAAGCCAGCCTCCTTAATGCCTATGCCACCACCTTCTGAGGCCTCATCTGCTTTGCACCTCCCTCCCAAACAGAACCAGGAGACCCCAACAAGCCATGAAGCTCTTACAGCTGTCACTCATATGTCCTGATAGACACATCTATAAAGATAACCTTGACCTTACAAGATAACCTTTTGGGGCCTAAGATTCTCATCTATGAAACACAGATAATGGTAATAACAAAAGTTGTTTCATTATTAGATAGCTAAGTGGTAATATAGATTAAGTGCTGGGTTCATTACAGGTACTCAATAGATATAAGCTTGTTATGTTTATTATGTTAAATTTATATATGATATATTATACATTATATATAATATTACTTATAGTATATTCTATTATAATATATAGTCACTATTGGAAGTCTCTACTGGTGAGTCCATAACAAGAATAGCTAGATTGGATGTTAAAATGGCTAAAGGTTAGCAAAGCTTCCCTTCTGGTGCCTCATGTTCAAGACAAATCTACAAGGAATCAATACTTAATATGTACTGAACACCATCCAGGCCCCATGTCAGTACAGAGCTGCCAGACCCAGGGTCACCCAGCTCTCAGCAAGCTCCTTACATGGCTGAAAATAGAAGACACATGAAGCAATTAGGAGCAGCTGACTATATTTATGTGGGTTTGCTTCTTGGCTCTCTCATCTGTGCCATTGTCTGTTCTTTTGTCCATACCACACTGTCCTGATTTCTATAGCTTACTAGTAAGTCTTGAAGTCAGTCCTCCAACTTCGTTCTTCTCCTTCCATAGTGTGTTGACTATCCTGGGTCCTTGGCTTCTCCATAGAAACTTTAGAATCAGTGTGTCAGGGTCCACAAAAGGACTTGCTAGGCAGCATTTTTTTTTTTTTTTTTTTTTTTTTTTAGAGGAAGGGAGAGAGATGAGAGAGTTAGAAACCTCAATGAGAGAGAAACATCAATCAGCTGCCTCCTGCACACTCCCTACTGGGGATATGCCCACAACCAAGGTACATGCCCTTGACCGGAATCAAACCTGGGACCCTTCAGTCCGCAGACCGACACTCTATCCACTGAGCCAAACCAGCTAGGGCGGCAGCCCTGGTTTTAAGCGTCTCCTTTTCTGAAATATTGTCTCAGTAGCCAGCATCTTAAGTCTTCGATCTGCTGAGTTTGGGTTCCTCTTTTCTGCGCTCAAAGAAAAGGTTTAGATTTTTACAGTCTCTTGTGTTTGTACATTGTGTGCTTGGGCCCAAGCCACAGAATGTAATCGCGGGCATAAAATGGCTGTCCCTACAGCATGAAGAACACGCTGGGGCTGGCTTAACAGTGCTTAGCCTTTGCCAGAACGCTAGCAGCCATTTGTCCTCCTTATCATCATAACAGAAGCTTGTATTTATTGAGCACTTAGTGCAAAACCCTGAGCTCAGTACTTTACCTGTGTCACATCACCCATCCTTCTGAGGCAAGTGCATGTATTACCTTCAATTGAAAAAAACAAAACACAGAGGCACCAAGCGGTTAAGTAACTTGCCCAAGATCACACAGGGCATAGGTGGTGAAGCTGGGATTCAAGTCCGCTCTTAATCCCTGCCCTGCACTCATTCTCCCTGACATTTCCTTTTACCCTGGGTAGCAGCACTGACCACTCTGAGCTTGACATTCATGCTTCCTGGAGGATAGCCCAGGTCAGTGCATCATCCTATGTTAAATTAAAAGTCCCACAGACAAGTAATCCTCCTGATAAATTTCCTCAACTCCAGGTCTTTGAAACCCTTCTTTCTAAAACCCACGTATTTGCGAAATGAAACCTTAAGCATCCTCTTCTCCCCCATCCCTCCCCACCCTTTTATCTGCTTCCCCATGACATCGGGTTGGTTACAAATCTCTCTTGCTGTTTATTTACCTCTTCATAAGCCCTATCTCCTCTCGGAAATCCATTTAACATGACGCCACTTAATTTCTCCTGGAGGCAGAATCTGCCAGATGGAGTCTTTGTCCCAGGCCACATTGTTGATTTGTCTCATTTTTAAACATCGGTGAACATTCCATGAAATTAAAATAGCAGTCAGTTCCCAGGTGTGGACTCACTGAGCAGGGGGGGGGGGGGGGAGGGGGCTGTCCACCTGGGTCAGCTGTTCCAAATAGGCTGGATTAGCCAGGGAATGACTTTCTCAGGTGGCTGCCAGCCTGCAGCTGGCCACATCTGGCTGTCACTCAATGCAGGAGCACACTTTTCCGCCTCAGCTGGACTCAGCCAGTCATCACCTCCTCTGGCTGGAGCCTCACGGGCTGTGCATCCTTGCCTTTTCCACGTTCACGCTCCTGACAGTTGAAGCGACAAAGTGGACCCAGGGGATCAGGAGAACAACACAGAGTGGCCCAGTGCAAGAAGGCAGTGTCCTTGATGTTGCCCTTTTTTTTCCCTAAAATTCCTCTGATTGCATAATATTTGAGTTCATATAAATATAATTCTTTAAATTACGAGGCAGCTAAATTACTAAGCCATATCCCCTACCAAAAAAAAATTCTTTTATAAGAACTAACACCCCAAAATCATGTTGATTTCATACCTTCGTGACTCCTAGACACGCACGACAGGCTGTGTGCCTGGAGGTATGCGTGCCTCTGTTGGAGGCATCCTGGCTTGGGGAGGGAAGCCTACAATGAGAAAGTTTCTTCACCACCACATGCCATCGTAAAGGAGAGAGGCGTATGTCTGAAGAAAGGACAGAGGCGATTGTTACCAGTGTCGCAGTCACCTCCCTGGGATCCAAGGAATAATGGAAAGAAGACAGAGACTGGTCTGATTTACAACTTCTTGGGTGGCTCCATGGACGTGCAATACCTGTCATCATGGTGGCAGTTGACAAAACAGCACTACAGCCCAACTCACAGAAGCATCTCTTCATTAAAAAAAAAAAAAAAATGTATACCACAATCTCATTTCCATAATCTTCCATCACCTTCGTAACCCACATCCCATAATAAGCAGTCAGTCCTTTATAAGAAAGGAGAAGCATACGATCCAGTGTTAATCGGTGGAGGTGTGCTGGACTTGCCTTTGATAAGCCTATGTATGCAGCACTCCCGTCTAGCATTTGCAAACCTGTGTCAGTGTGCTCTGAAAGCACTGGCAATCAGGAGATAGCTCAGAGTCAAAGTGTTCTCCTTCAATCCTACCTCAAATGCCAGGTGGAATGCTGAGATTATAGCAATCAACGGTTACCCCAGCATCCCCAAAGGCTTTATCCCAAAGGACATAGATGATGAAGAGGGGAGGTGGGGAAGAAGTTAGAAAGTCTTTGTTTCTTGGAGAAATTTTGCTGTTAATATTTAAGACTCCTTTCTTAAAGCATGCTTTCAAAAAGGGGGGAAAAGCAATAGAGAAAGCCATCATTCCATTACCCTATGAACCCATTCCAGTTTCTTTAAGCAGCCTTATATTTGAACATTTAACAGGTGCTCCCAGAGCTGATCTGAAGAGAGACCAATATTTCCCTGAATCCTTCCCTACATGGATTATTTGACAGCAACACTGACACTCCCAGTGGGGGAGTATCCACCCTAAATACATCAATAAACAGATACATGTATTTCTGAAATGACGTTGAGAAACAAATCTGGGGTGACTGTCTCCGTTCTTCATGGCAGGAGGGAAACATGATGTGGGGAAGAGAGGAAGCATAAAAGAAGCTAATGGACTGAAAGTGCTTAAAACCCTGTGGCATGCTTTTCCCTAAAAAGAATTTTTATTCTTATTCCCCCATTCACCCCCTGGAATAAAGACACATAGGTAACATCTTAATCAATAAAGAAATTTTTTAAAAAAAAAAGAATTTTTAGTGAAATGCTACGGGTGCATTGCCCCCACTCCTCAGAAGTGGTCTCAAAGCCCATGGGTGGACTTAAGCACCGAGCTCTCTGGGAACATGGGTACTTCCCCAGAACTCTGAGGGGCTTGCAAGTTGCAAGGCTGCTTGCTCTCCAGGTCTGAGGGCCCCAATTGCTTTCCAGACTCTAGTGAGAACTCCCCTTGGACTTCTGAAGGGAAGCACATTCACGTCAGGGCACTGAGAGTCTCTGGGAGGGTCTTTTCTGACAAGGAAAATAGGGTCCCAGGAAGGCTAGCCTGGGGTTCCCCAGAGGGCCCCCAAGAAGGGGGGTAGACATCAAACCCCTTCTCCTCCTCAGGATGTTTGTGAAGTCAAAAGGGAAATTCCAGTCATGCCTCTTTCTCTGGAAGAGTGGACTTGTCCTGCCCAGGGCAGCCCAGATTCCAGTAGAAACAGGAGCAGTAACATGCCCCGAGGGGCTCGGTGTCAGGAGAGAAAAACAGCAAAGGAGAACCTGCCTCCCCGGGCCGGCTGGGCTCAGTTAAAAAGACCTTGTGGATTAGGGGTTTGTTTCCAACTCCCACATTTAAAGAGGGATTTTCTAAACACAGCCTGAGACCGAAGAGCCCATACCTGCGGCACAGAACTTGAAAGAAAAAATTGAGGGCCCTTGGGAAGTTAAATTCAACCTGACATGTCCAAAAGACTTCATGGGACACATGATGAGCACCTTAAGTTATTTTTAAAATGGTAGAAGATGGAGGAAGCCTTTGAAAAATGAGAGCTCCTTGAAGTGGAGTGCATTGCCTTGGGTGACAGAAAGTCCTTTTGCTGGCGGTGGACCAACTGAGGCTGCCCTTCCTGCTGAGAGGAGAGGGGGGCATGTGTTTGGGAGGTGGGCTTGTCCCAGCAGTAAAAACTCTGGGATTTGGTGTCAAGTTGGACCCAGACTCAGGTTCCAACTCTGCCTTGGTAAGACCTGGGGAAATTTTTCTTGGACCCTCAATTTCCTCATTTGTGCAATGGATACAATAGTATCTACTCCACTGAATTATTATGCAAGTGAAGCATTAATTAATACCAGTACTTGGCACTGTAGAAATGCTAAATTTGCCATTACTGCTGCCACTGCTATTATCTGAGCTTGATAAATTGGATGGGAAAGGAAGTATATAATACCCTTAGATTTCTGTAGTCCTTTGATTCTATTATCACATGGGTTCTAGCCAAAGTTCCTGATGCCATCTTCCTAATTCCCTGATGACCCAGAGTTCTCTATTTCAGAACCACTCAGATCTTTCCATACATGGGCCTATATCCTCACCTTTCCTATGGCCACTCTCTTCCTGTAATCAAAAACGGTCTTTCCTACACCCCAGTTCCTTGCAACCCTGCTTTATACGGCGATAACTGGCTATTCTGAGGAAAAGATGTATATTCAAAGTATATGCTCATATGACTGTGTTACCTTCTCCTTTCCTTGGCAGGGAGCAAAAGCTGAGCACAGTCCCCAGTCAACAGCCAACAGTCCATGAAAACTCTAAATGAGTATAAGGATGGATCTTGTATGGTGTGATCTGAGAGATCATGCTTAGCTTTTCTAGAGAGATTCTGGTGGTAGTCATTAGGGGCAAGGTCAAATACAGAGCTGTCTTGTGACAGGCTGCCTGGGAGATATTTCGGTGCAAGTAGGGCCTTCCTCCATTCACTCCTCAAGTTTCTGGAGAAGCTCAGGACTCAGGCTGACCCCTGTGTTTCTCCCACCCAAGAAAGGAGCAGAGCTACGTGCAGAAGCGCTGGAGGGATGTGCGTGTGGGAGACTTCATCCAGATGCGATGCAATGAGATCATCCCGGCCGACATTCTCCTCCTCTTTTCCTCGGACCCCAGTGGGATCTGCCATCTGGAAACCGCCAACTTGGACGGAGAGACAAACCTCAAGCAAAGGCGTGTGGTGAAGGGCTTCTCGCAGCAGGTAGGGCTCTTCCTAACGTCTCCTTTGCAGGCAAGGGCAACTCTGCTGGAAAGCTGAATGTAATCAGGTGGGTAGAGGGAAAGGTAGTGACTGCCTCCTTTTCCCTCTGCCATGGGTATTCTCCCCTTATCACAGATGAGAAAAACGGAGGCATAGGAATGTTAAATAACTTGCTGAGGGCCTCAGAATTCCTAAATGGGGACCCACTCTGTTCATCTGATGACACCAGGCTCTCTGCTCTAAACCCAGGAGTCTACTCTCTGTTCAGTTCCCCTGGGACCAACCCGCTTTGCTGTGTTTATCTAATCCCTGCTCATCCTGCCCAGCTCAGCTCCAGCAATCTCTCCCTCCATGAATCTTCTCTCATATCCCTTTGACCCCAACATGAACTGCTAGTAGTGAGGCACTACTGTCTCCATTTGTGTGTATTTTACCTTCTCAATAGTCCTGAAACCTCTTTGAGGACAGGGAGCCATCATTGACACTTTTGTTTAATCCCCACACTTGCATATATGGTACTTTGGACATCATGGCTAAGTCTTTATTGTTTAGTGGTTAGATGCCCAGAACTCATCTCTAAGCCCAACCTCGCCATTTATTAGCTGTCTCACCTTCGGCAAGTTACTGCTCTCACACCTTCGTTCCCTCATCTGAAAAAAGGGTAGACAAGTAGTACCCTCTCCACAGGATAATTCTAAAGACTAAATGATATGTACATGAATCACTTAACATGAAGATAAAGGCACATAGAGGCCAGTAAGTAGTTGGTAATAAATGTCAATGGTGTTCATAGGTAATAAATGTTGTGACTGATTGAAACTGAGTGTAATATTCTAATTTTCAACTAAAATTCCCCTTGAAAGAGTTGATTTCCAACTGATACCTTTCCCTGCCCATGAAAAAGAATAAAATTCTGCCAGTCTGTGGCTGGGGAGAAAGTGGATAAGGCAGGAGATTTAGGATAAAGAGGGCAGGTGCTTCCCTCCTCAGAGATGCCCATGTATTCAGTTATCTCTAGGGAAACTTCTCAAGAAGAGGCCATTCATCATCGCTCACTCTGCCTCTCAAAGTACTGAATGAACAGTTTTCATCAAAGCCCTTTCCTATGATTAATCCCGTCCTCAGAAGTCTGTTCTCTCATCCTGGCAATGGGAATGACAGCTGTCCCATAGTTTGGCTGTAAGAGTCCTATGAGATAAGAAAAGTAAAGAAGAAAATACAGGATTTGATTCAAAGTAGACCCACAGTAAATGGTCTATCGCTGCTACCATGGCGGCAGTCACTACACTGGGAATGGACCCACCATGACCATTACATACACGTATGTATGTGCACGCGTGCACGCACGTGCACTCACACACGTGTGAATATGTGAGTGTGTAAAACTGCCTCCTCACTCAAGCTACATGCAAAGCATTCTTAGAATTTCTATTCTATTTCTTTTTGTTTAAGTTCTGGGAACAGTGAACCTTGTATTTGCTTACAAATCTCCCTGTCAGCCTCCTCACCCCAACGTCCTCATCACAATTTGGAGTCGTTTTTACTCTCTCTCGGGAAGTTATGTCGGTGTTGTTGAGTTTCACCAGGCAGTTTTGTTTTGCTGTCTTTGGCAGCAGCTCCCAAGCTGTTTCTTGTATATTAATTAGTCAGGTAGTGTGGGATTTGACTAGAGTGAAGAGCCAGATGAAAGGGTCATTCACACTCCAGTACCATAGACCAGCCAATTTAATAACATCTCTCAAACTCTAACCCTGAATCCTCACAGGGTACTGGGCGTAATGACTTACAAAAAAGGTAAATTCATTTATGAAGGGAGGAAGGTTTATTTGAGCTTAAAGTTTTTCAGCAGTCCCTCTTCTGTTTTAATTATTGATTCTCCCTCCCTGACTTTGCTCAAGTGTATCTTTTTCCATTTCTGGGTAATAATAGTAGTAATAATAATATGCTTTTATTAAGCCCTTTCTAAGGGCATTGCATGATTACCTCATTTATCCTCACAAAAACAAAAAACAAAAACCAATGAAATGGGTGCTATTATTGTCCCCATTATGCACATGAGATGAAGCATAGAGGGTTAAGTAAGTTGCCAAAGATCACTGAGCTGGGAAGTATCAGAACCAGAATTCAAAGCCAGGTTTGTCCATTGTCTCAGCTCTTAAGGTTTTCAGTAGCTCATCTCCCTGGCTCTTTATTACACTGAGATTACCCAGAGATACTTACTTGGAAGTACTCATTTATCATCTATATAGTATAGAAAAGCATAAGTGACCATTACAACCAGTCAACTGAATGACTGGTCACTATGATAACACACTGACCACCAGGGGGCTGACACTCAATGCAGGAGCTGCCCCCTTGTGGTCAGTGCGCTCCCACAGCCAACCTCCCGCGGTCCCTCCCCCCCACGGCTGGTCCCAATCAGCCTGATCATAGCCCAGGCCGAGAGACCCCACCCGTGCACGAATTCATGCACCAGGCCTCTAGTTTTCAATAATCTTTCCACATATAATTAGTGGGAATAAAACTGACTTAGCTGCCTGGGGAAGAGGAATTGGCTGCTCTTTGTTACCTTGATTCTCTCTTATGTCTTTAGTATAAAAAGATTTCTGAAATGGGTAGAATTCTCTTCTGCTTAACTCTGTATTCTATAGTTTTTCCTCAAATATATTGAACAAAGACATTGATGAGAGTTGCAATAAATGTACATGTTGCAGAGTCAGATAAATTCAGAAGGAAAAGTTTGCAAATATTGTGCACTGCAGGACCTCTCAGATACTTCAAAAAGCCCCAGGGAACTGATGGGGCAGCTACTAGTGTGTAGTCTTTCAAAACATTTAACCATAGAAACCTTTTATTCCAAGGAACATATTCCAGGACTACTGCAAAAGAGATGAGATTACAATTTAGGGATTTGCCCCCAATTTCCTTACAGGGTTTGTGTTTTTTTTAATGTACATGCCCTGGGTCTGGACATGCATATTTTTGAAATGTTTCCCCAAATTATCTTTATATGAGCTGCCATCACCTTTTTTAAAATATATTTTTATTAATTTCAGAGAGGACAGGAAAGGGAGAGAGAGAGAGAGAGAGAGAGAGAGAGAGAGAGAGAGAGGGAGAGAAACATCTATATATATAAAAGCCTAAGCGACTGTTACAACTGGACGACCGGCTGGTAGCTATGATGCGCACTGACCACCAGGGGGCAGACACTCAGTGCAGGAGCTGCCCCCTGGTGGTCAGTGCTCTCCCACAGCCAACCTCCTGCGGCCAGCCACCCTCCTATGGTCCCTCCCCCAGTTTGGGTGAGATGGGCCCAATCGCCAGCCAGGCAGAGGGACCCCACCCATGCACGAATTCGTGCACTGGGCCTCTAGTCAATGATAAGAGAGAATCATTGATTAGCTGCCTCCTGCACACTCCCTACTGGGGATTGAGCCTACAACCTGGGCATGTGTCATGCCCAGGAATTGAACCGTGATCTCCTGATTCATAGGTCGATGCTCAACCACTGAACCACGCCAGCAGGGCTACCACCATCTTCTTGAGAAGCTTTACAACAAAGAGAAGGTGCACCTCAAGTACTTAAAAAAAAAAACAACCCTAACAGCAATAACAACAAAACTACCATCTTTTTGCTTCTCACCTATACTGGTGTTTTTCCATGCATTGTCTCTTTTAGCCCTTGGAAACTTCATGTGAAGTGGACATTACTATTCCCATTTTACAGATGAAAATGCTGAGGTACAGAAAGGGCAAATTTCATCAGTTGTCTCAGAGAAAATTTTGAACACCTACATATAGTTTTTTGTGGGGGAATTTAATATCTTAAATAATAAGTATTAATCATTTTTGTTAGCATGTTTTCCCTCTAAATCCTTAATGTCTATGGACTGTCACCTTGCCAAAAGGGTTTTTACTAACCACTGAGACTTCTGGAAACCTCCCACCCAACACATGTACCTACTCCCATTTTCATCATCTTACAGATGATGAGAGATTACTAAATTCTGTTAATCTGAAGTCAATAAAACAAACTTTTTTTTCAGCTCCCTAAAACCAGTATTTCTCAAGGTAGAATCTGCCAAACCCTTAGCTCAAGAGATAATTCTTGAGAAGCAAGGTTCATGGTCAAATCTGATTGGGAAGCCTGTGTCCTGTAGACTCCTCTTGGGCATTCCAATATGCATTCACATACTAAGGTCTCTGAGAAGAGTTGGAGTCAAGAGGATGGTTCAACTCCCTAACTCTGAGCTTTCCAACCTTATTTAACCTCAGAACCATTTTCAAGCACAACAATTTTTAGCATTCCTGTGCCAATTTGAGGGAAATGTTAAGCTGGGCTGTGGAACACCCATGATCACAACAGGTAAGGAGTGAAATTCAAATGAAATTCTAAAATATGAAAGAGCTTCTCAAAAGAATCGTCCTTCTATGACACACCAAGTCATTCTCAAGGTTGCCACAAAGAGTTGGTTTCAAAATCCTCTTTTCAGAATGCAACTCGACTTAGCCAATTTTTTTTTCAGTTGGAACTTTTATTATGATGAACCATCTTTGAATTCACAAAATTATTGACTTTTTAAGAAATATTTATTCCCATATCCCATTGCTGAGAAAGGGGCCAAAAGGGGATGAATCTAAAATCAGGATTACTATGCTAACAGGACATCATTAGAGAATTAAATGTTTAGTTTTCTCTTTGGTGGCATTCTGATTCCTAATTCCTCTTCTTTAAAAGGATTTCAAAGATGGGAACGAGGCATTTAACATCTGCAAATGAGTGTGTGCCATTCATTTTGGGAAATTGGGCAGTTATCAAACCAAAGTATCAGAAATGAATTCTTCCAATTAGTATTTCACATCAAACACATTCCTGAGTAAATTTGAAGATGTAATTGGCTTTATTAAGGGATCCACAAATCAGGCAGAATCCCATCTAGTAACTAGAATGGCGCTCTGAGGAGCTGTAAAATGTGGAAAGGTTTTATAGGAAGAAGGGTTGGCAAGGGAGCTATTAACAAAAGAAAAAAAGAATTAATTTTATACTAGGACATCTTTTGGAGGAAAAGGAGTGGTGAGTTGTCCTTTCAGAGTCCTTTATTTAAGAAAACAATAACAAAGAGTTACTATAAATTTGATGACTTCTTAAAATGGATTTGTAATTTATTGATTTCAAGAATTCCTGTAGAAATCGGAAAACTATGTGTAAGTGAGACTTATTTTTACTCTATCTACAGATGACATTTGGGTGCATATGGGAATTAGTGGACCAGTTGCCACTTTATTGTGATGATTGCCACTTCCTTTAGTGGGGGGGGGGAGGGATTAATGGAGAGACCCCAACATAATAGATTACCTCATTGATGTTGACCAGAAAATTTTAGACTGGTTGATCAAGGTTGCATTAGTGGGAAAGGTTGAAACAGCAAATAGGTCAGGTATTAAATCTAGATTTGGTATCATGGGCTTTAGCAGGAGTGATGCCATTTTGGACCAATTGTTACCTGTCATTCAAATCACCGGATCCTAATTTTTATGGAAGTGTGTGTCAGATTATTTCCTGGTGCCAACCAAGAATTTGTGACACCAAGTGAGATGCGGACTAGCCTCTTCAACAT
The DNA here is from genome assembly GCA_026230045.1 of Corynorhinus townsendii. Taxonomy (NCBI): domain Eukaryota; kingdom Metazoa; phylum Chordata; class Mammalia; order Chiroptera; family Vespertilionidae; genus Corynorhinus; species Corynorhinus townsendii. Next base: position 158,736,260 of record JAPDVU010000006.1, on the reverse strand, counting down.
CACTTGAGAGTTTGTGGTAAATGTAGAATCTCATGCTCTATCCCAGACAGAACCAGAGTCTGCAGTTTACCAAGACCTCCATGTGATTTATGTGCACATTAAAGTTTGAAAGCAACTGGCCCCAGCATCATTGATTATTGTACTAATTGTGCTTACCTATGTAATACCCAGGACCCAGGTTAAAGAGTCTTAATTGGCTCTCCCTTTTAAGTAGCTTGCATTCCACCGATGGTTACTGTTTTTAAGCCATTTGCTCAATTGGGAACAGCCATTGTAGGTTGGACCCTCTGCAGTGCAAGTGTGTGCTGACTAACATACAGGAATGGGCCAAAGTAGGTCTACAGTTGTGTGTATGTGAAACACTAACTTTATTCTTCTATTATTAATTAATGATCATATTACTTTGCACACAAACAACTGTAAGACCTGCTCTTACCCACCCTGTATTTAGGCAGAGGACTACTTTTCTTGTAGACTTGAGGTGGGGTAGAGAGTCATTTAAGGCCATCCCAGTTCAGTGATGATACACCTTAAATAAAGCAGAAGGTAGCAGCCTATCACCTCAACCTTGCCTGCCCTGAGAACCAGGGAAAAATCCTCTTTCCTGCCCCATATTTCTGTTAAGAATAATACTGTCTTTCTACCTGTTGATAACTGCTTAAATGTTGAGCTGAGATCATGTTGTTTAGGGTTCTTTTAATACAGGATCTACATAATAATATATCATAATAAGTAGTATGACTAAATAACTTGATTGAGCACAAAAAATAGGCAGAGACGGTTCTTCTACGTGTTGTACACCTACTATCTCTTTTCACTCCACTGAGATAATTCTATGAGATAAGCACTTTGATTATTCCCATTTCACAATTGGCTGAGCTCAGATTTAAACTCAGGCAGAGTTCCTTTTTTCTTCCTTCCTTTCCTTTTTTTCTTTCTTTTTATTATGGAAATGTTCAAGTATAGACAAAAGTAGAGAGAATAATATGATAATTTTTAGGTACCTACCACCTAATTTCAATAATCAGCTCATGACCAATCCTGTTTTATCTTTTATCCCCACCCTGTTCTCTCTATTTTGAAGCAAATCTTCTATATCATAACATTTCACCCATAAATATTTCAATATCTGTCTCTTAAGAATATGATTTTTTAAATATTCCATTATATCATTGTCATACCTAAAATATTAAACATAATTCCTTGATATCAACTTTCAGGTCAGTGTTGGATATTTTTAATTTGTCTGAATCAGTATTCAAATATTGAGATTAGCTTATTAAATCTCTTGCTCTATAGGTTGCCTATTCTGCTTTTTTTTTTCTTGCATACTTAATTTTTGTTTCTGGGTAAACCAGGTTATTTGTCCTGTAAAATCTCCTGTAGTCTTGATTTTGCTGATTGCACTGTCTCCCTGTGGTGCCATTTAACATGCTTCCCCATACAACATATTTCTAACATTGGTAGTTAGATCTACTGCCTAAATCAGATTCTGGTTAGATTTGTGTCTGTGCATGTTTATGTCAATGTTAGATGAGTTGACTCCCTAGCATACTCCAGAGGTGACTGAGTTTTTTTCCTTTTTACTAACTATATGAACTTGTGGGTTTAATCATATTGGTGGCTGTCAAATCAGTGTAGTTATTACCTTTAGTGATTGTCCCACTCAGTGGGAACTTCTTCACATTGACTCCTGACTTCTTTTGCCATGACCTCAGTACTCTTATGTTGACACCTAAAACTAATATAATTTTACTTCGATTTAAAAAGAAAGATTTTAAGCCCAGCTGGTATGGTTCAGTGGTTGAGTGTCGACCTATGAACCAGGAAATCCATGGTTCAATTTCTGGTCAGGGCACATTTCCCCGGGTTGTGGACTCCATCCCCATTGTGGGGAGTGCAGGAGGCAGCCAATCAGTGGCTCTCTCTCATCATTGATGTTTCTATCTCTCCCTCTCCCTTCCTCTCTGAAACCAATAAAATATATTTTTAAAAATATCAATAAAATAATTTTTAAAGAACGATTTCAAGATTACATTTAGTCAACATTTGTATTTCCACTTGAGAAAAGGGCACGTGGACTATAAGGCAGAGCCCTCCAGATCAATCTGTGTGCTTTTGTAGGAGAGACCAGAGTCATTGAATATGCAGACTATTTCCTCACCCAGATCAGAAGGGACAGTAGCTGCCCATCAGCCTATGGTGGCTGATCTTGAAAAGGACTTCTACCCCACCCGGAAGCAAGAAGTGCTGGTAACTGTCACCGGTTTTCAGAGAGGATTCTCAGCAATCAGCGGGTTAATTTGTATGCCAGGAAGGAAACCTCTGTCACCTGGCTCAGCAGCTGGGGCATGAAGAACATTTGCTTCTACAATTTATCCAAACTAGTATGCTAAAAAAAAAAAAGAAAGAAAGAAAGAAAGCAAAACTTTAAAGAGCATTCTTGCAAGGTTGCCGTGTATCTCCTTCATAGCTGCCAGAGTTGGTGGAGGTTGTGTACCCTGTAACCCTGGTCCCTGCAGAGTCCACAGACATGCACCACAAATGAGTTACCACCGCTGCTTTGCCACCCTAACCCCTGTGTGGGGCGGGGAGAAGGGTGGGGGTGATAGGGGTGGTTCTAGCCTGAGGGTTCTATGGGTAACAGACTCTCGGAGCTTGCACAGAAGTTTGATGATCCCTGGTTCAACTCTTCTTTTTCATAACCACCTCAGGTTCATAGTAACAACTCTGTAAATAAATGCATTCTGTATTTAAAGAAAAGGTTAAGCTAATTTCTCTTTTTTCAATTAACATCACCATCCTTGAATATTTCCTAATGGCTGTGGAGGGCTTTCAAAGTGCTCTAAGATATACTTTCTATCCTCTAAGACCTTCGGACTAGGGACCCATTTTTCTTTAAATTTAAAACCCTGTGTCTATCAAAAATTATTGGAAATCTTAACCCACCCCCTCCAAGCTCTCCTCCCTGAAAGTAGTTGTCCTTTCAGAGTCCTTTATTTAGGAAAACAATAACAAAGAGTTACTATGAATTTGATTACTTCTTAAAATGGATTTGTAATTTATTGATTTCAAGAATTCCTGTAGAAATCCGAAAACCATGTGTAAGTGAGACTTATTTTTACTCTGTCTACAGATGACATTGGGGTGCATATGGGAATTTGTGGACCAGTTGCCATGCTTAATCTACCGATTGGCTTATAGAAATAGCTTGGTACTTGACACTTAAAAGTGTAAGACAAATTTAAAGTGAGTGGTATAGCCAAAACTGGTTTGGCTCAGTGGATAGAGCATCAGCCTGCGGACTGAAGGGTCCCAGGTTTGATTCCGGTCAAGGGCATGTACCTGGGTTGCGGGCACATCCCTGGTGGGGTGTGTGCAGGAGGCAGCTGATTGATGTTTCTCTCTCATCGATGTTTCTAACTTTCTATCTCTCTCCCTTCCTCTCTGTAAAAATTCAATAAAATATATTTTAAAAAAGTAAAATAAAAATAAAGTGAGTGGTATAGATATTTAAGAATTATCTAGGTTCAAAGAAGGAGAGATGGGAATGGTATGTGGTGGACAGAGGGTCCTTAGAGGTGTAACTCTTGAGCTTGGCTATAAAAGTTTAAGAGAATTATCAATATGGAAAACTTGCAAAGAAGTCATGAAAAGGGCCAAGAGGGTTTGCTCTGTTGGCAAACAGCATTAAATAGTTAAATCAAGCAAAGAATGGTACACATTTTAGAACCAGACAAGCCTCTGTGCTCATGAACTGTGAGACCTTGGGCAAATTACTTGAGAGTAGTCAGCGTTTCATTTTATCTCCACTAACACAGAATAACCTGTCCTGAACATGTCACAGGAGAGTTGTGAAGATCAAATAAGGTCAAATAAATAAGAGGCAGCATTTTCTGAACTGTAACATTACCAAATTAGTAAACATCATTATTTTTTAAAGGTCCAGATATGCTCATGCAACTGAGTAGGCCACTGTGTTGGTTAGGATCCTCGGTCTGCAAGCAACAGAAATGATCTAACTTAGCAAAACAGAATTTTTGCAAAAAATGTGGTGGGGGGTGGGATGGAAGGAAAGAAGCACACAATATAGCTCACAGAATCAAAGGAAAGCTGAAGACTCAGGCTCGGAAACAAGAACCAGGAAACAGTACAGTGGAGAGATGGATAGCAGCAATTACTTAATGGTCTCGTTTGTTTTTTCCTCCTTGAGTCATTCCACTCATGTCAAAGTCCCACAGTGGGAGAGTCTAGGGGGCAGGGCATCTTGACTTAATTCCCATTGAGACTGAGAAACCATGGAGGAGAGATAGCTTCCCATAAGGAAGTTAAATGGTTCTTCATGAAAGAGGAGTACAAGGGACAGTGCATCACCAGAAAACTACAAAGTATTTCAAAAGAGCGTCCATGCCTTTATGCCTTTATGCAATTATCTACATAGACCAACTTGAAATTCAACTGTGAAGAATAGTTAAACTAAGCCTAAAAAAGTAACAGTTAAGACTAGTGCAAGTGAATGAGTGGATTAGAAAACTAGGGTACATCTACACAATGGATACTACGCTGCTATAACAAAGAAGGAACTCTTACCATTTGCAGCAGCATGGATGGGCCTGGAGAGCATTATGTTAAGTGAAATAAGCCAGGAAATGAAAGAAAAATACCACATGATCTCACTCATTTATGGAAAATAAAGAACATTATAACCTGATGAACAAAAAGATAGATACAGAGGCAGTAAAGCACTGAACAGACTGTCAAAGTACAGTGGGAAGGCAGGGGAGTGTTGGGAAGGGGGGGAAGAGATCAATCAAAGCACTTGTATGCATGCACATAAGCACACCAATGGACACAAGACACTGTGGGGGGGGAGATGAGGGCATGCGACAGTGGGTAGGGGAGGCCGGGGGAAGGTCACTGGGGGAAAATAAAGAAGATATATGCACTACTATATGTAATACTTTAAACAATTAAAAAAAAAGATTAAATAAATAAATAAATAAAAGCTATCAACTGGGGGGAAATAAATAAAGTCATTGAAAAAAAAAAAAAAAGACTAGTGCAAGTGAAATGGCCTATTCCAGTTACTGGAATATATTTCAGGCTGTTTGCTTCCCCGTGGCCTTCCCAGGGGGGCTGGGAGGAGGCAGCTGGCTGTTTCTGGGCCATAGGTCAGTGAGGAGTACATTCACCTGGAGAGTCATTACACACTGACCCTTGGCCTTGGCCGATTTTCCTCTACTTTCATAGATATCAGTATCAATACATGAGTTGAACTGGGGACTTTGAGTGGTGTTACAGCTGAAATAATTAATTTGTGTCAATCACCTCTTCTCTTTGATTCTCCCTCACTCTGGTTCAGATAGCATGGACATTCAATAAATGCTTGAATGCATGCACGAATGAGTGAGACTAGTCAGCTCCTTTTCAGGGAATTAAAGGAGATAGCATGTATAAAATACATAGTTGGTTCTTGGCACAAAATAAGCATCCAATAGATGCTAGAGCAATAGCTATCACACTAACAGAAGGAAGAGGAATAACTACGATGATGATAATGATGATGATGACGACGACGACGACGATGATGATAGTGAAGATGATCACGACTGGCTTTGGATTCCAATCATATCCATTGCAATCCTGGCTCTGCTACTTACCAACCGTAAAGCAATGGCTTTAATTCAGTCTCCATTTACACATCTGTCAAAGCCTCTTCAGGCTACTGTGAGGACTTAATGGCAGGTGCCTAGAACATACTACGTGCTCAGGGTCGGTAGGCTTGGCCCAGAGAATGCAGAGGCATGCATTTTTCTTTCTGGGAAGAGTTTGTCTTTTCCTGGCCATTTTGCTGCTAGTGAGACTTCCATTAGGGTCAGTGCCTTCGGCAGAAGGCTAGGTGTGAAAAGAAGTTGCTTAGGTGAGCTTCATCCACAAGCTAAGAGAAGCTGTGAGGCAGGGAATCGGATGGGAATCCAAACTCCTGATTCGATTAAGGGCCTGGCAGAGTTGGAAGGTGTGGCGATGCCCTCCTGTCCTTGGCCTCTCCTCACAGCTCCCAGGAATGAATTTCGGCAAACGCTTCAAAGGAAGCAGGGCCTAAGGGGTTGTCTTTGGATACAGCAGGGCCCACATGCCCCTCTCCAGAGCCCATCTTGGGGAGGGAAGGAAGGTGGTCCAGGGGACAGGTAGTTAGAAAGGGCAAGGTCATGTCTCCAAGAGGAGAGGGAGACAGAGGACCCAAGGCCAATGCCCAGAAGCAAAGCAAAGCAAGGGGCACTTTAAGAGAAAGGTCAGTGGGAAGCCCCTTGGAGGGACAAGAAAGGGAAACTTGGCCATTACCAGGGATCCACCAGGTCCCATTAAACAGACATCAGGAACTCGCTGCAGCATGATCTTTAGCTCTCAGACACCCGAGGCCACTCCCCCCTGAACTGTGTTTGGATTCAGAAAGCCAGCAGCGAGCCGAGTGGATGGATCAGAGTGAAGCACACAGCTTAATCAGGGCAAGAAAGTAGCTGACAAATTACAGCATGATTTGTCATCATCTCAGAACTCGGCAAGTGTTTGTCCCTGAAAGAATCGATACCTGGAGGGAAAAGGGCCATATTTTCAGAAACTCCTGGATGGGTAATTTATTTCAAGTGACTGGAGAGTTTATTTATGCTGGTGCCTCCACAGATCCAATGGACAGTATATTTACACGAAGCCAGAAAATGCTATCATTTCTTCTAATCAATTTGCCCCTTTGAACAGCTGTACCTTGGAGCTTTCGGCCGTAAATTCACTCCCTGTGCTAAAAGCTCTACCCAGGCAACCATTTCCAGTCCTGCCCCTAGCATTTCTTCCTTCTGTTTGCTTCGCACGCTGTACCTCTCACTCCTTTCCCACGTGGATTCTATCTCCTGGGGCACAAATGAGATGGACAAGGGGGTGGCACTAGTCCCATTCTATACATGGGGAAACTGAGGCTCAGGAGTTGAACATAGTAGTAGTCCTAGAATTAGAAAGCAAGATTTCCCCAACCCTAATTGTATCCCCATCCCCATTGGACCAGAAAAGATTATACAACTAAAATACCTAATGAAAGAGAAAAGTGGAGGGTCAAGGAAGTATTTCAAGTACTTGGCTCCAAGAATGTTCACCAGGACAGTGTGCTGTGCAAGTAACACCAGGTGGTCTAGTCAGACTTGCTTTCAAATCCCAGCGCTGGCCATGGGCACCAGCGGAACCCTTCTGGGCCACAGTGTCTCCAGCTCTAAACAGGGGATCGTTAAAATTCCCATTTCATAAAGTAACTGTAAGCTTGACAATATGTGTAAAGTTATCATCCTGGTGTGTGGCAGAAACAAAAGTATAGTCAATGCCATTTATTTTGTGGCAGAAACAAAAGTACAGTCATGCCATTTATTTTTATTGATTTCAGAGAGGAAGGGAGAGGGAGAGAGAGAGAGAAACATCAATGATGAGAGAGAATCATTAATTGGCTGCCTCCTGTGTCACCCTATTGGGGATTGAGCCCGCAACCCGGACATGTGCTCTTGGCTGGAATCGAACCTGGGACCGACCCTTCAGTCCACAGGTGATGCTCTATCCACTGACCCAAACCAGCTAGGCCTATTTTGTTTTATTGGCAACTATTTTCACAGAAGTTTTACAATAGCAAAAGAAATCAAAATAATGTAAATGTTCAATAGTGAAGTGATGAAGGGAAATATGGTGGCATTCAGACAGCAGATGTCTATGCAGGTATTAATGAAGATATAAAGAATTTTTAAAAAGATGTAAAAATGTTCAAGTATATCAACACAAAATCTCAGTTTTCAAATTCATAACTGTATATGTGTATCCATACATAAATGTGTGTGTGTGTGTGTGTGTGTGTGTATGTGTTTTTTAAACCTTGGGAATATTACATACACAAGAACATTAACTGTGGCTATCTCTAAATGGCATGACATACAATCTCTTCTTTTTGATCATCTATTTCTGTGCTGCCCAGTGTGGTAGCTATTAGCCACATGTAGCTATTTAACTTTTAATCAATGAAAATTAAATAAAATTTAAAAATCGATTCCTTAGTCATCCTACCACATTTCAGCAGCCCCCTATGATTTGTGGCCTCCATATTTTGGACAGTGCAGAATAGAACATTCCCAACAAGGTCTGTAGGCAGTGCTGGTCTAGCGACTCAACCCCAGGATTTCTGGTTGTCCCACTGGCGAGCATGCGGCAGGCATCTGGGAGATAGAGGCCCGAGTTGCTACTAAACATCCTGCAAGGCGGAGGACACGTGGTCTCTGGACATGGGCGGTTGTCCAACTTTTCTCTGCTGTCAGTCCAAATTTTATTTGCCTCTAGGTTCTCCTCCTTCATGAGGATTTAACTTTTTCTTCTACCACATGACAGCTATCACATTGCGACAAAGCAGGGATTACCTTATTCGCAATGATCAGTTCCCCGATGATCTGTCGAAAGTAGATCCCTCTTAATAATCTTGTGACATCCTCTCTCCCACAGGAGGCCCAGTTCAAACCAGAACACTTCCACAACACCATCGTGTGTGAAAAACCCAACAATCACCTCAACAAATTTAAGGGTTACATGTAAGTATCTCATGCCCACATGCTGCTAGTAAATATCTCCTCTTCAGCGAGAAACATTTTTTTCCTTAAAATGGCCAAACAAATAAGCATTCGGGTCCTAAGGAAATTTCTTTCTTTTTTATCACCAAGAACAGCTAGAGAAACCTAAGTGAAAACCACAGGAGGGTTGGTGTCTGTGGCCTGGGTTCCTGAGTCCTACGATGCCCCACGTTCTAGGTGTGTGGCTTTGGAAAAATCTGTCATCCTCTCTGAGCTTCATCTTTTTCACGAGGAAGGATGATCACCCTGTTTACTCTCCAGAGCCTTGAAGAGTCAAATAAAATAACATCAGACAGTGTAGTTTATAAACACAGTAAGGGATAATTAGTATTAAAAGATATTTTTAGTTACAATAGAGCACTCCAGAGCCAGGCTTCCTGGGTTTGAATCTCTGCTCTGCCCCTTACTATCTCTCTGAACTTGCCTCAGTTTCCCTATCTATAAAGTGGGTATGGTCGCATGACCCTATCTTGCAAGGCTGTCATGATGATTGAGTTAATACATTAAAAAAAAAATACACATATACCAGCCCTGGAAAAAGAAGTATTGAAGACCTAGAAGGAGAAAAAGCCCTGAAGGTTCTGATTATTATTTTTCTTCACCCCAGTGTTGTGGGGAAGTTATGTTTAAACTTCTGAAAACTCCCGAAGGAAAGGCATCAGGGTAGAAGAAGGGCCAGACACGGGGTAAAACCTGGTGTTAGTTGGATTCAGAATTTTCAAGTGTGAGGCACAAAGTGCAATCTCCTTGAGCCTGGAGCGAGGAAAAAAAACTCCATCCCACTCTAAGAAGTCGCCTCCCCTACATGGCACCAAGTCCCCTGCCCACCTTCCTTGAGGTTTGTTTATTTTATGAGATGGAGCCAGAGGAGGATAGTGCAGGAGTGAGGCCAGCGAGAGAAGGAGCTGGAGGAGAGGAGCCCGCCAGCTGCCCTTCCTGACCCAGCTCACAGCCAAGAGGCAGGACTGCCTGGTGTCGGCTGTGGGCTCAGATGATCAGCTTGTGCAGTTCCGTCCCTGCAGCCAGGTGACAGCAAGCGCAAGACCACAGCCTGAAGGGAACACAGGCATCCCTGCAGGGCCAGAAGCCAGATCCCTTTCAGGTGGGGAATGAGGATTTCCTTCGGGTGGGTCATTTCCTCTCATGGTCCAGCGCCCCAGGAGCTATCAGGAGTTGCACTTGAACATGGAGACTAGATTCCAAGTTAATACCCCTCTTCTGAAAAAGAGGGAGGATAGGGACCGTGTTCACTCACTGCTTCTAGTTCTGGGATGCCACGGAGATACCATTGTGCCCAGTGATGGCATGGAGAAGCCACCAAACTACTCCCCGTCTTTCCTCATCCCCAGGGAGCATCCTGACCAGACCAGGACCGGCTTTGGCAGTGAGAGTCTTTTGCTCCGAGGCTGCACCATCAGAAACACCGAGGTGGCTGTTGGCATTGTCATCTATGCAGGTCATTGTCCCTGGACAGTTTCTTTGGTCCCTCTCTACCTTCCCTCCTCTATCTCCTCCTCCAAATCCATCTCTACCAGGGGAAACTCACATCAGTTCTAAGAGGTAGAGTCACATAACATTCCATTTCTCAGCTAAGCAAACTGAGGCTGGAATCACAGCTGCTCACTCGGTCCACAGGAGACATGTTAGATTCCAAGTTACTGTCACTCAACAAGACAGGGAGGGAGATTCCTGCTCCTTCACCTCCAATGGGTTTGTGACACTAACTATATAGGCAAGATGAAGTGTATCTTATTGAGCCTGAGGAATAACCTCATCAAACTTAATAACTTCACCTTTTGTGCCTCGGCTTCCTCATCTATCCAATGGGGGAAATATTTATATCTGCCTTATAGAGTACTTGCAAGGATCAAATGACCCAACATATGAAAAGCACTGCACCTAGCACATAAAAATGTGATGGGTTTTCATTGTGTTTTGTAGTTATTATTACTTATCTTTATTCATGTCATGGCTGCAGTTATGATGGTGTGTCTAACCTTGCCACTGTCATTTTGCTTTCCAATTAAAAAGATAGCAACACATCTTACAATGAAATCTAAAGTCTTACAACTACTGTATCCCTGGGACCTAGAACCTGGTGCTCCATGGGTTCTCAATAAATATCGGTTGTAACGTTGACAACTGCAGACTTCTTCCTCTGTAGGGGAAACACGGTCTCCCCGAGGTGTCTACTTTCCCTGGAGGACTCCAGAATACATGTCTCTGGGTCTTTTACTCACTAGGATACCTTGCTTGTTGTTTTGTTTGATTTGTTTTGGTCTGAGTAGAGCCCAACTTTTGATGGACATAGAAGAGCATTCTAAACATCAATCTACCCTAAGATTCGTTTTTTGGGGACTGTCAAAAAAAACACAGATTTTTAAACAAATAATGACACAATCTAGCTAGCTTTCCCTAATTTGGGGAAAGGAGGGGTTGTATTTGTCAGTTCAGGTGACTGTTTTGAAGGGTCTTTGGTAATGGGTTCAGTGCCATCTGGTAGACCCACTAAAGGTGAGCTGTGCAGCAATACCTGCCCCAGCAACAAAATCCACATGGACTTAGATTTGCTTTTCTGAGTGATCAGAAACAAAGGAGAAACTCTATGTGCATGATGGAAATGATGTATGAGGGGACAGATTTAGAGAGAGCTCACTGTGGCTCTGGGGGGTCAGGCTGCCTGGGTTCAAATCCACTCACCAGCTGCACATTCCAGTGCTAGCTGGCTAAGCTTTCAACACGGGTACACTAAGAGTTCCTATCCTGTAGGGGTATGAGGTTCAAATGAAATGACCTGTGAAACGAGTTAGCACATATTAGGTTCTCAAAATGTGTGAGCAAAAAAGAGTGCTAATGGTTTTCGGTGTTATCATCTAGAGCAGGGGTGCTCAGACTTGGCAGGATTGACTTACAGGTCCAGGTTGCTCTTGGTGGTGGGGGCTGCCTTGTAGGATGTTGAGCAGCATCCCTGGCCTCTACCCACTAGATGCTATTAGCACCACCTTCTCAAGATGTGCCTCCACCACTTCTCAAGCCATTGCCAAATGTCATCGGGGGAGTAAAAATCCCCCTGGTTGAGAACGTCTGGTTTAGAGTCTCTCCCTGGACAATACGGACGGACAAAATAGAAGTATCCTCAGAATCAAAGGCCCAAAAAAGCCAAACTGAGCTTTGTAGAGGAAGAGATCCAGTGTGGAGGTGTGTGCCCCTACTGTGTACAAGGAACACATTGAGGTACTTTGTGTATATTAATCCACTCCCCCGCCCCAAATGTATACACAACCATCATCTCCCATTTTGCAGACAAGGAATTGAGTTGCAAAGGGAATCATTCACTCAAGGTCACTTGTCTCCTGGTATTAATTGTATGTAATCCAAGGTCAAGTATCTGTAGAGTCTAGCTCTGACTCCAGAGCCCACATTCTAATGGCTACACCATGCAGCCTTCCCCCACTTGAGTCCAGCTCTTGTCAAAAGAAGAGAGGGATCTAAATGGTGAGGAGCAGGTGTTTGAAGAGAATGGTCCTGGGGCCCCGTGTATGGGATGACCCTGAGGAAGTCAGGAAGGCACTGTGTCGTCAGCACCATCAGGCTGTGCTCACTGTGCCGTGCAAACTCCTTCACAACTGCAGTGACTTGAGTCTAATTTAATAAGCCTAGAGTTTGCTAGTCCTGCCGTTTGTTGCCACTTTAAATCCACAGGGCAACTAGCTAAACAGCATTAAACGCATTCACCACTGGAGCTGATGTATTCATTTTCTTTAATTTTGCACAAAAAAACTTGTGATTGGTGTTTTTTAATTTGACTGCTGAGGAGTACAGCATGGTAGTTAAAAGTTAGCAGCCCTAGAGGACAGGCTCTGCCCAAAGACAGAGTCTCAGCTTAACTCAGCAGCTGGCTGTGTGGCTTGGGTACCACCAGGGGCTGCTTGGAAGGAGAAATAGTCTGGGAATTAGAACCCAGGGTTCTCAGTGTGGCTCTGGTGGTCATTTATTCTTCCTTTAAGTCAGGTCCCTTCTACTTTTCTCCAACTAGAAAAAGGGGTGGTTGGGTGAGATTAGTAGTTTTCAAATGTTGGCCTTTCTTTGTACAAAACATTATGCATGCAGAACTCCGAGTCAGGAGTGGAGCTGTACAGATTTAATGTGGGGGTGGAGCCCCTTGGCCCTGACCAAGCAACACCAACACCTTAGGCAAAGAGACAAATATGACAATTACTGGCCCCAAGCAGTGTCCTGCCCCAGGGCCTTGGCACCTACTATTCCCCCAGCCTAAAACCTTCTTCTCCCAATGCTTCTCTCCCTTCAAGTCTTCCTTGAATGTCACCTCTGCTGAGAAGCCTTCCCTGATTATGTTTTTCCAAAACCAACTCTTATTATTGGCCCTTTGTTTATTGTTTATTTCATGGGACTTATTACTGACTGCAGTTGTCTCCTGTATTTGTCTCCTTGTATGTTTTCACCAGAATGTGAGTCATCTGTCTTGGCAGTGTATTATACCACCACTAGCACTAGTGCCTGTGTGCAAATTAGAAAGAGCCCTCAAAAACAGTCTACTGTCATTTGCCAGAAATGTGTCACAATAAACTTACAAATCTACAACAACTACAAAATGAGAGGAACCTCTAGGTCTGTGCAGGGCACAGCCTGAGCATGGTAGCTCTGCCCATGGCCACCAGTGGCTGGCATGTCGGGGATCCTCACTAAGTACCGGATGGCCGATTGTGAGAAGCCTCTCCAGCGGTTCTCAGCAGCCTCCCTGAGGCAGGACAGAGGCAGGTGCGGGCAGGCGGCCCCTCTGTTACTGTGGGCTCCTGTGAGCAGAGCCAGGGCTGTGGTCCAGACCAGAGGCAAGTGGGAGGCATGGGACTGAGAACCTCATTGTCGCTTGCAGGCCACGAGACGAAAGCCATGCTGAACAACAGCGGCCCGCGGTACAAGCGCAGCAAGATTGAGCGGCGCATGAACATGGACATCTTCTTCTGCATCGGGCTCCTCTTCCTCATGTGCCTCGTCGGAGCTGTAGGTATGGAATGTCCTGGGAAGAACAACACAGTGCCACAGTAATCTTCTTTTGGGGGGCAGGGGGGAGGAGGGGGCGCGCAAGTTGCTTCCATTCTCTGAGCCTCCGTTTCCTCATCTATAAAATAGAGCTCATAAAAAATAAAGCTTCCTCTATATGATCACAGGATGCCAATGTGAAATCTCTTCAGTATTAATTACATAAAATATTAGGAATATCATCTATCATTTATTCGCTCAAGAAAATACTGTCAGAAGTCAGACACTCTCTCCGCGGGAAGGATAACAAGGCCAGTCCGTCAGCTCCTGGTCCAGCAGGAAGGAGCCAGCATGCGGACAGGATCCCCGACAGTCTGTCCCCTCAGGGAGGGCTACGCACAGAAAACTGTCAACCGACTGGTTTAACAGGGCTGGGGAACTGGCCCGCGGGCCATATAAGGCCTAAGAAATCATTTGGTCTGACCCTGCCAAGGCCTTAGGAGTGAGTTCATTAAATGTTGGACCAAAGAGAGCAGGCTAATGTTTAAGTTGCAGGAACCACTGGCTGCCTTTGCTTCAGGGCAGGTTCGTTTAAGGAATGTCAGGACTGGAAAAGGACATTTGAGATCATCTCACTGTGTCCCCAGAGAAAGGAAGTTAATGGTGAAAAGGTCACATAGTGAGATAAGGTACAGGCAAGCCAGAATCAGCTTGGCAGACTGCCCAAATGATACATAAATTGGGAAAGTTATGGGAGGGGCAGAATTCTGTTCTTTCTGAGAAGAATGACTCACGCACAGCGATGGGCCCCTGCAGGAGGGGAAAGCGCTCAGCGAACTCCCTTCCCGGTTCTTTATCACATGTTCACTTGGACTGTGTGAAGGTGGTGGCTCTTTTTTCTTAGCCCAGAATGCATGGGGGAAGTATAGAGGGTGGGTAAAGGTTGTCAAGACTCCCAAGCCATGCACTTCCCATCACACAACTGGAAAGAGCGTGTGTCCCTTTCTCTATTTCACAGAATTTCATGAAAATGTAAGCAATCCCCATGATACTCTCCTCTGGCAGGAAAGACTTAATGCCTACCAAGAGACTGACATGTAAGCTGTATGAAGGACTACTTCAGAGCTAAATGAGTGCGCGCACACACACACAGCTATATTATATAGAACTAGAGGCTCGGCACACGAAATTCGTGTGTGGGTACAGTCCATAGGCCTGGCCTGCGATCAGGGCCATCTTCCCCAGCTGCCCGAGCCAGCCCCCACCCCGCCACCACCCACCCCACCCCCCCCCCCCGCCCCATTCCCTGTTCGCCATCAGGTGATCGGAGCCTGCCAGCTGAGGGGAGGAACTGAGAGGTCGGCAGTTCTGCCCACTTGCCAGCCCCGCCCCCCACTACCACCCACCCTCAGGCCATCAGAGCCTGATGGCTGGGGAAGGGACTGAGAGGCCGGCCATTCCCCACACACACACACACTCGCTGGTCTCACCCCCACTGTGGGTTGCCCTCTGTGTGTGGGGCGACCCACAGCAGGGCTGGGCCTTGGCCTGGAACCACCCATGTCCCCTGCCACCCACCCCCGGCTCCCCATTAGCCATAGGGTGATTTGAGCCTGCCAGCCGGGGGAAGGGACTGAGAGGTGATCAGTGCGCCTCATAGTGATTGGTCAAGCGGTTGTTCTGGTCATTCTGCTGTTAGGGTCAATTTGCATATTCCTCTTTTATTGTATAGGATAAGGGTGGACCCCTCCAAAGCATACTCATGTCCAGGGATAGGTTCAGGGCTGATGTAATTGACTGACCTTGGAACTAAATGGAGATTCTGTCTCATCCTCCTTTGCCTCCTCTCAGGTCACAGCCTCTGGAACGGGACGTTTAGGGAACACCCTCCCTTCGACGTGCCAGACGCCAAGGGCAGCTTCCCTCCCCTTGCCCTTGGGGGCTTCTACATGTTCCTCACAATGATCATCCTGCTCCAGGTAGGAGCTCCTCTTTCACAAATGGCTACGAAGGCCTGTGGACAATACCACACAACTCAGTGAAGGAAAGTTCAGTGCTGGCCCCAAGAAGGAACTGCCTGAACTGAGATGGGGAAATGTCCATTGCTTTCTTGTGGACCTTTGAAAGTATTCCCATTCGGGGTCATGTCAGGGTCAGCCCTGCTTTGTGAGGGGACCCTCCCCCCAGATAATCGTGGAGAAAAATACTTATTAGGCTTTTCTATATAAGAGTAAGATTACAGCAGTGACCCACGTGTGCCTGGCCCTTTGCCAGATACTGAACAGGTGAAACCTAATAACTGGGGAATAAAAGAAGATAAACTAGCACGGAGAACTGCCAAACCCTAAATACTGAGAGGAAGAAACCACAGATTAGTGTTTTAGTATTTTATCACTTGAGATTTAAAAACACAAGGGGGCGTGGGCACTGACCCTATAAGGAGAAAGAAACAAAAACACAGAGAACCTACATGAGGGAAGGAGAAAAAAATGTACAGGCTCTCGAAGAAACGGCAACCTATGAAAAGATGATGCAGCTTCATCTACACGCAATTTCTTGTACTGCTTGAGGGTGTTTCACTGTCTTCTTACTGGTGAACTCTTTTGAATCATTCGTTCATTCATTCATTTAGCAGAGTGATCCTTTTTTACGTGTGAATCAGGTCATACCCCTGCTCTGCACAGACCCACCAGTGATTTCATATCCTCCTGAAGTAAAGTCCAAAGTCCTTACTGCCGCCAACAAGCCCTCAATGATCTGGACCCTGACTCCCTCCCTGTCCTGTTCACTCATATACTTACTCTCACCCCCCAACACCCCGCCCACTCCCACTGCCCAGCAGCTGCCCGGAATGCTCCTCCTCCCACAGATATCCTCAGGACACACCCCGTCTTCAAGTGTCTACTCAAAGGTCATGGTTGATAAGAGTCCCTCCCAACCATCACCCTCTATCCTCTTTACTTTTTCTTTATGAGACTCACCACTACCCAGTGTATATTTATTTGTTTGTTGGAATTTGAGGTCTTCAAGGCCAGGGATTCTGTTCTGCTCACTGCCATGTCCAGGACCTGGAATAATATGTGACTCACACAAAGCCCTCAATAGATATTAGGTATTGAATCAGTGGCCAGTAATCAACAATGGGTCTGAACACCTGTAAAAGTGGGAGGCCATCTTCCGTGGCACTGAGATCCAGGAGGAGTCGGGGGACTCCGGACAGAGGCACGACCGCTCCTCACCCGCCTCCCGCTCTGCATTAAACTACCAATGGCGAGTGCCTGCCTCATACCGACACCCCTGCCTGAGGAAGGCATATACCCTAAGAATGTCAAGGGAGGCATGAGGCACGGACCTTTGATTTCCCAGAGAAAGTCCATCACACGAGCGGACCTCAGCTTTCCATTCAATGCCTTTGCCTCTCATGAGAGAGGGTCCTGACACAGGGAACCAGCCTGGCTTCTGACTCCGTGGGACTCGGTCTCTTGCAGGTGCTGATCCCCATCTCCCTGTATGTGTCCATTGAGCTGGTGAAGCTTGGGCAAGTCTTCTTCCTGCACAACGACCTCGACCTGTACGATGAGGAGACCAATCTGGCCATCCAGTGTCGAGCCCTCAACATCACGGAGGACCTGGGCCAGATCCAGTACATCTTCTCCGATAAGACGGGGACGCTGACCGAGAACAAGATGGTGTTCCGGCGCTGCACCATCGTGGGCAGCGAGTACTCGCACCAAGAAAACGGTACGAGGCCTCCCAGGGGGAGGGGGGGCCATCCTTCTTCCTGAAAGAATCGCCTGCTCTCCTAGAGGATGGGTGATTAAAGACATCATGCTGGCTCCCCACAGAGGCTGTGTGGCTTGTGGAAAGTAGCTTCCTGGTCCCAGATCAGTGCTGTTCTCGTCACCTGCGAACCTTCATGTGTTTACAAGGCTGTCAGTGACCTGTGTGTGGCCCTCCAGTCGCTTTGTCCTGCGCCATTTACACACAACATTTTTACCTGTCAGGAGTGGCCTGGGGACATGTCCCAATTATGTGCCCAGGTTTAAGAATTTCTTGGGTCATCTTACCTGAGAGGACAGGCCAGGTCTAAGCGCATAGTTAGATTTGATACATCTGGGAAGTGCCTTCCATGTTCTGTGATCTCTTGAAAGCTTCAGCTTAGCAGATATGGCTATAAAGTGCCCAGACTGTCATCTTGTAAGGACTAAAGATGGCCTGTGAAGCTGACCTGATCCCCTCAGCTCCGTCCCCCATACACACATGCATGTACATACACACACTTTTTAACTGAGAGAAGAAACTCTCAAGAGAGCAGCATTCATTCTTTTGAGTATGAGGAATGTAGAAAGAAAGGAGGTGATATTATAGGAAACCCAATTCCCTTTGCCATGATGGTAACCATTTTTGTGGGACCTTCTGATCCTTTCATAAAAAAAATATATATTTTTAATTGATTTCAGAGAGGAAGGGAGAGATAGAAACAGCAATAGACTTAACTGGTTTGGCTCAGTGGATAGAGCGTCGGTCTGAAGACTGAAAGTTCCCAGGTTCGATTCCGGTCAAGGGCATGTACCTTGGTTGCGGGCACATCCCCAGTAGGAGGTGTGCAGGAAGCAGCTGATCGATGTTTCTCTCTCATCAATATTTCTAACTCTCTTTCCCTCTCCCTTCCTCTCTGTAAAAAATTAATAAAATATTTTAAAAGAGAAAGAAAGAAACAGCAATGATCCACACTGGGGATCAAGCCCACAACCCCAGGCATATGCCCTGACCAGGAATTGAACCATGACCTCCTGGTTCATAGGTCAATGCTCAACCAAGCCACACCGGCTGGGCCCTTCTGATCCTTTTTAATAATGAAAACAGCTTCCATTATCAGTACTTAGAGTATTCCAGGACTCCAAACCAACTCTTAGTGTTCAGTCCTTTTTTTAACCCCCTCTCTGAGAAAATGGAGGCATGGGTTTAGCCAAAGCTCAGAGCCACAGAGCTAGGAGGCAGTAGAGCCAGCGTCTGCACCTGTGGGACGTGGTTGCACTCTTTTCTCCGGTCAGGGTAGCCAGCTCCCTGCTTGCCAGCGCAGCACAGTGTTCTTCCTCAGTGTTCTTAACCCCCACTTGGAGTCTGGGATCGCCCCAGCCATGGTCCAGCCCAGGTATGACAGGGGCAATAACAGGACTCCTTTTCTGCAGCCAAGCGACTGGAGGTCCCAAAGGAGCTGGACTCAGACAGTGAAGAGTGGACCCAATACCAGTGCCTGTCCTTCCCGGCCATATGGGCCCAGGGCCCAGCAGCAGTGAAGAGCCCAGGAGGCGTCCAGCCTCTGAGGAGGTGCCAGAGTGCCCGGGTACCCATCCAGGGCCACTCCCGACAGAGGTCCATGGGTCGCTGGGAAAACGCACAGTCTTCTGTGGCCTTTAGCAGCTCCATCGTAAGTCCCTGCCTTTTCCTCTTTGAACTGCAAGTGGCCTCTACTGGGGAGAGAGGGAAGGGGGCTCTGGGGTGTGAGAGACAGAAGACAAGGAAAACCCTGACGCGCTTTCCAAATGCCAGCCCTTGGTCTTGTATGCAATCCTCATATGCGTTTTATTGGGTATGCACACTTCTTGTTCATTTTCAAGGTTTAGTGTTTAGAAATTAGGAGATTTCACATAAACATCGATTTCTGGCTTCTGTTTTTAAAGAATGGAATTGGGGAAATTCTTCACACTAAGCCAGCATTTCCCTGTGGGAGAAATTGGCTTGAATTAAAGAGTCGACACCTTTTAGTCTGGGCATGTAATCTCGAGTTCATCACTTCTATTACTGAGCAGAGGGCCAGCGGCATGTCCAATGTTTTTCCAATAATACAGTTAAGAGGAAAGAGAAATATTTGCCATGCCCCTGGTTCTATAAAGTGGAAAAACAAAAGATAAGCCTACAGGTTTATGCATTTCAAGAAAAATGGGAGAATATCTTCTTCATGATCATCAAAAAGAGTCTTCAGTTGTTATGAAGCAAAAACATCAATGTCAGAATTACCCAGCACATTCACTCCCTTAGGTTAACTGCCTGGCCCCTGTGGTTCTCCAACCCTGCAGCTTGCTGCATGTGGTCCCTTCACATGTGATCCACAGGGACACCCATCACAAACTGTCCAGGGAGCAGGTGAAGAAATTGAGTTTCTTCTACAAGATCTCACAGCATTCCCTGGGAGTGAAGGCCAGAACCGGGCCTCTGGCTCCTGCCCGTCTGCTTTCCTCTGCACCTTGCTCTTTCTCTAAGAGACACATGATCGAGAATCTTCTCACAGAAAGGCCACAGGGAACCCCAGCTTGTCTTTAAAAAAGTCACAAACTGAAAGAGGAACCTGACGTGCTTGTATGCCATGATTAGAAAATACGATTTTCAAAATGATCCTTTCGGTGAATTTCCTTCCAGGCTTTTATTTCCCCCATTAATACACATGCATAATTCCATATTTTAACATTTTTGCAATCATAGCACATATAATTATAGGTTCTAGGTTTTTCAGATCTGACAAGATGTCAGAAGCACTGTTCCTTTTGCTGCCTCGTATTCCTAACCCAGGACTGTGCTTTCTGACTGCCACAAGGAAAAAACGCTGCGAGTCTGTGTGTCCAGGCTGTTACTTCTGTAACTCTGAGTACAACATTGAGTTAACTCTTCCCTGGCCAGGTAGCTCAGTTGGTTAGAGTGTCATCCTGCTACACCAAGGTTGTAGGTTTGATCTCCGGTCAGGGCACATACAAGAAGCAACCAGTGGATGCATAAATAAGTGGAACAACAAATCAATGTTTCTCTCTCTCCCCTTCTCTCTCTAAAATCAATTTAAAAAATTGAGTTGACTCTATTTTGTTATTATGCACAAACATGCAACATTAGCAAGGATCAAACGATAACAATGTGTTAAGACATCTGATGTTCATAAATTCACAAGATGAATTATCTGCAGATGCCTTTAGGAAGCTCCTGGATTTGGTGCGGGTTTTTTCCTGTGTGTTTTTTCCCCCAAAATGAGATAACAACAGGACCTCCATATTGTCAAGTCTTTTATTTAATTCTGTCCCCTCTAAACGGAATGCCCTTCCCTCAGCTCTTCACCTAAATATTTGAACCATGAATTAGTGGCGTCTAGAACTGGAAAGTGACAAAGACACACACAGTGCAAGACCTAATTCTGATCAGGCACGGGTTGTAGATCTTGCACTGTGTGTGTCTTTGGCACTTTCCAGTTCTAGACACCAGGGGTGGCCCATGTGCCTGAGAATGTCTCTGCCAGGACCCGGGGGGAGAGAAAGGAGCCTTTCCTTGGTAGATCTCAGTTGGGGCTCACAGATTCACTTCCCCCCCCCACCCCCCCCACCCCCCACCCCCCACCCCTGTTCAACCTGACAAATCTCAGTCACCCAGAAAAACTGCAACCCTGAGCCAACCCAGTCGAACTTCTAGTTAGGGCCCTTCACTGCTTGCTGGTCAGTGAAAGGGACACATTAACCTCTGAGCTATATCCTGATCCTGGATGTCACCTCCCACCCTCACTGGCACTCTTAAAGGCAGTTCTAAGTTCATTCCAGAACAATAAGGAAATTGACACACAGATTAAGAGCCAATTCTTGTCTAGGCAGATATGGATGGTGACACGTTCTCTTTACGAACTGCCACATCGGTCATTCTCTAGTCTGCTCGCTTGAAGATCTGGGGTTAGTGGGACAATAGCATCCCCAGGTAGGAAGGGCACTGGGCTAAGGGTCAGGAAACGTAGGTTCTCGTTTCAGCTCTGCTACTGGCTTGCTGGGTAACCATAGCAACATGTCAGAGCCCTTTCTATCCCTTTCATTACCTGAAAATAATGTACTTACAACTCTCACCAGCTGATCTAAAACTCAAATAATAATGTTCGTGCTGGCCTGCAAGGTCCCTTCCAGCTACAGTTTAGACACGTTTGGGGTCATCTCAACTCTATCATTATTAGCTCTGTGGCTTCAGTCAACTTGCCCAGCTGGAGGCCTCCACATTCCCATCATTGTTCTGCCTCTTGAGCTTCTTTGGATGATTTAATTGTTCAAATAATGCATTCTAGATGGGTAACTAATCGAATTTTTAAGTCATCTTTCTGAAAGAAAGCTCTCTGTTTTAGACAAATGATCCCGTCTCTGAGGACATGGGGGCGGGGGGCGGGGAATGGGCATCTTTATAAAATGCAATGCTGAGCCCTCTCCTCTGAGACGCTGGCCTATTTGGTCTATGGTAGGGCCTGAGCACTCATGTTTTTATTTCTGATGTTCTAGTGAGCAACCAAGATGAGGACCTCTGTAAGCATATCAATCCCCCCACCCCCGACCCCCTCGGCTAGGAAATAGTCTACCTTTGGCTCAAATAGGCTCCTTCTCCAGCTTGGAAGGCATTGGCTGAAGGGGGTGGTTTATGTTGCCATAAAGGGCTCTGACTACCTGTAAAATATCTGTGGCAGGGGTGGCAGATCCTGGAATGAGTCCATGGACCATGTTGGGGGCAGCCCTGGAGGATCTCCTGGTTCCTGCCCCCCCCCCCGCTCCCCCCCCCCCCCGCCACTGCCCCTCACTTCTTGGCAGGTTCCTAAACTTGCCTCTCTGCCAACTGCCCATCTGGCAAGTCAGCTGGTCCCATCATCTCCTGGCACCACCAGGTCTGTACTTCCCTTTGTAAACACCGTCAGAACTTGCCTCTGAATCCCCCGGGGTGCCAAGTCGGGACGGAGCACAGGGCCACATTCTAAGGGAGCCTGTTCTTGGTCTGCTTGGCTCTTGGCTCTAAATCAACAATAAAATGAGTATCAACAGTAACAACAAAAGCTGGCTTCTTTCTTTTACTACAAAGAACAAGGAAGCATGGGTTGTTTTTGCCTAATAGGCTGCTATAAAATCTGTGGTCTGAGGGTGGGGTAGCACACTTATGACAGGGTGAGGGCTGAGCCAGTGTTTAATAGACTGGCAGATAGAAAATGAAATGCCTTTTTTTTTTTTTCTTGGTCTGCAAACAGCCAAGATTCGAGCAGAGAGTCTTTGTTTAAAAGTGCCACTTGCAAAAGGTTTTCAGAACCATCAGACCAAAGAATATCTTCCTGGTCATAAAATTGGCAATGGGGACCGTCCAGTCTCCAAACATCATCACCACTCCCTTCTGTGGGAGCAACCCCTCCTGCCCCTCTGGAAGAAACGCTCTGGCCCTCTGCCTCGTCCTTGGTCTTGGTCTTCCTTTCCTCCTTTGGAAGAGACTGGTGCAGCACTGCAGTCTATTGTTCCTGTGGATGAACAGCCCACATATCCACGCTGCCACACACACACACACCTGCCCCCTCCCCCTCCCCTTCCCCCCCCCCCCATCCCCCGGTGGCCAGGTACTGTTGTAATCAGCCAAGCACAGAAAAATCTTTTGACAGTGATGTGACCACACGGGCAGAGACAGATGAAGGCTATCTCAACTGTGCTTCCCTTGGCCCCCAGGGTCCCTACTAGGGACGCATGGCTTCAGTGATCCTATTCATAAGAAGTGGAAAACTCCCTTCTTGCCATGGTTACTGAAGTCGAGGTAGGATTTTGGTAGACAGGAGGGGACTTATCAAACAAGGTAAGATCACAGGCATAAAATGGGAGTATTCATCCAGGAGACAGCAAACACACCGCCCGGCTAAGCTGAGGGTCTGTGTTGAGAAGTGGTAAGAGCAGAGACTGTGAAAAAAGTGGAGATGACAGAGTAAGTTGATTGTGCCAGCAATGAAGATCTCCTGAAGGACTACTGAGCTCAAGAGTAGCTGAGGGAAATGGTGTTTAGAAAGATGTGCGGATGATACATGTGAAGGGTTAGAAGGAAAAGAGGTGAGAGGCAGCAACATCAGCTTAGAGGTGATGCAGAAATCCCGCAGTGAGGCTACACAATCTGAGCCTGTTGGTAGCATCAGGACTGAGGGCCAAATGGTGGGGAGACAATGTAATGAAAGAACTGCCAGGCTTTATAACTGATGGACATGTGAGGTGAGGGTAAGGGAGTAATCAAATAAGAATCTGTAATGACTGGGCTTGCAGAGGGGGAGTCATCTGGATTCAAGAGTACAGGGAAGACTGTTATCCTTTCCCCAGGCATGCAAAGAACCTGGTGTGGTTGGGGGAGGCTTCCTCTGAGTCCCTTTAGGAAAGACTCACCAAGTTCTTTCTCTCTCAGGAAAAAGATGTGACTCCAGATAAAAACCTACTGACCAAGGTACAAGATGCTGCCCTGTGGCTGGAGAACTTGCCAGACTCCAGACCAGCCAAGGCTTCCCTCTCCACCACCTCCTCCATCGCTGACTTCTTTCTCGCCCTAACCATCTGCAACTCCGTCATGGTCTCCACAACCACTGAGCCCAGACAGAGGGTAAGGATCAGTGATGGAGGGAGTGGCAGAGGAGGGGAGGAAGGGTAAGGGTAAGGGGTGACACCCTGAACAGGAAGACAAGACATTTGGGCCCCAGACAGAGTATCACCGTTTCATCCCTCTGAGTCCTTGAACTCTTACCCTTTCTGGGCCTCAGTTTCCTTTATCTAATAAAGAGGGAACATGCTCATTGACAGTCACACCCTCAAAGATGATGGCGCCCAGTCCCCTCAGCCCCACCAGGGTGGCAGACGCGCAGCATGGCCAGGCCCACCCCCAGGTGGGTCCGGCTGCTCCGCACACCTGCCTCTGGAGTCCCCCAGTCCCCTCAGCCCCCCAGCCACCCAGGGCCGCCCAAGGCTCAGGTAACCAGGGCTGGCCAAGGCTTGCGCTGCCGGCAGTGGCAGCAGCAGAGGTGAAATGGGGGCATCGCCTTCCCCTGATCTCCGGGTTGCCTCCCGCCCCTGAGGGCTCACAGACTGTGAGAGGGGGAAGGCTGGGCTGAGGGACCCCCACCCTTCCAGTGCATGAATTTTCATACACCGGGCCTCTAGTTTTTAAATAAAATAGAAAAAGTTATATATGAACTCTCTATGTAGCTTTCAAATTTTGTGTCTATCTGCCTGCAGGGTAGATATTAAGAGTTAATATTTACTGAGCACTTGCTACATGCCAGGATCCATGCCAAACACTTTGGCTACATTATTTTTTAATCCTCACAACCAAACAATCCTACACTGTATGGCTTTGCATTTATCAAGTGAAGAAACAGCGCTAGCCAGTTTGGCTCAGTGGGTCCCAGTTCAATTTGGTCAAGGGCACATGCCCGAGTTGCGGGCTCAATCTCCAGTAGGGGGCATGCAGGTAGCAGCCAATCAATGATTCTCTCTCATCATTGATATTTCTCTCTCTCTCTCCCTCTCCCTTCCTCTCTGAAATCAATAAAAATATATTTTACAAAAGAAAGAAAGAATAAAAAAGATTCTACCAAAGTTAAAAAAAAAAAAGTGAAGAAATAGGCTCAGACAGCTTGAGTAATTCAACAAAAGATGTATGGTTAATACAGGACAGAACCATCTGTATGACTCCATAACAGCATATTACACTGATCTCTGCTTTTATACGGGGTTTAGAAGAAATACCTCCATGTATAATGTTCTGCCAATTGGGAGATAATGCAGCTGGATGGCCATTTATAGGAGATTCGACTCTGAATTATTTTTCAGTACTGAAATTAGCTGTGTCTTTAATTATCCACCGACTCTCACCCAGGCTCCCCTGTGAGTGCCTGATGAGAATAATTGGGTGTTATAACTTGTGGCTATGAAACTAAGAAAAAGGTTCACCCAGGCACCAACTCAGAGCCCGCCCCCCCCCCCCGCCCCCCGCTTCTTCTATCCTAATCCCAAACCACCCTGAGAAGTCACTTCAGCCACTGAAAAGTCGCCGGGTTATCAGAAGTTTTCAGGGAGCTTTGAGAGAAGGTAGCATTACCTGAGAACTCTGGTAACTTCTTCAAGAGGAAGAAGCAGCATGCAGGGGAGGACAGCATCCGCCTCTCAATCTTTAAGTGAACAGGGAGTCTTCAGCTGGCTGGCCGCTGGAGGTCCTAACCTCTGGAGTCAGACAGAACCAGGTCTGAGGCCCAGCTCTACTCCCTGTACACTGGGTGGTGATGGCCAATTTATTTAACCTCTTTGTGCCTCAGTTTCCTCATCCATGAGTTGGGATAATGATAGTATCCCATAAAGTTGGGGAAGATGAAATGAGATGATGCATGCAAAGATAAAGGCCATGGTAAGGGTGTGGGGAATGTGGACTCTTACTATGTGTCTGGCTTTTGTCTCCTTTGTCTCTGACTAGAGTGGGATGGTCATTACTAATCCCAGAATGTCAGGCCTGGAGGGAACAGCTGGCCTGACGTTCTCATTTTACAGGTGGGTAAACTGAGGCTCGCCTAGAGGAGAAGACTTGCCCACAACCACAGATGGCCCAAGTAATCCATTTCTTGCGAAATGACCTTTAGATTCTGCCACAGACCTCGTGACTTTTTTTTCCTAACATTGAGAGTAATGTTCTCCTTCCCTCCTTTGATCCCAAGGTCACCATGCCACCATCGACCAAGGCCCTGGGGACCTCTCTGGAGAAGATCCAGCAGCTCTTCCAGAAGTTGAAGCTTTCGAGCCTCAGCCAATCATTCTCATCCACTGCGCCCTCCGACACCGACCTGGGGGACAGTTTGGGGACCACCATGCCCACCACGGACTCAGAAGACAGAGACGACGTGTCTGTGTGCAGTGGAGGCTACTCAACTGATACTGACGGCGGCTACAGGAGCAGCACGTGGGACCAAGGTGAGGCCCTGGCGTCTGGGTCGGGCACTTCCTTGGAGGAGGTGCTGGAGGACCCGGCCCTCGGCCCGGCCAGCCCCGAGCTCTGCTACGAGGCCGAGAGCCCCGACGAGGCTGCCCTGGTGCACGCAGCCCATGCCTACAGCTTCACACTGGTGTCCCGGACGCCGGAGCAGGTGACTGTGCGCTTGCCCCAGGGCACCTGCCTCACCTTTGATGTCCTCTGCACCCTGGGCTTTGACTCTGTCAGGAAGAGGATGTCCGTGGTTGTGAGGCACCCACTGACGGGCGACATCATCGTCTATACCAAGGGCGCCGACTCGGTTATCATGGACCTGCTGGAAGACCCAGCCTGCGGTGAGTGCCCCCTCACCAGGGCTCCAGGAAGAGAGGGCTCCATGGTTGAGGAGGCAGCTTGGAGGGTTAATGATGAGTTCAACTTACAGTGCCACTCAGCCCAGCAGATCCCAAGGAACACGGGCCACAAACTGCTCTCCTCAAAGTGGTTCCTTAACACACGCTTCTTTCATTTCACATGCCCTCAACCTGGAGAATGACAGCGCTTGGGAGCTAGACTTGGGGAGGTCTTGTAAGAGCAAGTCTCTTTAACTCCTTTATCCCCATTTCTAGTTTTCCAAACTCATTTAAACATGGATTATCCACACACTTTATTTTAGCAGGACAACCATTAACATATCCTAGAAACTACAGTGGTCCTAATCCTTAGTTTTGGAGAGAGACCAACTGAACCCAGAGAGGGAAGTGACCTCAGAGAAGAGGCGAGGTAACCAATGACACATCCTCGGTCCGGGTATCCTGAGGCCTCCCATGCCGCCAGACTTGCCTGCCAGGCTCAGTGCACTCTGGGAAGCCTCAGGTGGCCTTCTTTATCATCCTTTCCCCCAGTCTCTCCCAAATGGATTTTCATAAACTTGCACCAAGCCAGAAAAACGTTCCAAAGTCCCTAGCTATCAGTGTCTCGTTTTGGAGCAGCATGAATTCGTGCACAGACGCTTCTTGATGGCGAACAAGGAGAAGACGGTTATGGGGCTACGATTCTCCCAGGGTAGCTGGTTCCAGCCAAGCTTTAGACTTGCCCAGGCAGCCCTGTGCCGCCTGCATTACCAGCTATGGATCAAAGCCAAGAGGTTCATGAGGATGGATGAGCGTTTAGAATGGGAAGGGAGCTAATTAGGTTTCTTTGTCCCCAGACTCTGGCAGAGGAGTGAATTCTGTGTTTCTGAGTCAAGGGAGCCACAGTATTCTGCCCCTAGGCAACAGCCATCAATGCTGCCCTGGAGATGTTTTTTTGTTTTTTGTTTGTTTGTTTTTTTGTTCTTCACCCCGTTGCAAAATGGATTAGAGATGCTTCCAATAAAAGACACATGAGCAATGTTACTATTAAGAATAGACTAAAGCTTTGAAAAGGAAGGGGAAAATAACCCTAGGTTTAACATATTTATGGTGTTTGAACGTTCAATTTGACCATGAGGTTTCTGTTAGCCTGAGCAAGAAAAAGGTCAATTCGAAGGGAACCATATAGAAGGCAGAAGGGTTTAATATTAGGAACTGATGTCTTTGAAAATAAAATACTGCAAATAGTGCTCAATAAGACAATGCATAAAGACTGTGCTTCAGGCACTAGGAAAATAGTAACACCATCTGAAAAAGAGAAAGTAATCTTTGAAAGAATTTTTGCAGTGTATAAAAACAGCCGTGGAATAGTATCGCGGGGAAAATCAGAGCTCGTTGTGCTTTCTTATACTTATCTTACTGTTAACATTGTATTTTTAATTTTGCATTATATGGAGGGATGGATGATGTGCACGAAATCTGATTCCTACTCAGGGCCTCTGAAGATCTCAATCTAGCCCTGGTTTAAAAAAAAAAATGGCTGAAGCTTTTTCCAAACTTAGCTTTTTATAAAGTGCTCCAATTGATTAGAGATGTCTGTGACATCTTAGATAAAATAAGTGGCAATAGCATCAATCCTGCCCCATACACACAAACCCAGGATGAAAAATTCCTTTTATCTGGTAGATAAAAGTACTGGAATTCGAGAGAAGAAGATTAGTTTTTTTCTAAAAGAAATGTATTATGTAGGACTTCATAAAGGGGACTTGGAGCAGCACAATGAAGTATTTTTCATTCTAAACACTATATTGGTAGGAAATGCAAACAATTTTTTTTTCTAAGACCATTTCTTGCAAACCTAGTGTGGTGAAGAACTTAGCAATGGGATTCAGGTCCAAAGCTGTCTTGGAACCTAACTTGATATGAGGACTGAAGTAGATGACAGAGAAGGTGATGGGCAGTATCTAACGCTTAGCAACCCGTTGGTCATCCAGGGCTAAAGTGGCTACAAAGAAAGCACCTGGGGTCATAATAAAGATCCAGCTCTCTGGTCCCTGATCCCGCAGAGCTTCAACTGGACCTGGGAATCTTTTTTTTCTTTTTAAGTTCCCAGATAATTCTGATGCAGACAGGTGTTTGGTAAGAACACCTTGGACCATCTGCCCTCCTAAGTAGTGCATTTCTCAGCCAAGCTTTTGATGATCAGCTGTAGAGAGCAGATAATGGAAGGACTCCTAGAGATCCCATTCCTGGGCACCCTGACAGCCAGGAGAGTCCCTCTGGTTCTGTGGAGGGCTGTGAGGGGATTTCTCTGCTAAAGATTCCAGAATGTTAAGAATGGGGATCGCTGAGCATTTGTATATGCCCTCATGCGGGACAATGACTCCTTCACAGTGACTGACACTGATGTGGAAAAGAAGCTGAGGAAAATCCGAGCGCGGACACAGAAGCATCTAGACTTGTATGCAAGAGATGGTCTTCGGACACTGTGCATCGCCAAGAAGGTGAGAACAGATTCCTTGTGAAGTAGGTGAAGGGCCGCAACCCCGATTTTATCTTTTCTACTTCTTTTTAGAAGACCCTTAATGTGGGTTGCTTTAATGTTTTCAAAATTAGCTATTTTGATTTACCACAAAGACCCAGGACTTCTGAACGGCAAGGTTGCATATCAGTGTGGCTGTTTGTATATGTAATTGGTTACCCCTAACTCATAAAATAATGTTTAATGTTATAATTTTACCTTCAGCAAATTCTTTTAAAATCTGCATTATTTGCATAGATTTGGAATTCGGGAGATTTTATGTGATCACCTAAAAATCTAGATTTCTGGTTTCTCCCAAAAATTTAGAGGAGCTGTCAAAATGGGTCTCCATTCTCAAATGGAAGCAGATAGCTACAGCCACGTAGCAGCTGATCCCTGGGGAGGAATGTATTCTGCTGTGCTGTGGTTGGCCACAGTCCCCACTATTCCCTATTGTTTCCCTTGGCCCAGTTATAGTCATGTAGATTACACACCTTACCTCCTGCAGGTCTTTAACTTGGCAGCCCCTGCAGGTGAGGCAGACAGAGAGCTAAGAGTCCCAGAGCAGGGGCATCTAATGAGGCACCTAAAATCACGGAGGGAGCTATAATGGACATATATTTCTAGATGGTTGGGTTTATTTCTCCACAAATCGCCAGAGCTCATCTCTTTTATGGTCCTTAGGCAACCATAAAAATTTAAGAATTTATGAGCACCCACTTTAAAGCCAGACCTATCTGGGTACAAGTCTCAATCTCACCACTTACCTGTTGTGTGACATTGGGCAAATTTCTTCATCTCTCAGAGTTTTGGATTTTCTTAACTATAGAATGGTGTCAGCACTCCTTACCTCATACAGTTGTCATGGAGATTAGCACGTGTACATGAAACAGCAACCAGTGCTTACTACTCTCTAGCTGTAATTATACCACCTTCTACTTTCCATTGAAATTATTTGTGCCTATTTTGTCTCCTGTAATAAAACTATGAATTTCAAAAGAGCAAAAGGCCTATTCATATCTCCTTGGTTTTCCCTATGTGCCATGCACAGAGAGAAAAATCTAGGGATATTCATTGCTGTATTCATGCAATTCCAGCAAGGGGGTCTAAAGTACTATGGGACTTCAAGGGAGGAAGATATGTCCACTAGTTGTATTCTTCCAGCTTTTGGTACCACCTCCAGTAGCTGGTGGAGAATTCTATCAAGCTGTGCAAGATCTGCTTGCTGTTTACTTTTCCAAACTCATTGCTGGTTCTTCTCTCCTTGGCTCTCTATCCTTTGGCCAACTGGTGTTTACAAGGAATAGATAAAACCAAGTTCATTACTTTTTCACAGCCTTTGCACTTGCCCCTCCCCGTGACTGAAACCTTCCCGTCATTGGCTCTCAACTTGTATGTCACCTTGTCTAAGAGACCTGAAGATTCAAATGAAATAGGCCCTCTTCCCACAGCTATCCCTCTACCCAGTCTCTCTCACACACACATCTTCAGATCATGCTCTAATTTCTGCATAGAATTCCTTGAAATGACCTATATTTTAAATTATTTCCTTGGACAATGTCTCTCACCCTCCAGTAGCACATAAGCCCAGGCATGCAGGGATCTTGTCTGTCTTCAGTGCCCAGAGAAGGGCAAGAGCTCAACAGATGTTTGGTGATAATGGAACATGAGGATCAATCCTTCATTGATTCATGCACTCAAGAAAGCAATCATTGAGGAGAAAGCCCCATCTAATTGTATAGAGAAGCTCAAACAGGCACATGGGAAGGGGATCAGAGTTGTGAATGAGCCTATTCCTGTCCCATAGGTCCTAAGTGAAGAGGACTTCCGGCGATGGGCCAGTTTCCGGCATGAGGCCGAGGCGTCCCTCGACAACCGAGATGAGCTTCTGATGGAGACCGCCCAGCATCTGGAGAATCAACTCACCTTACTGGGTAGCTAAAAATAAGCCCTCGTTAAATGAAAAATAGGAATGCTGCAAGCCGGAGAGGGAGCTCTTGGCCCTGATTCTGACACTGCTACAAATGTGTCTCAATTAGAAGCCTTCCCCAGGGTGCCTTTCAAGAGATTTGGCACAGTCTGTGCCAACATGCAACCCAGATTCCACATGCAGTCTCCTGAGGGTGCCCAGGAGCATTCCTGCACTTTCTGCTGGATGAAGCCTCGGTGTCTGGTTGCTTCTCCTCTATTTGTTCAAATGTTTGTTGAGCACCTACTATGTACCAAATAGCATGTGAGGCATTGGGGCTACAACAGGGAACAAGAGCCACAGGGACCTGGTCTCCCAGAGTCTAGAGCAGTGGTTCTCAACCTTTCTAATGCCGTGATCCTTTATTATAGTTCCTCATGTTGTGGTGACCCCCAACCATAAAATTATTTTTGTTGCTACTTCATAACTGTAATTTTGCTACTGTTATGAATCACAATGTAAATATCTGTGTTTTCCGATGGTCCTAGGCGACCCTGCTAGCGGTTCTCAACCTGTGGGTCACGACCAATAATTTTATGGTTGGGGGTCACCACAACATGAGGAACTGTATTAAAGGGTCGCGGCATTAGAAAGGTTGAGAACCACTGGTCTAGAGTCTAGTGAGGAAACTGACTAAACAAGTAATTAAACAGTGTGATGAGGGCCGGGCTGGAAGATTGACCAGATGGGATGGAAACCCAAAGTAAAAGGTGCTAACCTAGCCTGGGGCCAAGGTGGGTGCAGGAAGGCTGGACTGAGTGGAGAAGAGGAGTTGGTCAGGCCAACGAGGAGCATGTTCCAGGCAATGGGAAGGGGCCGGCTGGTAACTCAGGTCTGCTATGGCCAGACCACAAGTGTGGGGAAGAGAGGTCAGCAGAACACAGATTACGAAGGGCCATGTACATCACATGCTGAATGTTTGGAGAGGGGACGGGACAGGAGGGAAAGCAGGGACAGATCTGTGCTTTCTGCCCAGAAGTGAGATTGGTGCGCTGCGGGGAAGATGAGTGGCTTAGAGGCCACAGTTAAGAGCCAGCGTTGGATTCCTGGTGAACGAAAAACATTGCTGAGAGAGCAGGGGGAGGCTTCACTTATCAGGATTCATCTCGCAGCTGGGGAGTCAGATCTAGGAAAGGCCTTGCGGGCCCAGCATGCACACACTGGCCACAGGACAGCTTTCTTCCACCTCAGAAGGCGATGCTGACCTGGGCATGAGGGTCAAGGCATGGCTCTGCCAGACCTTGCTGTGCGCCCAGGGAACACATGCCTAGAGCCTCCGAGCCTCGCTTCCTCTCTGGATAAAACCCACACCCCAGGCTGCTCAGCCAGGCCAGGTGCAAGGGGACAGGAAGGCCCAGCGCTGCTGCAGGAAGCCTTTCTATATAAAAGCAGCAGCAAGATTTGGACATAGTAGGTGCTCAACAAACGGAGTTCTGCTCCACCCCTCCTCCAGCCTTTCGTTTCTGTGTTTTGTTGGCTGCCTCCCAAGGCCTTCCTGAAAGCTGGTCCCAAGAATTCATTTCAACAGGCACCAGAAGTCTCTAGGCCAGACAGCTCCCCGCACCACACAAGGTCACCGGAAGGTCATCCCACCAGGGCGCTGACCCTCCTCGCCCCTGCGGTTCCTTGTTTCCGGAGCGCTGGTCTCTGTTGGTGAGAAGTGCTCGCCAGCTGGTTCCACGAGAGAGAACTCATCTGTCAGGGCCCCGTCGGCCCCCTTTGCTGGGAAAGGCCTTCATGCCTTCCTCTTTCATTTTCTCTTTCACACACACACAAAAAAATGTGTTTTTCCTCCTCTCGCCTTCACTCTGCCTCCCCACAGCATCAATCAGCGACAGAGGCCCACCTTCCAAGCGAACCCTGGGAGGGAAAGCTGAGGCCGGGCCATCACTCTTCCCGGGGTTGTTTACCTGACTGTTGGGGCCTCAAATACAAAACAGGCACATTTCATGACCGCGAGGCTGTTTTTCTTTCCTCGGAGCGGCTCGGGAAGGAGGGAGCTGGGGCTGGGCAGAGAGCTCAACTTGCCACCTAGAAACCGCCCTGCCCTTGTGAAGCTGCCTCGCATTCTCGCTCAGCCCCAGAGTAGGGTGATCTTTTCACTATGCATTCAACGTGGCTGCTTTGCCAGCCTATTGTCACTCGGAATCATTGAAAGAAATGAATGCCTTGCTCCTGCCCAGAGTGAAGTGGGTCTGCGCTCTGAAATGAATCTCAATTTAAATGCCGGGTTATTTTTGCTTAAGCACTGTTATTCAATATTTAGTTTGATGCAAAGCTGGAGATGATTCAAAATGTATGGAAGCTGCATGTTTACTTCTCTCCAAGAAAATGAGCAAAAACCTGGATCTCTATTAATTCTGCTGGGAGCGGTTGCATAGCCAAGATTTCAGCCTCTTTGTTTCTCTCCACTCCCACTGCCACTATGCCGGCAGCTGTCTGCACTCCTGCTCAGCTTCTAACTGTTGGCCCCAAATTATTCATGCCGCTTGCTGGAAACTCCAGTCCGTTCTCTAGAACTATGTTCTTATAACTCAAAACTAATCCTGCCACTCTCCAACTTAAGTGCCTTTAATAGCTTTCTCGGCTACCAAATAAATTCCAATCTTTTAATGCCCTGCTCAGCAAAGCCAATCTCCTGGCCTCATTTCTCACCCCACTCTGCCTCCTTTTCTGTGTCTTCTCTTACTCTGACCCCAGGGCTTTGATACATGCTGATCCCTCTGCCTGGAATTCACTTTCTCCTCCACCTCTTGGCTTTATCTTCCAGGTCTGAGCTTAAAGGACACTTTCTCAGCAAGGCCTTCTCTGACCTTCCAGATGAAGTTCAGGTCTCCTGGTATAGGTTTGCATGGCATCCTGGGCTTCTCATGTAGCTCGGTTAGAAACGCTTATTCAACAGGCCCTGGAGCTCGGAGAGTAGAGGCCAGCTCTGTGTGTTTCACTGCTGGATTCTGGGTGCTTAGCACAGCCTAGAATGTGGAAGATATTTAATAATTACTGCCTGGCTCGATAGAGCCCCAGGGGAATTAGGCAGCTGCTTTTCCACCATGTAAATGTGATTCCCCGGTGTCTCTGATCACTCCAGGAGCCACTGGGATCGAAGACCGGTTGCAGGAAGGAGTTCCAGACACAATCGCAGCTCTGCGGGAAGCTGGGATCCAGCTCTGGGTCTTAACTGGAGATAAGCAGGAGACAGCGGTCAACATCGCCTACTCCTGCAGACTGTTGGATCAAACCGATACTGTTTACTCCATTAACACCGAAAGTCAGGTGAGGCCAAAGTAGGGCCCAGTGTCCAAGTGCAGAGTAGCCCAGGCCAACAGGAGAGTCTTAAGGGTGGTATTGGGGTATTTGAGGAAGTCACCCTCCCAACATCTTGGAGCTCAGAGGGCCCTGGAAGTCAAGCAGCCCAATGTCCTCTAACCTCATCCCCACATATGTTGTGCTAGTGTATTTACATTATGTCTAAAAGTGCATACTCAAAAGTCCTACCTCTCCTGAATTCTACCCTTGGCCTAGCCTCCTCATTCTACAGATGAAGAAACTGAAGATTCACTGAGGCTGTCACCAGCCCAGGGTCACCCTGTGGTTCTGACATAGTAAGTCGCAAATGCTGCTCTCCTGCAGGCCAGTGCGGACTGCATGACACAATGCTGTTTGCTCTCAGAGCCTCAATGGTTTGTTGGTTATACCTTGGATGAACCATCCATTGAAAAAAGCCTCAGTTAACTTGAAATTATTCTGAGTTTACAATTTCAACTCCAATTTGTAAGTCACTTTGGTTTGCCACAGAATACATCCTGGAGGGAATGACACATGAGATCAGTCCATTTTGATGGGTTTGGAGAGAGAGAGAGAAGCACAGTTCTAAAAGTGTGACTTTTTTTTTCCAACCCAACCAGGTTATGGGTGGCAGAGAGCAAGGTTTAGAGAGAGGGCTGTGTACAATCTGAAGAAGAATATTCAAAGTTATAACGCGATTTTATATTTAAGAGGAGAAGTCTATTTTCACAATGCAAACTGCAGAAAGTGAACTTCCACTGTCTTGTTGAGACTGTGGGAAGTGGGCGCTGACT
This sequence comes from Corynorhinus townsendii, assembly GCA_026230045.1. Classification (NCBI taxonomy): domain Eukaryota; kingdom Metazoa; phylum Chordata; class Mammalia; order Chiroptera; family Vespertilionidae; genus Corynorhinus; species Corynorhinus townsendii. Next base: position 158,700,948 of record JAPDVU010000006.1, on the reverse strand, counting down.
TGTATGCTCCTATCAGAAGGAGGCAGGGATGGCATTAGATGTGGGTATTAACAGGGAAAGCACTGTTGCAGGGGTGGTGAGTGGAGGGGGCCTGGAGACCTAGAGCATGCCACGGGGAGAAGGGTGGAGCAGAGGGAGGAAGATGGGAAAGAAAGACCACAGGGAAAAAGGCAGAAGGAGGATGGAATCTCGGACTTCCATTGTTGCCTGAAGCTGATCAGGATCCAGAAGTTTGTGAGGTTCGAATTTGGCATTTAGTTCATGAAGAATCCACATATGCACCATTTTTAAAAGGTAGTGTACGCTATGGAAAGTGCCTGAGGCCCTTTAGATGAGTTGGAAAACCCATTTACTTTCTTGTCAGGTGCACAGATGATTCTATGATTAGATGAAACCCCAAAGAATTTTCTAAATGAAAATAATCTCGGGGAAATATCTGGCATTAAGATGATGCTTAGGAGAGAAAGTAATTTGCAGCTTGCTTGAGTGCTTGATCCCTGTAATAGTGTCGATGTCACCCTGCTCTGCTGACAATGGAAATGTTGTTCGCAAAGATCATTTCACTCAAGGTGATTCTAAAAGGACTTTGCAACACAGCAAACCTGTGAGCCAGCCTGTGTGTGTTGGGGATTGAGGGGGCGGCTTCTGTAGGTTCTGTTAAATGCAATGCATTCCTGCAGGTAGCAGATGTTTGCTGATTAATTAGCCAAAGGTCCAAAGGAACAGTGGGCCACACTCCATGTTTTCAGTCACTATCAACTCTTTAAAGTTGTCTGGGACCTTCCATGATGGTGCCTGATTGCTAGTTTCTCCCCACATCCCTGGGCGTGCTAAGCCTATGAGTCTTTCTCATCTTCTTGTCTGGGGAAAAGGAGTGGATGCCTAGATATGTCAAGAGAGACCCTGGGGAAATCCATTCTCAATCTCGGATTTATTTCAACCCCCGTTTAATGTAATTACATATTCAGTGGATATTTTCTCCAAGGGTTTTTATCTGCCTAATTCATTATAAATTGATTTAGAGCTAATGTTTCTTTGTTATGCATCTTAAAGCCATAAGCAAGTTAGGGGACCTATCTAGACCTCAGGGTTCTCAGCCATAAGATGAGAGAATTAATAACCCATCACTGGAAGTGTTGATCTGTTAAGGGATCTTAAAAGGGACTACAGTATTAAATAGAAACTAATAATAGCAGCTTTTATTGTTATTATTAACAACATATTTGAAAGCTTAATATTGTCCAGATACCATAACTCTGAACATTGGTAAAAAAAAAAAAAAAAACCTACCTACACACAGGACTGTTCTGAGGAACAAAGGAAAGCTAAAATGACACACAGAAAACATTATTCTAGCACATATTGTCCTATTTATCATCACATTAGTGTTGTGTAGTATCTCACACCATCCCCCTATTAGCCCCCATCTTGCGGAGCAATTGCCATGCCCATTCCCAAGCAGTATCTCCTATTTTGGCCATTCGTTTTGATTCCAAATTAATATAGCTTTGATGTTGTTTGAAATATTGCAGAGAAATATAAAAATCAGAGAATGATTTCTAGGTAAGTGATCTCTATGGTGGTAGAGTTTGGTAACTATTCTACTGAAGGATAAAGTGAGATTTTAAACCTACATTTCCAATGTTGCTTACTGACACTGAATGTATTATTCCAACTCTTTATAGGAAACTTGTGAATCCATCCTCAACTGTGCCCTGGAAGAAGTGAAACAATTTCATGGACCACAGAAGCCAGAGCGCAAGCTCTTTGGGTTCCGCCTACCTTCTGAGACACCTCCCCCTGCCTCAGGAGCCACAGTGCCAGAAGTTGGATTGGTCATCGATGGGAAGACACTGAATGCCATTTTCCAGGGAAAGCTGGAGAACAAATTTCTGGAGTTGACCCAGTACTGCCGGTCTGTCCTGTGCTGCCGCTCCACGCCGCTGCAGAAGAGCATGATCGTCAAGCTGGTGCGAGACAAGTTGGGCGTCATGACCCTTTCCATAGGTACCCATCATGCTGAGATGTGGGTGATTATTAGCCCTATAATCAGATTATAAGGCTAATCTGATTAGAGGCCTGGACCAGAGTAGGGGTGGGAGGGTTGTCAGGTATCAAAGTCAAGATGCTTAGGCTGAAGGTCATTGTCTTAAAGGGAGAGAGGTCAAAGTGACATATGTGGCGCCAGGAGATGAAGCCGAGTCAGAGAGTGAATCAAAGTTCTCAGGATTAGAAAGTCAACTACAGGAATAATCAGGACTTGGATGGAGGCCCAAGCCAAGAGGGGCCTCAAATCCAGGTAGCTCATCTACACCCAGGCCAACTCAATTCTGGCATGTAAACCATTTCCCCTTCAACATTTAACATGTGGCACAATGCTATGAACCTCCGGTGTTTGTGGATTTGATATTCTGTTGAGTGTTGATGGCTGGTGGGGAGATTTAAAAGTTGGGCCTGCCGAAACTGGTTTGGCTCAGTGGATAGAATGTCGGCCTGCGGACTGGGAGGTCCCAGGTTCGATTCCGGTCAGGGGCATGTACCTGGGTTGCAGGCACATTCCCAGTGGGGGGTGTGCAGGAGGCAGCTGATCGATGTTTCTCTCTCATCGATGTTTCTAACTCTCTATCTCTCTCCCTTCCTCTCTGTAAAAAATCAATATATAAAAATAAATAAAAGTTGGGCCTGTCCCATATTTAATTTTGTATGTTCATTCCTAAATACAAGACCCAGCACAAAGCATACACTTAATTAAATGCTGGCTTGTTTAATGAAGAATTCCTCATAGGAGACTAAACTATAATCAAGGTTGAGGTAGAGAAATAAAGCTTGTACTTACTTCAAACCTTCCAGGAATAACCAATCGTGGTTTACAAAAATCTTACTGGTCTCCATCAACCCTCCAGCCACCTTCCTCTCCCCAGCACTCAGCACTCTAGGTTCCAACCCAGAGAAACTACTTCCCATTCTCCAACAGCCTCATCCTCTCTCTCTCTCCCTCCCTCCCCCCCCCACCCCTTTTCTCTCTTTCCCTCCCTCTTCCCTGCCTTTGCACAAGCTATTTCCTCTGTAAAACCCTCCTTCTTCCAATCCTTCCTAACCTCCCTTTTCTCTGGGAGCTTCCATGGCACACAGCCCTCCTAGCTCCAAAGTGCTGGTATGCTTTCTATGATGGCATGCCTGTTCAGGAGACCATGAGTCCCTGAATAGAGGGACAATGTCATTCTTACCCACCCTTTCATCCCACACCCAGCACATACCATGCAAATAGTAAATAATGTATTTATTTAGGGGCATTCTTGAAAATGGTTCCAGTTTCTCTTCTTACACAGACATGGGAAGAGAGTGTCCTTCCTGGCATTCCAAATAAGAAGCCTATTATATGTTGTTTTTTCTCCTGGTATTCAGGTAAAAACAATGCATCCCCCCGCCCCGCGCTGCCAAAAAAAAAAAAAGAGGAAGTGTACAGAAAGAATACAGGGAACATAGCTTTAGCCACTGCATTCTAATTTTATTCCCCTGAATTGTCCTCTTCAAAACTTCAGACACAAACAAGGCAATTGCCTGAGACCGATTCTCTGAAGTATGAGATTGGCTTCATTCCCATAGCAACAGAGACACCACCAGCAGGGTGAGAAAGAGCATGATTATACACTTCCACTCCCACTGGTTTGCTACCGGAAGAGGTGAAAGGGTGAATTTGTTCTGCTATGGGGGAAGATTAAAATTATGTGCTGCTCTACTATCAAGGAAAAAAAATCATCATAAAAATAATAGCTACTTTTAATGACAAAATTTGTAATACCAATACATTTTGTTGTCCCATAATTAGGGGAAGGAAATTCTCTCCCCCAATGACATTTTTTCTATGATGTCTAGTAGAGATGAAATTGCAGATTATCAAAACCTCCTGGAAAAAGAGGTGGGGTCAGGAGGTGAAGGCAATATAGTGTATAAACCACGGCCCACGGGCTGAATCCGGCCTACTGCATGCTTTTATACAGGGATGCCGAGCATGGTTTTTATTTTTCTAAATGCAAGGACAGTTGTTCAATTTTGCATCTTGGCTGACAAAGCCTAAAATATTTACTATCTGGCCCTTTACAGAAAAAGTTTGCTAAACTCTCCTGTAATAGATAAAGCATTAGGAAGAGGATTGTGAGCTATACAACTCACTGTGTGGAGCTATGCTGTCCAACACAGTTGCCCCCTAGCTATCTGTGGCTATTTACATTTAAAATTAAAATTAAATAGAATTTCATGAGCCACATTTCAATAGTCCCATGTGGCTAGTGGTTTCCATGTTGGACAGTAAAGATATATGACATTTCCATCATTACAGAAAAATCTATTTGGTAGGACAGGCCCTAACAACCTCCAGTTTGAATGAGAACTCAATGTGACTAAACGTGCCTCAACCAAAAAAGTAGTCAATCTCATTTGTCTATATTCAAACACAAAACAAAACACTGTCCCAGTCCTTGAATACCATTGACAATCTGATGACTTAGTTGTCCAAGCATACCAGTTGTCTTAATATGGCCAGTATTTCATGTGATACTGAATTTGGGAAGGTATACCAGCTTTGGAATTGGAAAGATCTCAATTTTCCTGAGTGTCTTCACGAGCACTTGCCTTGGATTACTCTTGCCAAGTCCCTATGTTGCTCACATTCTCCATTTGCTCCTCAGTAAAGTCCACTGTAACATTTGTGAAGGCCGTTTGTGTAAACTATAAGCACAGTTCAAGTCCCACTTACCCCCCATTGTATTCCCAATAGCTAACATTGTGCCTAGAAAAAGGACACAAATATTTGTTGAATGATAAAAAGTAGGGCTTCTTGTTCCAAGAAGAAAAGACACCTCTCAGGCCAAACACCATAGCAATTGACTTTTCCTGTAAAACTAGAGAAATGTTAAAAGGATTCAATTATGTACAAATGGGACACTTTAGAGCTACTGGTATAAAAATCCTCCCATGTCCCACAGCAGTTGGACCAGGAATAAAGATGCCTCGTGACCTCTCTTCTTTCAGGTGACGGAGCAAATGACGTAAGCATGATTCAAGCTGCTGACATTGGGATTGGAATATCTGGACAGGAAGGCATGCAGGTACTGTTCCCATTAGCTATTCTTGTTTCTTCCTTGATCACTATTGGAGAGTTAGGGCATCCTTCGCAGTTGGGTGAACTGCTCCCTGAGAATTTTGCAGAATAATCATTTGAAAGTCAGGAGACGTCTGTGTGATAAGCCTCCATCACCAGCTCCCTCCTTCCCAGTCCTTCAGAACACAAAGAAAATCAAAGGATGCTTGGCTCTTCACAGTTGGTGATACCTATGTTCTAAAGCCAAATAGTACCCAACCATTCAGGGAAGCGTTACCACCAAAACCTAATGTTTTTCCTTAAGTCCATCTGCCTGTATGCACGGGCCCAAAGAATTGCACCAGCAGGAGTTTGCAGTATCAAAAGTTTAATACTGCATTGGCCGGAGTCAGGGAGCTAATATGAAAGCCGGGCTCCCAAAAGGCATAAAGGGGAAAATCACAGGACACCATGGTTTAGGGGTCCAGCTGGGAGCTGATTGTCAGAGGTGAAGCAAGGGCGATGAATCGATTCTTCAGGCCTTGAGGACAGCTCTGAGGTCTTGTCCAATCCCTCTGTCCTGTCTCATGGGAAAGGAGTTAAAGGGTCCTTCCACCTTAGGGCTCAGGAACTGAAACATAAATAGGTCAAGATGTTATCATTAGTCTGCCATGTTAGTCAGGTCTGGGGTACTGTCTTCTGCTGCTTTGGGAGTTGCTGAATCTCTGGAGGAGAGGCTAGGGGAGATAGGAAAGAGGAAGAGTTTCTAGAGTTAGAATTTAAAGTTAAATTTAATCAGTCATAAGGAAACCCAGTTTCAGAAGCCTAAGCCTTCCTCTAACTGCATGCTTCCTCCCTAGATTCATGCCAGGATTTATAACTAAACTTGTCCAAACCTCAGAGTCTTAAGAGTTCTAGGAATTGTGTCTTGTTCTGATTGACCCCAAAGGCAGAAGACACATGCCATCTGAGCGTGGAGCAAATGGCCTGCCTCAGGATGTGGCCAGGGGTTTGAGGATGACTTGCCTGGAAGTCCCTACTCTAGGTAACCATCAAACCCCTAGCATGGTGCCTGAAACACAGCGGGCCATAATAAACACTTGTGGATAAATAGAAGGAGACAAAAGGCCAAACTAGACCACTGAGCCCTTCTGTCCTGCCCTTTTTGGATTCTAGTGAGAAAGAGCCACCCAAGGGCACCACATGAGGGTAAAAGACCTTTCAGGCTCTACTAGCTATGGCCCTAGGACAAAAACCTACCCTCGGGGAGCCGCTTGGTACACTGGCAGCAATGATGGATGCACTGTCTCTGCTCTGCCCGCACAGGCCGTCATGTCCAGCGACTTTGCCATCTCCCGCTTCAGACACCTCAAGAAGCTGCTGCTAGTGCATGGCCACTGGTGCTACTCCCGGCTGGCCAGGATGGTGGTGTACTACTTCTACAAGAATGTGGTGAGTGGCCCGCAGCAGCCTCCCACCCGGGCCTGGGGAGCCTTTGCTGGGGACCAGCTGTCCCCACATTAGACAAAGTATCTCAGCAGGAGGGGAGGAGTCAGGCTCACCTGGATTTTGAATCCTGATACAGTCCCTTACCAGCTCTGTGACCTTGGGCAAAACAATGCACTTCTCTGGGCCTCGGTTTTGCCTTTGGCGATATGGGTTAAAGCACCTGGTACCTAGGAGGCAGCGTGAGTGGTTACAAACGTGGACTCCGGAGTCAGACATAATTGGCTCAAATCTAGGCTCCTGTATTTGGCAATGGACCTACACCTTAGTTTTCCCCTCTGTAAAATGGGGCTGATAAAAGTACCTTTCTCATGTATTTGCTCAGAAGATTAAATGAGAGCTTGTGTATAAAATGATTGGCATGTAGTAATTACCCGGTAGAGTTAGCCATTGTTTTTTATCATTGTTGCTGCTGCTGTTACTCTCAGACAGGCTCCATAAAAGAGATTTATTTTCTGACTGCAAGGAAGAGAAGGATTTGAAGAACAACTAGTGTGACTTTTCTCTTAGATTTCCCCCCCAGATAGAGCCATTCTAATGCAAGAGCCAAGGTAAAGGTTTAAGATGAAGTCCATGACTTCCACCTGACCCAAATGTCACTTCCCAACAGGGGGTTCACAGAGGTCAAGACACTAAATTAAAAAAATGTTTAGACTAGGGAGGTCATCTGGTTTCAGTATTGCCTGATCCAGCATGCTGTGTGAATGTGGAAGAGTCACTTAACCTCTCTGAGCCTTGGTTTCCTCACCAATAACATAGGAAGACCATCACCCTCTCTGTCCCTAAGCATCTTATCAAGCGGCTTTAGTGTCAGAGCTCTGAAATGCACGTAGCACTTTACAAATACAAGAATTTGTTTCTCCTAAAAAAATACATTCATGTCTGTCTTGTTGATAAAGGTCCAAAGCAGGCACATACCAGCTGAGGTATTAAAACTGTCGGAGGCCCTTGTTTGAAAAGCCCTGGATTAACAAGGAGCATAGGAAGAAATCAGCATTGCTGTGCTAAGGGATTGAGCAAGGGCGTGAGTTTTTCATTATCTAGTTCAAGGACCTTTGACTAATCCCCAAGAGTGTCCAAATAGATTCCACTCCTGTTTGCATAAGGAAAGAGGGAGGACTGAGACCAGAAGAGGGATGGAAGAGAAAAACATTAGCCAAGTAGCTGCCTCAAAATTGCATTTTCCCCCTCTTGCTCTATCCCCCAGTCCTGTTTGTGAGCACTCTCACAGTTACCTTTGCTCAGGAGTGAGCATTTTTGTGCAGAGTTCAATATAAAAACAGAATGGCAAAAAAAAAATAATAATGTTAATTTGATAAGCTGGATGATACTATTTCAGCAAGTTTATGCAAAGTCACTCAATTTGACTTGAATCCACTTTGTGCATGAAAAACTGTTTAGTTAGAATTCAGCATACCCCTGTTTAATTTTTTTTCTCTTGGCCTCTAAGGGAATAGTTCTTCTGAATGAGCCCAATCTCTTCTCTGCATTAAATTTGTGAAATAGAAAAGGCAACCTTGACAGCCAGCCATGCTTTCAAAACTTAAATGATATTTATTTCCAGCCCGATGCCTCGCTCACAAACGGAGATACTGACGTGCATTATCTCCCTTTGCAATTAGAGGGTGGAGAACTACGAGTTCCACATCCGAAACCAATTTCAGAGGGGATTAAAACCTGGCCTGCTCTGCGATGTGAACAATGAATTAATTACCTCACCGTGGCTTCTGGGGAGGAAAGGCAGGCGCCCAATCTGGCAATGCCATCATCGGGTTCACTGCACTCTCTCCAAGGTGCCAAGACTCCCAACAGAGGAAGTGGAGAAAAGCAAGGTCCTCCCAGGGCCTCAGAGGAAGAAAACCCTCTTTAATGTTAAAACTCCAGCATGAGTGTTAGGAGAAAAGAACAACTAAGATAAGCAAATGATTATTCAAATCATTATTGAACACCTACTGTGTGGGAAACATTACCAGGCACTGGGTAGAGAGACAGACATATCTACACCCAGTGCCGGATATAGATGCCTACAGTCTAAATCAGGGCTCAGCAAACTTACCCTGCAAAGGGCCACATAGCCACATAATAAATATTTTCAGCTTAGTCACAACTGCTCAACTCCTCTGTGGTCCCATGAAAGCAGTAATAGACACTGTGCAAATGAATTAAGGTGGCTGTGTCCCGGCATTTATGGTTGGTTTGGTTTGTCATCTCCTGGTCTCAGTAATCATTGCTTCTCGAGATATAGTTTGGGGACCAGCAGCATTAGCATTACCTAGACACTTTTAGAAATGCATATCCTCGCGGCCCACCCCAGGCCTGCTAACTCAATACCTGCATTTTTAATACAATCCCAATATGATTCCTACGAACCTTAAAGATGGATAAGCACTGGTATAGGGGGAAGAAACTTAATTTTTAAAATATCTGCCTGGAGGAAGGTCAGGGTGCTATGGGCATATCTCTAGGAGACAAGGAAGCCAAGGCTCAGAGTGGTTTAGTGACTCTCCCACATTCACACAGCCTGCTGGAGTCGGGCAAGATTAAAACCCAGATGACCCCCTACTCTAAACATGTTTGTCAATAGATATTTAGTGTCCTGACCTCTGTGAACTCCCTGTTGAGAAGTGACATGTAGAGTCAGGTGGAAACCAGGAAGAATAACCCAAAAGTGGACTAGAAGGCTTGAGGGTGGTTGATGAGAAAGAATTTTGAAAACTCAGGTGCTGGTTGTAGCACTTTCTACAACTTGGGCGAGGGGTAACCATTTATCTTAGAGCCTCCGATTCCTCATCTATAGAGTGGGGCTAGGAATATTATTATTAACATATTAAAATAATAATGCGTAAATATGATAGAATTCTATTATTAGCAATGATATTAATCTTGCCAGGTTGTTGGGACAAACTATAATGTACATCCCATCTAATAATGTACAATGTACTAATATGCTACGTCACAAAATAGAAGGTCAAATAACAATTAATGGTGTTACTAATAATAGTGTCAACATGTTTATGTTATTATCACAATAATACATAGCCAGCCTCTTCAAAATAACCCTGGCGCAGCAGTTAGGGAATGAGAATTCAAACCTGCTGAGTGATTTCTCACAAAACCCTTCGGCCCTCTGGGCCTCAGCCACACACAGCAGAGAAGGTCTAGTCCTAACTCCAGGGCCAGCTGCTTACTTGCATGACCTTGATCAGGTCACCAAACCACGTCACAGCCTGGATCACTCTTCTCAAGCAGTAACAGCCCAGCCGTTGGGAGGACTTGAGTGAGAGAGCTTCAGAAAGCAGAAAGCCACAGTGAAGCAGATGTCCTTTTTCACCCTTCTCAGCTGCATGACCATTAGCAAAGTGTGAGAGAGGAACCTTCTCATGAAATCCTCTTCCTGCGACAGTCCAGTCTTTCCATCATGCCTTCCTCAAGGCCATCCCTGTCTCTTCCCACCCTACTACTGACTGCTGCTTCTCAGGACCACGGGCCACAGTCTAGAAAGGTGGAGCAACTTGCCCAAGGTCACACAGCTAGTAAGTGTCAGAACTGGGGATTCAAAACCCTCTCTGCCTCCAAAACCTGTGTTCTTAACCATCAAACTACACCGACCTTAACAAGAACATGGATTGTAGTTAGCAGTAGTAGTAGTTAGCAGCAGTAGGTAGTGATGATAGGGTCAGGAGCTGCTTCTCTAAGGATTTGAGTATCTCTGGTCCTTCCCTGAGCCTGCATGTCATGCATGAGGAGACACGCTCCCTGTCAGGTGGTGACCTGCCAGAGGCAGCTGAGGACAGCTGCCCGCGGGTCCTCGCTCACAAGGCCATGCTGTCCGCCTGCAGTGCTATGTCAACCTGCTCTTCTGGTACCAGTTCTTCTGCGGTTTCTCGGGCTCCACCATGATTGACTACTGGCAGATGATCTTCTTCAATCTCTTCTTCACCTCACTGCCTCCTCTCGTCTTCGGGATCCTCGATAAAGACATCTCCGCGGAGACACTCCTGGCGCTGCCGGAGCTGTACAGGAGCGGCCAGGACTCCGAGGTAAGGGGTGTGGCTTCTCCCTGGAGGTGTCATGGCATGACCACCGGGCTGGGGGTCAGGAGCCCCGCATTCAGTCGCCGCTCTGCCCCTCACCTCCCACGTGACCAAGCATTTGCTGTGAGGATGACTGACGAACCAGAGCAGTGAGTATGTTTCTTTTAGTGATGTCTTAGTTATATCACCCATTATGGGACTGCCTGGGTAGAAGAGGGAGAGGGCATGGAGAAAGATCCCCCTGAGCCAGCCCCCCTCTCCAGGCCTTCAACAGAACCCCTGGGAGTAAAAGCCAGTTTGCTCATCAGTGGGTGAGGCGAGGGCTTCTGCCACAGGTCGGGAAAGGCAAAACTGCAGCGACATGTGGCCTAGAACTTGCTGGCGTGACGTAGACGAAAGAAGGCCTGGGGCGCCATCAGAATGGTTTCTGAAAAGACACAGAGCAGCCACAGTGGCACCTGACTGATTTGGAGAGGTCAGACAGGTGGTCCGGAGGTGTGACACAGGAGGAGCTCTGGGAAGAGGGTCATTGAAATGCCTGAGAGCACCTTGGCACCTGGGAGAGAGGCGCGCACAGCCAGGTGGGTGCCTCGGGGGCTGGTGCCACATTGTGGACAGCCAGCGAAGAGGCAAGTGCAGTCCTATCCCGAAGACAGGAGAGCACAGCGGCCCCGCACCACAGGCGAGGCGGACAAGCAATGGCACAGGTGCATCCTAGACTTTCTACCGGCCCGCTCCCCACAGGCACGCTGACGGGATGATGTATTCCATGAGTACCTAACATTCAAAGTTAATGTTGCAAAAGCATGGACTGTACTATGTATGTACACACACTAGAGGCCCGATACACGAAATTTATGCACTGGGTGGAGCGGGGGTTTCCCTCAGCCAGGCCTGCACCCTCTCGCAGTCCAGGACCTATACACAAACACACACACACACACACATATATATATATATATTCCCCAAAAAATGTATACCCTTTGGCTGCCATTATTAATTCCAATGGGTTAAATCTGAAAAGAAAGAAGTATCGATTGATCTATCAGCTGTTAAAGAATGTATACATGTTTTGGGATACCCTGTATAGGTATATACAATCAACATAGGGGTACATATTTCTTTTCAAATTAATGTTTTGTTTTCTTCAAATAATATCCAGAAGTGGAATTTTAGATCACATGGCAATTCCATTTTTTGAGGAACCTCCATACTCTTTCCCACAGTGGCTGCACCAATGTGCATTCCCAACAACAGTGTCTGGGGGCCCCCTTTTCTCCACGTGCTCACCACAGTTCGTTGTTTGTGGATTCACTGACGAGAGCCATTCTGGTGGTGGTAACTGCTTGTGTATTCGTTCTTGGCAGTGCTATAACCCGTTGACTTTCTGGGTTTCCATGATGGATGCGTTCTACCAGAGCCTCATCTGTTTCTTTATCCCTTACCTGGTAAGTCATATCGTTCCATTCTAACCATACAAATCGCAGAGTGACACTGGTCCTGTTTACAGGAAATCCTAGACTAGTAGTGTCTTTCTGGACACTTCAGAGCAGAGGCTCAAAACAGGTGGCCTGCGGACTACTTCCAACCTAGGGTGTTTGACAAGTCAGAAAGCTTTGCCCAAACAATTTACTTTCTGCCGGATTTTGGAAAACTGAAAGCTATCATTACATGGGATCATGTTTCCCTCGTGGCAGAAGTCCAGAGTTGACTCACAGCCGTGCTTAGATGGGGCCCATATTCTCGTTTACCATAGACCCCACTCCTTTTTGTCTTATCCCAGGCCTTCTTCACTCATTTACTGTTTCTTTTTGAGCACTGAATGTATTTGAATTTACAACCCTTCATTTAGATTTGTGCTTCAAGCATTAAGGCAGCAAGTTCTGATAGTGAAGAATAGTACATTACCTGAAATAAAAGCAGGAATACATATAACAAGGATACCAGCCCCATCTCAATCTGGTTCCTCAGTGTAGCGTGAGAATTTAGATAGTGAAGGATATCTATTTCTCCTGGACAGGGAACCATAATGTGGGCTCATATCCTTTTGCAATAAGCAACACGAGGGTCGATAAAGCAGGCATTTTATGCTTTCTTTTAATTTCCTAGCTTACAATACCCTCCTCCCTGGTCAGACCTCTGCTAGTCTTTCCTGCTGAATCGTTTCCTCCTATTTTGAGCTCAACACAGCCACCATCTAGGACTATTTGAAGTTCCACAGCCCACCACATCCACCCTCAATTCAGGCCTTTGACTGGACTGCCTTCCCTCCCCTCGAGAGATTAACAACTCCTTACAGTCTCAGCTGATAGAGACCCCCTTCTGTACTCCCAGGGTACATTGTACTTGCCTCCACTGTAGCATTTACTCTGCCAAGTAGGCTGTAAACTCCGTGAAGGTGGACACAAAAGTATCTTCAGCAATTGGCATCATGCCTAGTGGGTTCTCAGTAAATCATTCCATTCAACCCAAATGTTCTGGAATGCCCATCCTGGCTTCCTGGTTTGCCCTGTCAACTCAGTCCTCACCTGGTCTATTCTGTGGGTTAGTTCCACACAGATGGTGGCTGGATATCTTCTCCCCATCCATCCTCTAACCCTTGACAGATGCTTTAGAATCACTGTTAAAGCCAAGGCTAAAAAAGCCTTGGATAAAAAAGCTGTGGTACATTTATACCGTGGAATTCTATGCAGCAATAAAAAAGAATCTCTTACCCTTTGAGAGAGCATGGAGGGACCTGGAGAGTATCATGCTAAGTGAAATAAGTCAGTCAGAGAAAGACAAGTATCACATGATCGCACTCATAAGTAACAAAATAAACTGATGAACGGAGTGGATCCAGAGACATGGAAACATGGAACAGTGTGTGGAATCTAGGAAGGAAGAGTGGGAAGTAATCAACCAAAGACCTTGTATGCATATATGCGTATAACCCATGGACACACAATGGGGTGCTGAAGGTGGGGCGGGGGGGGGGGGGGGGGGAGAATATATGTAATACTTTAACAATAAAAAATTATTAAAAAAAAAAAAAAGCCAAGGCCTTGAGTCCACAGGCACATCTGACGGTACCTATTTGTTTCTCCTCTGCAGACCTACAAGGACTCTGACATCGACGTCTTCACCTTTGGGACACCCATCAACACCATCTCCCTCGCCACAATCCTCTTGCACCAGGCGATGGAAATGAAGACCTGGGTAAGTGCCTGTCTGGCTTAAAATTTGTGTTCCTGATTATTGACCACATTCAACTTTCTGCATTGTTGTACTTTATATCACTGACCTACTCGATAAATACATATTGAGCTTTTACCTGTGTCTGTCCTATGAAAGGATGAAAGAGGTGTAGAAGAAGAAAATGCCTGGCCTCAACTTGCTTATCATCTAGCCAGGATGATAAAACTTTAACATATATAAAACAGTGAAACAATTAGTTACAAAAATAGATATTAATAAAAAATTGAGGGGTGTTTTCAGAGACAAAGAGAACCATGCTGTGAGGGGATATGCTCCCCATTTAATTTCAGGATAAAACTGCCTCTACGTAACATCTCAAGGCGAAATATCACACTTTAGTATCTGAAAGGGCAATGCCAGCTTTTTCATTTTCTTCTTAAAATTATATGCCTATCTACATGATTCTTTTAATGTAGTATATCATTTAACTTTTTGGAGTCCTTTGTGTTCAGTAGGCTTTGTTTTGAGACTTAAACTTACACAGTGCTGTAAGTCAGTTAAGTGGACAGCGTGATGGATAAATACGTGTGTGTGTTAAGTGGGTTTTTTTTTAATCTTTAGTGTTGAAAATATTACATGTGTTCAAAATAAATTCAAATATATCGGTATTCAATAAATGTATGTTGATTTAATTTACCTATTAAAAGCAAAATTTATCAGACTGGGTTTTTTTTTAATCCAGCAAAATGTAAGGAGAAATGGACAAGTTCACAATCATACTATGAGATTTTGATATAATTCCATCAGAAAGAGACTAGATCAAATAGGAAAAAAAGGGATATAGAAGCATTGTAACACATTTGACCTAATATAGCTAGATCTAATATATGAAATCATGCTCCAAACATGCATCTATTCAAACACACAGACCATTTACCAAAAATTTAAAAGACCAAATTCTGAATCACAAAGGAATTTGAAAGAATCAGTATCATAAGCAATAAAAAAAGCCAGACAAACTCAATATGCTTGGAATTTCAAAATGCATTTCTAAATAACTCATGAGGGAAATTATAACATACTTGTTACTAAATGACTATAAAAATATATACAAATTCATGAGAGTATCTAAAGTTTTACTATTTAAAACAAAGGTAAAAATCAAGGAAACAATAGAATCAATAAAACCAAAAGTAAGCTCCTCAAAAATGTAATGAAAACTAATCTCTGGCAAAACCCATCTAGGAGAAGACACAAAAAGACCACAGAAATGATACTCAGAATAAAAAGGGCTATAATTGTAGATATGATCAATTTTTAAATGTAAAGTTTACCAAAACATAGTCAAAATCATTCAGCAAACCTGAGTAAACCAATCACCATTAAATAAACTGAATTTATAATCCTGTGATCAAACTTATAAGGGACAGATAATCTCTACCTTATACCAATTATTTCACAGATTAGAAAAAAATCAGCATTTTTTTCATGGCTAGCATAATCCTGATACCAAAATCAGCATGGACAGATCAAGGAAAGAAAATTACAGACCAGTCTCACTAAATGAACATAGATGTAAAAATTCTAAATAAATTCCTGGCAAAGCAACTCAGCAACAATAAAGCCCAACCAAGGAACTTTCATATCCTGTTAGTAGACCATAAACTGATACCAGCACTCTGGAGAGCAAGCTGAAAATAGCCAGGAGTTAATGTTCATATGCCATGACATGGTTCCACTTCTGAGTGTGCACCCTGGAAATAATCTTGCATCTGTGTATACAGAGACATGTATTACACCATTGTTCTTAATAGCAAAAAAAAAAGGAAAAAGTCTAAAAGTTCATCAACAGGAAAATATGCCAAATTGTGGCATATTTATACAATAGAAGAGTTAAAATGAATAAACTAGAACTGTATCTATCAATGTATAGTGTGTAGTTTTAAAGATACAGAAGGATATCCATACATGATAAAGTAATAGAGCATCCATAAACATGGCTGCACAAACATGTAGGTATAAAATACGCATTGGAGTGATGAACACTGAACTTATGGTCAAGATTAAGCAGAAAGTGTTACAGGGGATACATGGATGCTTTGATTATATCTGTAAGACGTAACCTTTCAACAAAAATCTGAGACAAATATTATAGAAGGTTAAAATTGATAAAGCCGGACGTTGGATATATGAAGTTTATTGTCCAAATACTGGAGATATTTCCCAAGAGGAACTCTGCCCCCAGTGACCCTCTAGATCAGGTATCCCCATAGTTACTGGTAATTTCTGGTGCTCTTGGGAAAGGAGTCAACCACTGGCATTGTTAGGAGAAATTTCTTTCTTTTTTGAAAGTTGTTGAGGCATGGGGAGATTCTATTTCTAACCTAGGGAGAAATCTAACATGAATTTTAATGACTGTGTCGGTTTTCACAGTCCCCACTAAAGCAACTGAAAAAAAATTAGCTAACTGCTTTCTTCTTCTGGATTATTCAGATCACCTCTCCCACTGAAAACAACTAAAAATAATAATTTATTTCAAAAAAAAAAAACACAAAACACCTTAAAAGCATAAAAGAGCTGAAAGGATAGTAAAGACAAAAACCTTTGGAAAAGGAGGTTTCTAGAGAAGCAAGCTAAGCAAAGCCTGCTTTCCTGTGGGGTGTTTGTAACCTGCCCCAAATGAACTTTGTTTCTGGCAGACTCGACTAAGTAAAAGCTTCAGAAATCAAAACCCAGGTGCCCACGGTGGGAGTCTAATAAGAGACCACATTGCATTAGGACCCCAAAGGCTGTAGCTTCAGAGTAAGGGACACGCAAAACCGGACCTGCCTGTACTCCCTCCCCAGCAGGGGCTGCGGGTTGGATCGTTCCCACCGTGGGGAGCAGAGCAGAGAGAGTCGGCATAAAGCGCCCATCCTGGGAAACTAACACGGCTGCCTCAGACAGATTTGCACCCAGGCTCATATCACCTGGTGAGCCGAACTAGAGAGCAAAGTATCTCAACCTCAGTCTCAAATTGTCCCTACTAACTTTTCCAGGGCAATAAGCACCACACATTCAAATATAACCAAGCTCTCAAGGAAACAATAACTCATTAGTGAGTATTTTTTTAAAAAGTCAGAAACCAGTATTTCAGGAGTTAGTATTATCAGATATAAATTATAGAAAAGCTATGTTTATTATATGTAAATAAAGACTACACTTTAAAAATACCTACAGATTGGTAAACTATATAAAGCAACCCAGCAGACTGGAAAATAGACCTAATAAGACATTTAGAAATATAAAAAAATGCAACTTTTTTTTCATGGCTGGCTTAACAGCAAATTATATACAGCTGAAGGGGAGAATCCGTGAAGTGAACAAAAGAAATTATTCAGAATATAAAACGGCGCGGGGGGGAGAAAATTATGGAAGAGGTATTAAATATATAGAAGACAGGGTGGTATCTTAGAAGGTCTAATATCCATTTGGTCAAATTCTCAGAAGGAAATGAGACAGAGGGAATATTTTAAAAGATAGTGACTTGAAAATTTTATAGAAGTGATGAAATACATCAATCCACAGTTTCAAGAAAGTCAGCAAAACCCAAACAAGATAAAAAGAAATTCACACTTATTATATCATAAGGTAACTAAAGACTAAAAATGATAAAAACAGGCCAGGTTTTAAGTGACAGATTTCCTTCTAAGGAACAACAGGTGAAGAGTTGTTAACTTCTCAGTAGCAAAAATGGAAGCCAGGAGACACTGGAATGTTACCTCAGATATGCCGAATGAAAATAACTTCCAAACCAGAATGCTATATCCATCAAAAAGGAGAATGAAATAAAGCCTAAGAGAATAGATCACCAGCTGACTCCCACTAAAGGCTGTACTTAAAGCAAGAGGAAAGAAATCTCTCATGGGAGTTCCATGAGAAGGAATTAAGGCATAGAAAATGGTAAACATAACTAAATCTTAATTAATATTGACCATATCAAACTATAATGACATGTGTGCTTTAAAAAGATGAGACAGCCCTAGCCAGCGTGGCTCAGTGGGTAGAGTGGCGGCCTGCAGACTGTAGGGTCGTGGGCTTGATTCTGGTCAAAGGCATATGCCTGGGTTGCGGGCTCCATCCCCAGTAGGGGGCATGCAGGAAGCAGCCAATCAATGATTCTCTCTCATCATTGATGTTTCTATCTCTCTCTCCCTCTGCCTTCCTCTCTGAAATCAATAAAAATATATTTTAAAAAATATATCTTTAAAAAATAAAAAGATTAGACAATTAAAATTGCAGTAGCAATAAGTTATGTTGGGAAAGAGGGTCAAGTGCTTTAAAGCCCTTGTATAATTCAGGGAGAGAGAAAGCAGTTCTAAACTTTAGACTGTGGTAGGTTTAGATTGCTTATTATCATTTATTGAGTAATCAGTGAAAGAATAGAAATGGAGTACATAACTTTCAAACCAGTAAAGGGTGGCAATAAAATTATGCAAAATAGTCAATACATTTAAAAGAGGGTACAAATAGGGAAAGAAAGCACAAGACAGGCAGGACAAAATAAAATTAGACAACATCACTGAACTCTGAAAACAAACTACAGCCACATGTGGAAAAGATGGATTCATCACACAAAACATGATTCTATTTACTCACATTTCAAAAACAGTCTACATAGAGAAACAGAGAAAGGCAGTAAAATATCAAAGGACAGCTTGGAAATTATCACCAAAGTCAAGGCTGAGACAGAAGATTTAGGGGTGCTTGGGGTATGCGTGTTCAAATTTTGTGTTGCATTTCCAAAAAAAAGAAAAGAAGAAGCTTAAAACAAAGGTATACCCTCAACAGTGTTTACTTCTTCCCTTCCACAGACCATCATCCACGGGCTGGTTCTTGTAGGCAGCTTCCTGATGTACTTTGTGGTATCCCTAGTGTACAACGCCACCTGTGTCACCTGCAACAGTCCCACCAACCCCTATGGCGTGATGGAAGTCCAGCTCTCAGACCCCACTTTCTACCTCGTCTGCTTCCTCACACCAGTCGCGGCTCTTCTCCCAAGGTTTGAGCACAGGGGCCCTTTCTTCCTAGAACTACCAATCTCCCCTCAATAAGCCATTTTCATAGCCCAGGGATCAGTAGTTTGACTCCTGGTTGGGATCCTTGAGGCTACAGTCTCAAAGATAGGGTCCTAGGACAGAAAGAACAATGATCTTGGAGAAAAATACCACAGACTCTGGTCCTACGTCAGCCACAAGAGTAGCCAAGTCACCAAATCGGGCATGGCCTCAGTTGTGTCATCTGTAAATGGGAGTGATAATCCCTGTCCTCCAGCCTTACAAATTTTGAATAAGCACAAGCCTCAGAGGGTATATTTCCTACCACAGCCCTTCTTCAGCCCAACCCCTTGGGAGATGGACCCTGGGAGAGACCACGAGGATTGTGCCCTCATTGGAAAAGAGCATCAAATGTGTGTTACTTTTGTCCACAGTGTTAGGGTTAAGTACGGTTGTGATCACCACTGCCCAAGGACTGAGCTCCTCTGTTCTGTGTCATTTGGCGGGGGGGGATGTAGAAATAGAAATTTATCAGCCCCATATTCTTGGTCTTACCCATGGCTAGAAAACACACTTGAAGCCAAAAGCTACCAGGCTGATTAGAATCCTTGGAAAGTATAAAAGTCTGTTGACACATGCTTTGAAAAGACAGCACTGAACAGTACAGCTTGTTAAACAGAGACAAGTTAGCAAATATTTACTTGTTAGTTGCCATAGCACATAAGTTAAATCTTCTTGCTTTTCTACATTATCATCATAAGGTTGAATTTCTGTTTAATTCTGTTTACTAAGAAAAGCAAAGAGGTTTCTTCTGAGAAAGGATTATTTTAACAGTTCCAAGGACTGTTGACTTGTAACCTTGAAAAAATTAATGTTTGTTATAGAAATCTACATGATAGAATGTTTGCTGCAGAAAACTATTTGTTCCCTTAAGGTTATAAGCTGTATTTATCATAATGGAGGTAGATTTCCCTCACCAACCTTGTAATAATTAGCCCACTAACCATGACCTCACTAATCTTAGTCTAATTAATTCAACCAGTACAAAAGAACTGTACGGAGTCTCTTAAAACCAAGAACATGTAAATTATTTTGCAGATAAAAACAAAAGAAGCTTGCACACACAAACCTTAAAACATAATGAGCACCTTAATTAGCACCTTAAATGGAGGACACCAATTTTTGGACACTCTCGGTGTTTCTCCTACTGCATGTCCTTGACATGGTGTAGGTCAAGCCTTGGTCTTAGGTTCTTTTGTCTTTAACTTTATAGTCTCTCTGTAGACATAGCAACCACTGGTGTGAAGATAAATATTTTGAACATATGAATCTCCAAATTCCCAACCCAGACCTCTCTTCTGAATTCCAGATACATTTTTCTAGCTACCTATTCACCACTTCCACTAGGCACGTAAGTTCAAAGAAATTGGGAGACATCTATAATTTAAGTCATGATCCTCCCTCTATCACCACCACCATCTAAGATACCTGGGTCTCTTCCAGAGTTTCTTCTATCAAACGCTATCCAATTAGGACCAAGGCAGACCCCTGCAAGTTATCCTTGATACCACCCACCACCTCATGCCCACATCTAGCTCATTACCAAGACCTGACAATTCTATATGCTATATATTTCTCCATCTGCTATTTCCATATCTACAGCCACCACCATGGATAGATTATGTCCTTTCTTCCCAAATTACTGCAAAATTATCTTAATAGATTTCACTCTAATCCACTATCACTGTGTCAAAGTGTAATCATGTTATATGCTTATAACCCTGCCAGAGCTTCCCAAGACTTTTACAATAAAGCACAAAAAAAACAAAACACAGCTCTCAGTCCTTGCCTACTCTGGCCCTGCCAACCCCTCTGTGTCATTTCCCCTCTTGTCCTCACGCTCCACATTTCAGCCATTGTGCATGGATTTGGTTCTCACCTCCTATGCATGTCTCTTCCTCAAGGAAAGTGTCTCATACCAGATTGGGTGTCCGACACGCTCACTGCTCCTTCTGTTTATAACTCTGTTCGGGTGCCTTAGGAAAGCAAGAACCTATCTGTCCTCTTCTCAGCTTAACCTCTTCAGGGAGTGGCCCACTGTAGAAACTTGATAAGTATCTGTTGAATAAATGGATGGAGAAGGAACGTAGCAGCGGTGGAAAGGTTTAAACTGAGAAAATTCCAGCTCTCAGGCAGGAAGCTGAGTCTTCCTTGAAATAAGCATGCCTACTGGTACTGCCTCTCTGAGTGAGATGAGAAAGAATGGGGCAAAGTTTACCTGTTGCCGTGGGAGTCTTCAGAAACCCCTTGTGCACTGTGAGGCTCCCTAAAGCTTTCAGACACAGTGGAAGGATGGGAGTCTCTGCTTATAAGGCTTTAGAAATAAACATTTTAAAAAGAATTATCTGGGGAAAAGATTGTGGATGTCTACTTTTTAGATAAAGAAATTGATACCCAGAGCCCAGTATCACAAGATGGTATATGCTTTCTCCATAGACCACACAATTGTATTCACCTTCTTATTCTTTCCCCGAGTGTGGAATAGAAAGACTCCAGGCACAGATAGAGACTTTCAATCCGAGTCCAGTATAGGCTACATGCAGCTTGGCCGGGGAAAGGAACCCTGGGTTAGCCATCAGGGAGACCTAGCAACTGCTCAGGTGACCTTGGAAACCCTATCTCATCTCTTGGAGCCTCAGTTTCTTCATCTGGAAAATGGTTCAAATACAGCAATGCTGGGAAATTAGCATGGCCCACAGATTCAGGAGAATTTATATTTAGAAACTACTTAAGTTCCACAAAGGGTTGGTATTGCAAAGCAAGTACATTTGCCTAAATCAGGATAGCCCATGTCCATGCCCTGAACATGGTAAATAAGAGAAAACTCTAGGGATCCAGAGTGCTCGGTTCTGACCACAGCAAGACCACTGTGTGGCTCTGGACAAGTCACTGCCTCAGTTTCCTCATGTGTAACATGGGGGAAGCAAAAGTACCAGCCACATGGGATTGTTGGGAAAGATGAGTTAATAACACTAAAGCATTTAGAAATGTTCTGGTTCATAATAAATGTTAGTTATTACATATTGTTATTGAACTCCCAAATCTCAGAGGTGCCCAGGCATAGATGTAATAACCACAGACAGGAGCACAGCTCAAAGGATCTTGCCATGGGTGGGGAGTTGGATTCTAAGGTCCCTTTCAATGCTGAAGTTCAGGACGTCAACAAAAATCAGGGGGAAAGAAGATTTATTGTTGTCTCTCCTTCCCCACCAGGTACTTTGTCCTATCTTTACAAGGGACATATGGGGAATCCCTGATTTTAAAAGCTCAGAAAATTGACAAACTCCCCACGGACAAAAGAGACCTGAAAATCCAGAGTTGGAGAAGCAGACAAATGCCTGCCCCTGTCCCTGGAGAGGCTCAGCACACCCACCGTCCGGTGCCACCTGTCCCTGAACAGGACTTCAGAGCCAGCACCCCAAAGAGCTCCAGCCCTCCCAAGCAGAAGTGCAAGGAGAACCGGGGGGTGCATGGAGAGAGAAGCAGCAGAGACCACAGGAGGGACAACCCAAGCTCAGCAGACGCCTCAGCTAAACTCTCATCCAGAGATCACCTTCTTCTGGGGCCCAACAGCAGGATGGCATCTGGGGCCTACCCCAGT
This sequence comes from Corynorhinus townsendii, assembly GCA_026230045.1. Classification (NCBI taxonomy): domain Eukaryota; kingdom Metazoa; phylum Chordata; class Mammalia; order Chiroptera; family Vespertilionidae; genus Corynorhinus; species Corynorhinus townsendii. The sequence goes on along the minus strand of JAPDVU010000006.1, from coordinate 158,678,454 downwards.
GGGCAGACTGATGAATACCAGCGCTCAAGCAGGGGCAGCCATCACCGATCCCAGAGTTCACTGACCATCTGAGGGACCTGCAGAAATCTGTACAAACTTAGGGGAGACCGCCCAATCGCTGGCCTAATTAACCCAAGACTCTTCCTCCCCGTGGAGGAAAGAATGAGCCAGTCTTACTCCTTTCTCCCCGCCAGGCTTGACTTTCTTAGAGGAAGTACTGGCCCCAAGGGGTTGACCAAAAAAGGCTGGAAACCACGTAACCTCCAGTTTCCTCCTGCTGCCAGGGGGCACATCTTACAAACACAGTTTCATAAAGAGGCTATGTTACTATGGCATCGAGTCCTCAGAGATATTCTTCTGATCCTCTAGATAAGTACAGCCTACAACCCAATACATAAGTTTCCAACTTTCTAAGATTCCAAGAAATGTATAAACCCAGGCAATCTTTCAGGCTGTAGAAGTTTCTGGTCTTGACACACCATCACTTCACCGCACAGGTGCCAGAGTTTAAATTTCAGAAGAGACCCATACATGCAGGTGCTTCATCTTGATTGTATCGCAGAGATGGCCATGTGGGAGTTAACATCCCTTTCACTCACAAAGAGCAGGGACGCTGTTTGTCTCTAAGTCAAATAAAACTACATCTAAATATTAAAACTAGACTTGAACTTCAGAGGGTTGTGGGACCACAGCTAGTGTAAGAGGCAGAAAGAACAGAAGCACTCTAAGAGAAATGAGTATACCAGAAGCCCCATGCGTTAGCTGACAGACCACATGTCCCTCAGCCTGGGAAATCTACCAAGAGAGCAGCACTTTTTTTAAGCTATTTATTTTATTTGTTTTTATATTAAAGGACCCACTCTCATTCAGCTCTCCGAACAGGAAAACTCTAAGACGAATAGATCTTAGCGAATCTGCCCACAGAATAGAACCATATGATGCAAGCAACTCTGAACCCAAACAATGACATCTTCAAGGGTAGGGCCAATGTTAAATCCTGTTCATTAAGCCTATCCCAGAGAGGAGTGTCCCCTGGAGGACACTGGCACATGCTTCCATTCAATTAGGGTGAGTCATAGGAAGTCTCACTTCACAGGGAAAAGGATTACATAGGCTTCTTACCCCTAGAGATAGTAAATACCAAAAATATAAGAGCTCAAAAACAGTGTTGAAATAAAAGAATGGATGATAGAATTCTAATAGGCTGTCAGGAGAAGCTACGTCTACTATGGGCAAGGAGAGCCTGTCCCTAGTCTTTTAAGATAAGTCAGGGAGGGCTACTAAACCTTTTATCCTTAAGGCAGTGCCTATATATTAAGCAAAATCCTTATAGGTTAGGAATAAATGCAACAAGTCTTTGAGCCTAGGAGTCATAGCCACCTCACTTGAGTAACTTTTCAGCAACAATACCCCCAAAAGATCTCAACAACCAAGTTGGCAAATGGCAGACTGAGCTGGTCCTCTGACCACCCTGCTGACAAACCTGAACTGGAGAAGCCATTTGGAGCACCATTCTGGAGCCAAAATACTGGGCCTCTTTCACTGACTCTGCCACATAATGACACGGGCACTGGCCAGCTGGTAGGTATTCAGGGGAATTCTACAAGAGGATTGCTAAAGGAGAAACACAGCAGGCAAAGCACTAATGACTTTGTCCCAAATAAGAGGATTGAGCCAAAACTCAGATTTCAGGGTCTCTTTCTCCATATGATTCCTGCCCAGTCCTGAAAGCCAGATGAGAAAGGATGCTTCAGAAAAGAACAAAGACATGGGAAGACCACTAGCCTCAGGAGATCTGAGGCATAGATCTTTGTTCTCTAGAGCCAGGAACCTTGAAGCAGGATGCCACACCTACAAATTAGGGTAGAACTGCCCTACCTCCCAGGCTTGGCATAGGAACAAGTCAAAGTTACATAGGAGGTGAGGGAGAGAAGGGATGTGAAAAGCTGTAAGACCCTTAATAATAACACAGGGATATTTATTTCAGAGCTTAGAGGAAAAGAGGTGATGGAAAAGTTGAGAAAATGTCTGATCCTGACACTTAAATGCCAAACCATACCCATCATTGTGATGCTGCTCTCTTTCTTGTATGACCAACCATCCCAGTTAGCTTGGGATTTTCCCAGTTTTAGCACTGAAAGCCCCACATCCTGGGAAACTCCTCAGTCCTGGGCCAACTGGTCACCTACTCCTGCCCTTCTCTGTAAACCAAACCAACTGTGACTATCCAACATGCCACCTTAGGGGGGAAAGTTATTTCCCTATAACATAATCCTAATGATTGTACTTTATACATTTTTATACTTTTATGACCTTTTACTGATCAACTGGAAATGTGCTGTCCTTTTTATTAGAAGAAAAAAATAAACATGATTTTCCAGAATTGCTTGCAGTTCTGAGCCCTCTGTCATCCATCCATCCTTCTTTGCATTCACTCATCTGTTCATTCATTTATCCACCCATCCATTCACTTATCTACCCAATAAACTTCTATTAAGCCCCTGCTACATTCCTGTGATGTGCTAGGAACTGCAAGGAACTCATCCCTGACTTAAAGAAGCTCATAGCCTTGTTGGGCATAGAGTATCAGAACAGATTTGATCCAATGTACGAGTGTGACACTAACCAAACCGGGTATAAGAATTAGAAGCAGCACACACAGTCCCCTCTCTCTGAAACTGTACCCTACCTACTCCCCTCTCCTGGAAGCCTGCGCCAACCTCAAACCCAGGTTGATTAGGCACCCTTTCTCATTCACTCATTCATCAGATATCAAACAGTGCCTGCAGTCCACAGCATTGTAGCAGGCAACAAGCATAAAAGAGGAGACAAAGGGAGGTTCAGCTCCTACTCTCCAGGGATCGACAGTCTAGAAGGGGCAACAGGGAGGAGGGAAGGGGATAGTTTCATAGCAATCACAGAAGGCTGCTCCAAGAAGGAGAGGTTTCAGCTGACACCTTAACCATGAGAGAATTAAGTATGAAAGCCCTGAAAAAGGTACACAGTTTGGTGGATTCAAAAAGTTAAAAAAGAGAAAAGAGGTCAGTGTGACTAGAAACCAGTGAGCAGTAGGAAGTGCCCATAATAATGTTAGTAATCACAACTGCATTAGCTAACTACGGGCTAGGTGCTGGTCTAAGCACACATCACCACATGAACCTCACAGCCCCCCAGCAAGTAAGGACCATTATTTTCCCCTATTTCATTTAGCGTTGGTGACATAATGAACCACCCCTAAGATTTAGTAGATTCACACAATTATTCATGTGCTCACAATGCTGTACCTGGGCAATTTGGGCTGGGACCTCCCTCCACATGGTCTCCATCCTCAAAGACATCAGCCAGCCTTGTCACATGGCAGCAATTTTCTGGGAGCAAGAACAGAAGCTGCAAAGTCTCTTGACACTGAGGCTCAGAACTCACACATCATCTTTTCCACCGCATTCTCTCAAAACAAGCCACAAGGCCAGCCCGTTACAAAGGGGTGGGAAAATATGCCCCACCTTTAATGGCAGGAGTTACAAAGAAATTTGAGACCATTTGTAATCTACCACACCCCATTTACAAAATGAGAAACTGAGGCAGAGAGTGGTTACATGAATTTGGCACAGTCACACCATTAACAAATGGGGAGGCAGCATTCTAGTCCCAGAAGTCTGAAACCAGAGCCTATGCTCTCAGCTACTGAGCTACACAAATGTGAGACAGAGACCAGACACCAGAGGGGCTTGTCTTCTCGACATTCCTTTGAGAGACAAGGTAAGCATAGTGCTTAACTAGCCTGAACTCCATCCCAACTCTGTCATAGACTGGCACGATGACCTAGCCCACGCTGTTCAGCTGAGTTGCTCACTCAGACCAACGCTTCAGAAAGTAAGGAAGAAAGCAGCCTCAGGAGAACCAGAACGCCAATATCTCCCGCGAGCTGATCACCCAGCCAAAACTTTCCATTCTGCACACAGAGCCCCAGAAGAAATCAATCCCCTGGGAGTGAATTCCCCCAGGTAACCAGAGAACCAAAGGGGAATGCAGGTGTGGGATCCAGAAAGTGGGGACCATGAGCTGGGGCAATGCCCAAGAAGGTAGGTCTTTAGAGGGTACAAGAACTGCCCAGTCAAACTTCAGGACTCCTGCAAGGAGGATTCGGGCATTTTCAGACAAGAGCCGAGACTGGCAGCCTTTTGTTCAAAGGCATTCTGGTGCCACCTAGCAGCCGTGGTGGAGCAGCTACACCTAAGGGCTCTTCCTGCAGCCAGAGCAGGGAAGCAGGGCAGGGGGAACCAAGCCAGGAGTCAGCAGGCCAGATTTCAAGTCTGGCTCAGCCCGGGGTTTCTGCTGTGACGCTGGACACATCCCTTCACCAGGTTTCAGCTTCAAACTGAGGTTCATTCAGTATGCCCAAATACACAAGGTGGGAGCTGGGCTGTTCTAACATCCTGTGGTTCTGAAAGCTATTTTGGGGAGGCTGGTTACAGTATAGGAATGACCCCTGGTTAATCAATTTATTATTAGATTCTCACACGTGCGTGCATAAACACACACACACACACACACACACACACACACACGCATACACGCACGGTGGAAGATCCCATGAGGGAGGGACCTGCCATCTGTTCTCTGCTGTGTTCCCAGTGCTGGGCTCACGGCAGAGCTCAACAATGTTGTGTTCTTGCTGTTAAAGAAAAATCAGCCCTAACCGGTTAGGCTCAGTGGATAGAGCATTGGCCTGCGGACTGAAGGATCCCAGGTTCAATTCTGGTCAAGGGCATGTACCTTGGTTGCGAGCACATCCCCAGTAGGGGGGGTGCAAGAGGCAGCTTATCGATGTTTCTCTCTGATCGATGTTTCTAACTCTCTATCCCTCTCCCTTCCTCTCTGTAAAAAGTCAATAAAATATATTTTTAAAAAAGAAAAATCATAGGGCCCAGCCCATGTGGCTCAGTGGTTGAACATTGACCCATGAACCAGGAGGTCATAGTTTGATTCCAGTCAAGGCACATGCCCGAGTTGCGGGCTCAATCACCATTGGGGGCATGCAGCCAATTGATGATTCTTCCTCATTATTGAGGTTTCTATCTCTCTCTTACTCTCCGTTACTCCCTGAAATCAATAAAAATATTTTTTTAAAGAAAAATCATAAATAGGGGCTGGTCTCAGTGGGAGCGTAAGAAGGCAGGAGGGCAGCACCCGCATCTGGGGAGAAAATGGACCCCCTGAGCCATTTTGAGGCCCCAGATTGCCTTTTGCAGATCAGTAGATATTAAGGAGTTTAAGTACCTACAGAGAGGCAGGGCAGGGTGCCCCCATCTCAGATGTCAAAGGGAGCTGGTGCTAGGACACCTCCTTCCCTGACACAGGCTTGGATTCATTCCAGGTGCTAAACTGTGTAAGGAGTTGGGGAAGAAGAGCTTTAATCTCCTATAATCTCCATCAACATCTCCAACCACCCCCCAAAAAGAATAGCTGATCACCACCTAAATGAAGCACTGAGACAAGTCTCTAGTTCCCCTCTCTGCACAGCACTGCCCCCAGCACTTCCTGTGCCCACAATTAGATGCCACTATCTGTCCCCTGACTGCCAGTCTACTAGAGGGGCCAGCTCCACGCAGGTCACACCCAGGGATAGGTAAGCCTAGGCACCTCAGGAACCAAGACCACCTGGACACAGCAGTATTCTCAGAGTCTATCCTCAGACCCCAGTTCAACAAAGGGAGGGCTAGCTGACTGAATTTTGAGAAAAAAAAATTGTTGGGGTTTTAGGGGTTTTGTTTGTTTTTTTCAGTATTATGAGCCCTTCCTATACCAACTAACCTATGTTCCCACAAGATGAGGTGAAAGATATTCCTGAAGATGACCAAACTCAGAGAAGAGATAAGCAGAGGAGCTCAGGGTCACCCAGTAATTTAGAGTTAGAGCTGAGTCTAGAATGACACCCCTCAATGAGGGCTCTTCAGCCACCTCATCAGCCAGGGATGAACTAGTAATCCTTTCCAGGGCTTCATGGACATTTACAAATGAGAAGATTAACACAAAAGGGTAACATTTTAAAATAGGCCACATGGCAAGTGAGTCAGAGATCTGTTTGACTATGGAGTGCTTCCAGAATTCCTCAGATCTCCCTATTTGCAAAGGGCAGCCTGCAGGTGAGGCTGGGGCTATACCAGTAAGAAGTCACCTCTCATAGTCTTCACCTGCAGAGGTGAAAATGAATTCTGAAGCCCCAACAACTGCTGCTTCTGAGCCTCCAATCCTGCCTTTAAAAATAACACACCTCTCTCTCTCTCTCTTCTCTCTCTCTCTCACACACACACACACACACACACACACATATGGCATACACATTTGTCCCTTTTACTGGATACGAAAGACAAAAATGTGAACAGAAGCATACATTTGCTTTCCCCATTTATAACAGACTGGTATGTTGGACAGTGAATTCTTTTTCAAGAAGAGAGCACAAGAACCCTGGGCAGTGGGCCACTTCCAGCAGCTTTTCCACACAAGTGGCCTGTATCAGCTCACACTGAGGACTTTCCTAAAATTTCTCAATGGTCCATAAACCCCAAACCAGGAGCAGCTGCCTCAGTGTGCCCTGTACCTCTTGCTAAGTGGCCCCAAGCCTGGCATAAGCAGAGACCAGTCTCAGTTTGCTGCAACTTCCATCAGGTGGCACCAAGCCTGGCATGAACTGCAGCCAGTGTTGTCTTGGAACATAGCTTCAACTAAGCAGTCACAAATCAGGCACACGTGGCAGCTGCTCTCAGCTAACAATGTGGTGCCCACCAAAGGGTCCCAAGACCAGCACTAGTGGAAGCCAGCCTCAATTCTCAGCAAAGCCTCTCCCAAGTGCCACCAAGCCCAGCACAAGAGACAATTATCTTAGCCTGCACAGGACCCACTCCCAAGACACTCTAGAACAAACACACCCAATGGCCAGCTTCCGGTCACACCAGGCACCACCCAATCAACTCCACAAATGTCAAACCAAAGTGCAGACTCTGTTGATACCAGAGCCCTGCTAAAGTGACTCTAGCTCCATGGGGTCAACCCCCAAATAATAGCTTGTCCAATGTAGTCACATCCAGCCTTCACAGCTAGTCAACCTGATGGTCAATCCCAGCCACTGACATGTCAACAGCAATCAAAGCTCAACTGCAATAGGAGAGCACACACAACCCACACATGGGACAACCCAGAACACCTGGTTCAGATGAATAGGCAGATTGTGCCACGGGGCCTCACAGGGCAGCTACTACATAAGGTCACTCTACCAAGACTGGGGAACATAGTAGATCTACCTAATACATAGAAACAAACACAGGAAGGCAACCAAAATGAGGGGACAAAAAAAAAAAATGAAAGAACAGGACAAAGCTCTAGAAAAAGAACTAAACAAAATGGAGGCAAGCAATCTATCAGATACAGAATTTAAAACTCTGGTTATAAGAATGCTCAATGAACTTAGGGGGAAAATAGATGAACTCAGTGAGAACTTCAACACAGAGATAGAAAACATAAAAAAGGAACTAATTAGAAATTAAGAATATATTAACTAAAATGAAGAACACAGAAGGAGTAGATCAGTTGAGGCAGAGATTGGTTCAACAAAGTAGCAGAAAACACCCAAGTGGGACAGTAAAAAAGAAAAAATAATTTTAAAATATGAGATAGATTAAAAGGCCTTTGGGATAACATCAAGCATCCCAACATTCACATCATAGGGGTACCAGAAGGAGGAGAGAGCGAGCAAGGGATTGAAATTGTATTTGAAGAAATAATGACTGAAAACTTCCCTAACCTGGCAAAGCTAATCCTATATAATAAAGAGTTGATATGCAGATTGACCAACACTCCAACACACAAGATGGCCGTCCCCATGTGGTCAAAGATGGCCACCCCATGTGGACACAAGATGGCTGCCACAAGATGGCCAGCAGAGGGGGGCAGTTGGAAGGGACCAGGCCTGCAAGGGAGGGCAGTTGGGGATGATCAGGCCTGCAGGGGAGGGCAGTTAGGGGTGACCAGGCCAGCAGAGGAGGGCAATTGGGGGCAACCAGGCCTGCAGGAGAGGACAGTTGGAGGGAACCAGGCCTGCAGGGGAGGGCAATTGTGGGGCGGGGGCGCCAAGCCTGCAGGGGAGGGTAGTTGAGGGCAACCACGCCTGCAGGGGAGGGCAGTTAGGGATGACCAGGCTGGCAATGGAGGGCAGTTAGGGGTGACCAGGCCAGCAGGGGAGGGCAGCTGGGGGCAATCGGGCTGGCAGGGGAGCAGTTAGGCATTGATCAGGCTGGGAGGAGAGTGGTTAGGGGTGATCAGGCTGGCAGGTGAAGCAGTTAGGGGCAATCAGACAGGCAGGCAGGTGAGCAGTTGGGATCCAGCAGTCCGGGATTGTGAGAGGAATCCCAGATTGGATAGGGTACAGGCTGGGCTGAGGGACACACACCCCCTGCATGAATTTTGTGCACCAGGCCTCTAGTAGAAATATAAGTCCAGAAGATGCAGAGTCCCAAGCAAGAGGAACCCAAAGAGGTCCAAACCATAACACATTATAATTACAATGCTAACAGTTAAAATATATGCACCCCTATATTCATTACATCATTTACAATAGCCAAGATATGGAAGCAACCTAAGTGTCCACTGAGAAACAAAATAGATAAAGATGTGGTACATATATACAATGGAATATTACTCAGCCATAAAACAATCTAAAAAATCTTGCCATTTATGACAACAAGAAAGGACCTAGAGGGTATTATGCTAAGTGACATAAGTCAGACAGAGAAAGATAACATAATGTATGTTTTCGCTTATATGTGGAATCTAAAAAAACAAAATAAATGAAAAAACAAAACAGAAACAAACACAGATACCGAAAATAAATTGATGGTTGCCAGATGAGAGGGGGTGGGAGGATGGGTGAAAAAGGGGAAGAGTTTAAGAAGTACAAATTGCCAGACATAAAAATAGTCCTGGGGATGTGAAATACAGCATAGGGAATATAGACAATAATATTGTAATAACTATATATGGTGCCAGATGGGTATGAGACTTAGTGGGATGATCACTTTGTAAGTTATATAAGTGTCTGATCACTATGTTGTATACCTGAAACTAACAAAATATATCAGCCGTAATTGAAAAATAAAATTTAAAAAAAAAGGACCCAGACAGCCTAATGTTTGCTAGGCTTCAAGACAAGCCATCCTCTTTTTAAGAAGCAAAGAAAGCAGAGAGAAGATACAAGACCCAGAAAGGGGACATGACATTGCAGGAGGTTGAGAGTCACTTCTGCTACTCTCAATTGTCCCATGAGCCTGCTAGTTACTCATCTATTTTTCTTTTTTTAATCACTCCTAGAATGTTAGTACCTGAAGTCACAGGTCATGAATGATTCCCCTGTAGGTCACCCTGGGGCTAGAATCAAGCCTTGGCCAATGGTAGTAGAGGGCTGGCTCAAGAGTGTTTTCTCATCTAGTCCTGGCCACAAACCCAGGAGAAAAAAGTAGGGACATTTCCTCTGCCTTCCTACACCAGAAAGTCTCTGTCTAGGTCATCCATCTTCTCTTCCCCATAGGCAGACACCAGATGGTGATCCAGTGATCCAAGTTGCAGGAACATCCATTAGTTCTTGACGACCTATCTTCAAAGGGTTCCATGCATGTCAGACTCCTGTCTCTATCTCAGATCTCTTCCTTCCATGGGTCAGCCACCACAACTAGGCTGAGACTCACATCAGGGGGAAGCCAACATCTCTTTTGCTCACTTTTCTCTCTACTTCAAGCTGTTGGACTCAGTTATAAATAAAAAAATTTTCCCCATTCTGCTAATGTTTTTTTATGGCCCTAGTCTGGACAGAGGGGAGCAAAAGAATGGGGAAGTGAAGGCCCGGAGAGGGGAGAAGTGACTGTCCACATGGGGTAGACATGCCTGAGGTCTCTAAGATGCCACAAAAATACCATCAATATTCCAACACTCTTTTTATCCCCATTTTACAGGTATACAAACTGAGACTCAGAAAAAGTAACTTACCCAAAAATGCACTCTTCATAAGAGGTAGACCAGTATTCCAAACCCAGATCAGATTCCCAGCTCACTGTAATTAGCAAGCAGGGCAGCCTGGTCTTTGGGGAGCTGCAGGCCCTGTGATTTTCCAGAACAGTCCTATCTCATGACCGCCCTCAAAGTTTCAAACTGTACCTCCAGCAACTTAAACTTTCCAGCTTCCTCCCTCCCAGTGTCCCCACAGGCACACCCGCCACGGAGCCTGGGAGAAAGATTAGCACCCTAGAAGACATGTTGCCATTGGCCGAGCTCTAATTGCAGCTCCCACAGCCTGCACTATGCCTAGTAGACAAACCATAGCGGAGACACATTAATTTCTGCCCCAGCTGGCTCCCACCATGAGCAGGCTCACATCGGCATGCTCAGAAGCCCCTGCCTGCACCCCTGACATGGGAGGAATGCCCCCAGCCCTGCCTCTCTTCTTATTTTTAATTAGAAGTTCCATTAAAACCACTACAGCAATGAGGCACACACCAGGCAGCATACTTCAGGACAATTAGCACACTCCTCAGGTTGCTAAAATGGCCTAGGCCCTGGTCTGAGCCGACATAATTACACCAAAACATACAGTCTACCAGGAGGCGCCCATTGTTAAGGGAAAGAAACAATTAGTCACACAATCTATCGAGCAGTTAAATCTGTAGGAAGTTATTCTGTGCACATAAGAGTTTGCCAGGGGTTGGGATACATGGAGATGATCTCTTGCTTATGGCTCAGTAGGACCTCTGTGGTTGCCCACCCCACCCCCATGCTATGAGTGCTCTGCGTGTTTGTGTGTAGATGCCGACGGCATGCAAAGAATGGTTGTAATTATCCAGTGTCTGGATCACGGTAGACCCGAGCATTCCATTCCTGGACTACTGGAAATAATCAATGGGGTACCTACCACCCTGCTACTCTCTGAATCCCCAAGCCACTCATTAAAACCTGCCCCTAAGGCCGCTCCTGGCCAGTCATTGCGGTAATTCTGAGGAGTAAACAGAGCTGCAGAAAATGCCTGAGGCTCCTGGACCATCGGAAGCCACTCTTGGATTCCACAGGCTTCCGTCCTCCCTCTCCAGCTCTCGAGGTGGAACCAGCACACCATCCGCTAGCCAGCAGGGCCACTACAATTAACATTCAGCTGGCATTTCCACTGCGCACTCCAGGCCTGTGCTCTCAGCCTTTTCAAATCCTATTCAGTCCAAAGTAATCTTTGCCCTCACATTTTGGTGCAAGCAGCAGCAATTATTAAGACTGCAGATTATGGTTTATTAGCATTTATTGAACAGCAAAGGAGCCTGGCACAATAGCGACTTTCACCAGGTCGCCGACTCCCAAACTGAAATTAACAAGGCAGCAGGACACAAATACAAACGGCGGAAAGGAAGCCATTTCTGGAAGAATTGTGATTTATGGTTTTTCATGCAAGGCTATGGATGAAATGGGGAGCTGTGAAGTTTTGGGTAAGGGGGTGGTCAGGCAGACAGCAGCCAGTCCCTGATGGGTCACTCACTCAAGAGTCTCCACAGTCACCCTTCAGGCATCATTGTTTGTGGATGTAGAGAAAGTGGTCAAGTGTAAGGGGGGCTGTGATTCAAATCCTGGATTAATCCATTGAATGACCTCGTGCAAAGCACTTTCCCTCTCGAGGGAAATCACCTCTGGCCAATGGCTTTGAATAGTACCCTGCCCACAAGAGAGTATACCAGCTGACTTCCAAACCTATGGTATTTCATTTGCTTTTCCCTTCATCTTCTTATTACCTACTATTAGCTTTCCAGAAAAATCACAAATACAGACTCCAGATAGGTGCCAGTCAGTGCGTTTCGTTTTAACATGAGGTCTCAGACCAACAAGCAGTGGCTTGTTCAAGCCTCAGGCTGAGAAGCAACGAGACTGTAACAGGCACAACAGGAAAATGCAAGGTGGCAGGTTAGCACTGTCTGTCACGGACACAGTGAGGATTCTGGTGGCCAACCTAACACTGCTCTAGACAGTACTCTATCCTGTTTCTTTTTTTTTTTTTTTTTTTTTTAGAGACTATTTCTAAAAAGAGAGAACTAGTTTCTGATGAGAGGAATGATTTTTTTAAATTGCCTCCATGCTGCCCGTAACTCTGGGTTCTGCTTGAGACCTTGTGGATGCCATGATTCAGATGTAAATATCCCCTGAAATCCATCAGTGTCTGGGTAGCTGATTAAGCACCATGGACTATAACAGTGTTCCCTCTTCTGATCTTCAGGCATTTTCATTTCTGTGAGCTGATGTATTACCACGGTGAGGGGACACTCTCACGCATTCTGCTCAGGATAACAGATGAGGTGTGAAATTGATTCCGAGCACCTAGAAGGGTTATGATTTATCATCATACATTAGGCCCCATGGAGCTTCACTGGATGAATCCCAACAACACTCAGATCCAGCCACACCCCTGGAAAGAGGACCCTTGGTGACTCAGGATACGTTAAGTACAGCTACTTCAAATTGGCACCCAATAACAGCTCCCTTTCATTGTCAGTCCACAAACAGTTACTGAGTATCTACCACGTGCCAGGTGCTGATTGAGGAGCTGCAGATACCGCATTGGACAAGAGAGGCTCACCCATCCCTAGACCTGCCTCCTGTCCCCAGTTATAACTTACACTCACCATTGGGTAAACATGCCAACAGCCTGGTGCCTGGGGATCAATATTTGACATGGCCTGAACAAGACAGCATCCTACAATTTTCTGAATGACAGATACTTGGAGCAGCCAACCCAACAATAGTTAATGCTACACCTTCATCATTATTACTCTCCGTACAAAGGATGGGCCCATGAAAATTTTATTTTTTAAAAATACATGTTTTTATTGATTTCAGAGAGAGGAAGTGAAAGGGAGAGAGAGATAGAAACATGGATGAGAGAGAAACATTGATTGACTACAACCCCCACTGGGGATCGAGCCCTCAACCCAGGCATGTGCTCCGACCAGGAATCAACTGGCAACCTCCCAGTGCATGAGATGACACTCAACCAACTGAGCTACACCATCTGCGCAGCCCAGGGAAATTTCTAATGCGGGTGGGTGTACAGCACATGAGCCCCGCAGGAAGTCGCTCAGTCCAGGGACTTCAGGCAGAAGCTTTCCCTAACTGGAATTGTGTGAAGATCTAGAAATTGTTCTCTCTTCTGACATTCAATACCTAAAACCATGTTCTTACACAGGATTGAACAAAGGAAAAAGAAGCAGGACATCAGAAATGCATTAGGAAGCTTTCTGAAAATACATACTCCTGCAGCTTTGTTCTGACACCCCAGAATCTGCCTCTGAAGCTCTGGGCTGGGCATCAGACAGATCTACGTTGAAAAGGTACCTGTGGGTGATTCTGGTCAATTTAGAAAACACTGCTTCATTCAGATACAGGCCTGGCCTCTGTCAAAATACAAGGTTCAATTTATAGTAAAGGGCATAGAAACCCACTCTACTAGAGTTTTAGTCCTCATTTCATCTTTAATCCGCTGTGTGACCTCAGGTTAGGCACTTGGGCCCTCTGAGCCCCATTTCATTAGATGTGCATGAGAAGAAAAGGAGGAAATGACTTCTAGAGCATCTTAAAGAGCTGCGATTATGCAGTTATGTTTTTTCACATTTGCAGGCCAATTTCAAACACTAATTGATTAAGTCCGGTATAAATAATCGCTGTTAAATAGTTCTTACAGGAAAGTAATGCATATTTAAAACACATTTGTGCCAGATAAGTCCATTGTATATTTAAATGTCATCATAATTAAGCCTCTGAGGTGTTCAGTGTGGAGTGTTTATAAACCTCCCAGGAGCGGTCACCCTTGGACTCTTTGTCACCCTGCCTTCTGCCTTCCCGTCCCTTGCCCCATCTTTGGATGTCCCCACAGCCATGGTACTTACTGTCTGACTCTTAAGTGGGAGCTTCTAGATTTCTCTAAAAACATTTTCTGTAAATTCCATCTCTTCATTGAGGAATTCAGAGTTGTGTCTTCTTACACGCCTGTAACAGACTGACTTTTTGCCTGATCAACTTCATTTGGTTAATATTCTTGCACTTTTTCGTTCTGATCACCTGCCTCTCTGAACTCATGAACACCTGCAGGCAAATACTCTGTGCTGATGGCTAAGCAACAAATCAAGTGGCAAATATCGAGATTTTTATACCTATTGCTCCTCTAGACAGATCATTTACTTGATGAATGGGACTGAAATCTGGCTTTCTTGCCCATTCAAGCTAATTATCTTGTCCACACCCCTATCTCCAGCCACATTATAGCTCAAAACCAGAAAGAGTGATTCCCTGGGAATTCTTCATCTATTCCCACTTGACTCAGCCAGTGTTCACCTGTGGATCGGGCTTATATTTCCCTACTGTGATAGAATCAAAGCATAAGAGAATGGGTCTCAAAACTTCCATGGACCCCACCCAGTTTGGCTCAATGGATAGAGCATCAGCTTGTGGACTGAAAGGTCCCGGGCACGTGCCCGGGTTGCGGACTCGATCCCCAGTAGGGGGGCGTGCAGGAGGCAGCTAATCAATGATTCTCTCTCCTCATTGATGTTTCAATCTCTCTCTCTCCCTCTCCCTTTCTCTCTCTGAAATCAGTAAAAATATATTTAAAATTAAAAAAAAAAAAAACTTCCATGGGATAAGAATTACATGGGGTTGTGGCAACCCCACACTATCCCTTCTATTCCCTCCTCCATGCTGCAAGGCCTGGAAGCCTGCACATTGCATTTCCCAGATTCTCTTGCCAGAGTCCTTGGCAGGCAGAAAGGAGAAGTCATCCTGGTCCCCGCATGAGCACAGGTGGTGCGTGTATAGTGTTCCAGCAGCAGCAGCCTGGCAAACCTCCCTCAGAGGTCCCAGCATTACTTGTGTGGGCTCCAGTCCAGCAGCTTCCACAAGTGACCTCCCCAATCCTGTTTAGTCCTCCAAACACCCACTTCCTCCTTTTACTCCACCATTATCTCTATGATCGTGTTGGCAAAATGGCCTTAACTAATCTACCTACTCCCCTTTGTGATGTCAATATAAAGCTCCTCCCATCAAAAGGTGGAGTCTATTTTCCCATCTTGAGTCTGGGCTGGCCTGATGACTTGCTTTAGACAATAAATGGCAGCAAAGCAATGTTGTACCAGTTCCAATTCTAGACCTAAAGACCTTGCATGCTTCCTTTTGGAATCCCACTGAGCTTCTATGTCAATGAACCAGGGCCAGCCCACTGGAACGTCAAAGACCTCATGGAGGAAAGCCAATGCCCCAGCCAATCATGAGAGACCTCATGAAGGAATGCCAACTGACCCAACCAATCATCAGCCAGACCCCAGAATCAGAGCCAAATCCACCACAGATACTTGAAGGAGCCCAGCCAATACCAGAAAAACAATCCAGTTGGCTAATAGATTGGTGAGCAATAATAAAGAGTTGTTCTTGGAGAAACCAAGATGGCGGCATAGGTAAACACCTAAACTGCTGCCTCGCACAACAATTTCAAAACTACAACTAAAAGATAAAATGGACATCATCCAGAACCACAGGAAGGCTGGCTGAGTGGAAATTCTACAACTAGAAGGAAAGAGAAAAGCACACTGAGACTCATAGGAGCTGCAGAAGGCAGAGGTACGGAGGCATGCATGCATGGAGAGGGCTGGCAACTGAGTATGCGGCTGGCTTCCTCAATCCGGAGGGAGACAAAAGCTCCTGACTGCTCTGAACTCCAGTTCCGTGCAAGACTCTGGGGACCCAGACTCATTTGGGGAGAAACTGGACTGTCTGGCAGCGGGCAAAACTGGAGGGCAGCTTTCTCAGAGGTGCTTGCAGTGATTACCGCAGGACACTGAGACCCAGGGGCCTCTTAGGGCAGGGATGACAGGAAGCCATTGCTGTCTGCTCCGCCTTAAGACTCCGCCCCATCCAAGCTGAGCACAGAGGCTTTTGCAAGTCTTGTCTCATAAGGGTGTCTCCAACACAGAAGTTCTCCCAGCATAGACACAGCTGATCCTCACAGCCAATTGGCCTGGAGGTCAATTCCTCTCAGTGATACCAACAACAATCAAGGCTTAACTACAACAAGACTGTGCACACAGCCCCCAAAGGGGTGCACCAAGAGTGTCCACCTCAGGTAACTGGGATGCTGAGCCACTGGGCCCTATAGGATATCTAACACACAAAGCCACTCTAGCAACTCAAGGAAGCATCCAAAATGCAGAGACAAAGAAACAGGTCACAAATGAAAGAAATGGAGGAAAGCAAATGACTGGACATAGAGTTCAAAACTACGGTTATAAGGTTTTTCAAGAATTTTCTAGAAAAGGCCAATAAATTTAGCAAGACCCTCAAGGATATGAAAAAGGACCAACTAGATATTCAGCATACACTGACTGAAATAAAAAATAATATACAGAAATCCAACAGCAGACTAGAGGATCGCAAGAATCAAGTCAAAGATTTGAAATACAAAGAAGCAAAAAACACTCAACTGGAAAAGAAAAAAGAATCCAAAAATTTGAAGATAGTGTAAGGAGCCTCTGGGACAACTTCAAGCATACCAACATCAGAATTATGGGGGTGCCAGAAGAAGAGAGAAAGAAATTCAAAACCTATTTGAAGAAATAATGACCGAAAACTTCCCCCACCTGGTGAAAGAAATAGACTTACAAGTCCAGGAAGTGCACAGAACCCCAAACAAAAGGAATCCAAAGAGGACCACACCAGGACACATCATAATTAAAATGCCAAAAGCAAAAGACAAAGAGAGAATATTAAAAGCAGCAAAAGAAAAAACAGTTACCTACAAGGGAGCATCCATACGATTGTCAGCTGATTTCTCAGCAGAAACTATGCAGGCCAGATGGGAGTGGCAAGAAATATTCAAAGTGATGAATAGCAAGAACCTACAACCAAGATTACTCTACCCAGCAAAGCTATCATTCAGAATTGAAGGGCAGATAAAGAGCTTCACAGATAAGAAAAAGCTAGAGGATACCGCCAAACCAGTATTATATGAAATGCTGAAAGACATTCTTTAAGAAGAGGAAGAAGAAGAAAAAGGTAAAGATAAAAATTATGAACAACAAATACATATCTATCAACAAGTGAATCTAAAAATCAACTGAATGAAAAGTCTGAGGAATAAACTGGTGAATATAATAGAATCAGGGGCATAGAAAGGGAGTGGACTGACAATTCTTGGGGATAAAGGGGTGTGGGGGGTGCGGGAAGAGACTGGACAAAAATCGTACACCTATGGATGAGGAGAGTGGGGGGGCTAAGGGCAGAGGGTGGGGTGGGAACTGAGTGGAGAGGAGCTATGGGAGAAAAAAAGAGGAAAATTGTAATAATCTGAACAATAAAGATTTTTTAAAAAGAGTTGTTCTTTTTTTTAATTTAATAAATCTTTATTGTTCAGATTATTACAATTGTTTCTCCCAGTTGAGTGTTTTTTGCTTCTTTGTATTTCAAATCTTTGACTTGATTCTTGTGTTCCTCTAGTCTGCTGTTGGGTATCTGTATAATATTTTTTATTTCAGTCAATGTATGTTTAATTTCTAGTTGATCCTTTTTCATATCCTTGAGGGTCTCGTTGAATTTATCGGCCTTTTCTAGGAAGTTCTTGAAAAACCTTATAACCGTGGTTTTGAACTCTATATCCAGTTGTTTGTTTTCCTCCATTTCTTTCGTTTGTGATCTGTTTCTTTGTCTCCGCATTTTGGCTGCTTCCCTGAGTTGGTAGAGTGGCTTTGTGTGCTAGGTGTCCTATATGGGCCAGTGGGTCAGCCTCCCAGTCACCTGAGGTGGACACTCTTGGTGCACCCCTTGTGGACTGTGTGTATGGCCTTGTTGTAGTTAAGTCTTGATTGTTGTTGGTGTCACCGGGAGGAATTGACCTCCAGGCCAATTGGCTGTGAGGACCCACTGTGTCTATAACGGAAGAACTGCTGTGCTGGAGACATGCTTAGGGGGCAGGACTTGCTTCAGTGGGGCTTTGGTGCTCACTGAGTCTGCCTCTTGAATGTGTCACTTATGGATCTGAGGAGTTGAAATCTGGTGTCGTCTCACACTGACCAGATACACTAGCTTCTGGATCTCCAATGGGGTGCTGGTCAGCTACTGACTGAGGCCACCCAGCAGGAGGTACAGCGAGAACTACAGTTTTCTCCTCTTTGCTTGGTGTTTGGAGGTTTTGGAGCTGTCTGACCAGAGCCGCAGTTTGTTTGGTTAAGCTGCGATAGGGCAGGCCATTTATATGCAAAAGCCGCTGTGTGGAGCTTGAGTGGGTTTGTAGATTGTACAGGGCGGGGTTTCAGGGAGTCACTAGGCTAGGGCGTGGCAAACAGCAATGGCTGCCAGTCAGCCATCTCTGCATCACCGTATTTCCAAGTCCCCACATCCCGCGCCCCAGCGCAGTAAAAAATTATTTCTGGGTGCACCTCTGCAAGAAAGTCACCCTCACTTTCCAACCCGATGGTAGACAATCCAGCTTCTTCCCATAGGAGTTTGTGTCCCCAGCGTCTCCCCAGAAACTGGAGTTCAGAGTAATTGGGAGCGTGTCTCCCTCTGGGTTGAAAGAAGCAGCGCACCCAGACACCCACTGCCCTCCTGATTCACGCGCCTCCGCACCTCAGCTTTTCAGCGCTTGTGCACGTCTCAATGCTCTTTTCTCTTTCCTTCTAGTTGTAGAACTTCCACTCAGCCAGCTTTCCCGTGGTTCTGGGTGATAGACGTTTTGTCTTTTAGTTGTAGTTTTGAAATTGTTGTGCGAGGCAGCAGTTTAGGTGTTTACCTATGCCACCATCTTGGTTTCTCCAAGAGTTGTTCTTTTAATCTTTTAGTTTTAGGGGGTTTTGTTACCCCACAGCAGATAACTGATACAATAACTAATTCCTTTCATTAAATCTCTCTTCTATTGCTGTTTCTCTGACTGGACCATGATTGATAAAGGAAACGTCTTAGAAATGCAAATCCCCAATGGAACACCCCAGGCAATTTTTTTTTTAAATAAATCTTTATTGTTCAGATTATTACAGGTGTTCCTCTATTTTTTCCCCCATAGCTCCCCTCCACCTGATTCCCCACCCCACCCCATGCCCTTACCCCCGCCACTGTCTTCATCCATAGGAGTAAGATTTTTGTCCAAGCTCTTCCCGCACCCCTCACACCTGCTTCCTCTGAGAATCATCAGTTCACTCCCTTTCTATGTCCCTGATTCTATTATATTCACCAGTCCGTTCTGTTCTTCAGATTTTTTATTCACTTGATTTTTAGATTCACTTGTTGGTAGGTATGTATTTGATGTCATTTTGTTGTTCATAATTTTTATCTTTACCTTTTTCTTCTTCTTCCTCTCCTTAAAGAATACCCTTCAGCATTTCATGTAATCCTGGTTTGGTGGTGATGAACTCCTTTAGCTTTTTCTTGTCTGTGAAGCTCTTTATCTGACCTTCAACTCTGAATGATAGCTTTGCTGGGTAGAGTAATCTTGGTTGTAGATTCTTGCTGTTCATCACTTTGAATATTTCTTGCCACTCCCTTCTGGCCTGCATAGTTTCTGTTGAGAAATCAGCTGACAGTCGTATGGGTACTCCCTTGTAGGTAATTAACTGTTTTTCTCTTGCTGCTTTTAATATTCTCTCTTTGTCTTTTGCCCTTGGCATTTTAATTATGATGTGTCTTGGTGTGGTCCTCTTTGGATTCCTCTTGTATGGGGTTCTGTGCACTTCCTGGACTTGTACATCTATTTCTTTCACCAGGCAGGGAAAGTTTTCTGTCATTATTTCTTCTAATAGGTTTTCAATATTTTGCTCTCTCCCTTCTTCTGGCACCCCAAAAATTCGGATGTTGGTTCGCTTAAAGTTGTCCCAGAGGCTCCTTACACTATCTTCATATTTTTGGATTCTTTTTTCTTTTTGTTTTTCTGGTTGGATGTTTTTTGTTTCCACATATTTCAGATCTTTGGTTTGATTCTTGGGGTACATTGATCTACAGTTGAGTTTCTGTATATTCTTTATTTCAGACAGTGTATGCTTCATTTCTGACTGATCCTTTTCCATTTTTTTGGCATTCTCATTAAGCTCCTTGAAGGTCTCATCAAGTTTCTCAGCGGTTTTAAGAAGATTCTTGAGTAACCTTATAAATGTGGTTCTGAACTCTATGTCATCCAGTAGTTTGCTTTCCTCCGTTTCTTTCATTCGTGACATGTTTCTTTGTCTCCTCATTTTGGCTGCTTCCCTGTGTTGATGGAGTGGCTTTGTGTGGTAGGTGACCTATAGGGGGCAGTAGCTCAGCCTCCCCAATCACCTGATGTGGACACTCTTGGTACACCCCTTTGTGGACTGAGTGCAAAGACTTGGTGCAGTTAAAGTCTTAATTGCTGTTGGTATACTGGGAGGAATTGACCTCCAGGCCAATTAGCTGTGAGCACTCACTGTGTCTATAATGGAAGAACTGCTGCTCTGAAGACACACTTAGGGGCAGGACTTGTTTCAGTGGGGCTTTGGTGCTCACTGAGTCTGCCTTTGAATGTGTCACTTATGGATGTGAGGAGTTGAAATCTGGTGTCTCACTCTGACCACTAGGTACACTGGCTTCTGGATCTCCAATGGGGTGCAGGTCAGCTACTGTCTGAGGCCATCCAGCAGGAGCTACAGTGAGAGCTACAGTTTTCTCCTCTTTGCTTGGGGTTTGGAGGTTTTGGAGCTGTCTGACCCAGGCTGCAAGTTTGCTAGGTTAAGCTGCGATAGGGCGGGGCTTTCTTCTGCTAACGCTGCTTGGAGCTTGGGTGGGTTTGTAGGTTGTTCAGGGCGGGGTCTCAGGGTGTCACTAGGCTAGGGCGTGGCAAACAGCAATGGCTGCTAGTTAGCCGGCTCTGTATCCCCAAGGGCGTCCCGGAGTCCCGTGCCCCAGTGCCATAAACAATTATTCCTGCGCGCAGCTCTGCAAGTAAGCCCCCGTCACTGGCAGACAGTCCAGCTTCTCCCCGTAGGAGTTTGGGTCCCCCGCGTCTCCCCAGAAACTGGATTTCAGAGTAATCGGGGCCTTGTATCCCTTTGGGTTGAAAAAAGCAACACCCGCAGCCAGCCTGGATCACGCGCCTCCGTACCTCAGCTTTTCAGCGCTCGTGCACGTCTCGATGCTCCTTTCTCTTTCCTTCTAGTTGTAGAACTTCCACTTAGCCAGCTTTCCCATGGTTCTGGGTGATAGACGTTTTGTCTTTTAGTTGAATTTTTGAAATTGTTGCGCGAGGCAGCAGTTTAGGTGTTTACCTACGCCGCCATCTTGGATTCTCTTCCCCCAGGCAATTTTGATATATGTGGCTCTAGAATATTCTTTGCCAAACACAGCTTTCAAGGGGCTGTTGAGATCATTTAGCTATATTGTGCCCTCTCAGGCAGTTTACAGATAAGATCACATTTAAGAAAAAGCCCAGTGTGATTAAATAAATACTTAGTAACCAATTCCTGTATCCAAGAAATGTCACATCCCTGTCAAGGATTCTTTGCTCCATAGTAATCGCTAGCCTTATTTCCTCAAGCTGTGGTTTTTGTCTCTTTCCTCTTATTTCCTGCTCAGAAGAAGAAAAAAATAGTGGTTGGTAGACATTTTCTATAAGTAAAACACTTTTTATCCCCTATGTTAAATAGTCCCAACCAGATACTTTAAATAAAAAGAAGAAAGAAAAAAAACCTTTAGTCTCAGACTGATTTTAGATAACCCAAATCTACTGTGTGATTTTCCACAAGCCATTAATCTCTCTGAACCTCAATTTTCTCAACTGTTAAAAGTAAGATCTGTTGTGAGAAATAAATGAAACAGAGTTTGTGAAAACTCAATGTGTTAGGGCTTGGCTTTCATTTCTCTAAGGTAGAACTGCAGAATAAAAAATGAAAACCTAAGAATCTGACATGGATCCAAATCCCCAAATCCCAGACTTATCAGAGCATCATGAATAGACTCTTCCATAATGATGGCTGAAAGGCAACCATACCTATGGCAACTGATGTGGGGACTAGGCTTAAGCCAACCACCCTCCCCTACCCTCTGGGGAGGGAATGCCCTATGGACACCCTGTCTCAATGGAAGACCCCCAAGGAGGCTGATCAATTCTTCTAAATTTACCCAAGCAACAAAAAGAGGGTGTTCTTTTTAATATAAGCTAATATATTTAAACAACAAAGAAACAATAGAACTTAGATTCCTATTGCCCAAAACAATCACTGTCAATACTTGAAGTAAATTTTTCCACACTTTGTGAGCTGTTCCTTCAACCTCCACTTCAAGCCCTCCCAAAAGAGGCCACAGGCACCAAACAGGCAGGGAACAGTGTGGATGAGACTGTGGATCTCAGAGGAAGACAATGAAAGGAGTTTACATCATGCATTGCACAGAATTCACTTCCACTTCCCCCATCAGATCTCTATTCCCTTAAAGTTCCTCCTAGGCTGTGCTGGGGCAAAGGAGGGAAGAAGTGAGGGAGGAGGTGGAGGGAGGCTAAGGAAGAATATAGAGTTTCTCTTCCTTCCCATATATAATATCCAGCTTTGTTGGAACCTGCCTCCCTCCAAAACACTCCTTTACCCTCTGGGGCAAGTTAGCAGCCATTTTGGGGTACTTCAAATTTTTTTTATTATTCTGGATTCATACACCACTCATAACCATTGTATTCCTTTTAAAGACATAACATGTGCTCCCCAAGAGAGAGCATATGACAAAATTCAACATCTGTTCTTGATGAAAACTCTCAACTACAGTATCTGAGTATGGAAAGTACTTCAACAATAATAGAGGGCATATATGACAAGCCCACAGCTAACATTATATTCAATGGTAAATGCTGAAATTTTTTTCTCTAATAAGAACGTGACAAGGATACCCACTTTCAGCACTCCTGTTCAACATAGCACTGGAAGTCCAAGCCAGAGCAATTGTGTAAGCAATAGAAATAAAAGGCATCCTAATCATAAAGGAAGAAGTCAAAGTGTCTCTATTTGCAGAGAACATGATATTATATAGAGAAAACCTTAAAGACTCTGCCAAAAAAAAATCTGTTAGAATAAACAAACTCAATAAAGTTGCAATATACAAAATTAAGATATAAAATTTAGGTACATTTCTATACACTAATAAATTATCAGAAAGAAATTAAGAAAACAATTTCCCATATATCATCAAAAAAATCAAATACTTAGGAATAAATTCAAGCAAGGCGTTGAGAGATCTGCACACTGAAAACTATAAGAAATTGATGAAAGAAAGTGAAGGCAAAAAATAGATATCCCATGTTCATGGATGGGAAGAATTAATTAATGTTAAAATGTCCACAGTGCCCAAAGCAATCTACAGTTCAATGCAATCCCTATCAAAATTCCAATGGCATTTTTCACAGAAACAGAAAAAAACAACCATAAAATCTGTATGAACACATAACACCCAGGAGTACAAACTTCCAGTTATGAGATTAGTAAGTTCTAGGGATCTCAGGTACAGCCGAGTGATTATAGTTAATACTGTGGTTTATATACTTGAAAGTTGCTGAGAGTAAATCTTAAGCAGTCTCATCAAAAAAAAAGAAATGGTAATTATGTGATGAAGGTGTTGGGAACCTAATGGTGGCAATCATTTCACAAGACAGAAGCATAGCAAGTCAACACCCTGTCATCTTAAATTTACACAATGTTATATGTCAACTATAGCTCAGTAAAGCTGAAAGAAATCTACAACTCAACAAGTGATTTGGAAATTAGAATAATTTGACCCACAATATGCACTGCAACATATCATTTGCCAAGAGTTTTAACTATACATAGTATGTAGACTAAAAGGAGTTTCAAATTATTTTATATTTTGGTTTATATTACAAGTTATTAACTCTTTTGAGCATCATCTGTGCCTGTTATGTGCCAGGTGCAGTATAAACTTCTTTACTCCTGTACTTCTCTCTCCTGTTAGAGTCTGACCCATTCCATTGCCCACCCAGACTGCAGCATGCCTTCCCTCCTATCATAAGATAACACGCTAGCACACAGGAAGTGTCTGCAAATACTTGTATCCCAGACTCACACAGTTGGAATAGACTTTAGAGGTCGGTCCACGTTTCATTTGACCCATGAAAAAGCTGAGATCTGGGCAGGGGAACGGACTTGTACAAGAGCAGCCAGCTTCGGTTAGAACCCAGACCTCCTGTCTGTCACTTAAGAAAGGACACTGTAGCCTAGAGGTTAAGAAGTTATGCTGAGCATGTGTTGGGGAGTGGGAGTGGATGGGGAGAGGTCAATGTGGGGAAAGGGAGACTTATGTAATACTTTAAACAATAATTTAAATTTAAAAAAAAAAAAAGAGAAACACACACACACACAAAAGGAAAGAAAACCCTAGCTGGTTTGGCTCAGTGGATAGAGCGTCGGCCTGTGGACTGAAGGGTCCCAAGTTCGATTCCAGTCAAGGGCATGTACCTTGGTTGCAGGCACATCCCCAGTAGGGGGTATGCAGGAGGCAGCTGATTGATGTTTCTCTCTCATAGATGTTTCTAACTCTCTATCTCTGTCCCTTCCTCTCCGTAAAAAATCAATAAAATATATTTTTTTAAAAAAGGAAGAAAAATAATTTATGCTGAGATGTGGGTCCAAATTTCAGCTTTGCCACTTACTAGCTATGAGACCTTAATTGTTTCACTTCTTCCAGCCTCTGCAAAATGTAGATACCCCTAAGTCCTGAGATTGTTAAAAGAGTCAATGAACCTATGAATGTGTGCATGCTTATATATGTCCTGATTCTCGTTATGATGGTTTTGACTAGTACTCCAGGAAAGTCCCCTATTTTCTCATCCTAATCCAAATATCCCTCACCTAAAGCAAGGAAAAGAGTATTAAAAAGGTGGGAAATGAACAAGGTGAGAATGGACTCTTAATATGAGTAGCAAAGCTTGTCTAGGTACATGGAGCAATACCTTTAATACCTGCTGGCTCCAATGTCAGGGTGGCTCTGGGGCACCATCATAGTTTCTAGATTACTTGCAAAATCGTGCTCGGGGAAGCAGGGCAGCAGGCACACACAGCTCAAAGCAGCCGGGATGGGACCTGGAAGAGTCTCCTCTTGGGTTAGCGATATCTTAACATCTCACTGTCAGCCCAGGGAACACTTCTCAGTGAGAGTCTTGTCGACTCACCACCAGTAACACATCCTAACAACAAAATGAACTTCATTAGGAAATAAAATTAAAATCTGTGGAATTGGTAAAACCCCACCAACTGAAAAAGACTCGTGGTTGGAAAGGTCAAAATCTCCTGGAAAGAATAAGATTAGGAGAAAGCGAGGATAACCCAAATAAAACTAGGTCTTCCAGCCGCTGCTTTGTGGCTGCTCTCTGAAGTAAGGTCATGTTCAAAATAAACACAAATCGTTCTCCAAAAGCCTCAAAGAGTAACCAGGTCTTTAGAGAAGGCGTCTTGAAGATGCACAAAAGGGGAGTTAACTACATCACAACTAGAGAACAACACTGAACTCCCCAAAATCCTCCCCGGCCATCCACACCTCTTCACCCAGAGGTGTCCTGTGCACTGCAGCCTCCCAGTGTGTGCCATCCCAAGTCCTCTCTCCTCCATGGCCTCAGGCCCTGCCTCCTGCAGAGCGCCCACCTCCTCACACTTTCTACAGGTCCGTTGCCCAGTCCGCTGCCCATGTCAGCACCACAGAGGCCGGGGGCTCAGAGTGATTCCCCTCCTCCTTCGCAGGCAGGAATGGGAGACTGAATACTGGTTCTTTACTTTCCCCGTAAGAAACCATTTTTAGTCCCATTAAGTACATCTTTGGGTCACAGTGGAGTTCTAAAGGTCATCACAGGCACTTGAAATCCAGCAGCTGGTTTTCTGAATCACTTTCTTCTCCTGTTGCCCAGAAAAGATCACTACAGTTTGGGAAGCTATTCGGGCACCTTCTCCTGCAGGTTTTATATCCAACAGACTGTTCTGTCTTTCTAAGGTTTTAAAGGGGCCCCTGTTGCTTGAAATTTTTTTTTCTTTCTTTCAGTGTTTCTTATTTCATCTTTTCAAGCCTCAGCCAAATGCTTGGGAACCACATGACCTCCCTTTTTGTAAAGGGCTTATTTTCCTAGGCCTGGGTTCCCATGAACAATTGAGAGGATGACACCTAAATTAAGACATACCTGGGCACAGTGGTTCTCCTGGAAGGGAAACCATTGTTAGGTTCTCATTTTAAAGCATCTACACTGAATTACAATACCAAAAAAAAAAATGAATATTTTCGTATACAAATGAAAAACGATGCTACATCCAAATCACAGGATGTGTGTTTTTTAAGGTCATGACATTATTCAACAGACACACCTGGTGCCCAATGTCCCCAAAGTCAAAGAGCGGAAAAGCCTTTGCCTCATCCTGAGCTAAGTTCACCTTTGCAGTGGAAGCGGTCTTGCTATAAAAGAAAGGTCACAATCCCCAGAATCACAGGCACCAAGTTCAAGTCCTGATCCTGACTCTTATGGGCTTTGGGACCTTGGCCAAGTGCTAGTAAAAGACTCTCCTTGCTGATCTCCGAGTAAATTAATGTAGCTACAAATTCTTCACAGCTTCTGTCAACAAAAGGGGGAGCTTCTCCAACCTTTGACTCTTAACTGCTCTGTGACCTGCTTTGACTCATAGAATGTAGCAGACGCAACATTGCGTAAGTCCCCAAAGCTCTGTAGCTTCTGTCTCCAGCTTCTTGGAATACTTCCTTGAGACCGAAGTATGAGGAAGCTAACCTAGACGACTGGAGAAGCCACATGGGGAAAAGCAAGGCAGAGCCCACATCTGGCATCAACTGCCAAATAGACAAAAGAGGTCTTCTCCTACCTTCCAATCCAATGACTTGCCAGCATCCAGCATTCTGAGTCCAGGCAAAACCAGCAGACGTACCTTGCAAACCTAGAAAAGCATGAAAAGTGAGCCGTGTTGCCTTAAGCTTTGGGGTTGTTTGTTACATAGCAAAGGCTAACTGAGTCCCTATTTCCTCATTCAAGTGGGATGAAAATGCCTACCCAGCTATTTGTTTGTTTATCCAACAGAGCTATTGACATCCTACTATGTAATATCCATAGAATGTATACTCACATATAATGCTGAGAATCAAATGAGATCATGGGTATTAAGATACTTGGTAAATAGTTTTTATTATTGTTACTAGTACCTCCCTTTCTCTGAGCTCCCACACTTTCTAAGCACTTAAATTCCTTTGTATTTGATCCTCTCAGTGGCTCAAACAGTATTGTTTCCATCCCTCTCTGAGAGAACTGATCCTTAACACCTGCCCTTCTATTCTCAGTAGAAGACAGGTCTGACCTTAAATATAGGAGCTCTGGGACTTTCTTTTTACAGGACCAGAAATTCACTCATTACGGGGAACACACAACCACTGCTAATACAGAGGGCTTTTCCATCACCATCCCAATACGAGCCTTTCAAAATTTCTTCAGTAACAACAATAATTGCTAAAATTTGTTGAATACTTAC